>OZ010652.1:89556576-94356576 GCA_963932375.1 Phania funesta | reverse complement strand
AGGAATTATTTGAATACTTGAATTTAGCATATAATATTATAGTATGCTCACACATGCTCCTTAATCGAGGCAATGCAATTTCAAATTGAGTAATGAAATTTGATGTTCACACAAATGCAATTTAACTTTACATTTACATTTAATGTGCTCGTTTTAAAGAATTTTCTTCTAACTAAACACACTTCATTAGAGTTGCATTGTGAACTTGATTCAATTTATGATTTAATATGTGTATTTAATTCTTGTATGGCGAATTGAGCTCAATTAATGCCTCAATTGCGTAAATTTACTAATTGCGCAATTAGGGCGCCTGTGTGTCATTACTATAAAATAGTGTGTACTGGTTTTAATTGAATAATCAAACACTTTTTAATTGAAAGCAGATTATAGCCGACAGCTCGACATTTTTTAAATTTTTTGTAAGTTTCATTCATTTAGTTTCGCAATTACTTTATATCTTTAAAAATTTTCGAACAAAAGTGAGAAAATTGAATAGCTGTGAACTCAATAATAAACAAAAATCAGCTGTGCGACCAATATGACCATTTAAATTACCTTTTTCTCTCATTTTGATTCTTTCTGAATGTAAATTTCAAAACAGTTGCCAGACGCTCAAAATACATGATACAAATATATAGAAGGTAAATTTCGCCGTCATAATAACGTGCCGGCGTTTTTCGGAATTACGGAAATTCATGCTGCCATATTTATTTAAAAAAACTATTTTTTCTTGTTGGTTCGCTTTATTTTATTGTCAGAAAAGTTGAAAAAAGCAAAATAATTACATAAAATTTGTAAAAAATAATGGTCAATTGAAATTATTCACAAACCAAAACGCTTAGTGCAAGTTAAAAAAAATATTACCTAATAAAACCTCTTTATAAAATATTTCTTTTGTTGGGTTTTTAGATTATATACTGTGTTTATTTATTTGGGGGCTTTTTAAACACTTTAAATAAATGTTGAAAGCTAAATATTTCGAATATTTTATAATAAATATTATATAACGTTAGAATGTTGACTTGTTCAAGACAAATTGTCACAACATAATAAACAAAATAAATATGGCAACGCTTTTTTGCTTTTTTAAAAAAACCGTAAAAAAATTTCAATATACTTCAACAAATAATTTCAATACAATTCCCAAGTTTGTATCCTGCTTTCAAGTGTGTGATTTTACAACTTCCTTGTTTTTAATATGATTTTTTAAACGGCCATAAAGGACAGTTTAACAAATGTATATTGAGGGTTATTAAATAGCTGCGTTATACATCTCACTTTTGGGATTAAGCTATAAAACACAATCTGGCAACTCAACAACTCGTGTGTTTATGCCAATCAACAATGCCAACCATGAATGGAAGGAGGAATAGAGATAAGTTCCCCAAACCTTACCTTATCACTTACCGCCATTAAAGTTTGTTAAACATAATAAAATCACAAATATTTGTATTAAAGATTGACAAATAACATTTCTGACAATTTTCATTACTAAAATTCCGCAAATAGTTTCTAACAAAACCACGCGAACTTAATTTTAGAAACAACAACAGCAGCCGTAACACATGTAGTATAAATATTTTATACGTAGAATCAATTTCTGTTGGTTTTTGCTTTTCAAGTTCTTTATATTTTATTGGCGATTTAAATGCTCTTTAATAATTTCACCGCTAGAACTTGACGCACCGAACATCTCTTTGAAACTGATTTATTAATTCAAAAACTTGTTTGAGCTTGAGATCTTTAACGCAAACTTTTTACTATTCTTTATCATTGATAACAGTGTTTAATAATCAGAGAGAGAGAGAGTAGGTAGCTTGCAAATTAAATGTTGTGCTCAATTAAATCCAAATTATAAGAGAGGATTTATTTTAATTATGGAGACAAGTGCAACTTTCGATATCTTCTTGAGAAATTAAATAAATAATTATTTTTTAATTATTTCAAAATAAATATTGAACTTGAACGTTCCTGTTGATGTTATTACTTCAAGCTGGTTCTCTTTACTGCTGTATTTTTGTAGTTGTTTCAAAAAAAGTGGGAAATCTGATTTTAACTTCTAACGGCTAGGGGAAATTTGGCATATACCAGGGATGGCAATTTAAATGCAATAGCAATTTTTAATATTATGGTGTTTTCGATTCTAAGTAAATTTTTAATTTTTTGCCCTTTTGGGATATTCGAAATATGTTTACGCCCACAAAATGTTGAGTTGTTTTTTTAGATTTTACTCTTACTAAGGCCGAAAGGCTTCTCTCTTTACGATCTGTATCAAATTTCAAATAATAGGCGTGTGTTGCACCCGCCCACTTCAACAGGGCAACATTTTATCAAGGAAACGAAAACACCATTTAATACCTTTCGGCTGCAACAGTTGTTAAAGTCCATGATTCACTTTCAGATTCAATTGTCAGATCTGTCAAAAAGTATGTTACAGAATTTATCACAGAACTGTCTCATTTGCCAATGTGTTGTTATATTTTGTGTGATAGTGATTCACGGATGTATTTTTTTTTTGTTTTTGAAGAAGACAGAGGTTAGTCAAATATTTTCTGATGGATTCGTACGATTAGATAAGGTATTAAGTCATGGCCTTAATCCATATAACACATATGCAGGAGGAGAGACCGTTAAATCATTGCTATCGCTTACATAATAACATGAGTGAAATGGGGTTGCGAATTAAATTAATAGCAAGATATTGTTCTCTTCAACCAATTGAGGTTACGTGATCGTAATCATACTGACTCATCCAGCAGGTTACCCATCGAAACAGAAAAAAGTGGAGTGGGGGGACTGAAAAAGCAGATTAGCTTTTTGTTTAATATTTATCGATATATAACTACGAAATCAATAAAACGTGTCGGCTAGTTGGGCATATAAGATCCACAGTAAAAGAGTCTTAATATATGGCGAAGACTGTTAACAAAAAACGCAACGTAAAGTTATAATAATTTATAAGTAAAAGGAAATTATATTCTTCTACATCTATTGCAGAACTAAAGGGTTTTCCGATTAAGGTATGCCGACATTGCAGGTCTGTAGCGGCCTTGTTGCTTTGGTGGCGTTTGTCAAATCTACTCGTTCCTGTTCACTCACGGATGCAAAATTACTATATCCAGTTATACAATTGAACCTAACGTCATTTTGACTGCATTGGTGGCCAATTTCGACCGGAACGATAAATAATCTGCCAATGTCTATAAGCCAAATTGTGCAGGAGAACCTTACGCAAAATATTCTCCACCATGCACAAATTCCAACGGTCCAGCAGTTTAAACTTAATGACCATAGTAGATGCTGTGGCGCGTAAGGGTGATGACTATTAAGCATTTGCTGCCTGTAGTAGTCTGGTTTCGTATGTCAAATGCTACCAATTTATAATATAAATTTTTCTGATATGTACTATCTGCTATTCGTACTAGTATACATCGCAGCGACCTCCTTTGTCGATATTACTCTATACTACAACATCGTCGGCGAAGTAAAATAATTAATAAGATTGCTATATTAGCGTCAAGTATTGCGCCTCCATAACACTAGAAGCGCTGCAATACTGTCCTAAAAATTGACATAACCCGCAATTGCAGATTTGTTAAACACTGAAACTTTTGCATCCCCCTCTTCTGCACCACCTATCATCTTTTTAATTAGTAGGCATTAATTGCCGGAGAGTTAATTTAAGAAATAACACCGCGACTTTAATCATAAGGCAAACCGTTTACGAAAAGGTTTTGTTTGTTGCGGATTTTGTACCAGTAGCATTATTTATCCGTGCATCTCAGAAAACAACGTTGGTAAGGACTACACTGATAACGGCAAACGCTTCAGATCAATGACAACTGGAAGACGAAAAATGACACTGAGAATTGCACATAGCCGAAACACCCTGTCGAAATATCAATTCGAGAATTAATGAGTCCCGAGCTTAATAATATGGATGTGGACGAGCACGACTGTTCTACGTGCCATACAGACAACGACTCAGCGAACATTCTGCTGATTCCAGACTATGGTTATCTCACGCGGAAGTGACGTGAATTGTCCACTAAGATCATTTGTATTGTCTCGAATATATTTATTCTTGTGGGGGTTTTTACAATCGCATGCCTACGCCAATAGGCAGCAATCGACCGATGGCGTTAAAGTTCATGCGTGTTTTAATATTGGACTTTTATAAAGCAATTTTTTCAAAAAGATAAACGGCAAGAACAAATTACGGCGTTCGATATCGATCGATATTTGCGTTTAAATTCTATTAAAATTTCCTCCGAATTCAAATGATGTTTTTATCCACCTAGTTTTACGGCTCAAGTAGAAATTCCTTACACTTTTCTTAATTTGAACACCAAACAGATCTTCAGTTTAGATCATTTGGATGGCGGGAAGTAAATTTAAATGGGAAGTGTGTTATTTTTTTTACGAATTTATCTCTACAATTCAATGTTAAAAATACTTAAAAACCAAAATAAAACCAAATAGTTCAGAAGTTTTATAAGGTTGTTTTTTATTTCTTATATAATTTGTCTTGAAATCAACATTATTACAATTATATGTAATCTATTTATGTATGTATGTATGTGTATACGTTGTATGTATTTTCACTTTTGTTCTTGACTTTGGAGTATAATTGATATATAATTTTCCTCAATGATTAATACGATTTAACATTTCAAAATTTTCATATGAGTTCTTTGCTGTAATTTAATTTTTTAAATACACAAATATGTTTGTTATAAATTTTATTATTATATATTTGAATATATACGAGTAAATGTAAATGAAATGAATGTTACTAAATATATAAACAACAAAATCACATAAGAATAAAATTTCCTTTAGTGAAATGGGGTTGCGAATTAAATTAATAGCAAGATATTGTTCTCTTCAACCAATTGAGGTTACGTGATCGTAATCATACTGACTCATCCAGCAGGTTACCCATCGAAACAGAAAAAAGTGGAGTGGGGGGACTGAAAAAGCAGATTAGCTTTTTGTTTAATATTTATCGATATATAACTACGAAATCAATAAAACGTGTCGGCTAGTTGGGCATATAAGATCCACAGTAAAAGAGTCTTAATATATGGCGAAGACTGTTAACAAAAAACGCAACGTAAAGTTATAATAATTTATAAGTAAAAGGAAATTATATTCTTCTACATCTATTGCAGAACTAAAGGGTTTTCCGATTAAGGTATGCCGACATTGCAGGTCTGTAGCGGCCTTGTTGCTTTGGTGGCGTTTGTCAAATCTACTCGTTCCTGTTCACTCACGGATGCAAAATTACTATATCCAGTTATACAATTGAACCTAACGTCATTTTGACTGCATTGGTGGCCAATTTCGACCGGAACGATAAATAATCTGCCAATGTCTATAAGCCAAATTGTGCAGGAGAACCTTACGCAAAATATTCTCCACCATGCACAAATTCCAACGGTCCAGCAGTTTAAACTTAATGACCATAGTAGATGCTGTGGCGCGTAAGGGTGATGACTATTAAGCATTTGCTGCCTGTAGTAGTCTGGTTTCGTATGTCAAATGCTACCAATTTATAATATAAATTTTTCTGATATGTACTATCTGCTATTCGTACTAGTATACATCGCAGCGACCTCCTTTGTCGATATTACTCTATACTACAACATCGTCGGCGAAGTAAAATAATTAATAAGATTGCTATATTAGCGTCAAGTATTGCGCCTCCATAACACTAGAAGCGCTGCAATACTGTCCTAAAAATTGACATAACCCGCAATTGCAGATTTGTTAAACACTGAAACTTTTGCATCCCCCTCTTCTGCACCACCTATCATCTTTTTAATTAGTAGGCATTAATTGCCGGAGAGTTAATTTAAGAAATAACACCGCGACTTTAATCATAAGGCAAACCGTTTACGAAAAGGTTTTGTTTGTTGCGGATTTTGTACCAGTAGCATTATTTATCCGTGCATCTCAGAAAACAACGTTGGTAAGGACTACACTGATAACGGCAAACGCTTCAGATCAATGACAACTGGAAGACGAAAAATGACACTGAGAATTGCACATAGCCGAAACACCCTGTCGAAATATCAATTCGAGAATTAATGAGTCCCGAGCTTAATAATATGGATGTGGACGAGCACGACTGTTCTACGTGCCATACAGACAACGACTCAGCGAACATTCTGCTGATTCCAGACTATGGTTATCTCACGCGGAAGTGACGTGAATTGTCCACTAAGATCATTTGTATTGTCTCGAATATATTTATTCTTGTGGGGGTTTTTACAATCGCATGCCTACGCCAATAGGCAGCAATCGACCGATGGCGTTAAAGTTCATGCGTGTTTTAATATTGGACTTTTATAAAGCAATTTTTTCAAAAAGATAAACGGCAAGAACAAATTACGGCGTTCGATATCGATCGATATTTGCGTTTAAATTCTATTAAAATTTCCTCCGAATTCAAATGATGTTTTTATCCACCTAGTTTTACGGCTCAAGTAGAAATTCCTTACACTTTTCTTAATTTGAACACCAAACAGATCTTCAGTTTAGATCATTTGGATGGCGGGAAGTAAATTTAAATGGGAAGTGTGTTATTTTTTTTACGAATTTATCTCTACAATTCAATGTTAAAAATACTTAAAAACCAAAATAAAACCAAATAGTTCAGAAGTTTTATAAGGTTGTTTTTTATTTCTTATATAATTTGTCTTGAAATCAACATTATTACAATTATATGTAATCTATTTATGTATGTATGTATGTGTATACGTTGTATGTATTTTCACTTTTGTTCTTGACTTTGGAGTATAATTGATATATAATTTTCCTCAATGATTAATACGATTTAACATTTCAAAATTTTCATATGAGTTCTTTGCTGTAATTTAATTTTTTAAATACACAAATATGTTTGTTATAAATTTTATTATTATATATTTGAATATATACGAGTAAATGTAAATGAAATGAATGTTACTAAATATATAAACAACAAAATCACATAAGAATAAAATTTCCTTTGGTTTTCCAATGGTAATTGGTATGTGTTCCTCATTAAAATATAAAATAAATACTTCTTAATTCAATTATATTTGTGTTTTATGAATACAAAGCCTACTTTAAGGCTGCTGCATAATGAGCATATGTTGCCCACTTTGAAGAGCTTTTAACAGCCTAAAAGTAGGTTGGGAATAATATAATATTAGTTACATGGAAATTCCTATATACATAAGTATTCTCGATAATGGTTTTCGTTTAATAAATAATTCAGAATTTATGAGATTATTTGATTTTCCTCTTCTTTTTCAAATTTCCATCAGTTCAGTATATAACTTTATATTACAAAGTTTTTCGTACTTTTACGTTTTATTAAAGTTTTTTTCTTCATTTATAAATAAATTTAATTTTTAATAAAAATATACAAAGGAATAAAATTCTACACTCGAAAACTATTTAGTTACAGAAATTAAGCCTTGTAATAATAAGATTTCAATTTTCCATTATAAATATGTAATTTTTATTTGTTTTTGTTTGTTTAATTGGAGGGATCATTTTTGGTTTTTCTTTAGATTTTTATATTGTTATGAGATTTTAGCATTTTCGCTTTAAATTTTAATACTTTCTTAATGATTTGTTTGCCTTCGTCTTCCTTGACTTCTTTTACCATTTTAATAAATGATTTTCATTTTGAAGTTACTTTTTAAGCAAGTTTTGTCTTGCTTTATTATTTTGGTATCGTTTTAATTGAGCGAGCTTGCCTAGCGTGATCTTTTATAAGTATTTTCATAAGTTTTATAAAAACGACAAATGGTGTTTTTTATTTGCACTAAGTACTATTCAAGTTGTTGGGTTTGCATTTTGACATTAATTTCGAATTAAAACATAAACGTCAGTGGCTGACTTTTATAAGAGGTCTTTTTAAGATCGTATTTTTTAGAATTTTTTTTAAATTGCTGCTTTTTCAACGTACTTCTTTTGAGTATACTTTCTTAAAAATTAAGGTTTTACAAATAGTACTTTTGTAAAAAAAAGTACTTTTTGAAAAATATTATTCTTTTAAAGCGTCCTCTCAAAAATTTTGAAATATTTATTTATTTCTTTAACATCTTTCTGAAGTATTTTATAAATACTTTGTCATATAAAACCCTAACAACTCAGCAAGATTCTAATTTTAAAAAAGTTTGCTGGAAGAAGATGTTTAGTTTTAAAAGAACTTTAACATCAAATAATCTTAAAAGGTACTTTTTAAAATGAAGCCATTTAAAAATATATAAAATAATTTAAGTTGTTTATGTTAAAGTTTTTAAAGTTTTTTGTTTTAGTCGTGGCGTATTTTTTTGAAAAACCACAAATTTTAAAACATCAAAAGGTAATTAAAAGATTTTCAGGGAACTTTCTGGACTTCAAAGTTGTTGCAAGGTTTTGTATTCACGGCCAAAAATTGGTCTGCAAAATTCGGTAATTGCGAAAAACTGTTGCGGAAAAAATGTCTTAACATTCTTATAATTTCTTAGCAATACAACCGGAATTAAACAAAACACGTTCAACTTGAATAGACATCGCCATGAGAAAAAGTGTAGGACACATATTTCGTTTTTATTTATTTTATAAATTTTGTTTATTAATTTGTATTTATTTGGTGCTGTAGCGAATATTTCTTAAAGTTTTTATGTTTTTTTAGCGTGTTGCAGTTTTAAATATTTATAATTAGAAGCAGAATTTCTGAGTGTGTGTTTGTTTCATCAAGGTTTTCAAGCGAAATGTTTTTCCTTTTGCAAACTAATTCTAATGCTACAACTAAATGGAAATTGTATTTACCCTTTAGTTATAAAAATGTTCATGTTATAAATTAAATATATTTGAATTTAATGAGAAAAAATAAATAAATATTTAAATAATTTGTACTTTGTTTTTTGGCTTAAAATCATGAAGGATATTGGCTCGAGAAATAAAATCGTTAAATTGTATAACATGTCGGCATATAGATATATATTAACTAGAAGTTTAACAAACTAATCATGAATTTGTCACGGCTGTTTCCAAGAGTGGAACAGTCGCAAACGACTGTGTCAATTTTCAAGATAGGCGCCATATTGCCACGTAGAGATTGACACCTGACGCCTGACCTGTGAAATAGTAATATTCCAGTAACTACTGGCAGCCCAGTCACAATGAAGTCCCTGATCTGTAGTGAGGAACTATCGACTGCAAAGCAAGCTTGGAATGATTATCCGGGTATCAAGCAGGCTAAAAGTTCGACCTTCGGCTATTAATTGTCATCTCCAGAAATTTTCGACTGAACTATTCTCTGTGAAGAGGAAATCAGCAGTCAAACTCAATCAACTGTGTCGAATGGTTTTGCTGGAATATTGTGTTCAACTAGCGTCTTCTCATTTATGCCATAACGGCATAACTCTTGAACATTCAAATAACACAGTTGCATGAGTTTTTGCCAAAATTTATCAGATCTTGTCGCCTTGGAACTTGTGCCGACAGAACACGTCTGCCTTCCCCATAACAACTGTAGCCTGTAATCAAACACGTTACAGTTTCTAAATAAACAAAGTCATTCTCGATATCAAAATTCCTTCACAATTATTTGTTTATTTGTTATAATTTTCCTTGTTTTTGGAAAATAATGAAATAAATATTATTTAATAAAATATAAAAGAGTTTTATTTAAATAAATTATTTGACCTAGATCCTGAAGAATAATACGAAAATATTATTTGAATTAAGAAATAAATAAACAGAAATGTAACTCAAAATAATAACATTAATCTATATTGCTGATCGATTTTAATTAAAATCCGCAAATAATAGCGTTCTCATTTCCTATTCGCTCCTATCTAAATTAACTTTTAAGCTGTTGGTCTTACGAAGTAGAAGTCTTGAGAACTAAAACTTACTTAACATTCTATAAAAATGTCTACATTATAGAAAGTAAACAAAATCGTTTGACACATCCATGTAGAGAAATACTTGCGAACTGTATTTACAAATCCAGTTTTGATAGTTATTTCGTCCTTTGAACTAAACTAATAATTATAAATATATATTTTTTATGAAAAAACTTTGAAGTTATTCAGATAATTACATTCATTACAACAGGATGCTTAAATGAAAGACTTACACCACTTCGCGTTTATTCTATGCGGAGGTGGATTCGGTCCTAGAATCAAACTACTACTTTTGAATTTATTAAAAGGCTTTAAAGAAAACTACATAAAATATTTTTTTCTCTATTCTCAAAGTGTTGTAACGGCGTGTTTGCACAGTCAGCTGGAGTAGGACTCGCGGCTCCCATGGTTCGTTACAAAAAAATATTTATTTGTCTCGTCCATCTCTTGAAAAATAAAAACAAAATAAATGTATCGTAGGTCTTCTCCCATGCAGAAAATAATTTTTCAAACTTCTAGTTGGCAACGTCTAATCCATTTATTTCTCCGAACCAATGACCTGTTGGCAACAACCAATTATATAAAAAATTTTGTAAAAAAAACAATAATCGAATGGAAATTAGTTTAAAATACGAGTATGTTTTGTATAGCAAAATAAAATTTGTTTTTTATTTTTTGTAAATTTTCATATAAATGATTGTGTATGTACGAGTATGTGTGATTTAGTGTAAGTTTGTAATTTTAAAAAAAAAAATATTAAAATCATTCACGAGGATTTCTAAAATGTAATTAGTGCTGCAAGAACAAAATAGATTTTTAATTTGAGAATGACTAAAGGAAAAGGGAAGTTTGTTTTTGTGTCCAGTTTACTTACAACTACTTGGAATTGCATATAATTCTAATACATTTGTTTTTTGTTTCATTTGCTAACATTTACTTTTAATTTTTATTATTATTTTTTTTTTTTTTTTGGAATTGAGTTTTGGATTTTATGCATATTTTTGTGTAGAAACATCACTCGTATATATTTATCATACACTTATTGTTGTTTTATTAAATATATTTTCATATTTTTTATTTTCTGTAATTCAGCGGATCTTTTGTTTTTTTTTTTTTAATGTATAAGACAAATAATTATTTGTGACTGAAGACCAACAAAATTAAAAGTATTGTATAAATGCTAATAACTTATATTAAACTTAAAAACATACCATACTAACATTTTTGCTTTGAGTGTATAATTTAACTTGTTTACTTAAAGGAATGATCAGGGACAGGCGGGAAGTGTGCACTGCTCTCACTTATACTCAGACATAAGACAACCACTAACTTATTCTTCAGGGCGCTAATTAAGGCGTTAGATATCGAACGGAATTTCAATAGAATTTACATGGATACTTCGAAATATCGAATGCCATAATTTGTCAATTTTCTATAGTTTTGAATTTTTTGAAGTGTTGAAGAGTTTTTCAGATTTTTGTTTAAATTTTACAGATTTTTCCTTTATTTAAAAAAATGTTGTATCTCTGGGTGACATTTTTTGTCAAGTCTACAAAAACAAAGTTTATGCTACTCTGCCAACTATCGAACCAGGGCACACCTAATAAGACAAGCGTAGCAAAGAATATAACTTTGATGATTTTTCTCAGTTCCCCTGTAGTTCCCACGCGCATGTAGGGCATTTAGGTGTCGTGGCATTTGGCCTTCTACATCGGTAGCAAAATAATGATCGTTGCTCCACCGGACATTCCTTAAATACGTGGCCTGCAACTTTGCAGCTGATACAACTGCCATAGACTTTCAAATATCATAAAAGTTTTGAAGTGTCATAAATTGAAAACTAATCACTATTTCGAATGTGGTTGTTAAATATTGCTATAAAAAAATTTCTTTTTGGGAATTTTCTTAGAAAGATCAAAGCTTAAATAAGTCTGCGTCAGGAATGGAAAATTCGATACAATTGTACTTTTTGCCGTAGCTCCTTGATATACAAGTTACACAGAAATTTTTTTCTAAAGTAAGAGTTTTATGTTAAAATTTTTATTTTTAGAAATCGTACGATTCTTTTTACATACTCTTCAAACAACTTTTTTGTCAAGGATTCCTAATAAAATGGTTATCGAATCTACAAATTTGCTCACATGCACATTTTTCCCGCAGTATCAATGCCCATTCTGTATTGGGGATGGCCATTCAAATTTATGTTTTCTAAAGCTGGTTTGTGCTTTAGATGTGCGGGTCACGAAGTAGTTCGTTTAATTTAAAGAATATTTTAGAAAGATGCTAGCAACTTTAGAACAATTACAAAAACAACACACAATCGATCTTTCCGAAATATTCTTTCAATTGCACGAACTAGTTCGTGACCGGCACGACTCTAGCTTGTGCCTACAATTCGCCAAAAGCTAAAATCATTTGCCCTATATTTCATTCAGCAAAAGACGGTTTCATAAAATATAAGACGAACATAAAATTTATTATTTTCAGAGACATTACAACTCTGTGATTTTTTGACCCACTTGAGCAAGGTTTGCTACCTTGCACATTTCAAAATCGTTTGTTACTTGCTTTGCACTGTATTTTGGGAATTTTTTTTTAATTTTGTTTAAGATTTTATTTCCCTTAATGTCTCTAAATTAACCAAGTTACAGTCCTCTGTTTTGTTGAAGCTTTATCTCCCTGAATTTCCCACTGCAAACTTAATGTGTGAGATAAAATTTTCAATTTAAGTAAGATTTAGTGGAATTTGAGTTCTTATGTTTAAATTAAATTAAGATTTTTATAATTTTACTTATGTGTTGATTTCGTTTTTAATATCATTATAATAATTAAAGTTAGTTTTTTAAATTAATTTGTTATTATTTTTGGATTTCCATTTTGTCCCGTTTGTGTTTTTGCTATTTGATTTGTGTAAAAGTTTTAAGAAGTTTTAGTTGTGTTTGTTTAAATAATGTTGATTTTTGTGTTTCTTTTTTGTCTCGTCCTTAAGTTAATCTTTGTTTTTTTATTTAATTTATATTTTTTACTTATTTTACGTTCAATATTTTCTCTAATATTTCTTTGTTTCGTTTTGAAATCCTGTTCTCTTCTTCTATCCTTCTTTAACTTTCTTCTAACTGCTTTTTCACCGACATTTTTTTGAGATCAGACCAATTACTCATTTAGTTTATGCCATTCGGCGATTTGTCTTCTGGGCGAATTGCACACTTCATTCCAATGATTAAGAGCTGTGCCATTTGAATTTGGTCCTCCCAGTTCAAGTCTTCCAATTACCTGCATTGTAATGGAAAAGAAAATATTTCTTTGTTAGAGGTTAAAAATATCTGGGTGCGCCTTGAGACGTTCCCTTTAATTGATTAAATTATGTTTGTAACAAATATATTATTTTTGCCCAAAAGAAAACAATAAAACGTGTTCAAAGAAATAAAGTTTTTCAAACCTTCTAATAAATTTGTCTGCTAAAATGTTAATGTTTTAATGCCAGTGAATGAAATGTTCCATCCATTGTACATTTTATGTCATTCATGTAGGCGTAAAAGAAGTTATTTGTCGTATAAAAAAATTGCGTATTAGGAGAGAACGACGAGGTAGCAGAAGTGATATCAAGAACTTGATAAAAACAAAAGAAGTGGAAGGAATGAGTATTTTGAAGGTCAGGAACACAGTTTTACGAGGGCTATCCGAAGGCATGAAGAAAAATTTGTTATTTGCTTGAAAAACGTTCCGAGACATCAGAGGTCGTATTTTGAATTTGACGTTTGATAGAAAATCACCAATGGAAGTAGTTTTCAAACCATTAACAACGATATAATATATAGTGTGTTTTTTAAGACCGACAGAATTTTCGAAAGGGTTAAATGTCAATCGAACTATTTTTTTTATTTATTTATTAATGTAGGAGGGATATCGAAGAAGATCTCTTTTTTGCGCCCCTCTTCGAGCCCCTTCGTTCCTTTGATGTCATAACTACCTTGCTTTCATTAACTCACGTGCTAACCCCGTCCTTTACTTTCGATGCGAGTAATTTTAGACTGTCGACCGGCGACTGTCGACACTCCTCCTCGTCACGGGGTCTCTTTTAGTGACTAGCATTTGACTAAGGCTTAACTCCTCCATGGCATGCACATTTAAAATGTGTCTGCCCGTGGTTCTAAGCTTTATGCTAGCCAGTGCTGGACATTCACACAGCCTCTTCCAGGCACAGACCACAAGTATCGTCTTCTACGATTTTCATCTTGACCAGATGATACTTAAAAGTGATTAAGAGATCCCGCTTAAGGTAGCCCTATTATATCTAAGCACCTACTGGCCTTTCTGCGGAGGGGTCTTTGAGCACCATTCGTGCCTGTCTACATGTGGTAGCCTTCCTCTACCTTTTTAGGTGTAATGAGACTACACATTGTAGCATATTCGCTCGCACTAGGCCATTCCGCAGTACAACTCTGGGGTGTGGTCCACAGATACCCAGATCAGATCTCTTTTTGCTAGTTCGTCAGCTGCTTCAATCCCAGCTGTGCATGTGTTCCTTAACCGACATCAACGTCAACTCATTCAATAATGCACATCGGTTTAGTTGCAGCTCAGCTGAGAATACACCTGCTGAGAATATACCCTGCTCCTGCACTACCTTCCATAAGAGAACCATCAGTAGAAACGCTGATGTCGTTCTCCATACACTCATTGTTTATAACTCCTTCCGCAATGAGTGTCCGATGCAGCCTTTCGACTACTTCTACTTATTCGTTCCATCGTCATCTGAGTATCCCTAACCTTTTTTACACCGAGGTCCAGAATACTCTTATGCCCGCTGTTTGTCTCAAAGAACTATTCGCTTACTTTTTGCCTTTTGCAAGCAGTATAATCTGTTAAATTAAATTGAATAGATTGACGCTTAAACAACGCTACCAAATTACCAAATCAATCATCAAATTATCTGTGTTCAGCTTAACGCGTTTGTTAATAGACGAAATTGCTGCATATAGAGTGAAAATAATCCACAACAGACTCAATTACATTTAAAATAATGCACCGTTTGGTGCGGTTTCCATGCTGCACCTCTACAAAAATTAAGAAAATTGCACGTCCATAATGCGCTTCGTCAAGAACAGGAATAAGCCAGAAATTATTTTTAAATGTTAAAAGTTTTTCGATTTGAATTTAAGTTTTTGTGTTTTTTTTACAATTTAAAGTTCTGGAAAAAAACACCCTATATATTCTGAGCGGACTCAAAATGACGACACAATAAATAAGAAAATAAATGGACTATATTTATGGACGTGGCGAAATATTTTAATGGGTGTTTCATAATCGACATTAAAATATCTTTTATCCAAGGGGGTGACTAGTACAACTTTTTTGAATGGGGGTCGACCTGGTGTTATGGTCATTTTTCGAAATGTCTAAAACCATGAAATAATATGTGTTATGAAGCAAATTCAACTACAACTCACCTCATTTTTGGTAACGCGATCCCAATCGAGAAGCATCAGTTCAAGTGACACGCCTTCTAATGTAGCACCAGTACCCTAAAAAACCAGACATTTTCACAACAGTCTTCAGACACCCAAACTATTTTCTCAACCTACCTCAGCTGCTGGTATGTCAAAAGCAAAACTTTCATTAAAAACAGGACTTAATGTGCGCTTCTTAACGTGAGTCTTCTTCTTAGCAATACGCTGACCATTGTAGAGCAAATAGATTTTCACATAAGGATCGGCCAAGCCGGTCACATCCATACGAGGCAAATTACGAGCCTTCAGCAACACAACAGTCAAGCGTCCGGCAGCTGGTTGCCAGCACAATGAAATCAATAATTCACCACGTCCTTGAGCACGTATCTTTAAGCTGCGTGGCTGGATTTCCTTACTAATCGACAAGGCTTCCTTGGATATATCGCCAACTTCAATGGAGGAAAGAGGGCACACGACTTCACCAATAACATCATCACGAGAATAACGATCAAAACTCAATATGACAAAATGCAAAGACATATTCTGTAAATCATTTATGTTCAAGCCGTAGAAAGTGAAGTCCTCATCGTAGACTGGATTGCGAGTGTTGCGAACAACACGAGTCTTTACTTTGTGCTGTTTATCGGGCAGCAATTGAAGCTTGACATAAGGATCAGTGGCAGGCTGCGTACGACCATTCATGCCTGCTGGTATATCATTCGATTTGTTGCCACTAGATGAATTTCCACTACCACTTCCACCACTACCTTTGCAGGGTAAACCACGGCAACGTATTATGGAGACCATTAAAGCATTACGCTCAGCCAAATAACGTAATTTAAAGAATATCGAACCCAATTTGCCATACTGTTCTATATTCATTTCAGTCACACTCATATTGCTTACAATCGATTCTGGCATAACTGACATCTGATTGACGTTACCAGCCTTTAAGCCATTTCCAGACACACCATTACTACATCCGCTGCCTGTGGGACTCTTTGCTTCCATTGGGGAGAGTTTATCAATGCCATTGTATTTGTTATGCTTCGTCGACCTGGTTTCATCCTCCTCCATGTACTTTGCCGTCTGTGGAGAGATGGGTGAAGCGGCGGTTTGTTCCTGCATGGTCTGCAATATGCCCAACTGTTTGGCGCCAGTTGGTGAAGGCGACTTCTTCAAGTAGTGTGGGGGTTGTCCACTAGGCGAACGAACAGCTGTCGGACGACGTGTTGGTTGAAATGGAAATGATGCGTCATGTTGATTTTGTTTACGACTGCGAGCACGCATTTGACGGGCACATATGCATGCAACTGCCCAAAGGGCACCTGCTGACATAAGCCCCAAAATAGCCGGAAGTACTGAAAAACAAAAAAAAAACGATTAGTTGTAATTTAATTTACGTTTAAAACAAACATCTGGAGATAACAGGAGCTGTAAGAATACGTTCAAACATATGCAACTCTTCCTGTTTATAATATTATTTCTTTTAATAATTTCGGATTTAGGTTCTAGAAACCTTGCTTTGTGGTAATTATTGTGCTTGAAAAGTTTGAAAGGAAACTGGTGGAAATCTAGTTCTTAATGCAAGCACTTCAAGAGAAAAATTTTGTATCTGCCCGTAAGTGAAAAAACATCATGATGGACTAAAAATCTACAAATTTAAAAAACCTCTTGTGTGTTTTGACTTAGCTGCAAGTGCTAGAATGCGTTAAACTCTGACGAGTCTAATTTTCAAATGATCAGATGTAAGGGCCAGTGATCATTGATCTAGAGGTGCAAACTCTAACGTTAAATTGCTTTCAAGACATGGAATTGGTCCGATTGAACGCATAACTAATGCAATAAAAATCAAAATCTACCATGAAGGAGGCCTCGGAAGTTCAATTAGTTAAAAGAAGTTTATTCGTTCACTGCTCAATCCAAGGGAATATGGTAGGTATGTCAGTCGAGCGTGGTTATTGCCAGTTCATTTATCTTACTTCCCTGGCGCATTCAAAAAACACATCGCGCCAAATTGTCTGATATTAGTCTACTTGCCAAGGTACCCTTATAATTTTTACTAATCGAATTAAGTGAAACTTTCTGGGATGTTTCAACTCGATAACAATCCCAAACTTACATCGCGTGTTGAACGCAAAAAATGTTAAAGCGCTATGCAAAGCTTGATGAAGGTTTTATAATCAAGGTCACTGCGAAGCGAGAAGTTATAAGGAATGACTTTTGGAGAGCTGATATTTTTTCTTTGTTGGACCAGTACTCAGGGAATGAACCCTACTTCTGTAATGCATTAGGCTGGAAAGGAGGATAGCGGGAGTAATTTTTTGTGTGCATTCCATTTAAATTTGCATATATTATACATTATAACAGTACGACTAAGGAAGCGAGATTTCCTGTAATGTGTTGTGCTGTTGAGCCCTTCATGCGGAACTTGTGGTTCACACATAGGGTCGAGTACCAGGAACAGTCTCATAATTTCATTGGAGCAGATTCTAATGTAGTAACGATAGAACAACGACACACAACCTGCATTGCCTCGATGTTCAAGTGAATCGATAGAGTTGGATACCACACTGTTACCGATAAGCATTTTCCCATATATGGAAGTTGTATTCCGCTTTCGGTCGGATATAGGTGGTGTAAATAATAAGGAGATCAGATGAAAAGTGAGTTGAGTCCAACAACATCACACTGGAATTTCATGCCAAGAACATTGAGAACTTCTGATTCGCGAATATCTCCAGCACCCATAACTACAGATAAAATGACAAAATCTGTCGACCGTCTGTCAGTAAGCTCTCAACATTGGGTTTTACGTGCATTAAAATCGTCCCTGTTCATATATTATAAAAAAGTATCGGTTGAGCGTGTCAGTCATTCTGTGCCTGGTAACTACAAGTTGCGAAAGTCTGGGTCTATTACTGAATGAAAACGAATGACAAATGGTGCTCTCATCTGCAAAAGAGTACACAGAGAGTACAAAATCTTAACATAGGTCTTTTATTAGAAAAATATGAAATAGTGCAGGAGGAAGAACGAAACATTGAATAATCCCATAATTATTGTCTATGCTATTGAATTGATTACCTTTAACTACAGAGAAGATTTGATACATAAATAAATCTTTCGATTTACCGGGAAAAGTATACATGCAGAGTTCTCAGTTTTTGAAGACACATCTGGGAATAATTTACTCGAGCAAGCGGACAACGACCGAACTGGAATTAATTAATTCTTAGGTTTATTTTTTGCTTGAGATTATGTGATATAAAATTATGAAAAGGAAACAATTTTTAATCGTTTCAGAGCCTTGCTATTTGGGATCTCACTGGATTGTTGTTTGAAATACCAAATCAAAAAAATATTTCACGTTAAGCTAATAACCATACGGCTAAACGCAACGAGGATTGCCCTAAATCTAAGTGCAGCTAGCGCAAAATTACTTATTTAACTTTTTTAATTAAATTAAAATAAACTTTAACCGAACTTAAGGCATATTGTAATTTAAAGCTTCGGCTTCCATGAAATATATAATTAACATTTTTGTAACAGAAAGTTGAAACAACTCTAACGCACTGACACTGCACTAACAATAAAATTGGTCATTAAAATACAAGGACCTTGATGCTTATACAATCTAGTTCTTTACTGCCTCAACAAATTATTCAGCGTTTTCATAAATGCTTTTCCTTTTTTTTTTTTTTTGCTATTAACAAATAACATCTTAACATTGTTGGAAACGTTGGTGTTTCCAACACCAACGCATTATTATTTCAAGCAGATTAGAATAAGCAACAACCAACTTACTTTTATCTTTATATTGAAGTTCAAGAGGTAAACACTGAAAACTAATTTTAGTCTAATCCGACACATTAATCTCAAATTTATACTTACTTGTGGTCATGAGGCTGAAATCTGTGCTGTATTCTTCGCCCATTTTGTATAATTAAAGATGAAATTCGATTTATCCTTTCTGGTTTGTATTTTTATTTCTTTGCTTTTTGCAAAGGAATGAAAAATGTATTTAATGCGCCGTAGTAAATTAGTTGAAGTAATAAACAAGCATATACATAATTCAGTTCTTTACTCCGCAAAATGCACTACGATACGTTCAAATTTTATATTTGCTATCTTCTGGTGTTGATTGAAAAGAAACTCTACCTAAATGAAATCGATATTATGCCTTAAAGTATGCTAAATTATTTTTCTTTTTAGCAGCGAGTATCCACAAGCAGCGTTACCGTTAATAAATTGCAGAAAGTGATACAAAAAGTGTATTTTATAAAAGAGGGCCACATATAATAACTAAAACTAAAAAATTTCATAAGGACTTGTTTGTAAAATCGAATTTGTGTATGTGTTACTAAGTAACGTTGTATTTGTGCATTTCTCAGAAATCGTGCAAAAGTGGCAAATGATACAAAAAGGGTAATTTAAGAACGGGTCATAAATAAGTTTGCAGGGGAAAATAAAAAAAGTGTAAAGTTGAATACTCTAATATCACAACGGTAACGCTGTACACAAGTAACATAAAATAAACACACACACGCACGCAGTACTACCACTATATTTTGTTGCTCACTCTCTACAGTTGTTCTCTTGTGAGAATTGAATACGCCACAGGGATGGAAAATTCAATGCTATTGTATTTTTGAGTACTTCATTAGTAAAATCCTGCAGTACCTTTCCAATAGAAATTTTGTTTTGCTTAATTATTGTAGAATACTACAAAGGATATAATCTAAATGCAATATTGCGTGGTACAGTTTGACATAAATACAGAAGGCGGATGAAAATTTATTAGTCTAATGGCTGCGTTTATATAATCATTTTATAAAATCAAGTTTCTTCATTAGATCAGAGCTAGACATCATCACACTCATAAGGAATAAAGCAAAAGAAAAATAGCTGTAAAATAAAAAAAAAAAAATACTTGCAAACGGATATTTAATTAATTTGTTATTAATCTTTTTGCCGTGAATTTCAAAGAAAAGTAATTGAGAAAAGTGTACTATATAAATTTGCTTAGTCATAAGCTGTTCATTTTTGCGTCTTTTTGTCTTTCTACTCGTACAATAAAATATGGTCGAAAGTATCAAAAATATTACAGTCTAAACATGGCTTCAATAATATTATATTAGAAATCTTACATTTCATATTACGCAATGGACACGCCAGGCGTGATGGCACATGCACAAATTTATATTCAAACATGTATGCTATAGAATTATATTGTAAATTGAGACAATTTTTCGGGTTTTAAAACATTTTCCCGTATTTTAACTAAATATAAAGATCTTCGATTCTAAGAAAAACCCCGCTATTACTTCCGCCATTAACAGAAAATTAACAGAGTTTCGGAAAAAAAAATCTAATATTTCGTAGTATTATTTTATTAGTACAACTGAATTCATCTTATTTGGTTGGGGGGCTCTGAGACATAGAATGAGCTACGTGAAAAGGATGGCACTGTGCCTCTTGACAGAGTCTCTAATAGTCACATTCACCTCATTTATTCATGTGATAGTTAAGTCTACTGTATCTTTTTAACAGTCCAATGTATAGCTTAATGTCATTTAAATTTAGAATAATTTCGGGGTCAATTAGTTTTTTCTAAGGCCGCAATGCCGGACCCGCCAGTGATCGCGTACACCTCGTCTTGCCATTTCGGGTTCTAAACTAATGATGAGAGTTTTTGTGTCCATTTTAAGCTAATAATCTGCCAATTCATTACCCACATGCTCCTTATATCCCGGTAGCCACATTAGAATATCTAAATTCTACGTTTCTAGGGTACCTAAGGGTTTAAAGCACTGATACCACACTTTGAATGAGTATTTTGCTTATAACTTTAAAGCTGCTTGACTGCTTAGAGAGTGCATATTTTGATACCGCGAGTACTCCCACGTAAACATTTTCTAGCACAGAGCAGTAAGGCATGGGCTTCCGTCTATACGATGGATTTAATGGAAACCCCACTGAAAAAGTCAAACGATTCGTACAACGCAGTAACATGTTCATTGTAATACAACCACCACAAAATGCCAAACTTTATTCGTTCCGTATTAAAGATTCATATTTAAAAACATACTTATCAGTGGCACCATTTAATGTCAAAGAAAGTACAATTTCGGCAGCTAAAAGAATTCATTTCAAAGTTTAAATTGTCCATGCCTGGGGCACAAGCAAAGCAAAACAACAACACAAAAATGACTTTGGCAGAGGATGTGTGTTTATTTTTTTGTTCTTGTTGTTCTCTTCTCTTCTTAAGCCCAAAAAGGACTAAAAATTGAAGTAATAAAAGTGTGTTGTTGTTTTTTTGTTTTTTTTTTACAAATGAAAAGTATGAATCATTGGTTAGTGTGTGTTTTTTTTTATTTTCTCCTTTTTCTCCACTCACTATGACCGTCTTTTCTATTTTGTTTTTGCTGTGCAATTAAAGGATGGATGATTAATAAATTTTCATTTTGGGATTTCTGGGTTTTGTGTGATTTCAAGTTCAATGTAATGAAAAGAAAATATTTAATTATTTCTTTATTTCAAATGTTGCACTTTTATTTTTACAAAAACTTTCTTAATTCATTTTATTTGCCTTCAAATTTTCACAAAGCACAATTAAATGCGACGATTTTGGTTTTTTCTTCGCACACAGAAGTTCTGGATGCAATATTTTCTGTATTTTTCTACAAGACTTTGCTTTCCATCAATTGTTTTGCGTTTAATTTTTTATTAAAATTTTTTTCTTGTTAACTACAGTTTATTATTCTTTTTGTTTGTTTTCACTTCGAAACATTTATTCTATGAAGAAAATTATTTTTTAGCCTTTACTTTTCCTCGTTCCGTGTTTTACGTTAAATGAAAATCTTAAGTTTCTTTTAACAGTGTTTAAAGCTAAATATAATCACCACACTAACAACCGAAAATAATCGTTAATTTCAGACTTGCGCAATACACTCGATATCGTTTTAGAACTGGATTACGTATGTGCGTACATTATTCTTACGTTACGTTAAACAAAATTTCTCACCACTTTGTTTACATTTATTTCAGTTGCAGTTAAGTTTTTTTCACAGATGGGGTTGTCGATGTTTTTTCTATAATTTTAAAAGATTTTATCAAAAATTGAAATGATCATAAGAAAATAATTCAAACAAATTATTTTTTTTAATACAGGATCTAAAGTGATTGACGCGGTTTTTAACAGGTTTAAAACCCGGGGTTTGTTTTAAGATTTGTTAAGAATTTGCTCGTCACTAATGCTGCATTAACCAGAAGTACCTAAATGTTTCTACTCTGGACAATAATATTCAGCTAGTTTCTTTTTAATTAAATAAAAAATTATATTTCTGTAAATCTGGTAAATTTATTTATTTGTCTTGACTTTTATTTCGATGTCATGATGGTTTACTTCTTTGTTTCTGTTTATGCTCGCACTTCTTACTGTAAGAAGTATTTATGATTAAAATGAAGTGAAAGTTATATAATCTGGTGAAATACGCGTAACCATTAGGCAAGTGGGAATCCAGGGAAGGGAAATATGATATTTACCGCCACACCCCTAGACGATGGAATATTTTACCAAAAAATGTGAAAAATTCTATGTCTTATTAAAAAAAAAATTGTTCGGCTGGATCCACGCCTGCCACTGGGTAGATTCCACTATTTCAGTTTTATACAAATATCTATTTTTTAGTTATGACAAATTTCTACTTAAAATAATCGAAAATATACCAATACTATTAATATATTTTTTAATTTAATTTAAGATTGAATAAACTTTAGGCAAAACGGTGTAGGTTATTAGATCTAATATTTGCTTGATTTTTTTAACCCTTCCTCAACATCAAGAATTGATATCCAACAGTACATTTAGTACAGACGCAAACCAAACAATAAACTCCCAATACTCGCATTTCTCTGTAAGTACTAAAACTTCCACAAAAACAGAGTTTGAATTCATTTTTAAAACTTTTTAAATGCCAACCATTAATTTTGCACGTCTTAGCCAATAAACTAAAGAAGAAAAAAATAAAGTCCGACTCATCATGACAGAAGAAAACCAAACCAAACAAGACATTTAGCGGTAAGTTTTATTCCAATTCTTGTGCTTCTCTTTTCCGTAGCTTGGTATAATTTTTCTGCACTACAGTTACAAAAAGTATTCGCGTACACTCGCGTATCTGTTGAGAGCAAAATGACTTTTTTTATTTACCGAACGATCGACACACATTTGGTTTCCAACTCATAATTTACACGACGATAAACGTTACGTTAAAGTTTAGGCTGAAGTATGAATCCAACAAAACGTGTGAATCCAATTTTGCTTTGTTAGAGTACGAGTATCTTGTATTTGCTTGTTTGTTGTGCAAATTTGTTGGATCTGTTTTCGTGCAGTCATATTAAAAAAAGTCTTTAAAAGCTGAGAGCAAACTGTGCAAGTAATTAGTCGTTTGCGGTACGCGCTAAGGCTAACAGTTAGGAAAACATTAAAAAAATTTTCTCATAAAAACTCATTTATTTTCAACTTACGATACAAGTGCCGGAACAAAATAATTTTGTAAAATTAAGTGCGATTGGTATGAATGCAAAAAAATATTAATTGATTTTTATTAAACGAAAATAAAATTATCTCCTCAATTCAGTGGATAAAGTTTACACAAATACAAGGTTCGGTTACATTTACAACATTTATCCAAATATAATTTTTATAATATTTGCATATAAATTTTGTTATTTATATTTTTATCAAATATATTTGTTTGCCTTAAGTTTAATGTCTGTGTTCTTTTAATTATTAACCAAGTTTAACGAATACGAAAAGTATGTTACCGTAATATTTGCCGCAGTGTTAGTTCAATGATTTTTACAATTGTTTTATTTTCTGAAAGTTTTTGCACGACTTTTTCATGTTTTGTACCCTACACTAAGCTGGCAACTAAGTGCTGTTGAAATTGACTTGAAAATATTTAAGTGTGAAATCAAGTGATGTTTAGAAAAGAGTTCTAGAGGCATGAAAGCCACGAAGGAAACTAAAGTAGAAATTTTTTTGTCATTAAGTGCAAGAAAATTTTAATTTGCCAGTAAAAAGAAGAAAAGTTTGATTAAAAATATGTATTCAAATCATAAAAGAATAGAAACATGTATGCCATTGTGCATGGTATATAAGATTATTTAAGTGTCTGCCGTGGCTTCGCACGGTGGCAAGAATTCGATATGTTCAATAAAGATCCCGCTCCATTGTTGCGATCGCCTGAGTTATCGATCTTGCAGGCTAATTCATGTTATCTCTGCGCGAGGTAACAATCAAAGCGCTTATGCAAAATGCACCGTGAGGCGTTCGGTGTTCTGTTGGTAGCTCTTGTTACTCACACACACGTCGTTCATGCATGCTAGTACCCGCAATTGATGATGATGGCCTCGCGAACGTTATTTTTAAAGAAGGAAGGGCCAATAATATAATCGATAGTTGTGTTTTTATTCGATAGCGATACTATTGTTGAAATGTTTGTGTAGAAAATTGCCACTCAACTCGATAAAAAAAGTGACGACGGTGCTCATTTAAATTTGACTCTAAACCCATTGGCCGTTAGCCAGAGTTCCGTTGAAAAAACTCAGGTAACCAAAAATTATAAAATTTCTAAATAACTTTGTTTTTATTGTAAATCAGGCTTTTCTTAGATTTTAACGAAAATATCGAATGTGGTGCCTATCGATTGTTTGCCTGCTCTATTTTTTACAAAGCTATTCATATCAAAATTCGAGACATCGCTAAATTAATTACATTTAAATGTACTACTCAATCGTTAATTTTACCACGCTGATTTGGCTTTACAGTCTCTCAAAATCGACCTGCTTTAATTGCAAAATGTCTCGTATGATAGTTTTACTAAAATATTAAAGAACATTTTCCTTTTATAAATCTAAAAGTGCATTTACATCAAAGACAATTTGCATGAAATTCGTGGCGTAAGATGTATATTTGTCGACATTAAGAGCAAGCGCCTGTCTACTAGACTTATATTAAATTAAGAAGTCAGAAGACTTCTTAATTTTTGAAAACCAATTTAAATTTCGGATGGCAAAAATATAACAATTTCACTTAAAAGGAAATGTTCTTATCTGAGTTGTTCTGTAAATATTTCAATATATTGCAGCTAACATTAGAAACAGTTTCAAAACAGGGTCAGACGGTTGCTTCTTATACAATTTGGTTGCTGAATTTAAATCTTCACTGC
Source organism: Phania funesta (assembly GCA_963932375.1). Lineage (NCBI taxonomy): Eukaryota > Metazoa > Arthropoda > Insecta > Diptera > Tachinidae > Phania > Phania funesta. The sequence goes on along the minus strand of OZ010652.1, from coordinate 94,330,995 downwards.
ATTTTTTAAATTGAATCTGGTTGTCGGGAAATTATGTTATCTCCTGACGGAAGTGACATGGAAGACAAATATTAGTGTAAATTGAGAATGTTTTGTTCTATTCAAAAATCCACATTAAAATCATCTTCAAGATAAACTGACTTTGCTTTGAAAGCTTCAGAGATATCGAGGAAGTTGTGGCAAAAAATCATTTTTAATAAAAAATTTGAATATTTTTAATTTTATTCAATTTTATAAAAAAGGAAGACAATAATCTGACTTTTATCTATAGTTGACCCATGCATCCTAGAGTGCGACAGTTGCAAATTTTGTTAGAAACGAGATACCTTCACTTAATTGTGTATAAAATGTAAATAAAATCAAAATTTTGTGCATCGAAAATGCAATATAGCTCGTTTTATTTAAAATACAAGTATATTCATGTATGTTTATAGAAAAAGAGTGGAATTTTTTTTGTGTTTTTAGCTTGTATGGATTTTTAAAAACCAAAAAATTTTATTAAAAAAATAATTTTTGCCATACTTTCCACGATGTCTGTGAAACTGCTGAACTGATTAAAAAACTTTGTTGAAGACAATGTTGTTGTCGAATATCGAATTTCCTATTTATTTGAGTAGGACAAACCGTTCTCCAGTAATGTTAACATTTGTCACGCAACTGCTTCCCATTTTGACAAAACGGTATATCTCGAAAACTAGAATCGATTTGAAGAGTGCAGATTCAAATAACATAAGGAACAACTTTCTGTTTCTCGAGTTCAAAAGTTGACGTGAGCTTGTACACTTGTAATTTGGGAAAATATGTATGTATGTATATAGATTTCCCTTATATATCCCATTAAGGAAAATTCCACAGTTATATATAGTGAGACATAAAATTAGATATGTGAAAAATTTCCATACAAAGCTTTTTATAGAAAGTGTTTCACTACTTCTTGTGTTTCAATAAACACAAATTTAACTTTTGTATAATTTTAAAAATTTTTTAAGAAAACTTTCTTTTTGTAAAAATGGTTATGAAATTAAAGACAAACTAAAATTTGTTTACATATTTTTTACAAAAAGTTAAATTTGCATAATTTTAAAAATATTATTTCAGGAATTTAATTCCTAGGCATAAGTTCGTCATCTTTATTCTTTCTATTCAGAAAGAGAATTTATTTGATATAATAACTTTGAATACAGTAAAAGTTATAATTTTATTAGACAACTAGCTGAATGGAATGCATTTTCTATGCCGCTACGCACGTCTTTTCTACCAATTTTGTGTTTAACTGTAAACAGCCTTTATTTAAACCAACACTTAACACAAATAGAATATTTTTCTGTAAATAATTTTAGAAAGAACTTAAATATTCGTTACAATTTTAAGCTTTCTTCAGCCATCCCGACCTGTTAGGTGTATTGTTTTAATTATAGAGTGCTGAAAAGCCTGCCAATGTACATTTTTCTACAATTGCATAAGCATCATGCAATACCTTTAACCCAATATTTGCATTTAGATCTCGTGTACAACCTCTCTTAACGGATTTTTATTCTTAATTTATTAAGAGCCTGTTTTGCTTATTCTACCTTTAATCGTGAGCAGTTTTTTCTTATACGAGAACATATAGATTTTTTTGCAGGTTTTTATGATCAAATAGGCCTTCACCCAAGCCAAAAAACAAGCAAAAAGAAAAACAACGCAGTCGAACACAGACGAATTGTACAATATATATTTTTTCTTTGATATGAGATAAAGCAAAATACAAGCATTTAAGACATTAACTAATAGCAATAAATTTTAACTAAAGCATTGCAAATGTATTAAACTGAAGCAGCCAGGCATACGCACATGCTGCCGTACATTGGTTTAGGCTCTAACATAACGAAAGATTTAAGAAACAAACATTTTTTTGCATGTTGATTCAAAAATGTTTCAGTGTTTCAATGTTTCTTCATTGAAAGAAAATATAACTTGAAAAGTGTTATGGCTTTTTATTGTACATCTTCTTATTGCACAATTATTCGTTTTGTTGTTTATGTTGGTATGAAATAAAAAAAATTGTAACATACGAAAAAGGCTTTTGAAAGAAAGGAATTTCAATATTAAAATTATCTGTTTCTAGAAACCTCTAATGAAAGTTGAGTAAAAAATTAGTAAGTTATGGAAAAAGGCTTCTTTTGGTATGTAAAATTTTCTAAAAATTTTTCCAATCGAAAAAAACCGTGTTATGCAAGTGTGAAAACTCTGGATCAATCCTTTCTTAGTTGGTTTGACAAGGGTTAATTATTTTTGCGTTTGATTGCATTTATGTGGATAAACAAAGTTGTATTTTGTTTGAAAAAAGAAACTAAACGAGAGTTTTAATAACAAAAACAGTTCATTCAACGGATTTTGTCGTTTATGAATATTAAATAAATTTTTTCCAATTTTAATTAGACCAGCTTTTGCAAAATCTGTTCCATAAAATGCTAAAATTAAATTATATAAATTAATAACATTTCAAAACCGGGGTTAATGTTTCGAGTAAAGCTAAATAATTCGATGAGAAAAAGTTATTAAGAGAAATTTTAGTTAACGGACAATTTCTTAAATCCTTCTTAAACCCTGCTGGAGCATATCAGCATTTACTCCAGATTATTTTTTGTTTTACATTTTTTAATTTTTTTTTAAGTGAACAAAGTTTTTAGAAACATAAGGATATGAGTCTGCGTCACGTTTTGTTAACAAAATCTCTTTTTTATTTAAAAAAATAAAAAACTTTAAAAAATACAAGATCATGTTTTAATGGCATAAAATTAATTGTTATCTAGAAGTATTTTGCCAAGTTTGCGAGAACAAAGAAAATCCCAAAACTTGCTCAACTTCAGATTAAAATAGAATTCTTACAACCATAACAAAAATTATTTGTTTTGAAAAATGCAGAGTAAAAAATAATAACATTAAAAATACCATTTCGAACAATCAACAAAATACTTGAACTTTAGCGAAACTTTAACAATTTGTCTTAGAAAGTGAGATAAAAATCCTTGGTAAACAAGAAAGACCATAACGGTTTCAAATCGTAACCAAACATTCAAATCAATCCATGTTAAAGCGTAAAAGTTTAAAGCAGCAATCAAATGATGCAAAATGTTTTAATTAAACTCTCACAACGACTTTAAGCCGTGTTTATATTGTATTTTTGTTATGGTTATTGTTTTTGTTTTTTTATTTCTTTCTTTTACTTTGTTGTAATTATGAAAAGCAATAAAAAGCTAAGCACCTGAATAAATTAAGTGCTACAAAACGACTGGCTACTCCATAGTTCTTTGTTGTAACTATATGTGCTCATGTGCAGAGCAGCTGTAGTATAAGCTGAGATGTAACTGTTCTTTGCCCTAAATTGCTTTCTTTTCTGTGGTTTTCCTGATGGACCAATTTTGATTTTTTTTATCTGTAAAAACCAAAGTTACTTTTACATGCTACTTTTAATTGGTCCTTCGAGCCAGATAGAAGCGTGAGTCGTTTTGGTTTAATTTTCAGTTTTTTAGAACTTGTAACTACTTGTGTGCGCCCAAAAATCTTCAAGAGCGGCTGCATTAATACCATTTTTATTCACTAACATTTTTATACTTTGAAAATGCAAAACTTTTAATTTTAGAAATAGCTCGAAATTTCGAACTTAACTTCGATATTTCGAATTCAAGTCAAATAGCAATTTTAGAGCCAAAATTTTATAAGATCTTGTTTTTTTGTTGGACAAAATTCAAAAATGTTGGGTTTTGTAATGTTCGAAAATTCGAACATACATTTATAACACACAGCAGATAAGTGATTCTAAAAAATTACAAAAAGACAACATTTGAAGTATGTTCGAAAATTTAATTTTGAACTTTAAAAAACGCTTATTATTATCCAAGCACACGATCCACATATGCAGACCTTAATCATTTTTCTTTAACAAAAAGTGTGTAAAAGAATATTTTCCAAAAATAAACTAAATATTAGGACCAATTTGATTAATAACCAAATATGTAAATAGACTTTCTATAGGATGGGCTGTACGGTATTTTGCAAGCAAAGAAATATTCAGCCATAAAATCACATATTTAATGAGTTCAAAGCACTGCTTTTTCTTCACTTGCATATAAATTTAATTTCCTTTATATGCTTTTGTTTAGGTATAAAATATAATGGTTTAGCAAATTAACGATAACTATAAAATACAACTATAAAACTAATGAAGTCATGTCATTATTTTAATTAACATTTTCCAAGTCAACAAATCAAAACCATACCATAGCATCCATCAATGTTCGCGGAGGACGGGGTTTTTTAAATCAATAAATTCCAAACATGTATTCCTGTTTTGTTTTTTAGTTGGACATAAGTCTGGCATTAGGCTGAGTCTTTGACTGAAAAGAGTAAAAAGTATCTTATGTATTAATTTTTTTGAAAATGTGATCGCACACCAAGACCCTGTCTTTCAACAACAAATTTGGTCACTTTTTATAACAAGTTCAACATTATGTGTGTTTCTAAAAAACTAATGATCTCGTCTTATGTATTTTCGTCTTTCTTTTTACCAAAATTGTATTTGAATTTTAGATGGTTTTCAATTTTATTTATTGCAAGAAATTTCTTCTTTTTTTTGCTACGGTTTATTTGAGTGTTTTGCAAGTTCCCACAGTTTGTTATAATAAATTTGTCTTGACGAGTTGACTTGTTTTCGTTCGCACAAATAAATTGAAACATTTAAATATTCATTAACCATTAATTTTAAACAATTTGTTTTTGTGCGTGTGTGTGTTTTTTTTTTTTGCTATGAAATAAATTATTTCATTTTAAAAATTTTATTTGGAAATAAAACGATTTTTTGACGCCTGTCAAATCAGTTGCTCAGTCACTGATGCCAAATCACCGTGATAAGTTACACGAGTGAGCAGCACATCTAAATGACGATTTCTGGGTAAATCAAGGCGAAATTGGCCGTATGTGAGGTAATGACAATGCCCTCGAGGTTTACCAGATGGCAATGCATCCGCAAAGAGATACTGATTGGTGCGGATTTAAAGTCGGCGTCATTATTGGTCCGAACTTTTTCAAAAGCAACCATACCAAGGACACCACCGTCAATAGTGGGAATTTCGATACGAACGTGAACATGAACTATAGACATTCTGCATAAAAATTTCTAAGGTGGAAGTATCGTGAAGTGACGTCAATTACCTACTAAAAACGTGCACTTCGGCAAACGATCGACTTCTAGCGAACGTTTTTTGAAATTATAGTCTATGCCAACTGACCGATACCGTTAAAGTCAATATAATAACCGAAGCATTCGTACATAATTAGCCGGACCTATATGGCAGACTTATAAAAATAAGAGCTCTAGGTAGTGTAGCAAGCCAGACCGAAACAGTTTGGGAAATGGTTTTTTTAAATTTTAAAATTTGTTTAAATTGATTTCTACCAGCGGTAACTTTCTTACCCTGCAAAAATATTCAAACATTTACAGCAGATATTAATTCTTTTGAATTTGGCTTGGCTAGATACGAAGCTATGTTTTCAAGTTTGGAAAGTAAATTGCTAGTCATTGACATATTTATTTTCCTACAATAAAAGGTGGGTTCTATAAATGCCAAATGCGACGATTTTGACAATTACCGAAGTCGTTAAAGTGTTAATGAGATGAATCGCTTTGTACGCTTGTAACAATCTACTCAAAGACAGTCTACTAAACACAGTCACTTTGAATTTGGTTTTAGCCACTGGAAATCTGCCCTTGTATTTTACTTCAGCAGAGAAGAGAGAGTGTCCTCATACAGACTCTGTCGAATAGGCTAAATTGCGGGGACATCATTTTGGTCAGTAAACTATTCTCAACGACAATCAATATACTCTCTATACAAAAGGGTCATAAACATAATTTGAGGTATACATTATAGGGGTTTAGTTACCCACTGTGCAGTGGAGAGTACTGAATTATATTGTCGTATTGGACGAGAGTCTACATAAAACAACTATTGGGATAATTTTAGAGGTGGTAAACTACATAATCTTGAATAGCGATTATTGAATTTGAACCAACGGTACTTGAGTAGAGTGAGTGTACGTCGTTAGACGTGGATCATTTTCTAGGCCTAACTGGGTGAGTGTACAGGAAATAGTTTCCCATAACTGTGCTGCTTCTTATTCTCAGCATAGAAATTTGCAATTATAATTACGACAGAAGGAAAGGATGTTTTCTTAGGTTGTACAACTTGGAATTGAAATAATATATTGAGATGACATAATTGGAGCCGTAGCATAGACTTTGGTAGAAAGATATTTTAATGCCATTAGTGTTTAAATGCTATGTCGGGCATGAAAGTTCCGTAGCTGGCTAAGGTGTAGCACATTCTGAAAGTATAATTTTCGACCAGTTTATCAAGCATTTTGGGCCATCCAAAGTTGCTTAGTTTGTTCCCATAAACTAATGCATTCACCTAAGACCAGAAAAAAATCCAAAGGCATTAAATCAAGCGATCTTGGCGGAGATATTTCAAGAAATAACGTGTCCGCAAAGTGTTTCATTCAGTAAATCGCTTCTTGGGAAAATCTCCTTTCTTTGCGGTTGTCGTCTTATAATTATTTGTTTTAAAAAAATTGAACTCTATTTACCTACCGGACGTATTAACAAAAACAATTATAATGCGGTTGTCAAACACAACATGGGTCTGGCAGATATGCAACCGCTAATAAAATGTTTATTTATCTATTTAATATGAATTTGATTCAAACAATAGGATCTAATTGTGTTTAATTTATTCATTTATTAAAGTATGTGGTTCTTGAGAAATATGCAAGAATCGATCGATGTCAAAAACTAATCTATTTGCGTGGATGTGATGAATTTCTGTATATTTTAAAAACGATTTTTAAACCCTTTTAAAGTAGGTATAATTGAAAGTACAGGCCAAGAGATAAAAAATAAAATAACAAAATTATGATACGCTCCAATCGAAGCGACAATTCATAATGCGACCGGCGAATATTTGTTCCAAGTTACATAAAAGCTTAAAAATATTCTTGGGCAACTTATAATTTTATTTTTATTTTCTTCCATTCTAAAATTCCATATATTTAGAGCAACACTATTTTTGTTTTGTGCAAATCAGCGTTATCATTTGTTAAGTTTTGCTTCTTATGCAAGTTTTTCGAGATGCTAAAAAACTAAAGTTTTTTTTTCGTTGCTTTTAAAATTTGTCATAAATAGTTTAAAAGTGTCAGTTTATTGGAAAACATATTTTTTTTAATTCTTGATTTGATATTCCGACAGGGTGTTTTGATGTAGAATTTTGGAACGAATTTCCGTCATCCCTTGTCAAGTTTGGTTTGGAGACAAACCAGTTTCGGCTATGTGCCATCTTTTTCAGAACGAAAAATGACACTGAAGATGGCACATAGCCGAAACCGGTTTGTCTCCAAACCAAACTTGACAAGGGATGACGGAAATTCATTCCAAAATTCTACATATTTTTTTACTTTATAATGTAGGGGATAATATCGAAGAAAACCGCTTACTTTACGCATTCCTTTTCGACCCACCTCCCTCCTCGCATTGATTTCACGCAATCGATTTATAATTTACGACTGCCTTACTTTCATTAAGTCTCATTCTAACACTAGCCTGTAGTAATTTTAGACTGTCGACTAGTGACTATCGACCTTCTTCCTCATCAAGGAGTCTTCTGTTAATTGCTAGCCATTTTCTAAGGCTTGGGTCCACCATGGCATTTACATTTAACAATTGTCTGTCCGTGGACGTAAGCCTAGTGCTAGCCAGTTCTGGACATTCACACACAATGTGTGTCTAATGTAATGAACTCAGCAAGATAAACTTAGACAATGTAAACACAGCTTTATATTTTTCCATTCCCTTATTACTGCAACAGTGTTTAATTTTCGTACTCCCTCTTAGATGAAGCTATGACATTCAATCTTTTGTTTTAATATTGTTTTTATGGCATAAGTAGGTGGGAAATAAAAGCATATTCCTATATTTAAATTCTGTAAGCAGCCATCCTTTTCTAATCTTCTTCATAGTCTTGAACTCATATACGATCTCATACCAGCGGTTCTAAAGTAGTTCGTTATTTGTATTGTGTAAAACGAGTTCCCTATCAAGTGTTAGCAAATTTAAAAGGCACATTTAAACCCTTATATATGGAACATGACTTTGGCTTAGGTCTGAATTTGAACGATGAGTTTCGTTGGTTTGAAACAATTGGTTGATAGAGGTTCAATGGCATGGGCCCACAAACCGTTCATGCAGAATCACCAGTATAGCATTCCATCTGTGGCACGTAGTGTGTTCTGCAGAAATCACATATCAATTAGTAATTAGTAGCACTCGCCGCTGACGTTGATGGCCTCACCAACACTGTTTTCAAAAATAAGTACCATCCAGTGATGCTTTCGACCCAAAATACATGCCAAACAGTAAATTTGTGTGGATGGGCGCAATATTCAATAAAATATTAGTAAATGGACGTGGTGCTTTATCGTATAAATGCCTTTGCCAATATCTGTGGTTTGTTTCTAAGAACCATCTGCAGGATCTTGCTTGAAATTCCATTTAAATTCCCTGTTTCTTTTTTTTTTTTTTAGCAATTTTGAAGAAATTTTTAAGACTTCTCTAAAATCTATCAATCAATGCTCTTAGACAAATTGGCCCTTTTAAATTTGCAAGAAGTTTTGATTCATCTTTTGACTTTTGAGGTTTTTCCATTCATTTATTTCATCTAAGCGACAATACGTTTTTTAAACTAAAATTTTAATTAAAAGTCTTGCACAAAATAATTGATATTTTTGTCATATTTTGCCATAAAAATATGTTAACCAAAAAAATATCTACAAATCATTAAAAAAAATAAAAACTTAAATGAAATAAATGTTTTTCTAATGAAAGTTATTAACATCTCATATTGATACTCACGCCTCAGTTGCATTTAAATAAGTTGGGTTTTCAACATGACTCATCTTGCTTATTTATAACAGAAGATTTAAGACACGAACACATAAAATATTATTCGGGAAGAATTAAAAAAAAAACAAAGTTAAAAAATTTGCGATGAAACGGAACTAAAAGCAAATTTTTAATAATTTTAGCAATTATTTTTATATTTTCCCTTTAACAATAAACCAGCTACTGCCTCTTTGAAATAGAAAAAAATATTATCATTCCTAGAAACATTAAAAGTTTTTTTGTTTTGTTTATTGTTGTTGATATGTCAAAAAATAATCAATTCCAAAGCACGTTTTATTTTATTTTTATTTTTATTTGTAATAAGAAAACTACAACAATTTCTGAAATATTTTGCTAAACATCCCATTACATGATCAAGCAGTTGCTCCAGTGGTTTCAACAATTTGCTAAATACATAAACATTTCAAAATGCCTAATAAAGTTTAAGACAAACTAAGTCAAGACATTGCTGACTTTTGTTGGCAAATACTTCTATAAATTGTTATAAAATTAATGTGAATATTAACAAGAAATAGTTTTTTTTGGGGGGTTTCGTAAAAAGAGACACGAAAAATCGTGCCACTGCAAACGATTTTTCACAACGAATATTAAAATTCATTTAGAGTTTTTGACAACAAAATCTGTTTGTGTGAGTAGCCTGTCTTTTTATTTATGGTAGTTGTTATTCAAATAAGGAATCAATTCTCAAAAAAATGAACGAAAATCCCCCGTTTTAAAATAAATCCTGAGTTTGCTGACAAGATTTATTTGTAAAATTAAATGAAAATTTTCAAATATTTTAATATTTTCATGAAGCACTTTTTTCATTCGCTCGTTGAATAAAAAAAAATATATTAATAGTTTAGAAAATACATGGAATATGTTGCTCTTTATAAATAAAATTTCACCTTAATTGCATCCGTTTCTCTTTTTAATAATTATTTTTTTTTTTTTTTTACCAACTTTAGAGAACCGGCTTAAAAATACTTTAAACGCAATCAATAAGTTTTCTTTTAATTTCGTAATTACATACATACGAGTAATTTTGTGCCTTAACAAATCAAAAAATTATAAAAAAATACAATTCAAAATCCACAACTAGATTATTGGCGGCAATTGCAAATGTTAAAACTTGTATTAAAAGTGGATATTTGTCGCCAAAATATGACTAAAATGTATCACCTTCAAGTGTTTGTGGTTATTACTGTAATAACCCGTAAAACTTTAACGAATGTGATACATGCTTGTACATTAAAATAATTTTAAAAATATAATTCAATCAAATATAAAACTAATATTCACTAGTTATTTTCTTTACAGCAACAATGTTTTCTAAAAACCGACTGCTGCGTAGATGGTTAGGACACTTATTGTCCATAATCGATTCAGTTTCTTAAAACTTTTGAACCACTCCTCAAATTGTTTATACCTTAATTGCACTTTTTTGACCGAATATTTCGTAAAATTCGCTAGCGGTCTCTTTGTAATTAATTTTCAAAATGTTTACGCGTTCTTCTTTAAATTAGCGTTGTATTTTTTTATAATCGGAACAATCACTTGTTTAATATCGGAATTGCCACTTGCACGAAGAAATGCCATAAAATTAAAATAGTGGATTCTTGTTGAGACACCGCATCTTGCTTTCCGTCAAACGCGAAAAATAATATGCGTAGCTTAATATCTTTCTCCTGAAGATAGTCAATAAAGAGAATATCATGAACAGTGTTTTGCCGGCTGATAAAATTGCCTCAGATAAAATTGTCTGAGACTTCAGTCCTATATTCTCCTCTTATTGGACAATATGTTCAGAAGGCAATCGCAACGGGAAAATGCTAAACAATTTTTCAGGCTGAAACTAACGCTACCTCTATCTGTATAGGGAATTCCTGAGGAGAATAGTAAGGGATATAAAGACCTTCGTAATATCGGGCAGCACTTATTATCGAATGAAGTATGGTCAGGAGTTGTCACAGAAATCATAAGTCTATAATATAATATAATAACGTTATGCCCATTAGGTCCCTGCTGGAAAACAACGAGCAAACAGATGAGCCTAACGTGTCCTTATGAGATCGGAACCTTTCTTTGGAATAAATAGTAGATACACTATTGGCAGCACTTGCTTCTCGTTTGAGTCGGAATTCGGTAGGCATATGAGAGCTATAGCCGGACTGAAGCTATCAAAGGGGTTCATTATACTGTCTCGAGGCAAACCACAAAGGATATTGAGATAAGAATGAGCTCAGAATAACTACAGGAAGGTTTTTCGGATACTCTGTTATAAAATGCCACCAATCAACCTGAGTAATAAGATATCTAAGCATGTGCTCTGCAATTGTACAGCTTCCGATTCTTGTGAAATAAAACTATTTGACACATCCTCATCACCTACAAGAGGTGTATAGGGCAAACCACTGGCAAGGTTATTGCTTTTATTCATAGCCTCAATCTGTTCCAGTGAAAGAAAAAGGTCGTGCAAAAGATGGGTCGTAGTGAATGGAGCCTCGGTACATCCTCACGTTGCTGGTTCAGTTCCACTCCATCAATCGAGTAATATCGAGCACGTCTTTACGGCTCGTACGGCATCTAAGATTTAAATACGATTAATCGAGTACGTTTTAAAACTGCACAGCATCTCATAACGGCAGTGGAAAGGAGTGTGGAACGTGACCCTCCTCACTTCCCAAGAAAACGATTAAAAAACTTTTTCTCCACAAACAATTTCAAAATATTTTTATTTCATTAACAACTTTGCGCCCTCCCCTATAAGTTTAAGCTGGATCTGCACCTGTTTAACGGCAAAAGACTTTTTCCCAAGACAAGTTTTCCCAAAATCGTAGTTTAATAAAAACCTTAACCCCTCTCCCAAAAGTTTTAGCTGAACCCGCACCTGCATAACGGTGCGAAGAGTTTTATTAACAACAAAATACTGGAAAATTAATTGCAAACAAATTTCTTATTGCGCAAAAATTCAAAATAAATTTCCTAACGATTGGATTGACCTCAGGAATTTGAACTGTAAAATGCCAAATGCAGTTAGTAACACACTAACCCCCTAAAGCCAGCCTGGTAAGTTTTCACTTACATTAACCACAATAACAACAACAACGACAATGTATTTTCCATTATCAAATTATACATTTCCAACGTGAGAAAGTAAACAATTTTGTGTGGATTTGTAAAGAAAAGCCAACAACAACTGCTACTTAAACAAAACTTAACAATATTAATGCCGCTGCAACTTAAGTTAATTTTGCAGGAAATTTAAGAAGAAATTATTCGCAACAACAAGAGGAATATTTGATTTCATCACAAAATGATAGTGACTGAAATAAACAAAACAAAGCAAAATACAGATAATACGAGTGCTGCTCCACACGTAATCACAATTAATCATGACTGAAAGTTTTTGTTTAAATCTTTCTCTCACCTCTCAGCTGCAAGTAAAGATACCAATCCTAGTGAAATAATCACACTAAGGAAAGAAACAACAATAACAACATCCGTGCACAAAACACATGCTAATACACGTATAATGATATTCAAATTATTGTGCGCTGAATGTTGCTTGTTGCAGCGGTAACGATGTTCTGTGCGAATGTCCCAAAAATGTATTGAATGCTTGCTTGGGATACCCTAGGCCAATGGAATTAGTCAGAACTTAGAACACTCTGTCTCTTTTGAAATATTGTCATCACAAATTTACCAAGCAGGCAAGTGTAGCTCTCATGGTTCATAGGAAAGAACGTCATTGTGTCAGTTTCTCTATTCGTTATTAAATATTATATATTTTATATTTTTCATTGCAAGAAGACTATTATGGATCACTGTTTAAGCCCGGTAGTTAAAATTGGTCTCCCATCTTTGTTGAGCAAGTTGTGGGCGCAACTTAAATCATGCGATTTGTCTGGATAATTTCTGATAAACGGCAGTATCACAGTTGGCAGACTAAAAGCAACCGTCCACTTACCAATCCCTTCAGGCCTTTACAACTGTTGGTAAAACCTCAAACTGTCTCGTAAGGAATCGTCCCGAAAACGAAGCCTTAGAAATTAATCTCTACTTAATAATTGTGGTTACATATTTTTAGGGAATTCTTCCGAACTTATTCTTTTGCGGAAGCATCTCTTAGACACTTTGCAGTATCAAAGGCAAATAGTATATCTGGAATTAATATTTTGTATTCAGTCGAGTAATCCGCATGTCCACCTCACCAAGAGGATCCAATTAAGGCAGAAAGAACAAGGATATCATTTCGCGATATCAAGTTATCGTTTACTTTTAATCAATTAATTATTTAAACCCATTAAATTGCACCACGGTAAATTCCAACAATAAAAAAGTATTTTAACTACACAAAGATTATATGATAACTTTAACCATAAAGTGCTCTCAATTATCATAATTTGTAAAATTCTTTTAGTGTTTAAACAAATTTTTAGCATGCTGTGCCTTAAGTATTTAGCGCGTTGACTATTAATCCTTTAATGGCTTAATGGGATGCATTTGTGCGTCCCTCTGCCACTGTCAATTAGTAACACAAATTTTTTGCTTCTTATCATTCTAAAAGGACCATGTTTTTATAATCTGCAATAACAATATGACTTCTTTAAAACGATATACTTCAAGCATTGTATGTTGCATGTTACCATGTTCATGGCATATTCAACCATATTTTTATTTGTGTCAAGTACCAGCCACTGCAAGGAAAACAATGCTCAGGCAATAAATGACCACTAACTCATTGAAGGAGTGTTGTTACTTTTGGCAAAGAATCGACTAAAGAAGACAAGTGTTAAGGTACAAGGATAGAAAAGCGTTAGTCTTTAAGAACTCTGCAATTGCGCGTTATGTTTATTTTTAGAACAGTATTAGAGCGCCTATGGGGTTGTCTAGTTGCACTAATTGAAACGAGTATAGCCATTTTATTAAATATTTTATGTGGCGGCCGTGCTACAGAGTGATACCCATGAATAAGGGCGCTACGATATATACTCGTAGTATTATAAATAGCAGCTAGTACCTATCAGAGAAATCGATGTTGTTGATTGGTAGCGACTTAGAAACTAGGTAAGGAAAGCCATCGAATGCTTAAGAGCCAACGTACTAACAACTTCAGACGCAGAAAGAAGCTTGGTCCAGTAAAGCCTACAGTTTGAAAATCGTTCCAAAGAGGTTATGAGTTTTCATAACCGCGAATGTGACATTCCAACGACTACCTAAGGAGTCAATGTAAAAATGAGCTTCATAAAGTTCCTTCCTGTCGTGCATCACTTTGCTAACCCTAAACTGTTACCTCTCTCTTTTTTGTTGCAGTCTATAAGTCTATTGACATTTTTTATTTTCCCTCTACGGCAAGAGCCCTGTTATTCGTGTTTGTAAGCGAGAGATGTAGAGAAGGTTGCAGTGTAGACAAAAGAGAACGAAATGAAAGTAAAAAAGGACCACATTCTCATTTCTCTTTCACATCTTTTTTAATTTTGTCGATAACTTTTCATGTTATGTGTGAGTGGTATGTCCAAAAATTATCCAGACTCTTGCAACACAAACTCCCCATGTACAATCGCGCAATGCATTAATTCCGCTAGCTTTTTCTCTCTCCGTTTCTCTATGTGCCTCTATCTTAACTAACCTTATTATTATTGCGCCCTCTGGTTTCTGTCAGAAGAAATGAACCAGTTAGTTAATAATGCACTACCGCACACCTTAAATTTAGTAAATGCTGCATCTCCAACGTCGATCGTTTGATTACTTCGCACTTTTCTCCTTCAGAGAGGAAAGGACATTCGTCCCCTGGGTCGAAGGAAAGGACATTCGTCCCCTGTGTATATGCATACACTTATACACTCATAGGAACTCTGTTCCCTGAGCAAACATACTGCGTAGTTCCCAGTCCATGCCTCTAAAATGAGACACATCTGGTAAAGTTTCGGCCGCCCAATATAGAAAGTGTTCCGTCGTCTCCATGTCCTGCCTGCATCCGCATGCCACATATGGCGTAGATGTACCCGCTAGCCCGAGTGATTCATCAGTACAGCAACCTCCTTGTTTTCGTCCCACTGTATTTTCATTTCCCAGTGTTGTATGGACCCGCTTTGCCCAACATTTCAGCTCTTCCTTCGTAGCCTCAAGGAGCTTGACGCTACTTAAGCCCAACCCCTGGAAGTCTTGGTCCTTAATTGCCAGACCGTTGACTTCTTCACTTCCGGCCACTTCATAGTAGCACGACACCTTAATGATGTACAGTCTACCATGCGTGGAGTAGCCGTTTATTGCTATTACTATAATTTGTACTATAATTTGTACTTCATGTATCCGATCCGCTAAGAACGCGCCTAGCGTATTACCGACCACTAGTTGCCATATTTTCTAAAGTCTTGATTTGTACTCTCGGTTATTCCACTTACTCATCGCCTACAGGTATGTTGCTGTGTTTCTGATTGCACCGTTTGTTCTTGGGCAGAGTTTATTTCGTACTTCTATAGAAAAGTTCTTTTATCACAATTTATCGTATTTGTTCATTTTAGCTCCTGCGGAATTTGCGTCTTTTTTTCATGAAACAACGAAACGAAGTCTTGACCTTTATCCATTGTTTTCATACACAACTTGTATTTCATGACATTGAAAATTTTTGTAAAGCATTTTCGTTTTAATATGGAGTAACAAAAAACACAAAAGTCAAAATGCTTAAATGTTACTTCCACTGGTTCGTTCCTTATCCGTATGACAACTTGTTGCTTTTTTTGGTTTTTTACATTTGCGAATTGTTTAAATGTTGTTCAAAACTTCAAAATGTTTGTAACGTTGTTGTTGTTGTAACCCGTTATTAATGAACTGATACGGCTAAAACAATGTGGCGTTTTTAAAACTAACTGATTATTTTAATGATTTTGTTATAAAAAAAACAAGCATAAACTAAATAGTTTGAACTGCATACAACATGAAGTAGTAAATCTCATGAGTTAAGATTAGTTAAATGGATGAGAAGATTGATTACTCGACATTATCTTTTTCATATGGCGGTAAATTGTTAATTTTTTATCCAAATATCTTATAAACTGTTAATAAGTAAAAATTCAGAATGAATATAAAATCACTGCGTTACAGATTTATTTATTACTAAAAGGATTGGTAGGAAATTCGTCCTGAACTGCAGATTAGTTTCGTCTGTCCATTTCAGTGCCGCATATCTGCATATACGAGGCCAGTTCTTGATTTAACTCGTCTAGCAAGAAAAAAACTATCTTTGAATCAAGAAACAGAACTACTTTCTAGAGTTTTATTTCTTTAGGTACCTTATCAGCTGTAGATGTCAGTCCTTTATTGCAGAGAAGCCGAAAAATAATTGTCTGGCCACAATGTTTCGTTCGATCAAGTCCCGGGAATATAGCTGGCAAATTAATTTAACTCGTGTTTTTTAGAGCTATACAACTTCAAAGTTGTGCTGAATACGGTCGCCATTTTAACAGCTGTTACTTGTATTGTGTTTAGTTTGGTTTGCCAACTCATCATGAGTAGGCTAACGAAAGTGCTGTTGATCACGAATTTCAAGAGCAAAGAACGATTCGGTGAACGAATAATTTCCCGTAATATACGGGTCCTATTGGTGTCCAAGAACATCCAATTTAATACCTCTGGACTATTTTTGTAGGGCTATCTGAAGTCTCTGGTCTACTCCGATTATCCACAGATGATTTACGGTTTGGGAGTCAATATTTGCCACGATATCACTGCCATACGATTGGACTTCCTCCTATCCAGCCGAGGTCGCCATATTCCGGAAAATATATTCAGATGAAAATTGCAATTGAACAAGAACATCCACATGTATTCTCCACACAGAAGGTCCTTTTATTCTGTCAACGCTCTGTCCATGTGCGAAGAGGTTTTTGGCTAGTCAAAACAGTATGTAAAGAATATTTAGTAAAATAATTGTTGCTACTCATTCAACATTCACGTCCCCAATAAACGAGAATTCAATAATAAAAGCATGCCTAATTTAGGCAGGAACATAACGGAACGTAACGTATGTTAGATGTTGTTATTTAATCCACGAACAGTTCTTTAATTTTTGGCTAATTCTTATACAAAGGAACATTACAAGGTGGACCAACATGCTCACCAAATGTTGTTTTTCCACATCTTTCAAATGAAAGAACAAACTGCAAAATATTTACTTGAACTTCTTTTAATTGCTTTTCCATACGTTTTGAAATTAATAGCGGTTAGGTGGGCACCACCAGATCACATTTACCGACTTTTCAAAGATTCTAGCAATAACTGCTGGCAATAAGCTTATTCACCTCTAAAACACTTGAATTATTTACACATAGACCTGTGGCTTCAAAACCTCTTGAAGCAAGCAGTCTAGAACGCTCGCGCGATTGGCTGTCTACAGGTAGTAGATGGTAGACCGTCTGAACTTTTCAAATCTTTCAAGAAACTACGCAGCAGAGACAAACATGTGATGACCAAATGCACAAAACTTTGTCTAGTCGACTTTAACTGCCACAACAGTCCACCCTTGCGAGGTTTTTTTGTCCATCTCTTCAGAATTCTACATTAGCTAACAACGCCGGAGTTTCTGCAGAGATTAACCTCTTCACCTTTTATGAGGGTTCATTGCATATCGCCATAGTAATCTCACGGTCCAACGCCTTAGGATTATCTTTAGAGATTGACCCGTACACCGCTCGTGAAGCATTCCTGTCTATCTCTTCAGGATTCCTCCCTTGGTCAGTTAAAAACTGAGTTCCTTCTAATTGAGATAAAGATGTCCATCCACACGGAGCTCCATAGGGACGGGTAAATCTGCAATAAAACTGGAGACCGACTAGTAATTAGAGGTCGCATGCTAGAGATCAAACACCCTCGTGGATTAGAGATTTTTATAATAGTGTTAACTTCTCTCCGCTCGACGAGCAGGTATAAGTAAGAAATTCTGATAGTGCACTCAGGTACGGAAAACCATACCATCGTGCCATACAGCTGGCGGCTATTTTTCTCTTATTATTTGCTATTAACAATTTTTAGGTTCGACTAATAGTATGATCAATTATTTGGTTAAAAATACTGCCATCGCTAGTCACTACAGTGATCACAATCATTTTAGTCAAATTAAGTCAAATTTTAATATGTTTTTAACATTTATGAAACATATTATGATTACATTATGTTATATGATAATAATCTGAATAACACAATGTAAGGTTAAGTGGTCCTAAATTATTATTATTGTTCTAAAAATAACTTCAATAATAACATGATTTGGTAACAACCATTTAATCAATCATAATATGTTACGAAATTATATAGGCAGGATCCACATTTGGTCGTACTTACATTTATTATATTTATGAGATGTACATCATCTAAATTGGTACTGACAGAAATTATGACATTAAGATTTCTTTCTTCCGTCTTTTCTTCTTTTACATGCTTAAAACTTGTACAAGTTTTGGCGGTGTTGGGTAAATAAGAGCCAGCGTGACCATTTACGTAGTAAAGGGATTTTAATTACTCAAGCTTCTTAAAGCTATTGCAACCAACATAAATAAGCCAAATGAATATGAACGTTCTCTTAGTAGAGACATGTGTCCGGGTTAAGCTTAGGGGGGTTGTAAACTTAAAAAAAAGTTCAAGTTTTTCATTTTATAAAACCTTTATTTTTGTTCTTGTAATGGATTACTTCCCCTCTCCCTGCATACGCGCCTGACTCAATCACTATAAAACTTTTACATTAAAATAATCCTCAAAATGTATTCATTTGGTTTTTTTTAATAACAACTGTGTTCACGTTTTTTTTTTCTGTGTTATTTTCGTAAGATTATCATTAGACAGTCATAAAACATTGCGCTCGAATTACACAAGCTACATTAGCTTTGTTGTACAAAAACCTTTAGCTGAAACACTTTTAAATGACATTTAACTAAAGTTCAGAGCAGAATATTGAGCAGCAAGTTTTAGTTTACATTTTCAGTCAAACTAAAAGGAAAAGTCAGTTTGCAACCTCATTGAATGTTGTAAGATGGAGGGGGAAACTGAAGATGGAATTGATTTTTTGGTGCTTAAAAGCAAAACTGGTTCAAAAACGATACCTTGTTTATTTTTATTTTTTAAGCATTTTGAAGCTTATTAACATTTTTGCTTTTATTTTTGTGTGGAACAATAACAACTTGCGTATTTTTTTATGAAGCACGTTTATGAATGAATATTAAATGAAATTTATGGACCTTAAAGTACTTAAAGCAAACGAATGCCAAAATGTATAAAATAATAAAATAAATATTTCGTTTTTAAGCCTTAAGCCGGTTTGTAATTAAATGATCTTAAAGATTCTTCAATTACGCATATATACTTTGTTAAATTTTATTTCAAAATACATGACCTTAAATTAAAGTTAGAAAATTATACAGAGGCTTGTAGTATGTTCACACATGCGCCTTAATTGAGATAATTAAATTTTAAATTGAGTTATAAGATTTGATGTTCACGCATATGCAGCTCAGCTTCCTCATTTATTATTTAATAGTTGAAAACGTTTTCTCGACCCGAGTTTTGCGTTTTTACTTACTGGTAGTATTGGTCGGCTCTATGTCCGAAGAAAGATCCAGGAAATGAATTTCCTTATTCTATAAACTCCTACAGAATTCATTTTATTGGATCACAATTTTCCTTATATGCCCCTAAGAGTATTATATGCCCCTTAGTATTTGGCCTCATTTGGCTTGATTCAAGTAGTTGATTTATCTCCAAATAGTAAAGCGGATTTTTAGTATCGCAATAACATTTCGAATTTTTCTACATTTCAAAACCAACTTCTCCTATTACTGTGCGTACTATTTAAAACGTTTAGAAAATACAACAAACTATCGTATCGAAAACCGTGGTTTTAATAAAAATCAACAAAATAAATAATTTTTAATTAAATAGTAAGCAACTTCACAACTTGAACTTTTTAACAATTTGAGTACTACAACTCTAAGCTAAAGGTTTACAATCGAATGACTGACTGCCTGAATCCATTTGATTTAAAAATTGTTTAAGTACAAAAGAAGAAGTAGCATTTTATTGAAAAAATATATATTTGTTAATGCTTTGCAACCACAGCAACAGCATCTGTTTGGTTGGAAGATTGTTCCGCTTCTTTCAAAATCTTCGTATTGCTTGATGGTTGCAATGAGTTTTATTCACCTCAAAATATCTTCAAATCACTATTATTAAAGATTTATTATGTCTGTTGGATAAAGGAAACTAAAAGATTTCCAAATACCTATTCTCATTTAATTTCGCAATTCTTTTACAATGTTTTTCACATTAAAATAAAATTGCATCTGTGTTAAAAGAAACGAAATGTGTTTTATAAACCGCTGATAAATGTGGCCATTAAAGGTAGAACTAAATCACTTCCTATTGCACGCGCAAGGGTTATGCAAGCATCAAAGATCTTAAGAGCTCTGTAATGGTTGGCGTGCTCGACTTCCAAGTGTAAACTATACCGCAGTGATCTCTTTTAACAGCATTAATCTAAAGCACTGGATCATCGCTAAAGTAAAATTATTTATAAATATTTTGGAAAGATATAATTCACCTGCTCAATATCAGAATGTGTTTGCGAAACTAATTTGATGAACTGCTCTTCTACCATTCGTATTTATTCAATAAAATGATAAGACCGTTGGAGGTTGGTGTAAAACATGCATAAAGTCTTTGATAGGTGTCTGTTTGACACATAAACTGGTGTAAGAATGCGTCAAAGATACAATTAAGGGATATCGTGGCAACGATTACTGGACGTTTCAGGCGTTGCAATTGCGCATGATCAAAAATGAGGTCATCAGCAAATGACTGAAGTAGGTGCTGTCCAAATGAGAAGGAAGACGAGACAGTATTTCATCACCTGTGTCTGTGTCCTACCTGAGAGAACCAATTTCAAATTCACCTCGGCTGGAGTTCCTTCATCAGCATCTCATAACGATCGAAAATACAGGGAATATATTTCCAGATCACGAGCAGCGCCTGGTTTCGGAATGGTTCAACATCGGCATAGTTATAGTCAAGCTCTTACCCTACTTTCTACTAATTTTCTATAATTTTTCTGTTCTACTTCACTTTCCACATTTCGACTTTATTTTTTCCTTTTTCATCTCTTTTCGGATAAAAACGAAGCGACCAGATTTGCGAATCCACGTGAGTCTGTGCTTATTGTCACTATTGGAAATATCATTTGCTAAGATATAACTTCCTTATTTCTCATTCTAGAATGATAAGTGTTTTTTCCTTGGTGGAATATTGCCATTTGTTTTACTACCATTCCCCGCCAATTTCCTTTTTCAAATTTGATTTTTTTTTTCATAACGAGTATTAAGATTTTAAATAACGTAGTTAATGTATTAGAGATTTTTTAAATGAAATGTTATAATTTAAAAAATTTAAATTTATAACTTTAATTCCATAAAAAGTTTAATTTTACGAAGGCAAGGGATATTTAAAATTGTTTGGCGAAATGGTTTGGAAGGACGTGTAGAGGCTACAAAAGAACGTAAGAGCTCGTATCTATTGCTTTGATTATTTTTGGTTGTGTATTTTGGTTTTAATATTTGTATTTTATAGACAGAAGAATGAGAAATCATTCCATTCCATTATCTTCAGCCGATAATAAGAAATAACACGATTTTCAGAGGGAGTATTTGTTAAGAGAACTATTGCAAAATCTATGAATAATTTATTCACTGAAATACTCGTAATTGTGCTATTAATGTAATAATGGAATGTCTAAAATATCTATTCCCCTCTTATAGCAGGTTGAAAACTACAGTAGCGTTGCGTACGTCATAAACAAAACTAAGAGAGCCGCTCTGAGCATTTTCAGGGCTAACTTTGAAGAGCTGATAAGATAACTTCAAGAGTATGAAACTGTATCTACTTTTGTGATGAAAATATAATTCCCCGAGCAGTACTTTTTCCTAATAAAATTGAATTTGCCATTTTTTCCATTATCAGTTTGATGCATTCATTTTAATTTTTTCGTTTTCTTTGCGTGTTTTTTTTATATTTTAATTACTCTGGCTAATAACAGACAGAAAAAGTAAATACGATTTAAGCTTTTAGAATCACCAAAGATGCCAAATTTATTTTATTTTAAAAAACTCAATTCCTAATCAGTCATTGGTTATAAAATTGCATGTCTTTGTAGTCGCTTATTATTGTTTGGATGAATAAATTAAAAGTTTTAATTAAAACATTTTTTATACAATTATTTACTTGCCCATAATTTATTGCAGATGTTGGGCAAAAAGCAGAAGGTCATGTGAAATTCACAGATTTGTACAATATCTCTTCTTCATTTTCAATTATTTTAAATACAAACGCTTGAAAGAAAATCGTAGTTAAGCAACAAAAAACGAAGTAGGAAAATTCATAAACAAAAAAGCTTATAATTATTTGTTTTAATCTCCCTTCGGCTCTTGCCATTGTTTTCCTACTGCTGGGTTTCTGCTAAAGCTGCTATCGATGATACTCGTACTATTGCTTGCTTGTTATTACGGTACAGAAGGCCTAATTTTTCTGCTATAATTTCTTTTGTATTAATTCAAGAGTGCGGATATGTTCATTAGTTGTTTGAATTATTTCGAGGTGGTTGAAGTTATTAGCTGCCGACATTGAGTTCATGTAGTTGTTTGCTTTTTCATCTTTTCTGCTTAAAAACTCATTTTTATTAATGAGCATCAAATAAAGACCTTTCCAACAAAATATAAAGGTAGAAGGTTAAATGTATCTTGTACATTTTATGACGTTAAAATGTCGGTTTGGAGTTTTTCTTATAGATGTTGGTTTTCCTGGCGTTTAAGCATAAAGATGTTGTTCTTGATGTTATGACGTAGTTTCACTTATATTTTTTAAAATTTATTTGCAAAATTTGTGTTTGCCTTTGGAAAATCGTTGGGGAATCAGTCATTTGGAACGCGTTTGTTGCTGTTGTTTTTGTGGATAAAGAAACCTTTTAAGAAATATAATAAAGTTTGTTACTTCAGTTCAAATTTTTGAGAGTGGAAGAGAGGGTGATATATAAATAAAAGAGAGAGAAAAAAAGAGAACAAGTTACAAGAGCGGTCCTAAAACCATTAAAACGGTGCTTTGAAATTTGAATTTATTTGGGAGCCTTAGTGAAAATCTCACTGTTGAAGAAATTAATCGAACTTTTACGATGCAGTGTTGGTATGTTATACTGCACAGATAACGATTCTGCTAATTTATATGAAATAATCAAATATTTGTGCTCGAAATAAGAACATCTTTTCCAACGGGTTTACGTATTCCTATCCCCCGCTGCAAAATCCCCTGAGAACATAAATATCAAAGACTGCACAATGTAAGTCCAGTTACCTTAACATTTCACTAAAATTTTTATTTCCCTTTTAATACATCTGCAGGTTTTAAATAATTTATGACTGAATGCCATTTAAAAAAAAGTAAATTATCTACTTTTCCCTCCCTGATCATTTAATTTCCTAACAAATTTCAATAAATTAAAAAAAACAGACAGACATAATTATTTAAATTTCACTAGAAATCAATTCAGTTTTTTTATAGGTACCATCAAATACGGATTGACTTGTCACCACAACATAAATTTAACTGTAATCAATATTCGTTTCCATACAACTGCAACCTGTTTTTATAAAATGTTTAAAGTTTTCTGCTGGATTTCACTACAGTCTTTTATTTTCTGAGTCAATAGAACTATAGGTTTTCCATCGGAAATAAATTTATTTTCACTCAAACTTAATTTAACGATTTTTTTAAAAAGCAAAAAAAAAATTAAATCTGGCTTAGAAAATATGTAATAAAAACGAACTTAAACTTTAACTGTGATCACACATTCGACATAAGAAAAACGTTACTACTAGCAACTGTTTTCTCTATTTTTTCCCTCTTCATCTTTTTGCATGGGCCTCAAGCACAATAAGTGTCAAAGTCTTGAAGTGACAATAGCGATAATATGTGTTAAAAGTAAAATAAACCAACCATCAAAACAAACAAATCAAATAAAATATACTGCTAAATAAAGGGTAATTTTTTTCCTACAAATTTCTTTGTATTTGTCTCCAGTCGAAATCAAAATAACTATCACTTTTGCTTGAACATGATTTAGGGCATGTGGGTCCAAGCTAAACCAATTGTTGTTCAATGAATAAATATACATGGTGAACTTGTGAATTGATCTCATATTGCCATAGTCACCTATAATTCATAAAGCGGTTTAAATTTAGGGCGTCCGATTTCACTAAATATGTTTTAATTGAAATCCCATATGGCAGAGTAAAAACGTAACAAAATTATCTTAAAAAGCAACCAAAATTCTGTATTTAATTTTGTTTCAATTTACTAAAATTCTAAAAAAACACCCTTTACTATTATGGTTGTTTTTTTTCGGTTGAAAGTGAAAATAGGAAGTTACATGCACAAAAACTGCACCAGCCATAAAAACAGTAGCTCACAACATAAATAAATAAGTCCCACCACATACATTGTATTTCATTTCAACTCTTGGTTGCTATTTAATGACTTTTATACAAATTGAGTTTGTATGAATTTCAAAAACTGCAGACGATCTGCACACAGGCCATACTAATTGAAATAATGCAATTGGCCAAAAGCAGGCATGCAATTGAAAAATTGTTAAGAAGCGGGGTTTAAATGCACCCTATACCGGACATGGGAATTTGGATAGATTCCAAAAATATTTATCACACATCATTTATTTTTTGGCCTTGAATATTTCCTATAAAAAGGAACATTTTTTACTTTCAATAAGCTCTAATGCTACAAAATCAATTCAGTTTGAAATTAATTGACTAAATGTTTAATTCAGATTCAAGTTCGGAGAGAACATAGATTTTTTGTATTAAGCCAACCTGCATAATTTAATGGGAATTTAGCAGATTATTTTTACCTTACTTTAATAATCTGTTTCAAATATTTAAGATTTCTTAGACTTTATTGATTAACACGCACTGTAGTACGCCAGGCTAAGTTAAGGCCTATTGCAAACAGTGAGTACATTACACGAAACCATTCGCGCTATTTTAAATCCCCCCACCACTCAAAACTTTGCTTCCTTTAATCATGATATAATGAAACTTTTTACTCTCAACCTTATAAGGAATCTACAGGCCAAGTTTTTCTTGGCAACTTGCCGACTTGGCAAAATTGGTTTTAACTTTCTAATATGGGATATGGTTATAGGAAAAATGTTACCAAACTAGCAAGTTACCTAGAAACGGAATGGTATGTGTACAACATGAAACACTTGGCCTTCATTTTCATTTCAGTACTTTTAACGTCCGAAATTTTTGAATGGGAACATAGCTTTGTGTTCACATTTATGTTTTTGTGCGGATGTATACTATATGTATACGTGGACTACGTTCTTTGCATATTTTCATTTCATTTATATTAAAATTGAAGGAGGTAGCATATTTTATTTTAGCATAACTTTAAAAGTACTAATCGGACCGGCAATATGCGAAAAGTTGTGGCAAGAGAAAAGTGAATTTTGTAATAAAATTTAAGAATATTTTATTAAAAAAAAATTCATTAAAAATCTAATATTTCCTGAATCTCCTTCCATTTCTGCAGAGATAAAGGTTGATATTTTACAAATAAAGTTGATACTATTCACAATTAAGTGAAGGTGTAGAAAAAATCGCAAATTCATACCGTTTTCCTTGTTTTAATTTTATAATAGTTTGGTCCGCTCAAAAGAAACTGCGCTTTAAAGAAGCCCCGCTTAAAAGCAAAAAATTTTGTTTGGAAAAATACAATAAGCACAATAAACCCTTTAGGTTTACCTTAAATAAAGAATAGGCAAATAGAGTACAATTGAATTTCTTAAGTACTCTTTTTATAAAATAAATCCAAAAAGTCATTATCAGATAACCGGTTCCTATCTCTGCCAAGAGGTTGGCTAAATAAGTCGGACGGCGGGAAGTTAACACTCTCTTATAACTTATTAGTACATATGGAGCTCTGTAAGGGAGAATGCGGAAGAGATGTAGAAGAATTCCTCACGAGGGGTGGAGGGGTCAACCTCTAAAGGCTCTCCTAAGGCGTTGGACCGTGAGATTCCGATAGCGATGAGAAAGAAGGTCGACAGTTACCAATCGACAGTCTGATATCATTGAAACAAAGGTAGTCATAAATTACAAATCGGTTGGCTGATATTAATTCGTGGAAAGAAGGGTGTCGAAAAGGGACTCATAAAGTAAGTGGACAGCTTCGACATCTACCTACATAAATATAAATAATAATTCCATTTCATACAATCATTTTAAAAGAGCCCACTTTGCTTAAACATCAAGCACTAGTGCAATGTAAGTTAGATTTTTTATAAAGAAATACTAGTGCTGATGAATACTAGTACTTGAAGTAGTTCAAGGGCACTAACTGCAGATTTGTGGAATTTTTTTTGTAACGGAACAACTGGTGCTAAAGCACCCAATTCGGTTCAAGTGTACTAGTGTATGTCTAGAACTAATGGTTCAATGATCTTCCAAGCACTCGGAATGCTAATTTAAGCATTAAAAGGATATAGGAAAGTTTACAGTTACAAATTAGTACTAGGCATTTTTATACTAGTAAGACACTAGTTTCACCTCCGGCGGGATTGATACAAATAAGTTTAATTTTACGAAAAAAATATTTTTACAATTATAAAAATTTAAATATGTTTACAAATGTTTACAATAATACTATAGAATTCGAAATTATTTTTAGCATACAAAGTTTGTGTGACGTTTGATAATTTGGAGGATCGGCGAATAATTTATTATGGCTTTCATATGAAGTCTCCCTAAGCAAACAAATTTTGTGCGAATAAAATTCCAATGCAAAATGTTATCAGCGTTTTAATATTTCGTTTATAATAAAAATTGTATCTACTGAATTAACAGAGCATAGTTATCAAGACCTTCACCAATTTTTTGGCACTTACGTGAGATTAATAGACTCCATAGTATGCTAGCATAGTTAGCATTTTTTATAGTAAGAGCTTTCAATACACTATTGAAATCTTGTTTTTGTTTTAAACCCTCCAAACTAAATATAAAAAGCAAAAAATTTCAATTAGAAGAAATAAACTCTTTTGATTTATTGCAACAAATTTTTTAACTTGTAAAAAAATTTATTTTTAATCAATATGTAATTTGATCTTTTTTCTTTTAT
Organism: Phania funesta; assembly: GCA_963932375.1. Taxonomy (NCBI): domain Eukaryota; kingdom Metazoa; phylum Arthropoda; class Insecta; order Diptera; family Tachinidae; genus Phania; species Phania funesta. Next base: position 94,303,796 of record OZ010652.1, on the reverse strand, counting down.
TTTGTTTATAAAAAAATATATTATCAGCTATAACAAATGTGTATATGTAAACAATTTCTACTTCATTTGGAGTAATTGCAAATAAGTAGAATAATCAAATTAAATTAAATTTTTATTTAATTGAATAAATGTTTTAATTAAAATATTTTAATTGCTTCAATTCATTTTGTAATTGAAATTTTTGCATATTTTCAATTAATTTGTTAATTGGCTATTTAAGAAATCATCAAATAATTATATTAATTAATATATTTTTTTTACTTGAAAAAATAATTTACTCTATCGTTTCGTGACAGGTTAAAATCGAATTATATTTCTCATCATATCGATGTTTATTTTAGTTGAATATGATTTAAATTTTTTCTGTGTAGTGGAAGTTGGCGCATACAAATAAAAAGTTCCTGTTTTCAAAATTTCATAATTACTAATTCCCTACTTGTATAAACAATTTTAGCACTCTAGCTGTAGTGGAACTGCGTCATAATATTGATGAGTGAGTCAGTAAATCAGTGAATAGATACCAAAATACGCACTTTTTACTCCTTTATATCTTGGAAAGCTTTTATGGTGACACTTTCGACCTTCAGTTATAAGGTTACCTATGTGTAGAGTCTTTGCGTTTGAAGTTTCATCTTATTGATTACTACCATGCTCCTTAAGCAACTTGTAGCCATTATATTTTGGCTACAAAGCACGACGTAGACCAATGACTTTTGCATGGCACTCATATTAGACTGATAGCATGAAATTAAATGCAGATATAAAAATAACAGATTAAAATTATATCACATTTTCTAATCGCTACAAAGTGGTTGCGAATTACACAATAGTCTAGGGCCACAGCTAAAAACTGTGGAATCAAACATATAGTAAATCTTTCCATATACATATGTTCCTGTTGAAATATTATGTTGTAAGCATTTTAATTAAATTAAAATGTTATATCGACTTCTTTGTAGGGCACGCACGTCAAAATTTTACAAGTTTTATTTTAATGTTGTTCAGTTTTAAGCATTCAGTTGACTTTGAATTGTTTAAAAAGTAACAGAGAATGTCAATGGGGGGTGTAGCGTACAGAAAGCCAAGCGCGGATAAAAAAAGTGTTAATAAAGCATGTATTTTTTTATTTTTTACATTTCATTCATATGTTTCTTGCATTTTATTCGTATTTATTATGCCTTGTATGACTGTAGTGTCTGTAATTTATGGGTTTATCTGGTACCTGTACTGCTGAGTAGTTAAAATGTTGGATATGAAGAAAATTATACTAAAGATTCAATTGGTGTTGATTTGGCTGGCTGAATGGCTGGAACAACATTTAACGACTTGGTGTATGAAATGTTTGTTTATCGTCTTAAACTGGTCAGTGTTTATATTTGCAAATTGTTGTTTTTATTTTTAGTTGTTCATTCAGTTTGTTTTTCCCGTTGTTTGCATTTATTTCCACATCCTTTTGTGTCTATATTAATCAATAGATATTTATCATTCAGTGTATAAATCTTGTCATCATTAAGTATTTATTTATTTTACATATATTTTTTTGTGTTTTATCAATTTTATATTTCTTTTTTAAATATGAAAGTGATAACTTTTAAAAATTTTCTTTGTAAAGATGTACGTACGTACGTCAACGTATAACAGGCAGGTTTTTATTTTAATGATAATGAGCAGTTTCATTAAAATGGATGGGTGGCTGTTGTTGTAGTCTTTTGGCAGAGTCGAATACATCTGTTGTTTATTATTAAGTCACTGATAGTAAATAACCGTCAGGAGTTCCACGATTGAACAGTGCGTGCACACATATGAGTGTTTGAAGAGTATCTCAATTTTCGTGAAAAACTATCTTTAGCGACAGCCGCATTTAGGAATGAAGGCCGTATATATTCACCAAGAGCACAAAAGGTTATTGTTAGGATTTGGATCTTAGGCCGGTGGCAAGATTAGCTCGTATTTCCTTGAGTACGTTACCGTCAATGCCAAGCATTGCCGATCAATAATAACTAGCACAACGGTGCTACGTGGCTCACAGCGATTATCACAACAGAATTTCTGGATGAACGAATAAGGTTAAGTGACGAGAAGGTGCTGGCCAAAAATGCCGGTCTATTTGGCACCGCAATGCTTTTTTATGGGGCCTTGGGAAGTCACAGTAAGAATTTTATTATTCATATTTAATGCCACGTTGCGAGTTGGTTTCTTCCCATGCGCTTGGAAGATGTCAGAAGTTATCATGATCCCTAAAACACGAAAGCACTCAAATCAGATTACTCACACAGGCCCATTAGTGTACTTCCAATTTTATCAAAATTGTTTGAAAAATTATTCGTTTATTGCGGACCATCAGTTTGAATTTAGAACGAGGCATAGTACTACTGAGCAAAACCCATAGAAATGTCACCGCCATCAGTTCGGTATTTCAAACAATGCAATGCTATTCAGCTTTAATTATAGATGTTTCCCAGGATTCAACTGATAAAACATTTAAAGTAAAGTCAAAAGACCAATTTTCAAAAAAGGAACGAAAAAATGACACTGAAGATGGCACATAGCCGAAACGGGTTTTTCTCCAAACCAAACTTCACAAGGAATGACGGAAGTTCGTTCCAAAAATCTACATTAAAACATCCTGTCGGAATATCAAATCAAGAATTTCAAAAAAAGGGTAAATCTCTGCAGGAGTACCACCAGGTAGTATTCTAGGGCCGCTATTATATATCATATATACAGCAGATATGCTAAAAAGTCCTTGTTCGCCTAAGTCCATTCGCCTAAATTTTTTAGACGCTACGAAATCCCTTCGGTGAAAAATGGCATTGTCTATGGTCATTAGCTTTGAGTTTTGGATTTTATACTCCGGCAGCCTCAAGTTCCATCAAGATATGCGCCACGTGAAACTCTAAGAAAATGTAGGCACTGGGATGAATGGTTTAGTACTCGGGTCCTCGTGCACACTTTCTCGATCAGCGGCTATATTCTCAGCTGATCTGCCGTTAAATTTTCGTTAAATTTCGTTAAATTTTTACCGTTCTCATTGGAACGAATTTGGCTACGCAACGTTGGAGAGTCAACTTTGAATGGCGATCGTATTTCCCGCAAAATGTGTGCACCGCGATTAAATTCGCGCATAATATTCACACCAACCAACATTTATTTTTATAATAAAGTTTTATCATTTTTACATGCTGCTCAATAGTGTAACTTGTTATGGGGATTTGATATCAGTGACTGAATAGTAACCCTGCTAGTAACTTATGTCAATTGGCCTGGCCTTGTGGAAATGGCTCTAGTACAAAAATAGCAAAATTATAACTGAGACCAGTGCTACAGTCATTCAAATTGGAAAAGATTCTTTGCGGATATTCAGTGCCCTGTTACACATTCTCACAGGTAGTAAACTTTCCTGTCCTATGACAACGCCGTGACAAAGTGACAGGTAGAACTCGAACCGGTCCCAAGGAACTGATAACGGGACAAGTTCTGCGTCAGTTCTGTTACGAGAGTCACATGTGTTTTTACAACAACATTGGCTTTAGTGTTAAGAAGGCGCATTAGCTTATATCTCGTAAAAATATGTATAAATAATTTTACTTCGGCGATGATCCAGTGCTTTAGATTAATTCTACTGAAAGAGTTCACTACGGTATAGTTTACACTTGGAAGTTAAGCACACAAACCGTGCTTGTCTTAAAAATCATGGTTCCAAAGTTATTCTGCATTTCCAGACACATTTGCAAAATCCCAGAATGTTTTTAACAACTTCTCAAAAAATTAGCTTTCCAAAGTGGCTCTGACAGGCAATAGTACCATAAGCAACTTATTGAACAACCGTTCTGTAAAATATTGGAAAACGGATAATTGATCTCCAACCACATAATTTGTAATAATTTAAAGCAAATCAATTATGAAAAACGTAAAGCATTTTCAATAATTAATCAAATTAAAAGCAGTTTTCTTACAGGTACGAAGTTTGTTGAAACAATTAACGGAAGTTGTTAAGTTTCTAACCTGTTTAAGTCTAACTGCAACAAAGTTTCATGTTGTACTAAAAGTTATGGAGTTTTAAATAATTAATTTATCTTTGACAGTCAAGAAGTTTGAACGCGAGTTTTTTTCTTTCGCTCATATTTTATTATTCTTTCATTGGGATGGATTCCCAATAAATTTCCCAGACCTTTCCATCTTTAATTTCTTTCTGTTCACAACGCTAAGGAGTACCACCCTTGGATGAGTTAAAAACCGATTCGCTTAAGTAGCGGAACGGTCATAAATAAGAGGTGTGTTTTATAAAGGTTTCATTTTCCACCGGGTATTAAACTGTTATATGCTTGTGGTAACTCTCTTATCATTTATACTTAGTTTGGTTTGTTATTTTATCATAAAAGACTAACGCCAGAATTATACTTGAAAATTGTGCAAATTTATTACGAAAATCGTGGTTCAGTTTGGAGGTGTTTCAATGTGCTACTTCCAGTTTACGATCGACAGAATCGTCCAACCGACCGAGTAATACATATCTGCGTAGTATTAAGGTGGTCCCAAATGTACCGATTCGCTATCGAGGGCATGATTATCAATTAATTGGAGACTTTACTGAAAACTTGTTTTTGCAAAAGGAAATCGTTCTATGCTATAAAGCGCTTCAAACATCAGACTTCGATATGGTCCACTCAATTGGCCATCAAGAGCATGTAATTCAACAACGCCTTTGGATTATTTTTTCTAGGGTTACGTGCCAGTAATTTGGGACGAATTGCCAGACAACATTATGAGGACCGAAACCGCATTTAAAAACTAATGGCGTTATCGTATCCTTCAAATAAAGCCAATATTTTGCTTGCAATTATTTAATCTCAGTATCGCATTTCAATTCATAAATGCAAACCTTTAAAAAGCACCCTCTAATACCTGAAGTACTTCCACAAAAGAACATTTCCACACCAGCACGTATGAAGCGGATATTGAGCAATAAAAAATTTTCAGTAAATATTAAAAACAACCCTCGTATACATTTTAAACTTTTATACAAAAATTAACAACAAAAAAAGTCATATTTAACAACTTCACACAACATTTAACACTAAACTGCAAGTAAATAATAAACAAAAACCTACAATTATAAAATTGTTAAAATTCATTAAAAAATATAAAAATAAATTAAGAAAAAGCCACATTAATGGCTTCCAAACAATAAAATTAATTATTTATTAACCAACAGAAGATGAATACAAAAAAAAAATAAATTAACAAATCGAATGAGGCTTCGTTAAATATTTTTAAAAAACGTTTCATATGATGAACTAAATAATTTTGGGGAAGAAATTACACATAAATTTATTTCTCATTATTTCTTGAAATACGAAAAGCGTATGAAGGTTAGTTGTTGTTATTTTCGTATTAATAATTTCGTTATGGAAAAATTAATCTTTTTGTGGGAGCATTATGAAATACAAACAATCTTTTGTTCGTTATTTAATTTCTTCTTTCACACTCTTGGATTTATTGCAGAATAATTCAAGATATTTTATAGTTATGTAGGTTTGAAGAGAAGAGTTTATAAAACTATTTATTGTTGGGAACTTAATACGTTATTTTAACCTTGACACTAGTATTTAACAAGCCAAATTAGCGTATATTGGGCAATATGCCAATATCACGTAATCGATCTTTGCAGGCAAAACGAAGGCAGTGAGAATCAACAGTGATATATGTAGGGTATGATAATACCATAGTATACGTGGACAACGTTTGCTTCTACGGTAGAATATCTAAGAAGTCAGACACCTTCTCAATGGATATAGAAAATTGGATTACTGGCTGCAAAACAAACATTTTGACGATTCACGAACATTTGGAAATCGACCTCACTGTCAACGACTGCAAAAATCAGAATTTTAAACTTAAACGTCAAGTAAATATTTATTGTATTCTGTGAAATCTGGAACGCCGCAGCAATCGATCTTAAGACTGTACAGGACTTTACTAATAGATACTTGCGATTACAACTGAGAATATTCTCACCCAACATAATTTCAAATAATACTTTATGTGAACAAACAAATCGAAGAGGAAAGCGCGTTCACATCTGGAAGTGATAGATCGACAAGGAAGTTGCCAAGACAATGGATACATAAAACTAGCGATAATAATTTTATTATACGATAACACAAATGTTTCCTTGTAATCAGCCTAAATTTGGCTATTAATCTCATGTGAAAATTCTTTCTAAAATCACTTTCATAAATAATGATAACGATAAAATACCTTCAGAACTATTTTTCATGTAAATAAAATACTCTTAAAGAGACCTTTGAGCACCAAGATCAAGGGTTTTGTAAAGTTGGTTCGCTTTTGAAGTCTATGATCTCTGGAAGTGGTATATTGTTTTTTATTATTTTTCATATCAATTTGTGTTTTACTTTCCTAGATACTCATTCCGAATAGATCTTCTTTACAATATCGATATGAAGTTAAAATTCAGCACAAATGCCTGTTATGCATAAACAAAGACACAACTAGAAATATGTATTAAATTAATCAAAACTTCAGTTTTTGGAAGCTCGCGAGACTCCATCAAGTAGAAACAAATCTTATGTAAACAAATCATTCCGTTAAAAGCTATTATAAGAAAACTGAAGTCAGACTAGAATACAATATTCGTAAATTCATTAGAGTTACACAGGAAACATATTTTAATAGGCCTACTAAAAGTGTTATTTCGCGTCATTGAATTATTTCTTTATTCAGTATTTGATTTGATCAATTGTAGACTATATTATACAGCGTGGCTGGCAGCAGATTTATATTTTCAAACCTAAATAAAAAACATAATAATTGACACAAAGTTTTATTGAGAGCATTAAACGATGGAATGGAAATGCAGATTTTATTTTTTAAAGAGTATGTCATCCAGATATCTTCCGTCGAGTTGAACACACTGTTCAAAACGTAGCCTTGTGTTCTGCGCCACACGCAGCAGTAAACTTGGTTCAATTGAGCTGATTTCTCGACGAATATTTTCCCTTAAAGCCATAAGAGATTGGGGATTGTCATTATAAACCCTTGGGAGTTAGATCGGTTGACCTCGGTGGCCATGGGTTGTCCCGAAAGCGACTGATCAGTTTTTGGGGGAAATTTTCCCGAAGCAAATTCATCGAAACTCTGGCTGTGTGTGCAGTCGCCCCATCCTATTGAAACCACGTGTGTGAAGAGTAAGATGGATGAGCTCGCAGGTTTGGCAAAAAGAATTCCGTAATCATGCGTCGATAACTTTCACAGTTGACATTCATCGCCTGGCCTCGAGAATTTTCGAATAAAAATGGGTGAATTATGGATTTACAGTGCGAAAACGCTCCAACCTCGTTTCACAAAAATTTTTGCGTAAATCAAAGTCACTTTCTTTCAGTTCTGGAACCACTTGCATTTTAAAAGGTTGGAACTTTAGATCCCTTTTTAAAATTTCATGAATAATCGCTCTTGGAAGTCCCAGTGAGGCTGCTCTTTTCCATATTTAAAGTCGCGGATTTTTGCGTAAACTGCTTTCAACCAGTTCAATGATTTCGGGAGTCCTTGAAGATCGACTGGGCCCTGGCCGTGGGACATTCATAGTGGAAGCAGTTGCGCGGAATCTCTGCACCCACGAACGAATTAAATTTACATTCAGTCCATCACGTATTCGCCGAATACCGAACTTTGAACAAAATTCCTCTTAAAAGAATAATTCCTCTTAAAAAATGTCTCCACAGCGAACGCGCGATGCTCACTCGACCACTGCGACCTCGTGACTGACAAATCCGCACAATCGATAATTCCGACGTCACCACCCTCCCTTCGCACCGTTTAATACCATTTGTAATAATCGTATATATAAATTTGCCATCAGACACCCTGTATTAGACGCTAGAGGAATGAAACTCATGCATTTTATGTGCAACATTCTCTGAGTAGTGTCTATTCTATTGAGTAGTTTCTTTTGCGCATTCAACATCTAATTAACACCCCTAATGATGGAAAATTTAATACGAGGCTTTCCCATAATGTTCATATTTGTCGATCATTTCTCAGTTAAGCTTTTCGTTTTTAATTGAGTGAATCAAAAACGAACTTGAGCTTGAATAAATTATTCGCTTAATCTGTGTTTACATTGCGTGTACAAAATTATATGCCAATATGTAAACCGTGTACACATAGTGTGACCCCTATTAAATACAACATGTTTGTTTTTCATATGTGCAGTAACATGTGTTATTTCTATTTTCATGTGGAAAACTAAGTGACAACAGCTGCTTTGAGTGATTTTAACTTTTATATTCAAATTTTTGCACAGAGAAGATCTACGTAGTCAAAAATTACCAATATATATTTTTTTCAATTCCTGTTAATTATATAAAAAGCAAATACATATATCTATATACCTTATATGTTAAAAAACATATTTATTTAATTAAATATATTAATTGTTATAAATAAATTAATAAATTTATTGCTAATTAAGTCCACTTTTTTGGTTAACAATTCAAGTCAATTAGGTGATACTAAGGCCATATAACTACCATCTTCCGTTGCACACAAAGAAAGCTATTGAGGTATTGCGAATATACTGCATTGAATTTTTCTGTAGTGTAAGAAAAGTTATTAACAAACCCCAATATTCATTCTTAAAGCCTGCTAAAACAACATCCAAGCAAAATGTTGCTTATACGAAATAATCTGAAGGGCAGTATGCGTTGGACTTATCTTGTCGACTGTCATATTTTTCAAGCGATATATTCAATATTTCTCCACATATTTTTTAAATTCGAACCAACTGTTAGGCCGAATATAAAAGAGTGAAAAATGAACTCACTTGAGCATGAAGAAAATTATTAATTTAATTGTTACCAATATAGTGTGAGTGATTATATTTTCCGATATAAAACGAATTCCGATTAATTTTGGTAAACATTTTCTAATCAATATCAAATCATTTGAATTCAAAACGCAGACCAAATTGTATAAAATCCAAATAGTATAAAAGAAGAAAACTAATTTTAAACCAATTGCCAAACAGATATAAGCGGAACATCGAAACCTTTTTCGGCTTTAAATCGTTTCACTTTTATTATAAATTTCCATAGATAATTTTGTTATCTCATTACAGTGTGGTTGGCTTTTTTTTATGCTGTTGCTATTGATTATTTAAGATCCATTATTAAAACTAATTCAACTGTTTTAGAACCCATTTTTTATTTAAACAGAAATTGTACAGTTCTTTTTGTGTTTTACTCACGAAAACACTTTGAAAATCAGCTGTTTTAGGAAGCTTATTTTAGATTTTGGCAACAAGACGTTATGTCATTTGTACGTAACTTACGGATGTCTGAACAAAATAATTATAAACCACTGATTTTGACATAAACAAGTAATTCCATATGACTTGTACACGTAAAGTAAACACAACTGTAATAAAACATGTCGAAGCTTAAGTAAATTTTATTCATTTATTTACATTCATACCAAATGGAAAATATTAAAGTAATAAAAATTGTATCTAAAAAGTGTCTTTGAAAACAGAAATATAAATGGAATTTTATGAAAGTGGGTCCACAAATGACCCCAGGTTGCGGGTTTTGAAAATTATTTATAATATTAGAAAAAAGAAGACACCAAAGACTCTCCTAATACTTTGAAAACAGAAATATAAATGGAATTTTATGAAAGTGGGTCCACAATTGACCCCAGGTTGCGGGTTTTGAAAATTATTTATAATATTAGAGAAAAGAAGACACGAAAGACTCTCCTAATACTAAAGTAAAGCGAACGAAATTCAGTATATGTAATAAACAGTACTTTGGTTTGTAGAATGTTTTAATTGTTTTACTTGCTGCTAGGATCTCGCTTATTTAACTCTACTTGAACAAAATATATAAATCCAAGCAATTCACACTCTTCCGGCGCTATGCTTCACTTTAATAGTGTTACAAATTTTTAAATATTTTGATAATTAAAGAAATAAAAATTGTGTTAATCTCTTATATCATCAAAGTTAACAATTTTCACACTTTTCAATACTTTTACAAAGTTACATTAATTTGGTTTTGCTACTAAACATTAACAAAAAGTCGCCTAACAACTTTTGCCATAAACAGTTGTGACAGGTTTTTCTCATATTTTTATTAATTATTAATATTACCAATTGTCCAACATCTGCAACAGAATGAGTGATACAAATGCATGAGCGAATGAGTGCATGAGTGAGTGAATGAAAAAATGCATGCTTGAAATATTATTATTGTTTTCATAGTTTTTACGGCAGTTGCGAATTATGCCAGTTTGATTGTGAGTATAGCAAAAACGCACCGATTTAGCAACTTGTTGATGTGATTAATTTTCACTTTATAAAACGAAAGACTTGAGACACATACTTGCATTTTTCAACCTGCATTTAATTTTTTTCTCACGTTAGACTACAAATCAATAACGCTTTAATTTGTCGGTTTTCTTAACATGTCAGCATAAATTTTAATGTAGACATTTCGTGTTTCATGCAAATATTAGCTCTTAAGCGAATTTGTATTTTTTATTAATAAAAACATTTCATAAGAAATTTTATATTAAAGAAAGTTAGGCCTAATTAGCATTTCTTAAAAACAAGGATATCAATTAATATTGCCCCAGTAACATAACTAAGGAAACTTTTTTACTTATTTTATGGAAACAGTGATATTAAGCAAATACAAACAAAAAATGTTTGACGTAAATTTATCGAACTGGTATTTCAATTAAGTTGATCATTTTAGCTGGCAGGTATACCGAAACAGAAAAAGTATTCCAATATGATGGTTTCTAACAGTGGTGTTGCGAGCATAACGTTGTTGGCGCCTGCTCTAAACACATTTTCAATAACTTCATATGGATAATAAATGAAATGCAAAGAATATTCGAAACATGTACCTTATAGTTTTTTTGCGATTTCAATATAATTTAAGTGTTTTTTTATTTTACTTTATTTTATTTCCTTTCAAAATTTATTTGACGTAGAACTAGATTATTTAATCAGATTTATTAATAAATTTAAAAATCGCAGGGCACGGCGAAAACATACATTTATATATTTAGTTATCACAATCGGTTTGATACTGAAATATAATCAACCGAGATGAAACGGAAATACATCCAATACTTTTATTGTTTTATTGAAATTTGACAACATGTATTCTCATATTCCATTTGTCTTTATTATTGGATTAAAAAGATAATGTTTACAGTGGACACAAAATTAGTTGAAAGATACAAAGAATGTTGATAGCGTGCATAGCCGCATAGACAATGCATTCCATTCGGCTAGCTGTCTTATACCAATATTAGCTTACTGTATTGAAAATTATCATATCAAGCCAAATTTTCTTTCTTAAGGGAGAGCGAGCGAGAGTAAGAAACGAACGTACTATATTACTGTTTCAAATTAACAACAAAAATTTTAATTTTTGTTTAAGTATTTTTTTTTTATCAATTACGGACCTAAATGTTTAATTTGACTAAAAATTCAACGAGATTCCGAATTTTAAAAAAGCTGATATTTCACCGATATATTACCATAATCACACATAAAACATTTAGCAAAATTTCAGCAAAAAACTAAAACAAAATCTAAATTAAAAAAAACTATATTTCGCCCAAAAATTCATATGAACTAACTACATTTTGCAATATTTCCACAAAATTAAATTGCACCCAAAAACATTCATTGTAAAAAAAAAAACACCAAAATTTGTTGAAACCCCTCGAAGTTTTAACAAAAAATCATGGCAAAATAAAAATTTCAAAACAAATCCGAAAATATTAAAAATCATTCAAATATAAACCAACCGCAACTAAGACAAAATTAAAAAAATATATAAATTTTCCTTTAAATCGATTCGACGAATACCAATAATTGCCCACAAAAACAGAATATACAAAAAATAATTTCCAAAGGAACTGCATTTTCCAAAAAACAAAATTGAAATTTCACCATGAATTTCACTAAAAAATATTAAAATTCCCTAAAGGGTCGAAATTTCATGATCAAAAAGATGGATTCTTTGTTAAAAAAAAAAAGTTAAATCGAAAATTCCAAAAAAAAAAAATTTTTTAATTCACCAAATAATAAAATATCGATGTTATAGGAATGCTGTGCAAGTTTTTATCTGATTTACGAATCTGCAAAAAAGTTAATATAACTTATCCTGTAGTTGCGCACTTATTGATTGTGCACTCCCGATAAGGTGTTTCTTGGTATTGAAAAAATTTTGGAAAAAGGGACGATTATAAAGATAAGGGAATACTGGTATTCGATTACTGAATTCGATAACGTACGGAAACTTTGAAGAGAGGTTTCTATATATGATTAGAAAACTTCTGCAGCTCTGTGACGAAAGCACCAGATTAACTACTTTTCAAATGTAAACTTTTAAAGCGAATGATCATGTAAAAAATAATTTTTAAACATTATTCTAGAACTACTTCTTATCAATGTGGATTTGAGAAAAAAATTTGGAAGCTTTGCATCCAACCAATTTGGAGAAAATTGGAGAGATAACAAAGACTTGCAATTTTATGTTTCGGTTTTGGACAATAATACGAGTAATATTGATCATGACACGAAACAAAACACTAAAGATGAAGATTTCACTTTTAAATTCATAATTTTTTATATGACTTAAAACATAAGCTACTATTTCCTTTTTGCATTGTTTCCACTAATTACATAAATACAATTAATACATGCTCTGAAAAATAATTCGTTTCGATTCGGCAAATTCCAGAAAAGAACTAAACTAAACAGCAGATTTTTAGTTGGGTGTTTATGTTGTAAATATTTTACCAGAATTAAACTTTTAATGCACCGAATCGCGTGAATAACAGAAGGCAGTTTTTGTTTTTGAAATTTGGCGATAGCTAAATGACATGTCTTTTAGAACACCCCCCATAGTGAACTTGAACGATTAATTTTCCTGGTAGGCTACATGTATTGTGTTGCAAAATTTGTTCGATTGGAAAATTCGTAGCAAAAGTCGTTCGTTTCAAACTTGATCTATTATTTTTCTTTTATACTCGTAGTATTCAATTCTAACTCAAATACTATGAAGTGGAAAATTAGAAAAAAAAAACCCAATTTATTTCAAACAAAAACGCTGATATCAAGTAAACATTAAATACGAAACCGGTTCCGACGAAGTTAGTTAATCGACCGCGCTAGAAAGTAGGCCATACAACTAAAAACACTAAAACATTACTATAAGCAACATATAAATACGAATGTCATATTGTCTAAATCAAGATTAAAATGACCTATTTGTGATTTATGACGCACTAATGTTGCATCCATTTTTATGTCTTCCAGTTTCATTCAAAAGTTACGAGGGTGGTTTCGGAACCATAAGCAATATGCCATAAATTTTATTATTCAACGAAGTTTGGATATTTAGAAACTTTAATATTCTTGTTATACGCCAAGGAGACAACCATGGTCACTGCAATTGTATTATGTTCTCCACAACAATATATGGTTGTGACAAAAATATAATAGTTATTTAAAGATATTTCAAACATTCATTTAGTTACGAAAAATGTGCAATATGGTTGAATTAAATTAGATAATTTTTATAAAAATTATATAACAATTTTAACCATATCAACTTTATATTTAAAGTTTTTTATTTGTGCTTAGTCAGAGTGTGACTAAGAAGCAATCGTAAAATGCTTGTTTTTTGGAAAACTGATGTTCTCGAACTCGTCTGAATGAGATCGTATGTTGCTAAGAACAACCGTGGTATTGATTTGATTAAAATTATAATATGTTGCTCTTTGATTGTAGTTACCTTAACTATATTTTTTCTCTGCGTGTATAAGAGACACTATCATACTAATCAAGCTAACCCACTGGTGCAGGTGCAAATTATATACCTTCGTAGTTAGAAAATTGAAATAGAAAACATTGCGAGCAGGCTAAATGTGCTATTAAATGGTCCATAGTTGGGAAATATAAAGTCGTTGGTGTTGATCATTGTAAAATCCAAGTTGTGAAATCGTCTACTCTCCTGATCAAACAAGCTTTTTCTTCTCGTTTTGCCTTGTTGTTGTGAAACATATCTAAACACTTTGAACATTTTCTTAACTACTTTTGTGGTTACAATCCCGAGCCCATCCTCTTGGAAGACGTCTGGACAACTAGTTTGGTTTTTAAGCAAGACAAGCAAGTCCATAGAATTGTCACCGTTATAAAGGCGACATTTAAAATAAGCAATATTGTTCAGTTTTCTCTATTGACATTTCTCACGTGTTCGATAGAGCCTGGCATGAAAAATTCCCACAAGCTACTTGACAGATAGAACGTTTCGAGAAAAGTCAAACCATCAGCTTTAAAAAATCGAAAAAATCCCTGCAGAAATTCCTCAAGGGAGTAAGCAAAGGCCACTATTATATATCATCTATACAGCGGATATGTCAATAAGCCTAAATACGTAGACATCAATGTTCACCGACGACATTGTATTTATAAATGTTAAGAATGATCGGAAGGTTACACCTGAAAAACCTCACGCCCACATTCACAAGCTATTAAAATAGTATCATGTAAGCTTTACCCTCAGATTATAAAATTGTCCCTCAATACAAATAAGAAATACCACTCTCCTAGTGGAAGATAGACGCCTAACTTGATCGCGCTATATTGAGACAAAATTAACGGCCATAAGACGGATTTGCTACACTGATTAATTAGTATTAACTTAACCCTGACATTGGAATGCAAAGTGCTTTTATACAAATCTATTATAAAGCCAATATGGACATATGGCATTCAGCTCTGGGGTACTGCTTGCACATCAAACATCCAAACGTTACAAACAAGACAATCCAGGATTTTACGACTTATCGTCTGCGCCCCTTGGTATATAAGAAATTAAAATATCCATAGAGATCTGAATGGTCCCACTATTCAGGAAGAAATAAAAACTTACTCCTGCAAAACCTTAAGCAAAGTGGTGCTGCATCCCAATACTCTAGCGTGCAATTTATTGTCACTTCGGCGATTACTACCCAATCTGTGGTAGCATATTAAGACTTGAATACAATAAATTAATTGTTACATTCGTAATAATTAATGTGTATCACTTGAAAATTTCTGTTAATATAAAGATTCTATAAAATTAAAGTTGGGGTGTTCCGGTAGGCTAGTTAGTAGTGGGTTAGTCCCCACCAGAGGCTCTACGTGTTTTTCACTACAACGAGTAATTGTTCAACCTAAATAAGAGCGTTGCGCGTTGCGTTAGCAGCAGGGTACGAAGTCACAGTATATTTGAAGTAAAATGTATGTCTCTGAAAGCACTGTAGCTACGTAACTTGCTGCTAACGCAACGCTCAACGCTCGTATTTAGGGTGGACTGAACTAGCCGAGTTTTCCTGTATGTAAGTTATACTGAAGCCTTTTAAATAAAAGTACTCTATCGCATTACGGTGATCGATTTCTTCATATTTAAGCATACATTTGGCGTGTTCAGTGTTTATTTTAGGATCAAATTTTCACATTTTCTTCACTAGTAAAATAAGAGTATCATAAACAGATTCGTTAGCAAGCATCTACTAAAATTTAAATATTCCTTAACGTTTTAAAGCACGTCATTTTTTCATACGTTCACAACAATTTATAAAATATTTTTTTTCTCTTTTTTCTTTTTACATTTTTATTGTGGATAGTTTGAACAAAAAATACAACTATGAACCAATATGCGTCGCAGTCATGTGATTGTCCGGTTGGGGTGCCGACTGGACCAACATTGGCGGCAACTTGTGGTGGCAGCGCTTTCATGGTATTCATGGGGCTTTTGGAAGTATTCATACGTTCACAATGCGATCTTGAAGATCCTTGCGGTCGTGCTACTTCAAGGGTAAGTTTCTCGTTACAACCAACAGCTAAAAATACAATTTATTTTATAAGACTCTAAAACCAAAAAGTTCAGTTTGACGTTACGTTGTTTGATAGAGGGTGTTTTATTAGGCACATAACAATTGTATTTAATTTTTTTTTTTTTTGTTTTCAATAAAAACACAAAAATATTGAAACGAAATTCCATTTTATAATGAAATTCGATAACGTTTATGCGATCACCGTAAGCCAACAATAGAGTTTGGCTCCAAAGAGCCATTCCCTCACACAGAAATGCCTAAGAATTGGTTATATCCAGTTCAATATTATTCCTTATAAGTTATTTGATCAGTTTTTGGCGACAATGCGTGCGACTACCTATCCCTGAGACACATGACATTCTCCTTTTTTATAAAAAAAAATTCACTAAAAATTATGGATAAAGATAACTTTTCTATTAAATTCAGGTTTTTCTATAATCAATTGGAAAAGTTTAAAATACTTAAAATGATTTAGAGTATTCAGTTCTCTAGTGAGGGAGTACGGCATAAAATTCACTGGTTTTCAAGTGGAGCAGTGATATTTTTAGTAATATGATCGGTGCTTTTTCCCTCTGGTCCAGGCAGATCAATAGTAAATAATTTGACTCACATTTGTCTACTACAGCACACGCAAATGGAACGTTATGTCTCTATTGAAACCCCTTTAATTGTTATCAACTTAACACCCCACATTTACTTTTAACGTTTAAAATTTTTACTATTGCAGTTTCGTTCGGAACCTGATTATGAGTACGATTTTATAGTTATTGGCGGTGGTTCGGCCGGTGCTGTGGCAGCCTCACGTTTATCTGAAGTCGCACAATGGAAGGTGTTATTAATTGAAGCCGGTAAGTATTTTTTTATATTTTTTGTTTGTGTGTTTGTTTGTTTCTAACACGTTTTTTCTTGCTTGTTTTAAACGTCTACTTTTACAACGTTTTGTATATGTGCAAACAAAAATACTGACAACTGTTAGGGGTATGCATTAACATTGGCCGTAATATTGTTTAGTCGTTCATATTTTTTTATTTACTGAAAATTTTGCTAATTAAATGGCAGCTAAAGAATAGGTAAGGGTGAGTAAGAGATTTTCCAAGGCGAATCGATACTCAAAGAGTGTGGCATCTACGTTGTTTTGGCGGCGTATATGAAATTTGGTGTGTACTATTCAATCACTAATATCAAATCACCATGGCAAGGAACACAATTCGCTTCGCGTTCATTTTTGACCGAAAAAACATCTTTAGAGACAAAGCGCATTATTGGAATAATGAATACGTTAAGAAGAAAAATTCCAGTATTTGTGATGACTTCAACCGCCACGAAGTATAGTAGATGGTAATGCTCACTCGTGCGGATTGTGAGCCGGAAGCATCACTGGCATGTAAATCTTCAAAACATCTTTGGTCAGCCAATCACCAATATCCGCGAGCGTTACTGATAAACGAACGCCTGTTGCTTTTGGGCCAATTTGAATGATATGGACCCGAACGACAAGTCCGGTAAGGCGGCGCTGTGTCACATAGTCAACGCGACAGTGAGATCATGTCGCTGGCAAATAAGCTGAAATCGACGACTGATCCTTCAAAAGTCAACATATGCTGCAATAAATCAGCAAAGGTCAGTGTGACTTCTAGCAACTTTCTACTAGAACCACATGTCGTCCAAATCCATGCCGTCCATTATCATATTGTTATCGACAGGAACATCGATACTTAGCAGGCTTACGTGATCGACCTGGTTTATTTTTAAATATTTCGATTACTCTAAAGATTGTTAGATGCCCTCCCACGAGCGAAAATTCGCAGAAATTAACGAGCGGTCTCAGCGCATTTGGTATTCATAATGGTAACGTCTTTTAGTAGCGTTTGCACAGAAGCTATATTATCGAACAGATTTTGCTCTGATCGCAATTTTGTGTTTAGTTTCAATATACCATGAACATTCTTTATTTCCTAATATTTTCAAGTCAATTCTCATTAGCGTATTAAGTTTTGTCAGCGACATTGGTCAGAACGCTTGCAATTGCTAGCAGCAACTGTGAAGAAGTTACCGCTTCACAATCTCATGTTAAAAGTTTGGCATTACAGCTTATCCATATTTATGCCGAAGGCTTTCAAAATTCATTCAAAACGAACCAGTCAAATATCATGAAAAGTAGTTACACCAGATACTTATAATAGTTATTATCATTGTTAATATACCTTAATCAGGCCCTTCCTACTTTGTCCCCCTTCGATTAGATGTTTGCAATAGCAACGTGTTGCGGCTTTTTGTAATTTTTTATTAACCAAATTAGGGTCTAATTATTTTCGAATCTGGCAATTTATATTCAAAATACAACAAAGACCCCAGAAGAAATTTGTCGATTTCGTCCACAGTGCGTATGTAAATATAACTGAAGTACTTCATTCTTACATAATATTTTTTCTACAATTAATACACGAATTTTTCAATCTACCTAATATTTGTATACTCGCTTACAATTTATGATAAATTTTAAAGTATCTTAAAAATAATTGTACACTTTATTTAAGGCGAAGTTAAGTTTTTATTAACACAGTTGTAAAAAAATTAGTGTCTTCTTTGTTGGTCAATTTAAATTCATTTAAAATTCAATTACATTGATCCGATAATAATGTGCCGTCTTTAGGAGGCATTTAATAACGTTTGGAGTTTTAAGAGATCAACAGTGGGGTGAAGAGAAGCACACAAATGTCAGTCATTAAGAATTTTTTTATTTCTTTGACAATTTAAAATAATCTTTACAAGTTTGGTCATGACATGTCTAAGATTTCGCAATTGTTGCAAATATTTTTTGCTCGTACAAATATTTTGGATATATTGAAAAATGTCCACGTCCGAGGTACTCGCATTTAAAATGTTTGTATAGATAGGAAGTCTTAGAAGTTTTTTAATGTTAATTAATCGTTATCATACGAGAGAGTCAAGAGACTATAAAGCCTTAGTACTTAAGCAGATACGAATTCAAGGAGAGGACTCTGTAATGATACAACGATTAGACAAATACACGAACTGAAGCCACATAAGATCCATGGGGTGTTAAAATACCAGCGAACGGACAACATTGGACACATTGGACTATTTTCCTGCTCTGACGGATTTTAGTGTTAACAATAACAAAACTGTTGTATATTTAAGTGACGTAAATAAAGTAACGTAAAGAAGATTCACATTTAAGTTTGAAATAAATTCTTTTACAACTCCATGATATACATTATTTAGCGGCGGTTTTTCTTCGGCTTTATTTAGGCATTCACAGCTTATAATGGCCCTTTTCACCGCCTGGATATAAGCTTGAGACCAGAATTTTTGTGCTGAAAGAGCAGAGTTTGACGCATTTCTAAAGATTTTTCACTTTTCGGTTGGAGTTAAAGCGGTTGGAATCCTTCACTTGTAATTCTTAAAATAGTTTTCAATATCTTTTAAGTGGCCGACCACAGTTTCGTGACTCCGCCCGATTTTGTTCACAATGGTCCTATAGGAATATTCTTGCGATAAACATCGACTTTGACTGGTAAAATGTTTTTTCTTGCTCATTTGACACTAATGTTTATGAGAAAGTACTATTTTTCGTATAGTAACAGTTTAATAAATAAAAACCGAGTAAATTGTTGTTAAAAATTTAAAAATGCTTGGTGGTTCTAATCGTCTGTTCGAGAGTATATCTGCAGAAAGACATTTTCGATCTTAATAAACTTGTTCTAATTTGACTTGCTACTAAATACGAATTTAAAGAAAATTATTGGTCGCTTCGAAATTGCTGAAACATACTAAAGAAGCCTAACATAATTTAAAATTATTTTGCCCAAGCAGTCGCAAAACTCGTCTTTTATTGATAACTTCCGATATTGAGGGAGCACTCGAATTTCTAAAAGTGACGAAATTATCTACACAAGTAGGCCTAACCCATATCTGGTTTCTTTAAACATATTAGTGTTATTATTCGAAGTGCAAAAGCATGAGTCTTATAACTTTTGATATACAAATTTTTTAATGTGATAACGAAATCGTGGTTGTACTCCTATTGAAATAAATTCCAAATATATGTCCCTGAGAAACAAAAGACTTAAGTAACAAACACACTTTGTTCATTAAGATCTTGAACGATTCTTCTTTTATTTCTTTTTTGTGACTTTTATCCTGAATTTTATATTTAGCTTTAAATATTTTAAGTTTTATTATTCAAATAAATCATGTCAAATGAAGTCATTAATTTTTTACATAAATCTGGCACTAAAACGTTACGCCCCACATACAGCCAGGATTGTTGAATGAATATAAAGAGTGTGTTCAAAGTTGTGCGGATGTGGATTTTTAATGCTGGTACTTACAAAAACACACAATGTAGCACAAATGCAATTTTTACTGTTTACAGTTGGTGATTTTACTTCAGTGATATTCAGCTTAATGAGTCGTTTATTAACGTTATTATCGAAACAAAATCAGCAAATGTTAGCCCCTACAAAAGCCATTCTTAGTTGGTTTATTTTCTTGGTTCAAATTCTTATATATGTATAAGGGTATCGTTGTTCTACACGAATCACTTTTAAGCACTCTGTGGTTCGTAGTTTCGATTTCTATCAAAGTCTCTGGTCTACTTCACTCGCGTCTCGCGTCTTTAAGGTAGAATATAATTTATAACTATAATGCGACATATAATGAATAAAAAAAAAACAAAAAAAAACGTTGGAACAAATAGAAAACAAAATATAAGAATATGACTTACCCGCCGGTAATATTACCACTGGGCGAACTTTATGAGTGCGCAATCAATTATGCTTATGTTAATATATGCATGCATTCCAAGTTACTGTTCCAAAAGGATCTCACCAACAGCCCGTGGCACCAAGGAATTCCAAATTAACCGGAACTGATCGCTGCTGTCCGTAAAAGGCCGAACTTGGGCTTTCGCAGACTTCAACTTGACGAATTGTTCATCGGAACTTGTGCCTTGATCAAGGAGCTTATATGTTATACCTACGAACAACGCCGTTTGCTTGTCGAGTGGAATTCGGAACATTTTCAAAATATCTACTTTTAACCAATTTTGATAAAGGTTTAAAATTACAGTACATGGGATAATACCAACCTACATGAACTTCACGAAGTGGCAATGCATACACGAAATCTTTGGACAGGCACTTCAATGACCCGTACTTTTCCGTAAACAACAACGAGTACTACAAAGTAATTATTATTAATTTCTTCTGGGCCGTATCGCTCATTTACTTAAACAACATCATAAGTCAAAAAATACGATTTCGAGATAATCGCGGTTGAAATATTTTATTTGATACTACTACCTATAAAAAAAACGATTTATTCTTTTGAACCAGTCGCATTGAAACTTCTGTATAAACAATTTAAAGATATGGTTATCTCCTGTAGATATGACGTAAAGGTAGTGAGATTTAACCCCGCTGGACTTTTTATTACAGTTTTGTGCCAAAATATCTGGAAGCCTTTGAAGTTATCATCGCTGGAAATTTTCCACAGAGTAATTTTTTAATAGGAGCACTCGGGCCCGTGCCGTGACAATAATAAATATATACCAGTGACTTATATGCACAAAAATAGTTTATAACTTAAAACTATAAAATATCAGTACTCAGCGAATTAAACAAAAATACTTCTAAAGTACTTTTATCCATAGAACAGACGCAGATCCAGGGGAAGGTAAAATATGGTATCCGCCGCATAAAACGATAAAAACAATAGCGTTTTCTATGCATAAATTTCGGAAATTTTCTTGTTCATTAATAATTTCCATACAATTTTTAAAGTTCTATAATTTTATGTAGATCAAAGTTAAAAATGTTTCTATTATGTTCGGTTTTTTTGTTTAAGTAAAACGAGTATTACCTATATACTTGTTGACTTATGTTAAATACTTAAAAAGATGATTAACCTTAAACTATAATTTACTCCAGAATTAATGAAACTTAAAACTAAAACTTCAAAATGACTCAAATTTCAGCAGAAACCCATCAATTCTTAATGACATGCTTGCTAATTTCAGATGTTTATTTAAGCACCTAAAATAAATTAACTAAAAGCAAACAATAAAATAGTGAAATTTAAATAAATTAGACAGCCAGCAGATCAAATGAATGGAGAAACACATATCGTGGGATTTTAAAATAAAACTTGAAAAAAATACAATATAAAAAATCAGGTGTTTTTTTTTAGCTGCATGAGGACTTTAAATGACAATAAAAGACAGAAATATTGTTGGAATAAAATCGTTCTATTATAATCTGGTAGATAATTTCATGGCTTTATTGTTTAAATATGTTTTTACATGATTTGAGATTTTTACTACTTTCTCCAATAAATTTTGCCGTATGGCGTCAATCGTGACTTGAATATTGACTTTCAATGCTTCAAGAGTTGCTGATTTCTCAGCATAAAAGAATGTCTGAACATAGTCTCACAAAAAGTAATCTACATTACTATTAATACTACGTTAAATCGAACTAATGAGTGCGCCAGCGAACAGGACCACTTCTGGAATTAAAGTTGTCACCAAATTAATTTTGCAATAAAGCGATTTTTAAGCGCGCTGTATGGCGAAGTGCGCAGTCTTGTTGTATCGAAGTGTCGGTGAAGTTTAGCTTACTATTTTTTTAAAACAAAAAAAAAAATTTGTCAGCATGAATCAATAGCGCTTGCCGCTCCAAATACGGCAATTTTGCTTATTGACGTAACCATTTAACCAGAAACAAACGATGGTCATTTGGCTTCACTTCTTGCACGTAGTCGAAGGGCAAAGGCCAACAAGTTGAGAACTACGAGGAATCGACATTTCTGCTCGAATTGCTTGTAGTGAGCAAGCAACTCGACCGATTAAGTTGACCGAGAAATGGACGAAGGGATCTATGAACTTCGCGAACAGAGGTGTTTTTTTAAGTAAATTTCCACAATTTTAAATCGTTTTTCTGGCTGTCAAACCATAGTTATCGATAGTTCTCATGCAGTTAAAATAATCACCCGATAAAAGAAATAATAAATTAAAATTCGTAATGGATTGTAGTATTACAAACTAGTGCTTTTATAACTTAAGTAGTGTTCTTATGTTCTTTTTATTATATATAATAAAAAATATTTAACTCAATGAAACTAATTATAAGATGTTCAGATCTTTAAAAATCTATTACATATTTTGTGAGATCATCTTTTTTGTATTTTGTGTTTTTTTTTTTTTTTAATTTAAAGTTGTAAAAAAGTTTGGACACAAAAAGATTATATTTCAGAACATATTTTCGATAATAATTTCATATGGTCAAAAATTTATATACGATACCGACTAGTTGCCTTCTAAAAACATTAAAGAGCAAATATTTCCATTTTTCAATTCTCAAGAATTTGTGGAAAGTTGCTAACAGAGTTCTGCACACTTATCAAGGTGTGTGCGTTAGAGAGAGGAGCGTGCTAGTAGTTTGTATTCATCATCGATTTCTTATAGACCCTGCTGAAAATTTATGCCGCCAATTGATCTAGACGCAGTTGTCCCTTGACTTATAAAAATGGTTCCAGTACAAAAATTAACGCATCGCTGCAAGTGATAACAGCACATATCACTTAACTAGAGTTGTGCCGGTAAATGAACTAATTCGTTTATTTTAAAGATTATTTCAGAACGATGGTAGCAACTTTACCATAATTGCGAAAACAACAAGAAATTCAAAAAGTACGATAAAGAATACAATGAGTAAAAAATTTACAGTAGCGCAAGCTTCGCTCTAACCCAACAGAAAAATGAACGAAATATAAGAAAATTATAAGCAGCTCTCGTATCCCATTTTTCATTATTAGGTGTGTAGCTGCGCAGAAAGTACAAGTATTCCATTCTGCTAGTGTTCAAAACTAAACCTTTTCAGTATTCTATAAAAATTATACGATAATTTAATAAAATAATTTTTTTTCTTAATTGGACGAATAATAAACGAACTTAAGCCTGCAATAAATTAATTGGTATTAATTTTTTTAGTATATTGTCTGATACAACAAATCGTAGTTCTTGTGAAACTGCTACCACCTTTCTGAAATAATATTTCAATTTGATGAACTAGTTCGTGTCACTTAACTAGTAACTTAGATAATTAAATTTTTGAAAAGCATCATCAAAGGGCATAGCTTTTCCACGAGTGAGCCGATAAAAATTGATGAGACTGAAGGCTACACCAAAAACCCCCTATGAAAAGTGCTTCAAGGATTGGAAAACACACTAGACCAAGTGTATAATATCTGCTACAGATTACTCTGAAGGCGACAACATAAATATTGATGAATACAAAAATGTTTTAAACGTATCCGCATTGGCTTTTCTTATTGAACAAACGTCGTATATGTCTATTGGAAAGATGCAAGTTTAATGCATTTTGATCATATAGTTCGGATAACCATACGATGTAACATTTCGAAATTATGGTTATGCGGCGATAAGCTATTATTGTTACGCCGGCCCTACCGAAATATAAGTTCTCAATCTGCAACATTCTTCCGGAAGCACTTTGGGTGTGGACCACATTTGAGTTCATAAGTAATAAAGCACAATCGCCAGGCATATAAAACCGCATTTAACTTTTGCATATCTTTAATATAAACCATAAGTTCAGAGCAACCGTAACCTTAAATATTTAATCGAAACATGTTTACCAACAGAAAGAGAAACTAAATTTTAAATTACTTTTCGGAAAGCAATTCACAAATTCGTTGGAACGGAACAGTAAAAGTCATTATTTATTATTGGAGATTTAAGTCTACTGAACTGTTTTGTGAATTTATTTCTTTATTAAGTCTGCAAATAAATAAATAATTTCATAAAGAGGTCAAATCAGTTAACGCTAGATACCGTGTGCCAGCCTTTAATATTCAGCACATAATCAAATAAAACCCAAGATAGTAAAATATATCATATGATCAAAAAACTTCAAAAAAGTGAATTTCAAAATGTCTAATCAATATTTAATTAAACCGGGAATTTCAAATATCCTCACAAAATCGCTCACATTTTGTATTTCACTAAAAGTTACAAAATCGCCAATATTTCAATACTTAAAACCGAATCAAACCAGATTTCCGAAAATTTACCAAACAAAATTTAGATTTTGCCAATAAAAATATAATTTTTATTTTAAATATTGAATTGAACAGTCTCCAAAATGTTAAAACTTCGTCGTTAATTAACAAAAATCTCCGAAAATATTACAAGTCACCACAAGTTCTTAAAATCACTTACAAAATAAAAAATAATGAACAATTTAAAATTTTCCAAAAAAAGACAAATTTTTATTTAAAATAAAAAATTCGCCGAAAATTCATCATAAAATCTAAAATACAACCATTTTTTAATTCACCACATAATCGAAATTTCATTGAAATCAAAAATTTACCTAAAAATTTTAAATACCGTCCACAATCGAAATATCGCCAATAAGATAACAATAACAAATTTGACATTTGACCCTTAGCAACCTTTTACATTATAAAATATCTGTAGCAAATAAAATTGAATTAATTAGAAATTTTTAAATTATAAAACATTAGAAGTGAAAGAAAGATCTGAAAAGTTGATGAAGAACGTCATCGAAGCAACGATGATTAAGGGAAAATACGAAGGAGGGGATGTTTTGATTCCGCGAATTCCGATGATTTTAACGGAATTGACTTTCGATTATAAGCGGCTGCAATTTCCCGTGTGTCTGGCCATGCGAAAGCTTTACATAAAATAACTGTATATATCCTTCAGTTAAAGGTGAAACTAATTTCACCGGGTCAATCTACAAATTCACGAAAATGTGTAAACAAATTTAAAAGAATTCCAAAAAAATTTTTCACATAATATGCCCATTAGCCTTCTCTCAGTTTTGTCAAAGATATTTGAAAAATCTTGTCTCTAGTGTAACTCCTTTTTAAAATGAACAAAACGTTATCCCAGATCATCAGTTTGGTTTTCGATCAAAACATAATACGACTGAACAAGTCCATAGAATCGCTACCATTATTAGATCGGCTTTTGGAAGAAAGCAATACTGTTCAGTTTTATTTACAGATATTTTCCAAGCGTTTGATAAAGTCTGCCATGCTGGGCTACTCACTAAAATAGCTCAAGTTCGTCTTGAAAACACCCACAAGCTTCTTAAAAGCTATTTGTCAGATAAAATGTTCAAAGTAAGGTCAAAGGATCAGCTTTCAAGAAATGGGAAAATCAGTACAGGAGTACCTCAAAGTAGTGTACTAGGGCCGCTATTATATATCATCTATATAGCAGATATGCCAACAAGCCCACATACATATACGTCAGCGTTTGCAGACGACACTGCAATTATACATATGTGTTAATTAAGATCCTACCGTAGCATCTGCACAACTTCAGTCCCATATCAATGAGCTAGAAGACTGGCTAAAACAGCGGAGAATTAAGATAAATCCATCAAAATGTGCTTATGTAACGTTTTCCTTAAGAAGGCGAAATTGTCGACCAATAACAATAACGAATACCACTGTCCCAGTGGAAACCCAGGTGAAATATTTAGGTATCCACCTAGATCCACGCCTAACATAGTCCCGTCACATTGAGGCAAAAATAACGTCCATGAAGCTTCGAACAAATCAACTACATTGGCTAATAAGTCCTAACTTAATCTTGGCTTTGGAATATAAAACCGTTATAAATATGATCATATGGCATTCAGAATTAACAAACAAGACGATCTAGGATTTTACGTCTTATCGTATGCTTTCCCTGGTGTTTAAGAAATGAAAGCACCCATAGGGATAAAAAAGTTCCTACTATCCAGGAACAAGTTAAAACATGCACGTCCAAATACGTAAACAAACTAGTCGTACATCCCTACACTCTTGCACGC
Organism: Phania funesta; assembly: GCA_963932375.1. Classification (NCBI taxonomy): domain Eukaryota; kingdom Metazoa; phylum Arthropoda; class Insecta; order Diptera; family Tachinidae; genus Phania; species Phania funesta. Next base: position 94,276,977 of record OZ010652.1, on the reverse strand, counting down.
AATTTATTGCAATTTGACGGACACCAGAGACTAAAAACTACTCACACATTGAGCCTGGCGAGGCGACCCTCTCTACCCAATAGAAGATAGTTTAATAAGATTTGAATACAAAAAATTAATTGGTACATTGGTAATAACTAGTAAATACTAATTTAGAAATAAGATTTAAATACTTATTGTAACTTTCTTTTAGTAGAAAGATTAAATAAATTTAAATTAAGTATAACAAAAAAATTAATGGTTTTTTTTCCTTCATGTTTTACAGGTGGCGATGAACCAGTTGGTTCACAAATTCCCTCCATGTTCTTGAACTTCTTAGGCAGTGATATTGATTGGAAGTATAATACAGAACCAGAAAAATCTGCTTGTTTATCATCTGAGGGTCAACGTTGTAACTGGCCCAGAGGCAAAGTGCTGGGTGGCACTTCAGTGTTAAATGGCATGATGTACGTACGCGGAAGCCGAGAGGATTATGATAATTGGGAAGCTTTGGGCAATCCAGGCTGGAGCTATAAGGATGTTTTGCCATTCTTTTTAAAATCTGAAAATAACTTACAAATCAATGAGGTGGGAAAGCAGTTCCATGCTACAGGAGGTTTGATGCCAGTCTCGCAATTCCCCTACAATCCCCCAATGTCGTACGCGATTTTGAGGGCTGGCGAAGAACTTGGTAAGTTATTTGGTATTTTTCTTTTTTTTAAACTATTTAAGTCTAATATCTGATACAAAGTTTTGTTTAATGTTCGTTCTTCTGTCTAAAATTTCTGCACATTTTTCTACATTTTATATCAGGTTTCAATGTACAAGATCTGAATGGTTATAATGCAACTGGCTTCATGATTTCCCAAATGACTACGAGTAATGGAATACGCTACAGTTCAGCTCGTGCCTTTTTGAGGCCTGCTCGTCACCGTAGTAATCTGCACATTCTTCTGAATACCACTGCTACTAAAGTTCTAATAAATCCCCAAACGAAGTCTGTTTTGGGCGTTGAAGTCATCGATCAATTTGGCAGCATGCGTAAAATTTTAGCTAAGAAGGAAGTTATCGTTAGTGGCGGTGCAGTAAATTCTCCACAAATCTTGTTGTTGAGTGGCGTGGGTCCGAAAGAAGATTTGATGAAGGTAAAGATATTACATGGTTTGAAATATTACTGCAGGGATTTCTATATAATATCAAATGCATGTACACAACTTTAGCCTTAATTGTAGTTGACGTTTTAGTCGATTGAGTATGTGGCATAAGAGACACATATGCACCAATTTGTCAGCAACTACTTGTTTTGTGTTTAGTTTGCTTTGCCATTTCAAAATGGATAGACTGATTCCTGAATAACGCCTGCTAATTTGGTGACTGGGCTCAAAACTAAATTCTTATTAATACCGGATTTCACAAAATGAAGATAATTTACAAGTCACTACCGAAAATCCATTACATTCGGAGAATTTGTGCCGGTTGTATCATCACTCGTCCGTGATTCTTCAAAAACGAAGCCGGCCAGAACGTTACAGTGATAATCATAATGGTAACCGCTACTTTTTATGTGGATCAGCTGTGGTTTCAACATGACGGTGCAACATGCCACACAGGGCGTGTTAGAATTGATTTGTTGAAAAAACCGTTCGGTGAACGAATAATTTCGCATAAATGAACTTGTCAATTAATCTACACGAGCATGCGATTTAAAACCGCTGGACTATTTTTGTGGGGCTACGTGAAGTATCTGGGTTACGCCGATTAGCCACAGACCTATTGGCGGTTTGGAAGACAACATTTGCAAATTTATCTCTGACATACGGCCTCAATTGCTGCAAAAAGTGATCAGAAATTGGACTTTCCGAGCCGGAAATCATAATAGAATAAAATTGTGAAAGAGCTGTCTCTCGTATGAGCCCAAATTCATGACAATTAATACCATTTATCTACTAATCCTAAAAAAAGTAATCAGAAACCGAAACGATGTGAAATAGTGTTGCGACATTTTTAAAATCATTTCTATAGTTTTACCAATAACTGAATTTTTGTTTGTGAAAATAATAAATAATATTTTATATCGGCGTGTCATCAAAGATAGAAAAATCATGTTGGCCATATCTCGAAAACTAAATAATCTACGTAAATTGAAAATATAAAAATTACCAAATTTTAAATTAAGAAAATGAATCTCTAAAAAGGAAAACTTTCATTAAAACTTGTGCTTTAAGCCGCCAATCACAGCGATGCCAAAATAAAGCTTTTTACGCTGCAATTAGCGCTTTTCTTTTTATTAAACAAATTTGTTTTTTTTTTTTGTTGTTGGCAAAACGCCTTGGTATCCTTATTCTACATTTCAGTTGTGAGGTTAAAGTTGAATTCCAACATTCAAAACTTTCAAGTTACATATTAGAAAAGGAGTAACTTGGTTTGTTAATGTGACTGATTTCGTCAGCTGATCCGTAACAGCTCGATACGAATGTACTAATTCTAGCATAAGTCTGCTTTTGTCTAAAACCTCAAATACATGCAATAATTTAGTCATTTTTTCTCTTTACTTATAGGTTGGGGTTCGCCCGATACACGATTTGCCGGGCGTTGGTCAAAATTTACACAATCATGTCTCCTATTTTATTAATTTCTTTATCGATGATGCCGATACCGATCCTCTAAACTGGGCCACTGCTATGGAATACCTTCTGTTCCGTGACGGCTTAATGTCTGGCACTGGAGTCTCTGATGTAACAGCCAAAATTGCTTCTCGTTATGCTGACCAACCTAACTGGCCAGATTTACAAATTTTTTTCAGTGGTTATTTGGCCAGTTGTGGCCAAACGGGTGTAGTGGGTGAACTGCTATCGAACAATTCACGTAGTATACAAATTTTTCCCGCTGTATTGCATCCAAAGTCTAGAGGTTATATCACACTCGCCTCCAATGATCCATTGGACAAGCCACGTATAATTGCCAACTATTTAACCGACAAAAGAGATGTCAAGGTATTGATAGAGGGCATTAAATTCGCCATCAGATTATCGCAGACTTCGCCATTAAAGAAATTCGGCATGCGGTTAGATCGCAGAGTTGCCAATGGTTGTGAGAAATTTACGTTTGGTTCAGATGACTATTGGGAGTGTGCTGCCAGACAAAATACTGCGCCCGAAAATCATCAAGCTGGTTCCTGTAAAATGGGTCCCGAACGAGATCCTATGGCCGTTGTGAATCACGATTTGCGAGTGCATGGCATAAGAGGCTTAAGAGTAATGGATACCAGTATAATGCCCGAAGTAACATCTGGCAATACCCATGCTCCTGCTGTAATGATTGCCGAGAAGGGCGTTTATATGATTAAACGCGCCTGGGGCGCCAATGTCTGACGGTTGGACGCAACATGGACGCTGCATAGAGTAATTTAAATTATTACAAAAAAAAGAAGAAATGCCAGAAATTTCCACACACAAAAATAACTACTTAAATTTAAGTTAACAAATATAATTTACAATTCCTTGATCTGCATAATTTGGCCTCAACCCCATTTGTCATACTTTTCTCAGCTAACACTCTTTGTCTAGCAGTTCATTGTTGCCCCTTAATGTTTGCTGTTTTTTTTTTTTTTTTGTTTCTTTAGTATTAACAACTTCTAGTGAATACTGTCGTTATTAAGACGAAATGCGCTAGGAGTCCGCTTTTATTGTCCTTAAAATTAATTAACCATGTTACTAATACCCCTCAGCTATTTAACTCTTATTAAAGCAATTCACAAATGTACAATAATTAAAAGAAGGCCTGAGAAGTGTTTGAAATTTGCGACAGCATTTTTAATGGAAGTCACTCGAGACTTGTTGCCAACTGAATAAAAATTTAATTGAATGTTGTTCGTGCACACTTCTTTAATAAAAGAAAAAATAATTTGTATAATTTTAATTCATAAAAGCAAATTATATACAACAACTTAATTGTAATAGAAAAAAGTAATTTAAAAAATTAAATCATTTGTACTTTTTATGAATTAAAAAATATTGAATAAACAAGAAAATATTAAAAATAATTTGTGTCGCATGTCAAATGGAAAGCGTATAAAATGAGCACTTTACAACCGTTAGAGTAAAGTATTCCGCTAGTCACGTATTGAATGCGGAAGCCGCTATACACCATGTTTCGCTTACAATTTTATTCAATGTACTTTTATTTAATACTTCTCGATTCAACCCAGACTTTACAAATAGCCAGGGATAATGGCGACATATACATCGCTCAAGAGGAAACATTTATGAAGGATATCAAGCAAAAAATGCAAACGGAGTCGGCCTTATTACCGGAAAATGTTCATCTTAATTTGAGTGTTACAACCAGCGTACCGGAAAATTCAAATATAATTAATTTTGATGAATTTATTGCTTTGTGTAACTCCAGTTTTTATATTCCCATGCGTGAGTGGTATAATTTTTTAAAGACTACATTTTTGAAAAGATTCTGTCACATTTCAGAGTATTATATTGCATTTAATACAACGGCTGAGCTACCAGACTTAGTCGATAAAACGGGCATGGTAAGTACCTGGAATATATGAAATTATAGTTTACGCTTTTGAATCATGGCTTATTGTTGTATAGAACATTTAATATTTTATGAATCAGACGAGGTTGCAAGGAAAGAAAATAAAATTTTCACACTTTAAAGCAATTGAAAATTTCTCAACAAAAAAATTTTGAAATATTAAAAAATTATTTGACATTGAATCCGCACTTATTAAAATTTTAAAATATATTTTTGTGATTTATTATATTACTTTCATCACGTCGAATTTAAAACCGTCGGCCGATTGCAGTTTAATGACAAAAAAATATAAATTCGTTGGCTAGGGATCCGACGCTGACATTCAATGGTAAATGCAGATTGTCTAATTTTGAAACAATAAAACAATCACAAGGCCATCAAAATTCGAGGTTCGCTCTACCAATCATGATTGAACATGTTTCGCCATACAAAAATATGAGAGCAAACCATCTTGGTCCATATCGAATCATGTTTCTAACTGTCACCTCCAATTTTGATAACAAATTATCGCTAGTTTATCTAAACTAGCTGAAAAATATCAAGAAAGAAAAAACAAAACATTAACGTGTGCAATAAAATTAATAAAAATTTTGAACAAATAAAAAGTGTACATTAATATATTTAAATAAAAAAAAAAAGAAATAGCGAGATGCTTAGGTTTCCTAAATGTCAAAATGAAATGAAACCAGAACAATCGTTTGAACACCAGGGTGTGCAATCGTGATTTAGAGAGCGAACCAAGTGGCCCATGTCACCGTATGAACCACATGCTATTAAAGTTAGTTTGAGGTTTTCATGGCGATTTTTCCTTTAGATTTTATTTATAAAATATTTTTGCAAAAAAAAATCATTTGCAATTTTATAACGATTTTTAAAAACCCTAATAGGTTTTTCCACAATGTTTTTTCATCTTAGGTTGTTTTATTTGTATTAAAAATATTCAAGAAACAAAGAAGAGTTTGTTGTTGGCAGTTTTAAGGGAGTGTGGAATAAATGAAATAAACGTATTATTCCTCCTTCATTAGAGGCTGTATTTTTTTAACGGATTTGTATATGAGTATTTCTATTTAAAAAAATACATTTTTTGCTGTTTTTTTTTCATCCCAACTCATTTTATTATAAAATTATGCAATTTAATTGTTGAGGGGGGATAAGCTAGTCTCCATGCGCATTTCGCTGGTACCATAGGCCAGCTCATCAGGAAACCTTTATCCAACTTTTTAAAAAAATATAAACGTCTTATGCTTGGCATTATGTAGATCAAATGAGAAATCCAATTGATTTATATGAAGTTTTTAAACGTAAATAGTCAACATACTTATCTTTATATGTATACACACTTGCATACATGCATATGTACATATGTATGTATGCACATGTAACACATTAAAAAACTGAATTTTATGCTGGCGATTATTACTTGCTATCTGGCATTAGAAATTTCCGATCTTTGTCTAAGTAATTTTTTCTGAAGTCACTTCAGTAGAATCGAACACACACAACATTGCTTTTAATTTTAAATATTTAAAGCAGAAGTCTTTAGCGAAAATTCCAAGCAAAATATTAGAGATGTGTGCTTAATTTTATTTCAATTATCGATGAACATCCAGTGCTGACATCGACACTATTATGCTAAGTTCAGACGACGACATGAAGAACTTGCTTAGCTCTCTTTATAAGAATTATTGCGAATCATACCGTTTATGCGACACATACATGCTACGTTTTCACACATATCTATCGTCATAATAGTTTTGTATACGGTCGTCCAAGGTACAGTAATATATAATCCAATGACAATCGTTCTGACGATTCTTATTCTTATTACAAATTAAATGTCTTAAACTTTTCGAAATTTTTCAACAATGGTGTAAGAGCCATCCATACACGACTATCAAATTTCCATTTGACAAGTCACTTTACTCAGTATACTAGTGTAAAAGGGACCTAAGCAAGTATTAATTAATGTTTTCCAACAATAATAGATACATATATAATGTGACTAAATCCATTATTTTTAAACTTTTTCTACAGTGTTTTATACGTTGCTTATATGAAAAGTCTGGGTTAATCGAAAATTGGAAATTAAATGCTGAGAAAATACGGGCAAATATTTGGCCGGCAACCGGTGATACTATCGACGTTTGTCAAAAAGAGGGAGGTGAGTAGGCTTTTAACTAAAACTCATCACACAGTACTACAAAATAAAACCACCCTTCATCCAAGTATGTACTACAATAAATTTTGGAAAAACTACGATCATTAATTTTTTTTTATTGCAAATTTTGATCTTCTCTATCTCTTTCTCTCTTATTTTACGAATTTTTAATCAGTTATTTGTTTTACCCCTACTTATGCAAAAAGGTTATGGGAGGAAAGACAGCGAGAGTAATGTTTGTTGACATTCGATTTAAATTTGCCTACATTGAGAGCAAGAAAGAATTTCCAGGGAGCTTAATTTTCCCAGTAGTTTCTTGTGCGGTCCACTGATCAATCTTGCAGGAGCGAGGGACCCTTAATGAGGAACATGTTATACGCACATTTGTTTGGGTATCAGAAACAGAATCAATAATTTTATTGAATCACATTCCGTTGTAGAGACGATAAAACACTTTGGTGAATGAATTTTCGATTTTATCCGAATTCCCGAATAATGGTGAGAGATTTTGTTTATTATTTTCCCGTTTAATTTCGTTTTCGAGTAAAATTTATAGTTTTAGTGATTTTCAAGTTGTTTGGTCAATTTTTATAGTGAATTTTTGAGGAATTCCCGATTAGCGATGAAATATGAAGTTATTTGATGAGTTTTGGTAAAATATTATTTAAATTATGTGTGAAATTTCAGTTATATTATAAATATACATAGATATACATTAGTTATTTAAAATTTGTTAGTGCAAAATTTATAAAAAAAAAAAATGTTGGCGCATTTTGAAATGTTCGAGAAATTTCGAATTTTTCGGTGCAAAAATTTCGATTTTATGTAAATCCTGTAACTATTTTGTTTTTGATTTTCTCAGTAAATTTTCAATTCGGTCCATGCTGCATATAAGTAATCTGGGGCTCTCAGGCAGATTACTCCTAAAGGGCGAATTGATACGCATAAGATTTTAAATATCTGATTTTAAATACTAAAATTCCGCCAAAGGTATAAAAGAGACGTCCGTGTGTTTTCTGCAGTTTTCAAAAAAATGATTTCAACACCGGTCATATGGATAGACGCACATCATTGAATAAACTCCCCTATCTATTAAGAAGGATATCCAAATGAACCTGAAAAATGTAATATAAAGAGGCATGCATTTACACAAGTAGTCTTTAAGGGAATTTGAAAAAAATGTTATGGTGTAAAATAGAACTTGATTCCATTTGTAACACGGTTATTTGCAAACTGATTAAAAATATTTAAAAAAATAAAAGAACTCCATATGAGTATCCTGAATCCTTATACGTTAAGGAGTCGTTATAACTTTATCTGTCTGCTCTTGTAGTTAGGTTGTATTTCACAATCGATAATAAAGCAAAACTAGTTCGATTCTAGAATAGCGCAGGTCTTGCACGAAAAAAAACTACGAGCCAAGCTAGAAATAAGCCACAATGTCGGACAAATGATATAAATAATCGGAAAATCAAACAAAATTAGTTGAATTCCGCAGCTCAATATTACTCTTCAATAAAATGCTTCTCAAGAAGCATTCATATTTGGTCAAATTTTACCATAAATTAATCAAATGTTGATTCCTAAAATGTTGTTTACACAGCATATACTTTTACTAATACGAGTGTATTAGGCCATTGCAGCGGTATCCTAATGGAAACTGGCAAGGTTGGTAATTTTTTTTCGTAAAACTTGCAAATTCCGTTCCATTTTTATCTTGATTTGTACCAATCTTGATTTCTTGCAACATGTTGAAATAGACTTGTCAAAATTTTGAGCTTTAAAAAAAATCGAATTATAGAAACAACTTTTCTCAATAATTTAATTTCACAACGTTTTTTATTTGGTTTAATTTTTATTTGTAGCTAATGAGAAGAACGCCTGCGTGAGAACCTATGCCATTGCCAAGTGCTTGACAATAAGATCATTGGTAGATGATAGATGATAAAAATAAACCGTTTTGAATTTATATTCTACTAATTTATAGGCAAGAAGGAGTTTATTTACAAACTAGTTGTGGTGCCTAATAAACATATTAAAGTTGTATATACAATTAAAACAAAAACGTAGTACCTAAATGAAATTGTAAAAATAAATTTATGAAAATTGTGTTTTTTGTTTTTTTCTTTCTGTAATTGGTGATTTTTAATGAAAGGAGAAAACTTTTATTTTTAAAGAGAAATTTCTGAGAAAAGTTGAGTAAATTGAAACCGTGACGTTCAAACTCACTACCAAAATAGTGCAAACTCGAAAGTTCTCTAATGAATATACCTTATTGCATATTATTTTTTAATTTATACTTTATTCTTTTGAATCTATCGAAAAGAAATTGTGTATGCTTGCATATTTGAAAAGGAGTTTTTTATTTAGTTTCTAAATGTGAGTGTGCATGTGTTAAAATTATAATCCAAATGAAAAGTATAGAGAAATAATTATTTTATTATTTGAAATGAATTTCTAATGGACACAATAGAGTAATTCCACTACATACTTCATGTTTTATGCAAATGACAATTGGAGGTAGTGACAGTCATTTGCTCCTGGTTTGCATCTGGTCTACAAATCGTACTATAATTAAGTAAACGATTGAGACGTTTGCCAATTTGTTTAGGATATTGATTGTTTTTTATTCTTAATTCTTTTGACTGATGTTCCACAGCACCATTTTCAAGCTGATATTTACAAAGCGTATGTAGAGGACGTACTAATAGCTGTCGTAATTCAGGACGTCCCTCTAGTACCGATAAAGATTGGGCAGCTGTCTCCAAAGTGCTAAGACATCCTTCTGTGGGTTGGGTGCGTATAATGTAATCGCTAGTGCCAGCTGCTATAAGTTTAACTTGTGTCATATGATGTAACATTGGACTGCTGGCGTATATGGATTTTGCTTGCGGCCAAGTACCATCTATTAGGACTAGAGTAAATGGTCCCGTGGGTGTGTCCTGTTCCTGTGACTTTTCTTTTATTATCTCTAAAGGCACTGACTCTTTGCTCGGATAAAGTAATAAGGAGCTAGGCGAACTCAAGATGGGCTCAAGTTCTAGCTGATTTTTTGGCGTAGGAAACTTTTTGCCCTTGTAAACTGTACACTTGCCGGACTTTAATCCAAGCTGCAACATTAGCGCTGTGCGTAGTGAACGTTTTTCTTCAGCTGGATGTTGAAGAATGACAACAGAACTGCAAATGTCTAGGGGAGGGTTAGGAAGGGACAAACACCAGCATACAACTCGGGGTCGTCTATAAAAAAACATATTTACATAGTAGAGTATACATACATATGTACGTTCATAGAGTTCAACAGTTTTTACTCACTTGCATTGTTCGCATTTGTCTCTACGCTCAGGTGGATCTGCCGTAATACCTAATAAGTCATGCCAGGAGTCTTCCTTTTTCTCCACATTATCATTTTCACTAAGATTTTGGCTATTTGTTACCATTATTAAAAGCACAAAGTGATTAAAAGCGCTTATTATTACTGTAAATATTTTAACTATAAAAATATAAAAGGGTGTATATTTGTTACCATAATCAGCTGTTTGTTGACTCCAATGGGTGATTCATATATTGCAGTTTTTTGTTTTAATTACCTCATGCGGTTTAGTTATAAGGCCATAGGCGATAAGGCCATATTATTTATACTCACTTAACGTTTATACGGATTCCTTGTTTGCAAACAGAAAATTATTTGCGAATACTAAAGTCACCGTTTATACGGTACACAGAAATACACAATATGACACCGTTTTGCACTTTATTAGCAAATAAGGTGGTTAATCAGTAATTGTTCACTTAAGTTAGTAAGTTACAGTACGTTTTCACGGAGAGCGAAACAAGTTCTTTTAAGCCTATCATTTCCAAGTATTTTCACTGAGATGCAAGTGTTTTTGTGGCAAAATTTTTTGAATTTAATTTGATATTTTGGTTGTTTTGTTTTCTTATAATATGAAATAAATACAAATTTAAACACTTAATATTTGTTTAATGAGAACTGATGAAAGCTGTAAGATGTCATTGAGGTTGTAAAAAATATTGCTGTGTATATTAATAAAGTTATGTAATTACTTTTCAAATTCGTTGTTTTGTTTTTTTTTAATTATTCTTTTTCTTCGGGAAAAAAAATTATCCAACTATTAGTATATATCATTCACCATTAATGGATGCTCCAGAGTTGCATTAGTAATCATACAAACAACAGTGTTATACAGATAACTTTGATAATGTTTTGGGGACTGTAAGATATACTCTCCGTCCACAACGCTCTTTTGTAACATTACGTGTTTGATCTGAGCAGTCGAGTACTTCAAGCGTGTTCAGGATCCGATTTAGGACTTAAAATGCTATAAAGGAAATCTCCGCATGCAAAAATGTACCCTTGTTATCCGGTAAAAGAGCTGACTTGTTTGTAATTTTGTTAAAGATTTTGTTGTTAGCAAAGTTACGAATTTTAAATACTAGTAAATGAAAAACCAAACACGTTAAATATTACTTGATTCATCCCATGCTGCCATATGTTAACTTCCTTTATGATCCACACCCAGCTGTTTCATGAAAATTATGTTGGATTTTGTTTTGTTGTCTCAAATGATTTCACCTTCTTACAACAAATACTTGTGTACAAATTGTATAGATTTAATATTAGATTCAACTAGTTTAAGAAAATTTCATTATAATTTTGTGTCACTAATTAAGGACTCTTGAAACGCAATAAGAATAAGAAAAACATGAATAGCTTAGGATGGGCTCTTATTATCAAACGTGGATGCTTTTGCTCCAAAGAAACGCTTACAATCAGCGGGACCAAATACACTGTGAAAGACAGATTGGCACAGGGGTAAGAAAATAAACATACGCATGTAGAATCAAAAAATGTTATCATTTAATGATACCCAGTGTTAAGTTAGATGTTTGTTTTTTCATAATAGCGGTTTCAGTTTAATTGACCTTGCGGAGAATAGTATTACTAGAAAAATGTATGCTGTTAAACGTATTACCTGCCACAGCATCGATGATCAAAATATAGCATTGCGAGAAATAGAGAATTGTCGTCGTATTGATTCCGAAAATGTTATTAAGGTGATTGACTATGAGCTTAAGGGTTCAGCAGATATTGTGATAAATACAACGAGTACGCTGTACATTGTTTTACCTTACTACAAACATGGCTCCTTATCAGACCATTTACAAATACGTGCTAAAAAACAGGACCATATGCCTGAGGCTCAGATAATGCAAATATTTTTGGGTATATGTGAAGGTTTACGGGCAATTCATGAAGCGAAACCAGTGCCTTTGGCTCATCGAGACTTAAAAACAGCCAACATATGCCTTTCTGATTCCTTTGAACCCATTATAGTCGATTTGGGATCAATGACAGAGGCACGTTTACAAATTTGCGGTCAGTCAGAAGCTCAGCGTTTGCAAGATGAAGCCGAAGAGCGTAGTTCAATTGTATATAGAGCACCAGAATTGTTTTCAGTGAAATCATATTGCACTATTGACGAAAGAACTGATATATGGGTAAGCAAAAGCAATTCCTTTTTTTTACCGTAACTAAATTCAGTGTTATACTTTTATTACTTACAGAGTTTGGGTTGTGTTCTGTATGCCATGTGCTTTTTTCACTGTCCGTTCGACCCCATTTATGAAAAGGGTGATAGCGTGGCGTTAGCAGTTTTAAGTGGAAATATTAATATACCAGAATACTCCATTTATTCAGAGGTAAATAATTTCAAATAAGTCTAAAGTAAGATACATATGTAGATTATTAAGGCCATTGAGGTCAACAGCAAATTTAACATACAAATTTTCATTTTACTCAATCCTCATGCATATATGATAAATAATTTTTTTTATATTTAACATTAAGATGATTAAAATGATACATCAAATATGATTAATTAGCTGAGGAAGATTACAGATTTTATAGGCAAAATGTTATTGTAATGAATCAAAATAAGCAGTCTTACTTTTGCCTTTATATGATTAACGTTATGATGTAATGTAATTGAAGATTCTTTTATCTAAATTTAGATATTTTAGGGTAAATTTAGAAGAACTTTGGGTAAAGTGCTATTACTAATACCGACTTCAAATTTTTCCAGGATATGAATGAATTGATCCACTACATGCTTCGCATGGATCCAATGGAAAGACCATTTATATATAGCGTTATAGAGAAATGTCATGATTTGATACTAAAATTGGAAGGACGTGTCTAGCAGCATTCCAGCGATTATAATTTATTCTGCCTATTAATTTTTAATGTCATTCATCTTAAATTGCATTTATTGCAAATAAGCATATTAATTTCATTATGTTAAAAGTATTAAAAAATTTGTAATTGTAAACATAAATAAAAGTAACTAATACCTGACAATTTTCTATATTTATTGCAAGACATTGGATTTTAATGATCATCTTTTGTTAACCCTGGGCAATTGTCTTTCAAGTCTTGTTCATCGTTATAACGTACTCCACACCAATAGCAGAACAAATACGAAGTTCGCACATAATTTGTTAACATATCCAGTTTTTCTTGACTAGAGAACTCTTCCACTTCTTCATCTAATTTTTCTTCATCATCTATAGTTGCTTGTTCATCTTTACTATCATCTTCATTCGTCTCTTTCGTCCTTTCTGGCCAAAACCATGGCAATTCTGATTTCTCCACATTATACTCTATGTCCAAATTTTCACAAGTCACTTGGCAACTTCTTAATGCCTTAAGAATACATTTTTCTTCGTTTTTTTGATTTGCTCGGCGACGAAAATCCTCTATACTAGATTCGCCTCCTAATTCCTTTTTCAATCGTTGTTGAAGTATTTTTTGTCGTTTTTGGTTTAATTCTTGCAGGGCTGCTTCTCTTCCCAAACCTTGGCGATCTGTTTTTATCGTAATGCCTATTGGTTCTATTAAACGCCGTTCACTACTACTTGAGTTGTCTTCATCAATTGCAAGCTTTCCTAAAGCCTGCCCTGGCTTGTATCCCATTTTTGCTAAAAGCTTAAATCCCTTGTTTTCCTGTGGCAGTGGTTTGCTTAAGGCAACCTGTAGACTTTCATTATCTATCACGGCTGATGTTAATTTTTTAATTTCCTTTTGTTTTTTAATGTGCTCTTTGCGTTTTGTTTCCACAACGATTTGCCGTTTTTTTGCACGATTGTTTATGAGACTGGGCCTTACATCCTGCAATCTATTTATTGAATCTATTTAGCAATTGCTTGAAAAATTAGATTTAGAAACGTACCCTGTAAGAAATTTATCGGACATGTAGTTATCTTCTTCGTCAGACATTGTTCAAATCGCAATGTTTCGTAGCTTTAAAGACTTTTGCAGCAATTACCACAAAAAGTAAATACATATTTGCATCAAAGAGGATTGTGATTTGCATTCTTGAGTGAAGGGAATCATACACCAACAAAATGCTTGAGCTGTATTATAGAGGTATTAAAATAACTGTGAATATGTGTGCTACACCGACGATGCTTGAAGCAAAACCAATATTTTGGCAAGCAGTACAGTCGTATTTTGACTGTGTATGGGCAACACCAGGCTACACTCTGTACGAACTAATTAGCTTTTTGCCAATTCATACAGATGGGATTTTGTTTACGTGTTGTATCAGTTCTGTTTCAGTACGTCTCAACTAGCCATAAAGTTTGTTCGCACATTGATAGAGCGTCTTCAAAATAACGGGAGAGAATGTGTTTGTAGTCTTTTGTTTTGAGCATACTTTTTTGCCTCCCATCAAGAGATTATATGATGCTTTTAGCATCGTTTATGTGCGAGGGTTTACAGACAAGATGCACAAACACAAATACTTTTTTTGCCTGTGTATTTCGTTTGTGTAATGGCTTAACTGTTTGAACAAGAACCGACCACCAACAACGGTCGTCAATGGCCAAAATTCTGTACGACCACCAATATGTAAGATGGTTGAACAGATTTGTGGCTAGCCAAGACGCCATGTTTTAAAGATGGTACGTAAATTCACAACAAACACAATACCCAACATTGGCATTTGAAAGAGCACCTAATTAGGCGCTTGCGTTGGCACGTATAAATTTTTAAATTATGTAACACGATTATATGAAAGAGATATTTAAATTATAAATTATTATGTAATTTTAATTTTTAGGCATGAGTTCGTTTTTTCTTTCTATTCAGAAAGAGAATTTTTTATTTTAATATGGACAACCTTTGAAAACAGTAAAAGTTTTAATTTTATTACACATCTAGCTGAATGGAATGCATTTTCTATGCCGCTACACACGTTATCAACATTCTTCGTGTCTTTTCTGCAAATTGTGTGTCTAAACCACTTCTATTTATACCAACATTTAAGACAAATGGAAAACGAGAACGAGCTATTTCTCAAATTTTTTTTAATAAAAGATTAGTAAGTGTACATACCAATAAATGTGTACATACCAATATATAAATAGTGTAGTGGTGAATGTCAATTACCTGATACAAGTAATTCATAATTGTGATTGCGAATTAAATTTACGGACAAATTTTGTTTTGTTTTTGCGTTTCTATTTATACCGAAGAAAATAAATTGAATTAAACTGAAAGTCAATTAACTCAGTGCAAGAACTACATTTGTCAAAAAAAGAGAAAAATTACTATTTATTTTTAAGTTTTGGGTTCCAAATTAATTTTGTGTTACGAAGCTAATATATAAACGCCAATTACCAATACCTGTAATTGAAAATTGCCAATTAGAACAAGGACTTAGACTTGTAATTGGTAAAATTTAGCACATGCTTTGTAATTGGTATCTAAAAAGTAATCGGCATCGGCCAAGTCTGCATGGTTCATGTAGATAATAGGAACCGTGAAACATTACTATCAATTCAAAAATTACAATTCTCCCGGGTCAATTATTGCCTTCGGACACTTAGTTATATTACTTTCTTTTTTATAATAAAAATTACAGTTTAGTTTTAATCACATTTATTTACTTTTGTTTGTTGTTTAAAATTAATGAAAAACTTTTTTAGTTTTAATATCTTAATATTCATCTTGACCGTGTATTGGCCGCTTTAAGTCTGCTAGCTAACACACCTTGTGTAAAGTATAAAAATGTATTTTAAAACCGATTAAAAATTTTGAGGTGCAAGAGTGTTATATATAGACCGCAGCAATGTATTGTTTAACATAACCGATGGACGGAATTTTCTATTTATGAGCCCATCCAAAATGTCTGATGGTGAAAGCAATCATTTTATTCAATCAAATGAGATATTGTGGATTGCATTTTCATTGTAGTATGGTAACGCGGATGGGACATGTGCTAATAGAAATGTCATTTCTATTTATCTTTAGATCAACGCAAGGTGGTAAATATTTTGTTTATAATATTTAGTGTTTTTTAAATAAATCCTTATTGGAAATGGGAACAGTAAGTGAATTCTATCATCATACAAAACTAGAAATTTGCACTAATTTTTTGTTTTTAAAGAAAAAGGTTAAAATCAGTTCCGTTAAGCGATCGGCACATCTCAAAAACAAAAAGACTCCTTTAAGCAAGAAACAGCAACAAAAATTATCGCAACAAAAGGCGGCTAAAGACAGAGGAGCCAATATTTTTATACAGAAAGCCCGCAAAAAGGATGAAGTGTTTCAAAAGAAGAAACAAAATAAACGAAATTCATTGGCTCTGCCTGTGAGTATGGATGTTGATCAAGATGACGATGATTTGTTGGACAACGTGGCTGATATGTTAGATGGAGAAGATTTGGAACTTTTACAGTTGAAACGTGTTAAACAACGAAAGCGTAAACATTTAGTTGAGGATGAGCCGCAGCACGATGATATTAAACACTCTATGGGATTGGAGAAGCAATTTGCCATGGATACGGCGTTGGAAGAAGAAACCAAGAAGGTTAAAGTTGATTTATTGCCGATAAAAAGTGGAGATGGTAAAATTATAACCCGTACTGCTGAGGTTGATTATAAACCGAAGCCAAAGGTGAAAAAAAGTCAAGATGAAGAGGAAACGGATGTTGGGGCAACTGAAGCTGAAGACGACTATGAAAATAGTGATGACGACGTTGTTAACGACGAAGAGGAAAATGCCATTAAAGCCGTGGCCGAGAAGAAAATGATTTCCACCACCGACTTGCTCATTGCACGCCAGCAAGAAATCGAACGGCAAAAATATCGCATTGGTATTATTTGTTCTGGTATTTTAGAGAAACCTGAAGATAAAATGCGCAACTTCAATGCTCTTTTGGAGCTTATGGATGAGTTTAGCAAAGATGGTGTGCCCAATCTTCTAACTGTCCGTAAACTGGCGATAGTTTCCCTAACAGAAATCTTCAAAGACATTTTACCAGAATATCGTGTTGGTCAGATTGATACCAAAATGCAGCAAGTGCGAAAAGCAACTTTAGAGAGAGTAACCTACGAAAATGCCCTTTTGCTACAATTTAAAAAATTTCTTCAACGTTTAGAAAAACTAACGGCTGCGGTAAATCGTAAAGGTCATGGCCGTATAACACCACAGTCTGTTAAGATGGCTGAAGTTGCTGTACAATCGATGTGTGATCTTCTGATAGCCCATCCTTATTTCAATTATGTTAAGAATATTGCTCAGTTGTTGGTATATATGCTTAACTGTAATTTTCCCCGCATGCGGGTGTGTGTTAATAAATGCTTCCGCCTTGTCTTTGCCAATGACAAAAAACTTGACATGACGCTTTTTATAATACGACGCATAAATCACTTGATAAAAACCAAAAACAACAATGTACATTTGGAATGTATTACCTGTCTACAAGATCTTAAGATTAAAAATGTTAATTTAGATGCTGAAAAAGAAAATGAATTAAAACAAAAGAAATTGGAAGCTCATCGCCAACGATTGTTAAGTTTATCCAAAAAGGAACGCAAGAGGCGCAAAAAGTTGACTGAATTGAACAAAGAATTGGAAGAGACTAAAGCCGAGGAAAATAAACAGACTAAACATTTTAAATTGACTGAAATTGTTAAAATGTTATTTAACATTTACTTCCGAGTGCTAAAGAACGATCCTACTTCTAAGGTGCTGAGTGCAATTTTGGAGGGCTTGGCAGAGTAAGTTCTCAAAACCGTATTCTATAAACAAATATGAGTTTCGGCAGAAAATAATTTTAAAAAGAAAAGTAAAATAATTTTTCTGTTGAGTTTTGCTAAACCTTTATAATGTTTTTGTGTTAAACGCCTTTACATATCTGAGTTAGTTAGTTAGTATAAAATCTTCCTAGTTTTTTTTAAAGTTTTGATGAATGTTTTCCGAGACAACAGGTAAATTGTAAATATGTAATAAAATGAGTAGCAATAGCAAAAAGGTTTTTATATTAGAAAATAATTTAACAAGAAAAATATAAATAGTTACGATTGCACGATTTTAAAATTAAAATCATTCCGTATAATTATTTCATTATTGTAAAACTGGAGCTATTTTAATTTAAGTTTCTATTGGCAAGAGATATCTTCATCAAATCTAGAATCTGTTCGCATTGGAATTACGATTGGAAAGCTTTGTAATCATTTCAAATATTTTATATGACTTATTAGAACTAGATTCAATTCAAATGCTGGTGTAAAATACAAACAAATTATATCTCTATTATTACTTTTACAGATTTGCCCATGTTATTAATTTGGATTTCTTTTCCGATTTAATTGAAGTCTTAAATAATATATTAGAAGCTCAGAAAGAATTGGGCTATCGTGAACAGCTGCATTGTATAAAAACAATTTTTGTCATACTCTCCGGCCAGGGTGAAGTTCTAAATATCGATCCCATTCGGTTCTATCAACATTTCTATAAAAATATGTTGGCTGTTAATGCAGGTAAAAATCACGACGATTTTCGAATTATTTTGGAGACTCTTGATGAGGTGCTTGTAAAAAGAAGACGTAATATGAGTCAGCAACGTTTAATGGCATTTGTGAAACGTTTATTAATAATAAGCTTAAATTTATTACATCATGGTACACTGGCATGTTTGGGCACTATTAAAACCACCTTCCAACTGACATCTATTTTGGACATTTTACTCGATACAGATGATAGTATTGGCTCAGGAAAATATGATCCAGAATTAGAATATCCTGAATATTGCAATGCTTCGTGTACGGCTTTGTATGAGTTAAGCTTATTGACAAGACATTACCATCCAACTGTGCGAAAAATGGCTATGCACATTGCCAATGGAGTGCCAGCCTCTGGTGAAGGCTCTTTACCATCAGAAATAGGAAAATTGTAAGTAAAGGCGATTATAATTGTATTGTAATATAAAGCTAAAACTTTAATATTTTTATTAGATCTGCTTTCGAATTGTATGACCAATTCGACAGTACTCAAATGGTATTCAATCCTACTATACCTTTGCCCAAACAATGTGAACCTAAATTGAAGAAAGGTCGTTTTAACTTCAACAATGCAAATTTTAAACCGTATTATCGGCCTATGTTAAGACGGAATGTAGTTGAAAGGATACCCAAAGAAAAGGAAAATTATTTCGATTTTTATAGAGACTTGATGAAAAGTAAATAACGTTGCCAATCTAAACCTGGATTGATTTTTCAGTAGGATTAAAAATAACGTAGCCCACGAAAAGTGTTAAATAAATAGAAACGAAAATTAAATAACTTAACATTAACATTAAGATTTTTTTCAAAATGATAATAAAACCAAAAACCACCTAAGATTAAATTCACAGACAGTCAATTTATAAAACTGATCAAATTTAGAGCTCTGATAAATAGGACCGATCAGGAACAAATCACGGACATGAATAGTATACAAGAGGCATACTCATGCTCGAACAGAAATTTGTTCAGTGCATAAACATAACGATGGCTCGCAAATACGGTGTGTAACTAACTGTCGACTTAACTCTGCCACAATTTTGGCTAATTTTTTATGCCATTTATCAAAGGTGTAAACGGTACGTATAAGTTTCTAATTTCGTTTGAAATGTCTACAATTTCCGACCCCATTAAGTATATATATTCTGGAGCCTTATAGGTGGGAGAGTTAATTCACCGACGACCGCGTTTACGAAATCAACTTTCAGAAGGCCCTAAATAATTCAGAAACTAAAAAGTTGGTCTCTAGCAAACTATTTTGCTGTTTTTTTTGTGTATTTTCGGAAGCTTTATTCTGAATACACTTCAAAATGGTTATTATTTCCACCTATACAAATGATCTACCCAAGCACCCAAAATAACGTTATTCCTTTAAAAAACTAAAAATTTAACATTTAGGAAAAAACAATTTAATAAAAACCTATTTTTCAAATCCAACTAAAACAAGTAAATAATCATATTAATTTAATTTTTTAACCGCAATCGTATATATAAATATAGTAAATATAGTGCCTTTATTGTAGACAATTTAAATAAAAATAATTTTGGTTGATTTTAATGGTTCCCAGCATTAGGAACAAAAGTTTCTCAGATTTTTAATGGTTTGCATGGGGATGCCGACTACTGGTAGTATTTCCGACAAATTTTTGTTCATCTGTCGCTGTCAAGATAATGCGTTTACCCAGTAGTCGTCGTAGTTTATATTGAGCTTTTGTTCCTAATTTGATTTGACTATGCATCTCAAAACGGGGATTTTTGTGATTCTATAGGGGTAATTACTTCTTGGCATTTCCGACTATTTAGATAGTAGGTGTTCCGCGTTCTGCGATACAACGTAGAATCTATGGACGTATGGCTAAAGGTCCTAGGAGACAGGATGCTGAAAAAACCGTTTGGTAAAATAGTGCCCAGATATCGTAAAATGTTGATTTCCTCTAGAAATTTAACACTTGCATATTGCAAGCTATCTTCAAGGAAGATCAGCAAACGACACGATTTTTAAATGATCCACCTGGTAGGAAGTGGTATTGAGGTTCCTTAAAATAGCATCCTAACTAAGCCTATAGATAAGTCAAATTGATTGGAGATTAAAAAAACTTGCTCAGCGTACATAATTCTCTGAACACTTTTTATTGGGGATGAAACAAATTTTAGTGTCACAAAACTGGAAAAGTTTTGGCTGGACATTTTGCTTGAAGCTACACAACACATTGGTCCCAATAGATCTTTTTTCATACGTGTACCCATCAGAAGAATGGATTGTCCGTTAAGGAAACGTCTTACGAATATGTCAAAAATGGAATCCATAACTGGATTAGTTAACAAAATGTTTAACGACGTATTCTGATGTTTCTGGATGGCCATAAATCCCATATGACATTGGATTTAAGCCAGTTTTGTGAAGACCGGTATTATTTTGTATTTACTACCTCCAAACATCATGCAACCTGCAGATGTAAGTGTATTTATTTAATGTTAAAGTTATTTCAGTCTACTTTTTGACCATTTTTCATATGTTTTTTTCTAAAGACTAAATATGTATACTGAAGTTCCTACCAAATACAATTTTTAATGAGTAACTAGTTTTTAAATGAATTCCAAAGATTTCACCTACACATGTACAAATACCTCTTAATTAGGTGATGCCGCTTTTGGGTTTTATTTTATTTAATAAATTTCAAAGGTATCTACTTGCAGCGCCACTCATTCAATTTCAAAATTCTTTCAACAATGTCAATAATGGCACTTTTCAACGAACACATGTAGGCTATATATTGTGCAGTTAAAGTACTTTGAATAGAGTTGGAGCGGTAAACTCTTACTAACTTTGTTTGTTACGCTTTACCGGATGAACCCATTTTGTTGAAATCTAAAACATAGATAGATCTGCGTCCAAAAGGTGACGTAAGTTATGCATTTTTTTAAAACTGCTTATGATCAAGAGGGAAGAGGTTTGGGAGGCAATTTCTGCCTCAATGAAATTATCCAATTTACAACATAGTCAAATTGAAATTATAATTTTAAATAACTTTGACTTGAATAAAACATGCCATCCCGATAATAAGGTCATCATCATATGCCGAGTATATGAAAATGTCGGCCGACCACTGGCAAAACGATGAATTTTTAAAAGTGAACGACTCTAATAAAAAAAACGTTTTTGAAATCAGCTCGATCACACTAGACACAACTTTAAACAAGAAAAAAGTAAAACTGACGATTACTAGTACACTTACCCTTTTTACATTCGATACATTTTCCTTTTTTCGAAATTATTACACAGTGCTTATTTTACGTTAATAACCAAAAGTCCTCAAACAAGTCTGTTTTTGTATTGATTGGTTGTATAAAAAATGAAAATGAAAAGAAAACCTTTCCAATTTGAATACAAAATTGTCATTTTAACATTTAAATAATGTTTTAATTGAAGAAAATCTGATTCTAAATCATTCCATCAACTTCGAAAGTGGAATACAGAACAGCTAAAACATACCAAACCATAACATATTTCCACTTTACAATAAAATATTGCCGAGTCGGAATACAGAACAGCACTGTATAAAAAAATTAAATATAAATCTAAATTGCACAAAGAATTCAAAAACTTCACAGTACAATTGCGATTTCACAAAAAATATTTAATTACTCATTTTTGAAATTCACCAAGTTATAAATTTTACCCGCCAATAACTTAATTCTAAAATCTACCATTAAAACCGAAAATTAACAAAAGTATTTTAAAATCACAAAAAAAAAATATTAAAATCCCAAAATATATATTTATTTAAAAATCGATGAAACACCAAATTAACCAAAATTTTGTAAAAAATTAAAAAAATAATTTTTACCAATCTAAATTTAAAATTCAATAAAACGACTAATATTTCCATCGGATTTAAAGTCACTAGAAAATATAAATTTCATCATAAAACAATATTACACCAAAATATACAAAAATGACAAAAAAACCAAAATTTCACTAAAAGTGTCCAAAAAATATAAATATCACAAATTATGTACTAAAATTATATAAAATTTTAATATTATATAAAATTCAGTTAAAAATCGAGAATTGACCATAAATTCGTAAACTTTCTAAACAATTTCACGTACCGTTTAACTTGAAGAAAATTTTATTTAAAAGAGCTGAAATTGCAAGAAGCGTATGTTTAGATACAAGAAATAACCAGTATCATATCAGCTGTAATAATGGCTGTACCTGTCTTGTATACCTTGATGAATAACTTGTCTGTCATTTTTAAAACCGTTATAATAAATGTACATACATACATACAGTTTGTTTTGGATATCTACGTTTTGCCATTGATTAAAATGCTAAATTGGTTAATTGCTTACTTAAATTATAATGGATACTATATCTACGATTCTAATTGTTACAATTACAATAACTACACTGATTACAATTATAATAACCAACAACAATATTCTGCTCGTTCACGATATCAAAGAAACCGCTGCTCGAGGAGGAATGCTGTCAGTAATTTCAATAATGAAAAGGCGCAAGAGGGTCCTGAAAAACCCAAGACTTTAGAAGTTGTTAATTTAAAAGAAGATCTTAAAACAAAAATTGAGGAAAGTAATAAGGGCAAGGGTTTGGGTAAGAATACAACAGGTATACTAAAACCAATAATGATTGAACATAAATCTGATCGCAAATGTTTAGGAGCACTAGTCTCTCCAAAAACAGTTGATCGGAGTTTGTCTAAAAAACAAACAAAAAATTTGCGCTCTAAAGAAGTTGAGAAGGGGGTGCAGAAATTAAATCAGCAGGCAGTAGCAAATAAAAAAGATGTAGGAGCGACAAAACAGACACAAAAACCAAAGGCAAGGGCAGAAGTAGATACAAAGAAAGTCTTGCCAGCAACTAAACAGAAACAAAAACTGAAGCAAGAGCCAAAAAAACAAGTTGTAGCTGCCTTAGCAATTGAATCAGTAACAACTGCTAAGACTGCTAAAACCGCTGAACAGGCAGAAAATCCCTTACATAATTCTTACCCTAAGATTAACAAAGAAGGTTTTTCCTGTAAAGATCCTTGTACTCCTGAATTTCTTATGTCTCTAGGACATGCATTTAAATCAGAAATTGAAATAATGCAATTACGTTTACAAGCAGAAGCATCTCTAAAACCAGTGCATACTGATAACGATTTGATCGTTGTTAAAATTTACATAGAAAATAATCCGAGTATTGCTGATCATGTATTTGAATTCATACGCATCGAGTTGGTTGGGTGGATTGGTATGTATCAGCAGGAGGGTATGGAAACGCCCGTCTTTCACAGTATAACAAACAATAAAAGTTCCATAAGTATTGTCTGTGACAACAAGTATGCTTTCGAATGTGTGGAACGTTGCATTGAAGACATTTTAGAAATGAAAACAATGAGCTCTCTAAAGGTTATTGCTTTGCCGCCTCTTACGCCATTGATTTATTGCTTCGATGCTAAATATGATGGCATAGCCAGTGATTCTGGTTTGTTTTTGTCACAACTGCGGCTACATAAACCAAAATTGTATTCATATAATTGGGTGGTTGCCTCTCACAAGGTTTGTTCAGAGGAACGCAAAACATATTTTATATTTTTGATCGATGAGCGTTCAGCACTGGCGCTTAATTTTCTTTATAATCAAAGATTTTGTATTTGTTTGCAGCAGGTAACCTTTAGAAGTCGCGGAATTGTTAGAGAAACAATATCTAAATAACTTACAGTTGTAATCGACAATAAACGTTACAAAACTGTCTAAATTTAAAAAAATATTTTTTTTATGGATTTCATTTTATATTTTTAAACTTAAGCAACAATTTTAAAATGTATATTTTTAAAAATATGTTTTAAGCATAAAATTTGAATGTAATTTTTCTGTACTAAAATGTAAAATAAAAATGCAATAAATTTAACGATGTTATCGTAAAGTGGTATCATCCATGTGAATTCTAAATTTATAGTATATTTGTAACGAGTTGATAGAAAATATCAACATTATGGAACAAATATAATTAGTTAGTTGCTGCTGTCGGAAGTTCTTCCTTGAAATGATTGGATTGCGGCAATTAAATAAATGCACAGTGTCATAAGGGCTTTGTGAACAGGTTGGGCAACGGTTTAGGGTGCCAGGAATTATTCGTTCACGTTAGCAGTTGAGTATACTGCACCATATGGTCCTCAATTGTGCTAAAATTAATCGGGTTTTCCTGCGTAAAAGCCTATCATTATCCAAAATAGCTGGGGTATGCTCATTCAAGACTTTATTGCATTTCTATTCATCCAAGGTTGCTGTGACTGCCTGCTGATGCAATCGTTTTTGGGCTGTTGCTAGGGACATTCTGTCAGCTTGAGGTAGAATAACTTCCCGGATGCCGCCGAGATTTTTTGGATTATGACGTGAAAAAGTATGATGAATCGTTGGAAGGTTCGGGTTTGAAATCATGTTTCTAGGCCACATAAATATGTATGTTTGTATATGATACATATTGCAACTGGTCAAGACTTTCTGAGTTATTAAAATAACAACTAATAAAATCATATCTGGCGGTGGCGAATCCTTACAACCTTCAATCAAGTATGAAATAATAAAAGTGTTGCGGGAAAATTCTTTTGTAATTATTATAGAGCTTTTTTGCTGAATTTAACATTTCGATATTATATTGGATTAGTTAAGTTAAGTTAAGTTTAAATGTTTCTACTAACTTGGCAAAAGTTAAACATTGGCGTTCCACAAGGCTCACCACTGTCTGCGGTGTTATACATAATTTACTCTAATTTCTTCGCGAAAGCCGTTGAAGTTATTCCAGGCATGGACTACGTTGGCATATATGCGGACAATATTTTTAAAATCACTTTGAGCAAACAGTAGAGATGCAGTGATACCAACGAACATAACTGAAGTCATTCAAGCATGTCGAAAGAGGGGATGCGTTGCTACCACCATAAAAATCAGAAATAAATATTGGAAATCAAATGAGAATCAAATTTACGGGGAATTAATTTTTGAACGTTTACGTAAAACATGTAGTCTCCAAATTAAGCAAAATAAGTAATCTAAGACTAATTTGCCCTCGTTGCAAGGGTTCTCATATTGATATTGCTCTTGTTTTTTTTACCGATCTTTTGTTAATGGTGTTCTGCAGCATGGTATCGCAATCTACTGTTGGACATCAAAAAGGAACATAAAGAAATTAGATCCTGCACTGTACAGCATCGGGTTTATTAAGAGCAACTCCATTGGATAACTTAAGGTTTTAAATGTACGTTAGAAGGTTGGCTATAAAAGCGAAGAATACTCGTACGAAATGTGCTCATGTAACGTTTCCTTTGAGATGGAAAAATAACAAATCCCACTATAACAATAACAAATATCACTGTTTCAGTAGAAACCCACGTGAAATATTTGGGTATCCATCTAGGTCGACGCTTAAGAGTTGGTCCCGCCATATTGAGACAAAAATAACTGACTGCGAACAAATCAACTATACTGGTTAGTAGGTCCTCACTCGACATTGGCTTTGGAACACAAAGACCTCTTATACAAAACCAATATGGTCATATGGCATTCAGCTGTGGGGTACTGCTTGCGTATCAAATATTCAGAAGCTACAAAGAAGACTGTTTAGGTTTTTACGACTTATCATGTGCGGCCCCTGGTCTATAAGAAATGAAAATAAACATAGAGATCTAGAAGCTTCCACTACCCAGGAAGAAGCAAAAACATACTCGTCAAAATACGCCAACAAACTAGTGGTCCCAACGCTCTTGTACACAATTTGTTGCAATTTTGCGGGCTCCAGCGACTAAAAAAGACTGACACATTGAGCCTGTCCCAACGGCTGGCTCACTCTATCCAATAATAGATACTTTATGAAAATTTGAATACAATGATTAGTTATTACATTGGTAAAAACTTAATAAATAATATTTTAATTTACTTATTTTATTTTAATTTAATACTTATTGTAATTTTCTTTTAAAAGGATTCAATAAATTAAAATTAAAGCTTAAGAAAACGTGTGTACATATGTAGGTATGGTGATTCCGCTTACGCCGATTCCTTTTTACGAATGCTCATGTATCGCGCATCGCCATTCATACTAGAATATAAAATATTTATTCGGCTTC
The DNA here is from genome assembly GCA_963932375.1 of Phania funesta. Lineage (NCBI taxonomy): Eukaryota > Metazoa > Arthropoda > Insecta > Diptera > Tachinidae > Phania > Phania funesta. The sequence goes on along the minus strand of OZ010652.1, from coordinate 94,250,288 downwards.
AGAAAATATATTTGAAAAAATATTGTAGCTTATTTTATTGCATGTCATTTTATTATAAAAATAAGCTAGTCTCTATGCGCATTACGCTTGATGCTTAAGCCAGCTAATCAGGAAACCTTTACGCAACTTCTTAGAAAGTCTTAAACATCTTATGTTAGAAATTCCTTTAGCCAAATGAGAAACCAAAAAACCCCAAAAATTATATATTTTCGCGCAATTATGTATTGAAATTTCACAAATTCGGCATATGAAGTATTCCTTAACATTAACAATTCTTTAATCGGAGTCTCCATTCTCTGAATCCCATTCTAGAGATTTACCCGTAATAAGTCGATCTAAAAGTTCCATTTGCAAATGCAAAACTTCGATTACATTTTGTATTCGGTCAGCTCGTTTCTTTTCCTCATTAAATATATGATCTTCGGTATCCTCTCCTCGTCTAGCCGCTTCCAATTTTCTGTCTAACTCATCAAGATGCTCGTTAATATTTTCACTCACCGTTTGATTTTTCATTTTGTAATAAACCGGCCAAAGTTTTCTGAAATACCGTTTTATAAACGAGTATTCCTTGGATAAAAACTCCCAATAAGTTAGTTCATCAGGTGACTCTTGATCCCTTTCCTCGCGAGCACTGGCAAAATGCATGATGATGAGGGTAATAAACATGTTTATAAGGAATATGGCCACTACAAGTATTACAATGAGATAAAGAATAAAACCCACAAATTTACCACCATGATTTAAGTCGTCGGGACCAACGATAGAATTGAAACCAAAAGAAAAACTCGTTATAGCAATAACACTTTTAAGATATCCAGAAAATATTTCCGAATGACTGCCATTGAGTATCTGAGCCGCTTTACTAATTGCACATAAAACTACGCATATTCCGACTACGGTACAGACGAGTGGCCTGCCAGAGGTGTAAAGCGTACGATTAAATATACGAAAAATGCTGGAAAATTGTAAAATCTTCCATAAACGTATCGAAGCGAGGCATATGAGAAATCCCAACATAACATTCGCCATATAATTGAAGAAACAAGCTACGCGAAAATCAACATACTCCAGCTTTTGGGCCAATATGAATGTCTTCATAACATGCAGCACATAGTACTCCCGCAAGAGTATAAAACACAGTAGTGTAATATTCAATAGAACTATTGCGAAATCGACACAGTTCCAGCCCGAATTGAAAAATTCTGACTCGAACCAGGCATGCAGAATCATCGTTTTGCAGAACTGCAGCATTTGGAAAACATACAGCAGAATTAACAACCACCACCACACGGAAATTTCATTCATATTCCACAACAGTTCAGCAGACTCTACGTTTATTTTCCAAAGTAAATTGCCAAAGGGTGTTTGTTCCACCAGTATTGAACAGATTGTGAACATATTCGAGTCCGCATTATACAGCGTAAAATCTATGAAAACTGCTGCGGTCTTCACATCCAGCCATTTGTTCTCCTTAAGAAAATCCAAAATTTTCTCACTGCTATTGTGATCGCGGGCCAAAATGACTACATATCCACTATTTTCGCTATAGCTATAAAGTGTAGCAATATTTACAAAAGCCATTAACCAACTGGTCACACCTTTGTAATGCTTCGATAGCCACGGATAATAAATACGCCAATATTTGTCAACATAAGGCAGAGAGTGATTCAACGTTCGCCATTCAGGCAAATAGTTTTGCTTATCAAACTTAAGTTTGGCCATGTTATTTTCTATTTTGACATGCCTGACTTGTTGCAAGCGCACTACACCCAACAATTTCGATTGATGAAAATGAACCCAACCAGGTTCATCTATGCGACTGCCATCGTAATCGTAGCCTTCGTTAAGAGCCGTTGTAAGAGTGTCATTTATCCAATGATATAAATCGTCAATGGTCAACACTTTTTGCACCTTGTAGCTGGAGAAATAACTCTCATTTAATATCCTGCGCATTGTGGCTGTATTGTAGTAAGCATATGAATTGCGAGAGTACACAACTACCAGCAAAAGTAAGAAGAAATATTTACCATAAAACCAAAACTCCTTAGTCAGCTGTTTGTATTGTAAATTTAAAGCTTCATCTCTATGGTTTGGTGTCAAGTCTAATTGCGATTTTAAGCTCTTCAAGCGTAATTTTAAAAATGCCACGAGTTTGAATTTCTGATCATCAGTTTCGTGTTGCATCCCTTCCTGCTGGACATGATTTTCAACAGCGCCCTCGTGCAGCTCTTTCAAAGTTAAAAATAAAGCTTGCAGAAGAAACACAATGTGTTCCAGAAATATGTAGCGTATTAGCAGAGTGGCTACCAATGTTAGCAGAAACTGTTTAAATTTCTTATATTCGTGTCGATATCCGGATAGCAGGGTAATTAAAATGAGAGAAATTGTTATAATTCCGGCACATAAGCACAAACTTAAAACAGTTCTCTTCTTGCTGATTTGCATATTGAAACAAACGGATTTTTGTTTGAAAAATAAAAGCTCAAGAATGTAACCAAATATCTAGAGGTGGGACTAAATCGATAATTTGTGTTATCTTTTGCGATTGTGCTGATAAAGGTGGAATTGATTTTAATTTTCCTATTCAAATTAATCGATCTTATATACTCTTTTCAGATCTTAATAGTATATATTTGCCTTTTTTCAATCTTGTCAGTATTATAGGAATCATGTGCTCGTACGCTTTGTTGTTGCGACGTTGTCTTAATCTCATCAATGTTGGCGAAACCCCTTCCTTTTAATGTTCGTCTCATTTTCGATACCAAAAAAAAGAAGACAAAGGGGACAATGCCTGACGAACACGGGGTAAGGCAATGTAACGGGGAATATTTCATTATGAATTTTAAAGCCTGCCAAATCAAGTTCAATCCTCTCAGTTGTCGTTATTTTAAGTTCTATTTGTTTTTATTTTGTTATATAATTTGGCGTTTCTAATGCAATCCAATAATGCGGTTTTAATAGATAATTTTTACCGCTACTTTATATTCCGCGTGTTAAGAGTTTGATTAAATAATAATTAAATCCATCGACATGTCGAGTGTTGCAAAGTGAAATATATCAGTGTCGTGTTTGGTGCAACATTGGTGGTCAAGTGTTATGCTTAACGGCCACCCTTTTTGAAAATCTGCTTCATTATGAAAAGTCAGGTACTATGCTTCATTTCACTTTACGATTGTCTGACTGTAATAGGGAACAAAGAAATATCTGGCGTTTAAGTTTCTTAATAATAATTAAAAAACAATTTTACTGTTTAAAATAAGTAGGTGAGCGAACTTTAAATGTTATTTGTTGGTACTCTCAGCAGAAACTTTTTTAAATTTGTCAAAATTACGAAATTTTATGAATATCTCTTGGCTGGGTGTGTTAGAACCATTTTGTTGTAAACGTAGGTCAATGCTACTTCTTATGCAAGTAATAGGCGTTGTGACGGTTGGTAGTCAAGTAGGGGGTTTTGCGCACAAACAATACAACTTCGTTGCACGACTTCATTATCAAGTAAGTTTTGTTGAGTAAAGATGGTAAATAAAACATGCAGAATATGCTTCTTGCTATGTGGCAGTGACGGAAATTTCAGTGGTATTGCCCTCAATATCTATACAGACTGGACAAGGTGTCTCTTAGAATTTTTGACATATTACTTCTCATATGGAAAAAGTACTTTTTAACGTAACTTCAGTTCCATTTTATAATCTTGATTTTTTCTATCACTGCTATTTGGTTACTACGATAATAAGCACAAAATTATATCAGGTAGTATAAGACCGAGACACAATTTAATGCAACAAGCCCCCAAATGTTACAATCTCGTGTACAACCTCCTCAAGTTGTACCAACGGTCGCAACGCCTAGGGCTTGCTTTAAAATTATGTATCTGAGAAATAAGTGCGTCGCCAGGTCGCACTTTAGGCAGGGGTTGTGGTGCCAAGTTTTAAAGCTCAAAAAGAAAATAGTTCATTCGGAATAACACAAAAGTATAAATTAAAATATGCGAAGGGTTTTACTTGCATATCCAAAAAAAAAAATACTTTATTTGCTATAAAAAATACATTGTACTAATAAGTATGTGGATGATTGAATTAGTTAAAATCATGATAAGGCATGCCTACGTAAATTTCGTACAATTATGAGTTCGACGATTATCAAACATATATTCAAACAACTAACCTAAGATAGATATTTATAGTAAGTGCTAAAAATAGAAATGTCATGAGGAACACTTAAACCGGGTACAAAAGCCTGAAATCGTTATCTATTCGGTTAGGGGAATCTACATAGAAGGTTGCTACTACATTCGTCTACATCAATTCACAGAAATATCTCACGTTTTATTGTCTACGGGAAGGAGGAGGCAAGTATTCCCTGGCTTTAGTTGTTGGCGTAGCAATTGCAGCATTTCCGAATGCAGTTTCTGGTATGTTGGCATTGAAATTACTTCCTCCGCCACCGCCTCCGGGCGTGGTTGCAACAACTGGGTTAGCGGACCGTAGGACTGAGCCAAATGATGTCGGAGTGGCTGGAAATGGTTGGCCCCCAGCATTAACCGGTGATGGGCCAAATCTGCCAGCATTCCCCCCTACTTCTGCTAGAGAAGGTGTTTGGACCGCAATATTTCCACCAGCACCGGTTACCGATGGCTGTATTCGCTGTGATGAAAATAGACCAGCGCCACTAGTAGGCGTTCTGGCGGCCGTCGATGTCAAAAGATTAGTTTGTGGTCTGCCGATTTGTTGTGTTGAACTTGATTGGTAACCAGCATTTGTGGGTATTCTCTCATTTCCGTAATCATAGATAAATGCATTATTGGCATATAAGCTGGGCGCTGAAGCACAATCGTATTGGTTCCACCATATACACACCAAAACCTCTTGACTGAAGATGGTGCCATTTGGACATAAGAAGGAGTATGTGCGATTAAGGGCGCATATATGAAAAACCTGACATTGTGCTTCAATATCCGAATAATAGCCTGGTAAAGCCTGTTGTGCACAATCGAAATTCGTTTGTGGCACTTGGCTATAGATGGGGTAATCTACACCTGGCACCCCTGGTATGGCCGAAAAATCTCCATCGTAGTCATCGTCAATACCATTGCCTGTGCCAGCACTTGCCCTTCCGGTGCCAGTATTAGGAAATTGTGTATTGGGTGCATAAATACTGTTAGTTCCAGTGCCACCTGTTGCTGTAGGTCTTTGCGATAGATTAGGACGTTTCGGCAAATTAGCGGAAGAAGCACCATAAGCGGTTGGTCCACTGGCAGCTAAACCACCAATTCCTCTTTGATTTTGTGCCTGAAAACCACCAAAAGGTCCAGTAGCACTTGTTGCTGAACCACCAACTCCAGAAAATGCCGTAGGTGCAGTAGGAAATGCAGCTGCTGCGGTTGAGGCTGACGAAAAGCCGGCATTTAATGGTCTTATAGGAGCAGCAGCATTAGCCGGTATGTTTCCTGCGGCTATGTCATTGCGACCATAATTATAACCACTTTGAGCCTGAAATAAATCCATATTATTTGCTATTCTAGGTTTTTCTAGAGTTGCTACAAGAAACTTACCCAACATAAAGGGCTGAAAAGAAGAAGCCCTGAAATAAAATAAAAATATAAAGAATAAGAAAATTATTTACATGTTTAAGTGTATTTATCAATAGAGTTTTATAGTGGTGTTTTCCCTCGAATTTTTAAAGCACTATATATATATAGATCCATATTATATAATTCTCATTGAGTTTAAAAATGTTTCAATATAAAATATTTTTAAGTTTGTCAAAAGGGCTGGAACAAGTTAAATTTAACTAATTCCTATATTTAAATTTAAATATTTATTTGTCAAATTGTTAATTTAAACTGAATAAATTTAAGACCTCAGAACATATATATTTAGAGCAACACTTGCATTCACGAACACGGCTTGTACGAGTTATACTTATATCCTTAATATAAATAAGATGGTAAAATAGTTCTTTGATACGCTTAATATAAAAATTATTTTATATTTTCTTATTTGCTGCAGAGCCTATGAGAAGTGTTTTGAAAAGGAATATTGGATTATGTAAATAAGGGCGGGTGAATGTTGAAAGTCTGAGGTGGCATTGTTGTGTTGCCGGCGTCTGTCAAATCAGTTGTTTTTTCATTTTACTATCAAAATGACCGTTTGTGCAAACGTTGTGCACGATGCACTAATTTTACGGCAGACACACCAACATTTTGTGGCCGAATTCGAGTCGGTAAGCAATTATCAAAAATTCGTGCACTAAAGGTGTATCAGAGCAGGGACATGACCGCTATGCGGGCAGTAAATCGGTGACAGTAAATTCCACGCGGTGCACCAAAATCGAGACTCACAAAGACAAAGCCGTTTGCTCGCTGTTTGGGCTTCGAAGCGTTTAGAGAACAGTCCTGATTATGGATAAAATCGAGTTTAGCAACGAGTCGCAGTTTTTAATAAATCCTTTTGTCAGCAAGCAAAATCATTTTTGGATAATCATTTCCTACTGGCCCAAATTGAACGTGATCGAGATGAGTTTCCACGCTACATGAACTATTTGAGGGCATAGTTATCTGTCACGGAGGTGACGTTAATCGGTCACCAGGATTGTAGGCCATTTCTACAGGTAGTTTCTAAAGCCGCCAATAAGCCGCATTTGATCGATATCCAGCCAACAACACTCAAATGCAACCTGGGGGCAAAATACAACATTCGATTATCAATCGAAATTTCGATAGATTTTAAATTGAATTTTCGATCGATATTGAATTCTGTAATTTGCCCCTGATCTAGAGTCAATAAAAGTTGGACCTTTCGGATCTGTGCTATGCTGCACCAGATATTTGAACGAGGTGAGATTCGATACATAAGCGTTCCAAAAAAAAAAAAAAAAAATTAAGGAATTTTATTACCACTCAGCTAGTTTTAATCCATTAAAATGAGTATCGATGACAATCGCATGGTTTTTGCTTCTTTGGAGAACTCATGTTACCTTTTGGTCAGATCGTATGACTAAAATGAAGTAGCAATTGTGATTTGACTCTTGCACAAATTAATTTAATTTCCGAAGAATGTTTCTTTTTGTTTAGTAAATCTGTTTTATTCTCCTTTAATCTTAGAACTTCCCTATAAATATGACGGCGGCTTAATAAATTTGGGAAAATTTTAAAATACAATGTTAATATTTAGTTTTAAATATTTAGACTAATAACTTATCCTTTTTACTTCCGGCTAAATAACTATTTTCGCTCACTGCACTTAATGTACCTATAACTATTTTATGCTGTGCATTACAAATCACTATCTGCCAAATAATTCATATTCTTTGTGTTTTCGTAGAGTAGTGTGTGGCAAAAGATTTAAGGCCAAGTACACATGTCTCCGGTCAATGATAGAAATCTTTGAAAATAGTTTTCAATTTTATTTATCATTTACTTTGAACTGTTTCTCAGTTTTTTTTATCTACATTTGGCAAAAAGTACTAAAGAAAAATAACTGCTAATAAAGTTTCAAATAAAAACTAAGAACGCGCCAAGAAGGAAATACTCTCAATGTTGGTGAAGCGTTAAAAGAGCCGAAAAACACTCAAATTAGAGTTTTCTATTTTTCAAGTAATCGGTTACACTAAGTAACGATTTAATGAGACTTCTGAGTTGTAGTTGAAGTGTTAAAAATTTGCAAAGATATTAAAATTTTGTTTTACTGTTGAAAAAATGTGTTTTTTTTTGCTGTGAAAACTAATTTCGGCTTTTTAACGCAACAGTGTAAGACCATGAAGATTATTCTTTTGCAAAGCATGGACTAGAACCAACGCAGACTTAACATGTGTTAGCGAAGAAAGAATTCGAATGGCCTGATCAGTTTTTTATAAGGATATTGGCAATTTGAGTGTTAAAATAGCTTCCCTTGGCTATCAAGTTCTAAAAAAACATTGAACAAATTCAAGCAAGTTTCCCCATCTCTCTAGCGAATATGTTGAGTATATCCTGTGGCAGGGTCTATTAAAAAAACTTACTATATCTGATGTTATATATTTCTTTTTGCCCATTAAATTTTTTTTGGAAAACTGTTTTCTTCTGAAATTTTGCTTTTAGAAACTTCTTAAGTATATTGCAACACTGAGAAAAAATTAATGCTTTATTTAAATGATCATTTTGGAAAATTTAAAAGAAAATATTTAACGAATAAATTCATCTTTCTGTAGAAATTATTTGCTTGACATTTGCTCTGCCTCAATTAAAAATTAAAAAGATACCAATAAATTTTACGATCAATTTTATTCAACCGATTATTCGCATAGTTGAAGTAACTAGTCAATTTCACTTGTTGTTTATGGTAGTGCCAATATTTTAGAGTTACTTTGAAGACCTTGAATTGTGTTAAGGTTTGTAGGTTACAATTCTTTGTCACAGGATAAAAACTCACCATTTAAAATTGAAACAATTAAATTAAAAACCATTTAAAAAGTTAAACTTTTACAGTTTTGGCGAATTAAAACAAAACAATTCGAAATGTGTATAAAATTAATTGAAAATATTTTTTTTTTTACTGAAAACTTTATAACTTTTTTTTGTATTAATAAAATTTCTACAATGTTGAAGTTCACACTAACCAGAGAAGACTGCAAGTGAAGCTTGTAAAGTTCTAACATTTTATACCTGGATGAGTTTTTGTGCCTTTGGAAAAGCTTCTTGATCTTTTCGCTCATTGTTGGGAGGCACTCTGCAATCGTATTCATTACACTACTCACAACACACTGTTTATCTCCAAACAAAGTGTTTCTTCCACATGCATATGTGTGTTTGTTTGTTGTTAGTTAGTTGCCGTTAGCCAATTTATTCAGCTAAGAATTCGTATTATGATTTTGTTTTTCTTTTGCTGCAACTGTGTTAAAACCTCCCTTTAGTGCATCTTGTTAAAATTTACGATTTTCGATGCACTATCAAATATGTTTTTTTATTATTTGCCAGCTTAGTTTTTGTTCTGTTTTCATTTAAGAATATGTATTTGTATACGACTACGTCAATATTGTCAGTCAGTCTCTCAATATCAATAGGAATATGATCATTTTGGTATGTTGCTAGCTGCTCATTTTTGTAGGCTGTGGTAAGTGGAATCAGTAAGTAACCGTCTTGAAATGCAGGTTGCCAGATCTGCTGTTTATTGCTACTTTTATTAAAAAAAATGTATGGAACTTTCCCCACGGCACGTAACTGGGGAATTTCCCGCAAATTTCGCAATTTCACCAAGTCCCATCATATTGCGTAAGAAGAAGAAACCTTATGCGAAAATATTCCGTGGTCTGTATAATAGTAGTAAGTGGAAAGTGCTTAGGGAAGGTTCAATGTGCAATAATTTTGATGACTTCTTGGAAACCAGGCGTATGTGACTTGAGACACATCTCTATTCTTCCATCTTTTCGAAAGTTGTTGAACATTTCATGAAGAAACAGATTTTGCTTTAGTGTGGTTCGAGTATTTTTAAAGCCGCTTTTACACTATTCTACAAGTATTTAGATTTTCGTTGGGTACTCGTAATGGTAATCGTTCCGACTTGTCAAAGAATCTAAAGTAAAATATTCTTACAACATTACGTGTTTACACTATCATACTTAAAATGAAAACGGCACGTTTGTTTATTTGGAGCAATACTTTCTGCAGCGTTGACTGAGCAATTTCGGCAGGATATCAGCGGCTGTGGCTTTTCAGAATTTTCGGCGCCTAAATTTTTTAAATATTTTATTTTTTTTGGCAAACAAGTTTCAAAATGAAATGGTAAAAAATTTCTACAATTTTCAGCACTCAAGTCGGTTTTGAGTCGGCGCAAGCTGAAAAAATTTGTCAATTTGTATATTTGTTCACAGCTGCTTTTGAAATTTGTTCGTTGGTTTCTGTAAAAATACAACCCTGACAAAATTTCGAAACAGCATTTAGAAACTTTTCTAGAAAATAAGGGGAGTCATACTACTGTCAAATTTCCGCCCGCATTGGACTACTGTAAACTGTAAACAAATCACGCATCAGGCAAAAACTACTGGATGAATTTGCATAAAATTACTTGTGATGGTACTTTAGTATCTATGCTATTTTTGGTTGGCTGTACAATAAAATTCTCTCTGTTTGACATATGTACCTATATTTGACAGTACCTCAACTAATTCATCAGATGCTAGTATCACAAACTCAAAATCGTTTGTAACTTTTTTGTTTGTGATGTCAGGAGACTATAACTTGAAATGTAAATAGGACTAATTAAAATTAAATAACATATCAAAAAAGTTTTTAAAATTTATTACAGAGAAATTTTCATCAATAAATTGCCACACAAATATGATCATTTTGATGACACTGACAAGTTTATTATTTTAGTATTTGATATGACCCCCTCTTGCTTTTATTTTATTTTATTGCTTCAATTTGTTTTGACATAGATACTACTCAATTTCTACAGAATTTTCTACTAATATTTTTCCACACATTATCAAATTTTATCCATAAATCCTCGGCGTTAGGACAGTCGTTAGGAGTATTAGAAATTGCACGCTTGACCTCAACCCATGCATGTTCGATTGGATTGAGGTTAGGGGATTGAGGGGACCAGTCATGTACTTCAAAACCATGATCCCGAAGCCAAGTTTGAGCTAAACGTGAAGGGTGTTTCGAAAAATGACATTCGACACACGTTTTTTGCCACATTTCCAGGCTCTTGAACAAACCTTGATGAAGGATATCAACATATTGATTGGCATTCATTCGACCAGAGACTCTGATGCATTCTCCCACTCCATCCATCCTCATGCATCCCCACATCATTATGCTACCTCCTGCATACTTTACTATTGGCTGAACAATACGGCTCGATAACGGCTCACAAGGTTTTCTCCATATTCACTGCCGCCTATCTTTTCCGAGACGATTGATTTTGGTTTTGTCTGACCATATGATACGCGCCCAGTCATTTAAGGTGTAGTTTTCGTATATTTTTCCTAAAGTAATTCTTAACTTTCTGTGACGTTTTGTTACTAGTGTTTTTTTTTACTTTGACGCTTCGATGTAAACCATTTTTTTTTCGCAGTTTCTTCCTGATGGCTTCACTTGTGACACTTATTTGGGCAGCATTTTTATGTATACCGAACTTTATTTGTCCCACAATACGTCTTTCCATTGCGATATTCAAAATTGGCTTCCGTCCGGGCTTATTTTTGGAACTAATGGAATCAACGGTTTGCGAACTTTGAATACCTTTCCAACAGAAACACCTAACCGACGTGCTATTTCCCGATGTGTAGTGTTCAAATTTAGTAGTCTCTTAATTTCTTCTAATTTAGTTGAACTCAGTTTCTTCATCTGTGGTTAACACAAATTTAGTAATATAAATAAAAAAAAAAAAAAACAAAAATAAAAAAGAACTCCCGTTTCGTAAAAATTGGGTTAGGGAAATTTAAAATGCTGATGTCACAAAGTCAACTAATTGATCAAATTGTTATTTGTAAAGTAACTCAGTACTAGAGAAATATTATATCCCAATGAGCATTTAGTTTGTTTAAACGTTTTGATCAATGTGCTTTCTTTATAAAAATAACAACAAACTTAACTCTAATTCGAAAACATGTGATCAATCAAGTATATGTGTGATATATTGTAACAGCATATTGTTTTTCTTTACACTATCACAATTTATCAAAATTTTTTGTTGCATTGAAAATTGAAAATTTTGAAAAAGAGTCAAAAAGAAAGTCATGCTTTTTATGAAACCTTTCGTAGATAAAGAAAGTTCGTAAAGGCCAAAGAAATTTGGAAGCTTAAGAACCATTGCTAAACACAAAAAGCACTTGCAGAATCATTGGGAGCAAAGATCGTTTGAAAAGATCGTTTGGGATTCATTCAAAAGCAAGAAAATTAGTTGCCACTTGATTTTCCACTACGACAAAGCACGTCCTTATGTTCTTGTAGCAGAAGTAAACTATTAGAGAAAAGAGGATATAAAGTTTTACCTCACTCGCCTGTCTTTTGAGTCATGGTACATAATCTAGCTGAATATGCTTCACTTCGAGTCGTGGGAATCGTTTTTTGCCTCAAAGGATGAGCAAAAAGTCACATCCAACGATGGCCTGCTTGGATCTTCTGATCGGTTTATCTCTGATTGCAAGATATGTATTTCAGACTGTTAAATTTAGCTTATTAGCAATCTTGTTAGTAATCATTGGTAAGCATCTGGACTTTTAACGTCATCGAGAGAGGTTTTTCATTTCACATTTAGTCCAGAAGTTTGAACAGCAGCATGCTGTCAGGTAGATCCTCATGGCAAAGGATTTTCATGTGTATGTATTTAAGGTCCATATTACTCAAGAATTAGGGATTAGCCACCATGTGTCGTCGGTGTTAGAAAACCATGTATCGTCGTGTGCTTATTAAAGGGATGAGTGAAGAAGAAATCGGGTTTGAACTACAAGGCCAAAGCGAAGACGATTGATGAATTAAGACTGAAAATACGATTCACTGACATCAAACCTGCGTTTAGCAGAAGCGTCATCGAAAATTATAACAATGCATTATGTCATGCCACCTGAGTCGGGGCAGAGAATGGATCAATATAATATTCCATACTTAATTATAATAAATTTGTTGAAAGTAATATGTAGTATTATTTTTTTAGTAATTACCTTATTTTGTTCAAATATTTGACATATCTGATTGCACCTTTAGAAGGAGAAAGGAAATCACTTCTGATTATTTTTAGTTTTAATAGCTTTTCTCAATTTCCTTTTAGGACAGAATACAGCAAATACATTTTTTTTTTGAAGATGTACCAGGAAAGAAAATACAAACATTTTAGCAAAAACTATTTGAAGTATTTTATTATAAAACATAAATTAGTTTTACAGAACATCTGGAATTTTAAGAAGTTGTTCAGCAAAGAAATTTTATATCAGCCTATTACGAACGTCCTTTGCTCAGATATTCCGTCTTATGTGGTAACGCAGTGGTTTTCATTGCCCTTTCAAGGGAGATTTTATTTCATAATGCGACCGGTGCTTTACACTCATTCTGGCATCACGTCAAATCAATACTCGTAGCTAGCAACACATGCAAACTGAATATTCCAACAACATCGTTCTTAAATTAAATTTTATGCAAAAGTTTCGAGAGATTTATTACCAGGGATTATCCATTGTTTGCTATTTAAATTTGCTGTGAATGAACAGACACCCTACAATAAGCATTTGCTTAGTAAAAAAAACACACACACACACCTCTGCAATCTATTCAATTGGTTCTTCATCATCTCTTTCATTCTACTCTGCTCAATACAATTCTTTTGCTCAATTAAGGTCAGATTGTATCCTTAACAGTGGGCATTTGTATCTCTAGTGAGTTGTTAGTCAAATTTGAATTTTGTAAATTGATTGTTTGTCAACAACCTTGTTCTTTAATCCACACCACACCACCATAGCAGCGCTTGTTAACCCACTTTGATAAGTTGTGCGTCATTAAACTAATCAAATTTTTCGATTAATGAAAAAGAACACAAATTTATTGCATTTATTTAATTTACTATTGTTTTCATCACCAGTGCATTCACTGTTTGGCGTCAAAGCATTTAATGACGTATTGGTACTTAATTTATTTTTCAAATAATCTTCAGTTAAACAAAGAGGGCCTTGAGTATGAAAGTCAACATTGTTGATTTGAATTGCCACTAAGGCTGGGATAATAGAAATTGTTTTTACAAAAAATCGATATAATTAAAGTTAACATTTAACACATGTATCTGAGTATAAAAAAAACAATAACAATTAAATGAGAAACATACAAATTACTATCGAACGAACACTCGATGACAAAATTGAAATTTGTAACAATAAATTGCTCAACATCTTAATTAATATCGGCAAAATTACGCTCCAGCTAAAGGTGAGAATAAACAGTGGAGAACGGAACTAGTAACTTTAAAAATATTTCAAGTACAATGGGATGAAAAGTGATAACGGCTGGTTAAATTTAGAACCTGATTTGTATAAATCTTTTTAAGGTTAGGCCAGATAAGGTTGGTAATCAGATTTGCATCAGCTACAATTGGATCTATTCGATTGTAAAGCCCAGTTATTTTGCTTAAGCAGAAATTCCAACGTGCAACCAAACCGAGTACTAAGTCGGCAACCACTTCACTGTAGACATTTTATTTCATGGTCATGGTCATGGTCATGCCTGTCCGGAGCCTACTTTTCGATCACATTTTTGCATAGCACAGTTCCATCGCTGTTATATTATTATCCACACAAAATAATAAACCTGGAAAATTTAAAATTTGAACCACGTAGTTATGAATGTGTTTTAGTCGGATAGACGGAAAGTCCAATTTTATAAAAAAAGGTACAACAGATCGAACTTTCGATTTGTGTTTCAGGATACCATCCAAATTAAACCAGTCGGCTCTTTTTGGGTTCCGGAAAAGTGGCGTAACTTTCGTGTCCTGAAGTCTGATCTCGAAGATTATCCAGTTATGATCCGAGCAGGATATTGTACTGGATATCCTTTAGTAAAATATGGAGCCGGAGTTACATATACTTAATCTGTTAGTATTAATGAAATCAAGGTTATACTCACCACGTTCCTTAATCTCACTCCTGCCCCAGATTGTGGCGAATTGATCATTGCGACTGGCAGTTGTTTTTCTTTTTGGCAATAAGACATGATCTAGTCCTACCACTATCTTTTACATAGAGATCATTATATGTTAAGAACAGGAAGCCTTTTTCCTCTGAGTTCACAACCCAGGGTTCCTGCAAAAGTCCAATGTCCAGGTCCTCTTCAGCTAAGAGCAGCCGAAGGTTGTCTGTAGCACCTTTTGAGTGCTGTAGATTGATCTAGACTATGTTGAGCGTTATTTTGAGGGTCTGAGGAAGGTTCCGATAGTTTCTTCCAGGTAAGCAGAGTGTTGAATGCTTCAACAATATCCGCTTCGCCACTACAAGAACTTGTGGGCCGGAACGCGTTCATCCTTGCGCTTCGCTCACCGAAAACCAGCTTACACTCCTTTTCAAGCTCAAATGTTGCCGATCCAGTGATAGCGAGAGTAAGGCATGTGTGGCTCTCACCTTGCTGAGCACGGTTGATCGACCAATCATCCATGGGAATACTAAGATGATGTTTATATTGAAGGAAACAATAATGAAGATGAAACTATGAAACATTTTTATGAACACAATGATGGCATTAAAATTAAGAAACATAATTTTTAACCACAAGACTTACCAAAACTCACAACAAATCCTCTCAAAGAACGTTTAAGATCATGGACTAAAGAAATGGTCCAGCAAACAGTGTAAGTGATCCCAAAACATTTAAATAAGTGTTTAATTGTATTGACTCCAAAAAATGTATAGCTGAAATTAATAATGAACACGATTCATTTATCAGAAATGAAACGTGAAATTCAGCTAGTTGGCTTACAAACTTAATAAAACTTAAAACAGGTAGAACAATTGAACAGCAAAATGTCAAAAATATGCTGTCGATTATATGAACACTTTCGCACTTGTTATCCGGCAAAGTTCGTTGCGTATAGTCTATGCACTTGCAGTTCTAAAGGATTTAAACCTACGTCAACTAAATGTTTCAACAGCATTCTCAAACGGTAGCTTAGAAGAAGAAATATAAATGTATCAGCCTGAAAGGATTGTGCATTCCGAAAACAAAGTGAGCAAATTAACGAAGGAATGGTTTAAAAGAATTAACAATATAGTTAAAAACTTTGCCTTAGCTCAATCTCAGTATGATCAATTTTCTTTAAGATTGGTCGGATCGCTTTATGTTGACGATATACAAATAACATCGAATAATTATGAAGAGTTAGAAAAAATAATAAAACATTTAAAATATAACTTTGAAATAAAATATTTAGGAAAGCCAAAACTTTGTATTGGATTCGAAATAGTAGTCGAAAACGATATGATCGCAACCTGGCTATACTAAAAATCTATATAAAAAATATGGCCAAGTAGACTCAAAACTAAAAAAAGTACCATTGACATAAACGATAGAAAATCTCAAAATAATTTATTGTTCCTTTCTCCCAGGTGGTGTAATTTCTTGGGAATCAAGAAAATAAAGTGATGTAGCGGCCTCTAGCGCCGAGTCAGAATATGTCGCACTCTCAGAAGCAGACGTATTCTTCGCGATATGTACTAAGTGAATTGGGATATTTATCCGAAGGTGCAACTACAGTTTACAGTAACTCTCAAACTGCGCCGCATATGGCAAAGCTTGGTGGACATCATGCAAGAACTAAACACAAGTGTAGATTATAAATACAACTTATGCTGAGAACACAACTGGGACGAACGACGAATTTCCATTTGTCTTAAATGTTGGTATAAATTGAAGTTGTTTAGACACACAATTTGTAGATAAGACACGAAGAATGTTGATAACGTGTGTAGCGGCATAGAAAATGCATTCCATTCAGCTAGATGTCTAATAAAATTAAAACTTTTACTGTTTTCAAAAGTTGTCCATATTAAATAAATAATAATCTTTCTGAATAGAAAGAAAGGACGAACTTCATGCCTAAAAATTAAAGTTACTTAATAATTGCTAATATTTGTAGTTCGAAAAAACAATAAAACTTAAATTAATTATTATTAAAAAAACTTTATTAACTAAAATACTTGGAAACTCAAACCAAACATGGCCACATTGTACTGTTTTGTTCGTCGTACGGCGGCGAAAGAAATAGAAATAAATCTAATTCAAAGTTCGCCGCGTATGACGAATTTCGACCGACGTCATAATTGTGTGCATTTTGGTATACACAAATGTGTCCTATTTTTGGCGACGAAAATTCGTGGTTCGTCCCAGTTGTGTTCCCAGCATTATACGTCAAGCATTCGAAGAAATAATAATAGAGATTCATTATAAATCTATCAGCGAGATGACGGCGGATGTTCCAACGAAGTCATTCAATAAATCAAGTTTGCATTTTATAATCAATTTATCTATTGTGAAATTATAATAGAAATTCAATGATTTTTTTTAGTTTTTAATTAACTTGTTGTCAAAACTTCATACAATAAACATTTGTAAATAATAATTAATATTGTCTAACACCTAGTATAAGTTGAAGGCCTACTTGAGTAGATAGTTTTCTCATTTTTAGAAATTCAATTACACCTTTAATATCGAAAGTTATCGATAACAAACGATTTTTTGCGATCTCGAGTAGTAAAAAATTTTAACATAAGTACTTTTTGCATCGATTTTTATATTTGAATAGAGGAGGAATGAGGTTGCCTTATTACGCTTAAACAAATTTATGAATACTTTGCAGTGCAAATATTATTCTGTGTAAGAGTTGTTCTTATCAATCACTATTGCTTAGAATTATGCGTATAGTACATACATATATATTAAAATTTCGTATTTTAAGGTTTAGTTTGAATTTAAGCACACAATGTGTGATAATGGAAATCGACAGACTTTAAAACGGAATTTTTGAACCTTAAAAACTGAATGCAAGAGTTTGCCCTTTTCAAGTCCAATTGGGTGGCATCATCAACCGCACCATAAGAACGAAGATTGTTACTTTTATCAAACAAATGCCGTTGCTCTTCACTACACAACACTGTGGCCAAATACAATATGCTACAAACTCAGTGCTAATAAGCCGTGAACGTTGGTGTGAAATATGAATTATTATGATATTGCTCGAGACATAGGATTGTCAAGAACGCTAACCGAAGATTGAGCTTCGATTGAGGTTGAAGCAGCAAATGAAGATGATAACAATCTCAGATTGTATGCAGACCAGACCAATAGTCGGATCGAAAGTAAGTGGACATTACATTAGGCGACAAAACTCACACTGAAATTGTATCAATCTCCACCATTTTTAGGTCTGAGGCAATAAGTTTAATTTGCCATCAGTTCTAATAGCGTATGCCCAAAGAAAAAACGACAACATCCGTGTTCAGATTGGCCACATTTGTTGTCAAAAGAGTATTAACATCGTTTGTGGCCAAATTGTACATGGTGTTGTCAATTCGACAACAAAATAACGTTTTCAAGTCGGCACGAATGTGTACAAATTGACACTGTATCCATAGGTTTCAAATCGATACCACACCGGTGACATATTAACATCATAGCGGTGTTAAATTAACACCATGATGGTGTTAAAGTAACACCGTTCGTTGCTGATTTGTATAAACGCATTTTTGTAAATTATCTGAAATTATTTTGATCACTAAAGCAGAAAAGGACCGAAGCCAGATTACGTCATACAGGCCTTTAGCCTGAATTTTGTCAAAGTTATTTGAAAAATTATTCGTCTCGAGTTTAACTCCTTATCATAATGAACAATACATTATCCCGGACCATCGCTTTGGTTTTCGTGCGAGCCTTAGTTCTAAAGCTTCTTCAGAGCTATTTGACAGATAGAACGTTTAAAGTATGATCAAAATTGTAAAATCTCTGCAGAAGTCCATCAAAGTAGTATACTACGATCGCTATTATATATAATCTAAACAGCGGATGTGACAACAAAACCCAATGCATACACGTCAACAATTGCAGACGACACTGCATTTATAAGTGTTAATAATAATCCGAAAGTGGCATCTGCACAACTATAGTCCCACATTTATGAGCTAGAGGACTGGCTAAAAAAGTAGGGGATAAAGGTAACTCTATCGAAATGAGTTCACGTAACGTTTTCCCTCAGAAGGTAAAATTGCCCACCAATAGCAATAACAAATACCACTAGTCAAGCAGAAGCAGACATTAAGTAATTGGGTATCCACCTCGACAGATGTCAAATGTGGCCCCCCCATATTGAAGCAAAATTAACTGCCATAAAACTGCGACTAAATCAAATATACTGGTTAATAGGTCCTCACTCAACATTGGCTTTGGAATACAAAGTCCTTTTATATAAATCCGTTATAAAGCCAATATGGTCGTATGACATTCAACTGTGGGCTACTGCTTTTGCATCAAACATCCAGAAGTTACAAGGAAGACAGTCTAGTCTTTAACGACGTATTCGCCCCTTGGTATGTATATGAGAAATAAAAATATCCATGTAGATCTAAAAGTTCCCATTATCCAGAAAGAAGCAAAAACATGGACGTACAAATACGTAAACAAAGTAGTCGTGCATTCCAACACTCTTGTACGCCATTTATTGCAATTTGACGGGCATCAGAGACTAAAAAGAACAGGTACCTTGAGCCTGGCGATGCGGCTCTCTTTACCCAATAGTTGATAGTTTACTAAGATTTTAATAGAGTAAATTAGTTATTACATTGGTAACGATTCATGAATAATATTGTTACGTCTATTACCACAATAAACGTTAATTTGTAGGGTTCGTTTAATTGCAAATATTAAAATACACACTCCTTTATGATTTTATCAATACACAACTATATACGGCAGATACGAATCTTATTTACAACTCTTCAGTACTAATTTACACTGTACACTTAACAATCTTTTGTACACACCGATATTCTCTCTATGAAATCTCAAAGTCCACTCTACTCTCTGCGATGGACAACGTCTTTATATAGAGATCACGGCTGGTTCTTCAGATGTCCCGAACATACGTGAAATTGCGCATTATTTATTTCATTTACTGGCTTAGTAGTCTTGTATAATGTGTTTGTGTAAGTGTGTATCTTTTGTTTACTTTTTCTTTCTGTAGAAGTTGTTTTTTGTTTCTACTTTCAATCGCGGTTCGGGGTGTTTCTGCTACGTAGTTGTTTTTGCTTTATGTTTATAACATTGCGTATTTGTCGTTTCACACATCTTCGGTTATTACTTCGTAACAATATATTAGAGATATGATTTCAATACGTATTGTAATTATTAATGTTAAAAAAATGCTTTAATATGCATTATATAAATTATGCCGGTTTTGAATCAGTTGATTTTGATGTGATGGAAGTCGTTTCCTTACGTTTCCACCATTCCCCACTTTAGATAGCTGTGTATATAAACGTATAAACACTGTGTTCATTTGAATCATACCACTCACTATAACACCTCCGACTTTTTCCAGGCAAAGGGCTTCCTTTAGATCTTTTGTTTTTAAATAGAGCAAACTTCTGAATGTTATTTGTAATGCTAAAACATTCAAAAACAATTATGTATGTATTCTTCCAAACTTTGATTTACTTGCTTTTATAATATGAACAAATGAAACGCTAGTCAGGAATGGCGTAGGTCTCCTTACTGTTTTCAGTAATATCTGTGCTTACAATGGGATATAATAACTCACTCATAAAAAGTTGGCCCACAAACAAATTATTTGCATATCGTTGTCTGTTCGCTCACGATCGTTTACATGTTGACAACCAGCGTTGTCAGAAAAAGTGATAACGCAGGGAGTGAAATTGACCACAGACGTTGTTGATTTTGAAACGCCTTTTTTCCCTCAGTGTACGCATAATAAAATTGTATATCTTTTGTATTATTAGAAATTCATATATTTTACAAACAAAACAAAATATTTGTTTAAAATTATAAAAGTTTTATTCTTTATTCGACCTTCTTATTGTTAGATATTCCGATGTATCATTAATCAGGCTCTAGGTCTAGATAGATTTGAAAAACATATGTAAATAAAACTCGTATTTACCAGATTATTTATTCATGTCTTTCTTTATTCTTTCGATATTTCGGATACCATTGGTATCCTTCTTCAGGAACTATAATTTTAAAAACAAAACAAAAATTTTTTTAATAACACAATTACACATATGTACATACATATTTATATATTATACTAAATCAAATATTATAATTTTTTTATAATATATGTTTCTGTTTTACAATTATAATTGGTTTTTCTTACATTAAAATTAAATAACCTCCGTACGTCTGTTTAATACCACTTCTATTGGGGGTGGATAGCTCACTAATATGTTTGTTTACATTTTTTTACTATGTGTCTATAGGTATTGGCGCAGTTTTCTGTGTCCGCTTTGTAATTTATTCTTATATCCGCGGGAGTGTTTATTATATGTAGCATCTCAATCACATATCTCTTTCTTTTATTATTTTCTTGTTGTAATATTTTTGTATTGCCTAAGTCTGGTGAATGTCCAGTTGCTGCACAGTGGGCTGAAAGCGCTGTTCTTTTTTCTGTCATTTCATTTTTATTTTTATTGTCCGATTTATGTGCAGCTAATCTAGTCCTTAACTTTGATCCTGTTGTTCCAACATATGCCTTTTTGCATACATTCGTTCCGTCACCATTGCACGGTATTTTATAAATTACATTTGCTTTGGCCAGTTTATCAATTCTCGTCTTTGTGTTTGAGTATAGCACGTTGAGAAAGTAGTTTGTCCTTAATGCAATCCCAATATTTTGCTTGTCAAATAAGTCGGAATGTAAAATTCTCTCCGAAAAACCCGGCACGTGTGTCAAAGATTTGAAAATTCTCGTGTCTGTTTTTTCTTTTGGTGGTGCGTCAAAGTTTTTTTCCGCATTTTTTATAATATTCCTGGAGATGGAGTCTGGAAAACTGTTTTTGTGCAATACTTCTTTTATTTTCTTGATGTTAGTTTTGTGGAACTTCTAAAGAAGACTAAGAATGAAATATGAATTTTAAGCAAAGTATTCCAAAAAAATATCGTCGAAGTTTAAAAAAATTGGCAAGAAAAACATTAATTATTTTTAATTTTTTTCGATCATAGTTCTTTAAAAGAATGGTTACACGGTGTTATTAATAATAATTATAAGTGAAAGTAAATAAATACTAAAGAGCGAAGACGAAAAAAAATATAAACTGTTTATCACTCAAAATGAGTTCACCAAGTGCTTTCAAAAGTCTGTCTTCCAGAGATGAGATTGCTAGCTATTTGTGAGGTATGAATTCCAATTCCCTTTTTTAGTAGTCGTACAATGGCCGATCTTTTAAATGTGATTTGCCTAAACACATAAGTTGGTGATTGTTACGTTTATCGATTTTAACGTAAACACGCTTCTATATAATCGCTGTTCACACTTTAACGTTTTCTTGATACAAACTTCCAACTTGACCACCCAAGTCTTTTTATAGATTACGTCTATAGCTTTAAACATATTTTCTACTGTTTTTTTCCATGTTGTTCGTTTTTGTAACTACTGTCTGCTTTCCTTCTTATGGTATTGTTTTTGTTTATTCATACTACTTAATTTCTGAAATTCATCTTTACGTCTTATGTTATGTTATATCGTTGTTGTTCAGTGTGTATTTACCTTGTATGAGCTTATATATGTTTTATGTGTTTTGTTGTTGTTACAGCGCAGCGGTATCTGTACGGTGGTTGGCAAATGTGGTCGCACTATTTATTTCTGTACAGTGAGAGCCACAGGTATTCATACCACTCAATTATTATACTCGTTCGCTTTTATCATCGTTACAATATATTTATAATTGGTAAATGACAGATTTCTCTAGCTGAGATAACCCACTAACTCACAGTCAATAATCACAGTTTGTCTCAAATGGTATTGTATCTGTGGAGCGAGACTTGTTACTTATGATGTGAACCCGAGTCCAACTGCCACTAAACATCTGTAGAACTAGTAACTTTACAAAAAAAAAAAAAAAACATTTCTTTGCATTGATCGGTGTCTCCAATACCGATTTTTAATATTGTCTACACAATTACGAGGAGTGTTACCTAACTTAACAGTTAGAAGCCGGATTAGATGAAATTTCTTTTTATTGGTAGGTAATAGGATTTAATTGAATTAAACATCAAGTTGTTTTCTTTGGCCCACATGCAAATATCAAGATGCTAATTTAGTCTACAACTCATATACTCAAAAGGCCCCCGACGGCTAGATATATCTGTACTATATGTATAACTGAATATCATCAGCATATTCAGAAAGGTTCACAAACTATATACAAACTAACACAAAAATCATTCATATACTTGCTAAAGATCAGCTATGATTTGAACTGAATCTTGCCGTACTGCAGAACTCACACTTTTGTTTGACTTTTCTTATACCAACAGTGACTATTTTTACCCGCTCAAATAAATAGTTTTCGAATACACCGCATTGAGCTTCGTCAATTGTCAATTGTTTCAAAAAGTTTGCGAAGGCCAAGGTGGGGGGTTTGGAATATTTTTTCTCGGACTTTTTCCTTTCCCGAAAAATCGGGATGCAAACAGAAATTTCCCTGAATCTCGGAAATTCTCGCTGCGAACAAATAAATAAAAGTAATTTATATATTTTTTTAATTAAAAAATCCATGTTATTGAAACATCACATGTATCTGATATATTTAAAAGACAAACAACCATAAAGCAATGGTAGTAAGTTCAGTTTCTATTACATCATAGAAAAAGCTTTGAAACCTAAATATAACAAAAAACTTACATTATTTAACGTTGATTTGAAAATTATCCGAAAATCTGTTTAATTTTAGTGCACTGTGAAAGAAAACACATGCTCGTTTTTTTGAATACTTTTTATTGCTTGGACAAAACGAAATTCTTTTTTAATGGAACTCGGTGTTGCCTTTGTACTTGATTTGGGGGCTTCATTAATATTATTATTTGCATCATTTAAAATCGCCTCGAAAATTAAGGCAGTAAGGTAGTGCGCCAGGATAAGTTCCTTGAATCAAAAATAATGAACCGTGAAACATAACTTTATAGGCCAAGTTTTACCATAAAATGATCTCGAGATACGAAGGTGTAAAAAGTGCATATTTTGGTACATATTCACTGACTCATTCATCAATATTATGGCGCACTTCCACTATAGCTAGAGAGCTGAAATTTGGTATACAGGTGGGCCTTGTTGAGTTTTTTGAGGATGTTGTAGATCCCCTATCCATTTCGAACCTATTATCAGAGCGAGCACATAGCAGTAATGAAAAAAAAAAAAATATTAAAATGGAACTAAACTTAACTGTAGAAGTACGTTTTCAAAAATTCAAAGAGATAACTTGTCCGGTCTGCATAGAACGCTTTTTGAGTTGTTTTAATTGTATGAGGTGGGAAATTTAAAGAAATTTAAATCGTTTTTGTAAATGTATATGATTTTACTGTTATTTTATGCAGTATATTATTTAACGTTTCAGCTTGGAAAAAAGTACTTTTAATAGGGTTGGGGTAATACGGTAATCCGCAAAGTACTGAAAAAAGTAAAATAGCACTAAACTTTACATGACTGCCGTATAGTAAATATCATATTGAGCGTGCCTTATTTTCATTCTTTACTCAGCAAGACTTGTCTCCGAAATGAAGTTGTACAACGAAATTGTATTGTTTGTGGGCAAACCACCTGACTTGATTACCCACCGAGTTGTACCAACGGTCTCAATAACTATGGCTTGCATAATACTTGCTAATTTCGCTCTTGTTTAGCCTCAGCCGGCTCTTTGTTTTATCTACATTTGGGTTTTTATAAATTTTCTCAACGTTCTCGTTTTTTAACACTGTAGGGTATTTATCTATTTTATAATATCAGTATACTTAATTTGGTTGAGACAGTGTTCATTGTGTTTTAACGCTCTTTGTTTGAGTAAAATCATTGAGTGATTTTTATATGCAGTTGTATGTATGTAAAACATATTGTAGTGATATTCAATAATTATTAAAGCTGATAATGATCATGGCATTAACAAAGCATTAACGGTGTTAAATTCTTGGCATTCCATTGCTTTTAATAAATAAGTTTTAGTTTAAGATTATTTCGTCATTAGATGAGAAAACGTTTAACCATTTACTTGCTAAATAAAAATGAATTATTGAAATTAAAAAAAAAAGAAAGAACTTTTATTTGAAACGGCTGAAGTCATCACAAACACGATAACTGAGCACAAGTCTTTGCATTTTCTTAAGTTAATGGCTTGTAATTTTCTGGCTTTTATTACTAACTACCACAACAATACTTATGGTTGGTGACTTGGCATCGAAATGATATTTTTTTTGCTCAAAAAGAAACACTTCAACATTTTTCATTGAAATGGAGAAAATTCAATATGAAATTGACAATCTTATTGTGAAATTGAAAAAACTACAAATTTGAAATAGAGAACTCCAAATGAAAATGAGAAATTTTAATTTCTATAGTTCTACTGCAATCGCCAGCATCTTCTTCTAAAAAGGCAATCCTCTGCTCTCCTAAATTGGGAGGACTTAACTTTATTTTAACCCTACTTTTTATTTTTGACCTACTATTTTCAATGTGTTGCATCATCGCTGAATAGCTGCTCAATCGTAAAAGTGTAGCTGAATAGTCGTCGAATAAACGTTGTAGGTGACTGTGGCAGGGAGAATTGTACATCTATTCATTTTCAGTTACTATTTTTTGAAGTTTTCCTAATTTCATTTATAACTTTCTCAATTTAAAATTCTTTTTTTCATGAAATTTTCTCAAATTCACTGAAAATGTGGGTATTAAAGTATTTTTCATTCAAATGAAAAGTCTTTCCTTGTGAATTTTAAATATTATTATTTTATTTTATATTCATTTAAATTTACAATATAAAAGTAATAAAAAGATAAAGAGACAATATTAATAAATATTTACAAAAAGAGTTAATTAGGAGCAATTTTTCAGAAAAAAATATAGTTATAAAAGATATAGAAAATAGTTAAGGGCATAAGGCTTTCATCCCCTCCTCTAAAGAAGTTCATATAATTGAGTATTTGTTGTATTTTTTATGATTTAATATTTAATACTTTTTTCTTTTATTTGTGACATTTAATTTTTAAACAAACAATATGCGCAATGAATATATAATTTTATTTTTGATTATTTACATATAATTAAGGGCAAAATGTGTAATACTTATCATTTAAAGAAAACGAATAAACTTAAAATTATAAAAAAAAATTAAATCTAAAATTAAAATGAAATGAATTTTGAAAACAGTTAAAATTTTAAAGGCAAAAAGAAATAAAAACCAGCTAAACGAAACTGTTAAAAGTTTCTTACAGACTAAATTTTCTTCAGAAAAATTTTGCATAAAAATATCCCAACAATACGATTTTGACTAAATTTTAAGGTTTTCTGTTTTATTTTTATTTATTTTAAAATTAAACTAAGCTTTCTGTGTTTTATTAAAGTGGCAGCACTGGCTTTGTTATTAGGAATAGTGTTCAGCAGAAAGCTTTACGAAAAAGCTTTATTGCTTTTGTTAACAATTGTGTGTAACTAGTAACACTGTGAATAGTGTTAGGAATCGATGTTGAAGTGTGTGAAATAGCTTTATCTTCGACAAATTAATATTTTTTCGGTTTCGCTGACGTCACGGTTGCAAATAAAAAGTTATACGATTAGATTTTACCGTGAACTTGTAAATTTGGAGGCTAATGAATATAATGACTTTAATAATTCCAAAGCTCTTTTATCCGACTTAACCTCACTATCCACGGCTACGGCACTGAGACTGGAATAGGAACCTTCCTTTTCATTATCCTCCACTTTTATAACAAATTTTGGTGTTGTAGTAGATTCTCCGCTATTGTTACTGCTGCTGGCTTCAGTGGTAGTGGCGGGTAAATCAGTGGTAGTGGAAGGATAATTTAAGGTTGTGGTAGTTATCTCCTCTCCACTGCCAGTTCTTCTGTAGGTGGTTATAGGCAACAGTTCTGTGGTGGTAAATGTTTTTTCTTTCTGATGAGAAATTTGGCTTTCAGTTGTTTCATCTTTAATTTTACCATCCATATTAATAAGAGCGTTGATCAAGTGCTTGCGAGATCTTTCTAAAGCTCTGCCATTTTGATCGTCGCAAGTTTGTATGAGCAGCAGTAGTAAACGTAACACTTGACGGTTGTGTTCTGCCTCAGCCATAACGTTTCGCAAGTGGTAGGCTTCATTTTCATTGAGACCACCAAACAGTTTATTAGCAATACGTTGCAAGCCGGTGTTTGAAGGTAAAGACTCTTTAGGCAAATCGTAAGAATCGAAAATATCTTGCCAAGGATCTGTCGAAGTTAGGGTTTCCGAGCGTAATCTGGTACTGCGCTTGGGTTCAGAGGTTTCCGAGCTACCGTAACGTTTTTTAACAGCTTGTCCAATACTTGATGTTGCCTCTAAATTACTATTAAGTCGGAAGTGAGATACTGCACTTGCTTGTTCTTTAGGTACAAATGCTTGAGGACTCAACGTTGTGGTTTTAGATTTCATTAAACCGTCATTTATCTTAAGAGGATCTAAGATATCATCCTCTTCTATGAAGGACCAGGGCTTGGCTGTAGTTAGTTTGCCGGCTTTATCTTGGTTGTTTGACAATTCATTTCTGGGCTTAACAAATGACTGCGTTTGCTCTCTTTGCAAGAACTCTTCGCCTTCTCCTGAGTCTGGAGTTGGAGGCTCCAACTCGGCCGAAAGTTCCAGACTGGATTTCTGTTCTGAAGAACTTCTGAAGGTTGTGGAATATAAATCTTCTGTGGTAGTGCCACAATCTGGTGCAAAGGTGGATGCAATCAGATTTGTATTGATTACCGCCGCTATACTGGATTGTGTGATAAAGTCTTTTCCACTAGGAGATGGTGTGGTGGGTAGGTATGTAGCCGCAGTCCCCTGATTAAATAGTGTAGAGTCAGTTGTTACAATTCTGAAATTGGTTTCTACAGAAGGATCAGAGGGCCGCATAGATACAAGGCTTTCGCGGAATTTTTCGGGATCATTAAGATAATTGGTTAAAGCATTGGAAAATACTTGAGCTATTTTTCGTGACTCGGGTTTTTCAGCTAAAGCCTTGATAGTAACATCTGTGGTTCCCATTTGGGGGAAAGATGTAATAACATCCTGACTCCTAGAGACATTGCCATCAGCTAAACCTCGAGCGTGATCGATATTAGAATTATCAGAGTTGTTTACGCTGAACAGGTTGTTGTATTCTTTCACGGTTTTATTACTTAATAAACTGAAATAAATATCATCACTGTTTGCGGATAAAGCTGGTGTGGACTCTGTAGTTAAGGTGGCTATGGTATCGGAGGGCTTCTCTTTAGGAACCAAAGTATTTTTAGGTTTTGCCTTTTTATTTCCAAATTTCGTAAGAGGTTCGCTATTGTCTTGCGCACTAGCACTTCCCGCTCTATTTATGTTATTGTTTCCACTTTCGCCCTTGTGTTTATTCGCCCTTCTATTGGCTTTTTCTTCCACTGAATTCAAATTCTTTGATGTATTGTCATTGTGTTGTTCAGTGGCGAAATATTGAGCCAAGGAAATCAAAGCATCTGGTCCAGAAGACGGCGGTATATCCAAACCCAAACGGTTTTTGCCATTAACTTTAATCAATTCCACATCATCAAGGTTGTGCTTCAACACATTTATTGTCTTCAACATGTTATTAACATTGCGCGAAATCTCTTCTTGAGGCACAGTTATAGGAGCAGATAGGAACAAATCCCCTGCAGCATCTATGGAGATGCTTGGTGCTGATTTGGACCTCGGTAAATAAGTGGGTCCAGTAGCGGCTGGTGTAGTAGTTGGCAAAAAACTATCAGCATCATATTTTTGATTCGCTTTTCTTGAAGAAATTTTTATATTTTTATTGCTCTTGCCCTTGACATGTTCAACTTCCGACGAAATTGCCTTATCGAGATAATGACGCATTCCAATAATAATGGGTTTTAGGGTAGTAGGAGCTGTTATCTCAAACTCTGTTGGAATGGAGGTGGTTTTTGCACTTCCAGAGGTTTCCAAAAATATACCAGCACCATTACTGTTGACATTGAAACGATTAGGAGTTGGAGTGGTAGCGGTGGCTCCTTTTACATAGAAAATTTTGCTCTCAGTAGTTTTTGACTTACTAACGGACGGTACGGTGGGTGTGTAGAACGGCGTTGTTCTAGTAGAATCAAATCGTCTGGCAGTTGTGTAAGTACCTGAATTGTATGAAGGTGTCGGGTTGTTAAGCTTGTCATTGTTACTGTCAACTATAATTCTGTCTTTTTTGTTCGATTTTATTTTTTCGCTGCGATCATTATTAGTCGGTTTATTTTCCTCACGATAACGTTGTTGCCCCCTCTGACCATTACGGGCCCTTTCTGTGGTGTCACTGTTAATATCAGTAAAAACGTGTCTTTGGGAACTACGATCATCAGCTCCTCTGCGTCCATTCTCAGTTTTAACTACGCTGCTAGTCCTTGCTGTAGTGTCTATTTTAAGATTGTCATAATTATAATTGTTCCGATTACGATTGCTTACAAAAGAAGCTGATTCGGCGACTACTTGGGACTCATTGTCGTTGTCATTGTTATCAATATTAGAAACTTCCGGCTTGGCGGATACTCCTCTTTGTTTCTCAGCCGATAAATCATCAAAATCAACACTTTCCACAGAAGGAACCTCATCTGAATCGATTCGCCTATCTGATTTACCTCTATTGCGACTATTTATGCCAACCTTAGAGCGGGAGGAGACATTAGCTGGTACTCGCGGCTTAATATTCAACCCGCCACCTACAATATTAAAACCTTGCACCGGTATAGAGGGTTTTAAACGTTGTACTTTTTGTTTATTTAACAATTCTGTGCTGTCAGCATAAAAACCCGAAGAGCCCAAACAATTCACTTTAAACCACCAGTCACAGGTTAATTCACTCTGTTGGAATATTGTGCCATTGGGACAAAGAAACGATATTTTACGTCCTTCTTCACATATATGAAAGACCTGCAATGAATAGAAAGCTACGAATAGAGTTTTCCTTTAATTAAAATATGTTATTGCTTACTTGACAGTCTGTTTCCATATCAGCAAAATAACCATTGCCGTAGGACCGACAACTGAATGATGTCTTGGGTATGCGAGGATAAATGGGAAAATCAATACCCGGCCTTCCCACCACTCCTTGATAAACCTCATAGTCTACATCTTCATCGGATGCCCTCTTCTTTAGATGATGTTTATGATCGCTGCAGTCTTCATGGGTTTCGTATTGTTCCTCTTCGAATTGTGTAGCACCAGTTTGTTTGGCCAATATGCGAGCCGGTATAGGAGTCTTGGAAGATGAAGGAAATTAATTATTTATTTTCAAATATATATACATAGTCTTCAATGAAGTATACAATTTTCCGGGAATTGAAAACATTTGTTGCCATTCAATAAATAAATTCAATGGGTGTGGACACACCCATCAACGTTTTTGCGAGATCTGGCAGCTTGCCATCTCATAGAATTTAATATGGCAATGTAACGCATATGTATCAGATATAAAAAATGGACTCTATTTTTATTAGTACAAAGCAGTTTTAAATGTTTTTCTGCTGTTTATGTCGCTGAATAACTTAGGAAAAAAGTCATTTACTTTCGAAGAAATTATTCATTTTTCGTTTTCTGAAGAACCAATTTAAGGGATTGAAATGGATTTCGACAAGAATTGATTTCTATGGCAGGGCTGACTGGTTGGTAATATTCAATAATACGCTGATAAATTATCTTTAATTACTTTTATTTCATTATTTTCTATATTTTTAATCGAAGGTAGCTTGTCCTACAGATCGACCTCAGCGCCGGTGAAGATATAAAGTTTTGACTGTGATCTAGATTCTATGTTGGCCAATGCAGTAAATCGATACTTTTAAGGGTGTCTAAGCCCCACCGTGTCTACAGTGTGTTGCCAAATTATTAGGGACAGTATTGCGTTTTCTTTCACAATTACCTCTTCTCTTTGGAGCAATGGGCTGATTTTTATTCTATTAACAGTCGATTTAGAAACACCTGCAATTTCTGAGTGAATTGTGTGCTGTAGAAGAGTTTTATCTCAGATTTTTTCCTAGGAGACAAATAGCATCTTCGACTCATGCTAGGGGACCTTAAATTTTATTACAAAAATTTGCTAAAAAAATGTGATGATTCTTACATTACAATATTTCACTGAAACAATAAGAATATCTTTGTTTTAAATATTTAGTACTCTGCGGCATCTCATTACTTAAAACGTTGTAGAAATCAAATATACCCTTTGACTCTCAAATTAATTTAAAAATTCCAGTATTAAAAATATCACTTAAAACTACAGTTAGGTACACTCAAATTCATATAATGGTAAAACAGTTGACTGTCCTTAATAATTTGGCAACCCACTGTATGTACAATATCCGAAATTTAATGTGAAAAATATCAGAGCATAAGGATATTTTTATTGAAATTTTGGAAAATAGATTGCGAACTAAGAGTCAATTCGCCTTTATGGTAGACTTTCCTTTAAAAATATAATAGTGGAAAATAGCTTAGCATTTCTCTTACCCATCAAAAATAAAGGATGCTGTGGCTTGAGTAGTTAGGGCGTTGGCTATTAGGTATTTGCTCTTAATTAAATTTCCGAAAATTAGATGGAAGAGCTAATATTGGATGATTTCGAACTGTGATTCGAACTACATAACTGCTTCGGGGATATGAGTTTGGAGTGATTCCATATACTACCGATATAATGGCGGTTACAAGTTTTAAAGGCCCACCCTACTGTTAATGGTCATAGACATATCAACAAACATGTGGTTAATTGCAAAGTGCAACATGTTGAATGTTTTGCAAAAGTTTCAATTGAAAAATTGTTTCTTCATTTTAAAAATTGTAGGTTCTTCGAAAATTCGTAATTTTCATTCATAGTTAGTTCATAGAATTACAACAAATAGTCACCGAACAAAAAACGAAACGACTTAGTACGAAATGTTCTGTTTGGTACGGGAGATTGGATTCCCTTTAAGTTACACATTATATTTATATATAAAACTTTGTCCTTGATTTGTAATTTAAATTACTCAGGAAATGCAGTAGAGATGAATATAGTAGGCTCTCATACATATACCAAACTTACCCGCGAATCTGCAAATGTGAAATTAAATAATAGCATGAAGACAAACGCTGAAAACAAAGAAAATAAACAATTAATTAACATGCACTTCTAATAATAATTAATGTAATTTTGTAAGTAATAGGTATTCCTAAATTAAGAATCTAAAGTTCTCTGTTAACCTAAACAAAGTTATTTCTAATAACGGGTTATCCATTTAGTGGTTTCAAAACCACCAGTCTGCCAAGGCTGTCAGCTGTTAAATATCTGTTATCGGAAGTATCACGCAGTTAGCGAAAGGTATGCAATTTACGAGCATGGATCTGTAGCGTAATATGAAAGACTTGTTAATTCTTGTAACAACTTTTATTAACTGAAAACTCCATCTTTATTTTACATTAAATCTGTATACTATCGCCCAATATAATTCATTTTTTAATCTAGCACTAATACACATTATGATTTAAGCACACAATATAAACACTGTTGCTTACATCAGTTACAACGTTGTATTATATCGTATAGTACAAGATATCCTTAACAGTAACAAATATTTGAAAACTATAATTTAGAAATATAATTTAGAATCTGCCACAGATCGTTTGAAAACCGAAGAACGCGTAAAAATAATGAAATTACTACAAAAGTGGTGGTTCAAACGTGGCCACTTTTCGTGCATTACGGGGTGATCATGGTCGTCATAATCGAATTGGTGTGCAAGGAATTGGCAAGATTATAAAGAAATTTTAAGAGACTAGAAGCGTTACAGATGTGGTAGTCCTGTGTATCATCGCAATGTGCGCAGTGCCGAAAATATCGCATCTGTTAGTGAAAGTATGGCGGATAAATCGAATTTGTCGATTCCATGGCGTTTTCGGAAATTCGGCCTATCTTACGGCTCATTATTGCGTATTTTGCAATTAGATTTGCAATTTCATCCATATAAAGTCCATCCATATAAAGTTCACAACAGGCTCTCAATGCTAATTTTTTCGAAGAACATTTTCTTGAGCGATGAAACTCATTTCTCACTCATTGGCTACATGAACAAACCAAATTGTGGCATATGGGGCTCGGAGAACCCAGAAGGGATTGTAAAAAAGCCATTGCATCCGAAAAAAGTGACTGTTTTTTTTTCGAAAATAACGTTACCGTAAATTCATAGCGCTATGGCCGTATAATAGCACACTTTTTTTGTCCTGCAATTGAAGATTATGAACTGGACGACATGTGGTTTCAACAACACGGTGCCATGAGCCACACAACACCACCGATTTTGGCTTTATTGGGTATCATGATCATGCGATTTGATGACGTTACATTTTTTGTGGCGCTACGTCAAAGACCGAGACTACGCCGATAAACCCCTAACGTTGGAATATTTGAAAACCAAATTCGAAAAGTTATTGCCGAGATTCCGCCCGAAATATACAAAAAACTATTTGAAAACTACCTCAAAAGGGTCTCGACTGCTGAAATCGATCTAAATGCGATAATTTAAATGACATGGTATTTCATACATAATGGCAAGGTCCACCAAGCATTATAATGAAATAATTGTTTCTGCGAAATCATAGCTTTATGTGTGATTTATTTATGTTTATGTTTTGAAACTGACAAACGAATAACCCTGTATAATTATACAGGTAGGTAGTTTATACGTACTTCATAACATTACATATTGTGGAGATCGTACACATACAAATGTAACGAAATTGCATACTTGAACTATCTCTAGCAAATAAGCTAAATAGCAAGGCCGACTTAGTATCTGATTTCAAGGCTGCCTTATTTAGTTATTCCCAACTTATTTAAATTCTCGTTTTAACAAACCAAAACATAAAGAAATATTAACATCTTTTAATTGCTTTTATAATGATTTAAAGACCATTTGAAGCGATAACACTTTAACAAAGTTAGTTTCTGTCTAGCACTTAATATTATGTGCTTGTTTTTTTAACTATTGATTGTAAATAATACTTCTGCAGTAAAAAAAGAAAAAAGGAAACTTAATTGTGTTCTCTTCATCAATATATGGTTGTGGTAAATATATAATGGTTATTTTCTACTATTTTATGTAGTACCTAAGTTACGATGAACATATGCTTATTTACATTTAATCATTCAATTATTATCAACCACAAATATAGCAACATGGTTTTGTTGGACACTGTAGTTTTACTACTATTAAAGTTTTTTAGCCATCCAAAAATAATCCAATATTTCTAACCCTAAAATATTATTTATAAATATGGGCTATTCCACCATTACGTACAGGAAATTTATACCTTTTCATTTTGTTAAAAAAGTGAACGATTTTTTTTATAAAACTTTAAAATAAAATGTATCTAAAAACTAATACTGCCTGTGTCTGGTTACAAATTTATATTTTTAAATACTATTATTTTAGAAAGTATTAAAGGGTGCGGAGAAAGGGTGGTGCTGTTGGAATTATCGATTGTGTGGATTTGTCAGTCACGATGTCGCAGTGGTCGAGTGAACATCGCGCGTTCACTGTGGATACACATTTTTTAAGAGTAATGATTCTTACATAATTGCTCGTCGACAATTTTGTTCAAAGTTCCGTATTCGGCGAATACGTGATGGACCGAGTGTAAATTTAATTCGTTCGTGGGTGCAGAGATTCCGCGCAACTGCTTTGGCTATGAATGTCCCACGGCCAGGGCCCAGTCGATCTTCAAGGACTCCCGAAAACATTGAACTAATTGAAAGCAGTTTACGTGAAAATCCGCGACGTTCAATACGGAAAAGAGCAGCCTCACTGGGACTTCCAAGAGCGATTATTCATGAAATTTTAAAAAGGATTTGAAGTTCCATCCTTTTAAAATTGAAATCGTTCAAGATCTGAAAGAAAGTGACTTTGATTTACACAAAAATTTTTGTTAAACGATGTTGGAGCGTTTTCGGACTGTAAATCCCATTTTTGGAGCGACGAGGCTTGTTTCTCGTAAGCGAAACTGCCCTTACTGGTCTCCAAGAACCCGCGACCCTTGATTGAAACATCAAAACCCATTGCATTGCCCCAGGGTAACTGTTTGGTGTGCCTTATCTACTCATAAGAAAATTGGATCATTGTTTTTTCGAAATTTCTCGATGCCAGGCGACGAATGTCAACGATGAAAATTATCGACGCATGATTGCGGAATTCTTTTTGCAAACCTGTGAACCCATCCATCGTACTGTTCACACACGTGGTTTCGTGGTCTCCCAATCTAACTCCAATGGATTTTTTATGGGGCTACCTCATCGAGAGGGTTTATAATGACAATCCTTAATATCTTGTGGCTTTAGTTTAGTTTACTGTAGCGTGTGGCGCAAAACAAAAGGCTCCGTTTTGAACAGTGTATTATTCAACTCGACGGAAGACATCTGGATGACATACTCTTTAAAAAATAAAATCTGCATTTCCATTCTATCGTTCAATGCTCTTAATAAAACTTATTACGTTTTTTATATAGCAGCTGTTAATACACCCATTCAAAATATATTGTAGATGTCTCAAAACCGATAAAAGTTAAAATTGAAACGTGTGCAATTTACTCAACTATCCTGATTTTGCCAGAGTCCTGAAACGACAAATCTCACGCAAAAGCCTTCGAAATTCACTATATGATGCGTAGTTTTGTTGGCTGCCGAGCCGCCTACTTAAATTTTCACATTTCTTAAATTTAATTTTTGGCCTAATGTCCGGCTAGAATGGCAAAGTACCCCATTGTGCGATGTCCACAGATAAAAGTGCCATTCTTATGCAGTAATTTACTGATTAGTTAAAGTAATCCTTATAGTTCCATTGCACATTATTTTGTTAAATTTTGTTAATTTTTTCTTTTTAATAAATTAACAATTTATGTGATTTTAAGATAAAAAAACAACTACCAAAATAAAATTGAAGTAGGTACATGGTCTTTCTTAACACCCTAGACATTGGTAAGAATGTGATTACAGTTGCTCCCTCACTAGAGGTTGGTATTTGAATTTAAATTGTTTGCTGCTTATAAAGGTTGATTGTAGTAAACTTTTAATATTCGTTTAAAACAATTCAATTTACGTTACTTACCGCTTAAGAACAATCTTCCTTTAAAATTTCGTGCCATCCTCATTTTGTGTGTAAAAGCACCTGCAAGAAGATAAAAAATAGTCTTGATTAATCTTTCTGTCTAAATATTGAAATAAAAGAAATGATAGTGTGTTTGTTACAATAGTGTGTTATTTGGTACTTCAAGTCGGTGTGGCACTTCCGATACATGACAAATATTTAATCATTGAGTAGCTAGGGGACTTAAAGAGCTCGGTTAAAAATGTGCGTGGTTGCAGCAAGAACTGATGGAATATGAGGAGTGGGAGTGGAAACTCTAATACAGGGTGATTATATGCTACTGAATAGCTAGAGAACTATAAAGGTTTCAAATAACGCTGCGTCGATGTTGAAATTAAGTAAAACAGTGTGTGTTCGAGGCATAAGAAAAACTATCAAGAAATTCTATCGGGATTAAATCACACGATCTTGGAAACCAATTTACGTCACCGCCGCGAAAGATAACTATACCATCAAATCGTTCATTCAGAGTGTTCATATTGGCGTTCAATGTGTATCACGTACCGTCGACCTGCTGGAACTACATATCGTCTATATTTATATTGTTATTCGACATTGATGGAGATGATGATGGAGGGCGATTTCGCCCTCCTAAAAACTGCACTAAACTGTAGTTAGCAAACTCCGCTTCGTCGCTAAAGATAATTATTCGCCAAAATCGGCGTGGTCTTTCAAACATTCTGCAGAATACTCAGCGAACTAATGGCGTCATTTGAGTAGGATCTTCCACGGTTGCGGATTCATCTTCAGACTTGTGTCTGAACTTGAAGTAGCGAAAGTTCAATTTCTTGCACAAGATGAGAAACTAAAACACTTTCACGTATAGTCAAGTCGGTCAATCTGGGATTGAATTTACAAACGACTGATTGTCTACGGCACGCAAAGAAAAAAGGTCAATGTGGCAATGGTCACGACAACCATATTATGTTATCTAACACAATATATAGTTCTGGCAAACATATATAGGCTCTTTTTTAAAACTTTTTAAACATTACTTTAGTTGCAATAAACAATTTATTGTTTATCGCTTACTCACTAAATGACTTACATTCATAATAACTGCAACATGGTTGTGTTGAACAATACAATGACCATATTATTCTCTACAATAATAAAATAATGTATTTATACCCATATAATTTAATCGTAATATGTTGGTCTTAGATTATCAATAACAAAAAATTACTCTTTTCCGCATAAATTTTGTAGGCGAGTTCTCGTTTGTGTTACAGAAACGAACCATATCAATGTACGTGACCACGTGGCAGTAGTTACCAGTGGCAACTTCAAGCCAAATAATGATGTCATTATGAAAGTAAAATTGTATTAAAAAATGAAATAAAATTATTTATCTGGTGATTTTTTTCGTATATCTGGTTTGGTTTTTGTAATAATTAAAATTAAATTGCATAACGAATATGAATTCACAAAAATTTACATAAACATTTTGTTTATTTTTCTTTATCTCATCTTTGAAGTTGAAAAAATAAGTAACTACTAAATATTTATTTCACAAAATTAATATTTAATGGAGACACCGAGGAAATAAATTAATAAAAGGAGTGTTGGGTCATGTGATAGCAATTTTTATTATCGTTGTGGGGCTTTTGAGGGTTAATTATTGCCTTCTTTCATTATGGCTTATCGAATTATTTGCTCGCTTCGTTTGCAATTGTTTTTAAGAAAAAAAAATGTTCACAAAGTTTATTTGTGATTTATGAAGTGAAATTAATAAACGATTTTTTCTGTTGTTATTCATGTCGCTTTTATCTAACAAAGTATGTCATTGTTAAAGAAATTTCTATTCAAATACTTGCAAATGGATTTTTTTCTTCAATTCCTTGAATTCAACCACTTCCTTAATGTCAACGTTTAAAGATGAAATAAAAGAAGTAGGCAAACACACTCACACACACATATAACGAACTGTTAAAATGTAAAGGTTAAGTGGCAAGTTGGCAAAAAGGTTAAAGCTTTTGTTGAAGTTTTCCTTTTCTTTCGCCTGCTGCAGTCAAACATTGCACAATGGCCTGCTATATGATACTTCTGGTGTAGAAATAAGGGCAAATACACATACATACATATAAGAAATAATCGAAATGATAAATTTAATTTATTTCAGTCATGTTTTTATGAATTCAAGCAGGTTTTCATAACTTTAATTCTTTTCTGTAACGAACAATTTTCTTGCATTTTTACGATTTCTATAATTTCAACACACTTTTTTCACAATATTAAACAACTCTTGTCATGTCTAATTTGATATGATTAAATGTGGCATTAACTCTTCTTATTGTCTACTGGCTTTGCGATTTCGAACATATTACGTATAAACCCAAGTCTTTCATGGATTGTTTTACCGTTTCCGTTTCGTATATAAAGTGTTGCCCTGTTAAAAAGTACATGCTTAACATGCCCTTAATATTTGGGATTTTATACAGACTATAAAGGGCAAAGCTTTCCGGCATTGTTAAGGGATACATAAAAAAACATTACCTTTTGCGACCGTAAACATATTTCGGGAATACCAAAAGGGCAAAAAATGTTACATATTTTTTTAGAAACGACAATACCATAAGTTTAACTTTTTTTGGAAACGGCGCTAATAATGCAAAAGTATCCGAAACTTAAATAAATTGAAATTGGCGCAAACTATAGCTATAAACATGAGATGTTCCCAAAAACTTTTTTACCAACGCCCCAGCTCAATTTTACCGTGTAAATGAAAAATTATTTATCTTCCTTATTGAATAATAAAGACTCAAGTTTACTTATCAAAACACTCTTCTCCAAAAGTATTTCACTGATTCCAATACTCCTCTAATAAATATTTCGATATGTGTTTGTATTTAAAATTAACCTGAACTTCAGCAGTCACTTCTTCACTGAAGCCCAATCTCTTTCCCTGTAGCGGATGCTTTTGAGTTAAACAGTCAATAGTCCTTGGGGGCCAGATCTGGAATATACTGTGATTGTTGAAGCAATTCGATTTGCAATTTTGCAACCGTTTTCATCGACTTTCAACACGGGGCACTGCCTTGGTGAAACAGCACACTTTTCCTTTTCCATTTAGGCATATATAAATTGATCCAAGTTTCCTCCATTCTAACATATCGGTGCAAAAATGCCAGTTTATTCTACTGTAACAGATGCAAACAGAATTCTGAGTCGCCTTTGCCTTGTTGTTTTTTATCATCTATAAGCAAGCACCGGTCCCATATTGATCTTTATCAGGCGTAAATGTACATGCCATACATTTTCCTCAGATTATTTTCCACTTCTCCTTCAATCTTAAGTTACGATCGGCCAAACTAATTTTATGGATGTTGTCTGTGATTAAATTGCTTTGCTTGGACAATAGATTTTACCATCAAAAACCAATTCGAACTCGACGGCTTACCGTTGTTTATAAGATTTCAACAAGTAGCTTCACTTTAAATCGCTGTAATTTGTAAACTTATAGTCCGATTGAACTCAAATTTTGACACGTGGTATTTGAAGGTTGAGTACTTCATAAAAGTAAAAGTATAATAGCTTTATCTGAAGCGGTTTTTAGAGTTATATTACTTTAAGTTGGCAACACTGTTTGCTGCGTGCGTTATTTTGATTGCTATTATTCGTTTTAGGTTTATTTGGTTGACTGCAAAGTATGCAAATTTATTTCGAATATCGTGGTCCAGTTCGGGCATGTCACTGTGCAAAATTCTCTTCAATGATGAAGGTAATTTTTAGTCCACAAGAAGAACCATTACATCCGGGAAAAGTCACTGTATGTAAAGTAGTCGGAAATTGTATTTCTAGGTTGGACTTCTACGGAGCCAGGCGAGATGGTCATGTGCCCGAAATGATAATCAAATAAAAACGTCAAAGAATTATCTTGAAAATATAGCCAAATTCATGGCAATCATATCAATTTCAATTTAAAGTTCTATACTACTAAGAAAAGAACCTTTTCATGTAAGCCCGGGAACTTATCTGTGTTATTTGCAGCCCATAGTGTTGAATGTTGCATTGTTTATGCCTTGACAAAAACGAAAATATTAACAAAAAAAAAAAACGTTGTAAGCGAAATGGTTTAAAGAAATTGCAACAGTATTTTAGCAATTGTTTATAAAAATTAAAAAATTAAAAATAACACAGCAGCGGGATGGCAACAAGACAAGAAAACTCAAAATACTGTTTAGCACTTGGCAAATCGTTAACAGATGCTGCTAAACTTCAAATGAAATTATTGAAAATACTTAGAGAAAAACCAAAGAAAACCTTTAAATGCTGGCACATAAAACACAAAATAAAATAAAGCAAAAAACGAAAGAAACATTTAACAAATGAAGTGATGGTTAATTGTAACTAACCGTCTGCCACCTGCTTTAGTCATTGTCATTGTATAAAAGACAGGCAAATAGACAAACAGACACATAGATATTAAAGATTACACAGAAAAAAAAAATATACAAGATGAAAATTGTTTGTTGGCAACTGGTTGCAACCAAGGAAAAAAAACACTTCCTTATTCGCTTAAAACGTGCATCATTTTTTAAACAAACAAAAGATGAGCAGCAAAAAGAAGATCCCCCCAATAAGAAAAAAAACGAAGTCCTGCTTATTTTACATAATTTCGTTTTAACTAGTTTACAGTCATGTACTTAGTGGCATATAAAAGCATTTTGCAAATATTTTTTTGAAATAAAAAGACACAAGTGAAATAATAGTCGGCCGTTAAACCGGAACCGGATGCCAAATATGAGTTTTAACATTAAAGATCTCATAACATAACTGTTTTAGTTTTTCTTGCATTTTTCTTTATTTCCAGCAATTTATGGAGCATGTCAGAAAGAAAATCGAACAAAATCAAAAACAACAACAAAACACGAATAATATTGATTTGGAGTCTGCCTTAGTAGATGCTGTGGTACCACAATTGAAACCATGAAAACAATTTTTATCTTTTGCTTAAATATTGCCCAAGACTTTGGGTTCAACATTTTTGTAACCTTAAGTAAATATTGTTAATTACATTAAGTTGATTAATCAATGATGATTAATGTTTTAATCAAAGCAGGCAAGACTGCTTCTCTATATCTTTGAAAGATTATTCATTAAAAAAAAATTCGGCTACTAATCGTCTGCGTTTGGGTTTATTAATTGAACGCAACAAATATGCAACTTTTGAAGAAAATATAATGATTACTCTGCTGCTTCAATTAACTACATTTAATTGATACAATCAATGTTGATTAATGTTTTAATTAGAGCTGGCACGTACGCTCTTTCACCTACAATTAATAGAAAAGTACTCGTTGAAAAAGGTACCAATTAATAGAAACAATACCAGTTAGTACATTGCATTAACGTAATATCAAATTGCTTTGCACATGAAACTTACAACACTATACAATTGTTTATAAAAATACTACCCTGTTTTGGTAACAAATTTAAAAATATCAAATGAAAACTATGATAACGTAAATAAGTTGTTAACATTCATCTCCTTGATAAAACCTTCAGTTGTAAATAGTATCGTCGTATCTAGTGTGGTATATTTATACAATTTTCAAAATACCACAGCTTTGTTAGATGTGTAGTATTTGTTATATGCTTAGATATTTTAAGTCATCGCCTACACTTTTTCGCTTATATTTAAGAGAAAAAAATATTCTACCTTTGGATAACTAGTTACTCAAGATTTATCATCAAAGGCAATAAGGTTTTTTTTATTTTGTTTATTCTTCTGAACAAGTTTCTTCCTCTTTTTTAATGCAAATGGTGGAAGTATGTACATTCGTTATTCGAATATTTGTTTCACTAGCGGCATCAATTTAAAAAATTGTTATGCAACATTAGTGTGCAAATATCGTGATGTCAATGTCATTATAAGAATTTTTTATTTCATTAATGCATTTAGTAAATAAATGGTAACGAAGATCTTTAATCGTGGTAGTGAAACGCATTAGTCTTTGGTGGAAATCAAACCCACGAGCCCGACATTGATAGACCAGCTCACTACTAACTAGCCTACAAGCGGAGTTGTTTTATGCTGAACATTTTTTTTAAACTCATTTGTATTTGAAACCTGAAAGAAGATTATTTATGAATACGACTGTAAGATTTTGCTATAAAATTTTATATTCTTTCGGTTGGACGATTATTATTCGATCATAAAATTATCCAATAGTTAACATCAGCTTTTGTTGTGTCGCCATAAATCAAAATATTCCTAAACTCTTCTGGTTGCGCTTTGAGGACATTAAGCAATTTTATTATTCTTGCTACTCAGACTGTGCCTTAAAGACAGCAGCTAAAATGTAAATTCAAATTTATAAAAGTTGGGTTTTCAGTTACTGTTTGTTTCAATTATTTACTGCCCATCTCCAAATCGTGGTCGTAATGAAATCTTTTTTTTGCTTGGACTTTTCATTTCTATTCTTACAACTTCCTATTAAGATTTCACTGGTGTTGGTTACTGGCAATTTAATGTTTTTATTTAATGTAGTTTTACTCTGGACGGAAAACAATATAAAACTTAAAATGCAAATAT
This sequence comes from Phania funesta, assembly GCA_963932375.1. Taxonomy (NCBI): domain Eukaryota; kingdom Metazoa; phylum Arthropoda; class Insecta; order Diptera; family Tachinidae; genus Phania; species Phania funesta. The sequence continues at coordinate 94,207,884 of OZ010652.1, read as the reverse complement.
AAAACGTCTACTTTGAAGAGACTTATAGACAGGGATGGAAAGTTGAGGTTTTGAAAATTTACTCAACTGAGAGTAATCAGTTAAAAGAAAATGCAAATACAATTACTAAAAACATTTTTGTAATATGCATTTAGAGAGTGAAAATAGAACTAGTACTAAACTTCGTTTCTGCTCTCTCCCTCTCTTTGTCACCGTCATCTTTTACTTAAATGCTTAACTGCTTACTCGTCCCTCCTACACAAAAGTGATCGCTAATCGATAAACTTAGTTTTAAATAAAATAATAAAAGGTTTCACTATTTGAACGTCCAAATACTCGTATTTATTTCGTACGTAACACAATATAAAGCTTCCATTGTTCCACCAATACCTCGCTTTGCATCGTTTCGTTTTGCGTTTCTTCGAAGTTGCGTCGCTGCTGAATTAGTACTAATTTTCACTGTGCGTCGTTAGATTTTCGAAGTTGCGTTGTTTTGGGTTCGAGTCTTTAATTTTTGTTTTCTAAAAGATTACATCGATCATGCGATCAAAACTCGGGGATACCCTTTCTTACTGATAATCAACGCAATTTTAATACAGTTTTATTTTCACTTTGTTTTGTGAATTTTAGAGTTCAGTTTCAATTAGTGTGTTGTGCTTTTTGCACATATGTTTCCAATTTATTTATTGGCAGAGTTATATAATTTTTTTTACATATGTATGTACACTTGTAATTTTTTTAGCCAAATGAGCGGAGATAGAAAAAAAAGTATCAACTTGGAGACAAAATTAGATATTCTGCGACGATGTGATAAGGGAGAGAAGACTGTGACAAAGGCTATTGGTTTGGCTGCATCAACTGTCAGAACTATTAGAGATCGAGATGGGGATAAAATAGGAGAGGCTGCAAAATCTGCAACATCATTTGTAGATGCTAAAACGATGACCCGTACAAGGAGTGCTTTGATGACCAAAATGGAGCCCTTGCTTTTTATTTGGATTGAAAATCAAGTTGTGCAGAGAATACCATTAAGTAAAATGGTAATTCAAAATAAAGCAAAAAGCTTATTTCATGACATAAAAAGTAAATCAGTATCCAGCGATAATGCTAGGGGTAGTAATACAGATAAGAATGAAACATTTGAAGCTAGTCAGGGCTGGTTTGAGAGATTCAAGGTTCGAGCAAATCTGCACAGCATTGCTCTTAAAGGCGAAGCAGCTAGCGCTGATATAACTGCTGCAGAACGCTTCCCGACAGATTTAAAAGCGTTAATTGATGAAGGTGGCTATGATCCGAAACAAGTCTTTAATGTTGATGAGACTGGGTTATTTTGGAAACGTCTATCTAACAGAACTTTCATATATAAAACAGAAAAATCTGCGCCAGGATTTAAAGCTAGCAACGATAGTCTAACTCTTCTTTTTGGTGGTAATGCAAATGGTGATTTCAAATTTAAACCATTTCTCATTTATCAGTCAGACAATCCAAGAGCTATGAAAGGCTGTTTAAAGAATCTGCTTCCTGTCGACTGGCACTGGATGACAGCATCATTATTTCAAAATTGGGTTTCAACTTGCGCAATTCCCGAAATTAAAGCTTATTGCAACAAGGAAAACTTAAACTTCAAGCCTGTGGTCCCAGTAGACAATGCTCCTGGTCACCCAGTTTATGCTGATGAGTTGTCGAATACGTAAAATTTGTATTTTTGCCGCCTAATACGACATCAGTTATTCAGTCGATGGGTCAGGGAGTAATATCGACTTTTAAAAGTTTTTACCTTCGACGATCATTTAAACTTCCTTTAAATGAGACTGATGGACAAGATAAAAATAACATGCTAGAGTTTTGGAAAAAGTTCAACATTAAGAAAACCATAGACATTATTTCCGATTCGTGGGAGGAGGTTAAACCATCTTGCATGAATGGTGCTTGGCGCAAAATATGGCCTGCATGTGTTCACAGAATATGCGCTGAAGGAGTTGATGGTACACCAGCTGTTCGTCATGAAATTCTAATTTAGCTAGAGAGTTTAATTTTGATGGTATGGAGGAGACTGACATAAATGAATTGCTAACCTCGCACAACAAAGAATTGTCTAATGAAGAACTATTGCAAGTGGAACTGAAATTTGCTAATGATGAAGATGACAGTGACCGTTCAATAGAAATCACTGAAGAACAAAATTTAACCTCCAAACAAATATCCAAGGCGATGTGTTTGATAGACGAAGCTATGGAGATTAAAGAAAAAAAAAACGATCCTGACAGCGAAAGGAGTTTTAAAGTGTCCCAGGCGGTAGGTACGAATATAAATTGCTACAAGGAAATTTATTTTACGTTGAAAAAAAGCTGTTCAGCAAGCATTGGACCAATTTTTTGTGAAAGAAAGTCGACTTACGACAACAGCCACTATGGACTCCTCAGACAGTGATTAATTTTGTTTTTATAAACTTATTGATTATTTTATTTTGTTTTAATTTTTTTTTTATATTTTTATTTAAATTGCAATCTATCAGTATATACTGATAATAAGCAAATCTGTTGAAACATAAATATGACAATTGAAGTTGAACTTTTACATACAAGTACAACTATAAAAAAAAAAAATTTTATGGTTAACAAAATTAACAATAATAAATATATTTGTATGAATATTACTTTCAAATGATTAATTTATAACAAAATAGTATATATATCGTATAATATTAAGTGTTAACAACAATTAAACTAAAAAGAAAAACTAAAAGTTAATAAAAAAAAAAATATTTAAAATAAAATAAAATAAAAAATAAAATAAAATAAAAAAAAATAAATAAATAAATAAATAAATATGTATTAACATTATCTTTGTTAGTTCCGGAATGGAAGATCTAAGATATGATATCTCTTAAGTCTATTTATTTCATCAGTTTCATCTAGCAGAGTAATTGCCAAGGGGTTTACATGATTACTAAGTCTTAATAAATATTTTTCACTAAAGGAATTAATTGTATCTTTTACCGTTTTAATCTTGAGGTCATTGTGAATTGCTTCGTTAGTAATATACCAAGGTGATTGAACTATGAGTCATAGCGTCTTGGACTGGTATCTTTGTATTATTTCAATATTTGAATGACTTGCAGTTCCCCATAACTGAATTCCGTAGGTCCACACAGGTTTTAAAATAGCTTTATAAAGTTTTAATTTGTTTTCAATATTAAGTTGAGATTTATGACCAATTAACCAGTACAGTTTTTTATTTGTTAAATTTAAGTGCTGACGCTTATTTTTTATATGTTGTTTCCATGTAAGTCGACGATCCATGTACAAGCAAAGATATTTAACATAGTCATTTTTAGCAATCTGAACATTATTAATAAAAAGATTAGGACAATCTCCCATTCTAAGTGTAAAAGTGACATGTGAATTTGTTTTTGTTTGTTTTTTGTATGTATGTAGTAAAATTTTAATTTATTTTTGTTTTTTAAATGTTTGGTTGGTTTATTTTGTTCAATTTTCTTTTTAAAAAGTAGTATTTTCGTAACCCTGGAACATTTCTTCGATCTTTACATGGTTTGCTATAGGAAATCATGATTCACTTTGCGTCGTTTCAATTTGCATCGTTTTTTTTTTTGGAAGGTAACCACGACGCAAACTGAGGTATTGGTATATGTGAAGGGCTTTCATAGAACATCAAAGTACATAAAAAAAGGTTGCAACTAGTATGACGCATAAAGTGGCGCACCTTCGAACTTTAGAAAAGTCAAAGTTGGGTGTAAAATTTTCTTCTATTAATCCTTCGTTAACTACTCGTATGTGTATATACTGCACTTAAAATTAGCTTAACAATGCCAAAAGGTTCGCTCAAATCTTGAAGCAAATGAGTTTCATCGTTGTCCGTTTTCGTAAGAATGTTTTATTTCATATGCCTCTTAAGAGTGTATTTAAGGTACATGTGTGAACATTGCATTAATAATATTTTAATTTTGTGATGTTCTTTTCTGTTGAATAAAATCATATAATTGTAAGCTCTCATTTAAATATTTCACATGTCTTGTTATATTTGGAGCACTGGAACTGTTAACTATCGCTTACGAAAAGAGAAATTGGCCAAATTGGCCAAATTGGCCGCGACAGCGACAATGCTGGTCATTCAGCCGTAAGGATGTGATGACGTGCATATTTTAGTTTTACCCGAGTTGAACGCCTAAGTTCTTTATATGTTACTTAAGTATGTATATTACAAAATATGAATTATTATATTAAATCTACGAGGGATATAAATATGCATCTACATAAATACATACTTGTTCATATTTACACATAAGTAAATTGATTTTTTTAAAGTAATTTGTCATAAACATTAATTTAATTATCACAGAAGAAATTATTGATTTTATTGTTCTTACAATGTAGTGAAAAACGTATTTTGAAGGTACCGAGTTTTCCATCCATGTTTGTATTAATAGCAAATGTGTATGTTTAAACTACGTCCCTTTTTAGTTTATTCTAATGTTTGAACTCCCCTTTTTTTATCCATTTTATTCTCCCATTTATTTTAGTTGATTCTCTATGTTATTTTTTTTTTTGCCGAAGTATTTGTAAGGTTTGTAGCTGATAAAATTGATTAATTTATCTCTTTTTCTTTCCGATGTTTTCTGATCGCCAGATTGCGACAATAATGAAGGTAAGAAGAAGAAAATCCATTGAATACTTAACCGAATGAGTGATTGTATAATGATTATTTAAATAAATGATTAACGTGATGGAGACAGGGTTTTCTGTGGAGAGTCTGACAAACAATTTAGCTTGGTGCTAAACTATATTGTTCACCCCAACGCCGCCGACGCCGAGAGCTACAGATCGATATGTGTGTAGATCGATCGACATGTGGTGTCAGCTGGAAGGGGCAGAAGGACATTCTCCAATAAGGATTTGAGGAAAAAGTTATTTCTCGTGGGGTTTTCTAAAGACGTAGGTCTATGCCAATAAGCTATAATCAACTAATGTCCTCAAAGGCAACATAACATTGTTTTGGCCATTTAAAGCTAAATTATTAAGCTGACACTTACGCCTCCTTTAAATAATATAATGAATAACGTTAATAGATTACAATATCAACCCGTCCTTATTGGAACCTCCTTCACTTTCGCATATGTACCTTTTTCATGAGTATTTTTATCGAGTGATTGTTGTGTTACGAAGGTGTAAATCACTGCACTTCAAACGGCGTTAAAGTTGTTTCATTAGATTCGTTCATTTTGTGCATAAATTAAATAAATAAATAAAAAATAAATATAAAAACATATAAATCTGAAAAGTGATTATTAAATTCTCATATTTCTTGCGTCTATAATTCCATGACTTTTGTGCTACAATTTGTGCCGATTTTTATAGGTTTTAAATTAACAGGGTTTTAGCCCGCTTTCAAGGTTTCCACTTAGTACGTGCAACACTGATTTATTGAGGCAAAGAAAAATGTCTGGATCGAAAAGCTTTGTTTATTGTCAAAGACCTCTTCTAATGACCAAATCCAATTTTTTCCTCTTTAAAATAAAATGCCTATTTTATTCAAAATATTCGTTACAATACTTTTTTTCAGGAAAAGAAAAGCTTGACATTCTTTTTTTAGACGGTTGCAATAGCCGTGCTTGTTTTGCTTCTAGAAACTGCTTACTTCCATTATTTTGGAACTAAAATTAAAAGCCAAAACAAATCGTACTTGCTCTACTAATTTTACTAAATAGTTAAACAGCAATCATTCACTGGCTTTTTGGTGTTGCAATTCTATGCAGAGAATGTAATAATTGTTACTTTTGCTTGGCAAGCAACCGAAGACTGCTAGCAGGATTTTAAAGAAGAAGTATGCGCGTAGAGAAATCGTATGTTCACTACAACAATATATTGTTGCTGCAAACATATAATGGCAATTTGAGAACATTTTAAACAATACTTTATTTGAGACCAGGATGTTATTATTTACATTTAATCATTAAACGATTTCAATCCTTAAACATTACAACATGGTTGTGTTGAACAATAAAATTGTTGCTAAAATTCTAATCAATAAAAAAGTATTTTAACTATACAAAAAAATATAAAATTTCTAATCATAAAATGTTCCTAATAGACATTATATATTAAACTCTCTTGGTGTTCAATGAACCTATGAGGGTTAAGTGGTTAGCGCGTTGACTATTAAGCATTCGATGGCTTTAGTTGCATTTGTTCCTACCTCAGCTGCAGTAACATAAATGTTTTTTTTCTTATTGTTCGAAGATGATGATTTATTGGCCACCATATTATTCAATAATACTATGTTCCTATTACAATATGATTACCTCAATCATGTTTTATTCTTTGCTTGCAATAAGGTTCGCAGTTTTCGGATCAACATTTTGTGTATAAATAAACTTGCAAGGCTTCGCAACATGAACTCAGTGACCTTGTACGAGATTTAAATCTGAAAAAAAGGATCCAACATATTATTAGAATTACTTGTTGTTAAAAAAAAGTATTCAAATGCTCTGAATAAGTTTCGGTAGCTGCGTAGGGGTTGCTTTACCACGTAGTTGTCTACTTTGTACATTCAATTTATTACCGACTTGAGCTAGGATTCGAAAATATGCGAGTTTTCTAAGTAAATAATTTTCGAAACAAAAATGATCTTAAATGTCTATTACCCGTATAATATTCGCAAAATCGAACTTTTTTCGAATAAATTTTGAAACATAAATTGTGTACAATTAGTTTTTGTTGTTCTTTACTTTACGAAAAGCCGGAAAATAGAGAATTATCTTCGTGCAGTTCTTTCTAAATTTGTAAGAAATCGAATGATCGTCGTGAATTTATGTAGATTATTTTCTTTTTGGTGAAAAACACGGGATTAATACGAGAAAGTAACGGAATTTCTTATTTGTACAAGAAAAGTAAGAAGCAACATGCCATTTGTAAGCTTGAATTCATAGAGTGCGTGGAGTACACGGAGTACAATTTTGAAAAACTAAAACCCGACTAGTAAAAAATTATGCTTTAAAAGGTGTGAAACGAGAATATATTCTTAATTGAAGTTGCGAAATTCAAAGGATAGGCCTGGTCGTATGCCATCTTCCCTAACAAAATGATACATTTTAACAGTAGTAAGCGATTATAAGCTTTAGGGCAAAGTGACATATGACCACGGTATTGTCTAAACATCACAATTAAGGTTGAGAATATATTTTGCTTTCACAATTTTTAAAGAATGATTTTTCAGTAGGGTTTTAGTTCTTTATACTTGTTTTTATTTAAATTATTTTTGGGTTACAATTTTGCAATAAAGTATTAGTTGAGCCGTACATTTGTCGAAAACCTCGCCGATCCACTAAAAAAAAATTTTATGAATTAAAATTATTATTGCTTAAGTGTTAACGAGCGAACCTTCGTTGTTGATAGATACTTGAAAGAAAACTGAGCGGCAGGTAGGCTTTTCTTGTTTCGTATTGGATTAGCGATCCCACGCGGGTCCACAATTCGGCCCTTTTGTGTTACCTGAAGCGATAGAATAGTGTGAAGAAATAGTGAAGAAATTTAGGGGTATTGCAGAAGAATCACTAAGTCTGTGACGGTATGGAGTCACCGTTAAGCCAGCGACTGCTCCTAATGAAAGGAATTAATTCCCCGCAGTCCCACCTCCGATATTTCGGAGAGGCTACCGAAGGACTTTCGCCCGAGATGAATAGTTATATGTATGTATATACATATATGTATATGCATGTAGCATATAAATCATGTACGTTATTGAACCACCCTAATACAATTATTATTATATAACATTATTAATTACTTATAACAATATTCTGTTGCTAAGTGTTTTTTTTATAATAATTGACATGATCGGGCATGCAGAATTTTATTGTAACAATTTCTTTTCTTTCTTTTCATATTGTTACTAAGAGCAAAATTTGTATACATATAATTTAAATAAGCGTGATGATCGGGCATGCAGAATATCTCTGAATATCTCTCATTAATTTTTATACTGTTAGTAAGTCACAACAATGCTCATATTTACATTGTTGTTAAGACAAAACCTGTCACGATCGGGCAAGCATAAACATGCTTAAGTTTATTGTTTTCAACAATAATAACTTAAAGCATGCATATATATGTACATACATATTCATACATACATGCAATATTCTTTTTATTGCTCACTTACTCACGCCCAATGCGAAAGTAAGATGAAGAAACAAAAAACGATTGAAAATATAAAAGGCAGTAATTCTCAATAACGAACCAGTTTTAAAAATTATTGGCTCAGTGACGAAGTGTAAAAAATTTTAAATAATAAATTGTTCAAAAAGTCCTTAAAATAAAGGACTATTAAAAATTAATAAAATAAACATTTTATAAACATTTTTTATTGAAAACTTATCAACAAAACTATGAATCAGACGTTTGTTCTCCAAGGCAGGACAGAGGCATAGGAGGGGATATATCGTTTTCTCTCCTCTTCATTTTGACAACTTCTACAGAAGTAATTTGTAGACAGCCTCATTGTACATAACCAACAAAAAGCAAGAAATAAAACATATTTTATAAAATACTGGCTTTTGGCAACAGATTCGGAAGGTATCCGTAATGGTAACACGAGCGCGGGCAGAGCTAAGATGAAACGAGCGAATGTGGAGAACTAACTAATGGAGTTGCAGACAGGTTGATAGCATGATAACTAACTAGCCGCTACGATGTAATACTTCACAGCAGTCCCGTAGGTGCGAGTAGTAGGTGGGGGTGTGGTTTCGTAGGTGTCAGAAATGGCGAATCGTACATGATGGGGACACGGGTTACCAGTATCTATGAAGATTTCAAGCCTCCAGTCCGAAGACAAAAAAAATGTAAGTAGGTCGGCAATTAAAATATGAATTATTAAAGCTTGCTATACGGTTCTAAGGAATAAATTCCATTAATTAAAAAAAGGCAGAAGTGTGTCCAGATAAAACAAGTTATATCAATCCAAGTAGCTTTAGTGGAAGAAATTGTAGAAATCGAATCATAAACAATAACAATAATATATTCACTCATGCGCGTCAAACAAGTCTATGATTGACTTATAAAATTCGGTGTTCGCTCATATGCAATTTAGCTTACTCAATTAGCATTTGATAGCTGAAAATGTTCTCATGTCCTGACATTAGTGTTTAAAAAAGCGTGAATTCATGTGTTATGCGTTCTTATGTACGAAATTTCCTTTTATTACTATAATATAAAAGAGATAGTTGGTTTTATATAATCGTGGTAAGGTTGTTGTAAGGTGTCGGGTCTATTTGGTGATCTATTACATTTAATCTTTTCACTTTTCAGCACTTTTTAAATACACGTCACCAGAGTTGCATTGTGAAATTGATTATATGTATGGTGTAATTAAGTACTAATTGTTCATTTTATTGAATGCATTCTTGAGCTCAATTAAGGTCTTTATTGCGTAAATTTTCTAAGGCGTATGTGTAAACATCCAATTGTTTTCGTAAACTGAAACTTAAGCAAAAAATTATATTTTAAATGCAAATAATAACGTATGTGTCTCAATGTGAGCTCTTGTGCAAAAATTACAGTCAATTTTAGTCTCAGAGAAAATAAAACATATTTACAATTCACGAAAATGACGAAATTTTTTACTGTTATCGGGCCTAAGAAACTTTATATAAAAATAGTGCAAAATAATTAACCTTCAATAATTCTGCACAACATTTTCCTTTTAAGCAACAAATAACGAAAAAACACTATAACTGAAATAGCAGAAAATTTAAATCGAAGACAAAAAGGCGTTAAATATCAAGCTGCTGCCGAAAAGCATTTTGAACTCCAAATCGAAAATAACAAAATAAACTTTTGTAGTTTGTGGTGGGGAAAAAAAAACTCAAAATCTTTTAAAAACTACAACATTTTTATTAAACATTTTACGATTTTATAAAGCCAACAACAACAACATAAAAAAAAATTTACAAACATAAAAAAAACAAAACTATAAAAAATCTTTACTTCATTCATTTTGCCAAAAACGCATGGCGGATGTTCTAAGCAGCAACCGAGCAAAAAGTAACAAAAAAAAAAAAACATTGTTAAAAACCATGTAAAAATTTGTTGCATTTTAAGCATTTCGTTTTCAAGCCACAAATGATAGAAAAAAAACCGAAACACTCAAAAAATTGTTGTTTACATAAACAATTGTTCAGGACGCACAACAACCGCAGCTAACGGCTAAGAAGTGGTTCGCTTTGCTGCAACTCTACAGCATCAGCCGCACAGCCCCAAACCAATGACCTCAAAATCTATTAGCATGTCTGGTCATAAAAACAACCAACCACCGAAAAAATTTTAATTTTTTCAGTTTTTGGTTGTTTATTCTTTTAACTCTTTGGTTGCTGGTTGCTGGTTAATGGTTAATTTTTTTTTTGCTTCAGTTGCAGTCTAATTTGTTGTTTTCTTCGGATTCTTGACCAGAAATTAATGTCAGAAAACTGTTAAGCATGAGTTTAAATCAACAGCTGCCAATTTCTTGCTCAGTTGTAAAACTGCTGCATGAAAAAAAGAAGAGAAAAAACATTTTTATGAGTTCATAAGGTCATTTGTCTAAGATGTTGTTTTCAGCAGAGTACGAGTATTTAGTGGTTGCTTGGCTTTTAGAACTGAAGATTCTTTGTAAATTAATCAAGCGAAATATTTGAAATTCAAGAAATAAAATTTTATTATTCCAAGTTGGTCATGCCATTTGTAACACTTTGAAGGAGTAAGAGGTTTGCATGAATAACAACGGGTGTTTGGCTTAGGATCGAACATGTTGTTTTTGCATGATGTAAAAGTGTGTGAAGCAGGTTTTCACTGAGATTTCAAATTGAAATGCGTCTGAATCGATTATTCTGCTTAAATATCTGTAAAGGGCGCCTTAGTGAGATATTCATATTTCAGAGCAGCCCTTACTGAAGTTGTACAAGCTTGTAGTTATTGTAGGCTCTGTAATGTGGTCAACACTCGAAGCTCATGTCCATCGAGCCAAATAAGATCATAAGCTGATTCTTGATTTGATATTCCGACAGGGTGTTTTGATGTAGAATTTTAGAACGAATTTCCGTCATCCCTTGTCAAGTTTGGTTTGGAAACAAACCGGTTTCGGCTATGTGCCATCTTCAGTGTCATTTTTCGTTATCAGAAGTTTGCATCCTTCTGCACTGAAGATGGCACATAGCCGAAACCGAACCAAACCAAACTTGACAAGGGATGCCGGAAATACATTCCAAAATTCAAGATCATAAGCATTTATTTAGATTACATACTTCAAAAAGTTATACTTTAATAATGATTGAAATTTTAAAGCAACGTTTTTATACCCTTCACAAAAAGTGGAAAAGTTATATATAGGTTTATCATTCCGTTTGTAATTTATTCTGGGATTCATTTCCGACCCTGCAAATAATATATGATTATTCTGGATCCCTATAGGTAGGGACGTTTAGTTAACGATGTTTGTCTGTCCGATGTCGAATCCAACTTTCTGACAGCATTAGTCAGCAAACGCTCTTGAAATTTAGACGATTTGATCAGGGCATCGGACGAGTTTTCGCTGTTTGAAATAAGCAATACCGGTCCACAAGAACCAGAGATATGTGTAAAAAACAGGGAAAGCCGATAAAATATGCATATTATGAATCCTTACCAAAATTACCATAAAGTCCCGCTACAGAAATTATCTACCCGAGGGCCCGAGATATCTAACCGGCCTACACGTTAGACCACATAAATTTTTTTTTCAAAAACTTAAAAAAAAGACAAATACCTCCAAAAATCCCAATTTATAAAAAAATTCCGAAATATTCAAAATTTTGCCCAAAATTTCTAATTCACCAAAAATATGAAATTTTACCATAAATCCGAAAAAGTGTAAATAAAAATTGATAATTGCCAAAATAACCAAAATTTCACCAAAAAAAGTACAAGGGAAATTTTGAAATTGTAACACAAAACTCAAATACAAAATTAAATTTTAAACCATAAAATTAAAAATTCGCAAACATCAACCTTTTATAAAAGCCGTTGAAATTTTAATAAAATCCATGTTGAACTAATATAAAAAATATATAATTTCACCACAAATCGGCAATTCAAGAAAAATCACAAAAAAATTAAAATCAATTAAATTAAATGAATTTTACGATAAATCTAAATTAAACTAACAAGTAAAAAGGAATGAAAATATCACCACAGTGTGGGAGTTTATAAATTCAAACTTTAGTAACAAAATTTTAATTGCGAAAATAAAAACAAATTCCTAAAAATGGAAATTACAAATAAAAATCCGAAATGGCACTAAGAACTAAAAAATTCACATTTATTAACAAACTGACATCTTAACAAAAACACCATGAAATCAATTTTCAACAAATTTTAAAATTTCACCGCAAAATATTTAATTTTACCAAAATTTTGCCAAAAAATCTATATAAAAAACAAATTTCACCACAAATCGAGAAATCATAAAAAAATTCACCAAAAGATTTTAAATTTCTAAATTCGAAATTAATATGATAAAACGAAATGAAGTTATCGAAAGAATAAAATTTACGAAAATCGAGATATGTCACAAAAGTAATCAAAAAATCGATTTATACTCAATTGAGGAATTTTATGAAAATTTTACAAAAAATAATTTATCAAAAATTGATAAACATTCCGCAAAAAGGTAAAACATATAAAGAAATTAAAAAAGCTGAAATTGAAAACAAAAATTCCATCTATTAACCGGAAGCCAAAATTACATCGGAAAAAGTCTGCAAAACATTTTTGGTTGTTCATGCTTAGGTGGAGGGTATGTAAGATTCGGCACAGCTTGTTTTTTTTCAAAAAATGTATGTGCTTTCATAGAAAAATAAATAACAAAAAGCAGCCAAACTCAAAGAAACTAACAAAAAATAAAAAAAGTCTCTTAGGAAATTGGTGCCTAAGTATGATATGCATATCAAAATATATACTTGCGTAAAAACCTATAATTCTTCTAATTTCTTAAACCGTTTAAATAATAAAAATCGGTTGAAAAATAACTGAGTTATGCGCCTCATTTACCCTAGAACCAATCCGATTTGTTTTTAATAACTTGAAGCTTTTAGGGTGTTTGTAAAATTTTGAAAACAGATTATATTTGTGATCTACTCTACTCATAAAGACCTTTAACCAACATAATATTTTAACAGTACGCCGTGCTATTGGAGTTGTGCCGGTCACGAACTAGTTCGTTCAGTTGAGAGATTGTTTCAAAAACAACAAGCAATTTTCTATTCTTATGTTTGACACACCACAATCAATTTTCTGAAATTGTGATTGGCAGCGATATAACTGTGATTGGCAGCGATATGTCTTATTCAGTTAAATACAAAATCTGAACTTCATTACCGTGTGAAAATGAACAAAAATTGTGCACCGATTTTAATGGAATGTTTGAACTAAATTTTTGTTATTGTTTTTAATTTTTTATGAGTTTTTTAAAAACAAAAATTTCTGTACAAATTTGTTTTCCCACAATTCTCTGATATCTCTGAAACTACTGAGTAGATTAAAAAAGAATGTTGACAAGGCATAAAAATAATATTGTTGGCGAACTTTGGATTTTTTACTTAACTAAATACGACAGTTGTATTAACATATGTCGTCGAACTGCTTCCTTTTTGAAAGAACAGAAACAATTTGGAGAAATCGAGTACAGATTTGAATTCATCACTCCAAATATCATAAGAAACAGCTTTCTGTTGCTCCTGCCCAACACGTTATGTACTTGTGTTATTATTAAACATTAAGATTCTGGGAAATGGGTTTAACTCAAAAATTTCAAAGTTTGAGGTTAAGGAAATTCTTATATGAATTCACAACTGGCAGGTTTTTTGAACTGGATCATTATCGGGTCATGTTTCTTTAAAAATTGGCCTGACGTTCAATATAGCGACGTGAAAATCGAGTTCTGCCACAATTATCTTGCCAAGTCAGTGCGATATGTCATACAGCTTGGCAGGTAAGTGGTGGACGTTACTCTGTTACTGTTTTCATACGAAAAGGCCCAGTATTGCGATCAAGTGATTTAACACCATTGCATTTCTTTCTATCGAATCGTTGGAAGTCTTTGGACTTTCTCAGCATCCAAACATTTTAAGATAAAATTCAATTCAATCGTCCGAAGAGTGCATATGTGCCAGCAAAGCTGCGGATCATTGCGATACTCTATTATATACATAACCGTGTCGTAATTACTTTATGTTTCAAGAAAGAAAATACACCGGAAACAATGTTTTAATTTATTTAATTTATGCCTTACAATTTTTATAATTATAAAATATTCTGTTCCGATTTCCGAATAACTAGAACGTTCCTCATAGAGAAAAATAACTCTATGACATTTTTCTATTAACAAAACAAAAACTCACAATTGACAAGCCTTTCATTTTTATAACTGACAAAAAATTATTAATTATCGAACAAAAATATATATTTTTAATCACATACTCGTAAATTGCAAAACATCAGCGATCATTTCAGGAAAACTACAACAACAACTAGAACATTTCCCCATAATAACTTCAACCCATTGAGTGAGAGTGTGTGCGATCGCAACAATGAATAAACTTGATGCAACATTGGATGATATGCAAAATACGCGCTTCAGCAACATTTACCATGACCTCGTCAAACAAATGTCAAAGCAAACACAATTCACCGAAATCGAGGTGCAGAGCATACTCTTGGTCTACCACAAGTTTGTCTTGGCCAATGGACCCAAGGCCAAGATGATGACCAAAAAACAATTCAACAATCTCTTCCTAGTGCTTTTCAAAGTTTACGATTTGCAAATAATTGAAAGAATTTTAATGCTGCTGACGTCCGACTTAAAGAAGGAAGTGGATCCAATAGCCTGGGTGAAATTGTTTTCGGTATTCATGTCCAACAAGCTGGAACCGAAAATGAAATTTACTTATCAGGTAAAATTTAAATGAATGAAATTTTGCTTTTACATTTTAATGAGAACAGGAAAACCCCAAAGATTTACAATGTGGGCGCCACCAATTCGTTAACACGCGAGAATGTCACTCTGGCTGTGGAGAAATTTTTCACTGGCGACGATGAAGATGAGATCAATGAATTAAGATCGGTAGTTATGCTAATATTGTTTTTTAATAAAAAAAAAAAAAATAATTAGAAATCTTTTTCAGGACATGGTTGAATTGTTATTTCGCAAATTCGATGTGGATAAAGATGGTTTTATTTCTTATGATGACTATTCCTCTGTGGTCACCAACCAACCAATGCTACTGGAGTTTTTAGGCCAGTGCTTTCCAAATGTTGATGGCATGACTGTCATTGCATACTGCGCCAATATATTATCGAAAATCCATTTTCCCAAATCGAAAATTGATGATTAAATTTCTGCATTGGGTGATAAACATTTGCGCCGATTACTACAAATGGTGCCAATAAATATCTATTTTTTTATTTTCGTACACATCCTCTGTTACCATACACCGAGAGCCGGCTTAAGTGTTAGGGGAAAGTTATTTTTAATTGAATATTTTTTTTGTTTTTAATAACGTCCCATTGCCCTGCACTCATCAATAAGTTGCTTAATATTATAAAATAGAAGATGGCATGACTTTCCTAACAATATAAATGTAAGTTATAGGTGAAGCGATATCCACTACTACTATTCGGTTGTCAATCAAAAGTTCTAAATGATTTCGAAACAATGTAAAAACGGAATTTTGTTAATTATAGTGTACAACATCAAAGGCTTCCCAATCATATTGTAGTCACTCATATATGGGTAATGGCATTACTGCTATGTATCGAGTAGACCGTGGTTTTTTTCGATTAAAATCCCGATTTTTATTAATTGACAACAAAGTAGTCTTCATTTTTTATTGTACTGGCACATGCAATAATATTTTTATAGTATTTTATTGTGGCAACATCACAGAAGATCATTTTGGTATTAACTATTAATTTGTCTTAGAAAAAATCGGTTGCACAAATGAAAGATTAAATGCTTCTGGTTTGTTTCTAAATCTTCATAAATTCGAATTTTGCGAAATCAGTCTTTGGAAAATGCCGATTAATCGGTCACTATAATGACTACTTTTACTCGCTCTATGAAGAGTATAAATAAAAAGAAGCCTGTGCATGTACATAAGTATGTTGAACAGTTTTGTCGGCTGCTTTGCTAAAATATAAAATCAAAAATCGATCCATCCCAAGATGATTTTTGAACCATTTTAAAGTTAATGCAGTAGAGATTAAAATGCCGAAGAAGTGGTGAAATGTCTATTATATAATATAATTAAGGCAATCAAATTATTACAAGTTAATGAAAATCTTTTACAAACATTTTACCGAAAACTATTTTCGGTTTTAAATCGTTTGGTTTTGAGCTATCGATACTTTCTTGGTTCTTTTTTTAGCGACTGTAAGTTGGCTACTCGGACTTAAGCCGGATTAATGCCCGTTAGCTTTTTTTCAATTTGATCAAAGTTGTTTGAATAATTATTCGTTTCGTCTTTAAAATCTTACCTTACTGAACTAAACGTTATTCCGGTTTGGTTTGGTTTTCGAGCGAGGCATAGTAATATTAAACAAGTCGTAGAATTGTCGCGATTACTAGATCTGCACTTGAAAATAAGCAATATTGTTTACCTTCATTTATTTACATTTTCCAGACGTTTCATAAAGTCTGGCATGATGGGATATTTAATAATGTAACTCAAGTTCTGAAAACTCCCGCAAACTACTAAAGAGCTATATGACAGATAGAAGGTTTAAAGTAAGGTCAAGGGATCATTTTTCTAAAACAAGGGAAAGGACTTGCTAACGAAGTGGAGAATAAAGATAAATCCATCGACATATGCTCATGTAACTCTTTCCCGCAGAAGGGAAAATTACCCACAAATAACAATAATAAATACCACTGATCCAACGGAAACCAACGTAAAATATTTGGGTATGAACCTCGATAGACGCCTAACTTGGTCCCACCATATTGAGGCGAAAATAAAGTCAAACAAAAAAATTTTTTGTCTAGCCATAAAGCAAAGTTGCTGCATGTGGTATAAAGTTCGGCTTTTGGACGCTGTTAAGCCGCTTTTACATCTAGAAAAGTTACTATTTTGTTGTGCCTTATGAACTGATGGCAAAGTTTTTCTAAAGTAATGGTGACTAAAATCATCAATATCTTTTCCATCACATGATTTACCAGCCATATTGTAGAGTGAAGCCAAAATCTATTTACGAGAAGAATTAATCTAACGCATTATTTTGAATTTACGCCGCGTTATTATTTTTTTTGCTCCTTGTAATAAATCTTTTTTAAAATAAAACAAATACATTTTTTTAAAGTTGCATTTCTTTGCTCGATTTCTGCTTTTTAGAGAGATTTGAACAGAAAGACAAGTAGTTTTTATACATCAATGAACTATGCCATGAAAAACAGTAAACATCGTTACAGACGAAGGATTTTTGTGTTTAGAAACACAAAATACCAACAAATTTTGATATTTTGGGAACCAGAAAAGAGCATGAATTTAACATAAAAACTTCGCTATAGACGAAGGAACATCAAATGGAACATGTCAATGTTTTCTTTAATGTTCCCTCGGCGGCTTTTGAAAGTTTTCGGTAGCTTAAGTTCTTGATAGATTTTTGTTTAATAAGCAACATGAAGTTGTAAAAACGTACAAACATTTTCAGCACTGGAGTGAATAATATACATGAAATATCCAATAATAACCAAACAGCGGCCATTTGTGTGCCAGTGCAAGCCGGAAAAATTAACTGCTACAGCACGCTTTCAGCGGTAAAGCAGTAGACGTGTTTATATATTCAACAGAAGCTTTTGATAATTTTGTCGTTCGATTCTGTAAATATGCAACCCTGATGAAATGAAAAGACTCGGCGTTGAGAAATTTTTCTAAAAATAATGAGAGCCATACGGCTGTCTGTCTAACTTCCATCCAAATTGTTTGACAGCTTTCACACTATAATACAAGGCGAATTAAGGCAGGTTAATTCCCCAGGGCAGCAGCTGTTGTCACATTTTAAAATGATTAGATGTCAAAATTTTATATAAAATTTCTTTTCGCCATTTCCGCCCTTTTTATTAAGGACTTGGACATCCCACACTGCGCTGGAAATGCCTGTTATATATTTGCATATTACTATTTGCCTAGATATAATACTTTTTTATTTTGCTTTTATTTTTTAAGTCTTTTTACTCGATCTAGTAGTGTGAAAGGTGCAACACTGGCGACAGATTCATTTGCAGAGAAAGTATTTGTTCACTTTTCTAATTTTTTACATGATTGAATCCTACGTTTAGCCAACTCTGTGAGAACTCACTTTGGATTTAAATTTATTACGACAATCACGATATTTATTTTGTTGTTAAAATTTTCCAAAACAAGAAGGAAAACAAAAAAGCAGTTTCTCATTACAAAATCATTTATTCCCAGCACAAGTGTGTGGTAATCGCAGTGATGACTACAACGCTGCTGATGATCATCATTATGAATAGATAAAATCTATAATGGCTTCGTTTTCGCCCTCTTGGTCGTACGAAAGAGTGCCAACAATTTATTTATAATTAAATTACAACAAACCACAATTAAAAAGAAGATAAAATGTAAAACGTCTTCAAAAAAACTGGTGCACAAAACCACAAATGTATTGCAGGAGAGAGCAGTCATTTGGTTACATGCATAATTTGGCAAAAACCACAATGATAAAAATAATAATAATAATAAATTAACACAGTGGCACAGACAGAGTAAGTGGCTTAAAAATTCATTAAAAACACAACAGAAATAAATACACATATACATACATATGTGTGTAAGTGCCTTCAAATGTGTGTATGCTGTTTTTAAGACTTCTCTTAGGCTGACAATTTGACACTACTGACTGACTGACTTTACGTGACTTTAGTGTGGAAGGCAGCCATGAAGCTCATTAATTACAGGATGATTATTTAAACATCAACGATTTCATTGTTTTAGGGTGTTTATATTACACATATATGTATCTTTCTGCACTTCTGTATGAAATAACAATTCCTTTTTGGTTATGTATTTTGTATATAATTTTAACACTAAGAAGTGTTAAAAGATCTAATAGAATTTAATTAATTTTTAACCATTAATTAAACACACATAACATTTTTCTCTAACCGACTGATTAAAGCAAGTCTTAATATGTTACTACATTGCCATAATTTGTTTATGAATATTTATTTCTTGTTAGAGCCAAAGTTTGTATTTATAATTTATGGAAATTACACACTAGAGTTTTGAGTAAAGAAATATGTAAATACGACTCTGTACAACTTAAAAGGCTTTTGTTGTTAACTTTGTGTTGAAAGAGTAATTAAAATATATAAATAACAGCATAATTTTAAAGCTGATTACAATTAATTTACTCATTATATAATTATGCTTGTTGCATAATGAAATGTTTGGGGTAAAAACAAAGTGTGAGGCGGGAAAAACAAAAGACTTAAGAAGAAAACTTTTTTCTTTATAGATTTGGTTTTAAGAGTTTGTTTTCCTTTTGACTAAACTACTTCACGATCAGACTATGTTTCATGTTAGTTGGTATATATAAGAATATTCCAACTTCAAGTAAACGAGAAATTCTAATCGCAACAAAAATTGAATTAAGTTTCATTAAAAAAAATACACAAATACAAAACTAATTGTTTTTTCTAGAGGTTACGAGATCCATTCGAAAATTTTCGTAATTTCGTTCACAACAGAGCTGAGATCTTTGTTCAAATTGATCCTAGGCTTAGCATGTGTAGGATATGATATAAATATTTACTTCATGGCCCGGAGATCATACATTTTCCTGTTGGAGTATTGACGGAAGTAGCTCAAGAAGGAAGGAAGAGAGATTTTAAAAATTATTGAGAGCATTTTTTTCGCAAATGCAGCTGGGAAAATTCCAATGAAGTTCGCATTCATATATATTGCACAACAAAAGGAGAAAAGAAAAAGAAAGAAGGAAGAATATTAATCGAAGTAAGAACTAGATCCTTTTAATATTACGTAACACTTCACAAGAAGTACGTGATAATGATTATTATCATGACAATGATCTACATCATTTTGAGGAGAGTGATGATAAAAACTATAATTGCTTTTAATGTTTATCATGATAGTTATACAGATTAATAAATTATTGCAAAATACATATAAATGCACAATGTTTTAAAATCTTGTTTGTTTTATTATCTCATCAATTATATCCATCTCTGAAATAATCGCCACTTTGGGTACAATCGAAGCCACTGTGCGTCCTTCTATACTCCAAAGAAACACCATTACGTGTTGGGTACTTTTAGAGGTAAATATGTTGGGTCAAAATGGTACTTCTGGCATCTTCTATATAAACACAGAGTTACAATTTTAAACATAGAAGAAGCAGAGACGTTTGAAAATTTTTAAAATTTCGAGATTAAAAGCTTAAAGAAAGGTTAAAATTGGCACCTTTTATTAAAGAAAGAGTTACGTTATTGAGTGACAGATTACAGAAAACAAAAATTTCCACCTATTAAAGATTTTGTTTGGTTTAAATTAAATTAAGTTAAAATTAAATTAAGTTTTTAATTGGTTTAATTAATTATTAATTTTACACTAGCAGGCGCTGTCAAACGTTTTTTTGTCTTCCAGGCAAATATAATATTGATTTGCAATATTGTCTGAAGTTTGAAGCCCCAGTAAAACTTATTGGCATATTCTTTCCAAGCATGCTGTTGCGGTTTGAATTGCTTAAAACAAAGCTCATTGGAAAAGAAGTTTTATAACTCCTAATATTTGAGTTTACTTTCAAATCCTCGTAAGAATTGCTCAACATTTCTGGAAGTTATATTTCCACATAATTGTCTTAATTTCCTTCACTAAAGTCTTAATGTGCTGGTAATTTTAAAAATTTTTGTCTCAAACAAATGCAATAATTTTAGAAACGATTGTTGTTATTTCAATAACAGCAATTGCTAAATTAATTTAATTGTTTCTTTTCGTATTTTTTTAAAAATACGAAATAAACATAAAGTTTACACGGAGTAATAGATTTGGCTTTTAGCAATGACATTGTTTGATTATGTAGTTTGAGATACTCTTAACTACCTCATCATTTAACAATTGATCTTCATCTCTCTATTTTTTTTTGTTTGTTTAATAAAAAGAAGAACAACCAAAGATTGTTTGCCAAACTAACATTAAATAAAAAAAAAAAAAAATAAGTATGAGAGCAGAACCAAACGAAGTAATAGAATTACGATTTTGACATTTTTCCTATTATGTCACCTTGTAAAAAGACAAGCAAAGTGCATCAACCAGCCAGCTAATCACTATTATCACCAACACTCCACCAGGCAATGGATGTCTAAAATGCCGAAGAAGAAACAAAAATAAAAAACAAAAGACGTAAACAACGAACTTGATATGTTAACATTTTCATTCTAAATATTTCTAGATTTAGTTTTTCTTACAGTTGTTGTTGTGCAGTTTTTGCATTACGACAAATTGTTTTATTTATTTAATGCATATAGATGTGTGTGTGTATATTGATTAGTAAAAAATTATTCGTATGCAGTGTTGCCAAATGAGCAGACTAATTAATGTGTGTTTTTACACAATTTTTTTAAACGTATTTTAGCTTCTCTGAAATGCTTCTCTTATTTATAATATTTTCCGTTTTTTATTTTTTTATAACAAAATAAATCTAATGCGTTAATGTAATCAGTATAAACCTTAAAAGGCGTCTCTACAATCGTCATTTACATTTACGTCAACTTCCAAAATGTCAAAACAGCAATCTTAGCAAGGTTTGTGAATTAGGGAAAGAAGAAAATTTTTATTATTTTTTATTTTTACAGAACTTTAGACAGTTTGAAGATGGTAAATGTTTGGTGTAACTTAGTAAATTTGACATAACGTAGCTTTTTTATTGCAGGCTATCAACAAATCATAGAAATTAGTATTTGCTATATTGTTACCGATTTTCTACATTAAAAGTCGTACAGCATTTTTTTAGTATTTTGATTTGAAATCTCCTCAACACTGAAGGTATCTAACTTATTAATTACAGAGTTCGTTACCGGCTAAAATGATTTTAAAATCGCTAAATTAGATGGGGTAAATTGACATTCGTTAGTTTAATTTTTTAGTTATCAAAAATTAAGCAAAGGATTGCTCAAAATAAATTTTAATGGGAGTAAACAAATATTTTTCAAATCCTACTGAGAGAGCTCTTTTACAATACAGAAATTGAATGATAGCCAGATAAAGCTTAAAGGAGATGGTGTAAAAAATAAAATGTGTAGTACAGCATTTTTTTGTGTCTCTCTCCACTTTTCTCAGTTGCCGTCTTGTTGCTTCCTATAAGTTTGAATAGTTTTAGCAAGTTCAAATGATTGAAGTTCAAATTGAAGAAATGTATGTCATTCAATTTCCCTAATGTAAAAACGCTTTTACTTAATTCACAATCAGTGTTCTTTAATTAAATTCTTTAACTCTAATTTGTTTGCTCATACAAGTTTTTATTGAAAAAGAAGTTTCTTGAGATATTTTTGCAAAAGCATGTGGCAACACTATTCGTAGGTTAGAAACAGCAAATAATGTCTGTTTTATGTCTTAATGTCTTATGTTGCTGATAACTTCTTTTATACTCGTAATAACAAGCGGCATTAGCATTTTCTTCATCTTCATATAATAGTTATTATGCGGATGATTATAATGATGATGATGATAATGAGTAGAATAAATAATAATGACTAAAGAGAAACATTATGTTTGAAATGATGGTGATAATGCTGAGTTTATTTCAACTCCATCTTAAATGCCGGCTTATAAATCGAATAAAGTGATACAAGAAAACCAACAATAATATTGTAATAAAAACAAGTTATGATTTTTATTTAATTATAAATTGACTGGTATTTGTTGGTATTGTGTTTTGTTGGCCCCTTTCTAAACAATTTATCAAGTGGTCATATAAATTCTATGTTGATACTTAATATTTTTAACATAATATTTATCATGTCATTGTTAACATTTTAATAAATAAATAAATATGTAGAAGAGCTTTTGTATTAATCAGCCTTATTTGTCGCCTTTCGAAAACGGTATAACACCACGTGTTATTAGCGGAATACCAGCCGCTTTACTTCAAAAAGATCTTTAAAACTTAATCCTCACTTATGCATGAATTATGATCGAGTTATGGCGGTCAAGATTTACCCAAAATTAATTGGATTTTAAAAATACAAAAACCCAACGGCCTAAGAAATACATTTCAAATTAAAAAGCTTAATTTGAAAGCATAATAGTATTGATTACTAATTTATTAATATTTTTGTGATATTTAGAATTTATTTTGTTTCTGCAAAATTTAAATAAACTTGTTGGCTCTAAACACGTCGCCCCTAATCGTTTTATAAATGATTGGATGGAATAAACGAAAAATGTATCCAGTTTGTTGTTAATCTTATAAATTGGTGTTAGTTGTTTTTTTGAAAATATTTTTATTAATAGCAGTGATTTGTTTTGTTTGATTTAATGTTCTCGTTCAACTTGCTGTTTGTTTGATACATAATGATTTAAATATATAACTGTAAAGCAAATGCAAATCAAATTCATCCAAATAAACAAAAACAATAATAAAACGTAGGTGCTGACATTGTACGAGAGTAGTTTAAAAATTACGCAACATAGCAGACATATAACGTTTAAACCTAAGCTCTTGGTAAATAAATTTCTTCCGTCGATTTCTAAGAACCTGGAACTGTCTTTTTAGTCAGATCTAGGAGATTTCAATTACTATTAGTAATTAATTACACATGCAATTCCACAATTTAAATTGAAGTAAAAATCTATTACACACAATTGTAATTGTAACTGAAATATAACTGAGACCCTGCAGGTTAGCCCGTTATAAAAATTATCAATTATCAATTGCCATGAGCCGCAGTTTCGACCTCTCAATTATTACAAGATCTTTTACTACCGGCCCTTTTTATATAGCTTAACTTAGGTTAGGTCGAGGGCAGCGCACATTCGTCCTTTGTTTATAAGCAAACAAATAGGGTAATACTTCCGCCCGTTGTGCGCTCTCCATTATGAAAAATCTTCACCTTTATAGGCACTCTGTTCCCCCGAACAAAGGTCCTAAATAGTTGCCAGTCAATATATTTGACATGAAACACGTCCGGTAAACTCTTGGTCGTTGAAAATCGGGTCCTTATTTGTGCAATAGCGGACCCGTGGCAGAGAAAGT
This sequence comes from Phania funesta, assembly GCA_963932375.1. NCBI lineage: Eukaryota > Metazoa > Arthropoda > Insecta > Diptera > Tachinidae > Phania > Phania funesta. The sequence goes on along the minus strand of OZ010652.1, from coordinate 94,183,591 downwards.
TTTCCATCGTCTCGACAATCTCTTTGCATGCCCGGCACTTATCATTATCCGCACACCGTACATGGCGTAGATGTGCCCGCAAGCTGGAGTAACCCGTCAGATTTGCTGAGTCTCGGCAAGCTTTTCGTTTTATCCCGATTTGGGTCTACCCATAGGATCTTTGTTATTCTCCCCACCGTGTTGTGATAAAATAGTGCTGTGTGGTCCGTCTTTGCCTAACTTTTCAGCTCAGGTATAAATCGTCTGACTGTTGGCTCGTTTGTTTCCGACCACTCCATAGTAACCCGGCATTCGAGAATCGTGCATGGATCTAACCCTATCGGATTCTAATGCCCGTATTGTGGGTTGGCTGCTCGTGAAGATGTTAGTCTCCACGGGCATGTCAGTTCCACTGAGCCCGTTTAGACACTCCGAGATCGCACGAACTTCCGCTTGGAGGATCGTATTGTGATAAGTAATACTTTCGTTCAATTTAGAAAACGGGGCTGAAGCCGAGCAAGCAATAATATTCCGATAATATCCCGATAATATTCTTTACCACGATTTTGGAATTTTATTCCTCGGATTTATCGTTATCGGCTGCGATTTGGGCCAATGCTTCTTACGCAGTAATTTTCAGCTGTACTGTAATTAGTGCCATAGCATAGTCAGGTGGTTATTGGTCCCTAGTATTGGGACCCTGCATAGCGTTCGACCTTAAGTTTTTGTATAGACTCGCGTGAGTAAAGACAAGGTGTAGTGAGTGTTTGTCTTTTTTGTCGTAGTTCCGATGTGGAACATCTCAACAACTAAACATGACAGAGAAGTTGATCCTTTTAGGTAGTTTTAGTGAAATAGGGGTTGAATGTTAGCGAATCTGAGATTGTACCCGATTATAGAAAAGTCCTTTTCGCTTTTCGGCTAATGGTTTTAAAAAGTCGAACTATTGTAAAGCCTTGGCTCCTACCCAATCCAACTACTTGAGTATAGTCGAAATACCCAAGTCTTCTGTTCTTTCGTTATAGAGTAGGATTACCTATTATTTCCATTCTGTGGTTGGACTGGTTAAACTTCTAAAACATGTCTCCTTATATTTTTGATAAGAATGTCTCCGATTCAATAATATGCAACCTTTAGTCTACGGAAGCTCTCTGGTTTTCTGTGGACATGAATCTAGAATTGGCTCTGCGTAATTGTACCATAGCATATAAACCCTGCGATGGTGACAGAATACAGAGTTACTATTTCAAATATTATCTGACTGATTTGCAAATTCAGGAATATGATGTTTTTCGGCTGTACATTGAAGAGGCTTAGATTGAGGAATCTGCAGCACAGCTAGTAATTACACGAACATTGCGATGAGAAAGTGGTCTACAGCTACTGCTAGCCAGCCAGTGATTGCTAACGCTGGCAGTAAGAAAAGTTCATCTCGAAATAATGACTTTTTTATTTTTATAAGACATAAACGTTGGTTCGAAGACAGCAAAACAAACAGAAAAAAGCTGATAATTTTTATTCTACTATACTTTCATAAAATCAATTGAATCTTCTCATTCGCCTCCGTCTAATCTTCTGCTCCGTTTATATGAACAAAAAATGAATCTTCAACCTCAAGAAATTAATCTCTTTCGTTTTCTTTTGGTAGAAATAGTGATATTCTTTGGACAAAAGGATTATGATGAATAGCAGAAAATTGAAAAATACGTTGAACAAAAGAATTTAATTTTAATTTTATCTTCATACTTCAAGTGTGTTATGCCACAAGACATTTTTCTTGCAACTATATGTACTCGTGTAGTGAAATAAATAATTATAGCTTTAGTGCTTTCAACAACAGTAACACTTTATGCAAAAGATCTATTTTCTGGTGTAAAATTCATAATTAGAAATTTGTGACTCTAAGCACAATGGGGAGGAAAATACTTAATTTGAAAAAACAATTTATATACAAAATAAATTGTTTGAAATGCAATTTCAAATAAATTGATTTTAGTAAAGTTGTTATTATCTGGGTTATGTTGTTATGTCATCGGTCTATAGTGCGTTAAATGATTGCTTAAATTTACAATATTAATGCAAGGTGACTTTTTGTGTGCGTTTGTTTTGACTTTTGTGAGCGATTAATGGTTAAAAGTTGATTGTGATACTTTCTTTTGGGACCGGCTGGGGTGTAAAAGTCGGGTGGGGAAACAGGGACGGCAAAAAACATATTAACCGATTAATCTATGATTTAATTAATTGAAATAAGCACATCATAAAAGAATGTATACAAATTTCTTAATGGCTTAATTAAGCTCAAATTGAGCCGAATCAAGTACTTAATTATTAAATTAAATTAAATTTGACAATTAGTACTTAATTGCATAACTAATTGAGTGAAATTCCCAATACAACCCTGGGGAAGCGTGTTAAGTGAGCAGAAAAACTCAGTTCAATGTCAACATCAAGACACATTCACAAAAGTTACTACGTCTCGCCAGTGCACCTACATCGTAATCGTCATAACAGTTGTCAAACTCTATATAAAAGAAATCAAAACAAAAATAAAAAGAAATAGCAAGTAAATTGACGCTTTGTAAACTTCATAAAGTTTTTAACTAAACTAAGTTTTAAATAATTAATTTCTTGCAAAAGTAATTAATTTCTTTAAAAATTTAGTTTAGAACCGAATTTTTATCCATTTTTTCCAATTCACAAGGATTAGTTTTCACGAACAAAATGAACACATTTGCAGCTGTCAAATGATAATTGAGTGAACTATATTTCATACGTGTGAACACTTAAGTCTACAACTCAATTTAAAATGTAATTACCAATATTAAGGTGCATGTGTGAACGTAGGATTACGATCAAATTAAATTTAGTAGTGCAATCACTTTATCGTTTAACAGGGCCTATGATATTCATTAAGTGAGATAGTTCGAAGGTAGTAAAGGCATTTCTTAATTATTTAGCTTTGCCGGGTTATAGAAACTATGAGTATCAACCAACCAGATGTTACTAGTTGTTGGCTCTTTGGGAATCGCATGCTGGTGATTTAACTCATCTCATGCTTAGATGTCAAAGGCAGATGTTTCGAAGTTTGTATTTATGATTTAAAAATACTAAATTTTATTTTATAGCGTTCTTGGGATGCAAGAAATATTTCGTTGTTGCAATTTATCCACTTTTTTAGTCACCAAAAGTTTAGTACCAAATTCAGCACCAGTTATGCCATCTATTCGGTTGTGCACATTACACACACTGCGTTTCATTGCTCTCTAATTTCTGTTGGAATTAGTATGGAAGTGAGCAAAATTGTCGAATATAGCCTGATCATACAACTAATACAAGACATGTCTGTGCATGCTGGCATAGTTAATTTTTCACAACGGCACTATACTTAAAATTCGCAGGTAAAATAAAGCGTATGCAGCTGTAAATTTAGCTGCAAATTAAGTCCACGCTCCACGACATGCAAATAAAAAACATGGTTGAGGCAACCACAATCTAAGAACAACATATTCTGATTGAATATGGTTACAAGAAAATCATCTTTTTATTGTAGATAATAATAATATGGTCTTCTTAGAACGATAGAAAAGCAAACAACTGATTTTCAGCGGCTTAGATACGAAAACTGGCGAATAAAGCTATCGAATACTAATACTTCAGCCACATCACCCTCGTACTTTTATTTAATATTATATTATTTTTGTTTAGCTAAAATACTTTATTTGTAGTTAGAATTTTTGTAAAAAGTACGATATTCAACACAACCATCTGGCAGTTTTTATGGATGAAAATTATTTATTAATTTGAAATGTAAAAAAGCTTGTTTATTGCACAGAAAGTATGGTTTAAAATGTTTTCATTTAACCATTATATGTTTGGCAGAATAATATATTATTGTAGAGAACATTACATGGTTGTTGTGACCATGCCACAACCATGTTTCTTCCATGCGTCACACATCCATATATCAATTTCAGCTTGCGTAATACCAGCCGCACTGAGAGAGAGAGAGAGAGAGAGTGAGAGAAAGTGGATAACTGCCATCGATCATTTACGATGTAGTCGTGTTCAAGCTTTAAGCGAAGCTTTCGTACATTTCAAATTATTTTTTCAGTTTATAAAATAATCAAACTCTTAAAAAATCACTCTATATACATGTTGTATTTATTTGTTTGTTTGCTCGTTACCATTTGTATTCATACGTGTAAATATGCAATAATTTCTATAACGTACGGCTGTCTTCCGTGGTGGTGAAGTGTGGCAAGACAGTAAAAGCCCTTCAGGCATTTGATGCCATCGCCGATTAGTTGTTTTTAAATTAAGTGGAGTAGAACCTTAACATGGTGTTTAAAGAAACAAAAATTATAAACTAAGAAAAAAGCGAATGGCGATTGTAACATTTAGGAATTAATTAAGAAATAAATTTGTTTTTTTTTTTGTTTTTCTATTTTTCAATTGAAATTAATAAAAACTGATTGAAGATTGTTAACTGTCTGCAATTATCTTGCCTAAGCAATACAAGTAATAGTTATAAACGTCATTTAACAATATTGATTGTTAAACCAAATTGTTCATTTTAAAGTTTACAGTCGGTTGTGTGGGTGTTTATTTTTAGCCAAGTTTCCTTATTTATTTTCACCACAACGTACGCGCTTGGTTAAAAGGTTCATAGATAAATCTTTTCCCATTTGGTGTTTAACTCCTCTTTTCAATAAACATATTTTTGCTTGTACTCAATAATAATGGTAATTATCATTAATAGTCTTTTCACAACATTTCTTCAGTCAGACAATTTAACATCTCACCTAAACCCCCTTCAGCACCGCACCACAAAATAGTGTTGGCCTTTGTATCAGAAAAGCTTAAGGAATAATTGTTTGGAGAGATCAGACAATAGCGATCACATCTTCATTATGATCATCAGCAAAATGTGTAGGTTTGTGGTAAATAAATTAAAAACCAATTCAAGCACAACAAAACACACGCTGTTTTTTCGCTTTCCTCTTCTTTTTGGAGTTTTTGTTTTTTGCTTTTATTTTTTACGTACTTTTTGCGTGCGGTTATATCTTACGCGAACCAAAAATGAATCCCTCTTTAAAAAAGTAGTTGAAGTAAAAATGTCTAAAAAACCAATTAGTTTCAGTGTTAGTAGGTCATTTATTATTTATTCCATAAATAAATTGCCTACATACTGGAAGCGTTTACAATAATAAAAATATTACATTTAACTCTGTCGAAGTTTTATAAGTCTTTTCTGTAATACCGAGTTGTAGTGGCAATAGATTCACAGGGCTTTAAGTCCTTCTTACGATGTCTGTATGTTGTCTGTTCATGTTACCTTCAGGCAAAGAAAAAATACGGTTGCGGCCTGGTCACGACAGCTATATTATGATCTCTACAACAATAAATTGTTATGGCAACCATATTGCTTTACATAGCTTTAATTGCGATAAACAAGCTATTGTTTATATTTAATCATTAAATGAATGTTATCCCTAAAAATTGTAACATGGCACAATGAACAAACCAAGTACTTAAACCATTCAAACATATTATAATAAATCTAACCATTAAATGTTCTTAATAGACATGACATGTAAAATTATTTCGCTGTTTAATGAAAGTATAGAAGTGTTGTGGCTTAAAACGTTGGCGAGTTGACTATTAAACATTCGATGGCTTTGGGCGCCTGTGTTCGTGCATCAGCCGCTGCCAATCAGTAACATACTTTTTTTGTCTCCAAACCAAACTCGTCAATCTTTTGCTTTTCTACTGTTCTAACAGGATCATATTATCAGGGATCGTAATAATTATGACTCTTTTCATAAAAGTCAGAATAGAATTGTTAGTTCCTGATTTTTATTTTGCAGAAATAAAAATTAATTAATAAATTAAATATAGTTTTCCTTAGTGCTGCCAAAAGGCTAAAAATCATGAAATAATAATTATTTCAGCAAAAAAAAAAAAACAAAAAATACTATTTTTATCTAAAGAGAACTTTTGGGATCTCATTCGTTTTATTTTAAAAATTTCCTAGCTGAAATTTTATTCCAACTTATTTTATTTTTTGTCTCATGTAACTTTTAATCATCTTTGGAAACATTTCTAAACAAAACTCGGAGTTTTCAAATTTGGACGATATTATAGAAAATATCGTGCTGGAAGAATAAAAATGCGGTTTATGAGATCTGTGGTTTCCATCAACTAATTGAGAGTTACGGCAAATGTACTGAAGCTTAGTTCCGGAATATAACAGTAGACCAATAAATCCAACTGGAGTTTTTATAAAGCAGTTATTGTAGCTTGAAAAGGTTTTGCGTTTTTTAAATTTATTGCTTGTAGTTCTCTGGTCTTGATTGGCATTTCGTTGGTATCTTTAATACCAACTAGTCTTTGGGGGACTGGCACTCAGATCACGAGCAGTCTAGCATTTGTCGATTTCTGGCACATATCTCGCTCTAAAGGTCGTTCTTATGGCCAGGAAGTCGAAAGTAAATTTTGTTTTCTGACTCTTCTATGAAGATTCTCAGGAATACTTATTCTTCTAGTATATCGTTTTCATACTAATATTTACAGTTAGAATTTGCCAGGGTTAAACAAATTTATGCAACGTAATTTTCACATGTGGATCCTATATTGCATATTATCATTTTTGTGGATGGAATATTTCAGTACTATAATTTTTGCAATTTACTTTGTTAAATCACTCTTAAAGGGACACCAAAGCAGCTTTCAAAGCTTGACTTGTTCCTATAAGGAAGAAGTTCTGGATTTGTTCCTATAAAACTTTTAAAAAAGTACCCGAAGTGTTACGAAAGCTAAATACTCATTGCCAAAAGTTTTAACTTGATTAAAGAAACTTTAAAAGTACCAAAAGGCAAAATATACCATGGCACAACAGTAATTAAACACTTCGCAATAAAATCAGTTCATATCTTTTAATACGTCTTTGAAAATTAGTAAAGTAATCAAAAGTACCAAACAGTGCCGCAACTCAATTATTTGGAAACATAATCCTAATGTGTTTCGCACAGAATTTTTCTTAGTACTTTACTGAGAATATTGAAATTTCAAACACTAAAATGTACTAAAGAGGTACTAAAAAATTTAATATTTACAATTTTTATTTGTTAACAATTTTTTGTGCAAAATCGCCAAAAATCGAAATATGTACATACAAATTTTAATAAAAGTACTCAGTGTTGTGCTTTATCAAAAAGTTAACTCAATAATTTGACACAAAAGTACCAAACTGTTATTTAATTTGGATTTTCAGTAACAGAAATATGAAGTGACACCTTGAAGCTTAAATAACTATCATTGCAGCAATGAGAAGTGTCATACTTGTTTTAACAAACATGTGTGGAACCACACATTCATTAGTAATCAATCAAATTTACATTTTTAATACTTTTTGAAATGGTTTTGGAAAAGGAGCAAAAATTACAAAAGTGCTACAAAAACTCAAATAGAAATTTATTGGTACTTTGCCAAAAGACAAAAAAATCTAGCACTTTACGTAATTGTTTACTCTTTTTTACCTAAATCCCGGTGATTATTCTCATTTCGTACGTACACTGAAGCGTAGCCAATTTATCGTAGTAATTTATCTTCTTTGTAACTTCTGAATACTTTATGCGCAAACAGTACCCCATACCTGGATACCATGTGTCCAAATATTCCAAGCCAATGCATCTGAGCAGTTTTGAGTTTTATAGCTGGTTTTTTGCTTCATTATGTCGGGATCGTGTTAGGCGCCGACGCGTCGATCGGGATGAATTCCCAAATAATTCACGTGGTTTTCTGCTCTTTGCAACAAATAAACGTTTTTTTAGTTGCACCTAAGAATTATTATTTTATCTACAAATTTTTTAATTATGCACTCATATAAAAAAATTTATTACTTTGTTAGGAACTTCAAAAAAAAAAAATTCCAAAGCACCAACAACTTCATATAAGGTACTTTTTAAGTTCTCACAATTTAAATAAAGAAAACCAACAAATGCAGTTTGTGTAAGGGGAATGATTGAAAGCAATCACGTCTTGGGAGCTACTTAAGAGCTTCAAATTTTGACTTTTTTCATTATCGACTCTAGTAGGGCATTCAAATTTCACTTAACACTAAATATATATTTTCACATGTATATACATCATGTGTGTGTGTGTGTGCGTGTGTGAATGAATACCTTCTTTACATTTAACTTACAATTTAAAAGCAAAAACATATGAGAAACTTAAATATAAATCTCTTCAGGCAAACGTATCATTGTCTACACGCTACACTTCGAATTCGTTTATTAACGAATTGTTTGATTGGATTCGATGTGAAATACAATTTATGATTAAGATCTTTTTGTTTGCCATTTTAATGCCATCATTAGCTCATCATGAGAAAGATGATTATGATGGTGATGTTGAGGCAGATCAATTTTTTTAAGCACCGTACTGTACCAGAGATCTTTAGCTACCTGCTGGGTTGATGTTTACCACTGATAGGGCTTTTTCTGGCAATTGTGATGTTGAATTTATATGCTGTATTTTTTTGTTGTCATTATTATTTGTTTTTGTAAACGTGTTAATTTTAAGCGCCGCCTTGTAGCATCTTTAAGGTGTTGATGATTAATGAAGTGTAAATAATTAGCCTGTTGCTCTTTTTATTGTTACTTCTACCAGTTAAGTTAACATTTTCTGTTTGTTGTTGTTTTTTTTTATAAAGATTGCAACATTAAAGTTTTTTAATTAAAGTTTACAAAAAAGTCAATTAGACTGAAGATCTTTTAAGGGCGTATTAGTACTTGCATAATTATTAGTTAATCAGTGATCTGTAGGAAACCAAACGTATTATTTCTAAATATGTTTTTTATTGTAAAAAAGATTTCCAAGTATTGATCAGATATCTACAATCGGAAGTGATCTTTACTAAAAACTTGATTTGCAATTTTTTACATTTGATTTAAAAAAGTACTTTTAGTTTAGCAAAGAGCTGTGATTGAAACATATAAAGCGTAGATACTATGCTAGACTTTTTGCCACTTGTCTACAGAATCCCATAGAAAGTTTATCCGATTTATGTTAATCTTGATTAATATTATCCGCCAGTAGACAAGCTGTATTCTTTTCTTTGGAAGAGCGTTTTAATGCTCCTCTTTAATATAAAGAAATCGGCAGTTGCACCTCACTACAAACTTAAATATACTCATAAGCATGCCGATAGAGATGGAAATAAGTATTCCGAGTAAAGCGGTGCAAAATAATAGGACACCGCCAGCCTCATAAATATGTTAAAATATTGCATTAAATCGATGATCGCATCAGAAGATTACCAGTTTCTTTAACACCAGCCTGAAAGATGGGAGAAAGTACCGGCCGAAGTGTTTAGATTTTCGTTATATATTTGCAGAGAGAAATCCGAAGATAATCGTTCAGACTGTCGAAAATATCAAATGTAAAATATGCTCATTACATTGTTTTTTCTACCTCAACCCATTTCTAAAAAAAAATTAAACCCTGATCAAATGAAAAGTCTAAGTTTTTAGAAAAATTATAAAAAAGAGCCCTGCGACTGTCGAATTTCCACTCGTATTTTTATCAGATTCATAACATTTTATTTTCACACTATATTGCTTTATAATTTTATTTAAATTTTTAACAAGTCGTTTTACTCAGTATAATAGTGTGAAATGGCCTTTATGGGCAGAGCCTTGTGAAAAAAGAACATCACAAAAGACACATATTACGGGATCATATCACACGGTATCGGAGGCGAATAAGCGTTAACTACGCGAGAGATAAGTAGTATTTGTAGCCTCAAATCGTTCATACAGAATGTCTATTGCAGCAGACAATATGTGGTAAACAGCGCTGTTCTGCTGAAACGACTTGTCGGTTACACAAAATTGATTACCATTGATCTGTTATGCTCGTTATTGGTGGTGTGTGATAGCCATACTGACTTTGTTTACGAGGAGATATGATCGAATGATAGAGCGGGCGCAATATCCCTATATTTTGTGAATGTTTTGGCAGCCTTTCAACTTCATGTATGTTAGCGGCATCCTTCGATCACAAGATTGCTTGCCTTTACCTTTTCGTTACAGTTAATTTTTCGGAAAAAACTTTGATAAGTTTCCATATATGACAAACGTTACCTCAACACGACTGCCACTGACTGTAAACTTCGTCCCTTGTAATTGGAACTCCTTTACATTACCACCAAAATTTAAAGCTTATAGTCTGTAATATTTAAAATACAATTTTTAATTTTATTCACCAAATTATTGAGGATTATTTTATTCCGTTGTGTAAAAATTCTTCTTAACAGTTTTTCTTGTTTATTTTATATTTAATTGCATTTTTTGTTTTTCTTTGAATGTGAACGTACAAGTTCAACGTTTTATACCGCATTTTCTTGCTACTTCTTCTCTCTTGCTGGCAACTTCACTAACCAAGAGTTTATGTTTTCAAATGCTGTGCAAAAACGTTTGTTATTTATTTTCTTAAAACCAAGTTTCATAAATTTTATTCTAGTCTTTTTTGTTACGATTTTATTTTGTTTTGACTGTTGATTTTAATGTCAGCCACACACAGCCTGTGATACAACCTCATCATCATCGTCGTCATCATCAGCGTCATATAGACATCAGGTTTATTAAAAGTTTTTTGTTTGTTGGTTTTTTTTAACAAATTAATGGCAACGTCAATATTTTTTTGAAGATGAACATAATTGTATGTTTCTAGTTTATGAACTTTATATAGAAAGGCCAATTGGGCAAAACATATACATACAGTCTGAAATTGGAGTTCAGTTGAAAAAGAGTTAAGTCAACTGAAATTATTTTTGCCATAAAGATATCAACACAAGAACATTTTTTCTTAGGCGAAAATAAATGAGGTTTTAAATGCTACATATATTTTTTATTAAAAACTTAAGTTTAGTCCATGATAACCACTTGCAGATTGTCGAAAACTCTTTGGCCCTCAATCGATAAGGGAAGGACAAATGCACGGCTGGCCTTCGCGAAAAATTCGTTATCGCTACTAGTTGCAATCATAACGGGGCATTGTATGATTGAATGAATATCGGAGCGTACTGGAAATGCTCGTGGTAATAGTTGCAGAAGATGTATGGATGAGAAGGTGAAAGACTCAGTTCAACACCTTCTCTACGACTGCCCGGCTCTGCAGGCTCAAATATTTGGGTGAAAGGTTTTTTCAAGATTTGGACAGGAGATTCTGGAGGTTTATAGGAAACTGTGGGAGTAGATAGATGGTCGCCAGGGCATCACAATGGGCCGAATGGCCTCCGTGTGATCTCGAGATGCCCACCTAACCTAACCTTACCTAACCTAACTTAAGTTTCGTTTGTAGAAATTGTTGTAGAAAAGTTAGCTCATTTCATTACTACGTCAATAGAACCTTGCAAGCCGAATTAAAACAAGTAAACTCACCAGTGCAGCTGACGAGGTTTTGTTAAAATGATTGGATGTCTGATTCCATATAAAAAAACCCATGTAAATGTTACGCCTTTTCCGTCACTTTTTGTAAATGGAGTTTAAGTTCTGCAACTAAAATGCCTTATATAACATTAAAAATTGCCATTATTCAGCTAATGATAGTAGCCAGAATTGGCATATCCGGTCATTACCTCGAGGGAGCGGGCGTTGTTTAACAACTCCCTGTTTGTCTCAATTCTGGCAAGATTTAATCTTGTTGCAAGTCTACATATGATATAAGCCGCGTAAACTGCAGTAATAGCTGCTCATTAAGACTCATTACATTAAATTTGGTCTCCATTTAGCTACCTTCCATCTCATTCATAAAATGTATCTTATTAGTTTGTAAAGGAAGTGTTCCTTGAACTCAGATAAGCTCTGCAACAGAATGTTGCGCGTTATTTTTTAAAGATGAATACAGTATACTCGAAATTAGAGTTGTGCCGGTCGGGAACTAGTTCGTTCAATTTAGAGATTTTTCACAACAACTTCAAAAGTATATTTGCTATATTTGCTCAACTTTTTTATTCTCTCAACGATTCTCATAGCATATTTCCATAATTAAAATTTAAGTATATCAAATGTACCAGATTTTTTAACAAAACCAGTAAATAAAAATGTAAGCGCACAATCCAGGAAAACTAATTTTACTCATCCATACAGTCATAAGAATACAAATTAACGAAAACCCACGATGAAAATGTAACTTGCAAACTAAATAAGCATAATTAAATAAATGGAGTGTGAGTAATTTTCGCACGCTACAAGAAAAGACAACGTGAAAAACTTCGAAACGAAAATGAACAACATTAACAATTTGCAAGTTTGTTGCTTAGGTCTTTTGTTTGCTAAGACGATGAACTAAAGGTGAAGTATTAAAATCAGGGAATTGTATGAACGTTTTTGGATTTAAATGGCTTAAACTTTTCACAGAAGACTGTGCAAACATTTGAAAAGGATTTTAAAGGTTTAAATTTTTTGTTTCTAGCCACATGAGAGGTAAATATTGTGTCTAAATTAACGGTGGGTATCATAGAACTTTTTATTTTATATATATAAAACAAACTTCAATACAAAATTTTATGTTTGGCCCAGTAATAATCAAAGAAGAATATATTATGTAGAGTATAGAGTAATTACATTTGAACTAAATATAAACGTCTTGGAATATTATGATAAACAAAATAGAAAATTTCAGAAACCAAAACATAAAAAGGTTGTGCAATTTAAATTTGTTTTAAAATTTTAAAATTATTTATTCATATATATTTGAGTGCTTTAGTTTTACGAAATAAATATGACATGTAGAGTTTTAATTCTGATTCTTTTAGAAAGGTGAGATCAACTTCTTTTTCCTGTGGGGTTCCATTTTAAATTTTTGTTGCAAAGTCCGCTTGTTTTTAAGGAACTTTTTATTATTTTTTACTTCAATATAATATTTTATAATTAATAATCCAATGTGTGCTATTTGATGGTAATAAAAATTAATATATCACTCCTATTAAAATATATCTTGTAAGCTTTTAGGAATTCATAAATAATTTTGCTAAATTTTTTAAATAAATGTGATCATTTTTTTAAGAATATATTTATCTGATTACAATGACATTTTAATACAAGTATACAAAGTTTTGCAATGGAGACTGAAGATTATTTCCTATGTAATTTGGGGTACTGAATTGGCACGACATATACAAGCATAACTTACGAACGGTTTATTATCTTTGACAGAGTAAAAATACAAAAATCCACACTAAAATGACCTTTCAGTTACACTAACTGTATATTGTCTTTAAATCTGCTCAGCAGCTTCAGAGATATCGAGGAAGTAGTGGCAAAAAAACATCTTTTATGCAAAATTTGAAAATTTTAATTTTGAAAAAACCTTAAAGAAAAATCTTCCTATTTCTATATTTACAACTTCCCTTTTCTATATTTACAACTTTGGGTTTTATTGACGAGTCAGTTAAGGTATCTGTCTCATTTTAAATAAAGTTATTAGAAAAACGAATGATGATAAATTATTATGATGCGAATAATCCTCGATTCCCAAATTAATCGAAACAAATACATTATAATACAAATTATTAAATTAAAAAACATTTTTGATTGCAAATCAATAAAAAAAACTACTTCGACCCAGTTTGAACTCCGCCTTAATAAATCAGCTTCAACCGTTACGGAAACAAAAATTTGGTTACTATAAAATGCATTTTTCAACTCTAATTTTTAAATTCTGTTTTATACAAATCAATTTAAAAAACTTCTCAAAACAAAGAATTTTAATAAACCTACATATTTATATTTGTTGCAACACTGTAACGAGTTTTTTATGTTATTTGTGATAATTTTTCACCCTTGACTTCATTAATCCATTAAGAGTTAATTATTTTTCGATTAATTCCAATCAATAAATTATCGGTTCGATTAATCATATGATTAATTAATCGATAAATATTTTTTTTGCCATCACTAAGTACGAATGTTGCAGATGTTGCCAAAAGTATTTTATCGTTGTGCGCACACGACAACTTTTATCGAAACGAAATGTGAATACATACAATCAAAAGGTGGGAATCGATTTTAATGAAGCTTAGCACGTTTTGTTTGAAACATATTTGCCTATGAGCTGGTAGCAAAAGAAAGGAATTTTTGTAGTATTTTATAAATAAAAAAAAAATTATAAAAATACCACAAGTTCCACTGCAACTGCTGCCTTTATAACACAATGATATATAAACTGTGAAACATTGCTTACATTTGCAACTTATTACATCTGCTGTTAACTCGGCTACCAAAAAAAGAAGAACAACTTTAAGTAAATAAAAGTATGATGATTGTTAATGTAGTGCATTAAAATAACAGATGCAAGGGCCTAGACAATCGCCAAATTTGAAAGAGGTTCTTTAATACGAATTTGTATTTAAAACTAATTTGTCAATCTACTAATCAAGTAAACAATAAACTGTTGAAATTAATGCATTCATGTTTTATTTATATAATTTGAGAACACAATTAAAAAACAGGTAAAAAAACAAAAATCACATTTCGTCCATGTTATTAGTGATGGTACAAAAATAATCGAACTTATTTATCATTTTTCTGGTGATGACAGTGAAACTATCGCAAAATGTAAGATGGCACAGAAACAGGTTGGAACGTCTCATAAAAATGTTGAATTTTAGCCCTGTAAAGTTCGCATGAGGAGATGTAAACTTTTTCGCAAATTTATGGTAGATGTTGGGCAGTGTAAAAAGTCTATAATTGGGGGCATAACAAATTAAAAAAAGAAACTATGCAAGTGTGGAAAGCGGCAAGGTAAATAAAGGTGGATTGTGTTTTAGATATGTTTTTTTAAGAAGCTTAACGTTTCGATTTGTGATCAAAATAGTTTTGGGTTTTGCTTCTGCATCGGTTCATTTTTAAAACCATTAATTGGGTTCGTGTACGCTTTCAAATAAATTCTCGATTTACATTTTTAGAAATGAAATTTTTTAAATTTCTAGATTATATTTCAAAGAGATGCCAGAGTTTCTCATATATTTAGTAATGCCTACTGAAACCAACAACCCCAATTAAACATTTAGTTTAAATTAGTGTTTCAGTTTTAGGAAGAGTTAGAAATTTAATAATTTATCTCAAAAATCGCACTAGCCAGAACTGGTTTGGAATTGGCGAAGAACGCTAGACTTCAGCCAAAAGGTGCCCGATTATGCGGAAATCACTGAGGAACGAAAGAAGTTTGTAGTGAATGCTAAATCTGTAATGGCGAACTCTTCAGAAACTTTTCAACGGATTTTATTGAAATCTTGCACAACTAAATCATCAAGTTGTCAATAGTACTGGCGTTTAGTTGGCTACGAAAAAAGTTCAGAAATGTCACACTCTATAATAAATAAATATCGTACACAAAGAATGACTATTGATATCGCTATAAATTTACTGTATCCCTCTGTGCAAGAGGACAGTATTTTAATATTTTAGTACTATTGACATCGTAGTGCGTTAGTCAAATGAACATATGACCGGATACATCAAAAAGGCCAGAGTGCCATTCGGGTGATTGAAACAAAATTAATAATATTTAAAAATGGCACACTTTATGAAAATTGGCTAAATTATTTCCATTTTTCATTCATACCAATGACGTTTTCATGTAGTTTGCTTAAACATTTTCATTAGCTGTTTTTAAATTTTAGGTTTAAAAAATCTTATAGAGTTCCCCAAAGGCGTCCTTTAATCTCTTTCGACATTTTATACAACTAAGAAATATTTTATAAAACTAAAGTGTTTGATTCAAATGTTTTTTTTTAAATTTAAATAAATGACTATTTGTGACAGCTACTAAATAGCTACGTAAGCAATTGAGACTCTGTTGTGTTTTTAAATCCGGATTTATTAAAGCTGCCTTATAATTGATGCAATAACTTAAATGTCTTAAAGACTTTGAAAATGAAAAAAAAAAATTAAATTATTTATTATTGATGATGGGTCAATGAGTTGATGGTGTTTAGAAATAATAAATGTGTTGAAATTATATGAGTTTTCGTTTCGAGACAGTTGATGAATTAAATAAAAAAGTAGTAAAAAATAAATAAAAAAAGTCATAAAAATTAATCAATTAAATTCAAATAATTACATTCATTCATTAGAAATAAATTTGGGCAGTCTGTGGCGGTCATGTTGTTTTTGGGTGGCATCTGTCAAGTCTGCTATTTATTATTCAGTCACTGATAAAACATTATTATCAAAACGACTGCAAGGGTGTACAAATGTTGCATACATTGCGCATGTTTTATGACAGACGCGATGCTTCATTAAAATCGACTCTCTAAAGGCTGGCAACAAAATGTTGAGAGGACCATTTCGGTAAATAATCAGCCAACAACCATGCATCAAAGAAACGCCAAATCGGCCTAAACACCAATCCTCTCCCTACTCTTTAGTCGATATTTTTTGCCCGTAATTTTGTGAAACCAATGCTTCTACGACCATTACAGTCGGCGACGAACGCTACAAATCAATAACAACCAATTATTTTCAGCCCAAAATAAACGCCGTAGACATAGACGATATATGATTTCGACAGGACGGCGCTACATGCCACACAGTGATCGCCATAATAAATATTCTGTATCCAGCTAAAAGCTCCTGCTTTAGAGTAGCTCCTCCAGTTCTGTACCAGCTAAGTAAAAAACAAAACAAAATCTCGCACAAAGAGAGTCGAATTGGCCGCACATTATTAGACTTTTATAATTCGCAATTCTAAATCTATAACTGAGAGATAAACTACACTAAGAATCGTTTTGTACAGGAGACCGCAAAGTCATGTTGAAAATCACGAATGATTTTATGTCTGTATTAAAAATGTGCCTTGCCCAGAACTTTGTATATACTCTAACAAGTTCTTTTTATGTCGACGATTATTTTTAGAAAATAATTAATAATATTACAGTCACTTACTAAACGAGACTTGGTGTTCTACAACTTCCAAGAGAAACATAAAGCACCCAGCCCAAGAAGAAAAGGTCAGTGTAGTTTACCCCCCACCTACAGAAATGTAGAAGCTTCTTTCAGAAACTTAAATAGTAATATTTCGTAACTTTAAGCTGGGAGTAACGATTTAGTATTGCAGGATATGATAAATCATATTCAAACATTTGCGCACCTTAGAATGTTATGACTTTTAATAGGAGGGTTGAATTTTTCTAGTTTTTTGTTTTATTTAAATTTGTTTAGGATATTTTTGTAATAATTTTTAGGCTTTAGTGAATTCAAAGTTTTTTTTTAATTTAAAATGCTTGTGATTTTTAGGCGAATTTTTAAGTATTTGTGAATTATATTCTATAAATCTAAAGAATAAGAGTTTTTAAACTTAAAACAATTAAGAAACGACGAATTTATTGATCATTGCGGCGTTAAGAAATGAAGGACCAAGATGGAATATTAATTATATTAGCACATTTATTTTTCATAATGTCGCGGTTGGTTTGAAAATAAAGAAAACTCTGTTAGGAAATAAAACTCCATTCCTCTTGGATGTAGATATGAAAAAGGAGATCGGATATATTTATTAAATTCATTTGAAAGTCTAAAACTTGTGAACATGACATTTATAAAATCATCAACAACAAGCAAAAACTAAGAAAAAAGTTTCAATTTGATACCAAAAGAAGGTCCAAAATATCTATAATTTTGCTGTTCGTACACACAATTTATGAAAAAAAAACATAGTCGATGCATAAGTGCAGGAAGGAATTGCTCATCATCATATTATAAATAGTTGAAGAAAAAAAGATCGCAAAGCCAAATGGGGGGAGAAGGCAACATCACAAGGCTGCACAACTTTTTCAACACAAGAAATATCTGATATAAAAGTGACCGAATAAAAACATTTTAAAAACAAATGTCAACTATAAAACAACATCAACAAGATGTTACTTCTCTTATTTTTATTTGTTTTTGCTTTGCAAGTAATTCTTTTTGTTTTACGCATTCACTAGTTTTAAATATTAACAAAATATTTCTGTTTCATTTTAAACATTTACAACTACTCTATCACGCATTATACAATCGCTTTTTTAACTAAATAAAAAATGCAAAATTATATTTTAAAATTACGAACAACAAGTCACAGATTTGATATCTGAATCATTCAATACAAAAAAATCAGTAGGGATGGGATTTGAAGGAAGAAAAAAACGTGTATGAAATTATTTTCCTAACAGCAGTTTTCAATATTCAATTCATCTTCTCATAAAGAAAAATTCTAAGAGTTATTAATTAAGAATCTGATTATTATTTTAACATTAATATTTAAATTTGATTGGAATTTCAAATAAATGTTGCAAAAATATTATTGAATCTTTTTACTACTTTACATCTCTGTGACAGGGGTTAAATCTATTTGAGACATTTGTAATGGATTACAATTTTTGCAACTTTTCATGAGTCTCGGTCTTCGAAATTAAATTCGAATTCTAGAACATACTAAATCAATTTGAATAAATCTTTTAGTATCAGAGGAAATTTGCAATTGGGCCCATCTTTCTGCCAAATTTCAGAATACGTGCGAATTCACAAATATAAATAGAACTGCGAGCTAAAGTTTTACGACTGGAAATTCAACTATCAATTCGATTTAATATTAAAATTAAAATTTCGAAAACGTTTTTAAAATTAATGTTTTTGTGTTTTCCCTTAAACCGTTTGTTTATTTGTTTTAGAAATTGGATGACTTTTTTCCATGTTTTTCTTATGACAAAATAAAATATAAATAAATAAAAAAATAAGTGCCGAGCCATAAAACAAAATGACCCTATTTGAAAATTGCTTAACGATGCAATTTACAAAATTTTACTAGTTTAAAATATCAATTTCAAATTATATTCCTCCTTTACAAAAGTACGTATTCTTTTACTACCTTTTTTCTCAAAACTCATAAAATTAGAAGTAATTTGGATAATATCTCCTTCTGATTTAAACCAAATTTTTTGCAATAAATACAACCCAGTAAATATAATTTTCGACTTCTTTTTCTAAGGAATAGTATATTTACGGCATTTTAAGAAACACTAAATGCCCATGTTATTTTAAGTTTTATTTTTGTAAATAAATTAGTGAACTTTTACATTAAATCAATTCTTTGAAATTGTAGTATTCTTTACCCATTTTTGTTAAAATAGTAGTATCTAAATACTTTTTCTAAATATAATACAACTTAGAAAATATTATTTGTATTTTTTTTTGTTTTTCTGAGTTAAAATAATTAAAAACAATAAGTTTTACTACCTTTTCTTAAAAAGTAGTTTATTTCCTACTTTTTTTTTATAATGTACCATAACAGAAAAAAATTTATTTTAGTCAAGCCTTTGGCATTATTATCTAATGAAGTACTTTTACTACTTTTTTTTAAACAATTCTCAATGCTTAGAAAATAAAAAAAGTTGTTTTTTGGCAGTATAACTTTATGTTTTAGTTAATTTTTATTATATTTGTTACATTTTTAATAGTAGTATATTTACTACTATTTTTACCATAACTATGGAAACCCCAAATTATTCTACTAAAATGAGCAAATTATTTTGAATTTTAATATTCGGGCTGTTGTTCCCTACCTTTTTTTCTAAAATGAACTCAAATTGACAAAATGTTAAATCAAAATGTTTCTCTTTAATAAACTTTTCTCTAAAATCTCGCTTTTAAAAAAAGTAGTAAATTTACTACTTTTAAAAAAAGAAAATATAATATAAAACTAATTTTTTTGTAATCAACTTATATATGTATCAGAAATTAGTCCATATTTATTCTTTTTGTTCTACTTTTTACTCATAATATATTTACTACTTCATTCTACAAAAAAGTCAGAAGATCAAAATCAAATTTTTTAGTGTAGTTTTCTACTAACTTTTTTTTATAGAAAGTATTTGCTTTAAAGTATTGTAAAGAAATCATTCTCTTTATAAAGTATACTTAATTATAATTTATTTTATTAAATTTATCTATGAAAAATCGTTTTTAGGAAAAGCACTGCACATACTAATTTTAAAGACAAAATAAGACATTTTAGAACAAAATTTTTAATTCCCGGATTTAATTAGCAGTAAGTTTACTACTACTTTTTTAAAATTCAATAAATTCGATCAAACTTCCAGATTTTAAAATCTTCGTGTCTGCCTTATTAATTTTGAATACATGTTAATGTTCTGGTTTCGATTACCATGACAGTTTTGCAAACTTTTCTGACTACTAAAACTTACGAATGGCCATAAATAAGAATTCACTTTCGAATTTTAAACTGTTTGCTCATTAAAAGCTTGAAAACCACTACTTGAGTATTTGTTTTTGGTTTGTGACTGGATGATACTCGTACAAAGTTCATGTAGATTTGGCAACATAAATTATTTAGTAAATATTTGATATACAAGCAGAAGTAGTAGTGCAGAAGAACTTAGCAATAGTAATAGTAGTATTTAAAAAACAATTTTTCGTACTCACTTTTAAAAAGCTGCATAATGGCAAAAAATAAAAGTTATTTTGATACAAATATTTTGAGTTTGGTCTTCTAGTCAATGTTAATTATTATGATGCGGAGTGCAGCAGCTGATGACGATGATGATGATGTCGCTCTAAAGGTTTTCGCTTCTATTTTTTTATAAACTTTATTTGCCCAATTGTCTGCTGATGTTATAGTTTTGTTGAAGAATAGATATAAATTAAAAAAATCCGAATTTCGTGATTTTTATATTTAAACAATTTTTTTCTTCTTGTTTTGCTTTGAATTTTTATTATAATTTTTTGCAATATTTTTTGAGGTTCACAAAGCGAACATTTTGAAATATAATATTTTGCGTTTCTTGTCTTTTTATTTTATTTCTTAATAAAGAAACAAACAAAAATTGTGCACTTTATAATTTTTTTGCTAAAAGACACACTATCGCTTCGATTTAATAAACTTTTGAGAAATTAAATAAAACAAAATAAAATAAAGTAAAATAAAAAAGTAAAAAAAAACCGTTGAGCGAGATTTTGTGCCAAGTTTAAAAAACGAATTAGCTGGTTTTTTTTTCGCAAAATATTAAGTCTTATTTTCCTTTAACTAGTTTAAAAAATTTATAAATATTTCTTACAAAACGCAACAGTTGCGAGCAAGTTGTTTTCAAAACTTCTTATTTTTTAGCGTGATCGTGTCAATAATAATTAATTTATAGGCCGCAGATATTTAAATGTCATATCAAATGCTTTAGTTTCTTAGAACTACGCATGTCACATCTGCGGGAAAAGAGTAATAACTCAATAATTATAATTACGTTAACACCATTTTGAATAATTTTTACCATTCTGTAGTTTAAAAATAGATTTAATTTAAATTAATTAAATTAAATTTAAATGTAGTTAAATAAAAATTATTTAATGAAAAAGTCAAGCAGGTAAATATTTTTCCGCCCTATTTTCAAATTACCTAAATTTTGAGTTACGGCGATCATGTCGAAAAGAGCACTATGATATAATTGAAAATACTAATTGAATAATTAAAACTATCTGCCTTTATTAAAGCATTTTCTAAAGAGTGATTAAATTTTTCTAAAAACTAGGCATCGCTAATAAAATTAATTAAATATTCAAGGCACCTTAACACAATGAATCGTGGAGTAATACACGATGGAAGAACGTATTAGAATTATCCCAGAATATTACGAAAATGGACGCTCGAGTAGAAATACACATTGTGCTTTACGTGAATTTTTTTATATGAATAATAGACATTCTGAGAGAATAGTTCAGAATTTTGTTCACAAGTTAGTACACGCCAGATTATTGTGTAACATAAAAATCACTCGGCATATTCGGCCAGGACGAGAATGTTGAAAGAGTTCGTGAAAGTGCGGCCAATAAACCAGGCGCATTGATTTGATCACAAGTGGGCTTTTCGATTTTAATTACGCAGAGAATTTTGATAAAATTCTACAGAGTCGTGTATTTTTCGAATGGCTGTGGAAATAAAAAATCGGAGTTTCGAAGGAAGTTTATTCTCGAAGAGAATCGAACGCTATCGAAACATGATAACAAAACTTTTCTGGAAACAATTTGATGATGCGGGCATCAGGGACCTATGGTTTAAAAATACGGTACGGTATACCGCTACTGGTCCCCAACTATTGAAGCCGCTCAACGATTGATTTAACACCTTCCGATTTCTTCATTTGGATATACTTCAAGAGTAGAATCGACGAGGCCAAATCGAACACGACTGCAAAACTGAGACATCGAACCTGCGCTTTGCGGAGATGTCGACGATTGAATTGAAATAATTTGTAAAGAAAATTTTTAATTAAACGTTAACGGGTTGGCTGTAAAAAGTATGTTCTTCCGATTTATTTTCTCTTTAAGTGATAAGGCTATAGAGAAGATGGACAACTTCTTCTCTATTATGTTAAACGTATAAAAACAAAAATACTAATAAAGTTATTAGTTACAAAGAAACTGATTTCGATTCTTGATTTGATATTCCGACAGGTTGTTTTGATGTAGAATTGATTTCACTTGAAATTTTCTATTAGCGTTGTCGAGTGTTGGATGCAAATGATCTAGCAAAAGTAAAAGTGCAAGATATCATAGCTTTGTTGAAAATCGAACAACAAAATGCATGAAATCTGCGTTGAATTTTGTAAAAACGCTACGACATGTTGCATTTGCAATTTTACAAGATCATTTTGATCAAACACTGAATACCGCAGTTAATTTTATTTTGATATAAGCTTTGACATCTGGCGCCAGCTTTAGTTTAAAATGAAGTCTACTCAAGAGGTGTAATTATTATCACTTTTTGCTACATTTGAGTCCTTAAATCGCCAAGTCGTCAATATACACAAGCCGCAACATAATTACTGGGTCCATATTTTAAAACCAACATATTATGGTTAAATTATATGGTTGTAATAATAATAGGGCCTTCCTAGAGCAACAAAATTAATATTATATTCTACAAATATCGTGTGATTTGTCTTTCAGTGTAAAAAAAGATTCGTAACATGTGGCAATGGCAAAAATGTTCCGTAAGGCTTGGCACTTCCCCATTAATAGACTATAAAACGAACAACACTTAATAATCATTGAAATTTATTCTACAAATTCGTGCTGTGTGAGAAATCCCACCGAACAGGCTATTCAAGCTGTTCTGACCAAATTTCGCACCATTCACTTTGACGGACATTAATCCACCAACCTGTATGCGAAGAGAGTGTACCGAGGATAATATTGCTGCTGCGTTATTCAACCACCTGGAAGATTTTACATAAGGATACCGTTATGAAACCATAAAAAATTTAACTGCTGCAATAACTGATGTCAGGTGGCTTACAACAACGTCGTTTGTCTGGTGAATGGACGTTAGGAAACTTGGATGAAGATCCGTTTTTCTATTGAAAAATTGTCTTCAGCACCGAAGTTCACTTTTGGCTTCATATATACGTCAACAAACAGATTTGCCGAATTTGGTGTGAAGAGCGGCCAGAGGCAGGTCAAGAGCTACCAATGCACTTGAATGTTGCAGTTTATAGGCCGGTGGCATCATTTGAAATTCGCAACGCTATAGCCAATGGTACCGTGAAATGATTACCGACTTTTTTGTAAAAAGTGGAAGAATTGTACTTGGTTGACATGAGATTTCAACAATACGGCGTGCGATACCATGAACCTATTGAGAGGCGAATTTGGTGAGCACTTAATCTCACGTTTTGGAGCAATCAATTAACTGCAAAGATAATGAGATTTGACTCCACTAGACTATTTTTTGAGTGGATTCCTGAAGTCTATCGTGTACAGCGATAAGCCAGACACGATTCCAGATCTGGAAGACAACAATACAGCTCTTTTTTAATTACTATTGAAGGACTTCTAACTCTGAGCGCACTTAATTGCAGCAACCGATTGTTCAGATAACAAATGATGAACTGATGAAAAAGCATTCAACCGAGTTCATTCGAAAACTAACATTATATTATTTCTTCATAGGACAAGGTCTGATGTTGCACTATAAAATATTACACTATATCTACGTTTAAAATCCTTAAGAAAGCTTTACAAAACTGTATATCTAAACGATTATTATGGACGAATTTTATTGTAGCTTTAAAGTAGGTAGACACGTAAAAGCGAGTAAGACATCTACAATAAACCTACTTTAAAATTTCTAAGTTTTACCTCTTCGTGTATCAGAAGCTCTTCTTTTATCATTTTAATTTTTTTCAATTGGCTTTTAAATAAAATTACAAAAAATCAATGTAAATATAAAAATAATTTTAGTGATGTAAATGGAATCGAAACGAATAAAAATGGCACATTCCAATTTTCATCCCTTACGAAAGCAAGTCGTGTGCATTCTTATTTATTCGTTTTATTCTTCTTAATTTCACGTATATTAGGTGATTTATTAAATTAAGTAATTACTTATCAGGCCTAATTAGGTTCGTTTTTAGTCTTTATTCCTCCTGTTAAGAAATAATAATTTGTGTTACATAATAACTTTGAATACGGAGTAAAAGTTAACATTTTTATTGGACACCGAGCAGAAAGGAATGCATTTTCTACGCACGTTATCAGCATTCTTTGTGTCTCTTTGATACTCTACTAATTTTGTGTCCACTGTAAACATCATCTATTTAACACAATACGTAAGACAAATGGAATGCTAAAGTTTTTAACATTCTTGGAGTGACATTCGTGTTTCAGAACAAGCATTCAGTGAAACTAGTCTTGGAGGCTAGCAATTGTTTATGTAAATAATATTAAAATTTACAGACACAATTTTGGATGTAGAAGTACGGTGGCATTCTTATTAAAAAAATTTATTTAATTTGAATTAGGAATTCTTTTAGAAATTATGCCATATTGCCCCTGTTCATATGTCAACAAACGTCTAAGTTTGGTTAGGATTCTTATATAAGGAAAGCGGCAGAATAGGCTTCTTGAGAAATTAAAAAGTGGAATCTGGTTTGTGTGCCTTGACACGAAGTTTTTTTAAATTGCCACCAAATAATAATAATATTTTTCAGGAGAAATTATGTCAACAAAGGCAGTTTTCAATAAAAAAAAAAAAATAGGAGGACTAATGCAACCATCCATGCAGATCAAGAAAAAATTAAAAAAAAAAATTTGAAAATAACTTATGTGTTTGCGAAATCAGTACGTGAGCACCCAAATGTTTGTCGTCAAACTTCGCCAGTGCTGGCAATGCTATTGGAATAAGTCTGAAAGACTCATTACTCTTCAAAATTGGTTCATATTTTGCCATAACGCAGTTTGACATCAAAAGTCTTAAAATCGACACAACTGGCCATGGCTGCGGTTATTCATGAAAACCACAAGATTTCTGTTTCGGTTATTCTAATAAATGCTTAAAAGAGTTACCCATTTAACATAACAGAGTATTTCGGTTGGAGTTTTAAGTCACCGAAAAGGCTGAAATATTGAAAACGATTTTTTTAAATAAAATTTAAATTCAATCCAAATTAATGTCTGTCCAAAATATGACTTATTTATTTTCTTCTGCTCAAATTTTATAAATTTTTTTTTGGGTTTAATTTGGCAACAAAATATTTGTTTAAACTTATTTATGGCCCATAAAAAAATTCTTATTTGACACTTAAAATGATAAATTATTTTCAAACACTTTTATGATTTCAAATTAGTTTTATGTTCTTTTGAATATTTTCAATTCTTTGTTAATTTTCAATTCTTTTGGTTCTTATAGACACTTCAACGTTTCTTTTAAGGTTTTTCAAATGAAATTTTCATACTTTGCTTCAAAACTTTATACGATTTGAATTTAAAGAAATATATTTCCCGAAAAAAGGTGGAGTGTGTGTGTGTGGGGTTTGTTTTTAAAGACACGTCCGTACACGTTCGTTATTCGCGTTTGAATGTATCATTTGGCAAAACCATCATCCAACTTTAGGTGATTTTACAAACCTGGTTTTTGTGCAAAGAAATGTTTTTTTTATTGATGTTTCTTTTGTTGTTGTAGTTGTTTTGTTTGTTTGCGATTATTTTTCTTCATTTGAATGTGATGGGTTGCAGCAGTTAATATTGTTGTTGTTGATGGTAGAAGCAACAGCGTAATAGTAATAACAACAACCCAACAAAACAATGATGAATATAGAAGATGAGAAAACAACAGAGGAAAAACAGCAACAATAACAGAGAGATGAAATGAGGGGCGCAAACACAAAACAATAGACAAAATCATAAAACATATTTGTTGTTGTTGTTGTTGCTATTTAACATACAACAAATAGTTATTTTGTTGTTGCTGGAGTTTAAGAAGATGAGGTGGAGCTGGCATGAAGATGGTAAAATAATTATGAACAAAATAATAATGCCCCAGGTGATAATGATGTTGGTGATCATCAACATAATAATTTACTTGACGAATGAAGTTATTAAAGTTTTAACACACTCCTTTCGCACTGAACATCTTTAAATATTGTCTAGGTTGCGGTTTTTATAAAATGATCATTATTTGATTTGATTAAACTAACGATCATTACACCGCTGTTACAACGTGTGAGAGTGCAAGACAGATAAATAGTATGTTTGACTACAGGCTAAGTGCTTCATATGTTTTTTGCTGTTGGTTTATTTTTTATTTACTTGAGGCTTCTTTTTCAATTATTGTTGGATTTAAAAGGAAATAAAAACACAAAGTAAATAAAAAACCAAAAGCGAATACAACAACCTTCTTGTCTTATAGTTTTATTATGTTGGAGCTTCTTCAAATGTTTTTGTTTCTTTTGGCTTTTAAAGAGTTTTTTTAATTTTAGTAACCAACGTATTAAGAGCTTAATTTTAAAAAGTTTTTAAGAGTATTTACTAAGAACACCCAGTGTTGTCAGCTTCTAAATCTAAAGAAGCACAAAAGTCGAGAAAAACGCTTAAAATATCAAAAAGAAATAATTTGGTAAAAGAGAACTAAAACTTTATTTAATAAATAGTTTTAAATGCTTTTGATTAATTATTATAATAACGAAAGAATAAATTTATTATTTTATTCCAATCAAGTTTTATTTACGCACCTTAATTGTAAAAGTTGTCAAAAAAGTGCAATAAAATTAACAAAAAACTGAAGAATAAAACAAATACCGGAGGAAGAAAAGCCACACACGCAAAGATATGAAATGGTTGTAACATGGTCACGACAACTATAGTATGTTCTCTACAATTATGTTATGGTTATTTGAAAATATATTACACCAACCGTAGTTGCGAAAAACATGTTATTCCTTACATTTAACCATTAAATGATTACCATTCATATAAAATGCAACATGGTTAAGTTTAATAATATAATTTTTGCTAAAATTCTTACAAAAACCAAATTATTTTTACTATACAAATTTAATATAATAATGTTAACCATAAAATGGTATTAATAAATGATTATTTGTCGTAAATTTACGGAACTAGTAGCCCGTTTACGATTAGTTTTTTCGCGGACTCGGTTCAATACTTAACTACACTTCCAAGTAGTGATTTCATTTGCTCTTATTTTATGGTAACCTCAACCATGTTTTTTATCAAACAATAAATAATGCAAATCGGTCCATGAATTTGTGAAAAACAGAAGCTGAAGCAAAACTGAATTATGATGTCAGTCTAAACTCATACGACTGATTTAAATCTTTAGTTCAGGTAATAATATTAACATATAATATTTCGTTCAAATTAGTTCATCATTTTTGTATCGGAATTAGTGAATGATAATTAACTTTAGAAACCTTCCGGGACATCTGAACTTATTTGATCGGGTAAAGTATGTTATCACAAAAACTTTGTATTAACTTCCAAAAAAGTAAAAACGTGTGAAACTACCCGGACAAGGTAACTGGGAAGGTTGCTCGTATTTAATACAGAAATTATTTGCATTTTATTGAACTCAAGATATTTTTTCTAAAATGTCGGCAACAACATGCGACTTTGCATATCCCCAGAAAATATAATCGAGTCCCTTCAATGTAAGCGAAAGGGGTGGCTGGTTTCATAAAATCAGTTAATTAACTTTATCACAAGTTATCACAACATTTATGTCGTTTCACTGAGCCATGAAGGACCAACCATAACTCTGTAAGTGTAACCGTTGACGGCAAAATGCCCAGATTTTCACGCCGTAATGGTAAAAAGTGGTGATTTTTTTCTGGATATAATTGGGAATCAACAATGATTTGTTCTTTTATCTCCTTATTCGCAAGGCTGTTTAGCTGCTTAATAAAAGTGCCCTTCATCACTGAACAAAGTGTTTAATGCTGAATTTTCCGAAACACAAAACTGTTTTGCCAATTTAAAGTGTCACCTTTCCAAAAAAAAAATTGTGTGTTTGCTTCTTAAGTCTTTTGTTTTACTTTAGGTCTTCAAGCCGTGTTTTACTAATTACTCGTGGTTTTGGACTGGAGCACCTCAAAATTATTTCCTATGAAATTTGGGGTGTTGAAATTGCTTTCTGCGATATAACGTTATCTCCAAACTGACGGAATTGAGATATATTAAGACGTGTATTAGTATAAACGGAAACGATTTGTTCTCTTTGGATAAGTAAAAAAATGCGAAAACACTTATTTAAATTGTCGTTAAGGTTTACTAACATTTTCGTTAAATCTGCTGCGTGTTTTCAGAGATGTCGAGGCGGAAAAACCATTTTGTATCCAAAATTTGATAATTTTTAATTTCTAAAACGTCATAAGAAATGCAATAAGATAAAAATTTGCCTTTTATTCTGCAGACATGTAGCTATATACGTTTCAAGCAAAACAAACCATATTTGTGTAACTCATTTCTTTTTGACATAACGATATATCTCTGCATGGAAAGAAGAATAATTCATTAACGTTGTTATTATAAATAATAGTTTAAGTCCAACATTGAATAATTAAATTGTTTTTTTTTTGCTTTTAGAAAGAAAGTATAAACTGAAAGATAAAACAAAAGTAACTTTGTTATTTCACGAATTTCAGCCGCAAAAAAGTAATTTATTTTTGTGAGTCAAAAAGAAATTCTCACCATCATTGTTTAGAATGGGATAAATATTAAAATAAAATCTTATAAGAACCTTGAAATAATTAAACAATAAGTCGTTAAATATTTAAATGAAACATAAACTCAAGTTCGTGTGATAAACAAATAAACAAATGCAAACTGGCAGTTTTAGCATTTAACGAAATTATTTGTTTTAATTTTTGTAATTTCTTGAAAAATAAAAATAATAAAGGCTTCGTGTTGGGCCTACAATAAAATAATAATGATATTGTGTTTCGCTAGCCAATTTGAGTCAGAAATAATTAAGGCATCCTTTGTTAGTTGAAACTGACTTAATTTTTATAAAAAAAAAATTTGGGTTGATCCCCATAAAAGGTGACCTTAATTTTCGGGCATTAGAGATAGTGATTCATGTATTAATTTTTAATCTTTATGTTGGTCATTAACTCTTTGCCAAAGTGTTCAATTAAAACTTGTCCACCGTTAAGATGACATTTTGATATGAAAAAATTTCCAAGAAAACCAAAAAAAAAACACATTATATAAATGAGGAATGTGTTATTCGGCTTTGCGGATTGTAAACGAAGCGAATTTTGTATTGCTGCATCGTAGACATTAAGATATTGTACGTAAACGCTTTTCATGGTCACAATCGCGTTAGTACTTAATGAAGTTAAAATATAGACTCAGTGCTTTTAAGCGAGGACCAAACATTATCAAGCACCTTCAATATGTTAAGGTAGGATTTTCAGGCACGCCCAGTTCTTTCTGCAGAATGCAAACAATTATTTCTAGAAGACTTGTGTCTAATTTAGAAATTGTTTATACAGGGCAAATTTATATTTTTAAATACGATTATTTTAAAAAGTATTAAATGGTGCGGAGGGATGGTGGTGCGCTCGGAATTATCGATTATGCGGATTTATCAGATACGATGTCGCAGTGTTCGAGTGAGCATCGCACTTCGATCTTCAAGGACTTTGAACTGGTTGAAAGCAGTTTACGTGAAAATCCGCGACTTTCAATACGGAAAAGAGCAGTCTCACTAGGACTTCCAAGAGCGATTATTCATGAAATTTTAAAAAAGGATCGGAATGAAAGTGACTTTAATTTACGCAAAAATGTTTGTGAAACAATGTTGTACCGTTTTCGCACTGTAAATTCAATTTTTTGGAGCGACTCGGCTCATTTTCACTTAAACGACCACGTCAACAAGCAAAACTGCAGTTACTGGTCTCCAAGAACCCGCAACCCTCGACTAAAGTATTAAACCCATTGCAATGCCCCAGGGTAACTGTTTGGTGTGCCTTATCTACGCATGAAATAATTGAACCATTGTTTTTTTTCGAAAATTCTCGAGGCCAGGCGACGAACGTCAGCAGTGAAAATTATCGACGCATGATTACGGAATTCTTTTTGCCAAACCTGCGAACTCATCCATCGTACTCTTCACACACGTGTTTTCAATAGGATGGGGCGACTGCACACACAGCCAAAACTTCGATGAATTAGCTCGCTTTGGGGATATCCTATGGCCACCGAGGTAGCCCGTTCTAACTCCCATGGATTTTTTATGGGGCTACCTCAAAGATGGCGTTTATAATGACAACCCCCAATCTCTTGTGGATTTAAAGGAAATCAGATCAATTGAACCAAGTTTACTGCTGCGTTTGGCTCAAAACAAAAGGCTCCGTTTTGAACAGTGTGTTCAACTCGACGGAAGACATCTGGATGACATACTCTTTAAAAAACAAAATCTGCTCTTAATAAAACTTTGTGTCAATTATTATGTTTTTTATTTAAGTTTGAAAATATAAATCTGCTACCAGACAGCCTGTACAAGACGTTAGACTAGAGCCTACAATGAAATAGAAGTGTAGTGTACATTTCAAGCATACACTGCATGCACTACAGACTAGCAATTATTAAATTAGCTTCAATTGATCTAAATGGTGACTTCACGCAAATTGCGTGGCACATATTTGATTGTTACAGAAGTTTAAGTGAAAGTTATTGGTTTACATTAACAAGCCTTGCGATTGTTTAGGTTAATTGTAATAAAACCAAAACATTCGAAAGGAAGCAAATATGTAATGATGGAATTAGAAGTAAGAAAGCTTAAGTGAAAAATTCAAATTCCGTAAAAAAAGCTTGAAACTGGTTGGGTTGTCCTTTTCAGTATAGTAGAGTGTAAATCATAAAAAATACTGCCTCTATCCTCTTTTCTTAAACACTTTTCCTATTTCCAATGCAATGCGTTGCTGCTGTTTTTGTAATGCAAGTTAACAGGATAATTCGGAAGAGGCTTTTATGGTTTGGTTCTGAACTATTTCACCTCTCTTCACTAATGAGCGTAATAAACATTGTGCAAAATATTATAAAATTATCTTTACATCAATTGTCGCAATTTGATTAGAGGCTGGAAATGGCAACAAAGTCAATAGGTTGACTGGTATATTTCTGAATATAAAGAAATCATTATTTTTTAATGATGTGACTTGCGATTAATAGGCAGAATTACCACAGATGAACGAATACGACAATATTTGTTTAGAAATGAGAAGTCTATATACACCCTCTTTGGCTGCTAAATATGGAGGTGAGGGTATAAATGAAAACGTTTTAACAAGGTATTTTTGAGATCTGCTTTCTTAGGCATAGTAGACGTGTTCTTAATTATTGTGAGTATCGGCCTAGCGCCTCAAACTTACAGCGTGCTCAACACTGGGTGAATAAAATGCTTACAGCAACGCCACCACATATAATAGACTACCGCATATGAGTACCAATTTTTAACTATGCCTATTGATCAAGGTTTAAAAAATATGCTAGATTAAAATTGATAAAACTGCTGTTATGAAGCTTGCATTAAAAAAACAACAGCAATTACAACAGCTTAGATATGACAGCAAACACACGCTGTTCTATGCTACGAGCATTATTAAACAGAATGCTGAAAACAAATTAAACAAATAAAAAGTTTTTTTTTCCCAGCAGCAGCAAATTCAAAATAATTACGTTATTGATGTCGCTATTTTTATGCTGTTGAAATAGTAAACAGAACAGCTATAGCAAATGTTTACTGTCATATTTCTTTCTCTTGCCATTTGTCCATTTAATCCTGTCATATCATAAACTCTTATAAAGTAAGAGTTGATTTGTTTGCTTCCTTGAATACTTAGAAAAGCAAACAGTAGATTTACGGCTACTTAAAATTGAATAACTCAGATTATGTATGAATTACATTTAGCACAAACGTCTAATATTTGTGCTGCTCCTATTTTAATGTCTGTCATATTTTCAATAGTGCGAGCATAGCAATAGCATTAGTAAATTGACGAGAAAACAGTGCCATTTTGTGACAGTAAATGCTTTTAATTTTTGCTTATTGTATACTATTGCTATTTCGCAGCTGGCATTTTAAACACAGATTGGGACCTGCCTTGGTGAGGAGCAAAGCCTATTTAAAATTCCTACCGCTCTATGGGTACCTCGGTATCCAGTTGCCATTAAACTGTACATCGGGTTGCCGATCTGCCCGCGATTCGGATGTTAACAACAACCATCAGGAACCTCCCCATAAGATCATTTTGTACCCTTTGGGCTATTTAACTAAATATCGCTACAACCAATTTTCGGGTTCTTATGGTTTTGTTTAAAGTAAAAATTGTTCTTTTTTCAATTGCAGTCATTCCAAATTAGTTTCACACAATTATTTATTAGATCCCCATAACTATGTTTTCTTTTTGCAGATAAATATTTTGTCATCATTTTCGAAAATCTTCTTTCTAGCAACAGATAGGATGATTCTGCTTTATGTCGAGTTGTAATTGATTTACTCAATAGTTTGGCAAATTTTTCTTTTTTATTCGCTAAAAATTTGAATTTATTGTTTTACTTTTTCATTCCAAACTTGATTAAAAAACAACAAATTTCTTTTTCAAATGACGGGGGAATGCCAATTTTTTGTGTGCGAAAAACAAAAGCATTCGTATAAATTTCATAATATTTTGAATATTTTTATCTTTTAGCTTGAGTCATTTTATTCCGTTGCGGAATATTTAACAAAAAAGGCATCAGCTTAAAGCGGCATCATAATATATTGTTGTGACATCGCAACTAACAGATAAAAAAGTGAAATAAATTCATAATGATCTTTACAATAACTTTTTTGTAACTTTCAGTGTCATTTCGGTACCAAGTGTAATGAGGTCGATCGCATATGAGGTGGAACTGTTTCGTTGGTAACATTTAATTAAACAAAAAGAAATAAGTAGATAAATATGGAAATTATAAATCGCAACAATCAGTTTTTAATAGACTTCGTATGTTTGATAAGATCTTCGTGCAGGGAATACGAGTATGTAACAAGAATTACTTTTGGCCGTTTCAGGTACGGTTGAGACATCAAAATCAGGCTTTATTAGGGTTGGATAGAATGTCTATCCAATATGATTGCTTCAATTATTCTTCACAGTCACATAATTATTTTAACGTTTACGATCTTTAGAAAAGAGAGGGGTTTTGTCGTCAAAGGAGTCTTTTACGAAAAATATAAATAATTATTTTATTATTAAATTTCACACACACACACATACACATAGCTAAAAGAATTACAATCTAGGGAAATAATTATTAAGTCATATTTATGCTCTGTAAAATATATTTTTTTGAAGGGAAATCACCACAAAATAATTATTCAGCGTTTCAAATACGAAACTAGTTAAAGGTTTCCAGTTTTTTTCTGCCACCGGATTTCGGTTTTCATCATTATTCGTTTTATTCTTGGTCCAACTTACCCTATGAAAAATTTCGTTTGG
The DNA here is from genome assembly GCA_963932375.1 of Phania funesta. Taxonomy (NCBI): domain Eukaryota; kingdom Metazoa; phylum Arthropoda; class Insecta; order Diptera; family Tachinidae; genus Phania; species Phania funesta. Next base: position 94,149,777 of record OZ010652.1, on the reverse strand, counting down.
GCGAGCAGAGATATGTAATTACTCTCTCATGAGCTCTCACACTTGCCCAATTTCAGGCTCCTAGAAAGCTTTTTGGCAAGTTTGTATTAGTTTGAATAAGTTCGGTCGACTTCGTGAACGACTTGGAAAAGACATTTTACTTAATAGGTTGACATTTCAGAATAAGTTCTGCAAAAGAAAAACATTGACTATTCAGTTCAATATCAAAGAGAAATTTAGACAGCTCGATTTATTGTCTCATAAAGGCAAAAAATATTCAGTGGGGGCTATAAAAATATTTGGTTGCTTTGTTTTTTTAATTTAAATTGCATTTGTGATGACACTAAAATAAATGAAATACGAGATAGGAAAACTTGTAAAGATATTAAAAGGTGTTGAGGACTTAGCGCTGTACAATTCTTTTGAAAAGTTTATAAAATTTTTGCAAATTTATGGAAGACATTAGATGTCGATAAATAAGAAATGTCTTTAACTGTAAGCGATTTGTATAGGAGTAGGTGACGGAACCAACAAACTCGTTTGCTATAATTGTTTTTTTTTGTATTTATATATTGGCACTTATACTTGAAGTTGTTCTTTCGTTAGAAGGATGTTTTAAAAATTTGTGAAAAGTCCTACTCCCGGAACTTTGGGCAGAAGGGCAACATGTTCCCAGCCAGGCTAATTGCACCGCCGTAATAGTCGCATCCAACAGATACCGGCTTACTGCTTACGATGACAGCTTACAACTTCAAATTAAATAGCCGAGAGAAATATATTAACTTGCTGTCGGTGAGAAAAGCAACATGCCACCTCATTGCTTGACTAATAATTGCTCTAATTTATAATCTCGTGTAAGGGCACTGGAAGTACTTTCGAACTTCAGCTTAAGTTCCTTTTACACTATTATACTGAGTAGTTAGAAAACAATGTGTCGTACGGCACTCACAATTTTATAAATTTTTTTAAAAGCTTGGACTTTTCTGGTGAAAAATACAATTAAATATTTTTAGCTAAGTTTTTTACTCCCAACTCATTTTTATTATAAAATAATGCAATTTATTGTTGCGGGTGGATAAGCTAGTCTCTATAAGCATTTCGTTGGTTACTCTCTACTACTTTTCCGCTAAGTCTTATGCCCGATATTCGGCCCAAAGCAATAGCGGCCGGTCACTTAGTTATAGTTTCTACAGTTAACTTGCGGTAAGTACAAAATTGAGCACCATCGACACAAGGACTGCCAATAATTTACGCAAAAAGAATAAATTGCGTTTTGTTTTGCTAAACACATTTATTATTACATACGTGCGGAGTATGAAATATCTGGCACCGACGAATGTCACCCTCTTTATTGTGTTTTTTTTCTTTGATTTAATTTCTGTTGTTTTATCGCTTCTCTCGTGTCAAGTTGAACTAAATATTTAAAATGTTCGTCGCCGGTATTTGTTTTTATTGTTTTTTCTACGCTGACTTTGACAATTAATGAATGAATACTTGGATGGATGGATATGATGGTAACTTGATAAATATTTTGTGGTAACGAAGATTATTACGCTCTTAGACCGGTATCATCTAATATCACAATTTATTTTCAAGTTCGTCTTACTTTTTTTATTTCTCTTTTATCACTATCGCGCTAGTGCACTAAACGTTTATTCATATAAAAAATGGCTTTTTTAATTTATTTACTCTTAAATCACTCATGCAGAAAGTGAATAGTCAAGAAAATTTCCAAGAAATTTAACTAATAACAGAGAAAAAAATACTTAAATAAAGAGCAAAGGATGCAAATATTTTCTCTGAGGAAACCCTTAGAGGCTGCCTATATGATCGCTAAAACAAAATGATTCGAATATCTATCAACGTATTAAAAATAAAATAATAATAATAATAATGAGAGAGATGTGGGGCGAAGGATGACTATGGATGACTAATATGTTGAGATAATTTCATATGTATTTCCAAATTTTACATACAGCCGCGTAACAACGGGCATATATCATAGCGCCTTGGCACTTAACCTGGCTAAATTTTAAAAGCTCTTACATTTGTGACATTTTGCGTAAAGGTATGGTTCAGAATATGCAAAACTATCATTTGTACAGGGTGGTTCAACCATAATGCACGATGTTAATTGTGAGAAACACCTCAACGTTAAGTTTTTTGCACAACTTTATTTGACATTTCATTGCTTCAGTGCTTAACAAATTCAACCATGGAGAGTTACACAATTGACGAAATGTGTCCTATCTCGGGGGAATTGTGCGCGAATTTCAGCAAAACGGGTCTGTAGGAAATATGAAAACACCTGTAGATGCTCACCCAGTTCGTTCTGCGGAAAACATTGCCGCTGTTTGCGATAACGTAGCAGAAGAGCCGTCAAGTTCGACTCGTTGCCCTGCACAACAATTTAACATCTCACGAACATCACTGATGCGAATTTTTAATCAAGATTTGAATTCACACTCTTACAAGGTTTACAAAGAACATCTTCTTCAGAGACGAGGCACACTCTCACCTCAGGGGATTCACTAACAAGCAGAATTGGCGCATTTGGGCAAATGAGAATCCAGGTGTGATTGTTGAAAAGCCGATGCATCTACAAAGAGTGACTGTTTGATGCAGTTTATTGGCTGGCGACCTCATCGGGCCGTACTTCTTCGAAAATGAGCTCAGCCAAGGAGTTACGGTAAATGGTGTTCGCTATCGCGAGATGATAAGGGACTTCTTGCGGCCGAATATTGAGAATATGGACCTCGACGATATGTGGTTCCAACAGGATGGTGCCACTTGCCATACAGCCAACGAAATAATGGCTCTTTTGCACGGAAAACTCAATGGCCGTCTTGTCTCGCGTCGTGGCGATATTAATTGACCATCACGATCATGGGATTTGACACCGTTCGACTTTTTCTTTGAGGATATTTAAAAGAAAAAGTGTACGTTAATAGGCCAAGATCAATTCAAGAGGATGAGACATTGAACCTCAATTACGTCTCAGTGCCATTGAAAATATCGACCATCGTATAGAAGTATGCCACCGAAGCCCTGGCCAGCATTTGGCCAATATTTTGTTTCAAACATAACTGTCATAGATCAATCATAATAAAAAATATTAAGATATGATGAAAACTTTTTGTTTTATTTACAATTAACAAAATGCGTTTTGGTAGGCCCACTCTTTATTTGTTGAATTATTTTCATATTCTCATTACACAACTTTAATTAGGCCTGACGGCGCGAACGCTTTTAAAGGGTTCATGTAAGAAGATAAAATGCTATTAATCATTTTATGCCTCCTGTACTTCTTTCTACTTATGTCATTTATTGTTTACGAAATGTAATGAAACACCCTGACATATCCACTGACTAAAAACTATTAAAATAATTTTAAATCCGTCAACAAAGGAAAAAGCTAAATGAAAAAAAAAGAAAAATAAAATAAAATAGTTAAAGATTTTATTAAGCGCATCCATCATTCAAATGTACGAGCACTAATTTGCTCCTCATGATCGGTAATTGTCTGAACAATTGCATTACTTAACTTTTGGAGTTTTTTTTGCCTTTGTGTTTTCTGTAATACGAGTAGTATCTGAGATATTGTTGTCCGTATGTCCATCTGGCTGTTGGTGTTTTCCAACACAGATTCATTACAGCTTCAAAAAAGAAAAGAAACATTTTACCACCAAGACGAGTCGTCCACTTTATTTAAAGTAACAAGAAAGAAAATACCAACCCCAAGTACTACGGGATACGAAATAGATCCATGGAACACATAAGTAGACACACAAATTGTCGTGTGGACGGACAGACATTAAATTGTACAGTTTAAGTAAGTGGGCGGTGTTATACATAATCATTTCGTGAGTATTTAACTAAAGTTGGAAAACTAAAAAAAAACATTTCACTATTCACTCAAACTTAGAAAGAAATATAAAACGCTTAAGAAACGAACGAAAAAACAATTATTCATACTTACACCAAAGCGAGCGTTGTGCTTCTTTTTTTGTTTTTTTTTTTTGGAGGAGGGAGGGGGAAGTATTAACTACCGACCATGATTATGTTTTATTTAATTATGAAATAAACGTGCATTTTTGCTTTGTTGAGTAATTGCGCTCTTGCAGGATGGGCTTCCTTTAACGTTAACAGAAATAATTAAACCAAAAAAAAAAAAAAATTACCCACCACAAGCACATTTGACCCCATGATATTTTTCAAACTTTAGTCTTCATTATTTTGTAAATAATGATGCCCACAACGTTTTAGATCTCAAAGAGGGTGGGCATAAATTAGTCCTACTTAAAGAAACGCTGCTGAGGATGCCATTTAAATTGCAAGCCTTTCATTTTAGTTTATTAAATTTAAAATGTACGAAGACAGCGTTTTTACGGGGACTCTTTGCTATGAAAAATTTGAGGATTAATGACATCTGGAACGAATTTCCACCGTTCGTGAACGAAAAATAACAATAAAGATGGCACATAGCCGACACCTTGTCGTCTCTAAACCAAACTTGAGAATGAGTGTGACAGGCATTCATTCCGACGCGGATCCAGATTGAGTAATTAAAAAAAATTATTTGGGAAAATTAAATCTTGGCGTTTTTACTTGATCTAAACAGGAGTCAGAAAAACACAATTTATTTTGATACTTTTTATATTTTTCGTCTTCCTTAAGAGGCCTAACGAAGTATATGGACAATAAAAATATAATATTCGAGATTTCCTTTTGAGTAATGCGAATATTTTATTGATTAATTATTAATTTGGTTTAAATGAAAATATTAAATTTCCACGAAATTATCTGCCATAATACTGCATGCCAACGAAAACATTTGTTCTCAAGTACGAGAAAAGAGAAGCGGCTAATTCTGCTTCGACACCAGATCGACTCTACGAAAGGCCAAGATCAGGTTTACAATATCTCCGAAAGTCTGTAGAGCAAGGGAATGTAAAAGGCCCTAGAAGTTGTCTTAAACAATTTACTTTAATTGTTATGTGTAAATGCCATGGTGGACTTAAGCCTTAGTCAAATGCTAGCAATTACAAGAGACTCTGTGATGAGGAAAAAGATCGGCAGTCGAAAATTACAAACCGGTTTACTAAAGTCAAATCGACTAACGAAGGGGTCGAAAATGGATCCATAAAGTTAGTGGTCTGCTTCGATATACCCCTATTTTAATAATAATAATGGCCTAAATATAGTTCTTGGCTACTGACCGAGGACAACTTTATCGACCATCGAACTGTGCGAGAGCATTCAATGCAGTTTGAGACCTCAATTAAGACATACGTTTCTTCATCTTTAAATGAAAACGAGCAGTAAGGAGACATGAAACAATTTCCACAAATATGTATGTCAGTACAGGCGGGAATTTATGAAAGGTAAGGTATCGTAGTGCTAATAATAGAATCAATGCGTAAATTCGTCGTTGCAATAAAACTTTTCATTAATTCACTCAATCTCAAGCAGTAACACATTGACATATGCCAAAAGGAAATTGAATAAACGTGATTAGAGAAGAGATTGCCAGTTGGCTGTTGAGAACGACAACCAGAGAGACGGAATTAATTCAACAAATGGCAATTCGGCAACTTGGACGAACATTTTAACATACCGCCTCAACATTGGAAAAACCAAAAGCGGGAAGATCAATAAAACCGGTACAAATCGTGAAAAGTTTTTAGCAGTCTGTTGGTGATGATTCTAACATAGATTGTCATTATACCAAGACCTACAGCTGCTTTGCAACAAAATTCAATTGGCGCTAGAGTTATAGCCCAATCATCATTTAAAGGATATAAATCTCTAATATTGCAGATTATCGCGGCCCCGAGAAACGCCTCTTAGTGACTGAATTACCAAGAGCCACGCATGCCCCGCATTCTCCTCAGATTTGTTACGTTCATGCAATAAATTAAGCAGCTATAAACTATCTTTTGAGACACCCTGGGCTTGATTGTGGTCTGTAGTTAGCACTCTGACTAGAAACATATAATATCTTGCTGAGAATCTTGTTCATAAGAACAAGCGTGGAATCATGGGATATTTACCATCCCAATGTAACCGTACCATTTTTTATAACAGGTCTGCATTTAATTCTTCGATTTCCATTTTAAAGGTAAGCAGTACCTTAAAGCTGCCAACGCCACCTTTTGATAATACCTCTAAAAAGATAGGTGTGCCAGAAAAAGAGAGAGAGAGAGATAGAGAGAGTGTGTGTGAAAGGGAGTAAGAAAAACAAAAAAGATTGTGGCCAGCAATTTTGCGAGAATATGCGTTGCCTAAAAAAAGTGCGTTAACTTAATAATCCGAATTGCAAAGGGTAGGTCATTTAGCGTTTTCGATTTGGATGTATCTATGTACACACGTTGTTTGTGCCTTATGGGGAGCCAAACGGCTAGACCGATCATTTTGAAACCATTTACTATTGAAAATTGACAAATTTGTTCTTTTTAAATGCGGAGTAAATATTAATAACAACAGCGAGGGCCTTTAAATTCGGCGTGGCCCTGACAAGTGCGTACTCCGAAAAAATAGGAGCGAGCAGAGGGCTACCCCCCATACAAAGTAAATATTAATTTTCCTTTATATGAAAAACTGAATATGTGGCAATCTGTAAATATAGTGTGGTGGTTGTCAAACCACGCGTGTACTCAGGGAAAATGGTGGTCAAATATAAGCTGGCAGAGTGTCACGCCCCATACAAAGTAACTAATAATTCTCTATTATTTAAAGAACTACAATAGTCAGGCTCATTTAATTCGATGCAGAATTGACCACTGGCTTAAATACTCGATATTTTTCCGCGAAGCAGGCCTTTTTTGAATAATTGGGACTTATTGCGACCGGTTGTAAGGTTTGTCAACTGTACCCTCTTTCGAACACGGGCTTAGAATTTAACGATTTTAAGATTCAAAATTTCAAATAGTTTTCAGCGTAGGCGTTAAATAAAAACCTAATTAAATTTAAATTATTAATGTTTTTGTCCTTAACTAACGATAGGGATAGCGCAGCACACCTATAAAACAAGAAGTAATTAATATTATTTCTAAAGAATGGTTTCATTACAAAGATTGAGAAATTTAAATATGAAACGTAACATTATTTATTTGACTATTTTTGTTTATGAATGGCAACTTTGGGCTTGTCTTTTAAGACCTCCGTCGTCGTCTCACTTCGGAATTGTCCATTTTCGTTCAAGCATAAAGCGTGTTATTTTGCAAGTATCAAATGTAAAACTAATTTTCTGAAAATGAATTTTTTCTGAAAATTGACATTCCAAACGTTAGATGAGCCTCACTCTAAAATGCGATTGTGGCAAGTGTAAAATCACAAATTCTATAAATTAATCGACACAGTTGGATGCGGGAATATCTTGAGCTTCATAAAATATTTTTTTTTTGTTCAAATTAACGTTCATGTGTTGTTATTTCACCTCTAACTGCAAATTTTAAGTTTCCTTTTTATGTATTTACATATTTCACCAGTTAAGGGACTCACCCTTCCTTTGCAATCTGCTTCTTTGTAAATAAAAAGCAACAACAATTTGCAGCAACTGTGGAATCAGCTAAGATGCTTAGTGTCTTTTACTCAGAGTGTAAGAGTTTATTTTTTCCCTTTGTCTTCAATGTGATGTTGATGGTGTAAACGATTTCAGTTGTAGTTTTTTTAACAACTATTTCTCTTGCTTGAGTATTTACACTATCGTGTTATTTGTTGTTGCTTTTTTTAATGATTTTTGATGCTTAAAGGTCCATTTGGCGGATACGAGCTGATGAAAGACTAGACAAAAATGTCTGAAATATGAGTGTGATGAAATTTCTTATTTAACATATATATCGTGATGGAAATTTGTTCAATTCAAACACACAAACTTAAAAATATTAAAACTTTTTTATTTGTGTTTTTACTCTTATTGTTGAATAACAATTTTCTTCCAGGGCGTGATTATTTGTCTAAGATTTGAATTTTAACGAGGTGGTAGAAGATAATCATATCGTTTCTTTTGATGAATACAAATAAAATTAGTAGGAACTGAGATAAATATTTATGTTTTGAAATGTATCATGTGTTTTATTTAGAGGCGGATAATTTTAAATTATTATGGGGCACCATAGAAAACAATTATTTACTCCTATTGAAGGTTTCATTTTGAAATTGAATAAAGTTTTTAATTGAAACAATTACTGGTTTATTAAGTTCCTCGTAATTCATAGAACTCTTTATTTTGTCCAAATAAATAAATAAAGTAAGTTTAATTTATTAAATCAATATTAAAAAAATTAATTAAATTTTAAACCAACCATAACCTTCAATACGAGTAAATATTTTTATCTGTGAAAGCAAAATGTTTTGAATGTTCATTAGATTGTCGTAACTTTGTAGCATTATTGTTTGAATATGATTTCTGGCTCGCAGCGGCCGTAACTGGCGTCTACGTGGAATAGTGTAGAGGTAAAGTGCCCACAGTAAATCTAGCTAACTGCAATTACCAGGGACTGCCATCGAATGGCGACAAATGCCACAGAAAGGTGGCCAGATACCAGCTGAATTCTCTGCAGGAAATTGACTGCATTACGCGTTACACATGCCACCTTCCTCCTGCAAGCACATGACTGTCATGTAATTGAGTTATGAAAAAGTTAGCAATCATGTCATTGTATTGCTCACCGTCAAATGTAAAATGATGTCCATCATAATTGTGCTAATGGAGCGCGACAAGAGGACATGGAAAAAAAATTTCCAAATGAAATCTTGGATGTGGTTTACGAATTCGTCCTTTAAAATAAATTTGAATAAACGTTGTTCCGATATTGACTTAAATACGACGAATGAAGAAAGATTGTAAATCCAAAACAAACGCAAAGTGCCCTATTAGCTGTTACGGGAAACAGGGTTGGAAGTTTGAAGTTCTCCGTCTCAAAAACCAACACAATCTGTTTTTTCTGTTTCTGCTTACAGCTGAAGCAAATACCTCGCTGGCCTTTCTCCTTATCTTAATTATTCCATTTATTGAAAAATGTCACTGAAAAATAGTCGAACTTAAAATTTTGTTTGACTATAAAATTTTAAAGCTAAAATTGCTTGTCAACCCTGATTAACAAGACGTCCTGCGGCCCTGAAGGATATTTTAATAATTATTGCCCCATTGCAGTTATAACAAACGGGCAAAATCAGTTAATATTAGTTAGAGGCAGGCCAAGATCTTACGTAACGTAATTGTAAGCGTATGAGAAAGATGCTGACTTTTTACAAATGGCGACAAATCCCAATCGGAAGGATTAGTCCACGTTCTTAAGGAGTATAGCGATCCAAGTTTTGTTTATGTGATTTTCTTATTTGTTTCCTTCACAAGTGTCTAAGCAGATTTGAAATTTGCGCGCCATTTGCAAAAATGATAGGATCTTGCGAAAGATCTAACTCCTCTTAGTTAGGAGAGTTTTTTGAAAAATCTTGATTCCAACAAAAAACACGGACTATAGCCTGTGGAAACTGCAAGGCAATTTCCGTCTGAGACTTGAAAACTACACATAAGCTTAAAACTAAATTAAAAAGTAAATGCTTTCGGTAATCACTTAGTAAAAGTTTTCACACCACATGACAATTATCAGTGACACTGCGCATGATCCTATGAAATATCGGTTGTGCTTGTTAAAAACGATAATTAAAAACTTTGATATGAATAAATTGCCCGGACCTGAACGTATAACAGGATCAATGATAAGAATCTTACCTGATTCTGCTGCGAGAATTGTATTATTTATATTTAACGCCATGTTGCGGATTGGCTTTTTCTATGCTCTTGGAAGATGTCTGAATTTGTCATGATCCCTAAACCAGGAAAGGACTCAAGTCAGATGACGCCCATTAGCTTACGTTATTCGTCATGTGTTTAAAATCTTTTCTTAATAAGCAAAACGTTATTCCAGTCCATCAGTTTGGTTTTCGAGCAAGGCACAACAGCACTGTTGAGCAAGTCCATTAGATTGTCACTGTTATTAAATCGGCATGTGAATTTAAGCAATATTGTTCAGAGAAATTCAATGATAAAGCCTGGCATTAAGAGCTAATTACGAAAATAACTCGAGTTCTACCTAGAAACTCCCACAAGCTTCTGAAGAGTTATCTAAAAATAGAACGTTTAAGGCAAGGATCACTTTTCTAAAGAAGAGGAAAATCTCTGGAGAAAGACCTCAAGGTGTTATACTAGGGTCGATATTAATCATCATTTATACAGCGGATATGCCAACAAGCGCAAATACATATACGTCAATACGGTTGCAGACGTTACTGCATTTATAAGTGTTAACTAAGATCCGAAAGTTGTACCTAAACAACTTCAGTCTCATATTAATGAGCTAGAGGCCCGGATAAAAAAGAGGATATAAAAGGTAAATCCATCGAAATGGGCTCATGTACAGTTTTAACTCAGAAGGAAAAGTTGTAGGAATAAATATGTTAAATATTTGGGTATCCACTTATATTGACGCCTTTCTTGGTCACGCACATTGAGGCAAAAATAACATCTGCACTGGTTAATGAATCCTAACTCAACCCTGGCTTTGGAATACAAAGTCTTCTTATCCTTTATAAGGAGAATATGGACATATTGCAGTTATCTGTGGGATACTGCTTGCGATTCAAATATCCAAAAGTTACAAAGAAGACCGTCTAGAGATATAAAAGTTCCCACTACCTACGAAGAAGTAAAAACTAGAGTTGTTCTTCGAACAAGATTAATTCGAATATATCTTTTCCGTTTTGTTCGAACGAATAAAATATTCGGTTTTTGTCGAATATTCGAATAATGCCTTAAAACTATTTAGTTAAAAATATCTATAAAAAACATACATTAAAGTTAGCAAATTTATTTTTAAAGTTGACTCCTGATATGATTTTCCGACAGAATGATTTGATAAAAATATTTTAAACGAACTTCGGTCATACCTTGTCAAGTTGTGTGTGAAGACAAACCGGTTTCAGCTATATGCCATCGACAACGTAATTTGTCTTTCCGAATAGTATTCAGCACTATACAGAGCTTCTATATTTCTGCGTAAATAAGGAAAAAGTGCTCAAGCGTGATTTTGTTAAAAGAATTTCTTTTAAGGTCTTGCTTCTAACGAAATTGTTAAAGTTAAGTTACTTTTCCGAATGAAAAAAATAAGCGATAACTCATTTCAGTACAATTTCCAGGAAAATAAAACTAAATAAGTGATATTTTGCAGGTTTTTAGCTTAAGTTGACTTAAGCACTTATTCCTTTTTTTCAGAATATGATCTAATTTTTTTATATTTTTATTTGAAAAATCATTAAGTTATTCGAATAATTATTTTTATTCTCTATTCCTTCGAACATTCGAATTATATTTAAATTTGATTCGCCTTTTAAAACAGACAAAAATAGGAACTTTTTTGCGAACTATTTCAAACTCGAATAAAGTGACAACACTAGTAAAAATATACTCGGGCAAATTTGTAAACAAGCTCGTGTTCCGTCCGAACTGCATTTTGCGGGAGTTATTGCAATTTCAGGGGCATCAGAGACTCAGAAAAACTGACACATTGAGCCTGCCAAAACGCCTTTCCTTAGCCAGTAGTAGATAGTTTATTAAGATTTGAATACAATCAAATAATTGTAACATTGGTAACAATTAATAAATAATTTTTAGAAGTACGATTTGAATATGAAACTTGAAAAAAAACTTGTTAGCGATATGTGAGCAGGTAATTTGGCGTGCACTTGTTATACGAACAACTTTTGAAAAGTGTATTAAAAATAGTTCCAGAAACTCGCGATTTTCGAGACTGCCAACGAATTGGATCTAAATTTTTTAGGTAAAGATCAACAATCCGTAAAGATCAGCAATCGTATGTCATGGTGCCACTCTAATCCCTGCTGACTGATTTTAAAAATATTTATTCTTTATTTTATTTTCTCGCACACCTTAATGGCAACAGTTAATTTTTAACTGCTTTTGATATGAAACCAACACTTTATTTTCACAATATTTTGTCTACTATTAAAAAAAAAGACTACCGTACGACCTTAAATTATCAATAAGCTCCCATCCTACAATAATACTTCCACACTCCAATGCAATACGAGTATGTGTTTAAAAGCTCTTCCACTCTTGCCGGCACAAAATGTTTTTATTAATTTTTGTTTTTTGAAGCAGACAATTGTTACTGAAACTATTTATTCCCACAATTTTATTTTTTGTTTAATTTTCTTAACAAGAAAAATTTTAAATTCGACATAAAGTAAAAAAATAAATAATAAAACAAACCTTTTTGAGAATGAATTTTTGATTGGCTTCATGTAACAAAGTTTGTTTACATCTCTCCCCCAAAATTAAAGATTTTGTAATTGGAAATGAACAATTGATTTATGTTGGGTCAAGTTTCATTTTCAATTCGTTACTTTTATTTGTTTTAAAAATTCTGTTTTTAAAGAATTTCAGACACTTTTAAAAATTAATGGGATTCTCGGCCACAAACGATACATTGTTCTGTGGCGACAACAATAAAATACATGGGAATGTTTTTATTTGAAATAAAGATTTTACATAAATTAAATTTTGTTTTGAAAATAAACCGTTAAGAGCAGTGGATAATTAGAGAATTTGCTTAATATTCATCAAACTCCTTCTTCTTTGTGTAGGGTGACCAGATAGGAACGATAAGCAGAGAGATTTAAATACAACTAGAACAGTGTGAAATATCAAGTTTATTCCAGCTTTTTGAGGCTAAATTTGTGCTATTATCTATGGAATAGCACATCAATTAGATGTTAGCCTTGGTTACGCCGCCAGTGCGGTAAGTAGAATTTTTGCGCAAAATCCGGATCATTGTCCAATTAGTTAATTCGTGGTGTTGTCTATGTTTGTTTTGCTGCCACTTTTGAGTCTTTACAGTAAAATAAGCTGAATTGACTCTTCAGCCATGCCCAATTTAGCTGATCAATACCGAATCGAATTTTCCGCACTTTCTTTAGATGTAAATCGTGTACTCACCCCATTCACGGTGTGACGGATTCCCTGCACACTGATCCGGAATTTCGATTATATTTTTGTAATCATTTCCACACGTTAAACGATGCTTGATGAAATGGCACACATTACTGAATATTTTGACAGCTGGATGGTATTGTTAACTTTGACAAGCTATCATTATTACCTGGCCTCTCTATATTATAAAAATATGTTCAAGAAATTTAAAACCTAAAGTGAATAGTAAATGAAATTATGATTTAATATAATCGCATTTCGACTCCTACATATTCCAATTCTTAAAGGTTTCCCTATAAGGGCCAGTCGTTATTGAAATGGAATAAAACAAGTAGTGCGTGGAGTGGAATATATTATCGTGAAGATGTCCGCCACGGCGTCGTACGGTGGGAAGATGCCAAGACGACCAGTTTTCAATTACTCTATCGCGTAAATCCGTCTGAATTTCGCGGCTATCGATCAATTGCAGCTAACTAGCATAGATGGGCGATATCAGAAAAACCCCACAGAAAATTGAAGTCAATTGACATTATTTAGCCAGAGACAACCATGCTTGTAAATAGCTTAGCGTTCATTCAGTGACACATAGCTTCGTTCTGCTGGGGCCACATGACACCCAGGATTACATCGTTTAATTTAGGCCATTACAAGCTACGAGTAGCTGTCATTGTTCTCTAGTGCTTGGCGTTAACGGTGACTGCCTTATCAATGTTGTTTTCGAAGAAGTGCGTACCACTGATGCTGTCAATCTAAAATGTTCACCCAGCAGTACCTACGGATGGTTAACGTCGCGCTGTATGCAGCTTCTTTGTTTGCAAATTTATTCATGCAAATATTCGCCTCGTCGCTAAAAATGTTTTTTTATTTTAATTTTAAATCGTGGAACTTGTCGCTGATATTTGGCATCAGGGACTGAATAACAAGCAGCACATTTAACAGATGTCGCTAAAAATACATGGCCCCGTCTTTATTGGGAAAGCTTTTATATATTTTTGATTTTATTTTTCAAAAAGTTGCAAATTTTAATCATTTAACAAATAGCTGACTAAAATTTGTTTTTATTCGAAAAGAAATCATATTTTCACCGAAAAAAAATTTTAATTTTAGTATAAAAACTTAAATTTTTATTGTAAGCTGACATTCATTCATGTCAGATAAAAAAAAAACAGAAGCCAAACAAAATTTCCTTTACGCAGAGTGAGTTGTGAACAGTAAGAAAACACAAACATTCGCGAAAAAGCAAGAAATATTTATTCGTGTGCTCTGAAGGAAGAAAAAGTAAAATGAAATTTATTTCGCGGGCGATAAAAAAAACCTAAAAGCAAATCAAGATTTCATTCGTGAACAATGAAAATGGAAAAACAGCCAAATATGTATCCTGTGAATACTCGTATGTAGAAAAAAAAACATAAAAATTCAATTCAAACAAACAAAATCAAACTGAGTGCGCCCAAAAGTTTTTACGAGGCATGACACAAAAGTCCAGCCTTATCTTTATATAAACCTGAGTAAAAAATGGTTTCTTTTTAGCAAACATCGATCGCATTATGTTCCAGTATTTATATAGATATTTTAACTACGCTTAGCTTGAGATTTTTGGTGATTTTTCTAATTATAATTCGTTCAATTCGCTCGCCCATCTTCAACTGTGGCCTTGGTCCAATTTAATTCTCACTTATTTCGTACATTTTAAATGTTTGTGTAAAGAATCTTTATACAAATAAAATGTATTTTATGTAGACTTTTGTAACGAATTTCCGTCATCCCTTGTCAAGTTTGTTTTGAACACAATCCGGTTTTGGCTATGTGCCATTTTTAGTGTCATTTTTGTCTTCAAACCAAACTTCACAAGGGATGTCGCATTTTCGTTCCAAAAATCTACATCAAATCACCCTGTAGGAATATTAAATCCAAAATCAAGAATAAATTCAATTGCTACTACAGCATGGTTTGATTTTAAAAATTAAAAAAAAACACTGATTATCATCCCTTTATAACAGTAAAGGAAAAAAAACCAACTCGCCTGTAGACTTCTGTGAAGTTTTAACAAACATTTTTAAAATGTTATCTGATAAAATCATTTTACTTTTTATATCTTTTACTAACTCTGTCATACTGAAGTTTATGGTCGTCCTCAGACTTAAGTGTTTTGAGCTAAGAAGCCTATCAGAAATAAATACATCATATATAAGAAACTTAACTAGGAATTTTCGAACTAAACAGAAGAAATGCACATTAAAAAACACCTTCTTTGGAATCAATTAAACACAGCAAGTATTTAGAACTTTATTTTTACTAAAAAGAGTAAAAATTTGTCTTTTTCTCTGATCTTACCTCACCCGAATTCAACTATGCTCAGAACGACAAGAGCATTGGATGCGTTAATCAAAATAATACCGTGGACAATAAAAATATAACAAAAAAAAACAAAAAAGAAAGAAATAAATCTGGATGTGTGATTTATTAAACTTAAAAAATTATTTTAGTAACTTGCGAACAATGCTTCTAGTGGGATGCATTTCCAAAATCTCAAGAAATTCTTTACCTTTTATAACAACTTACAATATATATTTAGTTTCGTGAAATAGTTAAAGTCGGTAGAACATGTCTTTTTGGCGAAAATTTAACTTATTTTCGATTTTTCAAAATTTCAATTTTAAAAATGTATCAACGATAAAGTATTATAATTTACCAAACTAAATTTATGTCGTTTAGGAATTTAATTTTTTTATATTACGCTTTTACAATGAAAACGAGATAAATAGTTCCCTATTTTTAATAATAAATTCATGGAAATTTACTGTTGAGCAATAATCTTGTGCGAGTCGATTAATAACTCTCATTTTGTTTATGAACGTTTACAAACAAATATTTCTAGTTTTAAGAAAATTGCTGAAAGCCTCATTAGTCTCACATACTTACGTGACGTACGAATTAATTTTATTTTATTAATTACGACGAAACTTTAACGAGTGACTTACAATTTAATTTTTGAAAAAGTTAGCACTCACATTGTGGCCTATTGACTTTTCTTCTACGAAAGTGTCAAAAAACCATACCTTGTCCATTTCTATTTTTTTATTTTATTCAAAAGTAATGGTGTTTTCGTTTCTAGAAAAAATTCAACATATTTTGGCCTTTCGTTAGTATATTTGATTTTGTCCTTAATATTGCTGAAATGCATTGCTCTTTATGATCTCTATAAAATCGCAAATAACATGGATGTGATAAGTATGTCCTCCTTAACAGCGCACCATTTTATTTAAGAAACAAAAACGCCATAAGTCTGACGGTTAAATAAAATTATAAAGTGTTTGTTGTGGTAACTTAAAATAATGTATTTTATTTTTATTATTGGAATTTTGAAACTTGATAAATATTTCAAAATATTTAAAAATAAAATAGACTTAATTTACTGCTGTTAAAATTTTGTTCATAAAAAGTCTACAACAGCTGATACGTTTACGACATATTACGTGTTTAAAAGTAAATGATAAACTGTCACAAGCCAGCAGTAAAATATTTATAGATACTAGCTAGTCCTTTAACATTAAATTTCTGTGAATTCATTATCGAATACTAATTGAGAAACTAGCATCACTATCATAAAAAAAAACGTTGTTGTAATTAATTTTCAATAGAATATTAATCTTAAAACAATTTTTTATATTCTGTAAAAGATGAACAAAGTTGTGAATTCAAAAAAACTCCAAAAAAAAAATCATGAAATTTTTAAAATAATCCAAAAAAAAAAAAAATTGGATCATAATTTGGGAAGTCACCGAAATATTTTTAGTAAAGGAAGGCGTGTGTGTGTTACTTACCTGTTTTAAGTCTTCGATGAAAGTGTAATTAATAAAATAAATTACAACAAGTAAGAGAGCTATATTCAGATGTGCCGATATAAGATTCGGTGCAGCTGAATATAGCACAAAAATGTGAACTACTAGAAATGTACTACAGATTTTTCCTGATGCAGAGGATTGTTTGAAATATTTAATTTTGGCCTCCGGTTTTAGTCGTATTATTTTGCATTTAAACTCTTCTTTTGGAATTAATATAAACATTTTCGATCGGTGTGTTTTTTTTATCTCCGAATGCTTATCAATTTTTGATACAGTCTCGATTTTTTGGTGAATTTTAGACAATAAAGGAATTGAGTTAAGAGTAAAATTTTTAGTATTTGATAAAATTTGGAGTTTTTGGTACCCATTTTTTCGTTAAATTTTATAATTTGGTAAAGTTTGCTTTTGGTTTCTTGTTTGTTAAAATTAGGTTTTTTGTAAAATATGGGACTTTTGGAACTAGTGTAACATCGGTTTTGTTAAACTTGCAGCGTTTTTCATATATTATTGATTTTTTGCAAATTTTAGCTGAAATTGAAATTTCCTTCAGAAATTTTCAAATTTACTGAATTTTGGTTTTTGTGGTATGTTTGGAATTTATTTCTTTTATTCCAGTTTTTCGAGATTGTGGTGAATATAAAATTTTCCATTTTTTTGGAAATTAATCGTAACTTATTGTGTGCAATTTAGATTTTTTAATCTTTGATTTTCTGGACAGTTTTGTTATTTTGGTAATTTATACATTTTTAGGTTTTAGTTTGGTTTTGTACAAAAATTTTCAAATTTTAATCAATTCATAAATTGTGTTCAAATTTATATTTTTTATGATTTGGTGAATTTTTAAAATTTTTTATTTTTATTTTAAATTTGTGAAATTTGGTTATTGTGGTATTTTTTGTAAAATTTTGGTTTTTAATAAATATTGATTTTGTTTTTGGTTTGGAATGTGAACAACTTTTATACACGAATTTTTTAATATTTTATTCCACTTGACTTCTATAAATTTTGTAATTTTTTTATGATTTAGTGCAAAAGTAAAAAACAAACCATTTGAAATTTTTTAAATCAATTTTTTTTTTTGGAAAACAAAACATAAATTTTCCATTATTTTAGTCTTCATCATAAAAGACAACAAAATATTCCTATAAATTTAAAAAAAAAAAAATCATGACGAAAAGCCATGCTGACCTTTTCGCTTTTTAGGGAAAATATCTACGAAATTTATTTTTCGAGAATGTAAACAAAATAATAAAGTAACAAACACCAACAAATTACTTTAATTATTGATAATTTACTTAACCAATGTAAATAAACAAATAAATAAAATTGTAGTTGGTTGAAAAGGACTGGTAGCAAGGCCCAAGAGGATGATTGTGGCGATCATGTTGTCAATGCAAGTTTTTAATGAAAATAATTTTAGGTTTATTTTTTAATTCGTTATTTTATTTATAATTTGTTGTCCTTTTTGCAAGAAAACTTTTAATGAGCAAAAATTATTACTGTCTGTTTGTCTTTCTATTGAATTTATTTTCGGCCAAATAATTTAAATTGATTTATGCATAAAATATGTCCGTCATCTTAGTTTGAGTAGACCGCTGTGTTGGCATATTTCTATGCACCAATGATCGGTACAATGGTAAACGATCTTGAGGGCTGGACTCATATTTTCTTCCACACTGCAAAAAATTTCCATTTTAAACTGTCTGGCCTGCCCATTCGTTGAGTCGAGATCATAATAGAAAATCTTTAGGTTGCATAAATGCGCGGATTATGTGAACTTTGGACGAGCTGACTTTACTTGCTCTTGAAGCTCTCTGACCTTCATTGCCAGACCACTCCATAGTGATGCAGCTTCCAAATGATGTGCAGTCTACCAGGCGTTGAGTAGTTGTGTATTGCTCTTTACCATTCCAGAATTGTGTTGTATTTTACCCTGTCAAATTCTTATTGCCTTATTTTTGTTTGGTAATCCGCAAAAACCCCCACAAGCCTATTAGTTCCACAGAGTTCGTTTAGACACTCCATGATCACTCGAACTTCCGGAGGTATATTTCGGTCAGTGGTTCCTCAATAAAGATCGCTAAGCTCGTCCTATCCCCTGGCTTGGATCTGTTTGTGGAACAGCTGATGCTCTAGGCCATCTGTGCTAGGGTTTCGTTTGACCAGGAGCGTCTATCTGGTATCAGTGCCTCAGAATTTGCTTAATCTTTATTTCAGAAAAATTAATTAGATGTTAAAAATTCATTTTACCTTAGAGTGGGAAGAATACCTTAGTGCTTTATAAAGTGACATCTTTATATTATTTGTGTACAGAACCAGTTCTCATTTTCGCGAATTCCCACCAATCTACTTTATCGAGCAGTGATATTGCGGCAAAGTTCCAATTGTTGGCTGACTGATATCGTGTCTGTAGGAGCTGCTTTTCAATACACTCCAACAACGTGGGGCATGCTATTTCAAGTAATTTTGTGTCAGCGCGTGGAGAAGAGGAGCCCAGATCCGGGTGAATGTTGAATATCCGCCTGCAAGGCAGGCTAAAGAGCCTTATTTCCTTTCGTTTAATCAATATCTTACCAACATTGGAAACAAAGATTAAGTATATGTAGATATGTCAAGCTTATAATAATTTATATGAATGCAAAGCAGAGTTTTATGGGTGCAAGTAGACCAATGGGTGAATTTCACAAGGTTTTCCGAATTAGACTCGTCTGAGAGGCGCCTTTCATTTAGCTACATGCAAATCTCTAAGAGTTATACTTCCCCCAACGTACCAATCTGTTTGAATGGTTGGCGTGTTTGCATAATTTAAAACTTTATTAAACTCTTTAGCGGCATTCGCTTACCTAGGGATTTGCTAACGAGAGTTTTCTTGGCAGCTGCTTGGTCTATTCTATTCCGGGATCGCCGCTGATAATTTCAGTATATTATCCACCGAAAATAATTTGAATATTAGAGTACAGTAGGATTCTCGTCGTACATTGTGTTCTTATAGCCATATTTTCTTGTATTCCTATGACAAAATCAGATGACGAATATTCTATTTTGTAATCAATTTCAAAATGTGTGTTCGATTCTAAATTGACTGCGTCATTTACAACAAAGAAAGAAATCAATAATTAAAACAAACCCGTATTGATTTAAATTGCAAGTAAACAATTAGTCAGAAGCGATCACAAAGCATTAGCAAAGAATAAACACAAAATAGTCTAGCTGAAATATTTTAAAAACTAATATTTGTTTATTTGTTATTGCTGCTGGAGATTTTGATAGCAGTAGTTTTAGTAGTAGCTCGAAAAGAAAAAATTAAAATAGTCTAGTTTATCATTTTCTGTTGCAATAAAAGTATATTTATTTAGTAGTTTTAGTAGTCATTCAAGCAGCAAACGACATAGAATATGGAAAAGAACTATAATAATATTTAGGTAGTCGTAGTAGAATAACATTGAAGTAGCAGTCAATGCAATAAAAAAAAACATTCAGGATAAATTGGAGTACAAAGACGAAGCTCGTGTGTGTGATCAGTGTTGTTAGTTTGCGTAATTAGCTTAATATTATTTCTTTTAATATTCATAATAACAAATCCATAAAATTTTTTACCTATAAACGGGAGGAAATATATAACTGAGTATCGTTAGAGATCAATCACCAAGTTAAATGAAATTATTATTAATTGTATGTTTAATTTATGCAGTCGTACCGTTCTGTGTTTAAAAATAACAAAAGCGCCAAAACTGTTTCTAAACACGTGCTCTTGTTTGTGTTAAATGTTTTATTTTTTTACTACTTCGGCGACAACCTCTGTTATTCTTCTACTACCCAATTGTTATACTAAGACTATTACAATGTTATTCTAGTCATAGAAATAAAACTCCAACTACAGCAAAAGTTATAAGATAAAAGTAAGCTACAGGAAACTATTTAGTTTTAAAAGCGACATTTTATATTTTATTGCTGCTGCTCCATTTTAGTCATGAAATATTCCATTTAGCGATAGTTTTAAAAATAGCAATGTTATAAAGCAAAACCGATGCTCTTGCTGCCGCTACTTGCGATTGTTTGGAGTCGTAGTATTTACGTATAATTTTAAGAACTGTCGAAAACTACTTCAAGCAAATACGCGTTTAACGAAATCGAAAGCACAACTTTTTACTCTAAATTTGATTCAAACGTTTACAATAAATAGATTTACTATAAACTCGAGTAAAATCAGAAGACTATTATAGTCTCATATGTAACGGCTTGTTAAAAGAAATCAAACTCTTAAACTCTGTCGGCACTGAAAAGTGAAAAAGATTTATTTTTTAAAACCTTTCTTTCTTTAATTTAATTAAAATTGATTCAATGGTCAATGAACTTTTATGTGAAATAAAATTACTAATTCAAACAAAATACATCTACTAATACACTCACACTGACAATAATGAAAATAAGATGAAAGATTTCTAATAGAGATTTAAGTTTTACTTCTAAATAAATTGTCTTGTTTCTTAACAATTAATGACAGTCTTTATTTGTTCGCTTGTTTGCGGTTTCTATCAATTTATTCCGCACAGAAATTACTCCTTAAATTAATTGGATCATTAGAGCTACGAATAACGATAACAAACTGGATGATTAAATTGAAATAGACTTTGAATATAAATTTTCAAAAGCACAAAGTACAACAGAGTTCAATGAACGGATGATGTGAAATCTGTTAAACTGAAGCAAAATATTTCTCAAATTGCCAAGAACTTTTAAATTGTGCTTTCAAAAGGACTGTTAGTAAGTTTTTAAATTTTAGTAGAAAAAGGTAATATTTTTTATACGAGCGCCACAAAAAAACAATCTTGTCAGGAAATCATATTCAAATTACCATACCAAAACAAAAGTTTTCTCTTTACACCTTTGGGGCAGTTGTCCAAAACTGACTTAGGATACCATAGAGCTTCTCAAAACTTCACATCTTTATTAACCGCAATTTCTAGCTATTCATAATTGGAAAACTAAAACACAAAGCCCTTGGTCTTTACCATTGCAATAGAGTAATTGTAAGCTGGTGTATTTTTTTGTATTATAGTTTTGTGTATTGTGCTGGTGTATTATTGCCGCCAAATATAACTTTCTTTATTGGTTTTGAGGCTCTGACCTAGCCTCCAGATAAAATGCATTGTTACTTTATATCTGACGTATAGTAATGGATACACTTATTACTTTTATTTTCGTCTATATTTGGTGTCCAGTCATTTATGGAAGTTCTATCTGTTTGAATTTGCGCCACCTGATACTCAAGTATTATCCACGAATTAAACAACTCACCATTGAGTGACATCCTACTTGGTTTTATATTTTTTATTCAGATAATACTAAGTACTTCAAAGCCTACTTAACCTTAAAAAATATTGTCCCTTTTCTCGATTGTCATTTTGCCACCAAAAAAAGGAAGTTCTTTGTAGGAAGAAAAACAAATTTTGTGTCTTTAATCTTTCATTCTATTGTAAAACTAATTTCAACATTTATACACTTGTCCAACTCTTTTTTTTTCGCTTCTGGGTTTTTTGAATTTGCTTTAATTTCAACACAAAATTTGTTAACATTTAAATGGCTTAAAGTCTTTTTGTTCGTCCGCTCAAATTAAAATCTATTTAATTTCTGATTGTGCAATTTGTTTTTCTTCATCTCAGCTTTAGTTGTATTAAGGTTATATATAAACAATTTTCTTTTGTTTAGTTGCTTTTTGTTGTTTTTGTTTGTGTGCCGATTGTTTGTTAGTTTCTGGTAGCAGCAGTTTTCCCACACGTGTCATCATTTTAATGTAAATTCGTTTAAACTGTAAAGGTTTGTAATTTATCAGTTTTAGTTAAATTAAATGTTAAACACAATTTTATGTGTTTCATGGTTTTAATGACGTTTTAAAATGTTTTAGTTTATTTTTATTTGAAAGTTAAATGGCCCTAAAAACAAAAGACTTAAGAAGCGAACTTGAACAATTTAATTTCTTTAGAAAATCATAGATGACGTTGGAAAAACTGGTTAAGAATAAATAATCTTGGCACAGTGATAAAGCGAGTTAGGCGATATTTTAGTTTTAATCGGTAAATTTAAATTTTGTTTAAAAATTACTTGAATTTAATGTATTTATGAAATATAAAACAATAAAAAAAATAAGTCGCAGTTACTGGTAACTTCTTTTTGGGCGTAGTTTAATTATTACAGACTATGTTCTCACTGAATCATATTTCATATTCCCTGTAATTATCCCCTCCATGTTTATCGCTTTAAATAAAACGATAG
Organism: Phania funesta; assembly: GCA_963932375.1. Lineage (NCBI taxonomy): Eukaryota > Metazoa > Arthropoda > Insecta > Diptera > Tachinidae > Phania > Phania funesta. The sequence continues at coordinate 94,126,668 of OZ010652.1, read as the reverse complement.
CAAACTGACCCACATATTCTAAGAGATAATTGTCAACAAAAATTTTAAATCACTAACGGAATAAAACTCTCCTAAATAGCGAAAATCAAAATTTACTTAATTTTGAAATATTACCAAAAATAAAAATGACCACTTAAAAGTCCTAATTTCAATATATTGACATTTTTTCAAAAACTGGCAAAAGTTGCAAATTCTCCACAACATCTGAAATTGAACAAAAAAGGATACAAATCAAAACTCGAAAATGTACAAAAACCTATTTTCATTATCGCCAAAACAAATAATCAGGGGCATTTTATAAATTTTGCCCATCCTAAAGCGAGTTATGTACGTATATTGACAGCAACACAACGTAGATGCTTACAGCTGCATTTGGGAAGCTCTATGACCACTTCACTACAAAGAGAAGTTACCGCAGATTTCTCCATTTCTGAGGACGAGGTCAGCTGTTGGTTTTTATTTAAAGAGAGCACTGGATTGTATAGCGAAATACCAGCGCAGATGAGCTTGGTGGACTTGCAGGCTTCCCTGGTTAATGTTGGTACATCATTGTACTCCTGCAAAATCAGACTTCGGTTAAAAAATAAAAGGCTGGCTATTAAAAGAATGACCTCTCGAAAGGACTGATTGCTTCGAAAACGCTACTCATGCCAGATTTATGAATATTGGGGTCGTCAGCTGATAGTCACACAGTACCAAGTATGCTACTAAAAACCTGCTGACTAATTGAGTCCGTCAGTCCTTAATGCATAGCCTTACCCAATGTGGAATATCATTTCCCCTGGTGGCATGTCTTCTTCTTGATCCCGATGCCTTTATATATTGAAGATGTGGGAATCAGTCCACTTGATCTGAAACTGGAAGAAGGTAGGATTTTCTAAGTTCGACTAGTAACGATATAAATACTGGCACAATGAGAGGCAGTAGCTACTAGACTGGTTGTTGGTGGCGCTCCTTCGATAGTGCGTGTGGAGGCTGTTGTTTATAGCCAAATCGCGGGAAGATCTTGGTTTAAGTCAATGTGGCGTTGAGTTGCAACGCAGGGTGTTAATAGAATAGTTCTTGGGTGGCTCCAAACCATCAGCGTGGGTCCAACCAGGAATAGTTCCTAACTTCTACCTATAAAAGTGCATATAAGGGCATTATTGCTAAGACCACCATTGAACCCTGCCAAATCTGTGGATTACTACACGCCAAGCGCCACTTCGTCAAACGGCGCGCTTGGACTTTAGTTATCTTTTACTAGAAAGGGAAATGGAATGCAAAATTCAGCTGTGACAGTTAAGCAAGAAAACTACTCCGGAAATAGGACAATCGCGAAAATCCAACGACGAAATGGGAAAATTCTGGAACGTTGTTAATTGTAGCGTGTGGAAATTGAAAAACCATAGCGAGATAAGATATGTTGGAAGCCAAGTTCACACTATGTTTCTGGCAAAGAACACCTTTTAAGTCTTTGAGCAGTAAAGAGAAAGATTGCTTAAGTTGGAGTAGCCTCAACTGGAAAACAGAGATCTAAATCGAATGAGAATGTGTATATGGGCAATGCCTTAACGGAAACATACTTGGATAATGCCCCTTATGCGTGTAAATGTCCGCGATAGGCTACATTATACTGAAGTCCTAATACTAGCGATTATGAAAACTGAGTGATGGGAAATAAAGTCGACTGTTACTGGTCTAAAACCGTTATCCATCAGTCCATAACACCTACATCAAATGGTTGCGCACGAATCAGTAAAGAGATAGATACCGGTCGATAATCACTTAAGAACGAAGACGGTAAAAGAGCGCCCAACCAAATGTTAGTCGCTTTCAGTATTCCTTCTGCAGAATTATTAGGCATGAAAAAGAGACATTTATGAGAAGAACCGTCAATACAATCCAGCAGAGTGGATTACTTTAATACTAGAATATAGATATGACATCAGACGACAGTATTGGACAAGCAAAATTCTCGAGACTTGTGTAAACAAGCAAATTGTTTGCTTTGTTATATTATTCTTTTAAAAAACTAAGTGAGCACTTAATTCTGTGTGATGAATTTAAATATGAATTCAAAATTAAGGCTGACATCACTTGCAACAAAAAATGATTTAAGACTTAAAAAACACGATATTTTCAAACGCACTACAATCTGACAAATGCCAAATAAGATTTATTCTGATGTTTGTGTTACAATTTATTGTTTTGTTCTTTTAATTAATTTTTATTATTTGGATGGTATTATGCCAAGTATTGCATCAGACGTCTTCAAGTAGCTGTTAATTTGAAAACAACTACAACAATAACAAAAACACCAAAATTAAATAAAATTCATTTATTTGTTTTTTGTATCATTTACCATTTCTTTATCTTTATATAAGTTTTTTTACAAACCGATTTGTACAATAGCAAAATAGCCTCACACAAAAGACAGAAATTCAAAAATAATAATAAATCATTTATTCATCATAAGTGATAAAAAAAATTTGAAATAAACACCAAATTAAAAATAAATTCATATTTATTTTCTCTTAATTAATAAATTTTAACAATTGTTCTTTTAGCGCTTGGGTTAGGCTAGGTTGAAAAGGAAGGCCAATTATTTGCCAATGCCTGTAGAGGCACTCTTACTCCAGTGGTTGGGATTGTTGTGTGTTCTCCATTATGAAGCAAGCTTCAAACGGTTTTGAATTCTTCAAAATAGTATTAAAAATTTTCGCTGCTCTGCAGATGCTATGATATGATCTTTCTATGTGAATCAGATATTCTTGTTAGGTTGAGTGTCCCTCTCTATGATCAACCTAAGTGTCGCGTTCGATGAAAGGAACAAAATCAGTATAATGGCAAAAGCAGTATTTCATTAGTACCCCGTTTATTTCTTGGATCGCACGATGCATAATAGAGAAAGTTGCTTTTTCCGCAACCGCTTGTTTTATGGGTCCCTCTTCTACCCCCTTTCTTTCCCGGAATTGATTTTAGGCAACCTATACATAAATTACGATTACCTTACTTTCATTGGGCCGTAAGCAGTCAGAAGTTCTGACTTATACCACCTCGTGATGGCAGCAGATAACAGGTTTCTGTCTCAGCAAGAAATGTGGCTAAATAAGTCAAGTGGAGCGAAGCTGACACTCTGTTATAAAAAATATCTAAGCCATGGTGGAACAGCATACCCCAGTCGATCTACCGTTTAATACAGTGCATATTGAGTACAGTGCAGAATTAAGAAGCCTCGCAAGAGGCGGATAGGTTAATACCTAAATTGGCTAAGGGAGGAATGTGGAAGAGATGAACTGTAATGTCTTGCGAGATGTGGACGGGTCGATCTTTAACTTTACTTCTAAGGCGTTGGATCGTGAGATCCCGATAGAGCTGGAAGTTAATGCCTACGGTGTATGTTGGCTAATAGAAGAATTTACGACTGCCACACCTTTATTTAAATCTCTTCTAAGTCTTATGCTAGCCAGTGCTGGACAATCACACACAATGTGCGCTACCGTCTAAGCCTCTTCCCCAGGAGTACCTTTCCAGACTGGCCCGTCTATCTCTTGCGAGGTTTTCTTGTCTATCTCTTCAGAATTGCTCCCCCTTCAAATAAAGAAAATTTATACAGGGTGTCTGGTGGCAAATTTATTTTTTAAATACGATTATTACAAATGTTATTAAACGGTACGAGGGGAGGATGGTGCCGTTGGAAATATCGATTGTGCGGATTTGTCAGTTACGATGTCGCAGTGGTCAAGTGAGCATCACGCGTCCGCTGTGGAGACATTTTTTAAGAGTAATGATTCTTACGTAATTTCTCTTCAACAATTTTATACAAAGTTCGGTATTCATCGACCGAGTATAAATTTAATTCGTTCGTGTGTGCAGAGATTCCGCGCAACTGCTTCGGCTATGAATGTCCCACGGCCAAGGCCCAGTCTATCTTCAAGGACTTTGAACTGGTTGAAAGCAGTTTACGTGAAAATCCGTGACATTTAATACGGAAAAGAGCAGTCTCACTGGGACTTCCAAGATTATCCATGAAATTTTAAAAAAGGACCTGAAAGAAAGTGACTTTGATTTACGCAAAAATTTTTGTGAAACGATGTTGTAGCATTTTCGCACGGTAAATTCAATTTTTTGGAACGACGAGGCTCATTTTCACTTAAACGGCTACGTCAACAAGCAAATCTGCCATTACTGGTCTCCAAGAACCCGCAACCCTCGACTAAAGCATTAAACCCATTGCAATGCCCCAGAGTAACTGTTTGGTGAGCCTTATCTACGCATAAGATAATTGGATCATTGTTTTTTTTCGAAATTCCTCGAGGCCAGACGACGAATGTCAACAGTGAAAATTATCGACGCATGATTACGGAATTCTTTTTCCTAACCTGCGAACTCATCCATCGTACTCTTCACACACGTGTTTTCAATAGGATGGGGCGACTGCACACACAGCCAGAGCTTCGATGAATTGGCTTCGGGACAATTTCCCCCAAAAACTTATCAGTTGCTTTGGGTATATGCCATGGCCACCGAGGTCGCCTGTTCTAACTCCCATGGATTTTTTTATGGGGCTACCTCAAAGAGAGGGTTTATAATGAAATCCCCAATATTTGTGGTTTTAGTTTACTTTACTGTAGCGTGTGGCTCAAAACAAAAGGCTCTGTTTTGAACAGTGTATTGTTCAACTCGACGGAAGACATCTGGATGACATACTCTTTAAAAAATAATATCTTCATTTCCATTCTATCGTTCAATGCTCTGAATAAAACTTTGTGTCAATTATTAAGTTATATAAATCTGCTTCCAGACACCCTGTATGTCGTAGCTTTTGTTTTTTTTTAAATTAAAATTCAAATAAATTGTTGTATGAAAAGAAGAATTCACACAACTTGCCTTTGTAAGCGAATAACGTGCAAATTTATTCGTTTTGATTGCATGTACGATTACATCACTAAAATTATTTTTGTATTTACATTGATTTTTTGTAAATTTATTGACAAACCAATAAACATAAACAGAAAATGAAAATAATGTCTTTACAATATAAAGATGAGAAATCTGAAAGGGAGTGGGTAGAGGGAATATTTGACCTGGGTAATTTTGTTAGTTTCGGGAAAGGTATTGATTCTAAAACAATTAAAAAACTTTACAGTAGGATTACGATACTTTAAACCTACAATAAAAGTTCTCTATAATAATCGAGTTTAAATGCAGTTTTTCTTAACAATGGCTTTTAAATCTTTATTTAGTTTTTTTTGCATACGGTCGTTAGTCTGTATTTTTTATCCCATAACCTTCTTTAGTCGTTTCAGCGCAATAGAGTGTATAAGAAGGGCCATCGCTATTCGAATAGGAAGTATTAACAGAAGGATAAATCATTGAATCATTTGGACTAATTTATTTATTTGAAGTTAAAACTGCAGACTATTTTTCTTTTCAAACTGGAAAAAGTTTTCTGCGAGCCAAATGGCGCACAATCTACGAATATTCCATCAAGTTCTATTGTCTTGCAAGTCGGTTGGATATCAGTGAGAATATTATCTTCTGTATTTCTTTTCGTTTCACTGAACCATCTTATTCTCTATTGACAAAAAAGTTGGAACATTATTGAATAACACAATGTTCTGCTGGTCATCAAAACGAAATTTGTCATTTCACTTAAAATTTATCGGTTGCAAAATATTGGAATTCAAAATCCACCTTTTAAATTTATAATTTGTTTTTAATCCTTTCATTTTCCTAAACTTCTAATGAATATCTAAAGGCAGCATTAAACGAATTTTATTTCAAATGTAATGATCATTGGATTTTGTACTTAAAAGCTTTAATGAGAAATTAATTTGAGATTCGTATTAACAGAACTAGAATGAAAATAAAATCACAGCACATTTAGAGAACAACCAAAATAGGAAACCCAACCTCGGCAATACTCATGGAAGTATTTATGCAACATCTGGTATGCCAATACATGGAACAAATGATTGGTCTCGGAGTAAAGTTCTACGCACGATACGTAGATGACATAATATGTGCAATTAAGGGAAATAACGAAGTTGAAATACTAGAACACCTCAACAAACAACAAAAAAACATTAAATTCACAATGGAAGCGGAAGAAGATAACAAAATAAATTATCTGGACCTGACAATAAAGATAATCAAAAATACCAACAAACTCGAATATGAAATATACAGAAAGCCTACGGCCACAGACACAATAATACATAATATTTCCACCCACAGCAACACAAGCACGCGCCGATCAGACAACTAATAACTAGACTAGAACGAACACCACTAACAAAAGAAGCCTACAACAAAGAATTAAATACGATATATACCATAGCAGCAAACAACGGTTACAAGAAAGACACGGTAGACAAAATCAAGAAAGAATTTCAAAAATTCAGAGAACACAACAGCGAGAACGAAAGAAAAACATGGACAACTTTAACTTGCACCGGAAAATCAACATACAAAATAGCCAACTTTCTCAAGAAAAACAACATAAATATAGCATTAAAGACAAGAAACAACCTAGGACGAATATTACAAACCAACACAAATTAAGACGACCAGCTAGATAAACAGAGGGCTTACAAACTGACGTGCATCTGTCATCACAGCTACATAGGACAAACAGGCCGCAAAATAAAAACAAGATTTCGTGAACATATAAGAGACTATAACAAGAAGATGCGTAATCCCGACTCGACACCAGAATCTAACTTCGCGAACCACATCTTCAACAACAAATGTAATCCAGCGCATATTAGAAAAACGGTACAACTACTACACACATAACGCAAGGGATGACGACTAAACATCCTAGAAAACATGGAAATATATAAACATAAGACATTTGACGGACGCATCATAAACGAACAAACAAACTCCGATTCAGACGTTATATTCGAGCCTCTAAAATTAATCTACAAAACACACAACAAAAATAACGGACAAGACACTCCAAAAACAATAAAAACACCTTACAAAAATAATAAACAAATTCATAATCCAATAATCACTAACTTCTTTCAACCCCAACAAAAAACACTATAAAGAATTAAAAACAAAGCCCGCACCACAAATTATGATGCAATAAAATAGTAGTCACAATAGTCTAATCTATACAAAAACACCAGATTACAGGCAGCTACGTGGAGAAAAAAAATTACCTATAACATCTACCTGCCATCCGAAAACACAAATTCTGATGCAATACAAAGCCATAAAACAGTCATCACTTACATCTACCAATCCGTACAAAACACCCGACTTACAAGCGTTACCTGCTCACACCTTACAGATGCTCACACTTTACAGAGCTCACATGACAAATAGATACCTGACACACAATAAAACACTAACGAATTGATGCAAACTTCTCAGAACGAAAAATGACACTGAAGATGGCACATATCCGAAACCGGTTTGTCTCCAAACCAAACTTGACAAGGGATGACGGAAATTCGTTCCAAAATTCAACATCAAAACACCCTGTCGGAATATCAAATCAAGAATCAACAACCAAAACATTAAGGTAAAGGAACTTGAGACTTTTGACTAACACTGAAATTTAATTTAGAACACTTTTCAGGGGTTCATAAGGGGCACGAAGGCAATGAAATGGCAAACCATCTGACTGAAAACATCCCAGATACTTCCTTCATAGGTCCAAAATGGGGCAAATAATAGCTTCACCAATAACTTAATATGCGAAGAGGAAAAACGAGGTCTACTCGATTACTGGAGAGCCCAAACAAGCATACAGCAGTCAAAAAGACTCATTGATTCCAATAAAGTTCAGCGGAAATGATAGAAACTCTATACTGAACTGAATACGTGTGGTAGAAAGTGGTTGATCGGAACATATTTTATGCATTTGCCCAGCGATGCCAAGACACATACTTAACTACCTGGGCAGTAAGATACTTGTTCCAGACAACCTGGTTAAGGTAAAGCCCATAATGATTCTGCTGTTTCGAATGTAATTCAATCGGGTAGTAAGTCCTTCGGTTGCCGTTTGAAGTACCTGGTGCCGTGTATCGGGAATCGTCCCAAATTAGCAGTGTAAAATAAAGATGTCAAATGCACTGGCAGAAAATAATGCACACAATTCGCATGTTCAGACATATCGCCTGTGAAAAACTGTATGAATAACATGAACATTTTCTAAGAAGTCTAATATAGAAAACTAAAGCATTAATTTTCTTCAGTAAGTCAACTTTCTTTACTTTTACGACCGATTTTATTTTTATTCAAAATATAAACATCTAAAAGAACACCCTTTATTTCAATTTACAAATACAAATAAATCCCGGAAATAATATTTTCCGGTGATTGCGAATAGTTTATAATTTTATTTTCTAATTCAAATTTTATATGACTTGTGTAAATTACTTAGTAATAAAATTTATTTAAATTTAAAATCTTTTCTATACATTGCCGACCAAACGAATCACAATGAAGAGTTATTCAAGGGCCATAATCAGTGACGTAAAGGCGTTATGATAGTGATAGTCTCTGACGGTGACATTCTTTTGCCGGCGTCAGTTTTTTAACATTTAGACACTGACGTCAACTCACAATGCCAAAGTTCACGATGGATGTTTTTGTCTCGATTTTCTTTGGATTTCTTATTTGGTCTAAAAAATATCAAGCATAATTCGTTAAAGTTTTTCTGAAAAGCTGGTTAAAAGTTTCATGATAATTAAACTGCGTTATCAAAATAGATGTCCGTTATTGCAAGTCATGCGCGTACTGATCGCTGTCTAACGTTTGGTATTCAATTTCGAGACGACCGGTTCTGTAAATAACATCAAATACACATACATGAAATAGATGACAGATTTGCTAAGAATACTTGCCCTTTGTCCTTGAAAGTTTGTAGAAGTGCCGGACCCAGTCGATTTCTCAGACTGGAGCCTGTACTCGTAGAAGATCGTAGAAACACAGTGACTTAAGATTTATAAGCATAAACAACGCTGTTTGGATGCTGAAAGGGCTTCGGAGTATTTGAAAGAGGACCATTATTTTGGCCGACAAACAATGTTAAGTGACCCAGCGTTTTTGGAATAGATGGTTAATCAGCAAGGTTCCGCTATCACTGCATTCACAAAAGGATACTGTGCGGATTTTGTAACAGCGACATCATTGTTCGGACTTTTTAAAAAGAAATCAAGAACGGTGAAGACTACAAGCCAATAATATTGACCTCCAGGATATCTGAATATAGCAAGACGGTGCGGTGCATCCGTGCCATCCTACTAAGCAACGGCACAAATGTAAACGAAGGCACATTCCAATGGAAAGCATAGGCTTTTGTAATAACAAAACAATTCGGATAATAACTCACACACAGCTTATTTTGTTTCATTGAAACCTCACACACGTAATAAATTCTAACAATAATCTTAATTTTAATTGTTACTACACAATCAAATCAAATCAATTCAAATCGAATCAAATTATTTTATCTATTCAATCGTTTGCCAACATTCTGTTAACCCCCCGCTTGTACAAATTGAAGTTTATAGTTTTTCTTCAACAGCGTAACAGGTTTCATTATTGTAAATCACTGGAGTTTTATTACAACTTTTTACTGCCTCATTTTGTTTTCTGCATTTTATGCAACTTTTTTCTTATCAAAAAATAAAAAGTGTTTAGGCATGAATGATGTTTGGGCATCAATCAATTAGTGTCCAAAACAAATGATCAGCTTGACTTTGATTACCATTTGATTGTCTCTTTCGTGTGTGTGCGTGTATGTGTGTGTGTTGTAATCGAAATTCGGGGCCGTTTTCTTGGCTTTATGTGGCGAGTGTGTTAATTGTGAAATGCATGACCGCTTGTGTTTGTTACGGTGTGAAAAAGTATTTGTCCTGCGGCCTCGAACTGTTTTATCATCATGAACAGATTGTTAGCGTTGTCGGTATTTTGGAGTTTTACTTGACATTAAGAAAAGAAAGTAAAATTTATTTGACTTAAAGTTTTTTTTATCGATATTTACAAATGTCGTGAGAAAAATAGAAAACCATTTTTTAAGTAAAACCTTGATACTGATTATAACGAACCACCCTAAGGTCCTCTAGAATAATCGGGACGGGATCCGTACATTTAAACTATTTTCGCATCAGCTGAAATCATAATAAAATTTCAATTAAAAAAGCAAAATTTCAGCGAAGGAGAAAGGAAAAAGCCATTTCGGACGCTAAAAGTGTGTGCAGGCAAAACAACTTATGTCAACAAAGTGAGTTTTGGTCTAACAGAGATAATAATTAAGAACTGATATAACATACTTATCGACATAAATCTTCGTAAAAATTGGGCAGAGGCGTTAATGTTGTGTGCAATATTTTGAAATGGTTCTGATAATTATGGTGACATCCAGAGGCTTGGAGGGAAGAAAATTATTTTGTCGCGGCAAATAGCTCATATTACACGTTTAGCAGAAGGGCATAATAGACTTAAAAGCCGAAATCAGAGTTACAGTACCAAAATCCACAATACGGAGAACAATGAAAACAAAATTATTCAAGTTCAGCACTTACTACCATGTCAAGACTTCAATTTGCTCCTGAAAATATGTATCCAAACCAACTGGTAGGAACTATTGCGTAACCGATTTATTATTTATCTAAAACTCACCCTAAAGTTTACATAAGCATAGAGTTTCGAATGGGAAGAATGGGAATGTGAATAGTTCGGATGGAAATAAAGGTAATTGAAGAGGAGTTGCGAAGGAACCGCTTCGATTTTCCAAAAGACATTTGGTTTGGGCTGCCTTTTCAAATGTTGCGAAATTCAGTTCGTATCGCGTAAGATGAACAGCTCTCTATACGTGAGAACTTTAGAAAAGATTTTGGTATCCGTCATATCATGGGATCCTAAACAATTTTAACATCAGTGTCAATTTGACTCTCCAAGAGAGCCTTCCTTCTACTTGTTCGCTCTAATTGAGTTTCCGTAAACCTCGTTTGCGTAATTCATTGGGATTCATGTCAAATACTCTTTTGACCGGAAGAGTTTCGTTCATTCACGCCACATGACCAAAATACTGGAATTATTTTAGTTTGCCTAACTACAATATTGCTAGTCCTATTTACTGCTGAGATCCTACGCTGGTGTTTAAGAAACGATATGGTAATATTTTGTATCCCTTTCTTTGGTCAAAAAGGCTCGGTAGGGATTTCACCGATGAGTTTTCGTTCATGGCTGTCATTTTACAAAATCGAAGACGTTAAGCTTAAATGCCAAACTCAAACATCGCGCTATTTTGAACGTTCCGTATTGGTCTATCGAAGCAATTTATAGGCACTGCTAGCTTAGATTAGCTTAAAAAGAGGTGCCAATTATTGGATTCATACTCGTAGACATACATTTAATTTACTGGTTCCGTTTTATGAAACCAGAAAAAAGGACTTTGCATTTTATAGGAACCCGGTGGTCCGAGCAAAGTTCTTCAGACTTCTCTGTCCAATGTTATAATATGAATAGTGTCACTTTTCGTTCTGAGTAGTTCGTGTGAATTGTTTTGTAATTTATTGTTTGTCAAGTACCCATCTATCAGGTGTAAGCACTCAGTTACAAGTTTAGTTATTTTTATATTTTTTTTTGCTTTATTGCTTCGTGTTTCCACTGATTTGGTGTTTGTCGGTGGCGTAGGTTGGGTTCGTATTTGGCCAGTGGCACAGGATTTATTCCATCATTTTTAATATATGTCCTGAATACTCTATTTTCCACTCTTTCTATAGTGTTACAATTCTTGCAATCTCGACAAAAACTTCGTTTTTTGGCTTTTCGGCACCCCATAATGAATGGGAAATTTTCCCCACTGTTTCGTTATTCCACAGTGAGATATGCGTCATCTTAGCTTAATTTTAAATTTAGTTTTACTAGCCCCAAATAGCTTCGCATTTTCTAAGTTTATTTCTCGTAAGCCACTGGCGTTGATTTCTAGAATATATTAGCTCGAACATTACCGAATACTCCCAGGTTGCTCGGTACTCAGATAATGCGCAGTCAACCATTAATCGAGTGGTCGTTGATTGTGCTTTTGCAGTTCAATAACGGGTTTTTTGACCTTTTCTGACTGCATTGCCCAACGGTCATGTTCTTCTTGTGGTCTCACTGAGTCAATTTGCTCATTCCTCGATTATCCGAATTTCCGCCTGAAAGATCGTGTTATGGTCAGGATGTCGGAAGTACATTTCGGCCTATAATTCCTCTATAAAATTTTCTATCTTATAGTTTAGACCCGCCCGCGTAGCAACTGGTTCCTACAGCTATCTGCGCTATGGTTCTGTGTAAGCAGGATTGTCTATATGATATCAATGTTTAATAGGTAGCTGGTACCTTTATCCGCTCGGAACTTTCCGTTCATGGCTTTCATTCTCTTTTGCTGGCGTGATGTGTAATTTCGATCACTCTGTTCAGCCATAATTTTTTTATTTAGTTATGTGAAGAACGAAATTGAAGCTGGTAATCGAAGAGAATTTGTGTGTAATTAAATAAAATCCTTTTTATATTTTGTTATGTCGACATAGTCCGCTCTTTTACAATAAGTTGGGAGAAAGCAGTTTTGTGGTAAACCGATGTAAGTAAATCTATTTTTTATAATTTAAAAAGTTGGACATTTTTTAAAACATTCGGTATTTTCTACAATCGCATGCCGTATGGCGCATATTTTCAAATGCTCTAACAAATAAATTTGTTAGTAAATCTTTTAAAAAAGACAAGCTATATTTTTTTACTATTTGAAAATTTATCAAACTCTCTTCCAACATTTTGATTTAATAACTTCTACCGAGTAGACGAATTAAAAAAATACGATTTTGAACAAATTTATTTGGGACTTATGGGCTGCAGAAAGATATTTCGAAATATATTTCAAAATATATTTCCGAACAACAACAAAGTTGAAAGTCATCAGCTTTTAAATTTTGCTACTTTGAGGGGATCGACTTTGACACACTGTAGATTCCTTGTATTTCGGAAGGGTATACAAGTACTCAATTTTCTGTAACCTTAAGTCTATTCTCTTGGTATAATCCGTTCTATTAAATTTGTACCTCTCACTATAAAGATCTATAAAATATCTACACTTAAGTTGCAAAGGCGAAATATTTAAAAAGGTGCATTAATTTTGAATTTTTTGTAGGTCTCTCCAGTATTCCCGAATTTTTTACTGTCTACCATCGGTCCTTTTTATCCGTGGAGGTGTAAAGTAAATGTAAGAACCTGAACCGCTTGCATTCAGCTAAAAATAAGATAATTTAAATTATTTAATTGAAAGCAAAAAAAGTTAAAACAAAACAAAAATGAGGCCGTGACTAATGGCTTCTTACACGAAACAAATCGACTAATTAAAATTTATTTCAAAATTCTTCTCCCAGTCTTTAATTACTCTGTAGAAGTGATTAATTAACCAATTATTTTCCTTGCTATCTGCTTGACTATCAACATTTGTTATGACTCTATTCAAAGAACAAAATTAGCGTTTCGAAAAGAATCTTCCCATAAACATTGAATTAATATGAACATTTTAAAATTAAGAAAAAAAGCAAATAATTTAAAAACACAATTCCAGCTAAAATTCTAAGCCCAATAATTTATTGCCTCAACAACAGCAACAACTTTTAATAATCAGTGGCATATAAAAAAAAAATATCAATTTTTCGTCTGCCCTAAACCATTCAATAAGTGACGTTTAAAAAGACATTAAAGAATTTTTTCGTTGGATTTTTATTTAAACACGAATTACAAAATTTTTATCGCGTTTGGTTTGTTGTTTAAATAACAATAAAAACCATTTAACGTTGGCTGGGAACATAAATACAAGAAGGTGGCAAAGAATCAATAAAATATTTTGTTTAATGAACAATGAAAGGTACCCTATACTGCCTAGATGGGGTACAGTAGGATCAAAAAGGCTTATAACACTGTTCATAAATATATTTATGATATTATTTTCTCCACAAACATATTATGGTTATTTGAAATATTTTAAACATTACTTTAGTTGCAATAAACAAATTATTGTTTACATTTAATCTTTAAATCCTTTCCATCCATAAAAACTGCAATTTGGTTGTGTTGAAAAATATAATTTTTATTACTATTCTAATCACAACCAAATTATTGCAGCTATACAAAAATAATATAATAATTCTAACAATATGTATTTTTTTTTTTTTAATTTAATCAAAATATGACTAAGAATCGTTTCTGGCTTTCTAACTAGGTTGAGTGCTTTAGTGTTATTCCTAGAAGGGCAAGATTATTGTTAACTACCACATAATATGTTTTGACTACAACCATATAATTCTTATATTTTGGTTACATTAGTCATGTTTTTTGTTTTGCCTCTTTTATAGGTAATTCTGGCCCTATATATCACACAAAAAAATATCAAATGTGGGAAAGAAAAGTATTTTAACACGTTCTCGTACCCGCATATGACACCATATCCATACTGCGAATACCCCATGGAAGCAATAAAAATTGTTGTTTAATTTTTACCGGCTTCTTATAGGTTACGCCGAATAAAAATATCCTCCATCAATCGTAAAAAACTATGGTTTTTTAAATTTATTTTTGGTTATTTTACGCTATAAGCTCTTTAACGTAGAACAGTATAAGAATCAGCCTCGTAGAGTGAAGCAGACTTCTTAAAAAAATTATCCCGATTGTGGATTTGTAGCGAAAAGATGGGAAGATTCTTGGTTGATATTCCGATAGGATTGTTTGATATTAATAGTTGAAACGAATTTCCGCCATCACTTGTCAAGTTTGGTTTGGAGACCAATTGGTTTCGGCTATGTGTCATCTTCAGTCTAATTTTTCGTTCTGAGACTCAGCCCAAACCGGTTTTTCTCCAAACCAAACAAATTCATTCCAAATATCTCTAAGAGATGAGGAGGTCTGCAGAGTTTGGCTTATTCTCTACTTTACGGAACGAGAGAACCAAAAAAGGAATAAAATTCAGCTGCACGAGGGTAGAGAAGCTAAATCTTTAAGCTTATTTCGATTGAATACATTCACTGTTGCCAGGGGTGCAGACATGCCAGAACTTTGCAGATTTTTACCCCTTAACATTCGGACCGAAAATTTCTGATATTTTAAGACACGAAACATTTGATAACTTATTTGATTTAAAAATTTAGTTTGGTACTATTTTATTCCTAGTGTTCATTTTTGGGTACTTTTAGCTTTTTCGTTAAATGTTAAAACGAAAAATATCAATCAATATAAAGTGAAAGTCTAAAACAAAAGAAGAAGAAAGTAACAACTTTTGAAAAAGTGTGTCAGTACTTAGTGCGTTATTATGTCTATGGTATAAAAAAAGTCAATAAATTTCCGAAAGAATTATCTAAGCTTCTGATCTTCAAGATCGTTCAAAATATTATGATTTTTTTTATATTCAGCAGTAAATGTCGAGCGAATATTTTAAAGCGTTAAAAGAAGGAATCGTTCCAAAGGAATGTATTCATAAAAGATTATATAAAACCTAAAAAGTACCAGTGTTTATCATTATTAGTACCTCCAGAGTGTCCCAAAAAGACTTTAAAAGCACGCTTAGAAGTTTGTTTTGACAAAAAAATCACAGATTTTAGTTTGTTTGTTTTTTAATTTTAAAAACATGATGACGATTTTGATGATTTTTAATTTAAACATTCATGGTTTTTGCTGATTTGCCTGTGGTAACATTGGTTCGATCGTAAAGTTTTACTTGGAATAGCCAACTTAAATATAATAATTGGACAAAATCTCCCGCAGATGTCATAGGAATTGTAAAGTGTATCCTTGCTTTCAAAACAAAATTAGAAAACGAGAACGGTTTAACTAAATTTTATCGATGTCGACATTATTGGTTTATGAAAAGTTCACCAAAAGCTTAGTTCCATCGTTTGTGGAACATGTTACCAATGTTCCAACCAGTCATCATTATGGCCTTATTGTTTTTTCAACGTCAACACTAATCCCAGTGTTATTAAAAAAATTACATTTTAATATAATCGAAAAATGTAAAACATGGAAAAGAACATCAATATTTTGTTTTTAGATTTTTTATGTTGTAAAGAAATTCGTGATGGCACATAATCAGTCATGATATTCAATTCAAGACGACCTGAACAGTAAAAAAAAAACGGCTTGAATAATACTAATATTCTAATATTTCAAATTTGGTCAATGTCATTCGTTTATTTGATTTTTTTAATTCAATTTTATTTAGTTGTAAAACACAAATTTTTATTAATTGCAGATGCAGCCTTAAATAAAATGTTCGGCCAATATTGGAATCTTTTAAAAACACATCTAAAGCCATGACTAGCATTTAAAGTAGAACGTGTAGAATTAGATGCCGCTGGACCATATAATTATTTTGATGATCAATGACGCCCTTAAATAAAAAAATTAATTATAATTTCTGGCATGTAATAGAGTCAGATGATATATATTTCGATCACTTTTGCGGCATCTGTGGATTTCAAATACTGCAATATAAAAAATTTCCCATGAAAAAGGGTACATTTATCTATAACTCTTCTTGTGGATTTTCAAAGTTCACAGGTCTATACAAATAATCCACAAACGACACATACCACCCAAAAAGTTTAGTCAAATTAGGCCAACACGGAAATTTAGACGAACTTATAAATTGAACTTTCTCGCAGCCGGGGCGGATATTTGAATTCTGCATGTCTTCCATAAATATAGGTATGGGCCTTTCACATACACCACCACCTTTTACTTAATTTCAATATCGACCAACTCTTATTGAAGACTCTTTTACCATTAATTAATTACACTGCACAACAAAATCTTTTTTTTTTCAAAATAGAAAGGTTCGGATAACGTATTCTCGCAGAGGGGACCAACAATATACATGTGTATGATCGTTTTGAAACTTTATGCATATTGTCGTTATAATGAATCGGAATAGCAAATCTGGTAATACTTATATTGCAGGTATAAAGTATGTTCAGCACTTTTGTGCAAATCACGACGAGAAACATTTTTGTGGAAAATTTTAAACCTCTAACTCTTATCTGTATGGGCCTTATTTGTCCCTTTCTTGAAAAAAGGCAACAAGCTCGTCTTAAATATATTTTTCATAAATTTTGAATATAAATCGTCAAAGATCCCAAAACTTGAAATTTGTGTAAGAATTACTTTTGTACTTATTTACAATTATTAGTAAAATATCCCACAAAACTAAAGCAATTGAAGGAACTTTAGAATTTTTTTAATTTAAATGAAACCCGTTCGGGTGGTTTTGCGAATTGATCTAGAACTCGCATTGTGAAAGTTTTAACTAAATTGAAGAATTTTAAGGTGTGCCCTTTTTGTCATGTCTTAATGTGGGTAAAGCTTTCAACATTGCCTTTCGTAACATTTTTGTGTATACTTCAAAATATTTTTTACAAAATTAACCCTATAGTAACACAAGGGTGGAAATAGCTCTCCAAAAGTGATTGATAAAGCAATCCTTTATCAATTATTCCAAGTAAACATTTCTGATGTAGGGCAAAAACATGTTTAACAGCATTTAAGCAAACAGTGAATCGCTTTTAAAATGTTTTGATTCCTGGCATTTACAGATGGCAAATCCAGAATATAAATAATTGGCTCAAAATCAGAAAAGATTTCCAAAATTGATAGTCGCTTTTCATTTTACGCATACAAGTTTTGTTTCCCACTGTGCAGTAAGTGAAGCATATTAGTTTGAAATGTTGAAACTATTCGTGAACTATTCCCTTTTCATAAGCTTTCTCGTTGTAGACAAATAGAAGTTCAATTTATAATGTAATTCCTCTAATTCCCTCAAATTTCATCTAAAACTTCTCTTATCAAATCTAAATTTGTATAAAACATCTGCAACTCCAGGTGTCATTTACAAAGTCCTAGGCAAAAATCACTCTGTTATTTCTCGAATATTCTTTGACGTCATGCTAAGTGATTTTGAAGAATTAAGTATTCGGAAAAAATTAATTTTATGAATTCTTACATGGATTACTGTTAGTAACGGAATCCGATGAGCATGGTGAACAATTTCATCAGGCATGTGCACCTACTTAAGCACGCTATACAGGCAATGGTATTCACTCTATTATAGACGAAGAATGCTGGATATTGTTTGATAACGATAAAGAATTGTCTAGAGCCAAAGCAAAACTTAAATACAAAAATATTTTCTTAAATATCCAAAAGGAGCAAACACCTCTTCACATCTTGTCCACAAACAACCATATCTTGGCACTAATTTCAGAAATATAAATGTTGTCCTAGAGAACACTGACGCATTTAACTGACTGCTGTTCTAAAAAAAACAAAACGCACAATTGCAGATTTTGTTAAACACTGCAGCTTAATATTAATATTACTCTAACTATAAAGCTTGTATTAAAAATACAGCAGCACCAGTCCTTTGTTGTTCTATGTAGCAATCATTTTTTAACTGCACGCTAAAATCAAAGTCGAAAATACAAACATATATTTTTGAACAACAGCAGTATAAGCAAATTATTTACTATATTCCTTTGGCGGATTTTGTGCTGTCGAGAAAAGAAAAGTTCACTGCTATAGAAAATATTTGCTGTCGCCTTTCTTGCTTATGCATTTTTACTTGCCATAAATTCTTATAAGGAAAGCTAAAGAATGAACAATAATTACAGTGATATTCGCGATGCTGAAAAATTAATAAATCAAATTATGTGTGTTTAAAAATTTCCTACTAGCGCCCTTTCAACAGTGCGAACATAGCAATAGCATAAAAAGATATGCTATTTTGTACCAGCCAGTGGTTTCGATTTATGCTATTGCGGCATTTATTGTCAACAGTACAGTAAAAGCAAAATCAATGTTAATAAAAGTTGTAGCATTTGTAGTATAGTACAGTAATTTTTTTTTTGTGCTATCGCTAATTAGCAACTGGAACAAATATTTTTAATTTAAAATGCTTTGTCAAGGTATATTTCTTTTATTAACAAAAAACGCAAAACAGGCCTTTGAATAATTCTTGCAGTTTATTTGTCAAAATGTTGGCTGTAAAATGTTCTAGTCACTTGGTTATGACTTCTCCTTGTCAGTAGAAAATTGAATGGAAACAAGAACTGCTCCAAATATCCGCTTATCAAAACTTTTGTTTCGTTGAGATATCCCCCCTGATCCGCACCCGCTTTAATCTTTTTCTATAATTCCCTCATTAAAAAATGTTTGCGAAATACGCAATTAAATCAAGTGAATGAGTAATTCACAAATTTAACATTTATGTCGATATTGGTCCCCAAACAAATCCTCCAGCTTTATGTTGCTCTAAACAATTAAAACAGATGAAAGAAAACCATCGCAAATTGCCACAAAAATAAAAAAAAATAAATTAGCAGTTAATAACTACTACTGCAGCAGAAAAACTCAATTGTTTAGTTTGTTCTCTGTAATAATAATTTCCACACAAAAAAAAATAAAATAAAAGAAATCAATAAAATCGCAATTAATTTTAAGTACAAACAACTCGAGAAAAGCTCTTTAATGGAGTGACTACGAGAGTTTGTTTATTATTTTATTAGAAACTTTAACAAAAAATTAATTTTATTGCTATAATTAGTCTGCCTCAAAGTTTGTGAAATTTTAAGATGAGTTTGCAAAATCTTGTTTCTTACAACAATGATGTAAAACAACAATTCAATAATTTTCGAATGCTTGCAATAACTTGTTAGAACATTAAATAGTTTATAGAAATAAAACTACCGTGATGTAAGAACGTACTTTTTAGAATTGGATGCGTATTCATTTTTATGAACAATGAGCATCCATTTTTTTCCTTCTTTCGGCCTGCTTATACAAGCGCTTTTACACTGTCCTACAAGTGTTTAGATTTTCCCCGAAATTTATGCAGAGAGACATCTAATGATATTCCTTCTGACTGATTCTGACAAACCTATAGTAAAATATTCTCGTTGCATTGTGTGTCTAAACTATCCCCCTTGAAATAAAATGAAAATGGCGTGTTTGTTTACTGTGAGCAAGTAGAGAAAGGAAACGAAACGTTACTTTCGCCCGCATTCTTTTCCAAAAGGATAAGAATGTATTATGTATGGTTATTCAAAAATATCTAAAGCGTATCGATTACTAAAAAGAAAAAATTGTAGTAAGTCGCGTTGTTTATTTCATTGAAAGTGAAATAAATGAGGAAAACGTTGCAAAACAAGATGACCATACAACTGACAGTGAATTTGAATCGGCAGACGAAGAATACCTAGACTCTGTCGCGATAATGAACGGCTCAGTCAATGGAAGGCTAAATTAGATCGATTTTCAAAAGCAATTGGTTTCCAGTCCTGCAAAAGCGAACCGTGTTTAAACCATCGTATATGTTGACGATTTACTTATAGCATGTTCTAATTTAAATTAATTAAATTTAATAAAATCTAAAATTTCAGAAAATGTATTAGCAGTAAATGACGGTGCAGCTAAACATTTTCGAAGTATTGAAATTGAGAGAAATTGTGCTGCTGGACAAATTCGAAGAATCACCAGAATAAATACATAAGAAAGCTCTTAAAAGAATATAAAATACAATAGTGCCGACCATTGTCTACTCCCTTAGAGACAAAATTTCAAGTTGTTTGTAACAACTATAAATGCAGGAAGGTCAACTCAACAATTTATCAGAGTCTTATTGAGTCTTTAATGTATTTGGCAATTTGCACACGTCCTGATATGTTACATTCAGTATGTAAATTATCTCAAAGAAAAAAGGATCCACATCATGAGCAAATGGAAACAGCAAAGCGTATTTTGAAGTATCTAAATAAAATTACAAAATTTCAACATAGAAATCAAAAGACTGGCCATGCTGATGCCGGGCGTTTGGGGCGGTGATGCTGAAAATCGAATATCATGTTCTTATTCTCGCTGGAGGAAGCAAGCTACAGTTGCTTTAGCAGCACAGAGTCGGAATACATGACGCTTTCCCCAGCAGCAAATAAAGCACTATTCTTAAAGAAACTTCTTGGGGAGATCCAGATTCACTGTTCCCAAAAAACTTTTAATTTATAGAGATAATCTTGCCGCACTGCATCCAGTTAAGAATCCTGTTTATCATAATAGAAGTAAACATATGGATATCAAGTATCACCATATAAGGAATGTTTTTATTGAGAAATTAATTGATTTAGAATATTGTAATAGCAATGATAATATTGCTGATATTTTAACGAAAAATTTGGAAATATTTGGGCCATACAAATTTAAAAATATATTTAGAATTAATATGTTACTTAAATATGTATGTTGAGGAGGAGAGTTGAAATATTGAATTTAAATGATACCTTGGTTACTACATTCATATTTAATGACAATGTGAATGAATTTATGTCAGTTACTTTTTTCTTATATTTGAATCTACGAACCTTTTTCATTTAATCGCAATAAAATATTCGAACATGAAACATTGTCTTTTAACTTCGCCTGGAAAAATTTACAATACAAAAATAGAGAAATTTTTAGCACTGGATTAAGTAAAATCATGGAGCGATGATAAGAAATATTTTTGAATTTTTAAAGAAAAATAAGCACAAAAAATTATCAGAGAACCAAACCAATTTCATCGTATTAACTTATTTTTTTTTCGAAAATCATATGTTTTCAAAATTTTTCTAATTTTATATTTTTGGAAGAAATAATTATTATTTTCACATTTTTATTTTTTTATTTTTGACAGAAATAATTTCTATACTTTGATATTTTTTGCAGAAGTAGACACTATTTCTTGTTTCTTGTTCGAGAAAGAATTATTATAATATTATTTTCTGAAAATTCAAAGCTTTAAAAAAATCAACAATTCATTTTTATTTTGGCCAAAAAAATTAATATTAAAAAGTAATAATTGTTTCAAGAAATAAGTTATTAATAATAATTCTGCAAAAAAATTTCGAAATAAAAAAAAATAAAATGATACTTAAGCAATAAAATTATTGTCGGAAGTGACTTTGTTTATTTTTTTCAACAGCTGCTTTTGGTATTTTCTTCGTTTGTTTCTCTAAATATGAAAACCTGATAAAATTAAAAGTCCCAGTGTTCAGAAATTTCATTCCATACTGTTCAATATTAATCTGTGTGTTTTGTCAGTCTGATTACATATCACTTTCATTTTACTAGAATTTTTGACATGTCGTTTTACTCGATCAATTAGTATGAAAGGCTTTTTAGAAAAAAAAACTGATCAAGGTTTTAAAGCATTCACTGAATCAATTTAATAGTTTTATTTTCATAACAGCGACAGCCAGGCCATATATTGTTAATCCATAACTACTGGTGTAAAGCCACCTGTTTTAACGTCTCCAGGCATTTTTTGACACTTTTTACTAGTTCTCTTGTCTTCATTTAGCCACTTGCCTTTCAATGCTCGACCCATACGTACTAAGTATGATTGGTAACAATACCTGATGATCGGTTTAATTTTGGTCCAACCAAACAGAAGATGAACTGGCTGTTAACGGGTAGGCATAGTCAGGATATTTCTTTGATATGCTGCGCTAGAGCAAATAAAGTCAAAAGGTCATCCAGATAGCCTAAATTTGATTTCAATTCTTTTAAATAACCGCCTTGTGCTCAAGTCCCAATGTTCGTGCCAATTCTTCTTGACTTTGACACAACTGCCGCCTGTCTATTCTGTATCTTTGGAAATCTGATCCCTTTGACCGTTTTTGAAGCGTTTAAGTCCCTCCCAAACTTTCTTTTTCTCAATTTATGATTCCCTTCATACCCACAGGAAGCTGAAATAGTCAACAATCAATTAATTTGTTAGAAGATCACCTACACACATACATAGGTATAAGAAAAATGAAAAAGCAATTTTGTGTTAATGTTATTGTTCTTTTCTACGCATTCCTCCTTCTTGAGGTCATATTTTTTATCATAAATCGCAAGTCAGCTGTAACTAGAAAATACAAATTTGTTAACAAAAGATTATTAAGTGTTAAAAACGTATTAAATTCTAAAACCAAAAATTATCACTACAATGAAATTGCTGATGGTTTTTCCGGAAACAATGGAGATTCTTTGACATTTTTTCTTTTGGCAGATGGAACAGGTGATAAAATAATTTCAAAATTCAAATAATACTCAACAGTCTCATAAAGGAACAAAAAAAATCTCAAATTGAGATTTAAACTTAAACAATGATACACGAGTGTAGACACACTGTAATTACAACAAGACGAATTTATAAAAAAGAAATAAAAATAATAATTCATTGTTCTTTAATGTGACTCTTTTAACTGACTATTAACGAAATAAATTCTTTGCAAGTTTTATTTTAAAATAATTAAATATAAAACAATGTAAATGTTCAGTGAATTTTAACTAGAAAAGAACACATGTAAGTAAGTAGCAAGAAAATTATAAAAACCTTTTTAAAGGAGGCCTAAGGCGAATATATAATGAGCTACATTGCATATTAATGATATGAATGAAAGGATAACGTTCCAAGAAGATGATATACATAAGTCATAGACATATTTAAGGCCAATGTGCTAAAATAACACTGCACAAAAAATCAATATTTTTCAAAATAACGAGATTTTTATAACGGATTCCGGCTGAGGCAAAAGTAGGTCTATATCGGCGTTTTGGACGTTTATGTCTGGTTTTTATTTTAGATTGGTTAAAGTTTCCTTCCGAGGTACAACTTTTGACTTTCTTCACATTTAGTTCACAATTAAGTGAAGGTATTCCGTTTCGACAAAAGTTGCCATATGCACTCAGCCCTAAAGTGCTCTCAACAGCATTTGCATGTTTCGTACATATTCACGCATATTGCAATTTTATTCAAAATGAGATATCAGAAATAAATTGTGAATAAAAACAGAAGTTTTTTTTTAGAAGCATTATTTTTATTTTACTGAATCTTTCTAAAAGAAAAGAAAATTACAATAAGTATTAAAATCTTACCTCTAAAGTATTATTTTTTAATTATTACCAATGTGATAACTAATCTATTGTATTCAAATCTTAATAAACTAATAATTATTGGGTTGGGTGAGGCTTCTCGTCAGGCACAATGTGTCAGTCTCTTTTAGTCTCTGGTGTCCGCGAAATTGTAATAATTTGCGCACAAGTGTGTTTAGGTGGACCTCTAGTGTTTTTTACATATTTTAAGGTGTATGTTTTGCTTCTACCTGGATAGCGGGAACTGCTAGATCTCTATTGATATTTTCATTTCTTACATTTATACGATAAGTGGTAAGATCCTTGATTGTCTTTTAGATGTTTGATGCAAAAGCAGTATCCCACAGGTGAATGCTTCATAATGGTTTTGTATAAAAGGATTTTGTATTCCAAAGCCAATATTGAGTGAGGACCTATTACCCAGTATAGTTGATTTGTTCGCAGTTTTATGCCAGTTCTTTTTGCCGCAATATGATGGAACCAAGTTAGGCGTCGATCTATGTGGATACCCAAATATTTCACGTAGGCTTCTACTGTTCCACTGGAATAGTGGCATTTGTTATTGTTATAGGTGGATAATTTTTTCTTCTAAGGGAAAACGTAACATGAGCGCATTTATGGATTTACCTCTATTCTCCACTTTTTAGCCAGTCGTCTAACTCATTAATATGAGACTGAAGTTGTTCCGATGCAACTTTCAGATGGGGCACTTCCACTGTAGCTAGAGATCTGAAATTTGGTATACAGTTAGGTCTGGGGGAATAAGTACACAGGAAAATTTGAAAGCGGACACTTTTTATTGGGGATATTTAATTTTAATTTTATTGGTGAATAAGTAATGAGAAAAAAGGGCACTTTGCATCTTGGGGGACTAGGGTTCCCTCTTATTTGTATTGAGATTTCCACTATAGGTTTAAGTTAAAAGAGGTTTTATACATACGTTAACAAACAAAAACAACTTGAAAAAGAGAACTCAGATCCGCAAAAAAGCATAAATGTGAAAATAAGACTAAGCTCCTCTCCAAAAATTTCGGCCGTTAAAAGTACTGAGATCAAATTCAGGATACAGTTTTTCATATGTACAATACCATCCCATTTCTAGGCAATTTGCTAGCCGTACGATATGGACTTAAACACACAAAATAGATAAACACCGGTTTTCGAATAATTCGAGAATCGGTTTTGTAAACTCTATATGACATTTTTCAAAGAACATCGGCACTCTTAGAAGATTTGCCATTACATATTGCTTGTTAAGTGAGTGAGTGATTATCTAGAAGCTCTCCAGGTTTTTCTTGGATATGAAAACTATTCTAGTTAATACTTTGACCATGTAGGTATGATGAAGAGAAACAGGCTCCGATTATAATGGTGAAAGTTGTCGGTAATGAGACGGATATGGTTTGGACTGCTGCATACGGTTAATCGCAAGCAACAAGATCATTTTGCATTGGACAACCTCCCGCTATGATCTGCTACGACTTTCTATGGGTTTGAAACCAGCTGCTAGCTGGCAGTTACTAACAAGTAAATTCGAATGTTACAGGACGCGACAACTACAAACTCATATAAATAAAACGAAAATCAACAAAATCTTCGCAGGGCACGTTGAATGTAAATATTCAGTAATAACGAAAATTAGACTGAGGACTACAGGCAAACATGTTTTAAATATAGCAACCTTAACCCAAAGCAAATGCTAGTGGTTACGTGGGCTTTGATGACTGCACCATAATTTGTGATAAATGAGGCGGTCTGACAATCCCTGGAGAAACAAGTGAATTGTGAAAGTACGGCAATCAGTAAAGTTTTGCGCCTTCCTCCCGCCTTCTTTACACTTACTGTAAAACTAAATATCCTCCAATGTCTTTTTCCAAAATTTTTTTCCATACAATGGGATTATTCGATCGGTCCCATTCAGTATGTTTTAGGAAAATGTTTTCATCATTAATTTTACATAACACCGAATAGTTTATAACGATCTTAATCAAGAACGAATATAAAATTTGAAAAGGTGGATTTCTTCAAATATTTAACAAAAACTATTTCTTCGAATTACTTACCATTCATAGAGTGCAAAATTATATTTCAAAGCAAAACCCCCTTAAAGTGTAATTATTTTAATTAAATAAACAAACCCTTTAGAAAAAAACTCTATAAAACACAAAAGAACGCGCGCACCTTTAATAAATTTTAATTTTAAATAAAAAAAGAAACAAAAAATAAACAAACCGCTACAACAAAATTAAGAAATAAAAATAATAAAATAAAAATTTCACAGCCTCTTAAGATGAAGACAAACAAACACTTACAAAAGTAACGAGAATTGAAAACTAAAAATTGAAAAACCTATAACAACGACTTTTTTCTTAAATTTTTTGACTTTAAAACTTAAACAAAAATAATAGAAAATTATGCAATTTTTGAAGCTGTTTATCTGAGGTCTTTTTTGAATTATTTTTTATTTCTTTTATTTTTATTTGATGGTTTCATTTGCGTTTCTTATACTCTCCTCCGCTTGAAATCTTGTTAATTATGCAAATTTTGTTAGTAGTTTATATTTTTCCCTTCTTGTTGGCTACAAACAACTAACTACCTCTTCTTCTTAACGATGGTTATTTAAATAATAATTATATACTTAAAGAAAATACTAAAAAACTCAGCAACAAAAAAAAAATACGATTAAAAAAACTGCCGAAAATAACTACAAAAGCCAAGCGAAATTACTCAAGACAATTATTGCATGAAAACGATGGATGGATGATACGACAGTTGAAAAGAAACAAAAACACAAACAAAAAATTTCATACAACAATCGGGGGAGATACCAAAATTTAGTTGTATTCTTTGCAACAAAAGAAAAATCTTAAACAAGATCTTAGATAATGGGCCATGTTCTTCATTTGAATAGTTGCAGGAGTTGCTAACACAAGTCAACAATAAAACCGACACCTTTTAAGAATTTGAAATTCCCTGCCAACAACTGCAGTTATGTGGACAGCGGAAATCAGGGTGGCCAGAGAAGGCAACAATTTGAGTCTCTGGAATCATTTGCCAAATCAATTCATTTTACTTTGAAAATTCAATCGCAAATAATTCTTCTACTGGTCTTCCTAATTAAGAAAACTCCAAACTGAAATACAGTGGGTTGCCAAATTATTAGGGACAGTCAACTGTTTTACAATTGTGTGGCTTTGCACTCAAAGACTAACTGTAGTTTTAAATGACATTTGTAATGCTGGAATTTGTTATTAATGTCCGCGGTACTTCTATTATAAAATTTTTAAATTAATTTGAGACTCAAAGGGTATATTTGATTTCTACAACGTCTTACGTAGTGAGATGCTGCAGAGTACTAAATATTTAAAACAAAGATATTCTTATTGTTTCAGTGAATTGTTGTTAAAATGTATGAATTATAACATTTTTTTAGAAAATTTTTGTAATAAAATTTATAGTTTAATACTTTATGTCCTCTAGCATTGGTCAAAGATGCTATTTATCTCCTAGGAAAAAATCGGAGATAAAAACTCTTATACAGCATACAAGTCACTCAGAAGTTGCAGGTGTTTCTAAATCGACAGTTAATAGAATAAAAATTAATTTGCACCAAAATCAGCCCGTTGCTCCAAAGAGAAAAGGTAATTGTGGAAGAAAACGCATTACTCTTCCTAATAATTTGGCAGCCCACTGTAGTATTGATGTGAGGGAGTGTTTCTTATGAAACAATTGCCAGAAAATAATCAACAAATAGCTGAACGAAATTCTTTTGCAAGAAGCTGCAATTGTTTAAAATTAAAAACAATCTTAAAGTTCTAATCAATTGCTTTTGGTTGTGTTCGCATTAACAAACATTGTAATTTTTTAAAAGCGTTTAAGCAGCTGCTAAGATTTCTATCACTAAAGGGTTAACAAATACTTTGTTAACTTGAATTGCCATTCGATAGCGTTTTAACTATTAAAAAAGAATTTGTAGTTCTTAAGCAATGTCAGCAGATATGTCTTAATTTAAATAAAAAAATTTTAGTATTCCGGAGGCTATGTGACCAATAGAGTAAAATAAATATTTGTTCTTGACATATTAGTAATTGTGCAAGCTTTCAAATAGTTTAAAGCTGCTAAATGTGCTTTTGTCAAAGAATATTTTTTCAAATCAGCTCTAAAAAAATATTTTTTGAGTAGGCAGTTTTTTTGATGAGAAAATTTTAAAAGGTACTTTTTAAAAACATATTTTCTATTAAGATAGTTCTGTAAATTTTACTTTCTTTAAAGGTCTTTCTTAAAAATATTTTCAAAAAAGTACTTTTTAAAATGTAGTTATTAAAAGTACTTTTCGAAATACAAATTTTAAGAGCATATTTTAAAAACTAATTTGTAAAAAGAACTTTTATAAAGAAAGTACTTTTTATAATTTATCTTAAAAGTATACTTCTTTATTGATAATTGGCTTACAAATTATGTTTTTATAAAGAATTTCTTAAGATTTAAATTTAAATTTTCAAAGCGTTTTGAGGGACCTTTTTTTAAGTTTACTTTCAACATGCTATTTCCGAAAACTTTATAATTTTTTGGGTATCTTTTTTAAATGTACTTTTCATAAATGTATTTTTAAACAGGTACGTTTTAAGGATAGTTTTTATAATGTCCTTTTTTCAAGAACTGTTTTTTATAAGTTACTTTTTTAAAGTTAAGTTTCGAACCGGCTATTCTTATGCATTTTTATATGCATTTTTAAAATTTTTAAAGCTATATGGGATATTATTAAAAGTGCCTTCTTTTAAGTTATCTTTTTAAGTAACACCTCTTAAAATGTTACATTTCTTAAAAGGATACTCTTTTAAAAGTTACTTTTAAGTTATTGTTTTTAAAGGTACTTTTTTGGAGTTAAATATCATGTTGAAAATTGTCTTTATAAAAAGTTTTAGTTTAAAATATTAGTAGCGAGAAGAACTTTATAAAAAAAAATTCTTTCTGGAATGTATTTTTAAAAAGTTACTTTTTTAAAGGTTCCTTTTTTTAAAGATACTATTTTAAAAGGTACTATTGATGTGGTAGCTTTTAGACTATTACTTTTGTAGAGGCACATTTCTTATTTAAGGTACCTTTGAAAATTTAAATTTTTAGGTATCGTTTTAAAGGGTACTTTTTATAAACGTATTATCAAAGAGACTTTTTAATGTACGTTTTGTGAGGTACTTCTTAAAAGGTAGTTTTAAAAGGTACTTTTTTTAGAGTTACATACCCAGTAACTTTTTAATAGGAAGTTTTTTCTATAATGCTTTTTTAAAATGTTACTTTTTTAAACGCTCTTTTTTAAAAGATACTTTTTTAAAAGGTACTTTAACATCTCTTAGAGTTAAATACATTATTATTCTTATCCTTAAAAATGGTATGTCAGAAAAAGATGCTTTCAAAAGTAAAATTTTTAATAATACTTTTTAAAAGGTACTTTTTATAAATATATTTTTGAGCAATGTTACTCTTTATAATGGTACTTTTTAAATTGTCCTTTTTTAAAAGCAACTTTTTTAAAATGTACTTTTTGAAAGATAATTTCTGAAATATTTATTTAATACGCGGTTCTCGAAAGGGTCGTGGTTTTTAAAAATATTGTTTCACAGGCCTTCCTGAGTAGGTAGGTTTTTAAAGGAAAATTTTTAAAGGGACCTTTTTTGTATTTGTTTTTAATATATTCTCTTCTAAGGTACTTTTTTAAATGATAATTTTTAAAGAGCATATCGTAAATTGAGATACCATATTCATGACATTTCTTAGAAGGCTACATTGCAAAATAAAGTTTTTTATACAACGTATTTTAAAGAATGTTACTAAAACACTTTTTTCAGATTAACTTTAATAAGTACTTTTTAATTAAGGTACTCTTTTTAGAAAATGGTATATTTAAAAAGTTGTTCTTAAAGGGCAATCGTTCATAAATAAAGATAAATTATTTGAAGCCATTTTTAGAGGCGTCTTTGTAAGAAAGAGCTACTTTTTTTAAAATGTGTTTTAATAAAGTCCTTATTGAAAAGGTACTTTTCGTATGGTATTATTTTCAAAATCAACTTTTAGAATCTACTAAATTAAAGATCATTTTTTATGGATACGCTTCTTAATGAAGGATATATATTTAAAAGGTATTTCTTAAAAAGGTACCTTTTCAAATTAAAATTTACAAAAGTACTATTTAAAAAGGAGTTAAAATATGCTTTCTTTAAAGGTAGTTTTGTAAAATGTGGTTTTAAAATATACTTTGTTTAAGGTACTTTTTTAAAAAGTACGTAGAGTAAGGTCCTTTTTTAGATATAATTTTTAAAAATATATTTTTTAAAGGTAATTTCGAGAGATACATAGCTTATTTAAAGGTACGCTTTTAAAAGTTACTTCATAAAAAGTCACATTTTAAAATAACGTTTTTATGAGCATTTTAAAAAGTATTTCTTTCTGTAAAAAGGAAATTTTTTTAGGGGAACATACATGGCTTAGACTAATTTTCTCTTTAAAAAATAATTTGCAAAGGATATTTTTATAAAGGTATATCTCTATAAGACATATTTTTGAACGATATGAATAAACATAACAGATAGTTTTTTAAGAAATACTTCTTAAAAGGTACTTTTATAAAAGAAACTTCTTGATAGATTTTTTAAATGTTATATAATCTCTAAGCAATTCGGAATACCCAATAATTCTCATTTTTATTTCCATAGATTTTGATGTTTGAATTATGTCCAATGAAAGAACACAATTTTGCAAAACACTCAATATTTGCAAATATGTCTTGTAGTTTTAATAATTTCTTTAACAGAATTGATATTATTTTATTATTGGGGCTATTGTTGTTTATGGGTCAACAGAAATCGCATATTGTTTCATATTTTTTAACAATGTTCTGGGTGCTTGTGTAGGTTAATTGAATAACAATAAAACGGTAGCTTTAACAATGACAGGATTTATTATGATTTTCTCAAGTTATTTCATGGAGTTTCAAATACACATTTGTAGTTAAACCTCAATACAAAGCTACAAATGACCACTAACAAAAAAAGAAAACCATAACAGCTTTAAAAGGGAAACCGACACAGAAACAGCAAACAAATGGTCTTTGAGGTAATCAATCAAACCAAAACAGAGGTATAAAAAAAGGTACAAACCTTTGAAAAACAACCAACAAATCAGTCAAAGAAAATTACTTTAACAAGCACGTTTTAACGTTTTACCAGACAATCATCTATAAGGAAATCGTAGCAACAAAACAACAACTGCGACAACAATAACAACTAGCAACAGTAAAACTTAAAGCAAAAAATAAGACAATTTAAAGATTTAGAAAGAAACGACTTCGTTTGATACAAAACGGAATAAACAAATAAAAGTAATAGAGCCACTAAAAAACTTCTTACAAAAAAGAAAGGAATCAAAAATAATACAGAAGCTTAAAATCCAATAAAAAGATACCGAAAGAAGAGAAGATGTGCTTAATTTTTTATAATTTTATTTAAATTTGAGTCAAAAAATCTTTTTGTGCAATACAAAGTTCACACAGTAACTATATTTAAATAACAAAAGGTGATTACGAAAATTGCTTTTCTATGAAATCAACACCTTCAACTTTAAAACACATTTGGGATAGTATAAAATATTATAACACTTCCCCATAAGAAGGTTATAGCAAAATATCACTTAAAAAATCCAACTTACAATCGGATGTTATAAATTATTTCTGAACTGTAATTTGTACGTTACGAAGAAAGATAGATTTAATATTTATTGTCATAATGTCAAATAGAGGGTACCCCGTCGACTGAATTCCTTATTCATATCAAAAGACTTAAGCAACTTACTTCTAGATTAGATGGCCCCTTTAGCATGTGATTAAAAAAATGTACATTTTCCAAAAAGTTTTTAATTCTTTAATGATTTCTTAAGATAATGATATTAATATGTTTAAAACGGCAATAAAGTCATATGAAATTAGAGATTCAATTTTTAAACAGTTTTCCAAACAGAACGGCTGTTTCTGTAACACTCGTAACACATGCAATAGTAAATCAACATAGAAAATCTTATAATTCATACATATTAGATACAAGATGTAATTAACACTTGTAAATTAATACGAGAAACATTTTTTAAGGATGATTTTAACCCTCTAATTCTTCGCAGTATGGGCGTTTTTGTCCCTTCCTTAAAAAGGTTAGAAAACTCCTCTTAAACATAGAAGGCTAAAATTACCTACAAATATTTGCCATTAAATTCTACTACAAGTTGCAAAGGCGTCAAAGCTCAAATGTTAACCTGATCGCCAGAAATACTTTTAAAAGTTAAAACCAGTTTAAGAGTGATTTAGACTATGTGACTTGTCGTACGATTACTCAATTTTTTGTGTAGAAGAGCACGGATGGGATCATGTAAATCCAATATGTAATGAAGTCGTCCGTAATTGAGAGAAAATACCGATGAAAATTTGACAGTCGTGCGGCTCTCTTTGTTTTTTGAAAAATTTTAAAAACCATCACACACCATTTGATCAGGAGAGAATTTTTCAGGGATGCAAAACTAAATCTAATGAATTGCGCTATATATAAAGAAAAATTTTAATTTGTCGTTCCAAGATATTATTAAAAACGTATGTAAAATTTAACTTGTATTACATATGTATGTATGTATATGCGTCTGCATATAAAAAAGGTTATCTATTTCAATATTAACTGTACAACACTAGAAGTTCTTTACGAAAGAATATTATTTGGCGTAAACTTTCCACGCCTAATTTTTATGTAAACAAATAGCAACATATATATGTGTGTGTGCACGCACCATATGTTTTGGTATTTTGCCAATCATGTAAACGAAAAAAAAATCTGTCGTATGATTTTACTCTAATTTTTTTAAATACCGATGAAATTTCATTATATTTTTGCTCTCATTTTACCGATGAAAAATATCATCGTCTAAACCCCACTTAATCCCCACTTTAAGGGTTAATTTCCTTCTTATTCACTATTATTGCAAAAAGCTGTCGATATAATATTTAATTAAAAAACTATGAAGGCAAATTTGTGTATTTTAGAAAGTATTTATTTATTAAAATTGTCTTTTAGCTCTGGGCAATTCTATATCGTTATCAAACAACATCTAGAAAATTTCGGCGATAAGAATGAATACTCTTCCCTTGATAGTTCAATATGTGCATATGTCTGATGAAATTGTTAATCACGCTTATCGAAATCTGGTCTTTAAAAGCACTTAGCATTACATCGATGTACATTTGAGCAGTAGAAGAATGAGATTGCAAATGACATTGCAATTGACGTCTTTAATACTTTTCCATGCCGCGTTCAACAACATAAATGCTTCTTAAAGCAGCAGCTATGAATGAGAATTGTATATTTTCCTTACAACGGGTGTTTTACTTGGCATTGGTATAAAATTTCTTATTAAAAACGGTGATTTTGACCAAATGCTCTCACCAATTAAGCTGGTCGCATGGTAAAGGATTAACGATGTCGTTTACAATATCCTCTCTTATAGCCGAAATATTTTAGATATTGTTTAATAAAGGCACAGAATTGCACAGAGTCCAAACAAAAATATAATATATAAATAATTTCTTTAAGAGCCGAATTTGCTTTTATCGCTTTATAAATAAATATTTTCATTTGTATGATGATTTATAGTGCAATTTCAAGTAAAAGATATTTTCACTATGTGGGATATTTTAGCACAAATTGGTAGTAAGTATCAAATTAAAGATCAATACAGCGAAGAGTTAGAGTGTTCAAATGTTTCTCGTAGTATTCTACACAAAAGAGCTGGACATACCTAATACCTGAAATGTAAGAATTACAAGATTTCCTATGCCGGTTCACTGTAACAATGTGCAAAAGGAGGGGAAGTATAACGCCTTCTGAAAGAAAAGCAAGACGTAAACTTTCAAAACGCCAAAATACGTATACGTTGCGCAGTGTTAGTAAAATGCTTCACCGAGAATAAACATTTCAACCTACAACGTTATGATCATCAACTTACCCAACTCAGAAAAATAGCGTTTTTCTAGATACATAAGATAGTCCTCCTTTTTCGGCTTTAGTTACTTCTGCGACCAAATAGGATAAATTATAATATACAAAGAAACACCGTTTTAGAATATAATTTTGCATTCGAAGTGTTTCTGAAAATTCATTTATCAATGATGTTTCAATTGCTCAAGTAATGTAAATCGAGTCGCTGAAACCTAAATATAAACTTCAATTTATTACTTAGTTTTTCTCGAAAAATAAACTTTGAATGGTTTTAAGTGAATAAGAAATTTTAATTATAAAATTCGGTCAAACAAAAGCATTGCTCGGATGAAATTGTTTGCTCAGTAAAATAAAAATTTTAAATAAGAAACATATGACTTTGACATTAGCAAGCCAGCACGGCCAGCATGAAGAATAGAAACACTCGTTATAACCAACCTTAATAATTTTTGTTATTCTCCTGAGACTATGATCTAAAAGCCACTTCTAGGAAGAAAATAACTACACTGACAGATATTATGCTCTGTGAAAAAACGTTAAGTCGATACGGCTCGCGCTTATTAGGCATAGTTTAGGCCAGTGTGACTCAAATTGTTCCGTAGCGAAAAACTAATAGCTGTGGGAAAAAATGTTTAATTTGCTTTGTTTCGTTATCAATCAAAAAACTGACTAATAAACTTGCGGATGATTTATTAACTATCTAATCAACCGAAAATAAATTAAGCACACACACACACTACAACTAAATAAAGATATGGAGAAAATAATAGAAATATATATATTTCTCATTACTATTTTTGGTATTTTATTTTACTAAAATTAAAGAGTTCGAAGAAAACTTCAATAAAATAATAATTTTTAGTTGATTTGTTCCAAACTTAAATAAATTATTGTATAACAACAGACAACATAGTGCACGCCTTAATAAATGAGAAACCATAGATTTTATCATTTGAATCGACACAACATCCTCAAGATGTTGTTGAATCATCGACATTGAAATCTTCAAGCCAAAATCAGCAGCATAGAAAAGAAGAAAAATATTTCCTTTCAAACGTTGATATGCAAAAATCAATAGTTTACGATTTTAGTTGTACATTTTTAGCACTGTGTTAAAATTTTATTACTTTTATACTTTATTACTTGTTTGGTGAATTTTAAATTAAACATGATGTCAATTTACTTCCATCTCAATTACAATACGATGAAACTATTCCGTTTGGATGCATGTGATTAAAGCAACACACGCAAAGGAAAAATATGGTAGGGGATGAACATAGTCATACTTTGGTGTTTAAATACATCAAACGAAGTTTACATATAGGGTGTTTTTAAGCCATTCTTGATTTGATATTCCGACAGGGTGTTTTTTCATGTAGAATTTTGGAACGAATTTCCGTCATCCCTTGTCAAGTTTAATTTGGAGACAAACCAGTTTCGGCTATGTGCCATCTTCAGTGTCATTTTTCGTTTTTAAGCCGGTTACAACTTCAAATTTTACTAAAAATTGTATTGTGCAACCCAACTATGATTAAATGTAAACAATAATATGTTTTTCGCAACTAAAGTGATGTTTAAAATATTTTTGGAAATAATCATAAATTCCCACAAACATATAATATTAGAGAACGTAATATAGTTGTTGTAACTATGTCACAATCATGTTTTTATGTGTGCATTCGAATTCATTATTTTTGTACGCCACATAACCGTATCGTTCATTATATAGCTCTGCATGATCATTGTGTAATTTTAGCTCAATCGATAAGTAAATAAAGTGGAATATTTACTTATCGATCAACTTTTGGCAGCAGCGCATACATTTTTTATTTCTGAAAGATTCTTTTGAATTTTTATTGACGCAGAAGTCTGCTTAAAATTAAATTTTGACAAATATAAATTTGATCTGATTAAAAAATTTACCTCTTCTGTAAAGAAAAATCTCTGTTTTAAACAGCTAGATTGTGCCTTTGCGGGGAGGAGAGAAAATTAAAAAAAAAATTAAAACAAATTTATATGAAACCGTATATGGTAGCTTTATTTTCTTAAGGCCAAGTTAACACAGTTGTGCCCAGGGTCACTTTTCACGTCCACCTTATGTTAAATTCAACAGATTTACCTACTCTGGGCCAAGTCCTGACACTCATGCGATTGTCAAATCGCCAAACTTTTCGCAACATGTTCTGAAACTCACGTATTTTGCTTGCCATTAGTCATGTTCGTACTTCTATTCGAAAAATAAAAACATGTTTTATCAAAACAAAACATAAACACACAGAATAAAAAATATAACAAACAGCCAGCAGCACTCCTGTTAGGCATATTAGCTTAAAAAATGCAATCAAGATAATTCGCTAAAAGAAACATTTATTAAGGGATTTTCCACTGCATTGAGCATACCAGAGCAATTAATTTTTTTTTTTTATTTATTTAATAGAGACGTGACATTTTTCCCCTTCAGAAAAATGGATTGCTTTCATTGTACATACTCAATGCCAAAAAATATTTTTTAATCTTGTATGCACTTTTTATTACAAAGTAATTATACCTAAAAATATGTTAGAATAATTTTAAAAGTTTTAACATAAAACTCGCCATTTTTCAAATTTCTAATATTTTTATGTAGCATCATAGAAAAAATAACCGCTAAAATGTTTATATACATTAGTTTAGTCTAAAAGCATCAGCTCACTTCAAGTATGCTATAGCAATTTTAACTCGCCAAACTTCTCTGGCGATTGCGATTTGCGGAACATCTTTCTTGCGATTTCCAGTCACAATCGCAAACATTATGTGAGAGGCGAGTGTCGTTTATTAACGTTTTCAATTAAATTACAATATTTCTTACTGTTGATTATTGGCAGCTTAGTAGATTAAGTTAAGGGTTTTCGGCGCTTTTTTCGGGTTTCTGCGAACTGAATTCTTTCAGAACGTGGAGAAATGCAGGGTTCAAGTACTCGGAAATTCTCGGGGTATCGACTGGTTTTCTTATAATTTCCTTAATCTAGTCTTATTTCTGTAAATAAGCTAACTTAACTAACCAAAACAGACAGCCGAAGCCCCTGTGCCGAAACAAGCCGCTTTGCCAAAATGTATAAACAATACTTTAACCTTCAAAACAATTAGTGGGCTCTACTTTATCACACGGATGTAATTAAAGACTTACGAAGCAGAATTTTCGCTGGGTATGAAACGCCCTGGAACCGACTGGAACGAACTTTAAAATACTTATTCAGACAAAGCTATAAACTAATTGAGAACTATAAGCAGTACTTGAGCTATAATTAGACTATAATATTTTTTGTTAGCTTTTGTAGATGCATAATATAACAAAGTACAACCCGTATTTAAAAAAAGTTAATAAAAGTCTTGTGAATTTTTTTTTTACGTTTAGACTATAACTCATTGTAGAATCAAGTAGAATAGTGAGTAAAAGGAACAGCTGATGGCAAAGAAATTATAAATTCATATATACTACTGTGGGCAAAAAATAGTAAGACTTTGTTCAAAATTTCAAACTTCTTTATTTATTCTGCCAAATCTATTTCGTCCCCCTCAAAGTAATCCCCCCCAGTTGCAATACACTTATGTCAAGGTTTTTTCCAATCCTCGTAACAATTGTTAAAGTCCATTTCCGGCATAGCCTTCAATGCGCGTGGCGATTCACGTTTAATGTCTTCAATTGACTCAAAAGCCGGAGCGTGGTGCAAAAACCAAGAGTTGTCGGCCCATAATTCCGGCCTCTTTTTACGAATAGCTTCGCGCAAACGACGCATAACACTCAAATAGTATTCCTTGTTGATAGTTTGGCCGGTCGGAAGGAATTCGGAGTACACCACACCTTGATGATTCAAGAAACCTGTCAACAAGAACTTGATTTTTGACTTGCTTTGACGTGGTTTTTTCGGCTTTCGCTCACCTTTGGCACGATATACTGTTTCCGGGTCGTAAGCATAGATTCAAGACTCGTCGTCAGTTATAATACTTTTAATGACATCCTGCTAGTCGGAAAGCATTGTTTGACAGACGTCAACGCGGCGCTGTTTTTCAAAAAAATTTAGTGATTTTGGTACCAATCGTGATTTCACTTTTCTTAGGCCGAAATGATCTTTTAAAAGGGTTTTCGCTGATCCCTCCGATTTTCAAACGATATCAGTAAGGTTTCTGGCTGTTAATCATCGATTCTCGAACCCAAATTTCTTGATTTTATTGACGTGTTGATCATCAGTTGATGGGAATGGCCGTCCTGGACGTGGTTCGCCGTCAACGCGTTCTCGACCCTCTTTGAATAATTTGTACATGTGACATACAATTATCACCGAAAGCCTTTTGAAACATTCTGAACGTTTCGGCACCAGAAATTTCATTCTGCACACAAAATTTAATGGAACTTCTTTGTTGAATAATTTCACTCATTGTAAAACTCGCCGAATGCACTTGTTATACTTCAGAAAGACAAGCGTATACTAAACACTAATGATTACTTTGATGTGATATTTGGCATAGATGTCACTAACAGTCATACCAACGTAGAAACAATTTCTACGAATGGCCTTACTATTTTTTGCCCACAGTAGTATTTTTATTAAAACTAAATATTTCTCTTTTACTTTTCTATACATTTGGTTGCAAATGTGTATCTTAAAAGTTTTACACAATATTACGTTTACACTATATCACTCTTAGTATTCTACAAAAAAAAAAAAAAACTTACAAACCATAATACTTGTGCGATAATGTAAAACTCCCTTTAGATGGGTATGCACTAATTTTTTGCTTTAACAAAAGAATGGAAAAAATTTGCACTTTTTAATATTTGTAGGAATATTTGTAATAATTCTACCCCCTAGCTCCGGGCCTGATTTAGAAAAACATCTGCTTAATTAGCTGCCTAAGATTCTAGCACAAAAGTAAAGGGAGAAATAAAATAAATTTCATACAGATTACGACCATACTCCCAATGTGGAATCAGTCGCAATCCCCTTGGGGAGTATTAAGAGCGGCATCTTCAGTCACTTTCTTAAGGAAGCTGATAATAGGTGGCGGAGACTGATCACATGTAGGGTCTCTAAATTGATGTGGCCCTATTTTGATTTTAGGCGCACTATGCAACTGATAGGTCGTGATCGGAGGAACTTATCGAGGTTGCTAGCAATATTAACAGGTCACTGGGTGTTAGGAGAACATGCCAGGCGACTATAATGACCACTGTCGCAGTTGTAAGGACATAGAGACAGAGGAGACGGTTTTTCACCTTCTCTGCGAATGCCCTGCGCTGGCTGTCAGGAGACACAAATTTCTTGGAGACTACATACTGGAGGATCTCAGTGAGATATCTAGGTGCCATTTCAACGATATTTTAAGATATCTCACGGCTACGGGATGGATCTAGCTCCCTAGTCTTAGTGTGAGCATAGGCTCTAAGACACCATTTATCTGGCGAGTGGTATGGTCTTGTCAAAACGGGGTCATTCAGACCTTACTTGACAGCCTGCGTGCAGCAGGCTACCATGTTAACCAACCAACCAACCAACCAACCAACCAACGACCATTTTAGTTTTAACATGAAAGAAAGAGAGAAATATTTAAATTTAACTGGCAGCCTGCAATGAGCCTGCGACAGGCACACGGAAATATCGACTGTAATTTTAAACTGAAAGATGCTGAAGCGAAAATATATTTTTCTAACGCTTAAATTTGAAATCTAAATTAATTTTGGTATGAACTACACGGATTAAAATAACTGACAGCTAAAAGTAAAATGCTTGAATATCCAGTGATGGAAAAACCAAAAGCCATGAAGTGCCTTAAGCAAACGCTTAGATTTAAAAACGACAAGAGCGCGCAGAGTCACGCTGCACGTAATCGAATTAACAGAAGTTGGAATAATTTCGCTCATAAGATTTCCACCATTTCGGTTTAAAGAATTTGCCAAGGAAATATTTAAATCTCAACAAAATGTTTAATTACAAAATTCATACTAAAAATAAAAAGAAGCTGTATTGATGTAAAAGATTGAAATATTAAAATTAATATGAATATATATATTTTTTGTTTTAATTTAAAAGTCAACCAGGAAGCTAAAACAATCACGTGATAGGGTAGGAAAATGTTGCCAATTATTAATTGTTAGTAGAAGCGGTTGCACGTATATATGTGTGTGTATGTAGGTATCTCTCCACCACTACGTTCAACAAGTGACGCTCAATGCACCTTATTTAATTAAATTTAATTAGTTAACAGTTAATACTGGCATTATGGCTGCTGTTTATAGCGACACTTTGGCCATACTCGATTCATTGAATAAAAGAAAAAAAAAACACCCACCAGTTTCATTTTATTCGCTCAAAGATGCTGTTACCTGCGACAATGTGAAATAGCAAAACATTATAAAACGTGTAAAACTATATGTCAAGTGTTCAAATTAAATCTCATATTTGTTTAAAATAAAACGTGAACAAGTATTTTATTTAATTTCCCCGATCTTAGCAACGTGATTTACACACTGCAACTTCTAATGATTCTTGTTTTCGTCTTTAATCGTAAACACTTTTAGAAATTCTTAAAAGTTGCAGCCGAAGAAAACTCTTGTGATTCGTTACAAATGTAAGGAGAATGTTTAGAGTGTATTCGTCTGTCTGTTCGTTTGTTTGTTTATTTTATTCAACATCATTTGAGCATCATCTCTATTCATCTCTATTTGTTGTTGATGCCACAAAACTGAAATGATTTGCGTGGGTGTCAAAACTGGTGTCAATTCAATCAACACTTTTTTTCTCTAACCAAAGACAGTGACAATAGCAACATCAGCGGCAGCAGCAACAACAACAACAATGGCAATACGTTTCAAAG
Source organism: Phania funesta (assembly GCA_963932375.1). Taxonomy (NCBI): domain Eukaryota; kingdom Metazoa; phylum Arthropoda; class Insecta; order Diptera; family Tachinidae; genus Phania; species Phania funesta. The sequence goes on along the minus strand of OZ010652.1, from coordinate 94,085,854 downwards.
GAGTTCCCTTGTGATATCGATGTGAACTCACGTCACTTGTTTGTTGCAAGTAGAAGGAAGTTTAAATCTCTACTGAAGATGGCAACATAAACGTGATATTAAAAATAATATGAAAATTTTCTCGTTAACCCAGGCATGTAATATTTTCTTCTGCCGAACAGACAAAGAGCCAGACAGACAGTATGTCTGCCTCATCTTTCGTATGTCTGTCTGTATTATGAGATGTTAAACACAATTTATTTGCCAATAATCACAAATAATGCAAATCTGTATGTAGGCGTGTGTTTCCCTATTTAAATTAAACGTATGAAATGGATATTGAGAGTTAAAAAAAAAATATACTGAACCGCAAATGCTTCACTAAAGTTAAACATGACATTAATTAATCAATTGATTCTGATGGAAGATGTAAAGAATCGTTGAAAAGAAAGTTTTTGTGGTTGTAAAGAAATTTTCTTTTTAGAAATAATTTGTTTACAAATATTATGCGAATGTTGGGACTAGGAGAAAAGGTTATGGGGAAGGGGGATGACGAAAATAGTGTTTGTGGTTAATCGATTTAAAATTAAAATGAATGATAAATTCTCCTGTTGTTCGCAAAAAAATGGACAGCATTAGAGGTTTGACATAGAAGATCATTTAGAAAAATAACAAATAGTGTAGGAGAAACTACGAAGCATTGCGGTATCCCCAAATTTATATTGAACTCGCTTGATTAAACCCCATCTATAAAAATTTAAGTAGTGCGTACCATGAGAAAGCTTCATATGAATCGAGAATAGTCCCTACGGACGCTAAAAGCAACATGTTTTGATAGTAGTGCACCATGCCACAATCTATTAAAAGCCTTAAAAATATCAGGAGCCACGTCTTTACTTTCGCCGCAATGGTATATGGAGCAACACTATCTGTCCAAAAGCTAACAGATCTCCTGTACAGCATCCTCGAATGAAACTATGCTGGTCATGTTCAGGTAAAAAAAACTTTAAATTCGTACCTGCAGCGGTTATATTTCGGGTAAAACACAGGGATGTCATTAAACGAACATGATCCCCAAACTACTTTTAATTGTTTTTTTTTTTTTTTAATTCAGAGGTTTTGAAGTTGTAAAGGATGTTTTTTATTAGTATGGAACTTTAAATTGAAACAAAACACCTTGTCTGGTTCCGAATAAGTCTAATGGGGAAGTTCAGTTTTCAATCACTTTTTGCTGCAATGGATATCGTATGACAATGATAACTTGGCGAAAATCGTTACTTTTGTTTGTAGCCTATTGGCGCAGACTCGAGACTTCACACAGACCCCAAAATAAATAGTCACATAATCTTGGAGGCTAATTTACAGGTCCATTACGCAAAATTATTTGTTCATTTAATGTTGCTTTTAATAAATCATTGTCACACTGCGTGGCATGTTGCGCCGTCTTGTGGAAACAACAGCTCTTGCACATTAAGGGCACTCATTTGTGGACATCATTAACTGTAAGATTCTAGCCCACATCGTTTTCGAAGAAATATTGACCGGCTCATTAAGCGCACCAAAGTGTGAATTTCTCTGGCTGTAATAGTTTTTCGATAATGGCTTATTGGCAAGCCCGTTGTGCCAAAACTGAACTTTATTGCTGAACAAAATGTTGCTCTAAAACAGTGTGTAGCGTAACATATCCAAACTAAACGGCGATTTTCAACATAAATTTGCATAATTGTGCAAAATTGTTCTGGTGTCAGTCCATTCACGATGCAATGGCAAATCAAACTAAACACAAAATTGCGCTCATATCAACCAGTATTGCCAACTTGAAGTCTTTACTTCAGACCATTTAAATTCATTCTTAACTTAAACCACAGAAGTATTTGGTAGTCAACCATATACAGAAGAAAATATTGTTATTTGTACCATCACAACCAGACACAAGGGTCGCCATATAGCCGTTAAGTATCTAAATGAAAAAAATAAAATAAAATTGGGGCAGCAACTCTTACGAAATACTAAGTGCCGTTGGCCTACAACAAACCACAAATTAATAATAACATCAGTAAAATTGTCCTTCATTATTAATTTTTACTAACTAAGCAGGATTATTAAGCAAAAGGACAACGACAATTAAAATACAAGGTATCGTTGAACCTGTGAGTCCGATCGCCATTTACTTAAAACTGGAAACATGAGTAAAAGAATAGCGAGCCAACATTGGCTACCTCGGGTGTGAAAGAACTTTTGTTCGTATTTTAAGGCATTCAACGTTTTTGCATTCTTCCACTCATTTTATATTCTACGATTGTTTTTAAATAAATTAAAGCAAGTTGATCTTAATTTATGAAGACATCTAAGAGACAAACATTCTCCGATAAGCAGCGAATTTCCTTTAATGTGAGAAAGTTATTTAAAGCGATTGCGTAATAAATTAAGCTTTTGATCTAAATTTTGGTTTAATTTATTTCCTTTTCTTTCAAATTCCGTTTTTTTTCTTGTTATTTTACGGTAAATAAATGTTTCATAAACTAACGTGCGAAAATTTTGTGTGAGAAGATGGCGGTGGTAGATCTCCTCGTATCTATTTTTTCCTTTCGAAGACTTTAGTTTCCATAAACAAATTTTGAATATCTGCTTAATGTTGTCTTGTAGTTTATTTTAAATTAACAAACGAGGGAATATTACAAATTGTTCAAAAATTTAGTTCCATAAGTTGATTTAAGAAACAAGAGCGCGAGGCAATAAATCTCAAAGAAGATAAGCCCAATTAAAAAAATCACATCGATTCATATGCTTCCAAGTTGGAACAAAGAGTCGTAAATTATTTCTTCCATTAAGATCTGTTCTGTAACATTAGTTTTATTTCAGTCCAAGTTCCTGTTGAGCTTATCTCGCGTTCTAGGTGTTAGTCGGTCTACCGCTTCTTCTGCTGCCTTAAGGGTTCCAGCAAATTGCCATCTTTGATATATCATCATGGAGTCTTCCCAATATCCTCTTTGCAATTTCTATACAGATTGCTATTTCGCCTGTTCTTTGCCAAAGGTCTCTGTTGGGAACTACGTTAGGCGCAATATTTTTCTTAAGCACACGTTTGACAAATATTTGCAAGGATTGTATGTCGCTGCAGTAGAGTTCCAGGATTAGCGCCCGTATAGTAAGAAGGAACGAACATTTGAGAAGTAGACATTATTGTCTTGCCTTTCTTATAAGATTTGCAATATTGTCGTGTGAGCGTCCCGTGTTGGATATGATGCTTCCTCAGTAGCAAAATGATTGACCATCTTCTAGCTCTACGTTGTTGACTGTGAACTTTGAGAGTTTGGTGATATTGATACGTAGAACCTGGATTTTATTAATGTTAATATGAAGGCCAACATCAGATGCTAGCTGATGTATCCTATTCAATTTGGCTGATATGTCGGCAAACTTATAAAGTTATGTGCTACCAGACACATAGCATCAGGGTACTCAAGATCTTCCAATTATACCCCATGTGTTGCCTCTTCTAAAGTGGGTAGATTTTCGTAGAAGTGAGCCCGGTACAATGTTGAATAATAGCGGAGGTGGGATACACACATCCCTGCCGTATTACAGTGCTCACTCCAGGCGAACATGCGTTCATGCAGTACCCGGCTTGTTGAATTACCGTAAAAAGCTCTGATAAATTCGATTAGTTCAGGTGGAGTTCCCTTGCATCGAGTGCGTGGCAAATTACCAGGTGCTGTAAAGTATCGAAAACTTTGGGAAAGTCGATAAAGATTGGACACAATGGAAATCGCCAATACACGGACTTCGCCACACTGAATCAAAATTGTAACTAAGTAATGCAAACAGGTGTGTAAAGTAGGTTATTATAGAACTAACAAACTTCTTATTCAGTTACTTTTGGGAAGAAGGAAAAATGAATCTGAAAAAATAATAAAATTTGTCTTTTTGTTTATAATACAAATTATCATAGAAGTGGTGGCAATCTGCCGGCAGGAACTTTGTTAAAACTTGTAAGTGGTTAGATGTTGATAGAGTAATATAAAATCTTCAGTGTGTAACAGCTCTGCAAATGCGAGCCTCCGGTGTTATATAGGCGCATTAATTGATGCTATTATGGCCGTTATCAACATTGGTTAAAAGCAAAATTTCATATCGTAAACTAGAATTCAATAACAGAAAAAGTTGTAAAACTTCATTCCCAACCAAAAGAGAAAATCCAGAACATGAAAAGTTTAGAAATAATTCATTCTCGTATTCTATTTGTCGTAAGTGTTAGTTTAAATAGGTGTTGTTTACAGTTAAACACAAAATTGGTAGAAAAGACATGAAGAATGTTGATAACGTGCGTAGCGGCATAAAAAATGCATTCCATTCATCTAGTTGTCTAATAAAATTATAACTTTTATTGTATTCAATGTTACCATAGCAAATAAATTTTCTTTTTGAATAGAAAAAATAAAGAAGACGAACTTATGCCTAGAAATTAAATTACTTAATAATTTTTATGAATATTATTCTCATTGTTTATTTTATAGATCATTTCGTAATTAAGGTTATATTTAAACAGGAAACAAATTTTTTTGCTCAAATAGAGCAAAATTTAACTTAAAAATGGGTTTGTTTCGAAAAATGTTTATATTTAGGAATATTGTTGACAAAGTTGGTGACAGTTTTTTTTTTCAAAAATTGGTTCCTTTGTTTTTATGCTAGAATTCAATTTTTTTTAACCTGGCAACTACTGCCAATTTTTTTCATTTGAAAGGGTCCTATATTTGTTTTTTCCAGCCGCTGTAAATAATTGCCATTTTATATAATTTTTTTTAATTACTTGTAGTTTCGACATCAATTAAAGTTTTAATAGAATCAACTATTTAATTAATGAAATTTTCCTTTATTAAACATATAGTTTAACAAGTTATAATACTAATTAAGGCAAAATAATTAAATAAATTATTGAATCAATTAAAATCTTAATTAAATTTCGAATTACACCATCAACTTTTAATAACTTATCAATAAGCCCTCGGTTAATAAGACATGCGTTTTATATTTACTTAACATAGGAATAATTTTTGGATTTATCTTGATCTCTTTTTAAGCCTACGTGTTGCGGGGTTGCTAGTTCCATTTTTCGAATAAGCGGGACATATTCCCAAAAAAAAGGAAATGAAAATGAGGAGATTTTAAAAATTTAAGCAGGGCAAATTTAAAGAATTTTTATTTGAATATAGTATCGGAACTGTACCGTGCTGATTGTTAATAACAATCTGTGCTGAAATTGCTGTTGGCCTTTTTTTTAAATCCTGATGTGTTTATCCAGACACCATAAATGACGCGTTATCAATTATATTCCAACGCGAACGTGTTTTACATTTTGCAGGAATTCTGGTCATTTGGCAACACTACTACAAATGTGCACTTGTAGTTATGTAGACACATTTGAATAACTTTCTTGTTGGTAAAATTGGTTAAACTCACCGCAAATTATTTATGAAATGTACAAGTTTTATTCATGTTTTCACGATACAAATTTTCTTATGATAGAGCAGCATAAGAGTACATTTACATTTTGACTAGGAAAGATCTTCCCTTTCTAAAAATGATTTTGGACAAACATTGGATTACGTAGGTACATTTTGCCCGCTGTTTACGGCTTAAAGTTGAAATATTTTTATTTTATATCACCAGTCGATAAACAAATGATTGACTGGTTGTTACTCTTTCAAGACAGTAAATGCTGAACAAGGCTGTGCCGTGACTCTGCAAAAATCGGTTGTAATACAGTCACGCATGTTGGGTGTTATTACTTCAAAGAGCACCTACATTCAGTATGTTTCGGTTCTTTAAGCACGAACACTTGGTGCGTAACGAGAAATTCTTCTTCACATGTAAGATGGAACGTTAATGCCTAACCTAGGATCACGTGCCAGTCATCTCCTTGTTTCATCATTTTATAAGACCACACAACGTAGTTGGACATCTGGCTTGTCCTTAACGTAAGATAAGTTGCTCACTGAATTCTTTCCGACACGAGTTGTGAAGATTGATGTCGACATCTGTGGCAGTTGTCTTTTCATCGGGTATAGCGTATGCGCCAAATACTGCTACTGAGCGCATCATCGTACGTGGGTGACAATTTCAGCACCATGGCTGCCCAAATTATTGACATACCCGTGCTAGAATGTTGTCGATGAATTACCTACATCACAATACCACTGTCACTCACCAACACTTTTCTGCAGGAAACTCGTCAACAACTATTTCGGGATTCTGATATCAAGATATAGTGGTTCCCGTAGTTCCAGATATATCAGATACAAGTCAAACCTCCAAAGTCTATAAGTTGCAGTTTGAGCCATCAGATAATCATCGGGAATGATAAATCCAATGTATTCAAGATGACGGAAATAATAAAAAGTCACTATTATCTGTAACAAATACGGACCGATGTCTCCGACGGCTCATAAACCAGTCCAAAAACAGTTTATTTTGCCAGACGCATCAGAAAGTCTCGTATTGTATCCTAGACGAAATTCACAAACATTTTGCGCTGTAGCCGATTTAGCTAAGCCCGTTTGGTTCTGACGTATGCCACAAAAAATATGGAAACAATCCAAAATTCGGCACATGCCGAAGATGCGGCAACTAGAAATCATCCATAGGATATATTTGCAACCTACCGTACGGGTAGGAATCTGAAATTGAGGCATCAAGTTGTTTTTTCTGACTAAATTTCGTTGTGTGCTTTACGAAAACAACAGATTGAACTCAGTGCTTGCTTTGCAATGCTTTAAAAAGTTCAATGACAGCATTTAATTTGTGATTCTAATAAAGCCGCAAATCGAGTTTTCAGTGTAAGAGTAACAATGGCATTTGTAGGAGGGTGAGTGAACTAGAATGTATTACTTACGTGGAAGTATGTGGCATATGCGGTTTTACTTATATGATTTCGTTAATTGGTTTAATCTCCCTGGATCTAAATTTTATGCGAAAAATTTACTTTATTGGGACCATAAAAAGAAACACAACCAGCAGCAATTCATCATGAGTTTAAATCCACAATAATAAATTTGCAACAATGTGTTCACACAGGGAATGAAAGAAAATAAACAAACATAGATACGACACAACAATTAACAGTAACAACAACGATAAAAGTACAACTAAGTAAATATAATTAATGAGAATAAATAAAAATGCATAATTAAACAATTTTATCAAAATCCGCATGAGTTGAAACGTGTTCACTTCTGGGGAGGTCCATGCCTTTTGCAAAATTTATTTTGAACTGGAGGAAGTTCTTCTACAGAAATAAATTTAAGGAAAATTTGGTGACTGGCATCTCTCTTCAAATTACATCACTCTCCAAATTACAGCTCTATCCAAATTAATACACGTATTGAACTAAGATGATGTTCTAAAAACATTTGGAAGGGCTACAAACTTTTATAGGTAAAATTAAGCAGGACCGTATCAATTGATCTCCTGCTCACAAGGGTCGTGTTATCATGTTGATTTAACGATCTTAGATGAATTGATTGAAGATGGCACAAATGGTTGTTTTTCTACTCGAGAGAAAATACATACGTATGGAACAACACAAGTTGTGAACATTTTCTTAATTATTTTCAAAATAAATTCAAAAGTGCTGCACAAGACGGCATTATGAGTAAACGCCCAAGTCGAAAACGCCCATCATCGGAAATGAACCACCATAATGGATAATAACAACCCCAAAAAAATTAATCTAATCTATTAAAAAAATTGTGAAGAATTACCCAAACTAAGAAATGTACGATCACCTAGAATTGTGGACAGTTGTTTCCTACGTCAGATCAACTAAAATTCTAAAGAACAATTGCCCAAAAAAATGTCTGCAACAATTTAAAATTTTTTAAAATTTGGGCTTTTGTTCACAATGAACTACTGTAATTTTGAAATATATTAAATCGCCCACAGTTGGTGGGAAATGAGCCAGTTTTTGTTTTAACAATTTTAAGTATTTCAGCCATTCAGCAGAAATCCCACCTTGACTAGCTGGATTGAGCAGAAGAGTTATGTTTTCTGAAGTCAAAGACATTGCAGGCCTTCGGCTGGAGGCAAGGATTTTGTCATTAATATTTTTTTTTTGCCATTAATAAAAAACGTATGATACACAAAGGTAAAAGAAAAGAGTTGAACAATTTATATTTATTTTAAATAAACTTAGAGGATAACTTATGCTGTAAATATTAAAAGATAAGTTAAATTTTCATTATTTAATTTTTCTGGTTTTTTGCTTTTATTTTGATTATTTTTCACATTATTTTTAAATCTTATATTTGTCTCTTCCTTTAGGGACTGCCCGTGACAAAAAAGCTGATTCCAGCAATTTTCTAACGTCAAAGTTTACACCACGGGTTGCTCTGTGGCCCAAACAATCTCATTTGGGCGATTACACATATTTGAAAATTTGGGAAATAGGTCATTTCAAAAAATATAAAATTTCCTATGATTATTTTCCACTTTTAGGGGATTTTCATTTCGGGCGATACAGTCGCACAAGACACCCTTTTACACTTCACTACTGTGCAGTACTTTCGAGCAGCGTATTTCAGAAAATAAGCGGGCACATGGATGGCAATAAACAGATCTATTGAGATGCAGAATATATCAACTTATGGAGTCAAAAATAAATGTCAAATTTATTTTTGAACTTTTATGGCTGATAACACACATACATACACACATAAATATTTTGCTTATTTTATTTAGTAGGCATTGAAAATATTGTGAGATTTATAAAAAAATTTGTTTTTTAGAATTAATCTCATTTTTAAGGCTTGTTTGGCATCAGGCAAAATTATTATTGTACCCTCCGCAGATAGAAAGGGTTTCACATAATTTTATCATTACGTATGTTATCACAACAGGCGCGAAAACACTTTAAGCTTTTGAAAGGGCTGAGGAACTGGGGACTTCAAAACGTAGACGGGCACAGTATTTGAATACTTTTTTACGAGATTCACAAATAGTTTCTGCAGGGACTGATAACACATACATACACACACACACATCAAGTTTGTTTTGTTAACTTTAATAGACTTTGAAAAACTTGAGAGATTTATCAAAATGTTGTTTTTAATTTTTTTTAATTTTAATCTCTCTTTGAAGGCCTGCTAGGCAGCACACAAAATGTTTATTATACCCTCCGCCAAATGTGGAAGAGATTTTATATGAGCTAATCATTATGTATGTAACTACCTCAGGCGCGTGTAAGTTTTGAGCTTTTAAAAGGGAGGTTTAAAATGTCGTATGAGAAATGTTTAATATATATTTCGTGCCCCGGAATCCGGAAGAGTTGGACAAGACTGCCCCCCAAGGGGTGGACGGGTCAATCTCTAAAGGTACTTCTAAGACGTTGGACCGTGAGATTCCGATAGGAATGGACAATAAAGCCTCGCAAGAGGTAGAGAGGTTAATCTTCGTAGGCACTCCGGTGTTTATTGACCAATGGAAATGGACAAGAAAACCTCGCAAGGGGTGGACGGGTCAGTCTCAAAAGATACTCATGGCGAGAAGGTATAGGCGGTAGCGCTCATAGTGCGGGAATGTCCAGCACTGGCTATCATAAGGCTTACAACCACGGCAGACACTTTGTAAATGTCAATACCATGGTGGACCGAAGCCTTAGATAAATGCTAACAATTAGCAAGAGACTTCGTGATGAGACAGGCGGTCGATAGTCACCAGTCGACAGCCTGAAATCACTACAGTCGAGAGTAAAGGCTGGAGATAGTACGAGACTTGAAAGAGAGTAAGGTAGTCGCAAAATTACAAATCGGATACCTATAATTAATTCGACGAAAGAAGGATGTCGAAAAGGGACCCATAAAGTTAGCAATCTGCTTCGATACGCCCCCTACGTTATAATAATGCCGTGACTTTCCGAGATCACAAGCTGAAAACTCTAGATAATTTGACATTGGATTTTTGCAGGTAACTAGAAATTAAGTGGAATTATCGTGAGATTAAAATTATCGAGAGGTGACTGTATAAACAAATCCCTCCAATGCCGGCAGTGGCGAAATCAACTAGGTTTATTACCTCGTACCTGAGCTTAGGATTAATAATATTCATCACATCCGTATGTAGCCCACTTAGTTGCTCCCTTTTCACATTCTATTTTCGTGATGCTTGCAATGATGTTGCTACTGGTTGATAAGATTGGCCTACAAGTATCCAGGTGTTGATAAGGTAGCTTATTTTTGTTTTGAGTTTAAATGCAAATTTTGTACTCACTAACCATTCAAATGATGCTTCTTATCTAATCTTTTATAATTTGTATTTTAAATTATTCAGTACAATAGAGATTTGTAGGCTATAGAAATAGATAAAAAAAAGAAAAAAAACACAAGTGTCACTGCCAAGTGTGAAGATATTGTGAAATCTTCACATCATTCATCGATTTGATGTAAAAGTGAACGGTATCTAATTTAAACGATCGAAATTAATCCTTTTTTTTATCGAAAATATGGTTTCAAATACACAAGATAACATTGCACAGAGCTGTACTTCGGTGCTTAATCGCAGATATCGAAATCAATTATTAGCCGCCATATCAGGTGAGTCACCGCAAGAGCGTGATTAAAAAATCAACAGCTTTTTGTCTTGTTTTGTGATCAAAAAATCGTATAAAATAAAAGCGTTTCCTTTTTAAGTTTAAACATTTTGGGCACTTGAATGAAAAAGCATTATTTAATATTTTGGCAGACCATAAATTGGGTACTTGCAATATTTCTATTCTTGAGATGTGTAGAAATAACAAACCGCTTAGGCCATTTCCTTGCTTTTTTAGTAACAAAAAGATGAAAATAAAACTCATAAAATTGAACCAATTTGAAATAAAAGAAACTTCAATTATTTAGCAAGAAACAAACAACAACAAATTTATTAAACGCAGAAAGTTATAAAGAAAGAAGATCGCGCCATGAGCCACACTCGAATAAAAATAGAAAATTAAAATAAGAAATAAATTACAAAAGAAGTAACCCAAATTAATTCTAAAATCAGTATATAAAAATCGGTCAGATTGCACACAATTGCAAGCAGAGGGGTTTTAAATTGAAGAAACATCTTAAAGGGCATGAGATGAAAAAAATCTGGAAGAGATCTTAAGTGAGTGCGGAAAACAAAATTCCAACATAATTTCTTTGTTTTTATTAAAATCGCTCAGGGGTAAAAAAGCAGCAACATGTTAACAAAAACCTAAAATTAAAAAATACATCCAGGTCGCAAAAACATGCAGCCACGACGTAAAGCCATACTAGAAGACCCCTTGAGGGTTGGAAACAATGACAACAAAAATAATCAAAATAATCGCCAGAAACATCATAAGCGCATCAACTGGATGGTTTTACATGAAACCCCGCCTTTTTCCCCAAAACAACATAAAAATAATTATTTTTTTTTTATCTCTACTAATTTGTTAATTAGTTTTCAACAATGAAAATACAGCAATACATTTGCGGGCGATGTAGTTCAGTGAAAGGTAGGGGGACTCGTATGTGTACAACTAACATCGTTAGGCTAATCAAGGATGTTATTGGTCAGGAACCAAATTAAATTATCAGATGACGATCGAAATTTCCTTTTAAATTCCATGTAAATTACAAGCGTCATCTAATGCCGGAATTGGGTCCCCCTGATCATAAAAAATATATAAACTAAATGGGAGTTGTTTATAAAGAATGAATTATGCTTACTTTGTTTTTTTATTTATTTATTAAGTCCCTACTTATTTACTTATTATTTTATTTTGTGTCCAAGTGTTATCTTGGTTGTTTACATCAGTCAGTTAGACTTATCTGTTTTATTTTTCCCAAATTTTAGTTCAGTTCTTAACATTTGCTCATGGTATCGTCACTGGTTGGATCTCACCTACCCTGCTCAAATTGCAGTCCTACGATTCGCCTACAAATTTTGTAGTAACCGTTGAACAGGTCTCCTGGATTGGTTCCTTGTTCGGTTTAGGCTCGATGGTAGCAAATTTAACACTGGGTTTGTTAATTAACCGGATTGGGCGGAAATGGTGTATGTATTTGATTGCACTGCCATATATGGTAAGTTAAGCTGGAATTAAATTAGAAGTACGAAGACGTTAAGGCTTAATTGGAAATTCTGACGAAAAAAAAACAATTGGTTTTGCACACTAACTGAAGCCTTTTAATGTGATCAACGGAGTAGTCTGTTGAATTGCAAGCTTGAAGCCCAATGCTGTGGAAATTAAGGAGTGATTCGTCATCATCTTAAAAAAAAACTCACTTAAACAAAATTTCGCAAACCATCTTTGGCATGTTCGAGATGTTACTGCCTCCTTACCAAACACTTTCTTTTTGCCTACCCTTTTGGAAATCATATAACGTGCAATGTTTTAAATGCCTTTTTTCTTTATAATATCGACCGTTTGATAAGTTTAAAAAATTTTCGAAAAAATATGTATCAATCGTATTCTGATCTACATAACTGTTTAAACCGATTTCAGTCGAATCAGCATTCTTGCTAAGGATCGACAACGCATGAAAGCGCTTGTGTTCAAAAACGACAAAACTTTTGCTGATACCTAATACATAGAGGCCCAATTGTCGTTTAGTAGATCTACAAGTTTTTTAACACACACACAAAGTTTAATAATTTACTTTATCGTTCGATTCACGGCGCGTAAAAAAACTGGTTGAGGTAACCATAATCATAAAGCAACATATTATTATTGAATCATATGGTTGTAAAGAAATCATATTATTATTGTAGGTATTAATAAAATGGTCCTCTCAGAAAAATAGAAACGCTCAAAATGTATGTTTCTGACTGGCAGCGGCTAAGGTACGAATACAGGCGACTGCAGGCATCGATTGCTTAAAAGCCAACGCTGTTAACCATTTAAGCCAGAGCACCCTCATACTTTTATGAAGCATTAAATTAATTTTAGATTTGACATCCCTTAAGAACATCTTATGGTTAAGGTTTATTATAGGATTTTGGTATAATTAAAATCCTTTGCAATAGGAATTTGAGTAGAAGTAGAAATTGTATTCTTGCTGCAATTTTAATAGATGGAAAGCATTTAATTGAATTTAAACATTAACTTGTTTATCGCAACTGTAGAAATGTTTATCATGGTTTGAAAAATACAATATGGTTATCGTGACCATGTTACAAAAATGTGCTTTATTTATTCGTAAGTACTAACAGACTGGGATTTTTGTCACTTCATTATAATTCCTAACAGTAACTCCCTTTCAATTTCCAAAGGCTATACAGAAAGACCGTGCAACAATTTCACTATTAATCATTTAAATTTATTTAAAACTTTAATTTATGCAACGATAATATTGATTTGTATCTTCGTACAGGCTGGTTGGATTCTAATATATTTTTCCAAAAACTATTTTTATCTGTATATGGCAAGATTTCTGAATGGCATGACGGGTGGCGGCAATTATATTGTTGTTTCAATTTTCATGAGTGAAATTTCGGATCCCAGGTAAGAATTCCATTTATTTCAAATAAAATGTTATGTGTGTTTGTGAGTATTTTTTATTCGTAAAGAACTCATCAAAATATGTGAAAATCGTGTTCAGTAAAATATTTGTATATTATTATATTTTATTCTTTGTTCAGACATGCACGCTAATAGAAAATTGAATGAAATACTTAAGCGCCTTTCCCGCTACTAGATCGAGTCAAAAGTCTTGTCAAAAATTTAAGTAAAATGAGAAAATATTAGAGTGGGATAGCAATATGTAATAATGTCAAAATCATCATCTGTCAAAGAATATGGATGGAAATTTAAAAGTTGTATGACTCTCATTATTTCTGGAAAAATTACTAAACGCTGAGACTTTTCACTTTATCAGGGTTGCATTTTTACAGAAGTAAGCAAAGTAAATGCCTAAAGCAGCTGCTGATAAATAAACAAGTCGACAGATTCGCCGCCTAAAATGCGCTATCGCAAATATTTTTTCGGCTAGAAAACTGCCGCTGAAGTTACTTGTTATCAATGTATATGTTTACTTTTGTGCGGAAAATTGTTGTGGTATTTTTTTCCCACTTATTTTTTCTATTTAAAAAAAGTTTTCAAAACTTGAAATATTCTTAAGAGCTACCGTCGAAATTGCTTAGCCATCGCCATCAACTGTGATAGTTCAGACATACACATATAATGGGAATAGTTTACTTCGGATTTCTTTCACAGTCAGCAGGATTATCAAGTATTATGTGTATGTCCGTGATTAGTCTGAAAGGAGCGGGATGGGTGAAAAAGGGAATTCTTCGAAAATAAATATCGAATGATAGAGGCGCTAAAAAAAGAAAGGCTTTGTAGTAAAAAAACACAAAATAAATATAAAGTATAAGTATTAAAAAAAATCTTGACAATTGTTAAAATTAAATAAGTATCATTGAAAAATAGCATCGACAACAGAGTAAATGAAAACTGATTATTGCCCTAAGACTGAGTTAGAGCAAGAACTCTGGGAAAAAGATAAAACTTTTCCAATATTTCTGAAGAATTTGAAATCGTCGTCAAACGGCCTGTCTTCGGCTGAAATTCATTCTCGAACAATCCTTAACCCTTGCTGGCGGAAATAAACATCTTTGAAACGCATTTCCGTCATACGCTGTAAAGTTTGGTTAGAGAATGTAAAATGTAACTGAAAATGGCACATAGCCGAAACCAGTGTGCCACCAAACCAAACTTGAGAAGAGGTGATGGAACTTCTCCAAATGTATGTACGAGTCAAACCAAGAGTTATTGAAGTAGATATATATGGATTCATGGTGCGTTACTTTTCAGAGTGCCATTTATGGTGGCTTTTTAGCAAAGGGAACTGATACGTAACTCTACAATAAGTAGCTCTATATGGCCACCTGGTCATTATCGCTCAAAAGTGCCTTCATACTAAAATCATATGGCCGTCAGACTCTGTTCTTGTCACCAACCAACATGAGGTTTACCAGCTAGCAATGCTTCCGCAAATTATAACCGTTTGATGTGGATTTTAAGCCGGCGACGTTAGTGGCCGCAATTCTTCGAAAAGAATGTAGCTGAATTACACGATATGGACGTAGACAATACATATATAGGTATCCAGCTGCCATACAGCCCCCCGGGGGCATATAACATCATGGTGAACCCTGCCACCTTGATGGATTGCCACTGGGGGAATAGAGGGGCACCAGTTCCTCAGACTTGTCAGGAGCCCGAAACTGGAAGAAGGTTGGTATGACTTCTATGTTCGACCAGTAGCGAGAGAAACTGGTACCACGGGAACCAGTAAGCCCCTGGAACTTCGGTTCCAGACTGGTTATTGGTGAGGCTCCTTCGGGTGCACGTGGTGGCTGTGGTTTATACCCAAAGCGGGGAGGTCCTTTAGGATCGATAGAGCGTCACATGAACGCAAGATGTCAACATTATTTTTTGTTGGCAGAAGGAGATTAGGTAGCTCCGAACCCCTCAGCAAGGGGTGGGGCCGGGGGCCTGGCAAACCTCTACCCTAATTTGCAACCTATGGGATGGCATAGGTGCTATTCCGGTGGTGCCTATGCGGTCGCATAGGGGCGCTGGTTTGGCCGCTTAATGTCACACCCGTGGTTGGACCACCGTGAGATGGAGCCATCGTTGGCAGGTGCTCACGTAAATCTAATCATAATCTGCCATACAGCGAATGGCCTAGTGGGCGGATGTGTTTAGATTCACGTGAGTACCTGCCAGCGATGGCTCAACCTCACGGTGGTCTAACCACGGGGTGGCATTAAGCGGTCAGACCTGCGCCCCAATGCGATCCACAAAAGCATCACCCGAATAGCACTCATCCACATCCCAGGGGTAGAAAATCAGCACAGAGGATGTTAGGTCCCCGATCCCACGCCTTGCTGAGGGGTTGGGAGCTATCCAATATCCTGTGGTCAATGCATGAAAGTTGACAGCTTGCAACCACAGCCACCACGTACACCCTCGAAAGAGCCTCACCAACAACCAGTATGGAACCGAAGTTCCAGGGGCTACTGGTTCCCATGGTACCAGTTGTTTTTCCTTACTGGTAGAACTTAGAAGTCCTACCTTCTTCCAGTTTCACGCTCCTGACAGCCTTAGGAACGGGTACCCTGCTTCCCCCAGCGGCAATTCATCAAGGTGTGGAAATCACCAAGATAATATTGCCCCGGCTGAGTCCCTTGTGGGCAGTCTGCATGAATGATTTGATTTTGATTGTGGTGATCTCTAGTAGAGTTGACGTGCAATAAGCCCGAAAATCGTAAATCGTTTTACGCCGCTAAATATTTTCTAGTCCCTCATACTCCTGCCGTCGTTCAAATCCAACCGAATCTACACCTTTGAATCTGGAGTGGCAGATTTTTTACTGGCACAAATTGGAGTTTCTAATACGCCCCCTACCTGCATTGTCTTATCTCTTTTTAACATCGACCTTCTCTTATTGGGATTTCCTTTATAATAGCTGCTTTCATTTTAGATTGTCTATGTGCGTGTTGATATTAATCTTTCAATGCTTTATTCAAATATTTACATTTCTAGTATTCGCGGTGCTTTGTCATCAATGGCAATGTTATTTTTAAGCTTTGGCATGATAACAGGTTTCTTGCTATCGTCACATCTCGATTATTATCTTAATCCCTGCATCATTATAATATTTCCCATCATATATATGATAGCGGTGACTCAATTTCCTGAAACGCCGCAACATTTACTGAGAAAACAAAAAATAGATGAAGCCCGCAAAGCTTTTAGGTTTTATAAAAATCTACCCAAGAAACCCAATTTGGAAGCAGCAGCAAGCAAGCAACAGGAAGCAGACGCGCATACTGAGTTCGAGGAGCTGAAGCAAAATGTTCTCTCCAGTAATGGGCAATCGCAAAAATTGACAATTAGAGATTTTGGTGAGTAGGAAAACTTTAAAAAACAAAACAATTAAATACTCGTATTTTCCATTCCGATCAGTTACTGCTGAATCATTGAAGGCCTTCTTCAACGTTTTTATGTTGTTGATTATAAATCAGTTCTCCGGTAGTTTTGCCTTCTTCAACTATATGTCAGATATATTTGCTCGAACGGGTACCGATATTGATCCCAACACCTGTACCGTATGCATAGGTGTAGTGCAGACAATGGGCATTTTCCTCACCATGACGTTATCGGATCGTTTTGGTCGCAAAGTGTTAATGACGATATCAACGAGTGGCATGGCAGTAGGTCTCCTGATCTTTGGTTTATACATACAACTTGCCTCTGACGAAGTGAAGCTGGAATACAACTGGTTTCCTTTGGTCATCATGTCTTTTATTATTTTGGTATCCAGCGTAGGCGTAGTAGGACTTATGTTTACACTGCTTGTGGAGAATTTACCCACAAAGGTAGAGTTTTAAATTTTCTTATACCCGTTTACATGACCCCATAATAATTTTATTATCGTTTCAGATCCGCTCCGCGGCTACCTCTATGAGCATGGGTTGCTTAAGCTTTATGGTGTTCATAGTCTTGAAAATTTTTCCACTGATGTTGAAAAATTATGGTTTAGCTACCGTTTTATTCTGCTGTGCTGGCGTTTGTGTGTTGGGCTGTTGTTATGTGTTGCTCTGTTTGAAAGAGACGAAAGGCATTTATCTGGATAAGTAGGTGTGAGGTGTTCCTGCCATCAAAAAATATTCTATAAAATCAGCAGGTTTCTGTCGAAAATTCGAATGATCAGGAAAAAGAGTTATAAATTATTTATTATTCATTTCGTTTCAATAAAAGACTTTTTAAAAGCATTTTTGTAAGGTAAACGTTTAGTAAATTCAAACGATTTGGTAGTTACCAAATTTTTAAAACGTAAAACAAAACCTAACTAATTCCATAAAAACTTGAATCTCCTAATTCAGATTTATGGTTATGAATAATGGAATGCAGTGCTGCTATGCAAATGAGTTTTTAATAATTTGCCGAAGGAATGCACAAAACGGCGCATTTAAGTATATGATCAAAATTCGGAAATACCAATTTGCAGATAATATAAAATAAAACTTAAGTTGATATTTCGACAGATGTAAATTTGATGTAGATTTTTGAAATAAATTTCCATCATGTCATCCCATGATACTGAAGGTGGCACTCAGCTGAGTCCCATGATACTGAAGGTGGCACTCAAGCAAGAGATGGCGGAAATTCGTTCCAAAAATCTACGATAAAATACTTTTTTCATGTTTAATTCTATATTAGAAATTATATTTTAGTTTGTTGTAGATTTTTTGAATTTTGTTTTGTTTTTTTTTTCTATGTTGCCAAGGCCAATTATTTGTAAGGCGAGGGCAAAGTGAATTGAATGTTGGGCGAATTCGGCCCAATGTCAAAATTTATGCGCCTTGAGCCAACTGAAGTGTAGAAAAAAAAGGAAGAAACAAAAAAAAAAACAAAAAATGTTTTAATTCATAAATATTGTTACGTTTTAATCTTTTTAAAACGTTTTTATTTATTCGCAGGTTCTTTTAACTGAAAAGTCCACTTCAATAATATACACAGCAGAATTTTACTTTGACACACTCTTAATTTATTTACTTTAACACTTAAAGCCAACACTTCTCTATTATCGCTGTTAACACTTTAATGTTTTACTCGATAGTAAATTCAAGTTCGACTATTCAAGTCTTTTCAAGTGGTCGTCTAGTTTCCAGAAACTTGTATAATACGCAAGAATCCAGTAGATACAAACATCTTTTCTGCTGTTTTTTTTTATTATAATCTTCGTTTTTGTAGCTACTGTTTTCTTTGTTACTTGTGGTGGTGGTTTCTTTGCTTTGTTTTTGTTTACTCATACTACTCAATTGCTGGAATTCGTCTTGACGGGTTGATTTTATATCGTTGTTGTTTTTCTGTGTGAATTTACTTTCCTGGAAATGGGTCTGAATTTTTTAGTTTTTATAGCGCAGTGCTTTCTGTAGAGTGGGTGGCAAATGTGGCCGCTTTCTTTATTTTTGGAACTTTCTGTACAGTGAATGCCACAAGTATTCATACTACTCAGTTCTTATAGGCAAGAATACATGTTCGCACTTATCGCCGTAAGAATATAATATATATTTTGTTTAATTCATAAGTTTTACTTGAAAATAATATATATTTGAGCAGTATTTGACGTTAGGTTGTAATGAGCGAATTCATCACCATTACCATGGGAAATAATGCGAAAAAAATCTTTCTCGTCGCCTCTTTATTTCTGACAAAATAAACAAATTGAACTTCATAATAGATAGATACCATAAATTAAAACTTTTTTAAAGAAAGTCGGATTTCACAGCTGCTAAAGGTTCAGCTGTTGAAAAACATTACGATCTAGAATTCTGAAAGTAACTTGAGGTCTACACAGCAATTATTTTTTTAAAAAATTTCGGAATAGTAGTTGATTTTAAAATAAAATAATAAAGAAATCATTCACCTCGAAACCAAATTGGAAGTTTCTGGTTTTCAAGGATTTTACGATTCTCGAAAAACAAATTCACCGATCTTTTTAAAAGATTTTCCTTCTCTCAATTGCACAAAACCTGCAACCAAAAGTGATTTACCATTCACTCGACCAAGACGCCTTGATCCAATAAAACTAAAAACATCGAAAACGGAATTAAAATTTCTCGTCAAAATTGGTATAAGCAGACTTTCAAACTCCCACATCGCTTCGACCTTGCATTTGGTATCTAAAAATGAAACAAACGATTGGCGACCATGCGACGATTACTGAATGTTCAACTGCGACACCATTCCCACCCATTATCCATTTTCACACATTCACACCTCATTCGTGCGTACCACCAGAGTCCAATGGCAATTGAAGATGTGCATAAAACAGCCATAGCAACTCCATTTGGAATGCTCAAGTATTTCCGCATGCTATTTGGTCTGGAATAGTGCATAAACCTTTCAGCGGCCCATAAATGAAATATTGTTAGGTCTACTTTTCGTGTTTGCCTACTTACCTTGATGATATTTTAATTGCTAGTGATAATGAAAATCTAAACTTTGTTACCTGTTTTATTTTCACAAGGCTTCAAGAATACGGTCTTAATATTAAACCAACTATTTTCTCAGTTATGAAATTTCTTCAAATGGAATAAAACCCTCCAACAAAAGAATTAATGAGAAACCAACAACTTTATCTGTAGATATGTATATTCCCAGTTAGCAGCAAAACTTAGTCCTCTTCACAGCTTACTAACGTCCGCAAACAAAAAGAAGAAGATAAGAACAAAGAAATAACTTGAACAGAAGAAAGCATCATGGCACTTTACAACGTTCGGTCCCATTTTGCACAAAGCTCGTTTCCTACATATTTTAACAAAAGTGCTCAAATATCTCTTTCTGTTGATGCATGAAATGATGCAGTTGGAGCGGTCCTTCAACAGCCTGCAGGAAAACAGTGAGAACCCCGTACAATTTTTTCCTAGAAAACTGGATCCTAGTAAAGTAGAGTATTTTATTTTCGATAGGGAACTGTTAGAAATAAGGAAGGAGGAAATTTTCTAATACGAGTATTTACTGATATCAAAGCTCTTTTTCGCATATAAAAAAACAGTTTTTAAAAACAATAAAACCAAAGAATCCTTTTCTCTATTTTAGTTTTTGTGTTCTATGATTTTCTTGGCTTTAGCTTTTTACATCTTTTTACTAGTAGAGTTTACCTTACTAACTTATAAAACCATACTGCCAGCAACTGCCTTAAACATAAAGAAAAATTAATTAAATATTACATACATAGGTAAGATTTTTGCTGCTCTCTTTACTAATCTAAGCTCGGCTTAGGTTGTTCTGATTTCAATTTTATGACACGAGAAAGTATATATAATCTTATGGCGTTTTCGTTTCTTTAATAAAATGTTGCCCTATTAACGAGTACATACTTGACATATCTTTATTATTTGGGATTTTAGACAGATCATAAAGAACAAAGACTCTTGGCATTATTAATGGTAAAATCTAAAAAAAAACACCACCTTTTGGGGGCGGAAACATATTTCGAGTTAAACAAAAACAAAAATGTTGCACTTTTTCAAGACACAAAAGCACCATTACAAAACATGTATGTATTCCAATCTGCTAGTCTTCGAAACTTAACTTTTCCCGTTTTCTTTTAAAAATTATCGTATGAATAAAATTGAAATGTTTTTTTTTTTTCAATTGAAAGAATAATTTTTTTTTCACAATTTTTATTTACAATCTATCCATTTAAGGATAATAAGTAAATTTGATATAATAAGGTAATATTATTTGTTGTCCTCCACTGAGGACAACAATATACTAATACAATTTGTATACTGATATTATAATATACAGGTTGTTATATGTACAATTCAAAGTAACTTAAATAAATAATTCATGAAAGGCAAATATATACAAGTAACAAAAATAAATAAATAATTAATTTCGGAATGGCAAATCCAAAATGGACATCTTCTTAATCGGTTTACTATATTGGTGTCATCTAGAAGAGCAATGGCTAATGGATTGTTGTGGTAAATTAATCTTTGTAAATAGTTTTCACTTAGCCTTCTTATTTCGTCAGCAACCTTAAGAATAAATAGATCATTGTGGATTGAAAAATTTGAAACAAACCATGGAGCATTGACAATAGATCTCAGCGTTTTTGATTGATACCTTTGCAGTATTTCAATATTTGAGTTGCTGGCTGTTCCCCAGAGTTGTAATCCATAGGTCCAGACTGGTTTTAAAATTGTTTTATAAATCATAACCTTGTTCCGCAAATTTAATCGAGATTTTGGACCTAGTAGCAAAAATAAGCGTCTTGTTTTTATATTCAAATGTTGCTTTTTTGCTTTTACATGATCCTTCCATATTAACCTCCTGTCAATGTATATTCCTAAATACTTAACGCAGTCCTTTTGAGGGATAGGATTATTGCCCATATGTACTTCAGGGCAGTTACCCCGTCGTAAGGAAAATGTGATATAGGTGGACTTATCGCTATTGACTTTGATATTCCACTTGTTTAACCAAGCTTCAATTTCATCTAATTCAATTTGAAGAATATTTGATGCATTGTTCGGGCAAGTATCAGCTGTTAAAATGGCTGTGTCGTCTGCATAGGTTGCGACTAAAACGTTTTCAATAACCGGAATATCTGAAGTATAAATTGTATATAGGATTGGTCCAAGCACGCAACCCTGAGGGACACCTGCTTTGATATCATATATTTGAGAGAATGCCCATTTGACCTTAACAAAGAAACTTCTGTCTGTCAAATACGATTTCAAAAGTAAATAAAACGGTGTTGGAAGTAATTTCTTCAGTTTTTAGCATAGTCCAACATGCCACACTCTATCAAAAGCCTGCTGTACATCCAAGAACACTCCTGAGCAATATTTTTTGGTTTCCACAGTATCCTTTATAAATTCGACGATACGATAGCATTGTTCTGGAGTGCCATGTTTGTTCCTGAAGCCAAACTGGTGATCAGGAATGATATTAGACTTCTCTAAAGCTGGCAATAACCTTTTCATAAATATTCTTTCAAATATTTTGGAGAATAAAGACAGTAAACTTATTGGTCTATAAGATGTTAAGTTATTTTCAGGCTTATTCGGTTTATTTCCCATTACAATCTCTGCAAACTTCCATTGCAATGGAAAGTAATTTAATCGAAGCATTGAATTATATATATACGTCAGAAAAAGTACTCCTTTTTTTGGCAATGCTTGAATCACTTTACCATTTATACTGTCATATCCAGGAGACTTTTTGCAGTTCAGTTTTATTATTTCTTCTCTAACTTCATTTGGAGATACGTGTTTAATTGGCCAGTCCATAGGACAAGCACTATCCAGGAATTCATTAATTTCGTTAACAAAATGATTTGTATTTACATGAGGTTGAAAGGTGTTTTCTAGATGACGAGCAAACGCTTCTGCCTTACTTTAGTCGGTTTTACACCACACATTGCCAATATCTTTTATTGGAACATTTCTTTTCGTAGGTCTTTTTATATATTTTGTAGCGTTCCACAAAGAAACTCATTATTCTTAATATTTTTAGTATTGAGGTTTTCGAGGTAGCTACCAATCCGATCATTTTTCAAGTTATAAAGTGCAATTTTAAGGTCTTTAGCAGCTTTATTAAAATTTCGTTTATCAAAGGGATTCCTACTATTTTGCCATATTTTCCTTAGCCTTCGCTTATTAATTAAAAGTCTTGTGATTTCAGAAGTCAAAATAATTTAATTATGGATAGGTTGATTTTCAGTCCTTGGAGATGATAAAAACCAAGCTTCGTGAATTACATTATTAAGATTTTCAACAGCTGAGATTTCAATGGAATATTTAAATTTATATTTCTCTCAATGAAGATGCCAAACGATTTCAAGTCAGTTTTATAGTTAATAATGTTGTGCCTTATCATATCTGACTGTATTGCAGTATTAAAAGTAACTAAAAGTGGTATATGGTCAGAGCTTAGTTCATCTAAATCTACAATCTGAAATAATTGACTAGAAATTCCGGAGATTACTGCAAAGTCTAGAAGATCTGGTATCTTTCTTGGGTCTGTGGGCCAATATGTTGGATTTCCCGTTGAGAGAACAGAATAATTGTTGTTAATTATTTAATTAGAGTTCGCTACCTTTAGGGTTCACTAATTTCGATCCCCACCATTGGTGTTTGGCATTAAAGTCACCTGCCACGAAACATTTTGGTCCCAATTTGTTGAAAAAGTTATTAAATTCCTAACATTTAACAGAAAATCGTGGTGGAAAGTAAATAGCACAGAAAGCAATAAGGTTATGATCACATTTAACTCTAATACGTGCAGCTTGGAGATATGGTTGCCTTACTTCATCTAAAACTTCATATTTTAGTGAAGATTTTATTAAAATTGCTGCTCCAGCATGTGCTCTATCATCTGGATGGATTGCTGTTATTAATTCATATCCTCTTATTTTGAAAAACGATCTGGTGGTAAAATGTGTCTCAGACACTAACATGATATCAATAAAATGTAATTTAAGACATAATTGAATGAATAATGAAGGAACTTAAGCCTGAATAAATTATTCATATTAGTTATCAAAAGGAAAACTTTTTGCAGGTGACTTAAACCAAGATATAAGTAAGTCTTACATCCAGTGTATTCCTGATACCCCATGTCACCAACCCTTCACAAAACTGTGATACATGGTCCAATAGAGATACAACAAGCACTCTTGCTTAAAGGCGCTCTATCAAAAGAAGCAGAATAGGTCGGAAACAAACACTTCGTCAGTACAGAGAAAAATATAAAATCTGCCGCGATCAGTGTAATATGAAGAATCAGATGCCCAATGATACTTCTTGGCCAAATGATACTTAAAGTCATCTTGGTTAGATAATACTTAAAGTGTCTATGATCTGTCACTAACGAAGGACTTTACATCGCACTAGGAAATTCCCCAGAGCAACTAAAGGTTCTGGTCCTCAGAAGTCCACACCAGATCTCCTTTTTGCTAATTCATCTACTGTTTCATTCCCAGCTGTGCCTGGGTGTTCCTTAACTCACAACAATATCAACTCATTCAATGAGGCACATCACTTGCCTTATGCGTTTTATAACCGACTGATGGTCAAGTGCAATGAGAACCTTTCTCCCACGCACTCGACTTTCGAGCAGGGATCCATCGCATGAAGCAAGCCAAGCAATTCTGCTTGGTAAACGGGCACGTATTTCCCCGAACGCAGGAGAAGTGTTACTTTGCCGATGACAAAATCGAGATGGATGATAAAAAAAAAGATTTGTTAAAAATTTGCGTCACATGTCTTGACAACTTCTCGCATTAACACGTCTACAAGCTGATGCGATCAATTATGCCTTCATTAAACAAACAAAAAAAAAGAAATGTAAACCGAACCGCACTAAATAAGTCACAAACACAAATTAAGTTTTTGTATAGAAAACAACTCGGTGAAGGTAACCTAAAAATTTAACTTAATTATTTTACTTTTGAATTGTGGTTTTTGGATGATGATGATCTGGTACTTATATCATCATGCATGAACAAATGATCCAATAGGCGACATGATGTAGTACAAAAGTTACAAAGAAACATTGTTATTGTTATCAAATACAACAACAACAACAACAATAGCAACAATACAGAAGAGTTCATGAAGTCATGTGGTAAAACAGCAGCTACAACAACAATACGAATTTGTTAAAACATGAATTTACAACGTTGTTGCATCTATAGTTGTTGGTTTAAGACGACGATGGCAAAATCGTGTCGAATTTATGTAACGCTTTTTTATCTTTAAATGAAAATTTTCCCTTTTTTGTGTTGTTGCTTTTAACGAAAATTAATTTTGTTGACGTTTTCAATACGTTTGACAAATGTTGTGGTCACCAGAATTGAGGGAAGTCTGTCAACGTTGCAGGCACTATCTTTATGTTTTATGAAATATTAAACGTCTACAACACATACAGTGGTGAAAGAAATACTATATATATCCTTCAGTTTTCTTAAATGATTTTTCGTTACTCTTTGATAGAAAGGTAGACGGACGTTCGATGACGTCGAGGTAAAGATGTTACATCAATGTCATGTTGTAGCATCCAGAATCTCCCAATCTCAATGCGATTAAGAACAAGTGGATAATTGCAAAACGTAAGTATTCGGAGATGGTGGAATTAGAAGCATTGTTTACTTTAAAAGATGTTCAAGGGTAATAAGTACCAACGCATTGTAACAAATCACTGTACATTAAATACCAATTGTAGAATACTTAAGAGTATTTTATTTTGAATAAATGCTTCTCAACTTATTTTATTTTCTGATACTCAATTTTTATTAAGTTAAAAGTTGGTTTTCCTTTATTTGTAGAATTTAAAAACTAACATCTAATTTGAATAAAAAAGAACACAAAAATGAAGCCTGAACTCTTTTAGTGAGAAAATTACAGGTTGCTAAAATTGTGAATTCAGTTATAAATGTTTTGCCCACCACTGTATGTTGAAAACTGCATAATTAAATAAGTACGTACTTTTAGTAGTTGCTTTTTAGTTTCATCATTAATTTCTTGTGACTTTTTCGACGTTTAATATGATTATTCTTCGAGACGATATTTGAATTTGTTGCCTCTTTTCTTTTATTTAATAAAACTTTGCATTGGCAACATTGATTTCTGTGACAATCGATTTCACAGTTCTTAGTTTTACTTCGGTTTGGTTATTCACAATAAATGGCCTCACGCTGGAATAACGTTGTATATTTTTCAAAAACATTTTTCATTTCGAGGTACCTGTCCCGAAGGACATTGATCTCGAATTTTATTTAAAAATATATATTTAATGGCTTATTGGTTAAATGAATATGTCCATAAGCGGAATTACCGTAGTTGGGTCGATGGTTACCTACAAGTCATTGTCGAAATGCTATTAGAGACAGGAAAAGTCACTGCTTGTAGTGCTTTATAGGCCGGCGGCATCTCTGGTACATACGCATTCATGATATTAATCCGAATGTTGGAATCAACGATTCCAACTGCAGAAATATTATTACGAACATTCCAATCCCTAATGATGAGGCGGTGTACGTCAGCCACTTCAACCACTAATCTCTGAGAGATAGGGAACTCTCATAACAAAAGTATTCACCGTAACCAAATGGGCTGGCAATTTTTCGATTTTTACATACGAGTACACAATCGCACACAATTCGTGTTGAAAATTAATATTGTTCACACTTCTGGGGCCCATTACTGGAAAGTACAAGTTTAAAAGTAAAATATGCCAGTTACGCGATCCACTGTAGGCGACCGAGTTGAATGACAGACTAGTTTAATCTTCCAGGCTAAATGAGTCTCTGTTTAATTCTGGACGTGCAGAGAAATCATTCGTCGTTCTTTCATAGGAGCCGCCTAGCTATTCAATCCTTCGCCGTACTTGGACGATACCTTGTGTGGATAGTTTGAGTTCCGGGCAAGAAGGCATTCATGGAGACGAAATGGTATACCATTGGGCGAGGAACGGCTTGAGCATGGACGTGGTAAATCCGCAGGGGGACTTCAATACCCCGTCGCTAAAAGAAACGACTCTCAAGTAGTATACGATAACCACTTGCAGATTGTTCAACATTCTTTGGGTCGCTATCGATAAGGCAAGGACGAAGATACTACGGGCTCTCGGGAAAAAGTCCATTTCGCTACTAGTTAGCAT
This sequence comes from Phania funesta, assembly GCA_963932375.1. Taxonomy (NCBI): domain Eukaryota; kingdom Metazoa; phylum Arthropoda; class Insecta; order Diptera; family Tachinidae; genus Phania; species Phania funesta. Next base: position 94,058,682 of record OZ010652.1, on the reverse strand, counting down.
CATAACGGGGAATTGTACAATTGGTCGTATATCGGAGCGTATGGGAAGCTCTCTTGGTGATAGCTGTGGTAGCTGTCTGGATTAGGAGGAGAAAGAGTCAGTTCAACATCTTCTCTGGGACTGCCGGCTTTGCAAAAACTCATGCTGAAATATTTGAGCCTTAAGTTTTTTCAGAACCTGTATTATGGATGCCATACTGAGGAGCCTGATCATTTTTGCGAGAATCTCTAGATGGTTCTTACGTAATGGATCCTGGAGTTATATAGGTAATATTGGGGGCTCCGGGTGAACTTGCAACAGGCGAGCTGTCCACCTATCCTAAGCTAGCCTAATCTAACCTAGTGGGCTGATCTACAAAAGAAGTTATATATATGCTTAAGGAGGACAGATCCCCAGTAGAGCTATCGTTTGCTACCAATCGTCTTTATAAATAATCAATACTAAACATTTCCTAGAGACGCCGACAAGCTTGCATGTCTTATAATCTCTCCAAGACGTGTTTGTCGCACGACCTCATCCATAATGGTACGATATTCAGACGTTTGCGATGTTATTGATCCACTGATGATGACCAGCCACGCCTACTGCCTTTGGTCACTCAACCTTTTTTCGCCTACTTTAATTGAAGATATTAAAACCTAGAAATGTCAAATTTGTCACGTGGCTTAGACGAAAGCGAAGGACATAAAAGCCTCCCTGACACTATAGAACTGCTTCTGATCGCAGATTCTTTTAAGTCACTTTTTAGCCATAAGGTGAGCTGAAATATGTATTATAGAGCGAAGCGTATGTGTTGCAATTACAACGTAAGGGCTTAAAATCTCGCAGTATCTAGATTTTTCCGGAGGGGACACCCAACACAAATTCTAAATTCATGCATTTTAGATGATGACTTAATGATTACAGTACATATTTTTTCGATCTTCGTTATATCGATAATCCCAGTATGAAGTGTAGAAAATCGTCTTGTTTTTTTTCAACTTTTACTCAGTTTTGTCTGGTGTTTTTCCATCATAATAGCAAGTCTTTTGCCAACAATGGATGTTTCCATTACTTGTCGAAGAAACACTTGATAAAATTATTCGTTCTGAATATATGAATGTGTACGAATATTATAATTATTTCACCTTTTATTTTGTATCTTGTATCAGATTTAAATTTTTAAACGTGATAAATTTGTTTTTTATTTCCTTTCAGTGTTTCAGCGTTTCACTTTTGCCAAAAACATCTCTATTAGTTGCTGTGACTTGTCTGCTAAATCGCAGTCTAAGTCTGTGTGTCTTTCACCGCAATCAGTCGGTCAATAGATGCATCATGATTTTCTAATTTTATCTATTATTTGAAGTCAATCAAGAAACAGCACAAGATGAAAAAGAAACGAAAAAGCGAAATTGCAAGGATTGGTCGCCTGACTGAGTTATTGGGTGGAATGGAGTGAATGAATAAATCGTGTCACAGGCACAAAATTATGATTATTGTTTTCCTGCTTTAAAAGTTATTATCTTTGTGTTGTGTTGCAGTATCCATTATGATACGTTAGCATTTTCTTTTGGCCTCTAGATATGAGATTTGAAATAAAAAACTTTATTTGAACAATTCGTTGATATTTGTATACGGGCACCAGGGGTTCAAAATAAGAACAGTAGCTATTTTCTGTTAAGTTTTAAGGACGTGAACAAACGCGTAAGGTTAATAAATGTAAATACATTTATGAATTTCCTTAACTTCTATTGAGGGTTGCCAATTCATTCAGTTTAATTTTTATGGCAAAAGAATTTGAAGTCATAATATATCTACACCACAATAAAGAGGATGCTCTCTCTTTAGAAGGCGGCAGGATGATCTGCAACGCGGAAGACATTCGATCCTTTTCTGAGGTGGTGGGCGCCTATTTGTACACACGAAAAATTAAAAGACGTCGCAGTGCTCTTGGTATCTGACAAGGCGAGAGGGATTAACCATTACCAATCTCAACTAGGAGCACGGCAATGCACCTATGGATATCAGAGAATAATGAAGAATTTTCCATGGTGCAGACATGGGAGATCAGGTCTGAGATCATTCTTCGTGTTTTTATTTGCTGTACCATACGGTTGATTGGTAATCATATAGTAGCTATGAATATTCTGACCATCCTTATGTGAATTGAGTGAGAGGAAATCATGCAATAAATTAAATCTCTATTTGAACACGACGCATTTTGCGGTTATGTGCATACGGAAATTTTATTCAAATAAAAATGCCTTCACTTACTGTCAGAAAACGTGAATAAAATCTAAAGTTTTGCATTAATTTTAAGGAAGTAGAACTCGTTTCGAACATATTTACCAATTTTAAGGAAGTAGAACTCGTTTCGAACATATTTACCAATATGCGAGATTTTTGTTGTTAGTTTATTTTTCATATTTTTTTAGAAACAAATGTTTTCATAAAAATAAAGATTATACAAGATCCACGATATCTCTGAAACTACTTAGCAGATTAAAATACACTGTATTCATGGCTGAAAGATAATAATGTTACTGAATTTCGGATTATTTATTGAACTGAATACATTAAACTATTGTTCCAGTTATGTTAATATTTGTCGTGAAACTGCCTCCTTTTTGACACAACGGTATATCTCAAAAATTAGAACCAATTTGAAAAAATCGATTGCAGATTCGGATTCAGCAATCGAAATTGTATAAGTAAAAACTTTCATTTGCCCCAGTCCAATAGTTGATCAGAACACATAAACTTGTATTATCAGCGATACCCTCCAAGGCCCTATAAAATTTTAATTGTGCCTGCACTCAAATTGGTAATTAAAAATATTGATATGAAAAAATTGCCCGGACCTGATCGTATTACTAAATCCATGGCATTTCCGATCTCACAGCTATACTGTTCTTCCTTCTTCTTGGAAGATATCAAAAACTATTTTGAAACCAAAAATACACAATTCCACAGGATTATTGCACTACTTATGTCGTCTTTTGAGAATAAACATTGTTGTTCGGAATTATTCATAGATACACAATCTCGCGACTACTTCCTTCAAATACTCACAAACTCTGACAGATAGAAAATTTAAAGTAAGATTAATATTTATCATTTCGTGTCGGCATATGTCTCTAGGGGGTCACTACTGTGTATAGTTTACACAGGAAATATGCCAACAAATCCAATAAAATATACGTCAAAGTTCGCAGATGATACTGTACTTGTAAGTGTAAATAAAGACCTAAAGATTGCAGCGGAGAAGCTAGTCTCTCATATTCTCAAGCTAGAGGACTGCTTAATGAAGTGACAGAAAAAGATTGATCCCTCGAAAAGCGCCCACATAACTTTTCCGTTCAGAAAGCAAAATGACCCATACATAAAAATAACTGATGTCACTGTTCCAGCGGAAAAGCACCTGAAGTATTCGGGAATTCATCAACTTAACTGGATAACTGCTTAAAACCCAACCTTTGCTTTGGAGTATAAAGTTCTACTGCACAAATCTATAAACAAAGATTGGTCATACGGCATCCAGTTGGGAGGTTCGGGCTGCAAATCAAATTACGAGAAGTTAAAAGGAAGACAGTCTAAGCTAGAATGACTTAAATTACATGACATTAGAAAATAGCATAGTAAGCTTTAAAGGATTGAAGGCAGGAGATCAAAATGGTCATGAATAGAAAAATCCAATGCGATACCAATAAGTTTCAGAAGTTGTCTTCATTTCATAATTATAATTATATATACAGCGTGGCAAATGGATTTTGCTGGAGTTTATTCTATCTTTTTTATTTTAAAGCCCATTGAATTGTCCTAAATATAATTGAATTCGAGTGCCCGCCCTGCTCGTTGATGCAGGTGCGACATCTTAGCAAAAAGTAGTTCATTACTGCCTGCAAAATTAAGGCTGGAATTGCAGTTTTTGTTGCTCGAATTAATTGTTTTGAGTTCATCCACATTTGTCGGCAACAATAACCCCACAAGAAAAAGTCCGGTGGAGTTAAGTCAAGCAACCTGGGGGCCCAACAGCAGGATGATTTTCTTGAAATGAGCCTGTTAGGAAATTTTCTGCGTAATTTGGCTATAACCGGCTAAGCCATGTGTACATTTGCACCATCTTGTCACAGAGTTGAAAGGAATTCTCTTTCGGCGTAGTTCCGAATAGAAAAATTCTTTTAGCATGGTCAAGTAACGGTCTCCAGTAACCGCAACGCTGAGTCTGCACGCCACACCGTGACGCGAGTTGAATGCAATTTCCTCTCATGCCGTTTAGACTGAAATGAGCCTGATCAGACATGAAAAGACAAGTGTTATTTTGTATGGCAGCAGCTACGGCAGCAACAGCTTCGTCTGTTCGAACAGAAGGGTTTCAATTATAAGGCCTTCTAACAACTGTCCCATGCTGTGCAAAATTATTCACCAGTCTCATAATAGTCCATCTACTCTGAGGATCGTCGCCAAAAGAGCGCCTATATTCTCTTTGAAACAAACTACTACAATGCGTAATAGCGGCGAACAATCAAGTTTCTTTTTTCTGAGTCCCAGTCTTCCATTTTTGTTAAATCTAAGAATCAATCTACAAAAACAAAAAAAAATACAGATTACTTGGATAGAAAAAAAGTTATCAAGTTTTCTTTTGGTACCTGCTTTCATCAGCCACCCTGTAGTTATATAACATTCTTATAAACAAAATTTTTATAATAAATATATTTTTAATTTGCAATTAACAAAGTTCCCACGCCGCATGAAAAATGCTCAGAATAAAACGATGAATTAAAAAAAGAATCTCAGCAGCTGTGTTATTTCTTATTTTTGCCGAAAATCTCAAAACAATAGACTTCAAATTCGAAATTTATTATTTCATTTAAAAATCGATTTGTATCAGTTAACAAAATTAATTGAATCTTTGGCACAAAAGAACTTTAATTACAATTTCTTTAAAAATATTTCTAATGGATTCCTGCAAAATTTTTCACATTTTTTCCAACAAACAATTTTGAGGTTAAAGAAGAATAAAAATACAAATTGAAGGTGATAATTTATTCATTTTTTTATTCTGAATTTTATTTCAATAAATTTGCTTTGTATTAAATGAATAATAAAAAAAAATGATCCAAAACAAATATGAATTCATTATCTGTCAGATGCATGTAAAAAGTAGACACAAAGAGAATAAAAAAAGTCTTGGTGATTTGCATAAAAATCAAGAAATTGTTGAACACAAATTTTGTTCAAAGATAAGACCAAAATCAACACGAATGATATTTGCCAACAATAAAAATAATTGCAACTGACAACAAACCAAAAGAAAAAGAAAAAAAACCAAACTGATTTCAACAAGAAAAAATTTCTCATGATTAAGCTGCTCATTGCGGAGGAAATTAAAATTAAAAGACGGTTTATTCATCTTAGCATACGCTGAAATCAATGGACCCCTAATTTTTAATTCGTGCGACATTACTTTTATCTACATGGATTAACTTTTGCCAGTGGCCGTCGGCTGGCAGGTACAAAGATATGGCTTGCTTGTCTCTATAAGGAGTCTGTCTAAATAAATCGAGCGGAGAGAATTTAACACTCTACTATAAAAAATCCCTAATTCACGGTGGAAAGGCATACGCCAGGGATACGTGGCCAAGAGAATGCTTCGTCTCAACTATGCGAACTCTTGGTACCAGGCGATCTCCAGAGAAGTTAATCTCTGCAGAAACTACTTGAGCAAAGGCGAGAGGTAAAGAACGTGTCGGGTCGATCTTTAAAGGTATTTCTAAGACGTAAGACCGTGAGACAGGGATGGACAATGAATTCTCGCATGAGGTGGTGGAGTTAATCTCTGTAGGAACTGGTGTTTATTGGCAAATGGAGGAATTCTAAAGAGTTGGAAAAAAAACCTCCCAAGTGGACGGGACAGCTTCGAAAGATACTCCTGAAGAAAAGGCTGAGACGGTAACACACATTGTGTGTGAATGTCCAGCACTGGCTAAGACTTAGCTCCACGTGCAGGCACTTGTTAAGTGTAAATGCCTTGGTGGACCTAAGTCCTAGACAAATACTAGCAATAACAAGAGACTCCACCATGAGGAAGAAGGGCGACAGTCACCAGTCGATAGTCTGAAATCACTATAGACGATAGTAAAGGCCAGTGGTAGCACGGGACTTAATTGACACTAAGGTTATCCTAAAAAACAAATCAGTTGCCTGAAATCAATTCGTGGAAAGAAGTGAGTTAAAAAGGAGTCCATAAATTTAGCGACCTGCCTCGATATCCCCCTACATAAAAATTCTGCCGATTTACGAGTATCTATTATAAAATGTTCTAAGAGGTCGCCGCTTTAAAATACTTATAAACAGGATCCTGTTCCTACAATGACGATTGCTGTGAATCCAAAGATTTTAATATTCGTCCAGTGCACTAAGCTTGATCTGCCACATTTGTCCTACGAAAACTGGAATACGAAATCAGTTTTTCAAAAGAAAAGTAGCACGCAGGCCATAAATCTTTAATAATTAATTGTATTTCTTTCTTTGCAAAGGGATGGAGTAAAGTAGAGTAGGGTCAACAGGTGATCCAGAAGAGGGCGAGAAAAGCATCTGCACTTGCACATTATTAAAATTTATTTATTTTTGTAATTTTTTAGTTCTCCCACGATTTAGCAGAAGAAAATGATGCGGACGAAGCCGAGCGCTGTGATTTATACCGATACATATGAGATATGGCAGCAATCGAGTAACAAAATCCGGCGATTAAAGACATCCCATGCTTGGTACTAAACGCGCCTATCACTTGAGCTAAATCACTCTTTAATAATTCGGCTACAGTGGTAGTCATTTCGAAATCTTCACAATAAAATTGTTTCTGATGAAACGATACTGGCGTATTTCTATTTATTACAATTTCTTAATCAACAGTCCACACAATTAACCACTCACCCACATTACAATGAAAACTCTTTCTACACCGGTACTGTTTGTATGTGAAAAAACCTTTCTGCAGAACTTTCTTTACAATCCAAAGACTTCAGTAATAAGTTCGTCAATGCATTACAAACATTCTGGGCCTAAATTCGCCAATTCATATTTCGAAATCGACTAAAAGTTGTTTTATTTAAAGACAAGTAAAAATGCACTCCATTGCAGCAACTCTCATTGCTTAAACTCTATCGTCTCATTTCAAACTGTCCAATTCTCTTCTAATTTTATTTAAAAATTATCCCTTTAATTGCAAGCAACAAAAATATGCAGGTAATTTTATTAAAGTTTAATCAGTTTAATAAGAGGTGTTAAATTAAAGTAGGGGATCCAACCATATATCCCGTATCTGTGGAGGTACCAACTGGTAGCAATAAGTAGCTAGCCAAATAATTATAAGTAGAGGGTGTTTTTACAGCTGTAGATATTGAAAATGAAATAAAACTTAGCTTAAGTTATTATTTGCAATAAAATGGGTTTTATTTAAATACAATTTTCTACCAGTTTTATTTTAAAAATGATTTCTGCCATAAAATGCCACGAGATGTCTCCGGTCGTCGAATTTCCTATGACTTTCTATTACATTTAGGGGCTGTGTATTGATAAGAACTCGACAAGTTTTGTCTTCCAAAGTGTCGTTGGTCTAACAGCTCTAAGTCACACAACACTGGGGCTCAATTTAAATTTGCAAAGCAGGAAGTTATATGCTCGCCTAGCGGGGCTTGCTGCGTGACATGTTGCACTTTCTTTTTGACACCACAACTTGCCTGCATTAGCGAAGATCCATTCCCTTTCGACTTAAAATGGCATTTTTTACAAAAAATTTATCGTGAACTATAAAATAAGTTTTATAAATTCTCTTCGAGCCTTTCGAGGTAACATCAAAGTTAGATTGGATTCTTATTACTCTTTGGAATTGTAATGTGTTCTAATGGACAAAACCTACTTGACTAAATTCCCTATGGGGATATTGGGGTAACTGTCCAAATTAAGATGGTACTAGAATTCCAATTCAAAGTAGTGGATTCTTCAAATAGGAATTCACCAGGCAATTAAATTATAATTAAATTCAATAATGTTGCTGTATGTAGTTGGGGATAAAGTTGCCAGGTCGAGAATACTTTGAGACATTCCGTCCAAGGCACTACTCTCTATCCTGATCAGAAAGGAGCGGTAGGGATGTTGTAGTTTGAGCTGAAAACAGCTCCGACATTGCAATAAGAGGGCTCAGCATGCTTGATGACTACTGCAATTGCCACTATGTTCATACTCATAACTACGTGATATAGAGAACATTTGTTTACAGATTCTAGGCTAAGAGATCTGCAAACGCTTATTAGGACTATTAAAAATAGGCTTGCATCGTACAAAGACAAAATAATAAATGAATTCGCTCTTGAACGCTGATGGCTTTGGGTGATTTCCAAAACAAACTGATTTCCACTACAAACTATCCAAACATTTAAAAGTTGTGTTGAAAAATACTTTAGAACTACCAAACACGTACACAGTAACCAACACGACAGAACTAATTGAAAAACTAAACGCCGTAGAGATTACAGAAAACACAAAATTAATATCATTCGATATTAAAGATCTATATCCATCGATACCCATAGCAGAAACTACAAACATAGTGCACGAAACAATACTGAGAAACACGAAAGACAAAGACCTTGCTTCACAACTCACAAATACCTTAAAAACTACACTACAACAAAACTACTTCCAATTCAACAACGCCATATATAGACAAACAAACGGACTTGGAATGGGAAACCCAACCTCGGCAATACTAATGGAAGTATTTATGGAACATCTGGAAAGCCAATACATGGAACAAATGATTCGTCTCGGGGTAACGTTCTACGCACGATACGTAGATGACATAATATGTGCAATTAAGGGAAATAACGAAGTTGAAATACTAGAACACCTCAACAAACAACAAAAAAAACATTAAATTCACAATGGAAGGGGAAGAAGATAACAAAATAAATTATCTGGACCTGACAATAAAGATAATCAAAAATACCAACAAACTCGAATATGAAATATACAAAAAGCCTACGGCCACAGACACAATACAACATAATATTTCCACCCACAGTAACACAAGCACGCGCCGATCAGACAACTAATAACTAGACTAGAACGAACACCACTAACAAAAGAAGCCTACAACAAAGAATTAAATACGATATATACCATAGCAGCAAACAACGGTTACAAGAAAGACACGGTAGACAAAATCAAGAAAGAATTTCAAAAATTCAGAGAACACAACAGCGAGAACGAAAGAAAAACATGGACAACTTTAACTTGCACCGGAAAATCAACATACAAAATAGCCAACTTTCTCAAGAAGTATAACATAAATATAGCATTAAAAACAAGAAACAACCTAGGACGAATATTACAAACCAACACAAATCAAGACGACCAGCTAGATAAACAGAGGGCTTACAAACTGATGTGCATCTGTCATCACAGCTACATAGGACAAACAGGCCAAAAATAAAAACAAGATTTCGTGAACATATAAGAGACTATAACAAGAAGAGGCGTAATACCGGCTCGACACCAGAATCTAACTTCGCGAACCACATGTTCAACAACAAATGTAATCCAGCGCATATTAGAAAAACGGTACAACTACTACACACATAACGCAAGGGATGACGACTAAACATCCTAGAAAATATGGAAATATATAAACATAAGACATTTGACGGACGCATCATAAACGAACAAACAAACTCCGATTCAGACGTTATATTCGAACCTCTAAAATTAATCTACAAAACACACAATAAAAATAACGGACAAGACACTCCAAAAACAATAAAAACACCTTACAAAAATAATAAACAAATTCATAATCCAATAATCACTGACACATAAGACATTTGACGGACGCATCATAAACGAACAAACAAACTCCGATTCAGACGTTATATTCGAGCCTCTAAAATTAATCTACAAAACACACAACAAAAATAACGGACAAGACACTCCAAAAACAATAAAAACACCTTACAAAAATAATAAACAAATTCATAATCCAATAATCACTGACTTCTTTCAACCCCAACAAAAAACACTATAAAGAATTAAAAACAAAGCCCGCACCACAAATTATGATGCAATAAAATAGTAGTCACAATAGTCTAATCTATACAAAAACACCAGGTCCCAATTACAGACAGCTACGTGAATTACCTATAACATCTACCTGCCATCCGAAAACACAAATCCTGATGCAATACAAAGCCATAAAAAGCAGTCATCACTTACATCTACCAATCCATACAAAACACCCAACATACAAGCGTTACCTGCTCACACCTTACAGATGCTCACGCTTTACAGAGCTCACATGACAAATAGATACCTGACAAACAATAAAACACTAACGAATTGATGCAAACTTCTCAGAACGAAAAATGACACTGAAGATGGCACATAGCCGAAACCGGTTTGTCTCCAAACCAAACTTGACAAGGGATGACGGAAATTCGTTCCAAAATTCTACATCAAAACACCCTGTCGGAATATCAAATCAAGAATCGATTTCCAAAACTTATTCATACAAAGTTTTTATGCCGCTCTGCTGCGGTAGTTGGATCGTGTAATATGCAAAGTTATAAAACAGTGTGGCCATGCACTTGATTTATTTTGACGTTATATATGAACCCATGCATCTCTTGGAATAAATAAATGCGCGTATGCCAATGTCAGCAATCCAGTGTCAAAACATCAGCTTTGAAATCGATGCATTGATTACTTCTTTGCTGCGTTTCTAATACTTTTCGACAAGATTTTGAAAAGGTCTCCATTGTTAATGCTTTATACTGCGGCATTATGAAACACTATACTTTATTCGAATTCAAATGAAATTTGGGAAGTCAGTCTTTTAGCGGCGTCGACAAAGTTTTTCGTTTGCAGAGAAAGCCGTTAATGGATCCAAAACCAACTTTTTGGAGATGCCATAGCGGAATAAAAGAATACCGTGGCAAGTGATTCTAATTCATTGTTGCCTCTTTGTAACTGTGCTGATATTATAAATGTAGGAATATCATGTACGATGTGCCAAGGAGACATGACATTTCGTGTGATGTGCTTAAAAGCACAGAATGATGTGGAAAGTGAAACAAGGTGTATTATAAATTTATGACTTGTACCCAATTGCCCCTCCTCTATGGCCATATGCAATGACATCGGAATCATACTATTTGTATATTTTTCTGTAAGTGTAGCGAAATTCATACATATAAATTCATACATTCCATGTATTTACAACTTACAAACTTGTGTAGAAATAATTATTGGGTTAGTTTAAAGTTTTTTTTTTTTTTTGGAAAATACATCTTGGTTGCCGCCAGTACAGACTGTGCTGCTTGCGGTAAGTAAATCGTTTTATTTCGTATGTGCAGCATTTTACTTATTCCATTTTAGTTTTTCCGTTACTTTGTGGCAGGGTGTTGGGGTGAGTGACATTTTGAGGTTAAATATGGGTTAGAAACTTTAGTATCGTTTTTTTATTTCTGGGATAGACAGATAGATACTTATTTAATTTGTGCAATACTGGAATTAAAATAATACATGTAAGTATGTTGCTAAAAATGTGTTTAAAAGCAGGCATTTTTCGAAAACAAAACGACCTTTAAAGGTTGTTTTAATGGAATAAATTTTTATAAAGAATTCCAATTTTATTTTTTGTGCTCGCCGTACAAGATATAAATGTCTAGACCAAAAATGTTGTCAATCGTTGTGTTGTTAGCATTCAAAATAATAATGAACTGCTAATAATGTTTGTATTAAGAATTTAAAATGAATATGGATTATTCTTTATTGATAATTGAGACAGCTTAAGAATCTGTTCATGCATAATCATGCAAATTTAAAAACATTTAAAAGTGGCAGAAGAAATCATTTAAATAAAAAAATAAGATGTTTTCTATCACAAAAAGAAATCAATGAATACGAGTAGAAGCGCAATTTAATAATAATAACGAAACAACTCTTTTTAAATTATGTTGCTGGTTTTAATTTTTGTTATATATTTTTCGTTAATTATTTCTTATACGATTTAGAAAATGTTCGTGGTACGAGCACTTTAAGGTTCTACCAACACAGATCAACTTTTAATTTATTTACTTCAAATTATATTCTACCTCGAACCATTATCATTGATGGAACTCGTAGATTCGTATCCTTTTACTTTATAACTTTTCATATCGTTAAACTCAATACTCTAGTCAATATTCTATTAATTTTTACGTTACAGAAGCTGCGACATGTTTTTGATAATTAGTATTATGCTTAATTTTTGTGCCACCTTTTATCAGCTGGTGCATGACAGCACAATAAAAATCTATTCATTTTATCCTGAGCAGTGTTGCCATTTCGAAGTTTTTCGGTTAATTTTTAGTGCTTTTTAACTCTACTTAACGGGAGATTTCTTTCATATAGCTGTTTTACATATTTTTGGATATTGTTAATTGCGCTCAATGCTTTTCTTTGCTCTTTTTCCAACTTCAGATAGTTAGGTTAAAAAGATAGGCTCGTCTCTAATTTGGCCCTGTCATATTGGGGCGAAAATAGCGGCCATAAAATTGCGAATAAATCAACTGCACTGGTTAATAGGCCTTAACTCAACCTTTCGAATACAAAGACCTTTTATACAAATCCATTATAAAATCCATATGGTCATGTGACACTCAGCAGTGGGGTACTGTTTGTGCATCAATCATTCAGAAGTTACAAATAAGACAGTCTAGGATTTTACGACTTATCGCATATAAGAAATAAGAATATCCATAGTGATCTATCCAGGAAGTAGCAAAAATATACACGTCCAAATACGTAAACAACTAGTGGCACATCCCGGTACTCTAATACGCAATTTACTGCAATTTCATGAGCACCAGAGATTTAATAAAAAAACAGACACATTGATCCTGGCCAGACTCAATCCAATATTAGTTAGTCTTTAAAGAATATAAAAAATTAATTTTGGCATTGGTAATAATTAATAAATAATATTTTAGTTATAAGGTTTGAATACTTACTGCGATATTCTTTAGGAACGATTAAAATAAATAATATTAAAAAAAAACGTTTCCCTCTTGTTGCTGGCTAAAATAGTCCTAAGTCACTCAGATACTGTAACTCAAGCAATGGGGCCATCCGTTAAAAGTTAAAAATAAAAATATTACTTCTACACAAATACTAATGCATTTAAGTACATACTTCGTTTTGAATACATAAATTTCATGAACTTTTGTACATGCCCACAAATTGTGGTTCTAAATCATACAAATTAATTTAAGTAAAACAAAAGACACTGGTTTGTTCAAATTTATAAGCAGCTGCCAATATTTTCTGTATTAAGTTGTTTTACATTGAAATACATAAAAATCAATAACGTTTTCTGTTATACCTTCAGTATGTATGTACTCGCATGTAAGTCTCCCATAACTCACAACAAAATTAAATTAAATTTACTACATTTTGAATGTTAAGAAAAACTCACAAATACTTCCAAAAAAAAATTTACGAAATTTGTGTGTCTTGATCATAAAAAGTTACAATGTTTTACAAAACACAAAAATTTTAAAGTAATAATAAATCATACTGAACGTATTGGGAGGGTGTGTTTTATAATTTTACACTTGTGAAGTATATTTTTACACAGTGGGTTTTTATTGTCACTGGAAAAAGCGACACAATAAAAATAAATTAGAGTAATTGACAAAATAGAAAAACTTAGTTGGTTCATAATCTCAGTTAGTTCATAACCTCAAATTGGACATGTTGTGGTGGCACAACAAAAAGTTTTCAAACAGAACATAAAGAAAATTTAACAAGTTAGAACTAAGATGGTCAATATGTTTTCATAATAAGATGTTCAAAGTTCCTTCTTCTCAAATTATTGAGTGAGTCAAGAGTTTCTTTTTTGACCAAAATAATATTTAGAAATTTTAATCTACACATAAACATAGATGTAAAATTAAGGCCAAAGTTCGGCCCTAAAAAGTACTGATATCAAGATAAAGTCAAACTTCTTGATATGTCCAATACCAACCCATTTCTATGCAACTTACTAGTTTGGTAACATTTTTCCAATATTTTCTTCCCATATTATAAAGTTAAATAATATTGCTAAGCTAGCAAGTTGTCTAGAAATAGGATGGTACTGTCAACATGAAGAACTTGGTTCCCCTTGCCTATCTGTATACCAAATTACTTTATAACTATACTGGCAGTGCTAGGAAAAATAGGGAAAACCATAGTCCTCCTAGATAAAAAGTGACGGTTTTCAGACGTTTCTGTTTATTTATTCTCCCAGACCCCCCCGTATTCCAAATACTAACTCTCTAGCTATAGTGGAAGTGCTCCACAATATTGATGACTGAGTCAGTGTGTCAGTGAATAGATACGAAGAATCAGCCTATAAGGTTACCTTGACGTAGAGTCTTTATGTTTCAAGTTTCATTATTTTATGATTAGAGAAAGCAAAATTATGAGAGGAGTAAAAACAGCGCGAATGTTTTCGTTTAAATATACACACCGCGTACATTAGGCCTGAACTTGGCCTAACGCCCTAATGTGGGCTTTAATGTATCTTATGCAGGCGTGAATCCAATTAAACATTATTTAAAATATTTAAGCTTCTTTAAACTAAATGAGAGTTTTTAGAAGTTTAATAGAATATCCAACGGCACATGAATATAAAGACTTATCGTTTACTTAAAAATCTTGACACACATAAATAAATTGACATATTTAATTTAGAGAATGGCAAAGCCTTAACAATACTACAATTTACAGCATCAAAACATAATGGAAGCCAATGGGAACACACCCGAGCGGATAAAGGAGCCAACTAACTGCGAAACAATGATACCAAACAGACACTTCTTGTCAAGAAGGTTTCTAGCGCAGATACCTCTGGGACCAGTTGCTACATGGACGGCTCTAAACTAGAGATATTTTTAAAGTGCATGTACGGGCAATCAAAATTGCTCAATAATAACACCTTCGCTGTAAGCCAACTGGCCATCAAGACAATTGAGTTAAAAAGAGTTATAACAAGGACGTTATTGATCTGCAAAGAAGTGAGTAAAACGTCTGGCAATCATTGTCAGTGGATTACAAGAAATTCACTTAGAAACTGCAAAGCTATTTATGGGTACTAAAATTGAGTTAAGAGATTGGGCTAAGATGAGACATATCACACTACGGAACAAAAAAACGGTGGGCAAGATCGAAATTAGTAAGATAGCAAGGATTCTAATAGGGTACTCCTTAAACTTAGAAGCACATCTGCTTCGAACAGGAAGAACAGACAATATGATCTGAAACGATCGAATAATTCTTGAGTCACTTTCCAGCTTTTGCTTATAAAGTAACTGCTGAATAGACGGGTAAAAATTCAATTGTGTTTGAAATTTTGTTTAAAAACAAACATTGTTTGTTGTTGTTTTTTTAGTAATAACATTATACAATTTAATTTTTAGAACTCTGATTTTAAAATTCTCTGGGTAATTTTATCAAGCTTAAGACATTTCCTGTTTGTTTAAAAATTTGGGTGCATATTTCTTTATTTCATTGCATTACCAAATGAGCTTATATGCGTAAAATACTTGAATAAAATACACCTGAAATTATTGCTAAATAAAATCAAAAGACTTAAAAAACAAACATCATTTTCTACTACTAACTCGTGCATGTGTGTGTGTGTGTGCGTGAGTTTCTGCCTGCTTACAATTCATTTCCCCATTTAGAACTTACAAAGTATTTCAATTGAACACCGCATTTGCCTAGAAATGCATTCTACAAAAAACAATTAAATCACAGCCTGAAGTAAATAAAGTTCCCAGCAAACAACCACAACAAAAAAAACTTTAAATAAATTATTTTTTTATTTGGTTAAGTTGGGCTAGTTATTTGCTTGCTAACTGCTACATGTGTGCGTGTGTTTATTGTTGGCGTAAATTTCATACAAATTCATTTTTATATTCACACCCAGGCATGCAAGCATAATTGCAAATTTGTTGTTATTGTTGTTGCCCACAGCAGTCATGAATGAAAAATTGTAAACACGAATAAATAGCATGTGTAGATGCCATCAGCAATAAAGCCCTTTAACGTTGTTGTTGTTCGTGCTCAAAGACGCACTTTGTCAAGTGAGTGAAACACTAAGCAAAAACAAAACAACAACGACTCTTAAAACTTCATACCGGCAAGTCTGATATTGTAATTTTTTTATTGTTGTTGTTGTTATTGCACTTTTTTCTTTTTCTACGACATCAAGTGTTAACATGAAGTGATTTTGCCGTCAGTTTATTAACACCTTCTTTCACAATGTGCTCCAGGTTGACATGAGGGGTTATGTGATTTATTTATAATTTTCTGTTTATTTTTAACCAATTTAGTACGAGGGTATTTGCAGCAGTTGTTAAGGATCAATTTTTCAACTTTTCCGATTAAATGGATAGTGGTAAATTTTTCTATATTCTTTTATAACAAATATTAATCAAACAAATTAAACAAATAAAACAAGCACGGAGTGAGGTATCACGGAAATTTTTTTTCAAGACTCATATATGGAACAAGATACCGTTCAAATATTCACCGCGGCATTGCACGATGGTACTATTTCCAGAGGCCAGATTTTAATAATTCTGTTGAATACGACCTGTATCTCTAGCTGGAATAGAGATAACCATCGCCTCGCATTGTAGATGCAGCATGTCGCATTTACTGTGTTGCCATTGGCGCCGGCCTACTTGATCCACATATCGCGCACTTCTACATCGTTTGAACAAATGGCGTTGTTTATGGTCATTAACTTTGAGTGCTTTCATCAGTTGGATCTTGTAGGCCCAAGTCTTTAGATAAAGTTTGCAAAGTTGCAGCCTAACTATCAGAGTTTTTGATCTCATCTGGATTTTCTTTGCTGTACGGTTAACTACTGATTGTTTAGCGAACCGATCCTCTTGAATTTGACTATCCAACTTTAAAGAGTCGTCTTTTAAGGGCCATATCCAGCGCGTCATGTATGATAAAGGAATTATTTTGATAATAAAGTGTTCTCAACTAGACGTGCTGCTAAAGTGCATAATTTGTCATTATGATTTGGGATCAGTAACTGAGTAATAAATAACGGGCTTGACAGACACCGCCAAAGCAACTGTATCGCAACATACTATCATTAATGGAAATCCCTATATAATAGGAAATTTGATTTCAATAAAAACATCGAACATCATCAACTCGACTCCCACTTACGAGGAAAGTTTAAAAACTCCGAGACTTTTTGACTTTTGTGTCTGCGAAAATGCATATAGCTTCACAATATGGTCTCTTCTGATATATTTCGTCCAGCGTCTTTAGATTTTTTTATTTTCTGCAACTAAATAGTTACTCGAAGCTCTCAAAATATACATTTCTCCTAAATCTGTTACCACTCAGCAATTTCATCATATTTTTAAACCTGGAATAATCACAAGAAGCTAAATCGCGTGTATCCCAAAAACCGCTGGCCAAGATCTTGTTGACCGACAGACTCACCTTAGACTACTTTAGTGCACATTCATCCCAAGAAATCCTCCGTTTTGATTGTTCTTTGGTGTCTTGTACATTAAGATGGAAAAATATTTCTTCCACCGTTACAGGCTGGCGCAAAACTCACTCAGATTGCGCATGAATATAGCTAAACACTCCTTTGAAGTGCTTACGGTTGCACTTATGGTTAAGTCTGAGCAACCGCGGCACCCATCATGCAGATCGAAATAGTAATTCAAAATGTGATGTGTCAGCTCGGTTGAGATTCCTACAGCCTTAACCACTTTACGCTCTTTTATTCCCACTCATCCAATATCATTCCAAGGATTATATTAACTATTTCAGTAAACCTATTTTTAACGTTGCTAGCTCGGACTCCCCATAGTATGTACTAAGCCTTTCTTTGATTTGAGCAGCGCACGAAATTCTATTTTTCCCAATTTCATTTAAATTAACTATGTTGCATTTAAAGATACTAGGCTGAATATACGAAGAAAGGAACGGAATTATCAAACTATTCTCGTATAATTATCCTGAAAATATAAATTTTGAGATTGAATAAAACATTTTTAAATTCATTTCCAGGTGGCTCTCGCATTGAAATACAACAATGTTGTATTTTTTTAGTAGCGATACTAACTGTTCATTTACATTTTCCTTCAGAGCTGCAATTTGACTTGAATTTCTTTACTGCAGGTTGAACATTTGGTTTAGTAGGAAGCCTGAAACAAATATAAAATATTCTTTTTTTAGGCTTTAGTTTTTCTTTTATTGAACATTTCCAAAAGAAATTCACAATAAGTTTTCAAATATTATTTAATTATTACGAAAGTAATAACTAATTTATTGCATTCAACTCAATAATAAAAAACCATTCTATCTGGCCATTTTTCCAGACTCAATGTATCAGCTTTTTTTATCCCCTAGTGACCATCAAATTGCAGTAGACGATAAGTCGCCGATATTTGAAAAAGTGAAACTATTTATGTCATGTTTTGTAAAAACCTTTTCTACAAAGGCATTTGCCTTTCCACTTGAGGTATTTAAATAGTTTTCGATGGCGAAATCATGTTTATTTCTCAATTTATTATGTAATGTTTTTTAAAATAATTTAATTTGCATTTTTTTGTGTGGATATCGGCTATTATGTCACTGCCTTCTAAGCGTTTTCTTTTTAGAACTTTGACACCTTATTTTTGAATATTAGTTTTAATGCTATTAAATATATAATGGGTGCTTCAAATGTACACAAGAGCCAGGTAAATAAATATGTATTTCTTCCACATGAGTCTTATTTTATATATGAAATATTAAATGCATAGGAAGGGTTATGTACAGAAATCAACATCTGGCAAATGATCTCCACGGACTTTTTCCGTACCGTTCCAGCAACAGTTGCTGTACTTTTGGTTGCAGTTGTTTTTCGTTAATCATTTGAATCTAAATGTGGCAATTGTGACGATTAACGAAGCTATAAAGTTAAAACTGAGCTTCATCGTTTGGAAGGATTTCGCTTGCAAAACGGGATTTTAATTTATCATCTTATTTAAATCATTTAACGAACTTTAGTAAACTACATCGAAAGATTTGAGTACTCTACTCTTTGGATTATTTTTATTCATTTCCCTATTTACGTTGCAGTGCTACCAACATTTTTTATAATTTTTCCCATTTGTTTATGAATGAAACTCTGACAAAGTTTCGAACGAGCTATGCAGTACGGTTTAACAATTAATTCGAAAATTGCTTTCGAACATTTTTTCTTTTCGAATAGATTTCGGAGTAACCGGAATAAATAGTACGATAATCGGATTACCAGGATTATCGCTGAGAATATTGAAAAATTGTTTATAGTTTTTTGTTCAAATAAAACTCGTCCAAGAAAGACCAAAAACATTTAAAAATTTATGGTCGTTTTGAAATTAGATTCATTTTCGGATTTTCTGTTTGATGTAACAAGATATTTATCGATTTTATATAGTAATATGTGTGAATGTTTAAAAAAAACAAAATATTCACAGACGATGCAACATTGTATTGAGAAACACAAAAGTATCAAAATATAAAATAAAAAAATGTGAGTTTCAGCAGGCCAAATAACGACGGACGATGTACAAGGGCAGGATCAATAAGTCCGTGACTTTTCGAACTTCCCTCGCAGTTATATGAAATGCAACACTGCCAAATACGACCTGTTAATAGACTACTGTCAAGTTTAGGCAAGTGTCGTCATTTACTTTGCGTTTAACAGCTGTTCAAAACATGCAACCTCGTGTATTTGTCTAAAAATGGAAAAGAAGTGAATTTCGAGTGCTCATTAAACATTATTTTTTGGGAAAAAACCCGTCAATCCAAAACAAGGAAAAGCTCTATAAATACTATGGAGACTCTGCCCCATCGTTTTCAATGATAAAAAGTGGCTTACTGACTTTCGTTGTGGTCGCACAAGTACAAATGACGATGAACGTTCTAGACGGCCAATTGAGGTCAGTACACCCGAAAATGTCGAAAAAATCTACAATATGGTGTTGGCCGATTGAAGAGTAAAAGTGCGTGAGATTGTATATGCCATAGGCATATCATATGGTAGTGTGGTTTCGATTTTAAATTATCAGCTGGGTTTAAGAAAGTTGTTTGCAAGATGGGTGCCGCGTTTGCTCTCAATTGACCATAAAAGTAAACGTGTGACAACTTCAAAGGATTGTTTGGAGTTGTTTAACCGCCATCCGAATGATTTTTTGCGGCGTTTTGTAACTGTGGATGAAACATGGATCCATTACTCTGCTCCGGAGACCAAGCAGGAGTCTAAACAATAGGTTTCTCCGGTTGAAACTGCTCTGAAGAAGGCCAAGGTAAGTTTGTCGGCCAATAAGGTGATGGCAACAATTTTTTTGGATGCACTCGTCCACATCGATTACCATTAAACGGGAAAAACAATAAACGGCGAATATTATGGCAACTTACTAACCCGATTTAATGGGGATTTAAAAAGAAAACGACCCCATATGTCCAAGAAAAACGTTCTTTGTCATCAAGATAATGCACGGGTGCACACGTGTGCAGTCTCAATGGCAAAACTCTATGAATTGGGCTACGAATTGGTACCTTATCCGTCATATTCTCCGGATTTAACCCCTAGTGACTACTTCCTATTTCCAAACCTAAAGAAATGGCTTGGTGGAAAGAGATTTAGCTCCAACGATGAAGTTATTGACCAAACAAATGCCCATTTGAAGGACCTCAAACTATCCAATTTTTGGTGGTGTAACAAGATGGCCGATAAAAAGTAAAAAAACAGAATGCAATAAGTATTGTTCAGCTAATATGCCTTTATTCTTCTGCGTTTACAATGATTTGTTCTCTTGATTTCTTAGCTCTAATAATAAGGAGGTTGCCATTCTAACAATGTTGTATACTTAGTGCTAATACATTATAATGCTTATAGATAACCATTTATGTCCACTTATTACAGGTGGGGATACAAAAACTGGAGAAACGTCGGACTGAGTGTATTGAGTTAAAAGGAGATTATGTTGAAAAATAAATTTTTTTTATTTCCAATTCGTGTTGTGTGAGAAATTTTTTTCTATCAAAAAATGACTTCAGCGACGAAGCTCATTTTTGACTCAATGGGTACGACAACGAAGAAAATTGTCGAATTTGGTATGAAGAACAGCAATGCAGCCAAAAAGATTGGTCGACTTATAGTTTTAACAAGACTGTGCCACACAGCATGGAACACCATGAACATATTGAGAGGCGAGTTTTGTGAGCAATTAATTTCACGTCTTGGAGAAGTCTGTTGGCCGCCAAGATCATGCGATTTATTGTTGTGAAGTCTCTCGTGTACAAGCACAAGCCTGTCACAATTCCAGCCCAGCTGCTAGAAGTAAGATGCCGCCCAAAATTCTGATGCGAAAATTAGAGCTCACGGATGGGCCACCCTCGACATAGCCAAGGCAACATTTACATGAAATAATCTTTAAAAAGTTGGCAGGCATTTATTTATCGGCCCAAATAGTTCATTCAGTTTTGCAAAATTTCTGCATTTTTTACAATTTTCAAAATCCAAACAGTTAAAAAATAAGAAGGCATCACTAAATGCTCTCAATATGCTCAAATTATTGTATTATTGCCTTCCTCAACTCTTAACAGTAAACACATTTGCAACAAGAGCTTGCAGCAGTTCCTCAGTTCACTGTGGGCACTTTGAATACACTTTGTGTAACAAAGATTTCATAAAAATGAAGCGATCAAAGTCATTTTCGACGTGTTTCTTCTGTTTCAAGAAATTTCGCAAATTGGTTTTAGGCTGTTTTTTTGCGTAGTTGAAAAAATTTTTGAGATAAAAAGTTAAAAAATTAAATTAAAGCTAAAACTGAAATTGAAGATATTTTAAATAGTTTTAATTTATGATTTCATTCATAGCTATTAAATTGCGACTATGATTAGTAATCAACTAGATTATATTTTAAAAATGATTGTATTGATTACATACTTCACTGGTAAGAAATCTTTGATAACCGAATTTTGTCATCCCTTGTCAAGTTCGGTTTGGAGATAAACCGATTTCGGCTAAGTGCCATCTTTAGTGTCTTCAGTGTCATGAATTCTTTAGTGTTTCATTGTTTGTCAGGTATTTATTTGTCATGTGAGCTCGTAGGCGTCTGTAAGGTGTGAGCGATGACTGTTTTATTGCTTTGTATTGCATCAAAAATGGTGGTGCGGACGGCTTGTGTACGTTGTTTTAATTGTTTATAGTGTTTTTTGTTGGAGTTAAAAGAACTCACTGATTATTGGATTATGAATTTGTTTATTGATTTTGTAATGTGTTTTTATTGTTTTTGGTGTATCTTGTTCGTTATTTTTATTGTGTGTTTTGTAGATTAATTTTAGAGGTTCGAATATAACGTCTGAATCGGAGTTTGTTTGTTCGTTTATGATGCGTCCGTCAAATGTCTTATGTTTATATATTTCCATGTTTTCTAGGATGTTTAGTCGTCATCCCTTGCGTTATTTGTGTGGTAGTTGTACCGTTTTTCTAATATGTGCTGGATTACATTTGTTGTTGAACATGTGGTTCGCGAAGTTAGATTCTGGTGTCGAGCCGGTATTACGCCTCTTCTTGTTATAGTCTCTTAGATGTTCACGAAATCTTGTTCTTATTTTGCGTCCTATTTGTCCTATGTAGCTGTGATGACAGGTGCACGTCAGTTTGTAAGCCCCCTGTTTATCTAACTGGTCCTCTTTGTTTGTGTTGGTTTGTAATATTCGTCCTAGGTTGTTTCTTGTTTTGAATGCCATATTTATGTTGTTTTTCTTGAGAAAGTTGGCTATTTTGTGTGATTTTCTGGTGCAAGTTAAAGTTATCCATGTTTTTCTTGCGCTCTCGCTGTTGTAATCTCTGAGTTTTTCAAATTATTTTTTTATTTTTTCTACAGTGTCTTTCTTGTAACCGTTGTTTTCTGTTATGGTATATATCGTATATAATTCTTTTTTGTTCTTTTGTTAGTGCTGTTCGTTCTAGTCTAGTTATTAGTTGTCTGATCGCCGCGTGCTTGTGTTAATCAATTACTTCACCTTTCAAATGAAAGTAATCTAATAACTTATCATTACTTTACAGCTATGTTAAATACATAAACACAAGTACATGGTATTTAAATAAAAAAAATTTTTAAGCTGAAATTTTATTAAAAATGTTTGTTCGGAAAGAAATTTAATGCAATAAAATTTGCCAAACAAAAGAAAACTCAATTTATATCTTTAAAGAGAGTTTTTGTTTCATGAGAAGCCTTTTTTGCACCTCAGTCATCCTTTTTAATGGATTCTTCCACCAAACGAGCACTTGCTAATTTGATTTGTTTTCTAGTAGCAATTCGTTTATAAGATCGCACCTCCTCGATCAGATCTATTTCAGGTTCTAAGTCGATAAGATAATGTGTGTCGGTTCCACTCAGTAAGTCCATCTCCACGCTATTCAAATATTGATTGCCATACAAATTTGTTAAGGTTCTAACGCTTTTGCCGCTTAGATCAAAGTCAAAAGCTTGTACTAAACGTCGCACTTTTGATTTCACATCTGATAGTAATAGGGAAACTACAACATGGAGATATTTCTGACGCTTGAAAAATAAAAACTTTAGTTACTTGATTTAAAACAACATACGGTTTTCCTCAAAAGGCTCTGGCGGGTACGCTTTCATAGAAAGCATTTCAAATTTAAGCAACGGTAATTGGAGATGCTCTACTGGATACACAACCCGTGTCATGCGTCTAATGCCCACATGTTTCACAATTTGATAAAGATTCCACAAAGAAAACCGCACTAATACATACACTTTTGCAAGATTTTTATTATAATTCAGTACCTCTTCTTCATATTCGTCTTCGAATTTAATGTCTTTCTTAAGCGTTTTGATCTTTCCCAAACGTCTTTAGTTTCGCAAAAAGAAAAGGAAATTATTCGCATTACCCTTGAATTCACATACATATGAATACAAGCAAAAGCTTGGAGAATTTCTTACTTTTGCAATTGCATTAAGTAAGAATTTATATACTCGTCGGTATGTATGTATGTATGTATATGACTTACGCATTCTCAACGTCAGATAAATTATTGTGTAACACTCCTTTCAGTACTGTGGCACACTTTCCTTTGTTTTCCAATACCGAGTGACCCAACATATGATTTTCTATTTCTGAGCCCAACATCAAGTTAGAATTTACATGGGATTTGATTCTGGAAATGAAAAAGACTAAGTTAGTGAGTGAGTGCAAACTTGTAGCCAGCGCGAAAATTATACATAACGCAAATTGAACTACAACATTCAGTTACCAGCTGAGACGGCATTAATATCAAACTTCTGCAAGATCACTAGCATATCATATATTACCCTGCAAGCTCTACGAATTTATCTCAAACATAACAACTCTCACACCCATTTCCCGTTTACGCTTTAACCCACTGGTATACAGTCGCTATTCCAACTAAAATTAGATTTCAAAATAATTGTGATCTTCTAAACCGGCTTTTGTTAATTTCGTGCTAGACATTTCCAGTTGCTTTTGCCGATTTTCTAAACGATAGATTTTATTTAATGCCTTCTTACAGAGTTTCATCCCGTTGGAGTTTCAAAAGATCCTGACCGTCTCGAGTTCTGCCCGATAATTTTAAGTTATTTGTTTACAAGACTAGTGAGTGACTCCATATCAAGCCATCGATACGGTCGTTGCGCAAAAACTAGCTACTTACGTTACAAGGTTTATAGCTGAGGTATTTTGCCTAGACGATCTAACTTACTGAGAAGTTGAAGGCAAACAAATAACCCATCAGTATCGGTTCTCAGTTTATTTTACAGCAGCAGCCATCGGACATTCCAAGTGGAATAAACAGATGTTTTACTTCAAGACATTTATAGTATAATCGAAGCCGTGTTCTACTAAGGCTGATGTCAGAGTGCGCGCTACAAGCGAAGTTAAAAACCAACACTTGTTTTTCTTATGTGTTCGCTCAATAGGTGTGAGAGTGCGAGCACTTGCTACACACTGAACAAATGTTTCCTTCCAAATTTTATGAAAAACTGTATACTACTGAATATGTACACTAGCTTTAGATTCATCCAATTGTGAAAAAATTTCACCAAAATTCAAATTTCGTATTTAAGTAGACGTGATAGTTCAAGTTCACCAAGAAGAAAACACATCAATGTTCGTTTTCATTTTACTGCTGTTGTGCAAATTTTGATTAACTCCACCACTGCGCTTATTGAAATTCTTATTGTTTATAAGAGAAACGTGTTTGACACTTGCTGTGTGTTGGTTTTCCATTTGCTGAGAATTAAACAGGGTTGTGTCCAAGTTAAAAAGTTAATAGCCACAATGTTGTGCGTGCATATCGTGATATCTGCCCCAGATTTTAAGAATTTCTTTGTATGACTACATTTTTTCAAGCCTACCAAAATTAGTTTAAGCCTGCCATCCTACCAAACAAAAAATTTTCTACCAGATTTAGTAACGCTGGTCTCCATTTTAATTCAGGTTTTAACATGATCTTTCTTTGGAGATTCATAAGCACCTTCTGACATTTTTCATTATATATTTGAAATGGGAATTTAAATAAAATGGAAGTTGATGCTGAGATATTAACCCAAGTTTCTATCCAGAAATGTTGGGTGTTAAAAGTGCTGAGATCAAAATGAGGATCAAGTTGTTCATGTGCACAATATCATCGCATTTCTAAGCAATTTGCTAGCTTGGTAACATTTTTCCCATAATCCTTTCTTATATCAGAGAGTTACAAAACATTTTGCTAAGCTAGCAAGTTGCCTAGAAATGGGATGATATACTATATACCAAAGCATACAGACGGTTAGGTTATATTAAATTTCAGCTCTCTAGCTATAGTGGAGGTGTTCCATAATATTGATGAGTGAGTCAGTGAATATGCACCTTTTACACCTTCATATCTCGGGAAACTTCTGTGGTAAGACTTGGGCCTTGAAGTTACCTATTCGTAGAGTGCGTCAGGCCAGAAATTGGCCTGGCGCACTACCGTGCGCTTTAGTAACGGAAGTATTTACTAGTACGCTCCTTAGAGATTAAAGCTGTAAAAGCTCTCTCAACAGTATTGGTATTAATTACTAAATGACATTAACTCCATCGTCTGAATACATCATAAATATACATAACGTGGGTTGTTCTATTAATCGGATAATTTAGGGCATACACAGTCTAGTTGCGATAAAATATATCAAACTTCTAAAACATAAAAACTAATTTAAAAGCTGCAACAAGCCATTAGCAGATTTCAAAACGTTTTCCAGATCATGCCCGGATATGTATATGACTCTGAGATCTTGTAGCATTAATATTACGCACATTATTATTGCTCCTAGCTACGCTTCGCCTGTAGCGCCCAGTCTGGTCTCAGCCTAAGTGGCACTACTTGTCAGTTAATAATCTAAGAGCATCGAAACATTTCCAAATTTTTAAGGAACATTGAGCGTCCAGAACGACTTAAGTTTCTAGATTAATTAGTTAATATATTGATTCATGATTTGATATTCCGACGGGGTGATTTGATGTCGATTTCATGAACGAAATTTCGGTTAGTCACCAAACGAAAATTGGCATTGCATGACGGGCAACAGTATATTGCTTGCTTGCAGTTAACAGATTTACTGCTTTTAAAACGGTTTACTGTAAATTTGAGAGAAGAACGATCTACGGAGCAAACAACAGCTTAAGATTAAGAGAACCTCACAGCTTATATTTCTTTTTCCTCGCACAGTTTTAATGTTGTTTAGAGCAAGTACTCGTATGCATATGTGAATTAAGACAATCCTAAGTGACAACACTAAACATAACAATAGAACGCTTACCTTCCAAAGATATTCTTCTCACTGGAACATACAGTGGCAATTTTTACCTTCTTAATAATCTCTTCGACTTCTTCAAATTTAGATTTCAATTCAAGCATATGCGTAGATTCTCTTACGTAACGTGTAAAATCGACGGCAACGTCATCTCCTTTCACGGTTTTATAAGCGGGCTTGAAAAAAATGTCACGATATTTGAAGCATTCCTTTGAACGCTTACGGCTAGACTTGCGAACTTTGTCATCTATGAACTAAATTATGTCGATAGGTCGAATAATAAGCAAATGTGTTGTATACAAATTCCCTTTAGATGACTCACTTTATATTCTTCACCGATTTCCTTGAAATGTGATATCGCGGGAGCTCCCACGAACAAAATATGTTTTATGAATTTGCTTTGATCCTCAATGTCTTTGTCTAAGGAACGTATTATTGGCGCATAGAATGTTTCATCGTGACGCAATATTTGCAATATTTTTTTGTACGTTGCATTTATTGCCTGGACGGCTTTCAAACGCGTTCGTGAGTTTTCCAATTTCTTGAGTAACTCTTTGATGCGCATTTCCTCTTCCAACTTGAATTCATTTTCGTAAGAAATGAAATTCTCTATATTGGCTTTTGCCAATAATCTGTCGTTATAGTCTTGCTTCAGTTTTTGCAGGCGACTCTCTAGACGATCACGTTCCCTGCGCATTACAAAAGTTCTTTGATTGATATTTTCCTCCACCAAACTCAGCGGCATTTTCTGATACAAACGCTGCATGTCACGATGGTCGTTGAATATCTTTTTTACTTCTTGAAGACTTCCAGCCCGTAGACGTTTCAAAAGTGCACGGCCATCTCGACACTGCCTTTGCAAGTTAAAATAAGTTTTGACCATCTCTTTCTGTTCCACATTGTTTAATAAACGATTAAATTGGGCGTGCTTGGTTAACAATTGACCCATCTTCCTAAACTCCTGCGTCAAAGAATCTGGTGTCCAGTTTTCTTCGATCACCATGTGTTGTCTTACGAACGTTCGACCAAACAATCCATGGTGCCTTGTTGCTCTTGGATGTACCGGTCTTGGAATAATTAATACTTTCTCTTTCTTCGCTCTCATTTTATGTTAATTTAATTCTCCTGAATCCAAATGTTTTCTTTTTTTTTAACTTCCTCCAAAACAATTAAAACGTTTTTACAAAAAAGAAATTATGAAAAAATTATAAAAAAAAAGTATAAAAAATACACTTTTATAGAACTAAAGCTCGCATGTGACTGAACGTTTTTGAAATTTATAATATTCAATTTCAACATTTCAGTTATTGTACTAAATATTCTATTCTATAAGACACACTTGTAGTTTGGGGAAGGAAAAATATTTCAATGGCATCTAAATGGGTAGAAGGGATTAAACATTTTTCTAACTTTAAATTGATAATAATTCAAACCCGTTCGAAACAAATTTCCAAGTCGAGTATCCAAGTATGAAAAATTATTGGTCAAACCCAAGTTTTAATTTCAGTTGAATAACTTGTTTCATTGCACCATCCTTAATTTCGCATTTTCTATTTCAAGTTTTCTCTTTGGTTAGCAACGACCCCACCATTCGATAGGTTCTGGTAAATTTCAGGTATAACTTCCACTGATTTTTCTTGAATTGTTTTTTGTTTTTGTCGAATTGTTTTTGAAGAATACTTTCTTTATTCTGAACAATTTCTATTTGTTTTTGTCTACGTGGAGTATAACATTTGCTTTTGTGACCTGGAGTCAATTTATCACAAGTAATATTTAAAATTTCTTCCATCATGTCGTCTTTCAAATGCTGTGAATGAATTATGAGAAGTTCCTTCTATTCCGCTTAGTGCTTTATCTATCGATGGCAGAGCCTCGCTTTTTGCCTCAAGATGTGTTAAAGGGCACATTTTACTACGACACGACCTGCCCCTGAAATAATGTTTTAATTTTGCCAGCATTTGACCTTGATATGATTTTTGTAATTAGCCCACAACTTAAGTGGAAAGATTCAACTACATTTATTTATTATTCTTATTAAAAACCCTACGAATATTTTGCATTTTCTATGTAGTCTTGAGTTGGACGGCCATTTAAATTTGCAATCAGTTTTACCAAAAATTCCTTTGACTTGTTTTTAGCAGTAGAAACATTTACGTGCCTTTTTGCAGTACTGGGATGCTGCCAACACCTTACATTGTCTTTGCCTCGTGTTACATTTTTTTTGAAACTCGCTTCTTTAGGTTTGGCAACAAAACACATCGCCATAATAATTTAGCAATTTTTATAACCTTCACACAAATGAAAACGTTTGTCATTCCGTTTTTAATTTCTGCACTATTCATTTCCGAAACACTAAAAAATTTTAAAACTAACAAAAGAAACCAAATCGCTTCAAAAATCAAAGATTTTGAAATTTTAAATTCACACAAAATTCAAAACTTTACCACAAAAAAAATTTGTTTTCAAAAAATAAAAATGAGTTAAAAACCGAAATTAAAAAAAAAACAAAAACATAAAATTCACCAATTTCACAACAATTCAAATTTCTCGACAATTTTGTAATTTTGCCGAAATATTACAAAAAATACGTAATTTATGAAACTCGTCGAAATTTTAATAAAATCGATATTTAACAAATATATAAAAGCAAAAATTCACCACAAATGGTGAATTCGCAAAAATATTTTAAATTCATAATAATTGAAAATGATATAAAAAATTTAAAATCATCATAATTTGGAAATTCACCAAAATCTGGAAAAAATCCATATATATAAATCCATCTATAGTCTAAGAGAATGAAAAATAAAGATGGCACTGAGCCGAAACCGGTTTGTTTGCCTCTAAACCAAATTTGACAAGGGATGACGTAAATTCGTTCCAAAAGTCTACATAGTCTAAGAACTTTAAAATACAAAAATATCAACATTTTCAACAAAAAAAAAACAAATTCACCAGGTATTGAATATTCACCATCAAGATTTCACCACAATCTCGCCGAAAAGCCACAAAAGCATAAACATCAATGTTGTATAAAAACGTCGAAATTTTAATTAACGTATAAAAACAAAAATCGAAAATTTATCTAAAGTAGTGAATTCGCCAAAAAAAATTTAAAAATTAAAAATTCACACAAATATTTAAAAGTTATAAATTTAACAAACATCAATTAATTTGAAAAATGAAATAAATAACATAATAATAACTAAGTAAAACTGGAATAAAAATAAAAAAATGAAACTGTTTCTAGCTAAAAAAGTATCTACGGAATTCTTGAGTTCTTTATAAGTTTCGAAAAGAATAGATGACTATTATATGTATAAGAGCTTGGGTGTCAAAGCTAAAATGCATTATTGAGTGAAGCGTTAAACTGATAAGACCGTGAGAAAGAAGTAGCCGTTGCCTGTAAAGTATCAGTGTGTGCGGCAAATTAATCCTGTCGTGTATTTTTATTTGAAGAAAACTATAATTAAAAGAACCTGCAAAAAATGTATTTAATAAATAAATCATCTTATCTATCTTTCAAATAATGAAGTAATGAAGTGCAACAGTTTTAAATGAAGTCAAACCCTTCATGAAGACAACATTTTACTTTTCTGATGCTGGAAATTAAATACACACAATATTTATTGGAAAAATTGTTTGTTTTACGATTTTTTTTTTATTTATTTACGGGCTACAATCGAGTATATAAATTCATAAAAAAAGCTATTATAGGGATTTAAATCAAAAACACTAACTGTTGCATACCGCCTTGACTAGCCAGGGATGTGTTACGTTGTGATAGATTGCTGTTCGAACAGGGATTTGGCTCCTGAAGACCGACGCTGTCCATGGTTTGTTCGTGTTGAACACTACGTCTTGACTGGCCATAAATTTGTTCGCACATTGAGAGAGCGTCTGCAAAAGGGCAGAAAATGTGTTCGTGGTGTTCTCTGTAGAGAATACGTTTAGAACATTTCTCATAATTTCTTTTTTAATTGACGTTTTTGTAATAGAATTTATTCTCTGATGATGTTACACAACGGCGTAGCGAAATATTGAAATTAATAAATAAAATTGCTTTAGTAAAAGAAAAAGGCCTACTGCTTGAGAATTATTGAACTAAAATTAAATTAAAAGGCCAAAGAAATATAGTAAAATTTTGTATTTTATTTCAATCGAATAAATAATTTAGAACTTATGCTACAAGGAATATCCCGAAATTTTATTTTAAAACGAATAATTTTGACAATATTGTTAAAATTTTGATTTTTTGTTAATTTTTCCATAAAATTTCATTTCTTCGCCGAAATTAAATTTCGTAATTTTTCGTTTTTTCTTAATTTTTAGAGCTTGAGGAAATCAGGGGGTTTTCCAATACGAGTATTTTGCAAAATATCGCTTTTTTGTAATTATTCCGTTAAATTTGGATTTTTGTTTTTTTTTTTAATTCTAGTGAAGTTTCTATTTTTGGTGAAATAAATTTCAGTTTTCTGGAGATTTGTGTGCAAAATTCCGCTTGAGTGAAAAATTTATTTTTTTCTAATACATATATCGCTTTTTTGGAAAATTTATTACATTTTAAAGTTTCGATTTTTTGAGATATTTAGATACGAGTATTTAGGTATTTAATTGACGATACATTTTTTATGAATTTTCGTTTTTTATTGAAGTTTACATTTAATAGACACATTTAGATTAAGATGCAGTTTTTTATTGAAATCACATTCCGATAAAAAAAATAATTTCTTCGTCGATTTATTTTTTTTTTTTTTTTTTGGTTTTTGACATTTTTGAGATTATTGAAGCTTGCCGATATTTTTCCACAATTTCGGCTTACGCCTAAATTTAGATTTCTTATACACTTTGGATTTGTTCAATGATTTTTCTATTGGTTCGAAAACTGATTTGAGCAGATAGGCGCTAAATTGGTTTGGTGATGATACATAAGAGTATATATAATTTCCCAAATCCTAAAGTCGCATGGAAGGAATCCCCCTGTGACTAACAAAGAACTTGCATCTGAAAAATCGTTATATCCGAAATTTTAGGACAGATTCGAAAGGAAAGGAATATTCCAGGAGTGTTATTCTTAACAAATCTTACACCTTGAGTGGATGACGCGATTAGTGTCAATTGTTTATAAAATTCTCTCAAAAATATTTGGTTTGTTCCTCGAAAAAAAAAACTTTTGCTAATCATCTTTGTCAAAGTGTCATATCTTAATTATTAATTAATGAACTTTTGCAAAACTGTCCAGTGAATCATAGCTCTTTTACTTTTTTAAAAATGAACTTATATATTAGAATGTGTTCATTCTTCTTATAGCATGTTTTCATATCTTTCAAACGATACTAAATTTAATAAAATTTTTGTTGTATTTTTCATTTTGATTTTTCCAATTGATTGAAAAAATCCACACTTACCTGATGACAACTATCAAAAATTAAACACACTTTGTTTTATAAAAAGGTTTCCATAAAAAATATATTTATATACAAAAACTTAAGGAATATATTTTTATACAAATTATAAAAGAAGTATTGAGTCTTCGCCAGACTAATCATCTTTCTTCGAAAGCTCCTCCACTAACTTGGCACTCTGTAATTTAATTTGCTTGCGATTGAGCACATTGAATGCTTCCTTGTTGTCTTCAAATATATCTTCTTCTACTTGCATCTGCTTTTCCCCAATTCCATCTTGTAGGTCGTCCTGGTACGACAAGAAAGTGGTATGATATTCTTCCCACATGTCTTCTATGGTTTCGGAAGGTTTCACGTTAAAGTCGGAGTCAGCCAAGCTACTAAAGGCCTTCATTAAAGTACGAAGCTTCTTTTCCACGCGTGTTAGTAAAATTTTTGCTGTAGTAGTGTTTTTTACATGTTAAAAGAAAATTTAATGTTTTCGTAATTAAGATATTCTTACTATCTTCCTCAAAAAACACGGGCGGAAACGCTCGCATTGTTTGCATTTCAAATTTCAGTAAGGGCAATCTCAAATATGAATTGGGATATGTAATATTTTGCGTTTTTGATGGCCGAAGTACATTACGCAAAATATCAGAAAGATTCCACAGGGAGTATCGTAAAACGACAAAGATGTAGGCTCGTTGTTTCATTTGGCGCAAGGTGTCTTCCTCTATCTCATCCTCGGCTTTTATTTGATCTTCCAGAAACTTTATGCGTGCTAGTCGTCTAGTAATGGAAATTAAAAACGATATACAAACATACATAGATGTGTATTTGTCATACAAATTTGATCAACTCACTTTTCTTCTTCCTCAGAGAAATTATGCAGTAGTACGTTTTCCTTCTCAGTTGCCACTTTCCCCTTGAAAGTCAAAAACTCATGATGTATTTGACCAATATCATTCTGTTTGATCAATTTGAAATTGCTCAGGAGGCTACGCTGAAACCTGGAAATGATTGATAGTTAGTTATTGAGTTACAATCACTCTAAAATAAGAAATGATCCAGGCCAGGTTCCTATGGAATGAGAAATTTTAAATTTTTTAAAAAAATTCGAAAATTAGAATAGAAAAAAGTAACAAAGATAGTTTTAGTTATAGACTGTAGTAGGAAAAGTGGGCGGCCATGGCACCTTCAACACATGTAATTTATGCCATAATAATAGGGATGTTTAAACAAACTGTGTTGCCATTAGTTCTAAATATATTATTTAAACTGCATTTCTCCACTTCCAATCCATCAATTTCATAGTGTTTACAGTCGACACCTCTCCTCCAACCATATCCGATGGTTGTCTTACAATTGGGTGAAAACAATGCGAACGCGCTTGCATAGGTGTCAAATATAATCCCATGGCTACCATACGTGGTCGAGATGCTACCACAATCTATCTACGATTAGATTCAATGCACGAAGAGGAACTTACCTATCCGAGCTCCTGTTTGTTTACCTACTGGTCGAATGTTGAAGATTCTCATCTCGCAGTTTGAGGGACCAGGCCTTGGAGACTGGGGGAATCAGTAACATAGAGGTGGCAAGATAACCAAGAATACATGTCAACAATTACTGTAACATCTTCAGCAGCAGACACAATATTCCCAGAATGATCACAACGAAACTCTCCACGCGAATAACGGTCAAGCAATTTCGAACCGAGGAGTAAATTACGGTATTTTATATCGATCGATATTTTGAATATAGTTTAATAGCCTGGCTCTTATATAACAAGCGAGCGATTCGTTCAGAGACTTTTTATGAAAAACACAAAATTTTGATGATTTTAATAAAGATTTTCTAGACAAGTAACCCGCGCTTGTCATGCCTGAAACAGGCTATAAATCTAAATTGGAAACGATATCGAATGCAGTAATTTGCCGCCTCTTCTTCTAAAGAGGCAAGGTAGTGAACGCAAAATTCGACACAGCATAGACTTAGAGCTTTTCCATCCCTGTAGCACAAACGATTACGAAATTTTCGCTTAAGCACGCCTAAGCTCTCTTAATGTTAAGATTTTCGGCTACCAAACGCGATACTAGCTTTTTACAAACCTCAAATTTTGACCGTTCGTAAACTCCAACTATGATAAATAGTACATAAACCATAATGGCCATATTAACACTTCATGAATAAATCAAAGTGTGCATTTGACTGAAAACATAAAATTGTTATACTGAGAGCCTCGTGATTTATAGTTTCGCAAACAGTGTAGAATTGTCTAAAATTAAAAAAAAATGTGATTTAAAACAAATAATTTTTACCTTGGAAAAATTTCCCTAGCCTTAGAACACAGGGTTGCCATCTTGATCTGTTTAATAATCGACTCAATATCTTCGAGTTGGGTTTTTAATTTCAACATACTATTTGTTTCGCGTGTATAACGTTTGCTGACATTCAATACAAGATCAGGACCTTTAGCAGATTTCATTGTCGTTAATTTTGGTGAACTTTTCCTAAAGCCGGCAATAGTTTCGATTTTTGTAAGAGCGCTTTTTCGTGATTTTTCTTCCAATGCCTGTGTGGGTGGGGTGAAGGGAAAAACACAAATGAAAATAAATGTAAATTAAAGAATTTGCTTTCGAATTGAAGCCAGTGGCGAGAAATTGTAT
Source organism: Phania funesta (assembly GCA_963932375.1). Classification (NCBI taxonomy): domain Eukaryota; kingdom Metazoa; phylum Arthropoda; class Insecta; order Diptera; family Tachinidae; genus Phania; species Phania funesta. Next base: position 94,023,723 of record OZ010652.1, on the reverse strand, counting down.
TTAATGCAGGTGTTTATGATCATTGAAATGAAATCGGTAAACAAAACTGCCACATTTCAGATAAACGATATAGCAAAGCCAAACAGGACATAAGAAGGGAAATAAATCCCGACCTTTTGTAAATTCGCACAGTGGATCATTGGTGAATATATTTAAAGAAACTAACTTGTCCTGGTGGTGGATTGGCGAGTTAGATAGAGGTGACCATCTGAAGCACACACTTTTAAGTTTTTTGCTAATGGTTCCGAAAGTATAACGTTTCTTCATATAAAAGTTAAAGCTGACAAAAGTGTTTACAAAAATGTTCTAATCAACCATTTTATAGTTATACAACTAATAAAAACCAAGAATCGGTTTGAATTTAAGCCTATGCTGCTTTAACACTACGAAGGGGTTTTGTCGCTGAGGATAGAGAAATCGATCTATTACAGTTTGAGGCGCAAACTAACATATTTAAAGGGAAGTCAACGGATGCTATTAAGGGCAATGCTTTATATTTGGTCGGTTCAAAATGTTGTTTTCTATTACGAGCTGCTGAAACCACCTCAGAAACAGTACAGGAGAGCTTTGCAGACAACAAATGTTCCAAATAAAATAACGAAAAAGGCCATAATATTTTACCAGATGCGAAGTTATAATTTTCACCAACACAACGCTCGTTCTCATGTTGTTGTGCCGGTAAAAAAAAACTATTTTAAAAACAGCGATTGGAAACCTGGCTGGAAAACGCCGCTTCACGTCAGTTGAAGGCATCAAAAATTAGCTTTGATTTGTTTCACACCTAGCTAGTTTAGCAAAGAAAACCCCCATAGATAATTTAAGGACTCATATAATGGACCGGTCTGTCAGAGTATATTTGGCATTGCCCATTACGCCTGAAAACTCTTTGAATAAATATGAAAGTTTAAAATTTGCTGCAATGAAAAAATCTAAATTATCTATATATAAAAAAAATGTTGCAAGTGCGTTGTGACTTTATAACTCACGAAGGGTCTAACCGAATTCGATGAAAATTTTTGGGGTTTGTTCCTATGGTCGTGTAGATGGTTTATCTAAAGTTTGCACGAAATCGGTCGTGAGTTATGACTTTTCATGTCAACATGTGATTTTGTTCATATAAAAAAAAACAACAACAAATATGTATTCGACAAGACCTAAAGATCGCGAGCGAAATAGTAAGTAAATCAATAGTAGTTTGATGTTATAATGGGACTATTTTATTTACAAATTTTGAACTTACTTATAAACTAAAACTAAAATATGCTTATCTGAATAACAAGGCAGGTAGCAACGCTTATGCATGTGCATTTGCATTTGCAATATTCTATACACTATTGTATTGAATTGATTTACTTTTTTTCATTATTTCCAAATAAAAAATAAATTTAAAAAACCAATGAATTTGATTCAATTCAAGCGTAGCGAAGCACGCCGGGATCCATAATTCAACATTTTCCAAAAATCGAATTTCAAATAATTAGATGCTTTTACATGTGGTCAATTTGATATTAGAAAAAATCGACAGCTGTAAACCGAAAAACCCCGATTGTAATTTAGTTAAAAAACCCAGTCGATTACCCTATTGTCTGTCTGGATAGCTTATGATAAAATTCGGTACTTTAATACGTTTAATGGATGCGTCTTACCGCAAGAATATATCTCATATCGAATAGCAAAACTCGAAAGGGAGCTGTTAGTAAATTACTCAATTGTATTTTTTTATCGACTGTGTAGCGTATTACTTTATGATAGTGAAAACTTGCGGTTCGCGAATGTGCTACATTTTTAAGCTTTCATTCTATAAGTTTTTGAATGCTTCATATTTCATGCTATCAATTTGTTGTGAGTGCCTTTTTTGCCAACAACAAAATTTGTTCTTATAGTCAACATTTAAATTTAATAAAAGTTCAATGTGATAAGTTGCGAAATGCGATTTTCTGATTCATCTGATTTATAATTTGGTAGATTGGTAAAATAAGAGTAAAAAAGGTACTTTCAATGAGCCCCATAAAATGCTCAAAAGTACGAGAACACTGAAAACTAAATTTCTATCCCAAAATCAATTCAATTTATTTTATGGTGAACAATTGTTATTTTAACTTTCTTTGTAAAACTAGTTGTTTGGGGTTTTAATTTTTATTGTTTATTTCGCAAACAGCTGATTGTTTAGTAACTTGACAAATCTTCCCGAAAAAATGGAACCTTAAATTCTCTTTCAAAATCACTCTCATTTACCGAAACTTGCAGTACGAAAACAGTTTCTCGTAAAATTGCCATCTCGGGAGAGCGCACTTAACAAGTTCCGGGGTGTTCGTTAGCAAGTAAATCAACGAAAAATTCCATGCATGATACAATACAGGCGTGTTGTGAATACAACAAATATGTAAAGGTACGGTAATGCGTAGAATTTTATAACAAGCCAGTGTTGCCAAACCTTGGGTAATTAAAAATAACTGAAATCAAATATTTGATAATTAAACAAATGTTTATATACGAGTAGTTTACAATAAGGGTATTTTATCATACGAGTATATTATTAGGAAAGGAATAGCGAAGCACTGCGGTTTTCAGCAAGTATGGTACCAGAAAGAGGTCAGGAAACAGTGATCCCTAAAGATAAAATTCTTTAATGTATGTACACTAGTGTGTTCTAAAAAGTGCGTTGTAAGAATTAATTATTTTAAAAAATAATATGACATAGCTGCATAAAGCACTTATTTCTTTACAAAGGGAAAATAGGATACATCCCCTTCCAAAGTTAATGAAAACACCAAAAATGTCTTTCAACAAAAGCTTAAGCTGGATCCACGCCTGGCCTCACAACAAACCAATTTAATTCTAGCCTATGAATAAGAAGACTAAATTAAAATGCCTATTCTTGTTTCTAATTTAAAATTAAATGGGAAAGAAACGTTAGTGCCATGTAGATAATTATCCAAACCTTACAAAAATCTTACCGAAGCTATAACTATTACTAGTTGGTTATAATTTCCCTTAATTAATACTCACCTTGTATTCTTCACTAAGCTTCTTGAACTTCCCTATAGCCGGCGTACCCAAATACAAGATGTGTTTAATAAAACTTGCTTGATCGTTAATATCTTTCGAAAGTGATCTCAGTATGGGTTCATAAAAGATTTCATCATGCCTCAGAACTTGTATGACCTTTTTATACGTTGAATTTATGGCCATGATGGCCTTTAAACGTATTTTGGATTTTTCTATATTTTTCATAAAATCACTCATCTTAGTTTCCTCATCCAAAACAAATTCATTTTCATATTTAATGCGATTCTCGATGCTAGCGCGTTCGATCAGTTTCAATTCATACTCCTGCTTTTGTTGCGATATGCGATACTCCAAACGATCTTTTTCCTTGCGTAAAATAAACGAACGCTGATTGATGTTGTCCACTACCAAATTGACGGGCATTTTTTGATATAAACGTTGCATTGTCTTGTAATTGAGTAGATAATTGCGCATGGCCTTAACGTTGTTGCCATGCAAAATGTTTTGTAGTTTAATGCGGCCATTGCGGCACTGGAGCCGTAAATTACGGGCGGTTCTATACAAAAGTGCACGGTTGGCTTTGTTTTCCAAGGCCTTGAACAGGACACGTTTGCCTAGGGATCAAAACAACTGCATGAAAAGATTTGAAAATATATTTTCAATGGTTTTTCTCACTTAGTAAATTTGTCATTCCATGAAACTCGTCTTTCAACGATTTCAGAGACCATTTTTCATCGATCATCATGTGTTGGTTTAGAAAAGTTGCACCAAATAGTCCATGATGCCTGATAGCAGTCGGGTGTACAGGCCGTGGTGCCAATAAGTCCTTCGTTTGTTGTTGAATCTTCATATTCTTGGCTTTTTTCCACAAATATTTTTGTCTATAAATATTCAAGAATTTACAAGAAATTGAATATTGAAGCTAAGAAAATTGTAAGTAATTACGCTGACAAAAAATATAACTATGTATGACAACCAATTGAAAAAAAAACTTTCACAGTGACTAACAGCCAGCACTACGCAAGTCAAAAATTTACAATGGCCCAGCTCACACACAGCAAGTTTCGTAATGTCTCGTTTGAAAATTAGCATTTCTCTCTATCTCTTTTGTTGGCTTAAAACTTATTTTTGTTTAAAATTTAGACTTAAATCTAGTTTAGCGACGCAACGCAAAAAAATAGTAGACCAGAAGAATTATTGATTTTTGTACTTAATTTTTTGCCGTTAAATCTAAAACTACGGCTGCGCTAATTATCAAACTACTCTTTAACATTCACGTGAATTCGTGTGTAACATTTTCAGGTGCACTCCTAGCGAGGGTTTACAGACAAAAAAGTGAGTGCAGACAAAACCCATGAAGAGTTTAAAACACACACAATAATGTATAGCAGCGGAGCGGATTAAGCGTGGGAGATAATATAAAATGTTTCCCATTTCTCTCAAAAATTATTCAAAAAGAGCGCCTTTCTTTGTATAAAGTTCAAAACTTGTTTGTTTCATTAAGAATTTCCTCGCCCGGAAACTTAAATTGGATCCATGCCTGATGTATAGATTCCTGTAAGCCATCAAGTAATAAAATTTGACCAAACCTGGAGTCAAATCTTGGTTTGATCAGACGTATAAAGTTGCAGTTCGATCCAGAGCGTTCAGTATATGGCCTCAAAAGGGCGAGCAGCACCTTCGCGACGCATTTTTTAATGGTCCTCGGAGTAGTAAGAGCTTCTGGTGATTTATTAAAAAGTTAGCAGTATATCTTGTTCCTCAGTTCTAACTCTTAAAAGATGACCTAATGCTCACTAACCCGGTTGGTAAAGCAAACCGTTTGGCTGAACTATTTGCAACTAACTGCAAGCCGGAAAGCAATCAACCACTGCCTATAATTGACGAAGTATCAGTAACCAAGTCTGTCGAGTATATTCTTTCTAGCGAGTGCTGTTAAAAGCGTTTTAGTAGATCTTAACATAAATAAGTCTTTCTGGGCCGGACTGCTTTCCTCGACTAGTCTTCAAACAGCGCTCTTCGACGTTAGCACATCCCACAGCAATCCCTTCTAACAAATTATACCATGCGGGTGAATTTCCGATGTATTGGAAGGTTGCTAATGTAACGCGAATCCCCAAAAAGGGTGAGGCAAACGACCCAGAAAATTACCGCCCAACTGCCGTCGGCTCTGCACTTCCTAAAGTTATAGAGAGTATGGTAAACTTCCATCTTATGAGATTTTTGGAATTTACTTAGCAATCGCCAGTCTGCTTTTCATAGAGGACTCTTAACGGGGACCTGCTAAATATACCCCATTTTAATGAATGCAAAATGGAGACTCTTGATATCTCTATGTGGCTCTTGATATCTCTGTGGCATGGTGCACTACTGTCCAAACTAATTGCTTTTGTTGGGAGTAAGAACTTCGCTCGATTCATATCAAGCTTTCTCAGGACTAGCACTAACTCATCAAATGAATTCACGATAAATACAAGAGTATCGGAAGGCACCGAACGTTCTCCAGCACTATTTCTTACTTCTCTAAGAATGCCTTATTCTATGTCAAACTTCCCATTCCATATATTCCTTTTCAGATGAAAGCAACATTTGTAATTTGTTTTCATTCAATAATAAATTAAGCCTTTCGCAGCTTGGAGACACCAGACGGAAATATAAGGATATGCTCAAAATAGATCTAGCGATAATATCCGAATGACGTCGTGCAAACCGCGTCGATTGAAATGCACGTTGTTGGTTACTAGAAAAGTAGAAAGCGCTTATCGGTGACAGTAGGGTACCCAGCTCCATTGACTCACTGGAACATCGAGGCAATGTGGGTTGTGCCATTGTTCTATCGTTACTAAAACGGTATCAAATCAAATTAGGGAAATTGTTGCTGATACCCGAACATATCTACGTATAACGCGCCCTACATTAAGGACTCATCCGTTCGTGGCAGTGGACAGCAGTACATACTACAGGCAAAACTCATTCGTATATGGAATAAACTCCCTGAAAATGTCGCTCCTGACCCTTTCAGTGGAGGAAAATTTAAATCGAATGTCAACAAACACTACTCCAGGTATACCCCTTCCTTTTTCCTAGTTCCAGCACAATGCACTGCATGGGTAGGGGTCACCCCTTGAATGCGTAGGTATGTGCGGGTGGATGTTTCTTAAGCGGAAATAATTTAACGCAACCCAAATATATGCCGTCATACTTTGTTAGTGATGGCTACTAATCGAATAAACAATTACTTGAAATCGTCAAGAACAAGCAAATCCAGAGACAAATGAAGAGAGTCTTCTTTCAAACTGCAGACACAATGTTAAACTTAACCTGAGTATCAGTTGTTAAATAAGAAAGTTTATTTTTATTTTTGAATTATATATTTATTTTATTTTTTTTTTTAATACATCAACATAAAGGAATGCTAAAAATAATTGCATTTCTGCGATTTTGTTTTTTTTCTGTATTTATTCTTAATTTTGTCTTCGAATTGCATAAATGGATTTCTTTTCTTATAATTTTTAACATTTTCTTATCAATATATATCATGATTCACCTAAATACTTAAAGCCTTTATTCATTAAAATTCTTCTATTCAAAAACATTATGTCAACAATTTGGTCGGTAATAATTTATTTGTGTGATTCGTGTAGTTTGGTGCTTTGAAAGTATTTGCAAGGTTTGGGGTTCGGAAGTGTGAAACAGAAGTCAGTGGGTGTTCGTTCTTTACTTTAATTCATTAAAATTCAATAGGTGTCAAAACATTTCAAAACAAGTAGCAAATAACTCTACAAATCCCATCCTGTTAATACTGGACATTCTTTCTCAAATCCAATGATGTTACCCAAAAACTTTTTTTTGCATAATTCTTGAGTCGCTGCGAGATAAACTTATATTCAATTTGTCACATATGTACTCGTAAATGCATACGTTGAGTGTAGTATTTCGTTTGGAAAATTCCATTGATATTGAAAATGTTTACTTCCTTTGACGTACAGTTTAATTGGACATTGAACAAATATAAAAGCAATTTTATAATAAAACTGTATTCCTCGTTGCCAGCGTTCTGGCAAAGATGTTACTTATCTGGCATTCTGGAGTGAGAAAAATATAAAAAGGGCAGAATCTGATATTATTTTGGAGAAATATGTATGAAGAAAAATCTCCACACGCTGCAGCGCGCTGGTTGCCTCCATGAATATGCAGGCACGAGATCACTGTAGAAATGTTCATCCACCCGTAAAAATTTAAAAAAATCATCCGTTGCTTTTCTTGTTTTCTTTTAATTTTGCTTTAATTGCATTTTTATTTGTCAGTACTTTATTTTTTAGTTTGGATAATTAAAGTAAGAAAAGTGATATTATGTGTCTTGTTTATTGTAAATTATATAAAAATGAAAATTGATGAGTTACACTAACATAATCTGTCATAAGCTTCAATTATTCACTAGCATAAATGCTAATATTAAAAATTTATATTGATGTGTCTAGCAGCAGCTTTACAAATGAACACTAGCATTACAACTGCTTCGTAATACAACTATACATCCCTTTTTTGTATTTTTGTATTCAAACTATTTTGTTATTCGTCAGGCTCTAGGTCAAATATTTTATATAAATAAAACTCTTTTATGTTTTATTAAATAATATTTATTTTATTATTTTTTAATATTTCGAATACCTTCAGTGCTCTTCTTCAGAAACTAGTCTGAGTAAAGCCGTCCACCTGATCGCTTGTGGAGTTCAAAGTTTACTGAACTGAAGAGCTATGTATAATGAAACTGAAACTGAACTGAAGAGAAATAATGAAATAAATATCTACATACATATATATATAAAAGTGAAACTCTGTCTGTGTGTGTGTGTTAGACTCCGAAACCGTAAAGTCGATCGAGCTCAAACTTTGGCAAGTTGTTGTACACATTCCAGGGAGTGTTATGGGTGGTAATTTAAAAAAAAGTGGTTGGGACTACGCCCATCTACATATACATAAAAATGAAATACGCCCATACAAAATAAATATTAATTTTTCATCTACTTGCACTTGACCGATTTTTCTAAAACTTTGCACACATATTGAGCTGCCATGACTATATAATTCAGTGATTAGAAAAGTGGGCAGGGCCACGCCCATAAAGAAAAGTTATAATTTTGAGGTACTTGCACTGGATCGATTTTTCTGAAACTTTGTACACATATTGAGCTCATTAAGGGGCGTAGCAACGCGCGCCGGGCTTGGCTAGTTATTTAATAAGACATAAACGAGTTTTATTTAAATAAAATATTTGACCGAAAGTTTTAACAAATATAAAAACGTTTAATGTTAAATTTGTTTAATTAAAACGGTGTGTCTCAAAACTCAGACAAGGTTTGAATTTGTTAGCTGAGAGTTTAGGTTTGGTAGGAAAACGTTTGAAATTGTTGAATCTTTCTAAAATGCCTTTACAACAAATATTCAAATCTTAGCTCTACATAGATATTTTTATTAATTATTACCAAAGTAATAACTAAATTATTGTATTCGAATTTTAATATACTATTTACGATTGGGATGAGAGAGCCGTCTCGCCAGGCGCAATGTGTCAGTATTATTTAGATTCGGATGCCCATTAAATTTCAATAAGTTGCGTACAAGAGTGCTTGGATGGGCCACTAGTTTGTTTACCTTATTTTACTGAGCAAGTCTATAGAATTGTCGCCGTTATTTGATCTGCATTTGAAAATAAGCAATATTCTTCAGCTTTATTTGTTGACATTTCCCAGGTGTGCGATAACGTCACGCATGATGGGCTGCTCACGAAAATAACTCGAGTTCTCCCAGATAACTCCCACAATCTTCTTAAAAGCCATTTGACAGAAAAAAAAAACGTTTAAAGTAATATCAAAGCATAATTTTTCTAAAAAGAAGCGGAAATCTCTGCAGGAGTCCCTCAAGGTAGTATAATAAAATATTTTGATATTCACCTAGCTTTGTCCCGCCATATTAAGGCAAAAATAACGACGATACAAGTGAACTTGGAGTGCAAATTTTTTTAACAAATAATACATATGGCATTTGTTTGTGGGTCTGAAGGCAAACAAAATTTTACGACTTATCGCCTGCGTCCCTTGATATACTTACATGTATAAGAAAAGGAAATATATATAGGGACCTAAGACAATCCACAAAGAATTAAAGACATAAACGTGCAATTATGTAAGCAAACTAGTGGTCCAACCAACTCTCTTATAAGGGCTTAACTGCAATTCGTTTGCGCCAGGTGAGACGGCCCTCCAAAAGCAATGGTAGGTAGTAAATTAAAATTTGAATACAATAACTTAATTATAACAACATTAAAAATTAATAAATATTGATGTAGAGCTAAGACTTGAGTACTTATTGTAAATTTCTTGACGAAAGATTCAACGGTTTAAAACTGCAAATAACAATGAATGTTGATTAGTTGAGCAAGTTCATATTGAGCGATAACGGTTCTTTTCATGCTAATTCTCGAAGTGGCCGTATATAAGACGTATTTGGACTATACTTCCTTGATAATGACGCAGGTAGATTTGGCTATAGGAGAGCCGAGTGCTTTCTGCCTAAGTCGGATGATATTGAAGTATACGACATGTGGCTTCAACAAGGTGTGACATGCCATATAAGTCTTCAAGCAATTTAATTATGCTACTGTAGGTGTACTCTCTTATTTCGGATTTATATTTTCGTAAGTATTAAAGAACTGGAGATAACTCGTTTTGATATGCGTCATATCGTTCAGTAGTCTATTAACCGACGTATGTATTGAAATTGCCAGAAACATTCGAAAGATATCAACAACATACTCGTATGTTCGTTTAATTATTCGAGATATACTGGAAGTAAATCTCAGTTACACCCCGGAGACAGTGAAGTGTTGAAGTAAAATATTTTTAAATTTTGTAATCTAAAAATGGTTTGAATCACTACATTGTACAGAAATCTGCTAAGCTGATTTATCCGAATACAAAATGGTTGGCGTTTTAAAATGAGGATGGTTCCAAATATATGACGACGATTTGGCCGCAGTAATTTCAAATAAATGCAACATTGGTAGAGACAGTTTTTTAAAATGGCGTTGATGTTTACAATGAACTGATCTCATTGAAAAATTTATTTAAGGATGTTCGAAAGTAATTAAAAACTGAATGTTAAGAAATTACTGAATTCACGCAAAAAAACCTGGTTGAGGTAACTAAAATCGAAGAGCAACAAATTTGGATTGAATTATATGGTTGTAAATAAATCATATCATTATTGTACATAATAATAATATGGTCCTCGCATAACAAAAAAAGTGAAAAATTGTTGTTACTAATTGGCAGCAGCTGAGGTACAAGCACAGGCGACTAAAGGTAACCACTTAAGCCACAGCACTCACGTACTTTGATTAAACACTATTAAGAACATTTCATGACTTGAATTATTATACAGGTAACCCACGTATAACACGACACTTCTATAGCATGGATTCACTCCAACGCGGTTCGAGAATTGGGCAAAACACTAATAAAACACGATATGTAATAAAAGCTAATAAAAGCGAATTGTATCTTATTTGATATTAGGGAAATGCCCTAACTTAAAACAAAAAAATGTAGATTTCAAAGTTCTACTTATATTGGATAATGCATCCTGCCATCCGCAAGATTTAAATTAATTTGTTTACCACCAAATACAACTGCTTTACCGTAATCGCTTGATCAAGAAATTATAGCTACATTTAGAACCAAATACATAAAGAGATCATTACAATGAATATTGAGCAAAATCTATGATGAATATATGGAGGCGTAGAAACTCTTCACAATTTTGGACTGCATTTATCTAATAAACTCATCTATCAGAGAAATAAAACCCTCGACATTAAATGGTTGTTGGAAAAATATATAGCCGGAGTCAACTGAAAGTAAAAATTTGGTCGAGGCAGCAGAAAACCGAATGTATGCCATAATGGGAGTTGCTAAGTCTCTAGGAGGGAAAGGTTTTGACGATATGACTGCGCAAGATATCCAAGAACTACTGGTGGAAGAAGAAATTGATGAAGCAGGTTTGGTAGAAATGATATCAGGAATTTACGATAACTCAGGGGATGGTGGCATAGGTGAAGACGAAGAAGTTAAAAAGTTTACTCTACAAAGCATAGAAAAAGGCCTAGGCTTAGCCGAACTGTTAGAATCATATTTCCTAAATAAAGATCCTTCAAGTGAAAGGAGCACAAAGTTTAAAAGAGAACTTCAAGAGTGCTTAGCACCATATAAGGAAATTTATAAAATTCTTTTAACTAAAAGCAAAAGGTAGAGCATGGATCTGAGGATAATACAGAAAAATGCTATGAGGATGAGGATATTTTGCCAAAAAGAAAACGACTGCGGTTAATAGTGCTTAGTGATGACGAAGAAAACTTTGTTTAGTTCATATTAATAGGTATTACTTCTTAAGAAAATTTTAATAAAGATACTTATTTTTATTATAAAAATATAATAACATGTTTTTATAATTTTTGGAACCTACTCCCTCTTTTTGTAATAGTCCTTTGTTTTGTATAACACGGATTCGCATAACATGGCAATTTTATTTGGAACGTAACTCCCGTGTTATGTGGGGTTTACCTGTTTTATTGTTGCATAGTCAAAATACTTTGTTTATGCTTAGAATTTGTTTAGTGCAACTAAGGCAACGTTTAAAATGTTTTCAAATAACTATTTTATGTTTGCAACAACATTACATTGTTGTAGAGACCATAATATAGTTGTCGCGACCATGCCACAACCATGTTTTTTCTTTGCGTGTATTAAATGAATTCTTGCAATCATACTTTTTTAATATGAATTTTTGTTTTGCTTTAAGTTAAAAAATATTTTTTTCGATTTGATTGAAATAATAAACTTTCAGTTGCAAATGTTTTGACCACCACTGACGAGATTTTTCATTTGTGAAATTGAAATTGACATTTGTGTACGTAATTTGAAATCGATTTTATTACAAATATGTGTAAATTTTCATGAAATTTTATAACGTCACTTGCTTTGTTAGAAAGTGAATATTTGCCAAATGGATTGAATTTTCTAAAGTTTCATAATTTTTTTTTTTTTTTTGTTAAAATTTAAGTTATTTTTTTTAAATAAATTATTTAATAACATTTAGCGTATTTTGTTCAAACATTATATTGTCATAAATTTTCATATATTTTTTCAATTTTATTAAATAGAAATATGCATGTAGGAGGATCAGAATTGTTTTAACATTTTTTCTTAAATACGAGTATTTGTATATAAAATTAAAACTTTTTGTTGTTGTGTAAAAAAGCATTTAATTATTGATTTGCAATGCAATGATTGTAATAGTTAATGAATTTTACAACAATTTTTCTTAATTTAATTTTAATTATTTCATACCCATAATTTTTTTTCTCTTTTAGTGCTAATGTGAGTTAAAAAACTATATATCATATTTTGTGCTAATTATCTACGTTTAATGGTTTTAAGCTTTTATTTTGCATATGTTTGTTATGAAATCCCTAAATATTTTTAATTTCAATTTATCTTTCATCTAATGTAAGTTCGGCCATATTAAAAATTATTTACTTGTAAAAATCATCATTAAAGAAAATGCACTTTTAATGAAATTTAACGAAAAAATAAAGTAAATCCCTTGAACTGTGTTTTTAAAGCAAAAATAAGCAAACATGCATAAATATGTATATCAAGCAAGGCAAAGTGATTATAAGTAGACTCACGGTCGAATTCAAGATATTTCCGTCTCAGTTACGGATATCAAACTCAATATAAAAAAAAACCTGACGGAAATGGCGAAAATAATTTTTAATATTGAATCCAGTCATCCAGTCAGTTCAAAAATGTTAATCAGCTGCTTAATTCGCCTTGATGCATACTATACTTTCTGAATTTCTACTAATATAAGCTAAAGTATCGTAAATACAGTAAGAGAAACAAAAGATCTAACAAATATTAAATAGAAACCAAAATGTATATCGTTGAGATTGCTCGAACGTCACCACATCACGAGTTATAATTTCAGCGTAAGACAGACATGAAAACTCAGTCTTTTCTGAGTACTTTTTTGAAAGGAAAATGTGCTGTTCGCGCATGGCAAATAAATACTTTTTACGCGATCCTAAGAACTGAGAAAATAATCCTAAAGTAGACCCGGGTAAGAAATATGATATCGTTTAAATGTCCGCGGATTGGCACGGATAGTAAAAGTGTAATTTTCAATGGTTATGCCCTTTATATCCGGCTATGTCTGAACGACGTTATGCAGATTTTTATGGCATTACCATATTGCGGCTAATTGGCATAGAGGTGCGACTTCAGAAAACCTCAATTCACAATGCCACCATACCTAAAATAGTTCTAGCAGAATTCCTCTAGTGAGGTGTAGCACCGTCCTACTGAAACCACATATTATCCAAGTTCAATTCGATCCAAAATAAAATTGGTTATCAAGAAACTATGGGTGAATTTTCGTGTCGGGCAATAGCCGTAATTTTGATTGTCAACATCTCTATTAATCACAAAATGCTCTTCATGTCCAAAGCTGAGCGTTCGGGCCAAATTGGGTAGTCTTTCAGAAGAATTGGACTTTCTGCTATAAAAATAATTTTTTAAAAATGGACAGAAACAAGCCCTGCTCTGTTCCTCAAGAAAAATTTCGAGAAGTTTATGAGGATCTCCGCATTTTGTATAAAGTGCCTTGGAATGGAAAAAGGTGTTAAAGTTCGAGGTGGAGTGCGAAAGACAAATACTTAGATAAATAGATCGCCACATAATCTTAATCTTAAAAATTACCGCTTTAAAATCTAATCATCCGCAGACGTCTTGAAGAAGCTAACCGGCTCGACCGTATAGCTAGAAAAGTTCCACTAATGCGTTAGAAAATAATATTGGTATGATATAAAATGTTATCCAAAAAACATTATGAGGTAGTATTATCGAAAATAAGTGGAGTAATAATATATTATGAAGAGATAAAACGAAGACAAATTTATTCGGAAACAGCTACTAGAGAAGTGCCCGATAATCACGTGTTAAACAATTTCAAGTCAAATTTACAGAGAAAGTGGTAAAACATGGGACGGAAATTTAATGGTTTGGCGATGTTTCTTTTGCAGTAGGGTAGACCCAATATACCGCATAGTAAACATAATGGATGCAATAGACAACCGCGATATTCTGCAGAATATTATGCTGTCGTGAATATACCTTTGCGATGGGTCCATGACTTAAAGCACACCTCTGTGTTAGTAAAAAATTTGTTGAGAGAAAACAATGTCGACTTATTAAATTGGCCTAGCCAGTGACCAGACTAAAATCCGAAAGAAAATTTCCCGGTATGAATTGATGAAAAATCTCTTAAACGAAACTTTTAAAAATAAAGACGATTTAAGGGAAAAACTTGTGAAATATCCATAATATTTTATTTTTTTTTCTACTATAACTGTGTTTATTTGAAAAACTGGGTGTATTTATTTTTCTAGCCAGTATTTCAGTAAATCGGTTAAACTTTGTATCTCTATTAGAAATCATTATTATCATTGCTAAAATTTATTTCACAAATGCGATTAATCGTCTGCATATACCGGATCTTAATGTAAAAAAAATAACATTATGAAGAGATCCGGTGAATATGAAGACAATTTTAAAACTTCTACCACTGGCGATGTGAATCGGAGCATAGTCGTGTGAAAATGCGTCTTCTAAATTTTTTTGTACCAGTCAACTTTTTCGGTTTCGAATCACAAATTCGAAATTCCATAGTGGGATACGGCTCTGCAATTTATTTGTCCTTTCATGTTTTTTCTATCAATTTCTATGTAATTGTAGGCTAGTTTTTTTTGTCTTTTATGTTTTCTGCTGTTTTTAATAAAATTTAAAATTAAACTAAATTGTTTTTCTTTTTGCATCATTTTACAGTGTTATTATAAATTTGAATTCAATGCAATTAATTCATAAAAAACTGTTAATTTATTATAATTAAATAAGATAATTTTAAAATAAAGCAAATATAATTCATTCAATATTTAGCACATATGCTACATACATATAATCAATGTTTTAGCGTTATAATAAAACCCCAGTAAGGTCCATTCTGTTAACCAAATCTACCTGATTCTAAAACATCTCTACAGAATCTTGTTGCTTGATTTATTCTTGCGATCATATTACTTGAAAGATTTTTCTTATTATTTTTAGTAAGTATTATTAAGTTGGGCAGACAATCGTCAAGCATTATGCAAGTTAAAACCACAACCGTCACTTCCTTAATTTTTTTGGAAGTAATTGATGCAATTCATGATCAATTCGATAGTAATTTGAAACAATAAACAAGGAGGTTTAGGATCTGTAAATATTTCGAAAAACAAAAAAATATCTGTTACATTTTGACAATTTCTAAGCAAACTGTTTGCAAGGAAACCATTTTAAATACAAATATTTATAAGAGTGGCATAGCTTCCTGTCAATTTTCTTATAATAAAAGGTAAAGATCATTAAATGATCGTAAATCATGCAAATGCAAATCTTTACCTACAATTAAATTTAGAACAATTTTTGTCGGCTTAATTAAATTTTAACTAGAAAAAAAAATTATTTCATTTATTTCTAAGACTTTTTGAAGAACGTTTCTTTGCAAAACAGAGTTGTTTTGTAGAATTTATAAAGAAAAAATTGGTTAACCAATTATCGAAAATACAAACGTTATTTTTTTTTAATTTTAAATATTTGAACAATTCAAAACACCCGGATCAGGTGTTCAACGCCGTAGTGATGGTAAAAAAATTATACATCGATTAGTTAAGCATATGGTTAATCGAACCGGGAAATTATTAATTGCAATTAATCGGAAAAAAATCGATAAATTTGCTAAGGTTGAGAATTATAGTAAGTAATAGCGGTATTCAGTGTTTGTTGCAAATGGTCTTTGCAAAAGTGTAAATGCAAATGCATTGTCATTTATGATCTGTATAAGATCCCATACGCATGTGCTCTTTAACAGGGCAACATTTTATTTTATCTTATAGAGCAAGGATCAATTAGCACAGTGAAATCGAAGCACAGAAACCATATTTGTTTTCATTAAGTGAAAAAGCAAAAGTCTGCTTTATTTTAAATCAAGTTTAAGTCTTGACTTAAGACTTAAACACGCAATAACACAGCGTCGGAATAATTAAACAAATAATTGTCTGCCGTATTCATTTTAATTTTATTTCACGCATATGGTCCCTACGGCTGGTTAGTAGATATAACAACAGGAAGGTTAAATTTTCGATCACAGCAAGTCGTTAATCGCTAAATTTTGTGTCGGTAACATTTTATATGCACTACCTTCACTCATCGCCTTATCTTAAGCTTTAAAAAAATAAAAATTAAGAGTAGCTAATGTAAAAGTGTTTTAAAATATGAAAACCAACAAAATTTTATTTTACTATAACATAATTAGAACTTTATTTAAACATAATCAGTTTTGAGAATTTTATAATAATTATTCAGTGATTTGATTGTATTTACAAAATATAGTATAAATATAAAAAATATGCGCAAAAATAAATAAATAAAATACTAATAATCATCAATATGAATCTCCTTTCATTTACAAAACAATTACAATTTTATTTTAAAACAGAAAAAAAAACAATTTAAGTGGAATGTAATTAAATTATCCGATTTATCGTTAATATTAACAGTTTTTTAGTTAAAAATATTTCCTTAAAAAAAACCAACTTCATTCAACGAAAAAGGAAAGAAATTACAGAAGGAGATTTTAAAAGATTTTTATTTTGTAATAACTATTGTTTCTCCTGAACATTATGTTTGTAGTTTTTTATAATTTCTAGTTTTTTTCTATTTGTTCCTTAGTGTTATAATTGTTTTAAAGTATTTTTTGTTTTCAACATTGGACAATAATTTTTTCTAGCATTTTTTTAATTTTTGTTGTAGGATTTTACATACAATTTGGATTTGCGATGGTATTTATAATTTATTTGTATATTATTAATGTGTAAGTGTATTTAATATATTTTTTATCATATTCTAATATACATACATTTATTATATAAGAGGTTTTTTATCTTTATGTTCATGAGAACTAATTGGAAATAAAGCGACTTTATATTTAATTTATTAAGGTGTTGCTACTTTATTTCTTTATTGTTGGTTTTTATTAAAAACATTATGAAATGCTTAACTTGCTAATTTTAATTTGAACAGCCTTGAAATATGCTTTAGAAATCATGTTTAAACTGTTCCCAAAAATATACAACAAAAACGTTCCTTAAGTATGTACGAAAAGTACCACAGTACTTTTACAGTACGGATTTCAGGTTTTCCCTATTGTTGCAATAGTATGCTATCAGCTAAAACAAAATAAAATGAAAGCTAATGGACGCCTCAGGAGAGAAGATCGCGTTTTCATTATTAGCAATATTTTCAAATATGGGAAGTTTAGCAGCTACTACAGTTCGCATTTTTTGTACAAAACCGAGGTCCGGGATGCAATAAAAAATTATAATTTATATAATTTTCAGTTAAAGGCTATTTGGATTTGAAAAGTTACACGACTTATTGCTGATTTACGTTCACCCGTGCCTTGAAAGAGTAATTTACACACTGTACCCGACTGTACCCAAAAAAGTTTTCTGAAGGAAATATGGCACAATTTGATTTAAAAACAAAAACTTACAAATTGACTAAAAAATCTTTTTTCCAACTTTTTTCGTTTAATTGTTCATTAGGAAACGAAATAACTAATTTAATAATGGTCCGTGATCTATAAATCAGTTTCGCTGGAAGTTGAGAAAATGAAACGACGACCATGCTCAAATATTTATGAAAATTGCTCAATCTTAAATTTATTTATTTACAAGAAACAAAAATTTGGAAAAGTACTTAAAAACTGGCAGACTATTTACGGCATTCGATATCGATTGAAATTTCCATCAATTTATACTGATATTTCAATCGATATTGAATGCCGTAATTTGCCCCCAGAGATTTTCATAGAAATAGTTGCCAAAGTTTTTTAATCAAAATTTGAATAGGAAATATGAAATTTATTGAAAGAAATATGAAAAAAATTTTACTATTCGCGTAGCACTGTAGTCAAGGGAAAAGCAAGCAAGCCTAACATAGCAATTGATCCCTTCTAACAATTTTGTAAAAAGCAGGAGTTGTGCTAAAATGTATATTTTTTTTGTAAAAAATTAGATTGACTTCCTAAACGCATGTTGCCTTATGGTAATACTTATCAATCTATCCGTAATCGCAACCGTTAAAATTTTGACAATGTACTATGTCAGCTAAAATTGTTTACGCCAAACAGAGAAAACTAAAAACCTTTTTTTTAATAATTTTTAAAAAAAGTGATTTGCATATGTGACATTTTAAACAGAATTTTTTTTATTTCTTCTATGCAGTCGCAAAAGCCTATAAAATTAGTATGATTTATTTAAATACACAATTTGTATACATAATTTTTTGACACACTATCTTATGTATTTATTATGCAATTTGATTTGTGTTAAAATATGCCAACAATTTTAAATGTTACAAGCCAACATGGAAACCAGTTGTTAGATATACATACATAAATACATATAAAGCCGCATATTATAAACTTTGGAAACTTTAGAAAAGGACGCAAGGGAAAAAGCGGAGGCTTTACTAATATTTCGTTTTCTTCTATACTGAAACGCTGAAACGATAGAGTAAATACGTTTCAAAACTAGAAGAACTAATGTATACACACACAAATAAGTTGTTTCTCTATATAATTAATTAATTAATTAATTTATGTATATAAATATATGTATATATATAATTTTTATTATTTATGTATTATGGTATTGTATAGTATATATAGAGAGTTTTTGTTTTAATAATATAAACTAATAAATTATAGTTTAAATATTTGTTTCTTTTTTGTTGTAGTGTATAATAATAGTTAAATATAAATATATGCAACTTTCTCTTTTTTTTTTTTGTTTTATTTTCAATAGATTTGTATTATTTTTCAACATTAATATTTATTTATTTTTTATTCATTAAATTACTTAAATTGTTGGTTGTTTTGTTTGTTTTTTTTTTTTTTTTTGTTTTTGTAGACTTCTCTGCATTTTATATATATTTCTTATAATTTGTTTTATGTAGTAAATAACTTTTATGTAGTTTTTTGTTTTTGTAATAAGGTTTCATAATTAGGTTTCTTTGTTGTTGTTGTTTTTATTGTAGTTCATTCGTTTCGTGTTAATTTCTTTGTTGATTTATTTATAATGCTCCAAAAGGATCTAAGGGTTTATTTCCCCCATTTGTTTGCATAATTGTTTGCATTTGTGGTTGGGTTGTTTGCATTATGCCAGCTGGATTACTGGCCATTACCATTGGCTGCTGCATCGTCTGTGGTACGCCAGTCAAAGGGGCTTGGCCCATCATTGTTTGACCCATCACCGGCATTCCCTGCTGATAGCAAAAAAAAAACAGAAAATAAAGAAATGGAAGAAAAACAAAAGCAACGAAATCACTTTAATAAATGTATTCAATTTATATTCGGAAAAAAAATTAATTAACCAAAGTTTAGCTTTTGCATGTTACTTCAGTCACAAAAAAAGTAAATATTCCATGCATTTTCAAACAATTTGTAGGGTTTTATTTATTTATTTAATTTGCCTCTACTTTTGTTTTAAACATTTTAAACTGTTTCTAAATAAAACTAATAGGTAACGATTTATTAGTTATTTAAATAAAAAAAAAAGTTATAAATTGTTCCAATAAAACATACATACATACATACTTTGTTTAAAATAAAAATGTTAAGTCGTAAAAGCTCAGCAGGAACAAATTTCTAAAAAAAAAAATGCGATTTACAAAAATGTTTTCAAAACAACAAAGAATTTAGATTGTAATATGTAATAAGGGTATAATTGCTAGAATGGCATATTCCATAATAACGTATACCACATTTATACGAGGGCAGTGCCAGAATAACGCTATCTAGCGAAACAACATATAATTTCTATCCCCCGCTACACTTTTTATATTGGTATAATAAATCGAATATCTAAACTGGTGCTTGGCCTTGATGGAGTTAAAAAACGTTATTTTTGAAAAAATGCTATCACTTTTGTGATTTCACATAAAATTTACTGTTCTTCCTTTTTTAAACCACTCCACACACAAAGGTTGCGGCATGGGCACGAGAACAATATTATGTTCTCACCAACAATGTATTATTGTAGCGAATATATAGGATTTTTTTTAAGCTTGATAGAATTTTAATTTAATTTTTATTGAAAAGTTTTTTTATTCGAATGATCAATAAATACTTGTCATTAACTTTTGAAAATAACTTCGGGCATATGGCCATCGCAGCTGCTCTTGTCTAAGCGCATTCTGGACGCCCAGAACAACTGAGAGTATTGCTGTTATAGATCATACTGTTGAGGAAAACTCAGGTTTGTCTACTTATTTCTCCTCAATCTTTTAAATTGGGTATTTCACAAAAGACATTACACCGTAATTTGCATAAAGTCTTAAGTGTCAAAGCTTTTAAAGTTCAAGAACTTAAGCATACCGACCATTTTGTATTGTATGTCCGGAATCGGAAGATAGTGATGCGGACGACGTTTACTTGTAAAAAGTAACGATACCATCGTTCTTTTGCGGGAAATAGGCGATAACAATTGTCCATTGAGATCTTGTGATTAAACATCTTTAGACTTTTTTTCTTAGGGCTAAATGAAATTCAAGATGGAATTCATGAACTAATCGAGGACATACAGCCGCAAATGTGCGAATTAGTGATAGAAAATTTCATGAAAAAATAAATTCCTGCAAGCGTAGACGTGGCGGCCATTTGGCTGATATTGTTTTCCATTGTTAATGGCATACCCTCCTCTTTACAATTAATAAACATCCAATAATTTCTCTCTCGTGTTTTAATATCAAAATGAAACTTCTTATTGGAGAACCCTATATTATCTACAATTGTAACATGATTTGTTTACACCAATATAATTCAATTATAATATGTAGCTCTTAGATTATGGTTACCTCAACCATGTTTTTTTGCGTGCACTTTTAGTCGACAGCCATCGTTGGCCACTGCGATTTTTACCTTTTTAGTCCTTATGCTTAATAATGTTGCTTCTTTTTCGAACTGATAATTTTTTTTAAGTGCTGGTATCTATACGTCAGTTTGAGTAGTTTCAAGAACCTCCTATACTGGATCAATTAAACCAAAAATGGATGGATCAAAGTCAGTGGATGGAGTTCTTGAAACCTTATTTTACTTTATCAAAATAACGATTTTCTTAAGTCTTAAACATTAAGATGCCTTAACGTGGCTCCTTGATATAATTATATACGTTTACGCACAACCTAGCAAGGTCTGTACCCGTCTGTCAGACTGGAGTATAGGTTCATAGTCAGTGAGAACAGCTAAGCGCAGACTCGCTGGTTTATTGCGGTGATTGTGTAACAGCGATGGGTCTTTGTCCTCGATTCCTGCCAATAGGAGATGGTAAAACACCTTCTCCAAAATTCCCCCACGCTCTCGAAATATTGGACGAAAGATTAAATTCTGCAATACTTGACGGATTTCTCAGCCATTAGGAAACATATTCTTGTTGGGTATTGACTATCTGTACTGATCTTATAAATGAACTCCTCGGATATTGTAAAAATGTTTGCTCTAGGTATAATATAAAGTCCGTTCATTGGACCCCCAACACAACAAGCAAATACAGCGTAGCTTGCGCGAGTTAAAATTATTTATTTTGGCTGTGATAAATTATTCAACAGTTCCCTTCAACAAATTGATTATTAAATAAATAAATTAATAAAATGTTTTACTTTGTCATTAGGTCGGAAGTGCCCAAAATTAGTGATAATTAGAAATTAATAGAGAGAATAAGAGAGAGCGAGAGAGAGAGAACAAGGTGGAGAATACGGTGGAAAGTGCAACACTTTGTTTTCTAGGCATCATATAGCTTTTATGCACTTCAAAAGCGTCTTATATAGCTCTGCGTTCGACAATGGATCGCCTAAAACCGTGTAAGTCGGCTAAAAAACCAATTTTTCGAGTCGCTTTAAACTGAATTCAAATTGATCATATCAACTTTTATTCACTTTGCCATAAGTATAGACTCAATTGCCTGTCCTTCCATAACGTTCTTAACTTTTTCTTTTACAGATATGCCGGCAGCTGGTGTCTTAAAATAACCGAAGCTTCAATACACATTCTTTTGCTAACAACAAACACACAATAAATAAAATATAACATAAAACGTCCCGCTACGGAGTATTTAGCTTGCCAATGCGCAAAAATCGAATAATGTTTAATGGTATTTGGTTGACCAATTCCCATAAACATTCCAACTAGTAATCTCGACTTCTACCTTTAAAGCGGCCTGATTACGTGTATTTCAAATATCTTCGCCTTAAAAATTTATGAATGGCAACTAGAGCTCTTCACGCGATTTTCATTCCCGGGAATTTCGCAGAATTTTCAATTCCAAAACCCCAGGATATTAGTGCGGGAATACCCGGTAATTTTACCAACCACTTATATTATAGCTTTTTCATCAAAACCTAAAACTTTAAAATGCGATTTACCCAGCTAAACTAGGTTTAAAATCGCTACATAAGGCGAGAAAATTGCTAAATTATCATAATTGTTACCAAGTTTTCTTGTATTATAAAAGCAGCTGAGTGTCTGGTGATAGTGAGATTTTACAAAATAAAACCTTCTTGGGTGCTTAAAATAATGCAATAAATAACATACACGAAATCTCCAGATCAAGTACAAAATCTCCAAATCAAAAACAACAATACGGCCGCCATTTGTTGAAAGCGAGCGTGTATTTTCTTTTACAGGGCAATATGAAACGTAAGTTAGCAAGGCCTACTATTGATTCCATAAACGCATTGTCGGTCTCAAAAAGTCAATTTCAAACAACGTTAGATAATTTTATTTGTTTGTGATATTTTAATTTTAACGATTTTTTCTATTTTCTAATACAACATTAATGCAACTTAGATCACATAATTGCGATGTTTTAATAAAATGATCAAAAAGTCCAGGAAATTAAAAACTTTGATGATAACACAGGGTATCCTGCTGGGCTTTTAAAACTAGCACTACAATTATAAAAAACGAGTAATAAACTTAACTAAATAATTAAAGATTAAAGCAAAAATTAATTATAAACAAGCTACTTGGTGGGTTAAAGAGATTCTATTTTAAGATTTTACAGGTTAAAGTTGTTAAACTTCAGAAGAGTTTTAAAAATAGTCACTGTTAATGGAGTAGGGATAACGCGTTTTCTATGTCATACAGTTTTCTAAATACTTGATAAAAAGAGAAATGTTTATGATGAGTTATTAGTCAATTCAAGGGTTTATTCGGAAATGCAACACTGTACTGCAAGACAAACATTTGGCAACACGGCAGATGCCGCGTAAAATATAATAAAAACATGGCGTCTTGCCTAGCCATAAATATGTTCAACCATCGCACATTTTGTTGCTCTTACAAAAAAATGGCTAGTCAAATTCGTCGGTGTTCATGGTCGATTCATGTTCAAACAGAGCTGTCCGAACAATAGTTCGCACAACTCTGTCATGCCATTATGCAAACAAAAAACCCAGAGAAAATAAAAACAAGTTATGTGTCTGTGCGCTCGTTTGTAAACACCCGTCATAAGCTATGCTAAAAGCATCCATACAATCTCGATAAGAGGCGAAACGTTATGCGGAAACTGAACGTGAACACCTATACGGATTCTTTAAACAGACGACCACGAACACATTTTCTCTCGTTAATTTGAAGAGGCTCTTTCAATGTGCGTACTTATTTATGGTTAGTAAGACGTAGTGTAAGGCGTTGGTGCAATGAAAGAGCACCTGCAACTAACAACCGAACTCAGCGGCATCAACTAATCAGGGTTGCAATATAGTGATGCAATTTCGAAAAGCCCTCTTTTAAATATTTTTACTAAAGGCATTAATTATTTGTAATAAAACGAAATTAAAATAACTGAAACTCAAAGAACAAAACAAAAGAAGAATTTATTAAATTAAAAACAAAAACAAAAATTAAACAAAAAATAAAACAAAAATGAACTGAAGAAAAATAAACAATAAAATAAATAAATCTTACCTGCATATAATTTGGTATAACAGGATAACTAGCATGTATATACGGATGATTAATTGTGATTGGCGCAGGACTTACGGTCATGCCATGTGCCTAATACAATCAATTTGATTTTTGAATTGGAATTGGAATTTTTATATCATTATTTTACATAGAAATGTAATTTTGTTTATGGTATATTATTAATAATACGATTTAATTTAATTAATTGTTCATAATTTAAATAAATAGCAATAATTGTTGTAGTTATTATTATTATTATCGTTTTTAAGGTGGTAGTTATTTTTTGTTGGGATTTTGTTTATTCAATGATTTGTTGGGGTGGTCGATTGATCAATTGATTGGTATGAATTGGTTTAATAGTGATTGATTTTTTTATTAAATTTGGATCATGTTTGATATATTTTTTCGTTGGTGGATAAAGACAGAGTTACGCACGCAATCAATTGAAATGAAATCATAAATGAAGAGGTTACGAAATAGTAAAATAACATAAAAAGAGAAAAAAGGAAGAAAACAAAATAGTTAGTTGGGAAATGAACTAAAATAAAAGGGAAATTAAACTAAAAATAAATTATAAGAAAATAGTACAATAGTAAAATAGTTGTCATACTAATATAGTAGCAATTTTTCTTTAGCATTTTACCTAATTCAAACATAAACAATTTCCTAAATAAAATAAGAAATTTATGCGGGTTTTAATAAAGAAAATTAATTAAAAAAAATTAAAAACACTCCAAAAATACTTTTTAAATAATGAAAATATTTTGTAATTGTCTGCTTAAAATAGAATTTTCAAAAATTCAGAAAAGGAACAACCAACTGTATTGGGAATATCTTAATTTAATTTATTATGCTCTTGGTGTTTACAGACCAAATATTTAATTCTCTTCTTTGGTGTAGCCAATTTTAATTCGGTACAATAATTGGAGAAAAAATGTTCAAAAAGCTCTATGAAATTCTATGGCATGTTTTGAAAAACGTTTCATTTTGAAATCAGAAAAGAATGGAACTAAAATGCGGACTTATTGAAGCTTTTAAGTAGATTTTTTGGTTGAGATATTTTATCGGAACTTAACTTTAAATCCACTAAATCGTCCGTTTAACAGAACACTGTTTATGATGTTTGAAATAAGGTGATTTCGAAACGAAACGTTTTTCAGAACACTTAAAACTACTTACTTACTAATCCAAAGCTGAGGCTAGCTAGCTCATCTATAGGATGGCTGATGAAAGCCGCTACCAAAAAAAAACTTGATAAATTCTTTTCTATACAAGTAATCTTGATTTTTGTTTGTTTTTGTAGATTGATGCTAAGATTTAATAAAAATGGAAAACTGGGACACGCTATCACGCGTTGAACTATTTACTTTTGATTCAAAGAGAATATTTTCGTACGTTTGGCGGCGATCCTCCGAGTAGATGGACCATTATTATGAGACTGGTGAATTTTGCACAGCATAGGAAAGTCGCTAGAAGGCCTTACATTCGAAACCCTTCTGTTCAAATAGACGAAACTGTTGCTGCCGTAACTGCTGCCATACACAGTAACCCTAGTGTTTGAACAAGGAGATTATCTGCTTAAATGGGTGTAAGTGGGCCGACTTTGCAGACAATAATTCATAAGGATTTGAATTTATTCCCCTACAAAATTCAAATGGCTAATAACTAATGCACTAGACTTCCCGATTCGCTTGGAATAAACTTGAACAGGTGGCAGAGGATGAGAAGTTGCTGAATTGTGTTTTGATGTCTGATTAGGCTTATTTCAATCTGAACAAAACAAATGGCACAAACAAACAAACTTGTCGGATATGGAGTCGTTCTCACCCAGAAATACTGCATAAGAGGAAATTACGTCACGGTGTGGCGTGCAGTTTCTTCTAGCTGTATTGTCGGGTCATACTCTTTGAACAAAACGGACTTAGCGTTACGGGTACTGGAGACCGTTACTTGACCGTGCTAAAAGAATTTTTCTATTCGGAACTACGCCGAAAGAGAATTTCTTCCAAATCTGTGTGGTTTTAACTGCATACATAGCTCAGACGGTTACGGCCAAATTACGCAAGAAATTTCCTAACAGGCCCATTTCAAGAAACACAACCTTCCATTGGCCCGCGGACCTAACTCCTCTGGACTTTTTATTGTGGGGTGATTTTAAACAGGAAGTGTACAAATCGTAACTGGCAAATGTGTATGAACTAAAACAATTCAAGCGACAATAACAGTTGCCATTTAGCCAGTGACTCTAGAGGAATAACAGATCTATTCTTTTCGGCTAAAATGCGACAAACCATAGGTATTTTTGTTTCGAAACCAAAAATATATGCTCTGTGATACTACATTTGACTTAAGTTTAAAGCCAAAATTTTAAATTATAAAGAAATATATTTTCGACAAATCTGGCAACCCCTGCACACTGAAATCATATACAAGGTGTCCGCCGTGAAGGTATACTACTTTGTTTTGCCGCCATTTTGGTACGCATTAGTTTTGACAGTTCATACTTGGCACTCATGAAGTAGACACGTGGCAAATTTATTATAGAAAAATATTCGGTAAACCAACTTGTTTTAATCGTTAACACATTTTGTCAAAATCATTCATCTATTACTATGACGATGAGAAAGTTACGTGAAATTTTTAGGAGAAACAACGTGCCAGCAAGACACACTATTTATCATGTAGTGAATGATTTAGAAGAAATAGGGACTGTAGCTAATAGGCCCAAGAATGGACCACAACCTACTGCAAGAAAGTTTGCAAAACAATCCATCAACCTCCAGCTCGCCCATGACAACCCCGATTTTCATGAAAAAATCATGAGTGACGAGGTACATTTTCATTTGAATGGATATGTGAATAAACAGAATAGTTGGTTCTGGGCAATGGAAAACCCTCAAATTATTCATCAGTCACCTTTGCATTTATTTAAAGTGGCAGTCTGGTGTGCAATTTGGTCAGGAGGAATCATTGGACCTTACTTCTTTGAAACTGAAAACGGCGTAACGGTAACTGTCAATAGGAAGCGATATCGTGATATGATTGAAAACTTTTTAACGCCACAACTGCATGCTTTGGACTTGACTAACATGTAGTTTCAACAAGACGGTGCCACATCGCATACAGCCAGGATTACAATGGAATTACTGCGAGACCTCTTTCCACAACAAGTTATTGCAAGGAATGGTGATGTTCATTGGCCTCCACGGTCGCCTGATGTGACTGCTCCGGACTTCTTTTTGTGGGGAAATCTGAAAAGCAAGGTTTATGCAAACAAACCAGAAACGCTGGAGCAACTCAAACAAAATATTCGTGATGAAATTAATGAAATACCGCGTGAAATATGTGAGAATGTAATGAAAAATGTGTTCAAAAGGGCTCGCATTTATGAGGCTAACAGAGGCGGACATTTATCTGATATTGTATTCCATACATAATTGCCGACATTAAATAAAACATTTATCAATATACGATCCATTCTCTTTCATTTAATCAAAAATTATAAACAAAGTAGTATACCTTCCCGGCGGACACCCTGTAGTACGTTCCCATTACATACCGTCTTGACCAGCCAAACATCTGTTGGTGGTTCGTGGTTTTCTGTGTCGAGAATAGTTTATGTACGGGGTTTTACAGTCGGCCGTAAACACCCATATTTTTTGTTTTGCCTCTGCGATGGCAGAACAGCGTTGTGTTCGGACGACGTTCAGAACATACCATCAACAGCGACGGTCTTCACGAGCCAAAGTCCTGTGAGGGTAGCAAAACGAATTGAATTGACCAAATCATTTCGAAATGTTTCCAATTTTTGTGTTAAAATTTTATAACTTATTTGTTGTTATTGTGGTTTTGTTTTCTTTCCCATTGAAACTGTTTTTCTAATTCAGACTGTTTTTCTAATTATACTTCTTCTCCTTTTCATTGGAAACAAAATGAGGGCAATTATTTGTTTATTCATACCAATGGAAAATGTCGAATTTTTCATTCACTATTAATGGTTAACCCAGCAGAGTTATCATACAAGCAACAGTGTTCTACATGTTTTGTAGGAAAATTTGCTCATATGAAAAATGTATGGGAAATCATGTAGCAAATCACTTGATATGAGCAAATCGTGCTTTAGTCCGAATCACGTAAATGGAAACCCACTATAAGTTTTGTATATGCCCTTTTACATTACGGTTATGGAATAACAGACAGACTAAGTTTGTTGGAAAGGGGCCGAAGAGGTAGAGTGCGTAGTACACGGCTGTCTGCACTAGACATTTTCGTGTCTACGTTTGGATATTGTTGATTTATATAATTTTTCTCACGTAACTCTGATTTTAGTATTATTGGATGTGTATTACAAGGCAAGCCAATGAATGAAGAACGAAATCAAAAAGTTCTCTCTGTCTATAGATTGCTCCAATCTAAAACGTTTAGGCAAGTTAAAAAGCGAATTCAAAAATTGTCTGTCACTCAAGTTCCCTATTTTAAATGGAGTTTGACCTTCAATCATGTGATTAATTCGTCAGCTGCCTACAATGGGTTAATGTTCGATAAATTAATAGCAAAAAATATATTAACTGTACCTCCGCTAGTGTAATTATGGCCTTACGCCCGTAATTTTCAAACACTATTGCGGAAGTGTTTTTTTTTTTTTTTAATTCAATACAAAATCTTAAAACTATTTTTAAACATACAATTACAAAAACTTATTTCATTTATCAAATACAAACTAATTTAGAAAGATGTTAATTAAAAAAAGCTTTTAACTGAACTACGGTGTAGAGAACTTTTTTGAATAATCGTGAAAATTATAGTGATGTGTTTTAAAATAAAAGAATAATAAAAGGAAATGCATCAAAACATAAAACCTCCCCTATTTGGCACAAATTTCCATTAAACGTCATTTTCTTTACTAATAATTTGTTTATCTCTCCGAACTTTGCTTAAAAACCTTAACTAAGCTTAATACTATGTGTTAATTATTTAAAGATAAACCGAAAAAGAAACACAAAAATCAATTTAAAAAATATAAGTATATGAAGCAAAGTTTAGTTGAAAGTTTGTACTTTTTTGATTGATTTTTGCATTTGCATTTACTTCGTAAAAAAAGAGAGAAAGAGAGACAATGACACTCACCATGGGACGATAGCCAGCACCCGTAGTAGCAGCCATTGGTTGAGGTGTCCAATTAGCACCAGGTTTCGCAGTATTTTTAGGTGAATTCCATTGCACGGGTCTATGGAATGAATATAATGGGAAGAAGTTTTTGTTTTCTGCATTGATTTTTTTATTGTAATGAATGAATGATACAATAAATAGATAATGTGAGTATGAATACGAAAGGGAATGTGGAAGATGGATGGAAGGAGAATTAGTGCTATTCTTAATAGGATTTAATTTTTATGGGGTTTTTGGAATGAATTTAATTGATTCCAATTGATTTCTATTCAGTAATTCATTATGTATGAACTTACAGGGGTTCCTAATTAAACTCTAAAAAATTTTATACAATTTTAAACATTGAACTATGACGGGCGTTTTAAATATGTTTCGCCGATTTAGCTTAATTTTAACATTTTTAAATTGGATTGACATTGAGTCTACGTACGAACAGTTCAGTTGGAAAATAATTTCTCCGCATACTTTGTTGTGCGATCTGCATAGCTCTTGATTATATCATACAAACATTAAAAGTCGTCTTGTTCTCACAACTACATTCAGAACAGAATTTGGGTTGGCAATTTATATTCTCTTTAATTACACTACGAGTAACCGGTATGATTACGAATACTTTTGCAAGTATTTACGGCAATTTCAATTACTTTTTCTAAACTAAAGATTTTTTGGAATAATTTGTAGTTTGGCAAAAAATTAAAAAATTACTAATTATCTAATATTTTTAATTGTGTTTTGTTGTTACTTATTGCAAGAACGTCTCTTATCAACGTCTCTTGCATCATCGAGCTCTCCTATACTTTTGCCAATTAGACGTCCTTATAATTGGTAAAGCCATGGTTAAAATTACAGTAATTTGTCATTGCCACTGTTTATTTATTCTCATTGCGATTACAAAATGTTGCAAATCTTAATGGGTTAACTATTCACGAAGTTGTCGGACAAGCGTATCTTTCTTTTATTCAAGATGTGGTAAAAAATCTTTTTCAATGATTTCCATTTTAAAATTATATAACTTATGTGAAAATAAAGCATTTATAACTTTAAAAATTCATTAATAAGTATCAACCGTCTTTTTATTATAATCTTGCAATCGAATTGAATAAAAATGGTAAACGACTGCTATGAAGTGAGACGTAAGTAAATTATTTTCGAATAAGGTCGGGTCGTTGTAAATGTGGAATAAACAAAGCGGGTGTGAGGTATTACCGAAATATATATATATATATATATATATATATATATATATATTTATATATATATATATATATATATATATATATATTTATATATATATATACATATACATATATATATCCGCCCTAAGTCACAGATGTAAGAGGTATAATTTTTAATCACTCGACATGATAAATATGGCTGAATTTAAGCCTTATGTGACTTTGCTTGTTAACAAAGCCATTAATCGGAAAGTACCACTCGTCGCTAAATATGATTTTTCGGCCGAAATGCGAATGCTCTTTGAAACGCTTCATTCACCCATCGGCGAAAATGCGTTGTCTATGCAACCAGGTGCAGATCTAACGAAACGACGAGGTTCGCCAGCACTATTTAATGTATGGCGGCGAGTTACTGAACGCAACGCGCGCTACGTTTGCAGCACTCATTTTGCTAGCAAAGTTTTATAATGTTCAATTGCGTAACTTACAATGTTGATTTGGCAACAGTCACTGAGTAATAAACACCTTTTGGAAACTCATTTTTACTTTGACGAAATTTTAATAAAAAATATTGCTTACATTATTTTATCGTTAACTGAATATTTGTATGTATATCAGCATTGAAGTGATTTACAGAAAATGTTCTTATGTGGGGAAACTTTACAATATAAAACGCAATATATTTATGTATATCGAACGTTAAAATCGCATTCTGTGAAGACATTTGTATTGTGGTAACGCTAAATCAAGTAACGAATTTACTTATTCTGACATATATACGAGTACATACATATGCAAGGTGGCGTAAAAGTAATCACCCTATCCTAAGACAGTATAAATTTTAGCAAATAGCGGCACATGTCAATTCAGCCTTGACATTTGTGAAGTAAAGAAAACATACGTCAACAAAACATTGATCGTTATACTCCTCTAGAACGCGAAATAATTGTTCAGATTTTTTTACGAAACGATTCGTCAGAGCTGTTTCCCTGGTCGTCCGATATAAACTGGACAAACGCTACGGTGTGTAGCCAGTCAGCCTTGAAGAATATGGGATGCCAGATGCTACCAGGTCTGGCCAGCTCCGTAGCAGCTATTTTGTAAAGAATATCGCGGGTGTGGATTAAGGGGCCGTAGAGAATTCCGTAGTATCATCCAGACGACGTGCCATGCAATAGAGCATTAATCGGCTGTCTTTACAAATAATTTGGCTAAAAGACTTAAAGCTGTTCCCTTAAAGAGTGTAGACAGTGCATCAATTGTTAGCTATTGACCGGCAAACGCGTGAACCCACGCGGAAATCGTCGGTGGCGAGGCCTATTTCCTTTTCAGTGGACGGGTGAATACGAAAAATTATCGCTTCCGACTATTGTTGACCTTCTCCTTCCTTATTGGGATGAACTTGGATTGATGGTTGAAACAGGATTGAGCGACGTGGCATACAGGCATTTAACCGTTCCACCAGACTTATTTTTGTGGGATTCTATAAACACCACGAGTTCATGTCAACAAACCTCAGGCTCCCGATAGATATCTCTAAATAGAATATCAATCAAACGTGTGAGTACCTATGTCCGAAAGTTCTGTCAAAAATCATGAAAAATGCAATAAATCGGGCCAATATGGTCAATAATTCTGACGGCGGCCACTTGGCCGATATCAGTTTCTCGGCTTAAGACATCAAACACACATAATCCATAAGCAAAATGTCATTAAACAATTTCAACCGATAGATTTATAAGAAATTTATTCAAACGGACAAGTGAGCACATATGATAAAACGAAGTGGCAAAGATTTTCTGAGCTAATCAATTTTATTTGCTTATATTATTACTGGTAGTTGTTAAAAGAATCGCTTCAAATCCATTTAAAGCTGAGGTAGCCAAAGCTTAAACTGCGGTTGTGTTGATTAGCAAGCTACCCAGCAAACACGAAGTCAAAGAATTTGATGTATGATGCGTTTTATTATTATATTTTATGCGTTCGAATTAAACAAATATTTCGTAAATAGTTTAAATTGTCTAAATATGTTGTTTAATTGAAGAATAAGAGTGCGGCAATTTTTAGTATAAAAAAAAAATTAAGAGAAATAAATAATACCAAGATTGATGCACAATCGAACTGATACTACTTTAAAGCGGAGTTTTTAAACACAATATTAATAAAATCGTCTATATTTACACTCTTGTGGGATTTTGGTATTAATGTGTTTTAAATGAACTCTGTACGTAACCAAATGCATTATATAGTATATCATAAAATAATTTTCGCATCATCAATTTGAAATGAAAGCCGCGTGTTTGCTGGATAAGATCGACGACTAAATGAAAATGCATGAGAATACATATGTCTGAAGTTGTCTCTGCACAATTGTGCTATGGAATGACTAACTATGATTTAAAGCAATTAATTAAAACTTAACTTAGCTTCACTATGATTCGATTTGCACATGTTCAACAATATTTATAGACTTTTGGCCATCCTGATACAAACTGATAAATTTGTGATACATTGCTTGTTGTGATCGTTTTAAACGTCACAATCTCAACAATGCGAATTTATGGAGGAAAAAATGAAACAAACAAAAACAGTCACGATCTTTCCTTTATATCTACATACTCAAAATTGCGAACCCCTGTATCGTCAGATTTAGTAAATAAAATATCAAGTGAAACAAGGAAATAAGATAAAGGATTCTTAGGTGTGTGTTACTAATAATTTTCTGAGTATGTTTTCTGATGATCGATTTTTTTACTCACTTTGTTGTAGCTGATTTATTAATATTTAAATTTTCAACTAGAGACATAAGTGAACTATCCAAATCACCCGTTAAAAGTTTCCCAGTGCTGGCTGGTTGTTGCTGCTGCTGTTGTTGTTGGTGGTGGAGTTGTTGATCTTGAGAGGTAGTACCTGCAGTATTAATATTTGTTTGATATCCTGCTGGTGGTTTACCAACAGTTGTATTTGTGGTAGACGTAATGCCGGGTTTTAAAACGTCACCCAAAGCATCAAAGCCTTGTTTTTATTTTTTTTATTTCAAAATATGTTTGGTTGTGTTTTTTGTTAAACGTTTTATTTTACAACGAATGTGGTTTAAAGAGATAATTTTGCAAATGATTTTGGACGGCCAATATGGATTGAATTTGTGATTTATGTATGAAAGATGGTAAATTTTTTTGTTTTTTGTGCATTTACAGCAGTTTTTTTTTATAATAGTTACAATATTAAAATACCGGCACAAATAAAAGCACACACACACACGCACGTAAAACAGTTAATAAATTACCAAAATCAAACAAATTAAATTAATGAGAATGATAAAGAGAGAGAGAGAGTGTTGCAAATGAGAATTTTATGTTTTTAACCAAAACCACACATATACACACACACACACATGAATAGATAAAAACAAAGTAGGAAAATGAGATGATAACCACCATTTTGTAATTTTGTTTTTAATTTTATATGAGATTCCACCATTATTTTTACACGTAAGTTTTTTTTGAATTGTTTAATAATTGTTGTTGTATTTTTAATAAAACAATTTATATTAAGATTTGTGCCACCACAGTATTTTAGACAAATAAATGGGATGTTTTTATTGTTTAAATTAAATAAAACATAAAAAGAGAAGAAGAAAAAAATATATTCGCAAATAAATATTGATGAATTTGTTCTTAAACAATATTATTTTTATTGATTTTAGTAAAAAAAATGTTAGACGATAAATTAAATATGTACGTAAGAGGAAATGTTGGGAATAATAAAGAACAAAAATAATGATAATTTTACGAACTTAACAAGGGAATTTTAGTTTAACAGCAAAGAAGTTATAATATTTGGCATTGAAATAGATCACTGCTATTAATAAAGTAACTATAAAATCCGTACTAAGACGATATATCGTAAAAGTTAAGATTATATTATCAACCATTAGGCGGGCATAACAAATATAACTAGACACATCTGCCAACAAACATTTGAAAATCTTTGGTAGGAATTAAAAAAAATCGCTGATATTTGGAGGAAGAATAAGCGTTAGATAGCTTACTAATCTCAAAGAACATTTTCTTTCGAAAGTGATTAATCACATACAGTATACATACATACATATGTAAATTTGTGGACAGTTCTAGAACATAACAGCATTATATTTGGTAGTAGAAATCACCACATGTTTAACATATAAATGGGTAAATGGGAAAAATAAAACAGCATAATATTTAGTAGTGTTTATATTAAACAACCTACTGCAGAGTATTACCCATCAACTCAACGTTGACTTATGTCAAATATTTTTCAGTGAATTGCTGAGAATAGTATAACACATTTATGAACTAATCTATAACATTGATCATTTTCGACTGATTTTTGTCCTAAAAAAATATTTTTTTATTTAAAATTTTATTTTTTTCTGGTAGACATGCTTAATGATTTAAAATTAAACTTTTATTTTTGTTTCACATAGACTACATTTACATAAACTGTATTCAGTGATTGGTGCAAAATATCGTAGCTTTTTTGTGAAATTTGACAGAAATTTTGTGTATTTTGTTGTTGGATTTCATTAAAAAGCTACAATATTTTGCACTTGCACTTTTACACGACCATTTGCTCCAAACACTGAATACGGGTATAATGAAATAATTTAAAACTGTAAATGTAGTCATATTCATTTTTATACTCATGATTTTGTTTTTTAAGTAAAACAATTTTTTTGAAAAAGAAAAATAATTTTTAAAAATATTTAAAATTTCTTATTGTTTTCATCATCAATTCGGACGTTGCGAGGCGTTTTATAAGGTTTTGGAAATTTAAAATTAGAGCTAATTTTAACTCAAATAAGTAATTAATACAATTAGTTTTCCAAATTTAATAATTCAAATTTTGCTGTTAAACATTTTTCCACTGCCTTCGTTAAATTAAGGCATTTTTATTCAATATAAAAATGTTTCACTAAGTACAAAAAATAAATGGAAAAAAACAAATATTGTTTAATAAGCTAGCAATTAATTAAAAAATACTAATCAAAAATCGATTCACCATTTTTAAGCAAATCTTGAAATTAAAAACAATTTTCTACAGTTTTTTTGCAAAGTAAAGTGAATGGAAAATAAGTGTTGTGTTTATATACAAAAAGAATCATAACCACCACCGTAAAACTTGTATACTAACACTTTTCGAATAGGCAATTTATGCATTTTTTAAATTTAATATTTAAGAATATGATTTAACCTCGAAAACTTTTTTGAAAATCCTATAAACAAGTTTTGTATTTTCTTTTTCAATTTAAAAATAGTCTGCGAATTGTGTCGGTAAATATTTCCGTATTTATTTGAATTAAAAATTAACGTAGAAGATTAAATAAATTACCTTAAATAAATAAGAAGTTTAATG
This sequence comes from Phania funesta, assembly GCA_963932375.1. Taxonomy (NCBI): domain Eukaryota; kingdom Metazoa; phylum Arthropoda; class Insecta; order Diptera; family Tachinidae; genus Phania; species Phania funesta. The sequence continues at coordinate 93,987,790 of OZ010652.1, read as the reverse complement.
ACAAAGATAACAGAATTTATGCAACAAAATATTTTCTACAAAAAAAGATTTTAAAATGTGCAGTCAGTTTGGAAATGTGAACTTTTGTATATTGCACTAAAATATAGTACATTTCGAAATCCACATCGTTTACACTGCGTTTTTTGATATTAGAATGATTTCATTTACATAATACCAACAAGGTTATGGCAACAAAAGAACATTATTGTATTCTAAGTGTCGACTATATTATACATAAGAAGTTTGTGAATAAATTAACATTAGGTTTACAAGTCATATGGAATGCCCAAATTACATACATATGTAAAAAGTATATACATATAAAATATGTGTTTTTCAGACGTGCAGTAACATGTATCATTTTCTATTTTGGTGTGGAAGACTATTGGCCAACAGCTGTTTACAGTGTTGTTAACTTTCTTAAGAAAAGATAAATAACCAATAATTTGTTGTAACTACTATTAGTAATGATCACAGACTTATATCTATATATTAAAGGTTAAGAAAATAATAATTATTATTATTAATTATAACAAATAAATGAATAATTTTATTTATAATTAAGTCCGTACTTTTTAAACTTCTTTTTATTAAGAATGCAAGTAAATTAGATGATATATGACTATATTTCGTTGTCAAAGAGTTTATTTTTTCTGTATTTTTATAACAATTATTAATTAAAAGCAAATTTTATTCTTGAAGCGTGGTATAGCAACACCCAAGCAACGGCCGACAACTGGCACCCACACAGACTGAGTGCTCTGTCAAAGTTCTGACTTATATCTCCTCGTGGTGTCGGGCGGTAGCAGGTTCCAGTCTCTTCAAGAAACCTAGCTAAGTATGTCGAGAGGAGAGAAGTTAACACCCTCTTATAAAACTCCACTTTCCATGGTAAAACAGCATTTGCCAAGGATGCATGGACGATAGGGTGCTTGGTCTTTTGCACGTGAACACTAGACACCAGTCGATCTCGTTTAAATAGAGACTTGCCCGTGCATATGGACCTCTGTGTGGGTGGACATCTTTTTCTCCATTACAGGCCAATTATTCAAGTGGGCGGGTCAGTCCACAAAGATACTCCTCAGGAAGAGACTGAGATGGTAGCGCACATTGTGTGTGAATGTCCAGCACTGGCTAGCATGGGCTTATGACCACGGGCAGATACTTGGTAAATGTGAATGCTAGTCAAGAGTAATGGCTGGTGTTAGCACGAGATCCGATGAAATTAAGGTAGTCGAGAATACCAAATCAGTTGCCTGAAATCAATTCGATAAACGATGGGGGTCAAAAAGTGACCCACAAAGATAATAACACTTTCTCAAATACTATGAAGGGCAATTATTTTACGTGAAAACTCAAAAGAAAAACTGTTCAAGGTGTATTATTCAGTGCGCATTAGACATTACCTGTTGATTGGTACGATATTATCAATCTTCCCTACATATCTCATAAATTGGAACAGAGTACTACTAGGCTTAATATAAGGGTGAAAAATGAACGGACTTGAGCACGAACAATATTATTAATTCCACTATTACCCACAGAAAGAGGTTTTAGGTACATTTTTGGAAGTCAAAATACAGACCGAAAGATAAAATTTAAATAATATAGAAGAGTTTAGGTAAAGGAAATTATTAGAAATTTATGAAAATTTTTCACTTTCAATATCAATTTCCATCAATAATTTTCTGGATTAATATGTTTTCAATTTACTAAATATTATTTTCTGTACACTATCAAGTAATTACTGTGTGGTTGACATCACTGGATGTTTTTTTGCAGTTGCTGCTGTAATTATGTTGCATAAAGCAATTTCAACTATTTTGGGATACAAAGATACTCCTCAGGAAGAGACTGAGATGGTAGCGCACATTGTGTGTGAATGTCCAGCACTGGCTAGCATGGGCTTATGACCACGGGCAGATACTTGGTAAATGTGAATGCTAGTCAAGAGTAATGGCTGGTGTTAGCACGAGATCCGATGAAATTAAGGTAGTCGAGAATACCAAATCAGTTGCCTGAAATCAATTCGATAAACGATGGGGGTCAAAAAGTGACCCACAAAGATAATAACACTTTCTCAAATACTATGAAGGGCAATTATTTTACGTGAAAACTCAAAAGAAAAACTGTTCAAGGTGTATTATTCAGTGCGCATTAGACATTACCTGTTGATTGGTACGATATTATCAATCTTCCCTACATATCTCATAAATTGGAACAGAGTACTACTAGGCTTAATATAAGGGTGAAAAATGAACGGACTTGAGCACGAACAATATTATTAATTCCACTATTACCCACAGAAAGAGGTTTTAGGTACATTTTTGGAAGTCAAAATACAGACCGAAAGATAAAATTTAAATAATATAGAAGAGTTTAGGTAAAGGAAATTATTAGAAATTTATGAAAATTTTTCACTTTCAATATCAATTTCCATCAATAATTTTCTGGATTAATATGTTTTCAATTTACTAAATATTATTTTCTGTACACTATCAAGTAATTACTGTGTGGTTGACATCACTGGATGTTTTTTTGCAGTTGCTGCTGTAATTATGTTGCATAAAGCAATTTCAACTATTTTGGGATACATTTCTAAAGATATTCGAATGAAATTTAATTGCCGAAATAGTTTAAAAATATATTTTTAGGCAGGCAATACTTTTTCGAAAACCTTACCCGCATATTAATCTTACAATCCTTGTGGCAGCAAGCGAAGAAAAGAAGCGTTTGGTTGTTGCTCTCTCCCCTTCACGAATGGCGCCAGAATCATTTAAGATCCCAGGATAAAGGGACAAAAAGGTTTTACTAGATTAAGAAGGCCTAATTATATCCTTCAGTTTTCCTCTGTTGCAAACTTGGACTTTGACGAGCAGACGACTGCCAAAAGATACATATACATATATGTATATACATTCATAGCTTCATAAAAATACTGAACGTAAGAACGATCTCTAATTTATTTCAACGGAAGAACATACCATTATTAGTGTCTGTATTGACTAAATAAAGACTTCTATCACGGCTGTGATATTTTTCCGAGCTTACAGAAAAAGGACTGAGCGTAGTAAATATTAAATTGAAGCAAATTGAGTTGGTTCTGTGATGTAAACTCTTATTAGAGATATTTCGTGATGATCATGACAACCCTTACATAAGTTAACCTTCGATAAAAATTAAAATGGTTCGAATTTCATGAATTTTAAATTGTGAGTCATTGCAAGATACATATTAATTTCAATCTAAAAACTTGGATTCTCCACTAAAGGTTTCATTTCTATTAAGGCTTCATTATCCTTATATTCGCGCGATCAGTTCAAGTGTAGGGCGGTAGACTAACAGCCGAACCTAAATAAGAGCGTTGCGTTAGCAGCAGGGTACGTAGTCACAGTATATTTGAAGTAAAATGTATGTCTCTGAAAGCACTGTAGCTACGTAACCTGCTGCTAACGCAACGCTCTTATTTAGGTTGGGCTGTAAACTTTGTTCTTTTTTATATAAATTCCATTAGAGTTCCACTCTAATTAGTTCCCCAACTAAACATGTAACATATTTAAATATTTAGCATGTATTACACAGCAATAAAAAATTAAAATAATAAAACCAACCAAAAGTTGTATAAAAAAGACAAATATTGTAACTCAAAAACAAAAACTTTACGAGTTCAAAATTGCATAGAAAATAAGAGACGAAAATTGAAATAAAATTACAAAAACAAAATTTTTGGGACGCTAACAAAAAAGGTATAAACATATTTTTCAGGATCCAAAAATGATAAATAGAATTACAAAACACATAGTTTCACAAACAGTATACAGTCCCGTGTAACTAGCACATCGGTAGAAAAAGCAAGCAGCGTACAAATCTACTTGGTATAAGATTACAAGACTCTGGCGAATAAACATTTACTACAACAAACAATAATCGCAGTGTATGAAAACAATGCGGGATACTGCGCTAAGGAGCACACACACGGTGGAATAGTGAAGAGAGTATATTAAATTTGTAGGTGAAAGTGTTTTGATATTTCTATGGACTACAAAATGTACTGTATGCCTTATTCAGGTTCTTTGGGTAAGAAGCAATAATGTGGTTTTTTTTTAATGTTGTACTTTAAATTTTGTTTAGTTCACCTGATGTCAGAGAAATCGGTTGAGATGAAGGCGTCATAAAGAGATTCGTTTTGGAGTTAATGGAAGTCAAATTGTTGGCTACATTTGCTACATTATTTATTGTTGCTGAAGCTAATGACGGTGATGTAGAGGTTGCGGTATCGAATAAAGTTTCTGATGGTTCCATTGAATCAAAAAATGGATTTGCTAATGCTGCTCCAGTTGCTATAGGTTTTCAATATTTTTGAAAAATACCAATTTTCGCACACATTTGTATACGCACACGCATAAACATATTTAGTATTGTTTTGATATCGGGAATAAGTTTTACGTAAAATATAAGTACAAAAAGAAAAAGGAGGAAATAAAGAAAATTAAAATAAGTTTTGCACTAAAATGGAGTTAATAAATAAAATTATTTAATTATTCTATTAAAACACACAACACATTAATTATAAAGTTTGTTAACAGTACGAGCCGTAAATATTAACAGCTCGGCAAAATTTCGAAAAAAACAATTCACAAGCGAAATCTCTATTAAGCCTTTAAATGTAAAATGGATAGAAATTTATTCCATTGGATGGAATTCGTATTTTGTCTGGAAAGTTCTAAATACATTCTTAATAAAAATCGCGTCTGAATGAAGAGAAAGTTAGGTTTGGCTTAACTTTTTGTACTCGTTTACTCACTATTGGGAAGTCTTCTAATTGGACTTGCCACTGTGTTATACGAGAGAGATTGTTGAACGCTGGAAGTTTACAACGTACTGCACTAAAGCCAAGTAGACATTTAAACTTGAAAAAAAAAACTTTTATACAAATAAAATACTTTATTCTTAATGTGCTGTGTGTTACTAACAGAATATATGAACATTTTTTTTAAATAATTTAAAAACAAACTTAACAACACTTAATTAAAAAGTAAAAGCCACAACTTATTTCTAAAATTTGTTATAAACAAATTACATTCTATTTAAATAAATCAATTAGTTTATGTATTCGTTAGTTAGCAAAAGTAGAAAGTTATAATATCCAAACTATTTAAATGAAACATGCTATAATACGTTAATAATTATAATAGTCAAAAACCCAAATAAAACTTTTAACAAAAATTTTAATTTAAATTAAATATAAGTTTTAAATTGAAATCGTGTTACATATTTAAAAAAAGTAGTATGTATTATTTAATTAATATTAGAAATTTCATAAAATATTGATGAGATATTGTTTACAAATTATTGCTAAAATAATTAAGAGGATTGGAATTTATAGTCCGAGTGGGGGAATTAAAACAAGAACCATTATTTGAATTTAACGAAACGAACCAAAAGTTAAAGTAGTAGACACATTTCAAAAACATACCGTTTCAAACTTAAACTTACCGGTTGGTTCAGTATTACCAAATACCGATGAGAAATTGCTGTCAGAAACAAAAGCGTTTGCCGCTGCCGAAGGCACAGCAGCTCCATTGAAACCTTAAAATGGATACAATTTCAAAATTAGTAACAAATTCTATTAATAGCTTTTTGATTGCTAAAACAACTTAATGGTAGCTTAACAAAACATGTGTGGAAAATTAAGAAATATTAAAAATAAACTCCTCCCAAACTCCCACCTAGGGCACCAAGTGTGCATGAACATCACCTTTCTTAGAGACATGCCCCTACAGTATGATTAACAAAATATTAAATGTCAAAATTAATACATCTTTATACGCTGTATATGTGAATGGCTGTATATAAAATTCAGAAGCGAAACAAAAGTTAAAATTTCTGACTTCTTTATAAAGCGACGCGAATAAATATACCTTAAAACTTTAAAAGTAATATACATATGTATAAAATAAAAATAAATATGTATGTCTACTTCGAATCCAAGGATTATTCCAAGTCTACAAACCGACGACTTGTATGTTTTGTGGAACTTATGTAGGATTCTTATACTTCTTCAAAGGCTTCGCATTAAGCTACTGATTTTAAATTTATGCCAAGTTTTAGGCAGTATTAAAAAGCTTGAGTACTAACATTTAAATATTTATAGAAATACTTGCGTTCCGGGGAGACCTCCTTCTACATATATAGGCATTTAATATGCATTTAAGTGATGGAAAACGAAAAAGGGTGTGATGTGCTATTTTTTGTTTTTTTAATTATTTTCATTGATTTTTATTAATTTGATTACCTTATTTTTGTTATACGAAGTTTATCTCTTGGTCAATATATTTTTAGTTATAATAATTTTAAAATGGTTCAAAAATGGTTTTAAATTCGACCTTCCAAAATATTCATTTTGAAATAGATGGATTTCTATTACATGCGATTTAGATTGCGATATTTCAGGCTGTTGTCAAATATTTGATGCATTTATCAAAAACAAAAAAAAAGTTATATAAACCAGTAACAGCGTCACATATCGGGTCCAGTTGTAAATCTAAACCGCACAGTGACCCACTCACACAGCTTCTTCGATATTGCTGCATAAGACTTATGTACGTCCTGCTAAGATGTTACTTTATTCTTTATTTATTCCTTCATAATAGCGATTTTACGTTTAAATGTAATACTGCATATGACACCTACAACTTCCGTATTATCTTTAAATAGAATACGTATTAATAAACGTTTAATTTTTATTACTAAGGGAACCCTCCAATATGTCTCCTCTGTTTCGATTCATATTCAAAAGTCAGCATTAGTTTCCAAACTACATAAATACCCGGCGAAGACTTTTTGCTTTGTGATTATATTTTAGATTTCCTAGTAGGGCATCCTTATTTGCGTTTGTAGTATCTAGTAAATTAACGTTTTTATCCTGGGGGTCTACTCTGTATTTCGATTCGAAAGAAAACATTTTCGAAACTCAATGTATTAGGCATACAAATTCGAATGATTTTCTTTTCGAATCGTATTACGCAGTAACCCCCCTGACTAAGTTTTTAGCGCTTATTAAAATATTTCGAAAATAGAGCAGTGAGTGAGAGACTTAACTTGAGACAAAGACACGCAAATTTAAGATGCATAGGTTATAATCTGCTGCAAGTGTTTTTCATTGAGATCAGGGACCGTAACGGTTATAAGTTTTATTTTTTGCTTAGAATATGTACGGACTCTTGGCGTAATATTGACCGTAAATTAGTTAATACCAGTTTTAGGGCAGAACATTCTTTTTCTGACAAAAATTAAATTAAGCAAACAAAAAACAATTGTCAAGAAATTGCCATTATGGCACTTGATTCGAAAGTGGTGAAGTCTAGATGTGTATTGACGTGTAGTCAGTCTCTGGCCCTACTTTGACGACAACGTGTCAGAATAGTTCAGGTTCCGACCATGAAGGCATTCGTGGAAACGAGGAACGGCTCGAACCTGGAGGTAGTAAATCCACAGGGGGACATCAATACCCCTGGCCAAACTCTCAAACACGAAACGGGAATGGTCGCTAAAAGAAAAGGCTCTCAGGTGAAAGAAAAGGCTTGCAGATTGTCTAAAATTCGTTGACCTTCAATAGATAAGGAAATGACGAAGACACTACAGGCCCTCGGGGAAAATCGATACTAATTGGGATCATAACGGCGCACTGTATAATTAACGTATGTTGGAGCGTATGGGAATCTCTCGTGGAAGCTGCAGAAGCTGACTAGATGAGGAGGAGGAAGAGTCAGTTCAACGCCTCAGCGAGTGCCCGGCTCTGCAAGAACGCAGGTTCATGTATTTGGTCCATCGAATCTTTCAGGACATGGACTGCCTTAGGGATGCGACACTGAAGACCCTTATAAGCTTTGTGAGAAGCTCCAGGTGGGTTTTGCGGACTGCAGATCGTAGCATCACAAAGGGCCTCATGGCCAACGAGTGAATTCGCTGCATGCGATTTGCCCCCCTAACCTTATCAAGCAAATAAATTTTTAAAAACAAATTCCGAGAACTAGAGAAAGCCAAATGTTAAGTAAACAAATGAACGAACTTAAAATTATAAATAAACTTAAAACGAAATAATAAGAAAAAAAATGCTACCATTGTTATTCATCCAAATATTATTTGAATTTTGAGCACCTGTAGCAATACCTCCAGCACCGCCTGCAAGAGGAGCATCAAACATATCGGCAAAAGGATTTCCCAGTTGTAATAAATCATCCGAGGCTTTTGTGGTACCAGCAGCAGCGGTGGAGCCAGAACCTGGCTGTGCTGAGGCAGCACCAAACAAATCAACTATCGGCTGACCAGCTGCAGCAGCTGGTGGAGACGATAGGAATGGATTTGTTAATGCGGCGTTAGCAGCAGCACCGCCGCTGGTGGGTGAAGAAACTTTATGTTGCTAAATTTATTAACGCACATAAACAAAAAATTAATACAAAATTTCATTATTATCAAATATAATTAGCAACACCAAAATAAAATTCAACTTACCTTATATTGATTCATGACAGCCTCTTCTTCAGCCAAGGCTTGGGCCTTAAGTTGTTCATCTATACCGTTGGTAGTATCAAATTTACTTGAAGCAGCAGCGGTGCCGAACGAAGAGCTAGTAGAAGATAGTGCAGATACAGCGGATTTTACATTCTTTTGGTTGCTACTTATTTATTTATTTACGCAATTAAAAATTTAATTCAAAATATTTAAAAACCAAACTCAAATTATTCGAAGAGCAACCAAAATTATAAGTAAATAGAAGGAGATAAAGGAATTTAGAAAAATATTTAAATTGAAAAGTGAAAAATAATTAAATGAATAAAAACTCAAATTTGAAAAAAAAAATATTAAGTGAATGAGAATTTAGAGTTAGTAAGAAAATAAGAAAATTAGTGGGAAGAAGTGGGGAAAAAGAATAAAACAATAAAAATTATAAATAATTGAGATAAATTTTCAGAAATAAAAATATAATTAAATAAAAATAATTTTATCCAATTAAAAAAAATGTTTAAAAACCTTTTAAAAAATTAAAATAAACTTTTGCAATACTACTAGAAACTCGTAACTTGGACAGCGACTCTCTTGCAACAAAGTAAAATACTAAACGTAATACTTTTATTTACTCAGACGCACTTTGTTCGCCGTATCGAACAAGACATTTTCTTCATTTTGATTAAAATGAAAATAACTTGAAATTGAATTTGTGTTTTTTTAGTAAAGTTTTGAAGTTAAGTATTATAATGCGCGGATCCAGCGGGATGAAAGTATATTATTTAAAGAAAAATACATGAATCTAAATCAACCTTTTACCGATTACTTGCTTTCCTTCCTAGATCACATTTCTATGATCCTAAAATTATCTCTACAATCTCTATAATATGACTGTAGGCTAACAGCAGCAATAAACTTATTTTATTGCTTTCCGTACTCTGCAGGATTGGCTGTAGTCCTACAAGATGTGAATAAATGCTAAGTGCCAATTTATACAGCTTTTTTGTTTGCGTCTTTTCTCAACTTTGTTTTTAAGCTGCTAAGTAAATCCGTGCGTATTTGTACTGTAGACTGTTTTCTTTGCTACTCTCAAGACTTGTCGTATAAGTTTTAATATTCTTTGTAAAACTGTGATGACATTCTTGGCATTATAGCATGTTGTATGACACTGTGGCACTATCGCTCCTATCTTGGAACTTTTTTTGATATATATAGGTATTAATATTAAATACTTTTGGTACTCTTTTGAAACAAACTCGGCACGAAATCAAAATTTGAAAATTCTATCACTTGTGAAATACACTCGAAAATATGAGTGAACAAAGAAAATACGAGAGAGGCAGAGGATAATGCCTAAGATGTCCTCAAAATTCCTATTCCTGCTTTTTTTCTACCCTGCAAGCAAGACCAACCCGTTAGCCAATAATAACAAAAGCAATGACGCTAACAAAATTTGCAAATGTGGTACTGTTGTATGCAGCTTTTTACAAAACGAGATATATTCACTTAATTGTGATTAAAAGCTTATCCATCAACTTGGAATATGGCTCGTTTTATTTGTAAAATATCAACCTTTATTTCGGCAACATAAGAAAGGGATTTTTATTATTTTAGATTTTTGAAGAAATTTCAAAAAATTCAAAGATCTGAAAAGTACTTCTCGAGTTATGCGTAGACACTTAAGTATGTGGTGCAACCACCATAATTTTTATATAACAGATTTTCACGAGACTCAGAGTCAATTCTAAATATGTAAGGGATATTCTGAGAACTTCATAAGGTCTATATAAATATTGAATCGCACTAACCAAATGTTTTCTGTCGCTTTGTTATTGGAGGGTAGTCTGAATAACGTTTCGTACTGAAATCGTCAAATTTCAAAAACGAAAAAACGGACGATTTAGTGCATTCGGAGATAAGTTCGCATAAAATATGTCAAACACCCACAATAAGAAAGCTGCAATAAATCAGTTTTTTAGTTCAATGTTTTTCAGAACATACCCAATTATCAAGGGGTCATCATTCGTCAAGATATTAAATAACTATTCTTCGAAATACTTTAAAGATGCTCAGTAAAAATAGAGGCAGCAGCTACAGCTGCACTAAAACAAATTAAGCTTTATTGCTTGGTGCGAATAATCTTTGATCTCCTACAAATTATTAATATTAAAGCAAAATGAATACAAGCTAACGAAATTGCTATGAAATAATTTTAAGTACATGTTTTGAAAGAAGCACCATCAATTGTATATTAACAAACCTGGCCGATTGTGTAGGAGTATTTGCAGCTGAAATCTTGCGGCCCTCTAGTGTGGCCAGGTGTTGTTCTAAAGCATCCAATAAAGAACTTGGAGCTTTAGTTAAATCAGGTATATCCCCCTTATCGATTCCAACGTTCTGAAATAATAAAATCTCATTTAAGAAACGTAATCTATAATAATAATTTACTTATCTACCAACCTCAGCAACTTTTAAAAATTCCCCAACGCGATCCATGCGCACCAAAAACTTTTTGTACAAATCCAAAGCATCACGAGCTTGTTTCTTATTCATATCGAAATATTTTTCCAACAAATTAATAATACCATCATTGTAACAGGCAAATAAACGTATGAGATCGCGGAATAACAACATAAATGACATGTTAATGACACCTTAAATTATACAAATTCGTTGGTTGAGAAATAAATTTAAAAATAAAATATTATCTACCATTTGTTAAATCATTTGATTGACAATCGAATTCCAATAAAGCATCCAATTGCGCTTGTAAAACGGGCAATGTTTTTAATAATTTATCAGCATGCATGGTACGTAATGAGCCTTCCTCTTTGCTGTTACAAACTCAGAATTATTTGATAAATCACTTTTTACGTTTTAAAGACACAAAGAACTTACCCTCTTTTAACTTTGCAAAAGTCAAAGGCCATTGCACGATAAGACAAAGATTTTTCATTTAAATACTTGGCATAACGTCGTATAAATGGTGACATATCGTAACCTATATTCAATTAAACCAAACAAATTTAAATAATTCCATTAAAATTATTAATCAAATTGTTTTTTTTTTTAATTACAAATAAATCTACTTTATATAAAATAAAAATACAACAATAATAAGTAGCTAAATCATTTCGCTTTGAAGGTAGCAGCATGCTCGAGTGACCTGTATTAGAACAAACGATATTACTATGCCTTTAAGTGGGCGAAATACCTGTCCCATAGCGGTATCCTACAGGCAAAGCCCAATTGGATAAGCCGTGTTCACAGCAAAGGAATAAATAATGAATTATAATCACTTGTTTCTTCTTTATTATGACCAATATTCTCAGCTGCCCTCATTAAACCTTATTTATTAATGCCATCCTTCTATATAAAATGTATCAAGGGTCTGAGTCTCCCACGTAATTTCAGCAAGATCTATTAAATTGAGTAACAGCACAATCATTGCATAATTAGCAAGACAATTAAAAGTTCACAGTATAGATTGCGTTACTGTAACTAAATACTTATTATATTAGTGTCTTTTTATAATGGATAAACAAATTATATATATTCGCAATTATTTTTGAGTCTTTTAAAAATCGCTCTTAGTAAAAAACGTATTCTAAAAGCGTTGAACTCATTTTCGGAGACCAGAGTTTAACACAGTTAAGCCCAACTTTTATTTTTCTTTGTCATCAAAGAAGAAGCGGACAATCCATATTAGATCACCACAGCTTGCAACCTAATTAATCCCTTAGAAGTTCATGAAATTGTGTCCCTTAAAGTTGGTTTATTGGCTAATTATTATTTTTGATTTTTGTCAATTATATTTTGAGATATTGAATAAGAAAGTTTGGAAAAACGATCATTTCGATTAAGATCAATAACTTTGGGCTTTCTTAGCTCAGCATGAAAAAATTATTATTACGCTTTAAATATCAGCCATAAGTATTCGTGTGTTTATCAAATCCTTCAAGACACCAGGTTTCTTCTATAAGTTATTTTATTTGCAAACACTCACTTGGTGTCTCTAACACTCAACTTTATGGTCACTTTGAATTCAAATTCTGTATACAATTTTGTCTTTCACGTGAATGTTACAAAAGCATTCATATTACCGTGTCCATAGCTTCAAAGAACACCTCTTTGGGTTTACTAAACAATTTATTAAATTTGATACGCGCATATGCATGACCGCAGATTGTGCTCATTTGGTCATAAATCTAGCAAAATGAAACTTTCCAAAATGCAAAGGCTAAAACTACGTGGAATTTGTCCCGTTTCAGACCAGTGAGTTGGCCAAATAAATAATACAATTTCATACTTCTTGACTATTCCTTGTAATTATTTATACGGATATAACATAACGTGACTTATTGGCGATTAACCAGACGATATGGCCTTTAAAAAGTATAAAGAATCTCTTTTATGCCAAATAAAAATTGTTTTACATCGACTACGGTATCTCTATCGCTGAAGAAGCATATTTGATATAAAATAAAAAATTAAATTTATTGGTAAAGTCAAGATAAAAACCTGGTAATGCTATTGTATTAGTAAAATTTGCATATTTTGCAATGGCTACTACAAACAGTCGGGAACGGTTTAAAAATAAAGATCGAGACATTCGGAGATTTATTGATTCGTAATCAATGTCACTAATCGTAGGTGCCTGATTTATTTGAATTTAATGACTAATGGTCAAGAAAAGCGCCATTGTTAACAAATAAACAGCCTTTAATTTTGCGAAGATAACCTCAACATGAAAAAATAAAAATGGAGGAAAATATTATGGACAGATGACAACAAAATCATCTTATCTGCTAGAAGCGAATCTAGTAAGTTTCTATTTGTAAACGTGCATGGAGAGTAAGTGTCTCTAGTGATAACTCTGGGTTAAAGTAAGCAGATCAAACGGCAATATAATGGTAATAAAAACCTAGTTTCTGAACATTTCAACTTATCACTTGGTATTGGAAGTTTTTGCTTGACAGCTTAGCGTTGTGAAAACATTAGTATCTCAAAACATTATTAAATTTTTTTATACAAACTACTCTTCTACTATAATATACTCAATATATTTGACATAAAACTAAAATAGATTTAATATTATTTTTTCAAACTTTACTCACCCATTCTGCCACCAGGTACCGACATACCACCATCTTGTTTTAAGCATATTTTACATGGATTGTTTTTGCATTGTTTTTTTTTTTTTTAGAAAAGGAGGGATGAGTAAGAGGAATAGTAGTAGTATCAGTATTAAGAAATAGTAAAGCGATATTTTTGGTTTGTTTTTTATTAAGATGATATATTAATACAATAGTCGTTTAGCAATATATCCAAACAAACAAACAAAAATGTTTGCCATGTAATGATTGAATTTTGAGCAGATATTTGTTTCAATTAGTGCGAGGTTGATGACGTTGATGTTTTGACAGTTTAGAAAGGAAATCAAAATGAAGTCCAAGTTAATGAAGGATAAATTTGTAGTTTTGTGGAGTGTAGAGTGTTTTGGTTGATATAAAAAAGAATAAAAGAAAAAAATTATAAAAAAGCATCACATTGTTAACACAACAATATTAAATAAAGAATAAAAGTTGTATTAGTTTGTATATAATGTAGTTAGCATGATTACTAAATGCATGATTAATTCTGTTTTGAATTTTGAGCAAAAAAGGATCCGAACAGTTTTGTTTTTAAACGAAAGTTGTGTAAAACCATAGGAATTTGGATAGATAGCAATTGTTTACATTTTATATACCTTGTACACCACCCTTGTCCAAGAAATTACTGAGATTGAATGTAGAATTTGATGAAGCTAAATACTGCATAAAACGCTAAAAAATAAAAATAAAACATTAACAATTATGAATTTTTATTATATTAGAACTATGAATATTTTACTTATCGTCCTCTTTTTTCGTAAGCCTCGTAACTACATTTTTTTGGAAATTTATATTATAAGTGAAAAACATTCCTTAGCACTTCTATTACATAACAAAAACTTCAAATTTCCTAATTATGTTTAGTTGTAAACTTATCAGTTTGTAAACTTATCAAAACTAAGGTCAAATTACGGCAGTGGAAATCTATCGAATTTTAAATATAATTTCATTGAAATTTCACCCGATATCGAATGCCGTAATTTGCCTCTAAAGTCAGTTGTCTTTGACATTTCTTTATTGCTTTATTAGCAAAGAGTATAAATTGAATAGATATTTGAAACGAATTTCCACCATCCCTTTTTAAGTTTGCTTTGAAAACAACCCGGTTTTGGCTATGTGACATCTTCAGTATGATTTTCGTTCAACACGAACGAAAAACCGTTATAAATATCCATATCAAATCACCTTGTCGGAAAATCAAATCACGTAATTATGTATTTAATATTTATTAAGAATTACGATTTTGCAGATACGAGGTTAACGTGAAAAGGGGAAGATATTTCAAACTTACCTCGTTGCCATATGCCATTAAATGATGTGTGGTTATTAACGATTTATACACTACCACCCAATTGGCATTTTGTGAACGTTCAATAAGTAAGTTGGCCAAATGTGGTATGGAAACATTGGGTTCATTCGTACAATGCACTAAATCTGTAAAGAAAAAATACATAGAAAATTCAGTTGGGTATTTAAAGCAAAGCAGGTTATATTCAAATATTCAAAGCATGACTCACAAGTGGTCTAACAACTATTATGCTTTGGTAAATACAATTTGGTATTCCTTATTCCCTTCAAAGGTATCAACAAATTGTAGATATAAAATTCCTTAACAGAACGTATTTTATTTTTTATGCTTCCTTGTGATAGTTTGGCCAGATTTCAGCAGCTTTTAACACAAATTTTCTCCCACCTTCTCACGAAAATTGGATCTACGCTCCGCAATGACCCTAGTCACAACGACCCAACGAATTATTGTCAACTCAACGTTAAGTGTTCTTGTAGCAGCTCTGCTGTTGTAAAAAAATTTTCGCGGGGTAAAATTTCCGAACCAATAGATAATGGGCACTTTTCTTTCTGACAAAAATGTTACAGTTGCATTATCTTCATGCCTGTGTTCCTTTCTAAAAACAAATGGAATATTCACGAAAAACAGCATCTTCCTCTCTAAATATGTTGCACAAAAAACTGGGGAATACATACCATGTTTTGTCCTCAACTTAACTTTCCGGGCAAAATACTACTCCTTTTTGCAACTTATTAACTACATTGTTTATTTAATTATCAATATTCCATTGGAATAGTAAAAAGTGCATTACGTTTTGAGGCTATGGTCAATATAAAAAAAGTTCTACATAATTATAAGGCAAAATTTTTTCACAAAGGTAAACGTCATAAATAATACATATGCATTTTAACACTGTGGCTATAATAATGCACCCCTCTGAAAACAAATAATTTGTTTTAAAAGTTTATAAAACACAAATAAATCAAATTATTTGTTGCTTTAGTTATTAATTTTTATTGCTCTTTCAGATGATAAACAATATTCTCTAATTTTTGTGTGAATGTACTGTCTTTAAGAAAGGCGTGCGGCTATAATATTGCATCACAGTCTATGTGGCTTATTTTATTCGTAATAAACTAAGCTTCATAACTAATGACAAACACGGAAAATTTTTCGCGTTTTAAATTTTTTAAGAATTTTTAAACATTTTTTAATCTTTTTTTGCCACTGGTTTCTAAGTAACTTCAAAAACGTTGGAAATATAAAAGAATAACCTGAGAAAAACTTGATGTTAGTTTTATTTCGCATCTTTACTTGTCAAAATCGGAAAAACCTTTCACGAGTTATTGTGAAATATACTAGTGTGACCGTCTCAATAAAGGGGGTTATGTTATTCACGCCCATTAAAAAAAGTCTGAACATGATAGAAAAAAACTGAACACAGATTTTTATAAAGCACGATAAACACTTCATGTTTATCTTTCTTTTGTTTAAAAGGAGGATTTCTCTGCAGACCAGTGTTATCAACCATTAATATTTGCAATTGAAAAACATGAAAAGCGATCAAATGTATTTTAATCGTTGGTTCGCTGGCTTATCGCTTACAAACATAAGCCCGCATAAAAATTATTTAATCAAACAAGTACTTGCACGTACATACATATTTCCAAGTCTGAACTTATATTAATGCAAAATAATTGAAAATAATACGCCTCCTTTAAATCAAAATACAGATTATTTTATTGTACAACCGCCGCAGCGTTTTTGTTTTGTTAAAAATTAACTTTTTGAAATAAAAAAATTCTTATCACGTTCCGACTTTTGTTGGTGCAGAGCAAAGTTTTATTTTGGAATAAAATTGTTCAAAATTTCTGTGGTTTGTTTAATGATTGATGGAATAATTTTAATATATAATAATTAAACTAAATGACATTATTTATATATATATATATATATATATATATATATATATATATATATATATTTATATAATAAGATATGGCATCCCATACCATAACTCCGCATTCACTGCTGTGCTTTCGATGCAAAAATATTTCCTCCTTTCTTAAGTCGTGCAAATAAAAGTTGTATCCATCCGGCCCATGGATTTTAAACTTTTTTCAGAAAAAACAACTTTCAACCACTTATGCGACCACGTCATTTGTATTCTTGGCAAATTGGAGGAGCTCAGCTTTACGATTGTCATTGAGTGGTGGTTTATTTTAAAGTTTTCGACAAACTAGAAACGACTTTAAAATACGACGAACTGTGCAAACGCTTGCTTTAACTCTGCTTTTTTTATCATTTCCGGGGCGAATATGTATGAGTTTATAACTAGTCTGCAAATTTGTTGCTTTTCTCTACGCGTTGTTGCCGTTTTGATGCGCCCTCTGATGTTTTTACCAAAGCTTTCAATGCTGTTCAAGTAACTGTATATAACTGTTTTCCCCTTTTTATGATTTTTGATACTTGGGCGGCAATCAGTCCACTGGATTGTAAAATTGCAATTTGTTCATTTTCGTAAGTGTTAAGGGCTTTTGTGCGTTCTCTTTTTTCATTTTTTACTTAAAATAAAATTATTTAATTTGTATACTATTATAATGTTCGTCGATTATAATTGCAATACATGGTCTACTTTTTTAAAATATGAAAATTCATTACTTAAGTGATGCATAAAAAAGTCTTAATTTATTATAGATAAATAAAAAACACAAATTAATAATAACAATTTGGCTTTTGAAGTTCCAAAATATTGAAATCCCTCAACATCTGGTTTACAATATATGTATGTACATACATATATTCGGCTGAAGTTGATCAAATTAAATTCCTTATGTAAGTGATTCGCAGATTCAGCACTCATGCTTAAGAAAAATATAAGAGAACATTTGATTTTTTTAGAAGAACAAGGCTCGCATTCTTTTGTTTATTGTTTACGTTTTATTTACTGTTATCTCAGTTTTAGTCTATAATTTGTGATCAAACTGAAAGTTATTACAGAATTGAAAAGAAAAATAGAAAAGTGTTGTAAAAATAATATGTGCTCTATAATCGTGTTTTGATGTATGGACTGTAGGAATTTTTTTAATTTGGCAGCCTAAACTATTCCACTCCAAAATGTAACATCCGCAGGACCTAAAATCGTTGCTTCTATAGCAGTCTGCCTTTTTGTTCAAATTATGGATTTTCTTGACCTTTTTAATTTCACTTATTAAATTTTTCAAGCTCGAAAATCATTTTTTATAAAAAATGCTTTTAATCTTTTCGATATTTCGCTACTCCATTGTGTAGCATCATCAGGAAATTATTTTTAATAAAAAATGTTTCTTATATTTTTTATAATATATTTTTTATATATTTTTAAAAAAGTATTTTTTATAACAAATGCTACATAAACGAAGTAGCGCAATATCGAAAAGAATAAAATATTTTTTTATAAAAAAAAATTAATTTAATTTATTAACAACATTTTTAATGTTAAGTTTCGTTAACTGTATTTATATTTTTTTTTATTAAAATTATATGGAGCTGACCTTTTTTTAAATTTAATTTATTAAAATTGTCCAAGCTTGAAGGTCTTTTTTTTTTTAAATTATATTTTTATATTTCGATATTTCGCTACTCCATTGTGTAGCATCATCAGGAAATAAAAATAACGAACCAATTATATATTAGTGAAAAAAATTATTGTCACAAAAATTCAAAAATTTTCCAAAGTTTTTAAATAATATAACATAATTCAAAAACTCCTAAAAATATACTTATATTAACTATCTTATTCTATGAACTAAGTGTCTATAAATCTGTGCAACATTATCTGAGTCTGCCTTAAAATTAATGCTTTGTGTACTAGGTGTATTAACAATTTGTAACATTTCTAATATAAAACGGCGCTTATAATTAATTTCTGTATTTAAAACCGATGCGTTTTCAAAGTTAGGATAATGATTTGATTCAAAACAATGAGAAGATAATGCTGTATTAAGGGTATGTCTGCAATTAAGATTTAATTTATGTCCAGCTATCTTATTCTTCAGTTCATTTTTTAAACATAAACCTTATTACAAGTCTCCTGATCATTTCCCTTACAAGGAATTTTATAAACTATATACATGCCTTATCCAATTTATGAATCCTATCTTTGGTTTTACCAAACAACCTATTCAAAGTATTATAAACTTTGAAAGTCATTTTGTATTTCTCCTTATCAAAAAATTAAGCCTTATTTAACCGCTCTGATATTCCTGGTATATATGTAAACGTCTTGTATATCTTTGGCTCCAATACGTTGCTTATATTACGTTCTCTCCTAAGATTATACTAATTAATTAATTTATAAATCAGCTCCTTTGGAAAACTATTCTCGTCTAATATATTCCTAATCTTTTCTTTATTCTTTATTCACTTATAGTAAGCACTCTATTTATAAAATTCTTAGCTGTGTTTATAATAATAGCTTTATTGTGCTTTGAATAATAGTTAATAATTTTTCCCGAAGCTGTTGGCTTCTGGTATCAATCCATTATCAATTCATTACCTCGCCTTATTATCCAAGTATCTAAATAAGAAAGTTTTGAATCCTGCTCTTTTTCTATTGTAAATTTAATATTATTATTAAACGAATTAAAAGTATCCAACATTGTACTAATTGTACCCTCAGAAATAATACAGAATAAATCGTCAACATATTTCGTCATCATTCGAGACTTTTCATCCAATTTTTCTATACACGAATCTAATAACTCCTCCATAACTATATCTGCTACAATTGGAGAAGCGGGAGAACCCATTGGAAGACCTTCCTTTTGTACATTATTTGTAACATTATTTTAACAACATTTTTAATGTTAAGTTTCGTTAACTGTATTTACATTTTTTTTAATATTTAAAAAAGCCTCGTGTTATTTTTGTTTTATGTTAACTTTGGAAAATTTTTGAATTTTTGTGACAATAATTTTTTTCACTAATATATAATTGGTTCGTTATTTTTATTTCCTGATGATGCTACACAATAGAGTAGCGAAATATCGAAAAATAAAAATATAATTTTTTAAAAAAGACCTTCATGCTTGGACAATTTTAATAAATTATATATTTTTTTTTTAATATTTTTAAACCTCAGGTTATTTTTGTTTTGTTAACTTTGGAAAGGTTTTGATTTTTTGTGACAATAATATTTTCATAAACATATAATTTGTTTGCTATATTTATTTCCTGATGATGCTACACAGTGGAGTAGCGAAATAATAAAAATTTAATTTTTAATTTAATTAATCAAATATTTTGATTTTTGCTATTTTTATAAAAATGTAATAAAGATTTTTTTATTTAAACAAGAAGCTATTAGTAATTAAAAAAATTAAAAACGCAAAATATAAAAAAAACCTATAACCGATTTAAATTAAAACAAAATAAAAATTAAAAACTTTGTATTCATACGTTTTGAAGTCAGCCATTATGTAGTTATGTTACGATATTTTGTATTTTAGGTGATGATATACATATACTATGGATACAGATCTCTACATAAAAAAAGCCAGAATTGAAGGAAATTTTTGATACAACCATTTTACATTACGTGTTCAGCAACTTGATTAATTATTATGCCATATTTCGAAAATAAAATAAGAAATTAAAATCCAAACTGTAATAAAACATATTTCCCTTCCCAACACAAAATGGATACGCGCCTGGTTAAAACTATATTTAATAACGCGTCACAGTCTCAAATGTATGTAACATTGTTTATAAATGCGCGGGTATACTAAATGCTGGCATTAAGTTAATTGTTTATTTAACTTGAAAATAAAAACAAACCAATTAATATTTATTTTAAAAAATTCCTTTGAAATTATCGAAAACATAACCTTTTTACACACATTTTCTGCCTGCATTATAACAATTTTTCATACAAAAAAGGGATTTCCAACATATACTGGCCGAAGCAGAAACGGAATAAAATAAACTGTGCTTGATTTATGAGGTTTGAAATACCATATTCGTATGTCATTATATATAAAATGTACCCAAAGAAAATTCGACTTCCAGAATGCGCTTCGTCAAGAACATTCATATGCCCGAAATCATTTTCAAATGTTGACGCCATATTCAAATTTTTTTTTTAATTTAAAGTTATATTCGGCTGAAAAAAACACCCTATACATATACAGGATAAAAGGAAGTTAAATACAAAAATATAATGTTTGTAGATATGTTAAGTAGAAATTAGTCTCACTTAATATTTAATATATGTACATATATTTGCTGTTACATGCATTTTGGTAAATATTTGCCCCGTCTGACCGTCTGTGATTTTTATATTTTCTGTGATAAACTCTTTGAGTTCTTTTGTTTTGTATAAACCGGGGGATGGGATTCTGTAATTCGACGAAAATTCACCACCAATTTGGAATATTTTATTGCCGATATTGCGTGTTGCAAACATCCGATAGATTGTGGAGTAAATATTACTTTAGTTTGTTTTGGTTACCTATCACCAAACTTTTGCAATTTTCCCAAATGCTTGAGTTTCTAGTCGAAATTTCCCATTTTGCATTGGTGTTCAATTCAAATCTAATTGATGCAGGCAAAGTTAGGCGAAGTTGTTTACTCTTCTTTCATACAGTAGTTACACGGATTATTATATGTTGAACATAATATTGACTGTACAAAAATGTTCATCATGTTTGGTAACATATGACTTCATTTGTGATATATTCACTCTTATTTTATTTGACGTCGTCAACACTACACGATCTTTTCATGTGAAAGCATTAGGATTCATTAGAAAGCAAGAATTTGCACAAGGATTTTTCACCCTTATCTTCCTAATGTTGCCAGTAAACAGTTTGTCTTGATCGATGGAGAACGCGCTGGCTGGAAGATACTTCAGTAGAGCGTATCCAAAATTGGCTTAATTCGTTTCTGGCTTAAAAAATAAGCATTTCTTTTGGCACATAATTCATTTAGTCAGAAAGATCGAGAAGTCACAGCTAAGGAGGCCAGTACTTTAAATGACATGGTAACTGAAAATTCCATTAAAATAAAGCCATATTTGAATATCCCAATAAAACAGTAACATATTTCGACTGCGTATTTCTGTTCGCTCGTTTTGTGCGAAAGGATGTACATCGGCAGCTTTTGTTTATAGACGGATTTGACGCAATACGCTTTTTCTTTGGCAAGTTTGAATTATTATGAATATGTTCTTAAAAAAATGTCAAGAAAATAAAAGATATTTAATACACTACTCTAAGCTACAGCCATACGCCATATTATTCCTCTAGTTACCTCAGATAAATAAAATACAACAGATCGTTTTATTTATTTATCTCACGCACACGCAAAATCTAGTTTTATGTTGCTCAAGTGACAGCAGAAATATATACGACCTCTACATTATTTACAAAGTGTTTAAATACTTGTATGTATATGTACATAGTTTTTTATACATTTATGGCTTAAAGGTCTTGAAGACTTATTGACAATATTTCCTAACGTATAAAAATTTCTGAATTCGCAAGCATACACTGTGTTTCAAAAATGTGTTCAACCCCCTTGTTAAAAAAAAACTGATTTACATCCTACTAATAGCCCTTTTAATGATTTTATTTAATTATTTATTTAAATAAATAAATTCATAAAATAGTTCCTTAAATAGAATTAATACTATTTTTTAGCCTATACGATATACATAGATATGTCTGTCATTAGATTAGAAAATATAAACATATTGGTTATTTTTGCCTACATCTTCATCTAAGCCTTCAAGGCTTAGTATTACATATCATGAATAAATAAAAGTAACATCACAGTTAACTAACAGCTGTTTTCATATAAATAGTTTTCCACATCAAAATAGAACATGCACTAAATAAAAATTATCACATGTTATTGCATGTAGCACATGAAAAACATGCATGTTATGTTTTGAAAAGGCCACACATTATGTTTTACTTACATATGTAAAGTTCACTTTCCATGTGACTTGTACATGTAATGTGAACGCAGCTTAAACATGTGATGATTTACTTGTTTAAATTACCTAATAATTTAAAACACAGATTGAAGTTTTTCACACGTTAAGGCTTATTCGTAAAAAAAATAATATTTTATTGAAATACCACTGAAAATGTTTTAATGTATTTTGAAGAAAACCATGATTTTAAGGTAAGGTCATAATTAGCAAATATTTGACGAAATAAATGTAACCACTAAAAAATGTATATGTACAACATACTACCTACAGGGTGTCCGCCGTTAGGGATACTACTTTGTTTGCTTATAATTTTCGATTATAAAGGCCAATCAACATCACCATTCCTTGAAATAACTTGTTGTGGAAAGAGTTCTCGCAGTAATTCCGGCACCGTCTTGTGGAAACCACATGTTAGTCAAGCCCAAAGCATGCAGTTGTGACGTTAAAAAGTTTTCAATCATATCACGATATTACTCCCCATTGACAGTTACCGTTACGTCGTTTTCAGTTTCAAAGAAGTAAGGTCCAATGATTCCTCCTGACCAAATTGCACACCAGACTGTCACTTTTAATGGATGCAAAGGTGACTGATGAATAATTTGAGGGTTTTCCATTGCCCAGAACCGACTATTCTGTTTATTCACATATCCATTCAAATGAAAATGTGCTTCGTCACTCATTATGATTTTTTCATGGAAATCTGGGTTGTGATGGGCAAGCTGTAGCATCCTGTTCTCTTGTGTCAACTGAATCTTAAATGGAAACAAATGCAAATCTTTGTGCAAAATTGTGGCCAAAGTTGTTCTTTGAAGACCAAGCTCCTGAGCACGGTGTCGAATTGAGGTTGATGGATTGTTTTGAACACATTCTTGAACAGCAGTAATGTTTTCAGCCGATCTTGCAGTACGTTGTAGTCCATGCTTGGGCCTATCAGATACAGTCCCTCTTTCTTCGAAATCATTCAGTACACGATAAATAGTGCGTCTTGTTGGCACGTTGTCGATGATTGATTTTGATAAAATATTTTAACGATTAAAACACGTTGGTTTACCAAATATTTTTCCATAATAAATTTTCCACGTCTCAACTTCACGACTGCCAAATATGAACTGTCAAGACTAATGTTTACCAAAATGGCGGCAAAACAAAGTAGTATACCTTTCCGGCGGACACCCTGTACATAAATTTTGGTTAAAACAAATATTCATTAAATTCTGGTGATTAAAACTATCGATTGCCTAATACCTGACACGCTAACTACTTAAGCTACATTATCCTAATTATTACATTATTTATCTTTATTTTATTCTATATATATATACCAGTATGCGTTGTAATAATTAACACAAATTTGCTTTTTGGCCATTTCCATGTGTATTTACGATTATTGACTAATTTACGCAAATGTAGCTGTTCGACTTTCAACAAGAGAAACAAATCGTTCTTTGCTATATATGTAGTTCCCCATTGGATAGTTTCAAACTCTTCGGCACCGGCTAAGCCAGCCAGCTATAAATCGTTATATTAATTATAATACACATACGATTGTTGGCGGTCGCATTCTCTTTATCCTGTGGTGAGACCAACGCCTGATAAGCTGTAGGTCAAATGCCGACTCAAAACTCGAAATGTTTACCCTTGTTGGTTGACAACACCTTTCCTTAGCAAATGCGGCAAATTTAATATTGCAGATTTTTGTAGTCGTTCATTAATGAATGCGGGCTTGCTTTTAAATTTTGGTCAATATAAAGGAGATGTATACATCTTAGTATCACTCCTTGCAGTGATTTCATATATTGGCTAAATTCAAATTATTTATTTTTGGTCAATTCTAGATTGGTTTCAATATCTAATATTTAATAAAATCGACAAAGGTAACAATGCATAATTTAATGTCAAAATGTTAATTCACCTAATCGCTAACAACTATAGCAATGTACTTTTTACATTTTTCTCCATAGATAAGAGTTTCTGTTCTTATACAAAGTTCTCTATTTTGGATTTTGCATAAAAACTATGGAATAACTTACACCTAATTCTTCATACCATGGAAGTTTAAATTTGTTTTTAAATTTTCTTCAAAAGTAACTGCTAAAAACCTCTTGTGTTTATGCGGTGGTTTTTAAGACGACTTGTTTGTGTAGGGTCTATTTTTCAATTTATGTACAAATATCTTTTGTCATCAAGGTGATGACAAAAGCAGAAAAGGAATGAAACAAAATAAGAAGAATACGAATAAATATAAAGAGAAATACAAGAAATAAACACGGACAACAGAATTCGTGGTTTTTTGTCAATTCCCATTTCTTCTCTACCCCGTTCGCCAACAAATAACAAAGACATGGGTTTAAAACATCGTATAATTGGATGTTATTCTTCTCTAAAATGTGCAACATTAAACGTGTAATTTTAACATTTTTTTTATCAGTAAAAGATATTTAAAAAAATAGCATTTATTTTTACACTAAAATTAAATAAAATCAATGATGCAATTATGAAGCAAAAAAGTTGGCAAAAAGCAGTTGGCGCATTAAAATATTTTACATTTAATTTTATTATAAAACAAATTTCTTCTGCATTCCCAGACATGCAACGCCTCTGTTTCAATAAAAAAAAAAGGTTCACACAATATGATGTGATATTCGTAATTTCTTAGTTTTTTTGCAAATGTTATTATGTCATGGAATCAAAACCATAGGGATTGAATATTTCAAATGCAACTTCTGGGTCGATACTCGTAGATTTTATGGAGACAAACAAACAAGCCAAGGAACCCTAGCACTCAATAACCAAAGAAACATGACAAAACAGATATACTCTATAGTTATTTGTTTAATCTAAGAGAATGAATTCATAATATAGGAAAAATCGACCTTTTTATGACCGAGCGCTATTAATTATACTTCTGAAATATCGGAAATATTCATTTATTTAATTAATTTTTTTATTTATCTATTACTGGACTAGAGCGAACCGGAGGAGAATTACAATGAGTATTCTGGGTATAGTTAGAAAAGAGATTTGGAAGACTCAGACGCCGATGAAACGCATGAAGAAAAGTAGTGAAAAGACTGTATCGGAAGGCGTTATTCGAGTATATACACAATGAGTGTATGGAGAACAACATCAGCCTTTTTACCGATGGTTGTCTTATCGCTGCAGGGCACGAGCAGGTGTATACTAAACTGAGGTGAAATTGTCCTGTAGCCTGTGTTTGAAAGTGTACGTGTCCGTTTACCAGTCAGAATTGTTTGGGTTGCTGCATGCTTTGGATCACCTGCTAGAGAGTCGTATGCAGGGAAAAAAGGTGCTCATTGCACTTGACAATCAGTCGGTTATAAAACGCGTGGTACAAGTGTATTTTAACAGATCTAGTAAAACTTAAACAGATATAACTCATTGAACGAGGTAACGTTTATGTAGTTTAAAGGATGTTAGTCGCAGCTGGGAATTAAGCAACAGACTAACTAACAAAAAGAGTTGCACTGTGGAATGGCCTAGTGCGAGCAAAGGTCCTACAATGGGTAGACTCATAGAGCGAGGCTACTTCATGTACTAGTAGTACCTTAAGCTGGATTACTGCGGTAGTGATAGTCATTCAAATTTAAAGTATCATCTGGCAAAGGTGACACGCGAGGATGATACTTGCGGACTGTGCCTGGAAGAGGCTGAGACTCTAGCGCACATTGTGTGTAAATGCCCAGCAATGGCTAGCATAAGGTTAAGGACCACGGGCAGACACTTGTTAAATGTGAATGCCGTGGATACATATAATGTAAATGAAATCCCTCAAGTAGCCGGATACTTGGCCTCTGATGTAACACCAGTGGAATAGAGTCATCAATGTTTAAGACGGAAAAACAAAACTGATATTCAGATGAGCAAGTAGACAAACGACTCTGAACACACAAATCATGGTTTTTATTTTTGTAACGAAAGTATTAACTCCATACAAGCTCTGTTGAAATTATGTACCACGTATGAGCTAATCTCTAACATGTGTTAGTAATTCATATGGCTGAAAGTGAGTACATGAGAGTTAATTGTGTTTAATGAATTAATTTTGTTGATTATTACAAAATACCGTTAGGAGTCTAGTTGAATTGTTTAAGACATTGCACAAGTTTTCGTATTTATGCCTGGGGCACAAATACTTTCTATACAATATGTTTATTGTTTATTTTAAAATTGTATGAAAAATTGAGCAGAATGACAACAGCAATATCAGCTGGTTTAAAGAAAGTGAAACTAAGTTGCATTGTTATTTGAACAAAGAATACAACGATAATTAAATTATTAAAATACCAGCAACAAAATGAACGAAATCGTCAACGATGGTGACAATAACAATAACAAAAAACAACGATAAGTATTTATTAAGTTCATTTCCTTTATGTAAAAACAATTTTTCTGGAAGATTTTCATTATATGTATGTGTTTGCGAAAAGGAAGAAAAAATTGAAACAAAATACAAACTAATGAGAGCAAATATATACAAACATAGAATGGGCATAGAAATGACTAATCGCCAGTTTGCTGGAATATGAAACTACATGCTGTTTTCTTAGGCGGCATTGTCCTACAACTTAGCATACACCCACAGAAACTAATACAGCGGTGCTTAATCCTATGAACTTGGGATAAACTGCAA
Source organism: Phania funesta (assembly GCA_963932375.1). NCBI lineage: Eukaryota > Metazoa > Arthropoda > Insecta > Diptera > Tachinidae > Phania > Phania funesta. Next base: position 93,960,212 of record OZ010652.1, on the reverse strand, counting down.
ATTTTTGTACTCAGCGCACTTTTCCTTGAATTACAAAAATTTCTTAGAAAATATATTTAAATAAAATTGGCACAAATTTATTGTTCGAATATGTGCAATTAATTATAACATATGATCATATGTATATTAAGTATCTGTTGTTCCTATTATCAGAAAATTTAAGCTTCTTAAAAAATACCCTCTGTAAAAGCACACTTATACTTATGTTAATGGAAATATGTGTTGAGTAGTGATGTTTCTAATTCAATAGTGGAAACTTGAAATAAAAAAAAAAAAAAAATGTAAAATCAATCGACGTAGCATTAATGTATGTGAAAATCTCCACCTGTTGTTAATTATAATTGATCACCCTCATTCTGCTAAACGAATTCAGTCAACTCTGTGTTAAAAATAAATTTTACCCAAGAAAGTTAGAAGAGCTATATTTATATGTATAATGTCCAGGATTTTCTTTCTAGTGAAGCCACAAGCACTTGTAGTATCGCTTTTGCAAAGCAATATGATTCGAATTAACATGTATGGAACAAGGACAAACTTTTCAACAGGAATCTGGCTTACTTAAATTTCAGGCCTGCTGGAACGCTAGTTTTAATAATCCTTTATTTTTCGTTATGTTCCTAAATATTAAATACATACAAATTAAAATAATATTAAGTTTTTTGTTGTGGATTTGTCAGAAATCCCTCTGTACCTGAACTTATAAAAGTATCCAGCGGTAAAAACATGCAAACTCAACGGCCATATTCCCTAAAAAAATTATTTTAGGTTTAAAGTACACAATAGGTAACAAACACTTTTAGGCTAATGCACCATAACCCCTTCCGGTACGATTTAATAATGAAAAACTGTGCATGAAATAACCATTTAATTTTTATTAAAAAAAAACCTTGTTTCATTTTATAATTCTTACATATTCTTAATTAATATCCATTTTAACACATTGTTAATATCAAAATCCATTATGGTATTTATTATACACGTTTTTCTTTTAGCAACTGTTTACAAGAATAAAATCTTACAGACTAACAACGATTTCGCCGCGACTTGTACCAAGAAATTCTAAAGGTAAACAATATGGGATAGTGATATGTGATATTTCCACAAGTAACAAAAGTGTTGCCAAATTCAGTACACTAGAAATTTTAAACTAAATTATCATATTCAAAAGTCATAGTCGCATGACGAGTGTAGCTCGTCATAATACCGGAAGAGGTTAAATAAGACAATTTTTAAATTCCTGCGCTGACAACACCATCACATTTTTAAGCAAATGTTGCACAAAAATGAATCAACTGATCCAAGTAGTCGCATTTATAAACTCATTAACGACTGTGTATTTTAATTCTTGCAATCAAGCAAACCCTTCAAATTAACGTTTATTGTGGTAATAAACGTAACAATATGCTTTCGTGAATAATAATCAAGCATTGAACTATATTACATAAAGATTCTGTCGCTGAACCTCTAATATCAGCATCGACAAATAAACATAAACACGTTTTGAGATTATTGCTGAACTATTCTTAGTTTTAATATAGAAAATGTAAACACTATCCGCCGTATTCAAAAAGAACTTAACAACGCTTTATAAACCATTGTTCAACAAAATTGTATTTAAAACCAATTTTTATTGTATTTAAACCCAATTTTATCGAGTTTTATTAAAAAAAAACAAGTTACTTTAATTTAAAACAATTTATAGAGAATTAGCCAAATTTTTGTGCATTATTAGCTTTATTTTGGGTGGGTGCTGCTAGTAATAATTTACTAATTTCAAGTACTTGTTCGTATACGTTTCTGAACAAAGTTAACTAATTTGTACTTACGAGTGAAATGAAAACGTGCTGTTCTGCATTCCACGTATTCTTCCTTTTTTTCGAAATTGGTAGACAATGTTTCTGACAGCATATGTTGTCGCTTACGTTAATAAGCAAGAGTCCGAAACAAATCCATTCAGAAAATTTAAAGAAGTCCCTTAAATTTTTAATACAAAACTATCATTCTCAAAAGACAATTTCAATGGAAGAAAACCTGGATCTAATTTATTTCACAAAGTTTTTTATATTAAATAAAACGAAAGATATATATGTTTGGAACGATTTTCCGTCATCCCTTGTCAATTTTGGTTTTGGAGACAAACCGGTTTCGGCTAGTTGCCATCTTCAGTGTCATTTTTATCGGAAAAACAAATCAACAAGCAAAACGAAAGATATTATTCGGAAGTGGAATACATAACAGCTGAAACATTAGAAATGTTCACTTTCGCATAAAATATTGCGTATTCAGAATACAGAACAGCCCTAGTTATTATATAAATAAGTATGTTAAATTAATGGGTTTTTAGAATTAACGCTTAGAATAATTTCTTACGAGCATAAATTTTGACTCAATTAGTTACATTTTTTGTTGGGCTACATAAACAACGTAGATGACTGAAGTCTTTAAAAATTTGGTGTAATGTTTATATTCCATGCTAACAATTACCCGCACAAAGTAGTATTTAGCCGTAGAACCCTGAATGTAAGTAGCTACTGTGCAAGGCAAATTGATAACAGGTAGGCTCACGGGTGAATTCAAAGCCTTTCGGGATTCTTTGCGGATATCCAACTACATATATAAAAAATATACCGCAAATGGTTAAACATTCTTTTATATGGAATTTTACGTCCAAAAAGTTTAAACACATAGGCCAGCTTTCTAGTCTACACTGCTACTGCAAAACTTCATCAAAAGAGGAGAAAATTGCTGCGACGGAAATGACACTGCTGCAAAGAACACTTTATTCTAAACGAGTTAAAAACTTTCGTTTCAAATTAAAATATTATATTTTACTTTCAATTTCTGAAGTCTGCATATTAATAACCTGACTAAAATTGAAAATTGTGATTAAGGTTTCATTGCATAGAATCATGCGACATGACGTTTCTTGTTATATTCCTAGTAAAATTACTTGATTTGATATGAAGGTTGTCGATGTAGAGATTAAGAAAAATTACATTGGTGATTACAAAATATGTCGGTTACAATTTTTGACGGAATTTGGGAAAATGTACATCACCGTAATTTTATTTATTTATTTTCTTAATCTCTATGAGGACAACCTTTATACCAAATTTCATAAAACTCAGAGTTAGTCATGTTTATACACTGCTTTAATTTGGTATGAAATGACGCTTTATGTATTATCTATCGTGCCTTTTACTATTATTATTTTTATTTTTTTTTTATTTATTGGCTGGATATTTACCACATTTCTTTTCCCGCAATCCGACACTTTTTCGCTTAATTTAAATTGTATATTAATAAAATTATGGCCTGAATAAAGTGTAGCGGCATTATTCATTCAGTCAGGAATTAAGTTCGGAAGGAAGTATAGGGTGTCTCAATAAGAATGCACTATTTACTTAAATTGTGTGAAATTTTTTTCGTGTAAGTGGCAACACTGATATTTAACAGCTGTCACCTATTATATTCCGATTATTAAATATGAAGCGCCACACCAATCAGCAACGCGTTATTGTAAAACTCATTTACGCTGGTCGAGAAAGTGATCCTATTAGTCAGCAACCCGAAGGGTTAAAAAAAACTTTATGGGTCAAGTGGTATAGTTGTTTAGTGTCTTCCAAGCATTGTTGTGGTAAATGAGTGTAACCGAAAAAACAACAACAATAATTCGGCAGAGCCTGTGGATGGCATTCGATACCGGAACGCTTGTAGACTCTACTCCTTTTGTAAGTTATCCTTGGATGTGTTTGTTATTTTATTTCCGAAAGTTCTCTAGCGGGCATGTTCTGACACTCGCAAGAGTGTCAAATCTCATGCGAGTATCAAATCGCCAAACTTATTTTTGCATGTCCTGCAACTCACGCGTTTTACTTGCATTTCCTTTTTTTATAACTTGTGTTTACCAAAACAAAAGCAAAACAAACAGAAAAATACAGAGGCAAAAGTCGCAGAAGCAAAGAACGTTTTAAATTTCATGTTTTTAGAAAACTTTTGTTACAAACGTCATTAGTTTTGACTAAAATAAAAAGAAAACACTATTAATTTAATTTATTCATAACTTTGTAGTTTCTTTAAAAACTAGTTTAGTTTAAATACAGCAATTCTCTTCAGTATACTCTTGCGACTTTAACTCGCTAAAACTCTTGCGAATGCGAGTAACAGAACACCTCACATGCGAGTTGAAATCACAATCGCAAATTTTGTGCGTGATGCGAGTGTCGGAACATGGCCGATAAAATTAAATGTTTTACCACTTTGAATGACTTTAATTATTATAAAATTTCTCAAATAGCTTTCTCTATTTAATTCACACATATTTCAACTTTTATAAAGACAAAACAAAATTTCAATTTGAAAAGTTTTCCACAATTTATAGCAAAGTAACTTTTTATAATAAATTTTAATTAACTTTAAAGTACCTACTTTATTTAATTTTCTTTATAATATTGTATTTCAATTCAAAATACTTACAATCTAAATGTTTCTTCTTGGGTCCAATGCACTCTTCCGTTGTAGCCTTGCACACTGATTTGGCCAGCCCTTGACCGGCAAGACTGTGCCTGGCAGCCAACAGTCTGTCGTTAATTGTTTGCCCAGCCATGGACATGATGAATTCTTTTTATTTTTATTTCTACTTTCTACACACTAAATATATAGGAGATTTTACTTATGCCTTTAAAACGTTTATTTTTTTGAATTTTGTATTACTAGTTTGTTTTATTGCTGTTGTAACAAAGAGCCAGCTTTGATAACAAGCTGTAAGTAGGAGAGATAAAATAAAGATAAGTAAGTAAAGATAAGAATAATCCTGGATTTATGACAATTCGAGCACAATTTTATGAAAAACAGCAGAAACTCCATTATGCAGTGATGTGACGTTGACCCATTAAATCAAGGTTCACACAAGAACATATCTACGCCCTCAAAAACTAAGGCGATGAAACACCCATTATTTAGAATTATTGATCATTTAAAATTTACTTTGCTAATTTTACTTATTGATTTTGTTTAATTATTTTAACCAACAATTTTAACACAAATATTGATTTCTGTGGCTTTTTTTACTTCTTCCAATAAAATCACGCACTGTAAGTTGTGTGTGTTTTTGACATGGGAATTGTCACTTGTTTCATTTGATTTTTCTTATTCTCTACACTTTTTATTTTTGATTTGCTTTAAGAATCTACTTCCTTGATATTGGTTTTAATAAATCCAATTTTTTCATATGATGGTACCCTCAATACGTGGCTTTAAAAATAACATATAAAGCGAATTTTTATGTATTTACCGATAATTAACAAACTGCTCAAGTAGTTACCGTAACTATTTACTTCTCCACTTTATCCAACAATATATTTTTTAAATACTTGTATAAATTTTTTGCTTACAAGATTTTTTCGTTTTGTAGATTTTTGCTTTTACTCTGCTGCTTTTTACTTTTTTTCAATACTTTTACTTTATATTTTCATTCTAATTTGATTCTACAATTATGTTTTATTTTATTTGCAACAATATTGTGGAATATACAATTAATTATATCAAATTTTATTATGTATTTCACTTTTTCCAGGAGTTCTTTACTTATTCGATTTTTCCCAATTTATTTGCGTAAAGTAATGAGTGAAGAAGCAGGCACGTTAGAGTTGTAAATATTTCAAATGGGTACTTGCTAAAGTTATCTACATAAACTTGGCATCACTTTAGGCACACTCATTTTTTACTCAATATCAGGGATGTCAGAATAGGGGATTCTGCCCAATCTGGGTATTTAGTTTTCGAAAAATGGGAGGGAAAAACTGTTGCGTGAATTGTGGAATTTGATAAACAAATTGTGTTTAGGGGATTTTTATTAAAGAGGTTCTTATGTTATAACATTTTACTTTTTAATGCCTTCACGTAAATGTATTAAATATATTGTCAGATGAGATTTTCTCTAATAATGGACAATTTCTAACATATTAAGCGAAAAGTAAAACAAAACTTTGCAGCTGTAATTATAACAAACTCTGGATCACAAGTATATAACTGGATAAACTGCACATTCCATATAGTCAAATGAAATGGATTTATGTGCAAATGAAGTATAGATGTGTGTCTGAATTGAAATTGAATAGAATTGTTACTAGTGAGAACTTATGGGGATAAAAGAATTAAATTTGTTTAACGTAAACCCATAACAATAATGTAACTTATCCTCCAAATTGCGTTACCCAAAACAGAAACCCAAAATTTCGAAATGGTAATTGCAGACGTTTGTAATTTTTATTATTAATCTGGCAACTCCGCACCCCCTTAAAAACGCACTGACTTTTTGTCCTTAGAAGAGACCTGCGCCGAAGGTATAATAGCCGACTAAGTCTAAACACCTGTAAATTTATATAGCCGTCACTAATTATTATTTAGCGTATATCGGGTTAATTATTGATTGTAGTAATAAAAATTGTTGCGCCACTTTAAAAATGAGCCAACTATAAATAAAATACAGTTTAGAAAGTATTTCTACATCGTTTGAGTAGACGCATTGCAATAAGCCATTTTATCATAAATCTGAGTTTATTGACAAAAATCCCTTATATTCACCTACATGAACCCAATAGAAATGTCATCAATAAATGAAGAGCGTATAATACAAATTGCTGCTCAATCATCGAATAAACGAGGTAAACGTCAAGTTACTAATATATATTCTGATCCTGCTTTAATATTTTTATCGAAATTAGAATCAAATCGCCAAAAATCCGAATAATTCAATGTAAATAACATTTTATATAATGTAGATTTTTCGGTAGCTGAAGAAGGTACATGAGCTGCAGCAGCTACTCTTACTTATTTACAACGTTCTGGCACCGATGTTGTTTTCTGTGATGGCGCACCTTTCCTAATTGTCATTCGTCATGCTCCTACACATTACTTTTATTCTACGGTGTAGTCAACAAACCGGAATTATAAATGAATGAGATTTGATTTTTTAATTTTTTTTGTCATGCAAATGTAATAGTTTAAGATAAAACTCATTTGTTTTGATACATCATACATGTATTAACATTTTTTATTTAATAAACTTTTAAATACATATTGAAATAAAAATTTAAGAATAAGAAAAAAAAATAATCTTTGCGTAATTTTTAATGTATTTGAAATCTCGTTTTACTTTTGAAAACGAATTTCGCACAGAAATGATTGGTTGATGTTTTGCATTATTTTTAATATACAGAAATTTATAAAAATGTATATAGAAGATTTTTGGCAGATTCTTGAAAAATTAAAATAACACTAAATTTTCTTTTGTACTTAAAAATAGAGTAACAGGTATTTACTCTTATATCGGCGATATTTCAGGCGTTTCGGTATATCGTTATCGGCTATATTTATATTGCCGGTATAACCATATATTCACATATGTATCGAACACTAAATCAACAATATGTTTAAATATCGGTATCGTATCATGTAGAATCTGTAATGGCAATAAAACACTTTTTAAAAACTTTGTCGCGTAACTTGCAATTAATCAGTTTCGTAAAATTTTTTTTAAATTAAGTCTCATTTATTCGAATCAATAATTTTCTCATTTTATTTAATTACGTTATATTTTCAAATTAATAAAGAATCGAATGCTTATATAATCACACTAGGTGTATTTTAATACTTATTATTACCTGTAAAACAATTGGAAGTTTTTGCTGTAGATTTCAAAGATAATAGTTTTAGTACCATGTCCATATTTTAGCAACTACTACTAAAACAAATTTACCTAATTAAGCCACCACTACGATACTTTCACTTGCCATTGGACAATAAACTTTAAATCTTTTCATCATATAAAAATATCGTAATTAATATTTAATAAAAAATCTAACAGAATAATTAACTAAAACGAAATGTAAGTAAACAAAACAAAATGTTATAAAGGAAAGTTAATAATTAATACATTATACAAAACGCAATAATAAATATCAGCATAAAAACTAAATAATATTTGTAGTTAAAAAAGACAAGTAAAATTAAATATAACAAGTTTCTTAAAAATAAAAGTCCTTAAAACGGAATGTTTTATAAACCTTTAATAAAAATCAAATATTTGTTATCATAATCTTTAGAGTTAATTTCGTTTTCACAATATATATTTTTGATTTATGAAATGGTTACAAAACGAATGTGGAAAATAAAAGTACTTTTGTCTTATATTATTTAATTTTTGTATGTTAACAAATCTTTGCAGCAAAATTAATTTCTGCCCTGAAACTAATATTAGCTGATTTAAGCTAAATATTATCTCGTGTTCGTACTTTTTTGAAAAAAAAAACTTAAAATAATAATTACATTCCATGAAGAAAAACAGATTATTTTATAAGCGAAAAATAAAACTTCGAAAATAATTATTAAAAGGTGGTAATTTTTTTTAATAAAACTTATAGATGTTAAAATTTCTCATAAAAACCAATTGTGAATGAGTTCCCTGATATTAATTTTAGCCGCCGCTTTTAAAAAGTGTGACGGCGCAGGACTCTTTAACTGCACATGTCAAAACAAATGGTCACATAATAAACAATTGAAAATGGCTTGTTTGATACGTAAATCGATAAGTGAAAAGGTATTTCAAACACATATTTTAATGTTTTATGAATAACGCAGAGAGTTTTGTTAATAGTTGTGTTATTTATTTCATTTCCTATTAGATTACACAACTCATTAAAAACCCGAATGTGTTTTACGAATTAGAGGTGCAATCGAAAGGAGCAGTTAATGCAAAACCGGCATTGCAATGGTCATTCAAGGGAATTACTGCAAGCAATTATGACCTCTTGAAAGAGGTGGAAAATTTGAACTATGACAAGGATTTGGTGGACCAGACAAGAATTATACCAGCTAATGGTAAATCACCAGCCAGAATAGAATTCACTTTGAATGAAAAGCCCTACATAGAATCTGTGCTAACGAGCTATAACATTTTTGATATACCTAAGCGTCATGAACATATGGTATTTGAATATAGTTCTCCCAATATTGCTAAACCTTTCCATGTGGGCCATTTACGTTCTACAATAATTGGTAATATGTTGGCTAATCTGCATCAGAATTTGGGATACCCCGTAACAAAAATAAATTATTTAGGCGATTGGGGTACACAATTTGGTTTGCTGCAAGTTGGGGTAGAGATTTTAAAAGTAAATGAACAGCAAATGCAAGAAAGCCCGATAGAAACTTTGTATAAAGCTTATGTCACCGCCAGCAAGGAAGCAGAAAAGGATTCTTCTATAGCTGAAAGGGCCAGAAATTACTTTAAGAAGTTGGAAACCGGCAAACAGTCAACGAATCTAATTCATCAATGGCAAAAATACCGAGAATATACCATTAAACACTTAGAAGTTGTTTACAAACGTTTGGGTGTATCTTTTGATGTCTATGACTGGGAATCCCAATATAGTCAAAGATATATTTCTGAAGTTTTACTACAACTTGAAAATAAAAACTTATTATTGTCAGAAAAAGATGGTCGCAAGGTTGTTCTTGTCGATGACCGCCGTGTTCCTGTTATTAAAAGTGATGGTTCTACTTTGTATTTAGTGCGTGATATAGCCGCTCTGTTTGATAGATGGCAAAGATTTAAGTTTGAAGAGATTTTTTATATTGTGGAAAATGGCCAAACGGACCATTTTAAAGCATGTTTTCAAACAACTTCTAAATTAAGTAGTAAAATAAAAGAAACTAAACTTAACCATGTGAAATTTGGACGTATACATGGCATGAGTACCCGCAAAGGTCAAGCAGTGTTTCTTAAAGATCTGCTGGATGAAGCGCAATATATTATGCATGAAAAACAAATAAAAAGTCCAAGTTAGTATATTTTTTTCTGAAAACGTTTTAAGTTTATTTGTGTTTGTCCAATATTTCCGCTACCAATATTAATCTGATAATTGTAAATAAAATATAGGGGCTGCGGTTTGTTTTAAAAACATTTGTAAACCTAACCCGGTTCTAATGGTTTGTCCGTTGAAATCATCACAGATTCCTCAAATATTTGGTTAATTATATGCTATATATTTCAAAAATAAAGCTGACTTTGCACTCAAAAGAGCACTGTTAATGATTTAACAGTGGGAACAATTTTGACCTTATTTTCAGAAGCAACACTATATGTGCTCGATAAAGGCCTATTTGTAGCAACATTTCCATATAGTACGATATTGGTACCCATTTCCATTCTCGCAAATTGGTCACTGGTCATAAGTGTTCACACCAACAATTTTTCTCTAAAATCCTTTTTTCAAATTAGATTTATTTTTCTTCCAAAATTATTTCACAAATCCCACTATTACTGTTCCAATAAGTACCCTCTGGAGCATCAATTTACTTCACGACCGTCATTATGGATTTCGTAGAGGGCGTTCTACGGGAGCATACTGGCCTTCCTCTCGGAGAGATGGTGTAGGTCCAGACATCATTTTGGCGAAAGTAAGGTGGTGGCTCTAGATATTTCGAAGGCGTTTGATAGGGTGTGGCATGACGCGCTCTTGTCAACACATGTTGCTTTTGATGTCGGTAATAACCTCTCAATTTTTATCGAGCTTTCTCAGAGATCGCACTATACGAGTTGTTGTAGATGGGATTTCATCAGACGAGTTCAAGATCAATTCAGGGGTACCACAGGGCTCCGTTCTTTCTCCTACTCTATTTCTTATCTTCCTAAATGACCTTCTTCGTCAAACTTCCAACCCTATTTATTCTTTTGCAGATGACAGCAGCATATGCCATTCTTACTCGTTCATCAACAGACCAAGCCTCTTATATATTGGGGCCTTGAAGCACCGCTTGAATGATTCGTTAAATAGTGATCTTGTGACAATCACAGAATGGGGTCGTGCGAATAGGGTCGATTTTAACCCCAATAAGACCCAGTGTTATATGCTAATACACAGACGCACGACGGACTTTGCTGCTCCATCTGTAGTTATGGGAGGTATAGATATTGAGGAATCAGAAGCTCTTGATGTTCTTGGCATGAAGATTCAATGTGATGTCCGATGGACCCAACACATCTTTCAAGTGTCGAAAGAAGCATTCAAGTACCTAGGCTTCCTCAAACGGTGTAAGAAGTACTTCACCCCATCCGATCTCCTAACTATCTATACCACTTATATCCGACCGACAATGGAATACAACTCTCATGTATGGACCGGTGCTTCAAAGTCTATTTTGGAGTTACTCGACCGCGTACAGGAGAGGGCGAAGGTGCTAATCGGTGACAGTAGGGTATCCAACTCTATTGACTCTCTCGAGCATCGACGCAATGTGGGGTGTGTTTCACTGTTCTATCGCTACTACAATGGATTGTGCTCTGATGAAATTCCCGAAACCCGTTCATTTATACGCACCACACGTACTTCATCAAGTGCACATCCATTTGTGGTCGAATGGCCAGTGAATCGCACAACGCACTACACACAGAATTCGTTCTTTAGCCGGACCATTCGTATGTGGAATAAGCTTCCAGCAGAGGTCTTTCCTCCCACTTTCTCTGTGGAAAAGTTCAAGTCAAATGTTAATAAACACTACTCCCGCTATCCTCCTTCCCATAACCTCTTTTCCTAGTTCTAGCACAATGCATAGCATGAATAGGGGTCGTTCCCTGAGTGCTGGTCCTATCATAAAAAACATCATTTCAATGTAGTGGGATATTGGTACCCATCACCAATTCTCCATAATGGCCACTGAAAGCGAGTTATTGATTAACAGTGGCACCAAAAGGGCTGTTTTAAAATTAAATTTATTTATGTTCCGAAAATATTTTAGTCTTCATAGAGTTATGGGTCAATTATTGACCTCTTTGAACAAATTTTACGGTTGGTTTTTTTGTGGACCTAATTCCTGCTTCAGTTCATATGATTCTGAAAATAAGGTCAAATTGGTTCCGCGTTTAATCTCTTACAGTGCTCTGTTGAGTGCTAAATCAGCTATGTTAAAAAGTTTGGTTTGTGTCTCTGCTAGTTTCTTCACAGTCTCAAAGTCTCTAAATTAAAAGCGCAAAAATTTCAACAGAAAATCAATCAATTTTTTTATAAAAAATATTTGAATAATTATTGTGAAAAACACTTTAAAATGTTATAGAAATTCAGCGAAGAGTTATTTCTACAAAAAAATCAATCTAGTTTTAATTCTACTATTATCTATTAAGTTAAAAAATAATGTATACCTTATAACAGCATGATTTTGTTAGAGGAATTGTGATTTGCTGAAAAAAGACGATGTATTTCATTATGACTCCAAAGTTCTTATTTTATTAAACAAAAATATTTTTTCTGCAGCTACTAAAGTGGATATAACTTCTTCAGAGGTGGCAGATATCTTGGGTGTATCAGCTGTTACCATAAATGATTTAAAGCAAAGAAGACAAAGGGATTACGAGTTCTCATGGGATAAGGCCTTGCAAGTGAATGGTGATACAGGCATAAAGTTGCAATATACACACTGTCGTTTAAGTAATTTAATGGAACAAAATTGCAATATAAATACCAACAACTTGCAATTCTCATGGGATAATCTCAAAGAACCCGAAGCATATGAATTGTTAAGTGAAATTGCCAGATTTCCCCAAATACTGTGGAAGTCGAAGGAACAACTAGAAGCTTGTATCTTAGTCAACTATTTATTTGTTTTAAGGTAAATAATTTTCGAAATAAAATATTAGTAAACATTTATGATAGTTTTTATCTTACAGCAACTGCACCAGTCGCGCTTTAAAAAGATTACCCGTAAAAACAGAATGTAATTTAGAACAACAAAAACATCGCTTGCTGCTTTTTAAAACTGCAAAAGATGTACTAAAACAAGGCATGGAAATATTGGGATTAAAACCTTTAAGTAAAATGTAAATTTTATTAACATAAAAGCAACATTCAGCATTGGATAATACACAACTGAGATTAACGTTTTTTCCATGTGTATTTCCGGCGAGCACCTTCTTGGCCAAACTTTTTACGTTCACGGCGGCGGGGATCACGTGTCAGTAAACCAGCTAAAACCAACATAAAACAAGATGCATTTCAATTAAATCCAATCAATAAAACGTATTTGTATATTTACCTAAGCGCATGTATTCAATCATTTCTTGATCAACAAAGCTGCGCAAGCACATGGAAATACCCCAACGTATAGCACCAGCTTGGCCAGAACTGCCACCACCCTCTACATTAGCCTCCACATCACATTTACCCAGCAATTCGGCAAATATCAAGGGAAATAAGACCTGAAAGAAAAAATTAAATATTGAGTCTTGGTTCAATTTATAAGCGAAACAAAAGCCTATTGCAATAACTAATTATCTAATTTGTTATTATTTGACAAAGTTCAAATACTTTGTACTGTTGCTATTTGAAGTGTTCTCAAATAGAACGCCATTTTCAACTATAGGAATTTTGTTTTATTAGCAAAATTAAAATTTTTGTTCATTTCTTATATTTCGATAATTTGTAATAAATTGTACAAATGATTACTTTTGAAAGCATGTAGAAAGGGAAAGTGGGAGAGTAAAAACCCATTTTAATGATGACAAAATTTAGTGTTGTTTAGTGTTTGAAATTTAAAAACCAAATCAAATTAATTGTTACTTTTTTCGATGTAAAACGTAGAAACCACGTTTACATTTGTAATGTACCCATTAAAAGTAAATTTTATGTAGATTTGTTTATTGTGTTATTTCAGATTGCTTTATCATTCACTGCAAAGTAGCGTTATACAATTATTGATGGAAAAAAGTCAATTTGGTTTTACTCTTATCATAATGTTAATGTATAATTATTACAGGAAAAGTACGCAAACCTGATTTAAAAAAATAATAATTTTAATTAATACATTTATTCCCATTTTATGTATATGTTCATTTTACGTCTTGTGTGGTAGAAAACTTTGACAATTAAAATTAAAAATACTGTCCAGTCTTATACAAATAAAAAAAAACTTGAAATATCACAACTCTACAAAAAATAAAAGAATTCTCTTTAATAATTATAAATTGTGATTAAAATGTGTTTGTTTGTTAAAAAATATATATTTGTATGTAAAAAAAAACGTTCAGTATTAGATTATGTAAACGAGAAAGTCTTATTAAGATTTGGCGCATTTACAAGTATGGTTCCATTTTTGTTAAAGAACGAAATACCGCTTCGGAAGAGATCACTACTGTAAACACAATCCCAGCACGAAACATAAGATGTTAAAAACTAAAAATAACAAAATTTATTTTTGCTAGAAACAATTTGTTTTATTCATATTATATTTAATTTTAAGAGAAGCATCTTGTTGGTCGCTTAGACGAAAACGGTTAGAGGGTTATTCAATGGTCTGCAAAAAATTGGTTATTATGGGGATAGGATGCGAGGTCAGTGGTCGTATATAGAAATGGACGTCCGATTGAAATACCACAAAAAATGAAATTGAAACCGTTTACAAACTATTAACAACGATGTAAAGTATGTCGCAACATCACATAAATGGATTATACAAAAAACATAAGACTAAAGGGGCTGTATTTAGCGCGTGGAAAAAATATTAGTGAACTTTTTGAGAATCGTCACTGATATATGTTGGTGCAACTTTTTTTGTATGAGGGTTTGAATCAGGTTGTCACATGTTAAGGTTTCATCTACTTTACAGTTTTTTTATATTTGCAAGAACATAAGAGATATTAATTTAGACATTTAGAAGTATAAAACGAAATAAAACTCTGACTAGTTAATTTCTTGCAATTAAATGGGATTTACTTAAAAGATAATGGTTCTGCCATTTTTATTTGATCATTTACAATTTCTAACATTAAATAATCCTCACTGTAGATAAGTGGAGGGTCTTCTCCCGCGCCAGCCACCAACAAATACCTACGGATATTATTTCCAAATAAAAGAGAAAAATTAGTAAATTTATTTACGTTTTATTTGATGCTAAAGGATTAAAACTACTAAATACAATTTCTTCTTAATAATAAAATTTAATCGCTTGAAAAAAGAATTGATGACTTTTTTCGATTCGTCTTGCGTATTCTGCTTATGGCCATTTACTATCATGGCATATGTATGTATTTAAATAGTATGATGGTGTGTATTAAAAGTGAATGTATGTGCCAGAGTTTTTGACAGACCTGTTTTATTTGCTAATGTTTTGAACAATTTAAGAAATATACATTTTTTTTCGATCAAAGTTGCTTTTTATTTCTGCTTCTCTTTTGTGTGACAGTAAGGCGCGGACAAATTATTTTGTTGCTGGGTGTTTTTAGTGGAAAAAAATTTTGTCTTGCACTGTATGTATTAACTTTAAAAAACAACAACTATTAATTAAAAAAAAATTTTTTTTGATCATGTTAATTTGTTAAAACATCTTTTTTAGGTGAGAAAAATTTTGTTAGGACAAATTGTATTCTAATGAGTTGGAGTTTATTAAAAGAAAAATTACAACAAAAATTATGTATGAAAACTTAATGAATGAAAACCTTTTCCAATACTTTAAAAATGACAAAAATTCACATGTTTAAACAATTAATTTTCAATACAACCACAAAAATAAAATTAATGCAATTGTTCACTTGACTGCCGCACAGCCGGAAAGTCAGACATTCACGTAGATGGAGATACAACTTTATTTGCGAATTTAAGAGGCGAGAACTACTTGCGGACAGACAAAAATACAAGTCAAATAAATAGAAATTTATATACTGCCACATTATAATTAATTTGACAATTAAAACAAACAAAAAAAAACCAAAACATTAAAACACAAAATCATTTTTGTTACCGTTATATCAAAATAAAACAACAACTAGTTACAGTGCTAATTTGTGTGTGACAGTGTGTTTAACGAAGAAAAAATTAATTAATTAGAACAAACAATAAAAATAAGGGAGTAACAAAATTTTATTTACGGAGAAACTGTTGTAAGTCGAATTTCTCTTAATTATACAACTTAATAGATACATAATGGTGCTGACGTTTCATATTTGCGGGTAATTCGATAGTTTAATGAAAATTTAATGTTCATTGCTGAAATAACTGGCAACCAAGAAACATGTTCGGGCCGTCTCGTTCATTTACCTCGCTGAGGGTTACCATAATTATTCCCTCTTTTATACGAGTACTCAGTCGCAATGCGATGTATAAACTCCTGAAGCAAGCGGTCCCGAACAAAAAATGGCATTACTTTTCCGCTTTTAGTAAAACTTATTTCTTTCATCGTGTTAATACCTTGTTTTACATTCAAATCTTTCTTTAATAACGGCCTTATCATAAGTACATATGGGAAACTATGAAAAAACCTAGCCTCAGATTTCTTCGTGAACACAACTTAGAGCTGCAGACACAAATCGATAGGTTTGGTTTGTCTATGTGTTTAGGTGTTAAGGTGAAGACTAGCACTATTCTGAATTTTACTAATTTGGATTGCTCACAATAGTATATTTCTGAGACTAGAAGTAGGATTTCTTTACAATCGTACGACGGAGTTTTTGTTCCGCGATTCGTCGAATTGGTGTTTGTTCGCTTTAAAGCACAAAACACTTTGAACACTTCGACGATACATCGTTCATAGCAAACTTCTGTTCAACAAAAAATTGGACGCACAACGAAAATTTTGAAAGTGTTGCCAGCTCATAATACGAATTGGACATCCGACATGCAGCTCATAATATCAATTATCAGGGATTGAGTTTTATTAAAAATATATGCTCGTATATTTAATATAATATTTTCAATTTATAAAAGGTGCATTTTTTTTATAAATCGATAATATTTTTTATTGTATTTTTCTGATCGAGTTTATATGACCTTGGGAAATCTTTTGTATAAGTTTAAATTAATTATTAAATTAAACAAATAATTAATAATTTAAATTAATCAATAACAAATATAAAAAATAAACACAAAAACTAAAATATAAGGCAGAGTGCGATTAATTATCTTCTTGGTGATCATCTCTAAGCGGAGGATTTGTGAGTAGCTGTCCCTAAGGCTTGCTTCTGGACTAAAAACAGAAGAACAGGACGTACGAACTGTTATTTATCCAACTGGTACCACGTGAACCAGTAACTCTTGGCTGTTAGTAAGACTTCTAAGCAAGTAATATAATGGATATGATTTAGTGGTGCTACACTGTAGCAATTCCATAAATAATTCGGCACTAGTTCTAATGGTATCCAACTTTTTAATAAGTAGTAGGATCGCGGCCCACGCAGCCATAGATTTAAAATTCAAACTGACGTAACCTTATTGGCATATCCTACTAACAGTATATTTTAGGCATATTCTGGAAAATGCTTCATCTTCAAAACGTCAAATTTCAGTAAGGAATTGCAACAAGCTGATTTATTGTATTTTTTCATGGGTTTGTGTGTTTTACATGTTTGTGATACTTTTTTTCGGAACTAAACTTCGAATACACTAAATCGTCCGATTAAGAGAACAGTGTTTTTCGAAGCGTTTTCCATTATTGTTTTCGCGCCAACATTAATTGTTGCTTTTATTGCAAGAAAAAAAAACTATTAGTGATCTATTAGATTCTTTAAAAACTTTCAATTAAAATATGCACACTGTATTTTTTGTATTAATCCCACTGTGCAAAATGTTACTTTTACTTTAGAAAATATTTGCAGTATTTGTTCATAATGTTTGTCTAAATAAATGTAAATGAAGAAAAATCAGCTAAAATGAGAAAATTTACAAATAAAAAAAAAGAACAAATACTGCGATGGATTAAAATGCGACTAAAGTTTAAATAAAAACAAATTGTCGAGTTATAATACAATAAAAAATAATACACAATCTACCCTACACAAGCATACACAACACATATGTATATGTAAAACTGTGTATATATGGGCTCGTATATGCATATAGATACTCGTAAGTATGTCTATATATTGTTGGAAAGAAATCAAATATTTTTTTTAAGCACAATAGTTTGGAGACGCAGACAGATGAACCGTGTATTTGCAAACGAACTTTTATGTCATTCGAAAAAAACCGTTTCAATATTTCAATGATCAACGTCGTGGCAAAAGGTTCGTACGGGTCAAGAATTATTCGAATCGTAACTAAATTAGAAAACAAGAAAATTTGATGAACTAAACGGCGCGTTAAACAATAAAAAAAAATTATAAGTTGCCTTTAACAAGAAGAAAAAATACAATTTTCGACATTTAAAATTTAACGCAATAAAACGGAATATTGCAATAACGATTACGATAACTGATTACCATAAATGTGTGTGTGTGTGTGTTATAACACAAGTGATGTTATCCTTATAGCCTTCGTGGAATTTTCGAGAAAATGCTTTGCAGCAAGTTTCTTACAAAAAAGTAAATAAATTTTTAATAATAAATAATAAGAAGTCTACGAAATTTTAATTATTAATTAGTAATTTATAATAATTTATTATTGCAAAAATTAACTTAAGAATAATAATCAAGTTTACCTATTCGGCTATAAAGTATTTTATATGACCACCACCAAAAGATGTACAAGTTTAATGTCCATTAAAATATTGCCTGCCTCTCGAATCCATTTACTATCGTTTTCCAAATAAGGACATATTGATCGATCCCAACTCCATTTTTGTGGTTTATTGGTACCAATAATTTCATTTCGAAAATAAGTGTATAAACAATGATCAGTTGTGAACTAACTGTAACACATTAGTTAGGGTTTCTTTTCACAAAAAAAAAAGAAAATATAGGTTGCGTCCACGTCAGATTCACGCAGCTAACAACCTGATCTCTCATATGTACGCTTATATACTGAAAACGCTTTAATCATGGCTGGTCACACCTTTGCAAGAGGTTACAGTGCTAAAGTTAAAGTAATATTTACTAGTAATTACTTGGGAACCAAATATTCATTTTAAACTTTAAAAAGTATCACGCCATATATCAAATATTTAAGAGAGGGAGATATTGCGGTTTATAGAACTACACTTCAGTTTTTTTTTTTTAATCTTAAATTTATATCAATTTGGAGTTTATCCTGGAAATTTAAAAATTGTTCAGTTCCGTTAGCCTTAATAATATTAAAAAACTAAGAATACCAAATTTTTCACAGTAAGATTAGCGGAATCGCCAACGTTTGATCATTTAATAAGTGATAACGAATAACGAACGTAACCTCCAGTTTTTAACGTTTACTACGCTAGTTTGGAGAAATGTGTCGCAAAAAAAGTTTATGTCTATTATTTTTAATTTTGGTACTCAGAATTATAAAATACACCATAATTTTTAATTATCTTCGTTTTTCAATTCATCATATCATTACTATTATTATTGAACTCCCCTGTTTGCTAAGCGGCCAGCCCGCTTGTTTCCAAATATGACTCTTATGCCGAGGTACCCAGCTCAATGTTATTTTCTTATAGTCACAAAGTTCGTGTATAGATGTCATAACATCGCTTTGCGTGTTTGGATAAAATGAAAAACGTAGTCGTGCTATGACTTGTGAAACTAGATGTCACAACAAGTTCGGAATCCCACCTGCATTAATGAATACGCAAAGTTTTAGATAAGTAAATTTTTTAATGTTATTCGCTTATAATTCCATCTATAGTAACGAAAAGGTTTTCAGAAGTTGAAAATAAAAATACTGAAGTCAACGAAACCCAACAAAATAGTTTTGATTTATTTTTTTCCTTCTATTCAATTTTCCTTCTATTAATTTGCCAATACCAAACAAATGTAGAAAGGAAAGTAAGAAAAATAAAGTCAAAATATATTTTTAGGGGCTTCTCAAAACTTTATAGATTTTGTTTTAAACTTCTAACAAATCTGTCCTTTGGCAGCAATGGCAGCTTAACTATATGAGAATAAATATTAAAATTTGTGCGCATATTTTTATAAAATTTAGGTCGTTGAGTTTGGAACATATATTTTTATGCTCTTGCAAAAACGAATTTGGATTGCTTGAATTTTGTAATTTATTGTTTGTTTTAAAATCACAAATTTTTAAACTTCTCGAATCATTTAAATAAGGAATTTCATTTTACCAATTTTCAACGCATATATTTTGTAAACCAGCAATTGGGGGGTTACAAAATTTGTCCGTGATAAAGTATATATTCGGGTAATTAATAATGTAACTAATAAAGAACGTGATTTATGGTTATGGTTTTTTTATTTACCTCTAATAAATTAAGAGTTTTTTTTATCACTTGAATAAGGAAAAACTAATTGTAGACTAAATCGTTGTTTAGTTTAACTAAATTTTAATAATAGTAAAATAGCAAAATTTGGTGATGGGCACTGCCACCATTAATAGAAAATACTTTACAAAATAGGCTAGGCATTGAGCGGTAAAACGATCGTATATAATCTAACGATATTGAGCTCCTGAATTGGTTGATGCGTCCTTTAAAGACTTCTTTGTATCAAATTGCTTTTCCCTGCCGTATACTTTTATAACAAGCCACCCCTAGATATTTTCCATTATATTAAGATCCGGAGAATATTTTTCTTCCAAACTTTAATTTTAATTAATTGAATCTTTGTACTAAACGAAATTTACAAAAAGTTTCAAATCTGATATCTTAAATATTATTTATTAGTTATTACCAATGTTATAAATAACTTATTGTATTCAAATCATAATAAACTATTTACTATTAGGTAGATAGAGCCATTGAGCCTGGCGAGGCGTAAAATCCTGGACTGTTTTCTTTATAACTTTTGGATATTTGATGCCCAAACAGTATTCCACAGCTGAATGCCATATGACCATATTAGCTTTTTAACGGATTTTTATAAAATGACATTGTCCGGAAAATATGGAAGCCAATTCAAAAGTTCTAAACGTTGCTAACGAATGCACTCTTTTACATCTCTGTCTGTGTTATTTGGAGCACTATCGTGTGGATAGGTGCACGGGGTATACGTCCAAATAAGTTTTTTATTGTAGAAACACATCTTGTCATATCCTTTTGTACGATGATCCAGTAATTTTTTCCGTTTCAAATATTAAGTCGATTGTGTCTTAGTAGGATTATGTGCTTTGCAAATTGGAGGCCCTGAGCTTTACGGTCGCCATTTAGTGTAGTTTCTTCTGAAGTTTTCGACGAATTATGATTGGACGCGACTTTAAAATACGACGAACTGTGCAAACATTTGCTTTAACCCTGTTTTTTTTAGCGATTTTCTGCCGCGGACATGCATGAGCTTAAAAGAAGTCTGCACATTTGTTGCCTTCTCTACGTGTTGTTGCCATTTTGGTATGTCCATTCACATTTTTACCATAGCTTTCAACTGTATACAACTGTCTTTCCTCTTTTTATATTTTTTGCTATTTAAACGATATTCAGTCCACTGGATTTTAAAATTAAAATTTGTTCCTTTTCGGAAGTGTTATTAAGAGCCTTTGCGCGCCCCATTTTTTTAAATTTAAAATAAAACTTTTTTTTTATGACATTATAAAGTTCGTCGATTAGAATTGTAATACATTTTCTACTTTTTTATTCAAATGATGCAAAAAAATGCTAATTTATTACAGATGAATAAAAAAACAAAATTTCTTAAAAAGGGAAAAAAATTTCGTTCACAATTTTCACCAAAATGAAATCGAAAGTTGATATTTGAAACAAATTTAAAAAACACCCAACAAAATTATGAAATGTATTGAACAGTTTTTAAAAAAAATACCATATTGTTGGCGAAAATCAGGCCCAGCGTTGCTATTTTAGAATTCTAAACTGCTAGATTTAGCATTTTTCTTTGGAATAAAGCATTAAAATTTTTACAACAAGTGCTAGTGCTGTTTTAGCATAAATCGAATGCAGAATATTTTTTTATTATTTCTTCCAGTGTGACAATTGCAACTCGTTTGAGTATTTAATATAGCAAAAGATTCACTTAAATAAAATCTGTATTGAATATGAACAAGATATATTAAATTTTTGCTGTGAATTTTTTTTAAGAGCTCCTAAACGAGTTGAGATATCGTTTGCCGAAATGATTTAGTTTAGTTAGTTTACAATTAATTGTAAATAAAACAATAAATTATAATAGAAAGATCTATGACAATTATGTGTGAAACAAAATTTTGGCCAAATGCTCGCCACGGCTTCGGTGGCATACCTCTATCCGATGGTCGATATATTCAATGACTCTGTGAAATAATTGAGGTTCAATGTCGTTAATGTGCTGAATTATCTCATCCTTTTGCTCTTGAATTGTTCTTGGCTTATTGACGTAAACTTTCTCTTTTAAATCTCCCCAAAGAAAGAAGTCCAACGGTGTCAAATCCCATGATCGTGACGGCCAATTAACATCGCCACGACGTGAGATAACACGGCCATTGAATTTCTTGCATAAAAGAGCCATTGTGTCGCTCGCTGTGTGGCAAGTGGCATTATCCTGTTGGAACAACATATCGTCCAGGTCCATATCCTCAATTTCAGGCCACAAGAAGTCCGTTATCATCTCGCGTGTGTGACTCACAATTAACATCGTGCCTTATGTTTGCATTATGGTTGAACAACCCTATATATACCGTGGCTCACAGCCCATATAATTGCGAAACGTAACAAGATATTGACAAATTTAAATCAGGGTTTACAGAATGCTTTCCAAACATAAAAAAGAAGTTTTATTCACTCTCAAATTAAGATATATTAAAACTTACAAACTAAAAACGCAGGTACACAATTAATCCGTTAGTTAATTATAAACACACACTTAAATGAATAAATAACTTTTTTCTAAGCGAAATAAAACTTCTTTTTTTATGTTTCGAAAGTACTCCATAAACTCTCATTTAACTTTTGTCAATAGGGGAACTCACTCTTAGTTGCAAACAACCCTTGCAAATGTAGCAAGTCTAGCACATATGCTACATTTTACAAAACCATAACAAAATATATGAAACTAAGATTTGCTACACTTTAGCAACGATGCTATGGCAAAAATCGTTGCAGATTGGTAATTTGCAATGTTAAAACAGCTGTGTATTTCATTTTATTTTTAAAATCAAAGCCTGCGCTTACAAATTTTCACGGCGGTAGGACCGTCTGAACAACTGCCTGTGAAAATTTGAATTTGAAGTTAAGACTGTAAAAAAATTTTGGCTAAAATAGTAAGAATTAAAATATTAAACAAAACTACATTAATTGATAAAAGTTTATGCACACACCAAATACCTTCTTTGCGTAAACATTTTAAAGGCGGCGTTAGTGTTTATATACTGGCTGCGGCTTAGGTTATTGCATGCGGCAAAGTTACATTATGCAACTCTGTAACCAAATAAATTGAAAAATGAGTGCTAAAGAAATTTAAAATAATGAAACAAAAACCAAACCATAAGCGATGAACGGATGATGAAATTAAAACAAAAATTTTGGATTATTTGCTAGACAATCAAGAATTTGAGGTTTGTTGTTCATTTTTATTGTTCATTTCCTTTATTTTCTGAAAAATCAGCTGTTGTTATAAATTTGCTAAAAGGTTAAAAAAAGACACTCACGCTTTGTGGCAGAAAATCATACTAAGTGTGCAAAAATTGCATATATGCAACGAAGAGTGATTTCCGCTAATATCTTGTTAGCTTTCGAAATTATATGGCTTGAATTTCTCATCAGAGGCTAGTTGAAATAAGCTGGGAGCCACTTCCAACAAATATGAAGTGAACGCTTTCAATAAATATTTGAAATTGCACAGGAACCTGCTTACGTGATATTTATTCGCGATGCCCTACTTTGAAGCATTTCTTTTTTGCATTTTTATTTCAGCGCGTCGTAGTCGTTTGGAGATTCACTAAATGATTACTATAGTTTTGTCGCGCTCTGTCCGTAATTCATCATGAAATCCAGAATTTTGTGTTCATTGCCTTTCAGTAGCGCATTGTGGGATGCAGCGACTGTATAAAAATATTATTTTTTTCTACTTTGCTAAAAATGATACCAGCAAATATAAACAATTTCACATTTTCTTACATACAATATTACATTTATTAAGGGAATATAAGTGCCTCCTACTATGAAACCCGTTTGCGTGCCAGAAAAAGTATGTTCTGATTCCAAAATTTGGCTGGATGTTTGTACAAATACATACTCGTAATTCTACAAAGTTTTTATTTAGCATTTTTGTTTTCGTCCGCAGAATGTTCTATCATTCTGTTTTTGCCCATTTAGCATTCTTACAGATATCTTTTCCGGCAACGCTGATCCTGACACGTTTATACGCAGCAGATACAATGTTCTTTTGAATTTGAATTTTAACGAATATAAGATTTTACAGGGGAATGACGGGGTACACGTCAGCGATAATAAATAATCATCCATAAAAATATTAATTGATACAAAATTATAAATATTTATAAAAACATTAGATCATTCAATAATTTTTTTTCTTTGCATTAATTTTTCGACATAATTATGTATATATTATTTTAGTTATGAATTCAGAAAAAATAATGTTAGGGACAGCTAGTGTAATGACATTTGATCACTTTGGTAGGACATTTTGTTAAAGAGCAAAACAATTTTAGGAAGTATTATTTTAGTGACTGCAAAGGACCTATAAAGCTTTATTATAAAGTAAACAATACAGTGAAATATACATATATTAATTTTGCCTAATTAAATAGACGAGGACAATAAATTAGCCGGTTATCTCAGATGCAAACGTAAACGTTTTTAATAAATTAATCATGGCAACACTGGTTATTCCAGAGACATATCACAGGGTATTTGATTTGTGTCAATTGGCTACCTTTACGGACGAAACCATGCCGCAGCGACAAGTCCCCTTTATAACAAGCCTTTGAACTATAATCGGCTCCAACCACTCAGTAATCAGTTTTGAGTCAGTTGTCTTCTTCAAGGTGCGATTATAATACGGCAGAAGCTAAATTCAATATAGCCTTTAATATTGGAACCGGCGTAAAATTAATTGCTAAATGAAAATATCCGCAAACACAATTTGTTAAAAAAGTCACTTGAGGTAATTATAAAAACCTGTCCAGTTAAAAATCCATGATCCAAGTCATAAATTGAAGCGAAATAAAAACAACATTTTTAGAAATTAAAGCTTGAAAATATGTATGTCTGTATGTACTCGTATGTGCCTATGAATAATAAAAATATTTATACAAGATTTTAAGCTCGGTTAAAATAAGAAAATACATAAATGGGAATGTATTTGAATGTGTGTTTAAAGCCTTTTAAATCTTTTTTTTAATACATTTGTTAACCTAGTAAACTATAAATTAATCTAACTTTTTTTGTTGCTTTTCTAAAAAAAAAGAAAATTCTTTTTCATTTGAAAAGGAGATACAGTCAGTCGATCGTTTATTTTGTTGTGATCTGGCTTTACATTCGCAATTATCTTTTTTTCTTTTACATTTTTTGCTCAGGTTCAAGGGCAGATGTAGTTTGTAGTAGTGCCAGCGACTGAATAGTTTAAGTCAGTAGAACTAAAAATCAACAACATCAAAGATAGTGACATGAACAACATCATCATCATCGTCAACGCCACAGCAATAAAATCAAAAAGAAGAATAAGAAATTCAAGTATGAAATATTATGCATGAGGCTTCATCATCAGCATCCATAAATTCTACTTAGTAAAAAAATCTCTTACTGATCTTGGTGGTGGTAGTGTGCACTTAGACTGCTTTCGTTTGTTACTGATTACAGTGCAACAAGTATTAAAATCTCCAGAAATATGTAAGAAAAATTTATTTTTGTCCACTGCTGGCAGACTTGCATTTGCAATGGTAATTTCATTAATATAAAGTGGTTCAATAGTTTTATCCATTAAAATATTTTGAAACTTCGCTTTACTCGCCGTGTGTAATGACAAGTTAACAAGGAGTCAAAATATCTTGATTCAAGTGCAAAGACGCTGTATTATGGTTTCTGACTTGAACTATTTTCAATAAGAAAACGGACGTTACTAAATTTACGCAATATTTTAATTAAATATACAACAAACATAGGAACGGTCGGTCTGGGAATATCGTTTCTGTGATGCAGTGTTGATTCTTCCCCTTTAATGCACAGGTGTTCGTATGATCGGACTAGAATAACGCATGATCTGGGTACTCAATCCTGCTCAAATAAAAAAGAGGAGCAGTTGAATTACTTCACGAGCTGCATGGCTAGTTACACGGTCGTAATTTAGGTTGGCAACACCCAGGCCTACATGGAATCGGAAAATCATAAGGTGAGAGATTAAGAAGTAACAGGAGCGATGTAGAGTCATCCCTGTACTATTTGTTGCTCCCCATAAATGAATATATCCCTTGTAGTCCTACCTCCAATAGTTTTGGATTGCTGACGAAGGACCTCCGTCTGGTTGGTTTTCCAAAGCAGGACAGAAGCATAGAAGATTTTATAATCCTTCTGATTATAACAGCTTCTGTAGTACTCATTTAAAGGCAACCACACTTGGCGTAATTGCAACATCGACAATGTCCAGTAACCGTTGCCACGATATTTTTTAATTTGTGTTTTGATATCTTAGCAGACAACTGTCCGCTCTCCAATCTTATCGGCCATACAATCGGCGAGTAATGGTCCCATAAATTTGTGATTTCTGAATGTCTGACCACCCGATTTAAGGATGCTAGAACATTAATGGACCAGTTTAGGTGCCGAATAGACACAAGTTAATGACATAGTTGCAGCGTGGCTGTCAGTGAAGATCCGGATATTTTTGTCAAATATCCTGTAGTACAACAGTAAGTTCTGCCTTTTCCGCTACATTCATTAAAGATTCTGAAGGACATATAGGTTGTCCCCCAGTTTCCCTATGACGACCACCGCCCATACAGTTATCACAACGCGATATCGAGTAACAGTCACTAATTAAGCCGAAGTATGGTAAAATGTCGCTCAGAAACGAAAATCCGCACCAAAAAGCTGTGAATTCGTTTGATATTTGCCACTTTATATGACTAACAAATTCCGCCAAGGCAAAGTCCTTCAGTGCTACTATTGGCAATCAGGCTGTATATTTTAGCAAGGGGAGGTTACCAATACTTAATATGTAGTAACTACCTCTTGGAATATGTCAAAGCACAGTTTGTTAAAATATGTCAATAGTACTGGAATATATGAAAAACAAATTATGCGATAACGCTTGTTTTAAAACTGAATTTTACAACGTGCAGTACGTTCAGGTATGTCATAATCCTAAAAAGGCATTTTTACATGCAGAGTTGTACGTTCACCTATGTGACGATTCGAGTCCTGATCGTTTTGAAAAGGTGTGACGAATTTCGATTGACTTTTGAACAAATTTTAAATTATTATAATTTCAAATGCAGATCAGCTTCAAATTTTACTACAAATTTTGAGCAATAACAAATATTAAAATAAATCACAGCTTTCTTTAGATTTATTTCGATTCATTTTTAAGCTCGATTTCCATCACATACACACACGGACAAAAGTTAAAGTCATTTTGCTCCTTCACCGTTTGAAGAACTGCCTTGGCCGCATAATAATCAAAACCCACAATTACAGACTTATATACATACATATGTTATAATATATTTATTTACTTTTAATTTAAAAAAAACGACTACATGCGATTTAACTGTTAAAAAAATAAGCCGGATTGTTTGTCGCTTGCAGTGGATAAAAGGCGTTGGAAATTGTATTATAACCCTTTTTCACTATATTTGTAGTCTTTATATCGTTCTTTAAATTTGTTGCCAAAATAATGCCAAAAATATTTCTGTAGACTAAAATACGGCCAATGTACAGTTGTCAGTATGTGAGCTGAGTGGTACAATATCAATTAGCAAAAAATATCTGTATGCTTGGGATCACTGTCCTGCTGAAAATAATCAGTTTCAATACGCAACTTACGTGCACTCTTTGACAAATTTTCTTTTCAAATGTTTAAATATACCGGTTTTTCGACACCAGGTGCTGACATACACTCCCGCACTATGACTCCAGGAACACCGTGATTATAGAAAAATAGAGCAATGAAGTAAATTGCCTTTCTTTTGCTACAGGGCACTTAAATACGAAAAATAATAATGCACTGAGTGTCTTGCTAACACCAGCTTTGACTCTTGACAGCAGTAATTTCAGACTGTCGACTGGTAACTGTCGACCTTCTTCCTCATCACGGAGTCTTTTGTAATTGCTAGTATTTGTCTAAGGCTTAGGTCTCCCATGGCATTCACATTTAACAAGTGTCTGCCTGTGGTCCTAAGCCTGGGCATTCTTCCTCAGTAATGGAGAAAAATATGTCAACCCACCATATGCATGGATAAATCTGGTATCTATTATTCTATTAATCACAACTTTATAATATTATGTTCCATTTTTAATTTGTTCATTATGAGGAAGTTGTTGAAAATAGTCATCATGGAGTGAAGTCGAAAATTATGTATTATAATTTTTTAACTAAATAATAAGTCTTTGCGTAAAGTGGACTTACACAACTTTCAAAGTAGTTTAGCATTAAAGAAGAAAATTTCTCAAAAATTGTGTTAGAAGATAAACATTGAAACTCATTATTGTTTTCAACGGGATAATAATGACAAACTTCAGCAGTTATTCGCTTACTGATATTATATTATTCACCTTACCAGACTGGGCATTTGAATACAATTCTTACTTAATTTTTACCTTTACAAATCCCTTTACAAATTATACGTAATTGGCAATTGGACAAAACGTAATAGGTGGCAACCACGTCACACACTTTCAAATAAAATATTTATGACATTATTTGGACAAAAAAATAAGAGAACACTGTATGAATTCCCAAGAAGGGAAGTGCATAGGAAGTGATAAAATAATTAGCACATTCAATGCAGAATCGATAGCAAGAGGGTCTTAAATCTAAAGAGGGAAAACATTATTAAACAAATTCACTAATTAATTTATCTTGAATTGTTTTTCATTTATTACTATAAGAAGTGACACTCACACTTTCGTCCAGATGACGTACGAACTATTTTTATATTTCATTTATCTTCAACAATTTAATCTCAAATAAGATTTTGTCTATTATAAATAATTAAATAAGTTTTTTAGTTTTATGCTTCGACCATTTTGTGGGCATGTCAGCGCTACACAATGCGAAGAAAGACAGTGATGATGACTTTTCATTATGTGTGTACCTGTGCAGTTGCCATAGATCAATAATTATTATATTTAAAAATATTAATTCTATGGCAAATTGGTTAGGAATTGACTAATGTTCATTATTCCCTGATTATTGATTTGACATTCCAACAGGGTGTTTTGATGTAGATTTTTGGAAAAAATTCCATCATCCATTGTCACATTTGGTTTGGAGACAAACCGGTTTCGAATATGTGCCATCTTCTGGCACATAGCCGAAACCAGTTTGTCTCAAACCAAGGGATGACGGAAATTCGTTCCAAAAATCTTTATTATTCCCCTTTTTGTCTGCATTAAGGTATGATTGCAATTTGTATATTTTCTGAAATGTTTATTTGTCCCACTGTCAAATTGTTGGAGAACAGAGTATAAAGAAACAGATATCATCAACTTTAAGCACATCATAATAGTAATACAAATAACAATTGATTTAAATTGTAATTGAATAAAAAGAAAAAAACTTATACAAATATTCACGAAAAGAGCGAAATGAAAAGAAATGCAAACAAATGAAAAACTTAAAAAAATATTTTCTTAAGGAATGCTGATGTTCTTTTAAACATTTACATGAAAATTTGATCAACAACTAAAAAAAATTAAATAATAAAAAAATAAAAGAACAAATAAGTTAAAATGGCGCTTGACAAAAAATAAAAAAAATATACGTCAACACACAATATAGAAACGTCATCGTTTGAAATTTCCGTTGCACTAATATTGATTCGCTCGCTTTGTTTCGTTGCTTTTGATTATAAAAATGCCGGCTTAAATAATTATTTATGCCATTAAATTTAAAAATACTCGCACAGAACAGCAAAAGATGAAGATAATGATATTCGAATGGTTTCAAACAAGTGCGATTTTTTTAAATGGAATTGTAATATTTTTGTGCAAATTGTTTACCTTTTGACTCATATAATTATGAACAAATAAGAAGCTACAAAGTCTCGTATAGAAAGACGTACATCCAAGTCAATTAATTAACAGAAGTGATTATATTTAATTAAATACTGCAAGAAAGAATGCCGCCATTTTGAAACAGCTATCGAAAATATTTAACGTTAACATGGTACTTTTTACTACGAAAGAACGCTTTCTACAATTCTCAATACAATTTTCACGCTCTCAATCGGATTGAGGTTGGGAAATTATATATATGTATATATATCGAAAGCTTTTACACAACACGCCATATTTTTGGAATCGTTTCGATTTTTTTTAGCAGAGTTTTTCCTACTTTAAGAACTGTGTGGATGTTGCCATTACTACGTTTACGACGTTGTATTTTCAAATCGTATTAAAAATTATTATACGCCGTTTTTACATGACGCTAGCATACGTGTTGGAAGCACAGTGGCCAAAAGTGCTAAACTTGGAAATAAATTTATTTATTTTTTTAACTCATTTTTAACAAACAACAAGAATCGCTTGCGCACTGTGTTTGCAACTGTTCTAAACAATCTTTATAGTAAATGAAGTTAGAAAAAAAATGTCTAGCGAAGTGTCACACAATGGGGCTGGTCTAAATATAATGGTAATTAATAAAGATTGCACAAATAAGGATGATGGAAAAGCAATTATTTATTTATTTGTTTATTATTATTAACAATATAATTACAAATTATATATTAACTTTTTTTAACGAGCAATGACACCATAGGCCTACAGGAATTAATATAAAAATAAAAACGATGTGAGATATCAAATTGAGTGTCTTTTTTTTTTTTGAAGCTACATTTATGCCATTTTTTACACCTCGGCTTCACTAACAGTGCTTCAAGTTAATTTTCTTGACCAACATTTCCAGCGCACAACTAGCGATTGCACGGCGTTGTCTATGGTTATCTGGTAGTTTGATTATATTTTACCCATAATCCTTTCCCATATTAGAAATTTAAAAAAATGTCGCCAAGCTAGCAAAGTTGCATAGAAATGAGTATTGTACATATGAAAAACTTAAGTCCTCATTTTGATCTCAGTACTTTTAACGGCCAAAATTTTTGCATTGGAACTTGGCCTTATTTTTATATTTATGTTTTCGTGCGGATCTGAGACCTGTTTTCCAAGTTAGTTTTGTTTGTTAATGTCTGTACAAGATCTCTTTTAACTTAAAGCTTACAAACGGGTTATATCAAATTATCAAATATTATATAAAATTTCAGTTCTCTACCTATAGTGGAAATGTCCAAATAATAGGGGACCCTAGCCCCTAGATAAAAAGTGCCCGTTGTCAGATTTTTCTGTATACGAATTCCCCAAGACCTAACTGTGTAGCAAATTTCAGCTCTCTAGCTAAAGTGGAAGTGTCCCATAATACTGATGAGTGAATCAGTGAAAAATGCATTTTGTACACCTTCATATCTATGGGAGCTTTTATGGTAAAACTTGGCCTTATTTTATGATAAAAGGAAGCAAAGCTATGAGGGGGGTAAAAACAGCGCGAATGGTTATGTAATAAACACACTGTGTGCATTAGGTCTGAACTTGGCACTGGCGCACTACCGTGCCCTAATCTATTTAACCCAATTAAAAATGAAAATTAAATGAATTTTCTTGTTCTATTTTTATCGTACTCTTTTTTATTATCAAATGGTATCAATAATCAAAATTTTTCCTTAATCCCAAGAATAAATAAATTCTCAAGTTGTCTATGTTCTATTTTTGGCGGATTTAAGCAAAATAATTTATACATTCAATTTTATAAATTCAATTAAAAAAATGTTTATTACAATTACATAAACTTAAAAATTATTAAAGAAAAATAAACAATAGAATAAGAGAGAGAGAGATAAGAGAGAGAGAGAGAAGGAAAAGAAAAATTATAGTTTTCATCTTTCATACATATAAAGTTTACTTTCCCTCTCTCTCTGTATCTGTATTTACTTTTTCAAGCTCTCTTGTGGTGTTAATATAAAATTTTATAAATACATATATGTACGCTTAATTGCGTGACGCACTGTATAAATATTTTTTTTTTGTTTATTTTAATATTTTTGCAGTCTGTTTTCTTCAGTTTAAATTCGATAACAATGCAAAAAAGAATTATATAAAAAGTATAATAGAATATGGAATAATAACGATAATTTGCGAAAGATCGTCACACTGGAATTTTGTTCTTTTTTCAGTGTTATTGTCAATTTTGTTGTTGTATTAGTTGTTCACTTTAATGCCCTCTACAAATTTCTAGTTAAATTATTGTGACATTAACTTTTTCTTTTAACTACTTTAGTGGCATATTATAATTAAAAATGTTCATGAATACATAGGTATGTAGGCGATAATGTAGGCGATAATTATGTTTAAATTGATTATAAGCCACCGCTTAAAATGAAGTCAATATCAAAAACTCTTCTTTGCAATCAATTTTAAAGAAAGACTACATATACCTAAAAGTCTAGACAATCCAGTTGGCTCTAGAAACACGATACAAACGCTGAGCGCTAAATATAGAATAATCGTTTCGGAAATAGGTTCACACACAAAACCGCGATGTACCCCTGGTAAAACTACATAGCTACTGAATCTCTACAAGGTAGAACGACGCACTATCCCCCGCGCACTCGCACCATCCTTTACAATCTTAATGTAAAAACGAAATTCCCATACCCATTGTGTATATGACGTGAAATTTATCGAAATGGTTAACAATCAAAGGGATGTTGCCAGATCAAAGTTCTATACATACAATAAACAACTTTTTACTTCTTTAAGCAACAAATTCTATGTGCGTTTGTTTAACTAATAGTATTCCTTTTTTAGAAAAAACTTAACATATTGTACACATTTGTGCGTAATAGGTTTTGCCCTTAATAAAGGCGAAAGACATTGCCCTTTATGGCCTGTATAAATTTCTAAAGGCAACATAATATTTAAGAAACGAAAACGCTTAACTGATTGAGGACGTCCTTTGCGGTTTTTTACTATTCGTCACAAAGGCGCAAAATAAGGGGTCATTTTTATATGTATGCTGGGGTTATTTTTATCAAAATTGTCACGCAAGTAGTAGAGGCCTAGATTCAAAGGTGGTATATATAAAGGGTTATCCATTTAGTGGTTTCAAAATCGCCGGCAAAGCTTTCAGCTGTTAAATATCTGTCATCTGAAGTGTCGTTTATTTAGTTGAAATGTTTGCCATTTACAAATATGGATCATTTAACAACCGAAGAACGCGAAAAGCTTGGTAAAACTTACCACAAAAGCGGTGGTTCAAACGCGGCCACTTACCAAGCATTACGAGGTGGTTATGGTCGTTATAATCGATATACTGTGCAAGGAATTGGCAAGATTATAAAGAAATTTGAAGAGACTGGAATGCGAAATGCGAAAGTGAAAGTTTGGCGGATAACACGATAAGCCATAGTCGATTCCACGGCGTTCTCAGCAATTGGACTTTTCTTAAGGCTCATTATGGCGTATTTTACATTTGGATTTGCGCCTTCCTCCATATAAAGTCCAACACAACGTGCAAAAATTAAAGCCGGCTGACCATTCACAACGGCGTAGATATGTTGATTGGCTGCTTTCAATGCTGATTTTTCGAAAAAAAAATTGTCTTCAGCGATGAAGCTAATTTCTCCTAAATACTAAATCCAAAAGTGATTGTGGAAAAGCCATTGCATCCGGGAAAAGTGACTGTTTGGTGCGCATTATGGTCTGTAGGTGTCATTGAGTCGTATTATTTGGAAAATTACGCTGGAAGAAACGTTACCGTCAATTCAGAACGTACGTCATGGCTGTATGATAACCGATTTTTTTTTGGCCTGCAATCTTAAATTATCAACTGGACATGTGGACAACACGACCGATTGCATAGGAAATTTCCAGAACGCCTAATCACGTTTCACGTTTTGGCGACGCCAAGATAATGTGATTTGACGCCCTCATACTTTTTTTGTGGGGCTACGTAAAAGACCGAGTTTACGCGGATAATCCCCTAACGTTAGAGCATTTGAAAACGAACATTCGTCGAGTTATCCCCGAGAAACTGCCCTAAATGCGCAAAAAAGTAGTCGAAAACTACCTTAAAAAGATCAACTGCTCCAACCAATCTAGACGCGGTCATTAATTTACCGAAATAGGGGTAAAAGTGATGAAGTCGATATACTATTTGCTTGAATCAATTCGATTTCTGGTTCAACATAGATGTCATCATTTGTTGGAATAGTTTGTCAGAGGACAACATATTAATGGATTTTGTTATAAAACGCAAGGCAACTCCAGAATTTATATGGAAAACAAAAACAAATTTCAAATATTTTTAAAATGTTTCAAAATTTTTCATTGTTGCGTTGCTTCCAACCGAAAACATAATGGTTGAAAATAATAAACAACTAAATTTTGCAATTTTAATTTAGCCGCAAATTATTCGTTTAACATACTGGAAGATAACAAATAGCAAATTTTATAAAGCAAATTTGTTACATCAAAACTATAACTAAAGAAAGATTGAACAATTCTAAATTGTGTTCCCAAAACATCTAGTTATTCTAACAAATCTACACTTATGATTTTCTTTTGAGAACCATTTACTCTTTAATTTGTTCTAGTTTTAAAATAAAATTTAACGAAGCAAAAAACTTGAACTAATATAAGGCATAATTTAAATCAGTTCAGGTTTCTTCCTTGCTCTATTACAATTCGAATAATTAAATAACAATTTGAGAAATTCGGAACCCTGAAATCAATTGTTATTATTGTTGGTTGCTCTATTCAAAAGAGCAAAAACTTTAATGCCCTGCAATTATGACTGCAATAAGTGAATTTATATTTTGATCAAAGTTATATTTTATAAGTCGAATTTAAGCATAACTGTGACTCACTTTTATGGATTTCGTGAAGAATTCTCAAAAACTTGGAATTTCTGAAAACAAAATAATAATTGTTTATTAAAGAAAATTTATGGAATGACTTCAAATCACTTGAGTATTATGCAGATTTGCTTTAGCAATTACAATTAGGATTTCCTGTTTTGAAACCTTTTGTAATCTTATCACAGCTATTTGCTTAATAATTTGCAGAACCTTTAAATACTTTTATTAACTTATTATTGAGCACCTCTTATATTCAAATTTTATAAGAAATGAACGCTTTACACTTCTTTCAGAAATGAAGCAGAGTTTGAAAAAAAAATTGTCGAGTTTTAAGTTGATGTTGAAAAATGTATCTTCAAGTTTGGCTGCCTTCCTAAACGTCTGTTTCCAACGTCCAAGTAGTGCTTAAATAAAGCAGTTTAATACTTTAAAATAATGAATTGTCATTTTAAACTGTGCAACACTGTTGACGTTTAGGAACATTTGTCTGCGTCGCATCATTAAAAGCACAATGACAGGGAAATAATAATTTTGGAAAATTGTTTGGACTTGAGTGGTCAAAAAAGCTCCAGGAGTCAAATTATTAATAGTTTTCTTTATTTTTTTTTAAATTCGTACCCATCTTCTTTTTCGCCATTGCTCATAAAAAGTATTGCCAATCTGAATGATGAGCTAGGTACATTGCAGCTGTGATTGCATACATATGCTTTTAGGAATGCCATGCATAACAAGGTTTGCACGGTTGTATTTCTTATTTCTCTGATCATTGTTTAAGTACATCCCAAATATATGTTGAGAATATTTTGTTGCATCTCAAATATATTTTACGAAAAATTATTTCTTCTTTAAAAAAATTCATGTAAAATTTTTAATGTGAATTTGGAATTTAATTTATTGTATTCAAGCCTAAAAAAGCGTTAATTTCACACGAATAGTTTAAGGAATTTTAATTATATGACGTTTTAAAAGCCATGTCTCTAGTTAAAATTCTTGGCAGTTTTAAAATTACGAATATGGGTCTTTAACAAATGTCTGCACAACAAAAAAAAAAAAGAAAACACAGATAAATTTAACATGAGTTTTTCGTAAAAGAAAAATTGTGTGCCGTACTAAATTAGATATTGCTTAGAAACACAGTGCGATATGTCAGTTGAATATTTTAATGCATACATCATTTTTTGATTTTTATTTACGGAAAGTGTTATTTTTGAGCAAATTGTTATTAATTTTGCTAAATTGTTTATACATTCTAATTTATCAATATAAATTATACAGGGTGTCTGGTGGCAAATTTATATTTTTAAATACGATTATTTCAAAAAGTATTAAACGGTGCCGATGTCGCAGTAGTCGAGTGAGCATCGCGCGTTCGCTGTGGAGACATTTTTAAGAGTAATGATTCTTACGTAATTGCTCGTCGAAAATTTTGAAAGTTCGGTATTCGGCGAATACGTGATGGACCGAGTGTAAGTTTAATTCTTTCGTGGGTGCAGAGATTCCGGGCAATTGCTTCGGCTATGAATGTTCCACGGCCAGGGCCCAGTCGATCTTCAAGGACTCCGGAAAACTTTGAACTGGTTGAAAGCAGTTTACGTGAAAATGAGAGACTTTCAATAGCGATTATTCATGAAATTTTAAAAAAGGAACTGAATTTCCTTCCTTTTAAAACTCAAATCTTTCAAGAACTGAAAGAAAGTGACTTTGATTTATGCAAAATTTTTTGTAAAACGATATTGGAGCGTTTTCGCACTGTAAATGATCGACGATGCTTATTTTTACTTAAACGGCCACATCAACAGGCAAAACTGCCGTTTCTGGTCTCCAAGAACCCGCAACCCTGGATTGAAACATCAAAACCCATTGCATTGGCCCAGGGTAACTGTTTGGTGTGCCTTATCCACGCATGAGATAATTGAAAAATTTTTTTTTCGACAATTTTCGAGGCCAGGCGACGAATGTCAACGGTGAAAATTATTAACGCATTATTACGGAATTCTTTTTGCCAAATCTGCGAGCTTATCCATCGCACTCTTCACACACGTGATTTCAACAGGATGGGGCGAATGCACACACAGCTTCGATGAATTTGCTTCGGGAAAATTGCCCCCAAAAACTGATAAGTCGCTTTGGGGACATCCCATGGACAACGAGGTCGCCCGATCTAACACCGATGGATTTTTTTTTATGGGGCCACCTCAAAGAGAGGACTTGTAATGACAATCCCCAATCTCTTGTGGCTTTAAACGAAAATATTCGTCGAGAAATCAAGTCAATTGAACCAAGTTTACTGCAGCGTCTGGCGCAGAATACAAGGCTCCGTTTTGAACTCGGCGGACGACATCTGGATGGCATACTCTTTAAAAAATAAAATCCGTATTTCCATTCTATCGATCAATGCTCTTAATAAAACTTTGTGTCAATTAATACGTTTTTTATTTAATTTTGAAAATATAAATCTGCTGCCAGGCACCCTGTATAATAAATTGAGTATCACTTTACTAAGCAATTTAGATACGATGGAAGTTTTAACAAATAACTGCTCAATTTTTATGTTTCCTAAAAAAATCCTTATTTACCAGTATAAAGTTTATCCACCTTAAGGAAGTCTTCTATCACAAGCTTTTTTAATTAGTGAAAGTTATGGTCTCGCAAATGATAGCAAAAAGTCGGGAGCAGACAGAACTCGAATGGTGGAAGATGTGGCGAAAAAATAATGAGGCAT
Source organism: Phania funesta (assembly GCA_963932375.1). Lineage (NCBI taxonomy): Eukaryota > Metazoa > Arthropoda > Insecta > Diptera > Tachinidae > Phania > Phania funesta. The sequence continues at coordinate 93,922,571 of OZ010652.1, read as the reverse complement.
CTTTAAGCTCTGCCATCTATGGAAAATGAACTAAACATTTAAAAGATCTGTAACTTTAAACATAAGATCGAAACATGTATACCAGCACACAATTTTTTTAACACACCTCGTATATTAAATATACACAAAACAAATAATCGGTAATTACAGAATCGAAAATCATGCTCAAACGGTTAATAAATATTTTAAATGAAATTAATTTTTATTATTTGTTTGATTAACAATTTTTTATGTTAAAAAAACATTTTTAAGATGCAAAAATGTACTTAAGGTAACAAATGCTTTTTTTTATGGAAAAATTTGCAAATATTAAATATCTTAATGTAAACAACAATTAATCAAACAAATGTGTTTTATATGAAAACAAATGAATTAAAAAAAATAAATTTACTTTTATTTTTACCATATTCTAGAGTTATACTCTTTTTTTTTAATTGCGTTCAGTATTCATAACGTCAAACAAACACAATGTATAATAAAATCACAAGAATTTCAGTTCGCTCCACTGTGCTTCAACGTATACATGTAAATCAATCATGCTACAAATGAACAAATGAGCAAAATCCGCACAGACACGTATTAAAAACATTCAAAGTTACGTTTTTAATTATGGGAAGTTATGTGAGACAAAAAAAAAGAGATAAAGATAAAAAAAGATAAAAACAACATTTGTCATAGAGAATGCCGGTGACATACATACATATTTAACTACAAATTATAAAATTATAAAAGATGGCATAGCAAGATAGACATTTAAGCGAGCAATCTGTGTTAATTGTTCTTTTCACTTAATGAAAACTAGCAGTTAAATATTTTAAATTTTAATCAATAAAAAACGAAAAAACAAATATTTTTCAAATTTGTAAAACTTCCTATATAGCAATAAGCTAAAAATGTAACCGTTTTGGAGGCGCGAAATGTCCTATTTTCTTCTTTCTTCGAACTTATAAAATTATACCGATGATATTTCGGGGCTTTGAATCATTCTCTGAATGGTTTATATCTTAGCTGAAATTGTTGAACAACAGTTACGAAATCGCTAGACCAGCCACTGCGGACTTCCGAATTGTGCTGGCGACCAAGAATAAGAAGTAATTTTTACAGTTAACTGACAATCAAATCAGTCTCTGCATTCCTCTAGAGCAAATCGTAGTTATGTTAATGTTTAAAGGAAAACTTTTGCATCATTCTGAAGTAAACTAATGTTATTTATTATGGTAAACAAAATAAAAGCATAAACGATGACAATATTGTAAACATCTGAGTCACCCTATACAATTGAGGTTTTTAATTTCAGAAAAAAAAAATTTAAAAACATTCACTAAGGATGCAAGGAGTGAATGGATCGAATTTGACGACTATAGAGTGGTTTGTTCTAAAACTGTCCTCATAAACTGTGTCTCAATAAGAATGCACAAGTTGAAGTGGTCGATTATGGTTGTTAAGTCTCTTTTGCTTCGACGTCTTCAAAATATTGCTGCTTTAAACGAGTGTCGCTGAAAATATCAATTCGGCAGTGACTGTGTACAGCATATGTTACATGACCATGATAACAGATTTCTTGTGGCCTCAACTGGACGGCAACGATTTTTAAGACCAAATAGCTTTGCGATTTCTTTCCTTGGGGTTTTGTGAAATCTTAGGTCTATGCGAATAAACCAGAAATAATTCTTCAGCTCAAGACAGAGATTCAACGCATCATCATACAGCCACATCTTTGTGAAGAAGCCATCGAAAAGAGAAATAGCTTGTCGGGGCGAGGCCATTTGGCAGATATTTTATTCCATACTCAATCGGATTGCGTCTACTTTACAACTCGCTCCAAAAACCCTGTTTTATTTTTAAATAAAACAATACCCTTTTATTGAGACACCCTTTTCATCTTTACCAATAGAGTATCAAAGGGCTGTTACCTACGAATGGTGCACATCATATTTGTTTGCCAACAATGTTCCAAGACATAAGAAACATAAACTGGTCAACACGGATAATTCTACACCTGCCTCTCTTAGCAGTGAAAAAGTCAAATATATAATTTATCCGCCATACAGTCCGTACTGATTTGGCACCCTTTGACTTTTTCGTATCCCCGTATATCAATGTTCAACGCCTGAAGAAGCAATTAATGCTTTAAAAATGTTTCAATAATAGTGGTATGAGAAAGTGTATTGACTGTCATGGAGAATATTTTGAAAAGCAATAACTTCATTTTTAATAAAAAAAATAAAATTTGTTTTATGTTTTTTTTTTGTTCAAAATATAAATAGCAGCTCTAGTATTAAATAAAGGTGCCACGCCTACTACCTACTTTTGATTCGAGGACTTACATTCATTCAAAATAACTTTTCTCAAGACTCTCCTCACATTTTAAATTGTTTAGATATAATAGACAAAATATTTACTTTGTATGAGAGATACCACACCCCTACTCTCCTAACCTCAACTGATTCGATTCGATAAGGCACTTTAGGAATAAGTTTATCCACACCGAATTTGAAGGTTTTAGGTATTATAAGTAGTTCTCTAGATATACAATTATTATTATTGTTTACTTTGTATTAAAGCTCATAAAAAATTTACTCTGCATTGGAGGTGCCACGTCTATTGTTCGGGTTACGTACTTTTGTCACGACTACGCACTTTAGTAAAGCATAGAAAATTAAAAACTCTATTTTCTAAATTTTCAAGCTTGAAGGTCTTTTATTATAAAAAAAAATCTGTTATTCTTGTGTAGCATCGTCAGGAAATAAAATATTTTTTATAGAATCCTGATGATGCTACACAATGGAGCACAATGGAGTAGCAAAATATCAAAAAGAATAAAATAATTTTGTATAAAAAAGCCCTTCAAGCTTAAAAATTTAATAAAATTAAAAAATTTAATAAAATTAATTGAAAAAGGTCAAGACAATCCATAATTTGCCTACATAACGGCAAATATTAATTTAGTATGAGGAGTGCCACGGCTATTTGTAATATTACAAAAATATATATGCAGCCCATTGCTCCTTTCAGATGGCTTGATATAGCTTTCAAATAAACAAACACAAACTCATTTCCTTCCCTACGGTTGTTCAAAATTAAATGGTTTTCAACAAATAACGATAACAAATTGGGGCAGAATTATTGTTCTATTTTTCAGTCGTAGTCAAAGTTATTACAAAGTAACTGAGAGGCTGTAATAAAACATTAAGCAACTTTTAAATCTGTGTCCAAATAGTTTGTTGACATTTTATTTGAACCACATAATACGCGAATAATTGACCATCACAATAATTACAAATTATTGTTATAAAAAATGCCAAACATTTATTCTCAATTTAATTACGATTATCAAATCATAAGATAGAATTGTTTAAAAACTAAAAAAAAATATTCTGCAGTAACTGTAGAAATCTGAAAGATGCTGCTTATCTCATTTGAGATAGAAAACAAATGATAAGATTTTCATGTCTTGCAAAAAACAAAAATAAATAAAAAAAAAACTTAATAATGAAATCTCGTAACCCATCGTAATATGAATCTCTCTATAGTGACGCAAAAACACACAAATCTCAAGATATTAAAGTACAAAATAAAACCAAATATGAATTAATAATAATAAAAATAAATTTAATAAATAAAATCGCCTAAAAATAAAGTTCATAAATTTAAATATTTTAGTATTTTAAACTCAATGGAGTGAAGTTGTTTCAACGCTTAAAACTGGCCGTCCAGCATCAATTACGATCGAAAACAAGGTGCAGATGAAATTAAAACAAATGTGAAAATATGTTTTACTACGAATTATCAAATGAAATGTTTGTTAGATAGACTACGTACATAATGTAATCAACTATACATATGTAAATTATAATGCAATCATGTGTAAACTATAAAATTACATGTTTCGCAGGAATGGAAATCTGTAAATAAAAATACGATCATTATACTTTCCCAAACTGTAAATAAAGATATTTATTTGTCTGTATAAATCAATGAATGTATCACCCACTGCCACCAACCGATCGACCGTTGTTTGATTTGACATGGTTTTTTGTTTCATGAAAAAAACAACTCAAACAAAAAATACAGTGGGGGACAAAATACGTGCAACTGAAATTACATTCGTTCGTTTGTTACTAAGTTTTTTTTGTAAGTTTGAATATTTTATAAACTAAAACAATAAAATATAACAAGGTTTCAATATAACAAGTTGATAGAAGTGTTAAAAACATTTGCATCTTATAAAGAGACTGTTAAAATTGATATTTAATCAGTACTGGAAAAGCCGAGGTTTTTAGTTATTTATTTTAGTTAAATATTGTCCTGAAATTTACAAGAACTTTTATTTGGTTACCACATATATAGTTTTAAAACGAATTATATTTTAAACATTTGCATTAATATATATCAATATATGTTATTTGAAGAAACGATTTATTTTAAAATTTATGAATATAATTATTTTTTTTTTTTTAATGAATAATATACAAATGTAATTAGTTAATTTCCCTTTTTTATAATTATTGTAATTGCAGATACATAGCAAGAGATAGAATTAAAATTCAATATTAAGGAAAAAGAAACAAATTATGAGAAATCAATGAAAACACTTAAAAACTAATTTTAAAATATTAGCACATAACAACTTTATTGGGTTTTAAATCGTTTCGTTTCGAGAATTGATTTCCATCACATACCTGATTATCTTGTTTTAGTAAAAATGTGACTCAATAAAACCCGGGATACTATCGCTTGCGATTGAGGCAATGAGAAATTTATTAAATATATTTGGTTAAAAATTCTTCATCGTTTTTGAGTGCTTTCTTGTCGGTTTGGCATGTTCTCAATCGATTTTTTGATTTTTCTAAAACTTATCAGTATTAGGAATATGTAGCATGGAGCTTATTGTGACTGCCAGTCAGACCAATCGCATGCCCGGAAGAATATCCCTACACCATATGGCTTTTTCTATGTTTTAGTTGCTTGTATACCTGTGATGAATCTACTTCGCGGTCGGCAAGTATTATCTTTTCCACTTAATCCTCGGATATAAACTTTAGAATCATAAGATGTTTGCGCAACTCTTTCTTCCAACTTAAACTTTTTCGCAAAAAAAAACACCACAAATAAAAGTATAGCGGGGTCAAATCGCCCGATATTGGTGACTAATTCACGTTACCTACGCAAGGAATAAATCATTCAGGCAAAATGCCTATTCTGGCGTTCGCTCGTTGGTACATATTGCCCTCCTGCTGAAACTACAAACAGTTCATGTCCATATCGTTCGATTCTGGTCAAAAATAAATTTGTTATAATTGATCTGTAGCGGTCACCATTGACGGTGATAGTCCCGCCGATGTTGTTTTCGTAAAAGTACTGACTAATACTGCTGGGTACTCTTCGAAACGCTCCGAAGCCCACCCATGTGCAAGCGGCATTAACTATGTTCATTAACTTTGAGATCAGTTGGTCTTGCACTTTACTATGTTTAAGTCTGCGAAAGTCCGAATTCTTGTGAACAGCAAGGAATCGATTAATTTGTTTCTCCTAAGAACTTTTATGGAGAGCGGCAATTTTCTCGGCCGATATGGCATCACTTTACATACGGATGGTGGCTGATTTTTAGCCGAATCGATCGTCTTGAATTTCCCAACCAAAACTTAGATAGTCGACTTTGAAACGCCATCGACCCGCCCGTATTTGTAAAAATTACCAACTTGATCATTTTGTACAACTGTTATACGTCGTCTTTCCCCTTTATAAACTTTATAGATGTCGAAAAACTCATGATATAAAATTAAAATTGTAATTTCTTCTTTTCATTTCACCCAAAAATCGGTATTGGGACACCATCCTTTTCAATTTTAGAATTACACTCTTAAACCGCAAGAATTAACATTGTTCATTGTGCTTCATTAAGAGTTGAAAACGTTTTGAGCACTTTACTTTTAACTAAAAACAGCAATATCCTGTTTTCGTGTTGACGCATCATTTTATATCTATGAAAACCAATTGAGATGACATAGCAGTTTTAAATGTTTTGTTCCCTACTGTATTACAAATTGTGAGGAAATCAGAAGTTTTATACAAAATTTTCACTTAATTCTAGTAAAATAATTAATCAATTACTTTATATATTTACTTATATTATTTTTTCTTGTAACCAAAAAAAAAATTTATTAATTGAACACGCACACACACACACATACATACAGTTAAAAATTCCAATACGAAACAACAATTTGTGCACAAAATTTGAATGTATGTTCCACTACTGCAAAATCTTAAAGTGAAGGACAACAAGTGTCAGGAACAGCCACGACAACTACAACAACAGCGACCAGTTACTTCAACATGGAAAATCTTGGTTACAAAGAGGGCAGCACCAAGCCACGACGCATGACACGTTCCATCAGTGTTGTTACAAAAAGTGAAGCTGAACAGCCATTGGCTGAGAATAATACAAATCGGTAAGTAGTTTTGGTTGTAAATAAATTGATTTTTAATCACTATAAATTAGTTAAGTTTATATTAATACGAAATATTTATTTATTAGTAATAATTTTTGTAGTTTATTGCAGTGTTTGTTACATAAACATGGTAAAGTGATATGCCAAAAAAGATATACATAGCTAAAGTTGTTATTTAAATATATATATGTACTCGTATTTTAAAATAAGGTTAATATGAGCTATGTTTGTATTTGATTTGCAATTACGGAGTTGTTAAATCTTTTCTAAATAATAAACTTTTAAACTTTATCCCAAACGACTGATAAAAATGCAAATTTTTTTGATCAAGTTATTTTGAAACACAAATAGGTATTTGTAGTACTGGCTACCTTGGCCTTTAATACGTTATTAAAAACCAGTCATTAACATTTTTACTAAATTTAAATCATTAAAAAATCAAGTCTAGTCTTGTCAAGTATTGTCCAATGGAACAAATGCCTGCCGTCTTATTGTTTCTACTGCAGAAGCAGAGTATTTGAAAAAAGAAACACCAAAGTCTTGAAATCACGTGATTGTCAAATCGCATGTGCTTGAAAAAAATATAAAAACCACAAAATTCAAAACTGAAATTAAACTAAATACATAATAAAATGTAATTTCATAATCTATATATATATATATATAAAGGAAAGTGTCCGAAGCGATGTTATTCCATAACCCGAGATTGGCTGAACCGATTTTGATGATTTGTACTTTGTTGGAACGGTATTTTCTGAGCACGGGTTTTAAAACAAATAAAATTGGACAAAGGGTCGTGGTACCTCCCATACAAATCACAAATTAAAAATCCATTATTTCTGCTCCTGCTAACGGTATTTGAACATATATTCTAAGTGCGGCTGCAAATATGGGCGGGATTGGACAAAGGGGCGTGGAAGCCAGGTCGTACAGCTAGTTTTCTTAGAAAAATAATTTTGAAAACAATCGTTAAATTTACTGCGATTGCAAACTCCTAGCCTACTTTGCGATTTCCAAATTTAATGTGAAATACGAGTTTTAGCACATAATTTACCATAATAAAGGGTGTCCCAAAATTCCCATCTGTAAAGTGCAGCCAACTAAAAATGAACAAATGTTGATAGCGACAGCAAAGAAAAAGGTGTCTTCATTGTTGAACAATATTTCAAAAATAAGAAAAGTTCGGCTGTAACAGTATAGCAACTTTCAAACGGTTTTTTCTGCGAATATGTACACCTATACCTCGCTTGACACGAAGATACATGACCAGATGAACTTCATGTATAATGAAAACGAGTATGTAGGTACGTAAAATATGAAGAAAGTTAAATTAAAGGTCACTTAAATTAATATTGAATTCCTTAACAGATGCTTTTGGAAATGAGTATTAAGCGTGCATAGTTTATTTGTCAAATTACCCTTCTGGTTTAATTTAAATGTGGTAGCTGACTCTACTGTACTGTTAACCGGTAATAGACAAGCCAAAAATCTGATCCAAATAAAAGAAATAAGAGCTTTCCCTTTCTCTTGCTTCCTTTTGTTTGTTATTCAAATTAACTTAGTTTTTTCTCCATAATTAGTATCACTGATAAAAACTACTGAAGCAATGTGGTGTTAGCACGAAATTAGTTGTTATTTTGCGAGGATTTTCTTTTGATGGCGGACATCAGTGTTGCCAGACAAATTTTCTGATAAAAGAGGAGGCCAAAGCATAGTCACCAATAATCCACGAAATCAAAAATCCAAAAAACTCATAATGCGTTATCGTGATAACAACTAATTGCCACAAATACAAACTACTAATCACGTCTCCAAAAGCCAGAAAACTGGCTCATTGGTTTCGGAAAATGGCCGATCCGAATTTTCAGCTTTCTAAACAGCAAACGGTTGCTAAGGGATACATATGGAGAGATGATGTATCGGTTTGTAGCGCAATTTATGGACTTTTGCCCTGGCGTCATAACACGTGGTAGCCGGTGCTTTTTCGTGGTGTAAATACTTGTTTTTTTCTTTAACAGCTGTGAATAATTTTCGTAGATTACCCTTTTCAAGATAATCGATGTAGATGATAACACTTACATCCCCGAAAACTGTTGTAAATATCTTGTTGGCCAACAGACCCACCTTGGCGTTCTTTGATGCACGGTAACCCGTAAAAGTCATCCGTTTTCACTGCGCCTTGGTCTCTGGTGTATTTTGAAGCATCCATGTTTCGTTCATTGTTATCAAACAGCGCAAAACACCTTCGGAGTGCAGTTGGACTTGGCCAAACACTCCTTGGAAGTGGTAATACAGTTGCTGTTATGGTTGCTGCTATTGCTCAGAATACCTTTTTCACGTCCAAGTAGTCATATAAAAAATGTGTTGTACCATGGATTTTAATAACGACTTTTGGCATGACGACCTTTTTGTCAGGTGCCGTAAGTTGTGTTCGGTACGGTCACAATGCAATGCAGTAAACTACTTTTCTAGCATTCAAATCGATGATGCAGTCCCAATATTACAATAGTATACTTACAAATGGTAGTGAGCAGGAGCAGTGTTGATTTTTCAAAATTTCCTGCAGTGAATTAGTGAATATTTCTGTCGAAACGTTTGTTTCTTAGTTTATTAATGTTAAGCTGATCTATTCGAATGACTGTTTTTGTTCGTAATTTATCAGGTGATTTGTTTGCTATTTGGTTTTGGAGTGTAAAAAGAAAAAGATTCGTGACATGTGGCAATGCCAAAAATGATCAGTAGGGTTTGCCGTTCTCCATGAATAAACTAACATACGAACAACACTTGAAATTCATTGATGTTTATTATTATGCTGTGTGAGAAATGTGTTTCGTAAATTACGTCCATATTATGGTCGTCATAATCGACCCACCGAAGAGGCTATTCAAGATGTTGTGACCAAATTTCAGCTTCACTTTGTTGTTCATTAATCTACCAACCCGTATGCGAAGAGTGCGTGCCGAGCAAAAGGTTGCTGGTATATTGGCCAGTGTCAAAGGAGATCGCGATATGACAATTCCTTTGCCAACAATTCGGATTGTGTTATTCGACCACCTAAAGGGACCTCGGATGAAACCATACAAAATATATCTGCTGCAGGGACTCAAGCCAGGCGGCGTACCACAACGTCGTCTGTTTAGTGGATAGGCCTTACGAAAGTTGGATGAAGATTCATTTTTCTTTCGAAAAATTGTTTTCAGCAATGAAGCTCATAAAGCCAGAGGCAGTTCAAGAGTTGTGTATGCACCCAGTAAGATGCACTGTTTGGTGCAGTTTGTAATCCGACGGCATCATTGGATCGTACTTCTTAAAGAACGTTAAAAGTCGCAACGTTAGTCAATGTATCAAGGTACCGTGCGATGATTACCGACCTTGTTTGCCAAAAACTGAAGAATTGGACTTGGTTGACATGTGGTTTCAACAAGACGGTGCCACATGACACACGGCACGCGATACTATGAACCTATTGAGAGGCGAGTTGGGTGACCAATTAATTTCACATTTTGGAGCAGTCGATTGGTCGCCACGATCATGCGATTTGGCCGCACTAGACTATTTTTTGCACTGATAGGTAAAGTCTCTCGTGTACAAGGATAAGCCAGCCACGATTCCAGACCTGGAAGACAACATTGCTGCTACCATTGCTGAAATACCAGCCGAAATGCTGAAGAAAATATGCCAAAATTGGGGCTCACGGATGGACCACCTACGGCGTAGCAGCGGGAAACATTGATATGAAATAATCTTTCAAAAGTAAATAGCAGGCATTCGTTAATGGGCTCAAATAAATAATTCATTAAAAAGTCAAACGTTCGTTTGTTTGTTTCTTCCTGATGGGATTGATTCTACTTCTCTTCCCCATTATAAATTTGTTTATATATAAATTCGTTAAATAGTAAATGGTAGTAGAAATGGAGCAGCTGTTTTTTACGTTCCCGCCCGGTTTGAAAGGTGTTTTAACACCATTATTATATAATGAAGTAGAATAGCCATTTTAATTAGTTCCATATTAATATATATAGCATTTTTATTTTAAGTAATCTTTTAATTGTCATGCTTAATTAAGTTTTTATTCTTTCTGTAAAAATAAAAATTATTTAATATAAGTTTAAATACCGTAGAAGTTAAAATTTATATTAGACACGAACAGAATGGAATGAATTTTTTATGCTGCAGTTAACATTATTTGTGTCATTTTACTAAGGTAGTGCCCTCTGTAAACGGTATCTATTTAACCCAATAATCAAGACAAATTCCATGTTTTTCCCTTTTTCTTGGATTAGAACAAAGTTTACGCCACTTAAACTTTTTGTTATTGCAATCTTTTATCATATGTTTTAACTATTCCTGTATGCAAAGCTATCATATAAAATACAGTTTTCTTTCTTTCTTAACAGAAAGAACAAATAGGCGAACTTAAGCCTGAAAATTAAAATTTTATTTTTAATAATTTTAGTTCGAAAAATGTAAGTCAAATTATAAAGTTTTATTTTAAGGAAAAAAATAACGAGCATTTTTACCTTTCAAAAAAGTATGAATGGTTGTCATTTGCACTTGCATATAAAAACATTTTATAAGAATCTGGCATTATTAATTTGTATTATCTTTTGGAGCTATAAACATTAAAAATATTACTTGTTTATTATAAAAACCCTGAATTAATTTCGAAAAATTTAAAAAAGAAGAGAAATTATTCAATTTTTTTTTTTTGTAATAAAACAGTTGGCTAATGACGATTAGGAGCTATAAGAAATTAATTTTATTCATAAACAAGTTGATTTAAAAACATTCAGCCAAAGTTGTAAAATGATATTTTTTTTTTTTGTAAAATGATAATTTGGACTTTAAGTTTCTTAATCTCGGTCGAGTGGGCGTCGTTATTGTAGTGTTCTGGCGAGAACATGGAGTAGTAAGTTCTTACAGTATTATTTGATGTTTCGTTTAAAATGTTTAGGAATGTGTGTCTTCTTCGCTTTAAAGAATCACAAATTCAAATCGCCAGAATTGAAAATTCGGCATCTATAAAATGCTGTTTTCGCCCGCTCATGTATAGTCTACTGTGCGAAACACATTGGTGTACAAGTTCAATTTTTATCTAACTTCAAAGTATTATTTTTAGAACACTGTGGCTTCTAAAGGCAATATTCTCATAGCGTCATAGTGCCATTAACATCTTTCCGTTTTAACTTTTATAGCAACTGCTTCTGCGTATTCTGAGCTTTTCATAAAATTGTGAAAAGTTTTTTAGAACTTTCAAACAATCATATGCCATTTTAACAATCATATGCCATTTGCAACTATTATCTTAATTTTTTTTACAAAAATTAAAAGAAATAAAATACTTATCCATATGTCCCATATGTTATTTCAGATCCAAATGTTTTCAAGTCTTCTGTATGTTTTATTTGGTATGAAATTTCAAACATGTTGATAGTATTTATTGTATCTCACATAAAACTCAAAACTCTTTGTGACTTAATCATATTGGGGACCTGCTTTGTATGCTTTTTAATTTTAAAACATTCTGCAGCTTATGAAAGTCAATTATTTAACTGATTTTGGGCAATGAACTTAAAATTCACAAAATATGAATAAATTAAATTTTTGTGTTTTATTTATGTTTTCTTTTACCATTTCACCAACATAAAAAGAAATTATTTTAAAGAGAAATTAGAAAACGTATGTATTTGTTTATAAAGGGGTTTTCATTAAGATTGGGTCGATGTTTAAATGTTATAAAACTAGCAGTGTGAGAAATTAACGAAATTCTCGTTAATTTCTAGAGGACCCTGTAAAACATTGTGTATGTGATATGACATTGTTTAAATGTCCACGCCTGCTTTGCACGTTGGCACAAATCAGAAAAGTTAAATTTTCAATAACTCTGTTGCATAGATCCAGGTGAATTTGAGCAATGACACAGATTATTGGCATAGACCTGCGACTCCAGAAACCGCCACAAGAAAAGAACCAGCGGAGTCAAAGGATGTAGATACTTGCATTGCCATCTGTGAAGCTCATTCCACATGCGGCAGTATTACTTGTTGCATTCATCTCAAATGCGCCTCGTCGCTATAGCTGATCCCCAACCGAAATTGGCGTTTTCTTTCTCCCCACTTAGCGAGCAAACAATGTTGCCCATGGTCATTAATTTTGAGCTCATGTGGCAGTTGGATCTTGTAAGGGTGCATGTGACAAAGAGTGCTGTGGATTAATTATTCAGCGTGTTGGCTATTAAGCATTCGATGGCTTTAGACGTCTGGGTTTTGTCAACTTGAAGCCTGCAAGGCCCGGGGAGGAATCGTTTGCATCGGATTCTCAAGCACACTTTTCGGTATCGATTCGCCCTGAGTGTGTACCCCTTTATAAGGTGTCGAAGGTTTAAGTAATATTTAAATTAAATGGAAAATACAGATTTTTTATGTGCGAACTGTATCGCACAAGTAAAAACATAACATAAAATAATAATTCAAATAAAAAAACAAATTAACAATTCATTGGCCTGCATGGTTCTGGTAATAGATGCATTTTCAGCCGTTCTTTTTATCTATCGAGTTTAAAAAGCAATATTTGGATGATTCTATAAACAAAATATTTACCTTTCCATGAAAAAGTTTTTCACAAATATTTGCATCTTAATGCCGGCTACACACGAAATGAAAAATATTTTAGAAATCTAATTTTATGTTTTGATATAGACAATGCAACCATGGAGGAAACCATAAACGAATCTTCAGATCTGTGTAAATATCACATAGAGTTTTTTTCAGCCTGATAGAACCTACGAAAGGGTTAACAGTTAAACGAACTGTCATACTACGCCCATTTTTTGACACTTATGATCAGAATACTCTGGCAAATCATCATGAATAAAATGACGCTTGAACAACGCTACCAAATTATCCAGATTTACTTTGGAATTCAGTCCGATGATAGCAGCGATTAGGCTCAGTTGTTGGCCTAACGGATTTGTTAATAAACAAAATTTAGTTATATAGAGTGAAACCAGTTCACAACAGACCCTACAGACTCCATTACAGTCAGAAAAATGCACCATGTTAATTATTAAATATTAATCTTTTGGGAATTTTTTTTATAAATTTAATTTTTTTATTTTACAATTTAAAGTTCTATAGGGCTTAAAAACACCCTATATAAATGTATGTATGTACGCGGAAGAAAAGCAAATTATGTTAATAATTTTTCCAAATGATCATTACAGCACAGCATGGCTGCTTTCAAAATCAGTAAACATCGATATAGGGAATGCAACCTTGTATTAAAAAAAAATAAATCATGGTTTGGGAACCTAATATGAAACATCAATTTCAACAGAAAACATGACTACAGACGATGCAACATTAAATAGAATATAAATAAGAATATAAATATGTTTCCTCTAATGTTCCTTCGTATGTAGCCAGCATTACATTTTATCTTATTCTCTTGCTGAACGTCAGATCTTTTCGCATAACACGCATAAAAATGATATAGTCAGAATGGTATATTTTTAATTATTTAAACGAGTTTCCTGCGAAACGTGACAGTTTTTAGTCAATCAGCCTAACTAAGAACAACAATTCCCGGCAAACTTTCTCTTTGGTTTTTAGAATAGATGATTTTTTCCCGGAATCAAATGCTGGGGGTAGGGATACAATTCCGCAGGAAATTTCGTAATTGGGCTGAATTTTATTTGACAACTCCAATAGACAAAACAAAAGAATAGCCGATTACTCGTCTGTAGTTATGTATATAAAGATAACTTTAGTAAAACTAAAGTCGCAAAAAACGCACAAGGTTGGGAAAAGTTGCAATTTTCAACTTTAATCACCCTGGTGGTGGGCGAATCGAATCCAAAGCTTGTGTGAATTTACCCGAACTCCTAAATTCACATCCATACATACAACTATTCCGAAATTATTTACACCATAAGAAAACAAGCTAAATAAATGAACATATGTATGTACTTATGTCACACATGAAAACTCAGATAAATCAACAGCTAAAACAATAATTAATCAAATTTAGCAATATGAATGAAGACAAACCTCAATGAGTGCGAACAATTAATTTGTCAATAAAAAATACAAATTTGTTTATAATAAATATTGAAAATATAATTAAATACAAACTACGACACGAACATGTACATACATACATATATAAACATTTTAAAAATATTTGTTTAGTCTACTGTTGCCGACAAAAAAGAAACATTTTAAATTGTTCTGCTTAAATCGCATTTTTTATGGGATGTTCTGGGAGTTTTTTAAATAAAAAATTAAGTCAATATAAAAAAACGTTAAAAATTACAAACAATAAAAAGATGATTGATTGTTTTTTTTAAGTAAGTTTGTAGGTGCTAAAGACTGAAATACTAAAAATTGGGAAAGCGCTTCTAAAATCCTATAGAGGGATTCTTTAAGGGCTTGTTTAATAAATAAACATATACAAAATGTATATGTATTATTATTGTCCTAGGTAAATGCTTACCTGATACCAGACTAACGACACCATGCCCGAGGGAATCAGCTGTTGCACAGACGGCTTCAAGCTAGGAAATAGCACAGGTTTGGGAATCTTTATTAAAGAATTTCCGACTATCGGTCCTCCAAGCGCAAGTTTGTGCGATCTCCGTGGTCAACACCGAAAGCTTTTTAAAAATCGTAACTAGATTCGTAGCATAACCGAGGCTTCTACTACCATTCAGAAGTTTGCATTACTTTCGCCTTATGACAATCAAATACTTTTCAGGTTGAATTTAAAGAAAAATTTCCACATTTGGATTGAGAAAAATAACGAAAGAATCTCCAGCTAGCGCCATATCCACAAAAGTCACAGTTTGATGCGCTTTATATTATTATTATTTTGCTTATTTATTTTAAAATGAAGCTCGCGAGCGGCACCACATGACAAGCGGCTTACTAAAGAAAAAATTTAGTGAACGCGTTATTTCTCGAAATGATCCACTCACTTTGCCAACAATTTCATGCGATTTAATGCTTTGAAAATATTTTCTTTATGCGAGCAAGTTTGGACGAATTTTAAGATAATATTGTGCGGACAATTGCCGAGATATGGCAACCAATGCTTGAAAACGTGATCGAAAATTATAAAACCCGAATGCGCTACATCCAAGCCAGCGGCAGCGCGGCGCCTACAGGCCAGATGTCATATACAAACACTAGTGGCAGAATGTCAATGTATGGTGTGAAATTTCGTAATCTCAGTATATTATTTCAATTTAAAGTTGTACACCATTAAAAAAATACCCTTTGGATATGATTGGTATTTTGTTTTCTTTTTGCCGGATCTTTATAAAGTCTCACGCTTTGTTGGCTAGTGAGATACAGATGTCGGCTTAAAAATTCACAATACAACCCATTAGTCCGCGTTGTAGCGATTTCAGAAATACAAGTCAACTATCAAAGGTAAAATCAAATGACACTGACAAACGAGTTAACTTTCGAGTAATAAATACAAGGTGAATGGAATAAATTTTACAAATAACGGCACTTCTCAAGAATGCGAAATGATTGTGTCCACTCTTTTTTGAAAACAACACAGGCCAAAAAGTTGTTCATGACAGTGCAGACAACATCCAACACAATGCACATCCTTAGGCTGGCATTTCCAGGCCGTATAATTAGGGGTTTGCCAAAATTCACTGGCTGGGAAGTTGATAAGATTTAAACACGCTAGTTCTCTGATGTGAATAAGCCTCAGATTCCTGAAGACTTTAAAGAGCACATTCATTAAGAAAACCAGAAATTGTTAGAATTCTTTAAATTTTTAAAGAACATGAGCCAAGAAACTTATCGCTAAAATGCTGTGAATGCCATAAAATAGGTCAAATGGCAATTAATAAAAGCAGCAGTCACATAACGGATGTCACCTTTAAAACATGGTGTAATAAAAACTAAAGACCCAAAAAATATTTGCACCTTTACTTATTCAAATGATATACGCGGAAAGAAAAAAACATGGTAAATATGACCACAATCTAAGATCAACATACATATTATGATCAAATTATATACTTCTGCGGCTAAAGTGCAAACACAGGCGACTAGAGACATCGAATACTAACCACTTAAGTTCCGGCCTTTTTTACTTTAATAAACCCTAAACGAATTTCTGTCTGTTAAGAACAGTCTATGGTTAAAGTTGTTATATTATTTTTATATAGTTAAAATACTTTGTGGCTAGAATTTCAGTAAAATTATATTCTTCAACTCAACCATGTAGCAATTTGTATGGATGGAAATCACTTAATGATTTACGCAACTAAAGTACTCTTTAGCATGTTTTTAAATAAGCATTATTTACATGTTGTTATATGTTGTGGAGAACATAATATGGTTGTCGTGACTATCCCACAGTCATATTTTTCTTTTTGTTCAGACGAAGAAGAATAGAATGATTGGGTCATTTATTTTACGCCACCTCGTATTTATTTACACTTTAGGTATCGCAAATCTATCTCAAACGAATGGATTGACATGAAATTTTAAAATCTACTTTGGCTAATTTTTGTTTTCGTTATCAAGCGGCGTAGACCCATTTTGGTTATTTCCAACTTTAGGTGTTGAGAGGTGTTGTATTTTTGGTGGTTTAGAGACAATTTTGTATATCCATTTATTACCACTACAAACAACGTCTATAAGTGACTACCGCCGCGGTCACAGTTGATGCTGCCGCGCTGCTGTTGGTTGCTAAAAATCAACAACCTCGATCGTCGATCATTTTATTTTTTATTTTATTTTATTATTAGTTTTAATTCGCAATTTGATTTTCAGTTTAATTTGAACTAACAATGCATACGGTTGTATTTGTAAATATATCCCAAATAATGGGAGTTTTAAAATAAAAGTGCGATTGAAAAACAGTTGTGTCGGTTTTTTTTGAACATGAAACAAAATTGTTTCAAGAAACTCTCTTTATTGCATTTGAACAGTGGCTCATACAAAATAAAAGGAGAGCAAATAACTATATGAAATGAAATTAGAAAATACTTTATCTGATTGGCAGCATCCTTGGATATGGCTTGAAACAGTGTATAGTGTAATTTTTTTATTAAATAAATAACGAAAACCACACAATTAAATAACTAATAAACGGAAACTTTCGTATTACTTTGTTTACTTAGCAACTCGAAATAAAAACTGTTGCTACTTTAATTCAAATCGTAGTTAAATCTGCATAAATTTGAATTTTTATTTCGTTAATTGAATGTTTGGAAAAAACAGTTTCACAAAAACAAAAGCAAAAAAACCAAACAAAACCTAAAATGATATTTTAAATGAGAAAATTAATAATGAATGTAAAAACTTAAAACAATAATAACAAAAAGATTTAAGGTACGGTCAGAATAGGCAAACATTTGACAATAAACGTCAAATATTTCTGTGCCATAGTGTGACCGAAAAATACTTGTAAAGAGCAAATAACAAAAGAAAACTGATTTTGTGCAAAACAAAATACTTCGAATGTGAACGAACATTCCTCTGCAGTACAATTACGAGACTGCTTGTCAAAGCTCATTAAAATTCATTATGTATAGTTCTTTTAATTGCAACATATCCTTATTTTTATTATTGGTTTTACGGTGTAACATCATCTTGTTGAAACCACAGCTACTCCACATTAAGGGCATTTAATTGTGAAGGCCCTTTTTCAAGTTTTGTGCAATTAACTTTTAGCAATTAGTGCAATCGTTGCTGGAGGGTTAGGTTCCCTGTAGAAGATGAATCAGTTATTGGAGTCTTGCCTATAGAAATTCCTTAAAACTCTCCTCTTAGGTGAGAGTTATGTCTTAGGTGTCTTAGGAGTTATGGCCGTGAAAAACTGGGTTCTTACTTGTGCGAAAGCTGGGCAGTGTCACAAAAAAAGTTCCATCTATTCATGCATGATATGTAGACGCTATTGTCTGGTCTAGCTATTCGAAGTATAGGCGTTTGTAAGTTGAAGTGTCTTGTTAGAATACTAATAATAATCTTACTAACTTTAGGCTTGTTCAATTTCAGTAGGCTCTTCATTTTATCTGATTTCGTTTCGTTGTTTCAGAGTGCTATATGCGTCACCGTTACCCAATTTTTTAACTCGGTCCTATTAGTCTCAAAAGGCTTTACATAATCCAAGTTTATTTTCAGCAATTATCTGGCTTTGATTTCCAGTATTTTCTCTTTCATTATCAAATACTTCCAGGTGGTCTGATACCCAGATGATTCACTACAGTCTCCCACTTATCGAGTAGTCATTGACGATCTTTTTCAGACCTTGTCCTTGTTCTTACTTTTCGGATAAATATTTAGCTATCAGTGAAGATGTTGGCCTTGTGGTCTCACTGATCCATCTTGCACTGCAGAATTTTTTTTTATGGTAGGACCAGCACTCAGGGGATGACCCCTATTCATGCAATGCATTGTGCTAGAACTAGGAAAAGAGGTTATGGGAAGGAGGATAGAGGGAGTAGTGTTTATTAACATTTGAAAGACCTCTGCTGGAAGCTTATTCCACATAAGAATGGTCCGGCTAAAGAACGAATTCGGTCTGTAGTGCATTGAGCGATCTACTGGCCATTCGACCACAAATGGATGTGCTCTTGATGAAGTGCGTGTGGTGCGTATAAATGAAAGGGTTTCGGGAATAATATCCCTAATTTCATCAGAGCACAATCCATTGTAGTAGCGATAAAACAGTGAAACACACCCCACATTGCGTCGATGCTCGAGAGAGTCAATAGAGTTGGATACCCTACTGTCACCGATTAGAACCTTCGCCCTCTCCTGTACGCTGTCGAGTAACTCCAAAATAGACTTTGAAGCACCGGCCCATGCATGAGAGTTGTATTCCATTTTCGGTCGGATATAAGTGGTATAGATAGTTAGCAGATCGGATGGGGTGAAGTAATTCTTACACCGTTTGAGGAAGCCTAGGCACTTGAATGCTTCTTTCGACACTTGAAGGATGTGTTGGGTCCATCGGACATCACATTTAATCTTCATGCCAAGAACATCAAGAGCTTCTGATTCCTCAATATCTATACCACCCATAACTACATATGGAGCAGCAAATTCCGTCGTGCGTCTGTATGTTAGCATACAACACTGGGTCTTATTGGGGTTAAAATCGACCCTATTCGCACGACCCCATTCTGTGATCGTCAAAAGATCACTATTTAATGAATCATTCATGCGGTGCCTCATGGCCCCAATCTCTAAGAGTCTTGGTCTGTTGATGAATGAGTAAGAATGGCATATGCTGCTGTCATCTGCAAAAGAATAAATAGGGTTGGAAGTTTGACGAAGAAGGTCATCTAGGAAGATAAGAAATAGAGTAGGAGACAGAACGGAGCCCTCTGGTACCCCTGAATTGATCTTGAACTCGTCTGAGTTCAAGATTTTCCTAAAAGACCGTGTTATAGACAGAAAGTCGGAGGTTCTTTTCGATCTCTGGTTCCTCTTAAAAGATTTGCAGTGCTGTTTTGCCCCTAGCATAAATCCGTGTATTTAGCAGCTGATGTTCTAAGGTATCTGTGCTAAGGTTTGACCGGAAGTCTCTGTTTGGTATCAGAGTTTTATAGCTAGATCGTACCTGGCTGTTGGTAACAAGTAACAAGAACAAAATAAAAATCAAGGAGAATCTTGCTCTCTCATAGAGAGTAGATATGTTTGTTAATATATTTCTTCGCTCCCCCAAGATTTAAGAATATAACTATTGAAAAGTCTTAAAATTAAATAGGATTATGTTCTTTATGTACAGTATATTTGTGAGAGTGTAAAAATGCACAGTTTGCGAGGCTTTTAAGCGTTTTCATGAGGGACCCTTATTAAATCTATGGAATAATCGCTTACAGGCTGTTATAAAAATATTACAATGAGATTTATTAAATTACAAATAAAATTATTAGCTTAAAAATGTCAGTTATGTGTTTAATAACATTTTTGTATTGCGTTTATTGTGTTGACACTAACAGAAAAGAGTATTAAACTACAATGATTACTATAATCGCGACAAATTATTCTAAATGGATTTTCGTTTGTATCATTTTGTAGGAAAAGCTGAAGGTATTGTTGTTGTATGGATATTGAAATATAGTTGTCCAAAAGGAAGCTCGAGCAGACATCACATATATATAATCTATTAAAAACATTATTCTTTTCTGCTTTCCAGAGTATTTAGTTCAATCATAACAAGTTAAGTTTTGTATTTATATATATTTCATTTCATTATTATTAATGTACACAGGGCATCAAAGCAGACGGCTTAAGGCTTAACTATAATATGCACAAGCTGGCTTAAGCAACTGTGCAATTACATATAAATCATACGTGGCAAACAATAATGTACTTAACTATACTTTACGTTAAGTTTCGTCAACTGTCATTTGCTTAAGCAAAGTACGAAACCGATCGCACATTCCGTACGAAAACAGCTGATTGTGTTATAGATACAAACATTAACAAACAAGCTGCAATGGAGGACGAAAGTGAATTTTTTTTTCTAAATTTAATATAAAATGTAGAGAAAAAACTTGTTTGTGTCAAAAGAGACGCATTTTATTATAATCTCAATTCAAAGGAACGAGCATGGAAAAAAGTAGCACAAAAATGCAATAACATTTTTATTGTTTATAAGTTGAGTGATGCACACCGCTGCAGTTTTTAGTACTTTTGGCCAAAATTACACAAGTACCAAAAATTGTGTAGTTTTTGTTCGAAAATTTCATAAAACTAATAAAAATAATTGTTAATTTGTATATGAATGGTATTAAATATATAAAATATATTTATTCAACAAATTTTTATAAACGAATTTTATTTATTCTGAAATAAAATATGTTTATGCAAAAGTACGAATACAACAAATGTGCAACTGTGGCATTATAGTTTCCAGGCTCATATAAGTACATTGTAGCCACCTAAAAGTCTTCAATAATTTGCTTAAGCATTTGACAGGCTTTTCGTTCAATTTTTGACATTACCTTAAGCTACATTAAGCATATTATAGTTGGGCCTTTACTTTTTGGGTCCCTCTTGGACTCCCTTCGCTCATCAAATTGATTCAGGAAACCTTTACACCTTTACTTTTGACTCTAGTAATTTCAGACTGTCGGCTGGTAACTATCTACATTCCTCATCACAGAGTCTATTGTAATTGCTAGCATTTGTCTAAGACTTAGCTCCTCCATGGTATTCACATTTAACAAGCGGCTGCCCGTGGTCCTAAGCCTTATGCTAGCCAGTGCTGTTCACACACAATGTGCGCCACCATATCAGCCTCTTCCAGGCACAGTCTGCAAGCACGATATTCTACGATTTTCAACTTGGCCACATGATAAAAAGTTTCCATGGCGTGTCACTAACGCAGTGATCCAGCTTAAAGTAGTCAGTCCTATTATATCTAAGCACATTAATGGCCTTCCTGCCGAAGGCCATTCGAGCCTGTCTACATGTAGTAGCCTCCCTCCACCTTTTTATATATGAATTTACCCATTGCAGGACTTTAGCTCACACTAGGCCATCCCTCAGTGCAACTATGGGTTCTGGTCCACATTTCCAACATTGCTTCAATTACCTGTGTTGGCGTCGTGCACATTGCACCACTTATACCCATACAAGCAATCCAAGTTACGCTTAATTGTTCTTTGAGAGACGTTTGACCACCAAACCACAGATGCATAAGTTATTATGGGTCGCACCATCAATGTGTAAGTCCAGAATGGAGCCTTTGGCGAGATTCCCCACTTACGGCCACGGCAAGGATCTTGCATCAATTATGTTTCATTAATATAAATATTGTACTGCGGGTCCCAACTAACTAAATCATATTCCAAAATTGGTTTTACTTAAGATGCGAAAGGCTGTTTGGTAGTGTTTTGACCCGATGAATTCTTTAGTCCATCGTTTGATGAATGCAAGGGCCTCCCAGATCATGTAATTTAACATCATTTGATTTCTTAACAATATTCACAAGTGCATTGAAAGAGGAGATTCAACGCTACATCACAGAATTCACACTGCATTTTTGTATGATAGTCAAAATTATACTTGCAAGAAGAAAAACGTTTGTCTCTCAAATGTTAACGCTTTTTTTCCAGCCGTCTCACACTGGGGGTTTTGATGGCAAAAGTGGACATTTTTAATGCAGTCACTGATGCCAAATCACTATGGAAAATTACACGATTGAGCAGCAATACCAAATATTAAAACCTTATCAAAATTAGTGTTTATTAGCAGAACTCGATTAGTTAAACTCGACTCTTTAAGTTTGAGAACACGAGACAAACGAGGTCTCCCCGAAAGTAACACTCAGTCAGTAGTGCCTGCTTATTAATTTTAAATACTTATGCTACTTTCTTTGGAAAGGGATATATTAAAGGAGACAGGTAGTGAAGTAGAGGGGATAGAAAGAAAAGCTTCATTGTTTACAACTCTTTAGAACAGTGTTACAGAGTTTCTAGTGTTACGTAGGCGCATTACTTGAAGTAAGTTATAGCCACTTTATTATTATTAGACATTTTATTTCGCCGACGATTTAGTGCTACAGAGGTATGCCGACGAAGGAGGACGCTGTGATATATTCTTTTATGAACAGAAACTAGTAAAAAAATGCTATTGTTTGGTAGCGGCTGGGATACGAAGCCAGGCGTCTAAGGCCATCGACTGCTTAGTAGTCAACGCGCATCCTTTTTTATGCATTCAAATAATTGGATCCCATCAATTATGGATAAAACCAACTTGTGATCGATGTTCAAGCGTTTTTCTCCATAAGAAATGAAAACAATATTTGTAATTGTATTTTATTTTAAAATGTGCAAAAGAGTGCAAAACATTTTTACACAAATAAATTCAGAAATGGTTATAGTTAAAAAAGAGGAAAAGTGTTTAGTGAGAGAACGGTTGTTGCCAATCTAGAATGTTCTGTACTTTTGCTGAATACAAAAATGTATGCGGTTCTCAAAAATGTTATTTTGCAACTGATTCCCAAGTTTGGCATCAGAAACCTCAGTATGCGTCATGTTACAAAGTTTTGGAACGCTTTTTTCTGAACAGGGTGATTTGATATAAATATTTGGAACAAATTTCCGTTCTGAAAACGAAACTTGAGGGGGGATGACGGAAATTCGTTTCAAATATCTAGACCAATTGTTAGTCATTGAACAGACCTATATTCTTTTATACAGTCAATACAGAAATTTCTTATACTACTCTTAATGCATATCCTCCACACTACCGTACAACACATGTCCAAGTTTCTGTCTTAAATTGCGTACCAAATCAAAGCTTGTAGTTTATCCTGTTTCACGAATCACCCTTTAAAAAATAAAAACAATTTGCTGAAATTGTAACATGAGCAGCTCTTTTTATAATTTTGTTCTTACAGGCTTACATGAAAACAATGTGATCTGCAGTTATTTTTGCAGTCAGCCTCAGTTATTTACAATATTTTTAAAAATGTTTAGTAGGAACTGCTTTTTGAATAAGAAATATTTATTGATTTTTCCAATTAAACAAATTATTTTTATAAATTGCGAAAGTGCAACATTTAAAATTTCTTCACTTTTCTCTTTTATATACAGATTCAAATCAATACCGCCCAATCTTATGGTAAGATGGCGTAATAATACGGATGCTATGATCGAAGCCCAATATCCAACACCCGGAGAATTTGAGTACATGGAATGTGGGCCTTCGCCACCAGCTGAAAGTGCACCCAGTATGTATGACAGTTTCGAAGAGCCAACGAGTGAGCTAAGTGTACAAATATGCAACGACACTCTGCGCATTAGTCTAATCGATCAAATGAAAAATGCCGCGGGTCGTATACGATATTTTGAAGACATCGAACAAGGCAATGTGATTGGTGAAAATACAAAGACTCATTTCGAATCTGCTTCGCAAATAGAGAAAAATCTGTGCTTCCTATGGTCAGCATTTCTAAAGCGGTGGGATCTCTTGCAAAGTCTATTAGATATAGGAGCTGAATTGAATTTTTGTGATCCAAATGGCATTACCGCTTTGCATCTGGGTGCGTTTAGTGGTTGCCTGTCGACGCTCACGTTTCTGGTAGGCAAAGGCATGAATGTTAACTTTCAGCCAAAGTGCTATACTCCCTTACATTGTGCAGCATTTGGTAATTCGCCAGAAGCGGCGAAATATTTGATAACTAATGGTGCCCAGTTGTCCATTGATACAAACAAACCCAACTGCGAAGAGAGTCTACTGCATTGTGCTGTGAGAGCAAATGCTTTAGAGTGCTTGCAGTTGTTTATAGACGAGGGAGCAGATGTTAATTCCCTTAAGCCGAATGGCACTAATGCTATACATTTGGCAGCTGATTTAGGGAATGCCCAGTGTTTAGAAATTTTACTAAAGGCAAATGGCGCCGATCCTAATGTGAGAATTTGCATACGTGAAAAAGAATCTACAGCTTTGCATTTAGCCGCCGATGAAGGAAATGTGGAATGTGTAGATTTATTGCTGGCCAAAGGAGCCGATGCTAAACTGAAAAATCACCGCGGTTTTACGGCCCTTCATTTAGCGGCTCGTACATCTAGTTTGGAATGTGTAGAATCTCTGCTGCGAAATGGCAATGCAGATGCTAATGCTGAGGACTTTGATCATAGAACTCCTTTACATGCGGCTGTGGGAAAATCCGAAAACGCTTTTGATATCTTGGAATTGCTAATCCAATGGGGAGCCAATGTTAATCATAAGGATATTTACGGTTTCACCGCATTACATTTAGCCGCCTTAGATGGTCTGGCCCAGTGTGTGGAAATGTTAATTTATCATGGAGCTGATGTGACTACAAAATCAAAAAAAGGCACTTCTGCTTTAAATGTCATCACTCGGAAAACACCTGCTTCTGTTGCCATGATTAGACAAAAACTAGATGCCGCCATTACTTTACATCATTCGCAAGATCCAGTAAATCGTGAAGTGGAATTAGAACTGGATTTTCGTCAACTCTTACAGCATTGTCATCCTAGAGAAATAAGTTATTTAAATACGTTTGTAGATGAGGGTCAAAAAGAGATTTTAGAACACCCTTTGTGCTCATCATTCCTGTACATAAAATGGGGCAAAATAAGGAAATACTACATAGGACGTTTAATATTCTGTTTTTTCTTTATACTCTTCCTAACGCTGTACGTACTCACCGCATTGGCCCACAATTGCTACAATGGCAGTAAAGACGACAACACCACCATACAAGCTCAGGAATTGTGTCAGAAGCAATCTATTTTGGGTGACATGTTACGCAACAACCCGTTTGTTATGGAAATGCAATGGTGGGTTTTGGTGGCCATCACTGTAGTAGAAATATTTCGCAAGCTATACGGCATTACGGGTTACTCATCGTTTAAACATTACGTTACCCAAGTGGAGAACATAATGGAGTGGTTTGTCATCACCAGTGTTTTTGTGATTTCGTATATTTACACCAAACAAACGTACACCTTTCAAAATCATATAGGAGCATTTGCTGTTCTTTTGGGCTGGACAAATCTCATGTTAATGATTGGCCAACTGCCAGTATTTGATGTCTATGTAGCCATGTACACCAGAGTGCAAGGAGAATTTGCTAAACTCTTTATGGCCTACTCCTGTATGCTTATTGGTTTTACCATATCATTCTGCGTCATATTTCCCTCCTCCTCATCGTTTGCTAATCCATTCATGGGTTTTATATCCGTGCTGGTGATGATGATAGGCGAGCAGGATCTGTCACTTCTCATCAATGATCCCGATGGCAAGGATCCACCATTTCTTTTAGAAGTTAGTGCGCAAATAACCTTTGTGCTCTTCTTGCTATTCGTAACAATTATACTGATGAATTTGTTAGTAGGTATAGCGGTTCATGATATACAAGGCCTCAAAAAGACCGCTGGACTTTCGAAGTTGGTCAGGCAAACCAAGCTAATCTC
Organism: Phania funesta; assembly: GCA_963932375.1. Lineage (NCBI taxonomy): Eukaryota > Metazoa > Arthropoda > Insecta > Diptera > Tachinidae > Phania > Phania funesta. Next base: position 93,896,180 of record OZ010652.1, on the reverse strand, counting down.
TTACATAGAATCGGCCTTATTTAATGGTTATTTACCAACCTGGTTGCGAAATCTTCTGCACTATACAGCTCTGGTCTCGCCTCAAGCATATCGAGTGGTGCTGTGTGTAAAACCCCTGAATCCTAGCGAAAAACGTTTACCCCGTGATATTCTAATGAAAGCATATGAAGTAGGGAAAATGCGGAAACACTTTGGCCATACCATATCGGCTAAGTCATCCGATGCTACTTATCTTTCCTACAAAAACAAATACAATAATGAAAGCAATCAAACGCCTACGACACCATATGCGACTGAAGATTTTGAAGCCACCGTCTTGTCAAACATTAATACAAAAATTGATGACAACAGCGAACGAATTGAATATCTGACACAAGAAATACAAGAGCTTAAGCAGGCTCTAATAAGCCAACAGCAACAGGCTAGCAAAGTTATCGATAAATTGTTAATTGTTATTTCGAATCAACAAAAGAATAATTTAAGAAAATAGTTTAAACCATCAAAGAATTTCCATTGTTAAGTATTTTAACATCTAAATTTAGGAAAAACAAAAAAATAGTTTTTTAAGTAACTTCATTAAGCAAAAAGTGTCCTTTTAAAATATAATTGAATACCATAGAAATATAAGGGTTTATAAATGAACAAGTAAGTAAGTAAGTAGTATAATTACAAAATTATTTGAAATCAACCACACACATACTGTTTAACATATTAGAAAAAGTAGCTTTCCCATAGGCAGAAAATTTGGTTAATCTTAAAATATAATTTAATTCAAAAGAATTTATGTAGAAATTCTAAACATACACATGTGTGTAAAGGTATGGTCAGACGTGGCTAACAATTGATGAAATGAGCGTAATCACTACTACACAAAATGTTAAATTAATGTTCACTGACATTTTTTAGGAAACAATTTTATTAAATAATGTTCCCAAGAAACTTGCGTAAGTTACCAAATATATATTGGCTACGCTAATTGGATCAAATACCATACCTTGAGTTGTATTTAGTAGCTTTAAGTTAATTTACTTTAATTAAAAGAATTTATTTATTTTAAATAAAATTACATTTTCCAAAACTATACTTTGATATTTATTAAAACATATTTTTATTGTATTATCGCTTCTAAAAGGAATTGAAAGCATTAGGAAAACATCAAACAACTAATTGAAAACCATTTCTATACTAAGAATGCAGGAGTTAATAAAATATTTAGTAATTTGCAATAAGAATTCGAAGTTTTTTTAAATATTTTTATTGATATAACCAGGACAAAAATTCCAGCTTTTTTATCATTACTGTTGGAAAATAAATTTGAAAAAAACGGCTGGTTATTAAGCGTGGTTAGGCTTTGTACGAACTCCAAATAATCAACAAAGAGCTTAAAGTAAAATTAATTACATAGTTCCGCAACCACAATGCCGGAACAAAGTTTAAGCTGATTTTAACCTAATAAGAATTATAAAAATGATGGCTTGTTTTTAAACAAAAAGATGATGACAACAATATTTTTTTGTACTATTAGAGTGTGCTGAACCACGACTAAAAAAACTTTCGAGCTATTTCTTAGGATTTTCTATAACTGGTAAAACAGTTTGTCTTTGGACCGATAATACTTATTTTTTCAAAAGGTTAATTAGAAAAATTACGATTATTATTCTCAATGGAAAACTTTTTTCAAAAGAAAATAATCTACACTTTTTTCACCAAATTGCAAATTTTATAAGTACATCTTATAATTGACTAGTGAGCCAAGGCAGACGTTGCCCTGCAACTGTAATATTTAGTATATAAACTTCAGTTTTTTCAGTGTCATTTGAAATAAAAGTATTCAAGAAATAAATGTTCTAGAGCATGAGGCAGGGTCCTAATGTGGACCATACAGGGATCCAATCGGAGATAATTTATTTAAAAATTAATTTTCTGTATTATTTTTTTGGTGAATTTTTGTATATTTTTTTGTTCGGGCGGATACTAGTAACAAATAGTGTGACTAAACCGACTTTGTTTTATGTATTAAAATTTGGGCTGTTTCTTTTTATTTATTGAATGCGATTGTTCATAGAAGGACAATCTCATTTTTCGGTTTTATTTTTAGAACGAAAAATTACACTTAAGATGGCACATATTCGAAACCGGTTTGTCTCCAAATCAAACTTCACAAGGGATGACGGAAATCCGTTTCAAAAATCTACTGAATTCAAGTAGTGTAACCGCCCTATAAGGGGGATCATATTATCCACGCCCATTAACCTCTTTAGTGACGATTTGTTATTACTTTTTTCGCATTTTTTACCTTTACCAGTGTAGCCAAACCAAAAAATTGAAAATGACATTGAAAATCGTCGCAAACATCTATATCAAATCACCCTGCCAAAAAATTAAATTAAGGACCCATTATTAAAAATCTGTACGTGATAGAAAAAAGCTGAAAGCCGATTATTATTAAGCAAGTGAAACCTTTCACATTCGTCCTATTTTCATGGAAGTAAACAAAATTCCGAAGATCAGTGTTTTAATTTTAAGTTTATTTTTGTGAACAGAGTTTGCTAAATATTTTTTAATCTGTATTGTTTTACTTTTATAGCAAAAAATTTTATTTTATTTAAGTGATGCTTCTAAAAACTCATCAAATAACATCAAAACGTCTATTCTTTGTTTTATGATTCGTTTTGTTTTTTATCTTTTAATGCACGTATTTGTGTATAATTAAAATAAACAATTTATATTTTAACGTTATGTATATATGTATGTATGTATATGTATAAAGCTATTTAATAGCCTTTTATTTATTGACTAAAAAAGCGGTGAGTATTCATGCATAAACAGATATTTTAAATGAAAAATAGAAACTTCTTGAAAACAATAATAAAGGTGAATATAAATAGTATAAATTATTAAAAGTTGATGAAAATGTATAATTTTTTCCATTTCCAGAACGTGTAGTAAATATCGTGCTATAGCAGCATACTTTTCTAAGTAACATGTTTTTCGAATTTCGGTTTTTTATAGAAATAAAAAAAGTTATGATCATATGCAAACTTCGTACCTGTAGAATATACTGTTCCGATTTTATAACAAAAACAAAATTCAAGTTGCTTATTTGTTTAAATGAGATTTCACCGATTGTGTTCCAATATCTAAAACTAATAGATGATAGGAAAATTTATTATTCGATCAGCATTTATTGTGACAACTGTGCTGGCAAAAATGTTTAAAAATGTAAATGGTATAAAACCTATAAATATCTCGTTTTTATTACCTGCACACACTATGATACCTGGTGATTCTATTCGTAGCACCATTATATCTTTCATTTGTGATCGAATAGTTTGGTACGTGTATATAGTAACATCAGACGAAAGAACGAATCGTAGAATTTATATTTGCATTGAAATAAGATACTCGGATTTCAAGAATTGAAAAATGTATTCGCAAGCGATAATTCCATACTCAATTAAAAGTTTGTTTGTAAAAGTAGGTTCCGCTTTATGCAAAAAATTTACTACACATTATTCTTTTATATGGATATTTTGACGATTCTAAAACTTGGCTTGAATTTTCTCCGTAGATCCAGACGAAACTTTGGAGTTGTTTCCAGATTTATAATTTTTTTTTTTAATATTAAGCTGCACCCTAGTACGCCGCATAACATTTCTTCCTTTAATCATTAAAAATGAAACTGGAAACACAAGGACTCTACGTATAGGTATCCTTATAGGCCTACTTATACCATAAAAGCTTCCCGAGATATGAAGTTGTAAATAGTGAATGTTGTGGTATCTATTCACTGACTCACTCATCAATATTATGGGGCACTTCCTCTATAGCTAGAGAGCTGAATTGTGTAGGTCTGGGAGAATAAGTAATCAGAAAAATATGAAAACGGGCAGCTTTTATCTTATGGGACACTTCTAATATAAATAACTTAAAATATCTAATGTGACCTGCTCTATTTTGCCTCTTTGTCTTGTTTTATCTGGTGTTTTAGCCAAAAATATATAATGGATGAATGAGTCCCATGCCAAGGCCGAATAACCCGTCGGATATAGGAAAAAAATGTTGATCACCGAAGAGAGCGAGCATTTGAATAGGAAATATCTCATTATGTAGTTGAATAATTTTAAGAGTTATGAGTAGTGAAGCCAAGATTAATCGAAAAAGGATTACTAATCTATTATTTTGTTGCTATTGTATCAAAATTACTCTTTCGGTTAATTAAGCATTAATCGATTATTTCTCAAATAATCGAAACAATTACGTAAACAATAAAAGCCTATATATGTTGCATATTATGACGCTATCAGCGATTATAACGATTATGAAATAGTTGCTAATGATCGTTCATACGACAGTATTGAAGGATTGATGTTGAATTTTTTTATAGTCCAAATAAGCTTTCTCAACGGTCCAATTCTCGAATTAAACGAAATGTGGTTAACGCATGGGACGTAATTAGAACAGTGTTACGCTAATATTTACCCGCTTGCACAACAATATTGTTTTCTAATTGGAACTTTTGTACCATCAGAGCGCTTTTTAACAATGCAGGTGCACTCGCTACAGAAAACAAGGAATAGATTAACTAAACTCTTATTTTTAAATAAATCGATTTAAAAAACATCTGCAACCAATACTGTAAATTATTGTTTATGTTACTATTGATCATTTTCAACCTTGTTTTTGGGGGTGTAATTGTGATGGTTTCAGTAGCTAATGGTTTCTGTGTTTGGGAAAGATTTTATCTTCGCTACTAACTTGACTCTTTTGTTATGGAGGCGATATTAAGTAAGAGGTTTTGACACTTGGTGCAATTGATCTGTTCTGAGTTTTGTTTTTCTGAATACCTAGCTGAATAATTTGTACTTGGTGGCTGTCGTTAAACTTTTTGTATACTTCTATGTGCGTTTTGCGCTAATGACTTTAACACGGGCTTTATGATTTGGTTTATTGGTTATGTTCTATTTTTAGAATTTAAATTGTGTTTTAACTAACTTTGTGCAATTTGGTAGTATCTGTAAATTTAACAATTATCAGGTTTGTATGGGATGGAAACATTTTTCATTTGTAAATAACCTTCATTAATTTTTCATAATTCTATGCCTTAATTTTGTTATATGAATTTTATATCTAGGTCTATATTTTTATATTTTAAATTGCTTTCAAATTGAAGGAAATTCACCACACCTCTTCAAAAAGATTGTTTTGAAATCAATATATTTTTATAACAAACCTGAATATAATTCTTTGTAAATTATTTATCTTTCTATCACTATTAATCGGAGACATGCTAAAGTTAAGGCAGATTTTGCACATATACACAGGAAAATACAATACCAATTGGCATTTTTTAAGTATAAATGACCGTACCAACTTTTTGGAGCAGAATTAAAATTTGCAAATTTTGTGAAAATTTTAACATTTGAGTATAGGTTTCGTCTATAACCCTAATATTTTTTCTTGCCATAGTTTCACTCTTGAATATTTGTTTTTAGTTCAGTTCAATATCGATCAATCAAGACCTATTATCATTATTGGTATAAAACATCCTAGGACATGAACATTTTAATTTGTAAAATTTAGAAAATGTTTGTTATTTCTATTATAATTAAATTTTCGCTTACCTGTTCACGTGCTTGTATATCGTCAAAATATGTTATATCTTTCCCATTAATTGAAATTTTTCCTGTGCCAGGTACACGAACTGTTACGTCAGCGCGTGCTGTTTTGCGTAAACATTCTGCAAGCACATAAAATCATGTTAACGAAATATAAAAATATATTAATGCATAATTTGCTATGATTTGCTTACCGTAAGTTGTAATGTATTGACGACCTTGCTCATCAATTTTAGGTTTTGGTATATCCAACTGACTCGATTTATCCAATATAAGTTTTGTATATTTATCAATAAATTCTTTACATTTGTATGAATAGGGATGTGATGCTAATCTTTCCATTGATTGAATAAAGTTATTATATTCAATGTCAGCGATTTTTTCTACCAAACTTAATTCTATCTGATCTTTAGAAATCCAATTGAAACCAGTTAAGTCTCTGCAAGAGAAATGTAAGAACAGATTTTCTTATAACGGTATTCACAATTACAAACATATTTCGTAAAAGTATGACAATTGTCTAGGACTGAAAGACAACAGAAAGAATTTTGAAACTACATTTTCGTTATTTTTTAATTTGCTATAGAAATGTTTTAAAATTGTACGAATTTTTGAACCACATAGACGGAATAATTACCACACCATCAAATGCAATTTTTCTGGTGTTGAGCTGCGTTCTGTTCAGTGAGAAGCAGAAATAAATGAATATTACTAGACGTTTTGCTTTTGCTAACCTAACGTCTATGTTTTAATACTCAAATGTACATACATATATAAAATTTTGCTATGGCTAAGCCGCCAAAATGCATATGTTTTGCGACGTGAAAATGAATATATACATTTAAGTGTTGCATAACACAAACAAAATAATGTACTAGAGGGGACACCCTTTAGGTGATTTCAACTCGATATGACGTACTTAATGTACTGATAACTCCATCATTAATCTTCCTTAGCAATATTTTTTTGCCTATAATATTTAAGGTGTCCATACAGCAACCAAGTTAGTTAGCTACATCTATTATTATCGTATAATTCTTGTTCAACAAATTATTCACTAAGCTTATTTGCTTAATACAGACTTGTTGCCACCTTTACAATAACAGACAGTAGTGGCTATATCGGAAATATTTGTTAGTATGCGTATAATTTCCATAGAATTAAACCATATATTTAAAGATTCTATGGGAAAAGCGCCACATTCGATATCGATCGAATTTTAATAGAATTTAAATGACAATTTCATTGACATTAAGTACGACAATAAGCACCGTAATTTGCAAACAGGTTTTAAATACTTTTTATGAATAAAAATATTTTCTTAATTCTTTTCAATATTTCGCTACTCCAGTATGTAGCATCATCAATAAATAAAATATGGAGTAAAATAAATATCGAAAAGAATGAAAGAATTTAAAAGGCCTTCAAGCTTGAAAAAATTAAAAAATTGAGTTTAAAAAAGGTCAAATCTATAACTTGAATTAATACTTATTTTGATAAAATCTTAAATATTCTAAAGTAATAGACTGAATGAATTTAGTTTTTACCCTTTATCATGTTTCTACTTACAGTTTTTGATTAGGATCCGGTTTTTGGCCACGACGCATCATGCGTTCTTCGAAATCATACAATTTATTGAGTTCTTCAACGATATCCTGATCGAATAGAAAATATTCAGTATAAATAAAAGAATCTTTTCAACAAATCTGGTTTAATATGTTCTTACGTATAATAATTTAAAGAAATTTGGACTGCCGGTATAAAACATACTGTGGAATGGTCGACCAGTTTCATCGAATTCTGCTGCTTTGCGTGCTGGAAATACTTCTTCGGGACTTTTCATAATTGGCCGAGCTTTTTTATCGTAAATACCGGAGGGAAACAAATACTCAATGGCATTCTACAAATAAAATGTTCAATTAAATGCTTTAAGATTAATAAAGATTAATAAACATACATTAACATCTTCCTGGGTAAATGTTTCTGGATCTTCACCCATCATATTGGCCAAATGCCTTTTCCCAATTTGATACTCCAAGTGCTCTGTTTTCATGAAGTCATTATGTTCTTGGGCTCGTTCCAAATAAGCTTTCATCGCTTTACTCACTTTCTGCTTCTTAACTGCTACTGGAGATGCTTGAGCGGTTACCTGCGTGCTGTAATGGGCATTGTGTTGCTGGAACAGCTAAATATATTTTTTTTCCGGCGAAGTTACGCAAGTATTTAAAAATTAATTAATCTTCTTAAAAATGTTCTATGCAAATTTAGTCATTTTTAGTACAAATAACACTTACTGTATTTGCTATGGCGGCATTCTTTAAACTTTGTAGGTTTTGAATTAAATGTTTATTTTTTAATGAATTTATACCAAACACACGCAATGCCATTTTTAATGGTTCAGCTGTTTCCCCCAAACGAAGAAATTAAAATGATCAGCTGGAGGAGTTTATTTACATTTTTTTAAGTGTTCCAAGATTGCGTCGAAATCGCATAAATGTATAGGCGTTTTTGGGAATTTACAACAATGGGAATATAATGGAATATGGCAATGGAGAAATAATATGGCATCTTTAAGAGCCATACATCTGTTCGGCCATCGTACATATTGCTGTTCGCACAGGAATTTTCCCAATGAAGAACGTCGCTGTTGATTGTCGGTTGGTGTTCAAACAGAGTTATCCGAAAATAGTTCGCACAACCCTGTTATGCCATTACAGGCATAATAAAAACTATGTGTGTGCGTGCTAATCTGTAAATACCCCCGCAAATAAACTCTCGATGTGAGACAAAATATAATGCCCAACAGAAGACCACGAACACATTTTCTCTCATTATTTTGAAGAGGCTCTCTCAATGTGCGAACATATTTATGGCTAGTCAAGATGTAGTGTTACAACTGTCTTATATCCGTTCCCTTTCTGACCTAAAAGGTGATGCCATATTCACTAAAACTTTCTCGCTTATTTGTTATGATCAATAATTTCGCCACATTTAATTTGAGTAGAATTGGCACACCAAAAGGAAATTGTCAAAATTTAGTTAGTCTTTAATTAAGAGGAAATTAATCAACTGTACATAAACATATTTTAAATAAAGAGTAACAACTAATTTAAATAATTAAGTTTATAACTCATTATGTTGCCGGAAACAGTTACTTTCGCTTTAACACTCATAGTATATGGAGCTATACTATTTTTATTGATTTACTATGTAATTAAATTAAACAAAATAAAACTCTGAGGTCCAGAATTATGCATTGTTTTTATTTGCTAGGTGCTTACTTTGGCTGATTTAGAATGTGACTACTTAAATGCTCAAGAATGCTGCAGCCGCTTAAATTTTTGGGTTATACCCAAATTCGGTTCACATTTGATATTGTGCATTTTGTTGCTATTCGGTGGTCATTGGCTAATGTTGGTGCTTAATGTACCCATGGTCACCTGGTTGGGTTATGAATTGTATAAGCAACCCAGAGACAGCCTGGGTGTTTATGACCCAGTTGATATTCACAGCCGAGGTCTGCTTAAGATCCATCTTAGAAATACCATGATATACGTGGGTTATTACTTTATTATGTTTTTCATTGCCTTGTATTTGTGAGTGTTTTTTGTTAATTTTAACATAATTTGTATATTTACATTTTGTTATATTTTCAGCATGATTTCCGCTTTACTCAAAGGTGATCCCATTAGGCGGCATGAGGAGGGGGAGATTATAACGGACTTTTAAAAATAAATTAAGTTACAATGTTTTATTTTTGTTCATGTATGCAGAATTAACATTAATTTGTTGTGGCGTACTTGATTTAGTCTTCCCATTATTATGATACACGGCAGTTGTCAGTAACCTCTAGTCTAGTATACTCGCATTTTTTAATTTAATCTATAATTTCTTATCATCCCGTTCAGGTTTAAATCAGAGTTTGTTAATTCTTTGTAAACCTGCTTATTTAATAAGTAAAGAAATAGAACAATTATGTTTTTATGTACCCTTACGCATATTTAGTATAGTTTTTAATCTCACATGAAATGACGCATTTATTTGTTCGATACTTTATAGAATATAGAATTATTAGTTCTGTTCCTATTTCAGTCTTAGGAGCCATTAATTAGTCAAGTAAAAAATATAATGTTTGTGTCGCATTGTTTTAAATACTGCAAATATGATTAGTACGGCAACAGAACAATTAAAAATTTAAAAAAGAAATTATAGTTTGACATTTCTAAATACTCAGAACTGTAAGCCTCTATATCAAATTACATTTATTGAATTTAAAATTAATGTTGTTTTATTCCATTTGTATGTATTTAATATTAAAACCGGGATTCATTCGCATTAAAATATATTTGATAGAATCTCTTAGAAATTGAGATATTTATTCACGGACAGATATATAATTTTGTTATAAAATTTATAACTCACCAGGCAAATTGTAGGACAACCCTTAAAGTACGGTAATAAATCGTGAAACTTTTATACACAAAACAAGCAAGCGCTATATTCGACTCTGTCAAGTCTTATATACCCTTCATAAAAGTATATACTACTAAATACATATACACTACAGACTTTTCCCGCTGCAAAGGAGTTGTTTTTTAATATTTGATTAAATTTAAAATTTATGCTGCAATTTTGTCGTTAAATTTCAAAATATGGTGAAGTTTGTTTTTTCCCTTGTTTGCCAAAATTATGTTTTTTGTACCTTATGTAACATCGACTTTGTTAAATTTGGTACGTTTTTTCATAAAATACTTATTTTTTGCAAATTTTTGGTGAAATTGAAAAATGTTAGCGAATTTGCAATTTTAAAATTTGTTGAGTTTTGGTTGTTGTGGTATTTTTAGAATTATGTTCAATTTCAGTTTTTGGATTTTGGGGTGAACTTTCGAAGTTCTGGTGGATATAAGATTGTTGGTGCAATTTTGTTCTTTTTTAAACTTTGCAAACATTTTTATGTCGTAGTTTGGTTTTGTTAAGTTAAAAGATTTTGTGGTAAAATCCTAAAATTTCGGTTTTTTGTTATATATTGATTTTGTAGAAATTAAACTATTTTATAACAATTTTTAGATTTATGCCATATTTTGCAATTTTTAGTGAATTTAAAATTTTGTCGAATTCGTGATTTTTTGGTGCAAGTTTTTAGAACTTTTCGGACCATAGTTTGAATTTTTGTTGAATTACGAAATTATGGAGAAATTTAGTTGTTTTAAGATTTAGATTATTGGTAAAATTTATCATTTTTATAAAATTTATATTTTTTTGTTAATTTTTTAAATTTTTACTGAATTTTCCAGTTGTAATGAAATTCGATTATTTTGTTTGATAGACTTGATTTTTTTTTAATTTTTGTATAATATTAATTATTATGAATTTCCGCTTTTTTGTGAAATTAAAAAAAAATTTATGGTAAAATTTTGGTTAAGTATTATTTTTTAGCAATAAAATTTTTAAATGACAGTTTTTCGATTTTATACTGAATATTGCGAATTTGTGGTGAATTTAAAATTTTATCAAAATTTCGTATTTATATTTATATAATTGAAAATTTGTTAACTAATTTTGGTGTTATGTAGAATTTTTTTTCATGTCTCAGACTACTTGAGATTTTTGATAAAATTATAAATTTTTATACTTTTGTGAATCTTAAATTTGTTGGTGCATTTTTTTATAATTTTGGGAATTTTCAGATTTTAGTTTTTATATGTTTGTTAAACATAGTTTTTGTTAACATTTCGACATTTTTATTTAAGTGTTAATTTTTTGTGATTTGTCTAGTTTTTAGCGTTGTGGAGAATTTTCAAAATTTTGTGAATTTTTTTTTTTTTAATTTTTGTAAAAGTTGGTTTTGTATTCAATTTTGATTTTTTAGCGATTACATTTTCTTCGTCCAGTTTTTTGAGCTATAATTAGGTTTTGTGATGAATTATCGAATTTTGGTAAATTCCTAAAATATCGTAAAATGTCTTTTTTCAACTTTTCAGATTACTTAAAATTTTTGAGAAAATTTATAATTTTTATGATTAATCGGCTTTTAGGCAAAATTACAAAATTGTAGTGAAACTTAAATTTTTGTGATGAATATTCAGATTTTGGTGAAATAGTTTTTTTTTCGTAAAATTTTGGTTTTTTATTGAATTTTTATTTTTTGGAAAAAAGATTTCGGTTTCTGGTGAATTTTGACAAAATTTCCAATTTTTTAATTTGTTTTCAAATATTTGGAAAATTATATATTCTTGTAATTTAAAATTTTTGGACTGGAGTTTTGATGTGTAGTGAATTTTGGGATTTTGGTGAATTACCAATTTTTTTTTTTATTTTAAGATTAACATTTTCGATCTAATTTATAATTTTGATGATTATTAAATTTTTCGGAATATTTTATGTTTTTTTTTTTGTTTGGGAATTCAGCACTTGTGGTTGTTTTTGATTTATTAAAATTTTTAAATTTTGTGGTAAATATTTGCAGTTATGGTAAATTTAAAATCGTTAATTGAACTTCCCTACCTATAAAGATTCAGAATATATATACTTTCCTGGGTCGGAGATTAATATTGTAGAAATTGCAAACGGAATAGCAAACCTATCTGTATCCTTTTCATTTTTGTAATGGGTATATATATATATACACAGGTATGCGATGGAAATCGATTTTAAAAACTAAACGATTTAAAACGAAAACGTTGTGTGAGCTGTTTTACTTTTTGTATTCGCTTTAAACTTCTTTTCTTAACGATTTTCATTAATTTCTTATTATTTGTTGGCCTTAATTCTGTTATATATAATGACTTTTTATAGCTTGATCCTCCTTTTCAATGACAATGATTTTAAAATTCAAAATCGACGGAAATTCATCCCACCCCTTTACAAAGTTTAATTTTGAAATCTATCGATTTCCATTACAACACCTGATAAACTCAAATTCGTTCAAAATAATATACACACAACTAGCAGAAAACCGCTATATCACTAGGAAATAATGCATAATATTAGCGCGATTAAGAGTTGGCACAGTTGTTTTTTGAACACCAAACATTCAGGTATGTCACAGAAAACAAATTTGTACGAAAGTGAAAGTGAAAACGTTTTTAGCTTCTCCAGAAAAAGTAAAACGATTGTTTATTTGCGTATATTTTCACCTCAAATAATTGAAGTGTATTTAAGAATTTAAGAGTTATTGCGCTCAAAACAGATTTTAAATAGTATTTATTATTATTAATGTATGTGGGGATATCGAATCAGACCACTTACTTTCTGGGTCCCATTTCGACCCCCATTTCGCTCCTCAAATTGATTTCAGGGAAGCGATTCGTAATCACAACCACCTTACTTGCAATTGAGTCTCGTGCTAGCCCTAGCCTTTACTCTTGACTAAAGTGATTTCAGACTGACGACTGGTAACTGTCGACACTCATCCTCATCACGGAGTCATTTGTAATTGTTAGCATTTGTCTAAGGCTTAGTTCCCCCATGGCATTCACATCTAACAAGTGTCTGCCCGTGGCCTTAAATCTTATGCTAGCCAGTGCTGGACATTCACACAATGTGCGCTACCGTCTCAGCCTCTTCCAGGCATAGTCTGCAAGTATCATCTTCTACGATTTTAATCTTAGCCAGATGGTACTTGAAGTTTCCATGTCCTGTCACTAACGCAGTGATCCAGCTTAAAGTAGCCTTATTATACCCGAGTACCTTGGTGGCCTTCCTGCCGAGGGGCTCTTTGAGCACCATTATATCCTGTCTACATGTGGTATTCTCCCTCCACCTATTCAGATGTAATGAGTTTACCCATTGAAGAACTTTAGCTCGCACTAGGCCATTCTCCAGGGCAACCCTGGGTTCTGGTCCACAGAAATCCACATCAGATCCCCTTTTTGCTAGTTCGTCTGCTGCTTCATTCCCAGCTGTGCCTATGTGTCCCTTAACCCACATCAACGTCACCTCATTTAACGAGGCCCATCTGTTCAGTTTCAGAACACATTCCAGCACCAGTTTGGAATATACGTTCACTTGCCTCATGCGTTTTATAACTGACTGATTGTCAAGTGCAATGAGAACTCTTTTCCCATGCACTCGGCTTTCAAGCAAGTGATCCAACGCATGCAGCAACCCAAGCAGTTCTGCCTGGTAAACTGATACGTACCTCCCCAGACACAGACTACAGGACAAGTCCAGCTCAACTGAGAAATTTTAAATAATTTTGTTTTTATTTAAATTGTGTCTTAAAACATATGTAAAATAACGTTTGTAATACATTTTGTGTGTTTTTTCAAATGTATTTAATCAACAGGAAAAAAGTGTGAAAACGAACAAAAAAGCATTCCCACGTAGTTTTTTTTATTACTTCAAAAATACTTTACTTTCGTTTATTTGTATTCCTTTTAATTTATTTTATATCCTTTACCAACCTCCAAAAAATCAATGTTTTTATTTTTTTCGGATTCCTAAAAACGGTTGAAAGCTGGACAACCAAAATAAAAACGTTACGAATTGAATAATGTGGAAATATTCTCTTTCGTACAAATCCTGTGACATACCTGATTAATTCCAGAAAACTGAACCTTATATGTACTCTTTGTAATTCTACGTTTGCAATTCACCATATATTTGGATGTCCTGAATCCTAGGATTGAAAAGGATTCTAAGCTCTGCGCAGTTGACAGGCTTTTGTTCCAAATATATAAAAATGTCCTTTTTTAAGTAAATTTTATTTCTGTTCTACTTAGTTCTTCCGACGTATTTGAATTTATACATATTTTAGAAGTTGAATTTATAGGATGATTTGATGTAATCTTTAGAACGAATTTCCGTCATCCCTTGTCAAATGTTGTTCTGAGAACGAAAAATTACACTGAAATTAACACATAACCGAAACTGGTTCGCCTCCAAACCAAACTTAACAAAGGATGACGGAAATTCGTTCCAAAGATGTACAGAAAACAACTTATTTAAATATATTTTTCCGGTATCACCTGCTAAAATAATACATTGCGTTTGAAAGGGTTAAAGAAAAATACTTTTGCATAGTTCTACTTGCAAAACTCTCATATGGAAGAAAAACTTAGGAAGAAAATATATAATAATGTTCGCATTATTGCATTCATGAATGAGCTAATTTCATTAAACGTCCCAGTAAATTAAACTATTTCCTATTCCCAATTATTTTCCAATCCATATTAAATCAAACGTTAGTAAAAATTAATGGACAGCAAGAATTTATGTATGGATAAATAATAAGCATCATTTAAAAAGGCAACAAATTAAACCAACATTTAATTCCCTTCTCAATTTATTTTTAAGTATATTCTTCATTGTTTATATTTAAATTATTTTATTTTCAATTTAATCTATACAATCTTTAATATTAATTTAATGACTGCTGTGTTTATCCTTTGATTTAGAAGCATTTCAAGATTAAGCAGACAAACTTATTAGAAATGCATTGAATTATTTAGTATTTATCAAAAATTTACATTAACAAATGCAAACTTTTCAAAAAAGTGAAGATATGAGAAAAATCTTTTTAATAATTAAAGGCTTTTGTAGAAAATAGTAGGAAAATATGACAAAAATAATAGATAATATACACGATTAACTATTAAAAAACAAATATGAAACAGAAATTAATACAAATAAATAAGTATAATTTTCCTATATAACTTTGATATAAAATCCGTATTAATTTAATATTTAATGCTCTTACAAAGGTCATGTTTCTTTGTGTTAATGTTTATTTAATTAAAAGTAATAATAATAAACTATTTCCATGCTTGTTTAATCAATTTTCGCGCTGCTAAATGTTTGGCCACCAATGAACCTGATGTTAAAACTACCAAAACAATGGAAATTAGTATATAATCAAAATCTTCCTTAAGCAAATCGAACGTTTTTGATGGTGCAACGCGGGTAACAAATAAATCTGTATCAAAATAAACAAATAGAAAAAAAAACAATAAAAAGGATATATGTACACATAAATATTTTTCAATATGCAAATATTTACCTAAGCCAGCTGCCACTACCAAACAAGTGCTTTCCAAGCCACTAGGAGCTGTATAAATATAACGTAATCTTGCTATGGTCTGATTATAATTTATCATATTCTCTGTGGGCAGTGGTAATTCAGGAATGTAGGGCAAAGCTCCTTCTTCGCGTCCATGTGAGGAAGACGAAATAGGTCTGCGTGGATCTAACAAAGCCCAAGGCAACTCAACAATAGAACCACTAGCAGTACCAACTGAAATTAAAAAAATAAAAATTATTACTACTATTTATTAATGTTTGTACTTTTATTTTAATTTACTTAAAACATCTTTACTGGTTATGCCTCTCTCAGTGATGGTTTCTCTTATTGCTACCACACTTGTGGGTATAATGAAAGATTGACGTTCTACCAAAGGCATAGGAGGTGCATTTAGAGAACTCCAAACTGTGCTATTAGCTTGAGTTTTACCCTCATATAATTCAATAGTAGCTGTAATTAAAACAAAATATTTATTACGAAAGTATTGAAAAATGTTTTTTCAAAATGTTTGTACAGGTATATATTTTTTTTTCAAACACAGTTTGTTGGCCCAAAAAGCTTTAGAAATGATAAGTATTGTTAACACTTTTCCCATAAAGCATACTGCTGAATTCGACCAATCTAATTATATAATAATTGCCAACGAAAACAATACCATAAAAAATTGATGCGTGTGGAAAACTGCCACGCCAACTTCGCCTGGTTAATCTAATTTTAGTAATTCTGAGCATAACTTAAGAAATATGGTCACGAATATGAGTTCACATATGCTTTATAGAAAAGAGACCCTGTAAACAAAGTATGCATAGTACGTTAAAGGCCACGCCCACTTGCAAAATATTTAAAATTTAATTGTAATGACGAATGCACTTTGTTAAACTAAGTTTGTTCTGTGACATTACAAAGCTTAGCAAACAAAAGTCGGCGCGATCTCTCGCAACAAACCCGTTTTAAAATTAGCCAACTTTTTTTTTTTATATTTGTCCTGCTAGATTTGTCAAATGTGGCATTGTGGAAATTGTTAAAAAAATTTGCCAAAAATTTTGTTGACAAATAATTTTTTTTATTTATAACATACTAAAATTAATATATTTGAATTATTATTCAAATTAGTTTGAAATAATTTTATTTAGGTTTTGTTTAAATTAATTTAAATTTTACTTACTTATTTCAGTGCGTCTAACTTTGTCATTATACAGAGAATATGCCAACCAATTTTCCGAATGTACCACGTGTATGGGTGGGCGGACTTTACGATGCATCATAGAGAATACTATCGAACCGGACACAACATCCAACAAATAAACATTAATCAAATCTGAAAAATGTTAAATCAACATGTAACAAAACTTAAAGTATGAAAAAGATAAGGGTACAACAGCAAAAAAAAGATTTTTTTTTATATTCATTACATTTATGTATACTATCAGTTGTCTGAGTGAAAATAGCAACCAAATTGGGATTTATATATTTATATAAAACAGATCGATCGGGCATAACGCGACCCTGGGAATGAACTCTTTCAATAGGATTTTTTGAGGCCACCGTAATAATTTTATGATCACCAGCATGGCCGCCTAAGTCAGCATTCCACAGATGTAAGAGCGATAGGTGCTAAAAACATATTTTAATAAAATATTTAAAAACATTTGAATTGAAAAGAATCAAAATAAACTTACATTATTAGCAAATTTAACATAGAAACCGTTTAGATGCGATGTTGCTTTATCAGCCGTATACAAATATAAAGCATTAGCCTGTAATGAAAATGTAATTTCTTTTATCCCAGGAGGCAGGGCTGTTTGTGAATAATGATTATTAAGAATTTACACACATAATGAAATAGGACTTTGCATACCCCGTGGTTCTAAGATTAGTTTTTTTCGAAATTAATTTCATAATGGAAACCTTTCACATTTAACATAAAAATCTAAACTTTCAAATTGATATTATACTAAATTACAAAGTTAAGTTTGAAAAGAATATTAAATTTTAAACATTTTTATTATCAAAGCTTTCACAACACGTCCATATGTACATATATTTCTGGAAATAGATTACGGATATTGTGAAAGCTATTTTTAACAATATATTTTATATTAAACTACCACAAATATCCTTGAAGAACAAAAATTAAAAAAATGTTTTGTTTTGAAGTTTTAGTATTTTCGATTTGTTTTACGCAAAATTTGGATATCAAACTTGATAAATCACAAAATTACAAATTGAGTATAAATAAATAGTTACACTGTGCCACACACAAAATATGCAGGAATATCTTATAGGAATTCTGTTTTGTTCGAGTCCATAGAGAACAAAAAATTTAGGGAAATAACGGCATTTTTAAAATTATAGCTTCAGAAACTCATAAGTACTAAAGGTTTTCAAAACACGTAAGTACATCAAAATGGGTTAAAAAACGAATGGTTATCAAAGTTGTGTGATAAGTGACAATTTATACAGGGTTTTTGTTTACGGCATTCAATTTTTTATACTCTTTTTTACTTTGTGAAACAGTGATGGAATTTTTGGCTCTATTGTATGTTCTATTGCATTGTAGCACTATCGCTCCTTCCTTTTTTACAGAGCCAGAAATAATGTCAAAGATCCGCTCAAAATCCTAATTCGTGCGCCTTTTTTCTAACCCGCAAACAACACTACCCCGTTTGCCAACAATCTCGAAAGCAGTGATTGCCCGCCCACCCTAGCAGAAACCCCTGTATAAATTGGTTCTAACATGTTCTTTAGGGGTTTTTGTGATTTCTTTGTTTTTTATAAAACACGTTGTCAGTAGCTCGCTTTAGAGACTAGCAGTAGTGGAATAGTATACTGACTTTAATTTTTCGAACATAACGCTATTCAGTACTTAAAATTACCTGAAATCGGTCATCACAAATTTTGAATTTGGCATGGTCAAATTTAAAAATTTGTTCGAATTTTATTTTTGAAATTTGACGTTCTTGGTAATTTTTAATTTGTTTCCGATTTTTTTTTTTTTTTTTTGTGAATAGTGAATTTCGGAATATGGGGAAATTTCAAATTTTGAATGATCTTTCTGATTAGTGTTGGTTTTTGGCAAAATTTATAGTTGTTAATATTTTTTTATTTTTTTTTGTGATTTTTAAATTAAAATTCAGATTTTAATGCTAAACTTTCGATGTGTTAAGTTTTTAATTTCCAATTATTATTTTTTTTTTTTGTGAAATATTGACTTTTGATAAATTTTCACTTCCTTCAAAAAATTTCGATTTTTGGTGAAGTTGCGACTTCTTGGTAATATTTCAAAGTTTAGTGAAATTTGATTTTGTGTTGTTTTTGGTAAAAAATATTTTTTTTTTTAATTTTCTTGGTTTGGTTATTTTTGTTCTTTCTTTAATTTTTACGGTTTGTGGTGAGTTCTTTGTTTAACATTTTCGAATTTTGGTGAAATTTAGAATTTTATAATTTTGCAGTTTGCTTTCGGTTTTCGGGAAAATTTATAACTTCTAATGAATGTAAATTGTTTTGGGGATTTTCCGATTTTTCCTTAAATAAATTTTGTAACTGTTTAATTTTTGGTTTGTGTGGAATTTTTGATTTAAATATTCGTTATTTTGTATATTTAAGTATATATTATTAGCATTGAATTTGTTTGTTGCTTTTACTTAGAGTACACAAGTTATAAGAGCAGTTAAATGTAAAATGGAGCAGGATAAAATCAATTAAAGCACATTTCAATATAGTTTTAAAAAGTTAGTAGCAATTCGGAAGATTTAAAACTATAGATTAATTTAAAAAAATCTATAAATCATTATATTGAAATGTAACTAATAAAAAAGTACTTATAACTGAAAAAAACGAAGTATTGACTCCAAAAGCACAGAATCGCTATATGAGAACCCCTGTATAATTGTTTCTTTTACTTTTTTATCACAGTTTCATTATTGTAGTTCTTTAATAAATTATTTTAAGTTTTGTGTGCGTTTTAATAACTTTATTTTTTAGCTTAACATACCTTTGATTTAGCATGTTCGGGATAAACATCAACACGATTATTGGCGTCAACTATTAAAATACCCTTAACGAAGTCATTTTCTGTTTCGGACAGCAAACAAAGTTGTTTAATTTTATAGTTCAATTGTATGAGACCACCCTCGGCTGGAGCACCAGTAATAGGATTAAATCGATACAAAACACCATTACCTGAGGCCTTATCTCTGGCCACAATGGTGCATAGAGCATGTAATGGGAAATGTTTACTCGTTCTTTGGATCAATAGACGCATTTGTTCACCATTCGCAAATTCCTCCACATTATTCAAGTAAAATTGCCAATGATGTTTGCCGCTAATGTTATCAACACCAAAGACTTTTCCACTTTTAGTCAAAATCACCAATATTTTGCGCAGACCAAATGAGTCGCGTACTAATCCAGCTTTTTGAATATCAGATGGTTTAGCACCCAAGCCCATAACATGAACAAATAGACTTTTAAAGTGTAGTATTTGTGAGGTTATGCGATGTATAAAAGCACTGGCGATATCGGCTGTTTATAAGAAAAGTAGTTTACTTTAAATACACTAATTATTAACGAAATCATGAAAAACTAAATTAAGGACATGAAAAACCAAATAAAGAATTGCATTTACAAAACTAAACTAAAAATGATAACCAAATAAAGATTATGATAATAAGTCACTTATATAAGGACTGCATTACTGAATGCTCTATTATATTACCAGTATATAAACTTATACATTCATATACACTCCTGTTTAATTAATGAGACCAACATAATTTGTTACTAGCCGGGGCATATATTTTGATATCTTAGATGTAGAACGAAAAGTGTATTACAAGCGGATAAAATGCAGCAAGTTTTTCGAAAGAAAATAAAGTTTTATTTTGTTGTTTATTTGATTTTCCCCATTGAACTAATTTTAACTAAAAACTTATTTATTCATTATTTAGCAACAACTAGTTTTAATAATTTTATTTATTTATATTTTAAACATTTTAATAGTTAGTGTCTCGTCCTCCACGGTTTGCAATAACTGCAATTACACGACGTTGTAGTGAATCATAAATTGACTTTAAATAGTCCAATTATATTTATTTCCAAGACTCTTTAATGACTTGAAGAAGTGACAGCATGTCATTTATTGTTTTTCGGCTTCATATATGTACGTTCCATATAAGCCAACCATAAATAGCTTTTCTATATTCAGATCATGAGAATATTCAGATCATGAGAATTGGGCGGACAACAAAGCAAACGAACGTTTTCTTTCATCTGGTCGATCCAAGTTGAACTACTTTTCATCAGTCAAACCCACAAAGTTCCAATCATTAAAGTAACTCATTTCTTGCACACCCCTGACAAGTTGCAATCGATTTTGTTTACGTGTCTTATTCAATGCGGGCGTTTTCTTCAACTTTCGCCTCTACAAGTGTTCACAGCTTGTAATAGCTCTAACAGCCATACCTTAATAAGAGCGTTGAGCGTTGCATTAGCAGCAGGGTACAAAGACACAGGACATTTGAAGTAAAATGTATGTCTTTGAAAGCACTGTAGCTACGTAACCTGCTGCTAACGCAACGCTCTTATTTAGGTATGGCTGTAAGATACTTGCTTGTATGCGAATTTCCGTCATAATTTGTATATCAAAAGGATAGAGTTCGACGCAATTTTGCGAACTTTTTCTTGTTTTTGCCGGCGTTAAAGCTGTTACAACTCCTCCTTTGTAGTTTTGTCGAAACATTTGCTTGTTCTTCATGTATCTGCGCGTTTCGTATTATTTCGGAGCCGATGGCACGACAGGAATAAAATAATAGCAAAAAACGTAGATTTTAGATATTTCTGGTTCACTTAGAATTTTGTTTTTACCCTTGTTTAACAAGTTTCATCGGGGAATTATTTAAGAAGCAAATCAAGACTTATTATTTGGAAGAAGGCTTTAAAATTTAAAGTGGTATAATGAAATAAAAAAAAAATCTTTTAGTACATTTTTCGAAAAAAATTATGCTACAAATACCGTTGCATTTCACTTTCCGAAAATTTTGAGTTGAATTAAATTCCTAAAATATCAAAATATATGGCCGGGTAAGTAACAATTGCGCAGGCGTGAATGCATATTAAACACAATTAAATCAAATATTAGTAGTTGGAAGAGTTTCTTATGTCGACAGAAGTCGAAAAGTTTTCTATAGAAAATTGGTTTAACGGTTTTTTTTATTTAAATAAAAACCACAATTTCAATAATACTTAGGTTGTGAAGCGATTAAAGAAATGACAACCTTATCTTTTCCAGTTGATAAATTACGTAGTCGTAAGATTTTGGATATTTGGGGACAATGCTCCGAATCGTAATTACTACTAAAATAGTTATGTATAATTTTAGAAGCGGGTTTAGGGGAAAATTGTTATGAGGCTAAGAACAATAAGAATGAACGTGCATGGAGGCAAATAATTTTACACATACATATATTAATTTCCATAACAGCGAAGGAAACTTAACAATCTTTGAGGTGCGCGTTTGGAGATACTGGGTTAACTACACACACATAGGAAGAGAATATAAATAAAATGGTGACGACTTCCCTAACACATTGAGTTCCAAGTCGTACGCTTCACTTTATTCAACTTGGAAGACATACAATCAGGACGAAGTAAGAATTGCTAATGAATATGTAAAAGTTCAAAGATTTTAACTCTCAAAGACATTTCTTCCTTAATTTTATTTTGATATTTTCTTACTCAATAATTTCAGTATTGGACAAGGTCTAAAAAATTTTAGAAACTTTTAAGGAGCCCTAGTATTAATAAATAATTTTTTCATGTTTAAACATTTTTTTACACCCTCAAAATCGAAAGTTATCAATAAAATAGCAACATCGTGGAAAAAGAAATTTTAAACTAAATAATTTTTGCACCAATTTTGAAATTTTAAACAGTGTGGAATAGGGAAGCTAGTACGTTTAAACATTTTTAAATCGTCCAATACTAGATCATTTCAAAAATGCATTCCCATTGATGTCACACCCTGTGTAACAGTAGGTTTATGCTTTTATACAAAACTCGTAATAATTTTTTTTTGCCAAATACTTTTCATAAAGTTTGCTAAAATATTTATAAAAAGTTTTCTTGTGTGTTTTGAATTAAAAACAAAATTATTCAATGAGTTTAATTAATAGTACTTTTTAATGCAAACAGTTTTTAATTCAAAATTATTATTCTTATTTAAAAGTTATAAATTAAATATTTCAGATAATTTAAAAAATTTTAAAAGATGAAAAAGATGGAAATTTATATAACAGAGATGTAATAAAAATGAGCCTCAATTTTGCTCACGCACACATCCAACATGTTTGGTATTCAATTGAACTAAGCTTAGTGAAACTAGTTGACCTACCAACATGAAAGTAAATTAATAATTACAAAGAATAACGAAGAATTCTAATGGACATAACTCCACAGAATGCTTACAAATTGTATACAAATTGGACAAAAAACTATTCGAAGAGACATTTAGAGTTAGAGAATCCGAATGAAAATTGCACTGAGGATGGCACATAGCCGAAACAGGGTTATATATAAACCAAACTTAACAAGGGAAAACCAAATCAAGAATCAAAGAAAGTATACGTCTAAACGCTGTGGCCACAGAAAATATGTAATATTTGCATTGTTGGAATATGTTTAGCATAACACCTATTATGCTAAATATATAATTCCTTACCGATGTACATTTTGCCGACTGGTTAAACATATTTACTGTAAAATTATTCACTTCAGTATTGTTTTTAAACTATACATACATTCATACATATATAAATAGCATGAAGAGCATATTTGAGTGCCTTATTTCTAATACTTAACACAAAATATTTTAACAAACGAACAAAAGTATATTTATTTACATACGTATATTAACCAAAGAAAAAATATCGAGCAAACGTAAACACATAAGACAAAAATAACACGTTACTTACATTCCAGAATTGGATTAACACCTTTTTTGTGGAACAGAAGACATTTTTTTCATTAGAACGCAAACATTTTTTTAATAAATATAAATAACGTAAAGATAGTCATTGATTAATAATTTAGTAGACACATATGTATATACGTACATACATACATATAAAATAACATTCTCTTCTTAAACAGATCACGAGGAGCACATATAATTTTAACTACTCACCTGTCTTTCCCTTCATTTCATTTTCTAATTCACCCTCACTATCAGCCAAAGGCAAATCAATAAATTCAGTAGCAATAACATTAGCCAAAGCTTCCGACTTAGTCCAACGGAATTTAGATTGCTGTACGGCTAAAATGCTATCATCTGAAGTATCGAGAATGTAAAGACACCCTTTACCATCATTATAACGATTGACATTACAATCGAAAGTTCGTAAGGTAGGTACACCATAATGGTCGGGATATGCAACAGAATTAGATAATTCGGAGACAGATTCACAGGTATCAGCTAAATAACCTTCAATTTTAAGAACCTAAAAAAAATTAAATATTTTTTAGCTATTAAAAAAAATGTTTAGATGATCTAATTATTTACTTTATCTGCAACATCGGCTGTAACAATAACATTTTGATTTTTAAACCGCCCCAATAAATAACTTTGACTTTTAAGGGCATCGCAGGTGTGGATATCATCTCTTACTGCCGTTAGTTTGCCATCAACTACTACAATGCCATTTAAACCCTATTGTGAGAAATGATATGTAAACAAAGACTTTATCTTATACTATTTCGCTTACATCGAATGATTTAATTTGTTCAGCAGGTGTACTGCCAAGTTCTTTGGTTATAACTTGAGGTTGCATTGCTGTCAAATCTAAACTTGATAATTGTGTACCTTCGGTACAAATGAAATATACACCAGACAATATACATTTTTCTTGTGCTATCCAAGGAGCAGTGATTTTTGCTGTATTAAGGATAAGTTGACCAGTAGCGGCAAAATATTGCGTCACTTCTAGATGGCTATGCCAAATAGGCAATATATGATAAATAAGAGAATTGCGGTAGAGCCAAAATGAGTCGAAGGCTTTTTCGCTTTGCAGTGGCATTAGAGACCATTCCCATTCCAAATGCCCTGTATTTGAATTCCAACCGCGAACCAAAGCAGGAGCATGTCCCTGCACGGTCAACATATCAAAGCCATGGCTAGAACCGGCTTTAGCGGCAGCTGTAGAATCAGCGCTAGAAATTTGCAATAAATTAACATTTCCACGGGCTCCGTTTTCAAAAACTTGACGCCAAAAAATTTCTCCCGTTTTAGGGCATAACGATGCCACTACATTTTCCCTGGTACTGACTAGTAAACGTGGTTGGAAACCATTTATGTCTAAGAAGGCCTGTCTTACACCACCAATTTGTAAAGTTCTCCTAAAAGTGGATAATAATACAAATAATTATTAATAATTAAAGTTTACACGTTTTAAAAAAATTTTACTCAACTTACCAATCAAATTTTTTTATTTGGTCTTCATAAAGAGAATTTACAGAACTTGCAGCCACCAATAATAAAACCACTAACTTCTGCAAGGATCTGCTATTTGGAACGTACATTTTGTAAATTGATGAGAATTCCTGGACTTTAAAAAAGTTGAACAGTTTTAATTTTAATTAATTGTATTCCTTTTAATTGTTAATAAAAATCTTTTCATATCAAAATGTGGAAAAATTGAGTATGAGATGAAGTGAAAAATAATGTGCGGCTGTCAATTTCTTTCAGAGCTACCATACTTTGCGTACAAATATACAGCTGTCACCATTATCATAACATGTTAAAAATATTCACTTGCTCTGCACTTCGTCACAGATACAATTATCTGTGACTATGTCTTGACTAGCCAAAAACTTGTTCGCACATTGAAAGTGCGTCGGCAGAAAAAAGAAAAGAAATTTGTTCGCATTCTTCTGTGTGGCGAATACGTGATGTTTCTGTTCGGTTTTAACATCATGTTTTGTTTGTCATCGAGAGTGTTCCCATGGTCTCAGCATAGTTTCTGTACGTGTCTATGTGATAAAGATAGAAAAGTTAAGAACAGCGATGAGTTAAAATGTCACTTTGTCTGTGCCAGTGTGGAGCCAACCTCAAACCAGTTGCTTCTCCTTATGAAGGGATAAATCTTCCGTAGTCCTACTTTCGATAGGTACAGGAGATGAAATGACATCTCGTCTTCCTCTTCATCCGGACAAATTCTACAAAAGCCATATGCAGGCAACCCTATTCTTGTTGCGTGATTGCCAAATTAACAAGGTTCCGTAATCGTCGCCACGATACCCCTTAATTGCGTCTTCTGAAACCTTAATAGATCTCTGGTTCGAGCCCTATCTAAGCTAGTGCTCAGACAGGTGCTCCCATCATCTAGCTTTAGCCAAGTCATATCGCATTGTGAATTACCTTTTTACAAACCGAGAAGGGAACGCGACATAATGCTTCAATGTAGGAGGTCAGCAACCTTGCTCCTCTCCTTACCAGCTTATCAGCACCGATTCTAGGGTGATTATCAAATGTCTCGCCATCCGATTTAAGGATGCCCAGCATTCCTATACCACTTTAGATGGCGAATAGACACCCGTCAGGGGCCTGAATGCAGCACGGCTGTTGGTGAAGATCCGTATATTTCCACCAAATATTCTACATTACATCCAATTTGCCGCTCTTAGCACCGCTAAAATCTTAGCTTTAAAAACACTACATTCATTGGGATTTCTGAAGGACATGTAGACCCCAAGTTCCCTTACGTAGACACCTCCGCCTACTCCATATTTCCATTTGAAGCAATGTGTAAATATATCTAGATAGTCCACCTGGGGTTCCGTGCACTCTGAGAAATTCGGGGTATCTGAAATCGAGAAGCACGGCTTCGAAGTTGTATAATCTATGAGAGCAGTAAGACAGCTCCAAGTCTCAATGATGCTGAAATGGCCCCATGAACTCTATTCATGGATGCCGTTTAACCGTACCGCCGTATTTAGTGCCTTAGGCTTAGCCAGCCACCAGACTACGGCTCCATAAAATAACACCAGTTTAATTACCGCCTCAAATAACCAATTCACATTTTGGGGGTTGATTCCCCAAGTCCTTCCTATGGCCTTATAACATATACAAATAGCTACCATGGGCTTTGTGGCTCTGGATTTAATGTTGGCTTTCCAGGATAGCTTACTATCCAAAGTTATACCCAAATATTTTCCCCTGCCTAACAAGTTTAATTTAAACCCATTTATTTTAGGAAGTCTTATTATAAAGTTTTTGTATATTCTCGCAAATTTCGTTTTAAATCTGGGATCGTGCCCACATCGGATCCTGCTACTGCCGCTGCTACGTCATCTGTGCAGTCCAGTTTCCTGAGAAGCACGTTAATGGCGATATTATATTGGAGGCACCTTCAATGTCAAAGAAAGCTGCTAATGCGAAGTCCCTAAACTCGAGTGCCTTTTTTAAATACCGCACTAGTGAATGCAAAGCCGTCTCAACTGATATCCTTTTAGCTTAAGCGTGTTGAGAGGAAGATAAGAGTTTAGTATCTATCGTCATCATTATATGAATGTTGATAATTCTCTCCACAGTTTTTAGCAGAAAAGATGTTATACTTACCGATCCGTAATCGTTTGCCTTAGTGTGCGAAGTCATTCCTCCCTTGAGGATGAAAATAACTTAGTCTATTGAGTGGGGACAACTGACCATTTAAGACATGCTTTAAATATGCTTTCTAGTCGCGAAATGACTAAATCAATGTAATATTGCGAGTCAGCAGGTATAATGTGAAGCTTTCCTGCATTAAAGGTTATTCTTGATTTGATGTTCCGACAGGGTGTTTTGAAGCAAATTTTCGGCTATGTACAATCTTCAGTGTCATTTTTTGTTGAGACCGAAATCGGTTTGTCTCCAAAGCAAACTTGACAGGGGATGGCGGATATTCGTTCCAAAAATCTACATCTTACAAGATTCTTTTAATGTGGTTAACCACCATGGTGGTTTAAACCTACCTCAAGGTATGTAATGACTTCGACATTACCTCCTTTAAGGCATCTGACAGGTTATTGCCAGCTTTATCAATGTCTGCAACCATTGTAATGGCCGGTGAATGTGGTATTCGTCAACTGCGATCTGTGCTACAAAATAGTTTAGTTTTATAAAAAAAAAAAAAAAATCAAATGGTATTTCTGTGGATAATTGTAAGTTTGCCTTCGTTTTCATAGTTTCGTTGCGAGTATCTTACTTTTGTCTATTAGAGCTAAAAATATGTAATTTACACATGTTGGTGCATGTTTGTACTCCGGGAATCGGTGTACAAACATGCTCGTACCTATAAAGGCTTTTTTGCTCTTGTTTATTTTGGTTATTATACTCATATTTACGGTATTATTTTATAAAATGCCAGGCAATGCCAGAAGTTATATGGAAAACAAAATTCCTAATTTTTGTTTCTTGTACAAATTTTTGAGCTTTCGAAATTTTTTTGTTTTCTATATAATTGCTGGCGGTGCGCTTTACAAAATAAGACCCTTATATACTCTCCAAATGATTAAAAATTCATTATTTCTTTTTTCGCTCGACATCTTCAATAACCGTTCTCTTTGAAATCTAATAAAATGTGTACGTGCTCATCAAGCGAGCCCAAATCGAACATTTTTAATTTTCCATCAAGCGTCGTCGGTGGAACACATACTAATAAATTTCTGCCATACTATAAACGTGATTGTTAAGCACTAAGCGAAAAGAGACAACAATAATATATGTATGGATATGTAATCTAAATATATCCATCCTTTAAGTTTCCACTGTAAATTGTTGATGCTTCATAGTGACTGAATGTTATTATGTCATCTGCATTTAAACAAAACATTTTTTAATAATATTTTTAAAGCACTGGACCATTGGCTTAAAAATATTATAACTATGAAAAATTATTTCAGAATGAATCCCCAAAACTGTTTCAGCCGGATGGCATCCGATTCTTAGCCGTCGTCAAATTTTATACACGAGGCGTCGCCACTGATAAGTAATGACAGCGCAGGATTCTGCTACATGGTGGAGGAGTATGTGTTATTTGTAAAAATGCAAAGCATTTGTTTCACTTAAAAACTAAAATGATTGAAAAGAAATCGGATAAAAGCAAACAAGAACCGAAACCCCGTGATGATGGCGTAGAATTAGAAAATCAATTCATTTTAAGACTGCCAGAAGAACCGGCGAAAGCTTTGAGGGAAGTAATACAATCATCTAACTCTAATCTTAAAGATCGCATGTCCATACAATTGGATAATGATTTACGATATGGTGAAGTAAGATTTGATCATTGGTTACTACATGCCAAGATTGTAGACCTACCAACAATCATTGAATGCCTTAAGACTATAGATAATAAAAGCTTTTACAAATCGGCGGATATCTGTCAAATAGTAAGAGCACCAATAGCTTTGTAATAATAGCAATTAATGAAGTTTAATTTCAGATGATATGCAAAGAAGAACCTTTCGATTTAGATAAAGAAGAATCGCCAAATAAAGGAAAAAAGAAAGATCCAAATAAGGTTGATAAGAAATTTTTGTGGGCTCATGGCATAACACCGCCGTGTAAAAATGTGCGTAAAAGGCGGTTCCGAAAAACACTTAAAAAAAAGAATGTTGAAGCACCTGAAATAGAAAAAGAAGTTAAACGTTTATTACGTATTGATAACGATGCCGTGAAAGTAGAATATGAAATTATTAACGAAGATATAACAAAATCATCTTCCGACTCTCAAATGAAGGACCATATCGAAGGCGAAGAAGACTTTAACGATGAACAACTTAATGGGGCTAATAAAACTATAAATACGTCATCTCAAAAAGATATTAACGTTGAATCGGATGGTGATGATGACGGCCCGTTAGGCTTAGCGCCCATGAGTGGTGTGGGTGAACATGATATATTCGGTGAAGAAGTTTCCTCATCCGATGATGATGATGTCAAACATCATAACCCTTCTCACATGAGAGATTTGGATGATACCTCACGACTGTCCGCAGACGATTCACACATGTCTGATTTCTCTATTGGCCACAGTAATACAAGAATGCGAGGAAATACTGGGCTAAATACTTCTAAAGACGATATAACTGATTACAATAAAACTCTGTTCGGAAGTCCTAAGACTAGAGACGATGATCGTTCTAAATATGGTGGTTCCAATTCAAATTTGGCTGCGCCAGGCTATTTCGAAAAACGCAAACGTACTTTATCTGAAGATGATTCATCGAATGATGGATCCCCGCAAATGACGCTCGAACAAATACATAGTAAAATATCAGATTTAAAACGGCAATTGGAAGACATTAAGGCTCAACATTCACAAAAAGCTAGAGAAATTTCATCCATCCAAAACCCGACATTGCGTCAACGAATGCAAGAAACTCTAGATAATTTGGCCAGTCAAATGGTAGAAAAGGAATTAGAATTAAAGGATTATGAAAATATGCTTTAGATTTATGAAAAAGAATTGGTGTTTATATAAACATTAATTCTACCAAAGTTATTTAATTTAACTTTACTAAAGGAAATAAATACACTTTCTCAAGAGTTTACTTTAAAATATGAATATTTTTCTAAAAGTATCTTATTAAACAGGTATTTATTGCACCACATTTTATAAGAGACAAATATAAGGTAGTGAATTGAAATAGGACGCATAAGCCTTCGTAACATTTTCGTTGATCAGATAGAATTATCGTTTCGTTGTAAGCATCTTCTACTTCTTAACTTTTTTTCATAAATAATTTTTTATATTTAAAACAATTTATTTTATTCAGTAAGTAGTATGTCATCGCATAGTTTCGCTAATCTATAAAAGATCATTACATGTAAGAATCACTAGAGCTTGGAATTCCTTTCCCATAAAACTATAATTATATTCGGTCTCAAATGTCATTTATTTATAGGTTAAACATTTTTTTTACACAAGGTTATATTCGTGCATTCCGGACTCTGTCTATTATAAGCCTCTAGGGTCATTTAAACATCATTCCTAGCTACGAATTAAGCTTATATAAATAACAGTTCTTATTTATAAATATATATTTTTTAAATTTTCTATTATAATTTATATAATTTTATGTTGTGTAGAATATGAATCATATTGGCCATAAGGGGCTTGATTCCAAACTTATTCATAAATAATATAAAAAAGTGAGTTTCTTAACACCATGTCTGTGCAGACTAGATGGTCTTCACAATATCTAGTTGCAATTTTCTATTGTTTGCATTGTAAATACGGTCGTAAGACTTCTTTATCGCATATTAAATATTATTCTTTTATATTTCCATTATTTGTAAAATAACCAAGGTTTTGTTGCACACACTTATATACATTCATTTTGGCAAGTTTAGCAAAAAATTAATTCTAAAATTGAGAAGAACGATTTTGTTTAGTAGTACCAGTAAATTTGTCGAAAGAATTTCAGTAATATTTATTTAACGAATTCACAAACTGTCTTGAAGTCATAGGTTTTATAATAATAACATAATTTAGTGTGCTACTTCAAGAAAACTTCAAAATGTTTTAAGACAATTTAACGACGAAAACCAAAATAGTTCTGAACTTTTAACATCAAAAATAAACTTACTTCCAACAAGTAATATAATATTAGAACTTAAAGAACAGCAAAAAAACAAATGCAATTCATTTAAAGAACAAACAAAAAACAAAACAGAACAAAAATTCAACATAATTTTGATCTACTTTCAAATATTAGGACATTAAGACTATAAGACATCATAACGTATGTAGATGGTGAATTCTTGCGAAAAAAGTCGGTTCAGTATTTTAGGAGCTTTAAGAGTTTAAAGTTGTCACTAATACTTGCACAAATAATTCACACAGTATGTACATATGTATGTATTGGCTTCAAGTTAAAAATCCAAAAAACTGGTTAAGTATTGTTTAGTATTGAATTTGTCAACCGATATTCCTCTTTTTTATTTCATTTAGTAGCTATTGACGAGTTTTAATTTACTCCACATTAGACGTATGTATGTAGAGTGGTCGAATTGCGACTAACATGCACACATTCGTAGGTTTGTATAAATAGGCAAAGACAAAATATTTCATTACCATTTTATCAAAATTTTGAACGAAATATGATTATTAGGTGAACACGAGTTAATAGAAATTTTATATGTTATTAGTTCAAATGGGTCTAATTTTCTAAATGAGCAAAAAAAAAACATAAATTTGTCAAAAAAAATATTTTTTATTTATTGAATTTACATACCAATTTATTTTTTCCCCCAAATTTTTTGTTTACCTCGAAATTGAATTGAAATCAATCAAAATCAAAGTTTTGAGTATATTTAAAAATCAAAAATCAGGGATACACATTTTAGGTTAGCTTACTACTTCTAATTTAAACGCAGTTGTTATTAAAAAATTAATAAATTTTTTTTGTATCTTTATTTAAGTATTATTTTCTTACAAAGTTATTGTACTGTAGGTATTCAATAAATCAAATTTAATATACAGGAAAAATATGATAAATAATTTTACAACTGATATATAGAAAGTATTCAATAAGAGCGTTTGTTATTTAAAAAATATACACTGAAGTTTTAGCATTAAAAAAATAAGTAAAGGCTTTCTTAATTTATAATAATTTTTTTTAAATTGCTTGTAAAAATATATGAGTGTTTGTTATTGGAAGATTTAAAATCATTTTTCTGTAATACGTAACTAGTAAATTTATCGTTTATTTTAATATACATATGTTTTTATATAGGGAGAATAGACAAAAGACTTTAATTTTGTACCGAGTTTTTATTAAGTATAAAGATGCATTCAGAAACGTCCAATATTTAATCCATTTTTGGCGGTTGAAGTATATTTGTTATTTTTTATTTTTTTTAATTTTAATGTTATATGCAATTTAAATTGCGAAAAGAATTAAAAAAACTTACTTTAAAATTATGGAAATTCAAGGAATTATTTTATACGATTCCCGTTTTATACAATTCTGTTTTAGTTTTTTTCAGAACAATTTGTATTCACCAACTTAACTCGTCAGGCATACCACCAGGATATTCACCAGTCAAACAAGCTGTACAGTGACCCCTTTTACTTGGATTCATGGTTTGACGATTTAAATTAACAGCGGCGAGTAAACCATCGACGGATAAATACTCCAAACTGTCGGCCCCAACTTTACGAGCCAATTGTTTGTTATCTAATTTATTCGCTATTAATTCCTCATGTGTAGGTATATTAATGCCCATATAACATGGATACTGCAGTGGAGGACTGGCGACACGAACATGAACCTCAACCGCGCCAGCATCACGTAACAGTTTTATAATGGGACCAATTGTGTTTCCACGTACTATGGAATCATCGACCAAAACTAACCGTTTGCCAGCAACATTTTCCGAAAGAGCTCCAAATTTTTTGGCAACACCTAATTGACGCAAACGCGTCGAAGGCTGAATAAAAGTGCGCCCAACATAACGATTCTTACACAAAACTTCAGCAAATTCCAAGCCTGATTCCTTTGCATATCCATGGGCAGCGGCAGTGCCCGACTCGGGAACAGAGCTCACAATATCAGCCTGTATTAAAGCTTCCCTAGCCAACTGTCGACCACACTGCATACGCACCGAATATACCATTTGCCCTTCAAATATCGAATCACCACGGGCAAAATAAACATATTCGAAAATACAAAAAGCCATATTTTTGTACCCTGGTCTTTCAACAATATCCATAGTCCGATAGCCGTTGCGGGTCAGTTCTATGATTTCACCCGGCTCAACTTCACGAATATAACGAGCACCTATAGACAGAAAGCCACAAGATTCACTCGACACAACCCAACCCTCGGCTGCAGCATCTTTCACATTTATGGTGCCCGAGTTTAGTGGCACTATTTTTCCCAAACATAGAGGACGATTACCATAAACATCGCGCACAGCATAGATTTTATCCTTAAACATAATGACCAAGGAGTAAGAGAGATGAGCAAGTTGCATAAAATGACGTATACGTGCTGGCCAATTTGGCCCGTCCTCTTCGGAGACACCGTCTGGGCAACAACAAAGACTCTGTGCAATTAATTCACTGTCACTGTGTGTAGACAAACCGACACCACGTCCCAAGACCTCACGTCTTAACGACTCGCTGTTCACCAATTCTCCGTTGTGAGCTAAAGCCATAGCACCATGTACTGTGTGCACAACAAAAGGTTGACAATTGACAACCTCAGAGGCAGCGGAAGTAGAGTAGCGTGTATGTCCAATACCCAAGTTGCCCTTTAAATTCTTCATCGAATCATCATTGAACAGAGTGCTGATCATACCCATTCCCTTGTGCATATTAAAATTTTTCGAGCAATTTCCTCCGCTGGTAACTATACCAGCGGATTCTTGACCTCGATGTTGCAAGGCCACTAAGCCCAGACATATCACATGTGCGATTTCAATTTGAGTAGGCCAATCACCACAACCAATGGCCCCAAAAACTCCACACTCATGTGTTAGACCGGTTACCTCCTTACCGCACTTTGAAGGCAATTGTAATTGTTGTTGGTAGCTCTCTTCTGATAACACGCGGCCAATACTCACAGACCTATCAAGAGAATTTGTTTTACAGCAATTACTAGTTGTCGTTGTTGTTAAAGTACATGTTTCTTCTTCTAAATCACTTTTATTCACTCCATAACTTTTTCTATCAACGTAATTCTCCATGTGTTTTCAATAAATTTGATATTATTGCGAACTTTTTAATTAAAATCTTTACAAGATTTAAATATTTTACTTTCTATAATTCAACAAGTTTTTTCACAACTTATTTTCTTTTAGTTATTTATATTTTGCCTTGCTTATTTAACAAATTGCGTAAATTTATATACCTACGCACCAAAACACAAACTAATCACTCAACCACTAAAGACACACTAAACTCACGCAAAAAAAATAGTTTTGTTTAACGCTCGCACGCGCATTCTTACCTACTACACTAATACAACTGTATACATACACCACACATATGGTAAACAAACAGTTCCCAAACTTGAGGATTTATTGCCATTTTGCCCAATAAGTAAGAAGGCTTTACGGCAGTGCCGAAGTTTAGATACACTTCAATTGAGTATTTACGTTGAATTAACTTTATGTGGGATTCATATTTTGAAAAAAGCTTTTCATTACTTAATTATTCATATTTTACAAGTTGCTCACGATAATAATACATACGAGTATCAAGGCCATTTTAATTTGTAAAAATGCAAAGCATTTGTTCTTTATATTTAAAATTTAACAATATTGCCAAATAAATAGAAAATACACATGAATATCGATTACATTTTTAAGGGATTTTAAATTAAAATTTCGACTGATATCGATTGTCGTAATTTGCCTCGAGATTTAATCTGACTAACATACGGTAAAAATTGTCTATTTAAAATTGATTGTAAAACTATTTACCAAACGCCTTTTTTGCCTATTTATAGAAGTTAAAAAATAAGATATAAAATGACTAAGAATTATTGTTCTATTAATTAGTTCCAGCCTCAGCGAGAAATATGAAAACGTGTTAAAACTTAAAAAATGTATGTAACTAATAAGAGAAAAATAATCCACAACATTACTAATAGTGGCAAAATTAACTGGGACGACGTTCGACTTAGTTTAATGAGAAATATACCGACATCATAAAAGTATTCAATCCCATATTGTCCTTTACTTTATTTTACCGGCGGCTTCTACATTTTGCTAAAAGAAATGTAGATATCGGGTGCGTGGTTCCGGAGATTATCTCTTGCAAACATACAAAGTATTACCTCTCTATAATATTAGTATTGTTGTGACCAGTGAGCAAAAAAATAATCTTCAATATATATAAACCCTTAAAAATAAACGTTTAAAAAGACGTTTTGTAGTCAATCTTTCCCTATTTTCCGTAGCGGTTATGCCTGCATCGGAAAAAATCACTATTCTTCTTCGCTTGTGATCCAAAGGACTTGTTGTGTGATCATAAATTGAATTCAAAATCAAGAGAAAATTTGTCGCTCCCACTTCACTACTACCGTCTAAACGAGCATTTTCAATTATTTCGCTTCTTACGTCGCACATATTATTTTCAATTAATTTGCCACCAAATATGTTATCATTATACTAAACAAAATATTTTTTAACAGGTCTTTCTTGTTTATATACGAGTGGTATATATTTTTTCGATTATTTTGAAAATAATCGATGTCAAGACAACATTCCACCAACTTTTCTAAGTTCCGCATTCACTTAACGTAAAGGTTATCTCTTATTTTTCAATAAAACCTCCGTCGACTTTTTCTTCGAAATGAAACAATATTTTTATTTTCAGAATTTTATTTTTATTATATCCTAGTAAAAGCATAGATATGTATGTAGTCTAAAAATGAAAAAGTTAAAGTTAATTCAAAAGGAAAGTATT
The DNA here is from genome assembly GCA_963932375.1 of Phania funesta. Taxonomy (NCBI): domain Eukaryota; kingdom Metazoa; phylum Arthropoda; class Insecta; order Diptera; family Tachinidae; genus Phania; species Phania funesta. Next base: position 93,860,088 of record OZ010652.1, on the reverse strand, counting down.
ACCAAGAATATACATATGTATAATATTGTTACGGTGATAAGTGCGAACAAATGAGCACTCAATGTACAGAAAGTTCTAGAAATAAAGAGTGCGACAAGATTTGTCATCCACAGTACAGACAGCGCTGTAACAACAACAAAATACAACACCTATCAGCTCAGACAAGTTTCCAGGAAAGTAAATACACACAGAACAACAGCAACAATATAACACAACAACACGAATCACGATTTCCAGGATTGAGTGGTATGAATAAGCAAAGCCAACTCCATAAGAAACAAAGCAGACAGAAGTACAAAAACAAACATCATAATGAAAAAAGCAGCACAAAAGATGATTGATTAAAGTTAAAGAAGTATCTACTGGATTCTTGCATATTCTACAAGTTTCAAGAAACTTGACGGCGATGGTCGAGCTAACAGGTAGTATCGAGTGAAACGTTAAAGTGTGAACAGCGATTTTAAAGAAGTGTTGATTTTAAGTGTTAAAGTAAATAAACTAACAGTGTGTAAAAATAAAAAAATTCTTCCGTGTATATTATTGAAATGGACTTTTCAATTAAAAGAATCTACGGAAAAATAAACACGCTTTAAAAAGAAACAATATATATTTAGAAATTCATTAATAATAAAACCGTAACAATTATACAAGGAAGACAGGTTACAAAATTTAGAGCAGATAATTAATTTCTAACACTCTTTCACAAATTAGTAAACATTCGATATCAATATGAAAATCTATAGCTTCGTTGATTACAAAGGCTTGGTTAGCATATCGACAATAAATTATTCAAAAGGGCAATAGACGCAGCTGTTTATCTTTTTAACGACGTAATCTTCCACGAATAAACTTTGATATTGATTATTCTTTAACAATAGTTGAGAATAATTTCTCGGTAATCATAACACGGTACCTTGCTCTATTGACTCTAACGTTAAGATTTTCATCGTTCTTGCTTCTGTTTCATCGGTCCAATGATGCCGCCGGCCCACAAACTGCACCACACAGTGCATCTCTCAGGGTGAATTTGCTAGTCTTGAACTGCCTCTGGCTGATCTTCATACTAAATTCGGCAATTCTATTTGCTGACGTACCCCCTTGTACCAAAAATCTACTTTGTTCGTTTCTTAGTCTATTCATAATGAAATGGCAAACCTTACTGAGCATTTTTGACATTGTCACATGTCAGGAATCTTTTTTTTACACTGAAAAACCAAATAGCAAAAAATCACGCGTTTTTTTTTGTTTGCCTGTGTGTATTTTGTTTCTGTGATGGCAGAACAGCATTGTGCGAACAACTTTTCTGTTCGATGGCAAAACAAATTTATGGATAGCCAAGACGGCATGTGCCCAATTCCACGGCAATGATGACGTACTATTTTCTTGACATTATTATTATCCTTGAATTTAAATTTATTAATAGTCTTTAACACGGTATCTTCATAAAACTATCTTCTTTTATGCTTTACAGCTTACTCGTGTAATTTATTTTCGACTAAATTCTTTGTGAGATCTTTTTCATGTCTTACCTCAAGAGCTGTTATCAAGGTGTCGTTTGTGTTTGGCAGACTTCTCAGTAACAATGAAACCACATAGGACTCGGAAAGTATTTCTCCAACCGATAGTAATTTTAAAAATAATAACTTCATCTCGTTTATGTATTTGTCCATATCACCACCAATTGCAATTTCTATCCGCAAATTATTCTTGTTGGTCAAAAGTTAAATTGGCACACTTTTGAAACACTTCAAGCACCTTTAACATTTTTGATAAAAGTATGCTATTCGAAAAATGTAAGACTCTTCCACAGCTAAGGCAATCAAAATAGAGGCTTTGGTATTACGTTCCTTCCATTTTCCATCAGGATTTTGGAGGAATTTCATTTACAATGATGTCCCAAATCTTTTCTCTTTTCCACAGCAATTACATTTTGTACTTCCACAACTCATAGTTGTCACGACTTAGCTTTGTGACCAAAAACCTTGCATCAGCAATTTTCAATAGCAAACGGAATAAATGTAAGTATGTATAATAAACAGTACAAGCACGCAAGTAAACAAAATTTGCAGATTTCTATTTGCAATGTAGGGCTCAAACACACAGCGGATATTTATTAAATGAAAGGGCGGCCCATAATTTCATATTTTTAAAAGGATTTTATTTATACTATATTATATGCTCGTAAAAGCATAAATGTGTAGTCTATCGTTGTTTTCGTTTTTAGGAAAAATGTAACATTAATGTTGCCCTTAATATGACTTGTATAAAACCCTATATAATAAGCGTGTACTCTTTAACCGGGAAACATTTTACTTAAGAAACGAAATAATGAGAAAATAAATTCAAATACAATACATATTTAGGAGTTCGTTCATAACGAAACGGTAACAATTATACAAGAAAGACAAACGGTTACAAAACTTAGAGGACATAATTTTTAACACTTTAAATTGTCAATTAACTCGGCTGTAAAAAGTACAAAGATCGAAATGAGCACCAAGTTCTTCATATGTAGAATGCCATCCCAGTACTCAGTACTTTTTACGGCAAAAAGTGTTGGATATGAACTTGGCCTTATTTTCACATTTATGTTTTTGTGCGGATCCGAACCCTTTTTTCCAAGTTATTTTGTTTGTTAATGTATATATAAAACCTCCTCTAACATAAAGCTTACAGACGGTTGGGTTATATCAAATTTCAGCTCTATATTGGAAATGCTATACAAATAAGAGGGATCCCTAGTCCCCTAGATGAAAAGCGCCCATTTATACGAAATTTCAGCTCTCTGAAGATAAAAAGTGCCCACTTTCAGATTTTTCTGTTTACTTGTGTCCTAAGGCCTACCAAATTATATACCAAATTTCAGCTCTCTAGCTACACTGAAAGTGCCCCATAACATTGATGAGAGAGTGAGTGAATATGTAATATGTAGTGAGTGTATATATATGCACTTTTTACACCTTCATATCTCGGGAAGCTTTTATGGTAAAACAATGGTTCAAACTTGGCCTATGAGTTTACCTATTCGTAGAGTCCTTATGCTTCAAGTATCATTCTTTTATGATTAAAGGAAGCAAAGTTATGAGGGGGGTAAAAACTGCTTGAATGACGCACTACTGTGCGCCTTAATTGTATGAAACTGTTCGACATTCACAGAGAATACGGACACATAGCTGGCAGTCTAGTGTCTCTATCTATTTTTCAAATTTCAAAAAACAAGTTATTTCGTTAGGTCAGAGGTGTATTTTAAGGTACACATTTGCAAAAGAAAATATTATTCTCGTAAATTTTAAAGAAAAATATTTCCCTACTGATATTTAATTGCTTTATTATCAGGAAAAAAGAAGCATATATTTTTGAGGCAATTAAAAAGAAAATAAAAAAAGTTATATATCCGTATGTCTGTTTCTTTTATTCATTATTTCTACTTGATTCGAGTGGTATAGTTAAACGTAAAAACTACAACAGATTCGTACTCTTTTTTCGTATTTTGTTATATTTTGCTTCTACAAAATTTAATCAAAAATATTGTAGTCTAAGTATGGCCTTAATACAGTCCGAACATGGGGCACACTGTCAGCTGCCTTTCTTGGATCTTTAAAATTCCTCAAATTTATAAATTTTGTAGATTGCCACCGTTTATTTGTGACCATTGTGAACGGGTTATACCCATATTCCCATTGATTTTTTTTACAAGTTGCGGAGTCGTTAATGTACTCGTTTTATGCGCAGTTTATAAATTAATTTGCTTTTGCTGGTATTAAATTATCACAATTTACTTCACCTTGTTGAATTTGAATCTGTGGAACATCTTTTATTATAATTTTAATTTGGTCTAAATTATTAAGAGTTCATAATAATTCTTAAGTGTCAGTTCTTTGACATAAATAAATAATTCAATAAAAATCTTAGATTACTACAAGACTTCAATAAAGTCGTTTTACAGTGCTATTCCCGATTAAATTACAAGCTTATTTGTAGAGATAGTGAAAACAATTGTGACAAGAGCAACTAATTGCTATTGTGGGTTTCGAGTTTCTGGGTTTTAGTTTACAATTATGATAGTTGTTATGTACACAATACTAAATGAGAATAAATATTTTGTTAAATAAGCGTGAAAAAAGTGTTTTATTAATGTAAAATCAAAGATGAAGGAAACATTTATTTTTATTAGTCATGTTATCGGAAAGAGAAGAATACATTCCAATAGATGGTGTCTTTTGAAACTTTTCAGCTAAAAGTAATCCGTTTAGAATTCCGGGAAATTTAATTATAAAAGCTATCCTTTGCCAAGAGCAATGTGTTTACAACTAATTGTAGAGTTACTGTCATACACAAAAGACAAAATTGCCATTCCAACTGCGTTATTGACCATAATAAATTTTTTCTGAATGCAACCTTCCAGGGATGTGTAGAAAACAATATTAATTTCAGCTAGTCAGCAGTATTCTGATCATTTGCCTCTATTTCAAAACGCACTATATCTAGAAAGCAAGATGAAGTGAGTTTTCCAAAAACCTTTGATGATAAGCTTAAAATTTAAATTGGAGAAGTTGTGATTTAGGAAACCATAAAACTAAAATTCAATTAAAGCCTACTGAATGCGCTGCGCTGTTTTAATAACAGACGCAACACCTATAAGCCCATACAAGTAACCAGGAAATTAAATACACACATAATATCACACGTACAAACAAGGCGAATTAAAACAGGTAAACTCGCCAATGCACATAAAGTTTGCGGCATTTCCGGCACTTTTTTTATATGGTGTTTGATATCCGCAAAAACCCCGCAAATGCTTTGAATTCGCCCGTGAGTCTACCTGTTATCAATTCTCCTTGCATTCAGATGAATTCCTGGAATTAAATACTATGGGAAAACAATAACAACGCAAAAAAACCAACACCTAAAGTAAGATGTTTATAGCTAAAGAAGTATCTATTGGCTTCCTGATTATTCTACAAATTTCGAGAAAATAGATAACTACTAGTTTGGGTGATCAATATAAAAATTAGTATTGAGTGAAACATTAAAGTGCGAATATCGTGATAAAGAAGTAATCAGTGTGTTTTATTTAGGTGTTAAATGAAGTAACAGCGGGTAAAATAGAGTTCTGCCCTGTATTATTTAAAGGAAACTTTATAACTAATAAAACCTGCCAAGAATTACAGATGTTTAAAAAGTTTAAACGGAACAATATGATACAAGCGAATACATAAAAAAACTAAGAATTATCATAGAACGATCATTTGCAGTAATAAATGAATGCCTATCAAAAGTCAGACTTTAATGTAATCATCACAAAAAAGCACGTGGGATTATTTACACGTGCAGGATGTGGCTTAATATGATGATAAGAAATGAAATACCACCTAAAATGGTAGATGGTTCTGACATAGCCATATGTACATATGTATGTATGTATGTATTTTATTTAATTTTTTATACAAGAAATTTCTTCAAAGAATAAATATAAAGTCTTACCAGTAAACTTTAAACTTTCAGTTAATTTTAAGCGAACACAAAAGCTTTCTATAATGTCATATTTTTTGTTTTGCTAACAGTAGCATAATTATCACAAACAACAAACAAGCTTTTACTTCGTAACAGTAATTCCAGAATACATGTCGATATTTAAAATATCATTGACCAGACATCTTATAATAATATATGATATATTATTATATTTACGAGTTTGTATAAAGGTTTTTACTAATAAATAAAAACATTAATCAAATAATTCGTGATAAATTAACGCCTATTATTGCAATGTAATTTTTTTTGTACAATATTAGAAATAATTTTTTTCAACTAATATTAATTCTTATTTCATTATCTTCAGGTCTTGGACTTGGGCATTATTAATTACTAATAGAATAAGACCATTTACTTCTTATTTTGCCAATTACAAAACCGATTAGATATTGTAATTATCAACTCGCAATTACCAATTACAAGTACTTTGTAATCTAATTCCAATCGGTTTGTCTTTAACTAAGCTTGACAAGAGATACATAGATAAATAACTAAAACGAATGGTGGGGAACTCAAAGTATGCGCTAATTTGGTACACCCTTTAGGAAAGAAAACACAAAAATAAATAAACAAAATTTGGCCACGCCACAACTTCATTAAACTGTATTCAAAAACGCAACTAAAACTATAATACACAGTGAACACTAATTTAAAAGACGCAAAAAAGTAATAAAAAATTATTTTGGATAATCTAAGTTCTGTTTGTTTTCTAAACGTAATTAAAACCCATCTAGTTGAAACAAAATACAATTTGATGAAGCCGCAAAATAAATAGAAACTATGGGCCTCATTTTGTAAAACGCAAGGCAACGCCAGAATTTATATGAAAAACAAAAACTAATTTATTATTTCTCATACAAATTTTCAGGCGTAGTTTTCTTTATTGCGTTGGCTTGCGTTTCCTTGCGTTTTATAAAATAAGGCACTATGTTTTGAGTTTAAGTTAGTTATAAATTTGTAAAAAACATATTTGGATTTTATTAGCATTTTTTCTGTTTTGTATACGTGGTTTGTTCAAAACAAAATGTGGAGTTTGAATTTTTTTGAAAAGTATTTTTTCTTCCAATCCTCAAAGCACTTCTGAAATGCGCTTTTCGGTATAGCCATTAGCTCGTTCTCCCATTGGGGTAAAACGCTTTCCTTTCATTGATCTCCTCAGTTTTGGGGATAGGAAGGAGTCGCAGGGTGCCAAATCTGGTGAATAAGGTGGTTGAGGTATAATTAGGATATTTTGTTTTAGCCAAAAAATCATATTCTTTGATCCATTTTTTTTCAAAATTCGAAATAGAAGAATACACACAAACGTGACTAACTTTTTTAGTTGTCAACAACAAACTACTAACATAAATTGGCTGTTAATGCCAACATATGACTAACACATGTGTACCAACGGAACCAAACAAATTTCGATATTTCGATAATCGAATGTACACAGCCCGCGAAAATTTACAATTCACCTTTTCTTTTGAACAAACCATGTATTGTGTAATAGTGGGATACATTGGGGTACATTGTTGGTAATAAATTATTTTCATAATTTTCATTAATTACTTTCAATTTCAATTACATTTTACGAATCACATATAATTTGTAATTGGAGATCATTGCACATAATTAAATATTAGAGCTGTAATTAATTACAAAATGTAATTGGTAGCGTCCAAGTTTGCGTTAATTGCTTTACAATATACATACATACATGTACAACATATTAAAATTGGCACAGAAGGGCTTGTTATATTACTATGAAGGGTTATGAGCAATACTATACAAATGACGAGATAATTGTTATTTTTTAACTTTTATTTTTTACTTACCGAGTAACAATTATTTTTGAGTTTTATTTTTGATTTTTATTTTTCACTTGGAAATAACTATTACTTTAGTTATTTATTTTTGAATAATGAGCATTAAATCGTAATTAAAAACTTAAAATTTGTTATTCTAATTAAGTTTAACAAATACAGTTTTGGCTAAAGAATCTGAAGCCAAATTACATATTTAGTCGATTAAAATTAATTGTGACGCTTAAAACACACCCATGTGTTTTTACAGTAGTCATCTATTTTCTCGAAACATGTAGAATAAACAAGAATTCGTTAGATACTTATTTAGCTATAAACATCTTCTTTTCTATATATGTTAGGAACGATTTTCCGTCATCCCTAGTCAATTTTGGTTTGGAGACAAACCGGTTTCGGCTAGTTGCCATCTTCAGTGTCATTTTTATCGTTCGTTCGAAGATGGCAACTAGCCGAAACCGGTTTGTCTCCAAACCAAAATTGACAAGGGATGACGGAAAATCGTTCCAAACATATATATCAGATCACCCTGTCGGAAAAACAAATCAACAAGCAATCTTCTTTTCTGTTGTTTTTTTATATTATATTTGTTTTTGCTTTGTTACTTATTATGGTGGTTCCTTTGCGTTACAGAATGTGCGAAGGCTGAACAGATTTATGGCTAGCCAAGACGCCATGTTATGGGTGCTGTGTTTGTGTTTGTTGTTGCACAGGGTTTTCTGTACATTGGGTGACACAAGTATTCATACCCTTCAACTTTGGATCTTTCTGTACAGTGCTTGCCACAAGTATTCGTAGCATTCCATACTTACAGGCATTGTTTACACTTATCTTCGCAACAATATTATAGCATTCATATACCCATTCATGGAAAGCCTAAAAATATAGAAATTTTTTAAAAGAAAAAGCCCGTGATCCCGATACATCTATATATTAAAGTATTTGTATTTAAATAACTGAGGGATCGAAAATCAAAGTGTTAAAGAACAAAAGTCTTAACGACGTAAAAAGAAACAACACAAATATTGAGGAAATACTGTATTACATTCTAAGCCAATCATATATAATTCTAAATTTAAAAATATTTATACACTTATTAATTATTGAGTAATAAATACTTGGTAACAATGTCATACCCGTTACAATGGAATTACCTTTATTGTTTATTACACCACATTTAATATTGTAATGTAATAAAAGTTTTCATTATTATCTAAAATGTAGTAATGCGATTTACTTTGAATGGATGTACATATATACATTATATGTACATGCATATGCTGCCCTAACAATTCGACCTTCATACGGCCGTATTAAATTTATATACAGTACACTCGGGATAGAGTGAATACTCTAGTGAACTCGTTATTTATTTTTTTTCATTAGTTACTCTGAACAGTGAACAACACAAACTTCTATTAAGTGAACACATGTTTTTTACACACAAATTAACAATTATAAGTTAGTTTTGCACAATACTGTCACTTCTCTTGTTGGCATTATTTTCTGATAAATAATAACTACTGAGTTATTACAGTTATAATTATTTTTAACACATTTTAGTGTTACATAAATTTCGTATCTACGAGTATTTTCATGTTTGTATCTTAACATACTATTTAAGTTTCTAGTGATAATTCTGTGGTTTGCATGAATTACCACGTATGTCCTATTGCTTTAATTTAAACACTCTATACATAGAACGAAAAATGTTTGGAATAATATGGATCAAATGGACATTATTGATTTATTTTTGCTTACAACTTACAGTTATTTGTGTAAGTCAAAATGTACATAGGTGGCTGCAGTAAAACCATTTTTAAAAAAGTTCATTTTAGACTTACGCGGTTGTTCATGAAAACCAAAGAATATTATTTTACTTTTTAGCATTAAACAAATTAAATTTCTTTATTTTTCTTAAACTTTTTATCATCATAAAGTGAATAGCTCGGCTACATTAATTAATTAGTTCACTATAACCGAAGTGCACTGTATATGCAAAGTTTTAGGCAATGAAATTTTGCAATATTTTGTTTTTTATTATTTGTTATTGAAAATGAGCAATTCCATATCAAATCAAGATAACGTATAAGCCTGGCCACCTAATATTTTTTTTTAAATTTTCCTAACGATTTCAAAATTATGGCTATGTAAAGTTTCCCAAAATCGGCTAAAAAACGTAACCGATATATTTTTAAATCATTATAGCTCATTAGCCTCCTCTTTGAAATTTTGGGATTCACTTGCCAAAAATATATTTATATACATATATTACCAAAACTTTATACGAATTTTTCAAAAACTTTTAAAACGATACTTTTTGAGAAAACCACAATCAAAATTTTGAATTCGGCGTCTCAAAAAGCTTTTTGTAACAAAGTATATAGTGTTGTGAGTAAAATGACATATTTTAGTATTTTTCGAATTAAGTCTGCAATTGTTGCTTGTGAATCACTTTTTAACCGTCTTTGTATTATTGCCTAACTAGTCTCGATAGGTTTTATATCTAAACTAGATCGTGGCCACTCCAAAACATTTATGTTCTTCTTTTGAAACCATTTTTTTTTTATTTTTACCAGTATAAACCGGAGCTTTGTCCTGCTAAAAGATAGGTCTATGAAAGAGTTTATCTAGTGATGGCACCAAATGTTACTCCAAAACTCCAAAATATTTATATGTATATCGAAAGGCATTTACTGTTGACTCTATAAAACAAAGGTTACTAAAGTAACCTTGGAAACTTAAATGTGCGTTTAGACTATAATTTTCACTTCTGATTCTTATTACAGCACTGTGTATAGGGACGGACGACTTTAACTTATCGCTTTTGCCTATAACATTTGTGTCTTTATTTGGACTCAGTAAGATGAGGTTTTCGCTTTAGCCAATATTTTATAGATGCACATTTTCTCTCGATATTGTGCAGACGCTCTCTCAATGTGCGAACAAATTTATGACCAGTAAAGAAGTAGTGTTAGGTAAGTTCGGGCAAAGTTGGTTGCACGTCGTGTGGTGTGACATGATAGACGGTGAAAAAAAGAGGCTCTTTTTCGGTTATGTTGGATGAGGGTGGACGTGCAAGTGAGAAACAATAAAACACAATTGTATGGGTGAGTCCCGAGCCCATTGTTGACAACGATTTGGTGAGGAAGATAGTAAGGTGAGCGCGTCCAAGCGCGTTTGTGCAGGGGTAGTTTCGACAAGAAGCAACATCAGTGATAAAATCCACCCCAAGCGATACCATCACTGGCAAAAGACAAAGCAAGCGATATCATCAGTGGTAAAAACAAATCAAAACGTCATCTCCACGTGATATTAGTCACTCCTCGTTTACAACCTGCGAAGAACTCATTTACCACTGAGCCTAGCCGAAGTCCGAAAGGCACAGATCCTCAACGGGCGTGTTCGGCAACTTAACCCAATCACGTGATCTTATTAGCGCACCTTCCGGAATTCCAGAGCGGAAGTAGGAAAGTAATACGAACGGATACGCAAAACATCATCCACATCCAAGACACCGGCCAGTGAAATAGTCTTAGATGCTCAATTGCCGAGAGCTCCCACACTTTACCATCCAGAATATATCATACCCGCCAAAAACCTTTCGGTACAGCAACAACAGCATCAATTCCATTCTCAAAACAACAGTGACAACTATAACTATTATTAGCAAAGACCTCTTCAGCGATTACAACAACACTTACAAAGCCATCCTCACCAGTCAAAATAGCAACCGGCTGAGATGTAATCATCGCTACAACTACAACAACCACAGATGTTGTTAAAGAAGATTCCATTTTAAAGTTTACCGTGTGTTACCCGTAAACGTGTTCTAGCTTTAGATCCGAATGATATATTTGAAAATATCATTTAGTTAAACTTATTGTACGATCGGAATCTGTAGGAAGCAATAAAGTTTTTTATTGAAAGATCATTTAAGAAATACCTATCGGATAAGCATTATTAAATTAGAGGCATCCCTAAGTAAACAACATCCTGTTTTGGAAATAATATCAAGAAACTTTATTCATTAAAACATACTAACGAATAGAAAAGTTAAACTAGGTCATTATACCATAAGTACCTGATTGAAAAATATACTTAAATATATTATGTAGAATATATAAATTTAAATATCCGCAGCTCGACAGGCAACAAGATTCTACATCGTATAGTGAATTTTCAAGGGTTCTTGCTTGTGATTTGACGTTTTCGTTTTGAGTAAATTGCATACGTTTTTATTGACTTCCAACGGTTTCGAAAGGTATTCTGATGAGAATTTATTGAAGAAACTGTGGATGTAAATCAAGAAGAAATTGATTACGTACACGATGCTATTTGTGCATTATAAAACAAAAATCGTTTACTAGAAGGAAAGTTGGAATTCATAAATTACACAATGGTATTTAGAATGATAGATGCAAAAGTATGTAATGCCGCAACACAAACCACATCCACAATTAACAATTTAAACATCAAAAAAGCTGTAAACGTGGGATGCGCACTTTACACTTTCGGATTTTCTACTTCGTCGTCATCTTAGTGCAAAAGGGAAGTTATTTTAAATAAAAGTTATTATTATGAGTAAATTAATAATTTTCAGATAAATTAAATACTATAAAATAATAAATTGCAAACATTTCTTTTTATTAATATTCTTAGGTGGTAGGGGATTGGTTAGACATTTGGGAAGACACCTTTCCCTCGACATATAATCTTAAAAAGAATATTTTGTAGAAATTGTAGGGATACCTCCTCCTGCCCAGAAAAGTTCCAAAATTTAATTTTTAGGTTATTAAGGCATAATAATCCATTTATTTATCTAAATATTTACATTACTTTGCAAATACTACTTTATGTTACCGCCAACAAAATGGACGGAGACGAATAAAGGCATTTTACGATCGCCTGAGTCCAAGTTTAGGATTTGTAACTTTCATCGACATTAAAAGTTGCATTTGCTAAACAAAAGTGTGAAAAAACTTGAAAAAAATTATTTTTTAGAGGTAGAATTAGTTCTTCTAAGGGGAAATTTTTTCCCCTTGATCCGAATTTTCTTTAATAGCCTATGACTATAAGACATATTTGTGGCAAGTTTCAGTAACTTTTGAGAAGCGGCTAGATTGGCGAAATACCCCTAAGTGAGTCGTGCGAATACGTACCTATTTTTTCTTTAACATGTGCTTATTTTGTTTGTATGTTGGCAGAACATCTTTGTGCTAACAAGTCTTCGGACAACGTTGTTTGAACTCGAACAGACCATCAACAGTGCCGATCTTTCTGTGCGAAAAGCAATCTGTACTTTGGCTAAACAGATTAATGGCTAGTCAAAAAGGCATGTATGTAATGAAGGAATATGTTCAACATTCATTCCACACTCATTAAAGCTGGCAACAACTTTAAGTTATTTAAAACTCTCACCAGTTGACTGTTGCGAACGGTTTTAATCTAGGCTTATCATAAACAAGGATTTCCGTAATTTTAGTGGAGACACTTGATGATTATTTCAATAAAATTGATATAACGGAGGAGGAAACAACTACATCCAAATTCAAGTTTGTTGAGAAAACTGGATTTATTGCACTGAATGGTTGCGTAGAATGAAATGCACATAAACGCACTGTTGCTCCTGTTACGGAAGAGTAAGTCATTATTAAAATAAAATTGGATTTGTAAGGTTCAATGAAACGTTTTTGGTATGTATTGCGAGTTTTTTATTACCTATTTATTTTTCAGATATGTAGTCAGATAATGAATATTAGGTTCTTAGATGCTCGTTATGCAGGAGTACCCCAGGGCCCCCTAATATGAAATGTTAGTCCAGCAATACAAATTTAAGGAGGTGGTGACAAAAATGTTTAGTTGTTAGGTAAAATAAAATTATTAGATTTTACAATTGTTTTCCAAGTTGTTGATGTTGGTCATCGTTTTGAGCCTATTTTAATTACGCCTTATCACTCAGCTGCAAAGAGAAGTGCTCAAGTTAGTTTAGATAACAAATATTAAAAGGCGATGTTGTGGAAAGAACTATTGAGGTTCTTTAAAAACGTTTTGGTGGTCAACTAGGTCCCCGTCAGCTTTACTCTCAGTCTGCTAAAAAAGCGAAATTTGGGAAATGTATGTGCTGTTCCCTAACAGTCCTACGACGACGTCGTAAAATAAATACACAATTCAATTACTGAATGGCAACAATTAAACAATAATTTCAGATTAAAAAAGTTAGCGTTAAGGCATGTGCTAAAAAACGATGTCCCCAAATTTAAAAGTTGAGTAACATCCATGTTAATTACGAAGTGTGTCAACATAACACAATAACGACGTCACATTTTCTTACAAAATACCAAATAACAATAAAAAAAATGTCAACGTTGACAAAGGGAATACTAATTTCAGACCGCGGACACAAACCGGTGTAGTATCGACCACGCCAAATAAAATAAGGGTGAATATGACGTTGAATTAAAATCAACGTTAACATACTCGTACATAATAGGGGTGATTTTGATCTCGGTATTCATTAAATAAGCGTGTGTAAACGACGTACCTATAAACTTGAATTACTATGTTGTTGTATATTTGTTTTTATATAAAAAATACAAAAAAAGAATTTAAAAACATTTTTAATTATCCGGTTTTTTTATTTTGCAGTTATTGGCAACCCTGGTTTCCATATTAAGATAGCGATGTGGAATAATTGTTTACTTGTTAAATATTACAATTTTTCTCAGGTGAAACAATCAAAGGCGTTACACAAATTACCATTAAACAATAACGAATTTAGCACAGGCTTTTTGTAGCATATTGATATACTTATTGATTTATTATGCAGTTTTTTTTTAAATATTTTTTATTATAATTTCAGTTAAATAATTTTTAAGCACTAACGGCCGTATGCAAAAAAATTAACAGGGCTTTACGAAAAAGCATTGTTAAGCAAAACTGTATATATGTAATTTTTATATAAAAACAATTATTATCGAAGTATTTTAAGGCAGGTATACTTGTAGGTAAACACCTATATTAAACCTATTTTAAAATAATATTTTTATCTTTTTGGGAAAAATTGCTTTTTAAGCAATACCTTTTCAAAAAGTTAGAAAATTGCTTAGTGTAAATATTCCCTCTATCTCCTTCCTTCCAATTTTTACATCTACGTATTCTAAAGGACTTCATTCATAAGAAATTAATATAAAAATAAAAATTATTTTAGTGATGCACATTCAATCAGTTAATTTTATTTTGTAAATTTCACTTAATTGTATTGAAACAATGAAACCTTATTTATAGATTCGACTACACGGTTAGTTTGGGTCATTTTTGTACATCATTGACTTCATTTTGGGGTGGCGACGTCGGTAGAAACTCACTAAGGCCGTCAGGTGACAGGCACACAAATGTGGCCAGCCGTAACTAGATGCACTGTCACCACCTCCATGTGGTGGCGGCCGGTAACAGGTTCCTGTGTCTGCAAGGAGTCTGGCTAAATAAGTCCCAAAACCACGGTAGAGCAGCATACGCCAGGGATGAATGGCCAAGAGAGTGCTTGGTCTCTAGTATGTTAACTCTGGGTACCAGTCGATCGTCAGTTTTAACACAGACTTATCCGTGCATATGAAGCTCTGTGTGCGTGACCATCTTTTTCTCCATTACAGGGATGAATCACGAAGCCTCGTCAGAGACGAAGAAAAGACAAGAATGCCTCGCGAGAGGTGGACGAATCAATCTTTAGAGGTATGTCTAAAGCATTGGACCGTAACATTCCGATATGAGCCACGAAGCCTCGCAAGAGGTGGAGCGGTTAATGTCTGTAGGAACTCAGGACGAGACTGGAATTAGAGTACAAAACAGTTGCCTGAAATTAATTTTAAGGGCGTTGAAAAGGGGGCCATAGGGTTCGCGGCCGGCTTCGATTTCCCTCTACCTTAATAAAAAAAGCATACATAAGTTCAAGTACTTTTTTGCATAGGTTTTCTTATCAAAGGTTTTTTAAGCCTAAAGTGGTTACTAATTAATTTGTACTTCAAACTAAAATTAAAATATTTTAATGCAAATTCTTTTCAGAAAATGATTACAAACAAATTAAGTAGGAAGGGTCTTAACGGTAAGTGAAAAAAGTTTCAGAAGAAGAATAAAGAAAAGTTTAGCAACTTATTATTTGATAACAGTTTTCCGAAATAACTTTCTTATAGATTTTTTAAACATTTTAGTAATAAAAGAAGTCATAATACAAGAAACGTAATAGAGCCAAAGATTTATAAGGCGTTAACCTATGTACCAGGAATATAAGAGCGACTGGAAAGATACAAAATCTTTAATAATGATAAATACAGAATTGCTTACAAGTCTTACGATAAATTCAACAGATTATTAAGTATAACTAACGATAGAATTAAGAAATTCGATATGTCAAATGTAATTTATAAAATGCCATGTAACAGAAATGAGCAGGAGCGGTGTAATAAAGTAAATGTTACCCAACGAAAAATATGCTAAAACCTTAAATAGCCGGACATAAGTCAGACCGAAGATGTAGAAATATACATAAAACAGCTTTACTTTTCTATTGTCCTAAATTATCTCACTATACTAAGTTTGAAAGTACTGCAGTTGTAAATATTGAAAAGAATTATTCGTGATCTTATATATTAAAGGTTACAAATTTGTCAAATATCTCAAAGAATTAATTATAAAGCCCATGCAGATGATGTAAAAAATAATATAATAATAATTAGAATAATTCCCTTATAAGTTTCGTTTAAAGATGTTCATATACATATGAACATACGGAAATATAAAACTATTTTCGGCTTTGATGATATTTGTCTTTGAAATTTTGAAACTTTATTCAAATGTAATATTAGGTTCAGTTTCTTTTATGTAGGTACGAGTATTTATTTTTGATATTTTAAACTTTTTCCTCTGTATTATGACAAACTGTTTTCATATTTTATTGATTGTTGTTAGAAGTTTTTGTATTATAATTTATTTGCTGATGAAGCTGCACACAAAGGCATAGCGAAATATTGAATATAATTACCCAATTCTTTTATCTTCATTTTATTATTTTAAGCCGTAATTAGCATTCAATCAAAAGTATTTGGTTGCCAAAAACCATTGACAAAATGTATTTATTTACTATTATATTTTTATATTTATATTTACAAATATGTACTCGTATTTTTATTCTAACATTAGTAAAATTTTTAATCAATTTTTATAAAGTAAAAATATGGAAAACCAGTTCTTAAGTACTAAAGAACATAATTAAGTATAATAATTTAAAATAAAATTAAACAAAGTGCTATTAATGAGGTACGACAGATTAATCTATTATTCATTTACTACTTTTGCCATTTGTTGTATTAGAGTCACAGTTTTCTTGGAAAAATTTGTGTTTTTCTAGATGTTTATACATTTCATTTGATTCGAGTTTATCTTCAGCTTGTCTAATATCATCCTTTATACAGTTAATTAATTCTTGCAAAGAGTTAAAATTCTGTTGTGGCCTTAAGTAACCAACGATGCAAACTTTAAGTAAACAGCCATATAGATCTCGGTTAAAGTTGTATAAAATATGAGTTTCCTGCAAACACATGAAATAAATAATATTAAAATATAGTACAAGCTAATTTAAATTATGATACATATAATAACAGAGCTACTGAATAGTTAAATACATACGTATGCACATACATTTACGCAAATTTTTTATAAATTGAAAAAGTGAAGTGACAGTTCAATGACTAAATAATTAAAAAGCAAAAATTAACAAACAAGAAAAGAATACCGTTTTTGAAATTAAAATGTTGATAAATTTATATAAGCCCCAAAATTAAACTAATACACACATGTCAGTTAAACAATTGTTATAAAAATTTATCTGTCTTTTAAAACATCTGAGCCTTTAACACAACACACCATTCCATAAGCAAATTATAACTGAACTTGACAATAAATTTGCTTGTCATACTAGTTACAGGCTTATTAAGTACAAAAAATAACCGTTTTTAAATATTGTTTTAAAAATGCTTCACATGACAACAGTATTTAAAATAAAACCTGTTATATTCTTAAGAGTATATCCATAAAAAAAAATTTTTTTTATTTATAAAACTGTTTACTAATCAAATATCTACACAAAATTTGTCGGGATAACAGGGGTGTTACTCTCTATTGCGATGTGAAAAAAATTGGACAATCTCTGAATGGGGCCGTGCAAACAGGGTTGATTTTAATGCCACCAAAACCCAGTGTTGCTTACTGACGCACAGGCGCACGACCGAACACGTTGCCTCGTATGTAATAATGGGTAATATCGATGTTGAGGGATCAGAAGCTCTTGATGTTCTCGGCATGAAAATTCAGTGCGATGTTCGATGGACTAAGCACATTTTTCATGTCGCAAAAGAAGCTTTCAAGTGTCTCGGCTTTTTAAAGCGGTGCAAGAGATACTTCACCCCATCTGATCTTCTCAACATTTATATTACTTACATCCGACCGAAAATGGAATACAACTCTCATGTATGGGCCGGGGCTCCAAAGTCTATTTTGGAGTTACTCGACCGCGTACAGGAGAGGGCGAAGAGGCTTATCGGCGACAGTAGGATAACCAACTCTATTGATTCGTTGGAGCATCGACGTCACGTGGGGTGCGTTTCACTGTTCTATCGATATTACAATGGGAGATGCTCCAATGAGATCAGGGAACTTGTTCCCAAAACCGGACCTTTTTGCGCGAGACAAGATACTCATCAAGAGCTCACCCATTTGTAGTCGATTGGCCAGTGAACCGCACTACGCATTACCGAGAGAATTCGTTTTTTGGCCGTACAGTTCGTATGTGGAATAGACTCCCTGCGGAGGTATTTCCTGCCACTTTCAATATTGAGAAGTTCAAATCACACGTCCACAAACACTAAGCTCTCTTTCCCCCTTCCCATAACCTATTTTCCTAGTTCCGGCACAATGCACTGCATGAGTAGGGGTCATCCCCTGAGTGCTGGTCCAACAAAAAAAAATTTACGAAATCGAACAATTTGTACTCTTTGTGGATAGTGGGAAGTTTGAGATCCCTATGTATGTTTTCATTTCTTATGTACCAGGATTTTACGTCTTATCGTATGCGCCCTTTAGTACATAAGAAATGAAAATATACATAGGGATCTCAAAGTTCCCACTATCCACGAAGAAGTTAAAACGTACACGTCCAAATACGTAAACAAACTAGTCGCACATCCCAACACTCTAGCACGCAATTTATTGCAATTTGACGGCCACCAGAGACTAAAAAGAACTGGCACATTGAGCCTGGCGAGGCGGCTTTCTCTACACAATAGAAGATAGATTTTTAAGATTTGAATACAAAAAATTAGTTATTACGTTGGTACTAACTAGTAAATAATAATTTAGAAATAAGATTTGAATACTTATTGTGAATTTCTTTTAATAGAAAGATTCAATAAACAAATAATGTATAAAAAAAATGTACCAGGGGGCGCATAAAATATGACGTAAAATCCTAGACTGTATTCTCTGTAACTTCTGTTTGATGCACAGGCAGTACCCCACAGCTGAATACCATATGACCATATTGGCTTTATAACGGATTTGTATAAAAGGACTTTATATTCCAAAGATAACGTTGAGTTAGGACTTATTAGCCAATGCAGGTGATTTGTTCGAAACTTTATGGACGTTATTTTTGTCTCAATGTGACGGGACCAAGTTAAGCGCGGATCTAGGTGGATACCTAAATATTTAACGTGCGTTTCCGCTGGAACCGTGGTATTAGTTATTGTGATTGGTGGACAATTTTGCCTTCTAAGGGAAAACGTTACATGAGCACATTTTGATGGATTTACCTTTATTCTCCACTGTTTTAGCCGGTCTTCTAGCTTATGAATATGGGACTGCAGCTTTTCAGATGCATCCTTTGGATCATTACTGACACTTATAATTGCAGTGTCGTCTGCAAAGGTTGATGTATATGTATGTGGGCTTGTCGGCATATCCGCTGTATAGATGATATATAATAGCGGCCCTAGCACACTACCTTGAGGTACTCCTGCACTGATTTTCCCATTTCTTGAAAGCTGATCCTTTGACCTTACTTTAAAAGTTCTTTTTATAAGCTTGTGGGTGTTTTCAGGAAGAACCCGAGCTATTTTAGTAAGTAGCCCATCATGGCAGACTTTATCTATCAAATGCTTGGGAAATGTCTATTAATAAAGCTGAACAGTATTGCTTTCTTTCAAAAGCCTATCTAATGGTAACGATTCTATGGACTTATTCAATCGTACTATGCCTTGCTCGAAAACCAAACTGATGATTTGGGATAACGTTTTGTTCATTTAGAAAAGGAGTTACATTCGAGGCGAATAATTTTTCAAATATCTTTGACAAAACTGACAGTAGGCTAATAGGCCTGTAGGATGTAATCTGGCTTGAGTCCTTTCCTGGTTTCGGGATCATAACAATTTCAGACATCTTCCAAGAGCATGGGAAGAAGCCGACGTGCAACATGGCATTAAATATGTAAAGTAAAATACTTACAGCTGAATTAGGTAAGTTTTTTATCATTGATGCTGTTATACGATCAGGTCCAGGTGATTTCTTCATATCCGTATTTTTAATTGTCGATTTTAAAGAAGACAACCGAAATTCACGGATCATTCACGGTGTCACTAATAATTGGAATAGTGGAATTACATGTGGTGCGAAAAACTTCTCTAAGTGATTTGCGAACGCATTTGCCTTTTCACATGAGTTTTTAGCCCAAGTACGGTCTTCAAGTCTTAGTGGGGATTCGTCAGCAATAGGACATTGTAAGTGCTTTACAGCTTTCCACAGGCTCATTTGGATGTTTAGGTATGGAGAACGATTATTTTGCCTTTGTCTTCTTAGTCTTCTTTTCTCAATGACGAGCATGTGAAGATCTGCTGTTGCCTGGCACGATATTATTTTAGCTGATGGCTTTGTTGGCATTGCAGCTATGGCTGCGGCAGTCACAACGTCCGTAAAATGATCTAAAGCTGCTTGAATATCTCTTCTTAGTCCTCTTTCCTCAATGACGAGCATGTGAATATCTGCTGTTGCCTGGCACGATATTATTTTAGCTGATGGCTTTGTTGGCGTTGCAGCTATGGCTGCGGCAGTCACAACGTCTGTAAAATGATCTAATGGATGGATTTCTCAGTGGCATGTTCAAAGATAAGTGAGAGCTCACATACATTTTATATTTTAACCAATTCGTGTTTCTGTTCGGGTAGAAACTAAGGGTTTTAGGTGCAATGACAAAACTGTCGTGTAAAATAGCAATTGTAGGTGAATGATCAGAAGATAGGTCATAGGATGAACTAACTAAAAGTTGATCGCGTTTGATATCTTTTACTATCGCAAAATCAATAAGGTCTGGCAACTTATTAAAGTGTGTGGGCCAATAGGTGGATTTACCGGTAGATACGACGTCAAGCTTGTTTGCTTGAACTGTAAAATACAACTGCCTACCTCTAGGACTAAGGACTCTGGATCCCCAATATGTGTGCTTTGAATTGTGTTCACCAGCGGCAATAAATTTTTGTTCTAGCGTAGCAAAGAACCTGGAAAATTCATGGTGTTCAATTTTATGCCTAGGAGGGCAATACACTGACGAGACTACAATTTTAGAATCAGTAAGATTTATAGTCGTGACTTGCAAAAAGTCTTCCCTGAATTCAGGCAATGGAAAATGCCTTACGTTTTTTCGGACTATTATGGCAGTCCCACTACATGCCCTTTCGCTTGGGTGTTTGATGTCATATATAAATACCCATCAATTCTAACGCAGTTTTTTATAGTGAAGTGTGTTCCAGAGACTAAAAGTATGTCTATATCATGTGCTAGCAGGAAGTGTTCTACTTCATATTTATGTTGGGAGAGCCCGTTAGCGTTCCAGAAGCATATTTTTAACTGGTTAATTTTTTGCTAAGTAAAACCTGCAGAAGCATGTTTTGGGTTCGCATCATTTCCAGAAACATACCCTGCCTAGTTGTCGTGAAATTATTCATTGTTTGTACTGAATTATCGATTGAGCTCGAACTTGTGTACTAGCAATAGAACCAGCATCAAGCCGAGGAAATTGGGAAGCTCTATATTGCTCACATTCAGGTTTACGTACGACTTTCGCATTATTATTTACATATTGGAATACTTTGCAGCCCCTGTAATTTGCTGTATGGTTTTCACCACAGTTGCTGCATTTTTTGACCTTGGGGTCTGTTTTGGAAGAAGTGCATTCCAAAGTCCGGTGCGCATCACCGCAACCAACGCATACAGATGGTAGCTTGCAGTAGGTAACAAGACAGACTGACGGGCGAATTCAAAGTATTTACGGATTCTTTGCAAATGTCAAACTCCATGTAGAAAATATGTACCAGAAATAGCGAAACATTTTTATAACATCCAAACAGTTTAAAAAAAGTACCCATCTGCGCTGGTGAGTTTACCTGTTTAGTCTAGCCTCTATTGTAAATATGTAAAGAAGAGCTGTGACCGTAGCCTGAGTGCAGCAAAAGCCATAAGAAGTATTTCCATAACATGTATCCATTGTATTCATTGACATACATACTGATTTACTTTTTATATTTGACAGATATTACAATCTCTATTAGAGTGGGAGAGGATGAAAGAACCAGATTATTTTTTAGTTCACCAAAAATAGGCAAGAGCTTCACAATCCCAATAACAAATAAATTATTTAATATATAAAACGAATATTAAATAATTAATACGAATAATATATTCAGGCTTAAATTCGTTACTATTCTTTCGATTAATAATTTCTTAATATAATACTGAAATACACAAGTTTTGAACACTAGCAGAATGGAATACATGCAAATTTATGAAAAATGTTCCTTTCTTAATTGAGAGAATAATTACGAACTTAATCCTGAATAAATTATTCGTATTAATTATTAAAAAAATTTCAGTTCGATTAAATCATAAACAAATAATTAAAAATATTAAGTGTCGCAACGGTGCAAAGCAAAAATAATTAAGAAAACAACGTAGCTTTCAATGTACTTTAATTTAATTAAAAAACGAATTGAGTTAATTCATAACAAATATACAACATAGATTTTTGGAACGAATTTCCGTCATCCGGTACCGAGTTTGGTGTAATTTTCTCCTGACTGCAAAATTAGAAATGTGTACTTCGTGTTATTTAAATTATCGATAATCACTCGTCGTCTACATCGACACTAGGATCATACCAAATTGGAGTCGAGGGGATGTTAACGTCGGCTCAATGTGATGTTGAATTAAAATTAGCATTGATGTTGCCCCCGATATACATAATAGGGGTGATTTGTATCGCGGTATACATTAAATAAGCGTATGTAAACTACTATAATCCTTAATTACTACGTTGTTGTATGTTTGATTTTATATAAAAATTTAAAAAACCAAATTTTCAGTTGACCGTTTTTTTTTTTGGTTTTCTTATTCTTTCTCAGGAATTTGCCGGTTTATTCAAAAAATTTACCTGCCAGCCCTGGTAGATGTGACGAGATGCAGTAATTGTTTACTTGTTAAATATTGTCAGTTTTTCAGGTGAATTTCGGGCTAGTGCTATCAAGCCATTATGCAAAATAGCATTAAAAAATCACGAATTCAGCAAATAGCTTTTTGTAGCAGATTACGCTACGTATAAATTGATTCCTTTTTATCAAGTATTTCATAAATATTAACTTTTTTCTGCTTGCTATATTAAACTATACTCGTATTTATTTCAAAATTCAAATGTTTTATGTTAATTTTAAGTCGTTTGAAGCATTCAATCAAAATCATGTAATATAGCGTATAAAATTGTTTATGAGAAGTTGGATATTTCCAGTTTTTCTCAAAATTTAGGTAAAGGTATCCTAACTAGGTGTCAGAAGCAACCAGCAAAATGCACATGTAGACAGACTAGTGAATTTATGGTTTATTTACAGCTTGGGATGATTAGCGCGTTTAAATTATACTACGAAAAATCTTCTAAGTTTACAACTTATAGACAATATGAATTTTTCGTTGCCATATTCTCAGAGTTAGCTATTGAAGGCAGGCGAAAATTCAGACAATGTAAAGACAGCATTAAGAAAAGTTTAATAAATAATATTGAGCTTAAAATTGCTACCATGATATGGATTTTGGATTTTTTTCTGAGTCAAATTATCATAAAAACAGTGATACTCTGTAGTTAGGGTGTCACTGTTGCAAAAGTTTGCTTCTCGTTTTCCATCATCAACATCAAAATGGATTTTAATTCATACACTGCCATTCGCAGGAGAGAGCGATTGAACGTTAACAATAAATAAAAATCTCAGTTAATATAAAATGATTAAATTGGTTTGTTTAACTATTTGCTTACTTATTTTTTTCGGTCTATTATTTTTGCACATCGAAGTAACTTTTAAAACGTGAAGTTTCTAAATTTACACCATTGAATACTGTAGATTTAAAATCCAATTTACTAAGAAAAGTTCTACAAAGTTCAAAACAATGCATATGTATTTGTTTCAGATTTTAAAATAGTCATATCTCAAAAACAGGCCACTTAATACCTCAATCTTTAAGTATATTTGTGTTCACCACACTCCATTTGATAAGAATTCACGTTAATTAAATACAAATTAATTCGTTAAAAAAATATTTTCAAATATGTATGGAAGCTCGCAATTATTGTGTTCATAAAAAATTTACTTTGAGCTATCAAATAAATTGAACAGAGGTTCTTCATATATGTGTTTGTCATTCCGTTCGTAATTCCACAATTATCATTTCCGATTCCAACAAGTATATATATATTCTGCATGTACGCCTGTTCGTGTTTCCGCTGTTTAAATATGTTTTTTTCACGCTCCAAAACATACAAACTTTGTTCTTGAAAAAATCTAAAAAAAAACATTTTCAAAATTCTGATATTCGAAATCATCCACACATTCTCGAGATACGTGCGAAAAAAGTACACATTCTAAATACTTATCCAGATTATTTACGGACTTAAATGTTGGACCGAATTAAAAGTTCACGAAAGAAAACAAAAAAAATTAAATACTTTCAAAAACGGAAATTTTACCGCAAAGTTCGAAATTAGGCACGAAATTTAAAATTTACCAAGCAAAATTAATAACAAAATGTTAATTACTAAAAAATATAAATTATCAGGTATGTCACAGGGTTTGTACGAAAGTGAATATTTCCACATTATTCAATTAGTAACGTTTTTATTTTGGTTGCCCAGCTTTCAACCGTTTTTAGGAATCCGAAAAAAAAACATTGATTTGCTGGCATTAAATATGGTAGCACTACTGACCAGCTGGTTGCTAACGGATATAAAATAAAATAAAAGGAATACAAATAAACGAAAGTAAAGTTCTTTTGAAGTAATAAAAAAACTACGTGGGAATGCTTTTTTGTTCGTTTTCACACTTTTTTCCTGTTGATTAAATACATTTGAAAAAAATACACAAAATGTATTACAAACGTTCTTTTACATATGTTTTAGGACACAATTTAAATGAAAACAAAATTATTTACTATTTAAAATATGTTTTGAGTATCCTTTTGGCGCAATAAATCTTAAATTCTTAAATACACTTCAATTATTTGAGGTGAAAATATACGTAAAAAAAATCGTTTTACTTTTTCTGGAGAAGCTAAAAACGTTTTCACTCTCACTTTCGTACAAATTTGTTTTCTGTGACATACCTGTATATAAAATAAAC
This sequence comes from Phania funesta, assembly GCA_963932375.1. Taxonomy (NCBI): domain Eukaryota; kingdom Metazoa; phylum Arthropoda; class Insecta; order Diptera; family Tachinidae; genus Phania; species Phania funesta. The sequence goes on along the minus strand of OZ010652.1, from coordinate 93,834,998 downwards.
CGAAATTTAACAAAAAAAAACCAAAACTTATTAACATTTGAAACTATAAATTTTATTTAAAAAAATAAAAGCGTAATCATTTTGTTAAAACTCGATGAGACAATAGAAAACAGAAAACTAAACAAAAATTCACAAATCGAGTTTCTCCCAAAGTTAAGAAATTCACCATATAAACCCAGAATTCTACAACAAATTTAAAACCCACTAATGGCTATAAAATTTACCAAAAACTAAAATTGAACGTAAAATCATAACAAGACGAAATTGTAACAAAATTCTTGCCACAAAACATAAAAATTGTAAATCAAAAAACAACCTTTTGCAAAAAAGCGAAATTTAAAAAAATAATCCCAATTTGAATTTTAATAAATCTTGAAATTTTAACAAAAGTTTCAAATTTCACTAAAAGGTTGCAAATTCGGCCAAAATCAAAAATACACCTCACATCCAAAAATTAAAAAAAAAAAATAAAAACAAAAAAATTTAAAATCGAAATACATTAAACTGAGAAAAAAAATTTTAATTTGACATTCCGAACGGTTAACCTTGTCAGTGTCTTTTTCCGTTCTCTTAACATATTTTGTTCGCCATTTTAGATGAACTCAATTTTCTAGAAAACTGGACAGCGAGTATACGGTGAGCGTTTTAGAATCAGTAAGAGATGTGCTTTCATATGGCACATAGCTTATAGCATGACACTACCTAGTTTTCAGGAAATGAGGAAACCCATAGTGTATTGCCTCCATTTATTAAAACGATTTTTCTAAAAAAAATTGTTTAATTTTTTTATTTTCGATCATATACGAGTACATTCAATTGTGATGTAATTTATCTCTTGGTACTGACCAAATCTCATGGTAGTCCATTAAATTAAATTTTTTCGGAATCGTTGCTAATACTGCGTATTAACTAGCCATAAATTTTTTCGAACATTGAGAGAGCGTCTGCAAAATAACGAGAGAAAATGTGTTCGTGATCTTCTGTTTGAAGAATACGTGCAGATGTCCCTGTTTAGTTTGAGCATAATTTTTTCTCTCTGATCGAGATTGTATGGATACCTTTGCATTTTATGTACGGGTGTTTACAGACGAGCGCACGCACGTACATACTTTTTATTTTCCCTGTGTATTTTATTTGTGTAATGTCATAACAGAGTTGTGCGAACTATTTTTCCACAACTCTGTTTGAACACGAAGCGACCAAGATCGAAATCCACACGCAGAAGAATTATCGGCTAATCGCAAGTAGACTTGACGCTGAAAAAAAGAGTTATTATATTAACTATCAAAAGGTTTGATAGGTGTTATTGTTTTATTCCTACTGAGAAAATAAAAACCTCTATAGAAGCAGAAGGACTGATCACGATCGATTCGCCAGGTTTTTGCTACTTTGGCAAAAGTTTTTTGCAGCTGGCAAATACAATGCTAAGCATACCTATTGGGGCACTAGACTTATTAGCCCTAGAGGGAGGCAGCTGTATAACACAGTTCAAGATAATAAGCTAAACATCGCATCTGGAGTTAAGCCCATCTATTGACCAATAGACTTTAACAAGCTGCCAGACCTTATCGATTGTGTCATTGTAAAAAACAAAGTTGGGATCAAATATTAGTCAGTTCATCTTTCGATTCATCTTTTGACCATTCACCTATAATCGGGTTTTTAAACGATAGTTTCTCCACTGCACATGAAACTTTTATTTCTTACCCAAATAAGAACACGAATTGGTTAAAATATCGAATGTATGTGAGCTCTCGCTTATCTCAGAACATCAAAGAAATTCGGCTGATATTCATTTTACGAACGTCGTGACTGTAGCAGCTAGAGTTGCGACACTAACCTAGCGTTTACACATGCCACTGGGAGTTCGAAAAACTCAATACACTCTCACATTTTCACTAATACATTTACATTTTTCGCAATGGCAGCTCCAGTGGCAGCTAAAATTGCATGCGAGTGAAAATTTGGCATTTGCATGCCACTAAATGTCAAAACGATAGACAAAGTTACCCTGTTCAATATTAAATGTAAATTTGCTGGATTGCGGTTAAATTGTAATTAAAGTTCTACCTTTTTAAATGATTTATTATTATGATTATTATGCTGTTATGATTTATTTCTTAAATTGCGCATAAAAAAATTCAAGTTTGTTAATTAAAGAGCAATAATATTAGTAATTATAATAAAATATTACTATTAATAATAAATGTAAATCGTTTCCCCAAAAATATGCCTATATGGTGAACTCGGTAACTCTATTTTAAAAAGAAAACAAAAAGTTAAAATGGAAGCAAAATTGAGCCAACAGAATATTTTAAAATTATTAAAAGTGTGCTTCGATGTCTAAATCGCACCTTTTAATCAATAGGGGTTTTACCCAACATCTCCTCTTAACAACATTTTTCTTTAATTTTTCTTTATCATTTTCTCATCAAATTTTTTTTAATTTTAAAAGTAAACAAATTTTTTCAAGTTTACGCTTCGACGACATTTTAAAAATGAACTTACACTTGCATGTGTAAACTCAAAAACGAATGGCATGAGATTCGACTATTTCGAAGAATTTTTCGTTGATAATACGTATACAACAATTGCATGCCACTACTTGCATTTGTAAATGCAGGGTAACAAAACTACGAGTAAAAAGAAATTCGTACCAGTCATCAGGTGATATTCAGATTCTTAACAGGGAGAAGAGAAGGCTTAGAAGGCAATGGCAGAGTAGTTGTACTCCAGACATAAAGATCAAAATGAAATTGTACCAGAGAACGAAAAATTACACTGAAAATGGTACATAGCCGAAACCGGTTTGTCTCCAATCCAAACTTGACAAGGGATGACGGAAATTCGTTCCAAAAATCTACATCAAAACACCCTGACGGAATATCAAATCAAGAATATTTAAATTATTTGGTGAATTTTTTTATATTTTACTGAATTTCCCATGCGTGATGAAATTTTATTTTTTGTTTAATAGATTTTGTTAAAGTTTTGTAACATACAAATTTTCGTCCTTTAGGCGAAATTAAAACTTTTGTGGGAAATCACCACTTGTAGTGAATTTTGGATTTTTGTGTTTATGTTTGCTAAAAATGGATTTTGTGAAAATTTCGAAGTTGTCCATAAGAATTTTTTTCGGCGAAAGTACAAAATTGTTGTTAAATTGAAATTGTTGTGGTGAATATTTAAATATGGATTTTTTTTTGGCGCAATTTCGGTTTCTGCAGAAATTCGGATTTGTTTGCTAGTTTTTGAAATTTTTAAGTTTTTTTTTTTTTAATTTAGGTCCGAAGGTTATGCAATATGCAAATTTTATGGGCTTTTGTGAACCTATATGGCTAATTTCAAATAGCGAAAATTCGTCAAACTCACTGAACAAGTGGTCAAGTTTCGAGATCCTAGGTTGTTTAGTGTACTTAGAAAGTGAATTTCAACAGTAGACAGACGAACATCGTGAATTGAACTACCCAACCTCTAAGGAAGTGCATATTGTAGAAATTACAAAGGAATAACAAATATATATTCATGTATAATCTTTTCATTTTTGTGATGGGTATAAAAAGCAAACAAACAAACAAATTTTTAATTCATAAATGTATAATTACTGTTAACGTAATTGTATGTATGTAAATATATACATACATATTGTTTGTTTATCTATTTAATTTTCTTTCTTTACCACTTTAATAATTTTCAAATAGGTCAATTAATATCAGTTTAAAAGTTGTCTTTGAGATATTAAATCTTTTTAAATTTAATGGCAAAGCATTCCATAGTCTACAAGCCCTCACCCAAAAGTACCTCTCCATCGTTGAGATAACTATTCTAGGAAAAATCAGGTTCGGATTCCTAGTTGATCTGGAGAAGCGAAACAAATTTGATAAGCTTATAGGAGATTGTGTTGAAATGATCTGTTGTAAAGTAAGCAGGACCTCTATATTAAAAAAATCGAGGAATGAGCAATTTAAGAACATTTTAACGTGGTAGATACGTGGAGATACGTGCATATTTATGTTAAGATTGAAAATGAATCTGGCAATAAGGTTAACGACAAGATTCATACGCTTGAGATTCTTTGCTGTAGTACCACTGTAAACAACCATACAGCAGCGAATATGAGGCATGAGGAGGGCATGTGCAAGCAAATGTTTGATATTTCTTGGTAAATAACAGCTGGTAGTTGCTCTCTGAAGCCTGAAATCTGACGCATTTCGTAGATTATATGGCTGCATATCTCCTACATAATTTAATTGGTCAAGTAGATATTTTGGTGCCTCTTCATTTTTCATTTTGTGAATGAGTAATATCGTATTAAGTTCTAGTCTCTGATGTATATTTAGCCATTTTAAAGCGTCAAGCATGATTTGGATTGACGTAAATCGACATAGTTTTAGTATCGTTCCCATCGCTTTATTTTGTAGCTTCTGTAGCCTATTTATTTGAGTTTCTGTGCAGCATGTATATAGCACTGTTGACCCGTATTCGAAATGTGGTTTAATTACTGTATTAAAAATGTTTATTGTTATTATAATTGATACGTTGTCTCTTAACCGTTTAAAAAAATGTAATCGCCTTAGATTTACCAGGATTAACAACTAATTTATTCTGTGTAGCCCAATCACAAGCTAGTTGTAACGTGTAATTAATTAATAGTTGCTTCATGAGCATCCAGAAACTGGTATTCACTAGAAAACAATAAATTTATGCCATCTGCAAATTGAAAACATCTACAGAAAGGTGTACCAACCATTTCCTCAAAATCATTGACGTATATTAAAAATAGTAATCGGCCTAGAATCATTCCCTGTGCTACCCCGCTAACGCAATGTAAGGTTGTTGAACTAACTATATTATTCCCAATCCACTTATGTAAGAATACAATAACTTACAGGCAAAGTAAGAGAAGTCAAAATCATTCGCTAATTTATCAACAAAAATGCAATAGTTAACCGTGTCGAAAGCTTTACTTAGGTCCAATGAAACCATGGTGGAGATTTTACCAATTTTTATATTCTGGCGTATCTCATCAGTTAGACTCAGTAATAGAAAAGACGTACTTCTACCATTTCTAAATCCAAAATGAGAATCACTCAACAGATTTTTCGAGTTAATGTACTCTAACAATATAAGTTCCAAGGTCCTAGATAATCTGCATTGTATGCTTATAGGTCGATAATTGTGTAAAACAAAGCTCTTATCTTTTTTTGGTATATGTAGGTATAACTCTAGAAGTCTTCCATTGTAACGGATAGTGTGACGTTAAAATGATAGTATTAAAACTGTGGAGAAGATAGTTTTCAATATGAGGAAAAATCATTTTTATAAATTTATGGGGCAATTGATCGGAACCTAACGCATTAGATTTAATAGAGTAAATAGCACAAAATAGCTCATCTTTCTCAATTCTCCTGAAACAAAACCCTGATTGTGAAGTTTCGTTAAAATTTATATAAGAATTATCGGATTCATTTTGAGATGTTACAAAGAAATTGTTAAACGCATCCGGATCATGATGATCAAATTGAGCGGAAATACTAACCTGCTTATTGCTGATAATTTTCCATATATCCTTGTAAGTACAGTTTTCAAACCTTTTTTCCCAATATTGAACATTCAGTTTACTTAATAATCTTTTAATTTTATTTATATATCATATTCTATTAAAACGTAAGTTGAAATGAAAAATAATACGACTAAAACCGGGGCCAAAATTAAATATGTCAAACAATCCTTAGTACTGTGAAATATCTTTAGTACACTTTTAGTAGTTAACACTTTTGTGAACAAACGAAAGAACAATATTGCATCATTAACTCCAAAAATGCATATTCTGAGTTATAACGTTGTTTGAGTAACGAATAATAAATCAGTTAAAAGGGAGTTTACATCAGATTCGTTGCTTTGTTGGCTTATACCTTGCCTTTCAGGCCTCCCTACAGCACATATCGAATAGGATTGAAATCGGGACTCATGGGAGGCCAGTTGGTGGTGCATGTACATAAAAACACTGTTTGGATATAATTCTTTTACCGCTTGGTTGCTTCTTTATATCGAAGAGACCGCGAGCAACCTGTGTTTCGACTTTGCACAGTCGGTCCGATATTTTAATACTATTGTTACTTGAATAGTGAAAACGTTATTCCGCACGATATAAATGCTGATCGCTTGCTTTAAAATAGCCGTTTGCTTAATAGACCCGCCCACAAAATTTTCGATACCGCGCACGACTCCATTGCTGCAGCATCTCCAAGAAGTAATGTTGTCCATACCTCGCGCCCCCCCTTTTATAATGTCAACGCAATACAAAAACCCCGATACCCTTTTTGAACAACTTGTATATTTTCTAGCATTATTTAGTTTGCATATGAAGAAACCTATCATTTACCAATAGATTTTAAAATAGTTTATAACTTACCATACTTTTCTCCTTATTATCGTAAAATGGATTCCAGCCTATGCTCATCACCATTTTATACACCGGTCCATTGTTAATGTTGGCCCAGCCAAAATACACACCAGGCTGAAAACAATCCGGCAAAGATTTCACTACGTCTGGTGGATAATTAGCTAAAAGTATCATGTTAATTAATAATAGGTCTCCAAAATATATACATATAGCGTCTAAAAAGTACCTGTTGGTATTCCCAACTCTTTGGATCCACGGCCAAATCCCGCAACAATTTTTCCGCTAGCAAAAAACGGCAAATAATTCAACATTTTGATTAGGCCACTAGTTAATTTTTATGATACGTCGGGTGATGATTTCGATATTATTTTTATGGCTGTCAAAAAAGGATTATAAGTACAAGTAGATATAGAGGAAGCTCTACGTCGTAGCTTATTTTGTCGGTGTAATATATAAACGTTGAAAACTACTGCATACGCTATGATATAAGGCACACGGTTAACTAACTCGTCGTGTTTTCTAAAGTGAATCTAAGGAAAATAAGTATGCTGAGTTGATTGAATACACAAACACATATGTATGTTATCAATAATTAAATTGTATACCTTTTAGCGAACATTTATACAAATTTATATGTAATCAATTTTCATTTAACATCGCTTGTGATAACGCAAAATTGTGGCTTAAGTTTATTTTTATTAACTTATTTACGTCACATACTTCGAAAACATATGTTCATTATTAATCAGTGTTGTAAAATGTCACATAATGACCAAAAGTAATAACAAACAGTGCTGACAACTACTTAACAATAACTGCTGAATATCACAAGAAGAATAATAAAATAAAACGAAATAGTAAATAAGAACCAAAGCAAATTATTTGCTTGCAAAGCCGCTTATTACCAATTTTCGTGAAAAATTTGTTTAAATATAAATATTTGTGGATCTAGCTTTGACTTAGTGCAATACGCGGTGCGTAAAACTAATTTGTTTTTTAATGAAATGAAGTGTTGGAATCTAATCTACTTGCCGAAGGAGGATAAAATAAATATAAGTATACCAAATCAAGCTTATAGGTACCATATATGAGAAAGGAGTTAAATTTATTAAAACCAAGTGTAAAATGTGAACAAAAGCGTTATAACTTCTAATGAAAATTGTGTAAAATGTACGACAATACCACAAGCTGCGTTAATTTGTGCATAAAAATAGACTTTTACAATTGAGTAAAACAAAGAAAATCCTATCAAAGTATAAGTGCGAAAAAGAGCGGCATATAATAAATTTGTGTATGTGTAAAAAGTTTTTTCCATTTTCTATGCCGATGATTCTTGATCAATCTGTGTTTATTTTGATTGTGATTTTTAACACTTAAACAAATATTGGTTAAACGGAAAAGTCAAACAACTCTCATTGTAAGAGAAGTTCAACACAACAAATTAATTGTTTTGTCATTATAATTTGTGCAAGAGATACGAGTTTATGCAAGGTGTAGAGAGGTTTTACAAGTTTTTGTTTTGTTCTGCTATTCGCGTGTTTAATATTATTATTTAATACTTATTGAAAAAGACAACTAAATAATAAGAAAAAAGCTTGTGTAAACATATTTTTACTAAAAAAGTGTATAAAAAAAGTTCACTTTGTGGGCATCGACGAACTTTAGTTATTGTGACGGCGAAAATACATACGCCGGCAAACTGGATAGCCGTGGTGGCCTAGGGCCCCAGGACTACACAGGCATGGTCGGTTTGCCTGGTAGTGGTGCTGGTGGCGTTTCTAACGGTGGTCCTGGAGTAGGAGTGTCACCAGTCGGTCCAGCTGGTGTAGGACCTGGCCATATGTATGCCGGAGTTGGACCACAAGATAGTAAGTAAATGTGGATATTTTGGTTATAAATCTCTTTATTGTTTGTTTGTTTAAGTTCGTGATATTGTACAAATGCCCCCGCCGCCACCGTCAAATGCTCCCACTTCAGCAGACGCTTGTCTTAGTATTGTACATTCTTTGATGTGTCATCGTCAGGGTGGTGAAAGTGAAGGATTTGCCAAGCGTGCCATTGAGTCATTGGTAAAAAAGTTGAAAGAAAAACGAGATGAATTAGATTCTCTTATTACTGCCATTACTACAAACGGTGCCCATCCCAGTAAATGTGTAACCATACAACGTACACTAGACGGGAGACTACAGGTAGGTTTTGCGATGGGTAGAAATAACAGCAGTATTCACTCAGTCAAAGTATTTCTGTTGTGCTTATTTTGATTTTTTTTTTTCTTTTTACTCTTGTTTGCACTAAGGCGACGTTATAAAGTAGTACACGGTCAGTGTAGCTGAATTATAAAAAAAATATATATTTTACCTTTTGATGCTTCGCCAGGGTAAATAAAATCTATACATATAATATATACGTAAATGTTATCTGCTCAAACCTGTTAAAAATGTTCATGTACATTTTTAAAATTTTTTTCGCATGAAAAAAAATCTTTTGCAAAAGTATGGTTTTATCGTAATGATTTACAGCCATACCTAAATAAGAGCGATGAGCGTTACGTTAGCAGCAGGTTACGTAGCTACAGTGCTTTCAGAGACATATATTTTACTTCAAATATACTGTGACTACGTACCCTGCTGCTAACGCAACGCTCAACGCTCTTATTTAGGTATGGCTGTTAGTCTTTACAATGAAACACAACATAAAAGACGGCCTAGTGTTTGAGCTTGAATTTTATGAATGAAAGCTTAGATTACGTGTTCTAAGGCCTGGATGGTGGTAACCTTAATATTTAGCCTCAACGGCTTAAAATAAAGCTGTCTCTCGTTTTGCCTGGTTCGGCTTCTCAATAAAGGTTGTATTTTTTGAGGGCCAAATGTGATGATTTTGCTTATTGATATATTATACGATGTACGAATATAAATGTCACCTAAGATGATTATATTTCAGATATCCTAGGGTTTTGCGAGCCGCTTTACTCCTTCAAATAATGTCGTGTTTCATGTAAAGTTTAAATTTTTTGAACGAATATTCGTTTTTTGTTTTAAAGGCGATTTGAAATCCAAACGTAAGAGGCCCTACCCATTACATAAATATACACAATATGCTAAAATGTCATCGTGTCGCCGGAAAGGTTAAACTTAACATGGAAAACAAAAACAAAATTTAACAAATTTCTAAAACTTCATTTTATTTTTTCATACAAAATGTAACTTTACATATGATAGATAAACGCGTTGTTTACGGAAACGTTTTCTCTGTCCTTTATAAACTTACATTTTGTACGAAAAACAATAACAACTTTTTGAGATATGTAAAATTTTGATTAACATATAAAGTTTCAGCTTTTCGACGCGTATTCCAGAATAAACACAGTTAAATTATAATGTTATAGCTTAGGTTAGGTGGGCAGCTCTCATACAGCGAGTTCACTAGGAGTCCATTAGGTCCATGATGCCCCGGGGTTCATTTAACCACCCCCACAGTTCCCTATTGACCTCCAGGATCTCCCGTCCGTAAGAACCACCTGAAGCTTTACGCAAAACTTGTCAGTGTCCCATCCCTAACACAATCCAGGTTCTGAAGGAATCTTGGGCCCAAATATTTAAGCCTGCGTTCTTGCAGAGCCAGACAATCGCAGATTGTGTTATATGTTCAACCAAGAATTTAGTGAAATATACTTTTGAAATTACCTAGTGTATGTTGTAGTCCAACTTAAGTAGATAAATGTTGTCATTTTTAAAAATTCGATTACACCCTCAAAATCGAAAGATCTATATAAAAATATTAAAAAAATTTTATTTGTACAAAAATTGTTAATTTACAAAACTCTACAAAAGGTCCGCATTTTGGACTACAATGTCTAAATTTCAATGTACATGTTTTTTTCACAAATCAGTGTTTTCTTTTCAAATAAATTATCACTTTCGGTAGTAACTTACGGATTTGTGAATAAATTAATTGTGATTAAAAATGGTTCTATTTATTTTTTCCAAAAATGCCTTGTTTACGATTTATGGTGCCCACCCACAAGCCAAGTAGTCTAGTTTAGCTGTTTGGTTGTCTGCACCCTACCGATCCAATCAATAAAACAATAGCTTTTTAAATCCCATATATTTTTTTGAATACACAATGTATTGACAATCACTTTAGTTTTTATTTTTAATTGAGCAGTTTATTTTAATTGTTAAAATGAATTCTTTTGTTTTATCAAAAAAATTCTACCGGAATATACAAAGCTTTACTTTTATAAGTGCATTACTATAAATGAAATATCTGAATCCTCGTACATATGTACATACATATATATATAATTGTTTAATTTTCTTTCTTAATTTTAGGTTGCTGGTCGTAAAGGCTTTCCACATGTTATATATGCTCGTATATGGCGTTGGCCGGATTTACATAAAAATGAATTGAAACATGTTAAATATTGTGCATTCGCTTTTGATCTCAAGTGTGATTCAGTTTGTGTCAATCCTTATCATTATGAGCGTGTTGTATCCCCAGGTATTGATTTATCTGGTTTAAGTTTACAGTCGGGACCTAGTCGTCTCGTAAAAGACGAATACTCAGCTGGACCACTGGTGGGTGGCATGGATATTGATGGTAATGATATTGGAACTATACAACACCATCCATCGCAAATGGTGGGGCCACCAGGTGGTGGTTATGGCTATCCACAGGTACCAGGTGCGGGCATATTTTCAGTTCTTGTTCCTTTTTTTATTTTTATTTCGTTGAGTGTTTTATTTGATTTCCATATGATTTCATTTTTATAAATTATATTATGAATTAGTTACTGATCAAAATCATATGAATGCCGCGGCTATGTACGCTGCTGCTGCTGTGGCTGGTCGAGCGATACCAAAAATTGAGCCAAATGAAGGCGGTGGAGGTCGTAGTTCTTGGATGGTTCCACCACCTCCTCGACTTCAGCCTCCTCAGACTGTACAGCAAACTACACAGCAGCCACAACCTCCAGGACCACCGCAACAGCAAACGCCAACTCAACAACAACAACAGCAGCAGCAACAACAACATACTTCACAATCACAACAACATTCGCTTTGTAAGGGAGACTTTTTTTTATAATTTCTTTTTAATTTTTTGTTGCAACAATTACTTTTTTATTTCTTCTCTTACAAAATATCTTGATACAAACAAATTTATCGTAACACACTTTTCTATTACTTAAAGCAGTGGGTCATGCTATGCAAATGGCTGGGCCAATGAATCCAGGTCCAGTTATGGCGCCACCGCAACCTCAAAATCCTCAGGGCAATGGTCATGCTGGTCCGCCACATCATGGACAGGCTAATTCACCTAACGATCCTACTGGTCTAGGAATACAACAACCTCAAACAGCTGGCCCACCAAGCGGTGCTCCTAATGGGGGACAACAGGATGGGTACTACAATTCTCCAACAACATCACAAATACCCAATGTGGCAGAAGCCAAATTTAATGCTGCTCTTAATAGTGGCGGTGGCCAACAGCCCATTTCTCCTCATATGCAACAAAATGGTTATGTTTCTTCACAACCGCCGGGCCAAACCAATTACGGCCAGCAAGTGGCTGGAAATAATGCTCAAAATACTAATCAGCCTAGTGCCACTAGTGGAGTAGCAGGAAATAATACACCAGCTGCAGGAACATGGACAGGGTCAAGTACTTTAACTTATACACAGGCCATGCAACCACCAGATCCAAGAACATTATTACCAGGAGGCTATTGTATGGAACAACCTTTCATTCGTTTTATTTTGTTATTCAAATATGGTTATATTATCTAACTTTTAGGGAACAACATAAACGTTATGCCTCCTCAAGAACCACCACGTTTATTGTCTCGACAACCTCCTCCAGAGTACTGGTGTTCCATTGCTTATTTCGAGTTAGACACGCAGGTGGGGGAAACTTTCAAAGTACCGTCAGCCAAACCAAATGTAAAAGTTGATGGATATGTGGACCCATCCGGCGATAGTCGATTTTGTTTAGGTGCCCTTAGCAACGTACATCGTCAAGAACAATCTGAAAGAGCAAGGTAACAAACAGCTTATTGTACCCATGGCCTTAGTGTGAAAAAATACAAAAACGAACAAAAATTCGTGGGTTGTAAGATTATGTTAAAAAAATACCTCTTGAAAAAAAAGCAACATTGTTAAAAAAGTAGATGATTTCGAGAGCCAATTTTTATTTTATTAACGTATTATTTTATGAACATATTGGTTGCGAAAAAAAATTATTAAACACTTAATTTTGTTTTTCGTTTTCAAACAAGATTACACATTGGCAAAGGTGTCCAATTAGATTTACGTGGTGAAGGAGATGTGTGGTTACGTTGTCTAAGCGATAATTCTGTATTTGTACAAAGTTACTATTTAGATCGCGAGGCTGGTCGCACACCTGGGGATGCTGTACATAAAATTTATCCAGCTGCTTGCATTAAGGTTAGCACTTGGATAGGCTTATCTTTATATGTACTACATATATGTATATATAAAGCCAAGTCATTAAAAATAATGATCTAAATCGATGCTTTTGATTAAAATGAAATATTTCTAATATTTCAGGTATTTGATTTAAGACAATGTCATCAGCAAATGCATTCACTAGCCAGTAACGCTCAAGCAGCTGCTGCCGCTCAAGCAGCAGCTGTTGCTGGCCTACCAAGTTCGCAGTTAGGAGCACCACCAAGAAGTAAATATTAGCAATGTTAAATACATACTTATTGTAATATTTTTATACATTTTTGTCTAGATATTTCTGCCGCAGCCGGCATAGGTGTCGATGATTTGAGGCGTTTATGTATTTTACGTTTAAGTTTTGTGAAAGGTTGGGGACCTGATTATCCGCGACAATCGATCAAAGAGACGCCTTGTTGGATTGAAGTCCATTTGCATCGTGCTTTACAATTATTAGATGAAGTTTTGCATGCAATGCCTATTGACGGTCCACGTGCTCTTGCATAGAATTTAAAAACTAGAACGTAAACAAAACAGAAAAGTCTAGTAACAAACAACAAGATATTTTTTGAACATCGTTACTAACCACATTTGAAAGTTATTAAAGAAATATTTGCAATTATTTATACATGAAAAAAAATTAACATCAGTTTCATAGTAACATATATAGTTTTATAACACATACACATATACATGCAAACATAATATTAATTTTTTCATTAATTATTGTTTAATTTTAGTTTATTATTTTTAAAATAATGCCTTTGATTAATGCTTTAAAAAATATTAAATAAAAAAGTTTAAAATTTATAATTAAAAAATCAAACAAAAACAGACCCTAATAATATAAATATTTTATTCAAATAAAAACAAAATGCCCAAGTTGCTATTAAAAAAAAATTGTAAAAATTTAATACGAATTATGTATACATGTTTTTTTATTTGACTTTCATTATTAATTTTTTTAGTTTTGTTTAAAAGCAATTAATCGTTGCTGTTCTGTATTCCGAATCAGAGAATTTTTATGCGGAATCGGAAAATTCCGCATGTTTTATGTTCTATATTCCACTTCCGAATAATTTTTTGCGTTTTATTTCGAGTAGAAAAACGTTAGTGGATCAAACCGAATCAACTTTATTTTAAATAAAATTCCCCTGAAATATTAAAACAACGATTGTGTACTATAATTTGAGATGTTTTGTTTTATTTTCCATATTATTTATATTACGAGTAATATTACAATTCCACTCGAATTGTTTACACTCTGAACACAGAACACCAACGAATATTTCTTTTGGATTTGAACCAAATACAAGTATTTCAATATAAAATGATCTGAATTTCATTAAACCATATCGCTCGTTTGATGTAAGGAAGAAAATATTAACATTTTGTTTCTAAGAGATATTTAATAGTTTACTTTGGATATACGAAATAACGTGTTTTTATTTAAAATCTGAAAAAATTTCAATCAATTCAGGGGTGTTTTACCGTGTAATTGGAAAGAGAGTTTAATAGATTTCCTGGGGTTATTATGTAATAATTTACCAGGAGGTTACACATAATTCAAAGCCTAATTTTAAATTTTGTATATTAATTTTTTAATATTAATAATTCAAGGTCATACACTAAGTAATATAAATAACCATTTCCTCAAATTTACTTAGAGTGGTGAAGCTTTTATCGCCAATTTCCTCGAAACGGATATAAAATGAAATTACCCGTCATTCTTAAATATGTTCATTTGCACAAGTAAATTTAATATGTACTTAACAAATACATGATATTTTAGACTAGACAAATTACGATCATACATTTATAAATCTTAATATTCCTCTATCACTAGTTTAACTTGATTATCTAACCATTGTATCCAATCATCCGTTACCAATCTCTCCATGGTTACTTCGCGGAAAACGTTGACCCGTCGAACTTCTTTAAACAACATTTTTTCAAACATATTTATAGATTTCTCATTGTCGATACTAATTTTCGCTTCAAATTTATCAATGGCCAAGTTTATTTGTGCATATTTTATTAACAACAGCATAGCTTCCCAACCGTAACCTCTCCCACGAACCCTTGGCTCGGCTACCATTATTTCAACTTCAGCAACTTTTTTATTCGTTGTTGTATCAAAGGATAAAAAAAGATTAGTGTCACCTACCAAACACTCAATTTCATCGCCAGTTGTTTCATATGAGCTGCGACATAGTATGAGAAAAGTACATTTGTCTTCATCTTCACGCCAAGAACGTTGCATTTCATATTCTTCCTCTAGTGTTAGCGGTTCAGAAGCGGTCAGCTCTTGTAATTCTTTCGACTGCATCCAGCTGTTATATTTGGAAACGTGCTTAGCTTCGTAAGGCACAAGAATTACACGCTTTCCCAAAATTTTAACTTTTTCATTCAATCGCATACTTTAGAAACTATAACGTTGTTGAAAACCGTAAGCATTAAGTTACAGCTGACTGTTCAGTTTTTAATAATGTACGCACAATTTTTTATTTCATTAAAATCTCTTCTTTTTAAAATACAATTTTCTAAATTTTTAAATTAAATGGAAACAAGTAAATAATATAGACAATCTCCGATAAAAACTATAAATAATATTTAATTTATTATTATAACAAAAAAATATTGTGATTTTGATGTGGCAATTGTCAGTGATATAGACCTATTCACATTCAGAAATTTTGAATAAAGCAAAGGTTGGTCACACAGGCACATCAAATAAAAATCTGCATCCGAACGATACACAAATCCAAATACTTATATTTTATTTACATTCACTACGTCTTGACTAGTCAGAAATTTGTTCGCACATTGAGAGAGCGTTTGCAAAATAACGAGAAAAATGTGTTCGTTATCGTGTGTTTGAAGAATACGTGTAGATGTTTCTGTTCAGTTTGAGCATACTTTTTTGTCTCTCATCGAGGTTGTATGGATGCTTTTGCATACATACATACTTATATTATGTTTCTGCAATGTCATAACAAAGTTGTGCGAGGTATTGTTTCGACAACTCTCTTTGAGGGTTTTCACACTAGACTAATTGTGCTGGCATAAAATCGCAGTTTATAGGCTTTTTCGGTGAAGAGAGTGGTTTTTGGTTGGCACAATTTTTTCAACCAGCTTTAACCCCGCACAAGCAGAACAAAACTAACACATACACACTTATGAAAACAGGTTCTGCGTGAAATAAACAAAGAAAATACTAACACATACAAAGCTGTGTATACGTGCACAATTTTATGCCAGCATAATTAGTCTAGTGTAAATACGAAAGAACAAAAGTTGTGCGGATTAAAAATTAGTCTAGTGTGAAAATCCTCTTTGACATGAAGCGACCATGAACAGCGACGATCCTGACTAGCCGAATATTTCTGCTAGCAACAATATGTGCGATGGCTGAACAGATTTATGGTTAGTAAAGACGCGATGTTTCTTCCACAGATATATCTGTGGTTTCTACCCTACCGAAGTGCACTAATTATTTTAATTATTGTAAACACATAAATGCTACTTTAAAAACATTTGCATGTGTAACAAAATTAAAATTATAAGCAAATCTTTTAAAAGCATATATATTTGCTTTCAAAATCATTTGTATTTTTTAATTGACATGATGGCAACACCGTATGTATTTTCGGAGGAAAAATAAACGCGAATTTACTATACTTATTCTTATTAATTCGCCTTGGAAACAACTTGTCGACGGTAGCCTTGGTAGCAGTTTTTTCTTGATTTTGGTGATATTTTATAATTTTTAATAAATTTAACGAATAAATGTTGAAAAAATTCTTTTTCCACTACAAATGAAGTACTTTTGCAATAGGTTTTATGTCGATTTTATATATACAAAATATTATAAGCTATCAAAAACCATTGTGAAAGTGGCTTCGTCTCGAAGAAATAACCACGAAAATCGATGTCTAGGAAATAAATAATAAAAATACAATTTTTTCTAATATTGATATACAACCAAAGTGTTTTTGACAAAGTACAAACAACGATTTTAAATGGGTTCTCGAACATAATCAATTTGATTTAATCCAATGTGTGCTTTTGCTGATTCAAAAAGCATTCAAGGGGAAAAAACGAAGTTGGATTTAATCATAATTGGGTATTAAAACGAGATCCCAATATCTACGTAATTTTAATTCTAGTAATAAACAAGGCAAAAAGTTAAGTATTGATATACAATATTGCATGAATATGGATACCAATGAGTTGAATAACAAAAAACACTCGGCAAGCCCTACCAATGCCGGTCCCGAGAATAAGAAAATCAAATTACAAACCTTATTACCATCGGCAATGGATGATCATGCTAATGCAATGAAAGTAGCTGGCTTCTCACTCAGTGCCATTGAAGAAATGCGCAATCGACTTGACGATGATAGCAATAGTCAAAGTTTAGATAAACAATTGCGTCATTTTCAAGTGCTTGATGAAATTGGGTCCAACTCGGATGGCGATGAAGAGTGTAAGTCGTGTTTTCTTATACTTATTTATATTAGGTTTTTATTATTATTGTGTATGTAGCATATTTTATTTATTTATTTAATTCATTTGTAATACATGTAGCCTACTGGCCAATAAAATTATATTACAAGTATTAGTTTTTTTGGCTTTTTACGTTGAATAAAGTGGTCAGACCCCCACGACTCCCATATTAACATTAAAGATTTAAATGTGATAAAAGAGAAGCCCGTAATCATTAGCGATTAAGTCTTGTATTATGAAGGTGAATCATAAGTTTGCTCTTCCACTTTTTTTTTAAATTATGGATTTTCTTGACCTTTTGTTTTCAAAAAAAAAAAAAAAATATATATTTTAAAATAAGAGAATTTTTTTATAAAAGATTCCTCAAACTGGAACAATTTAAATTATTCCACATTTTTTAATATTTGAGGTTTAAAAAAAAATGTTTTTATGACAATACGTATATACGTGCATACGAGGATAACTGTTACCTTGAATGTAAGAAACAGATGTGTGTATGTACATATGTATGTAAATCTATAAACGTGAAACTGTTTATATACATACATACATATGTATGAATACAGTGCCTACAATTTAACCGCCCGTCAGTCATATTATGTAAAGTGCAACCGCTGAATTTTTTTTTTGTTCCTTTATTAAAGTGATCAATATACAGGCTACAACAAATATTTAATTATGCATGAAGCTTTAACATACAGGATACTGCTCGTAACCTAACCTAAACGAAATAATTAAATTAAACACACCTTTAGTTTCATACAATTACACTAAATTAACTAATGTAAGTAAGCACGTGCTTGATATGCGTACGAGCGTTCTGCATGCCAAAAATCAAACATTTAAGGGACTTGTAAACTTTAACAAGTTAACATGTTCCAAAATGAACTTCAATTGTTGTCGATGTGCATACAAAAAGCAAACAACGCATCGCTTGACGTGGTGATGCATTGCTGAATTTTTTTTTTACCACGGCACGTTTACAATTAATATTTTAAAAAATTGTATATGAATAATTTTTAGCGATTTAAAGCTTATATTTATTTGTAGGTAGAAAAAATAGACGTTTAATCTGAATCAGCTATAATTTAAAATAGATAATTTGTTTACCCTTCCTCGCACCAAATCGGTTAATACATTTTCTTTGCGTTGTTAGTGGTAAAATATAAAAATGGATTGTAAAAATGTATACGACGTTATTTTTTTTAATACACTCTTCAAAACGTTTGCTTGTCTTGTTTAAAAAAAATCAATCACTGCAAAGTATTATGATCTTTGGGAACTCAGCCTTTGTTGGCAAGGCAAATTGGTAACAGGTAGACTCACCGGCGAATTTAGAGTATTTCCAAATTCTTTGGGAATGTCAAACTTAAATAGAAAATTTATAAAAATGTACCGGAAATTGGTAACAGGTAGACTCACCGGCGAATTTAGAGTATTTCCAAATTCATTGGGAATGTCAAACTTAAATAGAAAATTTAAAAAAATGTACCGGAAATTGCGAAAAAAAATTTTTGCAATGGAATTTGACAGCCAATCAGTTTAAAAAAAGCACTCAGCTACTCAGGCGAGTTTACCTGTTTAGTCTACCCTTGAATATGACATTCAATTAATTCAAGATAATCATCAGCGCAGCTGGTGACTTTACCTGTATTAATTCACTTTGTTTGGCTACAGATGATTTTTGGCTCACTTCACGACCGAATTTGATATGTGTATTGCGTTTTTTCATCAACCATATGCACGTTTTCATGAGATTTCATAGATAACGGTTGGTGAATGTACATATAATAATCAAAACAATCAGCAAGAGCAAAGCAGTTTTTTAGGTATATATGTATGTAATTCTACTTTTATATAAGACCTCTTTTGAGCATTACATACATATGTATGTATGTATATACAATTTTTTAATCAATATTTTATGAAAATAAAGATGCATGTATAATTTCCAGTGTATCTTTTTGCAAAAACTACGAGAGGCGTAAAGACTATTATATTTTAATTTGTTGTTATTTTGTATAAATAAAAAGCATTTTCATATTGTTTTTTAAATGGGTGTACATCCTAAATTGCATTCAAAAAGTTGAATATCGCATGGACGTACTATTGATGTCTTTGCAACACAAAAACAAACGCAAAATCAATACTTGACGCCTCTTCCAGCCTGTGTATGTATATCGAAATATTCAGCAGATGTACATATGTATGTATACGAATTTAACAGCAAGCAATTTGATCGTGTCTAGTCCTCTTTAGATTTGGTTTCAAGCATCGTCGGTGCGACGCATACAGACAAATTTTCACTAATAACATTATAATGGTGTTCAATCATATTGACCGTATATCGGTTGTTTTGCTCATATTTTTTACCGTTACATTTTTCTGTTGCATTTCCATATTTGTATGTACGTATACCTACAATATTTCTTTAGGCAAATAACGAAGTCGGTATCATTTTGCGAAATAACACACGTGGTAGACGATTATAGTATTTCTTGACATATTTCTTTTATTTTCTTTATGAAATATGTAAATGAATATAGATATAAGGAGTTATTGACATAGTGCCGCCGATTTAAAGTTGACAAACATTTAAATGTCTGCTTTAAATTTATTAACTCCATTTTCACTTATGCACATACATACATATAAACATATACGTTTTAAAGTACATATGTATGTGCACATTTTATTTTATATTTCTACTGTTTTACACACAAATGCATGTGGATACATAAGTACATATACATATGGTATACATTAATATTATTCAGTGCAGTTCTGTATTACAAATCCGCAATATCTTTTTCTGAAGTAGAAATTTCCGAATGGTTAAGCTCTTCTATTTCCGAATAATTTCTTTCGTTTTATTTAGAATAAAATATGAATTTGAATCAGGTTTTCTACAAATAAAACTTTATTAAATGTTAAAATGAAACTTTTTTGTATTAATACATATATGAAAGGTTTTCTTTAAATTGACCTTAATTTTTCTCAAATATTAGAATGCATACATACATATATATGAGGAATGTAGTACAGCTAATTTTCAAATTATTTAAATCCGAATGTTTTAACAATTCCACCCCCTCGGCAGGAAGACCAGCAAGGTGCTCGGGTATAATAGGGCTACTTTAAGCTGGATCACTGCATTAGTGACAGGGCATGGAAACTTCAAGTACCATCTGGCTAAGATGAAAGTCGTAGAAGATGATACTTGCAGACTATGCCTGGAAGAGGCTGACACGGTAACGCACATTGTGTGTGAATGTCCAGCACTGGCTAGCATAAGGCTTAAGACCACGGGCAGACACTTGTTAGATGTGAATGCCATGGGGGAACTAAGCCTTAGACAAATGCTAGCAATTACAAAAGACTCCGTGATGAGGAAGAGTGTCGACAGTTACCAGACGACAGTCTGAAATCACTTTAATCAAGAGTAAAGGCTAGGGCTAGCACGAGACTCAATTGAAAGTAAGGTGGTTGTGATTACGGATCGGTTCTCAGAAATCAATTGGAGGAGCGAAATGGGGGTCGAAAAGGGACCCAGAAAGTAAGTGGTCTGCTTCGATATCCCCCCATACATTAATAAAATAATAATAATAACAATTCCACACGTTTTCATTCCACTCGGAACACAAAACAGAACTTTACACATGAAAAACGAGTATATTATAATTTGTTTCTTAACAGTTTTTCTTTACTTGTTTTAAGCTAATTTTTACAAATAAATTAATTTTTATCAAATAAACAATGTGTTTTTTTTATATATTTTGGTTACGTTCAGTTTTTACATTATTCATATTCTCATGTAAAATCGCTTTATATTTTGCAAAATATATTTAAAATAACGGGCCATAAATTTAAAATATGTAAGCTTTACTTATTCAATTTTAAAGAAAAAGACATTCTTGCAAAAACACTGACTTGTTTAACACAAATAAATTTTAAGGGACTCCGGCTTTCACTTGCATATAAATTAATAAAGAACGAATTGTAAATTTAATTAATAATAAAAATTTTTTATTGATCAATAAAACAAGTTAGACACTATTGAAAAGTTTGTAAATCAGACGCAGTGACAGATATATCGTTGAAAACTACAGGAACAGACCTCTCCTGCTCGAAGAATACGACAAAATTTAAGCAGAAATTTAGTGTCAACATAGGAAATATATACATACATGAAAATAATTTGTGCGGACGCATTTCCTCGTATAAACCACACGTGACCGAAAAAGGAAAAACTGATTATAATCAGCTAATGACCATTTGCAAAAACCACCAAGCTATTGGAAAAATAAACTTTCTGTATATGAATCGAAGTATAATGGCTTTGGTTTGCATGGAGGACAATATGTAAGACAAAATACTAATGAAGAATTTGATCGCAGGTATACTATTAAAACCATTAAATATGGTGGTGGATTTGTGCTAGTTTGTGGGTATAATGAACCAAGTTATGTATGTATAGGTGTGTATTGCAGAATGATATGCTACCTTATATATGGAAAAAGAAATGCACATTTTGATATTTTTGAAATTTTTGAAATAGGTTGTTGTTATTTTTAAAATATATTTAAAAGTAAAGAAAGCAGAAAAGTTAAACTTGTGCGTTAAAAAAATTGAAATAAATTGCAATTTATTATAAAAGACGTGCTGTTTAAATTAAGTTAAATTAGTAATAATAATCTAATCCTCTAATCGCCAGTACAATCTTTAATACAAAATCTAAAAATCACATGAACAATATGTATAAAAACAATCTCGTTAGTGATCGATATTAATCGCCTTATAAAATATTTAGATTTTCCAAACCAACAAATGAGTGATGACAACCCATCAGAACAATTTGCATACGAAAAGAGCATCAATTTAATTCTTCTTAATGTACAAAATTTAATAATTGTGTGTTGTTTTTATACCTACCAAACGGGTTTAGATTAACTTCTTGATATCTTTTTTAATTTTCGAATTTTAGTAAATCACCAATGGGTGCCATAATTTAAAAATAATATAAACGAAATTTCAATTTATTGAGTTTTTCCAAGCTTGAAGGTCTTGAATAAAACATTTAAAAAGATACCTTCAATACCTTGGAAAAACTTAATAAATTGAATAAGAATAGGTCAAGAAAATCCACAATTTAAGGATATATGAAATTTATTTACATCAACATCGGTACGTTAGCCACATCTTATTTTTCGACTGTAAAGTACGAAATTTCTTGTTTCCCTATTATTCTTGCCGATTGAAATTTTTTTTATAAGATGTACATTTCGATTTTCATTTTCTACATATAAAAGAATCGATTTTTATCTACTAATAATTGAAAATCTCTTATTTAGACTTTAGATATACTTAAGTTCATATAACAACCTGTTGTCAGTGTTGTATGTCATCGGATCCTCAAATAGTTGTACAAATCCGCAATGAAACATGTTTTTACACGAAAGGATGTGTAGTCTCCAACCGAGGCTTGTTTGAAGCCTGAAACTGAAAGATAAAGACCTTCGAATTTTGGCCAGTAACTAAACGACTGGTGCTACGATAAGTCCTGCACTAGTTGTTGGTGAGGTCCTTTCGCGTTACTTAGAAATGCAAGCTGGTAATGGTATGCTAAATCGCAAAACAGGTGCTTGCCGTTAATCTCTGACATAATAGTTGTACAACTGTTGTTAGCGTTTTCTGCTAAAAAACAAAAACTTTACAACGCCTACATCATTTTTCCTTATGTTAACCGCATGTCGTATGACAGTTTATTGCACTTTCAATTGTTTTTCACAATTTAATTTTATTATTTTTATTTGAATTTTTTATTAAAGTTTGACATTTGAAAATATAAATTTGCGAAAGAGTATGCAGAATTACAATAATTGTATTCTATACCCCACTTAGCTCTACAATAGTTGGGAATTGAATAGTAATGGAATATGTCTTGTATGTTCTAATCTTATTCTACCAAGAAGCAAAGTATTTGAAAAGTCTAAAGGAATTTTTGGTACTGCCGCAGACCGTCTGCTACGTAAGCTACTATTATTCTGATTGTGCTGTTGGATGTCATGTATTACATGCCGCACTGACTTATCCATCAATTCCTCTGTAGCTAGAGAGCTCAACATTTGGTGCATAGGTAGGCCTTGGGAAATAAAGTCTGAAGACGGACACTTTTTATTTGGGAAATTTCTACTATAGCTAGAGAGCTGAAATTCGGTATACAAATAGGCCTGGGAGAATAAGAAACCAACAAATTTTATTTGTATGGGACTCTTCCACTATAGCTAGAGAGCTGCAATTTGGTATAGAGGTAGGCCTTGGGGAATAAGTAATAAGGTAATGGGCATTTTTCATCTGGGGGACTAGGGTTCCCTAGGGGGTTTGTATGGAGCATTTCCACTATGGGTAGAAAGCTGAAAATTGATATAACCTAACCGTCTATAAGCTTTGAGATAAAAGAGGTTTTATACACACATTAACAAACAAAAATAGCTTGGAAAAAAGGACTCACATCCGCACTAAAACATAAATGTGAAGAGGCAATTTTTTTTTAACTTTCTAATATGATGGGGATGGTACATATGAAGAACTTATATAGTAAATGCTACTTGTACATGAGCAGTATTACTTTTAGGTGATACGAAAAAGTACCTTACTGTTTTATCGCAAATCTAAAATTTCTTATCGTTATATAAACAAGCTTGCACTCACCTGTATATATGTATGTATGTACATACTAGAACAAATACATTTTTGTTAACAATAAGATAAGAAATTAACAAAAGAGGCTGTATCTTGCCAGTTCTGTAATACATTTAATAATAACGTGTATTTCAGTTAATAGAGTGATTTGTAAATGTGTAGATCGCGTAATGCAAATGTAGTTTAAAATAAATTAATATTTAATATATAAACATATTCTCTCTTCTCTCTCTCTCTCTCTAATTATAAGTGCATGACAAATTAAAGCTAATTAAAGTTTTACAATATAATAAGGTTATAATAATGCGTATGATACCAATATTGCGCATGGACATAAGCGAGCCATTTCCTAATTTTAAAACAGGTGATTAAAAAAAAATGTTTTGTACAATTTTATATAATTTAATTTGAAAACTATACAAATTATTGGATTCTACATAGTTATTTTTGATTGGTACTCGTTGTGAATTATTGAATACATACATGTATGTATGTATTATTTAAAAAAATCTGGTTTCAAATAATTTGAAAAAACACGGTTGTACTGTTAAAATTTAAGAAAATCGCGGCAAGATTTTCCAACGACAAAAAAAATAAACCTATAATATGTCAAACGAGCTGTCATATTGCGCTCACTTTGTGACATTTACACTACGTCTTGACTAGCCATAAGTATGTGCGCACATTGAAAGAGCCTTTCCAAAATTACGAGAGAAAATGTGTTTAAGGTCTTCTGTTTAAAGAAACCGAATACATGTTCATGTTAAGTTTCAGCATAATTTTGAGCCTTTCATCAATATTGTGTGGATGCTTTTAGCATAGCTTGTTTACAGACGAATGTACACAGACATATGTGCATACTTTTTATTTTCTCTGTATATTTTGTTTGTGTAATGGCATAACAGAGTTGCCGAACAACTCTGTTTGAACATAAAGCGGCCATAAACAGCGGTGGTCTTAACTAGCCATTTTTCTGTGCGAGCAGCAAAATGTGCGATGGCTGAACAGATTTATGGCTAGTCAACACGCCATGTTATGATCAGTATACTCTGGAAAATCAGCATGAATAGATTGACGCTTAAACAACGTTATCATATTTTCCAGATTTACTTTTAAAATCAGTCATCTGATCAACTGATCCCATGTTTTATCGCAAAATTGTGTTCAGCGATGAGGGCCATTGTTGCTGACGTGTTTTTTTTTATAAACAAAATTACCGCATATGGAGTGAAACCAATTTACAACAGACTCTACAGACTCAATGGCATCAAGAAGAAGGTACCGTTTGTTGCGGTTTACACGCCGATTATTATTATTCATAAATGATTACTTGTGCTTCAAAAACGTAGAGAATTGCGCTTCGTCAAGAACAGCCGCGATGGCCATATGCCTGAAATCTTTTTCAAATGTTAAGGCCAAGTATTCTTCTTTCGAATAAAACCTTTTTTAAATTTAATTTGCTTGCGTTATTTTTACAATTTCAAGTTCTATCGGGCTTAAAAAGCACCCCATATAACTAGCGGCTCCCGGCCCGCCAAGCGTTGCGAAGTTCACTACCATCTAAAATCGTAAAATCGAACTACTAAATTAGGTTTTAAAAATAAATCCACCCCAGTGCCAACACTCGGGACAAAAACCTAACGTAAACCGACCTGAAAATTTCAGCTACACGAAACTACGTTTTTATATACGTACTGTATAAAAACGTGAACCATACCTAGTGAGTTTCATACAAAACTACTATTTTTTGTTGGTACTAATGTCTTTGAATTTAAATGAATCACCCGGAATTAATCAGTGATTTGGTGTCGTAATTATTATCTCTTGATTATACGGAATTGACAGAATCTTATAATTTAATATTGCTACCATTGAGATAAATGTTAATGCAGGGGGGAAATCGAAGCAGACCGCTTACTTTAAGGGTCCTTTTCCGATCCCCTAGGTTCCTCGAATTGTTTTCAGGCAACCGATTTTTTATTTACGACTACCTTACTTTCACTCGAGTCTCGTGGTACCACTAGCTTTTACTCTTGACTGATGTGATTTCAGACTGTCGGCTGGTGACTGTAGCCCTTCTTCCTCATCGCGAAGTCTCTTGTAATTGCTAGCATTTGTCTAAGGCATTCACATTCAGCCTCTTTCATAGGAGTATCTCTGGAGACTGACCCATCCACCCGAGGTTTTCTTCTCCATCTCTTTAGAATTTCTCCGTGGGAGAGATAAACCGCTCCACCTCTTCCAAGCCTTAATGGCCGCCTATCGCTATCGGAATCTCAGGGTCCAACGCCTTAGAAGTACCTTTAGAGATTGACCACGCACACAGAGCTCCATATGCACACGGGTAAGATTGTATTAAAACTCAGATCGCTTGGTACCCAGAGTTCGCATACTATGGATTTGGGAGTTTTTATAAGATAGTGTTAACTTCTCCCTGTTCGCTTAGAAAATAAAGTACAAAACGAAAATCAAAATAAATATAAACCGTTACTCTGTTTAAAGAAAAATTCAAATTATGAATGCTTTTTGCAATTAAATGCTCTAGTGTGTCTCATCAAGACAGTGTGAAGGAAAGCGCCTTCTACAAAAAGAGTAAAAGTAAAGAGTAAAAGAGTAAAGTAAAAAATATGTATTAATACAAAAAAATGATGTTTTCCGTTAATCGACAGAAATTAATCGATCTATTTATTTGAAAATAGGCAAAAAACGAGGAATAGAGAGTAAACAACACAAGTATTAAAATAAAGAATAATAAATAAGATTAATTAATAATAACTCTGAATGTGCGTATTGCTTCTTTGGTGCTAAATTGAAGCTAGCAATAAGTATATTACCGCCTAAGTAGTAAGGTTAGATTAAATGATTAAAGTATTATTATTATTATTGCTTCCATTTTTTATGCCATACTTTTGCGTAATTCTAGTTTAAACAAATTTTAAAGAAATTGAAGACATACAAGAAAAGTCAAAATACAATATAAGTTGTTCAATAAAAGAAATTTTATTCGTAACTTTAATTAATGATAGTAATAAGTGTTAACTTCTTTTTCTAATATTTTTCTACTTTTTTATATACACATACACGAAAAAGTAAAATATAATAAAATACTTAATTTCAATATTCAGGTTCAAGCAATATATTTATCAGCATTTAAAAGATAACATTACGAGAAAAACTTACTTCAACACAATATTTTTTAAAACAATATTTAGATAATGGTAGTGAAATCGGTGATGATACCAGCCAACCAAATGGAGAATGCGATCGTGGCAAGGACGACTGTGGAGATGAATCATCCGAGTTAGATTTAGATGATGATGAAATTGAACATTTACTAGATGAAAATTTACCAGACGATTTCAAAGGTTCAAAGAAACCAAAATATGAGGAACGTTTTAAAACTGTTTTAGAAGGTAGTAAACATCTTTCTTCAATGTGTATTTCTAAATTATTTATAAAGCATAATTTTATTATTTGGTTTTTATAATTTGAAGAAAAACGTATAAATCATTTTGAAGTCCTGCCAGAAGGTTGGGTACAAGTGACACATAATAGTGGTATGCCGTTGTACTTACATAAAAAGACAAGGGTGATAACAGCATCTAGGCCATATTTTTTGGGCACTGGAAGTGCAAGGGTAAATCACTATAACATTTTAAGTTACAAAATCCATTAAATTTGTTGGTATTTTATTTCAAAGAAACATGCCATACCAGTAGGATCTATACCCTGTCTTAACTATCGACGTGCTTTAGATGAGGAAACTGAAGCTGAACGTAGAAAAGCTCAAGTTGCTGAAAATACAGAAAATCAAACCGTAGTTGCTTCCATCGAACCTGTTGCCACTTCCAATTCTACTACAAATTCTTCGCCAACACACTGCCCTTTCGCTTATTCAACGAGTAATCCAACGCTAACAGCAACTTCATCTACTCTGGCAAATACTCAACTAGAACAAAGTAGCGATAAAGGAAATTCCATTGATAGTCCAAGCTCAGCCTTAACAAAAGCCTTTGATAAAGATAAATTACGTAACTTAGTGCCAGCTGCCAAAATTGTAACTGTCAACGAAAACATACAAAAAGAATCTCTTACGCCCGATCAATTTAATCATTATTGCAAACAACTATTTAAATTTCGTGTTATACGTGTTTTACGCTTTCGATCTTGGAATGCTAGGCGTAAATTTACAAAAAATCGTAAAAACCTTAAAAATATTCAAAGGCCAACGTTACCGGATGGCACGAAACTCATTAAGTTTCCGGTTTTAGTTCCTGGTGATGGGAAATCAAATCCGCGTGCTCGTAGGGAATGGATAATGAATCCAAGTGGCAAAAGTTACGTTTGTATTTTGCATGAGTATGTTCAACATGCTTTAAAGAAACAGCCTACGTACGAATTTAAAGAATTAGAAAATGCTGCGACTCCCTACGCTGCCACCGTTTCCATAAATGATTTAAAATATGGTACAGGTTATGGCACCAGCAAAAGGCAAGCAAAATCTGAAGCAGCCAGAGAAACGTTGGAAATTCTAATACCAGAAATGAAAGACAAAATTACGGGTGCAAAACAAGATAAGAGTGCGGTAGCAAAAAGTAAACAAAAGGATTTATCAGTGAGTACATTCAATATATAATATTTACATTTTTAAGATTCAGGCCAAATAAAATATTTATAATTTAATGCATAACACTACATCTTGAGTAGTCATAAATTTGCTCGCACATGGAGAGAAAGCGTGGGCTGAATAACGGGGAAAATTTTGTTTGTGGTGTTCTGTGTGGAGAATACGTTTAGATGTTCGTGTTCAGTTTGAGCATTATTTTTTTTATTCTCATCGATATTGTTTCCATGTTGTCAGCATAGTTTATGTACGGGTGCTTCAAGCGACCGCATAAACTAGCATTGTGCGAACAACTGTTCGTATAACATTGTTTAAACATGAACAGAACATCAAAAGCGACGGCCATCACGAACCAGAACATCAAAAACGACGGCCTTCACGATATGCGACCGCATAAACTAGCATTATGCGAACAACTGTTCGTATAACATTGTTTAAACATGAACAGAATATCGAAAGCGACGGCCTTCACGAACCAAATTACTGTGCAAACATCAATCTGTACCTTAGCAAAACAAATCTATGGCGAGTTAAGACGTCATATAAGAGAAAACGTTTAGAAATGTCTTTTTTATATGCGAAAATTAGTTTAATCATTTTTTTTTATGATATAGGTGAATAGCATACAAAAATAGCACGTCAAATTATAAGATATGTATACAAATTACATGTTCATGACCACACCACTTTTCTTGAATTTACTAATGTTTCCCTTTTTTTTCGTCTCACCATAGTTTGATATATGCATTGTAGTGTTTGGGGTTTGATTTTGTTGTTGTATGCCCTATAGCCCAATATATTTTTATGCAGCTGTAGGGGATCAGCTTAATGGTTAGGCGTTCTTACGAACTGCCAGATTAGGGATTAAACATTAATAAACAAGGCAACGATGTGCCACTTACAGTTTCCCAATATCGAATCCGTTTATTTGTGGGCTACTGCCCTTTTTATACTAATTTCTACATTATGCTTACTTATTATAACTAATTGTATTAGTTTCTTAAATCTATTCTTCTTTGTCAGTGCCATGCAGTCATCAAGGTTTTCATATGCATATTACTCTAGCCAATCAGAATGTATGAGTAAGGAATGCACTCATTCACATTTGACACTCTTAAGTTTTGTCACTCACATTCTGGTTGACCTAAATGCTTTACTATTGTAGACTCATATTAAAACATATTGAGTCACTGGATAAGTGCCGTTATTTGATCTTTTATTTAAGGCATTTACCCTACTATTATTGGGGTGTTATGTATATGCTTTAGAGTGGTTATTTAGTAAGCAGTGGACACTAATAAGCTACACTAGAGTATCACTCAGTTTTTCTTCAAATACTCATAATAATGAAACTTTTATAAAAGACTAGCTGACCCGGCAAACGTTTTTTTTTGCCTAAAAATCTCCCATGATTTGTACTATAGATGTACGTATATGTATGTATTTAGGACTAAAACATACATTGATCATATCCCTCCACCAATGAAACTGAAATGAAAAATGCAGATATAATTTGATATCTGTCTCCGTCAGTACTATACATATATCTTCAGCTTTCTTGCTGTTAACAACTCATTTGCCACGTCCCTCCGCTGATGAATCTAAAATAATAATAAAATCCGACTTTAAAGTGATAATTCTCGTTGCCAGTACTTTGTGTGTACTTACTCGTATGAATTTATTTTTTCATTTATTGAATTGTATTTCCCCTCAGTGAAGCACTCTGTGATAAACGATATTTTTTGTTTTGTTGTCAGGTGCGAAAACGATCAAAGCAGAAGGTTTTCCGACACGGGAACATGTGACATACAGTTGACCGTGTCAAAAACAGTCATTTTCCAGATTCAGGCCACAAACACTCAATGATTGGCCTAGTGATTTATTAATTGTCATGGCGAATGCGAGACGAATTGGAAATTGTATTCGCTTAAACTCGAATGGCATATCGGTTGGGATCATTGGAATTCTCGGAATGAGAACTTCCTCACCTTTGAATTTTCCTTTTAGTAGTCTCGCGTGAATCACATTGCTCATGAGTTTTGTGACCGCTAAACGCGTTCCGTTGCATAATTTTGGTTGGTTGAGATTGCGAAGCATTATAACGACTGAACCAACCTTCAATTGTAAATTGTGCGGCGGCAAGCCAGACACATCCAATGAATTCAAGAACTCAGTTGGATAGTTGGTTGCTTCGTCTTCGTTTGTTACACAGTCGACAGATTTTAACGAATGCAGTGACCCAGATTTGATTTTGAATTGTGAAGTTTAAGTGATCCACATCCTTGTTCTTTGCCGCTAAAATTACTCTTTGACTCAACTAATCGTAGTTTTGGTGGTTAGCAATGATGTTCGGAAACACTTTGTTGATGAGCTCCTCTTTCGTTGAGACGAAATTGCAAAAATTTGACGGGAATGAAATCAATCCATTCGTTGAGTCGACAGGAACACGACCATTACCGATGGTGGATGATTTGAGGCAAGCATTGATCTCATCGGCAGCGGTCGATCGTGGTATTACGGGTAGTGTTTGCCGGAAATCACCTGAGAGTAAAATCAATGCACCCCCAAAACATCTTGCGTCATTACGCAGATCTTTCATAGTGCGATTCAGGGATTCTAACGCACGTTTATGCGACATTGTGCATTCGTTTTGCTTGCTACCAAAACTTTGGCCATTGCTGAATGTTTCGCTATGTTACATGTGGGTTCTTCAATCGCTTGAAGGTTTAATGGCAATTTTAATGCAGAATGAGCGGTTCGGCAACCTTCCAACAGGGTAGCTGCTATTCTAGAAGAAGCAACTGCTACAGCAATTTCCGATCTTGCACGAACTGTAGCCAAAATCAATGATACGAGGAATGTCTTGCCAGTGCCACCAGGTGCATCAAGGAAAATCATGCCGCCATTTCCATCATCAATTGCCTTCATCACCGTATCGTATACTTCTTTTTGTTGGGGATTCAACAAAGGTACATTCGTTTGAACCAGTTGGTTTAATGCATTTATTCCATGATCAGGCGATATCATTCCTAACCTGACTAACAAACTGCCGCACATTAGATAACACATGTCTTCTATCAAAACCAAAGCCTAGTTGTGCATCTCTTCATTCATCTCAAGATGGGGATTCTCTGAATGGGCACGAACTCGATGCAAAATGTCTTCTGACATGTCATCCTTGTACTTCTCCCACAATTCACGTGGATTCGTTGGAAAACATGTGGAAATAATGATTAAAAACAATGTGCGTATCTGACTTGGAGATGCGGAAACATTTGCTTCTGCGATTGTCGTGTCCCAATGCGTATCGTTTTCTAGCAAATTAAGCTCCTGACATACTGCACGAAATGTTGGCAAGAACTGCACCATTCACAGTTCGAAGAGATTCAAATGATGTCGGGCCACGAACATTCACCAGCAATAGTCACAAGTAAAAGCATTCATCACTTTTCGGAGGATGAACTGTATAATCACGGCCAAGAGCTTCAGTACAACGCACATCCGGATGACCAGGAACTACATCGGCTTGCTTTCGACGTTGAAATTTCTTCGATGAAGCATTCCAAGTGTAATAGCGCGGCATCTCTGAGAAAAGTAACGTACGTGCAAACGGATCACTTTGGCAAATCAAGAAGAAACTGTTCAATGTTGTCGCTGGTGGGTTCTGAGCACGTTGAGCGGCATTTGCTGCAGTGAAATAAACTCGTTGACCGTTCTCCAGATGCACTGCCAAATGTGTAACAGTCGGATAGCGTTCGTGAATGGGAAATGAGAAT
Organism: Phania funesta; assembly: GCA_963932375.1. Classification (NCBI taxonomy): domain Eukaryota; kingdom Metazoa; phylum Arthropoda; class Insecta; order Diptera; family Tachinidae; genus Phania; species Phania funesta. The sequence continues at coordinate 93,802,523 of OZ010652.1, read as the reverse complement.
ATACGCCAAATCGCCTCATTGCAGCTTACGTACCGACCAACTTGATAGCGCGTAATTTCATCATTTGGGTCAGGAGCTTGAAGACCAAAAGCCGCCATGTCACTGCCCTTTGTGACATATTTGCAGATGTACTTGATGGACTTCACTGAATTGCAATACTCCACGTTACAATGCGCCTTGAATGTTTTGGAAAGAAGTGGCGAATACGGAACAACCCAAAAGTTGTCGACCACGAAATCATTTCCTTTTACTTTGACTGTAATTGTTCTACCGCCGTTATCAGATGATCGACGCCGATACAGTGGATAACCATCGTCGCCAGTGATCAAATTTTGTGGATAACGCTTGGAACACTCGCCATCAACCATGCATGGTGACTGTGGGTTAATGGAGCCACACGGCCCATGAATCATGTTTGCTATTGCGATATCATGCAGGTCTAGATCGGAATCTCAGCACATATGATGTCATCAATTTGGTCTGGCTGTATTCTTTCGACTAACCAAATGAGAATGTGCGCATGCGGCAATCCTCTTTTTTGCCATTCAATCAAATACATCCAACATCGAGTACCCCCAAGGACACGATGCTTAACAATATAGTTGAGTTAAAATGGCGTTGTAAAATCGCTCCATATAAAATGTATGGGGAAATTAATTTCCTTTTTTGGGTGGAGAACTAACCGAATTTGTATTCATCATCGAAATCGGTCCAGGCGTTCTTGAGTTATAAGCGTAGTATATATATATTCGCAGCTTAATGATTTGAACGAACTAGTTAATGGGTTGTATGATTTGATACCTACCATCAGAGCTAAGCCACTGTTGTGTGACTTAAATTGGCTCAAAACGCCTGAGATAATACAGGCTAAATCCATGCGGGATATGGCCTATGGTGTCTATCTTAGGAATCCGAATGATAACAATTGAAAAATTTATTGCAGATTAAGGAATAGGACTAAATCAATTATACGTAGAAGCCGTAAGATATTTGGTAATAATTTATTTAATGGAACGGACAACTCTCAAATGTGGAAACATTTGCGTAAATTTGGAATTTGTGGTCGTGATAATCAGGTGCTTGAACAGGATGATGTTGAACAGATAGCATATAATTTGTTGCATAGTCTATCTCCGAATAATGTGGATAGCTTCAATGTTGATAATATTCCTGAATTATCTAACTCGTTTCAGTTTAGTGCTGTTACAGATTATGATATTATTATTGCCTTAAACGCCATTAAATCTAACTCGCCTGGATATGACATGATTCCAGGCAAATTCTTAAAAATTAGAATCCCTTTAATATTAATACTATTGCGACATCAAAACTAGGTCGTATAGTGCCGGTTGCGAAAAATAGAAATACTTTCGATATAAATAATCTAAGGCCAATATGAATTCTACCTGCCATGTCCAAAATAGTAGAACATTTAATAAAATTCCAAATCTTTTCATATGTTGACTGCTTTTCTCTGTTTCATCCCAGTCAGTATGCTTTTCGACAAAACCATAGTACTACATCCTTGTTAGTATCTCTTACTGACTCTGTTAGAAATCAACTTAATAAACATAAAAACTCTATAATGATCTCTCTTGATCTCACAAAGGCGTTTGACCGTGTTAATTATAACATACTTATGAGGAAGCTGTACGAAAAATTTAGATTTTCTAGATCGGCTTGCAGGCTTATACAATCATATTTGAATGGGCGTTCTCAGTATGTTTCTTATGGATCTATATGTTCTAGCATTGATTCGGTAATTTCTGGGTTCCCGCAGAGATCTATTCTAAGTCCTCTTCTGTTCCTTGTGTATTTAAACGATTGCATTTCGCTATTGGAGACACATTTTTGTCAGCCTTATGTTTTTGCGGATGACATTTATCTCGTCTATAATATTGATTCTGAAACTTCCACTAATGTTAGCACTCTAATTAATAACCACCTCAGCAGTGTTTTGAACTGGATGCATGCTAATTGTCTGGACATAAATTCATTAAAAACTAGTGCTCTATTTTTTCATTTAGCCACTCAATATCCTGTTTATCCCTCTATTTACATTGGAAATCAGCAAATTAATTATCTTGAATTTTTAAAATGTCTTAGAGTTATAATTGACTTTAAACATAGTTTTGATAGTCATGTTAATAATTTATCATGCCAAATCTCTTTTATATTAAGAAAGTTATATTCCTTAAAACCGTATACACCAAAGTATGTTAGGTACCGTATGTCGCATGCCTTGCTTATTTCTAAAATCAATTATGGTCTAGAGGTATATACAGGATCTATGAGGGGTAATTTGGTTCTTTTAGAACGTATATTTAGGAGGATTATTCGCTATGTATACAGTGTTCGAATTCATGATCAAGATCCGGTCATTGAGCTTACGTTTGTTTTTCTAGGTTGTACATTCAAAGACTATATTCAAATAAGACTTATTATTATTTTTTATAAAACTATGAAAAGTAGACAGCCTGCTGCCCTTGTAAATAAAATTTCGTTTATAAACTCCACTCGCAATGTGCAAATTTCGTAATTTCGTAATATTCGTTATAAACAGACGTTAATATAGAGCTCTCTTCAAAATATGAATATGATGCACTATTCAAGTATCCAAATATGAAATATATATGTGATGGTTGCACTAACTTTATAATGTTAAAAAATGATAATTATAAAAGCTTGCTAAATTTAATAAAAGAAAATGAATGCAAAATGGCTGAAGAAATTAATAGAACGTACAAAATAGTGGAGCAACGAGTAAATGATGTAAAAATAGAGATTGTCAACGAATTAAAAAAAAAACAAGTAAACAAACACCCGCGGTACAAGAAACTTATGCTAGTAAACTTAAATCAACAAATAATATGCCCGTTATATTGAAACCGAAAAATAAACAAAGTAGCGAAGCAACTGAAAAATAAATAAAAGAAAATATTAAACCGTCATCTCTTAACATGCAGGTGCAGAGAATATCTAAGAGAAATGAAGGATTTGTTGCTATCAGTTGCCAAAATGAGAATGATAGATCTGTTTTAACTAATGATAATGAATACCAGGTGCGAGCTCCAAGGATGAGAAATCCTAACATATTAATTACGGGAATGAGTGAAAAGCTTGGCGAAAACAATATCATAAGAGCTTTAATAAAACAAAATGACATTCAATGTGAGCACTTAAAATGCGTAAAAGTTTATAAATCCTACAAGAATTCTAATATGTACAATGCATTGATTGAAACAAACGGAGACGGGTTTAGCCAAATTATGAGAAATAAAATTATAAATATAGAGTGGGATAGGTGCCGAATTTATGAAAGCTGCAGTGTACTAAGATGTTTCAAATGTTGGGGATTTAACCATGTAGCTAAGTATTGCACAAGCGGAGAACAAATATGCGCGAAATGTGGCGAAAAGGGCCACTCTTACAAAGACTGTCGAAATAATATAAATAAATGCCTTAATTGTCAAAAAGCTAAAGAAAGGTTAAGTGACATAAACACCAATCACTACAGTAGGGATGCAAATTGCCCAATATTAATAAGGAAAAATAAAATGGTTCCGGAAAGAGTTGCATAAGCAACTAAAATTCATAAGAGGAATATATCTTAACATTTGTTTAATGAAAAACATCAACGAATAAGAAATAATATGTTCGGATGAAAGTTTCGATTTCATATGTACCACAGAAACACATTTAACAGAAGACATAAACAATAGCGAAATTTTATTGGAAGGATACAATATCATACATTGTGACAGCATAAGCAGGCATACGGGAGGAGTATGTTTCTATTTAAAAGAGCGATGGAGTATTAAAAAAGTAGACACCAAACCAATCGAAAAGAAAATATGGTGGCTAAAAGTAGAAATTGCTTACGAAAATTTAACAATACAACTTGGTAGGAATTTATCGGTCACCCCATAGATAGAATTCTCCTGAACAACACTTTATTGACTTCTTCGAATCCGAAATGGAAAGTATAGGCGACAAAGAAAATTACGTTATTGTAGGTGACTTCAACATTGATTGGTTCGGTACGAGCTCGTATAAGAGAAAAGTGGAGGAAATTAATTTATGGACAATCAATTTAATCAAATAGTTACGGAACCTACCCGAATAACACTAAACACGGCGTCTTTAATTGATTATGTAGTAACAAACATAGAAAATACTGAATCTAACACAGCTGATATAATGAAAATTAGTGATCACGAAACATTCGAGATAAAAATACCGTTGCGTAATTGCAGCAGCTTCAATAAAACAAAAATTGTCCAATATTTCCGCTTCGATAATTTGGTTTTTCGAAACTCTTTAGAACATGGTGAAGTTAGTAGATGCCAATTTAACACGCCAATAAACGATTTTGCTAATATACTCACGACAGGCATAAATAACACATTAAAAACGATAAATGAAAAGAGTGTAAGAAATAATTATGGTGCGAACAATTGGTTCAATGGATATTTAAGATCATTAAAGCAAATAAAAATACAATCCCATAGGTTAGCAGTGTGGCACACAATAATGAATACTATTGGAGAAAATTCAGATCAATAAGAAATAAGTACCAGTCCGAATTAAGAAAATGTGAGGCGAATTATGTAAGAAACAAAATAATTGAGTGCTCTAACCAGAAAGATGTGTGGAGAAATCTAAACGAATTAGTAATGAAGCAGAAGAAACCCGAAGTTAAGGAGATTGAAGTAAATGGAAAAGTTATCACAGGCGAGATCGAAATAGCAGAAGAGCTTAATACGTATTTTATAAAAAGTGTGAATGAAATAACAGCAAGTATACCTAATACAATATACGAAGACAACATAAACCAATACCAACACGATGATTTTAAATTTGAAATTATCAACATAGTGCAACTTAAGTTAACTATGAAAACTATGAACAACAAAAAGGATCAAAATTATCTCTCAATTGGAATGCTTTTGGAAAAATTCGATATAGCTGGACCATATTTGTTACACTTAGTGAATTAATCCCTTTTAGGAGGTTTATTTCCCGATAGCATTAAGAAAGTTACAGGTATACCAATAAAAAAAGTTACAAACACAAAAAATCCTACCGAAATACGTCCTGTTAGCATGTTGTCAACAATAAGCAAGATTATAGAAAAAAATTGTTTATAATCAGTTAAGTAAATATCTAGAGGAAAACAATTTATTTTACGAAGTTCAATCTGGATTTAGAAAAAATCATAATTGTGAATCGCTACTGAATCTGGTAGTGTCAGAATGGAAAATTGAAGTGGGCAAGAAAAGATGCGTGGCAGCAGCTTTCCTCGATTTAAGAAAAGCTTTTGAAATAGTCAACAGAGAAATCTTATTACAAAAATTGGAAAAATATGGGGTCAAAGGATTAGAACTGGCTTGGTTTAGAAGTTATTTGAGTAACCGAACACAAAAAACAAAATGTGGCAAATATGTCTCATCCTCAAAAACCGTAGATACTGGAGTACCCCAGGATTCAGTGCTGGGGGAACGGTGATGTTTTTAATTTACATAAATGATATGGACAGAATAGTTAAACAATGTAAAGTGTGCATGTTTGCACACTTATATATACATGTGGTCAAAATGCAGATGAATGTGTCCGAAAATTAAATGAAGATTTAGGCGAAATCGAAAATTATCTAAAAATGAATAAAAGAAACTATATGTTAATAAAACAAAAGCAATGTTAATAAATGGTATTTCGAGCCATAATATTTGCATAGAAAATGAAGTCATTGAGAAGACTAAAGAAATTAAATATTTGGGTACAATAATAGACGATAAATTGAATTTCATACCACATTTTGAATACGTGTGTAAAAAGATGTCGAAAAAAATTGCTTTCTTGAGAAGAATCAGATATAAAATGTCAACAGTCACTGCCATTAACATATATAACACAATCGTAAAGCCCCACTTTGAATACTGTTCCACTGTTCTGTTCCGGGGTAATCAACAAATGAAGGATATATTACAAAAAATGCAAAATAAAGGCATGAGGTGTATTCTCAGATGCAACAGACTGGCAAGAATCAGAGATATGCTGTATAAACTGGAGTGGCTTTCAGTAAATCAACGTCTGGTGATGAATGCTCTACTATTCATATATAAAGTAAAAACAGGGACCTTGCCAACCTACATGACCATACAACTTAAGAAACGCCAATGGCTACAGACTGTCTTATGCAACAAGTTTTAGCCAAAATGTATTATTTTATAAATGTCTAAAAATTTTCAATGAAATGCTTAAAGAAATAAACAACCAAAATAATTTTTATTCGTTTAAGCGTAAAATTGTTCATGTGAAAGCAAAAAGAAATGCTAAATAAATCAATCAATCAAATCAATAAAAAATTCTAGTTCCACGTATTTTTCTTTAAATATTTGAGCGTTCGTTTCTAATTAGAGTTTGCTCAGTCTGGAATAACTTATCACCTAACCTCAAATTATTTCAATATTCAATTAATGCCTATAAAAGAAGGCTTATGGATTGGTTTAGGGTGAGGAGAGGAGGAGAGCATGCTTGATCTCTGGTTAACATTGAAGCTTTGGATGTTTTTTAATGAAAAATATCGTTTTAAATTAGTTGTAACAATTGTGTGGTTGGGGGGCCACTTCATTTTAATATTATTTAAGATTTAGATAAGTATAATTTTTATTATTGTTATTATCAAACTGTTTAATGATAGAAACCTTGAAGGCTTCCAATGTATTGAAATTAATAAATAAATAAAAAATTAAGTAAGGTCGCCATATTTATGTAAATTGTTCTCTTTTTTCCCGTACTTCCGGAAACCCACACATATAGCTCCACAATATATCATATATGTGCATTATATAAAATCATTTTAGGTTAGAATTGGAATAATTTGGAACAAATTCCCAAAAACATTTAAATTATTCACATATTTTTTTTAATACATTTAGAAAACTTTTCTTGAACCGCATAATTAGTAGGCCAGACCTATAACGTGAAGTAACAACTTGATATGCTTGCTTATATGCGCAAATACACGCAAAACTTTATATATTGATTTCAGTGATCACCTAGTTCTTTCTATGTTACCAATGCTACATATGTATACTTATATATTTAATTGCAAATTGTTAGTCTAAGCAATCACATATGGCATCAATAGTGACTCGATTGCAGGGTAGACTAAGCAGGTAAACTCACCAGTGCGCAATATGCCGTGCTCGATTGTAAACTGTATAATTTTTTATTTTATTTAAAACAAATCGTTTTAAATTTGACTTGGAATGGTTTTAAGTATGTATAATGCCCTAAAGAAAATGCCACATTTGAAAAGTTTGCCTTTTCTGCTTTTTTTTTTATTTAAATAGTTCTGTATGATTTTTGAGTAATTTTATTTTCTAGGTCTTTGACGACATACGAATAGAGGATCCACGGGTTACAGAGTTTTGTAATAAAACCACGGAACCATCACCACATGCAATACTCTTGACCTGTTTGCAACGGAATTTTGGTTTAGGTGAAGATGTGCAAATAAATTATGAAATAAATCGTACACACAACAAAAAGAATGAATTCACAATGACAGTGGGTAAACATACGGCAAAGGTTCTGTGTAAAAATAAACGTGAAGGTAAACAACTTGCTTCCCAAGCCATCTTGCAGGTACAACTCATTTAATGTGTTAAGCTCATGCGCTTTATCTTTCATTTTCCATTTACGCTTTCTATTATATTTATAGATATTACATCCTCATATTAAAACATGGGGTTCTCTATTACGCTTGTATGGCAATAATTCTATTAAGACATTCAGAGAAAAGAAACAAGAAGAACAGGAAATCACAGTGTTACAAAGCAAAGCTGCCATCAATCAACCAAATCATGCTATTTTGGAGAAATTACGATCTGAAATGTTAAAATTAAGTGAAAAGAACAAATCCGTTCAGAGTAAAGGGACATTTATACCACCAAACGATGTCGACTTGCCATCATCATCAGGTTCAAACCTAAACAATGTTGAATTCTAGTTGCAATAAATGTCTCAAAATAGGATTGATGGATGACACTGCTATAACAATAAATTAACCAAGAAACCCCTTCAAAAATAATAAATAATAAACAAAAATCAGGCTGATTTGTTTGATGAAGTCCTTATTCATCAATAATGAATTGTGATCACTATTAAATTTACTGCCAATTTTTATTTTATTTTGAATATTATTTTCAGTTAAAAATCTGTAAACATTTATACACATTTTCAGTTAATCCTAAATGTTTTGTATTATTATTTGTAATCAAGTTATTTTCCTACAACATTATAAGATATCGACTCCTGTGCAGATGATTATACAAACATAAATTAAGTTGCTTAGCAGGCCATATATTTTGAAATTTGTTGTATGTAACAATTACTACCAGCAGTATTCATTGCGCATAAAAATATAGCAAATATTTTTGTATAATTCATTCTAAAAATTACAATTTTTTTTTAATATAGGAAGTTATACTATAAGTTGTGTTACCTTCGTACAATTATAATTACAATAAAATTTATAATTTGTTATTTAACAATTGATTGAAATGGGGAAAAAACAAAATATTAAGTAAAACGTAAAAGTCTAAAGTGCTCATATGCATTAAGGACAAATATAAGAATACATGTAAAAAATACAAACTACTTCAACTCCGGCAAAAATCCGTAGAATTTGGTTGAACTTAACACTTTCGGTATCAAAAATCAGGCGATAGCTGGCATATAAGCAAGTATCTCAATATTACGTATGGACATCATAAGCTGCGAAAACTTGGAATAGTAATAGTAAATCATGGAAAAACTAATTGCACTTTGCCTTGGGAGCATATGGCGTTGTGGTTTTCACCGATGGGAAGAAGTACAACATGGACGAACCGGATTGCTATAACTATTTTCATGGGAAAAGAAGAACTGTTACTGAATCTCCATGACAGCAGACAGGGCAGAATTATGGTATGGAGTGCTTTTAGAGAGATTAGGCCCTTAGTGTTTCATTTCATGAGCATGACTACAGGAACTGCCGTACGTCCGTTTTTGTATCTTTCGCCTGAAGTGTTTTGTTATGGATATGCATAAACAAAGATTTACAATAGTGAATATGCACTTTTTACACACCTTCATATCTTGAGAAGATTTAATAGTAAAACTTTCAAACTATTATCAAGGGCGACTTTGGCGCCCCCTTATTTGTGTGGGACACTTCCACTATAGGCCAAAAGCTAAAATTTGGTATAACCAAACCGTTGGTAAACTTACAAGTTAAAAGAAGTTTAATACATAAATACATACAATTATATTTTTATTTATTTCTGAAAAGTATACTTTACAACATGATAGCGAGTGCTTTAAACTAATTTCATAAGCATACGTGCCTTAGCCTTGAATAATTATATTACATATAAAGGGAAACCAATTAAAAGCAACATCTTTTAAATAGTACATACATACATACGTAGCTATTATATTTGGGAAAAAGATGCACCGATGCGTCCCTACTATATACATATTCAATGTATATACATATATGCTTACATACATATGAATGTGTATAAACTTGATGTTTTTTTTTATAATTGTAATACAATTATTTTATTGGCCATATATGTATAAATATATTATTATATTCATTTCTGTTGAAATTTACAACTCAATGGCTACTTTAAAAGTAAGAAAGGCTACATACATATATCCTAAGAAATCCGACCCTAAAAATCGGTACAGTTCTAGGCAGACCAACGTGTTGCTTTGTACGTAACGAACGAGAAAATAAAGAGGAACTCCAAAAATATAATATCACCAAAAAAACCCCGGCGACTTAGTATTCTCGGAACTATATGAAAAATATTGGAACGATATTCCAATGGGCCGAAAACCAGCGACTCGTGTGATTTTTTTGCGATTCATCTTTTTCTCATTATTTTGCTGTTTGCACAGAAATTTGGCTAGTCACACTACGTCTTGAGTAGCCAAAAATTTGTTTGCATTGAGAGAGCGTCTACAAAATAACGAGAGAAAATGTGGTCGTGGTCTTCTGTTTGAAGAATACGTGTAGATGTTCTTGTTCAGTTTGATCATAATTTTTTGTCTAATCGAGACATCATATGTACATACTTTTTATTTTGCCTGTGTTTTTGTTTTTATATTGGCATAACAGAGTTGTGCGAAGAATTGTTCGGACAACTCTGTTTGAACATGAAGCAACCATATCTGTGCGAACAGCCAAGTATGATTCGAAAACATAACCGTGCGAAAGGTTTATACTGTGACGCAAAAGAATCATGGCTGGAAAGCATGTGTTTTGTACTGGAAATTTCCAATAACTTAAAAGAAATTCAACATATATTTTGAACTTGGTGGCAAGAAGACGACTGGACACTTTGAAGCTAATCACAGATTATATCTGTGAAGCTAATAAAATAAAAAATGCAATAAATAAAATATACCATATGGTGTTGATTGATAGCAAAGGAGTATCGTTTAGGATATTGGCAAAATAAGTGTTTTGCGGACCCTGTCACAGGGTACTGGCTTTTACACCTGGGTTTTTTTTTGACAACTGTCTTTTCCTTTGATATTGTTTGTGTATTCTTGGTGTCTCCCTTTTAGTTATTATACGTTTTTGGCGAGCTAACAGCGCAGCATAATTGCAGAATAGTTGTATTACCCGCGCGTGGTAAAAATTCATAAGTGTAGAAATAATAAGAAATACCTACCTCTTTAAAATAAATAGTAAAAAATGAAATCTTAACATCTACATATTTGCGCTCGAATATTATAATAAAAAGTAGTTGTGAATACTTAAATATGTAAAAATAAATATTTATTGACCATAATATAGAAGCAAAAAGAGCGCTGTTTCGGAATTTATAAAATTGGCACATCAATGAAGTAAAATCGTGCAAAACGAAATCCCTATGTAGAAAATTAAAAAGTCAGCGAGCAAGAAGAAAATACAAAACAGGAAATATAATCAACACAACAAGACGACAATCAAGCGGCCACTGAGGCAAAAAATAGAATGGTTCATTTTTGGAGCACAAAAGTGATTTAGACGCACATCAAAGTAAAAACCAATTTGTTGATCCTCTCGGAAGGAAAAGTGGCTTACAAAAGAGGTTAGTAGATTAAAAGAGATTTGTAGCCTATTTAGAAAAAGCTTGTCTGTCCTTATCAAGCGTCTGCGTTAGTGAAAAAATATTTGAGACGTAACTTTTTGGTGATGAATTTGTGGTTACATTTTAAGGTATGTTATTCCACTGAGTTATATATGTACTTCTTTTTTAATTAAAGTTTGTTTTCTATATATTTTTTTTGTCTGAGTGGCCAATTCCTTTCCACTCTTCCATTGATGCCAACATGTAACATATTAAACTTTGAACAGTAAGTGGACGCTTTAGTTGTTGGATTTCTACCATTGGTTATGTGTTGTGCAGACAAGTTTTGTTTGGTATTAGTATTATTGGGTCTTCGTATATGAATCGGATATGTCTGAAAATCTATTTGTTCATGTAGTCGCATAAACTACATCATATTACATACATAAGTATGTAAGTATGTACATGCATAGATACTGAATCTTAATTTTTTTCAGCCGTCTTTGCAACTCAGTTTTGCTAATTTTCCAATCTAAATTTAATCAAAGGATGCGTTGGAACACCCTACATAAATTGAATTTAGTTTAAATATCTCTAATTATAATATATGTATATACATACATACATATGTATGTATGTAGTTTGCATTTTAAAATTGTGTATCTAGTACTTTATAATCTGTTTGGTGCAAAATGAAATTTTTATAGATGCATGTACATATTCACAATGTACATAAACATTTATGTACGTATGTATGTATATATGATTGATATTTTTAGGTTAGATTTTAAATTTGAAGCAAGATGATTTAATGTACACGAGATCTTAATATTTGTTCAGAACGTAATGCACAGATATTATTTTGTAATTATTGTTTTCGTCCTATTAATTATTGGAATATAATCTATATATTTTACTAAAGTATAAGTATGTACATTCATACTATATACATAGTTTCCATGTATAAACATACATCATAAATATGTACATATATACATATTGAGAAAAATAGTTGATAATTTCATTAGATGTTTTAAAAGATGTAGCAGGCGAAATTAAATAAGTTTTAGGGAGGAAGACTATAGTTTTAGAATGCAATTAAAAATACTAAACTTTAATCAACATTTTCAAGCAATATCCAAATTTGTTTCTTTATAATCTACAATTTTGAAAACGCTTTAAACCTTTTTTCAAATACAATAAATAGTATCGCTGGTATTCAAAAAATGTACATATATAAACAAAATATCTAAAATGGACTTTATCTAAACAACATACATATGTATACCTTAAAATATAGGTGTTTATTTGGTTTTTAAAGTAAAGCCAAATTGGAAGCAATGTTTCTGGCATATACATACTTAATTAACGAAACGTTTTTTCTTATTTACGAAAATTTTAGTGGAAAAAGTATTCAGTGCAATTCGGTAAACTCTACTGTGCCATTACCCAAAATTTATATTTTAGAAACAGGAAAGAAAAGTTGTCCCAATTGGCCACGGACAAAACTGCTATATCCAACGAAATTTTTCATTCAGGAATTTTCGAAGTATGTCCTCTTCACCAAAGCAGGAAGAATTACACAATTGTGTTTTTGATTTCATATGTGGAAATATTAGTACACAAAGTGATCAAAAAGAAGATATTTTTAAATTAAATAGTTCTGAAATGATATTTTGTGGAGGATGAGAATTGTAAAAGGAATCCTGACTGGCTAGAATTAAAATTTATAAAACTAAATTTGTATGTAATGCCAAAATACAATCAACAGGCAGAAGACCGCATAGGAAGATTGAAAATTGCTGCGAAAGGAAAAAAGAAGCCTACGTGGTTTATGAAATCATCAGACTACTCAAAATTATTAATGTATATATCTCATGGATTATCATTAAAATTTATGGCCGGCATATCAAATTCTATCGTTAGAATGTATTTCTATGCTATTTCATACGATACCCATAGCTATAGGTTTTATAAATTGTAAGTTTCGCCTCCTGACTTTCTGCTGTCCCCTGCCGCCATTTCGAATAAGAACAACTTAGTCAATATTACCCTAACTGTAATATCGAATCGATTGATTCATTACCAATTAAAGTCGAACAAATAATGTAGGAGTTAATCTAAATCATTCGTAAATTTTATATATATTTATTCCAGATTTGCGTTTGCTCCTTACGTCTTTAAGATACAGACTTTAGTTCCTTTAAATTATGCAAATCTGACACTGTGCTATGTATGGCAAAATTATCTATTAAGGTTTCGTTTTTCTCATTTCAGCAAACTCTTCTGGCAATAAAATGGCGTACAATTCAGAATTGACTTTTCTACGCTGTTTTAATAGAACAATTTTTCAGAAATAGGCGTTTATTTGTTTTAAAGTACTTCGATCACGATTAACACTCCATATCTGTTTGAATTCATGATGTGTTAGGTTCGTATGCTTATATTCTTTAGCTAGTGAAAACAGCGTAAACATGAACAAATTAACCACAAATATGATCGTTGCGGATACATTTTACATAATGCAAGGAAACTGACACATTATTTTAAAAGATTTTCAAAAGTCAAATACGAAAATTCATAAATGGCATTCAATTTTATTTTCAATTCAATTAGAAATTATAAATCAATGTTTACATGTTGCATTTATGTACGTGGTAAAATAAAAAAAAAAATTAAGATATGTGATAACGCTTTCACGGCAAATATAAATCAGTGCCCTGGTAAGAATTATTCTACACGAATGCGCGCGACACTCATCTTCTTCACCGAATTGAGCTTTATACGTGCATATGGTCTGGTAATTAGGCAGAAAAAGGAATTATCTTATATGCACCGATTTACATAAGTTTATAGAGAAAAGCATATGAATTCACAAAAATTTCTTTTCGAATTGAATCACGCTCAAACCACACAGAAATTGTAAAAACTCACTCAGCCTATACTCCTTGGGTATCGGAAGTAGGAATTCCTGAAATATCACCAATGTGGAAACTAAGTTACATATAAACATATAGTACTTCACCAATTGAAATCATCCAAAAATATGTTTATATTCATGCACATATATGTGTATGTAGGTATGTATGTATGTATGTTTAATTCGTTTACTCCTGCAAGAAGAATATAGCCATTACATATGTGTTTGTATCGTCTTTAATATATATATATATATATATTTAAGACTTTAACTTGGGGTAAATGAAAAAACCACAAAAAACGTAACACTGTATAGTTATGTATGTACGTAGTAGAAGTCCAAAAAGAGTTAGACTCAACGCACTCGAACATGACGGGTTTGCCTTAAGCGGTAACAGCAATGCCATGTGGACTTTTCCTCAACTTTTTTTTCTGCTTTACGGTCAAAAGTGAATTGAGGAAGATATCAACGACGCTACATAGTGCAAGTTACCTTTGCGAGAGACGTAATACCAGCTACACACGAGGGCATGTTCCCGTCATCTGTAGTCCTGTCGCTTTTTGAAATTCATGTTCATTTTTTGATTACCAAAATATCAACATTATTTTGATTCACTAAATATAGAGTTCCATCGTCTATATCTACATTTACAGTTTCTTATAGTTCTTATAGTTTCTTAGTTCGTTGAAAACAGTCGTGCTGTGATGATCATTTGCACAGATTACTAATATCATCTGTTTTTCTTCTGTGTATATTCGTTTAATAGAACAATGTGTAATATTTACACCGAACTAATGTGTCGTTTATGGTATACTCTGTGGTTCCATTGAAACGAGATTTCTAAAACGATTCCTCTAATGATCCCTCGTGTGTATGTACCATAAGAAGAATTTAAAGGGGTGCTTTCAATTTGTTTTATATTTTCAATCGCAAACTTTGAAGCAAATTCTAAGCATACAAAAGAGGAATTGTATACATATATGGCAATACTATAAAGTTTACATGTAAACTTATGCATACATATAGGTACACATATGTACATATGAATGTGTTTATAGCATTAATTTTTGAATTATGATTATTAAATAATTTTAGAAGTTAATTTGTCAACTACAAACCCGCTCCCAAAAAATAACTTTTATTTAACAGAATTAAATTTAAACAAACTTAAATCTTGATTTGATTTCCCGACGAATAACCGTTTTCTCTTGTCAAGTTTTTTTTTTATGGATATTTCGAAGGAATTTCAAGTTTGGGTGTAGATGAAACGATTTCGACCATCGATCGGGAACAAAAAATGACACTGAAGATGGAACAATAGGAAGGCATGATGTAAAACGATATGAATCTACTGATTTCTTCATTAAGCTAAAGGTCCCCACCACTCGTTCTACGTTTTTTCGCATCCTAGGTATCTGCCAAAAAAGTGGAATCGTATTTTATATTGCAAGTTATAGATCACAGAAACGTAGGACGCATTGGCGCGTAGAATGGGAAAATCAGGGTTAATGTGTACTTTTGTAAGCGTCATAAGCAGCGCGCGAACAGCTCATCTGATTTTGATTTTATTTTCAACGCGTTGAAAGCGTGGCATGTTACTTGAAATACAGAAAAGCGCGGAATGTGTAAAGGTATAAAAGGTATGCGCTAATGCGAAAACGCATCCTTCAGAAAATAGTATATTATCGAATAAAATATGAGTACATACACATACATATGTACATGTACAAAAGAAGTTATTTTTGCATGGACAAATTTTTTAATTGAAAAAAATGTAGCTTTTATCATTTATTTTGGCTGATGTATGTATAGTTTTGTAAATTTTTAAAATTTATCTCGCAATATTACTACTAAGTCTTAGGTATAAAAAAAATTTTTTTTTTTAAACATTTTATAAGGCTCCACTAATAACTATTTAAAAATTATGCATTTAATCGCTCTTTAAAAACAAATAATACTACCAGCAACAAATATACATGCATATGTATGTAAGTAACACATATTTATGCATATACATACATATGTATTCTGTATCTATCAACTCTACACTTTTCGTATGCCATGTGTTAGAGCTTGTTGTTGTTATAAGTAACAACGAGACTGCTAGTTACTCAGTCACTCAGAGTAAGATTGTGTTTTCGTTTTTCTTGGCTCCCATTTTGCGTATATGTGTTTTTGTTTTTATTTTTTCCGTTTTATATATTTCATTCGTTCGCTTGTTCGTTTCATTTCTTTTGATTATTTTAATGTTGATGTTTTTTGTACTTCTCTAGTTGTAGTAGTACTTAATACATAGTGTAAAAACTGGCAAATACCATTCGGTATATTATAAAATAATTTTCAATAACATTCGTTCGTTCGGCATTATTAGTTGTGAGCTCTGCATAACAAATTGCATTCACGAATGAATAAAATATAAAAATAAAAAACATAGGCATAAAAAGTTTATTAATGTGGGCTGACATTTTAGGATAGTAAAAGTCAACTTATTACATACACAATACTTCTGAAACTTATGTAATTTAACTAATAATAATGTAACTACAACTAAATTCGTTTCAAACACCTTTTCTAATCCCTTGTCTTAAATTTGCAGATTGCTTCACATACATACTAAGCATTAAAAATATGGAAAACAGAGCAAGAAGAAATGATGACAATTTGGGTTATGTGCCACAGCCAACATACGAAGCTTTAGAAGATGAAGTTTATAGTCGTATAAACCAGGCAATGGTAACAGAAGATGATTACAACATGTTTGTAGAACAGAACGATGATGAGCAATATGATTCAGATCATAATACGGATAAAGAGTCTGTGGGACAAAGTCAAGAAAATAAAAGCAGTGAGAGCCAAATTGATGAAGAAGATTTCTCTTTGGAATATGAAGAGGGTGAAGAGTTGTGTGAAGAATATGTGGAACCTATTGCATCAGACAATAAAAAAGATCCCTTGATTGTACAGGGCATCGATGGGATGATTAAGAAAATTAAAATTTGCAATACCGTAAAAGATGTTAGTGACAAAACAGAAACTAAAACAAAAAAATTATTAATAAGCCATCAGACTGAAGGAAATAATAATAAACTACAGCCTCGTAGTAGTACTCCCATGTCAAGAGAGTATTTGGCATTACAAAGATCAGTACATGAATCGAAAATTTTAACAGAATTTGTTACAGAAGCCGCCAATGAGAAACCACGCAAATTAAGAGCAAAAGACCCAGCAAATTCTTTAATATCTTCCACAGCAGATCATTCATATTCATCGGTTAAAAAAAGTACTCAATTGTCACCAGAAAAAATCACCTCTGATGATATTTACAACAATATTAGTCCTTCGCAGGGCAAACGTCAACATAGCAAACGTTATGCACCCCTTAAAGACGGTGACTTTGATGTCGATTCCTCGTCAAATCTAAGATCAAGATCTCGCAGCAAAAGTATGCATAATAGTGAATTTAATTTGACGGGTTCACATAAAAAATTAAAAAAATGGCCGTCGGATGAACGTCTACACAAACGTACCAATATGCGTTCGGAAAACTCGGAATTTGCTCAAAAACAAATGGAATTTTTGCAACGTGTTATACATGCTTGTGAAAATCCCCGAAGCCGTTCTAGATCCGGATCATGCGGTAGAAAAACTCCTAACTCATTAATTGAAGCAAGTGGAGTTGCAACGCAGCAACATATACCTTCTAAAAGTGGCAGTAAGGAACGTACTTCAAAACGTAACAAATACGATGTGAGTTCTGAAAATGAGGAGCAACTGTTAGGGGAAACCGCTTTTGAACATCCAGATGATGAGTCTGTAAATGAAAGTCAGGCATCGTTGGTGGGCATTAGTTCAGTAGGTGATAACTCTTTAGCGGATAACAATGAAGTAGAAGCACACTTAAAATCTGTTTGGCAACCATCTCCTAAGGTAAGTGAATATTTTCAATGTGTAGAATAGATATTATTTATGTATTATTTCTTTACTTATATACTGTTTGTTTGTTTGTTTGTTTGTTTGTTTGTAAGAGGAAATTCCGAAACCACTTATACGATTTCTAAAATTCTTTTAGTAAAATGTGAAACGAACTTTCCAACGGACATAAACTATATATTGTCCCGGTAAAATGTTTAGAATATGGTCGGGAGCTCCAAATCCCTGCTAATATTATAAATAAACTAGGATCGAGATCGTGGGTAGGGGAGCAATTTCTGCTTCTCCGAAAATATTCAACCCATTTTGATAAAATTTTAAACACAGATAGACGCGTATTTAAACGTACACATATGATACACATTCTTCCAAAGCTAGGGTCAAGGTATACAGGGTGGGCAAAGCCGGTTGTAAGAGCTAGTATTATATATGTCATACATAATAAATTATACATATATAAATTATATATATTATATACATATAACATATATATTATATATATATATATATATATTATGTGATAGTGAGCATTATTTTCTTATTTAAATGGAGCATTTCCACTATAAGTAGAGACCTGAAATTTGATATAACCCGTCTGTAAGTTTTAAGTTAAAAGAGGTTTTACACATAGGTTAACAAACAAAAATAATTTGAAAAAAAGTACTCAGTTCCGCACAAAAACATAAATGAGAAAATAAGGCCAAGTGCCTATCCATAAATTTTGGCCGTAAAAAGTACTTAGATCAATACGAGGACCAAGGTCTTCATATATACAATACCATCCCATTTCTAGGCAACTTGCTAGCTTTGCAAATTTAGTTTTAACTTTCTAATATGGGAAAAATGTTACCAAACTAGCAAGTTGCCTAGAAATGGTATTGTAAAAACGTTAAGCAACCAGCGAAATGCGAATAGAAGATACGACATAATAAGAAATTGGTGTGTTCCAATGTTTCTAGCTATGCTTCCTGTTAAAATTTATGTTCCTTTTTTGATTCCTATAATATCAATATTTTTTTAAACTTTGTATTTCTAAATATACAATGTCGATATTTACTATTTTTAATGGCAGATACACACGAGGAAAAATTAGAGTAAACATGCCTTAGAAACCTAGTTTAGGTTTTTGAGGCAGAGAGGAATCCATAACCGAAATAACTGTTCTGTGTACATATCACACAGCTACTAAACAAATATACGCGGAAGAAAAGCAAAAAATGTTAGTAATCTGTGCAAATGATCATCGCAGCATGACTGCTTTGAACGAAAAGATGATGAAACATTGTATTTAGAAACACAAAATGTTGATATTTTGGGATTCCTCTTATGTTTTCCCTCGTGTGTGTCCGGTATTACATTACGGAAATGCAAGATAGACATCCGAAGTTTGTAGAGGTGCCGTAGTGGTAGAGAATGTAGTTTTTCATCTTGTTAAATTATAATTGTTTGTAAAACTGTAAAATTAGTATTGTTGGCTGTATCATGGCAAACTAATTATAAGTTGGGAGCAACGCCAATTTAGTGTTTGGCAAATATATGAAACAAAATTTTCAAACACTTATGTTTAATGTAAACAGCGAAACAAGCAACCTAGGTAGCAAGGCATGGAAATTGTCCGATTTAGGTAGGGCTGGACCGAGAACTGCTGCCTTCAATGACCCAAATTTTTGTAACATTGCGACATGCTACTAATTATACTTTATTCAATCTTCTATAATAAATGTAGCCAGTATTTTAGGAAAATTATACGACTCTGTTTAGGACCTTTTTCGTATTTAAAATTAATTATTCAAGCTCGGAAATTAAAAATGGCAAAAAGTATCCTTACAAAATTCCTTTAATATACATTGTATTTATCTAATTCATTTGTAATACATGTGTCCTATTGGGCATATAAATTATATTACAAGTTTGTATACATGTATGCGAAAACTATAAGGCAAGTAAATATTCAAAAATACACAAAGTTTGTATTATATGTTGATAATAATCTATGTTGTTGTTATTAAAAAGAAGAACAAAACACAAATCCTAACGACTTTTGCACGTTTAGATAATACAAATTATCATGTATCGATTACATTTTGCTTAAAAGTATATAACAAAATTAAAAAAAAAAAATTGATCATAATTTTTTAAAATTTTTATATTTTATATTTGATTTAAAAACTTAAAATTCTTTGATTGAAAGCAACGACTATAATCGAAAAATTACACTGAAGCCGAAACCCGGTTTGTCTCCAAACCAAACTTGACAAGGGATGACGGATATTCGTTCCAAAAATCTACATCAAAACACTCGGTCGGAATATCTAATCGAAAATCAAATATAATCCCTTTGTTTATTTAAGAATTTCTCTCAAAATCCTTATGATTCGCACAAATTTATATAACAAACAAACAGTTAATTTTTTTATGTATCATAATTATCATAAAGTAAAAAATTTAAAAAGGCCATTTATTCTCATTTTTTAGCCCG
Source organism: Phania funesta (assembly GCA_963932375.1). Taxonomy (NCBI): domain Eukaryota; kingdom Metazoa; phylum Arthropoda; class Insecta; order Diptera; family Tachinidae; genus Phania; species Phania funesta. The sequence goes on along the minus strand of OZ010652.1, from coordinate 93,782,077 downwards.
GTTATGATAGTTTTTGCTGGAAATGCCACGAAAGCAAAGTAAATTTATGTTGTTGTAAGTGCATACGAAGTTTTCATGCGGCATGCATTAAAATTAATAGATTTGACACCATATGGTTGTGTCCAGAATGTGCAACAGTTGAGAATTTATTAAATAATCCAAAAAGGTAATTCATACACTATAGTTATAAATAACATAATTTTTATAATATAAACATTCTTAATTATATTTAAAGACCTCGCCGAAATGAATTGTCATTGGATTTGCTGAGTCAATTACTTTCGTTTGCTTTAAAACGTATGCGTTATACTAAAGGGGTAAGTTTATATAAATAAATTTCATAAGAAATCGTAAACATTCTTGTTTAGGTTGATGTCAACAAGAAAACAATCTTGTCTTTTTGTATAAAGCTCGGTTTATAACTTTGTTCAAAAACAATATTGAAAATTTGTAAAGAAATTCTCTGAAAAGATTTTAATGCAAAATAGTGGGCCCGAGCAAACGCTGTGTCCTACCACAGTAATATTAAGTGTTTAAAATTTGCATTTTTTGTAGGATTTCTTCATTTTACTAAGAGAGCATCTTAATTTACCAAAGTTGGACATTTAAAAATCATTATGTTGCACAACTTTCAGCCCTACCTTCCAATCTCAAAGTAAACTCTATAATTGAAATTTTTTATATTAAAATTTTTAAAAAGCACATTACAAAAATTTAGGGGTCTTTAGTGGTGAAATTTTGTTTTTGTATTTTTGGAGGAGGAAGACAAGGAAATAAAAAAAAGTTTCGCGTAGAATCACAGTGACTCGCAATATTTGTTCTGTATTCTGTGCACATTTTTGTTTAATTAAATTTGATCGCAAATTAATCACTATTTTAATAATAAACAAAAGTAAAATGCTAAAGATAATATAAAAATATGCATTAGATTAGAACTTAAAATAGCCAAATATTTGTCTCATTCGATCTAGATACAAATTGTAATTATAATAATTACGCTAATACCCAAAAAAAATCTCGATATGGTACATATTTTCCAAATCCGGAATCAAAACCTTTTACCGTTCCTTTGTTACACTAGCATCAATGGGGTTAAAATTAGTAACACAAATGTCTCCGTCTCATTGGCTCACTGTTTCCATATATCTCCAAATATAAGTCCTAAAAACTATCCAACACATTAAAATGCACTCTGCAGCAGATATCCATTAAACCAAATAATACAAAAGCGAAAAATAAAACACTTATGCATAACAAAATTTACGGCGTCCGTATGTGTAATGTTTAAATGCTTTTACGAATAGCTTGTCTGCTAAAGCCCGTTTAACATTTTCACGCAAGTAATATGTTTTGACAAATTTTTTTTGTAGAATACTACAAAAGTGGTATATAGAAATTTGGCCGTCTTTATTTTTTAAATCATTTCATTTTAAACACACATTTAAGGTACACATTTGCGACCATAAGTATAGAAAAGGAACAGATAAATATTATTCGCGCTAATTTTAAAGAAATCTACTTGCAAACTGGTATTTAATTGCTTAATTATCAGAAAAATAGAAATGTATATTTTTCGGGCAAATTTTAAAGAAAACTAATTAAAAATGTATACATGAATGTACATATACATACATATATGTATAATTACTTCACCAGCTGATGGTTCCTTTTATTCACTATTATACTTGATTGTACAATATGGCATAGTATAAACGTAAAAAATATACAAACAATTTTTACTATTTTTTTTAATGTTATATTTTGCTTTTAAAAAATTTAATAAGAAATAATATACACGTATTTTAAATATGGCTTATTTTGATATTTCTAAAAAATGTACATATGTACAAACATATAGATACATGCATATATTTTTGTATTTTCTGTAATGTACAGTAACGGAAGAATCTTTAAAAACTCTTAGTTTTAACAAATTTATTAAAAATCATTTATTAAAAGTGAACTGTTACTTTCCACATACATACATAATACGTATTTGTTTGTTTAATAAGTACTTTCATGTTATTATTTCTATTGCTCTTTTTTTGTTATTCTCAATATTACTCACGTAATTAACTTTAGCCTCGTCTAAACACTAATACTTGTACATCTACTATTTCTTGCACAACATGCCAACAAATCATTCCTAAGTTTGTGTATAATAAAATTGAGGTTATGATTATTCTTCGTTTTGTTTTAAATGTATAACTGAATAGGTATTTCCATATTCTTATATAATTATAACGCACTTTACATGCCATCTTGATTAGCTATAGACAAGAATTGGCTCTTGAAGACTGTCACTGTTGATGGTTTTTTCTTATTCAAACACAGTTGTCCGAACAGATGTTCCACGCAACGCTTCTCTGCCATCACACACTGGCAAAATAAAAAATATGTGAGTGTGCGTTCGTTTGTAAACACCCGTACATAAACTATGCTGTAACACTCGATAAAGAAAAAAAAAATTATGCCCAATCTGAACAGAAACACCTACACGTATTATCCGCACAAAAGACCGCGAACCAATTTTGTTTTCGTTATTCTGCCGACGCTCTCTCTATGTGCCAACATATATCAAATAAATTCTGTTTCTAAATATAAAGGATAAAGAAAAACGAACTTATGCCTAGAAATTAAATTACTGAATATTAATAAGTTATTAACTTTTGTTATTTTAAGGAATTTGTCGAACTGATATTTTTATAACTGAATGAATAATATTATTAAAGCTCAAGTTAGTTTTATTCTTTCGGTTAAGGAAGATCCATTTATTTTTATTACTATGATAATTTAATACTGAATAAGTCAAGTTATTATAGACTAGCCTCCATTTATACATTTTAGATTATGTTACGTCTAGAGGAGCGGACATTCGCCCCTGCCCGTAGGTACTGATCTCTCTATTCTCACGCCCTTAATACGTCTGTTCCCTGAACAAACCTATTGAGTAGTTGCCAGTCAAAGCCTCTCAAATGAAACATTTCTGATGAAATGTCGGGCGCGAATTAGTGGCCGTTCGGATTTAGTGGCCTTAAGCGGTTTCGTGCTTGACATTTACAAAGATAACCTCATTCAAAATTTGGCCGTGACGATGGTTTATTGGAAATATCCAGTTAATTCGACCACTCCTTTCCGCATTGCTATTATGCACGTTAAATCTTCATAGTCTTCCTATTTTTATTTAAAGGAGGATTTCTTTACAGACTAGTATAATCTTTTTAACCGCTGGTAGTATTTATTCGTCTGGAAGGTATGTCGTAATATATTTTTTTCAAAAGGTCCAATGCACAATACGTGTGTCACTAAAATATTATTAATTATTTTTAAAGAGATTATTAACTCAATTTACTTTTGCTTTGGAGATTTTTAAAGAAAAATTTTTATATAGTTTGAATTTTAAAACTGTGCATTGTACAAATTTTTCTAAATGTTTACGTATTCCGAGTGGAATGATGTCGAGTAAAATTAGGAAACCAATCTGAATCAAATAGTTTTGAAATTAGCTGTTTTTTGTTTACTTAATAATCAAGTGTACAGAGATACATTTTACACAAGTGCATATGTTCAAATAAGAAATCCATATATAAAACTAAATTGAGAAAGCATAAGTTATTTTTGAATATTGTTCCCTGAACATTAAGTTTTAACTCTCCTATATGTTAAGGCTGTCAACATAAGTTTTCAAGTGAAGACATTCATTTTTGCAATATATTAAAAAGTAATACTTTATAGTGGTATTATTGTTTTTTTGTTCAAACATATGTACATAATACTACATTTAGACATACATCTTAATTGAGGCAATTAAATTCTAAATTGTGTTATAGACTTTGGTGTTACACATATGCAAATTAGTTTGTTTTAATATAGTGGGCATTCGAAGCAGACCGCTGTCGATTGGTAACTGCCAGCCTTCTTCCTCATCACGGTGTCATTAACCTCATGGCATTTACATTTAACAAGTGCCTGCCCGTGGTCCTCAGCCTCTTCCTCATGAGTGTCTTTGGCGACTGACTCGTCAACTCCTTGCGAGGTTTTCTTGTCCATCTCTTTCGGATTCCTCCCTAGGCCAATGGAACTTAGCTTACTTACTTACCATTTGAAAGCTGAAAACGTTGCATTTTCTTCCCGACATCTTGTGTATGTGAATATAGAAAAATGCAGAAAATTTGGCTTAAAAATAATTTATTTTAAAAATTAATTAACAAATAGTTTTCTTTTAACGAATTACTTCAGAGAATTTCTTTATAATATTTATTGCTTGAAGAGTTGTTGAAAACATTTCAGAATTTAACCAAAATTTGTCATTACTACATTTAAATAAAGTTTTAATCCAAACATTTAATTAAAGTTTGATCCGAAATCATACCAGAAACTTTTTTTATTCTAAATGAAATTAAAAAAAATTATTCGGAAGCGCAATACAGAACAACTCACACATTCGAAAAGTTCCACTTTCGCATAAAATATTGCGGATGCGGAGCTTCTAAAATATATAAATTTTGATTTTAAAACCTGATACACATAATCGTATGTGTATTATACCACCCAAATGTTTAAAAGTGTCGGCAGTTTTCGATAGATAACACAGTAAAAATAATGTGTGATCAAGTCGCTTTGCTCATTTGACCCTAAAAAATTAACTACCATCACTGGAAGGCTTTTAGGCACTTTAATTCTTAAATTAGGAGTTCTTTGAAAAAAAAAATCATAATTTTTGTTTAGATCAAATCGATCAAGATTTTCTTTAAACATATTTTTAAACTAACTACGACTCTTCGTGGCCCAGAGATATTTTATAAGTTTTTGTTGTAAAATATCTCTTATGTCTTCATCATTCGATTTGTAGTCTTCTAATTCGTTTAAAAGATTAATGTCATTTGAAGGAGATTTAGATACCACCAGACATAGAAACCAGCGCCACAAATATATTCGACCCACGAATATATCGAATCTACGAATATTTTCGTTTTTCCTAAATACCCGTGTATGCAAGTTCGTCTCTGTTTAAAATTCAATGAAAACATAACGAACTGCCAAATAACAATTTTTCTTTAAATTCCATAGACCGGTGCGGATAAAAACACCTTTTTATATCCTATACATTTTCTAATCTACACACATGTGTATGTACATACATATATAAATTATATATAAACTATTGTTCCATTAATTAATTTCAGCACTATAATTTTGTAATGCCCTATGAAGAGTCAACAGTTTATAAAAAATACATTGTGAATCCTGTATCTCTAACAGGACTTCAGACCAAAATTGAAGCAAAAGATTTTCGTTGTGCCGAGGAGTTTGTAAATGAAACAAAGTGGATGTTACACAATGCTTACATACTTAGTAGCCGCAGTAAGTTAAAAACAATTATATTATAAAACTTTAACTTTAAATATTTTGTGAACGTTTGTATATATTTTTTATTTTCTTTTATGAAAAATGTATTTAGATAACACGAAAATTGTATTGGCGGCAAAATCAATATTCAAAATATGTCGCCAAGAATCCAATGAAATTGAAACATGTGCAGAATGTTATTTAAATGCTAATACTAGAACTGACTGGTTTGTAGACGTTTGTTCTCAGCCGCATTTATTGTTGTGGGCTAAATTAAAGGGATTTCCGTATTGGCCAGCCAAGGCCATGGGTATAGGACAAAATTCTTTAATAAATGTGCGTTTCTTTGGCGAGCATGATCGGGCATTTGTGCCAGTAAAAGATTGTTTTCTTTATTCTGAACAAGATCCCAATACGGCTACAGGCAAAAGAGCAGCCCGTGAATTGGCTGATTGTATTAAGGAAGTGGAAGAGCATATAAATAAAATAAGATCTAAAGTGGGAGGTTTTAAGTATGCACCATTTAAAACTCTTTATGAGCCAGCAGAAGAAATGAAACAACTGAAAGAAATGATGCCAGGCGTTGAAGATTTTATAAAAAAACAACAGGGCATGACAACAAAACCTTCACTGCAATTTAAAATCTATAAAACTGCCGACAATAATTTGTCTATTGTACAAAAAGCTTCCACAACGCCAGAACTACCATCCAGTACACTTGACAATGAAGAAAAAGAGAAGGAAAAGAAAAAGAAATTGTGTAGTGAAAGCAATGATTCCAAAAAATTGGAGGATTTGGCTGCATCTCCAGCAAAATATGAGGTAGTTTCGAAAGTAGTTTCAGATGATAGCAACTCGTCCAAGCTAAGTACCGTGATTTTAAAACGTAAATCACTGAATGGGGAATCTAAGAAAACAAATGATGATGAAGCTGTTGAATTACCTTTACCCAAAATGACTAAAATTGAAGATCAGTCTGTAGATCCAGACCCTAATAAATCGAATGCAAAACGTAAATTAGAAAATCAATGTATTGAAAAACCAAAAGCTAAACATAGTAAACTGGAGCCTAAAATTCCCGCCATAACTATAAAAACTTCGTCAGCGGCAACAGAACCATCGAAAAATAATAGCAATGGAGCAAATATCAATATTCCTGCAGAGTCAAATATAAATGATAGTGAAAGTCTTAAACCTGCTGCTGTAACTCTACAAAATGAATCGAATGAGACACCCAATGACAAACAGAAAGTAATGGAAAATTTAGTAAAACATAAACAAGGTGTCACTATAAAGAAAGTTTCGAAAGAACTACCAAATTCAGATTGTGCCGAGCAGAGCACTTCAAATATTTGTAAGGAATCACAAAAGGAAAGCCCTAAAGATAAAAACGGAGGCAAAGAAAAGACCGAAGATGAAAAAGCACGAGAAAATCAAAAAGTCAATAATATATTGAAGGGCTTAGTGCCATTTTTGGAAGTTAAAAAAGAAGTGTTATCGGACAACGAGGAGGAAGCAGAAAAACAGCAAAAAGAAAAATGCATGGAAAAGACAAACATGAATCATAGCATAGACAATTCACAAATAATCGGGGAAAGCTCAGAAAATATCTCACAGGCCAATAATAGTAATAAAACTGATACTAAGTCCACGGAAAAGTATACAGAGAAGGAAGATTCTACTGAACTGCTAGGCCAGGTGAAAAAAGAGGTCGTTTCAGATGAAGACGACAACAGTGAAAAGGCCGATTTAAATAATTTTAGTAAACAAGAAACAACAATGCCCCTGCAGGCTAGTACTATTATCAGTAGCTGCAATGTTGAGAAACAAACTATAACAACAAGTCCAAATGATATTCGTGTTGTAGGAGACACAACGATACAAAAATTGCCAAACAAAAGTAATCAAAGTCAATACGTTGTATATAACAATAATTCGGGTATAAACAACACTAGTGGCAACAACAGCACTTACAACATTACGAAACGTTCTACCTTTAAGGGTGTTCCATATGGCCCCTTACCAGCTTCAGCATTTCCAAAAACTCTTACATCGAAAGCATTCCTTCAAACTGATATAAGTCTACAACCCAGAGCTAAGAAATCTTTTCTACAACATTCTCCACCTATAGAGAAACTAAGACCCAACAACAATCAAAATACGTTATCAGAAATGTCCCCACCAACCACAAGCCAACATTTAGATCAAAAAAGAACCATGGCAAAGAATACTATGGTGACCATACCGGTAGATATGGCAACAAATCGTGCCTCCACATCTGCTGGCACCATTATCATTGGCAGTATACCAGTGCCTCCTTTAACAGCTGTGTCAAAAACGGTACCATCTTTGCTACCGCAAAACTCTACTGCACGGAACTCTCCGGCCACTATTACAGTTTCCGGTACATTAAGCAGTTTGACAACACCATCTGTAATGGTACAAACAAAGACATCTACATCAATAGCATCAACCACATCTTGCACCGTGAGAAATTCTCCCATAACTGTGACATCTTCCTCATATCTTACGTCAACTGCATCATTAACCTCTACACTGATATCAACAGCAACAACAACAACAACATTGAATCCTTTAAGCAGGATAGCACCACCACCGCTAGCTGGTTTATCCAACAACAATTTAATAAACACATCACCATCAAATGTCGTTAATGAGACAAATAATCCAACAATTACTTCTTCTCCGCCAGCCACTCAACAATCTTCTACGGAAACACACATTTTAGGAGGACTTGTCACACCAACTCTTGCCTCAGCCATTACTGATGTTATTTGTAGGGGCCCACCAAAACTAGCAGCGCGACCCAGCGGCCCATTACAATCTGAGGGCTATCCCATGTTTCCATCGCAGGCTGGACCTGTGAGTAAACGTTTGGTGGAGAATGTTCATAAGGTAAGTGGACAAAAATTCGTTCACGCATAAATATTGTAAATTTCATTGGTCTTTCCTAATGGAAAATTGGAATCTTATTTCCAGCTTACGGATTTCTTTATATCGGTTGTAGAAGATACTATGGGCGAAATGGCCGAAGGTGAGGATGCAAGTCTTCAAGCTAAAATTACTTTACTTACAATGGAATTGGAACGTACCAAACAAGCCTATGAACAGGAAATTGCCGAGCTAAAACGTACTTCGGATCTAATGTTGTGTGAAATGCGCAAAAGTATGGAGAATGAAAAAACTCGTTTAGTAGTTGAAATTCGGAAACAATGTGAAATGGAGCGTTTACGTTCCGTGGAAGAAACAAAGCGCAAACAATGGTGTGCAAATTGTTTTAGAGAAGCAAATTTTTATTGTTGTTGGAACACTTCGTATTGTGATTATCCTTGCCAGCAGCTGCATTGGTCTAGGCATTCGCATACTTGCGCGCAAACTCGGCCAGTTATGAATGAAACCACAAACGCTGCAACAACCACAACACATGCAGAGGTTAGATAAACTTACATATCTCTACTTATAATTCTACTATCTTATCTTTTATTTCTTCTACAATTATTCTTAATATACAGCGTCATCACAACAAACCGAATAACACAATCACATTGAGTTCAACGGCTAGTTTTAACAAATCAACTTCATTAAGCCAAAAGAAAGAGAAGGGCGTTACAAAGAATTCTACAAATCACATAATACCAACATCAATATCAGCAGCAACACCAGCCTCAGTTTCACGTTCAACTACTGAAGTATTAAAACTACCAACAAACACGTATTTGAGACCGGTAACTAGCAACCTTAATCACCAAACACTGCGCTGTAATACTACATACAGCCTACCAATTCAACGTTACAATGCACCGGTAAGTTTTAAGTGATAATAAATATATTTCCGTTATCGATACTCTTTTATTTTTTATTTATACAATATTACAATACAATTACAAATTGTATTCTAATCTAAATTACCGATCATAGTGACGAAAACCTTCACTCGTTGCAGAAAAAGAGACCAGAATCTGGTGCGTATCGAACCCTTGGCCCTAGGCGTCTATTAGCCTAGCTATACTACAAACTAGCATATCGAGTTAACCAAATTTTTAATAATTTATACATATTATTACTGATCTTAACGGGTTATTTAAAATTTGGTTTTTGATTTTGTAATAAAATTGTATTTTATATATTGTGGGATAGCTAGTTGCTAATGCCTTAAAACTTAAAAAAAATGTCATGCTTAAAATTCTTGAAACCAAATGAGAGGTTTACAGATGTTTAAAACAAAAACATTAACGATTTAAAAGTGCCAAGAAATAAATTTTATATTATTTTTCAACATTTTGGATATTCGTCCAGCAGGCTAACTACTCTAAGATTTTTTTAAATTGCTCAATATTTTAAATATTCCGCTCTGTTCTGAAAGCGAATCGTTTTTTAAAACAAAAGGCTTAAAAAGGCGTAAATGGCTATTTTGTGTAAATCACTCGATTTGTTTTGCACCCTAAAACTACTTCCAAAGTTTATAGTGTGTTTCCACCGAGATGTTTTGGAGCAAAACACTTTTGGTTTTGCTTAAAAGGAGTGTTTTGCCATATATGTATATTTCATATGAGGAAAACACTTCAAACGACTTGTTTTTCTTTAAAACATGTCGAAATGTATCTGTACGACACTGTGTAGCTGTGTTACAACATATGCAAGTGTGTGTTATCCACTAATAGAAAATAATAAATTCTAACATTTTAAATTTTCCTTTAGTAAATACATTTACATTAAATACCAGAATGATCTGTTTTCCACGTCTTAAATTCGTTTTTTACTCTTTCTGTTAAGGAAAGAAAATTTTGTTCTATATGATAACTTTGAATAAAGTAAAAGTTAAAATATTTATTAGGCAACTAGCTGAATTGAGTGCAGTTTTTATGTCGTTACAAACGTTATCATCATTCTTCGTGTCTTTTTGTATTTAACTATGAATATTATATATTTAACCTAACACTAAAGACAAATAGAATACGGGAATGAATATTTTTGAATTTTTCATGTTCTTGCGTTTTTGCTTGGGTGAGAACGAAGTTTTACAACACTCTAACTTTTTGAACTTTTACTGTATTCAAAGTTATATACAAATAAATTTTTTTTCTGAATAGAAAGAATAAAGAAAAGCGAACTTACACCTACGAATTATATTACTTAATATTAATAATTGCAGTTAGGTCAAATAATAAATTTACTAATCGCCGCACACCGCGAAAAATACATATATATATATATATATATATATATATATATATATATATATATGTTTACTTCATCACAATAGGTTTGATACTAAAATAGAATCAGCCAAGATGAAACTGAAATGCATACAATGCTTTCATTGCCAACGAATAGTTAGCTAAAATCAAATTGCATATGGTAACCTAGAGTTCAATAACAAAAAAGGAAAGGAAAAACGCAAGAACTAAAAACTGTAATTGTGAACAGCGTTGCCACTCAAAAATTTTCTATCCGACCAAATTTGTCTATAAAACTGACCAAAATCCTTTCAAACCGACCATTTTTTTTTAATATTAAAAAACAATTATATGCATACTATGTATGTATTTTTTAAATAAAATTTGATTTTTATTCAATAAAGAGTTTAATAATAACAAAAAAAAAAAAAAAAAAAAACGACAAAAATAAATCCCGAGTTAAAAAGTGCAATTATAATTAAGTTATTTGTGGAACTTTATTCAAATTGAATTGCAGAGAAATAATGACACTAACTCAGAACTAGAGTGCCCAATCGATTAATCGTTGCTCGAATAATGGAAGAGTAAGTAAATGCACCCAATTTCGATTAATGAATAGCTCGAATAATTTACGTCGGTTCATCACTTCAAGTTCATTTCATTGTAAATTCTTCTCTTTTCACTAAAATATTCAACTTTTCTTTTTCTCTAGACGAGAAAGAACACCGTCAATCATCTTTATCAAATATGATTCAAAATTTTCTCCGCATTCATAAACGGGAAAACTATATGCGTTTTTGTTTTTTTTAATTCGATGTGAATTGAAGTTCTTAATACAATTACTTTTAATTCAACAACTATATAATAATTTTTTTTATTCTGAATATAAATTGTTTTCAACGATGATGCATAGAAACATTCTTTTATGTGTGTTAAGTAATTGGTTAGAAAAAAATAACCAAAATGAAAAATATATACAAATGTACACATTGAAAAAAAAATTAACCAATACGGCAACCAAAACGGCAACGCTGGATGGCATACACAGCCAATGCAAGAAAACAACAAAAATTTGTTGTTTTTCGTTGCTGAAAAGAAAATAGTGTTGCCAAAAACTGAAAAATTTAATAGCGTCAAATGTCTTTAAATTAATATGGTAGATTTACTCAAACCGACCAAAATAAGGTTTAGCCGACCATCCGACCAAAACCATTACTGTCCGACCATTTTGGTCGGAATAGACCAACAGTGGCAACGCTGATTGTGAATGTAATAAATAATGTTGTGTATAAATAATCGCCTCTATTCTGCATTTCTATTACGTCTCAGCATTCAGTTACGCACAAATCGTATTTCAACAAAAAACTGAATCGTAAGAAGAAGAAGAATAATCAGCTGTTTACGGCGGAGCGTGTGAAATGGAAATATAAAAAATAAACAATTTTAATAAAAAGATAAACCTAGTGCAATTAAACTGATTAATAACTAAAATAAATAAGAAATTAATATTGCGTGAACTTTAAATAAACAAATCAGTTAAGTACAGAAAGGCAAACAAAACGTCAAACCAAAAGTAAGAAGTATTTGTGGCCGGACTATTTCAGTGTGAACAGTCCTGTCGCGCCGGAGGTGATATTTTAATTTTTTTTTTTTATATCATTGTCGCAAAACAAATAAAGTTTTTTTGAATTAATTTCAATACAATGTAGGAATCGACAGCACCGACATTGTTGTGGGAAGAGAAAAACAACGTTTTTCCTGCAATAAATTAAATAAAACTCACATTTCAGAAGATAAACAAAATAAGAAAAAATTACGTAGGATCATTAATGAAACCTTTAATTGAATTCTCTTTTAACTACACATTTCTTGAAGGGAAACAAACTAAAATCGAAAGACACTCCGCCACTAAATTAACTACTTACAAAAACGTAGCTACGCTCGTAAAAATTCCAATCGAAACGGAACGCAGAATATCAAAGTTGTCAAACGGACAAATTTTCAATTCGAATCGAAATGCAGAATAGGGGTGGGTGAATACGATGATGACTAACCTGTGTAATTACTTTTCAAATGCTACAATATAATTTTTTTTAAGTTGTTTTGTTTTTCTAATTATACTTTTTCTCTTTTTATTCGAAAACAAAATGAGCGCAATTATTTGTCTATAAACAATGTAAAACACCAAATTTTTAGAACTTAACAGTCACTATTAATGGATGACCTAGAGTTCGATTTGTAATCATATAAAGAACACAGTGCTGTACAGATAAATTTAGACATTTTTTGGAGCAAAAGAAGAAAAGGGTTGAAGTGTTTTGCTCATATGAAATATATATGGGAAAACATATAACAACACCATTGTTTTGTGCAAATCAAGGGTTTAGGGCCAAAACACCCCACTGGAAACGCGCTATTTGAAAGGATCATTTTCTTGATGTGATAACTATTTTTAAATACACAAAATGTTTATTAGGTACTAACATAATAGAACGCATTTTCTTTGCCGCAGCGGTCCCAAGTATTTTTAAATAATGATTAATATTACAAACATTTAGAAAAATTAAACCTGGGCCGTCGCATTCGTGATCGAAAAACTTTGACCGAAATTTTACATTTTGAGATCGCCGTACTTGATCGAATACCTTCACTCGAAATGTTATTCGATAGGCTAAGAGCTATCGTAAACATAGTCATATGTTTTGTATAAACAAAATTAAAATTGCATTGTAATTAATAAATAGTTTTTCTTTAAATAAATAATAAAAAATGTAAGTATTTACATATTAAACTTTATTTTCAAGAATAATAATATCAAAATCATGACCTTTTTGTTAAGGACAAATGTAAATAAAATAAATGGCAAACAAAAAGAGCTCATGGCACAATTTATGGTGGACCACCCGAGCTTGGCAAAAAATTTAATACCAAATTGTGGGCAAGGTAAAACAGTTGATAAAAGGCTATGGAACGAACTTGCAAACAAATTGAAGACGTACGGCCCACCTGTGAAAACTTTGTCGGTTTGGCGAAAAGTATGTTTATTTTTATAACACTTTGTAATCTTATTATAAACTTCATCCAATTTTTAAATTCATAGGTGTACGCAGACCAAAAACACAATGCTAAAAAGAAACTTTCTTTGAACAAGGAATCTAAAAGAAAAACCGGTGGTGGACCGTACGAAGAAGTGCTTTTATCACCAGCAGAAGAACAAATTATTCAAGCTGCAGGAAATGAAGCTGCTGTTAAAGGCGTCTCTAGCATTAAGACATTTGGCAAACCAAAAAGTCCAAATGAAAACAATTGTAATGAGTCCCAAAGCTTAAAAGCCTTATTATATGATAACAATAGTACGGAATCAGTAGACATGGCGGAAGAAATGCCAAGAATAAAAAAACTAAACTCTAAGGCTGAAACAAAATTAAGCCTTTTATTAATGTCAAATCCCTCTAAAAGTGCGAAATATCATTCTGATTTGATTGCAAGGCTAGATCGTTTAATAGAAATTAAAGAGAAATCGCTCAAACTTAAAGAGGAAGAGCATTCTGCCAATATGGCAATTAAAAGTGTTGATCTTCAAATAAAAACAATTGAGCTTGAAATGATTAAAAAAAAGCAAGGATAATATGTAACTAAATCATTTTTCCAAAAAGAACAAATAATTTAAATAGCTTTTAGCATCCGTTTTATAATAATTTATTAATTAATATGAATTTACTTTTTTTTTTACTATGTACAGTGCTGTGAAAAATAATAAAGCCACATACTGTTCTATAAATTGTATGTTTTTTAACCTTTTACAAAATATTTTTAGATCGAGTTTTTTTATGCATTATTAGTTAGTCTCTTTCTTATTGTAATCCCGTTATTTTTTCTGTAATTGAAGCAACATTTCTAAATATATCAGTGTTTGTATGTAAATAGGAGAAAAACAAGTGTGAAATAAAATAGAGCCAATTTTAAAGTTTGAAAAAAAAAATTAAAGTAAAACACAACTTTTGATTTTTTTTTAAGTGAGTAAAAAGACAGACTATATTATTTCTATTATAATTTTAAAAAATATTAAAAAAGTTGTTAACAGAATGTGCAGAGGAAAATACTGTAGCGTGGAGGGCCGAATATTGATAAAAAAAAGCTTCATCAAGAAGGTAATTCTCAAAGAAAAATAACTGAAATTATTGGATGTTCAAAGAAAATGGTAGAAAATGCTATAAAACAAGAAGATAATCAAGAAACAAAAGGAAGAAAACCTAAAATATCTGAAGCTTTAAAACGAAAAATACTGCTTTACGGGAAACGGGACCCCTTTGTGACGTCATCCGCCCTTAAAAACCAATACCAACTTGATATGGATACTTCTACAATACGGCGCACAGTGGCACATATTTTGAGAAGGCGGCCAAAAATAATTTTTTTTGTGGTTACCGATCTTAGTGTTTTCTTATTCATTTGAAAGTAAATACCAGTAAACCTCGAGAGGCAAAAATTTAGAACTCTGTTCCAACTATAACACACTGAACAGGGTGATCGAAAATAGACTTTCTGAATATTTTGTTAAAATGAAATTTTTTTTAGTAAATTCTAATTTTCAAATTTCTATAACTTTTTTGTTTTAAAAGATATCAAATCAAAATAAATTGTTTTTAATTATGCAGTTTGTTAGTTATCAGTGCTAGCAAAATAAAGTCGCTACGTTTTTAGAAGTTTTTAAATATTTTGTTTTAAAAAAGGTCAAAATTCTTCAAAAATCTCATGCTTAATAGGGCATAACTCCCTCCCGTCAAACCACTTCAAAAAGACATTTCTCTGTGTTATAGCCCAAAACCTCCCCTACACACCTATACCCCATTATATGTGCGCCAGGTTGCGCCCGTGTGCACCAGAGGAGTTTTTCTGACCAAAGGTCAGGTATTTTGTACAAAAATTATCAATACATACGAAATTTAAAATTTTTTTTCTACAGAGTTATTTTTGAATTATTTTAACTTTTTAACACAAAGGTATAGCCAAATTTTTTTCAAATCTCCTTGAAAGATGGCGTTTATAACTTTTGCGATGGAATCTAGTAATATACAAATGCACTATATTGTACCTATCACTTTTTCCAAATCTAAATATACAATGGAATTTTGGTTACCCATTAGAGTTGGTAATGGCAAATATATCATAAAACAATAAGATCATAAAGAATTATAAATCCAGAATAATTAAAAAGGAACTCTTAAATAAAATACGTGTATGCACATGTTTATTATGGCATTCTTTCAAATGTAAGCTTTATTATCACATAGGTACGGAAATGTAAGCTAATTCCTTACCTAATTGAATAACACAATTTTGTACACAAAAGATGGTCGCACACACTGCATGGGTTGATCTGTACCTGATTATTCTTAGTACTTGTTTATTTTTGCCGCAAAGGTTATAATGTGTAGCTGCATATTGGTAAAATTATTATATAAATTAAAAAAAAAAATCGTGTCCGTATTAGTATTAAAGTGTTCGCAAAACGAGATACGCATACTAATTGCACAAAAATATGCGAACACACAAATTAGGGCAGAAAATTTATATTCAACAAAAAAAGACATCGAAGTAAATTTTAAATTGTGTCTAACAATGATTGATGGAAAAGTTGCGCAAGTTTTAACGGAAACAAAGTCGTCGTCAAGCTGCATTATATGCCAAAAGACATCAAGGCAATTAAATCAACCTCCAGCACAAGGAAGCTTACGAATTTGGATTGTCGCCTCTTCATACTAGGATTCGTTTTATGGAGCATATTCTTAAATTGGGTCATGATTTGGAATTTGGTTCTTCAGGCGTAACCATAAGAAACAGTATATAAAATGCAGAAAAACGAAAGAAAAAAAGAACAAATTCAAGAAAGATATCTTCAGCTAGGCCTTATAATCGACCAACCTAAACAAGGAGAAGGAAATTCGAATGATGGAAATACTGCAAGAAGATTTTTTTCCGATCCAGAAACTGCATCATCTATCACAGGTGTAGGTTATGAGGTAATAAGACGATTCAAAATCATATTACAAGTCTTAGCATGCAGCAGAAAGATAAATGCAAAAAAATTTGGAGATTACGCCAATAAAAGAGCTGCACTTTACAATGAAAAATACTCTTGGAGATATACATATGTCTTCAACGGTTCATAAAATTTTGTATCATGGGGAACAAATCATTCAACATAATATGCTACCAATAGGAGATCTGTCTGAAGAAGAGCAAGAAAAAAGGAACAAAGACTACAAATTCTTTCGCGAACATAGCCCAAGAAATATGTCTAGATGATGTACTAACGAAGACCTTATCACCATTTTGTTGTGTACTTCAGATCCATATATGACCAACATTCGACAAAAATGGAAAACAACTGCAGTCGAATTAGAAGGGGAGCCTAACAACTATTAGAAGATGAAAATCAATGCTATTTAGAAGAAATTTTTACTAAAATTGCTTAATTTATAGAGGCTCTTTGATTTGAAAGTATACGTATGCATGTAAATTAATCAATATTTATTTTATAAATTGTTATAGAAATATTTAAAAATAACATTTTAACTAAAATAGGATTCTTTCATTAAAACTTTTCGTTATTAAGAAAATTTTAACTTTTGAAAAATTTTAAATTTTTTATTTCAAAAGGCTGTTTAAAAAAACAACCTTTGGCCCTTGTTGCTTTTAAGTTTAAAAATATTACGGGGGCCAAAATTTGGCGTTTCCTGACAAGATTTAGTTTACAAAACTATTAATAATTATAATTTGTAACAATAAGAATAGGACATTTCAAAAAAAATTTTTTTAAAAGTTTCAACACTCCTCTTTTATACTCAAATTCGATTAATAATGGTAACGAATATTAAACCATTCGTAACTTTTTTATTGTCCGTCGACTTTTGTGCTTGTTATCAAAAATGAAAGTCTAAAATCCCACCTACCAAATTGAAAAAAAAGCATATCAAAATTCTAATCCAATCAAAAGTTACGAATTTTTTACCGCCTTCTCGCCGAATGTGCC
The DNA here is from genome assembly GCA_963932375.1 of Phania funesta. Lineage (NCBI taxonomy): Eukaryota > Metazoa > Arthropoda > Insecta > Diptera > Tachinidae > Phania > Phania funesta. Next base: position 93,764,494 of record OZ010652.1, on the reverse strand, counting down.
ACTGTGCGGCGTATGCTCCTTAAAAATTATTTACATGCAAGAAGTGCAACAAAGTGCAATATTAAACAAAGGAACACGTAAATTGGCCCGTATCTAAATGACGTAATATTTTGTGGTCGGATGAGACCAAACTAAATTTATTACTCGGATGGAGTTCTCTTCAAGTTCGGAGACCCAAAAAATAAAGAATGTAGTCCTCAATATACCATTAAAATCGTTAAACATGGAGTGGGTAATATTATGGTATGGGGATGTTTTTCGTATTATGGAGTTGGACCCTTATATCGCATACAGGACATAATGGATGCAAAACTTTATACAAATATTTTAAGAGAAGTCATGATGCCTTATGCTGAGTGGGAAATGCCGCTTCAATGGATATTCCAACAGGACAATGATCCTAAACATTCATCGAACTTGGCAAAGGCATGGTTCGGGGACAACCATGTGAAGGTTTTGGGATGGCCTTCTCAGTCACAAGACCTAAAGCTCATCGAAAACTTATGAGGCGAGGTAAAAAGATGTCTTAGAGGAAAGAATCCATCAAATAAAGATGAGCTGTGGACAATGGTTGAGACTGCATGGAAGAACATTCCAGTTATGACTTGTCAAAAGCTTGTAGACTCTATGCCGAAGCGCTGCTTCGCATTAATAAAAAATAATGGTAGTTCTACAAAGTACTGAGGTAGTATTAGTCGTTATATAAGCAATTATTTTATTAAACATATTATTTACTTTATTTTTTTAATAATTTGGTCAGATGCTTCTATTTTTTTTCACAGAGAAAATAAATGTATACAACGAATTTTTTTATTTTAATTTTTGAGGCAAAGAATTCAAATATGTAATTTGTTTTTTTTTTATTATAATAATACCTAATAAAAAACAACAAAAAAGTTTAAAGAAAATTACTGAGTAAATTTTTTAGTATTGAAATTGAGGTTTGGTGGCTCTATTATTTTTCACACAACTGGCACATTTGTATATCTAGGTACTTTGTAACGTATGCATACGCTGTGCAGCGCTGCGGACACATTGCCAAAAGACGCCATTTTTTCTAGGCTATAACGAATCCTTTTGTCATTTATAAGAATTTACCATCTTCTTTTACGGATGCTTTGGAATGTACATCCTTAAAATAGGCATCAGCCGAACCTTCTGCTGGGTTCCTATATGGTGTAATACACCACGGCTCTAGTGGATACCCGCAGTCGCCTGCAATTTAAAATCATAGTTTTTAATTAAGAGTGGACGTATTAGCTATAAACCTTACCTAAAACCCAAACGTTCTTGGCTGTATTGTTGGCGTGTAGCTCTTTTAAAAAATTTCTTTCAGCGGAATGTTTCCACACAAACGAATCATTGCCGTATTGGAAATTGATTGCCAAAATTTTGTATTCATGGTGACATATCTAGAAATACGAGTTTATATATGTTTTAACAATAAACTAAAATTTTTCTACAATATAATGGAAACTTACCACCATAGAATTAAGACTGTGGAATGCTCTTCGATTAAAAAACGTATGTTCATTATTGGATCGCCTCTGCAAACCAAAATGTGCGTCGTCTACACATCCTATAACTATATATAACAAGAAATATGAAACACTATTTTAATATTTAATCATTTTTACTAACCTTCCGGGATCTTATACTTTTCCATGAATGTATTCATACATTCATATGAGTGGAGAACTTTATAAAAGCGGGGTATCGTTTTGCCTCCAATTCCTTTACACATTCGTTAACGTACTTACATACAGTACTTTTGCACATGACCACTAAATAATCATTTCCAACGACGTACTGGCAACTTCCAGCGGCTAAAAGTGACAGTGTAGCTGCTAACTGAAGTTTTGGTGGTACGGCTGTTGACATGCCGCTTGTTAAGTCTAGTTGAGACAATACAAAGCTAGAAGCTTTCTTTGTCAACCTAAATCGTTTTTTAAACCTAAAAGCATTCACATAGATTTATATACATCAGAAATTTATTTACTCAATATAATTTAAATATTCCATGACACTTCATCTTCTTCAGCAGATGACACTTTCATCTTCTTCATCAGATGAAGACAAATAAAATAAAAACAGGGAATCCATTTCTGCAAAATATAAGTAATTGGAAATTAAAAAAATATTTAAGTATTAAGAGTTTTACGTTTACTTACCTTTATTTTATTATTTCTTTGTTTACATTTTATAAGAATCATATGTTTTTATTCTATTACAAAGCAAACAAATCTTTTACATTTTTAAACAAATTTCCATTCGAACGCTATCGAATGCTGCAATCCGGTTATTCGATACGTAACGAAATTTTACTCGATGCGCAAACTTACTCGATCACGAATGCGACGATTTGGCCTCTGGTTTTTTTTAAAGCTTTTTGCATCATTTGAATTATTTATTTATGTAGGTTTTCTGATTCTTGGATGAGCTTTATTTATTTAAAAAAAAACGTAAAAAAATTGGATGCCCCTTTTTTTACCTTTTTGTACAAGTTTTTCTATTTAAAATGACTTTTTGTGCAACTTTTTCCAAATTCCCAAAATATACTGAGTTTTAATCGAATTTTTAATTTTCTGCAGCTATTTTTTGGCTATCGAAAATTTTCTATTAAAAATTGTATTTATAAATTCTAATAATTTATAGATTGATTAAACTTTTTATTTAAATTCTTTAAAAATTTAATCGATATTCTTATTTTATTGAAATTAATCGATTACCTTATTTTTAAAATCAGTAGTTTTGTTTATTTTTTTGCTTAAAAAAGAAAATAAAATATTACCTTTTCTTTTTAGATGCCCATAACAACCCCTGCCAATACCAACAGTCCGCAAACATATACTATTGTGCAACAAGGCAATAGTTGGGTGATGAGCAGTTCTACCAACAATAATAGCACGAATATTAAGAATAGTTCGACAACAAATTCATCAACAATAGCAGCACCAATTGCTAGTGTACCGCAAGTGGCTGGTCAGACACGATCAGCCAGCAGTGCTGTTGGCTCAATTATTTCAAATAAACCATCGAAAACACAAATTCGTTATCACTAAAGGAATGTAAGATCCTCAATAATGCCATAATAAGCAGCTTCACACATTTAAAGCCCATTACAGCAGTAGCTTCAAATTACCTTACAATAACGTAAAAATCAAGTGGACAACTGAAAACAAATTGTGATATAAATTCTATAGCTGAGATTCTCCTTTCAGTCTCAAAGTATGGAACGACTTCACTGTAAATGGTTCATTCAACTAAATATACTATATACCACAATGTATGTATATAAATATTAAGAGAATTGATTTAAAGTTGAACCTGTAAGAAAAACATGCAACGGGGTTTCCTCGATTAAAAAGCATTTTTTTCTTTTGTATATAATTTATTGTATTTAATTAAGTAATTAGGATTATAATTAGTTTTTGTTATTATTCTTGGAGTAACTTAAACGTTTAAAATAACATTTAAAAGCTTGTTTTAATGAAACGAATTAGATTCTAAGCGAGAGTATGTTCTTGAATTGCATAAATGTTATAACAAAAAGTAGGTTTTGATGTAAATCTCACAAAATACTTTTGCAACATAACAATATAGTTTTGTATATCAGTGTATAAGCAAAAGTGGTGTGACTTTATTTGCCGTTGTAAAAGAAAAATAAAAATTCGGTTTTTCCTTTTTATTTAACTTGCTTTAACGTTCACACACACGCATTAGAACGCAAACAAAATTTTGCGTACAGGCAAGTATTTCGTCTCTCTACAACTTTTTCTGGTAACTTATAAAAGCAGACTTGCAGCAAGAACCCATGCCGTGCCGTGCCGTGCCTCATTAAAACAGAACTTGAATAATAATGTGAAGTCTTTTTCCTTGGGGTATTCATCCATATTATATTGTATTGTGTAAAGTCAGGCATGAAAATACTTTTCATTTTATCTAAGGACACATTAAACTATTGAAATTTATAATTCTTTTTATAAAGACAGAAAATAATTCGTTCATATCGCTTCAGATTTGTCATCTTATAAAAACACGCTGTAAGTAAAAGAAAGAAGGAATTTTTCATTATATATTTGTTACATTGTACGTAAATATATATATTTGTTTAAATTTTAGACTTACCAGTACCCCGTCTATTAATAAATATAATATTTTATTTTATTTAAGCTAGAATTGTTATTTAAGCTTTTATTAAAGGTATAATTTAAATTTATTAAAAGGAAAAGCACCTTATCATCAAGGTATGTTATCAGCAGCAAGAATAAATAAAAAGAGTTAAAAATTTAAAAAAAAGATATATTGTTAAGTTATGGTCAGTGGTTAGCCTTATTTCGTTAAATAGAAAAACAAAACAATTTTAATTCGCTTTTAATAAGTAATTACTGGAATGCAAGGCTTCTAATCGTTCTCTTTTTGAGAAGGTGTTACCCACTACGGCGATGCTAATCACTGAAGTCATGCGCTCAACGCCAACAAAGCCACTTTTTGCCATACTGAACATCTGGAGGTAAGCTAACTTATTGGCCAAGAGACTTCAGTAAGCTGCGAGACCTTATCGTATAATCTATCTTCGGACCATTCACCTACAATAACAGTTTTTTTTTCCTTTATTTCATACGTAGATAAAAATACGAATTGGTAGAAATATGAAATCTATGTGAGCACTCATCTAATGCAAAACATCTTTTTGAGAAGCTTAGATGTCAAGACACAATAAACTTATGTCAAACAACTTTACGTTCCAAACTGTGACAGCAACACACTCCGCTATTGAGATTATAGCCTCTTAGGAGCTGTAAGGCACTTAGTATTTCCTATTGCCTACGAATCCCCACTAAGACTTAAAAACCGCACATGGGTTACAAACTCAATTGAAAAGGTAAATGTTTTCGCTAATCATTTAGAGAAATTGGTTTTCACATCACATAGCATAAACAGTTGCACCACACCAATTATCAGCGACACTTTGAATGATTCTATGAAATTTCAGTTATGCTTACTAAAAAAAATCAGTTCAATATCTTGGAAAAATCGCCCGGACTTGATCGTGTTACAGGATCAATGATAAGCACCTTACCTGATTCATCTGTAAGAATGTGGTTTATAATTGCGAGTAGGTTTCTTCCTATGCTCTTGGAATATGTCTGAAATTATCGTGATCGCTAAACCAGGAAAGAACTCATGTCAAATTATATCTTACCAATTAACCTACTCTCAGTTTTATCGAAGATATTTGACAAAAAAGTTCTCCACGAGCTTAAAACCTTATCTCAATGAAAGAAACATCCCGGATCATAAGTTTGGTTTTCGAGCAAGACATAGTACCGTTGTGCAAGTTCATAGAATTGTTACAGTTATTAGATCCGCATTTAAAAATAAGCAATACTGTTCAGCTTCATTTATAGGAATTTGCTAACTGTTTGATAAAGTCTGCCATGATGGGCTACTCACAAAAATAACTCGAGATCTACCTGAAAACTCCCACAAACTTCTTAACAGCTAATTAACAGATAGAACGTTTAAAGTAAGGTCAAAAGATAAATTTTTTAAAAAAGGGAAATGCTCTGCAGGAGTCCCTCAGGGTACTAACAAATAATCTATACAGCGTCAACGTCAGCGCTTGCGGATACCACTGGATTTATAAGATATATCCAAGAGGCGAAAGTTGATACCGAACAACTTCAGACTCATATGAATGCGCTAGACGACTGGCTAAACAAGTGCAGAATAAAAGTAAATCCATCGAAATTTGTTCATGTAGAGTTTTCCCTCAAAAAGCAAAATTGTTCACGTATAACAATAACAACGGCTTATATTCCGGCGGAAGACCACGTTAAATATTTGGATTTCCACCGAGATAGCTTGGTCCTGCCATATTCAGCCAAAAATAATGGCCGTAAAACTGCGAACAAATCAACTAAACGGACTAACTCAAGCTTGGCTTCGGAATAAAATGTCCTCTTATACACTTCCGTTATAAAGCTAATATGGTCATGTGGCATTGAGCTGTGGGGTACTGCTTGTGCATCAAACATTCAGACGTTACAAAAGAGGTAGTCTAGAATTTTACGACTTATCATGTATGCACCTGGTATATAAGAAATAAAAATATCCATAGAGATATAGAAGTTCCCACTAACCTTGAACATGCAAAAACGTACCCGCCAAAATCCGTAAACATATTAGTGCTCTATCCCAACACTCTTGTAAGCAATTTATTACAATTTTACGGGCACCAGAGACTAAAAAAAAAACTGACACATGAACCTTGGCAAGACGATAGAGATAAGATTTGAATACTTATTGCAATTTTCTGTTAGAAAGATTTAAAAAACTAAAATTATATCTGAAAAAAATGCTAAACTGGTTACCAGTGGATCTGCTGACCAGAAAGATGGCCTTCAATACGACGGTAACGCTAACCGCCACTAATGAATGGAGCTCTAGACTATGGGGCCTTTCCAGTATTGATACGTACAGCGGTCTCCCTTGTGAGATAAAATAAGACAATCCAGTTGTCGTCAACACATAATAATGCTGACTTACGCCGTTGCTGTTATCGAAATTCATCGATGACTGTCGACACATATTCGGCATTTTCTATTAAAAATTGATGCTTATGTTGTATTGAATCTAAGCTCATTTTGTCACTAATGGTCCATGCGAGGTTCAATGCAAGTACCATCTACCCGAGGTCCAAACGATAATGTAATAGGTGGAATCTAATGCTCTGGTGTTGTCCTTATGACAAAAAAAGTAAGATCTATCAGAAGGTAGGATGCAATGTTGGATCAAACTATGGGAAGAATTAGGAAATTACTTATATCCTTTAATTATTGTATGCTTTTCTATACACACCGAAAACCTGGAAGGAGGTAAGGTTAATTACTGGACTCGCAAAGTCGACATGGTTTAAAGCAGGATTTCAATGAAGCACTTAAGTTCACAACATGCATATGTCAAAGGTATATCAATATAAACAGCTTTGTACGAAGTAGTGCACTACATGATAAGAAACAATATGCACTCGCGATTAGCATTCATATTGAGAGGGCGTTCAATATCGCGAGGACCGAAACACATATCCAATCGTTAGATCAGTTTTAGATTATAGGAATAGGTGGATTAGTAGCGGCTCTCACGAAATAAATATCAGAGATAAGGTGGAACGCGTAAACTCCACAGGGAGTTACCCACCGTAGGCGTGATAAAATCCCTACGGTGGGTAATCACAATACAGAGTCTACTAAGAGCCTTAATCGATAAACCATTTCTACCCGTCTGCTATACAGACGAAATTGTAATACTTCTGAGGGGAAATCCAAGTCTGTTACGCAGAAGGGCTGAAGAAGTCGTGAATATAGCACAATCAAGGGGGTTGAATTTAAACCCGAATAACACAGAGAAATGTTTTTGTAATGCATTGTAATAAACTCAACCAGCTTAATTTAAATACTTAGGAGTAATCGTGGCTAGTATGGTGGACGACAGTAGAGAAGCAATGTAACATAGTTAACTTACAGATGGTTCAACAAACACGCTGCCTTGGAATAAACCGTGCAATTAGCACCACACCAACAAGGCCGTGGGGTGATATATTAAATATCCAACCAATAGAAGTCCAAATTAAATATTAGGCGCATCTTACAGCAGCACGAGTACAGGCGATGGGTGAGAGGATCAATCGAGTTCACGAATTACGACATCAGAAAATATGGAAGGAAATGGTCGGTTACATGAAAAGCGCCGAATCAGAGGACCTGATGCCTGAAACAAAGATTATAGCAAATTGTGAGACACTGATACCAGACAGACACTAACGGTTAAACGGAACCCTAGCACAGATATTTCACAGACGGCGCCAAGCTAGAGGATAGGATGTGTTTGGGGATCTTTATTGAGGAACCAGTGACCGATACGACTTCGGCTTCTGGATCATAACACGGTCATTCAAGCGGAAGTTCGGGCGATCACGGAGTATTTGAACAGCGTCAGAGGTACTGACACGCCTGTGGAAGTTAACATTTTTACGGACAAACAATAGTTAGAGCACTAGAATCGCGTAGGGTTGGATTCAGGACGAATGCAAAATAGCGATAAACGACATGCCATGGTAGACTGTCTAGTGGTCTAGCAATCAAGCCTAGAGAGCTCTAGCTCATACAGCACTGAGAAATGAAGACATGGTAGGTCAAATAACAAAGACAAAGCTATGTGGAGACCCAAACGGGGATACAGCAAGACGGTTTTTGCGACTAGTAAAATCTTAAATTAGTAAGATGCTGAGTGTACTGACGTGTAATTTGGGCTTTCGGGCACAATTACATACGTCGTATTGGGTGGCCGATAGTGATGAGTGTAGAGCATGCCGGGAAGATGTCGAGACAATGGAATATTACGTGGCCGACACTTTACCCGACATACCTCATTTGGGAAACATTGACTGGCAACTACTTACGAGTTTTGTTCGGGCAACAGAGTTCCCATGAGGGTGGAGACTTTTAAAATGCAGAACGGGCCGAAGTACTGGCCTATGTGTATGCCTACGGACAAGGGACGAATTGTCCTCTCCCCTCAATATATCCTAGCAGTACAACAATCTACAACATTTTACTAAAGGACAATAAAATTAGAGACATATGTATCTGTCGAATGGAAGATTAATGTTCAATTTTTTATTTAATAAAAAAAAAACCATTATACAGAAATACATATCATTCATTTGATTAGTGATGAAAAAAATAAACAAACTTAATTGTCATTTCCCTAGTGATGACACTAAAACTATCGAAAGATGTAAGATGAAACCTTAGAACCTAAGAACATGTTTTAAACATGTAGAAAGGTGTTGAGTTTTAGCCCTGTATAATTCTTATGGGAAGTTGTTAGCATCTACGAAAATTGATGGTAGATGTTGGTCAGTATAAAAAGGCTGTTGCGAATAGTATTTTATTGTCCCTTTGTATGACCTGCATTCGACGTTTGATCATCGCTGGCTATCGAACAATGAATATCGAATCTTAAATTCGTATTATAAACACTTGCGAAATTTTTTGGCGTATTAAGTTTTCTGTAAACAGAAAGTTGTTCTTGATCAGTGCGAATTAATTATAAGATGGGAGCTAATTCGCTTTAGCTGTTGGAAAAAGTTGACCCAATATCAAAATGATTCGACTAATATGAAGAAAAATAAAAAAGAGACAAAAGCAAACAATTGAATATTTTTAAAATCTTAAATATATTTATTTTTTTAAATTCATAAATTTTATTTGAAATTTATAATTATATTAACAGTATTTGACGTTAGGCTGTGAAGAGCAAATACATCAGCTATCTCATGAGGGCACCTTCGCCTTGCTTTTGACGCTGCAGCTAGTGATGGCAACATTAATTGAAGAAGAACGATAAATAATCGATTATTTTGTTGTGATTGAAAAATTAATTGTATCAAAAATGTATATTTCGATTTATCGATTATTTCCAAATTAATCGAAAAATGCATACACAATAAAGGCCGGTAAAAACTTGTTTTCTTGTCAAATGCTAACATTTTTTTGTGGCAAATCAATTAAAAATAACCATTTTGAGCCAGTTTTAACGCCGGTTTAGAAATACGAAAAAAAAAAACATTTTTGCTGGCAGCATCAACTCTACTAAACCCAAGAATTAAACAAAATCCATTCGCGAGATCCATTTATGCGATTATGAGAGACGTAGGGAGTGTCTTCTATTGATGTTAATCTCAATTTATGATCGTACCACAAGTCTTTCGATCACAAGCTTAAAGGAAAGGACAATAGCGCATGTGTCTTAAGGTTTATATACTTTCACAAAGATATTGTGTTCTGAATGGCAGTTCTGTACCATTGACTATAACGCACCTTTCTAGGTTGTAATTTTTAAATTCTGTTTTAAAGAATTAAAATTAAGAAATCTCCTCCTACACTCTGCACCAAACAAAGAATTTTACTAAACTTTTTCTTGCTCTTTTTGCAATACTTTTAATAATTGTTAATAAAATTTATGATCATTTTTAACTGAATCATGGTTTGATTTTCCGAGAGGGCGATTTGCTATAAATATTTGAAACGAATTTCCGTCATTCCTTGTCTATTTTTTGTGTTCCGATCGATTATTATTTTGCTGTCACCCCTATTATGCATGTCGGCGTCGTTGGAACAAGCGTTATAGTCAGGATTTAAAGCGGCTTCAGATTGAAAAACTTAAATTAGCAAACGCATGAATTTTAATCGCTAATTGCGGTTAGTTTTTTTTCTTCCTATATTGGACTTATTTTTTGTTGTTGTTTAACATTAGGATGTTTTCTTAAACATAAACAAATCTTGGAAATAAGAGTGAATTTAAATTGTAAAAAATTTGTTTTTATTTTGGGTATTCATTGCAAACATTACGTAAAGCAGTACAAAACTTTGCAATTATTGTGGCTCTATAAGGCTTAAGGTCAATCTCACAGGTACACCGCAGGATAGGCGCAATCAGGGCTTAAAATTCGCCTGAGGAATGAGGTGTGATGATGCGAAGGGTAAATATATGTTTTCCCTAATTTTATAGTAGGCTAAAGATTTATGATTTTTTTCGTAGGTCGTTCCTCGTCATTATGCATGGTCTTGGGCCGAATACCTGTTATAACCGGCGGTGACAACGCGAACTGCAGATGACTGCGGTGACGTGGCTGCGTTAGCTGCGGCGTTGATTTTTTTAAATACCTTTTTTGCTTTTATTGCCAGAATTGTTTATCTTGCAATTTTTAACTGTTTAATTTTGTATTTTTTTAATCTTAATTTATAAATTTGTAGTTTTAAGTTACTTATTTTAATTTTTTTATTTTTGCTTGGTAGTTTTAATTAAGCCTTTAAATGTTGAAACTTTAGTTTTATGTTGTAAAAATTTTAATTTTTAGTTTTTAAGTATGTATTTGCAAACGTTTACCTCTTTAAATTTTACCCTTTAGTTCTAGTTTTGTATATTCAAAGTTTCGTATATTTATCACCACAAAATCAATATTTTATAAAAAAAAATATCGAAATTTTAACAAACCGTGCGCGTTTCAGCAAGAATGATTTAAGAACAAGATAAAAAAAGTTCGCAATTTCTTTTTGAGCACAATTACGACCTTTCTCATCAGTTTGATGCGCTGAAAAATACTAGATTTAATCGAAAAATATTAGACAAGCCAAAAAAAAAAAAATCTGTAGGTAAAAAAACCAGTCATATTGAGTACGTTAAACTCTTTGGGGATATAATAGTTTTTTTTTTTTCAAAATATAAAAAAAATTCAAATATGTACTTCCATGTATAGGTCTATACTATGATTTAAGTATCAATTCCGAAGCTTTAATTGAGTACTAGTTTAATGTTTCACACACCAAATCTTTTTAATTCATTAAATTAAATAATTTTTCTTTTCTTAACGTTTCAAAGCTAAATCTTAATCAATATCCAATTTCTTAAAGTTGCCTTCTATACCAAATAGATCGGAGGCACTTTTTGGTTTACCCCGACGCAGGTATTCATTAATGCGATGGGTTTGTTCATATTCCATTATATCTTGGCGATTGTCACGCAATTTTTTGTAAACTACATCTGCAAAAGGCAAATCATAAACTTGAAAGGCTAAAAATACATCTGAATAAATTTAAAATCGAACCTCTTAACTTCAGCATTTCCATTTCCGGACCATCGTAATCTTTGGGTAAAATTTCTTTGGGCACAAATTTGTAAAAGTCCTCCAGGGTATTGTGCAAATATAAAATACTCAGTAGTTCTTTTTTCATAAACGGATTCATTAAGGCTAATATTTTATCCATAAATGGAACGATATTGATAAAATGGAATCCCACGAGACGCATTGGAGCGGCATCCTAAAAATAAATTAAATACTATTTGACTAAGAAGATCGCTGTTGACAGTCTACTTGTGTTCAATCAACGTTGCCTGAACAGTCGTTCGCACAACGTTGTCTCCCATCACACAAACAATATACACACAGCCAAAATAAAAAAATATGCATGTATGCGTAAGACTGTGAAAGCCCGTACATATGTATGTACACTATGCTGAAAACAAGGAAACAATCTTGATGAAAAGCAAAATATGCTAAAATTGAGCAGAAACATCTACACGTATTCTCCACATAGAACACCGCGAACAAAGTTATTTTAGTTATTCTGCAGACGGACGCATGGACAGAAATTTCTAGCTAGTCAAGGTGGTATATGAAACGGCTTTAACTTTTATATCGACTACACACGAGAGAACATTAAACGATACACGTGTTAGAAACTTATAACGTCTTCGTTTCTGAAATAAAATGTTACCTTGTTAAAGTGTACATGCCTAACACCTCGTTATTATTTGGGATATTTTGCCATTAATAAAATGTTAAATTTTTTCAAGAAAACAAAATTCACATTAGTTTAGTTTTTTGATACAGACGATGGAACCAAAGAGGAAAACATAAACGAAACATGAGTTAAGTTTACTATTAACATGACATTACGACTGCTTTCAAAGAACTAACCCATTAAAACACGTAAACATCGTTACAGACGATGAAACATTTTCAAATTTCAAACTTTTGATTATTTGGGAACCCAAAAGTGAACAATATCGCTATAGATAATGGTAAATTATAGGGATGATAATGTTTTCTCTAATGTTCCCTCATGTCTAGTCGTTATTACTAATTAGTATTCCCTTTGTAGCCGTTGACATTTCTTATTCACGGTTGTATTGACATATATTTGATATCCTGTAAGGAAATTTGACGCCGATATTGTATTTAGTTGACTCTGATTTTGTAGCCGCCATTTCCTGTAACGACTTGAAGTGATTTGAAACAGCTTTCAGTGTTAAAGTAGAAAATATAAAATGAAAAAAATTATTTCATAATCGCAAATCAATTTGAAAAACTAGTGGAAGATTTGCGGAAAAATGCATCACTTGACGGAAGATTTCGCAGGTGCATTATTCCGAGTGATTATGCATAACATTCCGATAAAATATCTACAGCATTAAATGTCCCTGGCTGCTCAGAAGATTTGGAAATGCTTGTTGGAAGGTAAGGAAATCATGGACGTAAAGAGTTTTAACAAAATGTAGCTGGCAGTTTGATTTGTTTGGAAATGGACGGTACACTGGCTCTTCACAAAGTAGATGTTATTGCTTCCAAGACAAGCTTAAAGGCGTCTTTATTAAAAAGAAAGTAACTTTCAAACCTTTTGAGGAAACAAGACAAGAAACATTTTTAATATCAACTGACTTTGATTTTGTCACTTTTTACTTGATAACTGTCTAAGCAGCCTTCCTAATAATATTAGATTTTGTTACTATTCTTCATTAATACAAATTAACCATGAACAAATGACGCCGTGGCCAGGACGTTATGGTAGAATGTAGCGTAAAAATCTACAGAAAATAGACTTTTACGAAACGAACGACAAATATTATCACGTTCCAAAAATAAAAAGCTGACACACTTGTTTTTGATTCGGTACGATTTAAATAACTAACACCAATATTTTAGAGATACTTAAAGTTCTTAAGTAAAACGATACGAATCTACTAACTCTAAACATTAGAGAATACCATAGGGTTGTCAAACTGATCGACGTCGAAACAAACCGGTGTTGACTCAAAAACAATGGCGATATCGACTACGACAACTAGAATATAACATTAATCCTGGACCGTTCCAGAATAAAATTATGCGGATATACATTTGTAAAATTGATCAAAGATGACCCTTCGTTACAGCAAACGATAATTTCAAAAGTCTTGTTTGAATCGAAAAAATTTAAATATTGGCTGACCAAAAAAGTTTTCGATGTTTATCGCAATAACATTACAGTATTAGCCATCGATCGCTGTGAGGCCAATCCAAGCTAATTTTTTTTAATTTGACTAAAATTACGCGGATTCCAACCCAAGAACAATCGAAATACAAATCTGATACGAATTTTGTTCGATTCTCATAAAAATTAATAGGGAATGATCATCTACATGAGACCTGTAATGCACCTAAGTACATTTTAATGCTCTTCCAGCCCAAAGAATATTCTTAGTAACGTGACCTATTTCTATCTCAGCAACTGCGTAAATTTACAATATTATCGCACTTGCGTATGGGAAACTTCTCTCCTGGTAGTTCAAAACCCCACACATCGTCTTGTCGATAGCGTTGTGATTCGTATATTTTTCATCTGTGATGTGTGATCTATAAAATTAAGGAATGTCCTTTGTTTGAAGCACACGTTATCCTATATTACAAGGATCTTAATACATTATTTGAGCAGACAACTTAAAATGTGTGTCAACAATGTTGGCATTTCGACTGCATTACTGCACTGCATCTGATTCGATCGATCTTATGGGTGCAATTTTGCCCAGTTACAATAGTTACACTTAAGACCCATCTGAAGACTTTAGTCCCACATACATAAATAATACTGCTAACAACAAGGCTTCAATTCATTGGACTTTTGTCTTTATCCAATAAACAAATCGTTGTACCATGTTGGCGCTAGCCTCTACTTTAAAAATATCAGGGACTTAAAACAGTAATTATTTTTGAATTTCCAACCAAAACAACAAGTCGGCACAAGAAATTATCGGAGAACAATTGTCAAACTTATTTTTTTTTTTGCAGAAAAAAGTGTTCTTTTCTCTGAAAATTCAAAGCTTGGAAAAGGGGAGATACATTCAATTAAATCAACAAATAATATTTGTTTCTACAAAAAAAAATTAAAAATCAAGAAATAACAATTACATTTTGATTTGTATGAAAAATGTCAACTCTTCCGGCCCCTGGAAAATATTTTCAATTCCACAAATTCAAGTTTCAGATTAAAACCACTTTTTTCATTTTATACAATATCATCTGACCTGCAAATAAAATAAAAATTTCTTCATTTGCAATAAACCGATGCGTGCCACATGCCCCAATGTGCAGCCTTTAAGATCAATGACAATTATATGACCTGGACGCAGACCATCTTCTTGCAGCCAAAGATCAAAGATCAAACTGTATCTAGAAATAAAAAAAGTATTTAAACTTTGAATTATTAAATGGCAATAGATAGAATTATTAAGGCTACTCAATTAAAGCGCTTCCAATTGCCATTTGTGCAATTGCGCAAGTTTACGAGACTTGATTCATGAAGCGCCGTTTTCAACTTTTTTGAAACTTTGAACAATGAATGCCAATTTTATACAAAAGTCAAATTATACAGGCATGTCACAAATTCCTTTCGGAATTGAAATGATTCCGTAGTTACCATTCCGTTCGGAATGGTTTTAGATTCTATAGATTTCGTTCCGATTCATTAAACCGAAAAGTATTAAATATGGCAATATATCGACGAATGTAGCAAAACAAAAAACAGCTGATTTTAAAGTCAGCAAAAATTTTAAAAATATTTGTGTGGAAGTGCCAAAAATCAAAATACTAAAATAACGAATTCCGTTTAATTTTTTTCTTTTTTATAAAGCATTTAGAAAAATGTAAATCTGTTATCAAAGTTATATCAAAGTAAACTTATTTTGGACAGATAAAATAATAAAACAACATCCTTTAGTAATTAAAAGATGTTCTATGTAATTTATACACCTAGAAAATGCTTATAATATCAATTCCACATAGGAAATTCGAAGTGGTTTCATTCCGGAAAATTTGTTCGTTTTACGTTTTCTATAGAAGCAAAATACGGAATCAATTCCACTTCCGAACGGAATTTAGCTCTGTGACATGGCTGATAAAACAATTTTAATTAAAATCTAAAAACACAAAAACTGGGAAAGTTTTTCAGGTTTAAATGTAAAAATTTCCAAAAAAAGAGGAAAAATAATAATAGATAAATGTTTGAAGAAATCGTTATTAAACCTGACCTCCTAGGTCAGGTTTAGTCCATTTTTTCCCTGGTTCGAATGGGTGTGCAATCTCCACTATACCAAACCAAAATAAGGTCCATGCATATTGTAGTAACTCGGTGCTTCGAGCGAAGTTCCGAGGAATCCCCTTTTTATGTGAGCTACGTGTCTGGTAACGTGTCAAGCATGAAATACTGGGTTTATAATTGTGTGCTAGGTATGTGCACAGAAAATGTATCATTGTTCCAATGTACTAATTTCATGCCCTGCAGAAGATATTGTTTGCTCTAGCTATTTAAAATATATGCACTGTAATGGAAAATTTTCCGGGTCACCCCAGCAAATTTTTGTAGTCTCAAAATGCTTTGCATAATCCAAGTTTATTTGCAGTAATCCTCTGGCTTTGAATGCCACAGTATGTTCGCCTTCATTACCAAATACCTGGCCTGACCCTCAGATGATGCGCAGTCTCCCTTTTACCGAGTAGTCGTTCATCGCTCCTTTTGCAGACCTATAACGTACTTGTTCTTAATCTTTCGGACTCAATTGACTTGATAGTAATTTGGCTATCAGAGAAGATGTTGACATCTGCTGGCCTTATACACTCCGCGTATTTCTGCTTAGAGGGCCGTGTTATGGTTAGGAAGTCAGAAGTGTACCGAAGAGCCGTACGTGCAGCAATTCATCGCCAAAGGTATTTGCGATAGGGTTTAACCAGGAGCCTCTGTTTGGTATCCATGTTTTATAGTTAGATAGTACTTGCTATTGCTAACAACAACAAAAAATAAGTAAGAGAGGACTGTATCGAACCTTATATACCCTTCACAAAGTATGACTACAGATTTTTTAGGTGCAAAGGATTGTTTGAGTTACTTAATTTTGCCTCCGGTTTTGGACCTAAAATATAAACATTTTCGATCGGTGCGTTTTTCTTTTCCCTGAATGCTTATCAATTTTTGATAAATTCTCGATTTTTTTGTGAATTCTAGATAATAGCGAATTTGGCTTATAGTAAAATTTTTAATATTTGATAAAATTTAGAGTTTTCGGTGTAATTTCAACGTTTGGGAAAATTTTGTCGTTAAATTTGAAAATATGGGGAAGTTTGTTTTTGGTGATTTGTTTGCAATTTTGCAAGATATAGTCTTTTCGAACATGTGTTACATCGGTTTTGTTAAAAACAAATTTTTTGTTATAAATTAATTTTTTGAAAACTTTTGTTAAATTAAAAATTGAGTTTTGCATTTTAAAATTTGGTGAATTTTTGTTTTGTGGTATTTTCGAATTATTATGTTTTATTCCAGTTTTTTGATTTTGTGGTGAATTTTCGAAGTCTGGGCGAATATAAAATTTGGATTTTTCGTAATTTTTTTTCGTTTTCTTGAAACTTTACTGTTTTGGAACATTTTGTTATTTTGGTAATTTTTGGTAACATTTTAGTTCTGTTAAGAATTTAAAAATGTTTGTGAGTTTCTAAATTTTGCTAAAATGTCGTTTTTTATTTTCAGTTTAGTTTAGGGTTTCGGTGAAATATTTAAATTTTATGATTGAAATTTTATTGTGAATTTTTAAATTTTTTTTGTTGAATTTTTTGATTTGTGGTGAAAGATTTTTTATATAATTGTGTAAGATATATTTTGACGGTTTCATAATTTCTTTTTTTCTGCATTTTCGATTTTTGGGATGAATTTGCTAAATTTTCGTTAAGTTAATGTTTTGTGGTGAAATTCTAATATTTGAGAATTTTGGTTTTTGTGGTATTTTTTTGTAAAATATTCTATTTGATAGCAATAAAATTTTATTTATTCCAGTTTTTTAATTTATAGTATATTTTCGAATTTTTGGTGAATTTAAAATTTTGCCAAATTTTGTATTTTTCGTAATTTATTTGTGATTTTTTCGGAATATTTTGTTATTTGTAATTTCAAATTTTTGCGCTATAGCTTGGATTTGTGGTGAGTTCGCAAATTACAGTAAAATTTCTGTTTTTTTTTAAGATTAATTTATAATTTTTATTAAATATTTTGGTTTTTAATTTTTTTATTATTTTTGTGAATTGACCATTTGTGACGAATTTTAAATTTTTTTCTTTTATTTGTTAAACATCGATTTTGTTAAAATTTCGACGTTTTTCGTAAAATATTGATTTTTTCGGTTTTTCGGCGAACTTACAAAATTGTGGGAGAATTTGTTGAATATTGGTTGGATTTGATATTTTTTATTAAAATTTCGGCTTTGTATTCAATTTTGATTTTTCGCAAACAACTTTTTTTTTATTATAATTTTTCGATTTTGTGGTGAGTTTTCGTATTTTTTTTAATTAAAAATTTTGGCAAAATTTTGAATTTTTTTGTGGAATTTAGTTTTTTGGGTCAATTCGGTTTTCTAGTTTCTGAAATTTTATGTTTTTTTTAAATTTTTAAATTGGACCAACATTTAGGGTCCTAAGTTATCTGGGTTCCTCGGGTTAGTAACTTCTGTAAGGGGACTTTGTAGCAAATTTGATGAGGATTAAGAATATGGGCTTGTGTATAAGCCTTTCCAATCAAGAGTGGAAATATTACGAAAACCCATAAACAAGATTTTGGCACATATCTCAAGAACTTCTAGACCGATATTACTGATTTCAAATAGCGAAAATTCACTATTTCCAACACACTGATAAAATGGACCAAATTTCAAGATCCTAGTTTGTCTACTGCCGTCAGAAAATTGATTTCAACCCCGAACATCGTTAATTGAACTCTCCTACCTATGCATATGGATCCATTCTGGATATGCTACGTCTTCACTAAGAAAGTTCGTCAATTTTAAGTGTTCTTACTTAGTTACATAATATTCTAACTATTAGTTTTTTAATAATGATAACGGACGAAGAAGATTTCATATAGACGCTACAAAGAAATGAGCAAGAGCAGGAAATAGTCACTACTAGGTTAACTGTGATGGTTGATAAGGACAGGTTCATAGGGACACGTTTATGTTGGATAAAGTTAGAGTAACAGAAAGTTTCTTAAAAAGAAACAGAGAATACTCATGTTAAAAGTGGATACTTTTTTATATTTTTCCAACAATAAAAAACAAAAAACTACTAATTTATGAAATGCGCAATTGAACGTCGCAAGTTTACAAATCTAATTTATTGTTCAATTGTACGAGTGCTGAGCAAATTAAATTTCAACAACAATTTTCGACAGTTCATTTGCGAGTGTAAAAATACGCAGTTTGTAAGACTTTTATGCGCCTTCATGAGTTATTATTTTTAATTAAATTGCAAATGAATATTGCGTGCATATCGATTCTAATTAAATCAATGTTTGACAATTAAGGCATTCGTGCATGTTTGGATTATGAATTGCAATTTTAAGAGCAAATTAGTTATTATTGATAAAATATTATTTGAATGTCAATTAAAGTTTCCAATGCATTTTACATGTGACGGAAACCATGAAAAAGAAAACGTTACCTCGTATTCGTATTGGAAACGGTACACCTTCACTAAGACTTGAGTAGCGGTTTTATAGTTTTATTTATCCAAAGCTTTACAATAATTTTTTTTATCATAAAATCGCTTTAATACTTCGTATTCCATGTCCGCAACTCATCAAAAGAGTAGTAAGCCCCCCATTTCTTTCCTTTAGCGACGGCCAATGAAGCCAAAGTTTATAAGACTGTTCGAAAAGATTAAGAAATTAACTACGTGTTGTTTACCACAACAACTCAGAAATTAATATTTCGGCTTCACAGGGTATTCAAAAAGCGAAAGTTAGGTGTTTTTTTTAGAAAGGAACTGTGAGCAGGTTTTAAATTATTTATATAAAGTTTTTTTTAATAGGAGCAGTCTGAGGCATCCATGTTGTCTATTAAATCTGTTTTTTATTATTTACGCACTGATACCAAATGACCATAGAAAATGGCGCGTTGGAGCAACGCGTACAAGTTATAAAATTGTAGGCCTTAATTTATACAACGCAAGGCAACGCCAGAATTTATATGGAAAACAAAATCTTATATCTTTTCGTAAATAGTACAAGTTCGGTTTTGGATGCATTGGCCCACAAACCGTTTGAGGAAGAGAGTTATTTTCATTCTATCAGAAATCGTTACCATGAGGAGCCCTGCCACTGCCACGTCATCTGCGAACGCAACAGTTTTGATGCAAATGGAATCCAATTTCGTGAAAACCACGTTTATGGTGATGTTCCATAGAAGGGTAGATAACACTCCGCCTTGTGGTGTACCTCTGTTGAGTAGCTTTATAAACCTGGTCGTACCCATTTTGGATGTGATAATCCTACGTGGAAGTAGCCTCATAATGAAGTTTACTATAGATTGCTCAGTACCGACTCACTCCAAAGTTTGCCCAATGAAAGGCGGTATGACATTATTGATCACACGAGTGATTGTAACAGAAAGGATGTCAGACTTATGTTAGACTTATCGGTATAAATACAACGTCGTACTTAATCCATTGAGTGGGGACAAGTGCCAATTCAAGGCAAGCTCTAAATATGCTCTTTAGCCACTTTTGCCAGTCAGCAGGTATAATAGCAATCGGACCCAGTGATTTACACGGATTAGAAGCTGCTAATTGCCCAATGCAGCTTTTCTGCGGCAGGGGTTATATCTGAGACTCCCCTATGAAGTGGATTACTCTCCACTGTCCCTGTGTATTCCATACACCCAGGAACGTATGTGCCCAGGAATCGCTAGAGATTTCGAAGGGATTCTGCGCAAGCGGCTTATCCCTGGTGAATTCTCTGAGTTACAATAGAAATCTTGCCAAGTCTTTATGCTTGTAGCCTTATTTTTTAATTTATTCACTGAGGCTTTATATAGTGACAACTTCCCCGTCCTCTTAGCCGCCTTGAATAACTTGGGATACCTCTTACGAGATACTTTCCAGATGGTGTACCACCATGGCGGATTGTACCTACCTCTGATTGTGCATGGCTTGCATGCCCTCGATGCTGCTCATAGAAACTAAATGTTAAATAAAAACAGGAGGAAAAATGTATTATGATCATTGCAAAGTCGTATTAAATGAGTATGTATAGGAGCTTGTTACTCTCTTGTATTCTTATCAATCGGGAAACAAGTAATAAAATATGTGTTGACATCAAAAAATATATTTTGTAATAACAGGAAAAATGCAAACGGAAGAAAAATTGATAAAAATAAAAGATTTTTCAAACAAAAATCTGTAAAACGGAACAGATAAATCGAAGCATTTGGCAACGCTGGTATTGACCCCTATGAGGCCCAAAATACCTATAAGGTATCGCAGGGCCGGTCGGTAGACCAGATTGAACTCTCTTTAATACCATAGATTCTCTTTTCGAATATAAATATTGGAGCAAATGTTATAGAAAAAATTAGGACTCAAATGATCGTGGCGAACAAAATTAAAACATAATATAATATTATGTCTAGTGCGGATTTAGCCTAAGCTTTTCGTGGGTGGAACGGAGAGGGAATAATTGTGGGAAACAATAATAAACAATTTTGATCAGTTAAACTTTTATTTGTATTCGTTTGGGGGGTTGGGTGGGGCTTGCGTTATACATAATATCTTTGAGTACTTACAATTTCATTGAATCGGCGTAATTAAAATTGGCCGCCTTAGTGTCAACCAGTTTACCAATTACAACACTATATCCCTCCGGCGTAGTTTTCGGCACTGGACAAACTGCACTAAATTTATAAGAAGAGAAAATTATGCTACAAGTTCTGTTTTGAATTTACTACTCGTACACTGTGTTCATCACAAGCCTCAAATCGGGACTTTCGACGTCTAAATTTGCAAAAAATTCCTCGACATGTGTACGACATGTTAGATTTGTATCGATAACTTGTTTCGTATATTCCGTACTGTATTGACATGCAAAAAAGAATAGCAGAATCTCGTGTTCACTCAAATTGGGCATGTGTGGCTGGGCCTGTATCCATTGTTGCAATTTCAACACTTCTTCACGTTTTATTTCGGGAAAACGTGAATAACTTTCTTGTAAATCGAATGACTTTAACATCGTCTTTTAAACTTTTCAGGAAACTTTTATTGACTGCGAGCAAAAACGATTAGAACGTTTTAACTTTCCACTTGATATTAAATTGTGAATGTGTTTTATTATTTAAATTTACCTGTTTAAATTAATGGGTCTTTTAGTTGCGTTTAAAAATCCAAGTTTGTACACGAAAATATTAAATGCGCTGCATTGATAGCTTTGATATGATACAAGTCATTTGTTTTAATTGCGACAAATGTTGTACAGTGAATAATAAATAAGTGTTTTCGATTTTTGTTTTTTGAAAAAGTTAAAATGTGAACGTTTCAATTGCTTGAAATCATCCAAATCGAAGTATTTGAAATACTTTAAAGTAACTTCTCTCGACCAGTCCAGAGACTTAAGCAGTACAACACAACTCAAAACTGGTTTACGGGACCTCAAATATGTGCTTATTTCGGGGTTATTTTTGGAAAATTCGAATACTGTGCCAAAATAGTTCTGTTCGAAAAAAAAAATCGAATCGGAATCGGTTTTAAATTAACTGACCGATGAGCTGTAAAAAATAATCTTACTGAAGTTGTACAGAGTTTATAGCTGACAAGTGTGCAATAGCAATGGCTGCTGTCTAAAATTCATGACTAAGAGTAGCTCAATCGCTAGCTGGCAGACTCTGGATACCTCCAGTTTCATACAGACTTATGATGTCTTCGCAAGTGAACTTATTTTTTATTTACTAGACTAAAGAAAACCAAACGAGACGGGCAAACGTGTCCCCCAAGCGGTAAAGAGGGGCATTTCCGAACTAACTCTAGTAGAAGAGGAGAGGAATGAATTAATTGGATTAAAAGACTTTTGTTCATACTACGAAATGCCGAAACAGAAAATGTGAGGGTGTTTTACGTCGGCCCCTGTTTTTCGACCTTATTCGAAGGTGGTCTTACCACAATGTGACTACCTACTAACGCCCCTATACGTACTTGTATAGTTAACAGTTATAGCCCCGCGGATGCCTGGAACAGGAAAGTACCCATTGCCGAGAAGTTTGCAGCTATCTACTTTCCTGCCGTCATTGATTTCGTTCATGCACCACACTCTTCCCGAGATCTAAACTTAAACCACAGCACCTCCGAAGAAGCCCGGAGCTTACTGGTTTTCAATAGTACCAGTCGTTTGAATACTGATCCAACCTCGAATGTTTTCTTTTTCCACCTTCAGGCTTTAGACAAGCTTCGGGGACTGGGTGTCTCATATCCCTTCGACAATAAAACACCAAGGTAGCTGGATATCCAACAAAACATGCCGCGGTGGGGAAAAAAAGCAGACCGGTAGATTGAAAGTGCCAACCCTAACAGAGAATTACGGAGAGGAACAATCCTCGGGCGCTACGACTTTTTGAGGGCCTCACACTGGAAAAGAGGATAGTAAAAGATAAGGTCTCACAGCGATTGGATTTTCTAAGCCCCAAAAGATCAGGAGAGAGTTAATAGTGACCAAAGAAGCTTAGTAAGTCAATGAGCAAGAAAGCAGAACTGTGCCGGAGGCAGGACACAGTTTTCATGAGCGTAGACTGAGGCTCGCTGAGTTTCATGCGGGCTGAGCGAATAGAACTACCAGGAACGTAGGGAGCTTTAAAAGGCCCGTATTATAGGAGGAATTTTAACCGAACATTTGTCGCTGGATTAGGTCGCCTTTCTTTAGTCTCAAAACAAACGGTATATTATGCAACTTAAGGCCAATATGGATTCAAGAATCTACTCCTGGGTCGAGTTATGCAATTTAAATTGCTGCAAGCGGTGACTAATGGAAAAATCATTGTTAACACTGGCAGCTAAGACAGCAAAATTTCTACACCGGCTTCAATTACAGGCTCAGTAAGGCGAATATGAAATCATCTCCCTTGTTGAGATTGCCATTCAAGCAGAATAATAACACTTAGGCTTTCATTCTTGCTGTTTCTGCTTCAATCCAAAAAGCGTAACACGGTTACATTTGCGATTTAAAAAATGTAACAAGTAACACTTGGTCTAGTTGCTTTACAATCAATATTTTTGGTTACAAAATTGAAAAAATTTGCATTTTTGCTTGACGAGTTGACAACTCTAACTGAATGTTTTGCGCTGCGTAAAATGAATGATAGAACCTTTTTTTCCCCCTATAAAAACTTTTAAAAGCAATGCCAGTATAGTAAATCTCCAATTATCCCACGTAGTTATAAGTACATAAATATATGTATAGTACTGATCAAATTTATAGCACACGTTACAAGTAAAGGTTTATATATGAATTATTTTAAGTATTATTTATAAAACCGTAAGTTTTTTTGATTGTTTAATAAGTTTTAATACAAAAAAAAAAACAGAAAACTATTTAAAATGAGAGAGAGAGAGAGAGGCAAATCATTTTGCATATCTTGCCAATGAGTAATGAGTGAGAAATATAGCGCACATTCCTAAAAAAAATATATCGGTCAAGATTTTTAAAAATTTAATGGTTTTTATCGTATTTAAGATTATGAGTCGTAAAAGTGTTACAATGGGGCAAAAAACTGCTATAAAGACTCAGCTTTTACATCATTTTTCCCATACCATAGTCGCGAACCACCTCGTAGCTTCCGAATGGTAATCAACTCTTGGAGAATCAATTGCCGCAAGTACAACCTGTCGGCGTCTTGTTAAACATGGTCTCAAAAGTTACACCTCAAAACGTCGCCCTTATCACAACCATCTCCAGTTAAATAAAAAAAAACCGATTTGAGTGGTGCAAGAATTTTGTAAACTGGATAGAAAAAGACCTGGAATCGAGTTGTTTTTAGCAATGAATCCCATTTCGAGTTTGTTAATCGAAAAAATCGATCACTTGTTCGGCGTACAATGCATGAAAAGGATCAGCCATTCTATTTTCAGCAGAGAGTACAAGGTGGTGGTCGATCTGTTAGCGTATAGGGTTGTTTCACAGCTCATGGTACGTTTAAATGCTAGGAACTATATCGAATTAATTTCCGATGCATTACCTGCATATTACGAAAGAGTTTTTCGGTCTGGAACGACCCAAAGCTAGTTTCGGCAAGATAATGCACCGTGCCATAAGGCGAAGTTTTCGGTGGATTCGTTTAGAGACAGAAGTAGTATATCTGTCCTGGATTGGCGAACAACGTCTCCACATACTCGTATAAATCCAATCGAAAATATATGTGCAATTATTGATCGTAATTATTGAGAAATACAAGATATAAACAAAAGAAGAATTGAAAAATGCCAGACGAATGCTCTCAATGGGTCAGTTCTATCCCAAACAGAATAAAATAAAAAGAGCTATCGGTGCAATTATTTCATCTTAGTAATCTTAAATTTTGGATAAGCTTTTCGTTTAATGATTCAATAAAGTCGTTCTAAAGAAAATAATATTATTTTGTATTTCTAAACTGAATTGTGATATTAATTTAATAAATTTGAATAAAAACCTTTAATTAACTCCAAAAAATATTTTATTTTTTTATCGTTTTGATGTTTTTTTTTTTAGTTTTATAGAAGCGCGCTATAATTTTGAGCAGTACTTTACATATGTAAATAATTGTAAAAAATAATAAGGCATACATATGCATACATACACACATACATACATATATAATTCTATAAGATATAGATGTTTAAAGTTATAGTCACGATAGATTCTCATAATTAAATAAGAGTCACGCAGGTCTTAACTTTGCACGTGAATTCAATAGAAACCGAAATTTGAAATTTTGTGATTGGTTGCAACTAAGATCATGTTTTAACATGACACAACACAACTTTGCTAGTCGTACTACAAAATTACTAATTTCGCTTAATTATTCTTCTTAATTGTGATTAGAATTGTCTATTGTACGATAATCAATCATAAATTCTCATTGTTATCGCTTCGATAACCTACATCTGCCAATTGGCCACTCTGGCAATATCTAATGATCCGCAATCACTGCATGTAGACTCCAAGTTACTGCAACACTGTCTCTAATCTCCTTAACTGCCGCATGGCTGTTGCTATTTTTCGCTGGTTTGTGATCGTTGCTGCATGATTTTGCTAACAACTTTTGATGTTGGCTGTGGCGCTTTTTGACCAATTGTAGGATCAATCTTTAACATGATGATGATCAAGTGCGCGCACAAGTTCATAAACATTCAATGATACGACTAGACAACGACTGTTATGACGATGACGCCAACAAGTCTTATTGTCTGGTTGTTATGACTTGATTTCTTTGCGAAACAAATTCCATTTTTTTTTGTTTGCTTTAATGCACTCTACACTCAACAATTTCTCTGGTATGATCGACGGGAGAAGGATGCCACTTTTCCTACGTTTAAGCTAATTAACTCCTGCGTTGCTAGAACGATTGATTAAGAAAATAAATTAAGGGATGGATTTTGTCATCAACCTTTACGTCTATATGTCGTTCTACTAATTTCCATTGCTAAAAGGAACAATTAGAAGAAAAACTACATCAAAGTCTTCCCTCAATAAATCAGGTTATAAAAAGAAGAAAAATTAATGAGAAATGCTCCTCTCCAAATTCTTTTTAAGAACAGAACAGCTTGGAAAGCAGCAGAGTCTCCACAAATGTTTGGAGAATATATTCTTTCCGAGTGCGGAAGAACATTAACATTCGATGTAAACGAGTTTTCAATAAGGGATGCTTGATTTTGATGAGAAATAAAACAATCTGTACGTGAGGTATCATCAAAATATTTTTTCATTTGAAAAGCCATTATGTACGGACGTGACACGCGTCCGAAAAATTTAATTTTCACTGGATCTGCAATATAGATCCCTTTGAATTTAAGTAGTGGCTTGGGTTATATTAATTAGCAAAGACCTGAGTCTGCAGAAAACCCCACAAGAAAAAATTTTGCGGAATCAAATCACACGATCTTGACGGCCAAAATACGCCATCTTCGTATCCTCAAGTTGGTCATGAAGAATGCCCACCGTTTTTAATACTAATTGCGACAGACATAAGTATGTACAGTATAGTCGATTCGATAAAGATCTAGTTTATAAATAATTATCGGTAATGGATGGCCGTCAGTTTGCAGGCACAAAGGAATGGGTTGCCGTAATTGAGTGCACTGTCAGAAATTCTAACTTATACCTCCTCGTAATGGCGGCAGCTAACAAGCTCACGTCTCTCCTATGAGTCTGGCTAAATAAGTCTAGCGGAGAGAAGTTAACATTCTCTTATAAAAAATACCTAATCCATGGTAGATCAGCATACAACAGAGATGCGTGGCCAAAAAGCTGCTTGGTGCCTAGCAATGCGAACTCTAGATACAGTCGATCTTCAGTTTCAATACAGACATAGCCGTGCATATGGAGCTCTGTTCTCTATTACTAGTGAGAATTATAAAGGGGTGGAAAAGGAGGTCTCGCAATGGAGGAATTCTGTAGAGATGTGCAAGAAAACCTTGCACGGGGTGGACGGGCCAGTCGCAAAAATACTCCTGAGAAAGAGTTTGGAACGGGAGCGCACCTTGTTCGTAAATGTCCAGCACTGATTTAGACAAAAGCTAGCAATTAAAAGAGACTTCATCATGTGGAAGAAGGCCGACAGCCACCATTCGGCAGTCTGATATTATTACATTAATAGCAAGAAAAGGAAACGTTGATGGATTTTGCTGTTTCAATAGAAAATTATAAATCTTCACTTATCTTCTTGCTATGAAGCTTGCAATCGTGGAAGAGCTTAAGAATCATAATAAAGTGAAGCGAATAAGTTTTTATGTCATCAATGATGAAGAAACGTTATCTATTTTAATTTCTTTAGTTTGGGGAAAAAACAAAATGCGTTGGATGGGTCCAATATAACGGGGTCGTTTGAACCTTCAAACATAAAATCGGAACGAGTGCAGCAAAGCTTGAAATGTGACAATTGATACTTTATATGTTTATCAATATTTATTCGAAACTTTTCGCTCACTTCAGATCCGAAATTTCAGTTTAGCGGCGGAATTGTGTATTCTGTTTCCAAGTGGTAACTATTTGTAACGACGTATAGTCATGATCAGTCGACCATGATGAATTGTATTTAAATTTGTTTTGTTTGTTTTCTGGGAGTTACAACAAAACGTGATGCACGTTACCCAAATATAAAAATTGCAAATAAATAAGTAAAATCAAGGAAAGATGCTCCGAGTAACATAAAACAGAGTTTATGAAAATTGAGAGTTGAAATGGTGCAGGCGAATAAAAGATCATTGGTCTACAAGGAAGACGGAATAAAAAGAACCGAAACAAAAGTAAAGTGATTTGAATTCTTAACTCTGACGCAATGCATGTCGATCTTTCCCACGACATAAAGATCACTGATCTTTGGATGGATGCATAATGCCAAACTAAGGTTAGTTGCATTTGATGACTTTTGTACCAAAAATTCTTGCTCGTAACATAAGGATCTTATTATGTTTGCCTTCAAAACAAGTTTTGCAGTTAAAACTGAATTGTGTTGCAACTTTATTCAGTGGGCAACATGTTTGTTTAAATTATACATGAATTATTTTTGGGATTTTATTTCGTTCTAAGAATTTTAATTGAAATGTCAACAGGTTTCGTAGAAGAAAAAAAGCAACATTTTTAAAGCTTTTGCTGCCAGTTTTGTGTTGCAGTGTGTGTCATAAAACACACAAGGATCCGTTATATTAATGGAAATTGCGTCACCTTCGATCAAATTAACTGAATTGGCCGGCATGTTGTGGACAGCGCGATCGTAAAGTATTCAGACAGTGTTTGTTTATAATTTGAATATTTAAAATTTTTTATTCTCTGCTGTTTCAACTTTTGTTTGTTCAATTGAATTGAATTGAAATCTCTAATTTTTTCTTAATTGGCAAATTAATTTTAGAAGAAGAAACTTAGAAATATTTTAAAATTACAAAAACAATTAAAAGAATTGAAATTTTGAGCAATTGTGGACAAAATATTTTTTAAGCTTTAATTATATTTTATTGAATCTTTCTACTAAAAGAAAATTAAAATAAGTATTCAAATCGTAATATTAAAAAAAAGTATCTACTACTGGGTAGAGAGAGCCGTCTCGCCAGGCTCAAGTGTCAGTTTTTGTGAGTCTCTGGTGCCCATGAAATTGCAAAAAATTTTACGCGAGAGTGTTGAGATGGACGACTAGTTTCTTTACGTATTTGAACGTGTTTGTTTTTGCTTCTTCCTGGATAGTGGGGTCTTCTAGGTCTCCGGCCTACGAGAAATTGTAAAATCCTAAACTGTGTTCTTTGTAATTTCTGGATGTTTGATACGCAAATTAATTCCCACAGCTGACCGCCATATGACCACATTGGCTTTATAATGGATTTGTATAAAATGGCTTGGTATTCCGAAGCCAAGTTTAAGTGAGAACTTATTAACCAGCGTAGTTGATTTGATTGGTTTTTTTTTTCCTGAACATGGTACCGAGTAAGACGTCTATCTAGGTGAATATCCAAATACTGAACATGGGACAGAGGTATTTGTTGTTTTCGTTGGTGAACAATTACATGAGCACGTTTCGATGGATTTACTTTTATTTACCACATTTTTAGCTAGTCCTCTAGCAGATTAATATGAGTCTGAACTTGTTCCGATGCAACCTTAAGGGACTCTAATTATAAGGCAAATAGCTCTGCGAAAGCTTGTGGGAGTTTCCGTGGGTAGCCCATAATGCGGAACTTTTTCGAATGCTTGGAAATTACAATAAACAAAGCTAAGCAATATTGCTTCTTTTCAAATGCCGATCGAATAACGGTGACAATTCTGTGAACTTGCTCAGTAGTGCTGCTCGAAATATGGTTGGCTCAAAATATGGTTTTAAGTTCGAGACGAAATAATTTTGGTAAAATTTGAAGTAGGCTGATGGAACTGTATGACGTACTCTGACTCTGGGTTCTTTCTTGTTTTAGGGATTAACAATTTCAGACACGTTCCAAGAGCTTGGGGAAGAAGCCCACTCGCAACATGGCATTAAATGTGAATAGTATTATTCTGGCAGCAGAATCTGGTAAGTTTCTTATCATTGATCCCTGAATGCGATCAGCATTAACCCAAATTTCATAGGATCGTTCACAATGACACAGATAATTGAAGTGGCGTTTGAAGTACATATAGGTACACAATTACAGTGATTACCCAGCAACCGCTAATTTAATAATGGAGCTTTGGTTTAAACTATTCAAAGTTCTATCGCAAACTTTGATGCTGCAGAAAATGTAGTGAAAATGATTTGAGAATGTCGGAATCTCTACCAGTTTTCTTATCTTTGTCATGTCTACGTTGGTTATTTGCATGAGATTTACTTATTGATTGGCTAATGTATTCTTAAGAATTTTTGCTTCTCCCTGTGTTGAGATGGGAAAATTGCTCTGGAACGCGCAATGACTGTGTCAATTATTTTACGAAATAATTCGTCGGTGAACTTCGTCGTTCGTCGGGCGTTCACTCGGTTAGAAGAGAGTGGTTCAACCGGAAGCTCATTGCACGAAGGAAGACACAAAATATAGCTTCTGTTGCTCAAGATGTGGAGTGAGATCCGAAAACATCAAACAGGCGACACATTCGCCCTTTTACGGTTACTTTTGCAGCAGATTTTAAATACGCATTTGAAGATGTACCCTTTCAAAGTGCAGACAGTGTATCAGTCATGGCCAGTATTCGATAATATGCACGTGCTATGCTGAGTCTTAATAACGCCTAGTTTTCTGCAAAACCAATCATGACTAAGGCCGTATCATTCATAGAGAAACATTATTTGCTCTTAAAGTCACTGTATCTTGTAGATTTGACTCTGCAGCTGTCATCAATTTATGGAACATTCCATAACACGGGCCCAAATGTTGATTAATAATGACGTGAGTCATTTAATTTATGTCATCTTGCGGACGTAATGTTATCAAATTTAAATGTCCAGTTAGTATGGGCCACCTAGTATTTTTATTAAGAACTAAGCCCACTGTGTAGGGAGTTCGTCTTCAGTGTTGCCAACTTGATATATTTCCCCTAAAGAGAGAGAGAGAGGTCACATATATGATCATGTTTAAATTCAACGAAACAATTTTAGAGTGCGGTAGGATCTTTAACTTAATCGTTATACAATTCTGAAGCGATCTAATGTTTATGCATTCATTTTAATAGAAATTCTTATGTATGGTGTCCATTTGTATATCATATCAGTCAATTATATCGCGAGTATTTGTGTACGCATGAGCATATGCGATACATATCAAATAAATATTGCCCGCTTCATGGTAATCGGCGTGACTGCAAGTCAAATAAAAATTGAGGTTAAGAAGTAATTTAATACTTTACTATCCAAATTCACAAATGCACACACACACACACACCCACAAACTTATATTTATATTTAACCATGTTTGAATCCAATACCAATCAATGCATTCCAACCGACTGATGAACAAAAACAAATATTAAAATAAAAAAGAGAGGGAGGAGCTGCTGATTGTTTCGTTGGCAGAGAGAATCGTCAGTTGCAAAATAAATATTTTTTTTATATTGCTGCAATTTCAGCTAAAGAAGAAAGGGGCTTGAGGCAAGAATTGCTGCGAAAAATAATTTTAACGTGCGTTTATGCACAATTTCACATACTCCCAACAAAAAAAAAAAAAAGATGTATTAAAAAAGCAACAGAAGGAGGACATTAATGGCTTAATGCGTGCCAGGGATTCCATCTAGTTGTGTCTTTATGTTAGTCTTGTTTGCTGTTGTAAATTCAAAAGACTTTAAGAAGCATAAATTCTGCCTTCTAAATTTAAAGATGATCGTGTTGATGCTTTCTCATTTATTCCTGAGTTGAAATGTCAAGCTATTAATAAATCAGCAAACATGATTCTGCAGATCATTTTGTTTCCATAATTTATGTTGATATAGCGAAAGTTGTGGCTTCGAAGTAACGTACTTTCTGCTACACTATTTCTTAATTTTACAAAGGACTTCTAATCCTATCTGATCTTTTGCAGATGATGAATGATACGCTGAACAGATTTGCGATAATCTCTGAATGGGGTCGTGTGAACAGGGTCGATTTTAATGCACGTTAGACCCAATCTTATGTCACTACCTCATAGACTACCTATATCCTACCGGAATGCAATGAGCCGGTAACTCAGAGTCTATTATGAAGCTTTTCAGCCGCATAAAAGAGACGGCGAAGCGGTTTAGCGGTGACAGTAGGATGTTTAACTCTATTGACTGTTTTTTTATTATAATGTAGGGGCGATATCGAAACAGACCGCTAAGTTTATGGGTCCCTTTTCGAGTCCATTCTTTCCCCGAATTAGTTTTAGGCAGCCGATTTGTAATTTACGACTACCTTACTCTAATTCAAGTCTCGTGTTACCAATAGCCTGTGCTCTCGACTGTAGTGATTTCAGAATGTCGACTCATCACAGAATCTCCTGTTAATTGCTATCATTTAGGTCCATCATGGCATTCACAATTAACAAGTGTCTGCCCGTGGTTCTAAGTCTTATGTTAGCCAGTGCTGGACATTCACACACAATGTGTGCTACCGTTTCAACCTCTTCCTCAGCAGTATCTTTAAAAGCTGTCCCGTTCACCTCTTACGAGGTTTTCTTGCCCAACTCTTAAGAATTTCTCCATTGGCCAATAAGCCCCGGAGTTCGCATACTAGGGACCAAACAACCCTCTTGGCCACGCATCCCTGGCGTATGGTGTTCCACCGTGGATTAGGGATTATTTATGCGAGAGTGTTGACTTCTCTCTGCCCGACTTATTTAGCCAGACTTCTCGCAAAGACAGAAACCTGTTGCCGGCCGCCACCACATGGAGGTATAGGTCAGAATTTCAGAACAGTGCACTCAGTTACGGCAAGATATATCTTTGCGCGTGTCAGCTGACAACCATCGATTGGAATTACTGCACCTAACACATGTAGAAGTTCACAATGAAGCGCAACAACAACAAAAACGCTAAACAAATTGCTGTAGTTCTTTTTACGTTCGGAGTTGCCTGTTGGTACTTCTTATTTATTGGTTTATAATTGTGTAAAATTTATATTCCTGGCAGACCAGCCTGGCTGACTGGATTGGATGGCTTTTACTGATGACCTAATTAAATGTGGCAAATGTTTGTAGTCGCCAGACGCATTGTTGTTGTTGTAGCTGTTGTTGTTAGTGAAAAAAGAACTTACGTTACGTATGTAGAATGAGCATTACGCACATTGATTTTAAAACACACTTTAAACTTTGTTAGCAACTTGTTTTTGAGCGGTTTGTTTTTGTTGTTTTCACGACTTTAATTCAGTGGATAACTGACAGACAGAAAGACAGACAGTCAGACAGCCGCCCAACTGGTTTATTTTGCACTGCAGTCATTTTAATATGTGTGACTGGTAGTTTTTCTATTTGCTATTCTCAGTGTTGACTTTGTCTGCAGCATGATTGAAATCTGTATCTGACACCTAAACACTCTGACTGATACTCAAAATTGTTTGCCTCCTTGTTGTTGTTGCTGTTGTTTGGCTGCAGTTGCCAGTATGAAGTCTGATTAATTCGCTACTTTTTTCATTCGTTTCGTTTTTAAATTTATTTTAGTATTTTCGTCTTGACAAATCTAATACAAGACATCCGTTAACAGATTTTTGAGCGCCTTGCGAGCATTTCAGTCAAGGTTATTTGAAACTTGTTTCTAACGTCACACAGGTTTATGCACAGAAGTGGATTAAACAATTCGAATTATTATTATTATTCGTTGAATGTTTCATACTAAAGTCGAAATTAAAATTTTGATAGAACGTTTTAAGATTTAAACGCTTCAAAGTGAATTCTTGTGATTGGATTCCAAAGTAGTAGAATGACTTGTTAACTTGTTAAAAAATTAATATGTTTTTAAATGTATGAAAAAAAAGGGGTTTACAATTGCGGCGGGACGATGTTTAAAGTGAATAACACAAAGTGAAGGGCTGCCACCTGTGACACTCTGCGGCAAATTGCCACAACCCGTAACCCAAAAAGAAAAATTCAAGTATGTCCAATATGTTGTTCGCTGCTACAGATTCATATCGTTCCAGTTGAGTCAAAGTAATTAGTTGATTGGCCTCACCAACGCTGTTTTTGAAAATACCACCTGCTCGAGATCCGCCCAAATAGTAATTATTTCTGAGTACGCCTGATGAAACATTTACGGCAATGAAGCTTGAAAAATCAGCCGCGTTGCTAAGTATGATTTTTCGGGCAAAATTGGATAACTCTTTCAAACGCATCGAATCCCACAATTTTCGGGTGCAGGCGCAAGTCGCATAATTCCCCAAGTTTGGAAAACTTGAAGTATGACGTGCAGTCGACTGCCTCGGGATCTTATTCCCAGTTAGTGGAAAAATTATTAATTTTTAATTATTCATGCAACATTACAAAAGGTTTTTCGGTTTTTATCAATAATCACAAAGCTCGGTATATTATGAATAAACTCAGCCACATTCCCTCACTTTGACTGAAATTGTACAAGGCATTTTACAGACTGGCAAAACCATTCCAGAATAATGATTTTAAGATAATTGGAATTAGTGTCTTGTAACTTGGACTCGGAACAGAAATTGACACTAAAGGTGGCACATAACTGAAACAGGGTTGTTTCCAAAACTAACTTGACAAGGAATGTCGGAATTTCGTTCCAAATATCTACATCAAAACACTGTCGGGAAATTAACCCAAGAATTTTATAATAATGCTGAGGAAGTTTTACTAAGAACTGAGAAACAGCGACTAGTACTGACAATGGCAGCAAGTACCCATCGGTTCCACGTATTACAAAATGAGATAACACTACGCAAATAAGTAATTATTCGATAAATTTAAATTCGTCGTGTAAGAGATAATCACCACAAAGTTAAATAATTGCTCACCAAGAGCAAGTTTAACAGGAGAAAACTTTTGGTTCAGAAAGGGAAAATTATTCTACTACCTCTTTATATAAATCTAGGTTTAATGAAAACTTTGGGGAATCTATGAACAAGGAGCTGAAGGTTCTCAATACCTTAAAATTAAATTAAATTACCCGAAATGAGTGATGCAAAATGAAAAGAATAAGTCTTTGTAGGTCGCCGAATTCGAGAGCTTATGATGGACGCAACCTTTAAAATTAACCAAACGAAAGCGCATGGACTTTTCGAAATGTGTATCACAGTTTTACGGGACATAAAAAAAGCTGAAAACTATCGAGAATCAATTAGGAACTTTTTTCTGCTTATAAAGCGCTTAAATGTATCATGTTCTTTGAAATGCATCTTTTGGACTTGCACTGAGGTTTTCTTCCTAACGTCTTGGCGGAGTATCAGATGAACGTGGTGAAAGTTAATCATATTTCATATATAAAGGCAACGCCAGGTAAAATGCGATTTTAAGAAAAAAAATTAGATTTCAGGTTTTTATGAAAAGAAGAAAGTAAATTAAAAAAGTAGCAGAAATTGCAGATATTAAATATTTTAGGATATTTTCAATGTGACTTTCTTCGATTAAGTGATGGGTTAATAAGTATGGTGAACTGCTATATTTTTGGGCAGGGATTTTGGTATGGGAAATGATCTTTCTCAACTTATAACAAGCTGTATGAGAGACTGCACTGTACGAACAAGTACCCTAATTTCATTGGAACACATTCCCTGTAGAACCATGGCACACAACTCACTTGTGAGCGGTCGCGAAGCGCCAAAATAGAGTTAGAAGCACCGGCCCACACATGGGAGTTGTATTCTATTTTCGATCGGATATAGATGATGTTTCTTAAGCTAGAACTTTAAATTGTAAAATATAACACACAAAAAATAAACACTTCTTTATTCACAAGACTAGAACATGACAATAACATTGGATTATTATTTTGGGCATATGGTTAGCGGGGCTGTTCTTGCCGAAGCGTATTCTAGACATACAATTCCTATAATTTTTAAGAAATAAAGTCCAATGATGCCACCGGCGCGGCGCGTAAACTGCATCAAACGGCGCACTTTTCCGGATGTATTGCAGTCTGTAGGGCCTGTTGTAGAATGGTTTCACTTCACATGCGGCAATTTTATTTATTAACAAACCATTTAAGCGAAAAATAAGCCTCATTGCTGAACACAATTTTGCAATAACACATTGGATCATTTCATGACTGATTTTCAAAGTAACTCTAGATTATTTGGTAGCATTGTTCACGCTTCAATTTACTCATGATGATTAATCAGAGTATTACTGTCAATAAATCTTAAAAAGTAAAGGCAGATGACGACAGTTCGTTTGACAGTTAATAATTTTGAAAGTTCTATCGGGCTTAAAAAAAACAACCCGTACTTTACAGGAGATGCAAAGTTCTTTATCACTGACACAGGGGTATCCAACTCTATTCATTACCTCGAACATCGTTGCAGTGTAATTTATATTTCACGTTTCATCATTACAACAATAAAATTTCTTATCAAATTGGGAAGCTGATTCCGGATATACTAACATTTCCACACGCGACACATGCTACACTTTCCGTTAAGAGCCCATCTATTTTTTTTTTTTTGCCAGTAGCCGTTTCTTTCAATTGTGGAAGAAAATCACGCATGTAGCTTACCTGACACTTTAAAAGCGGGCAAAAATAAATAGAAAGCCCACAAAAATAACTTCAGTTCACTGACTTCACACGACCTATTCTCCTAGTTCCAACACGAGTTATTGTTCATTGCGCGGCAGTCTAAGTGGGGTCCGTTCATGACATGATGATGAATTAATCATTCTAAATAGTCGGAAAAAAATTTGACAGAATCCCAACGAAATAATTTCTGGTAAAAAACAAAATGCAACTCTGATTACAGGAATTTAGCAAAACAGGCAAACCTTCAAAACAATCTGTAACACACATTTATATTCCCTTAAATAGGGTGGCGAGACATTCGAGAATCACCCTAGAGTGTGTGCATGGACACGGGACCAATAGGGCTAATTACAGCGAATTACAGCTCTGCTAAGTTTTCTTTGGACAAAATTATGGGATATCGTTGCACCGATTACCGGACTTTGCAAATTTGGCAGCCATGCGAAAAGAATGAGGCTGCCTGCAAATGACTTCTGTAGAAGCCTTTGGCAGCCTCTCCGAAATATCGGAGGTGGGACTGCGGGGAATCAATTCCTTCATTAGGAGTAGTCGCTGGTTTGGCGGTGACACCATTCCCTGAATTTCTTCACCATTTCTTAACTCTCTTCTATCGCTTCAGGCAACACAAATGGACGGAATTTGCGGACCCACGTGGGCCTGCGGTGCAGGCGGCCTGATTACCTAACCTTTTTGGACACACATATGACTTTTGATCTGTTAGTGAGTGAAGCTGTTAAAGAGAATCAAATGTCATAATCTCTTGCAGAAAACGTCTTTGGGCTCAAAGCCCATCTAATCCTCTGTATAACCTAAATTTAACCCGCAGTAAAAGACGTCAAAAATTTATGTTACAACAAGTTATGGGCCGTAAAACAAACAATTCATAGAAAGAATTTATAAATACCTGAAGAATTCCTATGAAGTTTTATTTCTAAACTTTGTGGCTTAACGTTGCTTTTTTTGTTGTGTTGTCTTTTTGTTGCATACAACAAACACACCTTGTTTCGATTTGAATGCAGCAAACAAAAAAAAGAAGTGTTGAAAAATACTCGTAACTGCGAAAGAATAGCTGTCAATTTTTCATTGTTTGTGTGCGTTTCTTTTGTGTGTTTTTTTGTAATTTTTATGTGCCAGGCCACACTTACATAAATGTGGGTTCTATGGTTTTCAGACTAGACTTAGGTTGGCCAATTCTTCACTTTCTTTGTT
This sequence comes from Phania funesta, assembly GCA_963932375.1. Classification (NCBI taxonomy): domain Eukaryota; kingdom Metazoa; phylum Arthropoda; class Insecta; order Diptera; family Tachinidae; genus Phania; species Phania funesta. The sequence continues at coordinate 93,726,767 of OZ010652.1, read as the reverse complement.
TTGTGTTGTTTTTCTTTTCTTTTTTTTCTTCTTCTGTCGTTTCTGGCATGTTGCAAACAGGAAATTTTATACGCTTTGACCCTGTTTCTTGTCGTGTGTGTGTGTTTTTTTTGCATTTGCAATTTCAATACAAAATTCACTATTAACACACAATTGCGCAAATAAAATAAAACCAATAAAGTGAAATAGAGTTGATTTGGCATAATTATTTTGAAAAGACAACAAGTGTTGCACTGTGGCTAAAGAGTAAAATAATTTAAATTTATAAGGAAATGATTTATTCTCCAAGTAAAAATAAACGATTTTAAAATCGTAACGATTTTAATCATTTTTGCGTTTATATTTCCTAAACGTTCAATGGCATCCTGTTTTATGGTTGGCTGATTATGTGCACAGGATATATTTTACTTCACCTCAATTGACGCAGACAATGGACAATTGGGCCGTGGTCGTATCATGGTCGTATTTCCTTTTCTGGCCGACAGTGATTGTGCCTGAAATCCATCAAGTGTAACACTGCGTATTAATGAATCTACCCCAAATGAAATGCAACTGAAGTTCTATGAGCACAAACAACAGGTATCTGTTTAAAGTATTCCTTTATTTGAATTTAAATTAAGTATTCAAAAATTTCCTCTGGTTGCATTGCAAGTGAAAGAAGGGAGTTATTGAGGAGGCTAGATTGTATTTTATTAGGTTGCCTGTATTTTAATAAAAAAAATTATCACCGATGACGAGAAATACTTTTATCGACAAATATCTTCCTTGATCACTGGTGATATGAAATTTTTCTGCAGAAACAATTTTCGATTAATGTTGAGTGCTTAAAGCATGCTCACGACAACTATATTATGTTCTCTATAGCAATATATTGTTATGACAGAAATATAAAGCTTATTTGGAAACATTTTAAGCATTAATTTAGTTGCGATAACCAAGTAATAGTTTGCGTTTTTCATGAAATAATTTCCATCAGTAAAAATTGTAACATGGTTATATATATTAATGCAGGGGGACTATCGCAGCAGACCGCTTACTCTAAATGTTCTTTTACGACTGCCTTACTTTCATTAGTCTCATGCATACTGATAACTGTCGGCATTTTTCCTCATGACGGAGTCTCTTGTAATTTCTAGCATACCCAATGGCATTCACGCTTAACAAATGATCCTAAGCATTATGGTATCCAGTGCTGGATATTCACATACAATATGTGTTACCACCTCAGCCTCTTCCAGGCACAGTCTGCAAGTTTTCGTCTTGGGCGGGTGATACTTGAAGTTTCCATGACCTGCCTCTAACGCAGTAATCCAGCTTACGATACGAATATTTAATCTAAACACCTTGGTGGTCTTCCTGCTCTTCGAGCACTTTCTAAGAGCAGCAGCAGCATCCCAAGCCATTCTTCCCCGTAAACAATTACGCACTCCTCCCGACGTAGACTACAGGACAAGTTCAGCTCAGCTCTTGCCCTGCAATCCATAGGAGAACCATCAGAAAAAATGCTGGTGTTGTTCTCCACACATTCATTGTATTTAACACCGTCCGCAGTGAGTGTCCGATGCAGCCTCTTGACTACTTTTCATCTACTCATGCGTTCCATCGGCATCTGAGTCTCCCTAACCTCTTTATATAAGGGTCCAGGATACCCTTATATCCAAAACTATGCCATATTGCATCGCTTACCATATGAATAAGTCCAACGGTGACTCGATTGCATTGCACCACATATACTCATACTTCGAGAGGCCTTTGGCCACCAAACCACAGATGCACAAGTTATTTGGGTCGCACCATCATTGTGTAAAATCAGAATGCAGCGTTTGGTGAGATTCCCTACCAACGGCCAAACACTCGTTTACATTGATGCAAGACCCCTTTTGCTTTCCGCATCTTTAATTCAATGGGTTCATTCCAGACAAGCTCCTTATGCAGAATAACGCCTAGACAAATTGATTTCCGACCCGAAAAGCATTAAGGATTCAACCTCTATATTCTTTCTTTTTCGAGTGAAGAGTATAGCGTCAGATTTGCTAGCATTTCCGGTTGGGCCCTGTCCATTACACCATGTCTCGGTTGTCATGAGAGCCTGTCTCATGCAACCTTAAATAGACCCGATGAACTAACCACCAACCATAAGTGCCAGATCATTGGCATACCTTATCACTTGGTCGTCTATTGAGCAATATCGTTTAGTTGAAAAACACAATTCTTAATAAAACTTAATCATAATCAAAGTATTGTAACTATAAAATAATTCAGTGACACTAAGTGGTTAACGCCTTGCCTATTAAGCATTCGATGGCGTTAGTCGCCCGTGTCCGTGCCTCAGTCACTGACAGTTAATAACATATTTTTTTGGGCTTTTGTATCGCATTAAGAGTCCTTTTTTACAATAATAATATGATTTGTTTATAATGCAATCATAATATATTGCTTATTGATTATGGTTACCGCAACCATGTTTTCTACTTTGCGTACACTGGTGATGAAACATTTAGTTTTTAATCCTCATTTATTTCTCAGTGTGTATTCTGTACACCTGTACTATCTGCTTTTTCAAATCCCTGTTGAACACCTGAACTTAAAACGAATTCTTACACATAGCGATCAGTTCAACGAAGCTTAACAATTCCTTTAAATGATAATTAAAAAAAAAAGCAGACGAAAATGTTGTCGTTTCTTAAAAGGAAAATTAAGAAAACAACCCTAAATTCATCCCTCAAACTAAAAAGACGTTACACAAATTCCCCTTGAGCTGTGGAATCACTGTAGTTACTGCTGCGTTTTGATATGTCATGCCAACTCTACAGGTCAACAGGGAAACCTTGCCTGCTAATAGTTCAAGTGTGAACATCATTTGAATATTTAAATTGTTGCTTCTTTGTCTTGTGTTAAAGCAATAACAACAAAAAACGGTGGCAGTTGAAGCCTTGCAGGTGAATGGCAGTAAATGAGTTTTTAAGGGTAGCTAATGCAAAGAACATGTCCAATTTATGCTGATGATACCTGCGAACTTGTCTCTAATGTAAATAAATTTTTAGTAAAAACGGTTACAATTTTTTTACAAGTCTTTTGAAAATCGTATCTCATCTTAGGGTTGGTAAAACTTAATACAAGTGGTATGAGGGGACCATTGCAGCAAAACACCAACAAATGATGGGAGAATAGAGCAATGGATACACATTCCTGGACAAGCACTAATAAAATAGAGCTTGGAATCTTTTTTAAAAGAATCAGAGACGAAATTTCTTTATAGTTCTTTCAAAGGGAAGTACGTGCAACCACTGAGTGATGAAAATGGCAGGCAGCAGGCCGGTATGGATTATTTGGTAAATAACGAGGAAATGCTCTGGCAATTTGAGCCAGAAAACAAGCAATACGTATCGAAGTCGAACGAAGAGAATCCATATTGCAGTGTGGCTTAATGAAACGACAGGAAAATTACGCCCACCCAAACTTAGATGAAACAAAGAGTCTGCTAAAACGTGGCAGGTACGAAGTTCGCAAGGTGACAAGTATTCGCTGGGCATGCGATTAGGACATTGAAACGTTAGCACATTTGCTACCCCACTGTCCAGCTTCCAAACAACGACAAGCCCAGTATATCATGGTTGACATATTAACAGACATGACTCCCTTACGAAGCATTGACTAGAAAATTCTTAGGGAGTTCCATTGGAGCACCAGCGGTTTTTTCAATCTCGTTTCATAATGACAAGCGATCAACAAGCGTAAACACTTTGTTAAATGTGTGTATGTCCACTTGTATTAAGCTCACGAATTGTCTCGATAGATTAGAAGCCTAAGCAGGTGCTGTCGACAATTGAGTATTCAGTCTTAAAAGAAATTAATTAAATTCTTGATTTGATATTCCGACAGGGTGATTTGATGCAGATTTTTGTAATGGATTTCCGTTATTCCTGCTAAGTTCTGCAGTACTGAGCTGCTCCCAAGAGCAGAGCAGTGATAGAGAAGGTTTTTATAGTTTGTTTCTCCTTAATACAAGTAGTCAATTAAAACCTGAATTTATTCAGAGATTAACCTCTCCGCATCTTGCGAGGATTTCATTTCATCTCTGTAAAGGAAAAAATGAAGTCTAGCTACACTGTGTTCCATATGCACGGGCAAGTCTTTATTACAACTTTAGATCGACTGCTATCCTGAGCTTTCAAACTTTGTAGGAAATACTTTGATCCAACTTCGCATAGTTTAGCCAACGAATTGCGAGATCGAACAGTGTGCGTGGCACCTTCCCTACAAAGTAAATAATTATCCTCGTGCATCTGGGTACCTATAAAAGTGGGCGTCTTTGAAATTTGTGTAGGTAATTCCAATAGCCAGGTATGTGATCAAGAGAAAACCTAGGGGAACCGCAGCAGAAGGCGTGGCACTAATTTTTTATTTTATTGCAGCTAGAGTAGGATATGATTTAAAAAATTAGGAGCGCTTCCTTGAGAGATCTTAATAGTCAATATGTGACCAATCAATTGGTCTATAAGTCCGTGACTTTTTGAATAAAACACAGTTTGTTTTGAAAAAACAAAATTTTATTTTTCAACTTATTCTCCTTCTAACTCAATACACTTAGTCTAACGTTTCTCCAGTTTTTGTATCCCTTCTAAAAAATAGGATTTTTCGAGGTCCTTAAAAGAGGCATTTGTTTGGACAATGAATTTATCATTGGAGCTAAGTCTCCTTCCACCGAGCCAATTCTTTAGGTTTGGAAATAGGAAGTAAGTAGTCACTAGGGGGTAAATTCGGAGAATATGCCGGATGAGGTACCAATTCGTAGCCCAATTCATAGAACTTTGCCATTGAGACTTCACACGTGTGCGCCCGTGCATTATCTTGGCCATATGGGGTCGTTTTCTTTTTAAATCCTCATTAAATCGGTGTAATAAGTTGGCATCATATTCGCCGTTTATTGTTTTTTCCTTTTGAAGGTAATTGATGTGGATTATTCCGCTTGCATCCCAAAAAACTGTTGCCATCACCTTATTGGCCGACAAAATTACCATGGCCTTCTTCGGAGCAGGTTCACCCGGAGAAACCCATTGTTTAGACTACTGCTTGGTCTCAGGAGTACAGTGATGGGTCCATTTTTCATTACAGAACGTCTCAAAAACTCATTCGGATTGCGGTTAAACAACTCCAAACATTCCTTTGAAGTTGTCACACGTTTACGTTTGTAGTCAATTGAGCGCAAACACGACACCCATCTTGCCGACAACTTTCTTAAACCCAGCTGATCATTTAAGATGGAAACCACACTGACATATGAAATGCCTATGGCATCAACAATCTCACGCACTTTCACTCTTCGATCGGCCAACACCATATCGTAGATGTTTTCGAAATTTTCGGGTGTACTGACCTCAATTGGCCGTCCAGAACGTTCAGCGTCATTTGTACTTGTGCGACCACAACGAAAGTCAGTAAACCACTTTTTTACCATTGAAATCGATGGTGCAGAGTTCCGATAGTATTTATCGAGCTTTTCCTCGGTTTTATTAACGGTTTTTTCGCTAAAAACAATGTTAAATGGGCACTCGAATTTCACTTTTTTCCTTCCTTGCTCAAAATTTGGCAGTCGTCTATTAACAGGTGGTACTTGATGGGAACAGTGTTGCATTTCATATAACTACGAGAGAAGTTCGAAAAGTTACGGTATTATTGATCCGCCCTCGTATAAAGGCTAAAACTAAACACTATGCGGTTTAGTTGAAGTCCACGAACATTTGAAGTCTTTAATTACACTTTTGATTTTCCAGAAGCTTCAACGCAGCTGGAACATATGTGCAGAGCTGGAAACGAAAAACTTTTTTCCATTCAATTAATCTTGAAATTATTTTTCTAGGAGTAGCTTAGTCGCCCTCTTAAAATTAGAATGTTTCGCAACTAATTGTACTCGTACAAGAATGTGGTTGTAAGAAAAGCAAGCTTAAATTTAAATTAAAAACTACTTAATGTTTCCTTTCGACATTCAACAAAAGCAAACACTCGAACTGCACGCCCTTGTTTGTAGCCAGCAAGAGTTTGACTTGAAAATTTATGATAGTTTATCCTCTTAAGAAGAGAAGAATGAATGAATGAATGAATACAGCGACTCCACTCGCTCACTCCCTTGTTACTTAAAATTCAGCACAAACACACAAGTTTCAAAGTTATTGTAATTTTCCTTTGCTACTCGTACTTTGTTTTTGTACTCGTTGTACTTGTGGAGAAGAACAATAAGGGTCTGTGAACTCCTTGCGATGAAAAAGATCCCACAAATGCAACACGCCAATTCAACCACTTGAAAACTCCAGGCATTTACAAAGAAACCCGATAAAAGATCACATACACTCACTCTAGCTAAGTCACTCGTATTCACTTACTGCAGCAAATGAGAACAATTGAAACTTGGAAAAATACAAAAAGTGACAATAAAGTGAACATGATTCAAGTTGTGGCAAACGCAAGAACATTCAATACTGAGGAGATTTATTTTTTGTATTGCTGACGAAGAGAAAGCAACGAAAAGGAAATGTTGGCACTCACAGTTTTTTCTTGCAAAAATTAAAGTGCACAAAGGCGATCGAGTCAAAAAGACGACAATGTGGACGATAATCAACTTGATCAACCGCCAGGCTATGGACAAGCACGTCCCAATCACACACTTACGGGCATTAAAAAATTTACGGTTGGTTGGTTGGTGGGGCAAGCAGCCAGCTATTTCAATGAACATATATCCAGACTAACAACAACAACTGCACGAAACCAAAAAAGAAAATACATATTCCAAAAAAAAAGTACCGTCAACTTTGCTTGACGCTTGCTATCATGTGCGCGTATGACTAGATGACTGCATTAATGACGGCTTGATTGTTTGGTTGGCTCGCTGGCTGACTGGATGTTTGGCCTGACAGGAAGCAAATAAAACACACGCCCGTATAACAGCTAATTGAAATTTCTTCTCTTCCTTCTTCATGTTTGTAATGCTTCTCCTTTCTTTGCGTGATCTTTATTTCCATAAGAGTCCATACAACAACAACGGCCACTTGGAAAGAAAACTTCCCTGTATGGATGTGCCAACAGACCAAAAACAAAAAGGAATGTGAATGCAGCCACAAAAGAATCCTCTTTATTTGACTTGTACGCGCATTTCACAACTTTCTACAGAAATGTTTTCATTTATTTTTTTTTTACGTGGGTGGATTGAAAAGTTTTGCTGAATTACGTACATATACTTCCTTGGCAGTTTGGAGACTTATCATGTTTATATTTATTACATCGTCTAATGTGTCCGATATGTGAGATAGAGCTTTTAACGATTTACAGTAAGACCCCGATTTGAATGGCTGTTTTTAATGTTGCTCGATTGGATTTGTGTCGTTTTGATTTCGATTTGTATGGCGTTTTCTTTTCCATAAGTCAAGCAAATATTCGAAAAATTTGTTATTTGTCTTAAGGGCCATGATTCACTATCAGATTTAAATTTAATCATTTCATCTGTCAAAAATCTTGTTATTGCTCAAAAGTATGATGATGAAAGTGAATATGTTTGATAGACTTTTGACAGGTCTGCTCGATTTGCTAATGTTTTACAGAAGTATTTGAGATAATATTTTCCATGCAATCAGAGTTGGGTTTGTTTTTTTTTAGTGGGAAAGAATTCTGTTGGAATAAAATCCAACTTATTCCACATTTAATTGTTTAACTTTAATATTATTTTATTGAATTTTTCTTTGAAAAGAAATTTCCTTTAAGTATTTAACTCTTACCACTCAAATAATCTTTATTCATTATTATCAATCTAATACCTAACTTAGTTACAGACGCTTTATTAAGCATCATGACGATTTATCGATTAGCTAACTCAAATTCGGGCTCTCATGGGTGTAAATTTGCAGCCTGAACTTGTGTTTGTTAATTGGGAACAATGAATAGATGAGGCAGTTACTTTGTTGAAGAGCCTTCATTTGGCATTGAACGGAATTTGTTCTATTCCATAAACACATTTCAATTTATTCATTGAAGTCTTGTATAGTACATTGAGCTCAATTAAGGCCTTAATAACGCAATTAAGGCGCATGTGTTTGATTTTGTACAACGCGAATATTAGATTTTTCACTACAAAAAACCCACGAAAATCTAAATATTCGTATAATAGTGTGAAAGGGGATTTTATAAATTCATCCTAAAAATATCGACAATGTACCTTGCAAACGGCCCATAGAATAGTAGAGGTCTCTAAATTGAAAAAAAATTTTATATTTGAATTAAATTTGTGCCAGTTCTAAAAGTAGTACCAGCTTTATATTTACAACAAATCGTAAACCTTTTATGTAAAGCGGTCATCGAAATTTCAATTTCCTCCTCACAAAGTTCTATAAAATCACTTTTAAATTGAAAAACGAAAAAGGCTTTAAAATTTAAACAACAATAAAAGCCAGATCGTTCTATTTTGAATTAAATATAAAAAAAATTACTCACAATCACTGGGACTTATTAGCCAACTAGCAATGCAGATGCAACCAAACTCTGATTGTACCCCCCTTCCAAAAATGTTTACGTAAATATGTGTGTTGCAATTAACACACTTTTTTAAATCCCCTCAAAACAAAACGTTTTTGGAATATTTAATTAAAAAAAGATTTTAATAAAAGTGAAGAAACTGTAAAACAAATAAATTTAAATTTGTTTGAAAAGCTCCTTTTGACTCCTCATTTTTATTATAAATTTTTAAATCAATCTCTCTCTCTCTCTTGTTACTTGATCTTTACTTATATTTGCACACCCGTGTTGTACTCGAGTAGACTTTGGCAGTTATCTATCTATTCATTTATTTAATTCCTTGCATGTTCAAAAAAGGAAAAATATACTCAGTGCCATTAAATACAATCAAGAAAAAAGAACTAAAGCAGATGGAGAACGAATAAAACAAATAGGAATCAGACAAGAGAAAAGAAACACGCGCGTGGACGCAATCTGGGCACGTCTATGAGTGTTTTGATACAGTTCGTTGAACTTTTTGTATGTGACTGGACTATAAAATGTATAATGATGATCGTCATGATGATACTCGTACGTACTCGATACGAAGGCGATGTTGATCATCTAACACACATACATACACATCTACAATTACTAAATACACTTGCTTACATGACTAACACTGTACGTTGGCGCTGATCTTACCACGTACATATGAATGTATGTATGTAAGTGAGGTGAGTGTGCGTGTGCGTGTGTATGTGAGCATGATCATTTGGGGGTTTGCCTAGAAAGACAATGTTTAACATTATTTAACTTCATGTTTTTCATATGTTGCAAATCAATATAAAAATGTTGTGATTTTATTACTATTTATTGTGAACGTCTCATGATCGTTCTTGATATATTTTTGGTTTGGCAAGGTTTGTTAGTTTTATGAATCATATTCTAACGTCAATTTTTATATTGTACGAACACCAATAACCATAAATAAAGCGTTGCCCTATTAAAGAGTCAACGCTTAACACCTCCTTATTATTTGGGATTTTTTACAGATCATAAAGAAATCACCATCTTTTGTTGTCGTAAACATATTTCGAGTATAACATAAGGGTGAAAAATATTAAATTTTTTCTAGAAACGAAAACACCATTAAATATAAAATCATGTAAACAATTTATTAGAAACTTAGAGTGGTAGCCATTTAAAAAATTACATTTTGTGGCAATCTTCTTGTTGCAAGTGGCAACTCTGATATTTAACAGCTGTCACTTATGGTTATTAAGAAGAAGAACACGTTATTATGTAAAAGCCCATTGCGCTAAAACCGCTCGAAAAATTCGGGGAAATTTCGGTCAAGAAAGCGCACCTAATGTGTAAACAGTTCGAAGAGTGGTAAAATAAAGTGTTTCATTTGCGTCGACGTACCAGTCCATCTCTTGAAAACATTGTTGCTGTAAACGAGAGTGTCGCTGAAAACCCGTAAACATCAAATCGTCGGTGACTGTGAACGGCATTCGTTACAGTAACATGATAACGGAATTCTTGTGACTTTAACTGACGGCGCCACCAGCCACACCGCGTATTACAGCAACAATAGACAAGAAAAAGTTTATCGAGTTTACCAAATAATGGGACGTTTACTTCTACAGCATTAATTAAAAAAATTTCCCATTTTCTGTCTAGTAATTTTTTTCTAGCCTTCAATATTTTTTAGACTGTCCCTTATTGTGAATAATATTTATACATCTGTTAGGCCTACTCTCAAGCAAATGACTGCAGAGTGAGAGCTTGCCAAGCCATCTCTACGATTCATTTTTTGGGTTTTTTCCTTCCAATTTCTTCTTGTCTTCATTCCAAATTCCGCAATCCACGGTGGAACAGAATACGCCAGGGATGCGTCGCCACGATTGGTCTCTAATATGCAAATTGTGTGTACCGGTCGATCTCCAGTTTCAATACAGACTTATTTTACAGGTGGAGAGGTTAATCTCTGTAGGAACTCCGGCGTTTATTGGTCTATGGAGGAATTCTGAAGAGATGAAAAAGACAACCATCAGCGTACCCCTGTACACGAGAGACTTCACGTACCCCTACAAAAAATGGGGTCAAATCGCATGATCTTGGCGGCCAATGGAATGCTTCAAAACTCGCCTCTCAATAGGGTTATGGTATCGCGTGCCGTGTGTCATGTAACACCGTCCTGTGAATCACGTCCAATTCTTTCATTTTATGCAAAAAAGTCGGTACCTTGCTCCATTGACTGTAACGGTGCGGTTTTCATCGCTCTTGAAGAAGTACAGTCCAATGATGCCGCCGGCCTACAAACCGCACTAAGTAGTGCATCTTTCCGGGTGTTCTTCACACCAAATTCGGTTATTCTGGTTGTAGACGTACCCGTTGAACCAAAAATAAAGCTTCGTCGCTGAATCTTCCACGTGGTCGAATAATACAAGCCCAATTGCTGACAACGGCGAGTAATTGACATATTGCGATCTTCATTGACAGTGACTGATACAGCAACAATATTTTCATCGATACGCACTCTTCGCTTACGGGTTGGTGGATTAATGTCCAAAAAAGAGAAACTGGCGCGACAACACACTGAGAATTTTTGGGACTGTCACATATCCCGAATCACCCGATATATAGCAGCTTTCGGTGTGGCGGTGCCGTCCTGTTGATACCACTTGTCGTGGTGGCTACAATGCCACCTGGTGGACGTCATGTGGCAAAATTAGGTTCCTCTTTCTAACGCTCCGAATCTTTTTTCATTCTTTCGGCTTAATTGAGCAAATAAGAGACTTACGCAATTAAGGCCATAATTGAGCTCAATTTACTACATAAAAATTCAGTTAATAATTTAAGCAATTAGTACCTAATGAACATTTTCTGCTGTCAAATTGCATATGTATGAACACCAAAATATGAAAATTTAATTGCCTCAATTAAGGAGCATGTGTGCACATACTATAAAGATAAAGTGAATTGTGCCACCAAACGTGGGACAGCCGATTTTGAAAGGCCCCCTCGTTTAACGTTAAATGGGCGCAATGCGCTCAATATTTGCGCTAACGAACCCTCATTCCGATAACAAAAGTTTAACATTGGGTTGTGCTGCTCTTGCCGCGGTAATTTAAGCTTAGAAACAGAATAATAATAAAGATGTTTTTCAGACTTCACCATAATAACTGTCAACGTCGACCCGTCGTTATGTACAGAAAACAATCGCTTTCTGAGGATCATAAAAATTGGTGGGCCCCACATTTCAGTTGCGCATTGAAATCTAAAAACTAATTATTAGTATTAAAATTAATTTTGCTTCTCTTAGTTTAAATTGTGTAAATTGTTAGGGTCCTAACCGCGGATAAAAAATAAAATTAATAAAAAATATATTTTTATAATCTATTCCTACAGTGAACTCACGAACACCTGAACTTATTTGTGAAAATTGAAGAACAATCCAGCGCGGTTTAGTCTCAGATATTATATTCTCTCATGGCTCCAATTGTCACATCTGTGAACCTATCGCCAATCGTACGCAAGAAAATTACGTGGACTGAGTGGAATCATGACATACGATTGCAAACGGAACGTAATTTTTTGTTGAATTCACAAGCGATTTTATCTTCGGCAATTCTTTTCTTTTTCTTATTTCACTAAAGATGTGAAGTTGTGAAAATAGTAAAAAGTCAAATATTCACCACTACTTCCTTTTGCTTTGGATTCAGTTTGTTGTAATTAGTCCCGGAAACATAATAATGTTAGCAAAGGAAAACAATAATGCATCACTCCAGGTCACAAATTTAGTGATGCAAATAGCCGTGTAACTCGAGGCATTGTCATGATGAACCATCGATTTGTCTGTATGTGCAAATCTCGGATCACGGAGTGAGCATTTGGAAGGGCTGAAGATACCTGTCGAAACAATTGATTTTCTTACACGCATGGTATTTTTATATAACGTGCTTTTGTGGCCGTCAGTTGGCGGAAATAAAGATAAGGATTACCGTAACTGAGTGCACTGTTAGAAATTCTAACTTATGCCTCTTCGTGGTGGCGACTTGTAACAGGTTCCTGTCTCTGCTAGGAGTCTGACTAAATAAGTCGAGCGGGGAGAAAATAAACAGCATACGCCAGGGATGCGTGATCGAGAAACTGATATAGTACTCTAACTTTGAATATCACACGATTTCATTACAGACTTACCCGTATATTTGGAGCTCTGTGTTATTGGATATCTTTTTCTCTATTACAGGGAATGAGTCAGGAAGCCTCGCACAAGGCGGAGAATTTAATTTCTGAAGAAACTCCAGTTTTAATTGGCCAATGAAGGAATTCTAAAGAGATGGACAAGAAAACCTCACATGGGGTTGCGGGTCAATTTAATTTAAGGTACTTCTAAGGCGTTGGAACGTAAGACACGAAGACAATGAAGCCTCGCAAGAGGTGAAGAGGTTAATCTCTGTAGGGACGCCGGCATTTATTGGTCAATGGAGAATTCTGAAGAGATGGACAAGAAAACCTCGCAGAAGTGGAAGCGTCAGTCTTCAAAGATATTCATTAGGAAGAGGCTGAGACGGTTGCGCACATTGTGTGTAAATGTCCAGCACTGGCTAGCATAAGGCTTAAAACCACGGGCAGACACTTGTCAAATTTGAATGCCATGGTGGACGTAAGGTTTAGGCATATGCTAGTAATTACAATCTACTTCGCGATGAGGTAGAAGCCAACAGTCACCAGCCGACAGTCTGAAATCACTACAGTGAAGAGTAAAGGTAGCACTAGACTCGAAAAAGAGTAAGGTAGTCGTAAATTATAAATCGGTTGCCTAAAAACAATTCGTCCTAAAAAGGGGATCGAAACGGAACCGATTCAGTTAGCGGACTGCTTCGATAAAAAAAACCTGCTTCTGTGCGTGTCGAATTGTCTACTTTTTTGTACAACTTTTTAAAATATCCCGCGCTAACTCTGCTTAAGGCCATCTATTTCTTTGTTTTGTGGGAAAATCTTTGCGTCCCTAAAAAAAAAAATTCTTAATAAAATTTTCACATACTTGCTGCAAACAAAAAAACTTTTCCTTCAATTTTCCTTAAAAAACATTTAGATTACACCCTAAACTTACATGCAACACAAGAGACGTGCATGCATTCGTGCCCAGATGACAAAAGAACAACAAGTGAATAAAATGAAAAATTACAATTATTTAACAGAAGTTAAAGAAAAATCGTTAGAAAAAGAAGTGCAACCAGCCAAGCAAAGAAATTTCGCTTAAAAGACGTTACAAAAACCTGACAAAGATCCTTGTGCCGATCCGTCTTCCCTTAAACGTCTTAAAGAAAACAAACGAAGAAGACCCACCCTCTTGGAAAATTTGTTCGAATGGCCGAGTTGCTTTAAATGCCACTGAAGCAGATTCGGAGAAGAACAAATGAAAATGTTCACAATTAATGGGCTGGCTGGTCTGGTCTGGTCTGGTCGTTGGTTGCTTTGGTGGTGGTTTATAAATTTTAATTTCAATATTTTTAACATTTAATTGTTGTTGCATGCACCCAGTATGTTTGCAGGACATTGTCATGAATCCCACATAAAATTTGCATCTCATTTCCGGACACTTGGGTCGAAAGTTACTTTTTCATTTTTGTATTTTTATTGTTGGTCGTTATTTTGTTTTTGTTGTTGTTTTTGGAATTTTGGAAAGGAAACTGTGTTGATAGCGAAGTTGTTTAGAGGGAGATTCTATTTGGTTGCTTGCTTTGTTTAGGGAAGTCAGTTTAACAAAGGGACGGAAGCGATCAGGAAATAATGCCATCAAAGTCAAAAGCGTGAAACAGAGGGTGCATAATACTTTGTTTATTAATTATTTGAAATTATTTTCATATTCTAACATTTGATAAATTTTATTAAAGAAGAAGGTATGCAATAGAATGCAATAGTTTTTTGTTTGTTTTGTTTTTTGATTTTACGAGTAGGGCAGTACGAATTTGAAAATCATAGAAAATATATGAATAAAAATATATTTAAGTTCAGAGAACAAATGCATTCGACTCTTTTCAGAATAAACAAATTATTAACTTAAATATGAAAACACAGTGGGCCTTAGGTAAGAAAAAATACAGATATTTCGTCGCTAGCATTTTTTAAATCAAAGCTCAGGCTACGATGCTCATTTTTCCAATAGATGCTGCCTCTCAGTTGCACTAATGCACTAATATTATTTTTTTTATGCACGACCGTTCATAAACTTTGCGGATTTTTCGGTCAACAAGAGGCGCCTAATGCTTCAGCAATTCGAAGAGTGGTCGAAACTGGATGGATTATGGATATTAAGTCTCATTTGCGCCGACGTACCGGTCCGTCTTTTGAAAACATTGAGAGCGTCCCAGAAAATCTCTAAACATCAATTCGGCATTCGTTGCAGGAACATGAGAACGGAATTATTGTGGCCTCAACTTTACGACATGTGCTTTCAGCACGACTGCGCCGCCTGCCCCAGCGTGCATGATTTTATTGATTTATTATTAGCTACGGTTTCCAAAGCCCACTCTTATTGCGGCACCCTTTACAATAATTTTCTCCTTGGTTTTTATTTTAGTTTTGAAAAATCACCAACTGTTTTTTTTTTTTTTGTAAATTCTAAAGGCTTTTTCAATTCGAACATTTCAGAGTTTAAAACTGCAAAAGGGGGACTCCTCCAAATCTGAATCAAAAATCTTAAAATTCATCTGACGTAATTAATGAATGGCCCTGACTGTAATTTATTTTAATTTAAGAAGAATTTTTGGGATTGAATTTAGTCCTGTGTACTCGTATAATACTTCTGTCACATCTTTTGAGGTCGATTTTTTAATAAGACTGTTATTACAGATATAAGATAAACATGTACCAAAGAGGTGATAAAGTTATGGAAAAAACAAACGACTGGATTAAATGTAGGGAGGTATATATAACTCGGAAAAATGGGAATTTTGTTTACAGAGCCTTTTTGGCATCAAGGAGTCACGAAGGATGGGTAACCTTTTGTAAATATCGAAATAAATTAAAATCAGTTATCAGAAAAGTTCGCGAAAAATTTGGTCTAAATTTTTTTCTACAAACCCCTCTATAATTTTAAAGGAGTTGGAAAGAGCAGGAGTTAGTGGTAGGAATTATAATGATGAAAATACTATTGATAGTAAGGAATTCGAGGAATTCTTCATTTACTTCCTATCTCGAACCCTCCTTCTATTTTCCATTCTCGATTTGAAAATATTTCGCATCAGGGCTTTTCATTTCAAAATATTATTGATAATGAGGTATGGAATGCAATAATGCGAATAACGTCTAATGGTGCTGGTCCTGATGGCTTGGCTCGTTAATTTATAAAACAACTTTTTCCTTTGATTTCTCATTGTTTAAGACATTATTTTAATGCCACTCTCACCACATGCGAGGTACCCCACAAATTGGAAAATTGCAAGAGTTTTAGCAATTCCTAAGGTAAGAAAACCATCACTTTGGACCCATCAATATCGTAAATCTCTAAGATACTTGAACTTTTAATAAATGATCAATATCCTGTTAATATACAGAGGAGGGACATTTTCTATCTGCTGGTCAATCAGGTTTTAGAAAAGGCCATAATATCGCGATTCTTTTATTAAATATTACGGATGATGTACGCGCCGTTACAGACCAAAAGAAGCTTGCCTTTATATGAGTAATAAGCTATCGAATCTATTTCCCATGAGGTATTACTGAATAAATTATTTTTTCAGTATGGTTTCTCCACTGCTTCATTCCATCTAACTGATACTTTTATCAGAAAAAGAACGCAATATGTTCAAATTGGTAGTATTTCTTAAGGATCTATTCTGGTTCCACTTTTATTTTTGATGTATATCAATGATATTTTGAGCAATTTGTAACCGTTACGAGGATTTCTCTATGCAGACGATTTGCAATTAGTGGCGACTTCTAATTCTACAAGTGACTTGAAGAATATAATTGACATAGGATTAGGGAGTATTAATTGTTGGTGTGTTGGAAATATTATAACTGTAAATATTTCGGATACGATTTTACGGTAAAGCCAATAATTTATTTATATGGGGGAATGGTTAGCACAGGTCCATGTATTAAGGTATTCGGTATTTATGTCGATAATAAGCTTACTTTCCTTCAACATACGAGGTCTGATCAAAATTTAACCGTTGTTTTTTTAAAATTTCGTGAGTTACGTATGTTCGATTTTCGCTTTTTTTCTGTTATGTTTGTACACATGTCTATTATATACGTTGGCAATATCTGGCATTTTGGATTGTCAGTTTGTTTTTGACAGATAAAAAGGTTAGTCGTGTTTTGGTGTGCTCTTCGATTTTTTACTATTCGAAAAAATGGATCCAAGAAACTGTATTAAGTTTTGTGTAAAAAATTAAATTAAATGCGCAAGAAATGTTGACTGTGGCGTTTGACGAGTCTACTATGAGCAGAACATAAGTTCAATTGTGGTATAACCGGTTTAAGGAAGGCCGAGAAGATGTCAATGACGATGCTTGTCCTGGTCGCCCGAGCACGTCAACAACCGATGAAAGCATTGAAGCAGTGAAGAAATGATTTTGGATAATCGTCGAATCACTATCAGAGAGGTTGCTGAAGATGTTGGCATATCGTCCGGCTCATGCCAAGCAATTTTTATGGATGTTCTAGGCAAAAAACGTGCCGCAGCGAAGATTGTTCCAAAATTGCTAAATTTTGAGCAAAAACAACGTCGCATGGACATCGCTCAGGAGCTGTTGAACATCGTCAACGACGATCCAGATTTCCTCAAAAAGGTCATAACTGGTGACGAATCATGGGTGTATGGCTATGACTTTGAAACCAAAGCCCAATCATCCCAATGGATGCGTCCAGAAGGTTTTGCGCACTGTTTTCTTCGACTGCAAGGACGTGGTGCATCATAAATTCTTGCCACAAGGTCGTACGGTAAATAAGGAATACTACCTTGAAGTTATGCGCCGTTTGCGCGAAACAATTCGTCAGAAACGCACAGAATTGTGAAAAGAACAATCATGGATTTTGCACCATGATAACGCACCAGCTCACACATCGATGCTTGTGCGTGAGTTTTTGGCCAAAAATAAAACCGTTATCATGCCTCAACCACCATATTCACCGGACTTTTCCCCGCTGGCTTTTTCCTTTTCCCAAAACTGAAGACACCGATGAAAGGAAAGCGTTTTGCTACGATTGAGGAGATAAAAGAAAAATCGAAACAGGAGCTGTTGGCGATACCAAAAAGCGCGTTTCAGAAGAGTTTCGATGATTGAAAAAAACGCTGCCAGAAGTGTAGTATATCTGAGGGGGATGACTTTGAAGGGGACAAGATAGTTATTGATGAATAAATAAATACTTTTTGAAAAAATTAAAAATAAATGTTATTTTTTGATCAGACCTCGTATAAGTATTGGTATTTCTAGCACATTATTTAAAATGCGAAGAATTTATAACACTCATTAAAATCTACCTCTTAGAATTTTTGCTGAATAACAATTTTGTTAATTATAATTTTTTTTTTTGTTCCAACCGCCATATATACATATATATATGGATATCGATTTTGGCCTATGATGCCAAGAATAAATAAATAAATAATTAATATAAATTATTTCAGCTTATTTTTTATCCCAACTCATTTTTATAATAAATAATGCAATTTATTTGTTGAGGGTGGAGATCAGCTAGTTTCTATGCACATTTCCCTGGATGCGTAAGCCAGCTTATCAGGAAACCTTGAAAAACTTAAACGTCTTATGCTCGATATTTCAATTTAATTTACAAAGTCTATATCTTCGATTAAAGCCTAAAATGTCACGTATTTTGAAAAATATCCCCCTAAAAAGTACCAATTCTGTTAAACGTTCAAAACTTGTTATTGCTTCTTCATTTTGTACCAGGCGCTTTGTGGGTATTAAGGAGCACGAAAAAAAATAAAATAAAAATCTAAACAGTAGAAAATAATAATAAAAACAAACAATTAAAATTAAAAAGTTAACAAACAAACAAAAACAAGTTGAAAATAGAAATTCCAAAAGAAGGAAATCTTAAAGGAGGTCAATGAACCTGCTGAACTGAACATTCAGAGAATTTCTTTTGGTCGAAGCAACTTAAAAGAAACCAACAGCAACCAACAACAACATTAAAGTCGAACATAAAAGTAGTCAACAGCCTTTTGTTGTTTTTTTTTAAATTATATTTCTATTTTGTTTTTTGTAGTTTTTACTTTTTTCAGGGAACCTGTTGATATTTTTTACGAGGGTTTATGATCGTTATGTTTTATTTTGTATGGATGGGATGGATGTTTGTCTCAAACAACAACAACAGCAATAACGAATTTTGGAACAAATTTACACATTTTTCAAATCAGCTTTTTGTTTTGATGGGAATGTGTGTGTGTGTGTAAGATTAAAGGGCTTTTCACACTATTCGATTGAGTAAAACGACTTGTGAAAAATTCAAATAAAATTAGAAATTGTTATGGTGTGGAAACACTACGGATGGAAATTTGACAGTTCTAATAAAAAAATTAGAACATTCCAATCACGCAAAAATTCCATGAAGATTCACGCAAGCAGATATTTTATACTCACGGTCTTGAACGATCGAGTAATTGGAGCGAGAAATAAATAACGATCACGTAAATCACATGACCGCTGCCTATCTCTACTTTCATCCTCTTTCAAGTTCTTTGTTCGTTATAAAATCTACGCTTAGTTAGATGTGTAAATTGGAGTTTGACGCCAGTGGCTTAGAAGATATGGATAAAAACATTTTAAGTATACATTTACCCAAAGTATTTGGCGTCCTTTGAAGTCTGTTGTTACAACGAGATTTTCATTAATATTATTAGTTATAGATTAAAATAGAACCGCGGCCTGGTAGCCTCGTGTCCAGCTAAAGCAATTCTAGACTTTTTGTAACAACAGATAACACTTCAGTGTAGAGTTTAGTATAATTTCTACCTGAGCAGCAATGAGAAATAAAAAAAAAACTTCTGCTAAATTTGTGGATTACTTTATTTTCGGGGACACATTTCCGTCTAATAGTATGTTCACACATGCAGCTTAATTAAATTTTAAATTGAGTTATAAAATTTAGTGTTCATGCATATCGAATTTAACTTACTCAATTAGCATTGGATAGCTTAACGAGAATGATGTTTGAAATAGCGTCTAGTCAAGCGTTATGCGCACAACATTAGTGGTCTATAACATTTAACGTGTTCATTTTACAGAATTTGCTGTTCACTAAACACACTTCCCCAGAGTTGTATTGTTAATTTGTTTCAAGGTGTAATGAAGTACTAATTGCTGAATTCATTAGTTGAGTTAAAGTACAACTCATTTACAACTTCCACATCTAAATTTTCATTAAAAAATGTCAGGAGAAAAATAAAAAAACCTTCTCCTGTAAAGTTTTTTTTGGAGGTTTCGTTATTTAACCGGTTCGGTATTTTTATCCATAGGACGCAAACAAATTCTTGTAAGATCTGTGAGAAACCCTAATTTCTACTTTACGTTGTTGGCCTAGGCTTATACTTTTTTTTATAATAATCTAGATACCGTTTATATTTATTTTGTTTTGTTTGTGTTGTGTATAAAAATTAGGGATGGATTGGATTTTGGTTTTCGTCTAATAAAGATACATTTTGGAAAAACCTTTTGGTACAAAACTTAAAACGTTAAAAGGGACAAACAGGAGTTTGTCTTTTATTTTTTTGCAGACCACTATAATTAGTAGAGAGTGTCCTTGAAGTAGATGAGATGCTGAATTCACCTGTCTATTGGAAAATATTTTACATATTTTGTTTTCATAATATTTTCGTTCCTGTTTCGATAATTTGTCGTAGTACTCGCATATCCAACCTTTTGCGTTTTGCCAAACTACGTAACAGCTTGATCCACTACGGGAGTTCTTTCTGCCCCTCCTTCTCGTTAATTTTGTAGGCCGTAATACGAAAGGATTGAAAGGCAACAGACAGATAATGCTTCTTGTATAACCAAGAAAAAGTATTCTAAAACTGCAATCGACTTAATTATTAAAACCCGGGAGCGTAAATCCAAAATAATCAAAAAAGAATTTGGCTTTTTCTATATTACTGTCCACCATGACATTCTCATTAATTATGTGTCTGCAAGTACCTGTATCCTACTACTTTCTCCTCTTGCAGATCCGTTTTCTCAAACATACTTTTTTTAACTTAATTTTCATGTTTTTAAATATATTTTAACTGCATTTATCCTAGATGAAGTGAGCCGGCAGTCGAGTTAGTATTGTACTAATCTATCATGCCGGTGATCGTGCCATCGAAATCCACTTTCACTCAAACGAGCGAAAGACTACGCTACTATACTCGGTAATTAAATTAAATCTAGACAAAAACATAAATGAGAAAATTAGCCCACGTTCCTTTTAAAAAATTTCGCCCGTT
Organism: Phania funesta; assembly: GCA_963932375.1. Classification (NCBI taxonomy): domain Eukaryota; kingdom Metazoa; phylum Arthropoda; class Insecta; order Diptera; family Tachinidae; genus Phania; species Phania funesta. The sequence continues at coordinate 93,705,820 of OZ010652.1, read as the reverse complement.
AAAAGTACGAAGATCAATATGAGGACCAAGTTATTGATGTGTACTTTTCTTTTTAGGCCATCTGCTACTTTGATAACATATTTCCAATATTAGAATATTAAAAAAATATTGCTGAGCTGGCAAGTTGCCTAGAAACGGGATGGTATTGTACATATGAAGAAGTTGGCCCTCATTTTGATTTCGGTACCTTTAACGGCTGACATTTTTGTATAGGAACGTGGCCGTATTTTCAAATTTATGTTTTTCTGTGGACCTGACTACTTGTGTACAAGTTATTTTTTTTATAAATGTAAATATTTGTATGAACAGATGTAAAAGCTCTTTTAACTTAAAGCTTGCTAGCTATAGTGGAAGTGTACGATACAAATAAGGGGGAACCCTAGTTTACCTAGATGAGAAGTGCCCGTTTTCAGATTTTTCTTATTACTTATTTCCCAAGAGCTACCTGTGTAAACAATTTTAGCTCTCTAGCTACAGTGGTAGTGCCCCATAACAGTCATACAATAGGTACTAAAATTTTTACAACTTCACATCTCGGGAATTTTAAATGGTAAAACTTCCAAACTTGCCCTATGAGGTTACCTGTATGTAGGGTCCTTATGTTTCAATTTTCATTATTATCTATGATGGGTGTAAAAACAATGCGAGTGGTTTCGTGTGATCTATGCAGTGTATGAACTGAGCCTGGCGCACTACCGGGCGCTTTAAATAAATAAAACCTATTTTTAGTCAGTATTTATGTATGGCTGGACATGGAGGGCAATTACTATGAAATTTACAAAATTCCTGGATCAAAATCCATATTTTGAAGTTCATGTAGCCAAAAATAAATTGAATTAATCTTAAGTAATTTATTAAGTTGGCGTAACGGCCGATTTAAATTTCCTCCTAACCCTTTTGTTATTTTTCCAGCGTTATATGGGAAAAACTACCTGTCGCGTCCGCGGATACAAAAACTAACGGAAACCAGCCGTAACGTGTTAAATTCAGTTACATTTTGCTTTATTAGAAATTGACAATTCGGGTTAAAAATAATATTTCCTCGATAATATCAACCCATATCAAAACCTCTTCTAAATTTTAAACATATTTAAAATTATGAAATCGCATTTGACTGCGTTCCCAATTCTAGCTGAGAGACCAACTCGTATTAATTAAAACTTACAAAACTTCATAATAAATTAGCCACCACATCATGATGACGGTGGGAACTCGTGGTGGGTGCAGGGTACATGATTTGAAAGACGTAGACGTATTATTTAAAAACCTGTAAGTAGGAAAATGTGACGATACAAGAGGGTGTTTTGTTTTGTGTCTGTGTGTGAGTATTTTAATATTGACGCAACGAATCTGGCTACAAAGAATTAAAATACCAACATTTTGAATCACATTGATATTTTCAATAAGAGATTTTTAACGGTTGGTGTTTTTCATCTTCCACTTGCTGAGTCGTGGGTGAATTGAAAATGGTCTTAGAACTGTAAAAGACCTTTTTTGTGTTTCATAGCGTTTTTTGTTTTGATAAATATATCAAAAATATTTACCCTTTCCACCTTTTGTGTGTGTTTTGCTTAAGAAGTGCAATAAAGAGAAAAAACACCATGTTCCTTTCCAATCCTGACGCACGACAAAGTGTAAAATTTGTTAAATGTTTTACACTCAAGAACTACAACAACTAAATATCTTCTGTTTTTAAAAGGAGTTAAAACAGTATTCAGACATGCACATAAACTGCTCAATTAGAAAGTTTCGTAATTACGGCTTTAATGAATTTACCATGCAAGAACCCAGTTAATATACCGAGCAGTTATGTATTACTTAATTGCACTATTAATTGAGTGAAATTCCCTATGTAACTCTGATGAAGTGAAATCAAGGCACATAAAACAAAGCGACACGGCATCACCAATATAATAAGAAAAATAAATTGACGGTTATTAAATTTTTGCACCGATTTTAAAATTGTAAACGGTGCTATATAGAGGACAAGTCTGGTCTTCTTATTACGTTTAAACAATTATAAATTCATCAATCTTTTCAAGAAATATGTTATGATAAAAACTGAATTTTGAAAAAATTAATTTTTTAAAAATCTTTCTTGAAAACGTTTGTAGTCGGTTTTTAAAATGTAATTGAATTTCTAAAATTTACAAAGTGATCTACTGAAGTAGGCCTACAACCTTTACCATCATACCTTTTCCTACTGCGATTCTGCGTGCAAGCGCGCAGAAAGTCAAAGCGTCTGAGGATTTTCTCGTTGCTTGGTTGGATTGGAGTTTCCGAGATCGTCGCCCTTAAACGTCATTTTTGGTCTTTTCAATTCTTAAGAGGTCTCTTTGCTCAACTGAATCATTACCTCGGGGTTTTCAAAACAAAACAAAAACATCTATGGAGAAATATAATAGCGAGGCTCCTTAAATTTTGTAATTATTTATTATATTACGAATTTAAGGAATTTTACTGCTAATATGGGTGGCCGGCCAGTCCAAAAATAGGCCGACTCGTAATAGTAGGCGTAGCATGATTAAGGCCAATTATTCTAACGAAGAAACCCGCGTTGCTAAAAAAAAGACATAAAGATAAAACCTTTGTCTCACTGTTTCTAAAAAGTCAAAGAAAAAATTCCTAAATTAAAATTTTTGCAATTTGGACCCTGATGGGTCATAAATCTTTACACGATTTGTATGGGGTGTTTTTTTATTCGTACAACTTTGGATTCAAATAATATACGGAGATTACGTATGTAACTTAAAACGTGGATTTGCTGGCCATTAGTGTTTTAGTAATGCTTTCAAACAAGTAGGCGCCATGGCTGGCTCAGATGTAGAGCATTCTGACAGTCCAATTTTCGACCTATAGGTCCGGTCCGCATGATGCTGGCTTCCAATTCGTTCAAAGTTGCTGGTTTGTTCGCATAAACTAATGAGTTTACGTTATCCCAGAGAATATCATCAAAAGGTGTATAATTGACTTAATCATTACAAAAAATATCGCGTTCGCAAAATGTCTCTTTTAGTAAGTCGATTGCTTGAGGTGCTGTCTTGGATATGGCGCCGTCCTGGTAGAAAAACATGTTTTCCGTAAACACCCCATTTGATTAGGGTCGCAAAGAATTGAAAAGCATAATAGTTTTCCTCTCGTCGTTGACCGTAACGTTCTTGCAGGCCTTATATTAAAAGAAGTAAAGACCAATGACTTCATTGTCCCATAAAGCACATCAAACAGTGAATGTAGCGGTGCCTGGAGAATATTTCGTAGACTTGACACTTCAAATGCTGCAACTATGCTTATTGACGCGCCAAGTGAATAGAACCAGAATTAGCGTTGTTCTGGCATTAGCCTATGCATGATGAAATGGCAAACCATATTACAGTTTGAAAACTGAATTCAGTCTGTCGCCCTTCTCCCTCATCACGGAGTCGCTTGTATTCGTCTAAGGCTTAGGTCCTCTTAGGGATTAGATGCCCGTGATCCCAAGCCTTATGCTAGCTAGTACTAAACATTCATACAAATATGCGCTATCGTCTTAGCCTCTTCCTCATTAGTATCTATGGAGGCTGACCGTCCACTACTTGCAAGGTTTCCTTGTCCAACTCTTAAGAATTCTTCCATTGGCCAATAAACACCGGAGTTCCTTCAGGGATGTACTTCCCTATCTATTGCGAGGCTCCATTGTCCAACCCTATCAGAATCTCACGGTCCATCTCTTCCGATTTCCTCCCTTGGCCAATTAAAACCGAAGTTCTTTCAGAGAATTCATATAATTATCTAGAGTAATGGAGAAGAAGATGTCTATCCACGCGGATAGACTGGTACCCAAGCACCCTCTTGGCCATGCATTCCTGGCGCATGCTGTTCCACCGTGGATTTGGCATTTTTTTAAAGAGAATATTAACTTCTCTCTCCTCGACTTATTTATCCAAACTCGTAACAGAGACAGGAACCTGTTACCGGCCGCCAGCTCGAACAGGTATAAGCCAGTACTTCTGACAGTGAATTCAACTACGGCAATCCATACATTTGTGTCTGTGTAAGTAATTATCAATTTGTCCTCGTATGTAAATAGTAGCGCTAGTTTAAGTGACAACAAAAAAGTTAAAAACAAATCTACAAAAAGAATGAATGGATGTTTCACATGACATGGTAATGAGTTGACACCGCAAAAATAGCTGTACTCACAATACAGTTGTACCACTACTACTACGGCCACCTGAATCTATGACACAATAGACAACGATTCAAAATGCACGCGGTACAAGTACTGCAACGTACAAGAGCAGCATGGGCAAGAAGCACGCATGAGTAGCGGTTTAAAAGACATTTTCGTTTCGGTTTTTTGTAGCAGAGACTCGCTCCGTGGATAGAAATGAATGATTGGACATTTGTTTTGGTCTTTTTTGTAGTTTTTGCCCGCTGGTGCTGGTTAGATTGGATAATGCAATTAGGGTTGACCATGATGATTGAGGTTGAGAAATACATACTCGTACTTATTGTTTTTGTAAGCGTATGAATTCTGCAATAGATTGCTTTTTGCCTCGTTCGCTTGTTTGTTGCTTTGCTGTTTTGTTTTATGCTTTTTCATGCTTTTAATTTTTGAAAATAGTTGTACTGGTAGAATATTTTCCCAGGCTAAAAGGTGACATTTTTCTTTAAATCCAGATGGGTTTTAGGGGGTTTTTGTGAGCTCTTTTCCTACAATGGTGAGGGCTTATTTCTTTAACTTCAACCGTAATCCGGTTGAAATTTTTGCTTCAGAGTATTGAAAGGGTTAATTGATATTTTGGTCACTTCTGAGATCGTCAATGTTTGTTAAGGCTTTGGTCTCGGCTTAGCAACGGTGTCAATTGAATAAGTTTTTCTTAACAAACTTACACAAATAATTATTAAAACGATCAGCTGTTTTGAACAGCGGAAGACAAAACAAAATTTACCTTTTTCTCTAAAATATATTTTCCCCTTTGAATTCTTCTGCGCTTTACTCGCTCGGTTATACTCCTGTTGAGTTGCCTGTTGTGGAAGTGCTGAAAATTCGAGAATTGATTACATATCCATGCTCAGATCGGTGTTAAGCCAGCCTGAATCGATTCTCCAAAATCGTGTTCGCCTCGCAAGTACCAAGTAGGTGTTGTAATCTCCTTCTTCTCCACATTATAAAACCATTTTAATAATAGCTGAATTTTTCTGCGTGGGCACCACTAGCACGGTTTCCGTTCAGTAAAGCGACAAACATATTTGATATCGACTGGCTTCACTCGGATTAAAGAAATAAATTGTATGTCTCCCTTTACTAAAGAGGGTTCTCGGAGTTTTCTGATTTTTTTCAAACTGGCTGTGGTACTATAGAATATTGGATAGAGATACTCGGATTTTCATCGAGAGCCGTGCTGCAATCAGGTGTCTGATATGTATCTGTTCAACATCCAAACTAGTCCAGGAATGCCGGGAAGCCTTAAATCGGATGGCGAGACATTTAACAATTACGCTAGAATATGCTTGGCACAGGAAATTGTATAGTTACCGAGATGGCAAAGAGAGGAGCAAGGCTGCAGTAATCGCGCAAATAGAATGGCGTTGCCTGAAAATGTCTTTGTCCGACCCAAGAGAACCCACGCCAAACTCATGACTGGCTTCGACATCTCCGAACTATCGGCGAAATACATTTCTCATAAGGAGCAGCAACTGGTCTAGGAATAACTCCATATCGGCAAAGTTAGAGTGACCATTCAACTATTGCTTTCATACTCATCTTCTTTCCTCTTTAAGTTTCGACTTTTCTTTCTCTCACCGTCTTTTCTTCAGTTAACACAAATGGATTTGCGAACCAACGTCGGCATGTGTTGCAGGCTGCCTGTAAACTTACCTACCTGCCTAATTTATTCCCAACAATATATCAGCGGAATGCGGACCTGCGTTCACAATTATAAAGGGTGACCAGATAGTAATGAGATAATTGTTATATTTCAGTTGTAAATACGCATTACGAATTTCGTCGTGAGGACGGACAGTCTGCAGATATTCGTTGCATAGAGCAAAAGTTTTACCGTGAATACACTCTTTTAATCCTGCGAATTGTGCACTGGGTGCGAATTGGGGACTGTCAGAGTGTCCAGCCGGTTTATCTTGCGGTTGGATTGGCGGATACATCCGTATAAGATTATGCTGATAAAAGCATTGAACAGGACGACCATAGACAATACGGTGAGTTCGTTAATGTGGCGCTGGAAATTGTAATCGCAGATCCGGATGTTGACGGAAAAATCGATCAATATCATAGAAAACACGCAAATGGAAAAACATGAAGCATTTGATAGACGCATCATAAACGAACAAACACACTTCAATTCAGACGTTATATTCAAACCTCTAAAATTAATCTACCAAACACACAACAAAAATAACAGACAATATACAGAAAACAATACAAACACAATACCAAAATAATAAACAAATTCATAATCCAGCAATCACTGACTTCTTATAACCCCAACAAAAAAAAACAACATAATTCAAGGCACGCGGGCGAATTCAAAATATTCCCAGCTTCTTTGCGGACGCTGCGAAACATTTTTTTATATGGAATTTGACGTCCAATCAGTTTATAAATAATAAAAATAAAAAACTTTGCCTCTAACGTTTACCTGACAACTCGGATGCAATAAAACAGTCATCAATAACTTCTACCAATCCGTACAAAAACACCAGACCTACGAGATATACCTGCTACCTGTGCGGAATTACAGATGACTACGTGATAAACGAAGTTCACGTGCGACCAGCTCACATGACAAATAGATACTTGACAAACAAAAAAACACCAACGAATTGATGCAAACTTCTCACAACGAAAAATGACACTGAAGTGGGCACATAGCCAAAACCGGTTTGTCTCCAAACCAAACTTGACAAGGGATAAAGGAAATTCGTTCCAAAAATCTAATCAAACACCTAAAAACTCACAGTTTAAACTTTAATCGCACTCCTTCCATATTTAAAATGTTACGGGGTATTAAAAAAATTAATTCCTTCTGATCTCTGCCTAGAACTTCAAAGCCTCAGCTGATGGGTCTTTTCTGTAAATGTCAAAAAATCTTGTTATTTTGCGGCTGTGTATGACTTGTGTGCGAATGCAATAGTATTTGTGAAAAACTTGCACTCCTTGATGTATTTTTAACGTTTGAGAAGAACCACAAAAACGCCCACCAAAATAAGAATATTTAGGCAAAGCAATTTTTGCTAAACATCTTGTAAAAATAAACTGAAAAAAAAATCACAGCAAGTTCTCAAAAATGAAACTGAAATTGAATTTTTTGCTCAAGCGGATGTTATAACTGAGATGCATGTAAGAGTGCAAATAGACAGACGAGCAGACAGACAGATAGCCATCCAGGCACACAAGATCTCTTCTAAATGGCAAACGATTATAAAACTGAGAGTTAAAACGATAGTGAATATAAACGGATCTTCGTAGCATATGATTGCAACATTAAAGAAATGGCCAACCATTCAATGAATCTATTATGAGAATTTTTGGAGAAAATTTTGAATGCTAAAATTTTACGTTATTTCAAAAAGAAAAATCGTAAACAAATATGTAATTTTAAAAATCAGAAAATTTTCGAAACATTTTTCTCCTTAATTATCGATCCAACATATTAATAATATTTACACAAGTGATCGTAAATACAAAAAATTAATGTCAATAAGAAAATTATTGTTTTGCTTATTTTTCTGAAAAAATTCAATATCTTTAAAAAAATTTAGTTATCGATAAATATACTAATTAATTTTATTTACAAAAATATTCTACGAGGTAAAATTATTTTTTTTCAAATTAATGATTTATCGACACATTTTCTATATTAAATTTATTTTCTATAAGATAATATTGTTATCGAGCTGTTTGGTATTTATAAAATTATATGTTTAGCTCCTCCGTTGGTTGAAAAGACACTACCCAAATATGTGAAGCTATTGACGTCTGCTAAGTATTTAAAAACGAAATTTAATTAACGAACATTTTTTTACAAGAAAATTAAAATATAGATTAATTTTTAATAAAAAAAATTTATGCATCGATCAACTTCTAAAAAGAAAATTTTATTCTCAATAAATTTCCTCGGAGGCAATTAAATGATCGCTAGGTTTTTTATAGGAAAACTCAACTATCAATAAATTAAAAGTTTTTAAAAACGATAAGCTTTCGACAAGAAAAAATCTTATTATCGATAAATTGTCTGTAAGAAAATTATATTAATTTTTGTGATCACAAATAAATTTTTTATTTATTATATGAAATTTGTTTATCGATAACTATTAGTTTCTATTGATAACATTAAAAAAAAAAACTTTCTTCACGTAAAATTTTCCGTAGAAAAATGTTGTAAACAAGAACATTTCTATAGAAAAAATGTATGTTAATACACTTTCTATGAAAAAAGTAATTTATCGATAAGTTTCGCACAAAAGTATGCCCAACCTTTCCAAAAGAATACTAATTTTTTGTCAAGTTTCCTTTAAGAAGGTTTACTTAACTTTTTCAAGAACAATAATATTTCTTCATGATGGTCTAATGTTTTTCTACGATAAAAGTTAGGAAGTATTTTTTCCATAAATTTTGTATCGAATCTTGTATGCACGGACAAATATTTGAAGGAAACGTATTGAAAAATTTCAATGTTGAATTTTCGATTAATGTTGTTAGGGGTCGATGTTATCAAAAAATTGTCTATAAGAAATATCAAATTATCGATTAGTTTTCTATAAGAAAATGTAATTATCGTCAAGTTTTTTTATAGAAAAATAGTTATCGAAAAATATTCTATACTAGCTGGGCTACCAGACTTCGCTCAGGGCCTTGAAAACAGATTGTCCATGATCTTCCAGAGTATTCTGGAATGTTCCTCAATTATCTCAAAAGTTCCGGGATTTCCTTTAATGCCCTCGAATGCTTTGGAATATTTTATAGATTACTTGAGACGGAAAGTTTTAGCCGTTATGTCTTCGAAAGCAGCACGCTCTTTAGTTAAAAACGGGAGCCTCAATGTATAGCGACTTGTTTCCGAGTCTTTTCACGCACATTGTTCACTTTCTTTTATAATATATGTACATACATACTCATATATACATATTTGTATGTTATCGATTTCTAATATTTTTTTAACCAATTTTGCTGTGAATAAATTATTTTCCATAAGATTTTGTAAGATAATTTGAAATATATGCCGTATGAAAATTCGATAACCGATAAAAAGTCCGTGAGAAATTTTTCTCAGAATTGACGACAATTTTTTCTTTAAAAACTTATTTTAAATATTGATTATTTTCAAGAATAAACAATTGGCACCCATTTGAATTTATTTATTGGTCGCCCCTTTTTTGAATTTAGTTTCCTATTCAAAGTTGTGCGAACAGAAGACGGTTGGGTACAAAAGATCGTCTTGATGGTTGGTTGTTGTTTGTTTGTTTGTTTGTGTTTCTTAAAAACCCTGACTATTACAACACTTTTATAGCACAGTCTTGTTGTTGTTGCTCTAATAGTTATTTTATTTGCTATTTTTTTAGTTTTCAATTGCGGATGAGTTTTTTTTCAATATTTGAAAGGTTTTGCAGTTCAAGGCTGTTTGAAAGCTTTTTTTCTATCCAACCGATTGGTTTTGCTTTTTTAATGGCCAATATTGAAGCTTTTGAATGGATCTTAAAAACTTGTAGCAACAAAGGAATTCAACTCGTTTCGATAATGAATAATTAGAAATTTTAAAGAGCCAGAGTAAACACAAACTTGCTGCAAAATTTTGAATCTAAATGTTTAAACAATCTCAAACACAAAAATAAAAGAGAATTTTTCAAATAAGTTTTTTTTTAATTACATATTTATATAAAAGCTGATGACACCTGCAGCTGAATCATAAATCAGAGTCGCTTTTTAATTAAAACAGCATTCGCGATTTCGTTTTTCAATCTGAAATCATTTCAAAGTTTTTTATTTTTGCATCGACTGGGCTGCGTAAACTTGCTCGCTAATGATAATTAAGCCCGAACATTTTGGGAAATTTATACTCAAATTTTATCTGGGCGTTCTTTCATTATCACCAGTTCAAAACTTTTAAAAGAAAAAAGCTTAAATATTGGTTGTACAAAAAAGTTCTCGCTGTTTTTTTTCCCCCAAACATATAGCTTCATTTCAACAGAATTTTCAAATAGCATCCATGTCTTTGAAAGTATCGGCCAACATTAGCTGTGACTTTTCCCCATCTTTCATCTTTAAGGCCAATTGTTGATACCTTCGACTGAATTAAAGCGACAGACTGGACAAGATCTGGGCTAAATTGCTGTTGAGGTAAAAGTTCCCATCCGCAGCAGGGATGGAGACGAGCGTTGTCATGGTTCTAATATCGCTTCATGTCTGATAGCCCATTCTGAACGTTTTTCGTTGATTACTTCATCAAACGTTTCAATTGTTGCCTCCCATTGTAGTCTACCCAGGTTTCTGCTGCTCATAATATAAAACAACCTTCTCATCCAACCAAATGCAAATCATTATCCAACGTAATAAATATTTGGCATTGGTTCTGATATGAGTCCTTCATTGGCTTCATGTTTCCAAGCAAGAATCGCTATTTTTGTAGCTTTAAAGCAACATTTCCGACCTGTTCAATTTTCAAGCTTCTGATTAAATCCCATAGTTTTCAAACGAAAAGAAATACACTGCTATGTTACTAACAATGATTCTACAAGAAGTTTAAAAAACTTGAAGAAATATTTATTTTCGTTAATTCGTCACCACAACCCTAAAAGCTTAAGCTGAATCCGTACCTGACCTTTGTCCACTAATGCCCCTAATTCGACTCCTTCAAACTTTTGCCGTCTTCCCGAATGTTTTCTGTTTTCAACATCAATGTCACCACCATCTTTGCAGCTTCGAAACATGGTTTTGAAAATAGAAATGCTCGCCATAAACTTCGCCGTGATGTAAACTCGGCGATGAAAAAAGAATATACATTTTACCAGTGAAGTCATCTGTTGTCGAACTGCAAGAACTTTTTCGTACAGCCAATAATAAAATAAACTATATATAGGGTGCTTTTTAAGTCATCTGGAAAATCATCAGGAGTAGATTGACGCTTGAACAACGCTACCACATATTTCAGATTTATTTTGAAAATCCGTTGTTAACTGATCCAATGTTTCATCGCTTAATAAATAAATCAGCGATGCAGCTGATTTTTGGCTCAATCCACAACATCGATAAAAATGCACCGTTTGCTGCGGTTTACACGCAGGTGCCATTCATTGGACCTTATTTCTTCCAAAATTAAGCCGGAACTCGCTTTATGATTAATGGAGATCGTTACGGTACCATGATCAACGATTTTTTGTTTGAAAATATTGATAACATTCATCCGAACAGGATGTGGTTCCAACAAAATGGCGCTACGTGCCATATGGAGACCACAACCATCGGCTTATTAAAATCTAAAGTTTTGGCAATAAGTTGATTTCGAGAAATGGACCTGCGAATAGGCCTCAAGTTCGTGTGATTTGACACCTCTGTATGATTTCCTGTGGGACCACATGAAGTCACCGGTTTATGCTGATAAACCAGCCACAATTGACGATCTGAAGGCCAACAATTTTCATGTCATGGCGGCAATGCTCGAAAAAGTGGCCCAAAATTGGGCGTCCATATGCCCGATATTCAAATCTTAATGCCATGATCTTTCGAATAAGGACATTTTTTTATTAAAATTTAATTTTTTATGTTATTTTTTATTTACAATGTCAAGTTCTATCCGGCTTAAAAAAACACCCTCTAGAAACCTTTTAAAACAAAATATCTTAACAGTATTTTTAATTCATTCAAATGTTTTTTTCTCTCTAATTTTATTCTAACTTCTACTTTGAGTGTGGGATCACAATATTTTCAGTTTGACTCAGGTGTTTTGTTTTTAAATTCTGCTAATAAATAATTCATTGTCTGAACAACACGACGGTTGTTAATGATCATTAGAGAAATCAAAAATATAATAAAACGATGCGACGCGTCAGTTTGCTATGGGAGACAAAAGAGTGAAATTATTTAGACAAAAGTTTTCATTATGTTGTTTTCGAGATCAAGGTAAAAAGGTGTTGAAAATTATAATTTTTTTTCACATTCAGTTATGCCTGGCTTAGCGTCTCAAATCTCTGATAATTTTTCTTTTGTAGCGCGCACTTAATTCGAGTTAAAGTTTACTTACCTTAAAGCTTTTTTTAATCTAAACTTTAATCTTATAGCTGATTTTTACCTTTTACCATACCCCTTGTGGCTCGGTACCCACATTAGAGTAACTGCATTCCTCCATCCGTGTAAGGTAACTGTGGGGCCTACTCTTCTACTATCCTATTCATTCCCAAGTTGAGCGTTTACTGATGATCATTTCAAAGTGGCTGGACAAGTTTAGTGCTTTTAGATTGGGTAGTCTTAGGGCCGCACTGCCTGCTGCTTTTAACTTCGAGTCCAGTGATAATTCCTAAGGCAGGTGTAGAGCACGTTCTTATTGCTCCCATTACACTCAAGCCGGATATCTGATAAATGAGTTAAATGCTTCGAATATTTTCCACAGTCAGACAGTTTGAAGTTTATTTGGAGTTCTCGGCGGTTTTGTCTTCGTTCACCTCCAATCACTTGTTTGTAAGTAACTAAAAAAAAGTTGCAACGGTATGTTGCTCTACCTAATGTCATTCCTTTTCAACAGCTTTATGCATCAGAAGGATCATAAAACGACGACATCGTCTTACGTCGATGCACTGGAGACTGCCTATCCATAATCCACCCATTTTTTCAACATTTGTATTTTCTCGACTGAAAATTCCGAGACAATTTCAAGGGTTTTCACAATGATAACGCGTTCCTCTTTTGTCACAGAATATAAACAGAATACCCAACAATGACGTTTGAAAAAGCGTATTATCAGGTGTTATGCGTTTTTACGTACAAAATTTTAAGTTAACCCGATTATATGAAAGAGATAGGTAAATTAGAAACGATAAGGTTTTTTATCTCTTTCATATAATCAAGGTAATGTTGTTGTAAGTTGTCGCGTCTAGTTAGTAGTCTATGCTTTTGTGTAACACTCCATTTTCATTATGCGTAGCAATCACAGGTGACAGCTAAAAATAAAAAATATCAAAGTTGCCACTTGGTGAAAAAAAAATTCCACAAAATGTAAATAGTCCATTTTTTGTTATTGTTGTAAAGTTGCCACCATCTTTCCGAAATATTCTTTCTATTGACCCAACTAGTTCTTAGTCGGCACAATTCCAGTCAATATAAAAAAACCATAATTGTCACCAAAAGCCTCTGAAAACCTGAACTGATTTCTGTCAGCGTCATAAAGTCAAACTCGTTGTCAAATTTCAGTGTGCGGACGAAATGCTGTGATTGTGAATGTGATTTTCCCGTGGAAGATCGGCGCAGCGAATAATCGCTACTAAGATATGATATAACGGTACGATTTTAAGGAACTAAGACCAACTAAACCAATAGATGTTGGAAGCTTGTTTACTTGTAAATAGTTGCTTCAGAGGGGGAATGAAAGAGATTTATGAGTTGGGATTTTAACTGATACTATGGATATCCACATCGTGTTTCCATCTCATCAGTCAAATGCGTTTAATGTTTATGACTTCAAGGCCAAGCTCTGTATTTGCTAGCATTGACAGTTGCCACCTGTTATAATGGAATGAAACAATACAACAAGATATGCGATAAAGGGATGTCGTATTGAGAACAGGGTCGCCTCACATCTGTAATCGTTGTATTAGGAGCTTGTAGCTCACCCTTCATATGCTCGAGGCACTGTCCTTCATTTCATTGAAACAACAACTTTAATTCACTTTTCCTCTTTAGGGCTCTCTTTTTTTCTTTTAACTTCTGTCTTTGACAAGTGGAACAAAGCGATCATATTTACAGACAGAATAAAGTGGACTGATCTAACAGCTGCCTGTTGATCCTGATATAACCATGGTTGCAAGTATAAGTTTGTAGCTAAAGAGAGAAATCTTTGATTTCAATATAACTACACACTCTATCGGATAGACCAAGTTCCACTCTATATGGTCGAACTAGTGAAATAAAGGGATCTTTCTTTCATAACTGTAATACTCCAATAACAAGTTTGGGTTAACTTTTCTCAGTGGAGGCCAAAATAAACACTCAATTATTGGTTTTAGTTATAGGCTTAAATACAACCGCGACCTGATAGATATATTTTGTGTAGCCTCGTGCTTAGCTAAAACAATTCTAGTCATTGCGTGCTTTAGTTAAGGTAGTTAAGTTTGCGTTTTGCCACCGCAGGGCAAATGATGTTTCCTGGCCCTCTTGATAAAGTCTGCAGGAATCACTTTCTTTCACACCATTTTATTCATTTGGTAGTTAAGTCAACAGTGTACAGTTCAGTGTAGGGCTTAATATCATTTCAGCTGAGATTTAGAATAGCCTCTACCTTCATACAGTCGGGGGCAGTGATTTTTTTCGACTGCCGTATGTCTGTTTGGGCTATCCAGTAATCAGGTAGACCTCGTCTTTCCTCTACGGCTATGAAGTTATTTGTGATTGTATTCTTTACCTCACAGAAGAGCTCTGGACATATAAGAGGCGAATCTGCAGCCTTCTTGGCCAGATGGCCTGTCATTTCATTGCCTTCATGCCCCGGTTCTCATTTTGGAGTAACTGAATTTCTCGCTGCTGGGGTATCAAGAATTTTGAAGCAATCCCAAATCAACTTTGATTGGAAATAGTAGTTTGCTAATGATTTTAAAACTACTTGGCTGTCAGGGAGAACTCATATTTTGGTACCGCGAGTGACCCTATCTAAACGTTCTCTAGCACAAAGCTCTATGGCTTTTCGGAAATGTGGTCCTGCAATTCGAGCTCCAGCCCAGCCATTTTCCATCTTGGATCCATCATGGTATCATAACTGTTAGTCCTGCTCTAGTACACAATTTTTAATATGGCAGCAAACTTCATTGGAAAAGAGATAACCCGATTTGAAGCTATGTGTTCATATCCACGCCTCGAAGGACTTTAGGATCAGAGAGCAGGGTTGTATAATTTAAAGGTTTTTGCAAATTGCTCTACAGCACAAAAATTCACAATCATATAGCGCATTTAAGGGACACTGAAAACAAACTAATCTTACATAAAACCAGGCGGGGTCTTCCAGACATTTGTGCCCGAGTGAGTTCTCCTTTCGTGTCCACGTTTGAAAACGTAAGGGACAAAATTACACAATTTTTAACGATTATAAAAGTCTAGCAAGTGATCGCTGCTTTAAGCCTTAAATAAATTGAAAAACTTTTTCAGTTATTTAACATTTTCATCTATTCAAACATGTCAACATTTTATTTATTTCACAGAACGTGACTCCATACACACTCGTACATACATACATACATATGCACACACGCCTTACCCAAAGCCCTTTTCGTCGTTTTACATTAAGCATCCATTCATATGTTAATTAAATAACGGGATATACAAATGTTGTTTGTATTACATGTGTGTGTATGTGTGTGTGTGTGTGTGTGTCTGTTTACTCGTAGAGATTAAAATTTATGTTGCCTAGAAAAAATATACTTTTGAACTTTTTTCGATTGGGTAATAGAAGAATCCTCAACAAATGAACAGGTAATAAAATAGAAAGTTTCTTATCGCCATCAAATGTAAGAAAGTCGAAAAGATGAGCAGACGCTAATTTCATCTACAACAACAAGCTGCTAGGCAGACAGGCAGACAGACAGACAGATAGATCACTACTGAACATAAATTCAATTCCTTTTCTCTTCTATCTCTAGCAACAAATCTTTCTTGTTCTAATGAAAGAAAGCCAGAAATTTATACCATTCAAAGCTCCGTTTATTTTCGTTTTTTTTTCTGTTTGTATTCTTTGTGTAACTAAAGTTTTGACCCCTTTAAAGTTCAAGAACCCTTTTTACTGTTGCTTCATCAACGACAACAACATCATCATTAGCATCATAATCGTCATACTAGCAGTTGAGGATCATAATGATGTTACAGTGTGTTGCCTGGCTTAAGCTGGGCCCATACCGTCGTTAACACACACACACACACAATTCCCAGTTTAATGTTAGAAACATGGAATAAAAGAAAAAAGAACTAGAGAAGTTAATAAATAGTTGGTTGGGCTGCTACGGCTTCTTTTTTTCCTTCTTATTAATTTGTTATTGCATGCTCCACAATAACAACCACAACTAACCGGAGTAGTAAAAACCATTCACAGTGGGCAGCTGGATCCAATAAATGGTTATAAATAGGAACCGGGAGCCACTCGCAGAGAGCCACCAAGAGTTAGTTTGTTATAAGTGAAATTATTTTTGCATAGGTACTTACATATATAGAAATGTGTTGTCTTAATTTGGTTTTGAACAAATAAGTCCATAGAAACGGCGGCATGTCAGAATGGCATGCTGCGAGGTGAAGGCATTATCTCTAGTTTAGACTTTAGTACGACAAGAAATCTTGTGGCAAGCGGCACACCGCAGGATGGAGTCATATCCCCACTTCTAGTTAGTCTTCGGTTAGCGAGTCGCGCAGTCACTGATGCAATGAATTCAAATCCTCAGGCCAGTTTGGGACCAATATCTATCTCACTATTCTACGTAACGTAGGTGGAAATATCTTTGAGGAGCAGACTGATTATTTTAATTTTTTTCATGATTGTTTCGTAACGTCAAATTCGGATAAAACTTCAAGGTTTTTGGTGGTAAAATATGTTTTGGTAAAAGTTAAAAATTTGGATTTTTTGGCCAACATTTTAATTTAGATTTTTAGTTAGTTACAATTTCTTCAATCTCGATTTTTTCGGATTTTTCAAATATTTGATAAATTTTGCATTTTTGGTGAAGTTATTGTAATTTTCAGGGCGATTTCGATTTAGACAATAATTTGGATTTCTGATATCTTTTTCTATTCGGTGGTTTTTTAGTAAATTTTCAATACAATTAAATATTTAAGTCAGTAACTGATCTGGGAACTTCTGGTAAAAATTTCAAATATCAAAAAAAAAAAACTTCTAGTATGCGAAACCCAAGGCAAATTGATAACAGGTAGACTCGCGGTCGAATTCAAAGTGTTTCAGGCTTCTGTGCGGATGTCAAACTCAAACTTTTTATATAGAATTTGACATCCAATAAGGTGAAAGGGTTAAACCCAAATCTGGCAATACATTTGTCTTATTTGAAGTTTTGAAATATGTATGTATATTTATAATTTTTTATACTTCTTACTTAATTTTTAGGGGGTTGAAATCGTAGGATTTTTATTATATTTATTATTTTACACAAAATTACCCTTCATTGAGTAAAATCATGTTGCTCCAGCAATCTGACATACAAATTCATGAAAATAGATACAATTTATACAGTACAAACACGTAAATTAAAAAAATTGATTCTTAATTTTGAAGAAGAAAAACTGTAAAATACTATTAAGGCAAGCATATCATTCGCTTATTTTCTGCATTTCATGTTTGACGAGTAAATTTATATCCGCAAAATGTGAAAAAGGCAAAGATCCTATCAATAGATTTCGGCCGCTAGAAGTACTCAGATCAAACCGATCTCCCTTCTAGGCAACCTGTTAGATTGGTAACATTCTTCCTGCAATTCTGTTCCATATTAGAAAGTTAAAAAAATATTGACAAGCTATCAGGTTGCCTAGAAACCAAGAACTTAGTCCTGATTTTGATCTCGGTACTCCTAACGGTCGAAATTTTTGGATAGAAACTTGACCTCTTTTCACATTTATGTGGTTTTGCGGATCTGACTCCTTTTTTACAAGTTATTTTTATATAAATTTATATATTTGTGTGTATGTCTAATTTTAGCTCTTTACCTATACAAATAGGGGAGCACCCTTCTGCTTAATTATTGATTGGATATTCCGACAGAGTTATTGGAGGTAGATTTTTGGAACGAAACTCCTTCGTCCCTTGTCAAGTTTGGTTTGGGAACAAACCGGTTTCGGCTATGGGCCCACTTCAGTGTAATTTTTCGTTGTGAGAAGTTTGCATCAATTCGTTGGTGTTTTTTTGTTTGTCAAGTATCTCTTTGTCATGTGAGCTGGTAGCACGTGAACTTCGTTTATCACGTAGTCATCTGTAATTGCGAACAGGTAGCAGGTAAAGCTCGTAGGTCTGGTGTTTTTGTACGGATTGGGAGACGTTATTGATTACTGTTTTATTGCATCCGGGTTGGTGTTTGCGAAATGTTAGAGGCAGAGCTTTTTATTATTATTTATAAAGTGATTGAATGTCGAGTTCCATATAAAAAATGTTTCGCTCGCGAGCGAATCGTTTTACTTAGCCTGGCGCCCTACCGTACGCTTTAACACCATATAAAATTACTAAAAAATTTGTTCAGAGCGGCGCTAACAAAGTGTTAAGAACCGTGCGGTATTTATTTGCTCTACGCCACTGCATTGAGGCATTTTTTATCCTATGCGATGATTGGCGATTTTTTTTGTATGGGAAGCGACCCCACTCTAATATGCGATATGTACTTGGCTTTTTGGTCAATTGTACAGAAATGGTCATTATGTGGATAAGAACCGAGATATCAGAGGTCGAGTCCAGAAGGTTACGTCCATTAAAAACAAAATTAAATCTCTATTCAAATCATTAACAACGGTACGCTATACATTGTGATCGGACTTAAGATGGTGGCGCAATATAAGAAACAAAAAGTTCTATGTCCAGGGGCGTGGAAAAAGATTATAGTTAGCGCTTTGCAATCGGAATTTTTTGTTCCGAGAATTTTCGCATGCTATTTAATTGCAATATTGTGTGTACATATGCATGTAAGTACTATTTTTGTTGGAAAAAAACTCTTATTTTTAAATATCAACTTTCAATGCCTCATTAAGTTTTTTGGGCGTTATTTGTTTAATCGGCCCCACAGTACAACGTAATAGTTGGTTCATATTATAATTTATAAATAAAAAAAAACTCAATGCCAAATGCAACAGGCTAAAAGCATTTTTGTTGTTTTTCTATAACAGTAGTGGTGGTTGTTGTTGTTGTTTAAGCGCTGCTGTTGCTGTTTGTGGTGGTTGTTTTTGCGCCCTGTTGCTGTTCACAAATGCGTGTTAAAAGGCGTTCCTTTTTTTACAATTTGTCTTGTAGTGCTTTTGTTTTTCTAATGCCTTTTCGAGAAAATAACCCTGTTTGACTTTTCTCCAACGAATAAAAGAACACACCGAGAGCACTGAACATAATAGAAGGAGAGAAAAGCAAATTCACAAGAGAGCCCATCAAACTCTACAAATTAAAAGCTTTTTTCCCCATCGGAGACTCTTCGTACCGAGAGAGAGAGACAGAGGAACAGCAGAAATGAAGAGCATATCGAAACCTACTTTTAAATATAATAAAAGAGAGTTCTTTGAATTAATTATGCATTAAGAGTTTGAAATATGTATTTCTCAATTATAATGATTTGGAATTTGTTGCTGCACATGTTGAATTTGTATTCATACAAACATTTATAAAGATATGTATGTTTTTAATAAATAACAAAAGTCGGTGACTAGTGCATATGTACATACGTATGTGTGTGTGTGTGTGTGTGTGTATGCCTAAATGGGTAAAAATATTAATAAAAATTGATTTACGAATGTTTTCAGTATCTTCTGACACACATTTTGTTCATAAACTTTGTTCAAATGATTAGTACACTTGAACCTATTTCAACGAACTCCTTAAAATCTAATGATCGCTGCTAGCAGGAACCTATTTTTTTAATTACACATACATTGTATGTATGTAGGTACGTACCTATATTGGTACATACTTAGTTAAAACTTGGCCGCAAAATGAATTTTGTTTTATAGATAAAGAAAATTTAAAGTATTTAATTTATAAGGAGGATCCAAAATTAAAAATAAACTTGTTCGAGAACTTAACATAAATATTTTTACGGTTAATAAAATGTTTGTTGTGCTAAATTCTCTATTAATAATTCATTATAAGTTCACTGCAACTTATTTTTGTAGGATCGGTCTAATCTCTGTAAGCATTTCGCTGATTGCTTATACCAAATGCAGGAGGCGAGTTAGTTCTAGATTTTACTACGACTTTTAATCTTTTCCCTAACTTGTGCAATTATATCTTACCACATTTCAAACCAGACGGTGCTAAGTGATTATCAATACCTATATTGATTTGATCTTAAGTGGAGAGCTGAAAACAATCTTGAAATAAGAAATGTTAGGAAGACCAACTAGAAAATATCAGAACAGTAGCTTTAGAAAATGGTGGTGATCGCGTTGGGAAAAAACGTTTTAGTAACGTTTCCAGATACAGTAAAGAACTCGGCAGTTCACGGTGAAAAGTCCGTCAGATCTTTAATAGCGCCCAGTCCGGTAGGGACTGGCCATCTTATAAAAGTGTTTCTATGGCATATAACAATGCTTTGCGGATATGAAAGAGTGACTCATGGAGGAAACACTGTGAAGAGATTGAAATGCTTCCAGCATTTGTAAGACTTCATAAGTCACTCAACAAAGTTCACTCCAATTGCCTTTCTACACTCAAGAGGGTCGACGGAAATTTCACGGAGAGCTTGGAGGAAACGGAGACAGTTACTGCTGGACACTCACTTTCCATGGTGAACCATCTGTGAAGAGGACTGCGAAAGCGTTGAGGGATCGTAAAATGACCTATTTTTACCTTCAAAGCATTTAAATCTCTTGACAACATACACCCGTGCCTACATCGGCAAGGTGTTGCCGTATCACCAAAACTAATTAACATATTAAGGACGAGCCTGGAAATACCAAAAACTGACAAAAAGGCGGATCACACAACTAAAGCCTTTCGAGCTATTAGCTTAACTTCAGCATTTAGCAACATCAAAAAGGCGTTGAACGGTAAAGAAATAGCTAGTTTCATGTCTATGCAGGAAGGGATGTCCAGGAAAGGATTAGGACATTAAGCTATAAAACTGGGACAAGAAATTTCAAGGAGGAGTTACTGGGCATCAAAGAACTTTCACAAACTATTGATGATCTCGGATTATTTCGTTATTATGGTCATAGGCAAGTCAGACGCTGTGAAACAAGCGACTAGCAATTAGCTCCTTATATCATGCATGACTAGTGTGAAGAGAAAGGACTCTCTGTAAATCCGAACAAGACTAAGAGAGAAATTTCCCTCTCCAAACCACTAAAAATGAACCCTTTTTTTAAGCTACATCCGTATTTGATAATAATTTTCACATATGTGTCTTTAGCAAGGTAGCCAAAGGAAGAAAAATTACAGGCTCAGATGATCTTAAACGAGGTACATCGGAAATAATGCTTAAGTGAAAGGGCAGCGATGAGAACGCACTCCACACCAGCCCTGGTAATGATCGCCCTTAAGGCTACTATCTCAAGGTCAATCTTACTACGCATGCAACGATTATGGTCGCTGTCCGGAACTCTTCATGTAAAAATATCGATAATTGTAAAGTAGGGCTTATAGATAGAAGAAGATGGCAGTGCTGGAGCGGAAATTATAGAGCCACATTTCCGAAAAATAGTTACAATCTGAAGAAAAGCTTCTATCTTTTAGGCAGATGTTAACGAGCTCTGTGCTAGAAATTATTGGCAAAATACTCATTCCAATCAAAATTGGTCTGTAATTGCTTTAAACTTCTTGATACACTAGCAGCGAGGAATTTAGTTACTCTAACGTGGGTACCGGAACATGAAAGGCATGAAGGCAATGAAATGGCAGAGTATCTGACCAAAAAGACCTTAGGCCCTTCGTAGGATCAGGAGCCTTCTGTGAAGTAAACTATACCTTCACAAATAGCCTAATACTCGAAAGGGAAGAACTATCTACACAGATAATGCAAACAGGCATGCGGCAGTTGAAACTCAGTCGAGACTCATTGATCCGGAAAGTATTAAGCTAGAGGCCATTCTAAATATCAGCATAAATGATACTGAACTTTACATTGAACCGTGAACGGGACACTGCAGACTTAACTATATCATGAACAAACCAGGAGTGGTAGAAGTTGATTTTGCAGACCCTGTCTGCGATTAATCTGCGGTGATAAGATGCAGACTTAACTACCTGCCAGTAGAACATTAATTCCAGACAACCTGGTTAAAATAAAGTCCTCAATGATTCCGAAATTTATAAAAAGCTTAGAATTGAAAGTTTAGTTGGGCACGAGACAGCACAACAGATCGATTAACTAATAGTAATAATTAGACGGCACTTAAGGAACACCGTCTGTACTTTGAGAATTTCTTCTTTAACTTTAAGGCTTATTTCCGTTTTCCAAAAAAAGGGGTGATTTATTCAATGGAGATTTTAAATTATGCGTTTAGAAAAAATCATCGTGAATGCCGAATGTTTTATTTGCGCTTGTAAAAAATTTAAGGCAACCAAAACAATAAAAGTACTATGTATAAATCTGACAAGTGAAATTAATAGCTGGCATATGTAATATATTTTTGGCATCTGGCACCACGACTGAAGTTTGGTGGCTATCCTTAATCGATTAGTTTACGAACAGCGATGCAAACTTCGAGCTTTTCAAATCATAGCAGTGCGATTGTTTTAATTTCAACAAAACTCCGAATTAATTCACATACGTTTAATTTAGAACGATAATTTTTTTCTTCTTTAAAATATTGGATATGCAGTTTTGTTGGACTTGACCCAAGCTTTATCAAAACTGCGCTGTCCTCTTGCAAATTTGACGGCCGCTAATTAATGGATCGTTTTCGCGTACAATTAGGAAACTAATCATAACGGGTGCCTTTACTGTTTTGTAACACAAAATGACAAAGTAAATATTTCCTTTTGGAACTTTATTGCCCTAAAATTGCTACTTTAAAGTTAAGAAAATAGCGCCACGCCCCCAACATTTTTCCCAAACATTTACATAAACTTTGGTAGTATATTAAGAATGGCATAGCACGTGTACTGTGTTTTCACGACAGGTATCTGTATTTTGCAAATAGTTGATTTTTTTCTGGTTTTGTAGCACAGTGTAATTCATTTAAACATCTCCCGTGTTAAACGAGGTGTAGAGGTGTTGCTGCGACTTGCTTTTATTTTTTAAACATTGAGAGGTATCCAATACTGTATTGAACTGATTAAAAGCAGCAAGTATAGAGCGAATGCTTAAAGCGCTCAGATAAAAGTAAAAACGCTCCAAGTAAAAACGTATCAGTTGATATACAAGATTACAGATTAACAGTCGAAATATGTTCTTGTAATTGTTATTGGAATCTGATTGTATTCCATTTAATGCCGTTAAAGTCATTCAGAGCCAATTATTTGTGAATTGAATCACCGTGTTTTGCTTAATTTTTTCTACACTGAGAAAATTTTTTTGTCACAAAATTTGTTGTCAATTTATTTTGTACAATCGTAAATACGTTATGCTAAGCAAAATTTAAATTCTATCTTGTAATACTTTAAATTGTGATTAAAAAAGTTTTAATCCACGACACTTGTTTCTAGTTTTCCCGAAGTTTTCATTAACATAAACAGGATTTTAATTCAAAATTAAATTAAGGTGGGATCCATTATATGTAGGCAACTATGGGGGCAAATACGCTGACCTAGCCGCAAATGTAGCTAATAATAGGCAACTACTAAATTTTTCCACTTGGAAATACAGAGATGCTATAACACAATTTACGCTGATTTGGAGTCAGCATGGAAATTAGGATCGAGATCCTACCAACACATCCTACCAATAAAATTTAATCCTCTTGAAATCAACGTTTCTAAAGTCTTGCCTACGCCACAAAAACAACACCATTGCAAGCAAGGCTTAGAATTGGACACAGTTTTTCCGAAAGCACCTGTTAAAGGTAAAATCAGCTCCTCAATGTTTAACTTGTACCACGCAACTAAATATTCCACACATTTCACGCGAATGCACCATTTCTCCAGAAACAAAATCTTTGGATCGAATTTTCCTTCTGAATTATGGGCAACTACTTACATACAGTAACAAATCAAATATAATTTCATAATTGGAATTGAAAACCGAGATTGCTATTATTCCATTCCTTCCCAATTACTTACACGAATTGTTCTTTTGTGAATAAATTGAAATTATTAAATAAAAAATATTAATTTGGATATCAAATTGCATCACAATTTGAATAATTATTCTTTTATTGTGTTAAACATTTTTATTATAATAATAATGAGCAAATACTTTTCGTTCTCTCCGTGTATAAAAGAGAATTTCAATTTCATTTGAGTTATTTTTAAGCTTTCACTCATACTTGCAAAGTGTGTTAATTTATCCGTGTTGCCATTGCAGCATTTTCATAGGAATATTACAATTCATTGTTTTTTTCGGCGATATGTATTCAAACTTGTAAAAAATTGTATACATATTTATACTACTCTGTATTTATTACGTATTTTTACAACAGTGAAGAATGAAAAGCAAAAAATCTACATTTCTTTGTATCATTGTCCATCAAAGAAAAAACCCAAGTCAAATTACATCATACAGTCTCATTAGCTTACTGTCAATTTTATCATAAGTGTTGGAAAAATTGTTCGTTTCGTGCTTAAAACCGCACCTTAATTTGTAAAAGATCATCTCGGTCCACAAGTTTTGTTTTCCAGCAAGGCGTAGTACTATTGAGCAAGTCCATGGAATTGTCACCGTAATTAGAACGGCATTTGAAAACACGCAATATTGTTCAGCTTTTTTTTAACATTTCCCAGTCTTTTGATAACGTCTGAAGATGTCCACTAGCTTTTTAAGAGCTATTTGACAGAGAGAACGTTTAAAGTAACGTCAAAGAATCAATTTCCTCAAGATGGAAATATCTCTTCAAGAGTACCTCAAGGTAGTATACTTGGGCCGCTCTTATATGCCATCTATATAGAGGATATGCCAACAAGCCCAAACACATATACGTCAACATTACCAGGCGACACTGCATATATAAGTGTTAATGGAGGGGTAGCATCCGAATAACTTCACTTTAGAGATTGACGAGTGAAAGGGCCGTTTAAAGAAATGAAGAATTAAGGTAAATCCATCAAAATGTTGTCATGTAACGTTTGCCCTCAGAAGGAAAAATTGTTCACCAATAAAAATAAGAAATACCACTGTTTCAGCGAAAACTCAACCCTGGCTTTCGAATATTAAGTCCTTTTACACACCTCCATTAACAAACTAATAAAGACATATGGCGTTTAGCTTTATGGTACTCCTTGCGCATCATATATCCAAAAGTTACAAAGAAGACAGTCTTCAATTTTTTGACTTATCGTCGGCGCCAGTGGATATTTAAGAAACAAAATATTCATAGAGATCTAGAAGTTCCCACATTCCAAGAGGAAGTAAAAGCATAGTCGTGCACATACGTAAAAAAACTAGTGGTCCATCCCGCCGCTCGAGCACGCGATTTATTGCAATTGAACAAGCAAATTGTAGTAGATAGTTTATTAAGCTTTTAATACAATAAATTAGTTATTACTTTGTCGGTAATCAATAAATAATATTCTAGAGATAAGATTTGAATAATTTATTATAAATTTCTTGTTGAAAGATGCGATAAAATCAAAATTGAAGTTATAAAAGAGTTGGACAAGGAATCACGGAAAATCATTTTCATTTGTGGACATAAAAATGTCTCCAAGAGAATTTACTGTGTGCAAATACGATCATAGTAAAACATATTTTCCTTCTCTGTAGAAAATTATAGCATAATTTTTGACCGTTCTTCCAATTATATTCTGGTAACATTGGTTATACGGCTTACATTATTTGAGCACAAAGTAACTGTTTGCGGTGAGCAGGGTATCCAATTCGGTGTTTTTTTTTTTTTTGGCAAACATGGCAGTTTTAAAATAAGTTGACGGGATATATTGATTGATTGATTGTTTTCATTAAAAATCGCTTGTATGCGTTATTAAATTATTTAAACCAGGAATTCTAGTCTTATCGTATGGACCTTTGAAACACTCCAAGGCGAGTTTGTTACAGATGGCCTTAAGAGAACAGCTGATAATTTTTGCTTTTTACCTTTTAGACTGCCTCCAACAAACACGGCTTAAAGAACATGGTCGCCACAAACCCTCAACATCGTTCCGCTCTTACTGGAAAACAAATACATAATGCAAAAAAATTTGGTAAATTTAAATAAAAACAATGTTATTCCGTGCTTATTAAATAAAATCAAAACAAATAAAATATATTATTACAAACTTAGAGCAAAATAAGTTTTGACGATTTTTTTCTTTGCAAAAGCTCACAAAAAGTTTTAATTTGGCTATTACTGGTTCGCGTTTTGGTTATTAAGAATAAAAGGTATCTGTCAACCCTGCTGGTGAGAGGAAATATTGTTACACCTGAGTGTGAGTTTTTTAATATTTTTTGCAAACTACCGTTATAGTTATGTAATTAAGACAATCATTTATTGAATTAATTAATGGGTGTGTTTATGGGGACAATAATTATCATAAATATTGCAAATATACTCGTACACTGGAAATAAACTGACGTAGTCACCAAATATGTCAATTTATCTACACAGAAAAAATTAAAGCCAGACTATTTTCAGGCCAGGCCATTTCACACTACTATGCAAGTGTTTGGATTGTGTGAGATAAAGTTTAGGATTATTTCCGACATTCGCTGGGTACATATGTATGTCTATTTTTTCCTCTATAGCTCAGGTGCAGGTTTGTGTCTGTAAAAAGATCAGTTGAACATTTTAAATTAAATTTACAATACTTGATTTCAAGGGTTTGCAAGGATAATCAGTCCTTTTAAGCGAAATGTTTCATCGACTGTAAAACGCTTCTCTTAGTGAATTTGAATTCTCTGTGCCTTTAATCAATAATCTGCACAACTAAATCATTTTCTCCTTCCAACAATTATGATTCTTCCTCGTATGTACCAGTGATACCATCCAACTTCAAATTGGTTCACACTATTGATTGACCGACCAACTAGTGTATGAAATGTTGGCCATTTGACCTCTTGCTACTTCCCGGCGCACTTGTAATTAACAAAAATTGCATCTCGAATTCAACATCAAAGTTTCTCAACTTTATGCACTTTCCAAAAGTCGTTTAAGTTGCAAAAGAACACGTCAAACCAAAGCTGAACTTTCAAAATTGTATGAACAAAATAAAAATAAAAATGATGTTGTCTTTTGAAAAGAAATACAAGGAATCCTACGTAAGCGGACGGCCGGAGTTGATGAATAAAGTAAATAAATTTAATGTCCAACACGTGTAGAGAGAGTATTTTGTTGTTGTTGTACTTGAACCATTTTCGCTACAAAACGAGAAGCACGAAAGAAAGACAACAACAAACATACTGGGGCTGAAGCCATAAGGTCTTTGGCCTTTATCACTGACAGTGTTTTCGGAACAGATTTTTGACGATTGTGAATTAACTAACCACTGCAAACAACAAGAAACACAACAGGTAAATGTTTTCTTTTTTCTGTTGTTTTTGTTGTTGTAGTTGTTGCCTTTTGTATTTTACACGACTTTTAGTGTCAACAATTAAACAGGAGTTTAGTTGGACACATTTTTTTTTCGATTTGTAGCTGTTGATGTTGGTTGAACATGATGACATTATTGTGCCATTCTACCTTCCACGTCTTTGTTTTTTTCTTCAATTTTATTTTCCTTTTGAGGGCACATCACGCACCGGTAATGGTGGAACAGATTTAATACCTGTAGCGGAAATGCAGCTTAAAGTTGATACTTTTGTTACACGAAATCGTTTGCTTAATTCACATATGGGTACAAAATTTTTGTGAATAAAAGAAAGGAAATGAGCTCAAAAATCATTAGAAATCTAGTTGGGGTCATTTTGACCACAAATTCCTTTAATGGTTAATTCAGATTTTTTTCCTATTTAAAAGAGAATTTTCTTTTAATTGTTTTTAAAAGCAGAACTGGGCAACTAATGGGGCTGCAAAGACTGACATTCACTGACTTTTGGATATATTTATGAAGTAAAAGTTGTTTTAAGATTTTACGAAATTGGATAATTATTATTGGCGAGCCAAAGGATGTAGTGTGCAGGTTTTGTTTTCACTGGAACAGGTTTAGGATACGAATAAAAATAATTACCCGGTTCAGTGAGAAGAGCTTTTGGACCCAATAGAGACCTGCGACACCCAGCGCTGCACTGCGGCAAAGCGCATGCTCAGCTGTCTCACGCCATCGATTAGGCTCGAAATTACACGCAAAGAAAAAATATGGTTGAAGAAACCAAAAGTTAAAATTGAATTATATGGTTGTATACAAAGTCATATTATATTATTGTATAATATAATATAGTCCTCTTAGAACGATAGCAAAGCAAAGAATATGTTAGCAATCAGCACCACAGGTGAGATAAGAACTCAGGCGTCTAAAGCCATCGAATGCTGAATGGTCAACGCGCGAACCACTTCAGCCGCAACACACACACACCCTGAAACTTTGATTAATAATGAATTTGGATTTTATATATTATCGGGTATGTGTTGAAAACGCTGTTGGCGATATGAAAACGTAACGTTTTTCAGCAAATGCCCATAATTCTACTAAAACCTTTTATGGTTAGAAACCGGTTTGTCGCCAAACCAAACTTGACAAGAGATGATGGAAATTCGTTTCAAATATCTACTGTGTTGGACAAAACTAAAGCACGCTCCACCATTGTTTCCGATATGGTACAGAAATATTGAAAAAATTAGTTTATTTCTAATAGAATATTTTTCTTATAAAATGAATGCACAATATACGAGAACATACACAGATTTTAAACATGACTTTGTTAATTATAATAAATTATAATAAGTCTAGAAATGGAGCGACAAAACTACATAAAGCACATACCCTTGAATGTTTACTGTTTTATTTGATTGTAATTTCTCCTTTGGAAGATCATCATTTTAAAAATGTTAAACAAAATTTTCTTATTCTTATCAGTTTTTTCTCTGCTCTCGAAGACGCCGCACATTTTTTTAAATTATTTCACAAACGAAATGGCTCGAAATATTAACAAAAATATCAACATTTATTATAGCGAGTTTCTCGTGTATTACAAGTCGCGGTAGACCACGTAAACTTAGCCAAGGAGAGGGCCAGCTAATAGATATGAACAATAAAAAAGGACCGTTTGTGTCTTCCAAGTGTATTGCTACTCAGTTGTCAATTAAATGTAGTGACTAGAACTATTCAAAGACGAGCTTTAAAAGGTGGCTGAAAAATCGAACACAAGCGCAAGAAAACCTTTTATATGAGAAAAAAAAAATAGACAGGCCAGGAGCATGATCGATTTTGAAACGGAAATTTTAAATTTGACAACGGCACAATGGAAGACCGTATTATTCTCTGACGCGTTAAAATTTAATTTAAAAGGTTCTGACGGATTTAAGTTGGTTGGTAGAACAAAATGAAAACCCCTTAATCCACGCTATACTACGGCCACCGTGAAACACGGCGAAGGAAATGTTATGGCCTGGGGATGTTTTTCTGGCAATGGAATTCAAAATGTAATGCTGCCTCATGCTAATAAGGAAATGCCGCTTAAATGGAGATATCAACCTGACAATGACCCCAAACACAGCCAAATGTGTGAAAGAGTGGTTCGTTAATAATAAAATCCAACTTTTAAGACGGCCAGCACAATCGCCTGATCTCAATCACTTAGAAAACGTGGATCTTTAAGTAATACGCGATAACTGTAAGAGGACAGACGAGCTATTCTGGCAAGTGAAAACTGCTGGGAATGTTATCCACTTTAATTGAGTTCATCCTACGCAGATGTGCAGATGTTTAAAAAAATAAAGGCACGGCTACGGTACCAAATATTAGTTTAATTCCGTTATTTATTTATTAATATGAACGAACATATGTTTTAGTTTGCTCACCTCCAAATAACGTACGTTTCATATATTTTTCACACTTTTCTTGCCTTAAATAATTGTTGAGAATCTTAGTAAGTAAATTTAACTGAATAAAAATTTCATTGTTTTTCTGAAAGATATTATCCAAAGACTTTTAATAATTGGTCCATGCTTTAGTTTTGTCCAACACTGTATATCAAATCATCCTGTCGGAAAATCAATTCAAGAAAAAATCAAAAGTAATATATTCTCATTACTTTGTTTACACTGACTGATTTTTATCAGATTCATAACACATTGTTTACACACTATCAGGCATGTCACAAATTCCGTTCGGAATTGAAATGATTCCGTAGTTACCATTCCGTTCGGAATGGTTTTATCTTCTATAGATTCCGTTCGGATTCTTTAAACCGAAAAAATACAAAATCACTTTTTATGTATTAAATATGGCAATATATCGACGAATGTAGCAAAACAAAAAACAGCTGATTTTAAAGTCAGCAAAAATTTTAAAAATATTTGTGTGGAAGTGCCAAAAATCAAAATACTAAAATAACGAATTCCGTTTAATTTATTTCTTTTTTATAAAGCATTTAGAAAAATGTAAACTTATTTTGGACAGATAAAATAATAAAACAACATCCTTTAGTAATTAAAAGATGTTCTATGTAATTTATACACCTAGAAAATGCTTATAATATCAATTCCACATAGGAAATTCAAAGTGGTTTCATTCCGGAAAATTTGTTCGTTTTACGTTTTCTATAGAAGCAAAATACGGAATCAATTTCACTTCCGAACGGAATTTAGCTCTGTGACATGGCTGTATAATTCTTTCTCATTTGATTTGAATTTTTGACACGTCGTTTTACTCAATCTAATAGTGTGAAAGGTCCTTTAAAGGGCTGGTGTATAAAAATACAATTTTTTAGAAGTGCATACGTACAGCTTTCTTTGATCGCAGCAGCAAGGATCTTCAATAAAAACCCATGCGTCATTGTTATTAACTCTTTCAGTCAATCAGGACTTAATTGTTCCTCGATACCAGTACCTCGCAAAGCCCCTCTGGGATGGAGTTGTGTTCAAGCACAAATCATTATTAGTGAGGCAAAGGTCACACTGCCTCCAACTCGCCAGCAATTAGAGAGCACATAAAGGAGTCGATAAATGCATTAAGTTTGCTCGGTGCTAAAACCACTGCCAGATATGGCTGACAATAATTCACGTTCTCCGCTGGATCCCTGCCTGGTTTTGATAAATTTTACTCTGTCCAAACAAAACTCAAACGGATTTTGGTAGACATCATAAAACTCAGGAGTGAATTTTGAAAATTCTAGTTTGGGAGTTCTTGATTAAGTCTCGTTTTGCAGCGAATCAAAAATCCCTAATAGAGGCCGGCAACAGCGGATCTGCCATGATTAACGTCAGCACCTGTCATACGGCCTTATCCGACGGTGGTCTTAGCACCGGGTATGTTAACGACCAGCGACGTCCCTATACGCACTTGTAAACATTCTTCTGCTGCCAATTGCTATTCACTTGGCCGACTACGTTGCAATGCAACGCCACATTGATTCTACACCAAGAACTTCCCGCGATTTGGTTATAAACCACAGCCACTCACAAAGGCGTCCCACAAACAACCAGTCTGGGACTTGCATTTTGGTTCCCGTGGTACCAGTATTTATATCGTTAGTGGTCGAACTTCCAGATTTAGGGCCCAGACAAGGCACGGAGACTGGTTCCCCCTCTCACCCGGTAGCAATTGATCAAGGTGGCGGGATATAGTTAACTGTGATTTATCATGGTAGAAATTTAATTTTACAAACTCTTCAAAAACAGCCTAAATGCTTCTAATATCTAGTTTTCATTCACCATATACTGGATATACGAGTACATATGTGAATACCTTTATTGTGTTAGATGATGAGCGCGTAAAAAATATCGTGGAAACATTTTGGCTTTTGTGTTGTTTTAAGAAATGAAGGTCTTTATCAGCCTTTAAGTTCTACACGCAACACGGCTGAGGTAACCATATATCTATTCTATGAGAAACATATCATGGTGGCACTGTATGGGTCCAATCTAATCATATTATTATTGTTGATAATAATATGGGTTTTCTTGGATCCGTAGCATAGCATTTAACTGATTGCGAGAAGAAAATATTTTTGAAAACGAACATTATATGATTACTGCTTAGTGATACTTTGATTAAACAAACTTAACATATTATGTTTAGCAATAACATTTAATGATTAGGAATATTATATTAATTTAATGTTATTATATTATTTTAAAATACTGTGGTTGTGTTTAGAATTTTTGCAACCCTGTTGCAAGTTTATTGGATGGTGATCATTTAATGATTAAATGTGAACATTAACCTGATTATACCAAGTAAATTTAAATAACCGTTATATATTTGCCACAGCTGTAAAGAACATAATATAGTTCTCGTGACCATGCCACAACCATGATTTTTTAAATGCGTGTACTTGATTTGAAAACTGAAGGAGTGACATCTTTTCACTTATCTTGGACTTAAATGTCCGAGAGCATTCGTGAAGCAACACCGATGACGCGTGATGGTTGGTTGAACTGCTTGAGATTCGCCATTCAATAGGCAGGTTCTACACTAACCAATTTTAAACATTTTGCATATCAGAATTTTTAAAGAGATCTCGTTTAATACCCGTAAAGTTTAATCTCTGCTGCGCAAACACAGATGTTGGTAATTCTTTTGGCCTTAACAAAGGCCATCCATCACATTCCGATTGTGTTCTATTAGATCCTAATGAAGTCCTCACACTTTCAGCCATGTGTTTTTTCAACTTCAAAAAAAAAAAACACAAACTATTTCTTCTCAAGCACTTATCTTGCTGCGTTAATTTCTGGCAATTTATTCCTGTAGGTTTCCATGGAAGATGTGGACATTTGTTAACACTGGATAAATTCCTCTTGGTTTTCAAAGTATTCAAAAAAGCCACAGAAAATGAGGGACGGACAGAGTAGCAAAGTTAAACATTTTATAACTTCAATTTTATGAAAAGGGATCACACGTTCGTCATGGTCACATGGGTTGGGCTCCATGCTCGTATTGTTGTTTGCTGTTTGTTGTTTTTTACTCCTCTTCTTAAAATTACGTGCGCCTTTGTGTGAGTAGAATACACACTTTGGAATGCAAATTGCAAATTGCTGTTGAAGTAATATCCTCTGACTGAAATGGCTTTAAATCATGCTCAAATACTCTTGTGCCATCAAGCCAAACAGTGAGTCAGTCAGCCAGTCAGTCAGTCACTTAGTCAGTCAGCCAACAAGGCAAATAAACATTTATTCAAACTTTGCTGTTTGTTTGTTGTCTTTCTTCATCGTTGCTTCCCTGGTAGAAGTCAAAAGAAATAAACCAAAGTTGTGAAATAAAATTTATTTTATAACGATCGTTGTGTTTGAAAATGTCGTTTTTCCCCTTCGCTTGGGTTTTTCCTTCTTCAACAAAGGCGAGATGAATCATATACATACTAAAAATAAGGAGCGCAACTAATCGCCACAGCAAAGCCTGAGAAAGATTTGATATGAACAGCACCCTGTGGGGATTCTTGAATAAAACGCACTACTAAAAATTCCTTTGATAGATTTTTTCTTGGATCAGCTTATAAGAAGAGGGTCGGTCGGTCACGCACACATAGAAAGAACACTCATGGAATTCAAAACTATTTTTGTAAACAAAGAGGGGAGACTGCAACCAACATCAAATCGACAAAGACCCCCAGAAGAAGGCAAGAAAGAAACAAAAACCAAAATATACTCGTATTAAACCAACTGATCAAGGATAATTTGCTGATACTCACATACACATACGTACTGACATTTGTACAGGGGGGATGTGTAAAAATAATTATAAGAAAAAAGAAACAACAAATATCTTTAACAGGGACTTTAAATTGCGTTTAACGGAGGAGAATTTTGCTGAAATGTTTCAAGGGTATTTCCAAGTTTAGGTGCAGGCCAGCAACTCTTGTTATAGAAGATTTATAATCAAGCAGCTTCTTTATTTCGTAATTCAATTTTTATTGCTAAAAATTTAAGAATAAAACCACGTTAAACGATACAAAAAAATAAATGGAACTAAGGTAATTTATAAAACGTCATTTGCTGACTGCTGTGATCGAGGATAAACTTAAAATGGAGGAACAGGGGTTGATGTAAAATCGTAGGCCCATTTCTGAAAAGTACAAGTTACAAATTTACAAGTAAAATACACTCTACAAGCATTGTACTTGTAAATTTGAAAATTGTACTTTTAAGAAATTGGTCCTGGATGAACACGACAACTTATTGTTGTGGGAAACATATTATGGTTACTTGGCAACATTTTAAACATTAATTTAGCTGCGATAAACAAGTTAATTTGTACATTAATTCATTTGATGATTTCCATCAGTTGAACAAAAAAATTTTTACTAAAATTCTAACCACAAACAAAGTATTTTAATTAGACAAAATTAATATAATAACTCTAACCATAAAATGTTCTTAATAAACATAATATTTTTTGAGGTTG
This sequence comes from Phania funesta, assembly GCA_963932375.1. Classification (NCBI taxonomy): domain Eukaryota; kingdom Metazoa; phylum Arthropoda; class Insecta; order Diptera; family Tachinidae; genus Phania; species Phania funesta. The sequence goes on along the minus strand of OZ010652.1, from coordinate 93,671,354 downwards.
TTTTTTATTTTATTGAATCCTTCTGAAGGAAGTTTACAATAAGTATTCAAATCTTATCTCTAATATATTATTTATTAATTATTCGGAATGCAGGATGTAATTTATGGTATTTAAATCTCAATTTACTATCTTCTATTAGGTAGGGAGAGCCGTCTCGCCAGGCGCAATGTGTCAGTTCTTTTTAGTCTCTGGTGTCCGTTAAATTAAACGTATGTTTTTACTTCTTGCTGGATAGTGGCAACTTCTAGATCTCTGTAAATATTTTCATTTTTGATATACCTAGAAGCAGAAACGATAGGTCGTAAAATTATGGACTGTCTTTTTTGTAACTTCTGGATATTTGATGCGCACGCAGCAACCCACAGCTGAAAGCCAGAGTTGAATTAGGACCTATAAACAAACCAGTGTAGTTGATTTGTTCGAAGTTTTATGGCCATTATTTTTGCCTCAATATGGCGGCACCAAGTTAGGCGTCGATCCAGGTTTATACTCAAATATCTAACGTGGGTTTCCGCTGCAGCAGTGCTATTTGTTATTGTTGAACAATTTTGCCTTCTGAGAGAAAACGTTACGTGAAGACATTTCGGTGGATCTTCTAGCTCATTAATACGAATTTGAAATTGTTCGGATGCAATTTTAAAGTCTTGGTGAACACTAATAAATGGCGTGTCATCTCCAAACGTTGGCGTATATCTATTTGAGCATATCCGGCGTATATATGATATATAACAGCGGCACTTGAGGGACTCCTGCAGGCATTTTCCCATTTTTAGAAAATTGGTCCTTTGACATAACGTTAAGAGTTTTATCTGTCAAATAGCTCTTAAGAAGCTTTTGGGAGTTTTCAGGAAGAACTCGTATTATTATAACAAACATTGTTGTGGCTTAAGTTGTTGTTAGCGCCTAGATTATTAAGCATTCAATAGCTTTAGTCGCTTCAGCAAGGACCATATTATTATTAACTGCATCAATAATATGATTAAATCCATCATAATATGTTGCTCTTAGTTATGGTTACCTCAGCCATCTTTTTCTATGCGTGTAATGACTCAAGCCTAAACGTCAGGGTGCTGTTCACCAGGAAGTCGCTTCTTTTCGGTTAGACATTTTTAGATTTTTCATTGAGCGACTAGGGATTTCAAGGAGCCTCCTCTTTCTCAATTACCCTAAATAGGGGCAAACAGTTTGAGCTGTATAAACTTGGTTTCTTATATCAAAGATGGGCTTCAGAATTATTTGCGTATAATAGTGGAACTGTTCACGATTTTTAACATCACGGCGTTCTAGTAAACGCATTACTGGACGCAAAGGCGAGCAATTGAAAGACATGCGCCGTATTCCAATAGTGGATCCACACAGTGTTCAGAAGCTGTCGAATTTACGGATGGCATCCAGATGTCATCCAGTTGTTCACGCCTGCCGAGCGTGTGGAAATTATTAAAAAAAAAAAAGATCGCAATTCTAGCTCAGTTGAAAATATGCAACATGAATTTCGTCGTGAGGTCACACAGTGATTACACTCCTTTGGCCCTTAAGCTACCAACCAGACAGAGGTTGGTGTAAGATTGGTGCATAGCTACCTTAAAGCTCATCGGCGTCCATCAGGTGAATTGGACATCGCGACAGAGCCAAGCCGTCTTATTTTGTAATTGGACTACATCCCTATAAAATTCTGTTGACGCAATAATTGAAGTCGGACCAGAAACAATATCGTGAGTTCGCTAAATGGGCACTGAAAATGTTGGCCAGCGATCCGGATTTTGGTCAAAAATTCATCTTGAAGCACTGGCAGCGAAGCCGAGACGTCCATTTGACTTATGTGCTGTTCCATATAAAATGGCAAAAGTGTGGCCTCAAAATAAAGTCAGAATCAATTTAATGTCTAATAGCGTTGCCGTTTTATTTAAACTTCTTCTCCTAATGTTCTTATCTGGGCACCCTATAAAAGATTTCTGAAAATTGGAAGGAAATATATCCTATAGAGAAATACCTGTTTATTGGCGCAACCGGCCTTATGTAGCTATGTATAGTGTTTCCTTGGATACTGCCGCACTTGGTCGGGGGCTCTTTGTTTGTAGACAGCCATCTCACAAATCTAGAAGTTGTAGGAAGACTAAATACTCTCTTACATATGTATTTCTTACTTCATGCTTGGCTGGCGCGGATCCAGGGAGGAGGCAAGAAGGATGTACCTCCCCCCAAATGCTTAAAAACTAAAGTTTCTCTATGAAAAAAATTGTTTTTGTTACATTTCTCCATCCCAGAACGCCAGACTGGATCCACGCGTGTGCTTGGGAGAAGCGTCTAGTGTAACATCATTATAACAAGACATTGTTGTGTACTGTGTATGTGTGCATGTATGCATGTATGTATGTATGTATGTATGTATGTATGTATGTATGTATGTATGTATGTATGTGTGTATGTATGTATGTATGTATGTATTTATGTATGTATGTGTACATGCTAAAAGTAAATGTTTAATATTTGTTTTTGTTTGTGTTTCTATGCATTTCATCAGGTGTCCGTCTCATATTCATCTATTTTTTGAGCTACAAGAAAAATAAATAAAGATACAGCGACTTTGAAATAAAATAGAGAAACAATTTTATTAAGTCAGCTGGTAATTTAACTGACAAACATCTCACAAGTTTGTTGAAATCGTTAGTAATCAAACTCAGTAATACATTATCATACAATATCATTTTTATTAGCAAAAAATTAGCTACTGGTTCTATTATGAAGGGAAGATGGTAGTAAATTTTATTCGTCTGCACTTTGGTAAAACAGAAGGTATGTGGAAAGATGTTAATTGTCTATATCGACTTGTCAAAAATAGCATCATTTCTCTTAGCTTCTTTTCAAAATGCAAGTTTTTTGTGTCGATAACTTGACTTTTTATTTAAATAATTATCCGTAACTTACATTTATTATAGACAATTTATCGATAACTTAAGTTTTATATATAACAGTTACCGATAACTTCAATATTCTATAGAAAATTTATCGATAAGTTACACGACCCCCAACTTAAATTTTCTATTTATTGACAATTTCAATTTTGTATAGAAAATCTGTCAACAATTTGTATTTTCTAAAAAACAAATTTATAGAGTTTAAAATTTCTATAGAATATTCCTATAGAAAACTTATCGATAGCTTAAATTTTCTACAGAAACTTTATCAGTAACTTAAATTTGCAATGGCATTCTAGCGATAAATTTAGTTTTCTATATCGATAACTTCAAATTTATCGATATTTAAATTTTTCTAGAATTTTTCGCAACTATAATTTTCTACAAAAAAAGTTGGGGGTAAAATCATGTTTATATACAAGATTTATCGATAGCATTAATTTTGTATTCGATTAATTTCAATAGATTAGATTTTTCAATACCTCAACATTTTTCGATAACTTTAATTTGTATCCGAAAATTTATCTATGACTGAAATTTGTTGTAGAAAATTCAGCGATAACGCAAAGCAAAGAAAATATATTAATACCTTGAATTTTCTATAGAATGTTTTAGTCAAGCCTAAATCTGTATGTAATTTATTTGTTTTCATACTTAATTTATTGAATCTTTCTACTAAAAGAAATTCACAATAGGTATTCAAATCTTATTTCTAAATTATTATTTACTAGTTATTACCAAAGTCATAACTAATTTTTTGTATTCAAATCTTAAAAATCTATCTTCTATTGTGTAGAGAGAGCCGCCTCGCCAGGCTCAATGTGTCAGTTCGTTTTAGTCTCTGGTGGCCGTCAAACTGAGTGTTGGGATACGTTTTAACTTCTTCCTGGATAGTGGGAACTTATGGATGTTTTCATTTCTTATGTACCAGGGGCGCATACGATAAGACGTAAAATTCTAGACTATCTTGTTTGTAACATCTGGATGTTTGATGCACAAGCACTACCCCATAGCTGAATGACCACATTGGCTTTATAATGGATTTGTATCAAAGGGACTTTATATTGCAAAGCTAAAGTTGAGTTAGGACTTATTAGCCAATGCAGTTGATTTGTTCGAAGCTTTATGGACGTTATTTTTGCCTCAATGTGGCAGGACTAAGTTAGGCGCCGATTTAGGTGGATACTTAAATATTAAACGTGCGTTTCCGCTGGAACCATAGTATTAGTTATTGTGATTGGTGGACAATTTTTCCTTCTAAGTGAAAACGTTACATGAGCACATTTCGATGGATTTACCTTTATTCTCCACTGTTTTAGCCAGTCTTCTAGCTTATGAATATGGGACTGCAGCTTTTCAGATGCATCCTTTGGATCATTACTGACACTTATAATTGCAGTGTCGTCTGCAAACGTTGACGTATATGTGTGTGGGCTTGGAATATCCGATGTATAGATGATATATAATAGCAGCCCTAGTACACTACCGTGATGTTCTCCTGCACAGATTTTTCCATTCTTTGAACGCTGATTCTTTTACCTTACTTTAAACGTTCTATCTGTCAAATGGCTCTATAAAAGCGTGTGGTTGTTTTCAGGATAAAACCCGGGATATTTTATTGAGTAGACCATCGAGGCATACTTTATCAAAGGCCTGGGAAATGTCTATAAATAAAGCTGAACAGAACTAAAAGCCTTCACAACGAAGAAAATATGTATAACTGCTATTGACTGGTGCGATTTTATTTTAAGTGATGGTTTTGCAGTTCAGGATGCGTTTGGCGTTTCAGCTCTGGCTGCGGCGGTCACGACGTCTGTAAAATTATCTACATCTGCTTGAATATCAGCTGGATTTCTCAGTGGGATATTCAAAGATAATTGAGAGGCCCACATACATTTTATTTATTTTATATCCAATTCGTGTTTTTATTTGGGTTGAAAATAAGGGTTTCAGGTGCAGTGACAAAACTGTCGTGTAAAATAACAATTGCAGGTGAATGATCAGAAGATAGCTCATAGAAATTACTAACTAACAGTTAATCACGTTTGATAAGGGTAAATCCATTGGAATGTATTCATGTAACTTTTTTCCCTGCGAAAGCAAAATTGTCCACCCATAACAATAACAAATAGCACTCTTCCATTGGAAACCCACGTGAAATATTTGGGTATCTACTTAGATCGACGCCTAACTTAGTCCAGTCACATTGAGGCAAAAATAAAGCTTCGAACAACTCAACTACACTGGTTAATAAGTCCTAACTCAACTTTAGCTTTGGAATATAAAGCCCCTTTGATACAAATCCATTATAAAGCCAATGTGGTCATTCAGCTATGGGGTACTGCTTGTGCATCAAACATCCAGATGTTACAAACAAGACAGTCTAGAATTTTACGTCTTATCGTATGTGCCCCCTGGTACATAAGAAATGAAAACATCCATAAGTTTCCACTATACAGGAAGAAGTTAAAACGCATCCCAACACTCAGTTTGACGGCCACCAGAGACTAAAACGAACTGACACATTGAGCCTGGCGCGAGGTGACTCTTTCTACCCATTAGCAGAGAGTGATTTTGGTAATAATTAATAAATAATATTTTAGAAATAAGATTGGAATACCGCGTGTAAAATTTCTTTTAGTAGAAATATTCAATAAATTAATTTTAATTAAAAAAAACATTATCAACAACTTTAATATATGCAATTTATCGATAACTTTCTATATAAAATTTATCGGCTTATCAAATTTAACGTTTCATAGAAAATTTATCAGTAACTTGCAGTTTCTATAGACAATTTATTGATAGCATGAGGTTCCTATAAAGATTTTAGATCATTTAAATTTTTTTCAAGAAAATATACGAAAGTTTATGAGTAACTTCGGTTTAATTTCATCTATAATTTCTTTAAGGTTCTTTACAAAGTGAATCTATTAAAACGACTTTTTAAGTGAATAGAAAATTCATCGACGACTTGAACTTTTTGTACAAAAATAACAATTTAAATTAATTTGCAGTAAAAGAAATAAGGTGATAACTTTTATTTATCGACTAAAATATCAAAGAATAAATCGAACATTTACTTTTTCCAATTTTTTTTATTTATTTTAAAAATTATCCTAATCAAAATTAAAACAAACAATTTAATTAAATCACTAACAACATCAGATATCGGTTTACTTTTAACTTTAAAGTATTTCATATGCAGGCGGATTGATAGATTCCTTTGAGAAGATTATTTTGGAGTTAAATGTCTCCCTTTTATTTTCAATATTTTATTTCCTCTTCGCAATTTAAATAGTCTTATCTTCAACATTTTTATGATATTTTAGATCTTAAATAACAAAATGAAATCCTTTAAGTTTATGAACCCTTGTGTGCATTAAGTGTCTAAAAATACCGAAGGGAAAAGGATTTTTATTCCCAACATTGAAATGTTTATAAGACATAAATAAATCCCCCTAAAATCTCTGTCCTTCTACCATCCTTTCTCAGCGCATGTTTATTCCTCGTCTGAATATGTGTGAATAATTTTGTTGTTGTGTCGCGTTGAGTTAAATAAACAATCATCTCCCAACAAGTTCAACAAGTTTTTCTGGTTTATTTTTAAAACTCCTGTTGTTTGTTTCTTGTTATTTTATTTAATCGTTCACTGCTTCTTTCTTCAACCCCCACTCACTAACACAAACGCACACAAGTATGAGTGGAGAGGGACCCTCGCACTCGACTGTACAGTGCAGGCGTTTGCTAACAAATCTCAACACAGCCAATCATTATTCAAACTTGATTTGTCATGTCATCGTTCTCTTAGACTGAGTTTTAATTGACTGACTCGCTCTCTCCTGATGGTTGACTTACAGTCGTGACTGTTGCTTTGTTGATGTTTTAAAGAACAAAAACAACATAAATGAAATCCTGTTGTATGCTTCAACACCTTCGAACAGTCGAGGGATGTTTATTAGTGAATCCTTTCCTGAGTGCATTTCGTTCACGTGCACCCACACACATGGACATCGCAGACACATACACATGAGCATATATAAAATTTAAACTGCGCTGTTGCTCAAGGATATTTTTTTAAAGGAGTGAGATTGATTTAATGTTTCAATGAAATTATATTTCATGGGATAAACTTTTTATTTTCATTTTTTATACTCTCACACATAATTGTTATCAATTATCCTTTCCAAGATTTTTTATTGCTTTTGTTGTTTAGTTTGATTGCATGTGAAAAAAAAAATCATTAAAAACACCTGGTTACGAGTTACGATTCAAGACTGATAACATTTTTTTTTTATTTAAACGTATTTTTCTTTATTGTTTGAAAGTCTAATCCATTTTTATTTTTTAATACTTTTTCTATTATTTTTCAGAATTTAATTCAAATGAAATTTTTATTGCCCGGAAATATTTTCACCGATTAAAAATCCCCATTGTGCGCAAAACTATTCTATAACATTTTGAATCCTCAGCAGGTTAAAATTCTTAGAAACGACTGCATGTTAGGGAGAGAATAATACTTCCTCCTGTAAAATAAAAAAATGTTTCAGAATGCCCCGGTAGGGTAAGGGTGGTGTTGTGAATTCGACTCCCGCCAAAAAGTCTAGAATCTTGTAAAACAACGGGCGCATGGTCTTCGTTAAAATTTAGAATTCGAGGAATGCTAAATTCCAGAATAGAAAATTAATTTTGGTAAGAAATTTTTAAAATTTGTTAATAAAAATCTTCAAGTTCCAGCCAGCCGATTATAAAACGCATGAGGCAAGTGAACGTGTATTCCAAGCTAGTACTGGAATAAGTTCTAACACTAAAGAAATGTGCATCGGTGAATGAGATAACGTTGATGTAGGTTAAAGGCCACATACCCACAGATGAGAATGAAGCAGCAGATGAATTAGCAAAAAGGGGATCTGCTCTGAACTTCTGTGGACAAAACCCCAGAGTTGCACTAGAAAATGACCTCTTGGGAGCAATGGTCCTACAATGGCTAGACTCATTAAACCTGCAAAGGTGGAGGGAGGCCACCACGTGTAGACAGGCTCGAATGGTGATCGAAGTTTCCCTCGGTAGAAAGGCCAGCAAGGTTATTAAATATATTAGGGGTAGCGATGCAGAGATGGTAGCGATGCAGAATGGTAGCCTTAGACAAATGCTAGCAATTATAAGAGACTCCGTTATGAGGAAGAGGGCCGATAATTACCAGCTGACAGTCAAGTAAAGTCTAAAGGCAAGCGCGGAGACCCTCGCCAAAGCCATTGAAAATTATGATTTTCTAATACAAAACTTTTAAAAAATTTAAGGGTAGAGTCTTAAGCTTAAATAAGTCCCGCGCCTGGTAAACGCACGAGACTGAATGAAAGCAAGGTAGTCGTAAAGTACAAATCCGTTGTCTGAAATCAATTCGAGGAACAAAAAGGGTTGAAAAGGGACCCAAAAAGTAAGCAGTCTGCTACGATATCCCACCGAATTTAAAATATATTTCTTCAGTTTCATGCTGGTGGAAAAAGGGTTGTTGTAAGCTTTTTAATATTAACCAGGATTGAAAAAAGATCAGTGCCCCGAGCAAAGTTCCTGAAGATATTGGACCCTTCTAAGATGTGTCATCTCTAGTAATGTGTCAACCGTGAAACACTGATTTTTGAAATGAGCAAAATCAGGGCAGAAAACGCTCTTTTCAATAGCTTTAGTGCATGACATTCGAATGCTCTTGTCTGCTCTTCCAATTTAAGGCAGACGCAGATGAGTGTCTCTTCCGAAAACTTTCTATCTCACTATGTTCAGCCTTGTTGAGTTTTAGTCGACTCTTCGTTTTACCTAAGTTTGGGTTACTATTTCTTACTGTTTTGCTCAGTTCTTAAATAAGTTGCAGTACCCTCAAAAGTTTAAGCATTTTATTGCTTGCGGTTCTCTGGCTCTGATTGCCAAAATTTACTCGTTCATTACCAAATACTCCATGGTGGCCTGGTAAGACAAATAATGTGTAGTCTACGATGCGTGGAGCAATCGTTAATTTATTTTTTGCAGTCTTTTGCAGTTTTCCGACCTTATTGTCTTACGCACTCCATGTTTATCCCTACTTCACCTGAAGAATCGTCAAGAAAAAGGAGGTAAATTGCCGTCACCGAATCGTCCGCAAAGATCTTATCCAGAAACTTTGGGTCTTCGTTATGTAAATTGAGATCCATCTATAAAACGAATAAGAAGTGATGGAGAATATCAGATGTAACACGAATACGCATTGGATCGTTTAAACGCTAAGGATCTGAAAGGTTTTACTAAAAAATCCTTGTTAAAGAGATGTTGGAAAAAATTATCTTGATTTTTTTTATTTTTGGTATAATTTGTGGGTTCAGTTATTTTTCCGATCCTAATCTATTTAAAAATGCAGGCAGACATTTTTAAGCACTATGGGAATAAATTTCTTGCAATCAGTAATTTGCATAGACAAACAGATTAACTTTCCAAAAAAAAAACCTCAGAAAAATCTCATTCATCCAACCATGAAATTTTTCTGTTTTGATAATTTCTAGCGATTTCAAATTTGTAATTTTCTAATTTAAAATTTAAATTTTCTAAACTTTCAACGTTTTAACTCAAATTACCATGACCGCTTTGGGAAATAAACAAATTGTTTTTGAAAAAAAATAACTATTAAGTTTTCGTATCCTTTATTCAAGCCACAGGTGTTTTATGTTGCCTTTCTTTAAATAGACACAGAGTTCGCGTCAGGGAAAGAAGAGAAAAAAAACCCTTGAAAACTATTTTAAGGGTAGATTTTCCAGGTGTTAAATAGCGTGAAATAATATTTAAAATTTCAACTACTACAAAATTGTTTCCCACTGACAACTTCACGTTCACTTTTTACGTTGTCCTCATGTCTGGTTTCATTGTCCTGTAACTTCCTAACAAGGATAAAGTTGTAATGTGAATTTTCGACGGTCATTAATTGTGCCCCGGCTAGATTTAACTATGATTTCACACAAAAGTTAGTAGAGTGTGTAGAGTTTTATTTATTTTAATTGTTAATTTCAAATTAGTTTAGTTTGGGTGTTCCCCTTTTTCAGGGTGTGAAATTTCATCGGTTTAAGGAAACAGGTTGTTGCTATAAATTAGATTTTGATTTGAAATCTTGTGTTTGTTGCCATCTTAATGATTGTCACAGTGTTGATTGTTGTTTGTCGGAAATGTTATGACACCGGATGTTCCCAAGATGATTAAATTTGTAGAGAATGATGAGTTAAATGTTGATGTGACGTTATGCTGCATTTGTTTGCGTTAAATCTAAAGGGAATATTAATGTGACACAGGTGATGGCGAATGGAATATGGGAGAGAGTTTTTAAGAAATATTTTTTCTTAAAAACCCCTGTTCGAGCTTCATAGAACGTATTAGGTTTCTCGATTTACCAGGGAAGTTCGATAGCAAGCAGAGAACACACGAGCGTTTTGGGAAAAATTTTCTGAATTTTTTTACTTCATAATATTATTTCGTCAATCGTCAAGCTGCGTTCATCCTTTCGTCTCTTTATTTTTGAAAAATCTTTTATCATCGAGTTAAAGTTTTAGGTTTGGAAAAATAGAACAATTTTAGGGCGCCATTGTAAACTCGCGAATCGATACTTTAATTTTCGCTAATCGGTTATGCTTTTATAGGGTGACCAGATATAAAATTGTGTCTGGCTTTATTTTGAATAGAACAGCATTAAATGTTGGGTTCGGCTACGCTGGCAGCGCTTCAAGATGATTATTTGGACAAAATCCGCATCTCTGGCCAAATTCACGGCGTTTTCTTTAATCGTCTGGCTTCAATTCTTGCGACAACAAATTCTTATACGAATGAAGGCTCAAACCCAACCACAAAGTAACCTGGGCCATGCCCAATTCAATTGATCGCCGCTGAACCGATATTTTTGGGCCTTCTTTAATTATTACCAATCTCTACTTTGTTCGCGTCGTAAAGGCTAAAATGTTGCACTCACGCTCAAGCCTTGATGATGATGCCCGACCTTACAGTGCAATTCACGATGCGGAAGATATTTTTAATAATTTGCACACATGCGTGACATCACTGGCACCTTCTGAAGTATAAAAATTGGAGAAACTATCATTACTCTCTGGTCACCCCATATTGCCTAAGTCCCGGTAATATGTTCCATTGATTGCCATTTATTTTTGCCCGCAAATGGGACAATCTTCTTGCAATATGATTCCTTGTCTCATTTCACAATTTCTGTGTTTTATAAATAAATATTATATCTACAGCTTTCTTTTGTATGCTGACGTGTGGTGAAAGTTTACCGAAGACGTATTTTCAATATAAACCAAATTCATAAAATCCGGTTTTGTGGGATATTTTAGCACTAAGTGTGAATAAGTACGAATTGAACCTTAAATAAATTTAATTTTGTTGTACCGTTATACTCGACTTCGGCCTATAAGAACAAAATTTCGTACCAACTTTACCGGTAAAATCATCCAATTACAGTTTCCCCTAAGAGCTTAAGCCGGTTGAGCTCATACAGAATCAAACTTTAGGCAAAAAAATGAACTGAGTAGCTAATTTTTTGTAGAATCGATCAGCCTTTTTTCACATGCACTGATGCCGTCAAGTATTTTTCTAAAGGAGCACTGCTTTTGTCAATCCACGAGCAATTTAAAAGCAAAGAATGGCAATTTGACTCGTTTAGTCAAGACAATTTTGTATGGGGATAACTGAAGTCACTATACCCCGCCGTTACACCAGTGTCAGTTTTAGGCTTGAATTTCATTTAAAAACGTATCGGTTCTCTGTCTGGAACCACTTATGACGTAGTCATAGTTACAGCAAATCATTTTGAAAAGGGAAATGGTACGTAACGATTTAGTGATTCAAATAAGTTCCAAATGCCTAAAGAGCATCTGTTGTTGCGATGTAGGTCCAAAGTCAATTATTATTTGTCATCACGATTTTTTCACATACGTGCGTTATATTTGTGAAGATATAACGTAAACATTGTATTCCAAATTTAAATTCTCCTCAAATGTTTTTCTATAAACGATGCAAATCCATCCTTTTATTTTAAAGTTTTTGAAAAAATCATAAAACAGTAGCCAATTACTCGTCCGTCAAATTATGTTCTTTTGCCTGTGGTTTATTGTCCTATTTGTTATAGGACACTAATGAGAACCCCGCATGCGAGGTTATAGACGCTATAAGCAACACGTGGAGTTGTTATAAATGTAGGGGGAACATCAAAGCAGACCTCTTACTTTAATTGAGTCTCGTGCTAATCCTAGCCTCTATTTTTGGCTCTAGCAATTTCATACTATCGGCTGGTAACTGTCGACACTCCTCCTCATCACGTCTTGTAATTGCTAGCATTTGTCTAAGGCTTAGCTGCCTCATGGCATTCACATTTAATAAGTGTGTCTGCCCGTGGTCCTAAGCCTTATATTGGACATTCACACACAATGTGCGCCACCGTCTCAGCCTCTTCCAGGCACTGTCGGTCAGTGTCATCTTCTACGATTTTAATCTTGGCCAAATGATACTTAAAGTTTCCATGACCTCTCACTAACACACAGATCCAGCTTAAGGTAGCCCTATTATATCTAAGCACCTTACTTGCCTTCCAGTCGAGGGATTCCTTGAGCACCGTTCGAGCCTCTCTACTTGTGTTAGCCTCCCTCCACCTTTTTAGGTGTAATGAGTTGTAGGAATGGAGCATGTGGAATCGATAAAACCTGATTATAAAACTGGATGTTCCCCTTTCACAACAAAACGCAGGTTATGATCATTTGGCGGTGGTTGGTCTTCCAAATTATTTTTTTTACTTTTGGTAATTCAAGTTAAATCTTCCAAGAACAATCGCTTAGCCTTCCGACCCAACACAACTACCATCTTACAATTTGTGTTTAAGCCATAGTCATCATGTCAGCCACTCTGCGGAGTTTCACTACAAAACGGTGAATGGAGCCAACTCCGGTAGACCTTCAGATTTTTTTAAATTAATTTTAAAATTTATTATCTGTATTCGTGTTGCAAATTACAACTAAATTTAGCTCAAGAGAACTACAGGCTTCCGGAAGGTACTTTTTGCTAAAATGTTATATTTTTATAAAAAGTACTCTTGGTACATTTTTTATAAAATATCATATTTTCTAAAAAGTAAATTTTTATTAAAGGTAATTTTTTAAATTATTTCATAGAATGTTCTTTTTATTAAAAGTACATATTTTTAAAAAGTACTTTCTTGTAAAGCCACATTTTTATTCAATTATTTTTTTTTACATTTTTTATAGGATTTACTTTTTATTAAGGGTAAAATTCTTAAAAGGTACTTTTCTGTAATTAGTATTTTATAGTAAATAGTGCTCGTGTATAAAAGATACCCTTGTATAAATAGTACTTTTTTTAAGCGGTGCTTTTTATTGCATGCACTTTTTTATAAAATGTACATGTTTTGCAGAGAATTACAAAAGTAATAAAGTTACAATAAATAAATAAAGTTTGATATTTGATATCTCTCTTTCGATGCGTTTTGTTCCATAGAAAATGTTTTTTTATTATTTGTCTACGAAATTTTTGGTAAATTTTGACCACAAATATCTAAAACTTCAAACAGAAAAAGCGGAACTTTATAACGCCATTGGCAATTATTCAAACATGACCAGTTTTATTTTTAAAACGAAAAAAAATTTTAAAAATGTTAAAAACTCGGACACTTCAGGCAAAAGAAAAGTTTTAAATTTTACGCAAAACCAACATAAAATTGGAAAAAGTTTTCAAGAAGTAAATCTAAAATTGGAAAATGATGCTACCAACAGCCACAAATTTCAAGTTCCTTTGCTTATACAACAAATAACTTGCAACACAAGGAATAGTTAAATGCTTTTCCAGAAAAGATATGCAGCAGATGAAAATAAAAAAACATAAAATGTGGATACAGCATTTACTAATGCACAAACATACGAGCACTTTCACAGGAACTAGTTATATACAAAGTTGCTGATAACAGCTCAAATGTGTTTCCCTTGGTTATCCAAAGCCAAGAAACGCTGACATAAACAAGATATTAAATATCTTGTTTAAAATTGAAGTAAACAAAATTGAAAACGACAAAGTACATTTTGAATAAACAAAATGTATTTCTTCTTTTCCTTTGTCTTCGAGTTCTTTCTCTTTGTTTTTAAGTTAAGCTTCTAAGTTTTTAAACAATAAGTTTTAGTTCTACATAATCACGCAACCAATTCGATACCTACATTAAATAAAGGAAATTAATCTAAACCTTATTTTATAATTTTGTTTTATTAAAAAGGAATAATAAAAGTATTTAAATAAAAAATATAAAATTGGCGACGAGGATGGGATAGCTAAGTGAAAAATAGCTATACCAATTGTGAAAAAATAAAACAAAGATTTTAAAGTTTATTAAATTAAAATATATAAAGAACGATTTTAAAGTTTATCAAATTAAAATATATAAAGAACGATTTTAAAGTTTTTAATAAAATTAAAACAAAAATATATATACATATATAACTAGAAAGAACGATTCTAAAGTTTAAAAGAAGTAAAATAAAATAGAAATTAAATAAAAATAATAGAAATAAAATTAAAACTTTTAATAAAAAACAGAAAAATGTCATTATCACTGAGTGAAAGTTTGCGTGAGGCGAGGAGCGTTCCGGTTTTCAACGGAAACGGCGAATACACCCTATCTAATTATTTACGTGATGTGAATTCCGTGCTACATATTACTGCCGAGGAGCATCATCTGGTAGTCAAAACAGTACTCATCAATAAGCTGCAAGGAAAAGCCTTGAGAGCCATAGAAACTCTAGAAAATCCAACGTGGGAGGTGATATTAAGAAAGCTCAAGGAGGAATTAGGTGTCAAAAGATCATTCTTTCAACTTAGAACTGAAGCGCTAAATACGAAGGCAAGTAATATTGAAGAGCTGCACTATAAATTAAGAAAGGTATTAGCAGAGATGAACACAAAATTTAATCTAAACCCTGTAGACATTTCCTACACTCCTACTAATAACGAAAAGATTATTTTTGATATATATACAAATTTCCTACCCTTATATATTAGATCCCTACTTTTACAAAACAATATTTCAACTATAGAATCAGCTAATACTTTTTATATACAAAATAATATTTTAAAAGATATTAAATTGATTAACAACACACAAAATCAAAATAAAGAAATTCGTTATAATAATCAAAATTTTAGAAATAATGGAAATAATAACGTCAGAAATTTCAGAACTAATAATTTTAATACGTCAGGTCATCATGGAAATGATGTTAGAAATTTCAGAAGTAATAATTGGAATACCTCAGGTAATTATAGGAATAATGATAGAAATTTTAGGAATAGTAATTGGAATACGTCAGGTCAATTTAATGGACATAATAATTTCAGAAACAACAGTTTTGGAAATAAAAATAATTATAGACAGAGCGACAATAGAGCACCCAACCCAGTGCCAATGGAGGTAGATTTAACAGAAACCTCAAATTTTCAGGGGTCCTGCCTAAATGCAGACTACCCATAGTAGATCTTCATATAAGTAACATTAAAGTTAGATGCCTTTTAGATACAGGAGCTGCTACTACACTAGGCGATTATACAATTTTTTCAAAATTCCCGTTAATACAGAAATTAAAGATACCAATAATTATAAGAACATTGTCAGGATGTTCAACTGTAACTGAGGAGGCTATAGTGCCCTTACCAATAGAATTTAATGAGCAAGGAAAAACTATGTCTGTGAAAATAACGGACTTCTCAAAGAGGCCATTCGATTGTATTATTGGCTGCAACATTTTATCCCCTATAGGAGCGAAATTTGATTTTTTAAATAATATGATAGTAATAAATAATAATGAGATAATAATTAATAAAGAAAAAGAACCACCATTTGGTTATGACGAAATTAATTATTTAGAAAAGGGAACTATTAATATAAATGAATTGTTAAGTGACGATCTTAATAAAGAAGAGAAAGAAAGGCTTCAAGCATTTTTGAAAACAAATAGAAAAACGTTTTATGACGAAGGACAAGTATTGACCGCTACCAATTGTGTACGACATAGGATTGTGACGAATTCGAATCAACCAGTATATTCCAAGATTTACCGCTACCCTCAGGTTCATAATGAGGAGATTGAAAAGCAAATCAATGATATGCTTGGCCAGGGAATTATTCGGGAGAGTAAATCTCCTTATAGTTCGCCTTTGTGGTTAGTGCCGAAAAAATCAGATACTCATGAAAAAAAATGGAGGGTCGTTATAGACTATAGGAATTTAAATAAGATCACAATAGACGACAAATTCCCTATGCCCAACATTGAGTTTTTGTTTGATAAGCTGGGTCGTGCGAACTATTTTTCGACTTTGGATTTAGCCAAAGGGTTTCATCAGATATTGATGAACCAAAGCGATAGAGAGAAGACAGCGTTTTCGACACCGATGGGTCATTTCGAGTATATTCGAATGCCTTTTGGTCTCAAAAATGCACCCGCTACTTTTCAGCGGATGATAAATTTTGTGCTACGGGATCTGATTAATAGATCATGCGTAGTATATATGGACGACATACTAGTTTTCTCCACATCTTTGAATGAACATTTTGAAACATTAAATAAAATATTTCAGAAACTGAACGAATATAATTTAAAAATCCAGATGAATAAATGCCAATTTTTGCGCAGACAGACAGATTTTCTGGGGCATATTATAACATCTGAAGGAATCAAGCCTAACCCTTTAAAGATCAAGGCTATTACAGGCTTGACAATGCCTAAAACGGAAAAAGGTATAAAGTCCTTTCTAGGGTTAACAGGGTATTATAGGAAGTTTATACAGAATTATTCAATGGTGGCTAACCCAATGATAAAATATTTAAGAAAAGGCTCCAATCTGAAACAAATTGGAAGCGATATTGAATATGAGAACGCTTTCGAGAAGTTAAAGACTTTAATCACGAGCTATCCAATTCTGTCCTTTCCTAATTTCAATAAAAAATTTGTACTGACAACAGATGCGAGCAATGTGTCTTTGGGGGCCGTTTTGAGCCAAGAAGGCAAGCCAGTCTGTTATGCAAGCCGGACGTTGAATGGACATGAAAGGAACTATACAACAATGGAAAAAGAGTTGTTGGCGATTGTATGGGCTGTGCGTTATTTTAGGCCTTATTTGTATGGGCGAAAGTTTTTGATCCTGACGGATCATCAGCCATTGAAGTGGCTTTGCTCTCTTAAGGAGCCGAACCAAAGAGTCATTCGCTGGAGAATTTTATTGGGCGAATTTGACTTCGATGTTGATTATATAAAGGGCAAGGATAACAAGGTTGCTGATTTTTTGAGTAGGACAGAGAATCTTGAGAGCCCAGAGATTGAAAGTTACGACCTGAAGTCGATCTTTGAGATTTCGGAGGAAAGGGTTGAAGAAACTATGACAGATGGTGAATCAATGCACTCCGGAATGGAAGATTTGCATGATCATTTCCCTATTAGCGAAGGTATAGTGAACAAGTACAGAACGCAGGTTCATGTAGTAGAATCAAAGATAATAGAAGTAGAAGTGGTTTTAAGAAAATATAAGATCATATATGTACAGGAATCTGATTTGATCAACAACCACTATTTGAATGACTTGTTTAGGAGAAATATAAAAAGAGGAACAATCGGTGTCTACTCTGAATTGGAGGACAGTAAATATCATATTGTACAACAGAAGCTTATAGAATTATTTAGTGGTGATCGTAATGTAAGGTTTATTAAGTGCACACAAAAAGCGATAAATGTATCAGATGAAGAAGAGTTGTTAACGATTGTGGAGAAAATCCATCTAGAAACAAACCATAGAGGAGTTCTGGAAAATTTTGAAGAAATAAAATATAAATACTATCATCCTAATCTTATTAAATTTATTAATAAATATATAAACAGTTGCACTACTTGCGGAGAAAATAAATATGACAGAAAGCCAATCAGGAAACAATTTAATATAACAGATACACCGTCTGAGCCTAACGAGATAGTTCATATGGACATATTCCATATGCATAAAATGTATTTTCTCACGACTATTGACCGATTTACTAAGCTCGCCAGTGTGCACAAGCTGAGTGATAAAAATATGGTCACAATTAGGTCAAAGTTGGAAGAGAGAATGGCTTATCTTGGTAAGCCGAATCTTCTGATAATGGATAATGAATTTAATAATACATTGATTAGATTTTTCTGCCAAGAGAAAAATATATTAACTCATTTTACAACCCCGAATTCGCATACCGGAAATGCGGATATAGAACGATTTCACTTGTCATTGTTAGAACATGTTAGAATATTGAAACGAGATAATGAAAACGTGAATGTAGAAGAATTGATTATCAGAGCGGTGGGTTTTTACAACAATACCGTTCACTCCACAATTGGAGTTAAACCCATGGATTTTATTAATCATAGGGACATAAATATGGTTAAAATTAGAGAGACTATGAAAGGGAATAAAGAGAATGCTATTAGAAGAATTAACGCCAATAGAGAGCCTGTTCCGAGCTTAGGCAATCGCAAAATATATATAAAAAATCCTAAAGCTCTAAGGAACAAAACAGCAAAAAGATTTAATATTTACAATCGCAATAATCCTAATAGGATTGATGTAACACAAATAAAAAGACCTTTAAAAACATTTACGGGTGCTATTCATGGCAATGGTGCTGATGGTAATGGCAATGTTCGTACAGGGAAGCCTGGAGGTTAGTAAGATCGAAACATCCGGAGGATATATTTTAATGGAGAGTGAGCCGATTTGGATAATTGAAAGCTATTCGAGATTAATTCATGTTATTGACATCGAGGAACTAAGGTATACAATACAAAAAATAAGAATGGGTGTAGCCAAAGATTTTGAAAATAATGAGAGCCACTGGATGCTCTTGAATGTACAGAATAGAATTGAGGAGCTAGAGCATAGCATGTTGACATTATCACTTCATACGAGAGGAAAAAGAGCTCTAATTAACATAGGTGGTAGAGCGGTTAAATGGTTGTTCGGAAACATGGACGATGAGGACAGATTACTGATTGACCAGCAATTTAGAACTTTAGACATCAATCAGAAAAATTTGATAGGTAATATGCATAAGCAGATAAAAATTAACGACGATATACAGAAGTACTTACGGGGCATTAATATGGTGATTGAGGAGCATAAGGAAGTTTTTAGTTTGAATTATACGAAAGAGGTAATGCAGAGTATAAGAATGTCGAAATATAATAATTATTTGTTGCTAATAAACCAAGTGGCTGATAGAATAGAAAGAATTCAGGAAAATATAATGACATCGAAGCATGATTTAATGAACAGAATTATTCTTACGAACGAAGAAATTGACTTTTATAGAGTAGATAGTCTGAAATTGAAACACATAAAATGTAGTTTTGGTTCGGTTTTGGATTCGAAATTGATATTTGTTATAATGATACCCGACTTTTATGAGGAGCCGTTTAAATCGAGAATTGTTTTGCCAATTCCCAATAGAGAATTTATGCAGGTCGATGTTGGAATAGTTAAAATTGTGCTAATAGAAAATGTTGTGTATACTGCCAGTGACGAAGTTTATGTTAAAAAAATGAATAGAGCAAGCAATTGTATTGAAAACTTGCTGAATAACACTTTTACAAATTGTACCAAAAAATTGAATACACAGCAAGCAATTGAAGAAATAGATTTAGGAAACCTTTTAGTTATAAATGGCAATGCCAGTCTTTTGAATACTTGTAATAATTATACTTACCGTCTGGAAGGACATTATTTGATTAAATTTGATTCATGTGAAGTTCGAATAAATGAATTCGTACTAAAAAGATTTTCTAGTAAACTAAATATTGTAATACCAAATTTGCAAAGACTAAATGGAAGTTTATTATTGACTCCAAGATTACCTAATTTTACTAACATTGATGAAATAAAAAATATTGTGAACAAAGAAAATAATTTTAATTTTTATACGATTTATGTTTTGATTATTGTTATTATAATAAGCTGTACTTTAAGATGCTTGTTAAAGAATAAGAAAATTCGAAGGGACTCGAATTTAAAGGGAGAGCGAGTTATATACAAAGTTGCTGATAACAGCTCAAATGTGTTTCCCTTGGTTATCCAAAGCCAAGAAACGCTGACATAAACAAGATATTAAATATCTTGTTTAAAATTGAAGTAAACAAAATTGAAAACGACAAAGTACATTTTGAATAAACAAAATGTATTTCTTCTTTTCCTTTGTCTTCGAGTTCTTTCTCTTTGTTTTTAAGTTAAGCTTCTAAGTTTTTAAACAATAAGTTTTAGTTCTACATAATCACGCAACCAATTCGATACCTACATTAAATAAAGGAAATTAATCTAAACCTTATTTTATAATTTTGTTTTATTAAAAAGGAATAATAAAAGTATTTAAATAAAAAATATAAAATTAACTATTGGGGAGAACCCGCATAACTTGAACTGAGAGTGTGTGTGAAATAAGGAATTGAGGGAAGTCTCACTCGCTGCCTCTCTCTGAGTGTGAATTGCATTAATGGCATCTTAGCTATTTTTATTTTCGCTGTGTTCATTTCTTTTACAGAAATTTCTATTACTTAAAAAAAACATATTTGAAAAGAAGAAATTCCTCCGTTAGTACGCGAATATCCATCTACCACAAACTTGGTGTTTCATTTCGTGAGCATGAGTTCCTTAGAATATAAAAAGTAAAGCTGCCAAATTAATATAAAAAATTTCACTCGAATAAGATTTCTTTCCAAACAAAAATTGTACGAATTTTCATTCATTCAAGGACTAGGAGTTGGTGGCACCCAATTTTTATATTCTAAACCCTCTTAACATGAATCTAAACATAAATAAATATATTACTCCTGTCAGAGATTCTAAGAACTTACGATTGTTTCTACGTTTCAGTTGTTCATGCCTTTTGATCTGTTTTTTTCGTATTTTATTTTTTTTTAATTCGGGGCTCCTAATGTTAATATTGGAGTTACCAACAGCCTCTGGGCAAACATAGAAGTTTATGAATAAAGTCATTTTCAGCTACATATTGCGGTAGCCCCATTACGTGAGACGTTATAACTTATTTCATTCCAGTTCCTCACTTTAGCTGCAAACAAACAAAGGTTAAAATATAAGAAGCATAATGTATGTAGTCTTAAAGGAAGCTTCTTAGGATTTTCGGTCGTCGGGAGAAGAATCCAAAATACCAGAATTGATATCAAGAATTTGATAAAAAAGGGCTCCATTTTGGGAATTGTGAGAAATAAATATTTTTTAAGACCAACATGTAGGTTATCCGACGGTTTGCAAAAAATTGGTTTCCAGGGGGGAAGGATCCGAGATATAAAAGGTCGTGTCAAGATATGCACGTCCTATTGAAAAATTTCCAAGAATGTGGCAAAGTAAAATAATGTTCTGGAATCGTCTTTAAATAATCTTTAATTCTGAGGGTGATTTTTTCCTTATATGGGGACCGAACCCCCTTAAGGCTAGATTACCTGGGAATATGAGATTCTTAACAAAACTTGACTTGAATGAGCTACTCATATTATTCACACTAAAAGCATCACTTCTTTTTACGAGTAGACCACAGCCAGATTCAACTTAATGAACAACCTCATTCTCCAATAATGAAAAAGATTATTAATAGAAAATGAAGTATTTTTTATATTTATTTAAATTTGTTCACCAAATATGAAACATACGTTGTTATATCTCTGAACAAACATTTTATTTTTAGGGAAAATACACTCCGGGTCAACTAGTGCCCACTAATTATTTTTTGATTAATTGTGCTACTTTCTTCGGAATAGGATAGATTAGAGATGACCTATTTATTAATTGTTTTACTTCGCTGACGATTTATTGCTATAGAGTGATACCTGCGAAGGAGGGCGCTGCGATATATGGTATGAAGAGAAGCTAGTACAAATATTAGAAAAATTTATTTTTATGATTGCAGCGGCTAGGATACGAAGTACATCTAAAGCGAATGCCACTACTTAAGTCACAGCACTCTCACAATTAATTTTAAATGAATAAGCGATTTCAAAGCAAGCTTTCATATTTCACCACGACTTGAAGATGGTAAGGAGATCTCTCGATTAATGTCAAACTTTCCCAGGAATGGCACGATACGAGTTGTTAGAGGGTTGGATCGTATTACAGGAGTTTGAGATTAATTCAGCGGTTCTGCAAGGTATGAAAATTAATTTTGATGTTTGATGGACTAAACAGATTTATTTACTCTCCAAAGAAGCAATTAAATTCAGTTCATCGTATCTCCTTACTATTTATATCGGACTGAAATAAAAACTTTTATGATTCGGCCTACCGAATTCTTCGAATATTATTTTCACCCGAAAATTTTTAGCAAAGATTAACAGTTCTTCCGCGATGTCGAACGTTAACGTTCGCTTGAATTCTAAAAGAAAAAAACTGATTTCCGTCCCTCTAGTAGCCCCTTTTAGGAATGTATTTATTTAGAGGGACACAAATCCTTTTTCGTTTGACATCATGGGACAGGCTGTAAATTAGTAATTTGGTAGAATTCCAACCCCAAAGTGTACAATCACGATTACGAGGGCTGTCCGCTATGAAATTCACTTGCGCATTTAAAACTGTAGGGAGAATGTCGATAATACTGTTTAGTAAACTCCTCATGTTCAATAGGCGTGAAACGAATATTTTGTCAGATGGAAGGAAAAGAGAAGTTAATCTCTGAAGATACTCTGGTTATAATTTGATAAGAGAGAAATCCAGAGGAGATCGACAAGGATGCCTCGCGGTGGGTGGACGAGTCAATCGTTAAAGGTACTTCTAAGACGTTGCAGAGTGAGATTCCGACAGGGAAGAGGTGGAGAGGTTAGGCTCTGTAGGAAATCTGGGGGTTATTGGCCAAAAGAGGAATTCTGAGGAGATGGGCAAGAAAATCTTGCAAGGAGTGGACGGATGGGTCTAAGAAGATACTTCTGAGATAAACGATGTGGTAGCGCACATTGCGTTTGAATATCCGCCACTGGCTAGCATAAGGCTTAGCACCACGGGCAGACACTTATTAAATGTGAGTGCCATGGTGGACCTAAGTCTTAGACAAATGTTAGAAATTACAAGACACTCCATGATGAGGAAGACGGCCGACATTCACCAGTCGGGAGTTTGAAATTACTTCAGCCAATAGTAAAAGCTAGTGGTGGAACGAGACTCGAGTGAGAGTAAAGTAGTCGTAAATTACAAATCGGTTGGCTGAAATCAATTCGGGGAAAGAAGGGTGTCGAAAAGGGACCCATAAAACGAGCGGGCTTTAGAACTGCAAGCCCCAAATTAAAACCAAATGTATTTTACTGCATTTAAAAACTTCAATTATTTAAGTGACGAAATCAAATGAAGCCAAATGAGAGGCGAGCCTATGGTACGAAATCTTTACTGACTTACGAGTATAACGACATGACTGTGACAAAAGAAATTCTTCAAATAATTATACTGAGCCCGTAGTTTCCTATCGCATATTTTTAGCCTCTGTTGAAAAGTTCCGGACAAGATACAACTGAATAATTTCCAATGAAGAACAAGATGTGACGTAAACTTTTTTTTTTTCCTTTGCAATTGAAAACTCGTAGCAGATGTAAGTCACAATCACCAATCTATAAAAATTATTTATTACAAATACAAGAAAATATTTTGAAAATTAAAAATCCATTAACGATAAAGAGTTTATTTTTACACTTTTTTCCACTTTTCCTGAAGCTGATAATTTCCTTCCAGTGCTTGAGTTTCTCTTACAAAAGTTAGTGAACAAAACCAGGTGGCTTCAAGGGAATGGAGGAGATTTTGTTACTTCAATTATTTTCTAGAAAACTAAAAAAAAAATCAACTAAAATAAATAAAAGAGGATAATAACCAAGAAATAGTGGCAGGCAGGCAGCAGGCAGGCAGGCAAGCAGGCAGCCAGGCAACAACAATATGGCAACTTATGCCTCTCGTACACATGGCTTCTTTGCAACGATAAAGTTGAGTTAATGGCAGGAAAATCTATACAAGAAAAACTTGTGTTTGTGCTCCTTTTGTGTTGGAATAGTTTTCGTTTTGTATTTCTTTTATTTTTCTCTTCCAGTACGTAACAAGTTCAATGTACTGAAGTTACCTCAGTTTCTCTGGATGTAATGTAACGCACAGTGATACACAGAATATGTAATTGCCTCGCTGTGTATGTGTGTGCCTTTGCGTGTGTGTGTGTGTGTGTGTGTATGGCAAGTGTATCCAAACAACAGCATCCATCCTCAACTTTTGTTGTAAAGAAAGAAAGACAGCAGAAATATAAGGCAGCCATACAATCCTTTTCATTTCTTTTCATATTTTTTTTCCGTTTCACGATCTCCCCCTTTCTCAAGTGACTTTTTGCTTTCTGTTGATTTGTTTATTTCTTTGTTTATTTTTATGTGAATGAGTATGTAGTGTTTGGCATAGAGAACTAACCGCCTGGGATCTTAAATTACAACAACAACAATAACAATACTAATACGAAACAGTCGTCCAGCCTGGCTGCCTGTCTGTAACAGAACAACCAGATACTTGCTACACCAACCCAAAAGATACTCGTTCCTGTACCCCAAAGCTGCTTAAAGTATCACAGCAACAATAGCAATAACAACAACAACAACAACAAAACAACTATTACAACAAAGTCGATTTTGTACAAATACTCGTCTCAACTGTAAAGGAGCAACAGGAATCGAAATTGAAATATTTGCTGGCGCAGTTAATAATTTTTTTCTTTCTTTTTAAGTTGTTTCCAATTGTTCGTTTTATTCGAACTCTTTGGGAGGCTTTAGATTTCACTTCGTTACATACAAAACACTTAAGTATTAATGCGGGAGTGTGTGTAAGTGTGTGTGTGTGTGTGTATGAGTAAAACACGGTTGTGGATATTTAACATGAATTCAGTATTTTCTTATTTAAAAATTATGACAGTAAGACTTTTTAGAAGTGGGGAACAATGCAATGCATTGTGCTGGAGCTAGGAAACAATGCTGGATCAGTTTTGTGGACATTCGCTACACTGAAAGAGAGCCAGGAAAGCCTTCTTCAGGGAGCTTATTCCACATAGGAACAGTTCGAATAAAGAACTATTTTTCCCTGTAGTCTGTGCACCACACTTGATCGGCATCTATGTGCCAACCCAGCTTGGTTCGACCATTGGTCCTTGCTAGGAATGACGACTGTACTTGATCAGCAATTAAACACCAACGAGCTTTACCTGCCACCAGCTCACACATAACCAACTGATAATTGACAAACAATAAATCGTCAACGAATGAATTTGCAGAGTTTTTAAATTAAAACACAAAAAATTGTTATCTGAAGAAAAGTAAATTTAGTCGAATGAGGACATTTTGAATTCAACAGCTCAAAACTGTTGGCGCAGGTACCTGATGTGATGAAAGATATATTGAACAATGGCTTCGTCATTCCATTTGGCTGGATTCATTGGTATTAGATGTGATTGACAATTTCGCGTATTAAGGGGCCTAAATCCGCCCAAAAGGAAATTGTTCATTAAAAATGGATTTTTCTTCATTGTTTGTAAAGCCCGACTTCAGGTATTGTGTAAATCTTGTGCAACATCTTCCTCCGTGGATAGTGAGAATTAATGAGAGTAGAAGCATATAGACGAGTCATGGTTCTAATTAACGCCGGCCGCTACGGCAGCAATAATTTCCCCTGAACTGACTCTAAAATGCAGGGATGGAGTTAATATCACAAATTTAAGCCAAGTTTTATAACTGTGATACTTAGGCTGACTTCCTACACGCGTGTTGCTATGCTGTGCAACATTGATACATATTCCTAAATACAACCATGTTAATTTTGGCATTCCTAAAGTCATATGTTTTCACAGCTGCATTGCAATCAAACGGAACTAGCGCAGTGCTTTTTTAAAAACAATGGCGAAAAAAGAATATGAAGAACTGTAGGTATTTTTAATGAAATAAATAAAATAAAAACTATTAATTACTTGGTTCATGAAACGATTTTGACCACACAAGCCCAACAAATGTTCCAAAATATTTTTTTGCTGCTATTGGTTTTTTCATGATGAAATGTTCTTGAACGACAACAGTGTTGTACAATGCATGGGCATTGTATAACTGCAGAGTACTCACTGCTTTATTTAAATCCTGATTAGTCATTGCATACAGACGTTGAGGCGAGCAGCCATATTGTTTGTTCAGTAGGTCAATTTTGATGAGCATTTTTTGGACGGTAATAAAAGTTCAACAATTTGTAAGCCATCTCGTTTTTACCTTTATGTCATTTGTCAAAAATGACGACGAACTGACAAAAAGTTTAAGCTTTAAAGCAGATATGTCTCGATTAACTTCGTTACCTGTCTTACGACTTTATCCGATGGCGGAACGCGATCACCAATGCACCTATACATTGTACAGTTAGCAATATTAGGATCATGAGTGTACCCGCCTCTTACTGAGGGATTCGGAGCTGTCAACAGCTTGGACCTTAATTACAGCCTTCACGTGCCACCCCCGAAACATCCGCATCAAACACCAGTCCACAATTTACGTCTCGGATAGCAGTCGTTTAGTTACTGGTCGAACCTCGTAAGTTCTCTTCTTCCAATGTCAGGCTCCAGACAAATCTCAAGGACTGGTTTCCCCATACAGCAAAAAATTAAACTTTTTTTTATTAAAAATATCGAATGTTTTTAAAACCTCTGGTAAGAAATGATAACGGGTCCAATTACATCCGGCAAGTCTTGAGATTATCATAACCTCAAATTTCGTGACACTTATTTTTGTCTGAAAGCTGTAATTTATTGTTCCCCTCCTTTTACTTTTTTCCTAACATTAAAATCCTCAAAAGTTTACTTTGCTAATCAAATATCCGCAGATGTTTTCTAAAAGTTTGTTGAAGTTAAATTAGAAAAGAGAGGGAACTTATAAGGAAGTGTAAGTCACCATCCTCCTCCACAAATTCACTTGAAACTTCATGATGAATTCAATAACAATTTTCATACCCTCAGATGTTTGTTTTCATTATTATCGCCGTCATTATTGTCAACTGTTACAACGTCATCATGAGCAACAACAACATTCAACTCTTTAAATAATTTTTACATTTAAGCATGAGAAATGCTGACTTTGTTGTTGGGCTCTTGTAGTTGTTGTTGTTGTTCTTGTTGCTGTCGATCCGCGTATCCCTTTTTCGTAATTCGTTTGAAACTTCGCTGCTGACGTTGTTTGAAAATTCGTTTTAAATTTAGAATGTTTGTAGTTGTTGCATATGTGTGTGTGTGTGTGTAGGTGTATGTGTGTGTTTGTTTGAATTAACTTAAACTGTAGAGGATTTTCAAGGAATCCTAAACGAATTTTGTTTTATTTCTTTTCTTTTTTGTAATTTTTATGTCTTTTTGAAGGGGTTTGTTTGACTTTTTTTTATGAAAGGAAAAGAAGAAAAAAAAAGAGTTGAATTGTTGCTCCGTTTGTGGCAAACAGGCAATTTGATTCATGAAATGTTTGGAATATTTATGAAGCATTTCAAAATCTATCGAGTTGCTCATTTTACGATCACAATTCAAATGAAATCAAGATGTTTTTTTTTTAGCGAAAGAAATAAAAAAGCAAACGAAATGAAAACGAAAGAGATGTTTTTTCTAATAAACTGAAAAAGGGAATTTATATTTATTGCATTATTCTTAGCGAAGGAGGGGCTTTGGGGAAAAAAGATAAAATTTTTAATATCAGGGTTGTTTTTGTACCAGATTAGTTGAGTAAAGTGACAGTGGCAGCCAGAATTACAGCAGAAACACGTAAATCCTTTGTTTGCTTAAGCAGAATGCCAAGAGTGGATTATATCCAGGTTCGATATAAAACTCATAAAAGTCTCATCAGACAGCGCATGGAATAGAAAACGAAATAAGGCGAGTTACCTGGCAATCCAGTCGTTTAAAGTATAGCAATCGTCGGGAGCAAAAATAAGCAGATGTGTAACTGTCACAACTCCACGGATCCCAGAGTTTATTGGGTCAATGTGGCTGTTCTTCTTTAATTAAAATCATTGTAGAATCAAGCCAATAAGTTGTCACAATAACCTGTGGAATTTGAACTACTGTTTATTTTGACACCCACCCAAAGAAGAAACACTGTTGTAGTATGGTCACGACAACCATAGTATATTCTCTAGAACAATATATTGTTCTGCCATTCATATAATGGCTACTTGGAAACGTCAGTTGCGATAAACAAATATTTGTTTACATTTAACCATTAAATGATTTTCATCGATAAAACTTGCAACAGGTTTGAGTTGAACAATATAATTTTTACTAAAGTTCTAATCACAACCAAAGTATTTGCACTATACAAAAATAATATAGTAACTCTAACCATGAAATGTTTTCAAAAGACAAATGTAATATGTAAAATTCTTTTGGTGTTTAATCAAAGCATGGGGGTGCTGTGACATAAGTGAGTAGCGCGTTGACTATTAAGCGCTCGATGGCTTTAATCGCCAGTGTTTGTTACTCAGCCGCTACCAAACAGCAACATAAATCTTTTTTTTTTTTTTTGCTTTTTTTATCATTCCAAGAGGATCATATTATTATTATGTATAGTAATATGAATTGTTTTGAACCATATAATTTAATCATAACATGGTGTTCTTTAAATATGGTTACCTCAACCGTGTTCCTTCCTTTGCATACACCATTTGAGGTTTGGCGCTTAAGGCTTGAATGAAAGTGATGAAATAGATTAATTAGCCGAAATTTTAATGATAATTGGCCGCCTCGGAGCTAGACAGCTTTTTGTGGCGAGCCATTAAGGGTAAAACTGCATTTACATTTGTGAAATTTTTCATGTTGTTAGTGTTGTGAAAAGCAATCGCTTCAGAAAAATATCACTATTTAAATGAAGTCTAAGATATGCTGAGTCATCCAGAGGGGATTGATATCTTGAAACACAAAATCGAAGATGCCACTCACGAAACGCGAGCCTATAGAATTGAAAATAGGCTTGATGGGATGGCATACTGCAGGGCCTGCCGTGGATGTTGAGTCTTACTTTTATTTGCAAAGCTTCAATCTCTATAATAAAACCAAAATTATGGAAAAATACGATTTTTTTTTAGCCGAATACGGATTATGCCGCTTGCATACCAAAAAGCCGCTGCTTGGTTGCCTATAAACCTTAGTGTCGATTCGCCGGTCTGTTTCGTCCACCATTACAAAACGGTTAAATAACGCAAGATCGTCAGCAAATACGTCCCCATCTTGCAGACGGCTTTATGAGACCCATTCGAACCTTTGAATTGGAAATCTCATAGCTCCATGATACGCCTATGACATCAGCAATCTCCCTCATCTCTCCGTCACTATGCGACAAGTCAACAGTAAATCTTGACAACAATAAACTTCGTGAATTGATGGTGAAAAATTCGCATAACGCTTGTTAAGCTCTTCCAATCTAAAATTTATACACAAGGCTGTCAGGCTTTGAATGGCTGCTAAGCACAAAGTTTAGGACGAAATTTGGCAGATGTCTATTAACAGTTGGTGGTTGGTGGTTGGAGCAATGTTGGCTCCCAAGTGTTGAATCGTAGCTGGCTTATCGACAAAGGCTTTTGACTTCATATAACAGCGAAGATCTAGGCGGCCAATTGACAAATTCAGAACGCAAAAGAAGATGTTCCCCAAAACGGTCTCTCATTGAAGCCATTGTGTTTGGCGCTGTGTGTGGCTCAGCATTGTCTTGCCGAAACCTGCAAAAATTTCGTTATCATGGTAGGATAGCTGCGCACGGCGTCGAATATGTTGACCTCGGCCTTTACCCACACTCTCCGCTACAGCTGCAATATTCTTCTCACTATGGGCTGGATGTAGACTCTTCGGTCGCGTATCAAAAAATAAAGTACACTGAGACTCGCATTTGCAGAAGGTTTTGGCAATAGTGGGCTCGGAAGGTAGATGATGTATACTATATGTTGCTCGAAGTACACGAAAAACATTTCTTATAGAACGCTGATTTTTGTAATGCAGAGACGTTACTGCGGTGTGAGTCTTTTCGTGATGAATTGTCATATATTACCGAATGAGAATGAAATGACAATCTGACACCAGTCACGCGTGAAATCGAAACCTACAATAAAAGCTGTAATGGGACTCATTCCGCGAGATATTGACGCCAGCTTATAGGACTCTTGGCTGGTTTTCGCTACTAAGGAGCCACATTAAGTTGTTTAAGTTAGTTATACGATTTCAATACTATGGGCCCAAAACTTTTTCCTAAGAGAGATACAATTTTCACACCAAGTTATCATAGAATCGTAAAATGTTCCAGTACAACATTTAAAAAAGTCTGACTGTGCTTAGCCCAAATATAGATAACTAAGTACCCGCATTATTAAATGTGTAAGTCAACTGCTGAAAAGAAAAATCTCCAGTCTCGTAATAGTAACGAATAAAAATTTTGTTTAACTCAAACAACCTACACAAAGAAATCAAATTCAGACAGAGTTAAGGACAAAATAAAAGCGTCACAATAACAACAAATGATTTCGTATTCCACACATGGGTGCGATATTTCGTTATTTACTCAAGACTTGAATAAAACTAAAATAAACACGAAGGTAACTATTTTGTATGTTCCTGTTCTTTTATTTTTTCATATTCTTCCTTTATTCCTCCAGCACTTTCGGAGTGACTTTAATTTACAAAAAAAAAAAAGTCAAATGTGAGAAAGGAAACTCAACTGCAAAAATAAACAGAATAAAAGATCAAATAAAGAAGCAGAACAAATAACCAGCCAGCAAGTCAACCAATCTTCCAACATGATCCCCAACAAACGAAAGGATTGTACAGATTCGTTGTAGGGAATGTAGTCGTTCCAAGTGCGCTTTCGAATATTTCAACGTATTCACACACTCACAACGGGCAAACATGAATACGTGAACACAGAAACACAAGTACGAGGGTCGTGAGAGATTTTTGTGTTATATGGTTATATGGTAGCCTCATAGAGCTCTTGTCTCCCGCTAGATTTAGAGCATTGTAATGGGCATTTAACACATGGATGTCTATTCAGTCCTGCCAGTTCAAAGGTATTATAACTAAACCATCTAAAAATTAA
This sequence comes from Phania funesta, assembly GCA_963932375.1. Taxonomy (NCBI): domain Eukaryota; kingdom Metazoa; phylum Arthropoda; class Insecta; order Diptera; family Tachinidae; genus Phania; species Phania funesta. The sequence goes on along the minus strand of OZ010652.1, from coordinate 93,640,249 downwards.
CCGCACTCGCCTTGGGCTGATCGAAATTTTGGGTTCTGTCCGCTTTTCGGGTTTACGTTACTTTCAGAAGGGTTAGTAGACCGTGTGGCTCAATCAAACTTCGTTAATAGAACAATATGAAATGGAGGGAAATATCCCGAAGACACACAATTCAAAGCGTTCCAGTAAGACAAGTGAGGTCATGTCGAAGTGCAGATAATATTGTAAGTGCCAAGAGGATCCGTATTTATCGCACTATTTTCCCTGCCTCTTTCAATTGTGTTTTTAATTTAAATAAACTAATAGGGCGGTCTAACATATGTGGATCGATGTAACCAAATCCTAGAGGTATTTGAGCTGCATAGGGCTAGGTTTTGTTAAGTCAACAAGTCGCCAGATCAACGTAGGTTCGATAATCTAGTCCCTTTGTGTTACCCAAATGAGCGACAGAGAGAGAGAGAGAGAGGATGAGAAGTAGAAAGGAGAGTAGAGCACATCAAAATAAATATTGGAATGGACAATTAGTTATTACTGTGGAGAGAGAGTACAGGTCACTATATATGTCCCGCTCTGAATCGAATGCATTTGTTGCTCCTTATGAGGGAATATAATTCCCGTCCAATATCTCGGATAAGCTAAAAAAGGTCCCTCTCCCAAGATGAGTGCCTTATGCCCTCTAATGCAGGACAGAGGCATATGAGATGAAGTACTGTCTACTCTTCCTCCTCGTTGTGGCAACTTCTACAGTAGTCATTTACAGGCAACCCCATTCTCTTAGCATGATGGCCAAAACTTCAGTGGCCAATGATTATTGCCACGCTATCCCTTCCCTTATGAGAACTGGAATCGATCTCTGGTTTGGGCCCCCTGTCTTAGCTGGCTAGAATTTGTTTGTTACTCCCACATTGTGGTTTCTCACAACATCTGAATTGAACCTTCAGCCTTTCACCTCTCTTTGCCAGCTTTTTGCACATATTGGAGTAACTGGTTTAAAGATGTCCTGCATTCCTAGACCAGTTTTGATATCAAAGCAAAAATAACAAATATAAATGAATGTGCCCTTGATCTGTCTCTATAGGTTGCTACTTAAAATACCCGAATTTCTTTAGCTTCTTTACCTGTTCAAAGTCTAGTCATCTTTAATTGTTATAAAGAAGTCTATTTCATGTGAATGTGTGTTGAGACCCCAGAGGTTTCAAAAGTTGTAAGCTTGTGTTCGTAAAGGATATTGGTTGGTTGGATACGATAAGCTAAAATGCAAAATTGCGGGGAATTAATTTAAAAAAGTTGAGTCGAATTTCTCTTAACCCGTATCAAACATTCACATCAATAAGACTGAAAAGAAGAGAGTTTTCTACTTGTGTACTTCAACTCTTTGCCCCACCCTCGTATACGTCACATACCAGTACAAAAGTTGATTTTAAAAAAGAAGCATCATAAGTAGTCAATAAACATTCACGTCCTCAAATCCTCCCCATTTAAAGAAGCAGGCTCTTGCGTAAAGACTAAATGTTGTTTTTGGAACCCTTCGCACTGGATCTTTTCCAGTCAACTCTTTGGCGAGTTGTAAGTGCAGGTAGAGATTGTAAAACGATTGTGGCATAAAACAAACATTCAGCGACTTAAGAAAACTGAAACACAACTCAAATTCAAATAAAGTGAAAAGTAAACGAAACAAACTGGTTTGAAAGTGGCCATGGCCAACAGAAATGAACAGCGTATTCCTGTTGCTGTTTGTCAGTTTATTTCTTTTGTAACGGCCAAAGGAGTTTCTTATTCTCTTAACTCTGTTAAACCAGTTTGCCTTTGAACGTTCAAATTGTACAAATCGTTGAATCCTCATTTATTTAATACAAACACACTCACACGCGCACACACCTGAATCGTAAGAAAAAAAAACACACACAATTGTGAGATCATGAGTTGGCGTTTTTAATGTCCTTCTACCACAAAAAATACAAATCTTGTATCGAATACACAGAGCATGAGTATGGCCCAACTTGTAGCTTTTACTTCGCCGTCAACAACCACTAAACTGGGATTGTTATGTCGAGGTAAACAACCAACAGCCATGCGGCTAACAACCATCAGGATGTCCGTCCGAGAGGATAAAAGCTGAATGTGGGGTTTTGTGATTGAAAGTGTGGTTGAATGGCTGGAAGAGATTGGAGTTAATGGAATGACTGTGTTGTCCGTTTTTACGTTTATTTTTTGTACCTACATTGCAGGTACGTTCCCAGCCCAGTACACATCCCTGTCTGTCCTTTTTTTATCGTTTATCGCTATTGTGTATTTGCTCATATTCATTCCTTTCTTCAATTTCATGTTTCTGAGGTTGTGACTCCTTTTATCCAGTTGTTTGTTTGTTGTATATTCCAACGCTCGTTTGTTTGATTAATTCTGCTACTTCGTCTTTTATGGACTCTTGTCGTTGTTATTGTTGTCTTGGCGTTGTTTGAATTTGATTTTGTTACCGAAAAAGTTACGTGCGGGTATCCTTTTAAGTGAAGATTATGTATTCTGGCAGTGTCGTCCAGTGTTGACTGTACTTTAGTTTTATACGAATTCAATTTATGAGCTGAATTATTCATTAGCCGACGCTTTTCGTATTCTGATAACAATTTAGATTTCTTTCAAGGACAATTATAAGGATTATAAAAAAGGAAGGATGTTTTGTATGAATTTATGCTGCGATTAATGTTCTTGACAACGAAAGTAAATTCAAATTTTTAAACGCCGGTTCGTAAATGTTTTTTTTACATCTCTTTAATTGTACTACTGGTTACTAAATGATACATTTTTCCGTAGCCAAGTAGTAAGGCCAGCTCCTTCGTAGAAGCTTGTGATATCAAATGAGCTACGAAGTTAAACCGCACCTACAGCTGTTAGGGAGTTCCCGGGAAGAGATAAGTTGTAATACCCGGGCAAACATTTTTTGGTATTCTTGGGAAAACTCGTGAAGTTATGTAAATGTACAGAAAGGTCCGAGCGATCCCAAGTCCCAGTTTTTGTTTTTTTCGAAATTCGATCACTTTGAAAAAGTTTTGATGACATCGAAGATTTTGTCTTGTCCTCACACTTAATTACAACATCGTTATGTTGCCAACGTACTGCATTTGGCAGCTGTAATTAGTTTACCACCTGCAGGCTGCAGGGAAAGTACAACGGACACAAGTTTGATTGGTTGAGGAAAGGCTTCGAAGATTAAAAAACCATTGCATCTAAAATTATCTCACACCCATGAGTATCAAATGTGAAAATTGTATTTACTTTTTTGAACACTCCATGTTCGTTGCCAACAGTTTGATATGAAAAATTACACAGTTCTGCAATTAAATGCCCCTTTAAATAAAAATATAAGAGCAGAAATCACCTTTCGTTGCATATCTGCAATTTTTGCACACTTAGTATGATTTTCTGCCACAAAGCGCGATTATCTCTTTTAAGCGTTTAACAAATTTATTACAACAGCTGATTTTTCAGAAAATAAAGGAAATTAAAAATAAAAATCAACAACGAATCTCAAATTCTTGATTGTCTAGTAAATCATCAATTATTTTTTTTAATTTCATCATCCGTCCATCGCTTATTGTTTGGTTTTTGTTTTATTATTTTAATTTTCTTTTAATTTCTTCATCACTCATTTTTCAATTTATTGTTTATTTGGTTACAGAGTTGCATAAAGTAACTTTGCCGCATGCATAGAAACGCTAACGCCGCCTCTAAAATGTTTACGGAAAGAAGGTATTTGGTGTGTGCCTCAACTTTTATAAAACTTTTAGCAATTAATGGAGATTTGTTTGATATTTTAATTCTTGCTATTTTAGCAAACATTTTTTAATAGTCTTAGCTTCAGTTTTAAGCCTTCATCGGCAGTTGTTGAGACGGTTCTACCGCCGTGAAACTTCGTAAGCGCAGGTGTGTAGTTGCTTTGATTTTAAAAATAAAAGACACAGCTGTTTTATCATTGCAAATTACCAATCGGCAACAATTTGTGCCCTAGCATATTTGCTCAAGTGCAGCAAATTTTAGTTTGATGCATTTTGTTGTTATGGTTTTGTAGCATATTTGCTAGGCTTGCTACATTTGCAAGAGTTGTTGCAACCAATAGTGAGTTCCCCTAATGAATTTGAAGTATTTGAAGCGCTGAATACAAATCTGTTCTTATTTATTATTTTATCACGCACAACTCTTTGTAAATGGACTTGGCAAATATGACCCCTTAATAGGGCGGCTACACTAGTTCATTCCACCATAACTCAAGAACAGCTAATCCGATTTTTTGTATGCTGAACAGTTTCAAAGTTGTTTTAAAATTAGTAGCAAAAAAAATGCATAATATTGCTCTTCAAAAAGTCATAAACAATTTTTAATAGAAAAATGTTCGGTTTTTATAAATAATTATAAGACTAGGTAAATAGCGAATAAGATATCTATATCATAAAAATCAATGGACAAATCTTGGTTTTTTCACAATTAAGGGCAGGTATCTCATTTTGACAAAAATTGCGTAATGCATTTGTCGGCATGCAGCACTTGCATTTGATAAGTTTTAGCAGAACTATCTCAAGTAAGTGACTGATATTTTATGATTTTACTCGACAAAATTCCTCATGGAATATTTGTGCTGATTCGAAAGTTATAGATTGCTATAACTGGATTTCAAGAGGGTTTTCAAAGTTTTGTTGCTTTTTATGCGAATGGGATAGCCGAGCAAGAGATGAACACTACAAAGTAGAAAAATTGGCCACGAAGAGTGAGTTTAACTCCAGGAGCGAAAAATGTATCTGAAGAAACTTTAGTTCAGAAAGAAAAAAGACTTCTACCACCTCTTTGTGAAAACCATGATAAAGGATGGTGAAGGCTTTCAGTACCTTAAAAGTAAATTTCCCCGAATCCGCGATGCAAAAAGAAGAAATCTTTAGAGGTCCACAAATACGAAAGCTTACGAAGGACGTAACCTTTAAAATGAAGTTAAATGAATCAGAAGAAAGGGCATGGGCGGCTTTTCTAAATGTGTGTAACCGTTTTTTGGGAAACAAAAAAGCTGAAAACTACCAGGAAATCATACAAGAACTTATTTCTGCTTATAAAGCTGTCAAATGTAATATGTCCCTTAAAAATCATTGTTTGGACTCGCACTTGGATTTCTTTCCTGAAAATCTTGCTGCAGTATCAGAAGAACATGGTGAAAGGTTTCACCTAGATATTTTGAATATAGAACGGCGATGCATTGGAAAGTAGTCAGAAGGGATGCTTTCAGAGAGTTTTGTTGGTCGAAACTCCAACCGAGAATGTGAAAAGAAAAAAAGCACAAACTAACTAAAATTATTTATTTTTAATTACGTGTTGGATTGATAATAAAAGCATCTTCACTTAACTTTCCATGATAAATATCTTGATTTATTCGTAGTACGTATATTTACGATTATGGAGAAAACCGAAAATTTTTATGAAATTTTTTCAAAATAAAAATTTTTATTTTCATCACGAATTTCCGAATGACTGCGTAACTGTTGAGCAAAGAACAACTTGATTACTTGCGACTACGGGAGAACCCTCGATGAATGTACCGATCTATAGGCTGAAGCTCAGCCGTGTTAAACTTTCGAATATTTGGCGAAAGTATACGAATCTTAATCGACAGGCGCATGGTAATTAGTTTTTTGACATGTGTCTAATCGACGTTTAAACGGGTCTAGGAATGCCGGGCATTCTTAAGTCGGATAGCGAGTCATTCAAAAATCGCCCTAACATGGTGCGTGAACATGGGAGTAATATGGATAATTGCATAGTCTATAAGCTGACAAAGAGGGAAGCAAGGCTACATAACACGCATTTTGACGAATTCTGTGGCATTCCCCTCTCAGCCAGGCAAATAAACTATGCTCAGGCGAGATGGTGGAAAAAATCCCCATGTAGTACTACTATGTTAATCTTGGTCGGATTAGAACTAGAAATCAGCAAAGATTTTAGAAGAAGCAATTAAGGTATATCGTGAGTGCTGGGCACTGCAGAGTTAGTACTCACTTTAGAAATATGTGGGGTTGCATATGACAAATGCTGAAGCTGACACAATAAGGGGAAAGAGGAGCTAGCAATCTGTCTTGCCATAGAGTCCAGAGGACCTACGCCAGTCTCACCTAGGGCGAGGGTTCTTCGCCAGGCTCAATAAAGGTGGCATTGCACGGAATATATCTTGTACCCACATCGTCACAGTTATAGTGACTATTCAACCATGTCCTCTCTATGCCTTGCTACTAATCTTCCTAGTCATATTTGTTTTTCACTCTTCGACTAGCTTTTTTCTTCTCTTTTTAGGGGTTTGCTTGTGTGGCAATCCAACCTTTCCCAACCTATGGCAGAGACTAAACAAACCAATGCACCCCTACCCGAAACTTTACAGAATTTAGAAAGCATTTAGCAAATTTAGGGGCGTTTTTGTTAAAGGGAACTAAAATATTAAGTCGGATGTAAAAGCTACTACTACTATTACTATTTTTCTCTTTATGGGCTTCATTCAACCCCCCGAACATCGCTATATATGAGATCCAGTGTATTTTAATGACCCTTGTTGTTCTCAATGTGATGCCAAGTGGCATTATTTTCCCTATGCTGAGGTGACAGTGTTGCCGATTGAATAAACTTTTGTAAGTTTGGTTTGCATTTATAATCTTTTCAGTCGCTCGCTTACCCTATGCCTGGTAGGGAGAGAGAGGGAGATTTTTCTACCTTGCTTTTTGAAAGGTTTTGTGAAATATATTTTAATTTCAATGAATTTTCATTCTGAGCACGAAAATGACATAGCCGAAACCGATTTGTCTACAAACGAAACATAACAAGGGATGCCGGAAATACGTTCCACAAATTTATATTAACATTCTATTGTAAAATATTTTTTTATGCTAAAACTTTGGCTGTTAGTCGATCTGACAATGACATCTTTCCTTTGGTTACTTTACATTTTCCTTAACTGTTCTGCTTATTTAATAAAGTGTAGAATAAAACTAGCAGACACATCTCAAGTTCATTTTTAAAATATAAAATTGTTGATTCAAATATTTTAGTTTTAATTTCTGCAAAGATGCACAACATGCATTTCCTTGTTAAACTAATTATTTCATTTGTAAAACTCATTTCCTGCTCTGACCAAAAACAATAAAAACAACAAAAGAAATGTCGACAATTGTAACAAGAACAACAAGAATAACAACAACAATAATTTGTAGTAGAGCAACGCAAGGCAAAGAAATATAAAATACGAGTCATAAATAAAAAAAATAAGTAAAAAAATAAATGGTTCAAAATTACAAGTGAGAAATCTGCAGTAAAATGCCAACAACATGAAGGCTTCTTAAATGTTTAAGGAATTGAATTTCAGAACCAGAAGCCAGAAATGCGTTGACACACACAAACACACACACACTCACACACATTGACGTATGTCCAGTTACAAATGGATCCAAACAAGTAATAAAAACATTTATCCAACTAAACAGGCATCCATCCATCAGCCAGGCACTAAGTTTTCAGTTGAATGTTGAAACGGACGACAACAAGGAAAAAATTAGGGGTCGCAATATTTTAATTCTGCAAGCGATTTCGCAAAAAATCCCTTCTAGAATAAAGAAATAAAGATTTTATTTTTGATTACTTCTTACAGGGTTCCTATATGGGCACAACAAATTAATTTCTTCTGGTTTTGACAGATGCCAGAGTTTTATCTCATTCCAGGTTTTGCCTAGACCGGCCGCTTTATTTGTAATTTGACGGCGGTAGGTGTTCTGTGACTGCCTTGCGGTTGTTGCAATGTACGCCCCACCCTGCGCCATTTTCTTTTTCGCTTTTCAATGCTTCTGGGGGTCTGATATTTTTGAGATCATAGTCTTTCATTTTATATGGCAACTGGCTAAAATGTTTTCAGTATTCTATTCGATTTGTAAGGACCTGTGGCGAGTTGATATATTTTCGAGCTGCTTTCGACCCGTTTTTTCGACGGCAGTCTGTACTGCAGAGACCTGGACTTTAATGCCGTTGTGATTGTGGGATAGTACTCTTATCCTTGTCATCGGCATAGTTAAGGATTTTTCTAGTCTTGTATTTATTCTCCATGGTATTCCCCCCTACTGACACATTATCTTTTCGGTTACCAATTGTGTCATGCAGTTTTTGTGGCCACACGAAATCAGTATAATGTTCTTCCCTGTCTCTGCTGTTGCACTCACAAATTATAAGCAGATTTTTGGAATGAAGTTTCGTCATCCCTTGTCAACTTTGGTTTGGATGACAAACCGGTTTCGGCTATGTGCCATCTTCAGTTTCCTTTTTCGTTCAAAACGAGACCGGCTTGTCACCAAACCAAACTTGACAAGGGATGACGGAAATTCCATTAATAATCCTGTCGCAATATAAAATCAATAATGGAAACAATGGGACTTTGTGAAACCTTGTCTAACCAATAGCTCTATCACAGCCCCCTGTAGCCCAAAAAGGTGGCTTGAACCGACAAAGCTGACTTCAGATTCGGATTCAAGGACTTCGACGATATTAAAAACCATCATAAAACCCCACAGGATTATCGGACTGTTGTATAGTGTAATTCGTAAACTGTGCCATTGCACGCCAGTGAGTACAAAATCGATGAAGACATGTATAGAGACGTTCTTCCTTTGATTGACCATTCGATAACAATCCGGAGGCCGTTGATATGATTAATGCCCTATTTGTGAGTCCGGACCAGAAGATTATTTTTAAGACATTATTAGGGCTTTTTTGATTTGGGGTTTCCGGTGGGTATATCATTTGTGGTGTTCTCTTGGCCACTTTCGGGGAGGTATTATAAATGGACGGTGAGATAGCTAATCCGTACATTCTTCTGGTGCGTTTAGATTTGACCAAATCACTGTCTGGTGTGTTAAGATATTTATTGGTGACGAAGGTCGTGACGGGTGCTTTTACACATATATTTTTGTTCAAGAAATAAAATAAAGCCAGTAACCTTGATTTCTCATTGTGCGTTTCGGGGATATTAAATAGACCCTTAGTGTTTCCTCTTTCCGACATGAAGTTAAAGGTGAGATCCACTGCTTTCATTTGTAGTCCCTGTATTCTATGTGTTCTTTGACTGGGAAAAAAGTATCGCGTCTTGTTGTTGAATTTTTATTCGAACTCTAATATCGCGTTCCCAAATAAGATTTTAATAACTCTCGTTAAGTATATTTAATTTAATTCTCAAAAAATTTTGACAAAACTCTTTCGCATAGAAACTCATCCCAAACCAATATTTTCGGCGATTTTATTTGGGCCATTGGCAAGCATTTTTATATTCCCTTAATGGGAATTTCTTTGCCGAATGTAACGGTAAATTTTTATCTTAAAGGCGTTTTATATAAATTTCCTTGGCGAAAATTTCCGTCAGTTTCTGTATAGGAAATTTGGCACATTTTCGTATAGAACATTTTTGCGGAAATTTATCTATAGAAAATTTCGTGAAATTTCCCTAACGAAAAATTAATAAAATTTCTAGAGAAGAGAGTTTTATAAAATTTTCCGTTAGAAAAATTAGTTAAAGTTCCCGATTAGTAATTTAGTGAAATTTCCCTTTAGATAAGCATGTGAAATTCTCTAAACTTTCTCAAGGGAAATTTTCTGAAATTTATCTTTTTGAACAAAATGAGTTAAATTTCCCCTTTATGCAAATTTATTATTCGCGTAATCCCTCTTTAGGAAGTAAATATAAATTTCTTTAAGAGACAACATCATTAAGTTTCGCTCATGCATATTTTGAAAAATTTCCCAATATTTATTTTTTGGTGAGGGATTTTGAAATGGTGGAAAAGTTAGTTGAAGAAAATCACAAAAGTGTGTTTTATTATTAAGGGAAACCCCTGCCGTGCACATTTACATTTTAAAGAGTTAAAAAAGTTGGATATCAAAATTAACTGCAACATGATTAAGGCAACGTCATCATCAAAATAAAAAAAAAAAAAAAAAAAATGTCACACTGCAAGAATTAAAGGTTGGAGCTCTCTACAGAAGAAAACAAAAACTAAATGGATGAAAACTGCTGACAAGTGATCAAGAATGAAGAAATCCTTTCCAAGAAATCAATATGGAAACAACTTTAAGAAGCATTAAACAACAACGACGACAACAACAACAAAACACTGATACATTTGATGGGATTTGTTGCACAAACACACACCGACACTTACACACTTCTATAATGGGAGTAACAAACCAATTCTCTTTATAGGCTGCAACAGTAAGTCACCATAATCACGTTGCATAATAAGGCTCATGTTGCAAAAATGAAATCGAACTAAAGAAAACGCATCCTATAAAACATTTTTTTTTTTATAAAAGAATCGAAACTGTGTTTAACGTGTTCTTCAATACCTCCCAGTTAGTAAAACAATCCCTACAACTGCCACATACTGTTGCATTAATGAGTGCGAGTCAGCTGAGCCATTACGTCGCGTCTAGTGGCATTTCGATGTTAAATATGTGGCATTGAATTACACTTGGCATTTCTGCTTCATTTACTAGAGTCTTTGCAACTGCAACAAGCGAAAAATTTAAGTCATTGAAAGATCCTCAAAGGGCATCGTTCTCACATAAACGAAACGCCTCTCTCGACTAACAAATGCCACAAGTTACCATTTACTCTCATTGCAGTTGCCATTGTTTTCATGTGAGTTGCAACACTGATATTCAACCATCCTAGTCAAGTTTTCTGTTGCCATTGTTGTATTTCCTCAGATCACATGCCTACGTATTTCCTCTATTTAGCAAGTTCTTGCTTTGCTGCTGCATGCAACCCAATGTTCCACATCCAATTTTCCATAATTATTTACATTTTTAATGCCTGTTTAAAATGCCATGCAAGGCAAATTGCTTTGACGAGCCATCTGAACTTCATCGTACTCAAGACTTGAACTGTATTCTTTTCTTTTTCTTTTTTGCATGATCATCATACAATGTTGAGTTTTTCTATGGCCGCCGCTTGTTTGTTCTCATAGATAGTCACAGTCATGTACAGAGTTCTTGAAATTCCTGACAAATTTTCTTCATTTCATTTTCACCACCAAGGAGATGGGGTTTGCCGTATTTGAGTTGACTGTCAAATCTATTGTTTGTTATGCTGTCACCGGAGCCAAATCACCAAGGCATGTTAAACGATTGAGCAGCATGTCCAATTGATAAAACTTTATTGTGAAAATAAGTGTTTGCTAGTGCCAACGCTGCATGCGGTGGCCCTTTAAAGTCGACTTCTCCAACATTTGGTGTCCAAATTGGAGACGACAAGTTGGGGGACCAATCAGCCAACACCTGTCTTTTGAAGATGTTCCAGATCGGCCGAGATCATCGTTGAGGCCAGTTTTTATCTTGCATTAGAACTCGCACTTATGCAGACCTCCATTTGGCGAATTTGATGACGGAATTTGTACGAGATCTGCACGAGATCCAACCTGTACGAGATCCAAACTTGCCAGAAGCTCGAAATTAATGCTCTGTTCGCCGGGTGAACTTCGAGGCGTTTGAAAAAGGTACCTAAAATCATCTTTAGGGAAAGTTGCTGTAGATGGGGCGATGCCAACCTACACGAGGTTACCGTTCGATAAGGACTTTATGTCGGCGACATCATTCGATAGGTAAACGACAGTAAACGCCATAATAGACTTTCTGCACTAACAATTTAAGAGTATGGTTATCTCTCGTGGAGGTGAGGTAAATTGGTCACCTGGGCCTTTAAACAGGCGCAAGTCTATGTTGCATTCGTCGTCCGATGAAATCAAGGTCGAGAAACTTCAGGTCGTCGGTCAAAAGCAGCAGGGTTTATGCGGCAGGATCGTTGAAAATTGCACGTATCGTATCCGTGTCATCGTGCAAAGACTTGGTAGACATTTGATCGATTAAAAATGAATTTCGCCAATACCTGATGCAGAGATTGTGTTTTTGTTGCCAACATCGCCCTTTGTTGCCAACATCGCCCTTATGAAAACCCCTTTTTTGGACTTTGAATTTATGCCAAACTTGAACTTGTCCCTATTCTTCCCACAAGAAGGGGTGCTGTGCAGAAACGAGTGATGGGCTGAAATGGTTATTGAAGAATGAATAGTGGGATACTAGAACAGGAACAGATCCAAAACGTTAGTTACTTAATTAATAAAGTTTAATTAAAATCTGCCCAATAATACTATTACTAGTTATGACAGGCTTTCGGAAAAGCATAATCCAAAATTGTAGGGCAAAGAAGATGGAGGAGTATCTCGATTCCTTCTCTATCGTGACAACTGCTGCACCACCAGCACATCAATCGGCAATCAATTTACAGTGCCCGGAGTCAGTGACGGTTAGATTTTGGAATTTTCGTCAGCATCCTAGAGAATTTATTTTTTTCTCAATGTCAGGTCACGGCAGATGGTTGTCGCAGTTTGTCTCTGAAATATTTTCTATAGAAATGCAGAACAAAAATTGTGGAACGAGAAATCATAACATTACACTAGTTCTAGTGAACAAGTGATCCAAGATTTCCTTGAGTGCCCGCCAATTTTATATAATAGCGAGATATTTGGAAAATAGCGTCTGTAAAGAACAATTGTCGCCATATAACGCCCACACGGTTTTTTGAACATGTATCATCCCACTCTCTCCTATGAAGGAATCACACATTAAAACAAGTTTAAGTCTGAATTTTATTCAGATATACTTTCTGAGTTCAATTATGCTTCCGCATGGTTGATACCATACACAAGTTTCTTTTTTAATCCAGTGCGGAAACGATCGAAGTTTTACTAGAGCGAAAGAGTGTGAGACATAAATCTCAGGTAAAAGTTTCGATCTCAAACCGACTTTAATCATGTGGATGGATGAGTGGAAAGCGCAAGTAAGCGAGAAATAAAGTGCTCGAAAAGGATGTTGCACATTGCGCAAATTTAGGGAAACAGTGGACTTTAATTTTCATTGTTTTGATTGAAAAGTTCGGAGTCTTATTTAATTTTACCTCTTTTAAAAGCTACAACTATTTTGAGTACTTGGTTTTGAAATTATTTTCCTAAAACCAAAACGTCATGTTAAGGCCTTTTGATTATTAGCGGTTGCTGAAAATGTGATTTTAGAAAAAAACTTATCTTCAATTTTCGTTCTATGTTTATTTCTGTCAGCAGCTATAAAAGAGGTGGAAAATTGAGATCAAAGATCTAATGAGCCAAAGAAAACGGAGGGCACACGAGTGTGTGATAAATAAAATGGGACATATTTTCACACAATAATTTCCTTGGAACCCTTTGTGTTGGTTAAACGATTTTCTCCACAATTTATTTTTCTTTCTTCGTTTCTTTTATGAAAAAAAAAAACTTGTAAAAGATTTTTGCACATCTTTAGTTCTTTTTCACTCATAAAGAAATTATGTCAAATCAAAGTAATCTTTTCTTGCCACATTTGCGCATGCGCAAACAACTGATTCTTTCCACAAACAATAAAAAGAGTTCAAAAGCCTCTCTGTTGCATGTCACTCATACGCTGCGGCTCAAAGTAACTACAATTCATAGCCACAACGCAGACTGTATGAAAAGGAAAAAATTAGACAGGCAACAACAAACATTAATTTTTTCCAGGTTACTCAAGTGTTAAAGACGAGAGAAAATTAGAGGGTCTTTGATGGAAATAACAACCTTAAAAAGTCAAAACGAACAAAAAGGAAAATTTCCAACACATAAATTGCGGAACAAGTGGAAAAAACAAACTGCAAATTAAGTATTTTGTGTGTGTGTGTGTTTAGTGTAAATGATTGCGCTGAACTGTTGTGTTAAAAACGACTTTATAGGTTCCTACCTTGGAGAAAAAAACATTCAGTGGGGCACGTGATATTTGAAGATGATATTTTAGCGAAAATTTGGGGGTCCTCTTCACAAAAGCTCAAAAGCCTACACGAGCGAATTGGGTGACTTGCATTGGATTTTTGGCATTCGAGGTTCATAAACAACAGATTTGACGCACGACGTAAAAAGAACACGGCCGCCACCACCAACCACCCGCCTTTAATGGAAAGCTCTTTATATCGACACCTAAAGATAAAGTCGGTATTATTTTTTTATTTAGAAAATTAAATCATTTCATTTTTGAAATTCCATTTAGTCAGAAAACTGATTTTCATGAGAAGAATTGTCGTAAAAAGTTCAAAGACCCCGCATTGTTTCTGAAAATATTGTTGGCAGTTGTGCTGACAGGGGGGATCCAGAGTAAGCCTTGAGGGGGTTTAGTTTAAAAAAGTCTTCAAGCTTTCTAAACTTTTTGTAAAATAAATGATTAATTTTCAATGGTTTTGGAAGGGGAGGTTTCCGTTTTTCAACCAACCTCCCTACCATGCGATATTAGGATGTAGAGGGGCAGGGGAAGAGATATATAGTACTTACTTCCCTCCTCGGTCCGCGTATAATTATGAGTAATAACAATATAAAGGCACATTTGCCTAAAAAGAATGCATTGTTTCTTCAAGGGGCAAAGTTAATGATTCGAAGTTGGCACTTGTTTGTCGCGCACAGTATTCTTCAGGTACAGCAGTCTGGAATTTTTGCTTAGCTCTACTTAAAAATGATAATTTGGTGGTAAAAGATACTGCAACGATTAAGAATTGGTAGCCGTTGAATATTGCTACTTAAAGTGTTAAAAATTTGATTTGACTTTCCGAACTAGAATGAGCCTTCAAGGCGGCTAAACAAATTTTAATACTGCCTGTATAAAATACTCTTATCAAGATACTCAATCTCAGTGAATCAAAACATTTAGCCGATGACGACATATTTAAGAAATAAAAATGGATTTAATTTTAATTCCAGTGTTGCCAATGTACTGCTGGGTTTAAAAGTTCATTCTAATCTTTTCTCAGTCTAATAAAATAAAGTTTTACTACATTTACACCTACGCAAAATCTGGTACTTATGAGATTTTGAGCGAAATCTAGTTCATTTCTACCAGATTACCCATACAAAACAAAATCTACTTACAAACTAGATTTTGGCAAAATCTTGCAATACTGAATGGTGCAACTATGTATTTTTTGCTAATGTACTGAAATATACAGCGCTGAACAAGAAAATTTTGACATTTGTAACAAAAAAAAAAGCGCGGTAGAAACAAAATATTTGCAGCAACATTAAAAAATAATAAAAGTATAAAACAAGTGGTTTCAATATGGATAAAAGAATAATAAATAAAGTGTAAGTAATAGTAATTATGTGTATAAAAACAATTGTAGCACGAATTTAATGAAGTTTAGAGCCAATTTTTGATTCTTTCTTCAGTCAGCTGTTTTTGTTATGAAATCCAATAATACGTCAAAAAGCATTGGTGTAAATGGCAGAGATTTTCTTCGTGATTTGAACTGAAATCTACTAGATTTCGCGTAGGTGTAAATGTAGTATTAGAGTATTTTTTGTAAATGTTTGACTCCTTCTCGGCTCCTACCTTAATCGGGGCTAAATATTCACATGTAACGAAATTTATAGTTTGATAAAACGCCCAAGGTAAAAAGCCTTTGGGGTGGGTCTTTCGCTATAACTTTGGTTTAAAGTGAAAACTCACTTAGTTTTTAACTGATTATGGTGACTCACCCTTACACATTTTGTTTTAATTAATTGTGGAAAATTATGTCCGGCACATGGCCGCCGCTGGCGTTCATGCAATTTGAGTTCTTTTGATTCAATTTAACTTTATTTCTTAACTTCACCAAGATGCGGAGCTTGTACGCGTACAACAGGTAAATTGGAATATCTGCCTGGCCAAGCCATATGAAAGAAACGCGAGATTACACGCGCTTGCAAATACGCATTGGGTGGCGTGCAGTAGCAGAAGTAGCCGCGTCCTATTGGAATGCAAGTCGCCAACTTCCATTAAGAATAATTCAGCCAGCATGGCCCTATAGAGGTCGCCGTTGATCGCAGCAGCCTTAGTGTCGACTTTATGTAGGTGTCGAACTGTTTGCCCTGGGGGCGCTGCACGATTGGAATTTTTGCCAAAATTTACGCAACCTTGCTTGCAACATTGTCACAATAATCGCACGATCTTGAGGCGTATATCGATGATTTGCTATTCGGTATTAATTTTACAAACCCCTGTTTCACAATTGGCATACGACGACGAAAGCCCTTTTCAATAGAGTGATACTTATCCTCTTACCCTGTATATTTTCTCAACATTCGTACATTCAATTCGCATGTCATTCACGATTATAATGCAGTCATCAATATGACGAAATATTTCTTCAAAATGAATGCGACTGTTGACAAATGTGCTTGACAATAGTTTGTAGTTTTTTTTTGCTTTCTTTAAGATAATTAATGAACAAAATATTGTCGTGTGTTTGGATCTTTTGAAATAAATTTGTTTGTATGTCTTCACATGCGTTTGTAGTTTTAAATACAAAATGTGAAAGGAGTGTTTTGTAAAGGGAAAGAAAGATTGTGTTTTTTTTTCGTGAATGACATTTTAACAAATTAACTAAAGTTGTTGGGGAATTGTTGTAGTATGAGATCAGTGAAATTGTAGGTTTCTTTAGCTCTCAAAAGCGTACAAATTTCCACTTAATGAATTTCTCTCATTTGCATAAAGTTAACGATGGTCGTGTTCATTGGAATGCAGAGACAATTAACCGCCAGTCGCACAAGGATTAAGGTTTTGCAAAAAACACTAGGAGCGGGAAAATGGTACAAGCTTCTCGCTTTCGTTCTAATTTAAATTTATTAAAACCAGGCTCCAGTCCTTAATAGATGCGGAAATTATATATTTCGTCCGCCCTTAAATCCTGTAATTTTCAGAAAACTTAGTTCTGTGGTTTCATTGCGATACCGATTTGTTAAAACATGATTTTTTGAAAGAAAGTTGACTCGCTTCGTTTATGCCTCAATGTAAATAAGACAACGTTTAAAGGTTGCAACGGAACAACTTCAGTCTCACATTCCAAAGCTAGAGGCTGGCTAAAAGAATGAAGAATAAAATCCATCGAAATGTGCTCTTGCAAACTTTTCTCTTAGAAGACAAAATCATCCACCAATAACAAATGTTCCTGAGACAAATCATGTTAAAAGTCTGGCAATACACCTAGAGCGACGCCTAAAATGGGCCCGCTGTATTGAGGCTGATTAGTATGTCCTAGAAATCAGTCACTGCTACCAAAGCGATCTATTGTGTCCCCTGCCGCGTGCTAAAGCACCTTCTCTAGACTTACTTTCCTGGGGAATCTCAGGATTACAATCGGTTTCTTTGCTCCACATCCTTCAGTAGGTACTTGCCCAACTGGTTATATCTTTTGTGACTTCAGAATCCTTAAGAAAATTCTCTGGAGTTTCTTCCTAAAGGGGAGAGTGAGCATCCTTAGATTATTTTTACTTAGAGACATGAGAGCTTTAAAGCGAATTTAGTCGTATGTCCCAAGTGCTTGCGTCCTAAAGGGGAGAGTGAGCATCCTTAGATTATTTTTACTTAGAGACATGAGAGCTAAAGCGAATTTAGTCGTATGTCCCAAGTGCTTGCGTCGCATGTCTCAACCCGGGGTGATGAGACCAGATTTCCACTCCAAATCTGTTCCATCCAAGTCCGCGAAAAGTTGCCGGTCCAGCCATGAGTGCTTCTAACCAACCTGTCTGCTTTTTTTATTACCCTCCAGTTAAGCGTGTCCAGGAATCCAGCGGAGAATAACCCTGTTGATGTTGCCTAACAGATTTAGTATTACGCGGCATTCCCATCAGCTGATTGCGTTTATGGCAGCAGAAAGTATAGCTATCTCCTGCAGTTGCGAATATAAATACCATTATTGTGCGAAAAATCATTTCTATTTGGTTTTTTTGGTGCTCAAAAAACCCATTTGAAATACACGGAGAGATTTTTAATTGCAGTAACTGGCAGATACTGAAAGAGTTGAAAGTTCTGACTTGGTCGTAAAACGGAGTAAGCTCTCATAGAACTCTCGAAACATTAGAGGTTTTATCGGTCGCAAAGAGACCCATATTTCACGGCGCCAGTGTTTTCATTTGGCGGTTTTTTGTAATCTCGCTTTAATCGCAACAATTCCACAAAACTTGTAATTGTTTAAAGCAGCCACTGAAGCAGAAGTCATCAATTTGATTGCAAATGTTTAGCGAGCCGCAACTAAAACCTCAAAAAATGGAGGTAAAAATAGATGCTCTTTTTCGCCATATCGCTGCATAAACTTTTCTTGAAAACCCAGGCCCATTATTTTCTCTGACGAAATGCCAACCACTTTTTTGCACCACCATCTGCTGACTTCATTTAATTATGCAAAAACTATCGAGAAGAATAAAATAGTTTTTATATAAAAAGGACCTTCAAGCTTGAAGAATTTAATAAAAATAATTTTATTTTTTATTTTGAAAACCTTAAATATTAAAAGCTAAGAAAATTAAAAAAAATTGAAAAAAATACTGAAAATCAAAATTTTTGTTAAATTTCGTGCAAGGCTAATTGAAATCAGATTGACTCACGAACGAATTCAAAGCATTTCCGCCTTTTTTAGCGGATGTCAAACTCCATATGAAAAGAGCCGGATGTGACACAAAAATTTGTTTATATGGAATTTGATATCCAATCGGTTTAAAAAAAGTCATCAACTGCCCTGGTGAGTTTACCTGTTTAGTCTATCCTGATTTCTTGGTTTATTATTTGACATTTCGAGGACCATACGCAAATTAATTTGCAGGGTACCCTGATATCCGCAAACAAATAGAATCCTTAAACGTTCCCAGCAGCATATAATTAAGGAATTCATGAGACCAGATCGAGCTATAAAATAAATAAAGAAACAAATTCAAATTTTTTTTTCATTTCAATGCTCTGATTTCAAGAGTCACAAAGAAAATTACAAGTTCTCTAACTCCCAGCCTTGAAAACGGAAGGCGAGAATAAGAAAAGGCAAAGATACAGTTTTCAAGATATTTATCTCGAAAATAAATAAACGTTTAAACACACATGGAAGCAACTCAATGTTGCAACAATCTCAAGAGTTATAATTTGTACAAAAAACAAATACACACACACGTTCTCAGTTTAGGTTACGAAAGATTAGGGGGACATGACACTTTTGATTGATTTTTGTGGCGTTCAGAGTAAATTACAATGACAGTTTCGTTATTAATAGTTTTATTAGATTAAATATTCGTTTACTATTAATTATTATTAATATTAAATGACTGACAACTGTTCGCTGGCCCTTGTGCGCGACAAAGAATCGAAATAATTGTTGAGCGATAGAGTTACATTATCCTTTGCTTTTTTACTTCTAATTTGTGTGCGTGTGTGTGTGTGTGTGTGTGAAATACACGTATTTCTAAATACACTGCAGGCTGGTAGTCCATTAAAAATCCTTTGCTCCTATTGAAATGCAAAGGACCCTCATAAACAAGTTTTAAATATAATTCCAATTTATTTTCCTTCAAACAAATCAAGCAGAAATTTCTGCCAAAGGACAAGTCATGTGTTCCCAGGCAACTAAACTAAAGCAATTCCTCAAATGCACCCACATAAATTCCAGCAGTTATTTTTGGTTTAATCACTTTTTATTAAACAGAAATATATTCGTTTTGAAGGGTTGCTCAAGGAGAGCATAGAAACAAATCTCACCCTTTTGTTAATCGTTTGAATGTGGAAATTGATCAGTTGCTTGAAGTAGCAGCCCTAACTGTTCGTACCAGCGTTTGCACCCGCAGTCTTGCGACACAAGCAACCCAAATGCTGTCATTTAAATTAAAGTATTAATAAATTATTGTTCTTTATTTCGACCGCCAACGGCAACACTCAGTCACAGGGGGGTGTTCGCCACTTATTGCTACTGAAATCATAATATGTTGCAGTGTGATCACCCACCCCTAAGATGGAATTAAATTAAGGCGAACGAGAAGAACTAGATTTTATAATTAAAGAACTGAATGATTTAATGATCATATTTCCTTTTTTGTTACCAAAGTTGCCAGATGTTGACATTCGATTTAAATTTTTCTACAATGAGAGTATCAGGAAGGACTTGGGCAGGAAATTTACTCCATATACGAAGAGTCCGGCAAAAAAACAAGTTTTCTCTGTAGTGTGTAGGGCGGTCCTCTGAACAATAAATCACGAACGGCTAAGCCCTTAATGAGGATTAAAGCAAATTGCGAGACACATATACCAGACGGATTAAACGGAACCTTACCATAGATGCCATCCAAGATATGGCTTCAAGCTAGGGGATAGGACGGGTTAGGGCATGTTTACTGAAGAACCAGGGACTGAATTTCACTTACGGATCATAACAGGAAAGCTCATGCGACCACGGAGCATCTAAACGACCACACTGGTGCTAACAGGCTTGTGGAGCCCAACATTTTTGCGGACAGCCAAACAACAATAAGAGCAATAGAATTCGATAGGGTTAGATCCAAGGCGACTCTGGATTGCAAACTAGCCATAGAAGACTGCTCACCGTACGGTAAACTGCCCATCACATGTGTGAAATGAATTAAGGCCAGAGAGTTGTAGGAGGTGGGCTTAAGTAGATTCAGGCCACGAAAGTCGAACTGAAAGACTGGGCAAAGGGGGCCATTAAGCACTGTGGAATGAAAATACAGTAGAACAAATAAAAAAGGTCCTACGGTGAAACCTAAACGCGGATAAAACAAACAGGCTAAGGAAATCTGAAATTGGTAAGACGGTGAGTGTATTGAAGGATCAATCGGGCTTGCGGGCGCATCTACGCTGTATAGGGTGTCATGAGTGCAGGGTATTCAGGGAGGACATCGAGACGATGGGACACTTCCTATACCACTGACCGCCTTTCTCTCAGCTAATTACCGGTTATTTCACGCTTCAAAACTATACAGGACGTGTCTCATTTGAGAGGCATTGGCTGGCTCCTACTCAAGCGATTTGTTCGGGAAACGGAGTTACTATAGAAATCACACGGAGTAAAGTATCTCTTGGATTGTTTTAAAAAGCCAAGGCAGTTTAATACTCTTTTGAGATTTGGAAAATGTGTTTAGTCCGCTACTAATAGCGTCCGATTTCTTAGCACTAGGTAACATAATCTGTCGCGCGTATTTGAGTAATCAAACAACGTTGGCTCTTACGTCCAACAAAATCGACCCTGTTTGCACGATTCCATCCCATCAAATGAAAGTTTAACATTGTTAGAAATTGCAGGACAAATTGAAATTAACGAGCAATTTTCAGGGTTGTTGATCTCATCCTATGTAGAAATCGGCGTTACATTAGCAAGCTCAAGTCCTTAGAACTGGCAGAGGAAAACAAATTCGACTTCTCAAAGACAAGTTTCGATAGTGATAAATTGAAACAAACAACATTTGTCAAATTAGATCGAGTATTGGCTTTATGGATGCTTTTGGAATGGAATTGTAAACTGGGTTCTCTTTCCGAACGTCGCCAGGCTCAATGAGTCTGTATTTTTCAATCTCTCGTGCCCTTCAAATTCCAAAAAATCGCCTGCTGCAGTGTTAGGCTGGACCCACTACTTTGTTTACGTAGTTCCACGAGTATTTTTCTACTACTGCCTGAATAGTGGAATCTTTTAAATGTCTACCGATATTTTCACTTCTTATATACCGGGAGCGCATACGATAAGTCATAAAATCCTGTTTACTTCGCTATAACTTCTGAATGTTTGTTGCACAAGCAGTACACCACAGTTGAATGCCATATGACAAGATTGGCTTTACAAGGGACTTGTATAAAATAACTTTGTATTCCAAGGGCAAGGTTAAGTTAGGGCTTATTTACCCGTGTAGTTGATTTTTACAAAGTTTTATGGCCATTATTTTTACTCAATTTATTTTTCGATTAAAGATTTCTCCTCGATAAAGAAGTTTTAAGGCAAATCTTCCCACTTTAGTATCAACTCCAGTCATTTATATCCTAATGGACTCTGGTACACATTTTTTTTTCAACTGTTCAAATTTATCCTTTGAGCAGTTTTTAAAATTTGTTCATTTTTCCGGATTTGTGCTTGAAGCGCTGTGACGGAAATAATGGCCTATACTTAGCTTAAAACGGACCACATGACAACAGTGACGCCTTGTTGAATGGGTTTTTCAGTTTGAAGTGTTGGGAGAAAGGATAATAATTAAACCCTGAAAACGTATGATCCCCATCCGTGACAACGTGACGTGTCTTTGACCAGTTAAAACATGAAATTCGCAGGCTCTCGGGCGTACAGTGCCGACTCGGCTTTTAATATATTTGCTTGTATATTCCACAAACCGCACACATATGTAGATGTTTTGCCTGAAAATTTACTGATAAATGGCCATGCGAAACTTCAAATCTGAATCGTTCTCTCGATCATTTATTACCGATTTAAATGAACACCTGCCAGGATAGGTGAAAAACATGGTCTCTTTTGGGGGTGTGGGGGGTAGCAATAAGTCATAATGGTATCTTTCGAAGAATATTTATATGATATGTATATGGAAAGATTGAAGAAATTTTCATTGCTTCAACTGCGGCGATCAAAATGCGTTTATGCGGACTAAAATTCATCAACAGGCAGCAGCTTCGAACACAATTTAAATACGATCAAGAAAAGAAGCTAATGTAATTAGTAATTTCCTTGCCGCACCAGGTTCTCACAAATAAAAACTATGTTAGCCCTAAGAGTAACATAGGTTAAGAACTTCCAGAGCTTCCAGATTAGGGTCACCCTTGCCACTCTTAGTAGAGCAAATTTAATGACTGGCAAATATCACACATAAAAAATGCCGACATACTTTAACGCCCTTCTTACACGCATATTAATCGGCAGTCACATGAGGAAATTTATTTGCATTGAAATATTTAAATTAGTCTGTGTAAAAAGTGATTATGCAACATTTTGTTTACCCTCCCAGGAGTCAACAAATTGACTGCTGTGTTTTTTTTTTTTAATTTTTAAATGATCTTCGAATTAAGCAAACAAAGAAAATATTAAATCCGATTGAACACACAAAAAAACCCTTTTCATACAAAAATACACGCGTAGGACTCACGTTGAAATAAAATCTAGTCAACAACGATCATCAGCCATAGAAAATCAGGAAAAGTTCATTGCACCTCAAGACGAAGAAGACAATAAAAATCATCGTTTTCCTGCTCACTAGGGAAGTTTTGAGTCGAAATTTAAAAACACAGAAAGAAGAATTATTTAAACAAACAATAGAAAATAAAAACTAGATAATAGTCCAGCATATGCATGTGTGTCAGGTATGAGTGAGTGTGTGTGTGTGTGTGTGTGTGTGCTACAATAGAAGCGAGTGAGTGTAAACAATGAGGATGTTGCCCTACGCACGACAATATCAACATCATAATGAAAAGCATGTTAAAGATGATGATGATCATCATTATCAACATGAACAATAGAAACTGATCCTCATCTTTTAATAAATAAATAAACTCACACACACACACACACACATTCACTGGCAATTCAAGGGACAAAGAATACGTGTCTGGGCTTGAAACCAGCTACAAAAAATCTGACTCTGTTCGTCATAAAGTTAAGCGTTTTTTTTATTATACTCTACAATATTTACATATGGATGTGTGAAATTGAAAGAATTAAGAATAAAGAAGAGAAAAAGGATCAAACGTTTCAACCCAGGTTGCCATTTCATAAAATTTTCTATATTTCTGGTAATTTTTATCCGAATTTTGAACAATATAATACAGGAATCAATCAATTTTATTTTTTGGACCATAACTCGCGAACACATAAAGGAAGAGAAAGTACTTCAAACTCGTCTTTCAACATCATTTTGTGTAGAATACCGCACCGCGTATGAAACAATCGATTTATTGCAGCATCAATTTCCATAGTGCACTCTTATTGAGTCGCTCTATATAATCCAGAGTTTCTACGCTACTTCAAATAATCAATTAACTAATTTGCAGTTAAGCCTATCAGCACAGGTTTTATCGATAAACAATTTTAATTCGTCTGCTAAATCAACTCTGAAATTGAATGATGCCACCTAACATTTTCAAAAATGCTACCAAGTTTTCCTAAATCATCTTCTGTAACTCACACTCATTGACGAATTATAAAGCTGACTCGTATGTAGATACGAGTATGTTGCCTGTTGAAATTCATGTTTAGTTTTTGGTTGCAAAACATGAATTTTTTTTCTATGTTTCTTAATACAATGTTGCATCGTGTGGATCGATGTTTACTGTTTTTCATGCTTTACAAGCAGTTATGCTATTATGATCATTTGCAGATCTGACTAATTTTCTTTCTCGCTGCGTATAATTGTTCAGTACTAGATACGATATTTACACAGGACTCATTTTTTTATTTATCGTTTATTTTGTGGTTACATCGTATGTATCAAAAAGTTAAACTCGATTTCTAAAACATATTGCATCTAATGTTCCTTCGTGTGTATCTAGCATAAGCCGCTTACTTGTTGGGAGAAGAAACTAGGACTCTGTAATTTATATCTTGCGTTTACAAATATATGTAGCCTCTGTATATTCTTTTTCAAACACTACATCTACTTACATCAAAATCATTGAGTACTGTTAGTGTAAAAAATAGTTCTTTTCTGATTAATGTTTTGTGCCGTTTTGTGGTTGCAGTTTTCCATGCCTGGCAGAGGAATTGAAAAACATCTAGATCAAATCAGTGTTACCGTAGTGTTTTCGTTGTAACATTTTCCCTGAATTCTTAAGGCTGCATGTAGAATGTGTAGAGTACTTTCTTGATTTAATAGAAATGCAAAAAAGGATTAACACCTTCCTTGTACTTTCTTGTATCACTCTTTAGGCAGGGGCCGACTGTATCAACGTGAGGCAAGAAACTTATGACTGGTTAACGTAACTTGGTTAGAGAATCTGTTTAAAATAAAGCGGGTAAAATAAGGTTGCTTAAAAAGTATATTCAGGGTTTTAACGAAATACTCCAACATATAAATCATTTTTGCAACTGTAGGTGAAAGATTAAAAAAAAAATCGCCAACATAGTCGTCGAACGCAACAAAAGCGAATTAATTACAAGTCAGGAGCAAAGCGAATTTGCTGTTCCGCAAATTTGCCCCAGTGCCAAAACTTTTTCGCCTTGAGTCAACTGAGAGGTAGAAAAGTAAAAAAATAAATGAAAGAAAACAAACGAATTTTCATTATTATTAAATATTTTTTAAATTTATTAGTTATAAAATTTCGTCCAGCTGCAATGATGTCAAGAGACCGAAATGATCCATTTACAAAATTCTAATATTTTTTCTCAACACAAATCTCATAATAAGAAAGAAAATATAAAAATGAAGCAAATGTAAACAGTATTTGACTCTAGATTGTGACGACCACATACATCGCCTGATCATGAGGAGGAAAAACAAAAGGAGTAGCTAATCAGATAATTAATATGATGATGATGACGATCATTATCATTTTAAAATCATGTTTTCGTTCCGACATCCCTTTTCCAACAACTGCAAACAAAGAAAAGAAAAAACGTAACCTCAGCGGAACATTGCTTTGGGAAAACTAATTTCACGACATGTCCTTCCAAACAATAAAATCATAAAAAACACTAAAATTTCTCAGAGGGATGACCGCAATATTACACGCCTGCCAAAACACAAAGCAACACTTTTCCTTAATTTAAATTGTTAAGAAAAAGTATTTTTAAACTCTGAATTCAGATTTCTGTACACGTGTTTTCCTGGAATTGCCGGTTGAGGCAGAGAGACAGAGTGCGAGAGAGAGAGGAAGTTTGAAGAAACTTGTTTTCAAAGGATAATTTTTGGTTTTTGTTTATTTTAAATAATTCAAGAGTTTTTGCTTTCTTTCAATGTTTGTAGACTTGTGAAGGCAAGAAATACGCCTCCATTTGTTTTTTTCATTTGATTACGTGTTTTAATTTTCAGTAACGTGACACTAAGCTATCGGTAGGATTTGTCAGAGATCCACAACTAAAATAATTTGTTGTTATTTCGATAAAAAGAGAAATTAATCTTGTTTGTTTGGTTTAAAAGTGATTTGCTGTTAGAAACATGTTAGAAAATATTTACCAAATGGTATCGAATTACAAAAGGATTTGCGATCAGTTCTTGTGTTTACAAGAGATTTGGTTCTTTTCCACAGGATTTTTGGCGGTTGTTTGTGGTATTCAAGATGTAACAGTTTTATTGTGTTTGCTGACGTCTCACGAATACTTTTAATTCAAAATTTTTCAGGGTGGGTCTAACTTTGGAACGCTTTTTTAAAATATTGAGGGTTAAAACTAATTTAAAATAGAAACGAATCAATTCCGAGTCGACGATTTCAAATGCATTTCTCTACAATGGCTCTCTAGACTAGTCTGAGAAAACAGAAGCAATTCAAGTTGTATTTTAAAGCTGGAATGCAAAACTTTTCCCTGAACTCATTACGTGATGTGAGATCGATTATTTTAATTATTTATTAAAATCATAGCTGTTCTTGACCTTTTTTTAATTTAATTTATTTAAATTGTCCAAGCTTGAAGGTCTTTTTTTAAAAATAGAAAAGAGTTTGTTTTTAGGTATGGTTAAATTTTGTATAGAGGACAACAGATATTTTCAGTATAAGGAAAGATTTTACATACAAAAGGAAGGACTTCCCATGGGTTCTCCCGCTTCTTCAATTGTAGCAGATATAGTTATGGAGGAGTTATTAGATTCGTGTTTAGAAAAATTGGATGAAAAGCCTCGAATGATGACGAAATATGTTGACGATTTATTCTGTATTATTTGTGAGGGTGCAGTAGTGCAGTAGTACAGTGTTGGATACTTTCAATTCGTTTAATAATAATATTAAATTTACAATAGAAAAAGAGCAGGATTCAAAACTTTCTTATTTAGATACTTTGATAATAAGGCGAGGTAATGGATTGGTACAAGAAGCCAGCAGCTTCGGGAAGAATTATTAACTATTATTCAAAGCACAATAAAGCTATTATTATGAACACAGCTAAGAATTTTATAAATAGCGGTGCATACTATAAGTGATAGAGAATTGCATAGAAAGAATAAAGAAAGGATTAGGAATATATTAGACGAGAATAGTTTTCCAAAGGAGCTGATTTATAAATTAAATAATCAGTGTTAGGAGAGAACGGAATATAAGCAACGTATTGGAGCCAAAGATATACAAGACGTTTACATATATACCAGGAATATCAGAGCGGTTAAAGAAGACTGAATTTTTTGATAAGGAGAAATACAATGACTTTCAAAGTTTCTAATACTTTGAATAGATTGTTTGGTAAAACCAAAGATAGGATTCATAAATTGGATAAGGCATATATATAGTTTATAAAATTTCTTGTAAGGGAAATGATCAGGAGACTTGTAATAAGGTTTATGTAGGGACAACAAAAAATAAACTGAAGATTAGGATAGCTGGACATAAATCAAATCTTAACTGCAGACATACCCTTAATACAGCATTATCTTCTCATTGTTTTGAATCAAATCATTATCCTAACTTTGAAAACGCATCGGTTTTGAATACAGAAATTAGTTATAAGCGTCGTTTTATATTAGAAATGTTACAAATTGTTAATACACCTCGTACACAAAGAATTAATTTTAAGGCAGACACAGATACTGTTGCACAGATATTCATAGAATAAGATAATTAATATAAGTATGTTTTTAGGGTTTTTTGAATTGTTATATTATTTAAATACGTTTGGTACACATGCTAATACAATTGTAATATGATTTTAACAACATTTTTAATGTTAAGTTTCGTTAACTGTAGTTACATTTTTTTAAAATATTTAAAAAAAACCTCATGTTATTTTTGTTTTATGTTAATTTTGGAAAATTTTTGAATTTTTAGTGACAATGATTTTCTCATTAATATATAATTGGTTCGTTATTTTTATTTCCTGATAATGCTGCACAATGGAGTAGCGAAATATCGAAAAATAAAAATATAATTTTTAAAAAAAGGCCTTCAAGCTTGGACAATTTTAATAAATTTAATTATTTATTTTAATTACATTGTTCTCTAGCACAACAAGCTTGAACATCTTATAAATGAAAGTGCTAATGCATAAAACATAAAATAGATACAAAAAATCAACAAACAATAAATATTTTAACAATAACATAAAAATTATATAACAGACGTGAAACAAATTTATAATAATTTAGAGTTTGAAAATGAAATTTTAGTAAAAAATCCTGAATAATAAGGACCTGATAATTACATTGAAATTAAAAAAAAAAATTAAATACGTTTGCGCTGCCTCAATGTTCAATGTGATTGTGTAAAGCATTTCAAAGACTTGTGTTATAGACAATGAACTGACCACGGCAGGATCTCGTAAATTGAATTTTGTTATACAAACATGGAGGTTGTTCTGATGTACATTATTATTTTGTGCAGTAATATAAGACGTTTTCCTTTTAATAAATCCACAAATTTTATATGAAAAATCGGATACGAATAGCTGGAAATGTGATCATGGCGGCTTTTTTGGAAGACATATCTTGCGATGTTGTTATATGCAACCCTGAACTTACGTAGATCATTACAATCGCAGTTGCTAAAAATTTCAGAGCCATATAAGAGAGCTAGAACGTAGTAGGTTTTAGCTAGTAACATTCGAATAAAATATGGGAGCATGCCATAGACTATGCCTACGACGGCACTAATATCACTCGACCATGTAAGTTTGTTATTAAAAGTGACGCCCAGAATTAACAATATCGAGAATTTTGTCACTGATTCCTATTTCAAAAATTATTAAACGTTCTCCCCGACATAGACAACAAGACATATTTAGACTTCGAAGCCGTTACCGCTAGCCCAATGAAAATAAACATCCGCATCGTTATTGAGGCTGTTTATGCAACAGTTTATGTTGCCTGCGTTAGCGCTATCGTAAATTTCCACATCGTCTGCATGAACATTATTATTGATTGAAATATTCGGTACATCATTGATGTAGATACAAAACAGGAGAGGACCAAGTACAGAACCTTACTGAACTCTCCTGTTAACAATTGAAGGATCGCCGCGAATAACGTTGCAAATGACAAAATAATAATTTTTCAGGAGAGCAAAAAAACGTATTTAAAAGGTTTAATTATCTCTTTCTTTATTTTTTTTTTGTATAGTTTATCAAAAATAAAAAAATAAAATAAATTCCGTTCGTAGCATTTTGTTTATAACTTACAACGTTCTTCCACTGACTGACTCAAACGCATTTACAGTTTTGACGGTTATAAAATGCATAATTTTGATGTTTTGGTGTTTGAACAAATGTAAGAGACTCATTTTAACGGTAATCTGCAAAATAACAGGTTTTGCAAAATTTGGCTTTTACAACGTTATTCGCGGCTTTGCTTCAATTATAGGTTTAGAGGAGAAAAAAAACTAGATTGTATGCCGACTTGGAAAATTGGATAGTGTTTGAAGTTTTTTCATTAGAATTTCATGATCAACAGAATCAAATACCTTGCTGTCATCCAACAATATTAAAAAAGCCACCATATTAGCATCCAGCTATCTAAGATCCTCCACTACTTCTAATAATGCCGTAGTGCAACTTCTGGTGATCATGTAATCAGACTGTTTAACGGATAACGAATTCTTCCGAAGAAGGTAATCAATCCATTAGGTCCCTCCTATTTTTCGCTAGGTAAGATTTGCTTGGTTTTGTTCAGCCAAGTAGAGTGAAGAGATATTCATCCTAATGAGAAAAAGAGAGATAGAGAAATAGACCTGTGTTCCAAATAACAACTCAACTTTGAGACCATAGTTTAGATGGATCGAGTCCTTTTAAGGGTGTAGAGAATCTTTTTTAAAACATTTTACAGTCCAGTTGCCAGTTTTTGCTTTAATATAACCAAGGGTAAAAATAACTTTCATGTATTATTTACTTATAAAAGTTTAACATATTGGAGGATGTTATGCAAAGCACTTTGTTTCAAAATCGAAAAAAAAACAAAAATATGGTTTTGTTAGTCGAACAGTTTAGAGCACTTAAAGTTACGTTCGAATAAAATATCTTAAGCATCTGAAACAGAGAAACTAATTAAGAAGCTGCAATAATTCCGGTAATTTTTTTTTGGGAAATTTGGCGATTTCAAAACGAAGAAGTTTTCAGAACATGCCCGATTATGTTTGTAGATATATAATTTTATTATTGAATCTGATTGCTTTGGCATTACAAAAAGTATGCAAATCTGATGTCTAAAGCTTAAAACTAATTACTGTCAACTGAATAATATGATAAACAAATAGTCTTCAGCTTTTGTAATACCGCAAGTCTATTCGAAGTTCCAACGATTATAATTTCTGATTGAGAAGGCTCTGCAGATTAGAAGCTTTAATTTTCATGCAGAAGCTGTTGTTGTCTTGTTGGACACGTCAAATAATTATGTCTGAATATTTATGTCATTAAAGGAGTGCAAGGGGATTATAATTTCCCTGATAAGTGCAAACGGAACTTTATGTCCTTATAAGCTCATTCACTTGCCTAAGTATGGGCTTCCGCTAGAACTAAGAATGATAGAGCTAACAATAAATTGGGAAATATTCATTTGTATCGTACGTAAGTATATCAAAATTAAGTTAAATTAATGCTGTTTTCTTTTCTAGAAAATATGTTATACTGGTTATTTTTTTAGATTTTACTCTTTATAATAGCGAAAGGCATTGTCCTTTATGATCTGGGTAACCATTCATATAATATGGGTGCATAAACCTTTAACAAGGCAACATGAAATATCTAAGACATTTCAGGCTGAAATAAAAGATTGATTGAATGGGTAGGAATGAAGGCTTTGGAAGCTATTCGAAAAGTAAATGATCTAAACATTACCCATTATCACCTGTTTTATCTCCATGAACAGGTCCAACAACTTGACGAGACGTGGCTGTGGTACTGTAGAATATTTAGCTCATCCGAAATAGCGAGACCTAAGAATCACCTTACAATGGGTGAGTGGAACAATATCGTCAATTGTATGGTAGATAAGCTGGCTAAGAGTGGAGCAAGGTTGCCTTTAACAAGCAGATCAAAATTCGGCACCGTTTCAACAGGGCTCGAACCAGAGATCTGTTAAGATTTCCGAAAACGTAATTAGGGGATATCTTGGCAACGAAGAAGTTGTCACAGCGAAGAAGAAGAAGGCACTATAGTTCATCTCATTTGCCAACGCCAGACTCACCTCGGGCGGAGGGACTTTATTAGTTTAACCGAGAAATCGAAAGTGGGAATATAGCAATTATATTCCCTCATAAGGAGCACCAACTGGCTTCGTAATGACTCCACAGCGGCACAAATGTAGTGACCACCCACTCAACCCCTACTCTCTCTTTTGACTTTCCTTAAATCTCTTTTACTTTCATTTTTTCGTCTCATTCAAGTAACACAAAGGGACCAGATTAGCGTCCCCCAATTGGTCTGCGTTACAGTCAGCTTGTTAACCTCACCTAAACTAACCTTAGCTGTAGTTTCGTAGACATTTTGCTTGATTTCTCTGAATTCAGCAGTTAATATCTCATGCATTATGTAGCTGTCTTTTATTGATCCTGCCCTTATCCTTACTAATTTATATAAATTAGATCCTGCATATTTTGTACACTATTTCATGCGTGCTTCTCTTACAACGGCGCGTGCAAAACTTTAGCTTAAATTGAAAGCAGCATTAACAAAAGGAAACTACTGCAATGAAACCATCAATTTACATTTAAAAAAAGCGGTGGCAATGACGACTTCTTTTTTGTTCTTTAAAGCAATTAAGTTTAATAATAAGAATAATTATTTGGTGGATGATTTCCGAAAAACACACAGAAAAAAACAACAAAATGGGAATCCTTAGTGGCAGAAAAGGGGCTGTAGCTGCTATTTTAGTAGCTTCAGCTACTAGAAACTCAGTCACACACTCATTCAAATTCGGTACTGACTAAAAGTATTTAAGTACCCGCAGATTTCCCAATACAAATGACACAACACATTTAGTACCCCCAATGAACTCGCGCACGCACACCCCTGAACACTCACCAACATTTATTTCCATTTTAAACAATTAAACTTTATTAGAGGTTAAAGACTGACTCTTCTTGCATTCAGAAACACACACATACGTCGACGGGGTTTTATTCATTTAAGAAGTCGTTGTGAAAATTCTAAATTCAATTTTAAAATCTAAAAACGGAACAAGTAAAAAACAGCAACAACAACAACAAGAGCGAACAAGAAATGACGGAAGAATAAAGAGGAAATAAATTTTGAAAGGAAATACTTTGAAAGAATAATCTCAGTCGGTATCTTGTAGTTTCATACTCGTATACGAGTGAATAGTTTCCAAAAAGGTTAAAGGACTTATTAACATTTGTATCTAGTGCATTGTTTTCTTTCCACTATTTTCCATTTTCTTTTATTTCTTCATTTATAATTTTCACACTTGAGCAACAATGTTTCGAGTTGGTAGCAGTTGTTTATTCCTTTTGCATTAGAACCTCCAATAGATTACAGTGTAATTTGTTTCTAACAAATCGTACAATGAACCCATACCACATGAATGTTACAACAATTAGCGTTTCCATTCATGTTTTATTGTGCAACGTTGTTTCTGCAGTCGTACAGCAATGTACTCAGATTGTGCCATTAAAAAAGTTAAAGGAGATTGTTTTTTAATTTAATAAAATTTCATAATTTCTATGCCCTACGTTTCTGAATGGTACTATCGAGTTCTCTATCTCACATGTACTCGTTCTTCTTGGTCAACAGTTGTTGTGTCTTCTTTATAAAGGTTGCCACACAGAACTTTGGGAGTTAATGAGGCCGTGCCAAATATCTCTATTTTACAATCGCAGAACACATGATCCGATGTCTCATTACTCAGGTCGAAAAATCTACAATTGATAGTAGTTGAGTTTCCTACTAAAAATTAGTGGAATCATCGACGCAATTATCTTTATTATCTTATCTCGCATTAGAATGCTGTTGGATTTTCCGCTAGGCAACGTAATGAACCGTTTTAATTGCTTGCATCCGGCTATAGCTCTCCAATGCCGAGCGAGTTCCGGCTGAATCCAAGAATCATTTCATTAAGTTTATTGCGGATGCCAACTTCATTTATAGAGTTAATGCATTCAGTGACACCGCTGTCCGACATTATTAAGATTTTTATACCCCATCTGCCGCATATGTTTGAGTGAATTTTAGCAATGGCCTAGGGGATTGCGTGGACTCAGACGATAATAAGACCTTGAGCACTGACAAGCTATCCCACATTATGAGGAATTTTACACCCCATCTGTAGCAAAGGTCCGACAGAATGTTCGCTGAATCTAAAGAAGTCTACTGATTGCGACTTATTGACATCGACATGCGGCTTTGGAAACCCACACAAGGAAAAGTCCACAGAGGAAAAATCGCACGCTCTTGTTGAGGCATAACCATTCCATGAAATCGTTCATACTGCAAGTCCGTTTGTGGCTTTCTACTCGAACCACATGTTCTATTCGGGAATCGCCCGCATTTTGTCTGTGATCGCCTTGCTAACAATTTTTTTTCGAGAAGCGCGTGTTGACAGAGCCCTTCATCCAAAATAAAAAAAAGACCCAGCTCGGTAATATGATTTTTATGCCAAAATTGGATTTCTTTTTCAAAGGCTCCAAAGCCGGCTCAGTAAACAATCGGCGTTTTCTATAGTAGTTCTATTCTTAATAAGCCTTCCCTCTATGTAGGATGTAGAAGAAAGAGCACCAATAAAATAATTATAATAGTAATTGGGATATTTACGGTCTAAAGACAGTTTCATCACTTATTAATTGACGTTTTAGTATTGGCCAATTGGTTCCTTCCACTACTGCTCCCATCGGGACTTACGCCATTTTATCTTCTATGTACGACTTTACTTTTTCAAAAGTCTCAGCACATATTGATTTGCCTTTCTAAGACCACTCGCTGCAGCTTTGTTGGCAGCACTATTTGAAATCTCGGGTATTTTACTTACAAGTTTCCCTTCAAAAAATCCATATGGAGATAGAAGGCTCATAGCCAAGACGAAATGGCGTCACAGCGAGAAATTCATTTTGTCATTCCTTATTGTTTTGGGTACGTGTGAGCTTAAGGCTGCATTGCTGGAAATCATTTCAAAGTGGAAATTCCATATCAAACATTTTTCTATGAAGCACCAGTTTCGTGAAGGTCGAAGAAATTCTTCGTTTGATGGTGCAAATGTGGCTCTAATGAGCTACAAAATTGACTTGTGTAGATCAAAAAGCATTGTCTTCCATCGCTTGGATTTAATTTAAACTGTATACGAAGCTATTTGCGCAGCGCATTAGAGGCGCTGCATTTAAAATAAAAAGTTATTCACGCGGAGTGTTATACACTGTCGTGTCATACCATTCCCCTTAATAGATTTTCCTTTTAAAATAACAAAAACTATCTGTTTTTCCCTGGAAAGGGTGTTTTTTATATGAGTTTATTATTTTAAACGAAACTCGCTTCAGTTGGATTATAATTTTCCGGCATCTTTTTTTGTTTATTGTATTTTCTCACATATGGTTCCTACCGGTGCGGGTCCAGGTTAAGGTTTTAGGTCTGAAGTTTTACGAAAACAAAGACTTCTTCAATTTTTCTAAACTTTTTGTGTCTGTATCAAAATTTACGGCCAACTTTGTGCGACTTGAATACCGCTCTCTGCAACTTTAAGTTGGAGAGAATTGATAATACACCGGGCACGTCTTCAGGTTATCCTGCTAGCTGGGGTATGTGGGGAAACTAGTCCTGAAACTGAAAAAAGAGAACTTTCAACCAGTATCTAAATGACTGGTACTACGGATATCAGTATTCTGGGAACGTAGCGTCCGGACTTGTTATTGGTAAGGCTCCTTTGACGGTGCACGTGGTGACTGTGGTTTGGAACCAAATCGCGGGAATGTAGTGGTGTCTTATTAATGTGGCGTTGCAATATACAACAAAGAAACTATTGACGAGAGAACGATAGATAGCTGCGAACCTTTTAGCAAGAAGTTGAGTCCCGGTTCAGGCAGCCTTGGGCGTGAACTTGCAACATTTAAAAATACGCATAAAGACTTTTGAGGTCACCTTTGCTATTTTTACCTGGACAATGTCATGAGACAAAAGCCGGCGTTCATTACGACACACCTGGATTCTGTCTTATGCCCAAAATTATATTCAAATAAAACTGGTAGAAAATCTTTTGTCAAATAAAGCCATTTCCATAAGAATGCTAAAGTTCTATCCGTCTAAATGAAACACCCTTTACAAGCATTTTCAGTTTTTTTCTTCTGTTCAGGAGTATGTAGCACAATAAAGTTGCACTTGCACATTATGATGTATGTTAACGAAACTATATCAACACACACACACACACACACACATATACGAGTGTAGACTGATGCATCGAAGAGGTGCTTGTGAGTAAGTGAATAGATGAAGGGCATTAAACTGCATGAGATACTAATGTTTGTGTTGTTGTTTGTGTAAGAGGCTCTAATGGACTCTTTAGTTTCTTTGCCACTAAATAAATAGTTTGCGTTTCTTTATCAACTCCTGCTAGCTGCTCTCTGTCTCTCTCTCTCTCCCTTCCTCTCTCTTCCTGTCTCTGTCACTGTCACAATTGAGCCTAACAACAGCCAGTCGCACTATTTAGTCACTCAGTCAATAAACGATTACAGCCCAGTAAAAAATAAAGGAAAAATGAAAAGAAAATGAACAGAAATAAAACACTGGGCACTCTTGCCAAGTACTCGTACATATCGTCATTAAAAATAATTTTAAGGAAAGCGAAAGAGAGAGATATGTAGTAGATGAAATGGATGGATGGTTAGCTAAATCGTTGGATACATGCCACCACTCTACCCAGTGCGAGTGTTGCTTTTTATGGCACAAATATATTTACCTCAGCACATGGGTAGTGTTTGCTTGTAGTGCTTTAAGGCAGACCGTGGTGTCATTTGCTTGGAATTCTATATCGGTGAATGAGTTGGTTGTTGCTGCTGCTGTTGTTGTACTTTTAAAGGTTTTCCTTGCGGGTTTCCCTTTGCATATTTTCTGCTCTTCTGTCTTGTTGTATATGATATTTTTTCCTATGATTTTTGCAGTTTGTGTTTGGCATTTAAGGAAAATTGTTGAATACTTTTCCTACAGAATGTTGTGTTACTTTGTTATTGTTGTTTTTGTTGTCGTTGTTGTTGTTATTTACGTTGTACTGTACGAGTCAATTCGATTTAGTTCAGTTCAGTTCAGGTTTCCCTGTGTTATTTTTCCACTGATAAGCCTTTTTCTGCTCTGCGTTGTTGTTGTTGTTATTGTTGTTGCTTGCCTTTAGTTTATGTTGGGAAAATATGTAGATTGTGGTAAAAGAAAATGTTTACAGTCAGCAAACGTGTGACAGTCTGACTGACTGACTAACTCACTGAACAATATCCATACATACGTACGTAAGTGACTGAACTTTTGTAAGAGGATTTATTTTTCCTTCTTTTTTTTATTTTTAAAGAAGTTCAAGTGTTGAAAATGCATTTGTTTATGTGTTTGAACTTTTTTAAAGCGGAATAATTTACTTCCTGATAACAAAACTCCTTGCGGTCAACGCCCCTTAAATGTTTTAATATTTGTATTAAAACAAAAAAAAAGCAATGATAACAAATTCTTGATTCTTGTTTATTTTTATGGAATAAGATTCAACACAAGGATTTATTTTGAGAGTTGATCGTGTAAGTATGAATTGCGAGGGGTACGAAACTCCACCAAATTGTCTGCAGGCAACTTAAAAAAATCAATTTGCTTATTTTACGACAATTGTCACAGAAAAGTATTCGTTTATTATTCAGAAATGCATTTAGAAAATGAAATTGATTCTTTATTCGCCTTCATTTGATTTACAAAGAGATTTTGAAGTTTGATTTGAGAAGTTTCCGTTCGGGCCTTTGAGACTCCAGAACATTTTAATGTTAAATAAGTCCTGGTGAAATCTTTAAATAAAATCACAAATGAAACTTGTGAAATTTTCAACATTAAGCACAATGTCAAGCATGATCAGGATCATGCATGCAAAAATTTAAATATTCTAATAGTACTATTTACCAACAGCTACAGTACCGACAGAAATAGTACTTTTTAAGATAATTAATAAGAATTACAGTGCAACCTGGGTGCCCCGGTAGACTAGTTGGTAGTGTGCTAGTCTATCAGTTGGGGGTTGTGGGTTCGATTCCCACCTAAGACTCTGGGTGTTTTCACTACAACGAGTGAAGGTCTTTGTTACTATGCTCGGTAATTTAAGTTGCAATATAATTTGTAATTGTATTGTAACATTTAAAAATAAATAAAAATAAAATACAGTGCAACCTCGCTTATGGCAACTGATAAAAATTTGGGTAGTTGGTAAAATCGAGCCACAAATTTGCTTGAGGCAACTGTATATCTTCTATATTTAAAAAGCAATTGCTGTGCGTTAGTCACGCTAAAACTTAAAAGTGGCTAGCACTATTTGATTCATTTTTTTTTGTTGTTCAACAAAAATATTTATAAAATCTAAAAAAACTGAAAAGTTGAACGAATTAAAATTAAAAATTTTGTTTAACTTAATTTTATCAATGGTTCAATTCTACTAAAATTATTACTAAAGTAATGACTAATTAATCTTCATATACTGTCTATGATTGGTTTGGGAGAGCCGTCACGCCTGGTGTCTGCTCAATGTGTCTGTTTATTTTTAGGCTCTGATGCTTCCTGGATAGAGGGAACTTCTAGATTTCTGTGGATATTTTCATTTTTTATGTACCAGGGGGCGCAGACGATAAGTCGTAAAATCTTGTACTGTGTACTTTGCAGCTTCTGGATGTTTGATGCGCAAGCAGACCCCACCGCTCAAAGCTAAGTCCCATAGGTAAATGCCATATGCCGGACCAGGTTAGGTGTCGATCTAAGTGGATAACTAAGTATTTAACGGGTGTTTCCACTGTAACAGTGTTTGTTATGGTTCATTGTGGATAATTTTTTTGATAGAAAACGTTACGTGAACATATATCGATGAATGTTGGATTGACGTTGTCCAGATGGAATCTATGTGTCAAATAGCCCTTAAGATACTTGTGTAAGTTTTCAAGAAGAGCTAGAGTCCTTTTTGTGAGTAGCCCATCATATCAGACTTTATCAAAAGCCTGGAAAATGTGTTTAAATAAATATGAACAGTATGGTTTAATTTCAAATGCCGATCTAATAGCGGTAACAATTTAATAGACTTGCTCGTAAACCAAACTAATGGTCTGGGATAATTTTTTTGATTGAGGTTTAAAGCTCGTGACGAATAATTTTCCAAATAACTTTCACAAAATTGAGAGGAGGCTAATGGTCCTGTAGGAAGTAATCTCGCTCGAGGCCTTGTCTGGTTTAGGGATCATTGCAATTTTAGATATCTTCCAAGAGTATTGGAAGGCAACGCGCAACAAGGCATGAAATATGAATAATAAAATTCTTATAGCAGAATAAGATAAATTTGATATCATTGATGCTGTAATTAGGATCAGGTCCGGTCGATTTTTTCATATCAAGATTTGTAATTGTCGTTTTTAATAAGCCCACCCCAATTCACAGAGTCACTTATAATTGAAATGGTGAAACTATTTATGTCTCCTAAGTGATGAACGAGCGCAGTTACCTTCTCACTGGAGGGGGCCCAAGTGCGATATTCAAGTCTTAGTGGGGATTCGTAGGCAATAGGACATTTTAAGCGCCTTATAGCTTTCCACGAGCTATAATCCGTGTTTTTTGTTGGATCAAAAGGAATATTCTGAGATAAGTGAGAGCTCACTTACACTCTATATATTAACAAATTCATATTTTCATTTGGGTTTCAGGTGCAGTGGTAAACTGTCACGTAATACAGAAAATAAATCGAAATTTATCAGTTTTTTTTGGGAGCCGCTAAAACTGAATAAAAAAATTGTAAAGAAAGTAAAAATTTCCTTAAACATTTCTACAAGATAACGAACGAAAACGAATGAAATGAAATATAAAGTCATGGAAAAATTTCGACAATAATACCAAAATCGATTAATAGGCAAAATATTATTATTCGCCATATAATCGAAAATCTAACAAAATTAAACAAAAAGCGAGAATGAAGTTAAAAATTTTTAAATTCATCTTGAAAAAATTTTACCAAAAAATATGCGAATTTTAACTTAAAAATACTAATTTCATTTATATACGAAAATGCAAAAGGAATTTTAGAATACCTTTCAAAATCGCCAAAAATTCACCAAAAGTTAAAAAATAGCCAAAATTTTAATACTTAAAAAAAAATTAACAAATTTAGGAACAAACTCAGATTTTACCAAAAGGGAAAAAATCGCCAAAAATTCTACAATTCACCACAATTTCTTAAAATCACTAAAAAAGCAAATTTTTATTAAAAAATATCTAAAAAAATATTTAAATTCGCCGCAAATGTTTAAATTGACCACGAAATACCGAAATGAATATACCGAAAATTTACCAAATAATCGAAATTTCATTAAAACCTAAAATTCACCTAAAAGTTTTGAAATACCGCCCACAATTGGCAAATCACCAAGATATAACCAAACTCTGTTTCAACCATACGCGATGCCGTCTGAAATGAGTTGGAGCTGAAGGTTAATTAAAATTAATATTCGCTTATCAAAAGTTATAAACAAATAAACTGCAGGTGAAGCTAAGTCTACTTCACTCAATTTGTGTTTATCCTGCTGAAAGACTTATTTTAAATTAAGCTAAGGTAACAGAGCGGCTAATGAGAAGAATTTGCGAGTTGCAATAATCGATGAGTTGCGTTGAGCAAGGACGTACTGTAATAGTATCACTTTTATTTGAATATAAATTCTGACATAAGATCACAGCTGCTGAGCCCAAGCCAAGATTGCTGTCGATCCAAATTTGCCTGGATAGCGATCTTGTTTACTTTCATAAACAAAACTGCCGCATTAAAAGAAAAAATAATCCTCATGTCATTCAGTTAACATAACTGTTTGATGTGCCTCATCGGTAAGAGGAATCTATAGTTCGGGGAGGGTTATTGCATGATTCGATTCTAAACGAAAATCATTAGAATTTGAGCGTTTATTACATTGTGTTTCGAGAAAGTTTTCTTTTGAATCGAAATACACAGTAACCCCCCACGTTCGAATGTTACCATTAATACTGATCAATGTTGGTCCCGTAGTAATTTACACAGTCCCAACTCTGCAAAATTGCATTTTAATTTGTTTTCATTTAAAACCCGTTTGCGGTAAAAAAAACGCCTTTTTCTAGAGAAATTGGCATTAGCTACGGCTGAACAATTTCAAGGTTTTCTGGCAAATATGCATGCCCCAAATTATGGACGGACTTTCCACAGGAACTTTATGACCGGCTATTTCGGGAAATGCTTTAAAAAACAAAAGAAAGACTATATACCGGCCTCGCAGTCCATAAAGTGCTACCAAGGAAACCGCAGAGCAGGAAAGAAAGTTTTAAAAAATATTGCACCTTTTTAACAAACAAAATTGACGCTTACAACTTTTTCTTAAGAAATTGCTTACGTGTTTAAAAGTCGAAATAATTAATATTTTGTTTATAAATTTTATTTAGAAAAATATCAATAATTTTCCTGCTTACCAAGGAAAAAACTCTGCGCTCGACTCTTCACATTCGTCAGCCCATAACTAGTCACGTACAAATACATTTGTCGTATTACGTCTTACGTAAACGTAATGCATGTCAGAAAATTCGGTATTACGACAGCCGTGATCGTATTATCGACAGCTTACAAAAGTTGAACAAATTTCTAAAAATTTTAGTTTTTTTATTGTCGTAAATAAATGCGAATTTTTTAAAAACGTTATATTGTTTCTAGAGCAGCTGATTTTAAGCAACGTAATCCGATGTAAAAGGACCTAAATGCAGAGCTTAGGAATGAACGGAAAAAAATTTATTTACCAATTGCGAGCAGGGAAAAATAACTGCCCACCGGGTATTAAAGGAACTGTCGAAGCGTTCTAACACTGTAGTTGAAAATGTAAAGAGGTGGAAGAACGTTTTAAATAAAAAAGACATGTATTAGTTGATGTTTCTTTGTTTAAAGCTGATCAAAAATTCCAAAGCAGAAGCCGTTCCAAGTGTCTTGAATTTAATTCAATCAGTAAATAGTGTAAAAACTGTTAGACCAAAAATCTGAAATGAAGAATAATTTATAAAAGCTAATTTTAAATGATTACGTACAGGCCAATTCCTTAGCCGTCTAACACTATGTTCAGACATCCATCTTAGCTGATAACAATTAGATTTTAAATTGAGTTATAGACTCCCACACATGTACAATTTAGCTACTCAATTAGCATTTGATAGCAGAAAATGTGTGAGAATTTGAAAAAAGTGAGAAATTCGTCCTTAAAATTAAATTTGTAAAAGAAATGAATTGGGGCTTAATTTTATAAATTGCAACGCAATGCTAGAATTTATATGGAAAAAAATCGAATTTCGAACAGTTTTTGAAGTTAGTTTTCTCTGTTTACTAAACACAGTTCACTAGAGTTGTATTGGGAATTTTACTCAAGAAAAGGTGCTCAATTTATTAAATGAGTTATTGTATGGTAAATTGAGCTCAATTAATGCTTTAATTGCGCAATTAAAGTGCAGATCTGAACATAATATAAGCATTATTCTTTCATCATCCTCGCTGCTATTTGAACTTAAACAGAAGAGCATTGCAGGAAGAGCAGCGCGATCGTATTAGCATCCACCTCATACGATTTACGTTTAATATAAGTTCCATTTCGTGCAAAAAAGTTCGTAAGTCAACATCCGAAAACATCAAGGCTAAAAAGGTAAAATTTAAATTTTAGCATGCAAATATGTTTTTCCATCTCTAGAAGGATTTAAAAAAGAGATACCTCTTTATAAAAAATTATCGATATTTGCGAAAGTTAAGCTTAAGAATATTTTCTTATATGAGATGATCAACTCTGGCACTCTGTAACTGCGCCTGTACTTAAAGCTGACATTTAGTCAAAAAATGTTCTCAAAGCTTAACTTCCTTCCCTTTTGATGCGACAAATCATTTCAAAAGTTATAAATTTATGACCGTTTACTTTTGCGATTGGCGCCACTGTGCCGTGTATGTTAACTGTCGGGAGAAATTAAGAAATAATAAATTCATTAAATGAATCTTTTAACCGACTGAACATTTAATCATTTAATATTTAAATCATTTACAACTGCTTAACGGGCTGTGAGTCTAAATTTCTCGAACCACAAGAAACAGAAAACCTTGTAACTTGTTCTAATTTATTAATAATTTTTTCTTTTAATTCTTTTTTCTTTTTTGCTTAGTTGGCTAAAAAATAAAAACAAAAACAAGAATATTTGTTGTGACATAAATAAGTCAATGGTAAAAAATAAATGTGGGTCGTTAAGTTTTTTTCTTTTGATTTTTTTTTGTAAATCGACAACTAACCAATTAATTTCAATATACGAAAAACTATAAGAAATTTTATTTTCTTTAAAAATGTTTATGATTTAATTTGAATTGTAACTCAAAACCTTAAATAAAAAAAAACAAGAAACCCAAATTTACAAGACATGCTAAGAAATGAATGTTGAAAGTGAAACGTGCCACAAAAAAATATTAAAACTGAAAAAAAAACTTTATACTTTAATGCGAGGTTGCATAAGAAGTTGCTGAGGGTTTTTCTTTTCGAACTTGTCTTACAAATTCTCTTAAAGTTAAAGGTTAAAAAATATTTTATTCTGCTTCTAAATACTTCAGTTTGTTGTATGAGATGTTGAGTCTTCTTTGTCTTGCATTTTATCAAAAAGTAAATAAAAAATGTGATAATTTTATATAAAAAGAATAAACTGAAGCGTCTAGTAGTTGATTGACTGACTGTTGTTGTTGGTATAACTTTTTCCAGGGCAGCTTCGAATGAAGAAGTTGATAATTTCTGAGGGGGTTCTATAATGGCTTTGTATATATTTTTGTACATTACGGTGGTTCGGTCCACGTACAAAGAGTAAAAAATGAGCCAGTCATTCTTTATAACTAATTGCCATGCCCCTGGATACCGCCCATTTATTTTTTTGTACATTGCAGCGCCATTCGTAGTCCGTTGACAACCTGGCGCATCGCGTTGTTAATGGTTTGAAAACGACATCAATTTTGTCCTTGATGGTTTTTCAATCGGACGTCAAATTCTAGATACAACCTCTGATATCTCGGATCCTTTTCCCTAGTAAGCAATTTGTTTCCGAACCGTCGGAAAGACTCTTAAAACTATGTACTCCTAGCATTTAAAGTATGCATTATTTGCCACTCCCAGAATGCCACCCTTTTTGTTTTTGATCAAATTCTGAACAAGGAGCTTTTTTTTTAAACTGCATAATTAAGTAAAAATTATGTATATATATCGGTCTGCCATTGCACCACCTCCATTACTTGACCTATCGGAACTTTTAGATTCTTATA
The DNA here is from genome assembly GCA_963932375.1 of Phania funesta. Taxonomy (NCBI): domain Eukaryota; kingdom Metazoa; phylum Arthropoda; class Insecta; order Diptera; family Tachinidae; genus Phania; species Phania funesta. Next base: position 93,596,783 of record OZ010652.1, on the reverse strand, counting down.
GATCTATTCATTACCGATCATAGGAATGTTCGAATGAGTCTTCCGTATGTTGTAATGAGAGGGCTTCGCCTTCTCCTCATATCTGAGCGAAGCAATTGGAGTTATATATACCGCTGAAATGAGGAAACTTACAGTTATTGCCAGGATACCATTCATAGAGATATGTTATCGAAGCTCCGAAATCTCAATCTCCTATCAGGATGAGTGTCGGCTTGCCAATAAACCTGCCAGCGTAATGAAATGCGAAAGTCGTCTCGGGGTCAGCAGCAAATATCGTGGGGCTGTTAGTTAATAGCGCGCTATTACTACATTAATCATATAAAAAGCCTAGACATAGGCAAGGCATAGACTAGACCTTGACTAAGCGCAGGCTAGAATAGACACAAATTAAATATAGACTAGCGGTAGGTTAGATATAGACTTAACATGACAGTGGATAGACTACACGCAAAGAAAAACACATGGTCGAGGTAACCGTAATGTAAGATCAACACAATTATGATTAAATTATTTAATTTTACCGAAGCCATATTATTATTGCCGGTAACATATTAAAGTTGATATTTTTGACAACCATAGGAAAATATTAAAGCATCATTCTTTGTTTAAATGCCAAAAACGTTCTGTATCTTATGTTTATTAATAACATATTATAGTTGAAGTAATTATATTATTTTTGTACAACTAGAATAATTTGGCCGAGGTTAAAATTTTAGTTAAAATTCTTCAATCCAATCATGTTGCAATTTTTATAAATGAAAATCATTTAATGATTAAATGTAAAAATCAACGTGTTTATCGAAACTAAAGTAATGTTTATTAAATTTTTTGAAATAACCATAATATGTTTGCCACAACAATATACTGTTGTAGAGAACATAATGTAATTGTTGTGACCATGTCACAAACATGTATTTTCTCTGCGAGTGTAGATATACACTGAACATAGAAAAGTCAGACGCGTGATTCACCAGGCTGCATTTGGGGTAAGGCTTGCAACATAAAAAACAATTGTTATAACTTTACATTCATTTCATGGGGGTAAAACTTTCTTTTTAATTGTTTTGGTGGGGAGATTAGACATTGGAATGGCATAAATTGGGCAGTTTTCATTTTCCTATTTGATTGGTTACTTAAACCGCACTTTCAGTGAAACCACACCTTTTCTCTTCATCACCAGCATCAGTTTAGTGATGACAAGATGAATCGAAAAGCGATTAGTAATCGATAAGTTTGTTGCGATTAACGATTGAATTATATTGAAAATTTTCTTCCGGTTAATCATGGATCAATCGGTTATTTTTCAAATAATAATATTCCGTTAACAAGTATTTTTAGTGGCAAATCAATTATCAACTGGCAGCATCAACTCTGCTAGCTCTCCAAGCTCAATTAGCGGTATCTGCAATAATGAGAGACGTAAGAAGCGAAAAGAAGTGATAATACTCGTTCAAACGACAGTGTTGGATGTGCAAGCCTTTTATTGATATTTAATTCGGTTTATGGTCTCACCACAAGTCTTTGGCTCACCAGCGAAACAGGAATTCTGCCTTAAACAAATCCATTTAAACAAAAGCAACCAAAAAATCTTAATAATCTTATTTATGTTTCTTTTTGCAATAGTGCAAATAAGTTTTGTATGGTATTTATGATCGTTTTTAACCTTAGTAAAATTAATCGATTAATCGATTCTTTCTTTTCCGATTTAGTTTTGCCATCACTACAGTCGTTTCTAATAAGGAGCTTTATTTGTAGAGAATGTTTAAAACACTTGTCGAAGTTCTCATTAAATTAAATTTAAAAAACTTTAATTAAATGAATGCGTTGCTTTTTTTTTACTAAGTTTCTACTTATTGCTGCAAATCAACAAATTAAGCAACAAAATACTAATCGGTAACCGCAAAAACTCTGAGTCGGCAAGTGTGCTCGTGATCTTCTGTGTGGAGAATACATGTTGATGTTCGTGTTCAGTTTGAGCACGATATCTCATCGATATTGTTTCCATGTCCTCAGCATAGTTTATGCACGTTTATACACACACATTTTTAATTTTACCAATGTTTATTTTGTTTCTGTGATGGCAGATCAGCGTTGTGCTAACATCTGTTCGAGTAATTGTATTTGAACACGAACAGCGATACTATTCACAGTGATACTATTCACTAGTCAATTCCTTTTGAGAGCAACAATCTGTACGTTGGAAAAATAAATCTTTGACTAGTCAGGACAGCATGTCACGAATCAAATTCCTGTGCGAACAGGAATGTGATCAATGGCAGACGAGATTTATAGCTTGTCTAGACGGAATATAAAGGATTAAATGAGTGCTTTCATACAAACAGTAAAAATATATAAAGCTACAACAAATACAACAAAAAAGCGGTAGAAGCAACAAAAAAGGCAAATTTATCTGCAACTGTTTATGAGTATGAATGTGAACAAACAGCGTCAAAATTAATTTTGAAACAAAAAAACTGAACAACAACATAAGAGACTGATAAAGACAACAACAACAGCAATAATAACAATTAAATAAACAAATTTATTTGAATTTTATCATCAGGATGTGTTTAACATACACAAACATACACGCATAAAGTTACATGTACACCACACACACACACACACGCGCGTATTTACGATGTGGATGTATGTATGCGAGTACATACGCATCACACATTGACTTGATATCGGCTAATTTTGAAAATAAGCAGGAGTCATTATATTTTTTATCAAAGCGGCCAGTGTTTCCCAAATCCCAAAACAAAAAGCAGAAATTTTTAAATTTAGGCTAAACTTTTTTTTTTTTATTAAATCTTTTTAAAAGAAAATTTTCAGTTGTATTAAATTTTTATTCATTAATTATTTGCAACGTAATAAAGAATTTATTGCATTCTAATTTGCTAAGTACGAATGCTTTGGCAGAGCCTCTTTGCCTCTGCTACCGGTGAATTTGCAATAGATCCCGTACGAGAGAGCTGGGATGGACCCCTAGTTTTGTTTACATATTTGTTCGAGTATTTTTTCATTTCCTCCCGGATTTTGGGCACTTTTAGACGTCTATTTCTCATATACGAAGGTGGGCAGACGAGTAGTCGTAATTTTCGTAGACTGTCCTCTTCGTAACTCCTGGATGCTTTTTGCGCAAGCAGTACCCCACCATACAGCTCCATGCGATATGTCCATATTTTCTCTATGATCGATTTGTTCAAAAGAACTTTGTATTCCAAAGTCAGGATTAGGGTAGAACCTATCTACCAGTGAAGTTAATTTGTTCCAACTTTTCTGACCGTTACTTTTGCCTAATTAGTGCGAGATCATGTTGGGCTGGGCGTCCAAGACCATAAAAAATAACAAATCACCTGGTTATGATGACATTACGGCAGAGCTGCTAAGTGTCGATACACTTCTTAACGCCGAAATTATTAGGTTAAGGGATATTTGGACTCACAAGGAAATGCCAGTCTAGCTTAGGGCTGGCTTTATCGTTAAACTGCCAAAGAATGAGGAATTATCTGGCCGAGGTAGAAGGAGGGATATACCGGTTCACGACCACAGAAGTCGTGCAATCCCGATAGTTAACTTCATCAAAGCTCTATATAGGAAAGCAAATTGTTCACTCCTACATGAATGTCAACATAGTCGCAGGAGTTAGGGAGGGCAGGGAGAAGAACTAGACTACTATGACAACATGTGTCTGATGTCAGACGATTAAGATGATTATACTGTGTACTGAAAGCCGCATCCATGTCAGGATTAAGAATTAATACAGCCAAAATGAAGGTAGTGAGAATAAACAGCGACATATCCAGGTAGCATTACAACGAAGTCAGACTCCTCAATGAAAATTGCATAAGGTCTGCAAAATAAGCATTTGGGCAAATGGCGAAAGTTTGCAAATCAACCTGACTGTCAAATTTAGAATTTACGTCAAATCAATCTTACCGTATGACGGCGGGACTTGGTACGGCGCACCATGTGACCTTTAGGCTGTGTAGGGCTTTACTTATAGATGCTTGCAGAGAATCCTGCGAATATTCTGGCACACCACAATTTTAAACAGTTCGCTATGGGCCCAAGCAAATCAAACACCTATTGAGCGTGAAATCAGTAGATGTAAGTGGATTGGATATACGCTACGTATCCCATGACGGCATTAGTCGAGCTGCAGTGGATTAGAATCCACAAGGTAGCCGGCGATGATGAAAGCCCGTGCACATCTGATAGAGAAAGATCGACAAGAACGTTACGATGAATATATCAAGCTAGAGATCATTTGTTCAGTCCCTATGGCCTATAGGATCGAAGGGAACAATTATATATGTTAGGCGTCGATCGAGGTAGATACCCAAGTATTTAACGTGATGTTCTTCTGGGTAGTAGCATTCCTTATTTGTCGACAATTTTAATACATTTTCAAAATAATGTTTGGGCTTCTACGAAGTATTTGTGATGAGATATCCCTTAATTCAATCGATTGGTGCTTTCGACAAACTTCTTTTATTAATGTAGCGAGGCGTACAAATGAAGGTTCTCACTCTACATGGCAACTGGTGCGTAAGTCAGCCTGTAACACGCTGTCAACACATACCTGCATGCCTGTGTGCCACTTTCGTTCAATTATTTATTCATAATGAAAGTCTTACTCATCCATTGTAATCGTCATTACATGTGAATATAATTAACAAAACACACACACTCATACAAAATATATTTGTTATTTAAAAGAACAATAAACGATTCGCAAATGTTATTGACACAGGCTTATCGTCAACACAGAATGACAAAGAGTAATAAAAAGGAAATAAAATAAACGCGACCAAACAAACGAAACTAGAATGAAAAGGATCAAAGAGCAAAGCCATCACTAAAACTGTTTGCAAGCATGTGTAGGGTGTTCTTTGAGCCCAATAGAACTTATGAATAGATTAACGCTTGAACAACGCTACCAAATTATCCAGATTTACTTTGAAAATCAGTCATCAACTGATCCGATGTTTAATCGCAAAATTGTGTTTAGCGATGAGACTCATTTTTGACTTAACGGGTTTGTTGATAATCAAAATTGCCGCAGACAGGGAGAAACCAATCCACAACAGATCCAACCACATGCTCAATTATATCGAGAAAAATACACCGATTGGTGCGGTTTGCATGCTGGTGGCATCATTGGACCTTATTTCTTCAAAAGTATAGTTACGATCAATTGAGATCCATGATCAATGATTTTTTGCTTGTATAGGGTGATCCAACCAAAACTCACGATATAAATTGTAAATAAAACAAAAAGTTGTCGGAGAGCCATCTTAATATTTTTTATTACGATAACGGACAATTAGTCATCATGAGTTTGGTGGCTTACCTCTAGCCGATGGTAGATATTTTCAATAACTCTGAGACATAATTGGGGTTCAATGTCGTTAATGTGCCGAATTAACTCATCCTTTACCTCTTAAATTGTTCTTGGCTGATTGACGTATACATTTTCTTTTAAATATCCCCAAAGAAAGAAGACCAACGGTGTGAAATCACATGATCGCGACGGCCAATTAACATCGCCACGGCAAGTGGTCCCATCCTGTTGAAACCACATATCGCCCAGGTTCATATCCTTAATTTCAGGCTAGCAGAAGTCCGTTATCATCTCGCTGGTGTGTCTCACAATTAACATTGTGCATTATGGTTGGACCACCCTATAAATATGGAAGACATTGATACGAGGAAGACAGGATACGGTTTCAAGGCTACGTGCCATACGACGACCGAAACCACCGACATACAAATAAAAAGACGGCAAAAAGCTGATTTCGAAAAAGGGACCTGTCAATTTGCTTCGCAGGTCGGGCGATTTCGCGGCTCCCGATTATTTCCTCTGGAGCCATGAAAAGTCATTAGTTTATGCTGAAACGCCACCAACAATTGACACCTTGGAGACCAACATTGCTCAAAAAAGTAGTCTGAATTTGGACGTCCAGAATGCACTTCTTCAAGTGGGAGACGTCACAAGCGCCGTGCGAACAGGTCAGCTGATTTTTATAGCCAAGGACGTTTATTTATATTTTATATTCAATGCTTGAAAAACGTAGAAAGCAAGAAATGCGTATGCCACAAGTATTCCGTTATCATGTGCGTGTAATAAATGCGGTGCACAGTCACTTCTGATTTGATGTTTTCGGACTCTCATTCAGAGCAATCATATTTTTAAGAGACCGGCCGGTATGTCCTTTCTTTAACTTTTTTTACCGCTATTCGCTAATTGTTCAAACATAAGTTAAACTTCTTCGACCGAAAAATCCTCAAAGTTTTCGAGCGTTCTCCGTTTTTCACATTGTAACGCCCCAGTTTTATTAATCCACCTCAAAATCCGCGCTAAACAGTGACACATTGTGGAGGGATTTGCTTTTCAATTAATCCTAAACTGTCAGTTGCCAAATTATTTTCTTAGGGTTGCCAACACTTTACTGCACAACTAGTGGCCAATGCCAATCTTGTGTTAATTTTAGGGTACCCTTAAGAAGTTAACCCCATTTTTATTTAAATATAATTTCCCGAAAACATTTCCAAAAGTGTGCGATTACCATCGCCAGTTTACGCCAATAAGCCAAAGACTGTTTAGAACTATTTATTCGTCACTTTACTACCGATAGCCGACCTAAACGGCAGCAAGAAGTGATCAACAATGGAATATTATGGTTGCACTATATCAGCTTTCTGATGCAGGAATTCGTCAGAAATTATATTTAAAAATGCTATAGCTCGTATAAAAGACACCCTTTATATCAATGAATATATTTCAAGTCTTATGTGTAAAAATGGTCAGAAAATTATTTCCCTTGATTTTGTTTTTTTTTTGCTTTATCGTGTATGTAAAATCGATATAGCATTTCGCGTATAACTATCAGCGGATCTGAATCTATAAAATACAAGAATAATTCTCGACGTTCTAACGTTGTAGGTACGAATGCTTTCGCGTGCGCGGGTTGATGTCCAAGTAGTTGGTGTCCAAGGTGCGTTCAAATTCCACAAATAGGTTGTCAGGAATTCCTGTTCTCTCTATCCTGCTAGTTGCTGTCAAAGAGTGTTGTTTAGCGGCGACACTTGATCTAATAGTCAAGTGGTAATTATTTCGTGTGCAGCGTTAAATAGCGACCTGCTCCTCAAAATGTTTAAAATTTGATTTTATGAACAAGAAATTCAAAATATTTTTGCTTTATTGAAACGCAATTGTTTGTTGGAAACTTTTAAAATCCAATTTACCTTAAGGCTTGGGAAATTGTTCTCAAACCAAGATAACCTCTAAGCTGATTGTATTGTTATGGTCAACAGGTAAAACCGATTAAGCTGAGTTAAGTTGTGTTTAACATCTTCGAAATAAAATTGCTGATATTTCAAATTGATAATTGAAATTGTAAAAAGTTTCGAAATATTCATTAAGAGATTTTTTAGTTTTTTATAAATTGGACTTGTAGCGTTATAGCTCTGAATGGTGGATTTTTGTTTGTTAGTTATTTAAAATTGTATGAGAAGAAAAACTAAAACTGTCCGTCTGACCGGTAGGTACCGCGGTAGTGTTTAAATTATATTTTTTTTCTATTTCTTTGGATTTGTTTGAATGAATGTTGGTGAGTTTGTGTGCGTTTGCGGAGATTCTTTTTCTTCGATTCAATTTTATCTCAGCTTTTTCTTAAAAGTTATTATAGCAATTGTTGTTGTTGTGTTTGTTGTTTGATTGCATTTGGCGCGCTTGGATGACCTTGAGCATGCTGTTTGATTTTATTACATTGTCTGTCTGCATTTCTGCATGTGTATGTATGCAAGTATGTTTGTATGAGTTTAATGAATGAATAAAACTTTTTCTTCAGTCTTGCGCTCTTGTACATTTGCTTCCTTTGCAGTTACAGTGGCCCCTTTCTATGTGCGATTTCGTAGCAAGAAGACATTAGTTTTGGTAAGACGAACTCCGCTTTACGTTACTTGGCAGCGATCATTTCTGGTCAACATAAAAAATTTACTCAGTCATAGTTCTTTAAAGCTGCACCTGCAGTTAAAATGCTCTGGCCCATTTATTAAATTTTAAAATATTCGTGAACGAAAGCAAAAACTTTTTAAGTTTAAAATATTTTTTTTTGTTCTTTAGGCCGACATTTTTCTCCCCTACAACAAAGGCGGAGAGCTTACGCTCGCCTAACTTCTTAAACCGTATTCTCAGACTTCAAGAAAATACCAGAAAAATATTAACTTATGCCAAATTAACGTTCCAAATCACTCAATTCGCAAACAAAATGTGAAGTTTGCGATAATTTTATTTCCGTTAATAAAATTATCTTCGACTGCTCATTTAAACTGATCAACGTTCTTACCACTTGTTTAAAGCGCCAATAGTTGTCAGGGTCAGAATAAGAAACATTTCCAAGTTTACATATTTAAGCATCGTAGGGAATTTAATCTGCTTCACCTGTAGATGAAGTGGTTACCGCATTGATGATTCGAGCTCACATTGTGTGAGGTGTAAAGTGTTGCCAACTAAAAAACAATAAATTTTAACAGCTGGAAGTTTAGGGTAGTGCAGCACTTTAGGAAAAAAATAGCGTTGACCTACGTCAACAAGATTTAAGAACTACTGCTTGGCTATTGATAACTTTGTAAGGGAATATCGGGTTGGCATGGCACATAAAGCTGCCCACTTATGGCATAATATTTGTTCGTGATGTCCCACTCTGTCGCATTTCTTTTTATGTGTTCATTTCCACGCTTCGTAGGCATTTGGCAATTCGCTGAATGATTACTATCGTTTGTCCGTGTCGTGCAGTGTGTAATTTTGTGCACATTGTCTTACAGTAGTACATTCTGGGGTGCTCTACTGTAAGCGAATGTGTACAAACATTCCAAAACCATGATTATTATCTACTGGGATGCAATAAAGGTATAACTGGTTGTGCTGCTGGCACTCCTCTAACCCCGAACTAAGATTGGTAAGCACGTACGCGTTGACAAGGTGCTCGCTTTCAACAATACCCACAGAAAATAGTCAAGTGTTCTGAGACCGGGAGTCCTGGAAGGCCAATTAGTGATGCCCCTATGTGAAATTAATTTCTTCGGGAATAATTCGTGTAGCGTAATCTAGATGCAAGTCATTGAAAATTCACTGCAACAAAAATTTTTTGATACTCAGTGCCTGAATTTGTTTTCGAAAGGATAATGATGGATTTGGGCGAACAGTAACGCGAGCTTTCACCTCTGACAGACCCCAAGCAAACTGTGCTTTGAATTTGCACAGTAATGATACTATCAGTTGGTGCATTGTGAGAATTAAATTCGGCTCAATTCAAACGCTGAGCGTTAACTATAAAATCACCGTTTCAGACTAGAATCGCATAAACAAAGCGGGGTGCGTTCCCGGATACGACTCCATTATTACTGAAACTTCATAAAGTAGTGCGGGACGCGGTTTATACCCCGTGCCCGGGCATCACCCCTTTACAATGACAACCTAAAATCCCGATACTCTTATTGAACTCCTTCTATATTTAATTTAAAATCCCATTAGATGACTTCCATTTCGTTTACAAGAGCAGAAGTTTTATCGTCTTTTAAACACATTTTCATTAGGTTCCACTGTGCACTATTTGTGATTACTGTAGTATGTATTGTGCTGCCTTTTCGCTGCAACAATGCGAGTACTCGTATCTTGTATGTGTCACTGCTCCCAGAGAAATAGAAAAAGCACTCTGGACCGTGTGCATGTTTTTGCAAAAATAAAATCACACTGTCTGTCCCCTTATCTGGCTGGGCATTTGAAACTTTGTGGCACTCGCAATGTACCCATGACTTCACTCGCTATGTTGTGGTTTCGCTGAATATGTGTGATTGTATGTTTGATGGGATTTGTTGGTGGTTGCAAGCAGATTTTGGGGCACTCATAAACACAAGTATTAATGTAGCTTTTTTGCTGTCGCGTGTTTAAATTATTTATTTTTATGAGTTTTACCTAGTTTTGCTAATCGTTGCTGTTGCTGTTGTTTTTGTTGTTGGTGCAAGTAACAAATCTAAAATTGGCTTAACATTTTGCCAATTTACTTTTTATAGCCGTCATTTGGTGGTATGAATGTTTGCCATTTTTAAGGCAGGTTGTATTTTATTTTGCAACGTCATCGTAGTTGATTTAACAACAGGAAGTTTTGCGATAAATTATTTTGGACTTTAAGTGAGAATTAAGCTAGAATTATTTTCAGTAGGAATATTTCGTAATAAGGATTTTTTTGAACGACTACTGTGCTGTTACTGCAGCTAAATTCGATGTCTCATTGTAACTTTTGTAAGTCCTAAACTGACTTGCGATCACAAAGTGAATGGCTTCAGCTGGACGTTGCAACTTTCTCGTTGGAAATCTTTTGGCAAAATATTGATGGAAAATAGTGGAGCTGTTCTCGTCGGTGCGCAACGTATGACTCCGGTGACCTAAATACACATATGAAATTCATACTTTTGCAAAATTATTAGAAACGGTTGTCATCCAAATGAATTCATGAATTTTTCTAAAATTTTAGTAAGGGAAAATTATCATTTTTAAGGGCTCTGGAGGTGGAAATTCTCCCGTTTCGGTCAATTGTCTCCGTGGTCAACTGTAGGGTACTCTTAACTTCTCTAATCTCATAAGCAATTTGCTCCTATTATTATTTTTTTACAGATTTGGTTGATTTCCTGTCCACATACAAATGACAGGGAACTGTTTGTCTATCTGTCGCATTGTTGTTCTTTCTCAGGTTTTTATCCACTAAACAAGCCTCCAAAAAAAGTGCTAAAACAACAAGATATGGCTGTAATATGCTGTCGTATGATTGAATGCGTTTGACACAATCAATTTTACATACTTTACACACAATCAAATTTACTCGCAATCCTGTTTTCGTATTTCGATATTCATAGACGTGTGTTTGTGAAAATCCGACACCAATTATGATAACGCTCTAAAAGAATTGATGTAAAAAATATATTGATAACCGATTAGCATATCGGCCGATTTGGTACCGATTGAAATTGAAAAGCAAATCTGCGGCAGCGCGCTGTCGGCGGCAAACCAGTCGAGTTGTATATTTCTTCAACAGCTGCTCGTATAGTGTGAAAAGCACATCGACTTCCCTGGGAATGTGATTTTTACGCCTGCTCCAGAAATATTTGCCCAAGTGACAATCAAGCATAAATAGATTTATGAAAAAATAAATTAATTTTTGCTTAAGGTGACCATTTAAATTTAACAAAAGTGGAACTAATGGGAGCAATTAGTGGAGCTAATGTGATAAGTTGGTCGTCAGCTGGCAGGCACAAAGTTATGGGTTGCGTAACTAAGTACACTGTCTTATAAACATCACTATTACACGGTTGAGAAGCATACGCCAATGATGCGTGGCCAAGAGGTTTAGATCGAGCTTAAATAGTTTCTTCCCTAGGCTAAGCTTAAAGACGACATTGAATACTAAGATGTTTATGCGTTACTGAGATTTCTCTTCTGGAATATGCCCAAAGCCTTGCAGTCGGCTTCGATTTTCTGTCCTGGGGCATGGCCGAAGAAGGCCAAAGAAACAATATGTTTTCTGCGTTAACCGCTTAAAAAAGTAGAGGTTTTCTCCGCGCAATTTATTAAAAAAATATGTGCTTCTACTTTGCTTTTCAGTGCTGAAATAAAACCAAAGAAATTTGGTTTTTCAAATTGCGCCCAGTAATTAAGAAAAGCGACGCAAAGGACTGCTGATGTTCAAACATATAGTGGAGTTTAAAAGAGGATTAATTTAAGAAAAGTTTAACTCTCTCCTCTGCTTCGCCATATCAGAATACTGGAAGTTTATCTATGTACATTTTAGCTGTCATCGCATCAATATTGTTATGGGTCGGACACATTGCGAAAAATCCGGGCCATAAATACTCCAGGGATTTTAAGTTGAAGCTTCTGAGTTCTCAAAACAATGAAGTGCTAACGCGATCTGTTTTTCACTATTTCCTATTTCAACTCAACATTTACAGTTCACTAACCTTCAATCCACTCATAACAAAGTGGAATAAACAAAAATAGTTTCTTTCCACTGTCAAAAGGAGAAACCTTCAACACGTTCGTCTGATTCTTTTGTACAAAAACACTTAATAATCGTTAACAATAAACGTCCACTTTGCATTTAAATTGAATTAACAAAGTACAGCTAATAAATAACGGTAAAAGCGAAGGAAACGTTACGAGAGAGAGGAAAAAAATTACCCAAGACGAAGCTCTAATGAGAATGAAAGAAAAAAAGGAAACAATGTAACAAAAGCAGAGAAAATAACAACATCTAAATTACAGACATGTCTTCAACAAAGTTAATGGAGAACTAACAAACCGTTAATACGCCATATTACAACAAAAGCATTAAACCAGCAACAGCAGCAGCAGCAACAACAACTACTAACCTATGAATTCTTAAAGAAAAAGTAAACAATACGGAAAAAAACCAAATACAGTCGTGATGAAAACATATGAAAAGGAGAAGCGACAGTAAGCTGATGTCAGTGATTTGAGGTCGTTAGAAAGGACACGATTCACCTTGAGATTTAGTCATTATATCAGTCAAAAGTAATGATGTGGATTAAACGTTTCATGAAATAATATATTATAACCCTATATATTATAACCCGATATGTTTTGAGTTGGGTAGTGAATCGCGGTCTTGCCCAGCTCCCATCATCGACCTCCTTCGTCTTTCGGTATCACTCTATAGCACTAAATCGTCGGCGAATTAAAATAATTAATAAAATAAAATGGCGAAACTAGCGTCAAATAATGCGCTTACTTAACACCAGAGGCGCTGCAACACTGCTATAAAAATAACCAACGCGCAATTGCAGAGTTTGTAAACACTGAAATTTTTCTGTCATTTTTACTTCACTACGTGTCTTCTCCAATACTCTATCCCTTTCCAAAAAAAAAGAAAAATTTGCTGACTATTTAAAAAATTGTTAGGAGGCGATAGTTGCTTGATGTTGCTTGCAGATGATAATAAGTGAACGAAGGTAGCTCCTGTGAAGACTGTTTACTTTTACTTTTTATAAAATTTTTAAATAAAAAAGTAAAAACAATTAAAAAGACCAAAGTAAATAAGAGAAAAAAAGGAATAATAAAAAGAAACGGACTGAAATCAATATCTAAAATCTCTCCCATCAATTCTTAACGAATCTTTTCATAATAACTGTTCAGGGCTGAGTGCTCGACATCTTTTAAAAATTTCTTTACAAAATGTTCCAACTCATTTTGTTCTTTCGAATATTTTAGTGACCCCACTAACGGCATTTAAATTAAAAAAAAATACATATTTGTAAATAAAAAGGCGGGACATGTAAGTGCAAATATATAATTTCTTTGAAATATATTTATTAACGTCCCAGTTCTGTATTACGAGGTAAATAAGAAGAATGACTGGAATTGTAAAAGCACACGGATTTGAATAATTCGGAAATCAGCTGTTTTGCATTAAACAGATATTTCGCTTTATTCGAAATTATTAGACAATGTTCATGAAAACACATAATAACTAAAGGTCTTCAAACGAATCTGTTCAGACGTCCCATATATAGTACATTTTAATTTGATTGTGGAAAATAAATGAAAACTGAAAGAAAAGTTTAATACAAAATTGTAATTTAAACTACAAATTAAATTTTAATTAGAGAAACCTGCTTCCGAATCATCGTTTATTTTAGATAAAGTGGAAGAAATTATTTGGAAGTGAAACACAGAACAGCTAAAACATTCGAAAATTTCTATTTTCGAATAAAATAATGCTAATTCGAAATACAGAGCAGCACTGTGGATTTGTTTTCAAAATTTTTATAATAAAACAAAAAATCAGATTTAAAATTGTTAAGAATGGAGGCATCGAGAATATGCTAGTGAGGCAAAAATTAAAGTGTTACAAGGGTCCCGAAACGGCTATGGGGCAGTAATTATTTTCTAGTGCTGGGATTAAAATTTCGAAATTTAAAGGATTTTAAAAGTGAACTTTCTCAAAAATAAATTTCAATTTTGTTTCCAAACCAGCGAGATGTCGCACAGCCGTTCACCTCCGTGCTTCAGATACTTAATATCATATGGGAAAATTTTTTTAGAATCTAAAGACCCCGTTTAAGCTTAGTAATGCTAGATTCTTGATTTGACATTCCGAAAGGTGATTTGATGTAGATTTTCGGTCATCGCTTCTCACGTTACTTATTACTTTTCGTTCTAGTTATGCTTCCCCATCTTAACTGAGATATTTTACTTTAGAGGATGAAGTTTCACATTATTCGCTATGATTGTGAAATTTTTGGCAGGATTTGAGAAACAAAAACCGTGTTATTTTCAAACCAAACTTAACAACTGAAAAACGTTTGTGATTTACTTTTACTTGCTTTTCAAAAAAATCGATTTAAAACTTCATTTGTTATTTTTCTAAGCTCAAATCTACGCTTGCAAATTTTTTGACCACCACTGTAAGTATATAAATACCTCTAATAACATAATGAGACGAAGAGTTAGTTTTTGTTTTATTTCTAAAGTGAAATTTTACATAAAAATAGGAGAATAGATTAGCTGCCAAGATTTTCTATGAAGAAACGAACTAAAATAAAAAAAATAACTACAATGAAATCATATAGAAGAAGAAGCCCTAAAGCAAAACAAATCAAAGCCACGTTTTAAAATACGCAGCCAGGCTTTGTAGAGAAATAAAATAAACAACAAAAACAGACAGTACTAAAGGCAGCGTGTTTATGCGACAGGGGCTGAGTAACAATTTCGAAAGTTGTGCTTTGAAGGAAAAAAGAATGCAGCACAAACAAAACCAAATAAAACGTCAACGGTGACAGTTTATTTGGAATGCTGACGAAGTTAAAGTAGTTAAAATATTTTTTTACGGGTGTGTGCGTTAAGTTGGTCAGAAAGTCACATATGCACTTTCCCAGCCAACATTAAAGTCAAACGTTTGAAATATGACGGATTTATTATTTAATGCTAAACACTATTCTCAAACCTTTTTCGAAGACAGGTAGAGCTTTTCGTTTAATATTCGAATTCGAAAAAAATGACCACTTTTTGTTGAGAAAGCTTTGTTTTTAAACTCATTTCCAAAAAGTTATCGTTTGGGAAGAAATCAATTTCACGGGCTTACTGGGAAGTAGCAGTGATGGCAACATAAAATCAGCAATGATCCAAAAACTCATTCGGGTCTCCGCACAATTCAAAATGCATATCAAGCTTTGGTTTTATGAACTTTACTTTTTTAACCACATCAGCGCTTCAGAAATTGACCGCGCTACTCCTAAAATGGGAAGATAAGCAGTAAGAAGATCAGATAAATTAAAGTTGCTCTTACACTGAAAAGAGGAATTTTGAACAGTTAGATCTGCAATAAAAAAATGTTTAAGTCATTGGAACGGCATGAGCTTCTGATTTAAATAAAGCAACATGATAAGTGGAGCCTCTGCTTTAAAGATCCAACATTGGCTCACATGAGGTTATCATCCAATCAGTTCACACGGTCCAAATCAGAGATGGATAAAAGATGTAGGGACCCGATATGAAAGATTCTTTAAGGATATAAGAACTAGAAGTAGAAGATAGAACGGAGACTTTTGATACCCCTGAACTGATTTTAAACTGTTTAAATAAGTTTTGGTAGACGTGCGCCGCTCCAAGTCAAATGTATTGAAAACATTTAGAGCAACTATCTTGCGGGGCTCATAATGTTGGTAAGGCTAGAAGCAGCTTATTTTGAAAATAATTCGCCACATTCAAGGGACTCTCAAGCGACCCCTAAAAGTGATAACACGATCAAAAAATATATTTTGCTTTCTAAAACCCCTATCCCCCCTTAAAAGCTATTTAATAATTAAAATTGTTCGACTGAACGCCTCAGATTTGACACACCTTTGATTGTTCGAATCACAGACGAATACAAATTATTATTCGAATCTGTATTACAATCAAGTCTTTATGAAATATGAAATTTATTAAAAATCTCTATTCTCAAAAGGACTGAAGTAAAAAAGCATGGAAATCAACATTGCAAATATTTAAATTAAAAATATGAATTCTATGAGTAAGCGCAGGTAACGCTTAAAATTATTTGAAAACGTTACTGCATTTATATATTTTTAGTTGACATTTGATAAAATAAATTATTTAAAAACTTATTTTGGCCAAACTTAGTTACGTTACAGCTGTAATTTTTGGGAAAAAATATTCGAATAATTTGTGCGATTATTCGATAGCATATAACGAATATAAATAAGATTTTAATTGAAAAACATTAATAATTCAATTGTTTTATTTAAATACGGTTCGGCAAAAAAGCTTACAAGATTTGCTTAGACATTCACAGAACGAAAGCAGACCTTCAATGCTACACATTTTATGCACTACTGGCACTTAATTTACTAATAAAAAAAATATTACAAACTATATTTTATTTTTGTAAATTAAAAAACGCTAAGTTGGCATTAATGACAAGGCTTGAGGTGTTTAACTGGGTCAAACGTCAGGCCAGGCAGTCAAAAGGAAAACAAACTAAAGCTTTATTAACTAACAACGGAATAGTACCACAAACCATCTGTCATTCGATAACGGAAGCATTAAAACACTGCAACTCTAGAAGACAAAACAAGCAAAAACAAAAGTTAACAAACGCAATAAAATCTTTCGCTGTAATGCCGACGTAATTCTCAATTTTACCTGAACATTCCCACTCAGAAATCTACCTGTTACAACAAAATCAAGCTTGCACAGTAAAACAGGCACAACAAAAACGAGAGCGAAAGAGCTAAAAAAAAGAATTGATTTTTTAAGCTGCTCTTAAGCGCAGCTACGATACAGAGTGGATGGCTGTCACTCTGTATTTGTAAAAACATTTGTTTAACTATTTGTCCGTCTGACAGTTTTTATTGTTCATGACAAAATGCGGTAAATGCTTAAGGGTACCGTTATTAAAGCTACATCGAACACAGCTACATACTCAAACAAATATTCACACTTATCAATATTCCACACACACTCACACTCTGGCCTGTTCTACACTCTCTGCTCGCACACACATTAACAAATTCATTTCATTTATTGCTGCTGTTGTTTTGGAGTTTTTGTAAACGTTAACAAAAGAAGGCCTAAATAGGAAAAATATTTTATGGTTTTACGCTACAACAGCAATAACAACAAGAATTAAAGTAAAGCAATTACCGAGAAGAGAGGATTGGGTGCGATCATAGAAAACCTACAAATGTCGCCCCACCAAACCTCACGCACAGTGGGTATACATATTTGAAAAAAAGTTGAGACTTTAACTGTCCGCAATTATTATAAAAATCTAAATGCAACATTTAAAAGGGAAAGGGAAGCTTCAGAGATTCTGCGGGAACAAGTTGGCCCGTTTTTTGTTCTTGTAATTTTTGATGATATTGAGATTTTTCATACATAATGAAATTATGTTGAGATAGATACATAATGCAAGCGGTAGACGTAGCGCCCCTTGGTACAACTCGGTGCCAATTAAGTTGGGTGTTTTGCCCGCAAACAATACAATTTCGTGTACAACTTAATATTGCAAACAAGTCTTGTTGAGTAAGGATGGCAAATAAAATACGCAAAACCTGGTTTTTGCTATGTGGCAGTGGTGGGAAGTTCAATGCTATTGTACTATTTCCAGTACTTTTTGATTTGCAAATTACCGTAGTACCGCGACGTACTTTTTTCCAATTGGAAACGTTAAATATACTGCAGAAAATATAAGTTCAATAATATACATTTACAAATACAGTTTCAATTAGTTACTCTATATAATTAAAAAAAAAAAAAACTAAAAAAAACATTTTATAAAAATACTATATAAGTTAAGTTTGGTTCCGTTATAAAATCTTGATTTTCCATCACTGCTGTATGAGGACGAACAGCACCCTCATTACCGTTGCGACGGGAATACAACTTGGCAAAGAAAATCAAAATTTTTTTATTGTAAGATTTTATAAGATTTAGACTTCAATCCGAAAACTCGAACAACAGTTCAAAATTTCCAACATATTTATAAAAATTTTAATTTTACAATTACGCATAAAAACATACATTTTTGAATATAAATTTAGCTTTGAATAGCTTTGAATCTATACTTTGATAAAATTCGCAATTAAGTTCGAATTAAAAAAAGTGCTTCTTAGTCAAAAAGCCTCTTTAGCTGAAGCGAATTAATAATTCAAAACGTTTTGAAAGTTGCTTAAAACACATATTTCTATAAAATTAGCTAAAAAAAACTCCTCTAAAAGAATTTATTTCTTATATTTCTCAAGAAGTACAATTTCTCCTTTCGACAAATACACCTTTAAAATATAAATATGTTCTGAAAGCCTATAGACAGTAAAGCCAGTTAAACTTTGTCTGCCTTAGTGCAAGAACTAAAGCTTTTAAAATAATCGGTTAATCGACAAAATTAAAGAACTTCAATCGATAAAATCATAAAAAATTTAACGATATCGAAAAAGTTGCTAAAACTAAAAAAAGGCCCGTTTTTGATTCGACAAAAGCAATGAAATTAAAATTAAGGGAAATCTGAAGATGTTGGAAAGGTTTAATGAAATCGGCAAAACGGAAAAAAACGTAAACAATCGAACTCAATAAGTCACAATAAAAAACCTTTATTCAATTAAAAGCCCTTAAATCAGGGGACAATTTAACCGGTGAAGAGGATAAATAATCGGTGCTAAAAAACACTCAAGCCCGCTGAAAGTCGTTCAAATGCATAAATGCTTCAGTTTTGCATTTCACAAATAACATTTTTAGCAACGAGTATTTTGTTTAATATATTTTTTATGTATTATAATTAGTTATAGGCTATAATAGCGCAGCGAGCTGATGGGTCGATCTACTGCGCAGTGTCGCAGCCAGTTAAAACTATTCTAGACTTGCATAAATCTCGTAATCATTGTAGGCTTTATTTTAACTAGGTTGTCTTGAACTAGTCTCCTACTGCATAGGTAGCTAATTCTACGCCTTGCAACCGCAGAACAATCGCATAAAACATATTCTGATGTTTTCTTTTCCTCTTGAGAGAGTCTGCAGGAATAACTTTCCATCTCACCTATTTTATTCATGTGATAGTTAAGTCTGCAGTGTCCTGTTGACAGTTTGTTGTAGAGTTTAGTCTAATTTCTGCTGAGAATTAGAATAGCCTATACCTACATGCTTTCGGGGGCAGTGAGTCTTTTCGAATGCCTCATGCCTGTTTGGTCTCTCCCGTAAACGAGCAGACGTCGATTTTCTCCGTCGCGTATTAGGTTATTTTTGAAGCTACTGTTTAATCCCAAGAGAGGCGTGTCTGCGCTCTTTTGCCAGATAGTCCAGTGATTTTAAAGCTGCCTGGCCCTCCGAGTGGACATTCTCTAGCACAGGCGGGACCTCTACCTGAAAGATGTTTGATCCATTGCAACTGCTTTTCATCTTGGACGCATCGGTGTATCATAACTGTGAGTGCTGTTCTGCTGCTATATCATTATTTCGCCAAGCGGAGCGTTGACTGATGCTGACTTTAAAGTGCTTGGAAAATTTTTTCTATTTATCTTATCGGAGGCAGTGTGACATGAAGAGTGTCAATTGGCGTCCAGCACCTTGGCATGTCCAGTAAGATTGCCTTCTTTAAGATAAACTTGAATGGGTAGCCTTAAAACTGCACTCGCTGCTGACCTTTTAACTGCGAAATGCAGAGGAGTGAGCCCAATCGTCATTCCTAGGGCAAGAGTGGGTATGTTTCGCCATGCTTCCGTTACACTCAAGCAGGCTATACGAAATATCTCGTTGTGGATCAGCTGAGCCTGTAATTGTTCTACGTTTGGACACCACGCTAGAGAGGCATAGGTAATCATTGGTACTATTATGGTTTTATATGACTACGCCATTATTTTTGGTTGTAGGCCCCATGCTTTACCATACAGCCTTTGTTCTTAAGGCTTTATATGTTGTGTATGTTAAGGGTTTTTTCCAAGTAAGAGCTTAATCTAGTACTACTACTTCAAGCTATTTCATATTCTCAGATAATATTAAGTCTGTGTTACTTAATCTCAGAGCTCCCAGACTTAGATTCCTCTTTCTGGTGAAGTGTACCACATTAGTTTTTTTCGAGTTTACAGAGTCCTTTATCTTGACACCAGTCATGCGTAATATCAAGAGCTAGTTTCATTCGATCGGTTATTCCAGTGTCAGACTTGTCTCTGACCATAACAACCAAATCGTCCGCAAGGCCCTGAACTTCTTATCCGAGATCATCGAGAGTTTGTAGAAGGTCGTCGATGATCAGTAACCATAGGACTGGCGGCAGAACGCCTCATTGAGGACATGCTTTGGTTGACCTAACAATTAACCTTTTTGCCCCAGTTTCAAAGATTAATGTTCTATTTTTAAGCATGTTGAGAACCCTCGTCCTGACCAGTAGGCGTATTCCTTTCCTGATCATCCCTTCCACAAGTCGAAAAGCACGCGGCCTGTTTCGAATGAATCCCTTTCGCGATAGACCTGAAACTAGCATTATGGAAAGCCTCCGTAATGTCAAGCGTTGTGCAGAGAACTAATTTTTTACCATCCAACACCTTTTCGGTTTTTCAAATATTTTCCAAAAAAAGGGAGAACATTTTTTTGGATCTCATGACAATTTTAATTTTGAAACAACAAAAATAAAATTTACCATGGCCCAATATAGACATATTTTATTCTAATGCTACATTTTCTCAGATTCCAGATAATGAGCTTGGACCCCTTCGACACCACGTCGAAATTTCCAATATCGGAATATATTATTCGCAAAACCCATCACCCTCCTTGCTACTAAAACATCAAAAGTCAGTTAAGCTCAGTAGTTTGAGGGCGATTTAAGTACAT
Organism: Phania funesta; assembly: GCA_963932375.1. Classification (NCBI taxonomy): domain Eukaryota; kingdom Metazoa; phylum Arthropoda; class Insecta; order Diptera; family Tachinidae; genus Phania; species Phania funesta. Next base: position 93,575,872 of record OZ010652.1, on the reverse strand, counting down.
CGGTAGTAGAAGCATTACTTAATCGACCCCACTGTTTATTCGCCTTTAAGTGGAACATAAAGACGCTTGACAGGCAATAAAGAGGAGTCATATACGAGTATCTACGAATTCTTCAAAAGGGTGTAGAAAACATTTGACATCAAAATAAACTTCTTTTGTTAGCAAAAATTAAGTCCCAACAAAAATATTTAAAACCAAACGAATAAAAACACGTTTTAAATGAGATCATCTTACAAAATAGGAAACTAAACAAATTTCAAATCTCTTCAAAGGCGGTAGTAACCTTAAAATGTCTTCAAAACAAATCCTAAGAAAATTTATTTCTTTTCAGACAAATTTTTGATATGTGTTTTTTAACAATAAAATTTATTAGTCAACTTTAAAAAGCTCCCCAGTGACTAAGGAAAGGAGAAAAAAACTAGTATTTGTCTACAGGTGAGCGTAACAAGCAGGGATGGAAAATTGAGAACTTGAAAAGTTCAACTTAACAACTGCCTATCATTTTTTCTTATTATATTTCATTAATTGATGTAGATTTTTGGAACGAACCCTTGACAAGTTTGGTCTTTATGTAATTTTTCGTACAGAAACCAAACTTGACAAGGGATGACAAAATCACTCTCTCGGAATATCAAATCAATAATCTGGTCATGCCACTATAAGGTTATGTCTCATGTTGATTGCTAAGCAACGCTATCTTGCTGTAAACTCAAAATCCCAGCGCTTTCGTTTTGGCCAAATAAAAATTGAAACAAAGGAACGATGCGCTGTAACATTATTGCCATCACCACCTTAAGAAATTGGCATTGAGACCACGTATGATTCATAGACCTTACCAATCAGCGAATTTTGACTCATTCAATCAGAAATGAGCGTTATCACTCAACCACTATTTTCGTTAGAAACAAAACTTTGATTGACTTCCAGTTCAACAAAAATGTCACCTTGTTTATTCGGTTGTTAGACTTTTTGTGATATAATGACTCAGCATATTAAGGGACACGTTAGTGCGCCAATCCAAGTTGATGCCTAATGCATACAGTGTGTAAATTACACGAAACCATTCAATGAGACTTGAAGCATAAGGACTCTACGTACTTTGGACAGTTCCGTCTAAAAATTTCTGTCGTTAAAAGTACTTAGATCAAAATGAGTACCAAGATTTTGATATGTATAATACCGTTCCATTTCTAGGCAACTTGCTTTTTGATTTCAGTACTTTTAACGACAGAAATTTTTAGACGGAACTGTCCAAAGTTCTCCGCAGAAAAACAAACAGCACATACGACTTTTTTTAATCCTTTTCCTATAAATTTTTATGTATAAAAAACTACTAAACAATATATAAGTGTATTTTTTAGATTCTTGATTTGATATTCCGACAGGGTGATTGGAGGTATATTTTTGGAACGAATTTCCGTAATTTCTTGTCAAGTTTGGTTTGGAGACAACCCGGTTTCGGCTATGGGCCATCTTCAGTGTCATTTTAGCTTTTAGTTAAGAAATTTACAATCTGTTTAATTCCTCTTTTTTTCATCCAAAAACATTATTTCAAAATTATGGCTCAATGTATTTTCCACCGCTATTGACATCTAATATTTATTTTTAAGGAATATCTAGAAAATTACGAGTAGAAAACATTAACTATTAACATTTCAATTAAACTTTTGCAATAATAAAGTGATTTTTTAACTCTCAGGTTTAATGAAATTTTATTTTGATGTGATAACTTTAAATGCAGGAAAAGTTTTAATTTTTTATTGGACACGACAAGAATTAAATTTTCTATGCCGGCACGCACGTTAGCAACATTCGTTGTCTCGTTTTACTAAGTTAGTGGTGCACTGTAAACAATACTTATTTAACCCATTAATCACGGCAAATGAATGGAATATGAGACATTTTTAAATTTCATGTTTTTGCTTTTTCTCCGTGGGTTAGAACGAATTTTACACCACTTTAACATTTTCTTATTAGCATTTTTTATTATCAGTTTATTAAATTCTTTAAGCTTGCAGGTCTTTTATTTTTTTGCATCAGCCAGTCACTGGTTAGACCCCTTTCAGACCAGCAAAGTTTTCTTAGCAAAGTCTTGAGTTTGTGGAGGAGAGAGGAAAGAAGAGCGGGGGTTGGTACAAAACTTGTTGTACTCGCAAATTCCTTTGGTGTTTTTAGTTCGTAAACCGAATTAATATGGCTGCTCTTTATAGTTGATAAACATACAAACAAAAGAAACAGACTTTGTCAAAGTAAAATTATCCTGTCTGAACACAAGACAAAGTTTAAAAGAGAATTCAAGAAACTTTGTCAAAGAAAACTTTGCTGGTCTGAAAGGGGTCTTAGCAATGACAGTAATCCGCACAAAAATATAAATGTAAAAAAAGGGAAAGTTTCGGCCGCTAAAAGTACTAAGACCAAAATGAGTACCAAGTTCTTTATATGTAGAGAATCATCTGATATGTAAAAGCTAGCTTGTACATGTCAAGAACTTAGTCCTCAATTTGATATCAGTTGGATTATCACACTACCTATAGTGGAATTGTCACGTACCCGTTTCCAGATTTTTCTGAATACTTATTCCAAGACCTACTTGTGTTCCAAATTGCAACTCTCTAGATATAGTGGAAGCGCCCCATAGTACTGATTAGTGAGTCTGTGAATAGTTACCAAAATATGCACTTTTTACACCTGCATATCTCGGACAACTTTTAATGGTAAAACTTGACCTATGAGGTTACCAATATGTATAGTCCTTATGTTTCATTAAAGGAAGCAAAGTTGTGAGATGATTAAAAAATCGCAAATGGTTTCGTGTAATATACACACTGTGAAGTAGAGACGTGGCAAATTTATTATGGAAAAATATTCGGTAAACCAACGTGTTTTAATCGTTAAAACATTTTATCAAAATCAATCATCGATTACTGTGACGATGAGAAAGTTACGTGAAATTTTTGGGAGAAACAACGTGCCAACAAGACGCACTATTTATCGTGTAGTGTATGATCTCGAAGAAAGTGGGACTGTAGCTGATAGGCCCAAGCATGGACCACAACGTAGTGCAAGATCGGCTGAAAACATTACTTCTGTTCAAGAAAGTGTCCAAAACAATCCATCAACCTCAATTCGACACCGTGCTCAGGAGCTTGGTCTTCAAAGAACAACTTTGGCCACAATTTTGCATTTGTTTTCATTTAAGATTCAGTTGACACAAGAGCTTCTTCTAGAAGACTTTCATGAAAAAATCATAATGAGTGACGAGGCACATTTTCATTTGAATGGATATGTGAATAAACAGAATAGTCGGTTCTGGGCAATGGAAAACTCTCAAATTATTCATCAGTCACCTTGCCATCCCTTAAAAGAGACAGTCTGGTGTGCAATTAGGTCAGGAGGAATCAATGGACCTAATTTCTTTGAAACTGAAAACGGCGTAGCGGTAACTGTCAATGAGGAGCGATATCATGATATGATTGAAAACTTTTTAATGCCACAACTGCATTCTTTGGGCTTGGCTAACAAACATGTGGCACATCGCATACAGCCACGATTACAATGGAATTACTGCAAAACCTCTTTCCACAACAAGTTATTTCAAGGAATGGTGATGTTGATTGGCCTCCACGGTCGCCTAATTTGACTGCTCCGGACTTTTTTTGTGGGGATATCTGAAAAGCAAGGTTTATGCAAACAAACCAGAAACGCAGGAGCAACTCAAAAAAAATATTCGTTATGAAATTAATGATATACTGCGTGAAATGTGTGAGAATGTAATGAAAAATGTCTTCAAAAGGGCTCGCATTTGTGAGGCTAACAGAGGCGGACATTTATCTGAAATTGTATTCTATACATACTGCCGACATTAAATAAAATATTTTACGATCCAATTTCTTTTACTTAATCAAAAATTATAAACAAACAAAGTAGTATACCTCTCGGCGAACACCCTGTATATATTTCTTATCCTTCTCGACTGATTCTATTTCAGTATCAAACTTATTGCAATGAAATGATCGTATTTTTTAATGTCTTAAGTATTCCAAGTGAAATGAAAACGTGTGGAATTGTGAAAATACTCGGAATTAATTATTCGAAAACTAGCTGTTTCGCATTCCACATATTTTTCATGTGAAAAAAATAAAGAAAATTCAAAGAACCCCTTTCATATTTTAATACAAAATTGGCGTTTTAACATTCAAATAAAATTTTATTTGAAGAAAACCAAATTCTAATTCATTCCACCAAAGTTTTTTATTCGAAATAAAAACAAGAATTATTCTTATTCGGAAGTGGAATACATAACAGCTGAAACATTCGGAAATGTCCGCATTAGAATAAAATATTGCGGATTTGGAATACAGAACAGCACTGATTCATTCTTAACAAAAATAAGAAAAAAAACATTAAGTTTGACAATTTCAAAATTACTTAATTTTGCAATAATAGGCTATCAAAAAATATATTTATTTAAAATTTAGGGAAATAGAGTATGTGAGAATTTCTTAAAATTCAAAGGATATCAATCATCCTAAGTAACCTTCTGATTAAATCCTAGGTTTTTTAATTTTGATATATTACAAAACTTAGCGGAACTTTATATTGTTAATTCCACTGAAAATTCTAACGTAACCTAATTTAGAAATCTGACATTAACTTACAACAATTCCTAAATTTCAAAGTATTTTCTTAATTTTCCGTCTCTGGACATTAGCTAAGCTCATTTAAACAAGTGTGTTGAATGGTTTGAAGAAAAACTTATTATGAAAAAGAAGTTTTTATTATTTGAACTTATGAAGTTATATTTAACTTTCGAGGAACTGAGGGAATGCCTAAGAGAAGACATACATGGCCTAAACAGTGAAGCACTGAGGTGGATATATGATTGTGCGAGAAACATAAGATTGCTCTAATGTATTGCTCTGAATTAATGATAAAGTGACGGCCTTAATCTCCGGGGATTATTCCTCTCCGTTGTGCCTCCGAGTGCTAAGGAAATATACCTAACAATAGCCATTACAATCATACAGCGAGGTTTGTAAAAGTTTGATTGGAGAAAATCTAATTTAATACAATATCGTAAACTCAAGATTTCCTAAGTCGTGAGGGCCTTTTTATGGAATCAAACAAGCAGTGCAGTTCAATTACAATCGACCATATTAAAATATAACATATGGCAGTACTACAGTTGCGGCATTAAAAGTGCAGAATGTTTCAAGTGCCTGTCCACACATGAAATTTTTTTTTCTGCAATTCTTTAGTTTGTTGCTGAGATTTGCAATTATTCTCTTTTGTTTTTCATACTCACACTTTTCAACTTGAAAAAACAAAAATTCCAAAAATAACATTTCAATGTGTGGACAAGAGTGCGACTTCAAAATAAAATTCGCATGTATGGACGGGGACTAAGTACCTAAATTTCTATAAATACTGTTACGTTTATTACCACAATAAACGTTATTTTGTAGGGTTCGTTTAATTGCAAAATTAAAATACACACTCTTTTAGGATTTTATCAGTACACAGTTTTATTCGGTACTTAACACTCTTATATACAACTCTTTAGTACTAATTGACACTGTACACTTAACACTACTTTTGTACACACATATGTTCACTCTTTGAAATCTCAAAGTCAACTATGTCTTCTGCGGTGGACGGCGCCTTTATATACAGATCACGGCCGCTTCTGGAAATGTCCCGAACAAACGCGAAATTGCGCATTTGTTATATCAGTTGCTGGCTTAGTAGTCTTGTATATGTGTTTGTGTGTGTGTGTGTGTGTGTATCTTTTGTTTACTTTTTGCTTGTTGTAGAAATTGTTTTTTTGAATCGCGGTTTATGGAATTTCTGCTGTGCAATTTGTTTTTTGCTTTGTGTTTATGATATTGCGTATTTCTACATTTTTACAATAGGTAGTTTCACACACCTTTGACTATCACTTTGTAACAATATATTTCGAATAAACAACAGCAACTGATTATAATAGGATAAAAAATATCAGTCAATGTAAATGTCACTTTCATTTCCTTAAAATAAAAAAAATAATACAGACTTCCCTTTTCTACTTTTCCCCTGCAACTGGCAACTCTTATTTGCAAAACGAACAACAAACAACAAAGCCGTCGTAAATTGTAAAGTAAAAACATAAATAAAAACATATTCACTAACACACACCTCTAGCCTAACACTTGTTGTTCCCTGCACACGTAAATGTAGACAAAGTGTGCTGCACTCCTAAGATGTAGCGTCTTTTAGGATCGGCCACACTTTATTCGCTCTGATTTGAACAGATTTTTATAAGACCCTGACTACAAAGTATCCATTTCTTACTCTTTCAGATGATGTCTTGAATTTGGTTTCCTTTCTTTACCTCACTATGTTGGTAAATGATCAAAAGCTTGTAGACAAATGTTAAACAGTCTGTCTGTCGGTTTAAAGTCAAAGCTTCAGAAGTATCTTTGAAATGCAACACTTGAGTGTGTTTTTCGAGCTCATAGTCGAATAATGCAAACTCACATTTCTTTCAGATGCCACTAACCAGCCACATCTGCTGTAAACACACATATTTATTTTACTAACTGAAGAAATCTTTGGGTGTATGAGTATGTGTGTGTGTGTGTGTGTGTGTGTGTGTGTGTGTGTGTGTGTGTGTGTGTGTGTGTGTGTGTGTGTGTGTGTGTGACTTCACATAACAAAAATGTTGTAACAATTGTGTTGTTACCTACTTGTTGTTGATGTCTCTGTTTAATCGGCATTGTTGTTGTTGCTGTTATACTGTATTGTCATTAGGCTTTTTATGCTTTTCAAGCTGTTGCTGTAGTTGTTGTAGTCTAGGAATTATTTCAATCAAGGAAAACCCCATTTTGTACTGTTTTCTATTGACACCAACACACACACACACTACTAAATCCCACATAAGACCGCGTACTTAGGAACAGTCTTTAAAACCCAATTCGTTGAAACACAAACTTATTTGTAGATTTAGCTTTTTTCTATTGCTTTTGTTAACTTTATTTCAATAAGTAAAGGGCACTTACTACTAGTGTCTTCAAGAAAGTAATTTGAATGTATGAATTCATTAAGAGAGTCATGTACGCGATATGAAATGTATGATATGAGGTCAGCCTTGCATATTGCAAACTCAATATTTTGACGGATTTTTAATATGTGTATATGACAGACATTTTAAAATTAAACGAAACTTCGGTTGAAATGAAATGTGCTACACATTTACTGTAACAGCTGAACTGCCGATTTATCTTTTCTAAAAGCTAAAGCAGTCCTTAATATGCTGCTCCCATTTAATCGAAGAGTTGACAGTACCATAGTGTGTCTCTGTAAGGGATTTAAATTCTGAATTGGATCGTATGATGAGCTTTATATACAACTTCGTTACGTTGTACGGTGTCGATCAGCTTAAGCAGAATTTAGTTAAATCTGATATTATATTTTTGATATATAAAACTTTTAATAAAATGTTTTCATTAAAAGTTCCTCGCCTTAAATCGCAGGACTGTGTTTAAACGTATTGCATAAAAGTTGTTTTATTTTCTTCCATAAATGCTTACTCCCGTATTTATACATATATTTACAAAAAATTATAAATCGTAAAAATTGTCTATTATAATTTTTAAATCATACAGATTTTCTATTAAAAAAAAATTTGAACGTATATATTTTCTATTGTGAAAACTTCTACAATATATTTTATATCGTAAAATGTGTCTATAAATATTTATATCGTAAAAATTTTCTATTAAAAAATGTTTTATACAAAATTTTATATCGTATAAAATCCCTATAAAATATTGTATAAATAATTTTAATCGTAAAAAGTTTCTATAAAAATTATAAATCGTAAAACTCCTTGACAAAAAATGTTAAACCTTTGAAATATTTGAAACGTAAAATTGTAAATATTTTTGGTCAAAATTTTAAAACGTAACATTTACCTGTAAACAATTATAAAAAGTGAAAATTTTATATCGTGAAAAAATCTATAAAAGTTTTTCTGTTTCGTAAAAATTTTCTATAATTATTATATACCGTAAAAATATTCTACAAAATATTTTAACTCGTAAAAAATGTCTATAAAATTTTAATCGTAAAAATTTACTAAATAAAAACAGTTTGGCAAAAATCTTGAATCGTAAAAGTTGTCTTTAAAATATTATCACGTAAAATCATAAATATTAGTTATAAAAATGTTACATCTTACAAATTTTCTATAAAAAATTTTAATTCGTTACAACCAGATATACAAAATTTATAACCGTAAAAATTTTTTATAAAAAAGTTTATATCGTGAACACTTTCTATACAAATTGAAATCGTTGCAATATTCTGTGAGAAAATATTAAATAATAAAACTTTTGTATAAAAAAATTAAAATCGGTAAAATATTAATAAAAAAAAAAGTTTACGTCGTAAAAATTTTAATTCCTAAATAATTTTTATACAATTTTATATGGGAATATTTGTATAAATCTTTTAATATCGTAAATAGTAAAACTTTAAAATCGTAGATAAGTTCTAAAAAATGTTATTCGTAACAATAATCAAAAAAAATTTAACGCAATCATTTTCTGTAAAAAGTTTTATATCGTAAAAATGTTCTTTAAAAAAATTAAATCGTTAATCCAAAAATAAATTTTAGGTCGTAAAAATGTCTATGAAAACACTTTTATTGTAAATTTTTGCACATATTTTTATAAAATTTCATAACGTAAATAATGTCAATACAAGTTTTAAATCTATATATAAAAATCGGAATATTTAATATCGTAAAACTGTTCTGAAAAATATAAGACAGTAAATATTTTTGATAAAAAAATTAAAACCGTAAAAAAGTTGTAAAGAGCGTAAAAGAAATTTGTGCATTGCGGAATTCAATCTATCGCTTACTTATCACTCCTTACGATATCACTCCTTTAGCACCAATTGGTGGCAATAAAAACCAGGTTAAAACAACATTTGCAGTCTATTTTTCCCAAAGTGTTTGTTTTTTAAATCTGCAGTTCTTTTAATTCTTCTATTTATATTTTTGTAAATAACTTTAGCTTCAGCTACAAAATATTCCCTCCACAATAATCGTAGTTGTTCAAGAAGCTGGGTACAAGGCAAAGTGCTTGTGTTTTTATATGTATCTGTATCTTGAAGTTTGTAGTCGCACTTTGTTTGGAATTTTACCCGATTTGTAGATGTGGATGTTTTTGCCGTTGTTGTTGTTATTTTATATTGTGCCGCTCCAAACGAAATGTTGTTGTTGTTGTTTGTTGTTGTAATAGTAAATAGTTGTACATTGTTGAATTTGTCTGTCTGCATCTATTGGTGATTGAGTAAAAAAAGGAGAGTTAACTCAAATGTAACTTCAAGTTGTTGGGAGGGAAGAGCGTTTTTATTTTTTTCTTCTTCAAGTAACTTCGTGGAGGGAAATGAAATTGAGGTCAAATATAATTTGTTTCTTTAGGTTTTGGTTTAGGAAGCAGGCATGTGTAAGCTGTACGTAAAATGGAAATTGTTTAAATACGACTATTGCAGACACAAATTTTGTATGAAAATATTAAAAAATACGGGAAACCCCAAAAAGAGGAGGATATTTTCAAAAAATTTTAGTTTTCTAAAAAGTGTTTTTTTTAATGAAAAATTAAATAGATTTTTTCGTAACTCAAACGTAAAATCGTTTTTATTATTAATTGATATTGAAAGCGTTTAATAGAGTGTGGCATGTTGCACTGCTGTCCAAACTTTTGGCTTTGGGTAACAGCTCCACTCGCAAACCTCCACACTTTCAGTGTTATGTGCTCACTCACACGCGCCCGGCAAATTATGTTCCTCCATATTTTTGGTTTAAAAAATCCAATGCGATTTTTCATGGACTAAACAGTTTTTTTAAGATCGACAAGGATGCACTTAAGTGTATCGGTTCTTTTTTAAATATTAAAAAAGATACTTCACTCAATCTGATCTCCTTACTCCTCATCAGTGGAGTGTATTCCCTGAGTGTTGCTCTAAACAAAAAAGTCCGAAAACGGCTAGCATAGTAAAAATTGGTTCAACCTGAAAATATTGGGCAGAAAATATCGAAAAGTATTGGTACAATACAGAAGTTATTGCTTTGTTTGCCGGCAAATACTCCTAATATGAACATCGATGCTCTACTAAATATTACTCATCCGAAAAGTCTTATTTTAAATTGCTCTGGCATATAAAATAATGTCAGAGTGTTTACCGTCGGCACCTGTGTAACGGCCATAAGTTACGGTGATCTTCACTTCTATAGAAGGCTCGCTGGACGATGTAGACCAAGCAGACTTCCGGCTAAAGGAATCCAGTCGCACAGGATACTAACGGCGTCACTAGCTATATGGTAGCAGTGGCCTGTTCAAAATACATGCCGTTTTAATTCCCAACGTGGGCATGTCTTCTTGCTGATCTCGCTACTTTTATCTATCGATATCCGAAGAATATGGGGTACCATTCCCGTGGCTTGTTTGGAGCCTGAAACTCAATGATAAATGTCTTCAAGGTTTGACTAGTAACTAAACGAGCCGTACCGTGGGATCCGATAACGCCCGGGAGGCTAAGTCCTAGACTGATTATTGGTTAGGCGCCTTCGGGGAAGTAACGTGGAGGCTGTTGTTTACACTCAAATGGCGACATTGTGGTACCTGATCGAAGCGACGTTGCAAACCGTCAATAGTACGGTAGGAGAATGGGTGACTGCAAATACATCAGCAAGGATTGAGTTTATGCTCCAATTAGCATTGGGGTTAAAATTGTCACCAATGATGTGTCCACCTGCTGGTATTATCACCGTCGTGACGGATAAGTCGTAAGACAGGTGCCGCCTAAAAATCAAACTCAACCTTGATCCAATTTCATTCAAAACAACTTGGTTACCATCGATCGTTAGCACTACTATTCTTCGTGTTCAAGGAAGTACAGAACGATGATGCCGCCAGGTAATTAATTTAATCCAGACAAGGTTTTTCTGGGAATATATAGCAGCTGCGGCTTGTGGTCATTGCACATTCTGGCGATTTTGCTTGTTCACTTTCTCGCCTCTCAAAATCATAATTTGGATGAAATCATTAGCCACGTCCAACTCTTTCGGAACCCAGTCAGTAATAATTTTTCTCCAAGTCCGGAATGTAAAGAGACTCAAGTTGATGTAACCCAAAAGGCCGAGTTTATGTGGAGAAATAACTCTTTCAGATATCACTGCACACTCCCACGGGCAGCGCTGGGTAATTGAAAGAACTTCCGTTTCGTTGATAAACGAGTGACTTTTCGCCTAGCCAGTCAAGTTAAATGTGTGCGCTGCGTGGGTTCTACTGCATGCCCCCACTGTCAGTTTCAGTTTTACGAGCCACTCAAACATTCGATTCGGATTTGAAAAGATGACCATCTCAATCGTCAAATAACAATCAAATTGATGCTTTTCATTGTCCCAGGTGCTTTATCTGAAATAATTTCTAGCAATATCAAAAAGCCCATGTGTCTCTCTACTGTAAAGAGTTTCTCCAAAACTAATACTTGTGCGAATTATTAATCTTCAAGTTTCATCTGGGCTTACAATCGTTGTAACATCTAGATATTTTTGATCTAGCTGCCGAGAAAAAAAAACCGAAAAAGTTGTTGTTGTTGCGTTTGTTTTTAATTCAATAATACAAATATGAATGAAACTTGGGAAACAGATTGACAACAACAACAGCAACAACACATCCATGAATTTATCCATGTATTTGTAACAATTAACACACATGCATGAATATGTTGGAAATGTTTGATGGCTGCGGTGGTGGTGGTGGCGTTGGATGTTGAGCAACATTTGCGTGCGTGGGGGTTTTTCATTTTCTAACGTCATAATGTCTCCAGTTAAAAGCTAATGCGATTGCTGCTGCTGCCGCTACTGCTGGTGGCTGCTTTTATTTTCAAAATCTTTGTATTTGGTTTCATTTTACATTGATGGTTGTTTTTAAGTAGAGTTTCGTAAAGTATTATTTTTCTAAGTTTCTGTTTCTGTTTTTATCTTTTTCTTTTTGTGGTTTGAAGGTGATTTCAAAATGTGTGGGATTCTAATGACAGTGTTATTTAACGATTGTTTTTGTCTTCTCTAAACATTTTTTCTTTGTGTGTATTTTTTAGTCTGTTTACTATTTATTGTCTTGATATTTTTCTAAGGTTTTGTATTCGTTATTTTAAGCTCCGTTTGAAACTGGTTTTGAAGCTGACTAAATCTTTAATGAAAACAACAAGAAACTTAGAACTTATTTTTTTTCGCTTTGTTGTTGTTGTAATTTTTCCAGTATTATTTTTGCCTTGAGTCAAAATCTATTTATAGTTTTTTGTGTCAGAAGGAAATAGAAGTTTTTATTGTTCTTTTCTATTGCCATTAAAAGTCTGGCAGTTAGTGTTTGCTGTGGTTTTAAAACAAAATCCTTCTTGCAACAGTTTGAGATTGAGTTTGTTCGTTTTGAGATTTATGTAAAAAATTAATAACTATCAATTCACATATTTAATTTGGCATAAATTGTTGGACATGTCTCTGCATGTTCTCCAACAAAACATATATTCTTAGAACCTTAGCAACGTAACCATTTCTCACCTCTTCCCATTAAACTGCTCCTATTAAATGTGTTTTTTTAACAGTCCTCACATGCTCTTCGATACAATTCGGCCAAGTCAGGATACGAATTCGATCAAAGCTTCGCTAGGGACGTTTTATTCTATTAATTTATGAGGTTTGACGGCTTGACACAACATTCTTGGACCAGTAGTTGCCTTAAGTCGGCAAATATTTCGTCATCTTAATGTTCCCACAATCAAATTTTAAGAAATTCGTTAGCAATTCCGACAGGTATCATAACGGAGTGCTGCTGAATCAGACGTACGTATGTCAGATCTTATTTTCTATAGTGAAGCTAACTGGGCGGAGAAGAGCAAGAGTGGGCTTAACACTTCTAACCTCGACTGTGCAAAAATCGTAGGTATCAAGCTTCTTTTAAGACCTGGAATAATTCAAGGATAATTCACTTATTGGGCTGTTAGGCTTTCTTTTTAGGTAAGCCGCATGTTGATCTTTGCACATCACGACTTCTTGAATTTTCTTGCTTTGAAGAATGACTTTTGTGTATGAGCGGATCAACCTTCAGCATTTGGGGGTGACTCACGGCCTGTTAAGAAGACTTGGTGCATTTTATGTAGGCGCACATCTAGCTTAAGCGTTCGCTGGAAGGGATTCTAAAGGAAACAAAAACTTAAAAATAAAATTAATTTTGGAAAACGATCAAAATTTTGTATATGGTGGTTGGGGCTGATATCCCCTGTTCAGCGCCAAATCTAATCCGACAGCCAACCCGACAGTATTGGCTTGAAACCAGAGGTGCTGATGCCACAGGTTTGGCTATAGCTCATTTGTTAAGTGTGATTTATGACCAAGGGCATAGCTCTATGCTAAAGTAGCTAAGCTTGCTAAGCTTTACGACACCTACTTCTCTATTATAAATGAAATTTCAATAGATTTTAAATGACAATTTTGACCCCGGTAATATTTATCTAAGGTTGCCTGAAGGCATTGCAGCCAATGTTGGATATAATGAATTCTGCCAAAGCAGTAAATATTTCCAGCCGCCCCTTGCATTGAGAACACGTTCTGGAGATTATTCACCTTTTTGTTATTTAAAGGTGTCAAATGCTCGCCTTGTTGCTTAAGAGCTGCTAGACATATTTATACACACTCCACACCCGTTGGCGGGATAATAAGTATGAATTAGCTTAGCTCCTCATTATCTGCTGTGCTCGAGGTATTCTTTTTTTTATTAATGTAGGGGGATATCGATGCAGGCCGCCTACTGGATAAGTCGCATTTTAGATTCTCTTCTCTCCTCGAATTGATTCCAGGCAATCGATTTGTAATTTACGAGTACCTTACTTTTATTGAGACTCGTAAAGTATCCTTTACTCTTGACTATAGTGACTTCAGACTTACGGCTGATAACTGTCGACTTTCTTCCTCATCAATAAGTCTCTTCTAATTGCTAGCATTTGTGTAAGTCTTAGGTCCCCCTGGGATTTACATTTAATAAGTGTCTGCCCACGGTACTAAACCGTAAGGCTAAGCCTTATGAATTCGCATATTAGAGACCAAGCCACCTCTTGGGCATATGCTGTCCGGCGTATGCTGTCCCATCATGTTGAGGGAATTTTATAAGAGAATGTTAACTTCTCTCTGCTCAACTTGTTTAGCCAGAATGTTAGCAGAGGCAAGACTCTGTTACAGGCCGCAAACACGAGGAGGTGTAAGACAGAACTTCTGACAGTACGCTCACTTACGGCAAGCCATACCTTTGAGCCTGCCAGCTGACGACCTTGAGGTATTCTTGGAACAATCGGCAACTGAGAAGCAGCGTTCTACAAGCTTTAGTAAGTTCATAGCTAGCACAACTTACCTACGGAAAGAAGTAATTCCAACTTTACTATTAATGCAATCCCAACTCCAAATTTTCACCTGATTACGTAAAAACTCAAAAGCAGATGTCTTTAGTGTAAAAGTTGAGTGAATCAAAGAAAACATTTCATTTGCAACGGCTCCGCTCTCCCTAGCCGCTGCTAGGGCTACACGTAACCAAAGCTTTTGTAGATTTTGATTGAAATTAGACTTTCTTGGATATTACCAGACTGAACGAGTGTGTGTGTCTAACAAAGTAGATTCTGTAGAAGTAGTGTGAAGAAAGAAAGAACGGTACAATTGGATTTGATCTGTCTAAAAAAAATAGCTGACAAATCTAATGGGGTTCGTCGAATGCACTAAGTGTGCCTTACGAGAGTGGCGAGCTCGATGAATGGCGTGACAATTTTTATTACGTAAATTTTTAGCTTCAATCGTGTTCCTAAGATCTCGAATTGGGGTCTTAAGTTTCAGATAGATGTTATCCACTGTCCATTGACTGATTCTATAATTTTTTTCGAAATTCCTGTTACTAATTGCAGGAAACTACAAGATAACAAATGTGAAAATAAACTTTTTATTTTATTTATAAGAAATTGTAGTTGGGAAAAGATGAAACCCTTTTCGAGCATGAAATCAAACAAATACAACTACAAATGATAAGTTCTCCCTCGCACAAACGTGCACTTACACTGTTGGCAACTTGTCTTCATATAAAAATACAATTTCCATGAGAGAAATAAAACCGAAATGATCATTAGACACGACATCCATTTTTGTTGAAAATATTTGCGCGAGTATTTGTTATACTCGTTAGTTACAACAATTACTACAAGTACGAATTACGAGGTTCTTAGGTGATTTGTATCCATAAAAAGTTTGACATAAAAAGAGAAAATAAATAAGGTAGCGAAAACAACAATTTGGATCACGCCAATCTTCAATGAAAACAACACTTGTTTTCTCTAAAAAAATATGAATAAAAAGAAAAAAAAATTTTTTTTTATTTAACAAAATTCACTGGCTTTTGGCCTCTCTTTATGACGCGATCATTTTAGTCTTTGTCGCAAGATTCTCTTAGTTGTTACACCTTCTCTATCATTCATTATTTATTCTCTTGTTAAATTATAGATTTTCTCTTATTTATTAGTTTTTCAAAATCGAATGTTTGACCGTTAAAAAACCTTGCAAACTTGCCTCTTCCCCCCTTCCCCGTGTGATCCAATTGTTTTTTTTTCCTGGTTTGAACTTTACTTCGAACATGTAACTGTCTTGTGTGATTGATATCTCCTAAGCCCCCATTCGACTTTTATTAACTTATCGATCTCTACTCCTTCCCTTCTTATTTCATATATTTAGACGCAGGCACACAGACGCTTTTTCCGGCTTCTGTGACTCATTTGCAATTTTTTCTGTTTTGATTAATTGTATTATTTTTTAAAATGTCAATAGTTCTTGCTTGTTGAACTTTTCTAATCCTGTAATAGTTTTAAAAGCGGTTTTCGAAGTGATATTGTTTAAGACACCTGCGGTAAACAACCCCTTCCACCCGTCAAGTTATCAGTAAGGTTTGCCCTTTCATTATTCTACAAATTATTAACCAAAGTTTTCATCGTGAGGTCGGCCGTCATCGTACTTTCAATGCGCTGGTAATTCGTCGCATCGTGGAGAAGTCATAAGCATGAGTACAAAGGGGATCTGATGTGAATTTATGTGGACTGGGGAATGGCCTAGTGCGAGCGATAGTCCTATGATGTGTTCACTCATTAAACTTGAAAAGGTGTTGGAAGGCTACCTCATGTAGGCTTACTCGAATGGTGCTCAAATATACCGGCGGTAGGAAAGCCATCAAGGTGCTTGAAGCTGTAGCCTGAAGCTGGATTACTGTGTTAGTGACAGGTCATGAAAACTTCAAATATCATCTATACATGATGTAAAAATGTCCAGCACTATTAAATTTAAATGCCATGGATCTAAGTCTTAGACAAATGAAGGAGGTTGACAGTTTCCGATATATTACACTGTTTTCGTTTAATCGAAGTTTTTGGATTATTTAGATTTTAATTTTCGAACAGTCAGTGTGAAGTTAACAAATTGTAACTTTTTCAGGTAGTTAAAAAAACAATAAAAGCAGTGCTATGATTGGGTTCTAGAATATACATAGTGCCAACGACATAATTTGTTTTATTCGTTTACTTGCACCAAACAAACAATACATTCGGGAAGACAGTTTTAATAAATATTTTCTAGCTCGCAAAATTAGAAAAAAAATTCATTTTTTCTATAAAATATGGCAACTCCAAATGCTTAAGCCTGACGTTAAAGGTTGGAGGCAAGAGATCTTTCCCTTAACCTACATGTCACTTTTAATATAAATAATAACGATTCCGAATATGTAATAATGGCCGTTAGTAGTTTAAAATTTTAGGAAAAGGTTGTGTGAAACGCATAAGGTATTAATTTTCTAATTTTATTTTCTATGTGTTTATTATACAACGAGATGAAATAATCCCAAGACTTTGTGCAAGACTTCAACACACTAAAAACCCCAAACTCTGGTTGTCAAGTTTCCACCGAGTTTTCGTAGAACAAACTTGGCACAGTTTGCAATCAGCTGGGTAACATTCCGGACTAAGTTCGTTGTCTCCTGCCTTTTTTTATATGTTCCCTAGCTCGTTGGCTGGATATGACGACAACTTCTGTTTTGTGCTCTGCTAACTCTAGACCCGTTGAAGCTATGATTTTACCACGATAATATTGGCATTTGTTACTGCTTTCGCTTCATTTAACTCAGACGCTAGTGCAATGTCGTCTGCAAATCCAATAGTCTTGACTCCGCATGGTAGATTGAGCTATAGAGTGCCATTGTGTACCGCTTTCCATAGGAGTGGCTCAAGTACCTATTTTTTGAGACCATCATCAGTAACTCGTATATCATAAAAAGCTGTGTAGGTCTCCGAAGTAATCCGAACGCTTAGATTCTGTATAGCCTCCATGAATTTTATCAAGTTTGCAGAATTGAAAAGATTTTTGACGTCTAAGATTTCTCCGACGCAGTAGTAGTTTGAATACTTTCTCTTATTTATTTCTTCTCTTGCTGTTTTTACAAGAAGTTTTGTACCATCTACTGATGACCTAGCTCTTCTGAACTTTCTGAACTTGTATTCCGATAATACACTAGCTATCTTTACTCCCTATTTCAGTCTCTTAGCTATAATACAATTTCCGAAAAGTCGAAAAGATGACGGGTCCTCCGACGGTTTGTTAGCCTTTAACAGCAAGGCAATTTTTTGTCTACTCCAAACGTTAAATGCTTGAAGCAGCTGCGATTACTTCTTTCACTATAAAATGTGGGTATCCATCGAACCCTGACGCTTTCCTGCCGTGCAAGTTGTATGCTGCCTGTCGCATTTCACCGTTAGAAACAGGGCGGAAAGACTGAATTGCTTCTAGTTGCGATCTGTTCTATGGCGGAAAGAGATGAGAAACAATCACTCTGAGTATGGCAAGATCCGTCGGTGTTACCATGCTGCATGATTTTAACCTGTTCGTAACGATTTTGTACGCTAACCTAAAAGGATTATTTTCAAGACCATCGCATATACTCCAAAAACATTCCATTTGCTAGATAGCCTCTAGATATTGTCATTTCGCCAGTACAGACGATTTTCCCGGGTTCATGTCCATTTCCTAATCATTCAGATATCACATGCGTGGGACATTTTACTCCTAAGGCGTTTTGCAGCTTCTTCCGGGGGTCCATCAATTATTTCATTTATGTACAAATGTACATGTGTATGTATATATGTATGTATGTCAAACCCCGCCAAGTATTCAATGTGATATTAACTCATCAAGTCTACGGAAGGTTGAAGAACGGATCATAATTGTATGTAGTTCTCTGCATTCCACATTCAAGGCAAATCTGATTGCTTTACACCTTAATCTGGTGATCTAATTTAAAAGTAAAATTTTATTTAAAAAACTAAAGAAATATTGAAAAAAGCTCATGGAAAATCAACAAAAACTGCTGACTGCTACCTTAGCACAAACAACAAAAGCCAAGAAACACTGCCACAAGAAAAATAACAACTAAAAACCAAACAACAAAAAAATACAGAACGAGGACAATCCAACGCAAAGATGATGAGCCAACAAACTATACGGCAACAACAACTTTAAAGAAATATAATTAAATTGCATTGTTGTCATATTTCGTAATATGCTTAGGGCAGCATAATATTTGGTTAAGAAACAAAAACAGCAACAACAACAACAACAACAACAACAAGAGAAATTAATTTAAAAACAAGAGGAAAACAACAACATGAACAATATGAACGTACAAGATATAAACCAACTGCAAAGGCCTAGAGAATTTTTATTATTTTTTTTATAAAGAGGAGTCAAACAAAAACAACAATCTAAGCCGAAACACACACTCACTCGAACAGCAAAACAAACATAAAATGAATGTATTTTTATTTCCCTGAAGGGGGTGGTGGGTGGTGAGTGCTTATCATAGGTAGGGCATAAAATGTACTAAGAGAAAAACGCGAAACAAACACAAAATGCACTCTGCGCAGAGGACAAAACAATAACAGAGCGAACTATCCACAAAATTAATTTAAATAATGCACTCGCACTCATTTAAAAGAGAATGGAGATGTTTTCTTTGATGTTGCCTATGTAGTGATTTTTGTTTAAAGTATGGCGCTTTTTGCAGTAACGGATTTGTTTGTTTATGCCATTTATCCAGGCAGCAAACCAGTTTCATATTGTCTGAGTCAAACAATTCTGAACGAATGTCTGACTTTGTTCTTAGCGACCTCGTATAGTTTTCTGTCAGACAATAAAACACAACTTACCTGACCGCTTGCTGATCGATTTTGTTTGGATATGCCCAAGGGATTTTATATACATAAGTATACTATATGTGCGTGCCGATATGTCTGACAGATTTCCGATTAATTTCGTATGGATTTGGTTCTATTTATGAAAAAAAGTATGACAACTAAAAATATTTTTAGTTGTATTGTAAAGTATATAAATATGTATATAAATATGTACTATTTATAAAATATATATAAAAAATTATTCTTAATGTTCTACCACTTGATAATTTCTAAAATAAATATTAATCTGTTCAAATAGCAATATAATATTGAACAGCTTTAGTAGTCATGTTATTTTATCTTGGCAAGATCTGGCCTTGGAAAATACATCATGAATAATAAGCTGCTCCGTGGCCGAACCCGTTAACATATAGTTGAACTTATCAAAGGGTAGAATCGGAAAAAGTCAACTGAGAAAATGTACATAAAGATACAAATAAGTACTTACCATTAAGTTTACTCGCATTTAACATTCGATCAGATTCCTGCAAGCAATCTCTGCTAAACTTATCGTAAATTTTTTGTATTTAATAATAACCTTATTCAGAAAAAAATCCCAAAGTTAGCGAATCGAAATTTGGCTAGCAGAAAGGTAATGTGTAATCCATTCTGATTTTTTTCATTTGCTATTTTTCGCAGATCATGCCTGACTTGTGCCGTATTGTCATCTTATTTTATTACCTAGCAATTCATTACGGAAAGACTCACACCGCAACAACGTCTTCAAATTATTCAGATGTATTCCGAAAATCAGCGTTTGGGAGAAACGTTTTTCGTGCTCTACAAAGCACATACGGTACCCAGCATAGAACTTCGGAGCAAACTATTAGCTATTTTTTAGTTGTCACTATGAAGTTGAATATTGTTAATCAAAAAGAGAATATTGACTTAATACTAAAAACTTTACATATTACAGTTTCGATGAAATTAACCAGACAAAGAAAACATCATATTCAAAATCAGTTGTACATGTCAAATAAAATTCGACAAATGGCTGACAAATCTCCTGGAAATGTAAAATTATGCGAGACTTCCAGGAATAAGTTTTCAAATATAGTTCTGCATTGTGTGTCATTCTAAGTAAAAGCACTTGGTCGTCAGCTAGCAGGCATAAAGGTATGGCTTACCGTAACTGTTCTGACTTATACCTCCTCGTGATGGCATCCGGTAGCAGGTTCCCATCTCTGCTAGGAGTCTGGCTAAATACGTCGTGCAGAGAGAAGTGAAACTTTCTTATAAAAATCCCTATTCTACGGTGGAAAAGCATACGCCAGGGATGCGTTGCCAATAGAGTGTTTGGTCTCTAGTATGCGAACACTGGATACCGGTCCATCTCCAGTCTTAATACATGTGTACATATTTTTCTCCATTACTCGTGGGAGTTATATGAATTCTTCGAAGGAACTTCGCTGTTAATTGTCCAAGGGAGGAATCCGGAAGCGATTGATAAGAGTACATTGCGTGAACGGGCCACTCTTCGAAGATACTCCCGAAGAAATGGTTGAGACAGAGGCGCACATTGTTTGTGAATGTGCAGCACTGGCTTAGGAGCACGAGCAAACACTTGTTAAATGCGAATAACATGGACGACCTAACAGGAGACTCCGTGATAAAAAGAAATTCGACAAACTGAAATCAATACCATCAGGGGTGTAAGGGTGAGGTTTAATGCAAGTAAGATAGTCATAAATTACAAATTTGTTGCCTGCAATCAATTCGAAGTAAGAAAGGGATCGAAAAGGGACCCATAAAAGAAGAGGTCTGCTTCGATATCCTATATTTGCTCATTACGAGAGGCAGAACCCTGTCTTCTTCGAAATTATTAAGACTCATACATATGTTGTAGTCGTCTTTATTCACACTTAACGCATTTTGGCAAGGAACAAATTTTTTTGTTTGATGAAAACCCGCTAATTTTTTTGTTGGCATCACATTTGGTGATCAAATATGTATTTTTTCCGTATTCTGATGATTGTTGGCAGAGTACCCAGACTCACAATTTGCCAGGTTATCCCACTACGTGAAGTGTCGTCCAGAAACTGCCAATCGACATATACCTAGGAAGTAGGATCCTTGAGCTTATATTGTGTCTTCCTAACCTAAAACTAACGCATGAGGTTACACATGCGAGGCTGAACAACAAAAAAGTCCCGATGGCCCTTAAAAGATAAGGACGATGACATGGGAGTTGTTCTCCAACCCAAAGCTGCTTTGCAAAATGATTAAATATTAGCTCCATCTGATCGTAACTTTTGCAATTGTATACTTATAAATCTTGCTGTTTTTCAACCTCTTGTGTTAGCAAGCTTGTTCATTAGTCATCAATTTCCTCTCTGGCGAGTAAATTTCATTTCCCTAAATGCCCACAATTGATTCTTGTTTATCTCTGAATGCAGCGTAAATATAAGTGCTTTAAGGTGGCCAGCGGAACAAAATTACAAAAAATGAAAAAGCGGGGCATTTTTATAAACTTTTCCAGGACAAATGAAATCAAATAAACTTCAAGGTAAATTTGATTAAAAATTAATTTTTCCTATATTGTCACGATTGTGTTTAATCAAAAACTAACACAAATTTCAAAAACTTTATTTCTTATGTTATGAATTTTTGAGGCTGTTAATCAGTAACTGTACATCTAAGTTTACTTAACGACTATTTGGATATAATATTAATATACAGATGAATTATGGTTATATATTTGGTAATAATAACAATACAACTCAAACACTTTAAATCAACCATTGTATTTTAATCGCCATTAAAATTGTCCGACGTCTGTCCGATTTCTACCAGAAACACTGAGAGAAAAGTGAGAATCGTATACGAATCGTGTTAGAGTTCTGACACAGAAATGTCTGAAGTTGTTGACACGAATTTGGACAGACAGAAATTTGTATGAAGTCTTTAAGAGCAAAGTCAGATATTTGCCAGAATTGTCTAACTCAGGCAATGTCAGACTGTTTGATTGAATTTAATCCACCTAATCGACTTATCGGCAATTCGTTTAAATAAATAATTTTAAACGCTTAAAATAAAATATGCAAACGTGGGAATTTTGAAAAATGGTATTTCTGGCCACCCCAATGTGCATAGGCATGAGTAGGTGTATGTGTGTATGAGATGTACTTGAGTTTTTGCGCCCCAAAAACAATGTTTAGGCAGCTACATACATACACACACATGTATTTCGGTATGTATGACTTTGTGCTGGGTGTTGTGGAATGAGACACCAACAACAACTTGTTGAGTGCTAGCAAAGTGCCCACCATGAATACTAAACCACTTGGCATTTTATTAAATTTCTTTGATCCATTAAACCGTGTACACATTCATAAAAACGCATCCATCCCATTTACGGTTACTTACGCGATAAACGGTACAAAAAAAATATGAATGAGGAAATAAACTCGAAGTTTAGAATACAAAAAAAAACAACAGCAAGAACCAAAACACGTACGCGGGTATAAGTAAATGATACGTAACAAAATAACGTCCAGTATAAAAGTATTTTTTTCTCGCCATGTCCTACTGCGGGTATTTAAATTTGTGAAGTGAAATAAACGTTGATAAGAGAGGTGAAAAAATCAAGTAAATAAATGTTTACTCAAGTTGAGGGAATTAAAAAAAAAATTGATTTCTGTTGAAATTAATAAAGGAATTTCCCTTTACGCCTTTCCTTGGAAATCGTTGGGGATTTGTCATAAAAGTCATTGTCGTGTTGTTGCTTTGCATGTGTTTGCTTGTTTTACCTTGTTTGAAACATTGTTAGAGTTTTTGCCTTTGGCATCAAATTCGCGCGGATCAAACACAACGAATAATAATAAAAAAAAAAAAAAACAGAACCGTGAGTGTTTATTTTTGCCTCTGTACAAGTACAAGTGCCGGTGTTTGAAATCCGTGCGTGTATGTGTGTGTGTGTAAAATGTATTCGCTCTCCTGCTATGTGCATGTTTTTCTTTATCTTCACCTCCTTCTTTGAGTTATTTCTCCCCAACATCCCTTTCCCAGAAAACTCAGTCACATTCAGCTGTTGTTTCTGTTGCTATTGTGTTCTTTTTTTCATTTTTATTTTGGGGAGGCTCTCCTCGGCTTTAAGTTTCAACACATTATCACCGTATTTGTTGTTGTTTTTGTTTTTAAAGCTTTCGTAACAGCTTCGTAATGACTCGTCAGTAAAATCACCCAACATTGTACAACGACTGACTGACTCTACTATAGGAGGTACATTTTGGGGTCGCCAACGTAGCCCAACAATACAACTACAACACCAACAACATAAACAAACAGCAAAAACAACTACATAATCAAAACGAACCGAACAGAACTTAAAAAGTGAACGAACAAACAAACGAGACTAGACCCAACCAACAATCAGGGACACCACAATAACGTTAGTATTTTGTATCCCTACGTTTCAGTACGAGTTCGAGGTTGTTTGCCGCTGGTGCGGTTTGTTTTTTTTCCAACATATGATTTTTTCTCTTTTTGTTTAAATATGATTTTAAAACTACAACAACAATGAAAAAACTACATATATACTAAAAAAATTAACATTAATTTATGATTTTTTAAAGGAATTTTGCACAATTTACGCTTAAACTCTTTTACTTCTTATTAAAACACAAAAGCAAAGAAATACTAAAAAAAAGTGAAGTGAGAAAGTTAAAAATGCTACAATGAAAGTATCTCCGTAATGAAAAAAAAGAATCCAATTCCATGTGTTAAGTTGTTCAAAGT
Organism: Phania funesta; assembly: GCA_963932375.1. Taxonomy (NCBI): domain Eukaryota; kingdom Metazoa; phylum Arthropoda; class Insecta; order Diptera; family Tachinidae; genus Phania; species Phania funesta. The sequence continues at coordinate 93,551,788 of OZ010652.1, read as the reverse complement.
CGCATTAGAACCAAAAATTAAAAGTAGTTTAAAAGGTTGCACAGCAACAAATCTGCAAATATCAACCTTGTCATCTTCATTTAAATATTGACGAACATCAGAAGTAACTTCTCTGCAGGTAAGAGTTCCAAAAATATATTTACGAACTTAGATACATACATGTGTACGTATATTATGTATTTTTGCTGGTATATAAATAAAAATTTATTCACAAACGATTTCCCAGTCATGCCTCAGTGTTGTCAATGCAGCTAGTTTATTGCAAAGAATTTGTTCATTAGAAAGTTATCAAGTGGCGCTGGGCCAAACTACTGATGTGTGTACTCTCTCTTAAGCGGACAGCTTAGAGACTGACAAATTTGTCCGCTTACGAAAAGTACAAGAAAAGATTAAATAATAATATGAGTTTAAATAAATTTTGAGCCGGCAGTTCTAAAATGGACAAAAAGTTTCTTGTGGGGTAGAAAGTGTTACTGTAAGATGAAAAGCTAAAGTAAAAAAACCTACCGAAATTTTCGGAGTTACAGACCCCCGGAGTTTTTGTATATAACTTGCGATATTTCGAAACGGAGTGCTACAAAATGGATATCAAATGTAACCTCTCATAAAATTTCTTACCCAAATCATAACACATCTCGACAATAAATTAATCCTTTGTGAACCTCCTTTATTGTTATAAGCAATAATATTTTGTATTTAATATTTTAAGGAAGCTTGTTATCACTAAAACGAAGAATACATTTTAAATTAACACAACTGTCAAGGTAAAAAATGCCGAACAAATGATTAATCATCAAATACCCCTCAATGGGTTAAATCTTTTCCGCATATGTCAGATGGTACAAATTATGATTATAAGTGATGGCCAATCGCCATCTCATTTTGAAATAATTTAACTTTTCTTGATAAAATTACTTTTTCCACCACCTAGGAAACTTTTTCTTTTTTTGTATCTGCTGCCCTCAACCAGCTTTGTATTTGCCCCCTGAATTTTCATGAACATTTTTGCAAGATGTGAAAAAAACAAAATTTTTTATGCAAGATATTTAAATCGATTTAAAAGTCAGGAGTTTTAGCTTGGCAACTTGCTGCTTTAATTTCATCATCTTGGAGATGTATTTGAAGATCAGTACGAAACTGAAAACCTTTAAGTGCGCTGTGATATAAGGAAAAAGCTCTTAGTTAAGAAGTAAAAGGTTTTCACTAGTTCAGAAACGTGGCCTTGTGAGCAAGCGTCTCCTTGGATGCAATTACGTTGACATTTCAATAATAAAGTTTTCCATTCCTTCGACATCGACATGGTGGATTTGACTCCGAACTCGATTAATAACATTGGAGAACCGAGCAAGTGCTGATAATGGCTGCTCATCTTCTTCTCTCCAAAGGCTATAGTGATTGGATACATGTTTTCCCCAAGCTTTCTTGAAACAATTTTTGACTGTCTATGGACTCCCTTGCGTCCACGCTTTGTAAATGAAATAAACGACATCATCCAAATGTATTGATATTGATAACTCCAAAGCAGAATTTGCATCTGCCATCTGCAACAAAATATGTTCCAAAAATAACGATTTGTACCAAAACTTAAAGTTTTTTTATCACAACTTGATCCAGGAGCTGACAAAATGCTGTTGACTTTGCTGCGAAAAAAATAACGTTTGAGCCTCTCCAACCAGCCTTAGAATGCCCTAAAGTCGGCATAATTCAATTTCTATGCAATTTCCTTGGTCTTGCCTCGTATAAGTGTGTGCGACAGAGGAATACTTTTATTTCAAGCCTTCACAAGCCATTCGTACAGTTTATCACTGTTATGCAAGCCTTAATCGTAGCTCTGCTGGTAATCAAGTTGGAAGTTTTGCCCGCAAACAATACAACTCCGATGTACAATTTAATTTTTGTCCCTGTATACATAAACATACATTAAATAGTGTTACAATGATGTAAGCTATCCAGTTATGCAAAACTAAAATGCCCTTTGGTATGGACAAAAGTGTTCGCGTACTGAAAACGTAACCCGTTTATAGGTGTCCACTTAAGAGAGCTGTCCATGAAGAGTGATTACACTTTTTCAATACTAACGTACCAACATTTGTATATCAGCTACATTAATGACCTATTTCTGTTTTTCTTACAAATTCTCTGGAGGAGAATATAGAATAGGCCATAAATCTCCTTTAACAAATGCGAAAATAATTCTGTCAGCTCCATGAAAATATTTTACCAAATCTGTAGAGCATAAATAGACGTGTTGGGACTGCAACGTTTAGACCTTCTCTAAAAGTCTATTGGCAGCAAAATCCCATAAATAATATATGGAACTCACTTCTTTACTTTCTCGCAGGACACTACTGAACAGGTCCTTGGCAGGAAATATTAGCTCATAATACAAGTTCATTCCAAACTTCACAAGGGATGACAGAAATTCGTATCAAATAACTATGAACAGACATCACGTTATATGGCTTGGGAATTCACCTGCCACTATTACAAAGTAAAAACGTATAAATCCAAAAAAGTAAATATATTCCCAATTCCATTCCTAAAATTATCCTTGTAGAAGTCTTAATATTTAAAATGTTCTCAAACGGACTTCATATTTTGCTGCTCTTTATAGAGCTACCAAATATATTTTTGTGTCACTGAAGATCATATTTGCCCTGTTTAGGCAAGTTTTCCCCTTTATTTATCTTCGATCCAAAGTGATCCGTACTTGAAGCGTTTAATGGAGCACCGTCTAAAACAGGCCGGGACAGTAACCAAACATTACAGAAATCGCCCGCCTTTTACAAGTTGTACAAGTCACCAAGCAACTCGAATCCCTCACTATGAACTCTAAAGAGCAGTGTACCTTGGAAAGCGAAAGAATTATTAGATATTTCCCTGTCTTCTTAAAAACCCATTGTTAAGTCCATTAAGTTTAAGCATCCGAAATCCCTTTATAAACATACACCAACGTTTGGAAGCTTTCATTCAGATTAAAATCATTCCAGGCGGAAAATACTATTCGCCTTCCTTTTCACATGCGACTGAACTTATTAATTTAAATTTCCAGATAATTTAAATTTTTCCTAGAAAAAATTCTGCGTTTTTATCTGCTAAAGCAAAAATGGCAATAAAGCTAACGTCGTTTTTCTTTTGTTTGAAGAATTTTTCATTACTGATAAAAGGTGAATTGAAGCGACTGAAGTCTTTAGATCTTAATTGATCTTATCGGTTATTGACATCGCACTAAAATGCAAAGCTATTATCGTTTGAACCTGTAAGAAGTTATCATACTGTAATCTGTTAAATCATTAAATAAAAGTAATCTTTCGTGATAAGAAGATTTTGGGAAGTCACTGGCATATTCAAAGGCATCACACACATAAGTCGTCAAAAGTGGCATGCTGCTCTTCCAGATGATTTTGATGAGTTGATTTCAGCGAAATCAGGCTTGGATGATAGACAAGCATGACATCGATAATATTGAGATTTTTCGATCATACTTATTGCGTTTTCGTTTATTAAGTAAAATGTTGCCCTGTTAAAGGGTACATGCTGAACATATGCGTTTTATTTCGGATTTTATACAGATCATAACGGGTAATGCCTCTCGGGGCAACAAATGGAACATTTTTCACAGAAACGAAAACACTTTTAGTCTTTTAAGGTTAGTAAAAACAATATTAATAATTTTTTTTAATTTCACCAACATTGCTAGCATTTTTCACAATAAGCTAAAGCTAAATTCTTAATACTTGTTTTTCAAAAATCCTAAACTGGAAATGATCACATCCAACTTCCACTTATTTGGTCATGTACTCGGCGGACATTGTAAGAACAATGTAATCGATATATGTATGTACTCGTATAAACATATGTAAAACTAAAAAAAAAATTATGGTAAAGAAAATCTAATAATTTTGTTCTTTGTTAGAGTTCATTTAAGCTGCTCCCCTTTTTTCTAACTGCAAGACATACTTACATTGAATCCATATAAAACAGAATATAGGAATAATATGTATAAATTGATCACTGCCGTTTATTCTAAGCATATGAGCAGCTTTTTACATTCGTCATGCAGCACTGATCTCTTGCGGTTTGTGAAACTGAAATCTAATGAATAGGGAGGGAGGCATAAAAGAGGCTAACAAAGAGAAAATAAAGAAAAACTCATAACAATGATCAATGTAATCATAATGAGAAAATAGAAATCATGGATAATTACAAAATGCAATATAAATTCTATTCAATTACTGGAAAAATAGGGATCATTTTTTAAAAGGGTTGCCATTAGTTCAGCGTTTAAGGCATTAAAAAATCATAGCTATGTGGCAATCCTTTTTGATTGAATCATTTCTTTTGATGTTTGTTGATCAACTTGAGAATAAATATTTCCTCACAAATTTGTGTTTTACAACGCAGCTTTAGTGTGTGAGAGTGTTTCTGACGTATGGCCGATTGACCGACCACCTGTTGCAATCGTTAGCCATATACGAGTACATATGTATTTCAATCAGTTTAAATAAATATGTACATACATATGTAGGTACGAATGTAATCAAATAAGTATGCAAATCGGCTTCTTGTTGATAAATAAATAAAATATAGATTTGAAATTGATAATTTTAACTAACATATACATACATATGTACATATTTATGTGTATGTGTTAGTATATTTTAAGAAAAGAAATCTTGTTTCTCATTAATAGCTGCCGATTTTTATGTATGAATGTATGTTTGTATTTACTTTATGTTGTACACAGGTATGCATGTTCATACAATTGGCAACATCAATAAATCATATATCATTAACACACACCTTTTCTTAAATCAATTCTTATTAATAAAAATACTCAAAAATAAATAAGAGAAACCGTTTTTCTTTTGTTGTTGTCAAGAAAGAAGTGTATAACGGTTTACGAGTATGTCTGCTTTTTTTTTTTGTCTGGAATTAAAGAATTCGTAAGCAAACAATTAACAGTAATAATACACAGGCATGGAAAATGGAATGTGTTTTTTACCAATCAAATTAGTACTTTCTACAGTTTAAAAGTTCAGTGCTTTTTAAAATTGTGACACAAATTTTAAAATTATATATCTTTAAGATATACTTTCAACAAAGTTTTTTCATACTAGCTGAAATTTTAGCAAGAACACAATGTCTTCTTTTATATTCTGAATTGACTGTCAATAATGAACCTCTGCATTTCTTAAACCATTGGGATTGGTTTGCGTATAAAAGTGGTCACGAAACGAAAAGAAATGCGTAATTAATGTAGGGGAAATTTAAAATATTGTGCCATATTTGCTTAATTTGTAGGGACTTAAAATCTGTATCTTAAAGTCGTGTAAAACCAAGCTATCTTAGGAGCATTTCTAGACAAAAAATTTAGGTGGCCGTGGCGATATTTCTCCGGCTTTTCATTTAATATTTACGTATGATTTATCGTTAAACTGTGAATAGCTTCATTATTCCGCTCCAGATAATATTTACTACATGTTTTTCTTTTAAATTCAAAATGGCGGCCATGGGAGGGCAGCAGCAAAACTTACAATTTATCAAAACTTTTCGTAATGGATATCATATGAATGAGCATAGAAATAAAATGTCTACGACATATCTAATCCAACTTTTTTTATTTAAATTCATAAGATACTTATGTATGTACATTATATTTTAAGTAGTCTGATAAATCCAAAAAGTAACAAATGTAACTTTTTTTTATGTACTTTGCAGAAATTTTCGAAAGTTTAATGTCGTCGGTCTTTCGCCTGTAGGTTGGTTTTTGGAACCACAACTAGCTACATATGTATGTCCATTTTCAAATCAACCCAATTAGCATTTCATTTGAAAAATATTATCTCAGTGGATTTGGAAAATTTTGCATTCTCTGCGTACTAATATTTCAGCATATGATATGAATCATATGCTGATTGCTCTGTTGAGAAGTAAACTTCAACAATTTCCCTATAAAAAATTTATGCTCAAAGAAATTTTACGGGCCCGTTATATCTGAGGGTGAATTGGGGTAAATTTTCATTTATATTCTTACAAATATAGACCTTAGTTTTCCTAAAATATATGACAGAAATATGATATCCAATTTGACTTTACTGACCTTACTTTGAAAGTCAATTAAACTATAATTTTTATATATATAAGCGGTCATATCGTCAACAAGTAATTATTTCGCATAACCAAAATGTGAACAAGTTGAGGGACAGAAGCCTAAAATGTTATCCTCTTAAAAGTTAAAAAAACTGCACGGAGACTACAATTCTGCAGGCTCACACAGAGGCTGCTAAAAGTTTTCCGGAAAGCAATTTTCCTCCATTATTAGTCCATCATGCGTTGATAATGTTTATATTACAGATGAAACTGGCTTTTTCTACGAAGGGCCGGATTTCAATAAATATGTTTATTCAATCGGCGAGTACAAACGACAAAAATGTTTTCGCTGCAAAATCGTCCTATTATATGGCGCAAAATTCAATAAACTAATAAAATATATATATATATATATATATATATATGTATATATATATATATATATATATATATATATATATATATATGTATATATATTCTTACAACACATAAATTTCATATATACATAAAAAATTGTTTAAGCAAATGTATCGCATATAAATAAATATTCGTTATATAAATAAATATTCGTTATATACAGTATTTGTGGTGATTCGAAATTGACTGTGATTGATAAACTTTTATAAATTTATGTTAACACATTTTCCGAAGCATTTTGGAAACAGAAATACGCTAACAGCTTAACAACTTAAATGTAAATTGTTCAATTATGTTGATAACTAAGCACAATATGGTTGTTATTACACTGTGTAAATGCAGTATGTTTCTCTTGCAAAGAAAAACGAAATAATGCAATTGTACTGAATTTTCCATTCCTGGATATGCAAAAAGAGTGGACACATAATTGGTTACACCTAGTCACTTCGTCAGCGCTGCCACATAATATTTCCCGACACCTGAAAACATCTACATTTTAAAAGTTATTTAATTTGAAATTAATCAGGAGAAGAGCTAAAATTTTATCGAAAATTATGAGAATTTTAATTAATTTATTAGGAATTTTTAATAATTAATTTATTAGGAAATCGATGTTTTGCCGCGACATCAACATTTTAGCGCCAGTCTGCTAAATTGCAAAAGTAATCAACACTTTGGAAAAAATCTTTTATTTTATTAAACAAAAATCTTCCATTAATCTAGATCATACTCCTCGGCTTTCTAAAAAGTAAGAGAATTTTTTTTCTATAACCTTATGGGCCATTTTTACAACTTGCCGATAAAGTTACTGTTAGTAAAAGGTAAGTTTAGCTGATGTGAGGAATAAGGTGGCATGTAACTGTTTTCGTTATTGCAACCTTCTTATAAAATAAAATTAATCTTCAAAATATGACATCATCAAATACAAAAACCTCACGTTAAAAGTTAAATGTGGGATGATCTTCCCGTTAGCTTATCGGACAGATTTATCTTAAAGTACACTCTTAATAACCATAAACGAATTGGCCGATAGCATCCTACCTTTAACTATCGGAAAGTTGTAATAATGGCCCTAAAGAAAATAAATTAAATATTAATTTATATTTATTTCTCAAAAATCTTTTGCTATTTTTTTTAAACTGTTAATTACATTCGATTATTCACAATTAATATAACTTATTTATTCAGGCTTAAGTTCCTTTATTATTATTTCAATTAAGATTTTTTTATATTGTTAATACTATTATTTTTATAGAACGATAAAACAAAGCAATTTTGATAACAAATAAACTCACGGGCGAATTCAAAGTATATCCGTCCTCTTTGCCGATGCCAAACTTCATGTAGAAAAAATGCACCGGAAATGGCGTAACATTTGTTATATGGAATTTGACATGCAATAAATTCAAAAAACTACTCAGTTGCGCTATTGAGTTTACCTGTTTGGTCTATCCTGCGGTAAAGAATATAACAAGTAAAGTTACAATGGGGCAAATTTCGTTTTAACCCAACTGAAAAATTATCCAAAAATAAGAAAAATATCATGATGGATGAGAAAAATATCGTGATGATGTTTGCAATAAACACTACGCAGCAGAAAGACAAAAACAATGCTTGCTGATGACGCGTGTAGCGGCACAGAATATACATACATGTATTTCATTCTGCTAGTGTTCAAAACTTAACTTTTTCAGTATTCTATAATATTATGGTATTAATAAAAATACATTTTTCTTTCTTAATTGAAACCATAAAAAACGAACTTGAATCTAAATAAATTGGTTATATTAAATAATAAAATTTTCAGTTCGATAAACTCATAAAACAAATAATTTGATTATATATTTTATTAAACATTATAAAAATTAGTAACAAATGAAGTTGGAGACGCACTATGTATCCGAGTGTGTATGTATGTGTATCGGCTGGTGATATCTACATTTCTGTGGGGAAATCTCGAAAAATCGCGGAATAGCTAATTTCCCGTCTGGCATCCCTATTGGCAACTATAAATGACGGTCATTAATTAAAAATAATAAATATCGAACTTCATGCAGACATGCTCATACTTAGGAACATATAAAAAAAATTTATAAATAAAAACATGTGTTGAGTAAGTATCATGAAGTTTAGAAACAAAATACTTATTCCCATAATCACTGCCTACAACAGCAACAAAACAAAATTAACGTGTCACAGAAGATACAAAATGCATAAGAAATCAAATGTGTATGTACGTATGCATGTGTGTGTGTGTGTGTGTGTTTAGATATAGAAGAAGCAAATAGAAAATAAAAAATATAAATATAACAAGTGTCACACAGTAAAATGCATGCGTTTTTTATAGTGAAATTGATAAAATAACAACAACAACAACACGAGTAAAAAAAAAAAATAAGACAAATTTCATTTAAATGTCAACAATTCAGCAGACATGGGAGTAATTCATTAACTTGACTAGTTAACCATCAATTTCATTAGCATTGAATTAACTACAAATAAGTAATGCCAATAAAATTGTATCATTATTCCCAACAATAAAAAGGTTGAATTATTGTTTTTGTTAATAATTGCCCTTTCTCTTCCCTCCTATTCTCAGTTCTGTTTGGCAAAGGCTAAAAAGAACCCGTATATTTGCTTTGATGTTAGAATAGAAGACTTCTTCCCCGAGTAAAAATTATGGGCAAGGGAAAAAATTCCCCCGGGAAAATTTTGTGCTGAATATCTTATGGCGTTTCTCCAATAAAATGTTGCCTTGTTAAAGGGTGAATGCTTATTATTTGGAATTTGATACAGATCATAATTATTATGGGTAAAATCTAAAAAAACACCACTATTTGTGGGTGTAAACATATTTTGAGTATAATAAAAGGGGAAAAAATTTTTAAAATTTTTTCTAGAAAAGAAAATACCATTAATCTTTACTTTATTTGTGCTCATCATACTCCATTTGATAGGTCGAGGCGTTAATGTAACATTTTTATGGACGTTCGAACTTAATTTCTTCATAGAAAGCAAATTTGTCTTTTTGCTGAAAATATGCAAAACTTAACTTTTTGCCCCGAAATGTATTTTGGGCGTGAGGAATACGTCGCACACTGGGTTCGATCACCTTCAAAGTGGCGCTAAATTGATATTTTTTAGAATTAAGCTTTTTTTTTTTTTTAACGGTTATTGGGTGAAAGTAGTTAAACTTAAATATCCCTGTCACTTACACTCGCTGTAGGTCGCAGCATATTTTTTCTGCGGTATACTTTCAAAGTTGGTAAAATTTGCATATTCTTGCAAAAAGTCAAGTATACATTTCCTCAAAACTTTCAAGGCTACAGTTTTATAATGGAACTGTCAACTGCAGATCATTTAGTTTAGGATTAAAAAAATTTTAAAGAAAAAAATATCCGCACAAAAACATAAATGTGAAAATAAATCCAAGTTCCTAGAAATGGGATGGTATTGTACATATGAAGAACTTGGTCCTCATTTCGATCTCAGTACTTTTTACGGCCGAAATTTTTGGATAAGAACTTGGCCTTATTTTCGGAGTCCTTTTTTCTAAGCTATTTTTGTTTGTTATGTATATAAAACTTCTTTAATATAAAGCTTACAGACGGTGGAGTTATAACAAATTTCAGCTCTCTATCTAGAGTGGAAGTGGAAATAAGAAGGAACCCTAATCCCCCTAGATGAAAAGTGTACATTTTTTCATTAGGTATTCTCCAAGGCCTACCTGTATACCAATTCAGCTCTATAGCTATATTGAGAGTTTCCCATACAAATAAGGGTGACCCCTAACCAGAATTATATTTGGAAATCTTGTATAAAGTAACATAAAAAAAGTTTTCTATCACTGCAGTTCTTTCTACATTCCTAATCCGCAATATTTTACTCCAATGTGGGAATTTCCGAATGTTTCAGCTGTTCTTTATGCCAATTCCGAAAAATTTCCTTAGTTTCATTTAGGAAAAAAAGCTTGGTGAATTGAATTAGAATTTGATTTTCTTCAAATAAAGCTCTATTTAAATATAAAAGTGCCAATTTTGTATTAAAATTTAAAAGGCTTTCTTTCAGTTTTTATTTTCCGAAATAATGTTTAAGATGATTACGGGAAGTCTGAAGAGACTTGTTTGACGACTCTTGCTGATTAACGTAAGCCAGCGACAACATCTGTTTTCATAAGCATGTTCAAATTTCGAAGAAAGGAAAAATATGTGGAATTCAGAACCATCAATTTCCGAACTGCTCAATTCTAAGAGTTTTTATATTTTCACACGTTTTCCTTCATTGCGGAATACATAACAGGGACGCCCTATATAAAAAGTACTCTTCAAAAAGGTCACGCAAAAATTATTTCTAGTACATATATTTTTTAAGCGAAATTTTTTTTTAAAGAACTACATTTCTCAGGCAACTATTTTGATATCTTCCTTCAAACATACACACATACATAGTTTTGAGTTGTGTTCCAGAATATAACATTTGATAATCTATGTTTGTAACGGCCCTGCACAATTCCAAAAAGTATCTTTTAAAAATTCTGATTGATCAGAAATTAACGATTATTTCGTTAGAACGCAGTTTTAACATATTTTTGTTTCAAGGCTAAAACGCAATAATATTTGTTACCACATTTCAGTCGTGAAAACAAGTCATGTGCTTTCGGCTTTTGAAGTGGGGAAGATGATAAGTGACATTTCAAAACACATGTTTCTAAAGCCCGACAACAACGCGGATATCGCAATTACAAAACCATTAAAACAAATTGATGTTAATGTACGGAAACAAGAATTAAACAAAATTCAAATATTAGCTTTTTATTAATTGAATTTCTTTCATGATTGTTGAACGCCAACGAGCACCTGAAATCATGCGCATATATCCATACATATGTGCATATGTAATTCGATTGTGTGCATCTGCGAACGATTATTACTTTCCGATGTTAAAGATGTTGTATGTTTGTAGGTCAAGGTCATTAAAATATTTTCGATGCAAAAATAAATCAAGTTCATTATCAAATTATAATAAAAACAGAAACGAAAACGGCGCGCTTAATTAATAACAAAGTATTTAAGTATTTAGCAAATTTTGTTACCAGATGATTGTAAGAGTCACAAAAAGGGTGACACATTCACACAATCAGCAACAAGACTTTTCACACTATTAGATTGAGTAAAACGACTTATTAAAAACTCAAATAAAATGAGAAAGTGCTGTAAGAGTGAAAAGAGTGAAATCTGATAAATATACGGATGGAAATTTGACAGTCATATGGCTGTCTCCATTTTTTAAAAATGTTATAAACGGTGGGACTTTTCGCATTATTATGGTTGCGTTTTTACTGAAGCAAGCGAAAAAAATATCAAAAGCTGCTATTGAACAAATTAACAAATTGACTGGTTCGCCGCCGACAGATATTTTTTTGAGCTTCCCTCGGTACAAAAATGGCCAATGTGCTTATTGATTATCAATGTATTTTGTTCATGGAAAATTATGACTTTTTTCATAAAAATCCAAATATAATTGTTATTTCTTATTTTTTTTTTTTTATTTTTTGGCAGAAAAAATTATTATTTCTTGACTTTTTCAGTCAGAAATAGTTGTTATTTCTCGATTTTTATATTTTTTAGCAGAAATAATTATTTCTTGATTTTTATTTTTTTGCGGAAATAATTATTTCCTGATTTTTATAATTTTGCCCCAAATAGTTATTTCTTTTTAAAGTGCATTTTTCGGGAAAAATACAAATTAATTATTATATAAATGGAATGTAACTTACTATACCAGACTTTAAATTTTCAGAAAAAACACTTATTTCTGCCCAATAGATATAAATCCAAATTTAATAATTGTTTCTACCAAAAACTAATAATTACTTCTGCCACAAAAAACATAAAAATTAAAATCAGAGAATAAAAATTATTTCTGCTAAAAAAATCAAACATTTAAAAATTATATGATTTTGATTTGGTATTCTGATAGGGTGTTTTGATGTAGATTTTCGAACGAATTTCCGTCATCCCTTGTCCAGTTTGGTTTGGTGACAAGACGGTTTCGGCTATAAGCCATCTTCAGTGTCATTTTTCGTTCTGACACTCAGAAATCTGCATATGGTTTTCTTCAACTTTAAGTTAATATGATGCAAATTGTGTTCTTGACATGGTTCTCCGATTATTTGTTGTGCATATATTTGTTTTCTTTGAAAATTCAGAAATTATTATTATTTTCGGTCAATGATTTTGTTCACTCTAGTGCTGAACATTTATGTACTTCTTATACAACTTTATTTTGCCGTATCTTTTCAAAAATAAATATGTGTATCAAAAATTTGGACCGCTGATATTCTCAATAGCCACCGCCGCCGATACCTACTCGAAAATGATCGGCCATAGCCGCCGAAAGTATAGTTTCGGCTTCTTTCTCTTCTACTGGCTCGAAGTAAGCAACTACGTCATTTTCATTTTATTCAAGTGAGATAGTGTAGACACAAAATATAATTAGAATATTTTTGAATATTGGCAGACAAAACAATTTGTATTAGTTTCCTCTCTGCAAAAATCCAACGAAAATCGAAACACTTGTAGAATAGTGTGAAACGCCCTTTATTCGTATATAACCTAACAACAACACCAACCACAAACAAGTCCCAAATTAGAAATAAATCATTTTTAAATGCCATCTTTAACAAACTCAAGAGGTAGGAAGCAAAACAAAGACGAAAAACAGAGAGAAGTGTTTATAAAGGAACAACAAAAAACAAACAAACAAAGTGGAACACAGACTCAAAATTAACTTTTCAAATAATTCACACACGATTACAGAACACAACAACGACAAAAACACACCTCTAAAACATTTAATTCGTGTGTTGGATGGACGAATTTATTATTTTAATTGTTGTTAGAAATGGTTAAAAAAACATTTAGCAGCTGATGAGTGGATGGTTGGAGGGATGGACAGTTGGACATTGTTGTGGATTTTGATTTCACAGTGTCTGTAGAATGTTTGTAGGCAAAAAGTAAGAGATAATAAAAGAACAACAACAACACGCATAAACAGAAAATAAAGGTCAGTGACCAAACAATGTTTGTTTTGTAATGAAATCATGGACTGTGGACAACAACAGCAGCAGCAACATAAAAAAACGTGGTCAGATACTCTCACACACTAAATTTCTATAAAAAAAAAAAAAACAAAGCAAAAATAATCAAAACACGATCAACAGGGTACAGTGGGAACTACAACGAAAGGAATGCAATATGCAAAGTACTTAAGAGACTGACTGATTTGAAGTAATTTAAGTGTTTTTGTTTGTTAAATTTTTTGTTTTGTTTTATAATTTAAAGAACATCAGTAACAGGAAAGAAAAACCATGCAAAACACTCATAAAGTGAGCAGCAAAAGTCAAGTTTCTCAAAAGTTACGTAACTATTTAAATAACAGCATCTTAAGTAGGGAGGCACCCGATACCGATATATCGACGATATTTCAGGTTTTCCTATATATCAGTATCGGTGATATTTTATTGCCGACACAGCGATATATTATCTCCACGGATGCATTCGATACCGGTATATCCGCGATATTTCAGATATTCCAATATATCGGAATCGGTGCTATTTTTATTGCCGATACAACAATATATTACAATATGTATCGCACACAAATCAAAAAACCCAAAATATTCTTTAGTTGACGAGGCAAGTAAAATAAAAACGGTTACTGTTTTAGATTTAATACATTATACATTATAAATTTTATTTATATTTAGTTTCAGTTCATACATATCGGTATCGCCGATATTTTTATTTGAGTATCGGTATAGCATCGGGAGAAAGGTATATCGATCTATCGCTAAACTTAAGTCATAGTACCACTTTTAAACATTTTGAATTTTGCTAGTGAAAACTTATTAAACGCTATTTTCAACCCATTAGAATTGTTTATTAATTTGACTGCGAGCTTTTTGCCGTTTCAAAATGAAATATAGACCGAATTTAGAGGGACTAATTTCGCCAAAAGAGCTGTCTGCCGAAACATGTCTAATCATTTATTTGTTCAACAAAGGGGTTAACGTGCACCTAAGTCAAGGGGAAAGGACATATTTGAAAACTATTGCTAAGTCTGCGAAAAAATCCAGCGAAAATCGAGTAAAGTACATTTAAAAAACCAACGATACTTGTAAAATAAGTGGTTTAGCGTGGGGAGTACAAGGTGGCATCATAATCCACAACTACTTGTGTACAACGATACTTGTAAAATAAGTGGTACAAGGTGGCATCATTATTCACACGTTTTTGAATCACATAACTTTCGAACAAATACATATTCATATGTATGCACTTAAGTATCTATTTATGTGAGTTTTTATTACAAAAAATACGGACATAGAACTTCGCTCAATGCATCTTCGCCTCACTCTTAAAATAAATAATGTAGTTATTAAAAGCACAGTATCGTGATTAGACGATGTACCGGTAAAGTTCGTTTTTTGCTACTTACGAAATTTAGATTTTGAAATTGTTTTTGGAATCTTCTGGTTTTCTATTGCATTTTTGAACATTGGTTAATTACCGATTTTTTATGAATTTTTGATTTTCATTTCAAATTTTCATTTTTGATTTTTTTTTTTTTTGTAAAACTTTCACTTTTAAAAGCTTGTGAATTCCGTGGTGAAATTTCAAAGTTTAGTGAATTACGGTTTCTGGTAAATTTTTTTTGCACAATATTTGTTTTTTTTTTTAAATTTTGTTCTTTTAATTTGGTTTTTTATTTTTGCAGTGAATTATTTCTTTTAGTCGAGATACCGATTAGAAGCAAAATGTAATTTTTTTTTAATTTTTTTGCTTACGTGACTTTTCGAACTTCCCTCGTAGTTATATGAAATGAAAAACTGTTCCCATCAAGTACCACCTGTTAATGGACTACTGTCATTTTGCAGTAAAATCTCAAAATGTGGTTAATTTTTTTTAATTCAGATTTTTCGGCAGTTATTTTTTTTTAATTTTTTTCAGAATTTTTAAATATTTGGTCAATTTTGTATTTCTGGTGAAGTTAGAAACTATATATTCTAGTTTTTCGGTGATATATCAGTTTTTACGAGAGTTCGGATTTATAGTAAATTTGGCATAATCAGTTGGTTTCTTAGTAAATTAAAACATGATTAAATATTTAGGTCCGTAACTGATCTGACGACATCGGGTAAAATATTTCCATAACTAAACACGAATAGGGTTGTCAATTATAAAACATGTGTTCTATAGTTTATTAATATGCTAAAACCAAATCTGGAGTTTCCCACTTTTCTGGAGTTTTACTTTTCACTTTATTTTTCAGGACTGGATCTTTTTACAATTCTTTTGAGTGCAGGTACGTTAGTGTATAATTCGCCAGTGTGATATACAAACAAGACACAATTTGTTTACATAAATACTGAAGTTAAATTCTGCTCACAAAAAAATCTATGTATATTTAGAGTTAAACAAGAAAACGATATTTTTAAGGTTGGCACTCCCCTTTCCGGTATTCTTTGCATTTCACTTATTACGAGTAAATCAGAGGGGGCGCCAACAAGGTATAGATACGCCACTGTGTAGAATTGTTTTTTGTTTTAATATATTTCACCTGTACAATTTTACTTGTACTTTTGAGAAATGAGCCACTAGTTACATCTTGATATTCATAACTTTGCAATTATGTTGTAAACCTCGTGCGTACCCAGTCATAAGCACGAATTTATTCCACACTAAAAAGTGTTACCAACTCCGGAAACAACAAAAAGGGGGGAAAGTATTCAACAACAAAAATAAGTGTAAAATGCCAAAACAAAAGTTCTTGATAGTTTCTTATTTTGTTAGGAATGTATTTCCAAGGAAAAATATAAAAAGGGTTTACCCTTTTAATTATAAAATAATTTTTGAATTAACTTTATTCTAGTTTTTTGACCTTTATTATTATTATGCTTGTCTAATTTTTCCGAGCTCCAGGTCATCAATAAAATCTTCTTTATTATAAATTATAATAAATATTAATTTTATTTTCTCCAATATTTCGCTACGCCTTTGTGTAGCATCGTCAGGAAATAAAATAAAATAAAATTATATTTCACAATTTGATTTTTGTTTTGAAGTTTGTGAAATATAATTTTATTTTATTTTATTTCCTGACGATGCTACACAAAGGCGTAGCGAAATATTGGAGAAAATAAAATTAATATTTATTATAATTTATAATAAAGAAGATTTTATTGATGATCTGGAGCTCGGAAAAATTAGACAAGCATAATTTTTGAATTATTAAAAATTTCTTAGAGTTTGGTTTAGTCTTATTTTATAAGCATCGTAGGTATTCATTTTATTAAAAGCATTTATATGTAATACAGCATTTGCTTGTTTCATCATCCAACGTATGTTTTGCACAAGTTCAGTAAGCTAAATACCCTTTCGAAGTCAACTTTGCTGCGTTCTCTAAGGCTGCTTTTAAAGATACATGGCCTAAATTGCTGCGAAAATATATAACTTGAATTCGATATATTTGTATGACATTTTGTTTCACTATGTTGCAATAAGTAACTGTCTTGCGCCTTGGAAGCATCTTTTTCTGGCCTTAACTATATTTGTAGTCCCGCAAACTTTGTTATACTTTGGTCGTTTCATGTTAGAAATCAAGTTAATTATAACAGACAAGTATTTAAATATTTATTAAATACATAAGTAATTCTAGATTTAATTTTCCGACGGGGTGTTTCCATTATCCCTTGTCAAGTTTGGCTTGGAGATAATCGGTTTCAGATATGGGACATTTTCACTGTCATTTTTCGTTCTGATTCAGAACTTCTGTTCAGAATATACATAGTACCAAAAATTTATATTTATTAAATAAATGACTTTTAAATATTTATTAAATAAATTATTACTGACTCTTGTTTGTGTTTTTGACCTGGCTGAAAACTTCAGAAAGCCCCAAATTTAAAAACTACACAGTTGTATCAACAATTTTAAAAGCGCCCAATGAAAAATTTGCTTCAAATTTGCAATTTCAAAAAAGAAAAACGTTGGAAAAATAATCGAAAGCAGCAAAGTGGCAACACTGCCGTTTCAGTTTTCACACACATAATAAAAATGGCTTCAGCCCAGGGTATACGTATGTATGAATTAGTATTTACTTTTCGTTTTTGAAAGCTTTATGGTTTTCAGGCAGAAGAAGATATATTTTTGTTTTTAAAAACTTACAACGTTTAAGGGAACCTCAATTAGTAATCGGTAAAAAATGAGAAAAACATGTTTACAAAAGTCCAACAAGAAGATTGAAAAACAACTTAAAAAGTTCTGGAGAACTTGAAAGACGTCATTGTCAGTTTGTTTTGAAGAAGAAAAGAAGAAAGATTATATCTACTACAAGTATTTGTAATCACGGGGAGTTTTATTATGTTGTGAATTTTTATTATTTGTTTAACGGTAATTTGTAGTACTAGTTCAAGTCCACAATGTCTGACTTCTCACTCAACTTGACTCTTTTAATTTAAGGGGGTGATTTTCTCTTTTTTATTCTCACACACAAAGTATGATTGGGTGTGTGTGTGTATTTGTTATGTAAACATGTTGTATTTTGTAATAATATTTTTATCATTATCAACTTTGGTTGATTCTTTTAGTACATTTTTATATCCCAGCGAACTTATTGGTGGAAAGAATCTGCGGGAATTGCAAAGTAGTGAAGTGCGGGGCGATAAAGTTGATAAAAGAACACAAAGCGATGATTAAGGGGTGTGAATTTTTGATCCGAGTATAATTATTTTAATTCTATTATTTTGTATCTTCATATAGGTAAATTGAATTAAAAAATGGAATTCAATTTTACATCCAGAAAAAAGTAGGTACTAAGATTTAAATCTCGCCAGATCTAGACTATAGTTTATTTTCCATGATTTTTTACGATTATTTGACGTTCAACTTTCAGCGGCGGCTGTTACCATGCCTAGAATTTAATTTTTTGATTGATACTGAGGCTTCCAGATCATTGCAGCGTTTTACATATAAAGATAATGGCAGTAAGAGGTTGTTAATCGGTAAAACAGGAATATCATAGGAACAAAACCCAGTATCAGTTATTGTGATAGCTGAACCGTTATTATAACATTAAAATTATCTTTCAAGACAACGAAAACAGTTCTTTAAAGTCAATCTTCTTTTAGATTTATCGAGATCGCTTAAGCCCCATGGCGGCATACTGCAAAATTATAAGAAAGTTTTGATACATTACGGGTTCTACTGGATTTAGAATGTCACAGCAGATAAATATACACAACTATTCTTACGTGTAAGAATTGAATGAATCCAGAGAGTCCTTAAACAAAAAAACCTAACACCGATAACCTCGGACAAGTTACCAAATATGGAATACACATAGAACAACAACGATATAACATCAGCTGATACAGGCGAATCACCAGGATTTAAATACTGTGTGGAGACAACAACAACGCGAAGAAACCACAACCATAAGTAACAACGGAAGCAAGTAGTTCCAAAAAGAAATCCTAATCATAATATGAAAACAACAGAAAAGATCTTTATAGCTATTGAAGTATATACTGGATCCTTAAGTCCTCTACAAGTTTCGAGAAAATTAGATGACTATTATAAAAGTGTTCGGGTGGTCAAGGTAGAAATTAGTATCGAGTGGAACGTACGAGTAATAAAGAAGCAGACGTGTATTAATGAAAATAAACTCTAAATTCTCGATTTGATATTTCAGGGTGATTCGATATAGACTTTTAAAACGAATTTCCTTTATAACTTCAAGTTTCGTTTGGTTGGCTATGTTCCACATTCAGTGTCAGTGTTTGTTCTTGGATCAATCCAAAATTAATGGTAAACAAAAATATGTATGTGAAAAACATCGTTTTGCGAAGTGTTTATAATTTGTATATATATTATTTTTTTATAACAGCCGGTGACAAGTAGTTTGTTACATCATGTTTGAAATCTTGGTATGTAGAAAATGTACATTTCTTTCTGCTCAGTAGCCCCGCTATAAGAATTGTGTTGATAAATACTTTTAGCTATCATATCTATGGGTCTAATTAGGTTGGATAATTAGCACGAGACTCAATAAAAGATGGAGAATCATAAATTACAAATCGGTTGCCTGAAATCAATTCGAGGAACGAAGGGGGTCGATATCCCCTCTGCATTAATATATGGATTCGATAGAAGAAGACAGTTACGACTCATTTCATGACATACACTTAGACCAGTGATTCGGTTTATTTACGTTTTCCTGCCAATTATAGTTCTACAGCATTAGCCTTTGAATGAATCCCATTAGCCTTCACATTAGATTGAATGTGCAAGGGTCTAGAGCAGGTACCGTGTTAACCGGTAACAAGCCTTGAGAACTCCCTCGTTTAATTTTTGAATATAAAATATTGCATTCAAAGGAATTACATTTATCAAACTCTTTTGTTAAGGCCAATGAAATTTAAATTTTTATTTGAAACTGAAACGTCTGCTCAAATTTGATATCAAATAATAAATGCATTTGTCAACGCGTTGATTTTGTGTTTGTTGGGTTTAAAGGCCTGTGCCTGAGCTTGCAGTTGTTTGTTTTTATTTTTCACTTCAGTTTCTACCTGTTGTCAAGTTAAATATAATATTATTATTTTTGTCGTTGTTGTTTCTTACATGTGGCAAAATTATTGTTTTCCTTTTTATTTGGAATTTCTTGTTAGTTGTTGTTGTGTTGAATTTTTAGATTTTTCACTAAAGTAAGAACCCCTTTTCTGTTGCATTTCTTCAATGATTTTTTGCCACATGTTCTGTTGGTATTTCAATGTTTTATGTTCTCCTCGCATTTCTCATCGCTCAGTGTTTAGGTGTGTTTTTATTTTAACTAACTTGGTTATGACTTCATTCAATTCATTCTAGCTAGAATTTGTTCCAAGAATGGTTCACATAAAATTGGAACACACTATCTGCATAACTTTTAAATATAACAACTTAAGAATAGTATTTTTCTCTTAATGAAAACAAAATGTAAATACTAACGGCCATATTCATAAAGAAATATTTTGGGTTTAAAATACACTTTAGTTAACAAGCTCTGTGTTTTAATTTTTATACTGGCAACACCATCACCTTTTCAAGCATTTATCCGGGTAGTCGACTCTATTATTAGGTTTTTATTGTTTTAAAATAAATTAGCTATTGTTTTTTAATAAAAATTCATATAAATTGTGTTATTAAATGAAATTAACTAAAATAAAATGAATAACCAAGAATCCACGGCTTAAAATTTCATAAAATTTACTAATCGTTAATTTTACGAGCCATTTCTTTTTATGTTTGTTTTTAAATTTAACTAAATAAATGGTGCCAATAAGTACTAATTGCTTAATATATTAATTGATTTCTTGTATGATAAATTGAGCTCAATTAAGGCCAGCTTCGCTCAGGCAATTAATATGAAATTGTCCACAATATTCCAGTACTTTCCACGACATTCCACAACATATATTGGCAGTGTCTTATTACAAACGACAAATACTTTCCGATTACCTGATATTTGGAACAATTTCTTGTTTTAAGGAGTAGTCCAGGAATTGAAAAATTAAAATTTGTAAATGCAATTTTTACTAGTCAAGATAGTGCCACTACAAGTATTTGCTACCATAAAGATTTTTCGTTAAAATTGTAATAAGCAACATGAAGCGGTGAAAATCTTTAGATGCGAATAGGAACTTCTGAGATTTTTATGGTTGCAATTATATCCAGGGAATCGATATACACTGTAGGTAAATAAATAAACTAAATTTTCTAACAAGTTTTCAGAATTTTGCAAAGAAAATTTAAATTATTTCTTATAATTTGCACAACACAAGATCAGCTATGAAAGAGTCGTATAGCTGTAATAATTTTCGTTGTTCTCAGTTAATATGTTTCGAAAATGGTACGTCTTCAGTAACGGCAGAACTGCGGTACGTTCTTCCTACAAAAAGTACCAAAAAAAAAGAGCACGATGCATTTTTATTTAATGGATAATGCTTGTTTCTTTTCAGAATTACAATTACATACATTTTGTATGCAACGCGAAATGCCGCCAGAATAGACGCTTTTTTAGTTTTCTGAATGCCTTTGGCGCTTCTTGTTTCCAGCAGGCAGCGTTGCCTGATGTTTATAATTAAGCTGTTAAATGGTTGTTAAATAACCTCGCCGTTTGGTCTTTTGATGCCGTTCGCCGACACCGATTCCAATTATAGTCTAATGCCGATTCTTGTACAATTTTCGCTTTTAAATAAACTGCAATTAAAATACATTTTATTAATATTATGTAAAAAATTCACCACGGTTCACTTGTTGGAGTTAAGCATGTTCCACCCGCATTTCGTTGATTGGGACACCTTTACCGAAATCTTTAGTAAAGCTAGAAATATTTTGTATGTAAAAGTTCGTCAACTAAATGAGAGTTGCATTCCGAAG
Source organism: Phania funesta (assembly GCA_963932375.1). Classification (NCBI taxonomy): domain Eukaryota; kingdom Metazoa; phylum Arthropoda; class Insecta; order Diptera; family Tachinidae; genus Phania; species Phania funesta. Next base: position 93,529,802 of record OZ010652.1, on the reverse strand, counting down.
CGTAAAATGCAATAAGAGAACCCAATTTTTACTTTGTGATTTCATTTGTTGTTTCTTCTTTTAATTTTAACAATTTCATTAACAGGGTAATTCTTAACAATTAAAATGTTTTAATATTCTCAGTGAGGGGAATTTTAATTAGACTAATTGTGCTTAAGCCCTTCTAGGTTCAAGTTTGACTAGTGACAAGTTGTCAGAATTTCTTGGGAAACAAACAATTTTAGGGAAATTTCCTCCACCCGGGTTACTAGCATATTTTTTAAAGATCGTTTGTTTTGCAAATTAGAGGCGCGGTTGCAATTGTTTTATTAATTGAATCTTTTTCAGATTCAAATAAAATTCATTCAAAATTCTCAAGAATCACATTACTCTAGAGCGAAGCAGATTATATGTCTGTATTTTGGATTAAGTTTTACAAAAATTCAATGGCTGCCGTTAATCGAGCTCCGAATATCATTCTACTTAGTGGCAAAGGAAAGCAAACTAAAACAGAATAAAATTAAGAACATATTTTGTGTTGCTGTTGCGGCTTCAATATCGCACTTTAGGTTTTTCAAATAATTCTCATTTTGTTTATAAATATATGTGCAAAACAAGGGATGCTGCTAGTGGCAGCAACCAGCTAAAAAACTTTACCATCAACCAATTTTGAAATTGGAACTTAGAAGTGCAATAGCAGTAGAAATTCTTAAGAATTATTTTAAACATTTTCTTCATTTTAAATAAAAAATACAAAAAAATAAATTCTGCTATAAAAACAGTTTTATAAAATTTGTAAATTTATTTACGTTTTTAAAACGTTATTTTCAAAATTGTCGTTATCTTTTAATAAATGTAAAAAAGGAGTCTAAATAAAGATAAACAATTCCTTATCGCTTATCACCGCACCGCTATGAGCAAACCAAGCAACCAAACAGCCAACCACCCAAAAAATAAAAGAACACAAGGTTTCTTATCTTCACGGCAATGAGAACACAAAATGTACAGTACATTCCAATATTTGAACCTCCACTTATCAGACAAACCTTGTCAAGGGAATAAGAAAGGTAATTTCAAAGGCAAGAAAATAAATGAAATACTTTTTATTAATAATTTACCCCGATAAAGCTGGCAAGGAGAGACACATGTAGAGAAAATTGCATGACAATTTTATTCAGAAAATTTAAAATTTCAAAATCCTTAGAAATCTTTAAACTCATGGTGACCTACATTTGCTTTTTGTTAAGATTTTTTCTCTACTCGTTTATTTAAATGCACATGATCAAGAGGCCGTTGAATTGATCTTTCTAAACATACAAACTGAAAATCCACCCACATATAGAAAACATTTTAAAAATAAACTTTATTTTCGGCTGAAATTAATTTTATTAATCATCTGCTCATGTATTTTAAAATATTTCTCTACAACATCCTCCTCCTTGAAAGTGTGCGATAAATAAATTAGAAAAATGAATAGTAAAAGTTATTTAAAAACCCTCATCCACAAATGAGAACAACACATGCATTTAACGCAACATTTGGTCTTCTTTGCCTCCCCCTTCCAAATGCTGCGAATTCCTCAATCCTCATGCGACATCATCCTCTGTGTGGTGAATATACCATATTTATTCTTTTTTCTACTCAGGGCTACAAAAGTATACAATTTATATAGAACTAATGTTGTAACCCTGATTAGAAGAAATCATAGTTTATTTTTTATATTAATTTTACTGGGATTTCTTTAAAGTTTATTTCTTAAATACAATATGATATAATTACCAGGGTAGACTAAACTGGTAAACCCACCAGCGCAGCTGAGTACTTTTTTGGGACTTATTGGTTGTTAAATTCCATATAAAAAATGTTGCGCCATTTCCGGTACATTTTTATATATGGAGTTTGACATCCGCAAAAATGCCAGAAATTCTTTGGATTCGCTGGTGAGTTTGCCTGTTTAGTCTACCCTGATAACTACAATTTGTATTTTAAGTCAAATTAACATTCCCTTTTCAAAAGATTTTCTATATCCGGTGTTGTCAATTTGGCGCATTTCAGATGGCTTCGAAATGCTCTATTTACTCGTACGTACATAAGGGTCTTATTTGTTTTGCGTTGAGCAACACTGTCTCAAAATATTTTTAAATCACAGATGGGCAACGGCGAATTTAGCTGTTCTTCTTACGTATGCTAAATAAACTGATTTTCCGTATAGGACGGGTCGACGATCAGGTGCAATAAAGCCAGCTGTGTGTGAAGTATAAACGAAATTCTTTGGTTGTTTAGTTTTCCTTGAATCCTCCCGCATACATTGGTCTAGATTATGTTGAATTTAAGGACATCGGTCCATTGCGACTCATTTGCAAATACCTGTGACTCTAGAAACCCCCACAATAAAACGTCACTCGTACGATATTGATGACTAAATTGCCCAATCCCGTCATCTCTGCATGAGATAAACATACTCTAAAATTGTTCATGCAGAAAGTCCGTTCGCTGTGTGGCATTAGCGCTGTGCTGCTGAAGCCACATGTCGTCCGCCACCTTTTTTTTATTTGGTTCAAAAGAAATTGATTAGCATCGATCTGTACCGCTCGTCATTGCTAGTGGTGACAACGTTGTTTTTGAAACACGTAACTTTTGTGGATGTTTTGCCACCTGGGTAACATAGTGCGGGTTGCCTAGCGTCTGCTCATATATGGAAATTTTGTCAGATATAAAATGTTGGTCCTGTTCCTAACGACACTCAGCGAGTGGTATAAATTATACTGTGGAATTGGCATCAGTTGCTGAATAATTAACAACAGAATTGGCTAGAGCCGCGAAAACAACATCGACTCGTCCTACTAAATCTCGCTTAATACACAATGAATGTATGGATAACGACATCAGCATTTTTTGAATGGTTCAATTATGGGCGGCACGGCAGGAGCAGGTGTATCCTCAGTCGAGTTAAACTTGAAATGTAGTCTACGTCTCGGTGAGTACGTATCCGTTTACCAGGCCGAATTGCTTAGGGTGCTGCATGCGTTGGGTAACCTGCTGGAAAGTCGGGTGCATGCAGGCAAGATTGTCATTGCACTTGACAATTAGTCGGATATAAAACGCACGAGGCAAGTGAACGTGTACTTCAAACTAGTGCTGGAATGAGGTGACGTTGAGGCGCAGCTGGATATTAAGCAGCAACTGTTTAATAACGACATATGTATTTGATCAATTTGGCCGTACAGACTCATAGCTATTGAATGCAATCAATATATAAATTAATAAGTAAGTATTTTTACAGTTTCGTGTATTCAACAGAATGTTCGGCCGCCACTTGACGGGCACAAAGGTATGGCTTGCCGTAACTGAGTGCACTGTCAGAAGCTCTGACTTATACCTCCTCGTGATGGCATCAGGTTCGTGTCTCTGCAAGGAATCTCTAATCCGCGGTGGATGCGTGACCAAGAGGGCGCTTGCTTTCTATTATGCGGACTCTGGATACCAGCCGATCTCCAGTTTTAATACAGACTCACCCGTGCATGTGGAGCTCTGTGTGGGTGTTCGGACATTATTTTCTCAAGTACAGAGTTGACTTACGAAGCCTTGCAAGAGGCGGAGAGGTTAATCTCTGCAGGAACGCCGGTGTTTATTGACCAATGGAGGTATTCTGAAGAAATGGACAAGAAAACCTAGCTATGGGTGGTCGACTCAGTCTCCAAAGACACTCCTGAGGAAAAGGCTAAGACGTAGGACCACAGGCAGACACTTCTTAAATGTAAATGCAATGGAGTACGTAGGCCTTGCATAAATTCTAGCTATTACAAGACTCCTTGGTGAGAAAGAAGATCGTCAGTCACCAGTCGACAGTCTGAAATAACTACAGTCGAGAGTCAAGGCTAGTGGTATCACGAGACTTGAATGAGAGTAAGGTAGTCGTACAAACCGGTTGCCTAAAATCATTTCGCGGGGAGAAGGGGGTCGAAAAGGAACCCGCAAAGTTAGCGGACATCTTCGATATCCCCCTACATTATAATATCAAAATGTTCAAATTTAAAGGTGGTTTATCGTTATGTGGATACCCTGATTAATATAAAAATCACCAGTACTAGTTCTCAACTGCAAACTTTCTTTACCATCTTAATGCGCTAAATTAGCGTTAAGTGTGCTTCAAAAATCACTAGTACTATTGATTATAGACGGATACTAGTACACTCGGACCCGATTGTGTGCTTCCGAACCAGTTTAAATCCCCGCAAGTGCCCGAATCGTGGTCCTGTTACACAAGAACTCTATCAACCTGCAAGTGGTGCCCTTGAACTACTTCAAGTACTAGTAGACATCAGCTTTAAAAACCCTAACCCCGTTTGCACTAGTGTTCTAGTAGTAGTACAACTAGCTCTTAGACACTTAACGCTTACTCTCCTGCAGGGTATATAGAACTCATACAAACGTACAAATCATCCAGTAAATTTCATCATAACCTTAAAAAGATCGTTTTAAAATTCCATGCCTGATCCAGACAAACATTTACATAAATCGTGCTCTTTTATTTTTGTTTCACCCAGTTTCTTTTTTGATTTTTTTTTTACTCTGCTTCGTAATAATGAGTTCGTTTTTTATTCTTTCACTTGAACTTATTTTCAGTAGATACATATGCGTGCATGTATTTGTTTTCATTTAATTTGTTTATCAATTTTACGGCGGATGCCTGTTTCTGTACTCGTTCATTTACGATCGCTATAGCGAGAGATCGTGCGAGGATCGTGGTCTTTGAGTGTGTACATAGATTTGTTCATATTTTGATTGGTGTTGTTTGTGTTTTGTTCTCATTTATATATGCAGGTACGTAGATATTTTTTATTCCTAATTTGTAAGTGGTGTGGGTAATTTAAAGCTGAGAGGAGGAAGAGCTTGTTGTATTATTAATATGTATGTGTGTATTTGTTGTTGACAACCACATAAATTTCTCTTAACACTAAAATTAAAACTTTCGGCTGCCTACTCTGCCCTCTGCTCGCCTGTTTTATTCAATCTTCCTTGTTTAATATGAAAATCGCAGCGATACCGAGTGTAAAAACACGCACACTCGCTCACAAACCAAAAGACAATAAATAGCAACAGCCAAAGGCTGCCTGCCATTGCCAGGCGAAAGCATTTTAGTCAATAAGGCAGCAATCAAGTCAGGCCACTCAATTCAGTCGTATGTATTGTTTTGAATTCCCATTCGAGTACAAATACAAAATATATTGTTTTCTATCAGTGATTCTTAAGCGGTGACTAGGTGCGTGTTGAAATTATTTTGAAAATATTGAATCGTTTTTTACGCAATTACAAATTTGGTTAGAAATAAAAGAACATGGGGTTCTATTGGAGTTTTATTCGAATAAAAATGATTCGTTAGTTACTAATCATTAGCTCGACGAGGTTTATTTAAGTTCTTCTTTCAAATTATTGCATTGTAATAGTCTCCAAAAATCTAAACCGTTGCCAAACATCATTGAACAGGTAGACCTCTCTTTACATACATAGTTATTCTTTTTGTTTAAACAAATTTGTTTTTCCCTGTCATTTACATAAATTCCGAATTTTGAACATCTCTTTTAAATTTCGTTCGTTGTTCAACGGATTGTTGCAATTTTACTCGCAAATTTCACTCTCACCATTTCTAAATATTTTCAGGCATAATTTCTATTAATACCGACGACTAAATTTCGGGCTTCGGTTTAAACATTAACGGTGTGTATATTAACAAGTGTGCAAGGAAACTAAGAACTGTTTTCAGAAACTGTTTTTGTTGGCCCTGATATAAAAAAGGAAAACGGTAAATTTTACCAAATGCTCTTAGCAATTCATGTAGGAGCAGTATAGACGTCATTTACAATGCGTCGAATATACGTCGACGCCATCTATGAGCTTCGAAAAATTAGGTGTTTCAATGTCAATTCATTTTTTCAATTTCCACCTGGAATACTTTGAACATTAGTTAGCGACATACTCCAATGAATGAGGCGAAAAATTGAAGAAGAATATACAGCAAGAGTATTAACTCTCTTACAGTCGAAATATGCTCGATATTATTTGATAACGAAATAGAGTTACCTATAGCTACAACAAAAATTTATTAAATAAATACTTTCTTAAATTCCCAAATTTGTCTTTGCCGTTCTTGAATAAATATCAAGGCTCACGATAGTGCGTGTGCTTGCCAGATCCCAAAAGCCTAAAAACTGGAAAACGTAAAATTTTTGCTGGATTTTAGAAAAAAAACGGGACCATTTTTAAAATGCACTTATTGTTCCAAAAAGTGAAATTTTATTACATATTAAAAAAAAAACATAAAAAATAACATAAAGTAATAACATAAAAACACGTAAACATAGCAATAAATCGTTCTGAGATGGGGAAGAAAATGAAATGTTTTAAATTATTTTAATTAGTTATTTGCAAAAGTATTCACTTGTTTCCAAACAGCTGTTTACTGTTGTCAAATTACTAGTGTTGGACTTAAATATACAATTAGCAAAAAATGACAGTGATGATACTTTATAAATTGTCAGTTATGTACAAAAAATGGTACTAATTGGAGTTAGGAAAAGATATAATCTTTAGTTGTAGTTGTAATTTTATTGTGTTCAGAATGCAATTTTTCTGTAACTAACTTCTAAAAACTAACTTCATTATAAAAGAATATAAAATATGAAAAAACTGGACTGATTGCATTTTTCCTGAAAACTGGACCAGATATAAAAAATGGAAAATCCAGGCGAATCCAGGCCATCTGGCAAGCCTAATAGTGCGCCAGGGCAAGTTCAGGCCTAATGCACACAGTTTATATATTACACGAACCCATTCGTGCTGTTTTTACCCCCTCATAAAATCCGGGTTCGTGAGATATTTTAGCACTACGTGTGAAAGAATAAGAAATTAAAATTGAAACATATTTCAAGTTTTGGCAAGATGATAATTCAGCTTTGGTGTCGTTAAAAGCTCATAGTAGAATTTGGTACCGTGAAATAACTCCCAAATAAAATAACTCCCAATGCAATAACTTCCAATGATATATTTGCACCCGGGCATTGTTTAACTGTTTAACCTCTATTGTATAATAGGTAATCCCCGATGAAAGAGGTTCTTAACTTTGATATCATACCATATATCATAGATATATGACCAAAGGCCGGCTATACAGACAATATTTTGTTAGCGAAGCCGGTGTTCCATATACCATAGAGAGATCAATTAGCCATCCCGGCCTGTGTAGCCGGCCTTCGGCCGCATGGAAGGGTTTAACCTCTATAGTATAACAAACCCTGGCTCCGCTCACCAAAAGTTTCCTGCATAGCCGGGCGGAAGGATTTTATTCTCTATGATATAACAAACACCGGCTTCGCTGACTAAAAGTTTTTTTTTAGCCAGAATAATGGAATAAGTCCTAATTAAATAGCTTCCATTAGGTGACTCCTAATAATAGCTCTTTAATTAATTAAAACGAAATAACTTCTATACCATACCTGAAGGTTGAAGGAGGAAAATATTTTGTTAGCGAAGCCGGTGTTCGAAATACCCGACCGAAGGCCGGCTATACAGAAAAAGTTTGTAAGCGAAACCTATAATTTGGGACAGTTATAGCAACCGTTATAATAATATTTGAATAAACTGAAATGCAATTTTAGTCAATTGAAAGAATTCCCAATAAAAATGACATAACTCCCAACAGAATTCAGTTAGGAGTTATTTCATTTGGGTGTTCTTTCATTATGAAATAACTCCCAATGAAAAATTATGAAATAACCCAAAAAAATTGGGAGTTATTTCATTATGAAATTTTGATTTTTGAATTTTTTGTTGGGAGTTATTTCATTTGGGAGTTATTGCTCGGTACCGTAGAATTTTATGTGAAGTATTCTTGTACACAATTTCAACCCGGTATATTGCTGTTTATGAGGAGTTTTTTGCCATTTTTCGACAAGAGGACAAAACAATCCCCAAGGGAAATGTTCCTTATCGTGTTCTACATTAAAGTGTTGCACACCTTATATCTAAATTATAAGCTCAACATGCTTTCCTATGCTCATTCCCTAAAATAATGTGACAAAGAGGGAACTTTAATCCCTACAAGACTTTATTCATGATGGATTGCAGTCACAAAACAAGTAAATTTTAATACTAATTGCATAAGTTAAGCAAAATTTGAATAAAAAAAAGCACGCATAAAAAGTTTGAGAATCTCTGGTTCACGTTCTGCCTCCATAGTGTTGTTGTTGCTATTGTAGAAGTGCTTTCATGTATGAATGTGTTTTTTCTAAAGTACTATTGCCTGTTCATGATACATTTTGCCACAAATACCTGCAAGTGAACAACAGCAATTATTGAATGTGAATATGAAACTTTGTGAAACTTTCCTTTTACTTTACTTCCCTTTTCGGATTTAAAGTAAATTGAAATTTACAGATTCATAAAAATACAAACAAGTACAACCTACAAATAGTCAGGCAACTTGACTTGTATCTGCCCTTTGAAACAGGACCGCAAAAATTAGTACCCTTTTTTTTGAGATTTGAAGCAAAGGAAACCAATTTTTTTTTTTAATTTAAGAATGATTTTCAAGGAAATATTATTACTTACAGCATATTTTGGATTTTAATTTGTTATTACTTCTGCTTAAAATTGAATGGCATAAAAATCCCCTTGGCCTTGTGAATGAGAATCACCTGCTTAGCTGATCATTTTGTGGGGTCGGGCTAATACCTTTTATATATACGAGTACAAAAATGTCAAACTGGGAACGTTAGGGAAATTGTTAGGGACATTTTTGTTTTATATAATTTTTGCAAACCAGCGTTGCCATTTTAGTATTTTCGCATTTTTCTCTTTTGAGAGTTTAATACAGCCAAATATTCACTTAAACAAAATACGCGTAGGGTATTTTTCTAATCCCGGTAGAATTTTAAATTGTAAAAAATAACACAAAATTAAATTTTAATCCAAAATCATTTTTTCATTCGAAAGATCGATACATGGCATTAAAATTCGATAATGACTGTTCTTCACGAATAAATTTTTGGAGTCCAATTTTGGGCACATTTTTCGAGCATTTTTGTTTTCGTCTGCAGTAACGTTTTCTGGCAACGCTGTTGCAAACAAACTACATCTTGACTAGTCAGCCACAAATTAGATCGCACATGGAGAACGTGTCGGCAAAATAAAGGGAAGAAATTTGTTCATGGTCTGCTGTGTGGAGGATACGTCTAGATTATTTAGTTTGACCATAACTGTTTATTTCTCATCGAAACTGTTTCCATGTTTCCAGAATAGTCTATGTACGAGTGTTTACAGACGAGTGTATAGACATCTATTTCTTATTTTGCCTGTGTGTATTTTGTTTGTGTGATGGCAGAACAGCGTTGTGCGAAAAACTCTTCGAACAACTATGTTTGAACACGAACAGACCATCAACACCGACGATCCTCATGAGCCAAATATCTGTGCGAACAGCAATATGTACGTTGACAGAACAGGGGTTATATCCGTGATCGTAGCGGCAATCGTACGAAAAAAATACAAATTTTCAGCACTTTTAAATTTAATCGGAATAAGTTTTGTTGGCGGAAAATAATTCGTAAAAAACGAACGATTAGGCAGGTATTCGATAACGTATGTTATAATCTCCAATGTTGTGAATTATTTACGATACGTGTTTGAACGTTAACGGATATGACGATTCCACCCCAGATCTAGAGCTAGTCAAGGTTTTTAGGTGTAAGGTTTTTAACAAAGGTATCCAAATGTCGCTCAAATTTCTCAGCATTGATTTATGCTATTTTTACAATAACAACTAATGTTTTTAAAAAAATTTAACTTTTTGGCTTAAATTTCTTAATTTTCCAAACTGGAAAACAATTTCCCCAAAAGAAAAGAGAAGACTGGAATATTATTTCTAGAATTTCCTCAAGGTAAAAAAGTCCTAACTGGGAAATTTGCAGTTTAATAATTTCTTCACAAAAACAATTTAATATTAATGCGTTTAGGCCCCAAGAAAAATTATTAGAAAGATGTTGTTATTCAGTATTCCGAATTCCTTCGAAATAGAAAATATAAAATACGTACTGAAACACTATTCGATCAAAATTTAACTCGTACAATTAACAACCACAGGAACTAAACACATCACACACACACATACGTTAAGTTTAATCACAAACACACACTCCCAAAAATATAAATAAAAAATAAATGGCGTATTTTCGTATCGTGTTTATTTTCCGGCATTCGGCATAAATTTGGCTGGATTCAGCATAAACAAGGAGGACAATATCGGGGTGGGTTGGGGAATAAAGGAGACTTCTTTTTATTTTCTATAACACTTTGTAAAGAGATACAGTGGAGGGTTGTTATAAGGAGTTCATTCGTTATGGTAGTTGTTGTTGTTGTTTTAATAGTATCCATTTTTGCGCATGAGTATTGTTATGATTATATTTTGTTATTTTTTTTTCATTCTTTTCTAGAGGTGACTTTCCTGTCTGTTTTTTATTTTTTTCTTTATTCTCCTTGAAAGTATTTTGCGAGTACGTTTGTGTGTTAATTTGTGGGAATGTTGTAGCAATCGCACTTATTTGTTGTGGTTTAGAGGCGTTTACTCAATTTCGGGAATTGTTTTTTTCAGTGTGTTTGTTGCCTTTCAATTATTGAAGTTGTTGCTGTTATCTTTTTTTTGGTAACGTGTGCAAAGTTAAGAAAATTACACTACAATCAACCACTAAAATAATAAAATACATATGCATATCGATATTCCCTTTGAGAGGATTATAGCGAGCAACATGTGTTTACTTATGTGTCTTCGATAAGTATTCGATTAATCGATAATAATATTTTTTTTTACAATATTTGAAAAGTTTTTAAATGAACAGACATGCCAATAAAACTCAAGATGACAAAATGAACAATCTTATGTCGAAAAAATAAAGGGATTTGTGAAATTATTGAAAAAAAATAATTAACAGAACCGGACAGTTTAACCAGCTTAAAATCGGTGATCTACGGAAATGTTTGAAAAAAGTTTAGTAAGTACTTAAGTTTTTCATTTTTAATTTTCCGAAAGGAAAATTACTTATTATTAAAATCTTAATGTAATGGGTGACAATTGCCGTCTCGCCAGACCTAATGTGTGTGTTCTTCTTGGCCTCTGAGCCCGATCCAATTGCAATAGATCCCGTATGAGAGAGTTGGGATGGGCCGCTAGTTTGCTTAATTATTTGCTCTTGAATTTGTTTATTTTTTTTCTTTTGTTTCTTATATAGGGTGATTATTTAACCGTTTGGGGTTTTAAAATTAAAAAAAAACAACAGAAAATTTGAAAAAGTTAACGAAATATTTATTTGGGTCAATACTTTTTAAAGATTAGTTCATGTAAGCGTTGCCCGCGGCTACTCCGTAGGTGGTCAATCTGTGAGATCCAATTTTGGCATATTTCTGAAGCATTTTATTTTGAACGCTTCGCTGTGGGATATATTAGAAATATTGGCAGGTATCATTTAACCTAATACAAGTATATGGGCGATACAACAAGGAGAAACAACGTAATTGTGAAAAATTGCTCATAAAATCATTGTTAAAGGTCCCTTCACACTATTAAATTAAGTGGTGAAACGACTTGCCACAAATTCAAATAAAATAGGAAAGTGTATTGATGACAAGTTTAATCGAAAAGCGAATTATAATCGATTATTCTGTAACGTAATATATCTTGCGGTTAATCAAGGATTAATCGATTATTTCTAAAGTAATGGAAAAAAACAAAAAGGCTGCCAAACAATTTTTTCTTGTAAAATTTAGTTGGCAAATTTATTAAAAATAAACATTTGAGCCAGTTTGAACGCCAATTTTTACTGGCAGCGCTATTAAATGTGTGTATTTGGAACGCATTATCGTCATTTCGTGCCTAGTTTGGTTCGGCTATGTGCCATCTTCAGTGTAATTTTACGTTCTCATTCCTCACATCTCCATTCAGTGTCCTGTCTCCACCAGGTGTGATTGCCTAAGCTTTACATAGTTGCACAAAAATATTGCTTTCTGATTGAAATTTACCAAACCTCTTAGACTCCGAACGAAGAACGAATTTTAATAAACTTATTTATTATGTGTTTTGCAATACTGTAAGAAATATTTTATTTTAATTATAATAATATTCAACTTTGGCTAATTTAGTCCATTAAACGATTCAATTTTGCCGATTAATTGCAATTAATAATTTATCGACTCGATTAGTCATATGATTAATTTATCGATAAATAATTTTTGTTTAGTCATATGGCTCTCAGCATTTATAATATTTTCTAAAAGGAAAGACTTTATATTTTATCTGAGTAGCATTTTCACAGAAGTGTGATAGTGTAGGCTAAAAATCTAATAAAAATACGTTACTAAAGCAAGAATATTTTACCTCTGACTTTTTTGACAAAAATCCAACGAAAGTTTAAACAATTGCGTAATAGTGTGAAAGGGGCTTAAGTAGTAGCAACTATAATTTAAAGTAAATAATTATAGATTTTTCGCGGCGTTCTTCTTTGGTCATTTCAATTCAAATGCCTTCAAACAATCAAATCTTGTTCACAGGATTTTTAAGGGGTCGTTACATCGGCCAGGGGAAGAGCTAGGACTTGGGAATAATTAAGATTGAGATGATTTCTTGCTTATAAGTTATTGGAGTAAAATACTTCAAAACACTTTAAACTTCTCTGAGGGCTTAAGGAACACCCAAAAAAACTCTAAAAGTTGCCCCTTCTTAACCAAGCAATCCAATAATTGGCAATCCTGCTTTCTCTTTGGGGTGAATATGATAATAGTTCTCCTACATGCATACATGCATATTTGTATGACTGGGTAAATGTGTGATGTATGCAGTATATCCACCTCTTCATCAATATGTTTGTCATCATCATCATTACCATCCTCATCATCATCATCATCGTCACCATCGTCATGGGTTTCTCCTAAATATTTGTACTCGTAATTGTATTCAGCAAAAAAAAAAAAGAAATGTGAGGGAATGATATGGTTTGGTGGTTCCTCTTTTTTGTTTTTGTTCCTCAACGTTCAATGTTTGTTGTATCGTCTACGAAGCCTTCTCTATCGTATGCTCTGCACTAAACGGACATTGTCCCCTTCCCAGTTGGACTTATTTCAGTTTGTTGCTTTATTTTCTGTATATGATTTTTTTCTCTGTACTTCGTCCAACATCATCGTAAGGGTGCCTATTTGTATTGAAAATAATGTTTTCGCTTATTCTGTTTTATTTTACTTAAGTTGAATTTTTTCAGCTGATAAAGCCTTTTTGCTGCTCGTCTGTATGTTGTTGGTTTTAGTTCATGCTGTGTGTTGTTGTTGTTCTTGTTGTTATTACATTTTCTGTATTATATTTTTTTCTTATTATTCTTGTAGTGCTTTACCCTGATTCCAATTGTTTTTTTTTGCTTTCTTTAAATAGGAAATGTATCATGCATGTTTTTGTATAGGTGTTTGCCTTGTATGTGTGTGTGTGTGTGTGTGTGTGTGTATTAGTGGGCCTTGTGGATTTGTATGTGTTTAAGTTTTTAGGGGACATTGAGCTTTGGCTTTTTGTAGCTGCTCTATTGTTGCCGTTGTTGCGCCTTCCATAGGTTTCCCTTTTAGTTGCTAATTCAATTAACCGATGTCAATGTGTTGTGTGGTATCTCTGTGCAGCTGTATATATATATATATATATATATGTGTGTGTGTGTGTGTACGCTCTGGTGCTGTCTTTTGAAAAAAGGCTTAAAAAATCTATAATTTGCATGTAGTTTTGCCACAATTAACCTTTTTTTCGGTCGTTGATTATTATAATTTGTTTGAAAATACTCAAATCCTGTTAGTGACAAGGGTGTGGGTATGGACATGTCTTTTTCTTTTATTTGTTGTTTTTTTGTGAAAAGTACTTTAAGAACTTTTAGTTGAATTTAGAACAATGTTCTTGTGTGTATGTATGTTTTTATCCTCTGCCGAATTATTGATGATATTATCGAATGAAAGGCAGTTGGGGTATATGTATCTAGTGGAGGTTTTGTTTGTATTTGTGTTGGGGCAGCTCAAAGGCGGTAGATGAGTCTTTGTATTGTAAAAGACCCTTCAACATGTCACTTCCAAAGATCACAGGATAACGCATAAATAAGGGTTGAGGGTCAAGGGTTAGATTTCTGCGACCAATAAAATATGGAATCATTTATTGGCACGATGGCGGCCAGTTGATTAAATCCAGTAACTGGAAGTGGTACCGCCCACATTGTGGTTCGGGAAGAGAAAGATTTTAATTTAAAAGTGCGCTGGCACTCCCATAAATTTGCTCACAAACGAATGTCCACTGAAGCTGATATTTCTGAGTAAAAAATGCCATTATTTTTTTTTTTTTTGTTTTAACAAAAAGACAATATGAATAAATCCAGTTCGATTAGAGATTTTGATCTTGAGACTTGGCATGACTGTACAAAAATTTCATTCAGAAACTCCTTCTAGCATCTCGCAAAATCTGCACTTCTTGATGTCAAGCTTAAGTTAAAATAAACACAACAAGAAAAGTTTTACTAAATATAGCAACGCTGTGCATCGAGCTACCAGAAAATAAAAGTCGCTCATTTAGGCCAAAATCTGTTTTTTTTTCGGTGCGTGAACACCGTCTTCGATTAACAAATTTTGTGTCGTCTTGTTAATGTACGAATTTCAAATATGGTCATATATTGTTACACTTGAACACAGCCTTGTCCTACTTAAGGAGTTATTGAGTGATTTGTGATCTAATTCCCAATTCCAATTATTGTCGCCTTGTAGAATTTTGGAACGAATTTCCGTCATCCCTTGTCAAGTTTGGTTTGGAGACAAACCGGTTTCGGCTATGTGCTATCTTCAGTGTAATTTTTCATTCTGAGAAACGACGAAAATTCGTTCCAAAATTCTACATCAAAACACCCTGTCGGAATATCAAATCAAGAATCAATTGTCGCCTTCTTTCTTTTGCCACCAAACGATGCCTTTTCCAGGCATTGTGCAACTTATTTGAAACGGTATTAAGGAGAATCGGACACTACCTCTTCATTCCATGTTTGTCAATGCGATACGTGCCACCTGTGTTATCATGAAGACAATTATTCCATTGTCTCGCGTCCGTCGTGTTATGGATTCTCTATTTTCAGCAGTGTAGTTACTGATGAATTTTATAATAATTTTCATAATTTCCGATTGCTAGAATTCATGCTGCTTTTACAGACTTTTGGAATCAAAAGTGTCGATAGGCCCATCTGTGTCTGCAATTACAGCGTGTTTTCACCTTTTCCGACATCTATCACGAGTTCGGTTGTCATGGCCACCTTCCTTTACTAGTCTTCTATGCCCAGCCCATCAAATACATTGAGCTTTGACGTAACGTTGTACAGCCTGTTGATCTGATAGTTCTTCAAGTTCATCGTTCTATGTTCAATTATCTTTTCGAATTGGTCCCAATGTTTTCTGGAGAAAATGACTCCATGTAATATTCACCTATTCCGTATGCTTTCGCTTGATTTTGATTTAATAAAGTATTTTGTCTTGTTAACAGTGTCAAGTAGTCCTATGATATTCGAAAGCTCATTCAAATTCGTAATGGTGTCTTACATTGCAGTTAATGTTTCGTACATTGCAATTAATGTCGCCGGCGTATGTACATATTTGTGTCCATTCATAGAATATAGTTCAATTGCTTGACGCTTGATTTTATTTTAAACTCATTTGTTAATTTGCCTTTAATAAGAGATTTTGTTTTTGTTTACTCTAATGTCGCACAAATAAATCTTATTGCTGCTAACCATAGCAGTGTATCCGTGCCTCTGATGGTCTATTCTTTACTTCGTATAGCGCTTTATTAATTAACAAGATTCTGCAATTCTTTTAAACTTTCTTGTCGAATGATGTTGTTACAAATTCTCTCATATTGATAATGGAAATTATTCTTAACGCATTTTCCCATTGCTAACAAATACCCAAAACAGCTGTTTGAAAGTTATTGCTAATGTAAATTTCAATTGCGAAAAGTTTGTCGCATATTTTTCAAGTACTTGAACACCATAACATTTTGAAGTAAATAGTAAAATGTTTTAGTTAGCGAACACATCTTTAAATAAGAAACCACATTTTGACATCAGCTGATTATCACCTGTGCTACCAAGGCCACTTGGTATTGTATTCGCCTTGATATAGGCAATCACATTAGATTAATAGCACGCTATTGAGTGCCAACTAGGATCAAATGAAAGGGCAAAATTATATTAAATTTTTTAAGGACAATAAGTTTATTATTATACTATGTTTACACATGCCCCTTAATTGCGGCAATTGAATTTTAAATTAAGTTATAGACTTTAGCGTTCACACGTATGCAATTCAGCTTACTCAATTAGCATTTGACTGCTGAAAATGTGTACATTTTTTTCATCAAAACTTGTTTTTATATAAATTAATTATTTTTAAAATAAATTAATTATTCAAAATGTATATTCTTAAAAAAATTTCATGAAATTTACTTACCGTCAATTTCACGTGCCGTTTCTTTTTATTATTGTTGTCATTTTGATATAAAATTTGTGTGAACTGCCATGAAGGGCAAAGTATAGGTGATGCAGTCACCTTCTTGAATGTGCCTTGAATTTGTCATTGTACAGAAGTTTTTCCTTCTCACTGAACACACTTTACCAGAGTTGCATGAGGAATTTAACTCAATTTGTTGTACAATTAAGTATTAATTAATCAATTTATTAAATGAGCTCTTCTATGGTAAATTGAGCTCAATAAGGACTAGATTGAGTAAATTTCCTACTTGCGCAATTACGCTGCGTGTCTGAACATAGTATTACACTATTGTAATGTAATACAATCGAAACAACAATAAAAAAAATATTCTATTTAAGATTTTTAAAGATATTGTAAAAAGATTTTATGCCTATTACATCCGCGTAGGGTCCATTTCACTTTCGACGTTCTCTATTTGTTCCTTCTAGAATACTCCTAGTGATATATGTGATATTTTTGTCGTCGCTAATTAAAATCAGCTAATTGGTAAAATGATTATTCTGTTATGAGAATAAAAAGTCGAAGTAAATTAAAAAATAAAAATTTGCAATATGGAGTTGGCAAGGCCTGCCGATATAATAGTTTCCCTTAACAGGCCCATGTCTATCATGAGCATTTCGGAGGAGAACAAATTTTTTATCGGCTAGGTAATTTGTATCTCCCTTTTTCCGCATTTCTCCCACAAGCATCTTTCTTTCTGAAGTAATGATAAACGAATGTTATCAGAACAAAGTGGGTCTTTACTTTGGAAGAGCGCGAGAGCGTAAGCTCTCGGAGGAGAAAGTTGTTAAAGCAATGACATTTTTTTGACATTTTCACATGAAAACATATACATATATGTATTTTTAATCCTTTTGGTGAGTAATCCTCTCCTGACTTTGGGGAATATTTGATTTGAGTGTTCGCTTCAGAAGGTCTTTCATAATAGCCGATCATCGGACCCCTCTAATGGGCTTGTTAACTCCAGTGTATGTGACATTTTTGTATTTGCATAAATATGATAACTGGGCAGCCAAGTTTATTTTTTATCAAAATTTTATTAAAACTTGTTTAAATGAAATTTTAATTTGCTTATTTACAGGTACAAAAAACTGCCTTATTTACGTGAGTAAAATCAAATTTTAAATTAATATTTTATTAAATTTAATAAAAAATAATTCAAACCTTTGACATAAAACAGAAAAGACATTTAAAATTGAAAGTTGCATAAGAAATAAACGGAATTAGAAAAAGACCTTGCGTGTCATCTCAGAAACTTAAATTGAGGCCAACGATTGATTAGTGGTTGCTTAAAAAACAAAATGATCTCGCCCCCATCAATGCAACACATGGACATGTGGATAGCAGCTCGCTCCTACAACAAATGCATACACACACACACACACAGAGAGCCTCAGCCAAATAACAAAACTGTTACGAAGTTAATGATAACTAACTGACAGATAAACAAAACGACTAAGCGAGCGATCAAACCAACAAATATGAAAATATCAAATGTTCAAGTTGAGAAAAATAACGACATAAAAAGCCAGCCAACCAGCCTACTGTAAGATCTAACAAGATACGAGTCTTAGATACAAATACTTATTGATAGCAACCCAAACACATACATGCATATGTACGCATTTCAAATACAAAACATGCGTATTTGAAACATGTCTAAAATGTTTGTATCTGTGAGCTTGACTTAGAACGCCTAGAAATCTTTTTAGAAAAAAAAAAATATACCTACAATAAAAACAGGCTACAAAATATTAAAGATAAAAACAGGCACACGGACAGCCAGCCATAAAATATATTGTATTTCTAATTCTATGAAAATGTAAAAACAGAACCTACAACCACATGCCATTTCTGCTCGTAAAGCTTAAACTAAAAAAAAAAAACAACAATACATAATAATAATAAAAACAGAAAGAAACACAAAAAGAATACTCGCACATACATATGTATGTGATTATGTGTGTATGTACGTACCGTGTACGGTCGAATGTACATTAGATGGCTGGATACAAACCGGTGACTGGAACCAACATTAACAACAGATACCCAGTAAATACAACATAGATACACTTAACTTACTTACACGCACTCATAAACCAACACGGACCAACTTGTGTTACATAAATGTACATACATACATACATATGTACATTTGCATGAATTGGAAATTTCATTTAACAAAAAGTTTGGAAAAAATCTTGACTTTATGTCTTAAGAAAAGAATAAATGGAATAATCACTAAAATAGGATCACGAGTGATTCGACTAGAGAAGTGGCACAAAACATTAGAAACGACATAACAATTTTGTGAAAATCTGTACAAAACTTAAAACAGCAATAGAAACAAAAAAAACAAAAAAGCTCTCAGAGTTTGTTTACAGGGATATTCACTTTAAGTACAGAGAGAGAGAGAGAGAGAACAAAGTTGACCAGATACCTGATAAAGCTTTTCACAGTTTTACTTAAAAAAAAAAAAAGAAAAGAAGTAGTAGTGCAGTGTGGATTAAATACAAGATCATAATAATCATCCTCATGGTAATAGAATTGAGATTAGATTGAGACGCAGAAGAATAATCTAAAAATAAAAACGAACCACTGGCCTGTAAAAATAGGATTTCATATTCATCCTATTTTTGTTTAAAAAAACTGAACAAATTTGTTTGCAGAGCAGTGGCTTGTTTTTTTTTTTTGTTTGATTATTTGTCTGCGTTGTTTTTAAAAAATCTAATCTAATCTTAATTCTATTACTACGAGGATGACTGTATGATTTTCTATTCAATCCACACTGCACTACTTTTTTTTAAGTATAACACTGTAAAAGCTTTAGGGATAAATAAAAATTACAGCTTTTTTCGCCGCCAATTTCTGAATGACCCCGAAACTGGTGAGCATTTTTTTTTTAATTTTATTTGATTAATTATTTCTAAATGGCATTTATAATAAGTATTCAAATCTGATGGTGTTTTCGTTTCTAGAAGAAATGTAACATTTTTGGTCCTTTTGTTATACTTGAAATATGCTTACGTCCACAAAAGAAGGTGTTTTTTTACATTTTTCGCCTCATAATCCCGAAAGGCATTAATTGCCCTTAATGATCTGTATAAAATCCCAAATAATACAAGCAAATATTAAGTATGTACTCTTTAACAGGGCAACACTTTATTTCAGAAACGAAAACGCCATAGGTTGTAGCATCTTATTTATTAATTTATGGTGTTTTCGAATCTTAATTCACTATCGACGAGTGTGTTGAGAGTGCTGTCTCGCCAAACTCTATGTGTTTGTTTTTCCTAGAGTCTGGTGCCCATAAAATCGCAAAAAAAATCCTGTACAAGAAAGTTGGGACCGACCACTAATTTACTTCTGTATAGTGGAACTTTTAGACCTCTAGGGATATTTTCATTTGTTATATACCGAGGGGCACAGAGGACAGGCTAGGTTTCTCTTCTTTCTAATGGTTGCTTGTTGCACAAGCAGTAACCGACAGCTGAATGTTGAGATAACCGTAAGGCCATTGCAACGATAAGTTTCCGCTGGTTGCTGTGGTAGTCGCAGGGGCGAGACAGAGTCTCCCCCTCACAAATAAAAGACTCGATCTACACGCTGTAAATCGTACGACCTTATTAAAACGTTTTATTATTTACAATATACTAGTGTGAGTAACGCTGTCGATTCAGGGTATATCAGTACGGCGAAAACAGTTAAGGAGTATTACCTTCTCTCTCACAACCTTCTCTAGCTATGGCGAGCATGCGAGTATTTAATTACGATAATAAATAAATAAAAATAATTTTATGCCGGTATCCGGTATTCTTTTTGTCAAAATCGGTCAAAACTGTTCCCGAGGTAAAATAAACTAGTGCTACCGCCCTATTATGAGGGTCATATTAACCATCCCATTCAGAAAAATGTGTGCTGGGTAGAAAGAAAACTGAAAACTGAGCTTTAGTTAGCCAATGAAACACCTCAAATTTATTCTATTTTTATTTAAAGGATGATTTAATTTCAGATCAGAGTTATTAGTAAAACAAATCACTGTTAATTATGGACTCGAACTAATCATTATTATTATTATTTATAGGCTTTAATAGCAGGCGACCTGATGGGTCGATTGTGCAGCCTCGTTCCTAACTAGAACAACTCTAGACTTTTTACCAATCTCATAATCATTAGGGGATTTATTTTAACTAGGTGGTCTAGAAATAGTATTGTACTGTCTATACAGTTGAGTCAACGTCTAGCCACCGCAACTCAATCGCTCTAACATACCTATTTGATAATTAAGTCTGCAGTGTCTTGTTAACAGTCGAGTTTATTATCTATTCTACCGTCATTTCGGGGGCAATGAGTCTTTTCGACTTCGGCATGCCTGTTTAGGCTCTCTAATAATCGAGTAGTCTTCGTCTTTCCCCTTCGCGTATTAGGTTATTTGGCTCCCATGTTCCAGAATCTAGATTAGAGTAACTGAATTCCTCTCTGCTGGGGTATGAAGTAGTTTAAAGCAATCCCAAACCAACTTTAACTTTGAACGAGTAATTTGCTATTGATTTTGAAGATGCATGACTCTCTGCGATGATTGAAATTTTGGGACCTCAACGCGCCTACGTTAACATTCTGTAGCTTAGAGAGCTTTAAGCTGAAGCTGTTTGCTCCATTGCCTACAATTCCAGCCCTAGTACTGCTATCTTCCATTCTAGTGATATCGCATTATTTCCTCCAGCTGAGCCTTCACACGTGATCACTTTAAAGTGCTTCGAAAACTTTTCTGTTCTATTCATCTTATCGCAGATAGTGATAGCGAAATTATTCCTAAGGCTGGTTCTCGTTGCTCCTGTAATCATAGGTCGAAAGTGATTTAAATTGGTGAATTTTAACAAAAACCTGCATTAGCTTTACTTTGAGCCCTGATGAAAGTCACGTTATGTATTTAAAACTTAACCGGATTTCGACAATATTTTTTAATAATATCCACACAATCGGAAGATGTGAAACGATGGTTGATAAAATGGCATACCTAGCAGAATATTTTGAAAGCTGGATTGGCATTGGTAACTTTGACAACTTCTGATCACCCTATGCACAACTTTGATTGAATAAAAAAATATTGGCAAAAATACCTTTGAAAGAATGAAATTTCGTTAAGTTTCTCAAATCTTCAAAAAACGCAACTTTTTAGCGAATCCAAACACAATTAAATTTTGGTTTTTTTTTAATAAAAAACAAAATTTATAGAACAAAAATACGTAATTTTTTTTTAGAGTGAAACTAATTTTCTTAAAATTAAATTTAGATTTAGAAATATTAAAAATGAAAAGCTTATCGTTCGGTTGAAAATATTAAGCTTCGTTAAGTTTTCCCAAAATTGTCAGTTATTAATGCAAGCCAATTAATATCAAAAAATAATACTTCTTGGAGCTTTACGTTACAAAATAAAGTTTCATTTTATTTTAAAACGAACAAAAAATATATTTTTTCAGAAAACAAAATAAATTAATTTTGGTTAAACAGATAAAAAATTCTTTAATAATTTTTTTAAATAATTACCAAAAACCAAGCGATATTCCATTAACTTAAGGTGGAAATAATTTAAAGTAACAATTATAAATATTCTGATTTAGATTCAATAAAAAATTAATTTTTCGTTAAGTTTTTTTATTCACGAATATTAATAAATTTTTAGAAGCAATATAAATTAATGTTCGTTAAGTTTTTAAAAACATAAAATTTTGTCTACATTTTAAAGGAATTAATGTATTTTATATAAATAAGGGAAATATATAAATTTTTAAAGTTATAGTCCAAGTAATTAAGTTTCTTTAAGTGTTCGAAATGACAAACAGAATTAAATTTCCAAACGATTACAAATAGACAAACTTGTACCACAAAAATCCTTTAGTAATCTCAAAAAAAGTATTTGTTACAGTTTTGTTTTAGTTTATTAACACACTAAATTTAAAATACATATATTATTACTGCCAAAAGGAGTGAATGTAATTAAAAAGCATTTTGATAGCACGATTCGTGTAAAAAGAAAAGTTTCGTTAAGTTTTCTAAATCGACTTAAATAGGTAAGTTCTCTATAGTTTATTAGTCGATTATATATATGCAACAAATGCCAATCTCTTTAAAAGGCATAAACAAAAAGCTGTTGCCAAGGGGTTTTAGGTTAGAAAATAAAGTTTCGTTGAGTTTTATAAAAAGGCCAGTTTGAACATTTCTGATTTGAAAAGTAAGTACTCGAAGTCAAACGAACATATTAAAATCACTACTGACTTATTTTCTGTGTAGAAAATAGAGTTTCGTTAAGTTGAAGTAGTGCATGTTCTATCAGAATGGATGTTACTAACAAAATAGTTTCATTCAGTTTTTTAAATCGACATAAACACTATTATTCTAGATTTCTTAATTGTCTAGCTAAGAAACGTTTTGGGTTTCGAATAATATTTTTGTTAAGTTACCTTTTTTACCACAACTTATTCACATAAATGGTCAAAACATATTCGGAGGACAAGCGAAAACGAATTTATTTTCTATTACAAATAAATAAATCAAACAATTTGCGGATTTAGGGGCAGGAAAATATAACTGAAGATGAAAACTTTCCACCCCTGATCTATGACAGACGTAAAAGAGGGCAGAGGGAAGACTGAAACAAATACATAAGTATATAGTGCCCACTTTAGTTCATTTCACTTTAACCATCAGCTGTTTTAATAGAAGATGTTTATAAAGGTGTTCCTTCCTTCCTCTTTATTAACGTTTACGACTACATTTCGTTCAAATCGTTCGATTCGTTTTTATTATACCTATGAATGAAAATTACATCATTTTCTTCTTACAACAACGAATTACACGAAAACTAAAACAACAAATACATACACACATAGATATACACATTCTCAGATTCCAAACTGTAATTCTAATAATGATCACAGAGATACATTGGCAACATGTTAATTACGATTAAACAATAGACTTCATTATAATCATAATGACGACGATGATCATGATTTATGTGCATATTTGTGTTGAAGATGATAATTCCTCCAACCATCACGTAGGCTGTGTGATGTTGTTTTTGTTTGAATTTTATTATGTAGGCATCTTCTAAGTTTTAAAGTTTTACAAACACACTTGCAAGTACTTTTTCAGATGTTTAGGAAGAAGCTTTTGTTGTTGAGTTTTATTTTTTTCATAAAATTTTTATTCAAATAAAAATGATACACACTCACCCGAAACATTTGAAACCTTTGCACTTAAAAAGTTAAAATGTCATTTTTATTAGACTCTCAAATAATTTCCTTTTTGTGAATAACAAAGTATTACTGCGCGAAACGTCATCATCGAATTAAAATAAACAGCCAGAGATGGATCATACACTGGTATTGAATTGAAAAAGGATGATGGTAAATCACCATCACAAGTTACACGACTCGCTGCTTGGACTTCGGAGTGTTTGGTAGAGGACCCCGATATTGGAAGGGAACTAAAATCATCTGAGGTGCACCAAAATCATAAGGCGAATGGTTATATTAACGGAGGCCGAAATTAGAAAGATTACAAATATTCTAACAGAGCACTCAATCTTCGAAGAGCATGCATTGAGAACATCGAACCGACGGAATGTTATCTGTGCCGCCGCCCAACTTTCGTACAAATAAAAACCCAACATTTTCCAGTCGATATAACTCACCTTAAAGACATTAGCTGGGGATTTATCGGTTCCATAATGGAGAGCGCCTAACAATCCGAACCCCTGCATTAATTGGATTCTCCTGTCAACCTAACCTATCCTATGTTACCGGACAAAATTGCAGTATATAGGATGACGCTAACCAGCATAATTTTTATTGCCTAGGGTTTGTGTTAGGAAAAACATTGTTACGTTTATTACCACAATAAACGTTAATTTGTAGGGTTCCTTTAATTGCAAGAATTAAAATACACAGTCCTTAATAATTTTATCAATCCACAACTTTATTCGGCACAATTACGACTCTTATTTACAACTCTTCAGTACTAAATTACACTGTAAACTTAACACGATTTTGCACACGGACATTCACTCTATGAAATCTCAAAGCCAACTCATTTCTCTACGGTGGGCGGCGGCTTTATATATCACGGCCGGTTCTTGAAATGACCCGAACATACGTGAAATTTCGCATCATTTGTTTAATTTGCTGACTTAGTAGTCTTGTACATGTGTTCGTGTGTGTGTGTGTGTCTTTTGTTTACTTTTTCGTTCTGTAGAAATTGTTTTTGTTTCTACTTTGAATCGCGGTTCGAGGAATTTCGCTATGTAATTGTTTTTGTTTTATGTTTGTAACATTGCGTATTTGTACAATAGGTCGTTTCACACATCTTTGATTATTACTTCGTAACAATATTATATTTTCCTTAAATTCTCATAATGTTAATATTCTTCCTTTGTCCCGAAAAGAAAGTGTAGCCGCCTAATTTAAATGTAATTAAAGTATTGCTGGACGTTAAACATCAGGACTTCATGGATTATATTTCGAAGGGTCTTACTCAATGTTTGTTTAAAGGGGCTGGTACAAATACTTCCAGACCTTTGATATTTTAGGCGAAATTGATATTTTGCTGAACTAAAAGAAAACTTTCCCAAACATTTCATATCATTTACTTTGATAAACATTTTTCAAGATTTATTTTTTCGTCAGTCTTTTTTTTTTATAAGATCAAAGCTGAAAGACAAGAACGAAGAAGAAACGCTTTTTTAAGGGAAAGTACACGCAGGCAATTAATGACTAATAATTATGTAAATAATTGTGACATTATGATTGGTAAGAGATTGAGACAGGTAGTGAGTTAAGGGAGATAGAAAAGCTTCAGTGTTTAACAACTCTGCAATTGCGCGTAATGTTTATTTTTAGAACAGTGTTGTCGCGCCTCTGGTGTTATGTAGGCGCATTAATAGAAGCTAGTATAGCCGTTTTATAGAGTTATATCGACGAAAGACGACGCTGTATTATATACTAGTATGAGTACATGCTAACACATATCAGAAAAATTTGATGTTACTGATTGGCCAACTACTTACAAATGTTTCATGATTATTTATCTTTAATTAAGTCATAGTGCCATTATATACTGATAAATTTATAAGAGACCCGCTTGTGTGCTCATGGATCTTGAACTATCCACCTAAAGATTATTCTTGCCAACAGACTTGCCTAGAAAACTATTCCACTTTAAGCAGTTTTTAAGCTCTTTGATAACATTTGCGTTGATTTTAAAAATTGTGTTATGACTCTTTTTGTGGTTTTTTCTCCATAAGGATCCATAAGGGAGCCGTAATAATCCAGAGTTAAGCATGACTGCAAGTAGCACTCACAAACACATAATTTCTTTTGTTAAAGCACGAACATTTGTCGCGTTACAAGAAATACATACTTCTTTGAAAATGAAATAGTTCATAAATGCATTACATAGGATCATGTTGTATTTACTCCATTTAAGCTAAAATGGACCATGCAGCCCATTTATCTCCTTGATCTAAGTCATTTATATTCCATTATTTTGCGCATTAAAACAGGAGCGCAATTTTCCATCCTCTTAAGTTCTCGCTAGTTGGTGCTATCGTGCTTTTAACCAACAGACAGGAACTTGCTAGATCATCTAACGATTTTTTAAAGACTTCCAATTGTTTTATTCATTGTGTGGCAACTTTAACGAGTATTCGATCTTGAATTTTTATCAACACATACGATTTCGATACTATATTCTTCCTCCGTATGCATCAGTTTTGCAACAATTCAATGTATCCAACTCTGTTTGAAAACATTAAAGCTCTTTGAAAATTTGTAAATTGTTAGTGCGAGAGAGTAATTACATATTTACAAATTTGCATCTCTTAGTTATTACAAGCTCTCGAATAGTCTAAAGTTGCTCTCGGTTAATAGTTTGTTTTTCTTTCATGTGGATAGAGAGGTTTTTTTTCTGTTTCGCTTGTGTACTACTACTAAATGAACAAGAATCACGCAATAGGGCAAGGCAAACAAGGCACAAACGGAATTTTTCATTACGATCGTGCTACACACTCATAAATACACACACAGTTACACTCACTCTTGTATATATGTACAGACATCCCCTCTCATCCATTTCAAACACACACACACACACACACTTTTGCTGTTGTTGTTATTATTGTTGAACTGACTCCAAAAGACACGATTCAGTGACTATGACAGCGCGAGTCTATGATTACTTTATGGAAATATTTATGCTTAGATGTTTGTATGTATGTTGGAATGAATGAATGTTTATCTGCATGGATGTGTGTATGTACATATGTAGAAGTGTGTAATGTGTTTAGAGCATTTTTGCGCCTGGGTGTTGTTTGTCTATTCATCCATCTGATTTTGTACGTTGAACAGTGGAACAGTTTTTGTGCAATATCAGGATGATTTTCCTGTTAGGGGGAATATCGAAGCAGACTGTTAACTGTATGGGTCCCTTTTTGAACCCCGGCTTTCCTCGAAGTGATTGCGGGCAAACGATTTGTAATTTACGTTTACCTTACTTTCAATCGAGACCCGTGCTATCTTTAGTCTTGGCTAAAATGATTGCAAATTGCCGGCCTTCTTCCTCATCACGGAGTCTCTTGAAATTGCTAGCATTTGTCTAAGACTTAGGTCCACCATGGCATTCACATTTAACAGGTGTCTGCCTGTGGACATAAGCGTTATGCTAGCCAGTGCTGGACGCTCCCACACAATGTGCGCTATTGTCTCAGGAGTATCTTTGGTGGCTGACTCCTTGCGAGTTTTTCTTGTTCATCTCTCAGAATTCTCCATTGGCCAACGCTTTGAAGTACCTTTAAAGAATGGCACGTCCACCCCTGATGAGGCATTATTGTCTATCTCTTCGGATTCCTCCTTTGGCCGGAGTTTCTTCAGAGATTAACATCTCCGCCTCTTGCAAGGGTTCCTAATTCATACCTGTAATGGAAAAAATAATGTCCATCCAGAGTTCTATATGAATGGGCAAGTCTGTATTAAGACTAGAGATCGACTGGTATCCAGAGTTCGCACCCTAGAGGACAAGCTCCCTCTTGGCTACACATCCCTCGCGTATGCTGTTCGACCGTGGATTATGGATTTTTTATAAGAGAGTACTACCTTTTTCCCGCTCGCCTTATTTATCCTGATTCCTTGCATAGACAGGTCTCTGTTACCGGCCGCCACCACGAGGAGGTATAAGTCAGAATTTCTAATAGTGCACTCAATTACTGCAAGCCATACCTTTGTGCCTGCCAGCTGACGGCACAGGATGAGAGTATAGTTGGCGTTCTTAACTAAGAAAAGGTTTCAAAAATTTCTTTCTTTCAAAAAACAATGTAGGTATTTTTCTTTTTGTAAATGTTTGCCCTCATTAGAAAAATATTTTAAATTTGTATTTTATTGCTATTGACTATTATAAAGTCCCACTGTACGTACATAATTGTGTAGAGGTATCTATCTCTATTTCAATGTTTTTGTGTATCTAATACTAGTAGATTGGTGTGTCCGTACTTTGTCTGTGTTGTATGGGGGCATTAGAAACTATACCAACAACAACAAAGTGTTTTTATGATCTTTGCTCATGCAGAGAAAAGGCAACAATTCAATGACAAAAGCTTTTTAACGTTGCTGCTGTTATCCGTCCGTCTGTTTTTCTGTATGTCTATTTGTGTGGATTTGGGTGCCCTTGTTTAAGGGGGAAAGCAAGGGGCTTAAAATGAGGTCTTTTATTTTTACTCAATTCTAAGGTGGGGATAAATAGTGGTAGATAATAGTTAATAAACAAAATATCTACTAAACGAACATGTTTGTTGTATATTTTAAGGTGGGTTTCATTTTCTCTAGAAGCCTCATTTAGAAATACTCAAAGAAACTCTACTGATAAACTCAAACTTGAACATTTGTAAAACAAAAAAAACTCAAAATACTTATCCTGTGCAACTAAAAAAAAAACAAGGACCGCCCTTTCTAAACGAATTTCATTTTATAATTAAAAAAAAACTCTTTTATTTTTGCTGATTTGATGCAGGCGGCAGGAATATTTTCCTATTACAGGGGAAATTAAATTTTTAGCCTTTCCCTGTTTTTCAAAGTAGATACAAATAAAAAAGCTTTTTGTTATCGTCATCCACCCCGTTTAATTCGTTTCTTGTGCTTGTTGTTGTTATTGTTGTGGGAACAGCAACAATTTTGTTGATTTTGTAAAGGAAATAGGAAACCAAAACAGGTCAGCGCAACTCTGAGAACAAGAGAATATAACGGAGTTTCCTAATTAAATTTGTATACAGCTTTTTGAGTAGGAACTCTTTTGAAGACTCTCTATTAATTTGCTCTTTAAAATAAACTTTCTTAAAATTAATTTGTTCAGATACAGGGTGTGCTTTTCGTGTAATTCACATAAATGTTGAAATGTTACAGAACTGTATTTGAACTCTAAAATATACACAAATAAACTAATTCTAGGAGCAGCAAATTTGTCTATAAATTAAATTGTTTGGTAGTGTTGCCAACTCCTGAAATAACAACGAAGGGCGAAAAATACGAACGAAAATTTTTAGTTTCCAAAATTTTGTCTTCAAACTTCAAAATTGAAGACGGCATTTTAACATAAATAATAAATTAAGAATATATGTTTTACTAATGAAAGAAATATACAATTCCATTTTCAAGATGGATTTCGACTTCGCAGTTTTGAGGCCGCAAAGCCCTGCTAATAAAATATTAACACTTGTAAGTACCGTATGCATTTATGATCCAGCAATGCTCGTGCTGAATTTACGAGCAATAAAAGTTTAAACAAGTTAGGTAAACTCAACTTTTGCTTTTAATGAGCATCCGCTTATTGGTGTCCGGGAATTTATTTTCCTTAGGCTACCACTAGCGTTACCATATCTTTTATTTTCGTTCGTTTTTCTGAGAACGAAAAATTTAAAAAAACCTTTATTTAGAAAAAAAAAAGTTAAAAGCTTTTTAGCATCACAAAGAACTTGCTAAAACTGAAATCATGAAAAATGGCAACGTTGGCTGCTACAGGGATCTTTTGCGTGGCATTAATTTCACTGTGACTGCAAACGAATTTGTCGAACTGAAGTTTCCTTTCTTAGTTTTTCTTCTGATTGGATCGTACGACTCTGCAGAATAGTTAATCTCGAGTACACTTCATGTTATTGCGAATCGAAAATATAATTTTAAAAATATTTATATTTAAACTTTTCAGCTTGCATTAAATAATAAATCAAACTTTTTTACATATTTGAAGTCGATATTCATTTATTCTACTTGTTAATTGAGGACGAAACCTCGTTCTACTTGGAGAGGAGCTTTTAGTGCAAACAGAATCGAAATTCAATAAATATATATATTTCATCAGAAGAATTTGAGGTAAATATTTCAACAAGTCATACAAAAATAAAATATTCAAACAATCCTTATTCCAACTGCAATTTCACACCCTGTTTCGAATGCAAACAAACGCACACGCACACACATTTATTACACATATAAAGAGCGAATGTGGAATTCGCTCTCAGAGAGTACCAAGGAAAATGAATGATCTTGTGCTTTTTATAAAAGAGTTTCTGATACTTAATTCTCCACAATAAGCGAAAAACAAAGTAATACATTTATTTTACGTAAAAGGAGACTACAACAACAACACAATATTAAGGCAAACAAACAACAATAAAAACAAATAAAATATAAATGGAATTCTACAGTTGGGAAAGAAGAAAAACGAATAAACATAAAATGTAAAACTTGAAAAAATGTAAAGAAATCGTTGTGTATGAAATGGGAATATGACAACGAATACGATGGATTGTTTTTGGTATGGCTTTGGTTTTCTTGGATACAGTTTATTGTTGTTATTGTTGTTATTGTTTATTTTTGCTTTAAGCTGAGGCCACTATTGCTGTTGTTGCTTTTTATATACGGTGGTTGATTACTGTAATAATGTGTTTGTGTATAGTGGTTATTGTTGTTGCTGTTTGTTTGTTTGCTTGTTTGATTATAAGAGGATTTACTTACACTTTGCTCTAATACAGAGTACTGGATTGTAGGACGGCCAGCAACAACAACAACAACAACCACAATAAATAAACGACATTAGGCAAAATGGAAAGAAATAAAGAAAAAAGACTCAACTTGTACACGACGACAAAATAAATACTAAAATAATGACGATGATGATGTTGACGAAGAAGAAGAGACGAATCCAAAGGCACGATACGATTTGTTTTTGGTCTGTCTACGCGATCAATGAGGAGCAAGAGGACTGCTCAGTCGTGGTAGTAGTGTCGTAAATAAAAGTTCGTTATTTGTCATTTATCTTGTGTATTCAATTTGGACGGCAAAGTAAAACATCCATCTAGAAAACAAGTGACATTTAAACTTAAGAAGTAATTAAAATATTTATTTGTAGAAAGTGCTGAACAACTATTGAAGTAAATACTTAAAGCAAATTCGTTAGAAAAAGGTATTTGCAAATAAAAAGTAGTGAAAAAAAATTCCTGAGCTTTGAAATAATGAAACGAAAATAAATATATACTCGCATGTAAATGGAATTCGTCAAGAACACATTTAAGTTCTTAGTACTTAGTAAATCTCTTTTTGTAAGAAGGGGCTGAGAAACCTCCCTATATTACGAAAACTCACTCATACACAGACAGGCATTTGTTTTCGAAAATAAGTTAATAATAAGAATTAAAAAGAGCAACAATTTCCCTAAAATTTACAAAGAAAAAGTAACACAAAATTCTCCGCACCAAATTTTGGAGCAAAAGTGATCTCGCGGGGGCTACTGTGAGTATTAAAATTTAAGAGTGTGTGTCTGTGCATGAGTTAATCGCACTTCCATTCACACACATGCATATATACATATATATGTAGGAATGTGTATCTTTGCTGTAGCTTTTCAAAAAATAATAGTGTGAGTGATAATAGTGGTGATGACTGTTTGTTTATTTGGCGTTGTTGTTAGTGGTGGTGGTTAAGTTGGTTGGTTGTAATAAACATTCATACACATTTGCTTGGTTGTGTAGTGGTGTGTAACGCAGTCGACGTTTACGTCAACGTTGATTCCTCTAGGACTTGACTGCTCACGGTTTAAAATATTTTTTTCTTTACGCATTACGTTCATACGCTATTGTTACTCGTGACTGTAAGGACGTGTTCTCTGGTGGTGTCCACCTTACAGTAATATTCATTAAGATTTTTAAACAAAAAAAAAATATATATATGTACATATATTGAGGAAAACTACCAACAAATTTATTTTGTAGAGTTTAAAAGAAAAAGCTTTTTGTGTGTTTGTTTTTTAAAAGAGAATAATAATAAGCAATCGATAGAGAAAATAAAAAGCAACTACTACCTACTTGAAAAATCTATTGAAAAAGAAAGCAAAAATAAGAAACAACAAATAAAATGTAAAATACATATTTTTTTTTATTAAAAGCAGTTTATTCAAAATTAAAAGAAAAAAATACTATAAAGAAAATTTAGAAAAAAAATTGTGATTTTGTGTAAAATATCGTGTAAAAAATTCATGTGTTAATAATTCCGATCGTGAGTACCCAACCCCGCAAAATTTGTATTTCATCAAATAATTATTTTGTTTATGCTCCACTATTGCAAACATCACTCCGTTTAACTCAAAACAACAAGTGCAATATTGTTTATTCACAACATTTTTTTTATAAATTATATTTAAGAGCATTAATGCAACATTATTTAAGAGTAGATTATTACAATATAAGAGTAAAACTTATTGTAATTGGGTGAAAAGATGGATTGTTGTAAAAAATTACGGCTTCAATAGAAAATTAGAATTTCATAATTTCTTAAAAAA
The DNA here is from genome assembly GCA_963932375.1 of Phania funesta. Taxonomy (NCBI): domain Eukaryota; kingdom Metazoa; phylum Arthropoda; class Insecta; order Diptera; family Tachinidae; genus Phania; species Phania funesta. The sequence continues at coordinate 93,497,357 of OZ010652.1, read as the reverse complement.
GTTTCAAATAAGATTTATACCTGCATATGCATGTGTGTATATCGATAGAATATTAAAATAAACCTTGAAGTGAAAACAGAGTAAACGTCAAAAATGTATTTTAAAGAAAAATTAGTTACCTATCAAATTAAAAACTTGATTAAAAATAAATAAAAAAAAGTTTAAACATAAATGAAGGAATAAACACTTAAATTAATACTAAAATAGAGAGTGAAATTTAAAGCCAAATTGATCTATTAATGTGTAACTGTCAAATAAGAAATATAAAAAATCTCACTTTATACCTAAATACGAGGGGTTAGAGAGAACTTTTTAGCCAGGTACAGGTATATACCTATGTATGTAGCTACATACCTATCTACATATGTTAAGGCATGACGTTTTCATTTAAGGTATTATAACTTGTATGTGAAAGTGCTCGATTCTCGAAGATACGCTGCTACATATCTATATGAAGGTTAAAAATAAAACCAATGAGAAAAAGTTATGTATTTGATTCGATACAGTTTTCAGCATTGCCGATATTTGCTTTCTGTGATTAATTGTACACCTCCGGCTTTGTTGTATAAAGCTTTTCTGGCCAGTACAATGGATTTCCTTTTCATTTCAAAACATTTTTGAATATCAAACTCAGAATAAAACTTGTTGATCCATTGGCAGTTTATAGGCCATTACTTTTGACCATGTTATAATTATTCTATATACGATTATCTATGTATATAACTAGACTAGTGTATAATGTTACTAGTTTGCGTTTAGACGAAAAATTGTTTTGAATTTTAAAGCCACGCTTAAAATTTGCTGAAGTCAACGTTGTCAGATTATAAACATTTGGGGGTATAAAAATTGGAATACGAAATTCGTTTTGGAGATTGGGGACTTTATTAATATTTTTGGTGTTTCGGCAGTTTATCGCAGTTTTTTCTTCATACCAAGGCGAATTAGTTATAAGGTGGCCTCAAGAGCTCAGGTGATGAATTCGCTCGACACAACCTAAGGTCACATACTATTTATTCTTCAGGCCCTGGGTCTTGAATAAGGTCGATTGTAACAAATAATATATAGTTTCCAATTTCAAACAAAGGTCCGTAAAAATTAAAATGTATGAATTTAAATATATTATAAATATACTTATGTACCTATTTATGAAATAAAAAATGTTTCGTTTGTTTGCTTTTGTTTCTTTCTTATTTTTCTACACTTCAGTTGGCTTAAGACGAATTAATTTTGACATTGAGCTGAATTTGCCCAAGACTGAATTAGAATTAATTCGCGTTGCTTTATAGCTTTTTGTAATTATTATTATTTTTTAATTATTACAATAAAAATATTTTTTAAAATTAATATGTCTGACTGGTGGATACCTTTAGGTAAATTTTAACAACCTATTGAACAGCTTTATTTGCCCATAATCAGCAGTTTTGCTGTTTGCATAATAAATATTTTGTAGTCAGACTATGGTAGTCCGTGCCTTTACATGTCTAAGATTGATTGGGAAAAATTTAAAAATTATTTAAAACAAATTAACCCTGAATAACCAGTGTGTAACTTAAAAAATGATGAGTGGTTTCCAAGACTTCTTCTCGAATCTTTGTTGACAATTAATACACAGTTTAGAAACAAATCAGTTTGCTGCAATACTTTCTTCAGAAATAGTATTGTTATTAGTAGGAATTTTTGGGGATAACAACATGTATTTTTGAGAAATTATTTGGTTTTGTAATCCGGGGATACGACTAGCTAAAAAACGCGGTAGTCTGTCTGGTTTAAAACTTATTTCAAATTTTACTAATGAGTATTTTCAACTATGAATATAAGTTTGTTCTTTTAAAAATCTAAGTTTAGATAGAGAAGAGGAGCCAATTATTGGCCTAGTGCCAATTCTAAACCAAGAAAGGAAATCTTTTTGGTCTAAGATGTCAGCCGTGAAAATACTCTGGAATTCCTGTTAGACTTTAAAAATTTTTTGTCTTAAATGGTATTCAAATTTGTTCAAATTGTGGTTCTTATCATCTGTTGCAAGTTGTTTTACAAAAGAAATTGAGTATTCTATAATTTGTTTATTTTTTATTTCTCACTTGTTTTATAAATTTCTTTACCCCTTTTTTATAACTGAATTCTGGATTTCTTTTTAACCTTTTGAATTACCACTTACGTTCATACACCAGAAATTTCTATTTTAACTTTTATTGCTTAATTGGGTTTATTTTCAAAATATGAATGAAAAACATATAAAATTTCTCTCTCTCCCCCTTCTTTTATTGTTAAAGTGTAAACATAGTATCCAGGCATGGAAGATTTAAACTTTTGAATTACGTTAAAGCACAACGTACTTACTTTTTGGGATTAAAAGTACTAAATAATTTATATGGGCATATGCATGTATGAATTTGTATAATTTTACTAACCCTACATTTACGCATTCATAAAAGTTGTGTTTACGGTTTATCGATGAAAAAGTCGAATAGTGACCGAACGAAGGTCATACAGGTAGTACAAGTGTTTACACAAACGGTCAAGTAAAAGTTCATTTTTGAATTGCCGTCGAGGCGTAAAGATTGTGCCAAAACTGCTTTCGTCCTGGGATTAAAACCAACTGAAAATGTGGGAATGGTTACTCATATCCAGCAGAATTGGATGAGAATAATGTGAATTGATTAATTTTTTAAGTTACCAATAACAACACATGGAAGAATTTCAAGGGAAACAGTTGTCAAATTCATTATTCTTAATTGGTGTTCAATATTATTTAATTAGTGTTCTAAAATGACACCAATTGCCTTCTTTATCTATATTAACAAAAAAAAAGTACAATTTAAAGAACAAAGTACCACATTGTAATTAATTATTTTACCACAATCCAAAATATTTTTACAAAACTTTTCAGCAGGCAACATTTTATTTCATGAAATTGTTAAAAAAATCACTGTCTTCAGACATTTCATGCCAAGTGTGAGTGTGTTAGTGAAAAAGTAGGAGTGTATGGTGTTTTTCTAAGGGTGCGAACAGAGTAACCGCTTGTTGCCGACGCGAGCCGATTGACGTTTATTGCGAGAAAACTGGTACTATACAAATTAGTACAAATAAGCGCAAACAGGTCATAGTGGGCGCCGAGCTGGTCAGAGCGCAAAGCTGATTGAATGCGAGAAAACAGTTCCAAAGCGTATTTCAGCGCCGAAAACATTGTTTATGTTATGTTGTTATGATTTCAACTTGTTTCGAAAACATTTAAAAAATTTAAATAATAGATAAAATATCAGCGCTGATTCTCGCATGTGTAAATGTTAAACTTTTATTAACAGAAGTAATATTGAGAAAATAAAGTAAATTCAGCTGTTAATTAATTAGTCGTACAAATCATTGTAAACCTACAAACTGATCAATTTTACATACATATACATATGTTCCAAGTTTTATGATGATCTTCCTATTTAAATACATAACTATCCCTGATCTCTCATAAGAAAAAATACATTTTAATGTCACGGTGGTACTGACAGAACCACAATCTACTTTATTTTCCAACCCTGGGCTAAAGTAAATATTGCCCAACAAATTTATTAAATTTTATGTGGTAGTAATATCGTAGGAACCTTTCAGTTTGTGTAAATAAACTCTTTTTATATTTGTTACAGTAACAAAATATAAGAAATCATGTCACAACATTTATCTTTATTCTTGTATTTTTTTTTTTTTGGCTCTGCAATTCCCTTCACCTCTTTTACTTCATTATTATTCCTAAGACGTCTTACAAATTTAATATATTAACTTCATTCAGTTGACTTATTTGACTTGACATCTTAAACTTAATACGATTCTGTTATTTATGACTTCTAAGTGTCGAAGTCATGGCTTAAATGATTGAAATGAAATTTAACTGAAAAGAGCAACTAGTTATAAACTCTTAGTTAGTTTCTACTTTTGATTTGTAAGGAATTAGTTCTCTTTGTTTAAATATCATACTCTTAAAAAAAAGTTTATTTCACACTGTATTTACTTCCGTATAATAGAAGCAAAATCATAAGAAATATTGAAGACGTATTGGAAAAAATCGCTTGCATAGATAGGTACATATGTGTATATGTATGTATGTGCATATATACATACATACATATATACATACCTACCTTTATATAATTCCTTTTAGCTCCATTTTTTTTTTGCATTATTTATGGAGTGGAGTGCTTTTTCTTCAATTAAACGTGTAAAGTTTGTGTGTGTGTGGGTAAATATATGTATGTATGCTTATAGCACTTTGATATGTTACGCCTTTTTAAAACCATGTAGGTATATTCCCATATGTACATATATTGTATGTACAAACATATTTACACCAGTACACACAGTTACATTTACATTTTTTTTTGCTATTCTTCTGTTGTTTTAGTCTAATATTTTTAAACACAAAACTGCGCCCTAATGCCGCCTGCCTAGACATTTTAAGCCCAGCTTTTTTATACAAATATTCTACCAAACATTTTTTCAAGTCATTATTTAGTTTTACAGCTGATGTGTATGTGTGTGTGTTGTTGCTATTGCTTTTCTATTTTTGATAAAAAACGGTGCAGTCCCCCTGGTTATTGTGCGAGACTTGTTGCACATACTACATACTCGTACATAAAAATGCAACAACAAATTGTTTCACAATGGTGGTTTTTGTGTATTGTTTGTGTATTTACATGCATACGAGTATGTATGAATGTATGTGTAGATGCATTGTTATTGTTGCTGTAAAGTAGTTTAGAGGATACACAGAAGTAATGCTTTATAATTTTTTTGTTGTGTTTTCTAACAGTATCTATGTACAAGTATCTCGTGATGCAGTCATCTGTGACGTGATCTCAGTTGTTGTTTTAAAGGTTTTATTGCATGTGCTTATTATTATTATTTTTTTTTCATAAAACCAAGTTTATATTTGCTTAGGCGCGTGTGTGTGATGTGTCTGTATAAAGTTGTTCATAATGTTGTTTTTCTATTACTGTTTTGTTCATTATTTTGTTTTTATCTATTTCCGTTTTTTAATTAATTTTATTGTTGTTTGAGCCTTTTCCTTTTGCTCTACTCATTTCGTTTTATATAGAAAAGTCATTTTCTTTTTCTAAATAGTTTCCTTATTAAAAACCTGTTTCCAATGTATTATTACACCTGTAGGCTGTTTTATATACATATGTATATATTATTCAAGCGTTCACTTTAAATCGAAAGAGTCAAGAAACCTTTTTACCTCTATAAAACTGAATATAGACCGGCTGACTGAAAATTTCGGCTATAACATTAATCCGGCTATTAAAATATGTAAGTATGTACCTATGCAGGTATTAGAAAATTGTGTAAAATGCAATTCGATCAAATAAATTTTTAAGCCGAAAGATTTCTAGAAATTGAATATTTTTATATATTTATATATATTTATATATATTTATCTACACTGGTAGCCTCCATATGCAGCCTTATCTTTATTAAAAACCAATAATTTCCTTTTCCATGTTTTTGACGCTTATCTTCTACGTCCATACATACGTACATTTGTGCATACATATCCCTGCAGGAGAGTAAGCGAAAAAGCTTTTAGTACAATTAATAGAACAGCAAGCACTACTGCAAACGGGGTTAGTTTGAATTGTTATAGAAAAATACTCATCGGTGACTACTAGTACTTCAAAGTCGCTCAAGGGCACCCCACTTGCAGATTGATAGAATTTTTAAGGTAACGAAACCACCAGTGGGCTACTTGCGGGAACTGTTTCTGTACAAGGGAACTGGTAATAAACTGCTTCTCAAGCACACATTCGGGTCCGAGTGTACTGTATCCGTCTAGAACCAACTAATTTGAGCATTAAGATGGCATAGGAAAGTTTGCAGTTGAAAACTAGTACTGGTGAATTTTATATTAATAAGTTAATAGTTTGATCTCCGGTAGCGTAGGGCTGACTTCTTAATCGTATGATTACAATGTGCTCATACACTATTAATACGGCGGTGATATATTGTCTAGTTACTTGTATAATACTTTGTGTACGCTGGGCAACTAACTCTTTTTGCACGCTTAGTTCGCCTTTGTTTGCGCATCGACAACAAGATTGATGCGTTTATTATCAGCAAAACTTTCAAGGTTGCATTTACGAATACGCTGACATGTATTACTACAAAGCATCATTCGTTTAGGAAGAGAACATATATTCGATAAAAATTCGACTATTTTTTGTTTTATTAACTTCTGTTAATATGTGTTGATATATTAGAGCGGGTCAATTTTTTTATTTCAACCAAAAGTATGTCAGAAAAGTAATCTGCGGAAAATTCTAAGAAATCATGTTTCTAAAAGCAAAAGAGCGGGCCTTCGATTTTGCGTGACAACGTTTGTATAATAATTTTTTTTTCTTTTTCATAAGAAACGAACAATTTTTATAAAATATTATAATTGTTTTTAACAAAAATTTAAATTAAAGTAGACATTATATAAGGTGTTTTATGCTTTCTATTTGTGATATTCTGTTACGTCTTTCGATTCTTACTGCCATAAGATCATTACGATTACTGTCTACTACACGCCAAGAAACATTGGTTAGACATTGTACGAAACGCTCAGTTCCCTAAATATGTGGGTCCTCAAATTTTATGTACCACAACAAATGACCGTAGAGGATGTGTGTAGTAAATACCGGCTCAGGCAAAATCTAAGTTAATCATGTCAACGCAGTCTGAGCATTCAAAATTTATTAAAGGTTTTTTGTAAGGTCTACGAGTTGACAAGTCCCAAAGGTTGCTACGAAAATGTGAAATTTTTTTAATGCATCAATCACGCACGGCTTCTCGTATCAATGATTGCAATATATAATTTTCTCCATATATCAATCAGTCGATCCGCAACTTGCGAGATAAAATGTCCATATGAAAACCTCTTGCTTCTAACTTTATAAAAATCACTAAAAAAAAAGCAGTTCTTCAAAACATCTCGTATATTAGATAAATTCACTAGGCATCCCAAAAGCATTATAATTTTGATGGGGCATGTGACGTAATCTCGATTCAGGTGTTTATCACTCTTATTGCTTGAAACCACAGAATACCCAACAATGATGTTTGACAAAGCGTGTAATCAGGTGTTTTGCGTTTTTTCGTACAAAATTTTAAATTAACCCGATAATATGAAAGAGATAGCCTAAATATGTAAGAAACGAAGAGGGTTTTTAATCTTTTATATAATCGAGGTAATGTGGTTGTAAGTTGTCGCGTCTAGTTAGTAGTCTATGCTTGAAACCACAGAATATATAATCGAGGTAATGTGGTTGTAAGTTGTCGCGTCTAGTTAGTAGTCTATGCTTGAAACTACGCAGAAATCGATTTGAAAAAAACGTTATTGCAGAGCACGCTTTGCAATCCATAAAAATAATTTATGAGAATAATTACTGAAACCAGACTAACACAAAATCAAGAACAAGTTTGTAGATAAAAGAATTTATTTAAAATTAATAAAATTTCCTCGTGAAAAATCGGGAGATCTGTTTTGATTTTAGAAACGAGGTTTCTTAAGAAAATATTTTTCGCAGATTACGTTTCTGCTATACTCTTTTTAAATTTTATTCTACCGAACAAAATGACCCACTGTAATGTATATATGTACATACATGTAATTAGTAAACGTTAAATATTCCTAATTTGATTTGTTTTATATTTTAATTTTAAAATTTCACTTAAGTCCTGGTGCTAAGTTACGGCTTTTAGATCGATAACGAGTGTCCTAATTTATCCCCAGTTTACTTGTGAAAGACAAATTTCTTCAATAACATTTTGTTCAAATAGATTCGATTAGACATTTTGTTTACGGAGATTTTCGTGTTCATATTAGATTGGCCTAAAAGTTCTAAAATCATCTGAAAGCCCGAATAAAAGAATTTATTTAGCTCCTCTTTAGTTAGCTCCTAATGAAGTCAGCTTAAAAACACACACCTTCTTACGTATGAATCTTTGATGCAGTGCCACGTCAGCACGGCTACAACTGGGCGTAGCTGCGTATTAACTTTTGCTGATTATGAGTTTACAGGCTGTACCACCGTAATATGTAAACTTCGACCTCCTTCCAGATTTTGCGAGTTTAAAAACTTTTGCAAAAATAATTATATATAATTTCATGTCCAAGCTCCAGCTTAGAATGTTTCTACATTTTCTTTAGAAAGTCCCATCTTGTAATTTTTTTCAGTTAATAAATTAAGTTTTTCTTCCGGCTCCTAGGTCTCAATCAATAAAAAAAAAACCTATTTTTATTAAACGTAAAGTTTTTCAATAATTCCAGTAAATTAGTTATGGGCTTTAATGTTTGTCACGTTATTGGTTATTGTAAAAAGCGTTATATTGGCAACACTGCTGCAAAAAGTTCTCCCCATTTCGTTCACTCTTAGGATTGTGACGTGTAGTCCTGTGGTTTTATTTGCACACAATTGGTTTCCTCCTTCCCGCCGGTACAGTAAAAAAAAAGAAACATTCATTTTGTTGCTTCTGCCAAATCCGATGGAATTTTTGTGGTTTTGTGGCGATTTCATTTGATTTTATTTCTTTTGTTTTTATTCTTTCTGTTTCCTCGTGTTAATGAGAAATCAAATTTACGTCGTTTTTTTTCATCTACCGATTCTTGCGATCCTTTGTCTATTTTTAGCCAACAAGATTTTTTTAACACAACGCAACACACCACAAAATGTTTTCTTTTATTTATTCAAAAAATAAATTAACGAAACATCCGTGACTGTAAGAAAATGTTCAACAAACGCGAAAAATAAGGAAAAGTTTTGTTGTTGCTTGAAATTTGGTTTTTCATTGGTATTTATTTTTAACAAAAAAGCAACAACATCCAATTTCTTAGACATTGAATAAAAAGGTAGAAATATCACAAACTAAAAACGGATACCGGCAACCGGGAGGCTAATATTAGATAAAACTCATACAAGTATGCATGCATATGCATGCATGTAAATACATACATACATTTATGCATGCAAATTAAGAAGTTCAACATAAACATAATTAGCAAGAAAGGGTTAAATACCCTAAATAAAGACATATACATACATATGTACATGCATATGCATTTACATTGATACATACATACCTTACATATACCTACTACATAAATCCTTTTTAATTTTTTTCTTGTAGGAGTTATTGATAATTATGTTATAAACTTCAAAAGGAACTTTTCCCGAAATAAAAAAAAAGTTAAAGAGTAAACAACAAATTCCAAGGATTCAAAATCTAGTAAAATTTTCAAATTGTTGGTTAAGAAAAGAACAAATTAAACGGCTTCCAAATGAAGATGGCTTCGCAGAGATTTTGTTTACGATGGAACAACCACCAAAGTAATTTACTATCGGTATTCGATCAGTTGTTACATGCCGAAACTTTTACCGATGTCACATTGGCCGTTGATGGGCAATATCTTAAAGCACACAAAGTAAGTAAAAAGAAAAAGAAGCCGCTAGCAAGAATTTTTTCAATAAAATAAATTTTTCTTTTTCCGCTACAGATGGTACTTTCCGCCTGCAGTCCCTACTTTAATGCTTTATTTCTCAATCATCCAGAGAAACATCCAATTGTCATTTTAAAAGATGTTCCATATGCTGATATGAAATCACTCCTAGATTTCATGTACCGTGGTGAAGTTTCTGTGGACCAAGAACGCCTTACAGCCTTCTTGAGAGTGGCTGAAAGTTTACGTATAAAAGGCTTGACGGAGGTTAACGATGATAAGCCTGCAAATTCCGAACCCACACCCCAGCCACCACAATTACAGCGTATACAACCGTATATGGTACAACAGCAGCAGCGTAATAAATCCCATCAACCGTCAGCAATGAATTTTAACAGTAACAACGCGCAAAATTCAGCATCACAACCGCAACAAAATCAGCAACAACAGCAACAGAGCCAACCGCAACAGCAATCATTGCTGGGCTCTGCATTAGCATCGATGCCCAAAAGAAAACGTGGCAGGCCACGAAAACTATCAGGCAGTGATGATGGTGATTATGATGAATTCGATGGTGAAATGGGTGATGGTAGTAAACTGTGCAATGATTCCTATTCCGGCAATGATGATGCTTCCGATGACAATCAAAGAGATTCTGGGAATAATGATGATATGAATGTAAGTGAAAACTAGAATGAATAAATAAAATTGAAATTTTCGTTATTAATATCCAAAAGTATTAGGCGCTCACCATTGCTATTGCAATTTTTTTCATAAAATTGTAGCATTAAATCGAATAACTAGAATGCGGTGAGTGTAGAACGGTTTCCGTTTTAACGTTGGTTCGCATGTCTCTGACTATTTTATAAACATGATCTCAAACCTTGTCATGCTACAAAATAACTGTCTCTCTCTGTTTGGTTCTTTCACTGCCGGTTATACTGCAGCACTTTGTGGAAATCCCCGTTCCTGCAAAGCTAATACTATGCAATGCACGTTGTTTCATTCATGCGATGCTCATTGAGAGATGTTCGGTATCCTCCACTTAAATTTTATGGTGTAAAAACACCCGCCAGAGATCTTGTCAAAGCCTTATTTTTTCGTATATTTTTTATTTATCATCATCTATTAATTCAATTTTCCACGTGTCTAATAAACTAATTTTGTTTTCCAATTTTCCATTAAATTGTCAGATTAATTAAAAACTAAAAAAAAAAAAAATATTTTCATAAAAGTGGATTCAAAAAGGCTTAAATATTATTCGTTGAATTACTAAATAAATTTTAAATTTAAATATTTCTTTATTGACATTTTAAAACATATTTTTTAATTTTATTTTATTTTATATTTTCAGGAAAGTCGCGACTCTGTTTCACCCTCCAAGAAAACTAAACAACAAATTAAAGACCCCAGAAATCAACAACAACAACAAGAAGATAACAGCACTTCCGGTAAGTCCTTTTATATCATTATATTTTCCTGATATCACTTCTAATTGCAATCACATCATAACTTTGCAATCCATTTAATTAAATTAACGAAATCAAACATCAGAGAATAAACTCGTTATAGTTACAACAAACATAAACTTTGTTAAATCACCCACCTGCATTTTAATGTCAAAAAAAATGTTTCTAAGAAGCAACTAAAAGAGATATAAGAGTACTAGAATTTATCAAACATTCATTCATTAGCTGTATTCATGAATTAAATTGCACCCATAAAATTAAAACTAACATATTTACCACGACTTCAGACTTAACGAGATATAAAAGTTTTCTAGGAATTGTAAAAGTAAATAAGAACGCGTCCAAATGTGTATCGGAAAAGCTAATAAAAAGGGATTTTTCGTTAAAATGTCGAAGAAATTACCAAAAAGTTAAGAGTTAAAGTGTTTAGTGATTTTCGAATACGGTATTTAAATTATTAAAAAGAAAAAATGCGAAACGAAAGAAAAAAAGCATACGTTTTAACGTCGGCAGGTGAGTTGTCATTTAAGGAAAGTTTTTGAAACGTATGATGCCATTTTAAAATTGCAAAGAATAACGAAAATAGAAAGCTTACTTTTTTCAAATTAACATTTCAAATTTAAATTAAATATATTCAAAGAATCAAAACAAAATCAAATCGGTATGAGCTTTTAGGGATTTATGGCCGACGTTTAAATCGTTGAAAACCTTTGTGTAATTAATTAAAAAAGACAAATAAAAAACATATTTTAATATTATTTAAAACCACCATTTCGAAAATCTTTAAACCAAAATTTCGTTTTTCACTAAAGAAAACTTTATAAACAAAACTATTTAACTAACTTTTAAGTACTTGTTTTTAAACATAAAAAAAGACGAATTAAAATTTCGAATGGCTTGAAATCCCTATGGCTTTTCCGATCCAAATTTAGGCACAATTTAAACATTTTTTGGGTAGTATTTTTTTACAAAACCAAAAAATTGAATGATATAAAAAACAAATTAACACAACTTTCTTTTTTCGTATATTCTGTAATTTTTTATATAAAAAGCATTGTACATATTTCACAAAACATTTTCCCACTCAAAGTGCGTTTTTCAACGCAAAGATTATTTTCGCTTTAACACGAGAACCTTATTTTTTAGATGGAAATGATAGTGACAATGACGATCAAATGGATACTTCATACATGGAACCACAGTTAATGCTGGATGAATATGATGAACCTGTTGAGTTTAAATTTGATCCAAATTCCTCTAATTCTCCGTCACAAGACAACACTATAACTCAACAAGCCAGACAACAAGCCTTTCTTTTAGCTGCCCAACAAAAGCATCAGCAACAATTAGTTGAAGCTGCTGCTGCAGCAGCGGCGGCAAGTGGCATGAAAATGTCGAGTGTTGTCGGTACTGGTTCATTGCCGGGTACTGTAACCTTGTTGAATTCCATGGTCAGTATACCAAAATTGGCCCCAATTGTAAAACAAAATAAGCCAAAGATAAATAAGCGCGTCAAATTGAAGCAAAATGGAGCAGGTCCCGATACCAAGGTAATTTTTAAAAGATCATCTATCTATATTTAAAGAAAATAAATTGGTCTTTTAACTTTTTTGCAAGAATGTACTCATCTGTACAAGAAATATTTTGTTGCTAACATAATGTCTTTTTTTTAAATTTATTTGAATTGAATTTTATGTGCGCCAATACAACATCCATACATACTGTATGTGCGTATTGTATTATATCAACCTGAAGTTCCGATATTTTCTTTAAGTCTTTATTTTTCCCTCCAATGAATGTTATTTAAACGGTATTTTTCATTAACAATTTCAGCCCTTTAATTCCGGAGAATACATGGACATCATATCCAGCAACTTTATGAACTCGGCCAATGCTGCTGCCCAAGCTGCGAAAATAAAATCCGCCCTGAGTGCCAGCACTGGAAGTCTAAATATAAATTCACCACCACCGAAAACCAAGCTAAACACCTCCTGCAATTCCGTTGTTGAGGGTGAAGGCGAAGGCTCCGTACGCGACTACTGTACCAAAGAGGGTGAACATACGTATCGCTGTAAAGTCTGCTCTCGTGTCTACACACACATTAGCAATTTCTGTCGTCACTATGTTACCTCCCATAAACGTAACGTCAAGGTGTATCCCTGTCCCTTCTGTTTCAAAGAATTTACTAGAAAAGACAATATGACCGCCCATGTTAAAATCATACATAAAATTGAAAATCCTTCATCTGCTTTAGCGGTAGTAGCCTCTGGCGGTACGGTAGCTCTACCAAATGTTTCGGCGTCAGGTTCACAAAACGTAAGTGCAGCTTCTACGCCCACGCCGCCCGATTTAAACAATCAATTGTCGAATCAATCGGGTAGCATGGCAGGCATAACATTGAACACCTCTACACCAGTGGGGTCCTCAGCGTCGTCGGTTAGCTCAACGCCGGGTGCGTTAACAGTCGTCACGCCCACCACAACAGCCACAGCGGTAGCGCAATGAAAACCACTAACTGTCTTGAGGGGACATGGTGTCTTTTAGTGTAGTGTTAATATTTAATTACACATATTAAAATAAGCAAAGGTTTTGGCTTTAAAAAATAGTAAAACCCTTATTTTATAAAACTAGAAAAAACTGCATATAAAAAGAATAAGTACTAAAAACAAAATGAATCACATTGTTACAGGAAGTTTTGTAAAATAGTAACGTTTTATAACCGTTGAATAAACGGTTAATAGGAACACAAAGAAATGGCTTCCAAACTATTCCAAAATCATTACATTTTATATTTTAATGAAATATAACTTTATTTATAAAACAACAACACCAACAAAACACATTACTTTATTAACTATATAATAATTTCCATTAAACTTAATTAATATATTTAATTATTTTTACTTTTTTTTATTTAACAAAACGTTCACTACAATCCGGCTTAAAGTGATCTTTAAAAAAGAAACTTTAAAAAAAAAGTTAAGGAACATTTTCACAAAAATGTAATTTTTCTGTTTTGTTAATATTTTTATTTTTGTTATGTTTTTTTTTTTAGTTTCATTTTGTTATAATTCTATTTCTTCTTCTTCAATTTTCTGTTTCATTTCGCATTTTAATTTTTTCTATTTTCAATATCAATTGTTTTGAAAAGCTGATTTTTTATTTAAGAAAATTAACGAAAATCATAATGATAAAGTCTTTTTTCTTTATCTGAAACTTTGAACAAAAAAGTTTTGACAACTAAAAGTTTGTGTGCAATTAATTATTTTTTCTGTTTTAACATTTAATTTTAAATTTAATTTTAAAACGCACCTATTTTTTAATAATATATTTATAACAAAAACAAATTACTTATAACATTATTTATAATTGAACATTTTTTGGAGTCTGTTTGAAATCGGATTTCCAGGTCGAACGTATTATTAGCCTAATCCGAGATTGGCCGTAACTTTTTTAAAGATATATATAGCTAAAATTGCAGTTAGAGGATTCGCAAATATTCACCATCCGGAAATTAGGTCCCAGTTCAATAAATCCGTTTGGTGCATTGTAAATTTTGTCTCGAAATTGTTTTTTTCTAACCAAGAACACTGAAATTATTCCTTCTTATTTTATATAGTTTGATTAATGTCACAATTCTAGCAGCGTTAAAAGCTGCTTATTCGCGACACTTTATTTTTCGAACTCTTGCTATTCATTTTCTTTTTTTTTTTTATAAATTCAGCGATTGGTTCTTGATCAAAAATTCAAATCTTCCATTTACAGCAATTTGAATTCAAATTTAACCTACAAATAATGATGTTTTAAACAATTTTAAATCTCAGCTGCAGCTAGTTTTAATATATTTATAAACACTTTGAGGCAATTTTAGTACTAAAAAAGCACTTCTTGGGAGCTAAACATTTTATGTCAGACATTTCAATTGAACATAGAATAAAGCGAACTTTTTTATATAGATATTTGAAACGAATTTCCGTCATGAATCATATATTTTTTTTAGTTCTACCATCAAGTAGGCTCTACATCATTTTTGTGCGAATACTTTTTCTGTATAATTTTAAAATTGTCACATGACAGAGGTAACGACAAAAACGTGTGCGACCTTTCAAGTGGAACCACGATTATTTTAAATTATATTACAAATAATATTTTGCATATTCTTGCTATTGTCGTTATGTATTGCGAATTACACTTGCGAGCAAAGGAGCCTCTGATAGATATAAGGCCAACTTTTGATATTCGATTTGAAAAGAACGCGAGATCAGTCAGACTCTAAAAATGTTTAATATATTAAAAAGAAGAACAAAAAATCAAAAAAATGAACACTTTGGCCTTACATTTTTTATACACCAATGTGTGCCTTGCAACTACATATGTATACATACATATATGTATATACATACATACATATACATACATAAAAACATAAAGTTTAAACTAATTTAAACTTTTACTTTACAAATTAGTAAAATTTTTTCACTTTATTATCATCTTACTTAAGTTTGAACAGAAATTATAAAATCATAAAACATACAAAATATTAATCTACCTTGTTGCCTTCAAATGAAGCTAGTGTTTATAATAATTAAACAAAATTAAAGTATGCTTAAATATAGTTTTTTTTCTTGTAAATTAATTGAATTGCTGGTTACTTTTAACATTGGAAATGTCTATTTATTATTAAAAAAGAAAAAATATTTCCTCACTAAACGTTTTATTATGTAATATAAAAATAATTTGTTTTTTTTATAATTAATTCATATTTATATAATTTTTAAAAAAAAATATATAAATCGGAGGCTTAATTTATTGCCAAAGAACTTTTTTAATTAACAATAATTAATAACCCAACCAATTAAAAAAGAAATTATGAAAAACGCATTACAAAAAAGAAATAATTCGAAAATAACCCCCAGCAATATGGTTAATGTTATATTATAATTATAGTAATGTTAATTATTATTATTATTTTATTCATTATTATTATTATTATTTTTTGTATAATTTTAAATTAATTTTTATGTACAGCATTAAACAAATATATAAAAACATATACATGCATATAATATAATTTAAATAAATCAATTAATTATTAAATACAAAAGAATTCAACAAACACCCACACACACACACACACACACCAATTACAACAACAACAAAAAATATATAGTCTTGTTTTTATTTCGTAAAAAGTTACCTCCCAACCTCATTCTCCCTGAAAATACATAGTCGTAGCAATTGTAGTCCTCTAAATTAAATAAATAAATTTTATGTGAATTATAGATCTCTAAATAAAAACATAATAATAATTTTTCTGGTACTTAGGGTTGGATGAACGTGGTATGTTGTTAAATAACCCCAAAACTTGGTAACAGAAAAGATGTTTATTCATTTTAAAATACCCACCCATCTTCCTTCCCTTATAAAATAAAATATAAGAGTTATTCTTGAAAACGCGATTCACTTCTTCGAGTGTTCGCTTTCCTACAGCTCGACGTCTGAGAGATTCCTAAATTCATTCGGTTATTTTTAAAAGTAATCTATTAGGTAATTATCAATTTCAAAAACATCGCTTTTATTCTTGGATAAAATTATAACAAAAATGGAAATTTTAATATATAAATAAAGGATATAATAAACTACCTTTGTTTTATTTATTATTATTTATAAAATACAATTACAAATTATAGTTAAATTACTCAGCAGTAGTGCAACAGACTAAGGTCTGCTGGGAATCGCAACCACAATTCCCAGACTGATAGACTAGCGCACTACCAACTAGCCACCGGTGTCGGGTTTACTCTATTGTTGCCCAATTCAGCTGATTCGCGCCGAACCGACATTTTTCGAACTTCTTTCATATTAGTCGTAGCTATGTGCTAATCTCGCACCAATCTTTGGTTGGTCCAAAAGAGTGGTACATACGCTCAAACTTTTCCACGGTGCTGCGAACTGAAGGCATGATGACAATCGATCTTAAAATTAAATTCAATTTGCGCATTTACAAGCGGGACAAAATTCCGATAATCTTGCTTGTTCTGGGGGCTTACTTTGTATTTCGATTCGAAAAAAAAAACATTTTCGAAACGCAATGTACATATTAGACATACAAATTCGAATGAACTTCGAATTACGCAGAAACCCACTTGTAAACCGAATCCGAGTAAATTTGTTGGTTTCAAGACTAATGCCCGCATTTTGATTTTTCTCTTCATTTTCCGGTAGCTTAGTTTGTTGTGGATATTTGAAACGAGTCTCAAAACAAGAAATGAAGAACGTGGAACATAGCCAAGGCCGTTTTGTCTTTGAATGAAACTTGCCAATTTGTTCCAAATATCTATGTATATTAAATCACTCTATCGGAAAATCAAATCTAGAACTTTATTATCTGATTTTCAATTATTAGGTCTGTTCCATGTCGTTAAAGAAGTCGCCAAAAGTTACACGCACTTGCCTAAAGGCTTTTCACAAGACAAAAATTGCGCTATTGAAATTGCTCATGAGAGAGTTAATTCATTTATGTAATTAATTTGTCAAACTTAAGTTCGTTTTTATTCTTTCTGGTATGTCTTTTAATATGTCTTTGAATACAGTAAAAGTTAAAATTTGTATTACACAACGAGCAGAATGGAATTGTATTTTCTATGCCGCTACGCACGCTGCCAACATTCTTTGTGTCTCTCTACTAATTTTGTGTTCACTGTAAACTTAATCTATTAAACACAATGGTTTATTATTCATTGTTGAGGATGGATAAGCTAGTCTCTGTGCGCATTTCACTGGTTGCTTAGGCCAGCTCATCAACTATTGCCTAATTTTATAATCAAAACAATTTGGGAGAACAAAATTAGCTAAAAATAATTAATTTTATTTTTTAACGGAAAGAGTAAAATCTCAAAAACTCGACTTTATAGTAAATATGTAATAGCTTGTGTAAACATTGGCAACACTTGCTATTTTTTGCTTTCCTTCATAAAGCAATTCATAGGCTGTGTTGTTTTTACTGTTGTACAGCTTACAGCTACTTTTAGAGCTGGCAAACAACTAAACAAGAGTATTAAGACAAGTAAGAGAAATAAAATACAAATTTTTCGTCGTGGGGCATTTTGTTAAAACTTGTCTTAATTATCTTTGGATTTCTTAGTTGGCCTAAGGAATTTTAAGCATGACCTTAAATTTTTCTATAAAGTTGAGCCAAGGTTTCCTCATCAGCTGGCGAAATGCGCATAGAAAGTATTTTATCCACCCTCAACAATAAATTGCATAATTTTATAATAAAAATAAGTTGGGAGTAAAAAATTAGCTAATAATATTTACTTCTATTTATTAACAGAAAACTTTATTAACTTTTTAATTTATTAATTTGTTAACTATAATATATAACTTTTTGATCATGCTTGCACAATAATATGGTTTAAATGCTCGTAATTTCAAAAATAATTTGCGTTAATAATATTAAAGTAATTATTTTGTGGCTTATGAACGGTTGGGCATACTATTTAATAAATTGAGACAATATTTTTCCACGCATGCCTGCATTCGACAAATCTTCCAAAGTTGATGGTTCCACGATAAAATGGGAGAAAGCACGGTTGACTTCGACCCAGAGATGCTGGATGGCGGTAAGCTTAGGAGACTGAGGTCGCCAATCAAAAACAGCAAATGCATTTTCGATTCTTGATTTGATATTCCGACAGGGTGTTTTGAAGTAGAATTTTGGAACGAATTTCCGTCATCCCTTGTCAAGTTTGGTTTGGAGACAAACCGGTTTCGGCTATGTGCCATCTTCAGTGTCATTTTTCGTTCTTCGGAGAACCAAACTTGACAAGGGATGACGGAAATTCGTTCCAAAATTCTACATAAATGCATTTTCCATTGACCACTCCTTGCTTTCTTTGACGTGTGCTTCGGGTCGTTGTCATGCTAAAAAATAAAGTTCGAAAGCTCTTTGCCAATTCTGCATGATCTCTTGAAACGTACTGCTCGGCATTCATGCGTCCCTCAACCTTTGCGACACTACCAACAACTTCAACCATCATACAGTCTCAGTGAATACATTTCCTCCACTTAACTTTTCACCCTTTTTTTTCAAATCCATTGCTTTCCGTGGCATTTAAACTTGTTAATTTTTGAATCATCTGACCAAATTACTTTACTCCAGTCGTCAGCTGTAAAGGGTTTATTCTTTTTGACGAAATGCAAGCATAGCTTGCGTGGGCTTTTTGACCTTGGCACGTCCGTGGAAACTGTTTTTCCCCAATATCTTTCATACAGCTGTCGAAACGTTAATCTGAAGTATTGTTGTCACTTTTTGGCGAATTTTGCACACAACTCCCACAGAAATGTTCAACTGTTGTGCTATTAAACGATGAATATGTTTTAGGTTTTTTATACGCCAAGTATATGGCTAGAAATTACATTCATCTAAGGAATATCCAAAAATAATTTCTAGTTGATTTTAAATACAATCACTAAAAATATGTACGTTTATTTACCGCTTTGATAGCCCAATTGAATTTTTAAAGTGAATAAATTGAATTTGTTTGCCAATAATTCGTGATCTAGAACACATTTCCCACAACTGCAACAACACTTAACTAATTAATCACATTACTTTTTGCATTAAATTGTAAACTCTTCTAAACATTGTTGTCATGGTAGATACACACTTTGCAACATGTTTCTG
This sequence comes from Phania funesta, assembly GCA_963932375.1. Taxonomy (NCBI): domain Eukaryota; kingdom Metazoa; phylum Arthropoda; class Insecta; order Diptera; family Tachinidae; genus Phania; species Phania funesta. The sequence goes on along the minus strand of OZ010652.1, from coordinate 93,477,742 downwards.
CAACAAGGCATGTTTCGTTGTAGGTTGCATAGTGTGTAGTCGTGTTTATGATTTAATTTCGTGTTGCATTCGAGTATGGGATCACACATATTTACAATACTTAAATTATTTTCCAAGCGGAATATACAAGATGTGATTGCGTTTTAATCGCTTGGTTTCATGGGGGCTGTCTAATAATGAGATAACCGCAGGATTCGTCCGCTGCAATTTATAATTTCCTCTCTTACTGATTTTATTGAGATATCTCCTATAACGTTATTTCTAACATACCATGGTGCATTTAGTAGTTGGCTTACTGATTTTGCCTGATATCTTTCAAGTATTTCGATATTGGCCCTAAAAAGTTAAAATAAAAAAATGTTGCCTTAATTCACTATTGTTGCACAAGTGTCATATGTACATACATACATTGAGTAGACGCATATGTAGTATTTTCTTATGTTTGATCTTTTGAAACATCTTTAATTTTTCACAGGCTGTTTTAATTATGGAATTTTCTTTAATTAATGCACGGCTGAACTTCATACTTTACACACTGCTATTTTATTTATTGAATTTAACACTTCAATAAAACACAATGGTTACGTCTTTATCACGATGTTCGCACTGTAACGTTTCGTTCAATACTAATTCCTACCGTGACCAACCAAGCATTTTTATAGTAGTCATCTATTTTTCTCGAAACTTTTAGAAAACTCAAAAATCCCGTAGATACTTCTATGGCTATTGCAATATTTGTTTATTAAAAAGCTAACTTTTTAATCCCAACTCATTTCATTATAAAATAATGCAATTTATTGTTTAGGGTGGATAAGACTAGCTTAACTTTTTTTGATGTTGCTGTTGTTTCCCCACAGTGCTTAATCCTTGGAATTCGTGTGCACGTGTTGATGTTATATCGTTGTTGTTCTTCTATTTGCATTCGATTTCCTGGTAAATTGTGTGAACTTATGTGCTACAGCGCTTTCTGTACAGTCGGTGCCACAAGTGTTCGTACACTTCAATTCTATAACTTTCTGTTCAAGGAGTGCCATTAAATTCTTACAGGCATGAATACTTGTTTACACTTGTCTTCGTAACAATACGAGTATGTACTTATGGACAACAAGTTTTCAGCTTTAAAAGAAGTGACAGTTTTAGGTAGTAAAATACCTTTAGCAATCTTCCACCGTTCCGGAAAATCGGGTGTTGTTATAATGTAATTAAACAGATGCAATTTATAGTTGCATATTACAGGAAAAATTATTTTCTAAACTTTCAACGGTATTCCATACTTGATTTGATATCCCGACAGGGTGATTTGATATAGATTTTTGGAACGGATTTCCGTCCCTCTATTCGTTCTGATTAACGAAAAATTACACTGAAGATGGCACATAGCCGAAACCGGTTAGTATCCAAACTAAACTGGACAAAGTGTTCCATCAACTCTACCAGCATTTGATTTGCTACCCAATTACAAAAGCGAGTGCGACGAATTATAGGTCTGTTCCAAGTGCTTAACAAAACAGTCCGAACTAGTCCGAATTAATCCAAACGCGTTCCAGATAACAATTTTTGTGCAATTTTGAGAGAAAATGAGAGAGTAAAATTTTTCATTTCCTGTACAAAGTCGTACGAACTTTTTCTTTGGGTAATTAAATTATCAGCTGTTTTTTGTTTATATTTAAAAATCAAAAAATTTTTAAAATAAAGGAAGAAAGTTTTTATTTTAAATTTATTAAAAAGCAAAACGGAAAATGTTTCCAATAAACTTGAAGTTGTAAGTACATATATTTGTGCATATTTATCACTTTATTTAATAAAAAAATGCTTTTATCGATCAGTTAAGAAGTTATGGACAGCTGCTGCCAGTGATGCAAATGTTTTGCTTTTAAAATATTATGCATTTTAAGCGTATAAAATTACAAAATTGATGTAAACTTTTTGTTACAAAAAATCTGTTATGTGATCTCTCCTACACCGTACTTTCAAGTACATTAGCAGCACTAAAGTTCAAGCCATCTAAAAAGTATGTATGTATGTGGGCAATATCTAGTAAATCAAACTACTTGATTAAGTGCTGTATGAACTTTGTGCACAAGTTTTGTATCGAAAACTAACAAGTCGACGCTCCTTCTATTATTTTTCATTAGATTGATCCAGAAAGAGATTATAAATCAATTTTTCTACTAATTAGCAAGAAAGCCCAATGTATCCATCTATGGTACAGTGGGGTACAAAACCAAAATAGTAAAAGTCAAATATTATTTTTTGTTCTTAATTTTCATTCGATTCCTTTTTAGAGGATATATGTGTATGTATGTAACTTACAGCGTTAAATTATTTTGTATATGCCAACCCATTTTTAATTTTATTTCCAACACTCTTTTCAGTTCATTTAATTACCAGTACTCCGGAATTGTCACAAAGATTATTTGGTGGAAATAAAAGCAACTTTAGCAATACCACTGCAATATCAAGTACAACAATAGCTTCCACAACGAATAGCAACAGTAATATGATTTCTTTACAAGCTCAACCACAAAATACTGCAACAAAAACTGCTGCGTTAGAATTCAATGAAGCCCATTTGCCAACCGTATTGGGATTGAAAATTAAAACCAATTTACAAAATATCACACAAACAGTGGGCCAACAACAGCAACAACAACAAACTTCAGCAGGGCCAATTTCCACGAATCCCAACTCTCTACTAAAGCAACAATTAAGAGCTAGTCTTAAAGATTTTATGGATGTAACCATAACAAATGCCTCCACCACCAACACATTGACCCAGCAGACAGCCCCCAGTGCCCCTATGGCTAACCCAAGTCACTTGGAGACCCAAGAAGCTTGTTCAGCTTTACAGTCACTGGCCAACGTGGCAGAACGTCAGGCCCAAAATAACATACAGCCACCTTCAGCTAACAATTTACATCATCAGTTTCTCTTGCACATGGCAGCAAATCCCATAATCAAAACCAGTGGTGAATTCTTTCACCAACAAAACAATTTGCTTATGAAGGAAGATGAGAACAATATGGATTTGTTAATGGATCAGAGTGACAAGTCTGATCCGGAAATGTTGACTTTGGCCGATGAAAATGCCGGTTTGGACTACAGTACTGGAAATGAAACTAGCGGTGGCAATCAAACTGGTGTTAATGAGCAGCTGGAAAGTTCCGCCCATTCTACACATAACAACTCCACTGGTGGTTCAAGCAGTACAACACCTCGTGCAAAGAATTCTAGTAAGCCCATACAACGCAGGCGCATACGGCGTAAAGCTCAATCCTCTTTAGACGATCAAGCTGAACAGCTGACTGAAATGTCCGTTAGAGGTTTAGATCTCTTCCGTTATGCCAGTATTAATGAGGGAGTCTACCAGTGTACTGAATGTGCCAAGGAAAATATGCAGAAAACATTCAAAAACAAATACAGTTTTCAACGCCATGCTTTTCTTTATCACGAGGGAAAACATCGCAAAGTCTTCCCCTGTCCCTTGTGTGGCAAGGAATTTTCACGGCCAGACAAAATGAAAAATCACATGAAAATGACCCACGAATCGTTTGTAGCCAAGGAAATACAAAACTTTAACTCCTTGAATTATTTAATAACAGCAGCTGGTGAAATACAGACCTCTTTTCCACCACCCTCAAGCACTCAAACACAAGCCAATGTAGTGAACACACCACAGCCGTTACTGAATCAACTTCAAGCCAACAATCCCGCTTTAAGTATAATGATTAATAATAATAATGAACATAATGGAGAAGGTCTTAACTTAACGCAACAGCAGCAACAGGAACATCTTCAGGATTTCAATTTACCTAAACTAATGAAATTTCCCACTGATATTGAAATAAAAAATGAAATCGTAATCTCACCATCCCCTTCACCACCTCCGCCAGCTGCATCCCTTAACACTATAAACATTAACAGTAACAGCGCCACACCAATATCCTTAGCTGAGACTCTATCACTGCTCAAGACTTCTGTACAAACAACAACAGCACAATTGAACGCACAAAGATTGGAAGAAGTGAAATGAATACGTATCTACTTCGGTATGTAGGTGCAAAGATATATTTAATTTATTTTTGAAATGTATTTAAAACGATTTCGGTTTAATAATGACTCAATGAGATTGTTGGCCCTTATGTCCTTAAAACGGCCATTGTGGCACAGTGTGAAAACATAAAAGACTTGGTAATTTTTACATTTGTAACTAAAGCAATTTAAAATCTTCACAAAACTGAAAATATTGCACAATTTATACATAAGTTAATTCTATTATTTAATGATACTTTTTATATATTTTTACTTACATCTTTAAGTACATTAACTGAAATGCATTAATTAGTTTTAAACAAAATTACACTGTGCTCGGTAGGTACAAAGCGAGTGAGTGCGCTGTTTTTAACCCAGCCATTGTACTCGAATTGTTCGTAACCATGGCACATACTACGAGTAGGTTGCATTAGAAACGAGAGAGAGGGAGAGTAGTAACGAGAGTAGTACAAGTCACTGTCAAACTCCATATGTATTGGAACACTGTGGTCTCTAATGCACCTACCTCATTGAATGTGTCTTGTTCGTAACAATTACAATTGAAACGATTGTCGACATTCTAATTGAGCTGCTGGCTTCCACTTATTCATGAAATCCATACGGTTTGCATTCGCAACGGAATTCACATGCAATTCCTATTTGAAGTGTGTTGATGAGAATGTAACGAAAATATATTGATCGAAAAAATATATTTTTATCCGAAATTAAACAAATGTTTGTCAGAGTTGTTTTTGCACTTCAAATAGGAATTGAATTGAATTCCGTTTCCAATCCAATCCAGACTGATTAAACAGTTTTCAATTCAAGCGCAGTGTTTTTTTTTTAATTTCAGTTTAAAATATCAACTCCGTCCAATATCCTAAAAATATTATTTAAGTCCATTTTTATTTTTTGATAGTTTTTTAAACTTTGTTTTTAATTTTTTTTTTTTTACTCAGCTACTACTAACAACAATTACAGTGTTTTGACGACATTGTAAGAATGGTTGAGGACTTCATTCTCTTTTATTACATTTTGTAATGCCTCAAATGTCAGAACTGGTTTTTGGAGAATTCGCGTACTAGTTAAGTAATCCCGTCGCTGTAAACTTTTAGTTGAACTTGACACTGATAGTCGTCGTATTTAAATAACACTTTAAGGAAAAACTTAAATAATTTTCTTTTAATTAAATAGAGATGGTTTTTCGCTCACGCGTCGCATACATGACAATTTATTCAACAAATGCAAGTCCGTAGGAGACGTAAGGAAAAAACAAAATTCAACATAGTTGCCTTCGAGGGCGATACAACGAATATAGCGAATTTCTAACTTTTCGATACAACTTTTATAGTACGACCTCTGTTTCTCGTCAAAATAGGCCTCAGTTTCAGCGATTATTCCATCATTCGACTTAATGCACTTCTCTACCGTTTGTCTCGATGGAATTGTTTATCAAGCCATTGTTTGGTTTCCACTGTATTTTTTTTCTTGCATCAGAAAGCAATGCTTTATCAAATCTCGAAATTCACTTCTTTCCATTTTTTTTCAATAACAAAAGTTTCTTCAGACAAAATGCTATAAGCAACGAATTAATAGTCAGATGCTGTCAAATTTATACACACGTATCGTTTGAAGGTTAGTTCTAAATAAAAATTATATGAAAAAACTCTAGTAACGCCATTTATGTGTCATCCTATGGACTTTTCGAATGGACTGTTATGTTAATAATTTTTAATAATTTCATCAACGAAACCGTTTGCTATTGATTGATTTGAACAATAAATGCCGAAAAAATTAAAAATTTCGGTAGAGGGCATCTAATTGAAACGGTCTCAACAATATGTAGGCAGTAATAAAGTGAATACATTTTTGGAAATGTATAAAGTAACGGCTTTGGCTCCTTTAGTGACGTAGTTAGCGAAACTTCGTGCTTTTAACGTTCTCTGCAGCCTTGGATATAGTCAATATTTACTTGCGAAAACGTTGCTTGATGCAACAGAAGGGGATTCACCCCATACTTTTTTAACTAGAAGCGAGCGAAAGAAATTAACCACCAATCACAAGAAATCACGCTCGGCCCTTTTGAGTGTCGAAAATAAACAAAACATGGCGTTTTCGTTTCCTAAGTAAAATATTGCCCTGTTAAAGAGTACATGCTTAATACACCCTTATTATTTGGGATACAAATCATAAAGGGTTAATGCCTTTTGGCATTATAAAGGGTAAAATCAATAAAACACTACCTTTTGTGGGTGTGTAAATATGTTTCGAGGGTAACAAAAGGGCAAACAATTTTAAATTTTTTCTAGAAACGAAAACACCATTAACGGCTGTAACTTGAAACATACGATCGGAAGGTGTGTACCAAGATTAGAAACTTTAGAGTTGTGTACGAAACTATTTTCTTCAACTAGTTCAGAAATAAAAGCAGGGAGGTACAATTTTCAATAACTGCATAAATATGCTACGAAATGCGAAATCGATAAAAAAAATAAACACAATTGTTCAATTCAGAAACGTCTTGTATCGATTGAATTTAATATTATATTTTTATTGTTGGTAATTTGCATATTAAAATATATTATTATACAACTTTATATTGTTGTTGAATGTTTTTGAAATATTGTATTGATACCATACCTGGGAGTATGCTATTTGCTTGATATATTATATATGGAATTCGTTTTGACATATATATTGCTTAACGTCTGCTGTTTGGGTGATGGAATTCTGTTACCCTTAAGTGTAGTTGTTAGTAATGCAAAGTTTCAATACCTGATTAAATTTCATGGTATTACATCTAGCCGAATTAAAACAGGTAAACTCAAGCAGCGCAGCTGAGAACTTTTTTTAACATGGCGTCTTGACAGGCCATATATCTGTTCAGTCATCGTAAATTTTGCTGTTCGCACAGGAGTTTGGCTAGTGACGACACGCGCTGTTGATGGTCGGGTTGTGTTTAAACAGAGTTGTCAGAACAATTCGCACAACGCCAGACAGAAGATGCAGACGCCCCCCTCTTACAAATTTAAAGCTAGTCAAGACGTAGTGTAAACTGATTGGATGACAAATTCATAATAAAAAATGTTTCGCCAAATCTGCTTTGAATTCACCCGTGAATCTATCTATTATCAATTTGCGTTGCCAGTTATCAAATTGCTTTGGTATTCGGTGATTTGACTACATTGTTTTGACGTCTATAATTTTTTGACATAAGCAATACAATAATACCACAACACAATAAAATTGACAGTTCACATACAAATGAACCAAAGTTTATTTTAATTTAATACACGATACAATAATACAAGGAGTTTGTGAATTGCTTAAATGTGAAATATTTTTCTATAGTATATTAAAATACTTTCTCTTAATGAAAGAATTTAAAGTATATTTAGCAATTAAAAGGGCATTAATTATCTATTATTGTCTAGGTTCAGTTCTGTTTCAATCATTTCAAAAACAAAATGTTATTACTGGTTCTACTTATTATTTCTGCTTTTATTATTAAAATTATGTATTGACTTAATTTTTAACATTTTGTTCAATTAACATCCGTCCAATTTTGTTAGATGCAAAAAATCGAAATTGTTTAAAGAAAATTTCAAACCATTTACCTAATTATTGGTAAAAAAGTTATTTGCAAGATGTGTTTTAAATTAATTTTAACTTCCTTATTTTTGAATAGGCATCAATTATTTTTTTAATTCTTAATGTTTAATTAGATTTTATTTAAATAGAAAATTTAATTCTTTTTTTTTACATTTAGTGAATGCGACTTAGTGTCGTTAAAAATTATGATAGATTTAATTCTTATGTGAATACTCTTCGTAAAATGCTTAATGGGCCAGTTTTTTTTTTGCAATATTCTCGAAGAAATGCCTGCAGCAAGTGGGTACGGGCATTAGTTTAATTTAATCGCATGTATCTATTAACTTTCACTCCAACGTATACAATATATTTATTTCTTGTAATTTCAGTAGGTGGATTAAGGCAAGTGATATTCCGACTTTTTATTTTAACATTTCTGTGTGTGGATTCAACGTTTTGTACTACTTGGGGAATAACTCTAAGCCGTTTTGCAAACCCGTTGTTGCCTATTAGACAACATTTGAATCAATATACTACTGTGGGCAAAAAATAGTAAGACTTTGTTCATAATTTTAAATTTCTTTATTTATTCTACCGAATCTACATATTTCGTCCCCCTCAAAGTAATCCCCCCCAAGCGCATTACACTTATGCCAACGTTTTTTCCAATCCACGTAACAGTTGTTAAAGTCAATTTCCGGAATAGCCTTCAATGCGCATAGCGATTCACGTTTAATGTCTTCAATTGACTCAAAACGGTTTCCCCGGAGCGGTCGCTTGAGTTTGCTGAACAGCCAGAAGTCACACGGTGCTAAATCGGGCGAATACGGTGGTTGTGGAACGATAGTGATTGCATTTTTGGCGAAAAACTCACGAACAATCAATGCGGTATGCGATGGTGCATTATGGTGGTGGTGCGAAAACCAAGAGTTGTCGACCCATAATTCCGGCCTTTTTTTGCGAATAGTTTCGCACCAACGACGCATAACACTCAAATAGTATTCCTTGTTAACAGTTTGGCCGGTCGAAAGAAATTCGGAGTTCGCCACACCTCGATGATCGAAGAAAACGTGGTTTTTTCGGCTTCGGCTTCGGCTCACCTTTGGCACGATATTCGGCCGATCGATCGTCTGTTTCCTGGTCGTAAGCGTAGATCCAAGACTCGTCGCCAGTTATAATACGTTTAATGGCATCCTGGTAGTCGGAAAGCATTGTTTGAAAGATGTCAAAATTGAGTGATTTTTGAACCGATCGTGATTTCACTTTTCTTAGGCCCAAATGATCTTTTAAAATGGTTTTCACTGATCCCTCCGATATTCCAACGATATCAGTAAGGTCTCTGACTGTTAATCGTCGATTCTCGAACACCAATTCCTTGATTTTATTTACGTGTTGATTATCAATTGATGTTGATGGCCGTCCTGGACGTCGTTCGTCGTCAACGCGTTCTCGGCCCTCTTAGAATAATTTGTACCAATCAAAAACACTTGCTCGCGACATACAATTATCACCGAAGGCCTTTTGCAACATTCTGAACGTTTCGGCACCAGAAATTTCTTTCCGCACATAAAATTTAATGAAACTTCTTTGTTGAATAATTTCACTCCTTGTAAAAATCGCAAAAAGACTACTAAACACTAATGATTACTTTGATGTGATATTTGGCATAGATGTCACTGACAGTCAGTCATACCAACGCAAAAAAATTTCGACGAATGGATTTCCGCGCGAAATTTAAATTTAACAGTCTTACTAGTTTATGCCCACAGTAGTAAATGCTTCCCACAATTTTTTCTTTTACCTCTATACTGGCCTTCAAAATGAAAATGGCCATTCTTGAAGCGTTAAACGCATTTACGACATGTTTTTTTCACCTCACCATTAATTTTTAGAAGAAGTGAATATTTAATGGACGAGAATGTGGCACATGAACTGATGTTTTCAATATGTAATATATGCAGGAACAGATGTGTGTCATTATAATAATTGTTTGCAAATGTAATGTTGGACAGAAATCAGCGGCGGAACTCCCAAACCCAAAAAATGAATAAGCTCTATTTAATTTTGGAGTTGAATCACACATTTTATATGCAAGAGACTGACAAACAAATATTCAGCCCGAACGGAATCGTCAAAGGAAAAATATTAAAGAAATTCTCAGATCATATACAAGAAAGCTTTCGCTTTTAACGTCGTAAACAATTTATGAAATCGAGTTCTTCTATTGCAGGCTGTATTCGAAAATTGTTTTGATTTTTAATATTTAAGTTGGAACTTGAAGTGGGCTGCATGTTTTAATTTCAGTATATTAACACGGCATATTAAAATAAAAATAAATTGAAAAGAGAAAAGTAAAAATCGCCATAAGAAACTTGATATCAATTATGCGTTTCTGGCATGACTTAAATCCACATGAAAGTGAAATTTTGGCGAAGGTTTTGATGTCCTGAATTCACTTCTGTACTGTTTTCGGTTTACTTTCGAGTGCATCAGGCTGAGTGAAGCAAACATAATTAATTATCATTTATTTCATTACTAAGAACTCATGAGCTTCAGGTTTGATATCCTATCTGCCTGGCTTGCAAGTTGTAAAATAATAATATTTATACAGAAAAAGCATTCCAATATTCCAATATTATCAAATTAACAAATGTAACATTTCAAAAACTAGTCCAAAAGATGCAATTCAGAAATTGTTTTTCTAATTGAACAAGTTCCCAACTCATAACAGACACGATGAATCATGAATTCACATATACAAATATCTCGTATGTTCTGATATTCCTGGCAATCTTTCCCCTAAATTCTTCCGACTATTACGAACATGAAAATGTTACATAACAGTATTAAATTTGTATTTATATAGATTTCATATTTTATAGAACAAATCGGTCGCAGCATTGTCAAAAACAATTTTGGCCCTTTAAACATTTCGGGGAGTATAATGAGGTTTTCATTTTAAGTGTTTTTAAAACTTTTTAAATTTATTTGTTTTCAATTAAAATTTATTTTAATTTGTGATTTTATTTTAAAAAAATTTATTATTTTTCAATTTAAAACTTGTTGTAAATAAATAAATACTCAATATGTATTTAATTTATAAAAATTATACATTTAAACAATAACAAACATATTAGAATAGTGTGCAATTAAAAGAAAAATCCTTAACATAAAAAACATTTATTATTAAATTTTACAAGACTAAATGAACTAAACAAATAAAAACTGCAATTAGTAACAGAGTTCTTGTGTTGAATTCTTACAAAAACTCCATGAAAAAAAATCTTGATTAAGCGGTCTTTTTAATTTACCTTTAACTAAGCAACCAAGTATAAACAATAAAATAAAACAACAAAATACGCCAAGGACTTCCAGTGTATGTAATTATTAATTTTTATTTAAAAAATATTGAAACAAATTATATTATTTAAGTTATCTTTTATCATAAGTTTAAAATCAAGCACAAGCAATATTGGAAACTGCATCAAGAACATTTAAAAGCAATCATTTAAAATAATTATTAATATTAAGTCTTAATTATAAGTATTTAATTTAAAATTAAATAAACAACTACTTAATGCAATTTTACGCCCAACTATATATTACTTACACAAAAAAAAAATTAAATTTATGTTTTTTTATATAAATTATATAAAGAAATTTCAATAAACTTATTATATAATAAAACAAAATTAGGTTTTTTTATTACTTTAATAAATATAGAAAAAAATGAGGTGAGTAGAATTTCAATTGTCGCTAAAGCTTTCAATTTACTATGAATAATTTACCCTGTGATACATTCTTCATATCCTTAATTTCAAAAATATTTAACAGTAATTACAGAATTAATGCCCATTATTCACTTGATTTCTGGGTTTCATATTCATGTAAGAAAGAGATTCAAAACTACGATTAATTTACAGGCAGCATGTAGTGCACACTAGAACAGCAGTCATTCAAATTTGTATGACATGCATTGATTTAAAAACTGTCAACTCACGAAACACAACAAAAGTTTATACAAATTAATCTTTGTTTTTTATTTTTCTTCCGTATATTTAACATACATCAAAAATTCTTAACACGAAAATGCCAGTCAAATTTGAATATAAAAAAAATAAAACTTATTGATTATTAGCACGTCTATACCAAAATCGAGCCCGGAAATCATCCGAACAAGTGAGAAATGCTGGTGAAATAGGGGAATGTGTTATATAACGCACAGGCCCATTGTGACCCAAAGACATAAGATTTAAGCGGCTGCTATTGCGTGAATTCCAAGAACATAATGACGTTGTGGCCTCATCAGGAAACAAAACATAATCTTCAGTATGATTGAATACAGCTTGAGTATTATGCTCTTGCTTGCCTGTGGTACCAGCACCAGTATATGTTTGTATAGGACGACTAGTGCAGAGTTCCCACAAATAAACTAAAGAATCTTTCCCGGAAGATAGCAAATACTGGAAAATGCAGACAATTTTAAAAAATAATTAAATATAATAAAAGGAAAAATCACCTTTCCATTGCGTGTAAACTGCACCGAACAAATTTCCGCGCCTCCGTGAGCTTCTGTAATAGTATTGACACATCGTCCGCTTACACCATCCCATATTTTAATAGAACCATCAATACTGCCCGTGGCATACAGTTTTGCTGTTGGTGCATATTTAACGCATGTTATGGAACCGCTGTGATGTTGAGATGCTATTGCCGATACAAAACATTGTGCCGTTTGAATATCATATACCCTTAACAAAGAATGTTCGGTACCAATCGCTATATAGTCACCACTAGGATGAAATGCCAAACTAGTAACTGGTTCACAGTCAGTAAATACTTTATGCGCCTTCTTTACAGATGGTTTAGCAATATCAAACAATTTAACAGTACCATCTCTAGAACCGGATGCTAAGATATGCTCTTTAGGATGAAATTCCAAACACGCTACTTCATCAGTGTGATCATACAAAGTACGAATAACAGGATGACCCTGTTGTTCACGTCCCGCCTCTATTTCTTCCGGAGCCGATTTGGCCAACATACGGTCAACATCTAAAATTTTAATACTGGCATCAACACTACCAGTTGCTACAAGAGTGCCATCATGACTGAAAGCACCAGCACGACAAGACTGCTTATGAGAGGTAACATATGCTGTTTCATATGACGCCGGTTCTGGTGCCAGCGCAGAAGCATCTGGTTCAAATTCCAAGTCAATGCATGGTAGTACATCATCTTTGGGGGCTGGTTCCTTATCGGTTAATGCTCGCATCCCAGCAATCATGACATGTAGTAAACGTTCACTTGGTGTACACTCGTCCGCTTTAACGAGCATAGACAGTTCCATTGCAAATTTTTCCAAACCGTCGTACATTAACTGACTGCAAGGGATTGTCATTTTTATAAACTCAAGCCGTAAGGATAAATTGAAATTTCTTACCTAATGATAAGCCTGTATAATATTTCTCGATTTTTAACTAAATTTCTGGGATCTAAAATTTCTATATCGCGCATTATTTTTAATTTTTATTTAAGTTTTCTTCCGCAAATATATTTTTTTTTAAAACTAATTAAAAATATTAACCACACTTTGTGTTATTAACAATAGTTTATTCATAGGCGAACAATAATTCACAATAAGTAATAATTAATTCGCCTCGATAAAAAGGTGCCAGCAGTTTTTTTTAGCATTCCCGCCAAGTGGCATGTCGATAATCGCCAAAATACCACAAATATCGTCAATATATTTGTGGCAATAAGGAATATATGTTTTACCTACCGTTTACAAAGGAAAGTAATTGCAAGAAAGTCGCAATACACTCACACTTTTTCACTAACACACTCAAACTTTTTTTACTTTCCAATGAACTTCCAACAAAATTTAGATGAAAGCGATTTTTTTACGTTTTCTTGAAAGTAAAATGACAAGGGCTTAACACTGTTGCCTACTCAGAGAGAGATGCAAATTTGCGGGATTGTGGTAAAATAATAATTACAAAATTTAATTATTTTAGAAACATACGGAAAATATATTTAAAATTTTTGCATCAAATATGCTTAAAGAACACAACTGTTGGTTTTCTATAATGATATTACAAAAAAAAAAAATTAACTATACTAATCATTTAAAAGTATTGCCCTATAAATTTGTGTGTGCGAATTGTTTGGCAACTCTACTTCAGTAATAAACAAAAAATCACTCTTGTTTTGTTATAATTTTCCAATTCTAGTCTTTACACTTGTAGAATTATTGCAACAACTTTTCTCTTCGAAAACATATTACAAATGAACTTTCACTTTCCTCTGAAAGTGAACAAGAAATTTTCATGAAAGTTGAAGATTTCTTTGAAATTTTTATTTGTAATACATATACAGAAATTGCATGAAAGTACTTTCCTTTGTAAATGCAGAGTTAGTCGTCTTAAGCTGAAAACAAATTAATTTCTCTTTTGGGATTTCCCAATTCAAAAGTACTCCTCAACGATATGTTATTATTTACTTTGTCGTAGTAGGGATTTTTCGGTGATACTTATTTAATAGTAAGTATTTTTTAAGAAGACTAATAAGGTATGTGCGCATAATTGCTTTAATTGGCCAATGTGCATACATACCTTGCTTATCAACCTTAAGCACATGTAATAGAGCTGGCCGACAGCCTTTTTTCAAGGTAATAAGGTAATGTGTTAAAGGTGCAAAAAATCATAAAAAAGGAAAACACGAATACTGTTTTAATGAAATTCCACTTTACAGGCTATAATAAAATATGTAGCCATAAAACCCGTTAAGGATTTCGGATATCGTCAAATATTTCGCCAATTCCAATTTTAAAATTTTCATCGCCACAGTTTGCAACAAATCGGGATACCTGACAACACTACTTAGTATAAATAATTCGCCTTTAAAACATGTAAACATTCAAGCAGGGTATATGATCAATTTGCCTTGATAGACATTGGTAAACACGTTTTGCAATTGTCTAACATTAGTTTTAATTATTATACAAATATATATCAATAAAAATGAAAATTCGCAGAAATCATAAAGTTAACAAGCGTTATCGTTATAACGTAAATAGAAAAAATTTGAACAAAACAAGATCTTCAACGGGTAAAATTAAAGAGTAAGTCGAATTCGAGCAAGGAAGAGAAACACTTGTTATGTATATACTCTTATGTACATATGTGTGTATATTTTTATATCCTTTTAGTCCTGTTCTAAAAAGTCTATGGGAAGAAAGGAAAAGACCAGGTGTAAACTTTAAAGAAATGGGCTTAGCTGCAGATCCTAATAAATCAGTACCCATACCTAATTTCAAAAGTGATCGCTTAAAACTGACTAGACTAGTGAACGGTTTTGTCGAAGAAAATCTAAATATAGGAGAGGATATTAAACCAGCCGCTGTAAGGGGGCATGTCGTTAATGAATTGGAAGAAATGGCCAAACAAAAAGCAGACTCGAAGTTGAGGTAAGTGTAAGTAACATAAAATTTTGTTTTTTTATTGTTGTTATATTTAATGCAGATTACCGAAAGGAGTTGTTAGCCAACTTACTTACTTCCTAGATAAATATAAATTGAACTACAAAGCCATGGTCACTGATCGCCGTAATTACGACCAATGGACTTGGAAACAATTTCGGATGAAAATAAAACAATTTATGAATATATCCGAACAATTCAACAAATACTTGGAAAAGAAAAAGCTTCCTTTGGATAAGAAATTACCATGGCCTGAGTATGATTCAGATAGTGAGTGGTGATAGTTCAAATTATAATTTTGTAAGAATTTAAAAACTTCAAGGCTTAAATATAACGAACTAATTTGCAGAAACTGTAAAATAAGTTTTGTGAAAAGCTTAAACCGTGTACAAATAATGGTTACACGTAATAAAAACAATGACTTAAAAAGAATTGTAAAACCTAATTCCCCATATTCAAGCTATAATTTCTTTTTCTTTATAATTGTTTTGAAGAATTACGAATAGAACACGACGTCATAAAATGTCTTGGTAATACTTCAGGTATTTTTAAACAGGGCTGTTGAGCTTAAACAATTAAAGCGACCATGTTCGTTCCGTTTTTCATATTATATTTTTTCTTTTTCTAAAAATATTTTTCGCCCAGCTTGTATATATAACATACATAGTAACAGCCATTTACACAATGTTTTCAATCTTCGCAATGATGTCATACGCTGGATTGACAAATATCTTTGTGACAGACTTTTTTTTTATTTTTTTAAATCTCAGTATGTTTTCTACATACGGTTATGTTGTCGCAAATGTACGGTTTTGAAATCGCATATCGCTTGCAAAACGGTAAACTTATTTAAAAATGTTATGAAAATCTTGCGATTTCCTTGCGTCTTGTTATATTTCGAAGCTTTGTTCGAACAGTGAAGGCTAATCTTTTTTCATACAATAATCTCCAAAATTTGTTCGGTCTTCTGGGTGGAGAATACGCATAGATGTCCGTGTTCAGTTTGAGCATAATTTCTTGTCTCATTGATATTGTTTTCATGTTGTCAGCCTAGTTTAGGTACGGGCGTTTAAACTCGAGCGAATACCCACAAATTTTGTCTGTGTGTATTTTGTTTGTGTAATGGCAGAACAACGATGTGCAAACAACTGTTCGAACAACGTTGTTTAAACACAAACATACCATCAACAGCGACGGTGTTCACGAACCAAGTCAAGACGGCATGTAAGGTTCGTCACCGTGGGACGACATCATTTTGTTTTCTCTATAAAGTTTAAAGTTTATGTTGTCTACCCCATATTTAAAACTAGTTTTGCAATTACGGGGTTCAAGCTTTTCACCAGGTAAACGTCTAACTGAAGACATACCATCCGAATTTATTAAGTTGAATATTAGCTTGTCACTAATTAGAACAGTTTTCCATTTCTGTGAAACATATTTATGCCATCTTCACTTTTTTAACAACAGAGATTCTTTCGCAGGTCGGCCTTTTTTTAAATTGTTTTCTATTGCACATCTTCTATTTCTACTTGTGCACATTTAAATTTAAAGAGTTTACAACCTCACATGAAGCAATTGGTTTCTTTTTGTAAAACGGAACATATTTTTCTAACGCCACGTGTGGAAGTCTTTCGTAGACTCCCTGGTAAATCATTTATAGTTATATATTTTGTGGACTTCACGTTTTGAAGTTAAGTAAGTGTTTTGTATATTAATTCCGATGGTCGATATTTTCAATGACTCTGAGACATAATTGTGGTTCAATGTCGTTAATGTGCCGAATTAACGTTTACCTCTTGAATTGTTCTTGGCTTATTGACGTATACTTTTTCTTTTAAATATCCAAAAAGAAAGAAGTCCATTGGTGTCAAATCACATGATAGTCACGGCCAATTAATATCGCCACGACGTGAGATAACACGACCATTGAATTTTTCGCGCAAAAGAGCCATTGTTTCGTGGCCTGTGTGGCAAGTGGCAGCATCCTGTTGGAATCACATATCGTCCATGTCCATATCCTCAATTTCTAGCCACAAAAAGTCCGTTATCATCTCGCGATAGTGAATCACAATTAAGATCGTGCATTATGCATCATCTCCAGAACCATAAAACTACAAATTTTTCCATAGGGTTCGTTCATACCAATTTATGTTAGGTACTTTTTTTAATTCGAATCCGGTAGATCTTTCTGGGCTGACTTATTACAAAAAAGTATTTGTATGTCTTTAAATTTTAAAAACGTTTCTAACAAAAACATGCAAAGATAGTGAATAAAATATAGCACGTTTAGTTTTTGTAAAATTCATGCAATATTGCATCGATAGATAGCGCTGGACCTCGAACAATAAAAATGGCAAATAAAAGTCAAGTGGACTTCAAAGGGAATTGAAATTCGTATAAAGTAAAACAAGAATTCTGTTCAGTATTTTTATATTTTAAGCCATCTGGTTTCCTTTATTTCATTTTCTCGTTTGAAAAATCTAATAATGTTTTGCTTTTGCGTAATACACGTACCATTAAAAATGTGATGGGGTTTTACAATTAGTTTTTTGTTAAGATTTTTATCGTTTTTTTTTATTAAAAGAATGAAGCACATACAGTAAGAGTATAATATTTTATACGTATTTTATAGTTTTATATGTATGTATCTGATCCTTCGAAGTCAATCTGATCATACTTTAAAGTTTTAAATCTACAAAACTTTTGTTAATTTTTTATTATTAACGTTTTACCAACATTCTTTTTCGTTTTAAAATGTTTAATCAAATATATCACACCACTGTACGAGCGTGTGTGTGTGTGTGTGTTAAAAGATCCTTTATATATATTTAATTCAGTGGTATATGTTGTTGCTGTTGATGCCATGAAGGATGAACAAAATGAAGTTTTATGGTAGTAGATAGATAGATGGTGGTATGATGTGGAAATAATTAAAAAAAAGATACGCTTTAATATTTTATGTTTGACATAAATTGGTAAATATGCATTGTATTGATAGTAAGCAAAATAATTGGAAGGATTTATGCTTTTATTTGTATTTATTCATATTTTTTTGATTTCTTTAAATCAACCACAGGGAAAATGCACACAATTAATTTTATTTCCTTGCGTAAATGGGAATTTTCTTTAAGAAACATCTAATTTTTAGATCAGATCATAATTAAAACTACAGACAATAAAAAACTTACAAATACAATAAAAACGAATCAGTTCACAAATTATAAAATTGATTTTTGAAATCAGTAAGTTCATTTTATAATAAAGGAAACTCGTGCGGGGCAAATGGTCTTCTATGTCAAATTCCCAAACAATGTTTTTGTTCTTTTGGCCGATTATGGCCAAAGTAAAAAAAGAAATATCATTTAAATATTTTCGATCACAATAGCAAACTTGAATAAACTGTTAATGTGGATAATTAAGCCACTTTTTCTGTTAGTTGTATGTTAAGAGTAATCTATTGAAAATTTGTTTTAAGCCAATGACCTATGACATGTCGAAATCTTTCGGAGAATTTTCAATGAAGACACATCATAAAATGTTAATTAATGTTATGACACAAATAATATTCCAAATAAATAATAATAATATTGATGATGGCGATTGTTAAGGTGTCATAATTATAACATTAGACTGGATGATATTATTATAGCCGGAGTACGAGTATAGCAACAAGCCGGGTAAAATATGGGCTTAGCATTCTTGTTGGTTAATAATGCAGCTGATAAAGGTGTTGTTGATGTTGAAAATAGAAGAGATTTCCTGCGAAATGATTTACGGTGTGTATGTAAGTTTTGATACAAATAATTATAGTAAAGTAGGAAAAATTCCATAAAAAATTGTATTAAAATGCTTTTCAAATTTATAAGTTTTTCACGCTCAACCATGATGTTGGAAGGTGAAAATGTTGACGACATACTTGTGAATGATGATGACGACAAAAATGGTAATAATGTCTTAGGCTTAAGTAAGGATGATTGGTTGTTTGTTATATAATTGGTAAATGTTAATGGAGAGAGAGGAAAAGATGAAGATGATAAAGAAGGTGCAAAATATGTCTTTTCTATGCTTCTAAATGGATGTTCATGTATGTAATTTAGTAATGTATTGAAGGAGTTGTTCTTAATTTTTGGTTTTACATCAATAGTTTTTTGTGAATTTTCATAATGTTCTGTTTGTTGTTGTTGTTGCTGCTGTTGGTGTATTAGATTATCATGTTCATGACTATTATTATTGTTGTTATCGTTAATATTATAATTTCTAATTGTGATAATAATTTTTAGTATATTCCTATTATTACTTTTATATTTATGCTTAAAAAATGAATTTTTATATGCCAAGAAAATCTTTGATTGCTGTTGTTCTTCATCTTGTTGCTGATGGGGCTGCTGCTCTTTTTGTTGTTGTTGGCATTCAAATTTTTGTATTTGCATTTTCTTCTGGCTGCTCTCTAGTTATTTCTTCTTTTGGGCCTTCTCAGCGGCTTTTGTGACTTTACCCGAAGTCGTCTCTTTAAAAGTTACAGACTTAATAACACCCACTGCAACAGTTTGCCTCATATCACGTACGGCAAAACGTCCCAGTGGCGGAAATTCTTGAAAACTTTCTACACACAACGGTTTAGTGGGTACTAGCACAATAATTGCAGCATCGCCCGATTTAATGGCTTTGGGATCAGTTTCAGTAGTCTTGCCGGTACGACGATCACATTTTTCTTTTATTTCGGCAAATTTGCACGCAATATGAGCGGTATGGCAATCCAATACTGGCGTATAGCCATTAGCAATTTGTCCAGGATGGTTAAGGACAATTACCTGAAAGGATAATAATAGTTAAATGCATTAAAACGTTGCAAACCCTTTCTTTTATTTGAACGTTAGATTGCAAAAAAAATTGGCAAAAGGCTGCATAAGTGGTTAAAAAAATTGCTAAACTGTAAAATATACGATTTTTTACAACCGTCTTATTTATATTTTCCCAATAATTTAAAATTTTCTAAACCAGTTATATTTCTGTTTGTAGCTTGTATGTTATTTTTAAAACTTACTTGAGCGGTGAAATCTGCAGCACCCTTGGGTGGACAATTTTTGGTATCGCCAGCAACATAACCACGTCGCAATTCTTTAACCGATACATTCTTAACGTTAAATCCAACATTATCGCCGGGCAAAGCTTCCGACAATGCCTCGTGATGCATTTCAACTGACTTAACTTCAGTTACCAAATTGACAGGAGCAAAATTTACCACCATGCCTAAAAAGAAATTAAAACAGCAAGGAGGAATTAAAGTTTTAAGTAGAAAAGAATAAGTATTACTTAAGGTTAAAGAACAAATTATGATAATGTATTTAAAAAGACCAACAATTTTTTATAAACAACTGTAAAAAGATTTTAAGATATTGGCTCTTTCCCCGTTTTTATTTTACATAGTCAAAAAATTTCTCTGACTGCTTTTTTTTTTTTTTTTTTTTTTTTTTTGGAACTACAGCGATTTTTTTTAATTTTTTCCTGTTTCAATTTTGAAATTATTAAACTTTTGATATTTACTTATTAGTTGTCCACGAAAAGCAGGGCAACGCCACATTCTTTTTAATAATAGATTTGATAAAATAATGTTGTTACTGTTTGATAAACTTACCAGGTTTTAAAATACCAGTTTCAACACGACCCACGGGTACTGTACCAATACCACCAATTTTGTAAACATCCTGCAAGGGCAGACGTAATGGCTTGTCGGTGGGACGTGAGGGTGGCATAATAGCATCCAAAGCATCAATTAAAGTCTTTCCTTCAACTTTAGCGTCCTTTCGTTCAACATTCCATCCCTTGAACCAGGGCATTTTTTCGGATGATTCCAACATATTATCACCATGCCAGCCAGAAATGGGTACGAACGCTACACCAGCGGGATTGTACCCAATTTTCTTGATGTACGATGACACTTCCTTTTTGATTTCCTCATAACGAGCTTCACTGTAGGGTGGTTCTGTTGAATCCATCTTATTGACACCGACAATCAATTGTTTAACACCCAAGGTGAAGGCCAAAAGTGCATGCTCTCGTGTCTGACCGTTCTTCGAGATGCCAGCTTCGAATTCACCAGTACCGGCAGCAACAATCAAAACAGCGCAATCAGCCTGCGAGGTGCCCGTAATCATGTTCTTAATAAAATCACGATGACCGGGAGCATCAATAATGGTCACATAGTATTTAGCGGTCTCGAATTTCCACAAAGCAATATCAATGGTAATACCACGTTCACGTTCGGCTTTAAGCTTATCCAAGACCCAGGCATACTTAAAAGAACCCTTGCCCATTTCTTGGGCTTCCTTTTCGAATTTCTCGATAGTCCGCTTGTCAATACCGCCACACTTGTAAATCAAATGACCGGTTGTGGTCGATTTACCCGAATCGACGTGCCCGATAACTACAATATTGATATGAGTCTTCTCCTTGCCCATTTTCGCTTACTCGCTTCCGTTTAACACAAAATGATCAAATAAATAATTATAATCGCTTTTTTAGAGCAATTTTTAAAGAGATTGTCTGAAATTAAAAAATTCAGTTTTATTATATTGTAAAAGCAACTTATTTTTTAAGCAAATATTTAAATTAATTTTTTCGTCCTTTTAGAAAACCTAGACCTAAATCGCAAAATTAAAATAAAATAATTCGTACCCTGTCAATGAGAAAATCTCAATGAATCATAACAAAAAGTTTGTCCCCTGAAAAAATTGTTTCAGTTCGTGAAAATGTCATATACTTTGGTCCTTTCGCCAATTCCTAGTTTTTATTTATTTATTGTTTGTTTTCTTTTCACAAGGTCTATATAGCCCCTTGTAAATCGTAATCGGTTGTTCAGAACCTCTTACAATTCGTAATGTAAGCAACTAAAACTCTATGTTTTGAACAAAACTACACAATCATGGTAGGCAGTTTATAGTTAATTTATTGTAATGGAATTTGGTGTGTTTTTCATGGTCAGAGTTTATGTTACTTTACTGGAGATGCGTGAAAAAAATTCGTGTAGCGCATAAATGGCAAAATATAGACGCACAAAACACTACTAGTGTTGCAGAAACAAATCATTCTAATAAATAAATTTAAAAACCCCGTTAATTCGTCTTATTATTATTTTTGTTTTTTTTTTTTGTTTTAACTGCGTTAAATCGAAATCCCGTTATTTCGAAAACCCCTGTAATATGTAAAAAATGACGCGTCCATTACAATTACAAATTAACGGGATTTCACTTTATGTACAACACA
The DNA here is from genome assembly GCA_963932375.1 of Phania funesta. Classification (NCBI taxonomy): domain Eukaryota; kingdom Metazoa; phylum Arthropoda; class Insecta; order Diptera; family Tachinidae; genus Phania; species Phania funesta. The sequence goes on along the minus strand of OZ010652.1, from coordinate 93,455,376 downwards.
AAAGTAATATCAGGAATGTACATTTATTATTTGAATATTAATTTGAATTCATATGTACATATTGTCTTCTTTCTACGTTGACCTCGTATCTGCAAAATCGTAATATTCGGGAAATTAAGAAAATAATTTATTATGTACATATCATATGTATATTCATAATAATTCTTAAATTAACAACCTTGGCGTATAAAACAATAAAAAAATGTCAATCACCAAAAAAAGACGACTGGCCATATTAACAATTTCGGCGGTACTTACGAGGTTTTTGAATTCGAGCATATACTTATGTAGATACGAGATATATAAAAAATTAACATGCACGTAAAAAGAAAACATGCACAACTCAAAATCTATCAAAATTGTTTTTTTTTCAGTTCAAAACACAAATGTCTACCGACAGCAGAAATGTACATAGTTTCTATCACGGTCTTCTTTAACAGGAAAAATACCGTAATGCGTATTTTTATGTTACTTGCGTAAGTAATACTTTTAGTTATGACTGCACGCATACCAGCAATTGATGTAAACATGGCTAGTTCAAGTTCTGGCGCTGTTGTACCATTTAGACCGGTGCACTTTGAAAATGGAATTTCGTACACTTTATAAACCAAGGAAAAAGCAAGAACATGAAAATTGATATATTCATTCTCATACTCTATTCGTCTTTAGTGTTGGGTTAATTAGATGATGTTTACATTTGACACAGAATTAGTAGAAAAGACATGAAGAATGTTGAAAACGTGTGAAGCGGCATAGAAAATGCATTCCATTCTGATAGTGGTCTAATAGAATTTTAACTTTAACTGTATTGAAAGTTATCAAATAAAATAGATAATTATATTTCTGAATAAAAGGAATAAAGAAAACGAACTTAGGTCTAAAAATTAAATTACTTAATATTATTAATTGTTTCCCTAGTGTTTAAACAAATTTCCATGTTGGTTATCATAAGAAATTTCAAGCCGTTAAGCCTGTATTTACTTAACTTAGGAATTGTTAAGGAATTTTGACGACAAAATGTACTTTGACTGAAATTTTTTTTTTAAACAAGTGAAAGTGGTTTAAACTTACTTTTAAGTTCTAATATTTATTTATTCCTAAGAAGCCATATTTCTAATATCGCAACAGAAATACTTTAATAAAAAACGGCTTTCCTTTCGCACATTAATATAATGAATCGACATAGAAAATCTTGTAATCCTTACAATTTAGATATAAGATGGATGCGTTCAGCAAAAAAATACGGGGTAAAATTTTTGTAAAACAAAGAACTAGCTTTAAACAGCAATACGGTGGGATGAAAACCATATAAATATAATTGTAATAAAATTGTACTAAAAGTGTTTAAACACACTAAAGATCTAAATTCATCTTGACCACCAGATATTACGTCAAAACTTAAACTGTGTTCAACGGTTAGTTTCATACTTATTCACAATTCGTGCTAAAATATCCCACAATACCGGATTTTATGAGGCTAATTTTTATTGTAAATATGTATGTCTTACGTAAAATTCCACTATACGTAAAATTCCACCATACAAAAGAAAGCTGTAGGTATATTATTTATTTATAACATGATGACGGCAAATCTAGGTATTTAAGAAAGTATTTACATATATATTCGTTATAGTCGTTATCACACAAAATCCAGCATATTTCGGGTATAATAGAGTGAAAACTCGTGCCATTATAGTGTTCTTCAACATATGAATATGTCTGATGATATTGTTCACCATGTTAATCGGATTCTGTTACTAAATGTTGTGGTTTTGTTGGACCTGATACAAAAAAGCTTATGCAAAACGCTGAATTTTAACAGCTTCACTTACCAATTGAGCTGGCCGCATGGAGACGCCTTGAGAGACATTATTTAAAATTTTTTTTTAATACAGGGGGATATCGAAGTAGACCCCTTCGTTCTTCGATTTGATTTCTGGCATTTACAAGTAACCCTTAAATACGTTTTCAGTTTTTACTCTTTTCTGGCGTTCTGACTATGGTGTGTTTGAAGACTTATAGTAGAATTTGATGACAAATATTTCAATAGGACATATCAGCTGTTTAAAGGGAGCTTTTTGTCCTTGTTCAATAAATAATTAAGAATGACCCATAGAGCGAAGAGTTAGAGGGTTAAAATGCGTCACAAAAGGGTTCCCCGTAATGTTTTGGTTAAAAATGCTGAATACAACTTATACCTGACATGTAAGGATTACAAGATTTCCTATGCCGAATCAATATAGCAATGTGCAAAAGGGAAAAATATAACGCCGATAAACGTATATTTGTTGGTCCCTTCTGCCGGAATCCGTTGTCAGAACCTTGTTAAGTTGGACATATTTTGATTTTGCGCTAGTGTTATTAGTGAGCCTTAAATTATTCTTTATAAATATCGTTTAGAATAATTTTTATAAATAGTTTTACATCCCATGTAGGTGTGGCAGTTTTGAAGATTATGTATGTGTGTATGTAAGTAAATATGGTTAGAAAACCCTTTTGAATGTTTATGATCCTTTTTTTGTTTGTATCCGGCTTTTAGCACATACATACATACCAGGAAAAACTAGTTTTTTTCTTCTTTTTTTTATTAATATTTATTGTATATGTGCATGTATGTATATGTATGTCAATAAGAAATGTTTGCAGGTGTATGTGAGAGCACAAATGTTTTAATATACATGTATACTTACATTTTGAAATGACGCCTGTTAAAGAAGCAATTAACCGTTATTTGCTGTTAAACCCAAAAAAATGTCACAGAAAGCACTATAAGGAATTACAAATTATTATTTATTCATTAAATAAACCTTTTTTCACAAAACGAGAATAGAATTAAAAAAAATGCAAGATTTATTATGTCATTTATCAGATTTCAAATATTTAGGGCCAATTCTATTGAGAGTTTTCTTTTAACATTTATTGTCAGTTTTTTTCTTTACGTACTTAATAGTTCTGATTATATTTATTTTAGTTTCTTAATAATGAAATTTGATTATTTTTCTGAATTTGTGTAAAACATTTTTACCGTTAAAAACTTAAGTGCACGTCTGTTCTTTGTCTTTCTGTTAACGTCTGGTTCGGAAGTACAAAATTTTGTCTGTTCGTGGCACATTCGTAATATTTCTCTATACGAAAAATCAATAGTTATGTACCGCACTTGTGCGTTAACTCCCATCGTCTCCATTATCATTTGTCTCCAATTTGAATATTACAAGCAAGTATGTAGGAGTATGTGTATGAACAGAGCAGAACAAAATGGAACCGTTAAACGAACAGTAGCACATCATGAGCAAGAAGAAAAAAGTTGAGCTAAAAGAAATAACCACAATTCCTATAAAGAGCTCATCTCACCACACGAAAGCGACCGGCTTCCAGTGTTTTTATGCCTGGAACATTTTGTTCGGCTTTTGGTGGTCCTTTCTTCAGCTTAATGATTTCACTCATCGTTTTTACAGTTAAAAAATCAATTCACATGACGATGCACGACATTTGGTTCCTCGTGATAAAACGATTAATATTTGCCTCTCTTGTGTAAATAATTTTTTAGGGTGCAATTGCTCTGTTCCATGTAATGGCACGTTGTCTACGATAATGCTCCATTGAAATGTGCATGCGGCGAATAGAACAAAATAAAAAATACACAAGTCAAATTTGCACTCTGTTATTTCAACTTGCGCACTTTCAAAAAGCATTCGTGCATGTGGTACATACCACTCGCTGAGATTTATGTATTTTTCACTTTTGCACTGTCGTCTTCTTTCTATTCTTGACATAGTAACAAAATTTTTATGCACAACTTATAGTTTGGCTGATATAAATTCAGTTTCAGTTTTGTTTTATTTTGTCCTCACAAAACTAAAGAACACAATTTAGAACATAGCAGTCAGTCGTATTTTGTTCCAATTTGCAATTGCATGCAAAGTGCCTGCGTAATGTGTGCTAATCCTACATACAGACGCCTGTGAGTATGAAACTTTTCGCGCATATGAATGTGTTCATAAATACATGCATATGTATGAATGTATGTATGCACATTTGTATGAACTTGTAAATGTGTTATTTTTATTGAATTCTCAGGAATTTTTTATTTTAGGACTTCCTTAAATAAAAGGAAGGGATTAATAAATAGCCTTATGATGTGTGATTCTTCATTTGTTACTCCGGTAGGGTGATTTGATATACATACATATATGTGTACACACGTAGATATTTGGAACAAATTTCCGTCACCCTTTGTCAAGTTTGGTTTGGTGACAAACCGTTTTCGGCTATGTGTCATCTTCAGTGTCATTTTTCGTTCAGAGAATATCTTCTTCTGATTGTAAATTAAATTTTTGTATATTTTTATGGTTAACGTTATGGATAATAATGTTCTATTCTAAGAGCTCAGCTGAAAAGGTAAATGCCTTCGCAAATCACTTAGAAAAGGTTTTCACAGGACACACTATTCCAAATATCAGTGAGACTATGATTGCTCCGGCACTGATCGCATTACCGGATCAATGATAAGATATTTATCTAATTATGCTCTGAAAATTTTACTGTTCGTATTTAATGCAATGTTGCGAATTGGGTTCTTATCATGCTCTTGGAAGATGTCTGAAATTGTTATGATCCCTAAATCAGGCAAGGACTTAAGTCAGATTAAGTCGTACAGGCCCATTAGCCTGCTGTCAATTTTATCAAAACTGTTTGAAAAACTATTCGTTTCGTGCTAAAGCCATATCTTACTTATCAAAACATCATCACGGACCATCAGTTTGGCTTTCGAGCAAATCATAGTACAATTGAGCAAGTCCACAGAATCGTCACCGTTATTAGATCTTCATTTGAAAACAAGCAATATTGTTCAGCTTTATTTATTGACATTTCCCAGGCGTTTGGTAAAGTCTGGCATGATGGGCTACTTACGAAAATACCTCGAATTCTACCTGAAAACACTCACAAGCCTCTGAAGAGATATTTAACAAACAGAACGTTTAAGGTAAGGTCAAAGGATCAATTTTCTAGAAAAGGAGAAATCTCTGCAGGGGTCCCTCAAGGTAGTAACTAGGGCCGCTATTATATCTCATCTATACAGCGGATATGCCAACAAGCTCAAATACATATACGTCAACGTTTGCAGATGATACTGCATTTATAAGTGTTAATTATGATCCGAAAATTTCACCTCAACAACTCCAGTCGCACATTCACGAGCTAGAGAACTGGTTAAATAAGTGGAGGATTAAAGTAAATCTTTCGAAATGTGCTCACGTAACCTTTTCCATCAGAAGGCGAAATTGCCTACCAATAACAATACCAAATACCACGGTTCCAGCGGAAACACACGTTAGATATTTGTGTATCCTCCTAGATCGCCGCCTAACGTGGTCCCGCCACATTGAGAAAAAATAACGGCCATCAAACTTAAAACCAATCAACTACACTGGTTAATAGGTCCTAATTCAACACTGGCTTTGGAATACAAAGTCCTATTATATAAAATCATCATATAGCCGATATGGTCATATGGCATTCAGCTTTGGGGTACTGCTTGCGCATAACATAACATAAGAAATGAAAATATACACTGAGATCTAAAAGTTCCCACTGTACATGCAGAAATTAACGTGAATTTTTCGCAAACACCGCATATCTAACGAATCTCGCAGATCATCTTTTAAAAATTTCGCTATTGCAAAATCGATCCATAAATAACCAAGATATAGAAAATAACCTCTCTTGTGCCAATGATGAGGTGACATCGTTGTTTTTTTTCTCATAATTTTTTTAATGTAATGAAATCCCGAACTAGAGCGAAATAATACTTCAACTACAACGGATTTATTACACATTGAACTTCAACATTATTTTTCTTGATGTAAAAGGTAACAAATGAACTTTAATATTTTTGATTAAAAATTCCTCATTTATAATTACGAATATAAGTCTGGAATTGTATAGCGGGATGGCGTTGGAAATTGTATCTCACAAAATTTTGGATCTGGCCAAATAGTGGTTATGCATAAAGCTCTACTAAGCCTGAACTCTGTGCTAACTTATGTAAAAGCATAATTCTTAAATCTCAACGGGATTTAAGTTGAATGAACTTTTGGATGGGAATTTTGATAAACTGTTCATCCTGTGGTACCCATATTCGAAGTTATCACAAAATATATGTGTATTTAAAAAAATGCTTTGCTAAAGATTTTGAGCCAAATATTACACAAATCGCAGTCTTCCAAAAATTTGCTTTAACATAAAATTAAATTACTCCAAAAAATAAAATTATTTTCTACACAAATTTTGAAGGTCTTGTTCCCTGTTTGCTTTGGATTGTTATTTTATGACACCACTTTAAAAAAATGCTTCTTGTTCTTTTTATCTATTAATTTGTGATAATGTCGTGTTATCGGCATATATTAGCACATACATATATTTTCCGTATTGCTAATTTTAATCTAAGCTAATAATTGTGTTCTAACTTCATATAAGTAGAAGTGAAGGGTATATAATATTCCATACAGCCGAATATGGCGCTATTCCACACATATATTTCTCTTAGTTTACTTGTTAGTCCATTAGTTTTATCATGAAGTTAAAAACTTATATGGTACAAAAACTATAGCAAGAAAAAAGTTACAAATTAAGTTGTTATTCAAAATACCATGCTTTAACAAAATTGTCGACAGCTGTGAATGAAAATTGTTATCATAATAGCGAAAGTAAGAATCATCCAGCTACTACAGTATGTATGGTGTTAAAAATATTTTTGAAGACTGTAGTAGCATGCATTGGCATTCAAGCTAACGATACACAAGTATACTTCTTACCACACAATTTAAATTTAAATAAAAGTAAAATATTTTCGTTCAAAATTATTAATGCTCACAGTATTTACTTGATATAAAACTTATTACTAATACTTAATTTAAAATATTAAATTAGTATCGAAAATCGTATCTGAGGAAAATTTTTACAACTTTAGATTCACTTTTGGAGAGACATATCGAGACATCTGACTAAACAACTTAAATATTTTATTTTAAAATGTTTCTAAGGAATATTACACTAATTTGCGAAAAATATTTTGTAGAGATTTCAAAATTATATTTTTTTTAATAAAAAAATGCACTTCCGGTTAGATAAGTAGATACATACACATATCCGCGATAAAGTCAAACACATGCCGCCATATTGCAAAATTACGAAATATTAAAGAACTTTAAACGAACAATAAAACACTTTATTTTTTTAACTAAATAAGTAATAAATTTTCTCTCTAATATATAAAATTAATTAAATTAAATAATTGATTTTTTTGTAACATTTTTTATTCACACGCCGGCCGGTATTTTTCACATTCATGTAGAGACATACGAGTACATGAGTGTGTGCATGGGTTGAAAGGAAATACATACATATATTCTATATTTAAAATAGCAATGCACTTGATTAAACTATTTATAAAAGACTTTTTCAAAAGATAAAATTTATGTTTTGTTCCAATCGATCTTTGCTAAAGAATTCTGCAAAACACTTACCACTTTATTGGACAAAATTATTTAGATTTTTGTTCTAACGGATGCTTGCAATTTTTTTAAAACTTTTAAGATTCTTTTACAGACACAAAATTTTCCTACCACTTACCTCGAGCACAAAAGACGGAAAGGCCGATTTTCATAATGCCCAAGATGCACATGCGCTGGAAAAGCGCATCATACCCGTTTTATGTTCGCATAGATATATTTTATTCAAATGTACTCGTCGTATATGACAATGAATGAGCGCACTAGTTTGATGGGTATCGAAAGCTTTAGCCCTTTTGCTATGAGTGTAAGCGGGAAATAATAAATGGTCGCGGTGTTGTGAATCGTTTTAGCAATTACAACAAGCAATTGTCAGTGATAAGCGCAAATAGTAAATCAACAAAGTTTTACAAATGTAAAAAACCTAATTGGCAGTGATTACAAAAAAAAAAAAACGAGCTTAATAGGGCTTCGAAAGCTTTTAAACTTTGAGAATTATTATTAGTATCTATGGTGAAGTATGTACATTTGAATGTGTTTGCAGTTTTCATATCTAAATTATGGACCTGATGCAGAAATAAGAAATAAAATTTTTGATTATATACATACTCGTTTATCTCTCATTCGCTGCAACAACTTCGTAAGTAAAAAACTTGTACAGTAATCTTGGCGGTTTCTTATCCGGTTTTTTTTTGGAATTACACATGTCGGTTTCTAACGCTGTTTTTTGAATGTTCTTCTAGTCGTGGAGCTTACTTTAAATAATGCACGGCTTAAAGAAATGGTTACTTTTTTATCAAGATGTTCTCTCTTTCATGTTTCAGTCAAAACTAACTTTAAACTTGACTGCCCAAATATTTTTATAATAGTAATCTATTTTCCCGAAACTTATGGAATATTCAAGAATCCAGTAAATACTTCTTTAACTAAAAACATCTTCTTTTTTTGCTGCTTTTTATTATGATGTTTGTTTTTGTAACTGCTGTCTGCTTGTTACTTATGACGTTGATTTCTCTTTAAGATCATGGAAACCTAGCCCTGAGCCACCACGTACACTTTCGAAGGAGCCTCGCCAACAACCAGTCTGGGTCTTGCGTCCTGGTTCCCGTCGTACCAGTGGGAACATTCTTACTGGTCGAACTTATAAATTAATTTACTTTCTTCCAGTTCCAGGAGATCCGGGCACTAGTACCCCCATATCTGCCGGTAACAATACATCAAGGTGGTGGGATCACCACCAAGACATGTCTCCGGGGGCACCTACTTTCTGCACAGATGTGTTAGATTTACGTGAGTGCCCGCCAACGATGGCACGACCTCACGGTGGTCTAACCATGGGTATGACATTAAGCGGCCAAACCAACGTCCCTATGCAATCCGCATAGGCACCACAGGAGTAGCACTCATGCACATCCCATAGGTAGCAATTTAGAACAGACGATGCCAGGCCCCCGATCACAGACCTTGCTGAGGGGTTCGGAGCTATCTAATCTCCCGCTGCCAACAGATAATTATTGACTGCTTGCGTTGCTATTCAACGCCATCGGCCCTGCAGTGAACCTTCTTGCTTTGAGTATAAACCGCAGCCACTACGTGCACCCCCGAAGGAGCCTCACCAACAACCAGTCTAGAACCGAAGTTTCAGGGGCTACTGGTTTCCGTGGTACCAGTTGTTTATCGTTACTGGTCGAACTTAGAAGTCCTACCTTCTTCTAGTTTCAGGCTCCTGACAAGCCTCAGGGACTGTTTCCCCCAGTGGCAATTCATCAAGGTGTCGAAATCATCAAGATGATATGCCTCCGGGGGGATACTTTCTGTACAATGAGTACCATAAGTATTCGAACCACTAAATTATTACAGGCAAGAATACTTATTTACACTTATCTTCGTAACAGTACAATATCCCGCCAACAAATTAGAAACACATCATATTTTTATTGAATACCCCATATAATACGAAAGCAACGGTATCTTTATTTTCGGCAGATTCATATTGCCATTAGCTGCGTTGTGAGTTGCAATAAAATAAGTATGCAAAATGACTTTAGGCATCCTGGTTGATGCAAAAATTATTAAAAGATTTAATGCTGGGGGCTAATTATCGCAGTCGATTATGATCGAAATTTACTCGAACTTGCGAGATTTTATACTTTTGAGATTCTATCATTCGATATCGAGTAAAGTGTATCGAAATTTCTTATGATGTTACTCGATAACGTGCTTCTGTTTGAATGCAACCGTGCGAGTTTTAGTCGTTATCAAATTATCAATCGAAATTATATTTTTCAAAGAATTCGTTGGAAGAAAAGAAAATGTAAGACAAAATATTTATTAATTTTTTGCAAATATACTAATTTTTATTAATTACTAGGTCGAATACAACAAAAATTAACTTTAGACAGAAGCAAATTCTTGCAGAGTTTATGCGTTCACACACTGATTTGGCCTCCTTTGGCCTACGAAATACATCACAAGGAAAAGCCATGGAAAACTTAGCCACTAAGCTAAATGCTTCTGGTCCACCATTGAAGGATGCTAAAACATGGCGAAAGGTTTATTGCAAGATTTCATAATATGATTAATTCAATATTATAGATATGTATGTATATTAAATAGGTGTCTGCAGATCAAAAGCAGTTGGTTAAAAAAAGTTTCTTTTAACAAAGCTTCTATAAAGAAGACTGGTGGAGGTCCTTTCGAGGAGAAACACCTAAGTATAGCTGAGGAACAAATGTTGGAGGCAGCAGGAATTCGGATCCCAAAGAAATAGACAAATGTACTTCTTCTGGAAGTCCGAGTGCATTACAAAGAAGAATGCATTACGGAATTAATGGACATTATAGATAATGAGGGGAATGAAGAGACGCCAAAAAATATCGAACAATGCACATGCCTGTTTCAAGCAAAGAACCGAGAGAAACAAATACGTTTCTCTTAAAGAAAAATATTAGCGCCAGTGATAAATACAATGTTGAAGTTCTTAAAAGATTAGATAAAATAATAGAACTTAAAGAAACAAAATTGGAAATGAATGCTTCATTACACGAAACAAACATGAAAATAAAGAAAATTGAGCATCAAATTCGATTAAAGAAATTAGAAAGACTCAATCAACCATACTAGCGACCAGAATTTTTTTAATTACTTAGTTAGTGCTATGATCTCCCTTACATTTTCCTTGTATTGTTTTAAAAAACTTTATATTTATTGCAGAGCAAAACGATTGATTCTTGTTTACTTTTATTCTTTAATCTTTTACATTTTTTTTAGAGTTGCATAACTGTTTCAGATGTTTGCTTTCTAAGACTTAAATAAAAAATCGATTCGTATCTTATCGAGTTACATCATCAGAAAAATTCCACCTATCGAAATTAATTTCGTTGCGACATTTTTCGGTTCACGACTCCCGTAATTAGCCCCCTGGTATTTTTTTCTTTTTAAGCTATTGGTAAGTATTAATGTTCTATGTTTCATAGGCAATTGACGTTTTTATTGTGTATAATTTTTTCAATACAATTGAAATATGGCAAAAAAAAAAAAAAAAGAAATAACACCCATTTTAATACACATGTGGGATACACACTTATAACAAAATGGCGGAATCTACTAAAACTAGCGTGAACACACTGTCAAAAGTGAAGCGTGAGAAGAACATTCGCCTCACAGAACTTGAAATGTCAACGACCATGATTGTGATCTTAGAAGACCATAAAATTCAAATCCTTCAATGAACAGGTAATCCTCCACACCTCAACCCTATTGAAAAAGATTAGTCCTACTTAAAATCGAAAGTATATAACCGGAAAAATAGTACAGTCTTAAAAGAAAATATCCTGGAAATATGAAATAATGACATTGCTATAGCAACTGATTAAGAACTGCATTGAAAGAATGCCTAGACGAGTCACGCAATTTCTAAAAGCAAATGGAAACATCTCTGAAGTATTAAAAGTTTCCTGCAGTTTTCTGCAAATTTTTGTAAACTAAAATACCAACGAATGGTTTAAGCAAAAAAGGCAATATGTTTACTTTGCCGATTCGGTGTTTTATCGCAATGTGTTTAAGTGTTTATTTGCCCGATTAATTGTTTCTCAATATTTCTTTGGTTTCGCAATAATTACCAAAATATTTAACTTTATTTGTTCTCGTAGGTATCAATTAGAATTATTAGAAAATCGCTTAATTTGTTATTGTTGTCGAATGCCAATAAACTGCTAAAAAGTTCATTAACGCGTCCTCATAGCGCGCACCGTTCACAGTTACAGTATTTTTCGCCGCTTGTTCAAAAAAGTACTTGCCAATTACGCCTTCAGACCACAAGGCAGAGCAAATAGTTACTCTTGAGCTGGCATTTTCTTCTGTTAAGTCTGGTTTAGATTTTACGGTCCCGGAATGCAGCGATTTTGCGTTTTTACACGTCCGTTAATGTGAAAATATGCCTGACTCATCACTGAACAAAAACTTCTTCTTGTTCACGCATGCATTCCAAAGACAAACACACGCTGTTGATATTCTCTGGTCTTCAGTTCTTGAGTTATTTGAAGCTTGTGTGTGAGTAAATGCAAATCCTTTCTAATAATTCGATGCGTTGTAGAATACGAAAACCCCAACTACTCCGATTGACGCGCCTGGTTTTTCGGCCTCACTTTCACGAACTCAGGCAATACTCGCGTCCAAACGCCCTGGCCAAGTATGCTGAGGTATTAACATGTTTCGTACTGATCGAGTTTGTTCAAACTTTTGGACCGAATTCCAAATTGTGCGAGTGGAATCGATAAGTATTTATTGCTAATGGTGAAGTAAATCAGCTTTTCAAATATTCTTGGACGAATCAATAAAAAGTCGTCGTTCCTCGCACTTTTAAGGCAAACGCAGTTCTCGCAAAAGTCCGTACTAAGCCGCTGTCTTTGGTAAAATAGCTCGTAATTACTTAGGATGGTTTTGGCAAAAAGCGTAAAATACAAGAGTGTTACTAATAAATGTGTTACACAGCCGTGGTCATCACTTTATTGTGAATAAATGCAAGATTTGCCTATCGACTTTTATGATAATACGGCGTATTTTATTTGTAGTATACCTAACTTTATGACTAGTGATAAAATGGACAACTTTTGCCGTTTTAAAATTTTTATGGATTTCTAAACAGTGTTTAAAATCTACCTTGACCCTCCGTTACTACAATACGGATTTCCGTCATCCCTTGTCAAGTTTGGTTTGAGGGCAAACCGCTTACGGCTATGCGCCATCTTCAGTGGCCAATTAAGAAGACGAACATTTCGGTTCGAAATGAATTCTTTTACAACTCTGACGCCAGGTATAGGGAAATATATCATGTTGCAGAATCCATGGAATTGGTCCAAATGTATCATTTACTTTAGGAAAAGCTGATTGTAACAGAGTCTTGTAAGTTTCTTCAGTCATTTCTACACGTTGTTCTTCAGTTTATTATTTTTTTTAATTTCAGGTATTCAGCATTGGTTCTTTTCACTGTTGAAATGAAATTAAAGAGCAGAGTATGACGCGATTTTCATGATTTTTCTCTTTTCGGTTGGAGTTATAACGGTTGAAAAAATCCTTCGTTTGTAACTGTTTCTATAGTTTCCAGTATCTCCCTGTCCGGGCGCAGTTTTCTGACTTCGCCCAACTCTCCGGCGCGATGGGCCGATAGGAATAGCCTTGCGAACGATCAACATCGACTTTGACTATTTCCTCTGTATATAAAATAATTTGTTCTAGCCCATTCGGCACTACTGTGTACTTGAAAGTAATATTTTTCTTCTACTTATATTTTATTGCATAAATCAAATACGACTAGTTGCAAAGTGGTTCTAATCATATGATGAAGAGTGTAGTGTTTAATGTGAATAAATTAAGATTTTCTGCACTTCGGTCTGAGAGACCGATGTTAGTAAATTTGTTATAAAATCCATATGAGTAACGAAGGGTTAAATACAAATTTCATAACTACTGCTAAAACCACGACTGCAAACAATCGCATGTACCGGCAGCAAGGGCTTTTACTTGGAAAATTCTTACGTTCAAATGCAACAGCAGCAATAAAAAATAAATGGTTGGGAGTTGTGGTATTCATTCTCATGGCCTTAGTTTTCGGGATGTTCGTTTTGAGTTCGTATCTTTCCACTTGTCTTGCCAAGTCGTCTAGTTTCCCCTGCATGTCTGAATAGCTGTGAGCCAGTAAGCAAGTGTCACCTGTTTAGTCTAAGTCTTCTAGACGACCCTTCAGGTGGCAAGTGGTGTCCCTGCGTGATGACGCTTTGTGTCTCGTTACATCATCTATGGCCGAGTTAAAGAGTAGCGGTTACATTAGGCATCCTTGTCTTATTCCCTTGCTTATTTTTGCTTTTCGACTCACTATGGAGGGCTCGTTCGGACGGAAACCATATTGTTTTTTTCGGATATTCGCGAGCAGTGTTAATTAATCTCTGTGATAGGAAAATTAATGCCGTGCCTCAAATACCTATTTAAAGTGTATTCCAATATGAAATCAGAATATGTATATACAAAGTTTTTAATTTGTGGGTTTGTTGTAATTTAATCTGTTGTTCGTAAAAAGTTGCTTCATGTTATTTGTTGCTCTGATATATTTATTTTTGTGATAATTGGTACGCTTTTTGAAATAATTTATTTAGGACGAAATCAATTAAACAAAGACTAACGGATTTTTCAAATTTTAAATATTCGAACACCTGTTGCAGGAAAATGTCTTATCTAAAATCGATCAGTTTTATCAACAGTACTTCGGATGTAATGATTTATCAACTGATAAAGTGTTATACTCGAACTTTTGAGATGTAATTTATAAAATCGATTTTGGCAGAAAGAACATTTTGCTTCCGTTTAAAAACTTAACAAACATTCACGAATTTATAAATTGAAAATTCATCTCCTGAAAGTTGAGAATTTTTATCGATATACATATATGTAGGTATTTATGTAATACTGAGAGTTTTTAACAAATTTTTACTTTTTCTTGAAAATTTGTTTTTTTTAACTTACATTTTATCTCTTTCATGTATGATACACTTGCGCCAAAGTTTAGACGCTTTAGGTAGAACTTTGTTCGCGTCCTTCTAAGGTTTTGTTAAGCTTCGGGAACAGAAAAGAGTTAATCGCACAATGTCCATAGAACACGGGGGATTGCGGAAAATAACTGAATTAACCGAATGACTTTTTCCAATAGCAAACATGTGAAAGAGTGTGAGTGGAAGAAAAAATCACCAAACACGTTAGGTCATGTTTAACCGTTTGGCCTGCCGGAAATAAAGTAACTGAGAACGAAAAATTACACTGCAAATGGCACACTCCCGAAATTGGTTTGTCTCAAAACCAAACTTGCCAAGGGATGGCGGAAATTCGTTCCAAATATCTACATATATATATTTAAAATGAGTTCTAATTTCAGAATTTCTATTTTAAAATGCCATTTTTTTTGTGATTAAGCGATTGTTTTATATTGCCTTGTTAGTCAGATAAGCATATTTTAGTTTTAGTTTATAAGTAAGTTTAAAATTTGTAAGTAAAATAGTCCTATTATAACATTAAACTACTATCGATTTACTTACTATTTCGCTCCCGATCTTTAGGTCTTGTCGAATACATATTTGTTGTTGTTTTTTTTTATATGAACAAAATCACATGTTGACATGAAAAGTCATAACTCACGACCGAATTCGTGGAAACTTTAGATAAACCATCTACACGACCATAGGAACAAACCCTAAAAATTTCATCGAATTCGGTTAGACCGTTCGTGAGTTATAAAGTCACAACGCACTTGCAACAATTTTATATACATAGATATAGATTAAATACAAAATTCTCTTTCTGAATAGAAAGAAAAACGAACTCATGCCTAAAAATTAAAATTACTTAATAATTAATAATATTTGTAGTTCGGAAAAAACAATAAAACTTGTTTAAAATTTGTTTTTGTTTTCCATAAAAAAATTATGGAGTTTTATAAAATGAGGCACTTACTTTTAAAATTTATTGTTCACACACAATTTATTCAAAAACATACATACATATGTATTGTAGTATTCTTATGCCCAGTTTTTGACTCTATATTTAAATTCTTTTTAAATACGAAATACAGTTTTTCATGGCTTATTTAATTGCAACTTAAATGAGCAACATTGGGCATTTAAAAGGTCTGTTACAGGTGCATAACAAAATAGTCCGGACCAAGGCATATTTAACTAGGTGGCATCACTACTGCAGGTGATTTTTTTTTTGCTTACATTTCATTTTTTCCTTTGTTTACACTTTGTTAATGTCAAAGTGTTTGGTTTTGTTTACCATCAAACCTTTTTTCAACTATTTTCCTTTTAATTTGCTTTTTGTTGTCACATGTTTTTGACAGTAATCATTGATTTTACACAAACACAGTTACCTGTTGTTGTGTTGTTGTATTTGTTGTCGTAGCAATGCCACCTCGTTATATACGCCTTGGTCCGGACTATTGAGAGTAAAAAGAAAATTACTCTCTGAATGTGCCAAAGTTGTCCGAAATTGCTGGAACGCAAAAAACCACAATTGAAAATCTTTAAATACTAATGGTGCCTACTTTCTAAATAAATTTTATACGCTTAAAATGCATAATATTTTAAAAGCAAAACAATTGCATCATTAACTGCAGCTGTCCATAACTTCTTAACTGATCGATAAAAGCATTTTTTTATTAAATAAAGTGATAAATATATGTACTTACAACTTCAAGTTTATTGGAAAAATTTTCCGTTTTGCTTTTCAATAAATTTAAAATAAAAACTTTATTTTAAAAATTTTTTGATTTTTAAATATAAACAAAAAACAGTTGATAATTTAATTACCCAGAGAAAAAGTTCGTACGACTTTATACAGGAAATGAAAAATTTTACTCTCTCATTTTTTCTCAAAATTGCACAAAAATTGTTATCTTGAACGCGTTTGGACTACTTCGGACTGTTTTGTTATGCACCAGGAACAGACCTAAAGTTTATTTAAAGTCCAGAAAGTTAACATATGACTTTGACCTTTGTTTACCTCTCAATTTCTGGGTTAAAAAATATTTTTCAGAAATTAAAAATTGTTAAATATAAAAAGTATATATACGTAAATTAAATTAAAAACTATAGATATCTGAATATATAAGTACATATAGTACGTATAAATATACATACATATATTTATAAATAAAAAAGGCAACAAAATGAATTCCGATCAAGAAGACATGAGTGATGCTGAATTGTGTGAAGAGTTGGAAGCGACAATAGTACGAAAGCCTCGAAAAATTCGTCAACGGCCAAACCATTTTCATATGTTCGTAGAAATTTAAGAAATACAAAGTTTTAAAAATTTTTGTCTGTAGGTGGCGAAGATGCGGAGCTATATAGAAACCGCAAAGGGTTTTTCTCCATAAATGTACAAACAATGTGCGACGCAAATTTATAAATACTTGATATTGTTGCTAGATGGCCAGGATCTTCCACGACTTAAATATATTATTCAATCCCAGAATATATTCGAGATTTTGCAACAATGAGTTTGAAAATAGTCTAATTGTGGCTGACAGTGGTTATCCGAACAAAAATTGTATAATGACTCCACTGTTAAACGTGCGAAATGCAGAAGAAAATGTGTATAATGAATCACAAATAACAACTCGTAACTACATAGAGAAAAGTTACGGTGTTTGGAAACGAAGATTCCTTATTTTATCATTAGGCATCCGTCTGGTATTGTTGTGGCAACTGCTGTTTTACATAACATATGCTGTATAAATAAAGAATCTAAGCTACCGGCTCTACCATTTTTTCATTTCATTTATAAATTCATCTTTATTTACATTTTATACTTAATATATAAAAATTTACAATTTTCGAGATTTTATCTATAGATATTACAGCGAATAATAATGATAATAAAATATCTTGATATTAATTTCTTAATTATAACATTATTCAAAGGAAAAATAGGAAAACCTTTATATGGACCGGCTCTACCAGAAAGCGTAGAAGTGGCTGTTAATTTTGTGAACAATGTTCCTAGCAATGCCAATTCTAGCAGTTCAAATGCACAAAATACCAGACGGCGATCCTTAATAAATAATTATTTTCAAAACTTATTGTAAATAATAATTGAGTTGTACTTGAATTTTTATTATAAATCCATTGTTTTATTTATTTACATATATTTTTATTTTTTTGTGTTTAATCCACGTACTAATTAAAAAAGCAATTAACTAAATAAAACACAATCTGCGACTCTTGGCATAATTCCAGTATAGTGTGATCCAATGTGCTGGTTTTTGATGGCTGTGGACGCCCACCACCAGTAGCATACGTTTGCCGCTTATCAAAGGCAAAATGTTGCTTTGCAGTTGCCTTTATGTTTCCATATTTGGTTTTAAACACTTTGTGGGAACTCACTATTGAATTCTCGCTCTATATTTTTCCAAGCACTTAGCATTTCTTCAGCGCTCACTCTATCCGTTTTTTTATTCTCCACTATGCTGCTGTATTTTGTAACAGCAGTTAATAAATAATCAACTTCATTGGAAGTGTAGTTTGAGCCACAAAGTAACAGTTTGGGCTTCTTTTTCTCACTATTTTTTCCATTTTTTTTTAATTTTTAGTCTACAACTTTTATTTATGGTGCACAGCTGTTTTCTTTAAAACTATCGATAAATTTTTGGGCATTTCATAGTGCTACCATATTTTCATTGCGATTTAATACGAAGAATTATTTAACACTGAAAAACTGAAGCTGTATTTAAATACAATTTAAATTTAAGTAAAAATTAGCTAATTGCATATTTAAATATCAACTCAATAACTGGGTTCTTGATTTGATATTCCGACAGGTGGAACGAATTTCGTTCCAAAATTCTACAAAAACTGGGCATTAGGCCTTTTTTGATTTGTGTAATAAGATTTTTAACGCTTGGTAGTCTCCACACATATTACTCGTAGTTATTAACACTACGTCTTGACTTGCCATAAATTTGTTCGCACATTACAATATGTGTTCGTGGTCTTCTGTTTGGAGAGTACGTGTAGATGTTCCTGTTCAGTTCGAGCATAATTTGTTATCTCTCATTGAGATTGTTTATGTATGTGTGCTACACACATACTTTTTATTTTTACTGTGTGTATTTTGTTTGTGCAATGGCATAATAGAGCTGTGCGAACAATTGTTCGGACAATTCTGCTTAAACACAAACCAACCATCAACAGTGACGGTCTTCACTAGTCAAATTCCTGTGCGAAGAGCACAATGTACGATGGCTGAACAGATTTATCTCGTTAAGACGCCAAAATAGTAAAATAATTTATAGAATTGCCTTCGTATAATTGCGCTCCCAAAATACACCGCTGCGCCAAATTATATCGGTCAAGAGTGCTGCCAAACGTAAGAGTTTGGCAACATTTTGACGATTTTAATAAAATGCTTAGACCCTTTTCAGACTAGCAAAGTCTTGAGTTTGTGGAGGAGAGTGGAAAAGAGAGCGGGGGTTGGTACAAAACTTGTTGTACTCGCAAATTCCTTTTGTGTTTTTAGTTCGTAAACCAATTAATATGGCTGCCCTTTATATTTGACAAACATACAAACAAAAGAAACAGACTTTGTCAAAGTAAAATTATCCTGTCTCAACACAAGACAAAGTTTAAAAGAGAATTCAAGAAACGTTGTCAAAGAAAACTTTGCTGGTCTGAAAGGGGACTTACCTTCGAATTGGTTTTATATGATAAAAGAATATTCAACGTGTTTTAAAATTCAGTTTTACATTTGTTCAGAACAACCGGTATATGACTAAGTATAATTACTTTAAACATTTTAGTCCTTGCAAGTATAGAAAGTGACCATGGATCGTCTGAAAGTTAGTTTATAAACTATTAAGTAATTTTAATTTTTAGGCATGAGTTCGTTTTTCTTTCTATTCAGAAAGATAATTATTTATTTAATATGGACAACCTTGAACACAGCAAAAGTTTTAATTTTATTATACATCTAGCTGAATGGAATGCATTTTCTATGCCGCTACACACGTTATCAACATTCTTCGTGTCCTACCTACAAATTGTGTGTCTTAACATCTTCTACTTATACCACCATTTAAGAGAATGGAATACTAAAATGAGTTATTTCTCACTTTTTCTTTTTTGGAAAATTTTGCAAAATTTCATATGGTAACCTAGAATTCAATAACAGAAAAAGTTAGAGTGTTGTAAAACTTCATTCTCAACCAAGGAAAAAAGACTATAATATGAAAAATTGAGAAATAACTCATTCTCGTATTCCATTTGTCTTAAATGTTGGTATAAGTAAAAAATGTTTAAAAGAGTACTTACAAGCACAAGTTTTAAATCGCATTTAAAAGTTCAATTGATGTTAATCTTGTACCAGAGAGACATACACGAAAGAAGTGTAGTTTTACAAACTTAATGGGAACTGTTTGAGAAACCTAGCAAACGATATTGAAATTTTAACAAATGCTTAATAAATCATTTTAATAAAATTTTTACATAAAAATATTTAAAAACTTGATGGGTCTAACTTTGTCAAGAGTTTTGTTTTACAAAACATTGTATAATTTTCCGCTTTTATAGCATAAGTCGATAATAATGATATATGAAATTGAGTTTGAGTAATTATCGAACAAAAAGTCTATCACAAATGCTTTTAACTAAAGTAACGGCATCAGGGCAATATATACAACTTTGTACTAATTCCTTAATGGTCTTTAACATCAGGCAATTTATGTTCGCAGTTCTTGTGTTTGTCGTTGGCAGAGATAAGGTCGGGTTAAGCAAAAGAAAATTGCTGATATTTGAGTTCAGACTTGCTTTTACTCGGCAAGTCTAAACAGCAGACTTAATAGGCTATTAAAAAAGCAGTCCAACACAGAGTTTTACTTGCGGAAATTTTAAGTTTAATGACAAAAGAGGTAAGAATAATAGAACCGGTACAGACTTGCTTGCACTCGTCATTGTAAACAATAAAAATTATACGTAAACAAAAGCGGAAATGCAGAAACTAATTATGTGTGATCTCAAAAGTAAGAATTGAATAAAACTGGTTCTGTGTGATCACGATCATACAAAGAAAACAAGAAAGAAAGATTTGTATGATAGTCTTAGATTTTCTATAATTGTATTTTAGGGTTTGATGAAGCACAACCTTTTTTTTATCAGAAATTACTCTTTTCACATATATCATCCACATATATGTATATTATCTTAAACAAGTTTTTCACAAGCTTTTCTTAACGTTTTTTAATGTAAACAGAAACCATAGTCAACATATTTCATTAAGCGACTTTTTCGTAAAATATCATTCAGTTGAATCGATGCATAATATACTGTATGATAAAACTCTTGACGATTATTTTTCCAACTTCCGAAGTTTCCATAAAAAAGGTCTGGCACCCTTCCAACCGGCATTGACACATCATTCACACACAAAGTATTTTCTTGGCGTAAATTAATTTCAGCTGCGAAAAAAATCTTTTAATATATCCATAATTAAGTAAGTCAGTATCAAAAGGGTACGTTTATCCTTTGAATTAACAAAGAAGTTATTAATTAATGAAGGTTATGGCAGATCCGCGCCTTAGACAGTTAACGATTAAAACAGGTGTTGTTAAACGTTTATCCAAGGAGAAAACCGTATACGAGAAAGAAGTTTTAACTGAAAGGAAACGATTTGAAAAATTTAAGAATGATGGAGCTGATGACCATGTTTTAAGGAAGCAAGAAGAAGTGATACAGGAATGTCTTATGATGTTACCAGATTCTATGAGAAGGTATGACTTGAGTTTTGTATTAGTCACCTACAATTAGGACTTTCATTAATTTTAGGTTACAAAAAGAGTTGGAAATGTTAGACAAGTTTTTAGCGGATGAAAAAGATTTGCAGGAATCTAAGGAATATGAAGCAGCAACTCTAGTCGCTAATGAAGCCAAGGAAGTGTTGTCCAAATCTACTTAATTTAAACTAATTTCTCAATTACTACAGCATTTATATATTAACTACTTTTTAACCCCAACCCAATTTTTATAAAAAGAAAATAATTACTAATAATTGAAAACCCTTTATAAACTAAGAACAATATTATAATGGAATCTCCGTGCAGAAATTTTTCTCAGCTAAAATTAAAAATTAAACGGATTGTAGGTAATATGCAACTATTAAGCAATTGCGACGGCAATGAATCAAACTTAGAAAACTTTAAAACGGAGACTGAGTATTTACTAAACAAATTGGAAAACTTACCTTTAGAACATTTTAAATCTAAAATGAAACGCCGAAGGAGAAAGGCTTACAAAAGTTTGCTATCAGAAAGAAACAAAAATGATGGTCAAGAGCAAAATGATGCAGATGATGAGTCTACTAAATTTACGGTTTTGAGGGAACCTAAACAAAAGTTTGATTGCCATTTCAGAATTATTAAAGAATGTAAACGCTTTCTGCAGACTTTTGAATTGTTGGAACGCTTGCATATACTACGCGGCCATAATTCATCAGAGACCTACAAATTTGCATTGAAACTACGTCAGTTAAAATCAATCTGGAATTGTTTACTACAAGACAAGTTGCAAGAACAAACTTCAGCTGATGTTACAATTCAACAGCAATGGAATATAGTATTATTTGGGCCGCCGGAAAAAACTTTCTTTCACGATAACCCAGATTTACATAATTTCATACGTAAAAGGTACTACAAACAAAATTATATAATAAAATGTATGGTTTATATAGGTAACTAATAATTAATTTTTTGCTTCAGAAAAGTTTGGGATACTTATATTGACAATAAATATGGATCCTCTATACCCGTAGGTTGGATTATACCACATGCAGAAATCAAGCAAGCATGGCAACCGTATCTCTCACCAAATATTTAATAAACCATTTTTTTAATTAACGCGATTTTAGTTTGCGCACAATTACATTCCTAGTTGTAGTGTCAAGTTAATTTCATTCCATTGTTTAGATATGTATTTAAGTGTCCCACAATGAACAAGTTTCGCAGTTATTTTAGTGTGCTACAAGTTTTTATCAATAAAAAAGGGTATACGTACATAATCTTGATTTTACTTACTATAAAGCGTGCGTTTCATTTTCCCTCAATTACAATAAAGACGGTGTTAAAACCACGAATTTCTACTGTTTTAAAACTTTATTTCATGGAATTGTTGAGAACTTTTTTGCTTAACAACTAAACACAAAAATGCTTCCTATGCTACATAGCATAGTATTGCAAAGTTTATTCATATATCCAACCAGCGGAAGCGGGTGTCCACGCAACTAGTTCTTTCTCATTGAACCACAAGGCAATTTCTTTTTGAGCTGATTCAACGGCGTCAGATCCGTGAATAATGTTACGACCTACTTGAATGCAGAAATCACCACGGATGGTACCAGGCAAAGAATCGGCAGGGTTGGTGGCACCCAACATTTGACGTCCAGTCTTAACAACATTTAATCCCTCCCACACCATTGGAACCACTGGGCCAGAGCTCATGTAGTTCACTAACCCGGGGAAGAAAGGACGAGCAGACAAATCAGCGTAGTGCTTCTCCAGCAAGTCCTTGGACGCCTAGGACAAAAAAATTGAGTTACAAAATCTACGTAAACATTCTTGCATATTATGTACACATTTTTTTTAAATGTGTTTAAGCCTATACACGTTTTCAAATATTTTCTTGTACATAACCTCGGTATATTAAGCACTTTTGTTTACTTTTCAAGGTTATACAATAATTTTGTTCTATTTTTTTAATTCTTAATTTTTTCTGTCTGTATATGCATATACATAGTACATACCCACATGAACTTCATGGCAACCAATTTAAAGCCCTTTTGTTCAAAACGTTCGATGATTTTGCCAACGAGTCCACGTTGGACACCATCAGGTTTGACCATGATAAAAGTACGTTCCGTGTTGCTAGCCATTGCGTTTGATATCAAGAAGAACAATGTCAGAGCTATCGCGATCATTAATATAATGCCGACAAAAAATTTTCCTGAATGCCATAATTATTATTGTGAATGTCAACTAATATGGCTTCCGACTGCCCTTTAAAGCAGTGTTGCCATGTTGGGCGATTTCCCCATTGATTTATTAATTATTTACACTACGTCTTGATTAGCCATAAATATGTTCGCACATTGCGAGAGCCCCTCCAAAATAACGAGAGAAAATGTGTTCGTGGTCTTCTGTTGAAAGAAATTGTATTGATGCTCACGATCAGTTTCAGCATAATTTTTTTCCTCTCATCGAGATTGTATGGATGCTTTCAGCATATGTAGCTTATGACAGGTGTTTGGTGTTTACAGACTAGCGCACACACACATACCTACTTTTTACTTTGCCTGTGTATTTTGTTTGTGTAATGGCGTATCAGAGTTGTGCGTACTATTGTTCGGACAATTCTGTTTGACCATGAACAGCGGCTGTCTTGACTAGCCACTTTTCTGTGCGAGCAGCAAAATATGAAGAGATTTATGGCCAAATTTTGAATTATACGTTATTTTTTTTTACAATTTCAGTTTTCTTAAAAATTCGCTTCTTACGTGAAGAATTTTAAAATTTTAGCGAATTCCTAAATGGTGTTTAAAATTCGATTTTTGTTTTTTCAGTTTAATTTGGATTTTTCTTAATATAAATTTTTATGATTTTTATTTTTTTTTATAAACTTTGAATTTTTGGTGCATTCCCGATTTTTGGTAAAATTAAATATTTTTATAATTGTATAATATTTGGCCAAATTTAAAATTTTTGCAATTTTTTGAGTAGTTTTGGTTTTTTTGAGATTTTGGAATATTATGTTATTTTTGTAATTTAAAATTATTGGTTTTGTGGTGAATTCCCAAAGTATGGTACAATTTCGTTGTTTGATTTCTTTTACTAATTTAAATTTTTAGTCAAATTTATAACTTTAAAATTCTTTGGTGAATTTTTTGATAAATGTCCACATTTGTGGTGAAATTTAAGTTTTTTAATATAATCGGTTATCAATATTGATTTTTTGTGACTTATTGTATTTTAGACGAATTTAAAAAATTTTGGTGAATCTCAGATTTTTGTGGTAAGTTCCGAATTTTGTGAATTTGCTGTTTAGTATTTATTTATTTTTTGTAAAATGTCGGTCTTTGTACTGAATTTTAATTCCTTGGCAATTAATTTTTTTGTTCCAGTTTCTCTATTTTATCTTGAATTTTTTTTTAATCAAATTTTAAATCGCATCTTTTTGTCCAGTTTCGGCTCTTTAAAATGTATATTTTTTTGGTATAGTATGTTGTTTATTGCTTAACATTGATTTTGTTAAAATTTCGACGCGTTTGTTTTTTATCAAATGGCCCAACTTTCAAGATCCTAGGTTGTCTCGTGTCGGGCAGACTAACATCGTTAATTGAACTTACTTATGTATACCTTGTCGAGTAGGAAATAAATATTGTAGAAATTACAACTTTATACATATTCCTTTCATTTTTGTTTAAGGTATAAAAAAAATTGGGATAGCTCTGGTAGTTGATGAAGTATTCTTTACTTAGTGATTTGATTAGCTCTGTACATATAATATCCATACTAATACTAAATATTACTCAGATCATCAAATTCATTAATAAATTATAATATAAGTATATACACATGTGTGTATGTACATGTACTCAATGAACCCAGCATCAAAAACTCTACTCGCAAGAGTTCATATTTATAGCCGTATACGAAAGGAAAAAAAATTCATATTATCAAATACTATAAATAAGTGATAAACATGAAACACAATATTGCTCTTTTATGTAAAGTAAAGGTATTGGAATAAAATTCACAGAACTATAGGTTAAATTAAAGCATTCCTTGAATATCCAAACGTTTTTAAATTCATAGGTACATGAGCGTCAAAGAAGAGAGTTAGCATTACGTGGAAGAGTTATATGTAACAGTTCAGTCAAAAGCGATACAACGAGTATAGCGATTTTCAAACTTTTCGATACAACTTTTATAGTACGACTTCTCTTTCTTGTCAAAATAAACCTCAGTTTCAGCGATTACTTCATCATGGGACTTAAATTTCTTTCCAGCATTCATTCTGGTGTGTGATAGTGAAGCCATGTTTCATCCATTGTCACATACCGACGATATAGTTCCATTTCATTGCGATTTAACATCACCAAACATTCCTCTGAAGGATCAAATCGTTGTTCATGTAAAATAGTAAAAACACTACCTTCTGATATCTTTACACTGTCAGCTAGCTCCTGCAATTTCAATATGCAATCGTTCATAGCCAATTTGTGTTTTTGTTTTGTTTTCTGGAATAACAGCCTCACTAGGGCGTCCACTGCGCTCTGCATCATTTGTACTGGTACGACCTCGTTTAAATTCGACAACCCACTTCTCTAGCGTTTGTCTCGAAGGAACAGAGTTCGAATAATGTGTATCAAGCCATTGTTTATTTCCACTGTATTTTTTTCATCAAAAAGCAATGCTATATCAAAACTCGGAATTCACTTTTTTTCATTTATTTTCAATAACAAAAGTTCCTTCACATAAATCGATATAACTCACGAATCAATAGCTTTAACTCTGTGTTAATAGTCAGATTGCTGTCAAATGTATACACGTATCGTTTGAAGGTTAATATTAAATAATAATCATATGAAAAAAATTATAGTAATGCCATCTATCATATCGACTTTTTAAATGGATATATGTCGCGTATACCTTGTTAAATTGAAAGTTCTTCGCAACTTAGATGGTTAAAAATGTCCGAAATGTTATGTATGTGAAATGTTATCATATATGTGATATGTTCCCATAATCTTAAGTTAAACAAGAATGTTGATTCTTTTTCCAATCAAATTTACATACTGTTTTAGAAAATTTTCAAATATCTCGTTGGTTTAAAATGCGTATACTGTGATTAATACAACAGTACCAGCAGATTACCTTTATCACCATTTCAGTTATTTAGTATATATTCGACAATATAAAATTTAGCATAAAGAAACATGACTGCAAAAACATTTGAAATACAGAAATTTAAAATTTATTTTGTAACATTTTAACATAATATGTAAACAAAAATTACTTTATTTCATGCATTAAACTATAAGTTCCTTGCTTTCGATCTATGGTTAGTAAAAGAAACTTTGTTTGGTTAACTGATCATAGCATCACTGCCATAAACTTCCTGATATTTTGCAACAAAAAACGTAGAAGGTTTTTTTAAAATCTAGAAACACAATTAATAAAATTACCGTAAAAATTTAAATATATTTAAAAAGAATGGGTACTTACTTTTGCGGTAGCTTCCAAAAGCAACTTTTTATCAAATTCAGCATTTGCTCGAAATCCCCAATAGTAATAAAATCTAGAATAATAAGTAAGTAAATCTTTTTCTTTATATTTTTGCAAATAGGTCTCACTTTGTTTCAGATTCCAGTTCGCTAACTACTTTTTCCCGCTTTAAGTAAAGTTGTTTAACGAATGTTTCTGTTATGAGCTTTTTTAAATTTGTGCCAAAATATGGGTGATATTCATCAAATTTAATACGCAAGGAATTAAGAAATAGTTCCAGGTCCTCTGAAAAATTAAAATGCTCGATTTTAAATTTTTATCTTCTATTCATAAATAGATTTCATTTATCTCAAAATTATAAAAATTGTATAAAATAACCCTATTGTCCACTATTAAAAAATATTTCGCTTTATGATTTATAGATGCTTTGGTAGTCTGGTTAA
Source organism: Phania funesta (assembly GCA_963932375.1). Taxonomy (NCBI): domain Eukaryota; kingdom Metazoa; phylum Arthropoda; class Insecta; order Diptera; family Tachinidae; genus Phania; species Phania funesta. The sequence goes on along the minus strand of OZ010652.1, from coordinate 93,428,110 downwards.
TCTAGTTGCTAGTGCGTTTGTCTTTCAGTTCAAATTTACTCTTTCTTTACAAAGGACGTGATCGAAAAATTAAGATACAAATATTTACGGATACTTATTTTCAATACCTTCACTAGTTTTAGTTTGATTTGGTGTATCTGAACCTCGCATAAACAAATAAGACAGTATCACAAAAAGTAAAGTTAAATGGCGTTGCTGGTCCTCGTCATACAGCAAAAGAGATTTCCCTGGTTCTTCAGAATGGCAAATGTAGGACCTGCCACTTTTTGCATCTGGAACATCAACTAGCAATATTCCATATGTCTATCATGATATACACCAATATATAATATTTTTTAATATATATTTATTTTTGTTCTTTTTTAAAGAAAATTTACATACTTCCTTTAATGCCGCCTTTGCGTGATTTAAAGCTAAACTAAATGATTTCCCCTTCATGTTTATAGTGTTGATCATATCCTTTTCTTTTAATGGAAATTTTTTTGAAGCGCCATTTAAAACATATGTTATAATGCAATTAGTGCAATTAGATATGTCATCAACCGAAAATGATTCCATTTTTTAAATAAAAAATTTTAACAAAAGATTTATTCAAATGTATTTTCTTTTCCATACAATTTTCTTTTCTATTCACAACAGTGTTGGAAAACGGTTACATTTGTGCTTCTTCGAAGCGGCAGCTTAAACATTTGTTCCCAAGTGGTAAAACAGCAATCTGTATTTGGAAAAGATTAAAACATCAGATAAATGCAATCGTAAACTAAAGAACAATTGTTTGAACAACTCTGCTTGAACACGACCCGTCCAACTACAGCGGCGGTCTTCACATGGCGTCTTGACTAGTCCTAAATCTGTTCAGCCATCGTGCATTTGCTGCTCGCACACAAATTTGCCTAGTGAACACAGCCTCTGTCAAATAGAGTTTTCCGAACAATTGTTCGCACAACTGTTATGCCATTACACAAACAAAATACGCTCGTGTGTAAACACCCGTACATTAACCTACGCAAAAAGCGTCGAAACAATCTGGATGAGAGACAAAAAAGAATGCTCAAACTCAACAGGAACAACTAACGTATTCTTCAAACAGAAGTAAAAAAACTCATTATCTCTCGAACTCATTATCTTGCGAACAAATTTATGGCTAATCAAGGCGTTGTGTTACTAGCCAAATTCAAAATGCACGATGGCTGAACAGATTTAGTGCTAGTCAAAACGCCATAAAAGAGTTCACATCAGTGGCTAAGCCGCATGCCGGCTTAAAATTTGACTACGGCTACGCATTTTATTAGTATGAAATTTTATTAATATATTTAAAACTAATAGAAATAGGTAAATTTTGCTTTTCCCTATTGATATAATTATGTGTGAAAGTATATCACTAAACTAATTTTAGGTAATTGTATTAACTATTACAATTCTGTTGTCTGAATTAAAGAAAAAACCGTTAATACAAAGCGGGGCATTTAAAAACGGTTGTTATTAGAGCTAATGGATGCGGCGACGGCGCGGATAGTAAAAATACGTTGGTAGCTCGGCAAGCCGCGTCGATGCGACTTAATTCTCTAGTTCACATGTTGGCATTGACATTTATAATTGGTGCACAAGTAAACAACCACAAAGTATGAAACGTTGTTGGTTCCTAAAGAAAATATTTTGTTCAATAAGAATTAGAAGTTATTTGAACAAACACTTGCAATAAGGGGTTTGAAGAAATGGTATCTCAAGAACAAATAAAGGCAATTGGGTCTGTTCTAAACAACAAGGAAAGACCTCTGAAAGAAAGATTTCGTGCTTTGTTTACTTTGAGAAATATTGGTGGTGCTGACGCTATAGATGAGATAAGCCGGGGATTTACGGATGATTCAGTGTTGCTAAAACACGAGTTGGCATATTGCCTTGGTCAAATGCAAGACAAAAGGGCTTTAGGCATCTTAACTACAGTGTTGGAAGATGTGAGTCAAGAACCTATGGTACGGCACGAGGCTGCAGAGGCAATGGGTGCCATTGGTTCTGCAGACGTTATACCCATTTTAGAGAAATATAGAAATGATCCTGTTGTTGAAGTGGCCGAAACATGCACAATTTCATTAGATCGTGTCAAATGGGTACAAAAGTGTGAAAATATAAAAGATATAAATCCTTATGCGTCTATTGATCCATCGCCTCCAGCTGAAAGCAATAAATCGGTATCAGAATTGAGCGCTATATATTTGGATCCCAAGAATAGTTTATTTGATCGCTACCGCGCCATGTTCAGTTTGCGCAATCGCCGTACTGAGGAATCTGTATTGGCTATAACAGAGGGACTCAAAGACTCATCAGCCCTATTCAGACACGAGGTAGCGTTTGTATTAGGCCAGTTACAAGAGCCTTGCAGTATACCATATTTAAGGAAAAATCTTGAAAACTGTTTGGAAAATGAAATGGTGCGCCATGAATGTGCCGAAGCTTTAGGTGCAATTGCAACAGAGGAGTGTATTGATATTTTAAAACGCTATGCTGAGGACGAAAAACGTGTCGTCAAAGAGTCCTGTATTATTGCTTTGGATATGTGCGATTACGAAAACAGTCCAGAATTTCAATACGCTAATAGTTTGTCAAATTTGAATAAATAATTTTGTAATTAATAACCTAGAATGTAGAATTCTTCTATTATCAAAGAAGTGCAAGTTTGTCATAGAAATCCATTTTGAGAAAAAGAAGTGAGTTGATGAGTATTTTTTTATCTTTTAAACAACCTTATTAATTTACGATTTCTCTGATTTTTATTTATATTCTGGTAAGCATTTTGAGTTACAATAATTTGTCATTAGTTTAAAGGCGACTCTAGAAAGCGGTCGAAATTAATCACTCAATTCCAAAACGATTGTTTTTAAACTATTCCATTACATTCGCGTGGAAATGCGTACCTGTTCGAAGGGGAATGTGTACGATTTTGAACATATCGATGGCTTATAATAAAAAAGGCATATATCGGCTTTCCGTTACTTTAGGAAAAGAACGAAAGTGAATAAAACGTAGAATACCTTGGAGCAATAAATTCGGTGCTGATTGATGTCTTGTATGTAGGATATTCATCTGATATTAGTGGATCCTCGATGCTTCTTCCTTAAATGTAAGGTAACAATTTGTATATCTGGCATGTTCTGAAATTCACGCGTGTGACTTGCAAATCGTTGAACTTCCGAAAAATAAAAACATGTATTAAAACAAAACATAAACATACAGAATAAAATAAACAGAAAAACGCACTCCAGAAAACTGCATTAAAACCGTTTACTTAGAGATTCTTCCAATCCATTGGAACTGGAACGAAATATCACACTGAAGATGGCACTTACCTGAAACCGGTTCGTCTCCTGATAACGAAAATTTTGTTCCAAAAGTCTACATCAAACCACCCTGTTGTAATATCAAATCAAGAATCGTGTTTTTTTTAAATCTATTTTACACTGACGTCACATTTTTTCACTTTCGAACAATAAATAGGTTAGGTACTCAATGCCAAGAAATATTTTTTATTCCTATATACATTTTCACTACAAAGTAAATATACCCGAACGTACCTAAAATATCTTAAGCGGCTACTAAGCACATCAATATTCCAATTTAACAAATATTTAAGCTTGTGCCAGACTATGTCAATGTAACTCATCAATATTAATTTTTATGTGATTTTCAATAAATTGGACATAATACAATATTCAGTCGGCAAAACATTTTTCGTATTTTAGTTATCCAAGCTAAAAATTAAAGTAATGGCTAATAAAAAAAAGTGTTGTAATCATATTGCACTAGCATTACGAATTTAAAAAAATAAGAAAAAAGAAACGAATTTTGTTACAAAAAAAAAAAGAAATTACTAAACGTGCTGAGGTTTATCTCTACTCGTGAGTTTTGTAATGTCTTACGTCTGTGTCGGAACATTGGCACCGTTCGTTATACTGCTATTAATTCTATTACAGAAATTCTTTGTATTATAATAAATTCTAAAATATTTTTTTTTATTATTAAAAACTTTCAACATATTCACTTGAATATATATTGACATACTACGTCAATATAAAAAAATAAAAACAGACTCATTTCAATGTTCTTCAATATTACACAACGCATTTGTGTGACTAATTTTTGTAAAGAAGGAAACACAAACTCAAACGGCCTAGCAGCCGTTTTATGATAACTTGACAAGTTTCAAAATAAAAGTTTTCACATTACAAATTTGTAATATTTTTAGCCAGCCACATAAGAGAAATGACCGATTATTTCGTTTAAATTATTCACAGCACTGATAACATACTTATATGTTTCGAATATCATTTAGATAAGCGGTTTGTTGAAATCGCAGACAAAAATTTACAAAACCAAAGAATATTTTTTACAAAATTTTAAAAAAATTTACACTGAAGATGGCATATAGCCGAAACCGGTTTGTCTCCAAACCAAACTTGACAATTCTACATCAAAACACTCTGTCGGAATATCAAATCAAGAAAATATTACTTGGTTAGATTAAAATTAAACAAAAACATATTTAATTTATTTATCAATTTATTGTTTCTTTAAATTTTGGTTTAGGCTAAATTCAGCAGTTCTCTTCCGATTTGAACTCACCAAGCTTCTTGCGATTACAGAACAACTTTTTTTGCGAGGTCAAGTCAATCGCATGTGTTATGCAAGATGCTAGTGTCAGAACATGCCTGTATGTATACACAATGGATATCTAAAAAGTATCTTTAATGTGCAATAGTTTACCTCAAAAAATACACAAATTGGAGCGATGAGAACGAGTAGATTGTTTCAGTCGGACGGTATAAGCAATTGAGGCTAGACCTGGAGAACGCATCCCATGAAACCAACTGTTAAACATGGAGGCGGTTTTATGGTGTGAGAATGCTTACTGGCACACGAGCCTACACGTAAAAAATTGCGTTATTAAAAAATAAGACCAATTTTATATTTTCAGCCGGCAGCTTCCTTACTCTGTAGAGAAAGTTATCTTCCTGGAAGACATCGATCCGAAGCACTTCTTTTTAGGTGATGGGTTAGCCTGCGCAAAGCGATTCGAGCGATATGAAATACGAGCTCGTCGGCGAACACGCTTAGGAACGGACGACCGAGGAATTACAAGAGTTAAAGTCGCAGCAGCATTCGGGGGTTCTGCAAGAAATTGGTTTTGAGGAAGAGGAGGAGGTTATATATATACAAGAAAGAGATATTGCAAATCAAATTGACATAGGAGCAAGGTTACGGAACAAGGTATCACTGTACTAGATAAAATTTCAGTTTTCGGTGCAATTTCAGCCGTTAGGTAAATTCATCGTTAAATTTCAAAATATGACGAATTTTGTTTTCGGTTACTTGAAAATTTGTTTTTTTTAAGATACGGAACATTTGGAATTTATGTAACGTCGGTTAAAAAATTGATCTTTTGGTATTTTGTTTTATTCAAGCTTATCGATTTTGTGGTGAATTTTCAAATTTGACCAAATTTTGGATTTTTCGCAATTTTTTGGTGCAATTTCGGTTTTTTAATGAATTTTGTTATTTTAGTAATTTAACATTTTTAAACTAAATTTTGGTTTTTAAATTGTGTTTAAATTTTGAAAAAATTGTTTCAAAGTTTAATTTTTTTTGTATAATATTAGATTTTTATGACTAACGTTTTTTGGTGAATTCTCGATTTGTAATGAAATTAGGGTTGGAACAGGATGATTTGTGAATTTCTTGAGAAAATTGACTAAAGCAGGGTTTTCAATTTTGCTGAGTGGTATGTTGGCAGACATAAGCATTTTACATAGATCCATTTGAAATCCGATTTGTTTATTTCCTAAGAACTCATTAATCAATGGTTGATTCATTCCCCCGTTTCTTTCCGTCGCAGACAGGTGCTTCGCTGTGCTCATATGTTGTTTAACATTAAACACTTTGTTGACTGTTATGTGGCACTCACAATATTGACAAAACAATATGGACTTATCGCATCGCAAGACTTTAGGAAACTGAGCAACCATTCGTGAGACAAATTCGCTACGAGATTCTTTCTCTTTCGACATTTCAACCACCAAGAAGAAAACAAGTTTATGACACGCTTCGTTTTTTGTTTTTTTTCCAATATGTTACCAGATATGAAAAAATATGCACAAACCATCCGTGCTGCCAAATATATGCAAAATAAGCTTTTTCAAGCATTTGCTTAGAATTGCCAGCCCTGTTTATGACATCAGAACGTAATATAATCTGAAAATACCTATAAATATATATATATATGTATAATTCTCCTGAATACGTCCGAAAAAACGATGTTTTGATATACACATGCTGGATGAACCGCCAAGCAATTATTTCGTTTTTGTGTTGTCGGTAGTAAGTCCATGTAATATTAAACAATTTGAATGCAATTTAGAATGTACACCTATAGATAAAAGAATATGACAAAAATAAAATTGTTTCCTTTTCGTTTACACAAAATAGCTCAAATTGTTTTTTATTTAAAATATAAGAGTTTTAAAGTCCCTTGTACATATTGTTGCAAAAAGATCCATTGCAAATTATGCAAATATACCAAATTTCAGCTCTCTAGCTATAGTTGAAGTGTCCCATGCAATTAAGGGGGAACTCTAGCACCCCCTTTCAGATTTTTTCTGTTTACTTGTGCCCTAAGGCCTAACTGTATACCAAATGCCACATAATGATGATCAGTGGTAAGTGAATATGTACCAAAAAATGCATATACCTGTACGTAGAGTCCTTATATTTCAAGTTTCATTATTTTATGAATAAAGGAAGCAAAGTTATGAGGGGGATAAAAAGAGGGTATAAAATACACACTGTGTGCATTAGGCCTGAACTTGGGCTGTCACTCATTGCGTCATATAAAAAATGTTTGTTTTTTTAACGCTAATTTGTAATATGGCATATAAAAAAGAATTCGTCTTGGCATGACCTATATTGATGTTACACACCTTCTGATAGCAGCTATTGCAAAATAAAAATTTATAACGAAGGCAAATTGATAACAGGTAAACTCATCGGCGCAACTGAGTACTTTTTTTAAATTTATTGGGTGTGAAATTCCATATAAAAAAATCTTCCCATTTCCCCTCCATTTTTTATATATTGAGTTTGGCATCGACAACGAAGCCGGAAATACTTTAAATTCGCCTGTGAGTTTACCTCTTATCGATTTGCCTTGTTTATAACTTAAGGAAAATGCGAATTAAATTCGCCTTTATAACCACACATTAAATTACATATGGTCCAAGGCGAATTCAACTAGGTGGCAGCATCCCTACAACAAGTACAACGAAGGCGAAGCTGAATTCGCCTTGATATGGTCGAGAAATGTGAATTTCTTATTATATTGTGATCCATTTATTTTGTGATTTTGACTTACGTTGTTATCAGAAAAGTTAAGAAATAAAATAGCTTTTTACAGTTTTTAATAACCGTTGCCAAAAATATGATTTATTTTGTAAAATATCAGCGAAGTTCATCCAGTCAAACTGATATATATTAGACGAAATAATCAGCGGCAACTCGTAATGATATATAAAATGGAAGGCGCCTCTGCCTTATTCAAGTGGAACAGCGTTGCCACTTTAATACATATGCTTGAGAGGGACTATCATCCTTTTACATTACACGTCGTCGTGACTACCTAAAAATTTGTTCGCACATTGAGAGGTCCTCAGCAAAACAACGAGAAGAAATTTGTTCATAAGCATTTTCTGCTCAGTGTTGCCTGTGATTTTGTTTGTTTAATGGCATAACATAGTTGTGCGAAGAATTGTGGAGATAACTCTGATTGAACATGAGGCGACCATGAACAGCGACGGTCTTGACCAGCGAAATTTCTGTGTGAACAGCAAAATGTATGGGTAGTCAAGACACCATGCTAGAAATCGTCGCCAACAGCGACTTTTAGCCGCCGCCTGTATTTCTGGCTTAACCGCTACCGCCGACAGAATTGCGAGAATTTGGATCTCTGGTATATGAACAATACTTGTACACGGCGTTACGTTGGTGAAGTGGAAAATTTTATTTTAACTAAATTCCCTTGTTTACTTATAAAGTTCATTTAATATTTTTATAAAATCGACTATAGCGAGTTTCAATCGACTTATTTGCACAATCTTAAACCGTCAAGTTCGTTTTTTAATAGCTTAAATAGAGGTTAAAATTGCGCGTTAATAGAAATATAAGAAATAGTATTCACCTGTATAAAGAATTGTGCGCCAGTATTTGTGTGTGCGGAAGAAATACAAAGTTACCTACGTTTTTGGCTGTCAAATATACAGAGAAGTTTGTAGTGATAAAATCAAATAAATTTTTGCATAAACATTTTAAAGTATTTGCAATAAATATAAACTACAAATAAACCAAACGCTAAGTAATCTTTGAAAAATAATAAAACATGTCGGAAGTAGTGGAAAATTTAATTGAACAAAATTGCGCGCAATCGAAAGTAGCAGCGGTGCCAACTGAAACTGTGGAAGATGTTACCACAAATAATGTTGGAGCTACTGTAAAAGCTGTACCTGAGGCAGTCGAAGCTGTTTCTTCTGCTACTAGTGAAAATGCCCATGATATCGGATTGAAGCAATCTTTAGAAAAATCGTCAACTTCGCCAAAAGAGGATAATAAAAAGACCCCCGTAAGTATATTTTATGTACATCGTCATATTTATATGTATATATGAGGGAGATGTGTTTGTATATAATGATGTTGATTCGGGTGTTTAATTAACAAGGTTGCGCGATAAAGCTTACCTCGTTTGAACTGCTTTTATGTTCGTCGTATTACTAACTTTTCACGTTTGTGCAATGATCCAAATGCAAACAAATTAAAATAACGAAAAAAAAATTAAAAAGAAGAGGGTCGTTGCGGTTCTGCTAACTACTATTTTCCCGCGTGTTTTTTTTAAGTAATCGGAAATATTTCTACCATAGTAGTTACACGTAAAATCAAAATTGAATAGCTCCCTTAGAATATACATACATATGTATGTATTATACAAAGTAATGCGCTGTACGCATAATAAAGGAAGTTGATTGTTAATTTTACTTCTTTGCTTGTGGTTATATACAAATGTAAAGTAAAATAAATTTTCTACTTTTGTACCCGCGTTTCTATTTCCAATTATTGGCCTTTTTTCAAAAAAAGTGCAATGAGTTAAGGAAATATGGATGTAACTGCAAATTTTTATAAATCTAGCATGCTTTATTATTCAGTCCGTTATCAGTTTTACCTATTTTTATTTGTTCCTTTTTTCGGATTCTCATTCTCTTTATTTGCTCTATGTGTTTTGTGTTTGCTGTACTTTAGTATTCTCTGTTTTGCTCCCGCTATGTGTTTTTTTTTCTTAGTGCAGTGGTGGTAAAGTTGGTTAAATTGTACAATGTTTGGTACAATTCAACATTAAATGTACGTGGTACTAATTTTCCATATTGCTTTTAATTAAAATTTTGGTATCCGGCTAAATTTTCTTAACAGCTGCAGTCAACTTTAAAAAATAAAGATGACTTTTCTAACCGTAACAAAAACTTTCAAAAAATAAAATTAAAAAATTGAGAAAAATCTAAATTTTGACAAAAAAAGTACATAATATGCAAAATTTGATCCTTCACCAAGAAGTCAATAAAAATTAAAATTAAACAACTAATTCCAAAATTTTCGAAACATAAATTATTAAAGTCGAAATTTCACCAAATTACAAAAACTTGGAATATTTAAACAAAAAAAAAAAAAAAATAAAAAATTAAATTACAAAAAACCAACTGAGTTTTATAAAAAACCCAAGTTACACAAAAAAGTTAAATTTCAAAAGCAAATAACAAATGACCAAAAAATCACGAAATTACCAATAAATCGAGAAATCTATTTCTTCTGATTTCTCGATTATTGGTAATGACCAAAACATATACAAAAATATTTTTTATGGACATGCTATCTTGGGGAGTAATATCTGTGGATTTGGAGAAGTAAAAAAAACAATTAACAATAATTAGGCGGCCTTGTTTAATTGTTTTATACAAAAATATAAATATTATTTCATTGGTTCGGTTGCTGGGTACCCTTCAATTAATTACTTTCGGAGAGTATATTATTAACAAATACTTTTCTGACAACAGATAAATAATAAATAAGTTTACTTCCCGTGGCAAATAATATAAAACAGTATTGTAATTGCCGAAGTAGATTATGCTCAAAATAGTAGCAAAAGCTTTGTGATATTAATATTAGCTTTCACCTTGATTGAAGCTATCAGTTAATGATGTCAGAATTGTGGTTGTTCTAAATCCTCTTCTGAACCCTGAGAGACGGCCATTAATTAAATGCTTTTTATGCATAAATATAGTAATTTTGTTTATATGTATTATACTCAAAAGCTTTAGATAGGCATGGGAAATTTAATTACTGATATCTTCATTATCATTACTCTTTAGAATTAAAATTTTTCTTGCAGTTTTTCATATCGTAGACAATTTTCATGTTGGTATATTATTAAAAAAATAAAGTAGTTGGCACTAAATAAAGTTATAACTCATCGTAATAAAATGCAATGGTATTGGATAAATAGTAGTGGAAAAAAATTTATTTTCTCCAATATCTTTTAAAAATTTAGTATCTGGATACACCGATTGGCTTGTGGTTCGAGGTAAAAAAGTCATTTAGTTTCTTTGGTTCTTGTGTGGTTGTCTCTGTTCTATTTTTTATTACCCCATCCATCTTTAAAATTTTTCAGAGTTTGTTAGAGTTAATATTAATTTTTGTCTAATTCCCTTTTACATTTTCTAACAACAGCTTTTACTATATTTCTAATCACGCAAGCGAATAGTATCTACAATATTTATGCTTAATTTTCCTTCTCGGAAAGAAGATATCAAAACATTCTGTGAAGAATATATGAAGTATTTCATGCTGTGTGTCATTAGTCCTGTAGAAAAGTATTAGAAAAATCCGTTGTTTCTTATTTCCCTTGTTTTTTAATATTCCCTTGAGAAGTATATTAGAAGATCTAAGCTTTTATGTATATGGACGAAAAAATTGACTGTAGTCAGATAAACGTGTATTTAACATGGAAAATATAAAATATAATTCATAATTGAAAAAGCGTTACACCGCCGGGTATTGAGATTAGTGGGAAGTTCATTATGTACACATACATATATGTAAGTAACATTTGTTCACCTTAGATAAAATTCGTATGTTTTTGCCTTTCTTAGGTTGCAGCTTAGGTCTCCCATTATGTTTAATTTATGATATATTAAAGTAACTACACTTAGTTTTTGTACTGAAATTGTTTGTTTCTCCAAGACGGGGTTTTGTATTTATACCGTTCTGTACTGCAATACTAGAACTGGGACCGATAGGAATAAAAGAAGTACTACATACTTAATATATACATAAACATTACCCAAAAGAATTTTAGCACATCATTTATTTTAAAATTTTAACAATTATTTATTATTTGTTCCACAATTATCTACTTTTTTTTACTTTTGTGAAAAAGTCACGTCTAAATTATACTTTGCAACATAACTATTTATCATTAATTATTTATCATTAATAATATTTTCATTAATTTGACATTAATGAAAAACCAAATTTCAAAACAAAAAGTACCTTTAAGCGGCTGTTGGACACCATATTCAATTTCAATACTTGTGTTTGTATTAGTAAAAATATAGGGTGATTTTTTTCTATTTATTTGTCAGTGTAAATTTTTTTTAATGTAAAAAAAGCTTCGTGAGAAATGACAATGCCAAAATTCCTCAGTAAGGTTGGCGATTTCGCCATGAATAGACTAACATACGAACAGCTCTAGCAAATTATATTCACTAATTAATATTATTATAACTCGTGCTGTGTGAGAAATGTCTTTCTATTGAAAAATTTTCTTTAGCAACGAATCTGTTTATTGCCTCAATGGGTTCGTCAAAGAGAAGCCAGAGAGAGTTCAAGTGCTGCCAATGCACCATGAGAGATGCAGTGTTTAGTGCGATATGTGGTTCGGCGGCATCATTGGACCGTACTTCTTCAAGAACGATTAAAACCTCAACATTACAGTCAATGAAGAAAATTTTAGTTTTCTATAAACAAATTATTTTAATTATCTATGCTAAAAACTAAAGTAATAGGTAATAAAAAAGGGGGTATTGCTCTAACATTTCCATTACCATTAAAGAAAATATATATAAAAAGGCAAAAGAAATGAATCTAAATGAAGGACTGGTTAAGAAACTGTTAAACAAGCTAAGGTTGAGCTCCCCTAATGATTTTCCTAATATTTTATGAATAAATGAAAATGTATACAAGAAGTCATACTCTGCATTTCCAGCGCCTGGATATTATTCGTACCATTATCTCCAGAAGAATATATTGAGCATTTCCAGTATTTCATATTTTTGTCGCCATATCTTTGGTTTTCTATAATTCTATTATAAAATTGCTTTTAATATTAAAATTTCTTTTATTTTATATAAGTATGTATGTTCACTTCAAAAAACAACAAACAATGAAAGGGATATTTAACAAGTTAGTCACATCTGTATGAAGTCTGAAATCTCTCAGAAATATCGGCACACACAAGTAAATAAAATGCCATACAAAATCGATCAGAAAGCAGTCACAAAGGTAGTATATTTATTGTTTGACAGAAATCTCTACGAAGTCACTAAGAACAAAGTCAGGCATTTGAGTGAATTATCTGATTCAAACAAGGTCTCCCTGATTTGCTGGCCGCGTACAATTATTTTCGATAGAAACCAAGTTGTTCTATGTTGGTAATAGTGAAATTAGTAAATTCGCGTCTTTTCGAACTAGGTTTTTCCTTTTCGTTAACATTAAACTCTATTGGTTAAAGTGCCGTTCTTTATTACCTCGAGTATAAAGTTTTGTTTATGTGATTTGTTTTGGAACTAATCTAGTTTAGTCAGAGCTGCTAAAAAAAACAACAAAAATTTGCCTAGGTGGTAGAAAATTACAAAAAAAGAAAGTAAAATGGACAAATTTTCGGTCACCCATATTTTTGAGTTACGTGCCAATGAACTTTTCATATAACACTGCGATTGTGCCCTACAATTCTGAACGTATCATGTCAATATTGGTATCATGTAAAAGCTTTTAGATTTAAGCCCCATGTTGTTCTGCGGATCCTTAATAACACGAACCGAACCTACTAACTCTACCAGGAGTTAACATAGCATTTTTATGAAATGAAGTTAAACGAAAAGAATCATTCATATTTTTTAATACTTAAATGAAAACTTTTTTCAACAATATATGTTTTTTTAAATTGAAAAATCCCGAATATATGGGTATCCCGAAACAGGATTTCTAGATGAAGATATTTGCAACAAATTGCCTTCATCACTTGTCAAGTTTGGTTTAGAGACAAATTACTTTCGGCTATGTGCCATTTTCAGTGTAATTTCAGATCGAAAAATGAAACGCTAAGTATTTGTGCAAAGTATGGTAGGTCAACTAAGTTTGTTCTATAAACTCTTATCACTTATTTCTTCTCTCCACTATTAAGAAATTTATTAAAAAGACTGAGATGGATTAATATGAATTCTTTAATAGTGTGAAGCTTAAAGTTAAATTCTTTTGATGGTCTACACCTATTTTTTCTATTTTATGCTCTCTACAATTCCATTAAAAAGATCCAACAACAAGTAAAGATTCATCTAACTTTAATTTAATTTATTTATATTCATTTTATTACAATTACATAAACTTGTATTTTTTAAATGTTGTAACGTACGGCTTTGTTTCTGTTTTTGTCCGCTAATTTGTGTAAGCGAATTCATATGCATATGCACTAATCTACATACATACTTATGTATTAATGTATGAGATAAATATATTTTATAAATTTACAATAATGATTTTTTATTAATTTATTTTGTTCAAACAAGCAACATGTATGTATGTATAACAAGAAATACAAATAGTTCACAAAAAAATACACTAAAATAATCTTTCAATCATTTATATATATACTCGTATGTATATTTATGTGTAGGTATATTTAGGTATATACCTTTATTTATATATCTATATTATTTTTAATTTATAGTTTAAAATTGTAAACAATAGAACTCCACAGAAAAAGGAATTATAATTTATTTAAGCACACAATCTTTAGTTACAAATTGTTACTTTTTTAGGTTCTATTATTGTTCAGGTTGTGTTTTTCGTAAAAGTGACTTTCTGCTTATGGCAACAAAAATCAAGAAAAGATTACTGATTTTTTACTAATTTGTTTAATCTTCTAGATTCCTAAAAGCCTGTTGCATATCCTCATGAAGTTGTTCGAAATCAGATTTAATTTTTGTTTCGCCGTCCTTAACGGGATCCTGCGAAGGAATAAAAAAGTTAGCATTTAAATAATTAATGGCTGTAAGTGCTGCTTACCTTAAATTTCATAGAGGATAACTGATACATTATATTGCCCATTGATTCTTTGATGGTAGTCCATGTTACTTTATTATCTGATTGTGCTGTTGATTCAATAGAATGTCTGGCCAATTCATAGAAAGCAATCATATTTTTTAACATTCCTACAGTTTTGTAGAAGGGACAAACACGGTCGTATGGTGAATATGAGTTTTGTTGCAAGAAATCATCCTTTAACAATTTGGCCACTTCCAATGTGATTTTGTCTGTTTCGGCTAAGGAAGCTTTGCCTACCAACTGTACAATTTCCGAGAGATCCTCTTCCTCTTGTAAAATTTCCTTAACCTTGGTACGTAAGGGAACAAATTCAGGGAAGTTTTTGTCGTAGTATTCATCTAAAGCTCTCATATACTTAGAGTATGATATTAACCAATTAATGGAAGGAAAATGTTTCCGTTGCGCCAATTTTTTATCGAGACCCCAGAACACCTGCACGATACCCAAAGTGGCTGAAGTAACAGGATCCGAGAAATCACCACCTGGTGGGGATACAGCTCCTACAATAGATACGGAGCCTTCGCGTTCTGGGTTACCCAAACATTTAACACGGCCAGCACGTTCATAAAATGTCGCTAGGCGAGCACCCAAATAGGCGGGATAGCCAGAATCGGCAGGCATTTCGGCTAATCGACCAGAAATTTCACGAAGAGCTTCTGCCCAACGTGAAGTAGAATCGGCCATCATAGCAACGTTATAGCCCATGTCACGGAAATATTCTGACAAGGTAATGCCGGTATAAATAGAAGCCTCACGAGCAGCTACGGGCATGTTGGAAGTATTTGCTACTAAAGCTGTTCGTTTCATTATAGACTCAGTAACACCATCGATTTCACATGTCAGTTCAGGGAAATCTCTTAATACCTCGGACATTTCATTGCCTCTTTCTCCACAGCCAACGTATATAATTACATCAGAGTTTGAGTATTTTGAAAGAGCCTAAAGAACATGAAAATTTATTTAAATATTTATAAATATTGAATTCAAAAATAAATGCCCACCTGTGAAATAACAGTTTTGCCACAACCAAAAGCTCCGGGAATAGCAGTCGTACCACCTTGTACACAGGGAAAAAGTGAATCTAAAACTCGTTGGCCCGTAAACAAGGGATGATTGGCTGGTAGTTTTTCAGTGCAAGGTCTTGGCTGGCGCACTGGCCATACTTGCAACATGGTGTGCTTTGTAATCTCCCCATCGAATTCAGTTTCCATTACGACATCATCTACGGTATAATTACCAGGTGGAGCAATGTATTTAATAGTTCCCTTAGCCCTGGGAGCCACAATCATCCGATGTTTCACCAAAGTATTTTCCGCTACAACTCCAAACAAATCGCCGCCAGTGATATGGGATCCAATTTTAGCACTTGTGGGAGTAAATTCCCATGACACTGTACGTGATAGAGAGGGAACATTAACACCCTTTGGTATGTAAATCGAGCTGGTCATTTCGCCAATATCCTTTAAAGGTCTCTGTATACCATCGAAAATACTGCCCATAATACCAGGGCCCAATTCAACTGACAGGGGCTTGCCAGTGCGTAAAACGGGATCACCAACTGTTACACCTGATGTTTCTTCATAAACCTGGATTGTGGCCATATCACCTTCCAAACGAATAATCTCTCCTACCAACTCATAGTATCCTACACGTACCAATTCGTACATAGCGGAACCTGACATACATTCAGCGGTGACAACTACGAAAAAACACGCAGTTTGTAATATTTTAAACAAATATGATTTAAACTCTTATATTTACCTGGACCTGATACAGCATAAACACGTCCATACGCCGATTCGCGGTCTTCATCAGTGAAACGTTTTAACAATGACATTTTCTTGAAGGTTTGATTGCTAAAAATATAAGACAAGAAAAATAAATCCTTAAACACAAACAATGAAAAGGGCTCTTGGTGGCTGGCACATATTACGTTGGTTTTGGGGGTCACAAGAGATTTTTTTTCTAAAAAAATCTATACCAGCAAGTTTTAGGGTAATTTTGAATTTAATTTTTCCTTCATAAGTGTTACATCAAAATACTTTGAAAATTATTTTGTTTATTAGCTTTTTCGGAAAAACATATACAAGTATGTGAAATATTTCTTTTGTGTTTTATGACAAAAACCACCAAAAAAATCAATTTTATCAAGAAAGCTTACATACTTTTACATATGTACATATCTCTCTTTTTACCTACTTAATTTGGATTAGCCTTCCCGTGTTTAGTATATTTTCATTAAAGGTTTATTAAAATCATTATTAAATGCATAATACTTTGTAGCTAATTTTCGATGAATTTAGATTTTTTTTTTAAATAAGTTTTAGAAAATATACTTACTGCTTTTATGTATTTGGATCTTTTAGCTTCTGCTTTGTTCAAAAATCTACAATAGACTGATGAAAATGTGAGAATTTTCATATATTGCGATGAGTTTTCATAACATTGCGCAGCAGAAATCATGCGCGGAACTTGTCATGTTAAAAAATCAATTTCTTTTATTTTTCGTATATTGTGTTTAATTTTCATCCAAAAGTGTGGCTACATTTTTAAAATTTAAGATTTGTTTCGTGTTCACCATTTGTTCGCTTTTAAAATTGATTTTGGAAAGCAATTTACACTGGTCAACAGGCATGTTCTAAAAAAGTATTGAAATTGAAAAGTAAACCTCAACATTTTTGATGTTCTCGAAAAGTATATTAATAGTTGTATTGAATATTGAAATTCAAATGTAAAAAATATAATGCAGAACATCAAAAATTTAAGCTGAAGTGATTTCAACTGAACTCTACTTCAAAGTAGAATGTAGAATATACCCGAAAATGTTTTTAAATATTTGCTCAATTTTAAAACAGCTTGTTTTTTGTATCGATTGCATTTTAGTAGCTACAATATTGTATTTTTGTTGTTAACAATTTTCATATAAAAGTTAGACATCATACAACTTTGCTATTTGTTTGATTCATTGGTGTTTTAATTAGTTAAACATTCTAAATTTTTACGTATAATTACAAGACAACAAATTGTTCGCTTGAAATATAAATATGTAATTATAATGCGATTTTCATTAAATGACTTATAGTTATTATATATTAGCAATGCAATAACCAAAGGTTTATTTTAATACACGATACATAACTACAAGTCATTCGAGAATCGCATAATTATGTTTAATAAGAAATTTTTCGCATTTCAACTCAACAATGCACAAGCTAGAAATTTGAATGAACAAGAAATTTTTCACTGAAATTTAAAATAATAAATAAAAAAGGTACTGTAATGTTAAAAATGTAAAAAATGTTATGGAGAAGATTTTGGCCTTATTTTCACATTTTATGTTTTTGTACGGATGTATTTTTTATTTGGGAAATTTAACTTTTTTTACAACAATTCTAATAAGTTTTTTTTATTTCCATAGACAAAGCGCACACCCTCCAAACGTATGTCATTTATTGAACGGGCCCAAAAAGAAAGTGAAGAACTGGTAAAAAATATGGGTGGCAGTTTGGAAATTGAAGGAGGAAGAAGGACTCGATCCAGTACACGGGGCACACCAACTCGGCCTGCTGCAGCCTCGACGCCTCCAGCTGCTAAAAAGGCGCGAACTTCACCGGCCAGCGGTACATCAACACCTACGAAGCAACGAGGTCGTGGGCGTAAAATAGACATAACTGACGAAACAGCTGAGGAAGAGGAAACTAAACCTGCGTCAAGTAAAAAAAGAACTCCAGGAAAAGGCAAAAAAGTGGCAGCTAAGGATGATGCCGGGGATGAAGCGGAAGGAAAAGTATTGGAAGCAGCCAAGGAATTGGAAAATGTATAACAACAACAGTTATAATTAATGCTGCAGAAGCTAACATATTGATTTAAATCTCTTGTTTCAGAACTCCAAAGAAGAAAAAGAAGAGGAACAATTAGACGCGGCTGGGTCAAATATTGTTGCAGATAAATCAAAGGAAAACCCCATAAGTGGTGAGGAAACAAAAGAAGCTACAGACGATATGGGAAAAAAACTGCATAAAGACGAAACGGACGTTTCTTCTTTAGAGACGGTTGTTGAAGAAACGTCAAGTCAAATAACAGCGGAAAAAAGTGTCACGAAACAACCTGAAAATTCAAACACCCCTCTTGAGATAGTCTCTGAGATACACGATTCTGTTAAAAACAACAGTGCAATGGAAACCGAGGATGCTAAACCTGTTGAACGTATAACAGAGGAAATCGAAGATAAGCACGGAGCGGCAACAACTGTAGTAGAAGAATTGCAGAAAGTAAATGAACCTATTCCGGAACCCATGGAAGTTGATTCCAGCTCAAAAAGCAGTGATGCTTTAGAAAAAATGGAAGATGACGTAGTCGAAATCATCGAAGAAACAAATGCTGCAGAGGAATCAATAAAAACTATAGAACATCAGCAATCATTAGAAGAAATAACACCAAATCTAGAGGAAATTATTAAAGAAAACTCGGTAATACCTAGCGCCGCAGGTAATCCTCCTACAGATATTGTTACCAACAATTCAAAAACAAGCTCTGCTGCAGTTATTGACGTTGCTAATATCAATGAAAACAATACAGAAGAAACTGCATCAGCAGCTAATGATTTAAATAAAACAGAAAATGATTTATGTAAGTTTATTGTTTACTGCCTGCTTATTAATAAAACTTATCAACTTCCTTTGTTTTCTTTGTTTTCTGCTTCCGTTTTAATTTCAAATAGGTGAACCAAAAATTGCCACATCACCCACAATATCTACAGCTAATGACAACATTACTGTAACGACGCCGCAAAAGTGCAATTAGGGTATAGCTTTACAAGTTTGCACAGAAATATCATTAATATCTTTTTATCTAAAGGAGAAGTCAAAAAAGAGAATAAAAGAAAGTAAACCTAATTGATTATCAAAAACCCCCCTCCAGCCTGTCATGCCGTTTTTTTATGATTTTTAGTATTTATCCAACTTTCAAATTCATTTTTTCTTTGTAAACATGTAATAGATCTTTTTATATATATTTTTAAATTTCACTTTCAATGATTTAATTTTTTTATTGTGTTAAAAAAAAAGAAAAATAAAAAAAAACAAAAAAAAAATAAAGAAAAGAATAATGAAACAAAGTACCATACTACATTATCTTCAAAATGTATAAAAAACCCAACCAACAATTTATTTCTTTATAAATAGTTATACAAATTTGATTGCTATATTTATGTCTAATATTAAAATAGTTTTTTTTACAATATGCGAATAAAGTTCAAGAAAGATGAAAGCAAAAAGCAAACACAAATTGTGTCTTTAAACCAACACTACATTTACATTTATAAAATAGTTCATAAAATTAAGGGCATGCAATTTTTGTTTGTTGGCAAGAGGTGTAGCCAAAACAAGCACCTACATATTTTCATGGCAAATTTCATTATGTAAACGTCATCCAAATTAAATAATTATTATGGAAAATTACTTCTAACTCTAAAAAAATTCATAGCACTCAAAAGCAATGAAATTCCTTCTTTCATTGGACATTTTCCAAACTAACTTTAATGTATAATGCAATAAATAGAACTAAATAAGTAATTGGATAATGTATTTTCAAATCGTTAGTTCAATCGTAACAAACTTTTTACACAGATCTTATCTATAAACATAAACTACCTTTATTCACTAGTTTATTGATACTATAATTTAGTTAACTCGTACTTTATAATGTTTTTCAAAGTAATATTTGCTAAAAACACTGACCGAATCCGTAAAAAATATAAATGTATAGTCTAACATGTAAAATAAAAAAAGAAATAAAAGAAATGATTTTAGTTAATTCGAGTTATAGTTTTTTTCCTCCTACCATCGAATATTGGCTAGAGGCGCTCTCGAGAATAAAACGTTTCTAGCAAGTATTCCAAGCCCTTTTAAAGTTTTTAAGGTTGTTTTAAAAATAATATAATAAAAATACAATTTTTAGTGGAAAAAACTTTTTTTGTTTAATTCAAAGTTATTTTTCTTTTGAATAACAGGTAGAAACAATATGAAAAAGTAATAGTGAAATGGAAAACTTGTGTAACAAAGAAAAAGATCTTATCATTATCTTAAATAATTTTTTATCACTATAATATATACATACATATTTAAAATAATCGGCAGTACTAATGGCGTTTTCTTTTCTGAAGAAAAATGCCTCATATATTTGAGTAACACTTTCTAAACGTTACCCATATTTCTACAAAATGGTACATTTTTCTTACAACAATCCTTTACATGTCGTCTTATGACTACCAATAGATCTGAAAATGCCTCGCAAATAACATCCGAACAATTATTCGCACAACAATGTTCTGCCATCACTATGCTGAGAACATGAAAGTATTGCGGCAAGAAACAATTATGCTTAAACGAAATAGGGACATTTACACGTAATCTACACACATAAGACCATGAACGCTCTCTTCATGTGCGAACAAATTTGTGGCTATTCAAGAGGGTATGTTAGGAACGAATTTAATTTTTCAAAAATAGTTGGTTTACGATCTAGCACTGACACATTTTCTGACACTTAATATTCGGCCTTATTACGGTTGTCGTTGTCGTGTCAAAAATCCTTCGTTTTTTTTAATGGTATTATGTACGTCGTTAACGATAAAAATACAACTCTAAAAAAAATCTATTACAAAATTCGGTATTATGTATGTACAAGCCGAAAGCAAATTTTTTCAAATATTGGCGTTGAAAATTTTGTACACGACAAGCGTTTTCGTAAAATGAACCCTAACAAAATGTAAGTTTAAAATTAATTTGTCCATTTTGCACATATAAATTAATTTTTTGCATGTTGCTTTTCATTTTAAGTATAAAAATAACAACCGTAAAACAGTTCAATATGCTAGTGGAGCTTATGGAGGAACATCCACACTTAGCCAGAGGCTTCAGTTCCAACGTAAATAAGATCAACGCTAAAGAAGATTGGAAAAAAATTGCAACGAAATTAAACGTTTTGGGTCCTCCCGTGCGAGACTCTGTTGGCTGGATGAAGGTATGGGCCGACTTCAAATTCAAGATAAAAAAAATTGATCCACAACAAAATGGAATATTTTGCTACGGGGGGTGGAGGTTATAAGCAAGTAGCTTTAACTCCAATGGAAGAGGTGGCATCTAAATTACTGCAGTTGGATACTATTATTAATTCTAACGGACCTAGCTTTGGAATGCATGCAAGAAGCACATCAAGAGGTTCAGAACCTCAGTCAGACGCTTATATTGATGAAATTGGAAAAGAGTACTTAGATTCGCTGCCATCCACATTACAGTTAATAGAGAAAACCCCAAATAAAAAAAGTAGGAAAATATAAAGTAATGCCAAGAAAGCCAATACCTGATGAAAACGCTAATAATAATAAAGTTGAAGAAGAAAGCATATGTGATCTAGGTTAATAGGGACTCCAGTTTTATTAAAGAATGCTTCTTTTATCTCAGATTTTTCGCTTCCATCCATTTTAAACGAAATCCATGTAGGACAGAGTTCGCTATGCATTACATTAATGCATTCCCTAAAGCTATTACTCACAGATGGCTGTGACAAACCAACGTTGTAATCATTACCAGCGCCCTTCTGATAACTTCCTTCAGCAAGAATTCGCATTGTTGCTGCTAACTTTAGAATATTACGAACTGAAGTTGATCGCCTCCCTTACTCCAGTTTAGGTGCAATTTCATCTAAAATATATTTGAATGCTGCTCTACTAAGAGTCAGGCATTTAAAAAATGTTGGAGTTATCTCTCAATTATCTTCTTAAATTATTCATTTCCGCTACACTATACACTTCTTCCTCATCAGAAGAAGATGAAAATAATGCTACACTTAACATTTTTAAATTTAATAAAATATTTGTCACAAGTTTTTTTTTACTTTTTACGTTGTTTGCATTTTATTGTTTGATCTATTACAAACTATTTTGCTGTCGAAAATTTTACATAATAGCAAAAAGTGTTACTAACGACTACGACTCTTCTCGTATGTCGTTTTCGACAACCGTAATAAGGCCGATTATTTTACAAGAAAGTTCTAATAGCGAATAATAATTGTAGGCCGTTTTCTGCTTCACTTTAGCTACAGTTACCTTTTATTAACGTGAACTTTAAACGCGAGTTGTAATAAGGGTTTTAAATCGTTAAAACTTGGGAAGCAACGATAACTTTAAAATGGCATTCCATTGGACTTCAATAAGTGATAGTGAAGTTAAGCTTCAAGAAAGTTTAAAATTTACGTTTATAAGTGCGAAATGTATTTGCAGGTATGTGTGTGGATTTTAAATGAGAGGCGTGGTATTAAGTTATTCCAAGATTGTACTCCAGTAGTTCTTGTTTTTCCTTTAAAAAAGTATTCACACAAATGTTTCCGTACTTTTTGGGTGAAGTGCATTAAAGTGAAAGTAAATCAAAATTACTCTCAGTAAGAGAAAAGAAGAACATGCATTCGAGTGTATAGTGAATTTTCGAACTTTTAGTCAATTTAAAATTTAACCATATTTTAAATTTTTCGTAATTTTTAGTGCAGTTTCGGTTTTCTTAAAACTTTGATTTTGTAAAATTTTATTATTCTTTATATTTAATATTTTTAGACTATATTATGATTTTTTTTGCAGAATATTTTTTTATAAAATTGTGTGAAATTTTGCCAAATTTTCAAATTATGATAAAATTTCATTGTTTTAATAGATTAATTTAGATTTTTGTAAAATCAAAATTGTTTTGAGAATTTTCAGACTTATTCCATTTGTGGTGATATTTTTCTTTTATGTATTTGTCTAACATCAATTTTGTTAAAAATTCGACGTTGTTCATAAATATTGATTTCTTGTGAAATTCTTGCAAAATTAGGATAAAGTTTAAAATTTTGTGGTGAAGTAATAAAATTTGGTGAATTTGGTTTCTCTTGCTATTGTTTGGTAAAATTTCGGATTTTCATTGTACTTCAATTTTTTGGCAATTTGAATTTTTTTATTCCAATTGCGGTGAATTTAAAATTTTGGAAAAACGTTAAATTTTTCGCAACTTTTTTGTGATATTTCGATTTTTAGAGGAATTCGGTTTATTTTGTTAGTTTTTGATATCTTGAGTCTTTAGATAAACCGGTTTCTGACAGAACGAAAAATGACACTGAAGATGGCACATAGAAACTGGTTTGTCTCCAAACCAAACTTGACAAGGGATGACGGAAATTCGTTCCAAAATTCTACATCAAAACACCCTATCGGAATATCAAATCAAGAATCTTTTTTAATTTTAATTTAATTTTTAATTCGGTCTCTTTTTAGGTCGTGGGGGTATCGGGTTGATAATTTCTAGAGTGGCTCTTAATAGCAAATTTGATAAAGATTCAGAATATGCAGATTTTATGGACTTGTTTATAGGCGTTTTCCCTTAATAGTGAAAATAGAAAAAACTGGGAAAAATAGGTTTTTACCCATATCCTAGTGAACTTGTGGACCGGACCGGTATGGGTGATTTCAAATAGCGAAAATTCGCCGAACGCGCTGATCCAATGATCGAATATTCTAGACTGTATAGCGCCGTCAGTTAGTTGATTTCAACATTGGACAGATGAACATCGTTAATTGTACTTCCCTACCTAAAGGGATCTGTAATATATACATATTTTTTGTTGGGTCAGAAATGAATATTGTAGAAATTACGAATGGAATGACAAACTTGACAAGGGATGACGGGAATGACAAACCTATATACACACTTTTCATATTTGTGAAGTGTATAAAAATTCTTTTCGGGTTATTTGCTTTGCAAAAGCTTCTTCTGAATGTGTAGTGTTCCTCCTTCTGTTCGCAATTTCGTCTCTTTCATCAAGTTGTTCTTGCAGACTTTTTATTTTCATTTAAATGGTAATTTCTACGAATTTTGGATCAAATTATTTCTCAAAATTCAATTGCCAGGTACTGAAATTATTATTAATTGATGGGCACCATATACTAAAAAAACTGACAGACAACTCAGCCCAACCCAGTTGTAGATACGATAATTATAACATTGTTTACAATCAATAAATAATAATAATAATATTGTAAATTTCTTTTTGGAAAATTTAATCAAATGAAATTTAAATTAAAAAAAAAGCCGCTGAAAAATTTGTGAAATAACCAAATGAATTATATAATTATAAAGGGAAATCAAAATTTACAGATTACAGTTGCCAATTAGTTATTTCGATCTGGAGCTGGAACCGTGACTAGCTTTTCACTTACGATCTGGTACGCTCACGACAGAAATATTACTTTGTTGTTGTTGCACGGCCTTTGTTTTTTTTTTTGCTCAAACGCATGTACGCTCACTTGAATATAACGAAAAATTAACTACGATCACAAAAACTCATGGTCACCAGATACTCACGAGAAAAAAATCAAAAAGTTAATGAAATTCTAGATTTTTACTATAGACACTTGTTGTCGGCGATAATTCACCGCTTTTATTTGTATTGCAAAATTTTGCAAATGTTTTTAGAAATATCAAAGGTAAAATCACGCAAAACTTCTTCCCAAGTGCGTTCACGCACGCGGATTTTGTATACTCACGTGTGTAGCGTGATTTGAGCGATAAGCTAGTCACGGTGCCCATCTCTACGTTGATCTTCTTTTATGTAATTAAAGTTTCTTTAGGCTACAATTAAATTTTCATTAAAAAATTCTGAAGAAATTAAAAAAAAATAAAAAATTAACTTCTGTAAAATTTGTTTTCTGTGGGTTACGTTATTTTTACGGCCATATTTCAGCTGAACGAACGTCTTAGAAATGTAGATGAAAAAATAAACGTACCTAAAAAAATTGTTTGCTATACGGAGGTTTAACTTAAAAGTTATCTATAACTTGCATAAAATAAATCATTTTCATCAAAAAATTCTCCGAAAATTGAAACAAGGTCGAAAAAATCTTCTGCTTTTAAATTTAGTATTTGAAGTTTACGGTGTTTTCCGAAAATACCAAGCTTCGTAATTATGCTATTATTTATTAACTTTCTATCAGAGATAAGCGGTACAGTTTTCAAGTCTTAGTGGTGATTCGTAGGCAATAGAACATTTGAAGCACCTTACAGCTTTCTACAGACTATAGTCCGTGTTTTTTTGTTGAATCAAAGTTTTTAAATATGTAGCTCACTATAGCCGAGTCGTGTTTCAGTCTCAGTTTGGTACATAAAGTTTTTTGGCATAAGTTCATTTGGGTCTTGATATCAGGTGGATGTTGCCGTTGCCTTGTGAGCCTTCTCTTTTCCCTAAAAAGAGTCTGTATATCAGCCGAAGAGGGTTAAGTATTTCTTCTAAGTGGTCGTCTGCTTGGCTTTGCAACCCTGGCTGTGGTAGTCACCAACGTTTCTAAGACGGATGCTCTACGATAAGCGAGCAATACACAGATGAAACTGCAATTTTTAAATCAGTAAGATACATAGAAGTAGCTTATAAAAAGTCTTCCACAAAATCAGGAATTGAAACTAGTGTCGTTTGCACAGAGCAACCAGAGGTGTAAACTTTGAGGTTAGAAAATTGCCAGAATCAGCTTTCTTGCCGCGGGCAGTCCCAAAAGAAAGTGACAAATATAACACTTGAAAATAATGCGAATAATAATCAAAACAAAAGCAAAAAACCAGAAAAATTAAGTAATGAAAATTTAACTTATCTTTTAATATTTGCAGCATAAGTTATCTTCTAATTTTATTAAAAATTAATCTAAACTTTTCAACCCTTATTTTTAGCTTTGTGCATACGTTTTTATTAATGGCCAGAAAAATTATTTCAAATAAAGAAGAAAAATGTAACAAAAGAGAATAGAGCGGTCAATCATTTAAGAAAGAGACAAACAGAGAAAGAGATCACTAATGTGTAGTGACGCCTCTGTTTACTTTGTGGTTGTTTGTAAATAAAAAACCCCATGAATTCAAAAACAGTTTTTTTAGTGTGAAGTGTGCCTATTTATATTTCATATTTGTTCTGGGAGACCCCATTAGCGTTCTAGAAGCATGTTTCCAACTGGTTAATTTTTTTGCTTAACAAGACTTGCAGAAGCACCACAGTAGCTGTGGCAGCCATAATTGGTTTCTACCGGCATTGGAAGGCTGTGCGGGATTACACTAACAGAGACACTAAGACCACTTGCGTAAAATCTAAGCCTTATTAGCAATTTGGTCGTATGTAAAAGAGAATAATGCCAGTAAAAATATTTATTACTTTTTGCACATATTAAATACATATTATTGTTACGATGATAAGTGCGAACAAGTATTATTGCCTGTAAGAATTGAGTGGTATAAATACTTGTGGAACTCACTGAACATAAAGTTCCAGAAATGAAGAGTGGGACCACAGACACCGCTGCGCTGTAACAACAACAAAATACAACACATAGAACAACAACAACGATATAACACGAACACGTAAAGACGAATGAGTAGTATGGGTAAACAATAATAACGCAAAGAAACCATGACCATAAGTAACAAAGCAGACAGTAGTTAGAAAAACAAACATCATAATTTAAAAAAATTAGCAGAAAAGATATTTATATTTAAAGAAGTATCGGTTGGATTCTTGTGTATTCTACAAGTTTCTAGAAACTAGAGGACTACTGTAAAAAGACTTGGGTGGTAAAAGTGTACGTTAGTATCCAGTGAAACGTTAAAGAAAGTAACCGTGTTGAATTGAAAGAAGTAACCGTGTTGAATTGCAGTGTAAAATAAAGTAAATCCAGCAACAGTGTGTAAAAGCAAAATTCTGCCCTGTATATTATTTAAATAAATTTTATAAATAAAAGAACCTTCGAATAAATAAATTCGTTTAAAAAGCTCAAAATTACAATATGTAACTACATACATACGTATTGCCTGTAATAAGCCTATTTGTATACAGAGCGCTGCGGATTTCACACATTTTCGAAAAGCGTCACATAAATTCAAAGTCATCGTTATACGCAACCTAGTCATGGAGCTTACGAAACCTTTTAGTCGATTTTTGGACTGAGATTTTTCAAAAAGTAACCCACGTTATTCCGATACTGATGTTACTTTTAGGTAACTTTAGGTTAACTTAGGGTACTTTTAGGTTAAAATAAATTTGCAAAAACCAAACAAATGAATGAATTTGAATGAATTATTGATAAATTTGAGATGTTTTTGTAAATATTAAAAAAACGTGATTGAAAATGATTCAAAATCTGTTAACGATTTATAAAAGTTTATTAAATTTTCTTTGAAAAAATAAATTATAATAATACTCCCTTCTAAACTATGTACACACAATTTTATGTTTGAAATTAATTCTAATTATAATCAAAGAAAAACTAACTTTTGGTGCCCTTTCCAATTTCCTTTGCTGATATTAAAATCGAAGCATGCCCGTCGTTTACAGGGTAAGGTGTTTTTAAAGGTACTTCCTCCATTTCGACAGCAGGTTGACTTAGGAATCTCTTAACGAACGGTGAATATAGTTTTGGATTCATTTTCTCTTCCTTGTCGCGTTTCCAAATATAACTTAGTGGTATGGCCGAAATCCATACGAAAATCACACCCAGTAATTTGTACCAATAAAACGATATTTCGTAAAGAGAAAATGGACGATTGCTACTTAAAGTACCGGTAACTAGTGGTTTCTCAGGACTGGGAGTGAAGGTACTAATTGGAGTTGGAATTAATTAAATTAAAATTCTTTTCGAAAAACACACATATGTTTGTCTCACTATACAACTTACGTGTTCTGAATCATTCCATGCAAATTCAGCATTTCACATCGTTCTAAAGATGTTGGCAAAGGTTCATATTTTATATAGCCAGCCTTAAATTGCATTTGAGAATTTATAATAATCCATAACATGGCACCCACACTAAACGCAATGGAAAAAAACGCCACCTTAAAAAAGCAGAAATTAAACATTATTTTGTTGCACGAAAAATATATTTCCTTACCTTGCCACTCACTCTGGGCACAAACATGCCCAAGAGAAATACCCCCGCTACTGCACCCGTGTTTATGCCCGTTATAGTTATAATCGTTTGCAAAATTGAGGTGAATTTTTGAACCATTAATCCACCCAATATGCAATATAGACCCATGACAATAATAACCATCTTCATTATATTATTTGCCCGGGCATCTGTGTGCTTAATAAAGGGTTTAATATAGTCAAAATAAACTACACCGGCCACCGAATTCAGTAAGGCTGACATGGTACTGAGAGCAGCACTGAAAACGCATGAAATAAATATGCCAGGCATTCCCAACAAGTGGCCCATAACGTCTTGTACAAAGAACGGCATCATTTTATCGGCTTTTTCAACAATCTGCAATAGAAAAATTTTAACAACCTTGTTCAGTAAGTCTGGGCGAAATTACAACTAACGCCACCCAAAACAGGATCGCATCCAAAGTAGCGAGCAAACATGACAATACCAATGAAACAGTTGAAGCCCATTATTATTGTAATACCAAATCCAACTATGATTAATGCCCTGTAAAAAAGACACACATACATAAAAATTATTATTATTCAATTCACAATTATTTTTTTCAGCAATTCAAAATATTTTAATTTTTTAAATAGAGTTAGCTGATGGCCATAGCAGCTAGGACTTAAAAACCTTGTAACTTTTATTAATTAATTAATGTGAAGTTATTAAAAAAATAAATATTTTTTAACGAAAACATTTGTTTGATTCTTGAATTAATATTCCGACATGACGGAATTTCGTTCCAAAACTCTATAACATTTTTAGTAATCTAGAATTGTTTAAGCTTTTTTTCTCTGGTGTGCTAATAAATATTTTTTATTTTACTTTTATTTAATACACATTTTTTCTTATG
The DNA here is from genome assembly GCA_963932375.1 of Phania funesta. Classification (NCBI taxonomy): domain Eukaryota; kingdom Metazoa; phylum Arthropoda; class Insecta; order Diptera; family Tachinidae; genus Phania; species Phania funesta. The sequence continues at coordinate 93,398,806 of OZ010652.1, read as the reverse complement.
TTCGAAAATTCGAACTTAACTTTGTAATTTCTCTAAATCAGTTTTATAGGCCAAATGAATGTACATATTGGCGCTGTTAGACGTATGTTACCGCGGGAAGAAGCAGGCTCCCAATTTTACCGAAAAGCGTATCTGAATTTTTCATTGGCTTATACCCTATTAAGGCCAATAGAACTTACGAAAAGGTTAACTGACAAATGAACTCTAATACTGCGCTCACTTTTGGACATTCAATGTCAGTAAACCCTGGCAAATCTTCACGAACAGATTGACGCTGAGGCTAATTTTTTGCTTAATGGATTTGTTGCCGCATATAAAAACACGTTTTAGTAATGAACTTGATCTTCAGTCACAATGCGTTGGAGAAATCTGTCCCATTTTTTGCCTTCTAAGCAATTGCACATAATCAAACGTAATGCATTGCGGAATGAATTTCCGTAATTCCTTTTTAATTTTGGCTTAGAGACCAATTGGCTTCGGTTAGTTGCCATCTTGACAAAGGGATGAGGGAAATTGGTCCCCATTACCAAGAGTCACAAGACATTCCATATATTTCAATGTGAACTTATATGTCACCCAGTTTAATTTCTTTTTTTTTCGTTTTCAATTTAAACGAGGAGTTTTGAATGTGACTGTTGAGTACTTGAAAATAATTGGGCTAATTCTTTTTTAAACGCCACTAATTCAGCATCCTCAATGTCGACTTGTGGTTTTAAATCCGTTTGAGACACTTTATTTTAGTAAAACCATTTTCACCTTAACTATTTGAACGTATTTGACCATTTCCTTCTGGAGTTTTTTCTTACTGCAGCGAAATTTAAGACCCTCTTGCATCGTAAACTTGAATTTTCATATTTCGCCCGCTACTTACCGCTTAATGGCCTAATGTTCCACATTGGAAAGATGTGAATAAATATACCACTTACCGCTAGGGAACTTGTAATAAAAAATAAAAATATTCCTCTTACTTTCTCGCATGATCCAGTGAAGGTAAAGAGACAATTCTTTGAACACAACTCTGATTTAAGCCTATGTGACCCAACCACATTAAGAAACCACCAGAAAACAGATTCGAAAAAGTCGAACGTACACGAGGATCCATTGAAAAACTGAAAAAAAACGTTGAAAATGCAATTAAAAGTTAAGAAAATTCATATTCAATATCTCTTTAAGTCCCCTTTTACATTGTAGAAATTTAATGATAGACAGACGAAGTTTTTTGGAGAGGGGCCGACGAGTGTGCTGAGCGAAGGTGCTGTGGCTTAAGTAGTTAGCGTGTTAGCATTCGATGCCTGTAGTTGGTTATTGTATTTTTCTGATTGTGCTAGCTTCTGTTCAAACTATTATGTATCACAGCACCCTCCTTCGTCGGAATCATTCAATAGCACTAAATCGTCGGCAAAGTAAAATAATTAATAAAAAGGTCTTATTAGCTTCAAGTAATGCGCCTATATAACACCAGAGGCTCTGCGACACAGTTCTAAAAATAAACATAACGTGCAATTGCAGGGTTGTAAACACTGAAGCTTTTCTATTCTTTGTACTTCAATACCTGTCTTCTCGAATCTCTATTCCTTTGCAAATAATGTGACACACAATTATTACAATGTCTGTACTGGACATTTTTGTTTCTCTCTTTACTTTGCTCAATTTGCAAGTTCAAAAGAGAATAAAAAAAATTTGTGTCATACAATTTCCCTAATGTAAAAGCCGACTAAGTTTATTAAAAGATTTGTTTTACAATTAAAATTCGAAATTTTCTACGAAGTACTCACTTGAAATCAAGACGACCACCCTCGCTAGCATTCTCCAAAACCTTGCTAAGGCCACCGACTTTAATGGTGCCCAATATGCCCACCAAAACCACCGACGAAAGCATTATACTACCCTGGACTACATCAGTCCAAACTACAGCTTTGATACCACCCTAAAGAAAGAAAGAAAAAAAAAAAAACCATTAAACAATGGACTCGTAATATTCACAAAGTATATTTTTAAGAATTATCGTTTGGCTTCATTATCTTTGTTTGAACCAGCGATGAAGCACCAATTAAAATACTATAAACCGTTCAAAAATATTCCCTCAAAACTTAGTTCTTGGATCTTCTTTTTTGGAACTAAATCTGTAGATTGTTCAACAACTGACGGAAATTATTTTTGTTAATGGAAAATAAAATATACTATGCAAAAAATTACGATTGCAAACAATAGATACAAATAATTTTTTTTATTGTATTCAAAAATTTTTCATGAAGTTGGTGATGGGTTGCGAATATTTTAAAACAATATACACATATGCATGTTTCAAAAATTTCGTGATTTCATTTTACTAACCGGTTTGAAATCATGCAGGCGATTTGATGCTGTTCTCACTCGATTGCACGTTTTTCGGCCGGGTTTTAATTTTTCGAAAACACGAGAAACAGCTGATTTTTAAATATTGTGTTTTAAAAGGTTTATTTTGTTACATTCTTAATTAATATGTATATTAAGGAGTAAAATAAATAAGTAAAAATACCAAAAGATAGTTTATAGATTTAAGAAAAAAACATTTGAAAAGCTCCGTCAAATAAAAGTTCACAAAGCATAAAAATAAAAATAAATTGTTAATATAACAAAATATGAGCACAAAAATTTCATAATTGCCATCATTTTCATTGGTGTTTTTTTTACATCTTGCGCCTACTTCCCAATTTGCACCAAAATGATTCAATTATTGACTGTTAAGATTTTTTAACAATAATAAATTAAATTTGTCTTAAATAAAGAACATTGTGGTATAAATTGGATTTATAGTATTTTACATGACTTTGTAAGAATAAGTCACTTTGGCAACCTCAGGAATATCTTCGAAAAAACCAACCAGCTGACTGCTAAAGAGAAAAAGTAAAACACGAACATTGACAAATAAAACAAAATAATTTTTTGAAAAACAAGCCGTGTTTTTTTTGTGTGTAAATTTTGTAAAATTGGTGTTTTTATGTCTAATTTGTTCACAAAAATAAATAGAAAACACATCTTATCAAATATATACAGTTCTGTTCTGTTTCAAATCCGCAATATTTTATTCTAACGTGGAAATTTCCAAATGTTTTAACTGTTCTGTATTCCACTTCCGAATAATTTTTGTTGTTTTATTTAGAATAAAAAAGTTTGATGAAATGACTTCGAATCAGGTTTTCTTCAAATAAAACTTTATTTAAATGTTGAAATGACAATACGGAATACTTAGAGAAAATGAGCAAGTGTTTTTAATTTAGCAGCCATTTAACTGAGTGGATTAAAATCACGTGATTTCAATATTGTTACAATATTAAGTGCGAGCAAGTGAGCACTTGATGTACAGAAAGTTCCCGAAATAAAGAGTGCGATAAGATTTGTCATCCACTGTACAGACAGCGCTGTAACAACAAAATACAACACCTCAGACAAGTTTATAGGAAAGCAAATACAGAGCAACAAACACGATATAACAACAACACGCAAATACGAGTTTCAGGAATTGAGTGGTATGAATAAACAAAAACAACGCCATAAGAAACAAAGCAGACAGTAGTTACAAAAACAAACATCATAATGAAAAAAACATCAGAAATGATGCTTATAGCTAAAGAAGTATCTACTGGATACTTGGATATTCTACAAGTTTCTGGACTCTAGAGAACTACCATAAAAATACTTTAATGGTCGAGCTAATAGGTCAGTATCTTAAAGTCTGAACAGCGATTGTAAAGAAGTGTTTACTTTACGTGTTAAAGCAAATAAAGTCACAGTATGTACAAATAAAATTCTGACGTTTGTATTATTGAATTAGACTTTTTAATTAAGATAACCTACGAATCAATAAAAACGTTTAAAAAAGGCTAAAATGTAACAATATTTGTTTGTGCGCCGAGCACGTCCCGTGTGATTTGAAATCACTTTGACAAAAAGTGTACAGGGCTCATAGATACTATGGTCCATAATCAAAGTCAACAACTAAAGTCGGTTCGTTTAAAAACCTAATTAAAATGTTAAATGTATTTGCATACAATCGATAACAAAATAAAAGAAAGTATCATCCTTGATCAGCTGACGCTAGTTACAAAAAAAAAACAGAGGAAGCGGAAAAATTATTTTCTTTAATATAAATGGATGGAAAAAATGGAAAACGTGAATGTTATATCATATTTATTTTATTAATAATTGCCTTACAAATTGTCATCAATTATGGCAAAATCTCTGGCAATATCTTGTAACCTGAACATTTTAAATGTTTTCTGTGAACTTTTTTTCTTAGCAAAGAACAGCTGATATTGTTGTTCAATGAGTTAAAAAGAGCTAGAGCTAGAGTATATGGAATTTGTTCCCGAGACTCCAAAGCGATTCTTAAAATAAACCCGTTTTAGTTGCAGAAAGTGAATAACGATTATTTAACAATTTCATGAAAGTAGTTCCGACGGTGAGCATTTCCTTCATTTAATTCTTTATATAAGGAACTGGTTCCAAAGTTGTTAACGATTCCGCAAGCCAAAATTAGCACGACTACCTGCTCTATACATATTTGGCATTAAAGTCGTTGCACAGTCGTACATTTCCTACTTCAAATTGGAGATAAAAAATCTCAAGTTGAAACTAATTAGGGCTTAAAAATGCTAAATTAAAATTGCTATGACACGTGTACACATTAAAAATACAAATCCAACAGTTCATATATGATAGCAAACACACCTGGGTGAATACCTCAACTGTTCTAAAAATAAACATAACTCCCAATTGCAGAGCTGTTAAACACTGATATTTTGCTATCTCTTTACTTTCCCACCTTTTTTCTCATGGCACTTATCCTTTGCAAAGAAAGTAATACAATTAATTCAATTAATTAGTAGACATTTGTTACCTGAGTGTTACTTTTCTTTAAAAAAAAAGGTAAGTGTTGATTTTTTAGAACTTAAATACGAGGAGGAGGATAAACAAAATTTAGAATGGAATTTTCGATACTTAAAGATTAATTAAAATGTATGTGAAAATTCTCTGTTAGTGTAGAGCACGGTTGCTGTGCCATTTCCTAATTCTGTCAATATTATTGCAGTCCGATTTATGCTAGTGCTATTTTCATTGCTGTTGTATCTTAAATAGTGAAGTGCTCTTTTGTGACAGCATATCCTCTTGATTTTCGCTTTTGCTATTGTTTTCAATAGCCCGGTAATAGCAAAATCATTGTTAATAAAACTTGTAGAATTAGCATAGTATATATTTCGCAGCTATCAAGCCCGGAAACTAATCCTAATTTGCTGTTATTTATTAGAAATTCGATGTTTCTTATTTCGAAGTTGATCTAGTTAAAAAGGTTTCCGTAGTGCAATTCCTAGATTATTTTTGATTTAAATTTGTTTCTGAACTAATTTAAAATACTCACCAACATGGTGTAGAATATACATATCGAACATACAGCGGCATTTATTAAATGTATATTTAGGCCGGTAACTAAAAAATTAAATTAATTATTTTCTGTGTAAATAATACATGCAAAGCCTTTTCCCATTACAACGGATTGATGTTGCCTGCGTCGGTCATATCTGTAGTTTACTATACGGTCACTGACATCAAGTCACGTTGACTGCACATTCATAGAATAAACTATTTACATTATTAAAATGAGAGTTGACTAGTGCAAAAAATGCGGATGTCGAGCCCAATTCACGGCAGACGCAGTGGCCCTTCAAAGTTGACTCTTCATCGTTTGGTAGCTAAATTGGGGACGATCCGTTCGGAAAACAATCAGCCAATACCCGATCGTGAAGGGACCACCAGATGGACCGGGAACATGGCCGCTGTCCATTAAAGTATGCAGGAGCACCAGAGGCCTTCGATTCCTTGCCACGCACAAGAACTCTGGGGAGCCATAGACAACATCGTTTCTTTACTGAGTGGGAATCGCAGCGTTTAGAAGAGGAACACAATTTTCTTTAGCCGGATCTATGCGGTCAAGTCATTGAAAATTTAATTTCGTAATTCCGAGAGGCTGAGCAAAAACGCTCCGGACATAAGTAAATATGTGCGATGAGCCTTTCACTTAAAAAGCTCACTTCATTAAAACCTCGCACAGATTTGGATTTAATCCATTTCAACATCAATCCGCTCTTATTAGAAAACCTTTTACATAAAATATACGTGAATTGGAAATTCATTTCTAACTTACCTTGCGAAAATGCTAAAGCTGGTAAGAATATATAGACTGGTAACATCAGGCAAGAGTTTAGAACAAAGGCCGCGGTAATTAATTCACGTGTACGCTTGTTGAAGCGCATTTCCAAATACTGTTGAAGGGAAATCAAAAATATTAATTAAATACATAATATCAATTGGAAAGTTTAAGTTTCGAACTATTGTAGGGTGTCTATGCTGATCAACAAATTATTATTTCGGAATGAGACAGCAAGATATTCGAGGTGATATTAGCCTGTGCTCTAAGCACTACACCCGAGTCGTTGTTGACCACTAATATTGCTGAAGGGCGTAATATCATATCTGTCGAGAAATGCCACTTAAAAACTGCACGAGTGGTACGATGTTTAGTAATGCTTAGCCTACGTTTTGGCTCATGAGATGAAAATGGGTCTGAATAGCTTATACACATCTAACAGGACGTCGAGTACGAAAAACCCACATGTGTATGTGCGCCTTTAGCGCTATCGGAGTTTAAGAAGGTCGTAAGAAGGTAAATGGTTGAAAATGCTTATACAGACATTAGTACTGGAAGTAGAAGCGTCACGTCTTCTATTGTTGTTAAACTCGTTTTATGGTCGGAAAAGAAAGGACAACGACTCTACAAACCCTCAATACAAGTTAAGACTCTTTCTCAATGGTCAAGTTCTCGGAATAAAACCAGATGTGATCAACGCATGGGATAAAATGAAAACACTCTACCCTAGGCTTTACACATTTAGATAAACACATTGTTTTCTGAGTGTCACTTCTGTAAACACTTATATTTAAAATAAAACCTTTAAAATCTGAACCAAAGAAAGAATTTTAATAAACTTATTTCTTGTGAGTCGCACAAAAGATCCAATCGGTCGTCGTGCATACCGCCTCAACCATAATTATGTATGATTTCTGCAATACTGTAAACAATTGTTTGTGTTATTTTTGATCATTTGCAACCTGAGCCAAATTAATCGATTAAGGGATTATCTCTCTTGATTAATTGCAATTAATAATTTCTCGCTTTGATACATTAATTAATCGATTATAATTCTTTTTTTTTGCCATCATTACTGCAAGTCATACATATTTCTGAACTCTAAAATTCTTATTGTTTGTTTTATTTTGTTCAAACGCAGCTTAAAACTTCCAATTGGTATTAATGACAATTTAGAAATTTGATTCAATTTCGGATTAGAATAGAAGGGGAGTGTGTGTGGTTTGATTATGTATCTACGTACCTCATAACAATTTGAAATATTATTGTTGTAGAATACTGGAACTATAACGTAATTAAGAAGCGGAATCACAAGTACTACTGATAAAACCAGGAAAATATAATTAAAACCAAATGCGTAGCTCTCCGCTGGCACAGACATAATTGCGATGGCTGAAAGTTGGCTGCAAATTGAGATAAAATAAACTTGTTACTATTATTTTAATATTATAGAGTTTGTTTTTTTATTCTTAGTATTTACTGAAATTATAACTCGAATAAAAATTATTCGAATAAAAATTATTCGAATAAATATTATTCGAATAAAAATTATTCGATAAAGCAATTAAAAAATTATTGAATTTTTGTTAACTTAAATGATTTTAAAAAACATATTTAAAAAAATATTTTTAATAAATGAGCCATTTATTTTGAAAGCGACTTAAGTCGCTATACTCAGGAAATAATTTGCGGGGCTTTGAAGAAAAGATATAGAATTATTTTTAATAAAAGGTATGATAAGTGTATGTGGGAGTATTGTATTAAATTATTTTCAATATTTTTTATAAAGCTGTGAACAGTGTTTATATGTATTTTTCTTTAAGTGGGAAAGAATAGTCGAGTTTTGTAAATTAGATTATAAAGATGTCAACACATAATTATAATTATTTTATTTAAATGACGTATTTTTATACGATGTTAGCAGAGGGCGAATAAGGTAAACCTTATTTTAGTTAAGTAATTAGGGAAGTTTCTATGTGATTTATTATTTTATAGAAATATTCCGTGTAATGCGAAAAGGCGTCAGTGAACCCCAGAAAAATACATCGGATGTAGAAACCACGTCTATAGGGATTATACAATCACTCCTATTAATGACAACAATTAAATTAAACGGTTGTACTTTTAAATGCACATCATTATTATTATACATTACTTATATTGATAATTTTTATATTTTCTCTTTTTAGTAGGCCATATTCTCTTGAATTTTTACCACTATTAGAAAGAGCATTTTTTAAGCTCACAAAAATATAAACAACAAAAAATAAAGTTTGTTTTAAAAGTTCCATTTCTAGAAAAGGACGATAACTTTACAATTACTTGTGGAAAATACCTTCCAATATACGAGGTTTGATTGAATCAAAAATTGACTTGAAATCATCCAGAGAAATCTCCTTCCAGACGTCCTTAATGGCTTGAATTAGTGATGCCTTATCGTCGAGATGTCTTCCACCTTAAGCCTTGCGGGAAACCCAACCCCAAAGATTTTTGTAGAATTTTGGAACGAATTTCCATCATCCCTTGTCAACTTTGGTTTGGAGACAAACCGGTTTCGGCTATGTGCCATCTTCAGTGTCATTTTTCTTTCTCTCGAGAACGTTCCGAAATTCAACATCAAAACACCCTGTCGGAATATCAAATCAAGAATTTTCCGTTATATTTAAGTCGGAAGAATACGGTGGCCAATTAAGAAGGCGAACATATTGGTCTGAAATTAATTATTTTACAACTCTGGCAACATGTATAGGGGAATTATAGTGTTGCAGAATCCATTGATCTCTACTAGCCATCGACTTGCTATGATCAATGAACAAGCGACTTTTCGCACATGAATTCGGCTCGTGGAGAGCTCTCTTGTTGCTCGGCATTGAATATAATTTTAAATAAAGACAATACAGACACACTACCGAAACAAATTACGGTGTGAACACTTTACTAGACTAGAAATTTTGATCACTCAGGACATGAACATCAAGACGTATTCGCCACATAGAAGAACATAAACAGTTTAGACCCGATGGTCTTCCGACGTTTTTTTCGTTTTCTTGTTCAAGTCTATGCCTAGTGGAGACGTAGTGTCTCCAGTCTTGTAAGTTTCTCCAGTCATTTTTGCACGTTGAAATTCGAAATCAATTGTGCCGTAATACGTTTTAGCGCCCGAGGACCTAAAAATAATAACTTAAGCCACCTGGGACGACCAAATTGAATTTCTTTTCGTCACTTAAAACCACAGTACGCCAGTTCTTAACACGACCGTTTACTTGAAAGTCCCATGTCTTATGTTCTCTAGCAAACGAAATCGATTTGCTTTGCGTACATTATTCAGCGGCGGTTTGGTCTGAATTTTTTTTTTAATTACAGGTATTAAGAGCTCGCAGTGGCTCTTTTCATTGTTGAGGTACTCGCCTGGATACTGTTGGAATCCTTCCTTTGTAATCCTTCTCATAGCTTTAGTTTGAACGATAGACATCGCTTTTGGCTCTTTCCGCTATATTGAAAATACTTTTCTTGTCAATTTTTCCCGAATGTTTATTAAAAATATTTTTCTTCTACTAATAGTTGAATGTGTAAATCAAATCCGAATAGTTTCAAAAACTTTCAAAGTGGCAAAATACTGGTGCATCAAACACATACATAGGTATGTATGTTCTGATTTCTGTATTCTTAAGAAAGCGCTCCGTCTGATCGTAGTAAAATTTTACCTGCCGACAAAGAGTTCTAAAAGATATGGCCTACTATAAACGGAAATCGAGAATGTATGAAATACACGATATAATTAATTACACAGGTTTACACGGTTTTTGTTGCTCCCTAATTGATTCCTAGGTTACTTGGGGGTGCTGGACTCAAATCCGTTCCATCCGCTTTTTCCATCACTCATCGCTGGTTTTCAAGATGTGCTCTTATACGTAAAATGAAAGCAGTAGCACAAAGATGTTAGTGTAGCAAAACAACGCTTTGGCCCATTGGGTATTAATGAAATAATTAATTCACGATTTAATATTCCGACAAGGTGATTTGATATAAATTTTTGAAACGAATTTCTTTCATGCAAAGTTTGGTTTGAAACTGGTTTCGGCTATGTGCCATCTACATTGTGTTTTTTGTGTTCAGATCGAAAATGAGCCCTTTCTCATTGATTGGTGCAGAAGTTTCGATTTTATTCGCAGTTCAATTGTGGAGCAACATCCGAAATTACCGAAATTTGAAGACCTGTGTTTTTATTATATGTACCTATACTGTCTACACATAAATTATTTATTTTTTTTACATCACTCTCATTTGTAAACACCATTTGAGTAAAATACTTACATCGGATGGATAAAATTATTACAGGGTGTCCGCCGGGAAGGTATACTAATTTGTTTTGCCACCATTTTGGTAAACATTAGTCTTGACAGTTCATATTTAGCAGTCGTGAAGTAGAGACGTAGCAAATTTATTATGGAAAAATATTCGGTAAACCAACGTGTTTTAATCGTTAAAACATTTTATCAAAATCAATCATCGATTACTGTGACGATAAGAAAGTTACGTGAAATTTTTGGGAGAAACAACGTGCCAACAGGCGCACTATTTATCGTGTAGTGAATGATTTCGATAAAAGTGGGACTGTAGCTGATAGGCCGAAGCATGGACCACAACGTACCGCAAGATCGGCTGAAATCATTCAAGAAAGTGTTCAAAACAATCCATCAACCGCAATTCGACACGGTGGCAGGAGCTTGGTCTTCAAAGAACAACTTTGGCCACAATTTTGCACAAAGATTTGCATTTGTTTCTGGAGCAACTCAAACAAAATATTCGTGGTGAAATTAATGAAATACTGCGTGAAATCTGTGGGAATGTAATGAAAAATGTGTTCAAAAGGGCTCGCATTTGTGAGGCTAACAGAGGTGGATATTTATCTGCTATTGTATTCCATACATTCTTGCCGACAGTAAATAAAACATTTATCAATATACGATCATTCTCTTTCATTTAATCAAAAATTATAAACAAAGTAGTATACCTTCCCGGCGGACACCCTGTATAAGTCAGTAGTTTGTGTAAGCTGTTTATGTTGAAAGTGACATAAGTCCGTTTACCGTAATGAAAACTAACCATGTTTTGAATGCGTATACGAAATTATTTATACTGGGAAATATATATGCATCCTGAAGTATATATGCATCCTGGTATCAATAGTTTTAAACATACACTCAAAATAATATGGGGTTAAAATCAACTGAATATTTATTTACAATAAATGAAAATGCATTTAAAAATCGGCTTTACTTAATTTTCCTTCGATTTAAATGCCATTTTAAAAATAAACGGTTCAACTATAGGTTTTTCCAGATATCAGCGGCTGGCCACTTCAAGTTCCGTCTGAGTGAGAATAACATGTTTTCTATCGATCGGCAACGCTCTTGAATGACAGTGATGCATTCATACAAACGTATTACAAGCCGATGGCAGTGAACAGTGATTTAATACGAAAGCGGATGCGCTTCCGCCTACTAAACTTCGTGAGACTGTTTGTTGTTCCTAACTATTATTGAAATAATTGCGCTGCTTTTTTGGAAGGGGTTAGACTAGAAGCGGCATAGAGTGAAGCAGAGGGATAGAAAAGCTTAAGTGTCTAACAATTCTGCAATTGTGCGGTATGTTTACTTTTAAAGCAGTGTTTCAGCGCCTGTGGTGTTATGTAGGCGCTAATAAAGCCATTTTAATTATTATTTTACTTCGCCGACGATTTAGTGTTGTAGGGTGATATCGACGATGCATTGATGGGTTATTGAACCACTCGTATTTGCCCACCGAACGTTGAACTTGAGACAGGGAAAATTCCATTCAATCCGTAAAATGTTCATCATTTGCACGTATTGTGCGACGCTTGAGTTGGAAAATATCCAGCCAAGTGTAAGGTAGAAAAGTAAGACAAACAAAATTACGATATGATTGTTAATGAAACACAAGATTGGATTGTTCTAGTTTTACTACAAAGGTGATGAGCTGGCTTAAGCAACCATCGAAGATAATAAGATGAGTCGGGATAGAGTCAGCTAGATAATTTTTGCTCTGACAAGCAAACATTTTTTTGTTTTTAGAAATGACTTCAGCAGGGATAGCCAAATGAGGTTTTACCTCAATGCATCATATTACCATATTCTTTCGAAGATGCTATCTCAGTTCATTGGCCAATATCGTACTTGCGTTAGACAAGGATGGTTGTGATATATTAAAGTTTTAATTTCGTTTATTTGTTCATGTACAACAATTTCAAATTGTGAAAATATATATCAAATGGAATCATAAATTGGCGATCCTACGTAGTGCTAAAATCATTTTTACGACGATTGCATTTCTTAAATAAAATGTTGCCCTGTTAAAGACTACATGCTTAACATTCCCTTTTTAGTTGGGTTTTTATTGTGAAGCGCAAACATATTTTGAGTATAACAAAAGGGCGAAAAATTTTACATTTTTTCTAAAAACGAAAACATATGAATGAATAACTATGAATTACTTCTGGCATTGTGTATTGTGTACCTTTAACGCAAAGATATCACGAAGTGAGCGTAGCCAATAGTTTTAAACACATATTGATTGGGTTATAGTATGTTCATACATGCGTCTTAATTGCGCAATTAGGTGAATTACACAACTAAGGCAATTAGTACTTAAAATGCATCATTTATTGAATCAAATTCCCAATAAAACTTTGGTGAAGTGTGCTTAGCGACCAGAAAAAACTGTGTTCAATGACGACATCCAGGAACTTCAACAACTACATTATATACTTCATGATAGTTGTCAAACTCTTAAAAAAAGGGAAAACAGACATTTAGGAAAATTAATAAAATTATTTAAAACCGAGTTGCTCACCACTTTTTCGAATTCACACAAATCTAATCTTTCACGAACAAATGAAAACCTTCTTAACTGACAAACGTTAATTGAGTAAGGTAAATTGCATATGTGTGAACACCAGAATCTACAATGCGATTTTAAATTTAATTACCTCAAGCAAGACGCATGTGTGAACATAGTATTAACAATATTTCTACTTGCTTACATAATATGGAAACACTATTATAATATTTATTTTCTTAGTGGTTACATTGGCAACATTAGAGCGAATCAGGCGGCGTTCAACGGGAAGGGAAAGTGATATTCCCCCTACCACTAAAACGAATAATTCTTAACGTCTTTTCATGCAAAAATGTTCATAATTTGGTGTTTCATTAATAATTTGCTCCCTTAAAAGCTTAAGCTGGATTCGTACCTGGAGCGAATATAAGATTCGCTCAGCCGAATTTAATTTAATTATAAAAAAGAGTTGGAAAATTAATTTTTTAAAGCCTTTTCTAAATTCGATATACATAAGGATAGTTTGGTCAATTAAATATTCCGTTATGTGAAAAGGCTTCTTCAAAATAATAATTGTTAAAGATTATAATATTGATATACATATCACTTCTTTCTTCACCTTGCCACTAAGGATATTCCAATGGGTATTGTTTTCATTTGTTTACTGCCCATTAAATATTCGTCTGTTGTGTTCTTTGACTTCGAAAAGAAACCAAAATAGACACCAATACCGGCCGATATTGACAGCATCAAAACGAATACGATATAATCGGCCGTACCGAAGGAAAAATTTTTCGGAACATTTTCCACAGCCGTAGCCACTGTACTTGCAATCGTTGTAGTCATTTAAACTTTTTTTACTCTTATTATTTTTTTTTCGAATAAAATACTTAATTCGAGTTATTTTTTTAAAACTTTCCGTTATCTATTCAAATAAGAAATTTCGTTGTTGTTGTAACCGTAAGTATTGTGTACCGACCAGTATGGAGCGACAAGTTTTACTTTTCTGATGTTTAAGATGCTTTAAACTCAAATAACAAAGAATATTATTTATTTTTATTTATTTGTGATTAAATTACACTAAAGAAATCTTATCAGATGAGTAGCAAGAGTAGCAACACAATTGTTCATGTCTATAAAACTTATCCGAGGATTCGTATCGTTTTATTCATACACTGTGGCTTACTTGAATATGACCACAAGTTTCTATTAATTTCGAAAATATGTCTTCTCGAATGACTTAAGCAGGGTTTGTAGTGCATTAGATTTTAGGTTATTTTAAAACTTAAATTTTAAAATTCATTGTTTATCAACATTTGTCAATCTGCGATCAATAAACTTTTAAACAAAGTTCCAAATGTAAAGAGTGGAGACAATTAATCTGGTTATGGAAAAAATATGAAAGGAGGTTCTTATATGATTCTTGATTTGGTATTCCGACAGGGTGTTTCGTTGTAGATTTTTTGAACAAATTTCCGTCATGCCTTGACAAGTTTAGTTTGGAGACAAACCGGTTTCGGCTAAGTGCCATCTTCAGTGTCATTTTTCGTTCTTATACTTTTGTATCAGCTGCAGGCAGAGAAGTACCTCAAACAGCCTGGCTCAAGCAAGCTAAAGTTTAGTCAAGCAAAATAAATAAATCTTAAATGATTTCGATTTTAAAAGAAACCTGCTCTTAACTCTGCCCGGCAGGAGACTCGACTAAATTCACTTGAAAGGCCCAGATTGCTCAAAAGATTATTTTCACGTTTTGCGAGTGCTTGTATGAAGTGCGGGTTCCTATGACGGAATAAGTCCAATAGAACCATAAACTTATATGTAATGCATCCGAAAAAGGCGTCTTCTTATTCCTCTTTTTATAGTACCATAGGATATACGAGGGTTGCCTTTTAAGTTTTTATAATCCAACAATAGGTGGTGTTAATGAGTTGTGGCACCACTGTATTTGTGAACATTGACGTTTATTATTGCGAAGCCAGTGGCAATTTAGAAATTGACGGAGTAAGTTATTGATAGTGAACGTTTAAAAGAAGCAAGTTTGTTACGTTGCATGATTTTTTAAGATTTAAAAAAGACCTTATTCAACAACAATGCATAGAATCGCTTCGTGCAACTTTAGTTAATGAAGCACCATCAGAGAAGACTGTTTAAAATTGGTTTGCAGAATTTCGTCATGGTCGTGCATCCGTCTGTGATGAATGTCGAGAACGTCGACCAAAATCGGTTGTCGTTTCGAGAAACATCGATGCTGTGTGCAACATGAATAAAGAAGATCGGCATGTGACATACAGACAGATAGACGTCTCTTATGGTAACTCAATACAATCGATTTTGCATGAACATTTAGGTGTGCGAAAGATAACTTAAAGATGGATTCCGCATAATTTGACCGATGCGCAAAATAAGAGTCGTGTTGATTTGTCTCAGGAAATGTTGAAAAAATTCGAGCAAGAATTTTCAAAATCCGCATACAACATTGTTTTAGAAGATTAAACTTGGATATATTCGTATGAACCTGAAAGCAAACATCAGTCTTCTGTTTGGGTGTTTAACGATGAATCCAATCGCACTAAAGATGTTCGTTCACGGAGAACATCCAAGAAAACGATCGCTGGTTTCTTCGGTTGTACTGAACACGTCGCAACCATTTCATTATCGAAGGATCGAAGAACTGTTAATGGTAAATGGTATACAACAATTTGTTTGCTGACGATCTTCGATGAAATAAGGAAAAAGAACAAAAACGCCGCATCATTCTTCATCACGACAATGCCAGCTTCCATAAATCACGTCAAACGTCCATAAATCAAACAACTGAATATTTGAAGGAGAAAAACATCGAATTAATGTCTCATTGCCCGTATTTATCCCATTTATCGTCTAATGACTTTCTTCTTTCCCACTGTCAAACAAAAGATGCGCGAAAAGGGATTTTCATCACCTCAAGAAGCTTTTGAAAACTTTTCAAAACCATGTTTCTACGTTATCAGCTTCAGAGTGGAAAAAATGTTTTCAGAAATGATTTGAGCGTATACAAAAATCTATAGATCTTAAGGGTATTGTAAAGTAATACAATTGATACAACAATTCCAAGGGGTCGTGAATTGAACAAATATCTAGGGCTTAAGAATGCTTGCTGACTCCGTACTTGGGATTTTCACCATTGGCCCTAACAAAGCAGACAGTAAAACACTGCGCTAATTACATCTGAGTAGATCACTGCTCGAATCTTCTTAACACTTCTCCTTTCAAAGCCAACATTACCTGCAACTGCTTTCAATACGAAAAAAGGCGCAGATTTATCAACCCACTGTCCAAGATGATGTCCAGTCCTAGGACTGGACATCATCTCACCAGAACTCCTCACGAATATCCGCAATGAACAAGTCCTGCATTGACCACATAAACAGACTGCAATTAATAACGGAACAATCGCATGAATAGCGGTCTCCGTTATACCTAAATTTCGTCGAATTCGAGAAGGCCTTTGACAATATCAACAAGGCATTGATATGAAGGACTCTGAAATCCTAGAAAACTTATATTACTACTTCAGCCACCACAGAGCTAACGAGCACCTAGTAAGCCAAAAAATAAAAATAAGCAAGGATGCGCCCCGTTTCCGCTAATAATCTTGAGGCCTGAACGGTCGTCTAGAAGATTTGCTGACTAACTCACAGTTACTCAGATGTGCAGAGAAAACTGCCAAGACTTGGCAAGACCAGTGGAAAGGTACGGACTCAGAAAGAATATTTTGAAAACTAAGGCCATGAGAATCAATGCCACAAACTCCCAATCATTCTCCATATACCAGCAATCTATTTTACATATTACCTCGGTAGCTTGATTACAAGGTCTGGTGGTTTCGACGAAGACGTTATAAATCGGATCAACAGAACGAGTCAGTCCTATGGGCAGCTAAACTCGATATGGAGATCTAATTATCTCTCTACACGCACAAAATGCATGGTTTTCAATCGTTGTGTCAAGTCTGTGCTACTGTACGAATGCGAAACATGAAACGCTGCAAATCGCGACAAAAACGCCCTGCAGGTATTTACAAATCGATGCTTTCGTGAAATTTAAAAGTCGTTTCCCCATCTTCCTATAGCTGTTGAAATCAAACAGCAGAATGGAAATGGATTGTCCCTACGGTGCGCAAGCCACAAGACGTTATAACCAGAAATGCTAACGACTGGAGTTCTCAAGGCAGCAGAGGAAGACAACTCCCAAGCCATATCTGGCGGTGACAACTTAAAAACGAAGTAGCCGAAGTAAATAAATCGTGGAACGAGCTGAAAATGCTAGCCCTAGACAAAGACAAATGGAACAATTTGTTGAGCTCCTATGTTCCTTGTCCTGCTTTATAAATTCCTTAAAAACTCCAAAATACTTTTCGCTTTTCATTTGCAAATTATTAATCGTTAAAATCGTTTTCTATGGGTGTCATATTCAAGTGAACGGCACTGTAATACTCAGTCTATGTAAAATTACTTACTATAATATTTGCTAACATATAACTTTTTTGAATTAAATATTAGATGAGTTGCTATTACAATATTGTTATCTTTAGTATAATAAGAAGATATCACTCGATTCTTGAGGCGGTTTTTGTAAGTTGTAGGTGGTACAAATTAGTTTTCGTTAGTGATGGAACGACTAAGCGAAAAATGTTTAATAGCCGGTTTTTATGTTAAAATTGAACGATTTAATTTCCGAAATTGAAATAGATTTGCGATTAAACTAATCGTGTAATTAGAGAATTATTAAGAGTGACAAATAAAAGGTGATTCGAGTTAAGTTTCCATATGACATATTTAAATACGCATCACTAATAAAATGAAATTAATATTCCTGATACCCCGTCACAAAGTTAGTTATTCGAATCATCTAAGCGTATTATGATGATGGACGTTGGACAAAAAAGGCACATCGTGCGTTTCGTGAATAAGAAAAATTGCAGCATTTGGGGATCGAAAAAAAACCAAGACAGATTTAACTCAAAGATGTGCCTTGTGGTCCATGGACCCATACTCTTTTGAGCATAATGCGGCTAATGGTGTGCGCTATCAGAACATTATAATGAACTTTTTGACTGCATTTTTTTTTTTAATTTTACAAAAGGAAATTAAATAAATTCAATTTGCTACGTCTTAACGTGCTACGTTCTTCGGAAAGGGATAGATTAGAGGAGACAGGTAATAAAGTGTTTAACAACTCTGGAATTGCGCGTTATGTTTATTTTTAGAACAGTGTTGCAGCGCCTCTGGTGTTATGTAGGCGCGTTACCTAAAGCTAGTATAGCCATTTTATTAATAATTTAACCAACGATTTAGTGCGATTTAGTAGATGCCGGCAAAGAAGGGCGCTGTAATATATATATTAGTACAAATTGAAGATAGTACACAAATTATGTTATTGATTGGCAGCGACTAAAGCGATCGACTGCTTAAAACTTCAGTCACACTAGAAACAATCGCGCTACTGTGCACTAAATAACCAGGCGGCAGCATCATTTCACCGCATGGCGAAATTATTTGCTCTCCGAGATTGTATAGCTGAACATTTCCAGTTTTTTCGGTCTATTCGAGATACAACACAAAAAAATCTCCAAAAATCATGCGCTTTGCAGAAATATAAACGCAAAGGGTCGTTTGACTGAGCTTTTCTTTATTTCTTAAATAATAATATCAATGTCATGGCGCAAACGATAGAAAACGTAATTTTGTTTGGAGTGAGAATCTTTGGTCCATTAAATTTCGATTAAACCTAGAATGAAATCAAGGTTTAAACAGACGTGTAAAAGTTCGACTCAAGGAGAAAGCATTCAGTATGTGTCAAAACAAAAATGACGTTACTGATTTGCTGCATAAAAGGGCGAGTTCTTCGTATGCCAAAGTACTAATTGGCGAAAAAGCTTTGTATCAGTAGAGCCTTCGTGCGGCAGTATTTAGTGCTCCTAGGGTCAGAAAGAGCTTCTAGTCGTTTATTAAAAAAGTAAAGAATAATGCTAGTTCCTCAAATCCATTTCTTTTAAAAGATGACCAAGTAATCACGGACCCGGTTGATGAAGCTAACCTTTTGGCTGAATTATTTTCAAGTAACTATTGCTAGCCGGAAAGCAATCAACCACTGCCCGTAATTGTCAGAGTATCAGTAACTATGCCTAGTATATTAATTCGGGAGCGTCCAGTTAAAAGGGTTCTAGCCTCATTTATAGAAGTTTCCTGGGCCGGACGACATTCCTGTACTGATCTTGAAACGGTGCTCTTCCACGTTAGCACGTCCATTAGCAAAACTTTTTAATAGAATACACCATGTGGGTGAGTTTCCGATGTATTAGAAGGGTGCCATTGTAACGCCAATTCCTGGAAAGGGGGAAGTCAACAACCCTAATAATGACCGCCGAATTGCAATATGTTCTGTACTTTCTAAAGTTATGGCAAGTATGATTAACTTTTGTCTTATGAGATCTTTAGAATCTGACAATTTTCTTATTAATCGCCAGTATCGCTTCTGTAGAGGGCATTCTACGGAAGACCTGTTAGTTTTCCTCTCGGAAAGATGGTGTCGTTCCATACATTATTTCGGCGAAGGTAAGATGGTGGCTCTTGATATCTTTAAGGCGTTTGATAGAGTGTGGGTTGTGCGCTACTGGCAAAACTAGCTTTGACGTGGGTGAGAGTTTCTCTCGATTCATATCAAGCTTTCTGAGAGATCGTAGTATATCGCAAGGCTCCGTCCTTTCATCTATACAATTTCTTGTCTATTCCTTTGCCATTCGCTGTCATTCAGTAAGAGACCAGGCCTTTCACAAATTGGAGATACCAGCACAATATAAATTATAAGCTTAACCGAGATCTTGTGATAATCCCCTCTGAATGAGGTCGTGCGAGCAGGGTCGGTTTACTCAACATAAGGCTCAATGTTGTGTGGCAGAAGGAAAAAAAAAACAATTTTTTTTAATAACTCAATGCGAAGGCCCAAATTGAATCACCCTTTTTTTATTATTAATGTAGGGGGGATATCGAAGTAGACCGTTTCGATCTCCTTCTCTCCTCAAATGGATTTCTGCAACCGATTTGTAGATCACGACTACCTTACTTTTATTGAGTCTCGTGGTAATCCTATCCTTTACAGCTTAAGGTAGCCCTATTATATCTAAACACCTTACTGGCCTTCCTGCCTGTCTACATGTGGTAGCCTCCCTCCAACTTTTTAGGTATATTTAGTTTACCGATTGTAGGACTTTAGCTCGCAAACGGGAATTGCAAAGTGCAACTCTGGGTTCAGGTCTACAGAAATCCACATGGGATCCCATTTTTGCTAGTTTGTCAGCTGCTTCATTGTCAATTGTGCCTATGTGAATCTTAACCCACATCAACGTCATGTCATTCAACGAAGCGCATAAGTTTAGTTTTAGAAAACATTCCAGGAGTAGTTTGGATTACACGTGCACTTGCCTCATGCGTTTTATAACCAACTGATTGTCAAGTGTAATTGGGAAGCTTTCTCCCATGCACCCGACTTTTGAGCAGGTTATCCAACTCACGTAGCAACCCAAGCAATTCTGCCTGGTAAACTGACACGTATTTCTATAGACGCAGACTACAAGACAAGTCCAGCTCACCGGAAAATACACCTGCTCCTGCCATTCATAAGAGAACCATCAGTGAAAATTCTGGTGTCGTTCTCCATACACTCCTTGTGTATATCGCCTTGCGCATTGAGTGTGCGATGCAGCCTCTCGACTCAAATAAAGTAAAATACAAAGTATCGTATTCACATGCATATCTGTCGCCTCTTTCCTTCGTGGCCGTGTGTCAATGTTTCTAAAATTATTTATTAAAGTTTTTTCATTATAAAATCAAGATAAATATTTCGTAGTATGTTTGTTTACTGCAAGAGCTATAAGACATTTAAAAATTTATAAATAACTCAGGACATAATTCATTTTTGTCACTTCTGATAATCGGTTAATCAGTTAATTTTTTTGCAATTAAGAAATGCTCGATTCAATTAATTATATCATTTTTTAATCGTTTAATAATCTTTCTTTTCCATCACTGGTTGCGGTTGATATATTCTGCAAATGGAGTTCGAGTGAGGAGACTGCAGTCTTATTGTTTTAAGATTAAAAAATAGACCCATAAAAATTTCGAATTATCTAAGGCCTGGTTTATTTTCTAAATGGTGATTTTTTGGTATTTGGTTTTTCAATGTGAAAAAAGATTCATAATATATGACAATGCCAACAATGCTCGTAAGGTTTGTCATTTCCCCATGAATAGAGTAACAAACGTCAACAAGCAAAATAGCCGAATTTGGTGTGAATAACAGCCAAGAGCTGCCAATACACTCTAAAAGATGAAGTTTGGTTTTCGGAAGAAAATCGAAACGTTGCAGTCAAAATGGAAGAATTTTACTTGATTGATTGGACTATTCTTTGTAGGCATACGTGAGGTCTCTCGTGTAGAGGAACAGGCGAACCACAATTCCAGCCATTCCAATGCTGACATTGGTACACTTGGCAAATGATGCCAAGATTAGATCTCACGGATCGACCACCTACGGCGCGGCGTAGCCGTGGGCAACATTACATCAAATAATCTTTAAAGAGTAAATGGCAGGCATTCGTTTAACGGCCCAAATTTCATTAACTTTTGTAAGTTTTCTAAATATTTTTTAAATTGTAAAACCCAACCGGTTGAAAAATCACCCTTTATTAATTAAGTGCTGCAGAATAAAATTGATAATAAACTTGCTAACAAAACGCAAGTCACAGATAACTAGAATGTTGATAACGACAAATAGGTTGATAGCACAGAGTTTTATTTGGCTTAAATCCCATCTACCAAAATACAATTATTCGGCTATAAAATTCTAGTGATATCACCTGCGTTTAATGAAGTTAACAAAATTCTCTAGTTTTCCTACGGCGGAAAAAAGGCGCTAAATACTCCAAAGAGTTTAAAAGAGTTAGAGAGTTTAGTTTTATATTTTTGCGGCAAAAAAATGTTTATATTTTTCGATGGCAAAATGATCCCCTGCTTAACATGTCTGGAATAAAACCTTAACATATAAATTGAGTTCTAGGTAGCAAAGTACTCGTATATTTTTAGAAATTTTGTGAATACAATGTGCCAGGTCCATTGATAGGAAAGTTACTTACGCAAAGCTTATAGTATGTTCAGAAATGAACCTTAAGCACGCAGTTATGACGTTATCGCAATTAAGGCCCTAATTGAGTTCAATTTACCTTACAAGAACGCAATACTTTGAGTAATTAGTACTTAACTTCAGCATAAGTTGTGTCAAATTGCCCATGCAACCGTGGTGATAAGTGTTTAGTGAGCGAAAAATTCTGTAGAAGAAACACTTTAAATATGATGGACCACAACCTAGACCCGAGAACTCACAACAACATTACCACGATTATATAAAAGGAATACCAAATCTTATTTTTTACCAGTTTAGCGATCTATTTCATATTATGCTGGCAATTGAAAATTTGCTACGTAAAAATGCGCAACACATAATTACACACGTTTTCAAAAATTATTGTCGGGTCATGTTAACACTTTCATCTATCAAATGCTAATTGAGTAAGCTAAATTGCATATGTGTGAACATTTTTAGTTGCTCCATACGAACTAATATCAAAATGATTCGTACAAGCTGTGAAATTTCTCGCCAATGTGGTTTTCCAGGTTTTTTTTTATTTGTATGGAAGATGCAGCCACCACTCCGATTACACCCTTTTTTAGTTGGATTATGGGCGGACTAATACCAAAGAATGGAATGTAGGGAAAATAAAATTTAATATTTTTTAATTTTAATATTTTAAATTTTAATATTTTTGTTTTGAAGACATTTTTAGTTTCTATAAAAATTAAGGAAAAGGTTTCTTCCTGAGGTTGCTTTAGCTGCCAGCAAAATGCGCATAGAGACGGACTAGCGTGCCACCCAACAGATAAATTTAAATTTTATTATGAGAAATTTTTAATAAATTCCAAAACAATGCGGGCAAAGTGTGAAGGCTTTCAGTGTTTTAGTTCTTTAGATATGCGATAACAAATAAGTGCCTTGTGTGTTATCGATTTTAACCTCAATAATTGGTGTTTTTTTGTTCCGACCTGACAAGTCGCCCACATAACAACAAATTAAATATTAATGTTTGTAGGGTATCTTGAAATTGTATTTGTAGAAGAAAAGTTTCCATAGAATTTTTAAACGATTAAATCGTGTTCAATCAAGCATTTTAATTTCTTGTGTTAAAAAAAGAAAAGAATTCCAAAAATTGTTTATCAATACAAAACATGCAGCAGTAGCAACGTCTTTGTTATATACGACTATGCAATAAATATAAAACATTTTCATTTTCCCTCGTTGTGCTACAAGAAAAATTAGTTCTAAATCACAGCTGCTCCCAGTTATAGAAACGAAAATTTGTTTACTGCTGTTCGCAGCAGCACTAAGCAAATTAGAAATGCTAAAGCAACAAAAAAATATTTTTAAATTGTAAAAGAAAAAGCGGATGAATATTAATTTTGTGTGCTGATAAAAATTGCCACCCAACGATGCAACTTTTGAAGTAGTTTGTGAACTCAGTACAACAATTTTGACATTGATAAAGATGCACAATTTATAAAAAATTTTTGTTAAAAAAGTTTGGACCCTGTATACAAATCATTCAATTTGTAAATTCTTATTATTAAAGGTTACCCAATAAAGGCAGGTCGGTTGACAGTATTCTTACGCCCAGTTATTTTGGACCCTTCGGCCAAATATATTGTTTATTATTCAATCACTGATCCTAAAGCACCTTGGCAAGTTATATGCTTGAGCAGCATGCTTTCGATGTATGGTAGTGTTGGCCAGTAAAATTGGGCTCTATGAGAAGACGCCAAACCAATCGAGGTTGACCAGGTGGCAATGGAATTATTGGCAACTTTGGTGAGCAAATCACCGTCAACAGCAAGCGTTACAGATGGTAACAAATTTCTTTGGAATTTAAAATGAGGGACGCGGAAACGATTAGGCTCTTTGTTATGGGGCAAAAGGTGGGACAAGCCAACCATAATTCCGGCCCTGTAAAACAACATTACAGCTGCCATTGGTGAGATACCGGCCAAAATGCTGGAGAAGCTATGCCAATATTGGACCTCACGGATTGACAACCTCCGGCGTACCCACAGGCAACATTTACATAAAATAATCTTTAAAAAGCAAATGGCAGGCATTCGTTTAAGGGCCCAAATAAATATTTCATTCACTTTTGCACATTTTCTGTATTTTTTTCATAACCCAACAGGTTGAAAAATCACCCTATATATTGAGTTTCAACAACTTTCCTAGTGAAATCGGAAAAAACCGGTAATATGTCCTTAATATATGAGATTTAAAATTATAAATCCCAGAATAATTTTGTGCAGTTTTCTATTTCTTCGAGGTTTTCTGAAAGAACTTCAGTTGCTAGAAATCTATGAGAATAAATACAAAAGCAAATCGAATTCTGTTTCTTAACGTTTGTCTCTTATTTCCGTATGGGTACTTCTTGCTGCAGCTACTGAGTATTATGATCACTCTGTAATGACATCACGAGTATGAATTTCACTCACGAGCACGAAATTATCTCGTAAATATTTATGGCCGTATGCAAAAAATAGTTAACAAAGCTTTATAAGCCATTATTAAGCAAAACTGTATTTAAAAACAATTATTATGAAATCATTTTATTGTAGACTTAAAGTTGGTAGACGCCCACAGTAAGCCTACTTTAAATTGAAATTTTTATTTTTTGAAAAAAAAAAATTTTTCCGAAACTAACAGGATTAGCCAGTACAAATGGTCCCTCTATTTACTCCGTTCCAATTGTTTCATTCATTATTTTACGTTTTCTCTTTTCTTTGTAAAAAAAAAAAAAAACACAAAAA
Organism: Phania funesta; assembly: GCA_963932375.1. Lineage (NCBI taxonomy): Eukaryota > Metazoa > Arthropoda > Insecta > Diptera > Tachinidae > Phania > Phania funesta. The sequence continues at coordinate 93,373,828 of OZ010652.1, read as the reverse complement.
TAATTCTAGTGATGTACAAACAATTAACACAAATAAAAAAAAGGAACGTCATTCGAATATAATTTTCATACCGTACAAAAAAAAGTCATGTGAATTGTTGGTTATTCATTTTATTTTTATTAATTTTACTTCAGACAAAAGTTTGTTTTGAATTTTTATTAAAAAAAATAAAAGTTATTTGATTTTAAAACAATAAGAAATTATTTATAGAGTCGATTATCCGGAGCAATTGGTAGATTTTTGTGCAACATTAGCTTGAAAAGATGATTGTGTTGCTAGAATAAGAATTAAGAGAAATATATATTTGTTAAAAACTATTTTTAAATACATTTTCCTATAATTGTGTTTTTTAACTATTGTGTACTTTAAAACTAAAATACAACTTTTTTATGAAGGCGTCCGCTAAAGTGTAAGTTATTCTGTACAAAGGAAAACGAGTCACATTTTGCAAGTTTTAAACGATTGAAAAACTTACTAATTTTGAGCACAAGTCCCAGGCAGCGAGAATTAAGAACCATAAAAGTTATAGCGCGCACTTCTGATCGAATTATTTCGAGCATGAGTCATAGTTGTGAAAACAAAATAAAGCGAATGCGGCGGCCCAGCATTGGAGTTACTTATTCTTCCATATGTGCTCATCAAAGTAGGGATCTATCTGTATTTTAAATTTCAGTCAAATTGGTATGATAGATTTGGAAAGGCAGAAATTGTCACATACCCCCTCTGGATCCTAGTACCAAAAAACTATATGGCCTATGATTTAAATCTCGTCAAAAAAGTTAATTTCGCCATTATAGTATTAGTAAGGATAAGGATTTACCGCCCCCGAATTTATGCCAAGCACTTTAACGGGAGGATATGACGCCTATGTCCGTTGGGAGGCTACTACGATTTGGACGAATGCCAAATAGTAATTCCCATTCCAAAACCTGATAGAAGCCATAGACCCATTGCAATACTTCCATACTTGTCAAAGGTGCTTAAACATTTGATTCATATGGAGATGAATAAACACTTGCATACTAACAGTCTTCTGACAAACCGACAATCTGGTGTCAGACCTACGCACGGCTGCATGACAGCATTAATAGATGTCTCTGACGAGTTGATATCGAAATTAGGCGATAATATGGTCTCGTTTTTGGTACTACTTGATCACTTAAAAGCGTATAACTATTCTACAACAGCCGTAAAACTTGTAGTTTCCTATTTCTGCAGCAGAAGACAATTTGTTTACCATGGGTATGTGCATTCAGACACATGTTCTGTACCTAGACGGGTACCACAAAATTCGATTCTTGTCCCGCTTTTATACGTGATGCATTCAAATGATTTGCCATCCCAAATAAATCAATGTAAAGTACATACATAAGTATGCGGATGACGTACAACTTCATGTTAAGCTACTTCCGTCTTGGATTAATGGTTTTAAGCTTAATAGTGACCTTGATAATGTACTTAAATGGGCCTCTGCAAATGGTCTTAGTATAAATGCAAGAAAATCAAAAACTGTCTTGTTTGGAAAACCTAACTCACTGTCATCTTCTCTGCCATCACTACACGGGAGATTCAGCAACAATTGGCATCATTCTAAGTTGGTCTAGCAATATTAAAGCAATTGGTGGAAGAAATCATGCTATGCTTAGAAATACGAATATATGGGGCCCACGGTAAAGACACCATTTAATGTCCGTATGCTGCTAGCAAAAACATACTCAATAACTACACTTCAGTACGTACGAATGTGAGCTGTTCATTGGCCTTGACTCAATGAGCAAATAAAAACTTAAAGTAATATATAACAACATTTCCTGATACGTATACCTCAAACTTCTCTGCATAAACTTATAATATGCCATTAGATAATTTGGTAGAATGCCGACTACTTGTACTCTTGCACAAGATAATTTACACAAGACATCCTGAATATCTTATCCATAGAATGAAGGCGCACGGTAGTGCGCCAGATCAAGTTCAGGCCTGAAGCACACAGTGCGTATATTACACGAAACCATTCGTAACGACTCTGCGTATAAGTTTGAAAGTTATCATAAAAGCTTCCCGAGATATGAAGGTGTATTTTGGTACATATTTACCGACTCACTTACTCATCAATATTATGGGACACTTCCACTGTAGCTAGAGAGCAGAAATTTGGTATACAGGGCACAAGTAATCAGGAAAATCTGAAAGTGGGTACTTTTTATCCTGGGGGTGGGGAACTACAGTTACAGAACGAAAAATGACACTGAAGATGGCACATAGCCGAAACCGGCTTGTCTCCAAACCAAACTTGACAAGGGATGACGGAAATTCGTTCCAAAATTCTACAGCTAGTCAGCTGAAATCAGGTACATAAGTAGGCCTTGAGGAATTAGTAAACAAAACAGTTTGAAAACTGGCGCTTTTTTATCTGGGGGGGCTAGGGTTCTACCTTATTTATATGGGAAAAGTTTTGCCAAACTAGTAAATTGCCTAGAAATGGGATGGTATTGTACCTATGAAGAACTTGGTTCTCATTTTCATTTCAGTACTTTTAACGGCCGAAATTTTTGGATAGAAATTTGGCCTTATTTTCACATTTATTTTTTTGTGCGGATGCGTTATTCAGGATCCAATAGAGGAAACAAACTAAACACTGTACGATACAGTGAACATATATCCGCTAGTAATTTTTTATGAAGTCAATACGGCTGTGGAACCAACTTTCTCCAAGTATTCAATATTTAAAGCAATGCAAAGGAGGTTAATAAACTCGCTATTTTCAAACGTTTAGATACATTCACATACTTATCCACATAAAGATATATAATTGTCTTTCACATTAGTACATACACGTAGTTTTAAAACTAACGGAAACGCGGACTTACCAAGTTACTGCTGCCTCGATTTATTTATTCTTTGATTTAAATTTTATTTGTATTATTCCTATTAAATCTTAAACATATTTTTAATAAACTTTATTCTAGTTTTTTGACCTTTATTATTATTGTGCTTGTCTAATTTTTCCGAGCTCCAGGTCATCAATAAAATCTTCCTTATTATAAATTATAATAAATATTAATTTTATTTTTTCCAATATTTCGCTACGCCTTTGTGTAGCATCGTCAGGAAATAAAAAAAAAAGTATATTTCACAAACTTTAAAACAAAAATCAAATTGTGAAAATTATTGAAAAATTTTTTCCATATACAATGAAAAATATTTCAAATTTTCAAAAAACACAAATACATACAAATCATAAAAAACTAAAAAAATTAAAAAAAAAAAGTGTTTTACATTAATGTGTAGATGTATATATGTACATATGTATAAACAATACATATGTATAATCCTAAATTACATCATATTATCTTATGTATTAAATGCCTATATATATGAGCGACATTATCTGTATCCGCTTTATAATTAATTCTTTGAGACATTGGTGTTTTACAAATTTGTAACATTTCCAATATGTAACGTTTCTTATAATTTTTCTCAATATTTAGCACTGACACATTTTCAAAGTTAGGACAGTGATTCAATTCAGAACAATGGGAAGATAGAGCTGTTTTATTTGAATTTTTACATCTATTATTAATCAAATTTTCGTAACCAAAATGAAATGCCATCATCTACTCGTACCCAAATAGGAAAATAATTTCGTTATTACCTCACACACAGTTTGCTTTATATCATATAATAATCGACCTGCTCTTATTGGAAATATCTTTACATTAACGACAAGTAATATACATATATTCCCATTGTTAAAGACCAATGACTCCAATTATTTTTAAAGGTTGTCAGTCGTCGCATTAAAAGCAACAGTCTTGTGATGCTGTTAATCTAAACGCATAATAAAATTTATTTATTTTTGTTTTTGTTTTCTTTTTTGTTGCATAATTAAAAAGAAAACATTTTAATGTACAGTGGAAAACAAAAGACAATCTCCTAAGCAAAACTTAAAAATGGGCGATTTTCTGTTTAAATTTTACTAATTTTGAAATGATTTTGTTTAAACGAAAATATTAAGAACTTGTCCTTGGCTTTAACCCTTCTAGATATTTGATAATTTAACTGCAATCCAGTAATATATTCGGCTCCTAGTAGTAGAGGTGCTGAATTTATAAGTCGGGCGGAGAAAACGAAATCATCCTGATCCACAATGAAAAATCATATTCGATGACTGGATGTCAGATCTTAGTAGCGAGAAGTTCTGCTCACGTGAATTTAATTTGTTCTCTACTAGACTGAAGAGAACTGACCTGATATAGAAAATTAAGCCGCGCAATTGGTGGGGTAAAATGTGTATTAATATTTCCGCTGCCTCTCGTTTGCCAGATATTTTGATTATCAAAATCACCTTCTATAGGTGTTTCGTGTGAGCTTTAGGCCTGACGGTGGTGCTGCATTATTTGGAATACGCAGTTTTCGATTCTGTGACTACTTTCAGTGGAAATTATTTTTTATTGATTTATTTTTTAAGCCAATATTCCATGACTTCGGTACCAGGCTTGCGACACAATCCGATGCTGGTCTCAGCATCGGCTGCATTAAAATGCGACTGCCATTTGTGTCCGTAGCAATTGAAGATTATAGCTGTCTGTGTCCTGCCATGCCACATTATTCTTGCACCAAAATCTTCCCTCCATTTTGTTATAAAACACAGCCACCACGTGTGCTCCAGAAGGAGCCTCTCCAAGAATAAGTCTGCGAGTTGCGCCTCAGAGGCTACTGATTCTCATGCTACCAGTGTTTCTATCTTGACTGGTCGAACTTAGAAAATCCTACCTTCTTCCAATTTCAGGTCCTCGCCGACTGCTTCTCTTATCTCCCCCGGTATCAATACATCGAGGTAGTGGAATCACCAAGAACATATGTCTCCTGGGGCAGCTGATAGATACATTCAATTTTATAAACATTGAACAAGCTGCAGTTTATTTGAAATATGTTATTATTGCCCACTATCGTACAATATTGACTACTGTGCGCCGAATGCTCATCTACACTATCTACCTCTTTCATATGCTTATGGTACTGTAATATGACGTAGGTCGTCCATATAACTTTGTTCGCCTTCCACTCGATTCCATGGACGCCAGCATGCCAGCACGACCAACAATCTGGCAACAACGAAAACACATAAATAACAGAAAAAAACATAAATAACCCGACGATTACACTTTTCGTGTTCTTAAATAAATAAATAATTCCGTCACTTTTTTTTATTATCCCGTGTTATTGCCCCAAATAATAAAGTTGCAGTAAAACCGCAATTATCATACAATTTTCTACAAATTTTTAATAATAATGGCGCGAATACAATTCTTTGTTTCCAGGTTTTTTTAAACTAAAGAAATTTAAAAATTAATATTATTTTTCGAGATTTATTATTAAAGATACATTTTTGGAATATTTAATGTCGAGAAAATGCCAATAATTTAGCAAAAAATCAATCGTTCCTTACTCGTATATTAGGAATTAAAAACAATTTATCGAATAATTTTGTTTCGAAAATTCTTTAGAGAACTTTCATTATTATCGAAACCCAAGTCAAGTGGGTGCAAACATAAGTAAAACTCTAAGGGCCATTGTTACAACTTGCCGATAGTTAAAGTTAGGATGTTATCGGACAGATTATTCGTTTTTCGTTATTATATATACTTTAAGATAAAACTCTCCGATTAGCTAAAGGGAAGTGGTTCTTACCTTTAACTTTTAGCGAGAGGTTTCTAGATTTGGAGTTGCCATATTTTAAACAACAACAATAACAAACAATATTAATTTAATTTGCAAATCAAAAATCAAAATGGAAACGAAGCCGCGTTTCTTTTGTATCTATTATCGAGCTAGGAAATATTTTTGCAAATAAAAATATCACAATGCTTTTTTGCCAGTAAGCAAATGAATAAAAGTAAGACGTTGCCACTATGTATTCTTAGAAACCAATTGCAATTGTGAAAAGTAATCGGGTTTCGCCTTCGCACTGCCATATTTTCAAAAAGATGAACTTTATTTTACTAGGAAGTTGTAATAACGATTAAGAGTTAAAGATCACTTTAACATTTATACGCGCTTTAAAGGCAGGTTGTAGTAACGACCCTAAATTGTGTTGCATTTCTGGGGACTTTTAATAAACATATTGTACGCAGTACTTTCGACCAATCCTCAACTCTTATATTAATTATGTATATTTGTTGTTGTCTAACTAAATTTGAGAATAAAAAGATTAGGGTTTTATAATTTTAAATGGGGCTTTGATATATTAATCTCTGTTATTCCTTCGTCAGCTCGAACCAATTCATAACTAACAAACGGTTGAATGATGGGCGAGAGAAGTTTGACATCGAGCTTAGATTGATTTTCAGGAGATAAAATATAACTAAAGGGTATTCCGACTGCAAACACAATAAATGTGCCCAAAACCATGTACCAATTGAAAGACATATCAAGTATATTGAAACCCTTATCTTCAAGTTTCTCCGTAGTTAAAGGCAGTTGTGGCAACAAAACAGATGTGGTATTGCTATTAAAGGGAGAAGATGTGGGATAAAGTTATTTTATTATATTAACTTAATTTAATTATTTACTTACAGGACCTTATTCGTCAAAGGACAATATTCCACTGAACTAGGCAAGGTGTCATAATGTAACCTTCCTTGAGCAGCAGCAGCAATAATCGCCATGATCAACATACTGGATACAACAGCATAAAATGCTGCCTTGCCATGAGCTCTCGGCACCAACATGCCCATCAAAAAAACTCCAAATACAGCACCGAAAGTAACACCACCAATGGAGTACAAAAGTTGTAGTATCGAGGAGAATTTCTCAACCAAGGCGCCAGCTAAAATGCAGTAAACACCGAAGGACAAAACTAAACATTTCATAATTACATTGGCACGCCTCTCCGTATGTACAATTCTGGGTTTAATGTAGTCACAATAAAGAATACCAGCCAAGGAGTTCATATAAGCTGACATGGTACTCAGGGCCGCACTGAATACGCAGGAGATAAAAACACCGGACATACCTTTCAGTTGGCCCACAACATCTTGCACGAAGAAGGGCACCAGTTTATCCGCCTTTGAAACGAAACCAGCGGACACAGGATCACAGTCATGATAACGGGCGTACATAACAATACCGGTTAAACAATTAAAGGACATGATTACAACAAAGCCAAAACCAAACAATATAATGGAACTGCAAAAAAGATAAAGAAATGAAAACAGTAGTTTCTTATGGACTTAAGAAATGTCTTTAAAGGCCGTAATGTACTATATCACATAGTCGTGCGATTTAACCAGAAAAAAGTCTAATGGAATTCTCACACACATTCAAATTCAATATCATGTTTTTTTTTAGCCCACTTGTCATGTTTTACAGATCTGGCGACTAAATCTGATAGTGAATTATGAGCTTAAAAGAAAGCATTGCAAAAACAAAAAAATTTTTAATTTACTTCAAATCTAAATAATACTATGTTCACACATGCACCTTCATTGAGGCAATTAAATGTTAAATTGAGTTATGGACTTTGGTGTTCATACATATGCCATTTAGCTTACTCAATTAGCAATTGACAGCTGAGAATGTGTTCATTTTGTTTGTGAAACCTTGTTTTTGTGAATTTGACAAAATGGTGGGAATTCCGGCTTTGAAAGAAATTAATTATTTAAGACGTATATTCTTTAAAAATTTCATAACAACCGTCAACTCCACTCGACATTTCTTTTTGTTTATGTGTTCATTTTCTATATACGAGTATGTATAGAGTTTGACAACTGCTATGAAAAATAAAATGCTCACTCAACACACTTCACCTGAGTTGCATTGGGAATTTGAGTCAATAAATGGTGAAATTTAGTACCAATTGCTCAATTTATTAATTAAGTTATTGTATAGTGAATTGAGCTAAACTAACGAATTAGTTGCATAAATTTCTTAATGGCGCAATTAAGCTAGATGTGTGAACATAGTATTAGTTTAAATAACTTTTTTCGTTTAAACAAATGTACTGAATGAGAAGCTTTCGAATCAGAATAAGTCTTTCAAATTATTATAGTCCACCAGTGCTAAAGAGAAGGTAGTCTCTGACGATATTCAAGAAAACAAAACGTATGTGTTCACCCACCCTGCGTAAAAAGCAATTTAAATAAAATGTGTGACTGGGTTCAGTAGGAAAGATAGGTCAAAACAACTAAGATCTATTGATCCATTGTGACTACAGACTTCTGCATATATAAAGCCTAAAGCTTTGTCCATTTTAAAAATCAGGCTGTTCTGGGAACTTATCTCAGGTTAATTTTTGGATTGATACGAAAATATAATTATAGTTCAGATATCTAAAAAGTAAGTATGAAAACAAATGGCATATGTTTCAAATGATATAATTTCACGAATAGCCAAGATTTCTGGGTATAAGTGCGATTTAATATATATTTCTTATACAGGTACTGTATGTTGATGGAAACTTTAGAACTCGAAGATTCAAATTTATAAGCATGTTGTTATCTTTTGATTGAGCGGATTGGGAAAATTTTAACTTATTCATATAAATCTTTCAATACTTGGCTCAACAGTTGCCACCATTTCATATCAAAACTCCTAAGACGGGGAAATATGTTCCAAAATTTGTTGTAGGAAAATTTTTCACCCTTGCCTTACTCACCGTTTAATATCTTATTAACTATTTAGGCAGGAACTGGATACAAATATATTTTTATTGAAATCGATAACAAATTATATATTTCCCTTTGAAATTGGCTAAAATTGGCTATGGCTGGTAGTTGTACTGTTTTCTTAAATTGCCCTGTTTTTATTTCGAAATAAGCTGTCTTAAAAATTCTTTCAAAAAGATTTCACGTACCTAAAGAAAAAACGGTCATAATGAGGTCGCTTTTACATGTTCCCCAAATTTGAAATTGGCCCTTTGTAACGGCAGTAGATAAATGCAATAATTAATATGAATAATTTATTCAGGCGTGAGTTCGTTTATTATTCTCCCAGTTAAGAAAGGCACATTTTTATTTTATCAATATGACAATTTTTGTAGAATAGTGAAAAAGTTTAGTTTCGAACACTAGCAGAATGGATTACATGTATTTTTTAGGCCATTACAAACGTCATCAGCATTCTCTGAGTCTTTCTACTGATTAGTGTTTATTGCAAACATCATCTATTTAACCCACCTAATGATGAAAATTTTAATACGATAATTTTTCTGTTGTCTGATTAAATTAATTATTAATAATGTTTAGATCGGTAAAATCGTAAACAAAAAATATTTGCAATAATATTTTACATTTTATCATAAATATATCCTGAACTTAAAAACTATTTTACGATTTCCCAGGTGAGTCCACCACATTATAAAAATTGAATTACGGTCGGGACAACCAAGGTATCTCTTAAACATCAATTATCTCTCAAACACACGGAAGACTGTTTTTTTCTTTCTTCAAAAATATAACATTCGCTGTAAAAATGATCAGACTTTTTTTCTGCCAGTCCGAAATTTCATTAAATTTTTATTTCAAAATTTTTTTTAGTTAATTTGATTTGGTGGAATAAGATAGACTCTATGCGCATTTAGCTCGTTGGTTTAGCCAAATCATCAGGAAACCTTATTCCAAGTTTTTAAAAAAAAGAAAGCTTAAATAACCGCAAGACGAAAATTTGTTTAATACAACTTTCTTACTTGCATTGCTACGTCTTTTAAATATTTCAGAAGCTACTGAATTATTTCTACAATAAAACGTTTCTAAAACGCTGTGAAAACGAAAAACCGATCTAGCAGAAAACTTTAGGCAGTTATTTGATATCTGTTTAATTAAAATGTGTCGTCCGAATCTCGACTGACAGGTGTTCAAATAAAATCAACTACAAGAACCTCTGTGTTGTTTTTTGTTTAATTTCCTGCTTTTGCTGCCGTCTGTGAATAAAAATATTTTAAAATGCACTGAAATTCATTGAATTTGCACTGAATTTGTTTGCGTAAAGAAGCATAACATATTTTTAGGCTGTAGTATAAAAATCCCAATTTTTAGTCACTGGGAGGAAGTTGGCTACAGTGTTGCCGTTGTGAAACTTCAGCAATCAATTTGATCCTCATTTGGTGCCCATGATAATTTTTTTCCCTATTTTTATTTTAACCCGAAATAACCCACGATTACCATACGGTAACGCAAAATTGTTCGTTACATTTACACGAATAAATCCAAAACTACACAAAACAAATAAGGGGGATTCCCTCACTTGAAACAAAACACTTCTAGCTCACAGAAAAAAATTAAATTTCTTCCATTCTGAGTTTAGTTAGCGAACGTATCGCACATGAATTGGGGAGGAAAAAAAAGTTTATAAATTTCGTTTTTCTATATGGCACGTCGGTAAGTACATATGTATGTATATTTAGTTATACTCTTTGAATATATTTTAATAATAATTACACTAGTTAGAAGCTAACAAAACAATATATGAAGTATGATTTCTTTTTTTCTAATAAAATGAGTTTTTGCAAAATATTTCCATATTTTACTCAACCCGTTACCATATGGTAATCGTGGGTTTGCTAGGGTACATGTTTTTTTCGAGTTTTCATGTTTGCATATTACAAGTTTTATGGTTTTCAGAGGTTTATCATTACAACAAATGCTTGATTATATTCAAGAACTCGATGAAACAGAAGGAGAAAATCAACTAACTGATATACCAACTACTGTTTACATCGAGCCTCCTGTAGATGGTAACATATCTGGAGAATGAAGATGGATGTGGGGGCATCCCAGATAATGTTTGCTTTGCACTACATCAGGGTACTTGGTTAATTTCGAAATTTACCAGGGAAAGAATCCTCGATCAAATATTGACTACTAAGCCAAGTTTAGAAAATGCGCAGCTCCTTTGGTCAGCATGATTAATGATTTTCCTGATACCATGAAATCACTGCCATTTTCGTTTTACTTTGATAACTTGTTTAACAGTTACCCTTTGTTGGCTTATTTGAAATCATGTGGATATAATGCTATGGGAACAATCCGTGAAAATCGTATTCCAGCAAGTTGCCTCCTGGTGCGTAAGAAAGGCTTTAAATCGTTGGAAAGAGGTTATTCCGAATCAATTATGACGGAAAGCACTTCTATTCGTTTGGTAAAATGGAAAGACAATAATGTTGTTTGTATTTTATCTACTTGCTTTGGTGAAAATCCTAAATCAATGGCACAGCATTATTCAAAGGCAAATGGAGCCAAAATAAGTATACCGCGTCCTTGTGCAATTACTGAATACAACAAATACATGTGCGCAGTTGATCGATTGGACCAAAATTTGTCCCAATACCGCATCGCGTATAGACGAAAAATGTGGTGGTCTAGCATTTTTACCTGGCTGGTAGACGCTTGTATACAAAATGGTTGGCAGCTTTATCGAAGAGTGTAACCGACAATGACTCAGCTAGAGTTTCGGCGTCAACTAGCAGTATACTACTGCAAACATTACGGCACAAAAGTCAAATCATTTGGTCCTATACCATCTCACAGATACACACAACAACCAGGTCGAGTTGAACACACTCTCCGGTATGATCAGACTGGACATTATGTTGTAACATCCAATCGTAGGCGTTGTGCTGGTGAACGATGCAAAGTTAATGGGCATCGTTCACAGCATGTATAAAATGCAATGTAGGCCTTTGTGTAAAATGTTTTGCAAGTTATCATACACAACCATGATCTTTTATTATTATTTTTCTTTATTTATAATTTTAATAAAAATAAACAATTCTCAACACTTGTGTAAATTATTTTCTTTTTCCTAAAAAAACCTGTACCCAAAACGACCCAGGACTACCATATGAAAACGCCAGTTTTCCGCGTTTTCCGGAAAAGTTTAACATTACATTTCGTGTTCAGGAGGTCAAAATATAAAAGTATGCGTGTTTTTAACAAAATGTAAGACAAAAAAAGTTGTGGGACATACCGGGTTAATATAGCTTTTTGTATTTTTTTCAACCAAATCGCGATATTTTTGTCACTTTCCGAGGCATTTTAAGTATGCTGATGTTTAAGCGCTGCCAGCTGGCATGTAGAAATATAAGGATCGCTGTAATTAGGTGCATTGCCAGAAGTACTGGCTTATACCTCCACTTTGTGGCGGTCGGCAACAGGTTCCTGTCTCTGCAAGCAGTCTGACTAAATAAGTCAAGCGAAGAGAAGTAAACACTCTTTTCTAAAAAATCTCGAATTCTTGGTGGAACAGCCTACCAGGGATGCGTGACCATGATGGCGCTTGGTTTCTACTCGTAGTATGCGGACTCTGGATACTAGTCGTTCTCCAGTTTTAATACAGACTTACCCGTGCCAATGGAGTTCTGTGTGGATGGACGCAAATTATTTACTCCATTACATGGATATGAAGTCTCGCAAGAGACGGATAGGTTAATCTCTGAAGAAACTACGGTTTTAATTGGCCAAGGAATGAATCCGGAAGAGTTGGACAAAACTGCCCCGCGAGGGGTGGTTGGACCGTGAGATTCCCATAGGGATGGACAATGAATCCTTGCAAGAGGTGGAGAGGTTAATCTCTGTAAGAACTCCTGTGTTTATAGGCCAATGAAGGAACTCTGAAAAAATGGACAAGAAAACCTAGCAAGGGGTGCACGGGTCAGTCTCCAAAGATACTCCTGCGGAAGAGGCTTAGACGGTAGCGCGAATTGTGTGGGAATGTCCAGCACTGGTTGGCATAAGGCTTAGGTCAATGCGCAGATACTTGTTAAATGCGAATGCCATGGGGGACCTAAGCAGCCTTAAACAAATGCAAGCAATTACAAAAGTCTCCGTATGACGAAGAAGGTCGATAATCACGAGTCGACGGTCAAAAATCACTACAGTCGAGAGTAAATGCTAGTCGTAGTATGAGACTCGAATGAGAGTAAGGAAGTCGTAAATTACAAATCGGTTACTTAAATCAATTCGAGGAAGGAAGAGGGTGGAAATTCCCCCTACATTATAAAAAAAAGCGCTAACAAGTCATAAAAAGTTGTTGTTAACTTGACAAAATAAAGTTTTTGTCTCTTAATTTGCTTGAAACGGAGCAGGACGAATAAACTCCCAGTGAAGATTTAATTACAAAATATAGAATTATAATTTCTAACAAGTAACATATATAAAATAAATTTCGAATATGCCAGATACACATGGCTCCAAAATTTATTTTACCATACGTTTTTTTAAATTAGCAAAATTAACTATTGCACTAAAATATTTTTTTTTTTTTTTTTAATGTTTTTATTTGCAATCTATTTACAATGTAATAATAAGCAAATTTAATAAATACATTAACTATTAATAACAGTAGCATTGAATTCCATTGAATTTAACATTTTAAAATTTATCAATATTAAAGAATTACTCGTATATTATCTATACATTCAAAGAGCTAATACAGTTTAAGATTTAAATGGGAGATCTAATATGTGCGTTCGTTTTAACCGTCTAACTTCATCACTGTCGTCTAAAAGAGTTATTGCAAGAATGTTTTGGTGGTCGCTTAGTCTTTTCAAATAATTTGTACTGTAATTTTTAATTTCATCCTTTATATTTGGAATATTGAGATCATTGTGAATTGAAGTGTTTTTTATATACCAAGGAGCACCTATAATTAATCTTAAAGTTTTTGACTGATATTTTTCAATTATATCAATGTTGGAGTAGGAAGCGGTTCCCCATAATTGGATACCGTAAGTCCATATAGGTTTTAATACTGTCTTATACAATAGTAATTTGTTGTTTACGCTGAACTCCGATCTTGGACTAAGAAGCCAGTACATTTTGTTTGTTTTTATTTTCAGTTGTTTTCTTTTTATTTTTATATGCGTTCTCCAAGTTAAGCGTCGATCGATGTTAAGACCTAAATATTTGACTTCATTTGACTTGGGTATTACGTCACCATTTAAGTTGACATCAGGGCAGTCACCATTTTTAAGTGTAAATGTCACGTGGGTGGATTTTTCTGCATTTACTTTAATATTCCACTTTTTTATCCAATTACCAACTAAGTCAAGCTGCGTTTGAACAATATTTGTTGCGATGGTTGCGGATTCGTTGGGTGCTAGTATAGCGGTATCATCAGCGTATGTTGCAACTACTACATTGTTGTAGTGTTTCTTGTCAAGAGCGTCTCTTATTGTTTTTACAACTCTATGGCACTGCTCGGGAGTCCCATGTTTGCTTCGAAAACCAAATTGATGATCGGGTATAATTTGTAGAAATGCTAGTATAGGCATTAACCTTTTTTGAAAAAGTCTTTCGAATAATTTCGATAAAACTGGTAGCAAACTAATAGGTCGATAAGATTCAATGGAGTTTTCAGGCTTGTTAGGCTTTGGTGTCATTATAATTTTAGCGTGCTTCCACTGAGTTGGGAAATATGAGAGTCGCAGAACAGCATTAAACACAACTGTGAGAAAAATCATAGCCTTCTTAGGTAAAGTTTTAAGAGTTTTGCCATCTATATTGTCATATCCTGGAGATTGTTTTGAATTTAGTTTACTAATTTCGTCTTCGATTTCACGATATCTGAAAGGCTTGATTGGTTTACTCATTTGACATGCAACGTCTAAAAAATTATTGACTTCCGCATCTTCTTTTGCTGTACAGAAGGAAAATGGGGTAAATGTATTTTCAAGTTGAGCCTTAAAAGCAGCCGCTTTACTATGATCGGATCTACACCAAACTCCGTTTAAGTTAATTATTGGAACATTTCGTTTTTAAGCGCTTTTAAGATATTTTGTGGCTTTCCAAAGATTGTATTCATTTGTATGATTCGGACTTATTTTTATTTAAATATTTACCAATAGACTCATTTTTCAAATCTTTTAATCTTTTTTTCAAAATATTAGCCGCACGATTAAAACTTGTTTTATCTGAAGGTAACCTCGTTCTTTTCCAGATTTTACGTAGCCTTCTTTTCATAGCGATAAGTTGCCTTATTTCAAAAGATAGCTGAAAATTAGAAGCGTGAGTGTTAGCCTGTGGAGTTGATACAAACGAAGCTTCATGAATTAGTTTTGAAAAATTGTCAATTGTCATGTCAATTTCAAATCCGGTTTTCAACGACAAATTTAAATTAAGTTCTGCTTCAATGAACTGTTGAAAACAGTTGAGATCGGTGTTTGGAGAAATAATCTTTGTATTTTTAATTCGTTTTTTACAAACAGTTGAAAAGCTCATTTTTCAAATCTTTTAATCTTTTTTTCAAAATATTAGCCGCACGATTAAAACTTGTTTTATCTGAAGGTAACCTCGTTCTTTTCCAGATTTTACGTAGCCTTCTTTTCATAGCGATAAGTTGCCTTATTTCAAAAGATAGCTGAAAATTAGAAGCGTGAGTGTTAGCCTGTGGAGTTGATACAAACGAAGCTTCATGAATTAGTTTTGAAAAATTTTCAATTGTCATGTCAATTTCAAATCCGGTTTTCAACGACAAATTTAAATCAAGTTCTGCTTCAATGAACTGTTGAAAACAGTTGAGATCGGTGTTTGGAGAAATAATCTTTGTATTTTTAATTCGTTTTTTACAAACAGTTGAAAAGCTTACAATAATTGGACTGTGATCAGAACTTAAGTCATCACTAGAAACAATGTCAAGCGAGTTGGTCGGAATCCCATTGTAAATAAAGAAATCTAAAAGATCTGGTATTTTGTTAGTATCAGCTGGCCAGTAAGTGGGTGATCCAGTCGATAACGAACTGTAATTGTTTTTGGTTATGCATTTGAAAAGTTCTTTACCTTTTGGGTTAATTAAACGTGATCCCCACCATGTGTGTTTGGCGTTATAGTCTCCACCAACTATGAATCTATTGCCAATGCTTTTAAAAAAGTTTTCATATTGATCACGCTTAATACTGTATCTTGGCGGTGAATAGACAGAATAAAGAGACACACTACAATTATTGCAAATTATTTTCACTCCGGCAGGTTGCATATGTGCTTCAGTTATTGGTTCTAATATTTCATATTTAATAGTGGATTTTATGACGAAAGCTGCTCCAGCATGAGCCCTGTCATTTGGTTGATTGGCTGTTATTAAGTCGAATCCTCTTATCCGAAAAAGGGATTTACTGGTAAGGTGTGTTTCCGAAACTAATAAAATATCAATAAAATTGGTTTTTAGGAATATTTCTATTTCATTTATATGGTTCAAAATGCCATTAGCATTCCATTCTGCAATTATGAGATCTATTTGCATAGTTTTGTCATTAACATTGGTATCATGTTCCTCAATGTATTGGTTAGTTCAATTTGTTTTTCTAACATCGACTCAATTTTTGGTAGGACATTATTTCCTCCATCATTTGTACCTCTGACGGCTTGGGCATATGTCAACTGACCACTATTCTGAGTAGCAACAGGGATATTAGGGTTAAAGTTGTAGTTTTCATTTATCACACTTCTTTTATTTATATTTTTGCGTTTAGTGACCAGGTTTTGATAAACTATACAGCCTCTATAGTTCGCAGTATGATTCCCTAAACAATGAACACATTGCGGTGGAGTAGTTGACGACTTGGTGCATTCATTGGTGGGATGTTCTAGGCCACATTTAACACATGAATATGGCTTTCTACAATATGACTTCGTGTGCCCGAATTGTTGACATCTAAAACACTGAACAATGTCGTTGAATTTTTTTGGAGCTTCTATAACAACAGTGGCATTACCAAATGTCTTTATATTATAAATTTCATTATTGTTAGACTTGGGGTCTAAGTCAACGAAAAACATTGGCAGAGGGTTCTTTGTTATACGGCTTTTTATACTTCTTACACTTCTTACTTGATGTCCTAACAATATCAACTTAGCTTTTATATCATCAATTGGTGTTGTATGGTGCAGACCCTTTATAACTGCAGTGAAAGCCCGTTCTTGTTTCAGTTCATAAGTATGAAATATTATGTTATTATCGTCAAAATATTTAGTTATTTTTCGGTAAGAATCAACTGTCTTAACGTTTAAACGAACCTGTCCGTCACTATACGACTTATAGTAAAATTCATTGTGTTCAACTATTTTGTTTAATTCATATACCATTTTAGCAATGTCACCGACATTTGGAATAAGAATTGGTGGAGGTTTTGGTTGTTGCGATTCTTGAGGTGATGTGACTTCATTAGTGCTTTCATTGTTTTCTGAGGCAAGAGCTGCAAATCGGTTAGATGTAGATGGACCTGTTTCTAGCTGATGTCGTTTTGATTTGTTCATTTGAGGTGATTGTGAATGTGCTCTCTTAAGATTTTCAATGGGCACATACTGCCAGCTAAACTCTACATCAGAACTGCTATCACTTAGATTCGCATAAACATCATTATTATTACTACTATCATTAACATTGCTAGTCTGATTTATTTTTTAAGTATTTTGTTTTTGCTTTTTAACTTCACTGCTTGGCATGTTTATGCATGCAGTATAGTCTTGTTGTTGTCAACAAGAATATTCAAATTGTTATTGTTAATTATTTACTGTTTTTCGTTCACTTCTTTTTTTCCTTCTTCGAAAATTTTAAATTTATATTTTATAAATTTTTTTTTATTTTTTTTTATTATTTTATTTTTGAGCACACACGTCCGCCTTCTATGAATTATTTTTTCGAATACACTAAAATATGATGTTCAAATTAGAATCCAAAGTGCGATTATTATTATTTAATTCATATTTTTTCAATTCGATTTTTCTTTTAAATAATCCTGCCTGAATATTAAAATTAATTTTTTTTTGTTCAACTTTAAAAGCTTTTCGGCAAACTAATTCGTTAATTCGTAACAAAAAATGCAAAACGTCCTAAGTTTGGGGCCGATAACTAGGAACAAACAAAAAATTGTGTTTGTTATTGATTCGAGTCTGTTAGACAAAAAAAACTCTATGTACAATTTTGGAACTCTTTAGCCACAAACAAAAAGGGGTCCATCTTCTGCGACGATAAGCAACAAATTCATCTTATTAAAATTAAAAAAATTTCGGATTAATAATAATTTTTTCCTATGAATTTACAACATTAATGTTGGGGGGGATATTGAAGCAGACCTCTAACTATTTTGGGTCCCTTTTCGACATAAATAATTGATAAAACGCGTTGTTTTTTTATACTAAAATTGATACAAAATTAATTTGTTTGTTTATAAAAAACTTGACCATTTTTTTCTTTAAATACCCTTTTTGTGTTCCTTTTTTAAGTTTTTCAATAGCAACCCTGGTTGGATACTGGATTTATTTTCTTTAACTTTTGTGTATTAATTTTATCCATCTTAGCTACTTCACTGGGTCATATTCCCAAAGCTATATTTAGACTATAATATTTTTTATTAAGTTTTGTAAATGTAAAATATATCAGAATACGAAACGTATTTAAAAAAAAGAAATAAAAATCGGTTGCAGTTTTTTTCTTACGTTTAGACTATACCACAGGGTGAAATCAAGTAGAATAGTGAATAAAACGAACAGCTGATGGCAAAGCAATTATGCATACATATAGAATTTTTTAAATTAATATTTTATAAAACTTGCCTCAAAAATATGAAATTAAAAATCAGTTTATATGCAATTTGTTTTTTTTTGATTTTCGCGACTAGTATTATTCTTTAGTGTTGCTTTACATGTGATTGCAAATGTGTACCTTGAAATACAACTATGATGCACCGAAATAACTTCAATTTATTAAATTATTTAAAAAAGCAACAAAGAGAGCCATTAGACTGCCAAATGTCCATACGTATTTTCGCCCAGAGTCGAACAGTTTCATACAATATTAAAACTTCTAGTTTTCTACAAACAAATTTGACAAGGCTTATTACTTATGTGACAATGTAAACCGGGCTTAAGATATACATATATTAACATATGTACAACTGACACTCAAATGCTCCTACGGTTACCTCGTTACGAGTACACCGATCAAAGATTTCAGAATACATATGTATATCTACATACATAACTAGATTTTACTAAAAACATACCGTCTTGCATGACTTAATGTTGGCAGTGAAATAATTCTTTGTACACAACTTTGATTAAGACCGAGATGAGTAACCCACATAAAGATAGAGCTGATGAAACAATTCCAAAATGTTGAACGTGTCGTTGTATCTAGTGTAAAACTGCAATAAAGCGAGTAAAATTAAAAAAAAAAAAATATAGCGATGATGATAAACTTAATAATAGCAAAACTTACTCAATTGTCAATCTACCACCGTCTCTGGCTATGCGAAATACTTCTGAGAAGCCTCCTACTTTATGCGCACCCAAAATTCCCACCAACACTACAGAAATCACCATAATAGCGGCTTGCACAACATCAGTCCATACAACAGCTTTAATGCCACCCTGGATAAATATAAACATTGATTTTATTTAAGATTTTAATAACTGAAACCTTTTATTGGGGTTTTGGTATAAAAACTTACAAACATCGTGTAGAATACACAAATGGAACAGACAATGCCATTGATCAGGTGAATGTTAATGCCAGTAACTGTAAAGGACAAGAAGATATGAAATAGACATTAATGGAATCGTACGAGAGAGAGTGGGAGAGCGAGAGAGAGAGAGAGCGAAAAAAGGTAGGAAATGACTGATCTAAGATATTTTGGGATTTTATGTCTTAATGATGCGGAAAAGAGGTGGTTAGTACTTGTTCCTTTTACCCTTTAATTTTATTTTACAATTAAATAATTAATACTAGTGTAATAACTAATTTATTGTATTCAAATTTTAATAAATTATCTACTATTGGGTAGAGAGCCAGGCTCAAGGTGTGAGTTCTTTTTAGTCTCTTGTGCCCATCAAATCGCAACAAAATGCGCATAAGGATTTTGTTTAAGGACTGCTGCTCAAGTTGGAGTTTTATTTGTATGACTAGAATAACATTGTGATAGAATAACATTTCTGTAGTAGCAGTCGTGCTTATTTTCTCTCCAATATAGAATTTAAATTTGTTTTGGTTTTACATTTTTATTCCTCTTTAAATAAACAAACAATAAAAATTGTTATAAACGTTTGAGCAGTTTTTCCACTGCACCCAAATAAAAATACGAATTGGTTAAAACATAAAATGTATGTGAGCTCTCACTTATCTCAGAACATTCCTCTGAATGTCTGAAAAAATTCGCACCAGTCATCAGCTGATGTTCAGATTATTGTCAGGGAGAAGAGAAGGCTTAGAAGGCAATGGCATAACAGTCGCTGTCCAGACATAAAGGTCCAACTGAACTTATGCCAAAGAATCTTACGCAATCAACTGAGACAGATACATAAATGCACTACCGAGAGTTATTTAAAAAATTTGGATCCAACAAACAACACGGATGAGAGCCTCTGGAAAGCTGTAAGGCGCTTGAAATGTCCATTTCCCTACAAATCTCCACTAAGACTTGAAAACCGCACCTAGGCAAATCCCTTAGAAAATGTTTTTACACCTCATAACATAAATTGCTACACTATTCCAAATATTAGTGACTCTGTAAACTCTCTAAACCAGGAAATGACTCAAGCCAGATCACATCATACAGGCCTATTTGAAAAATTATTTGTAGAACTGCATTTGAAAATTA
Organism: Phania funesta; assembly: GCA_963932375.1. NCBI lineage: Eukaryota > Metazoa > Arthropoda > Insecta > Diptera > Tachinidae > Phania > Phania funesta. Next base: position 93,353,238 of record OZ010652.1, on the reverse strand, counting down.
GCAATACTGTTCAGTTTTGTTTATTGACATTTCCCAGGCATGATGGCTACTCACGGAAATAACGCGAGTTCTTCCTGTAAACTCCCACAAGCTTCTTAAGAGCCATTTGACTGATAGAACGTTTAAAGTAAGGTCAAAAGATCCGTTTTCTAAAAACGACAGAATCTCTGCAGGAGTACCTCAAGGTAGTGTGCTAGGGCCGCTATTATACATCATCTATACAGCGGATATGCCAACAAACCCATATACATATTAATCAACGTTTGTAGACGATACTGCATTTATAAGTGTCAGTAATGATTCAAAGGTTGCATCTGAAAAACTGCAGGCACGCGTTCACGAGCTAGAGAACTGGTTAAATAAGTGGAGGATTAAGGTAAATCCATCGAAATGTGCTCACGTAACGTTTTCCCTCAGGAGGCAAAATTGTCCCCCAATAACCATAACAAATACTACTGTTCCAGCGAAGACACACGTTAAATATTTAGGTATCAACCTAGATAGACGGCTAATTTGGTCCCGCCATATTGAGGCAAAAATTGCGGCCATAAAACTCAGAACAATTCAACTACACTGGTTAATAGGCCCTCACTCAAGCTGGGCTTTGAAATACAAAGTCCTGTTACACAAAACCGTTATAACACCGATATGGACATATGACATTCAGCTGTGGGGCACTGCTTGTGCATTAAATATCCAGAAGCTACAAAGAATACAGTCTAGGATTTTACGTCTTATCGTAAGTGCTCCCACTATCCAAGAAGAAACAAACCCATACTCGTCCAATTACGTAAACAAACTAGTGGTTAGCCCCAACACCCGAGCGCGCGATTTACTGCAATTTCAAGGGCACCAGAGACTAAAAAAACAGACACATCGAGCCTGGCGAGATGGCACTCTCTAAGGCAATAGCAGATAGTTATTAGAATTTGAATACAGTGAATTGGTTATTGCATTGGTAACAATTATCAAGTAATATTTTAGATATAAGATTTGAATACTTATTGTAAATTTTCCAGTAAAAGAAAAGTCTTAATAAAATAAGAATTAAAAAATAAACGTTTGAAATTTGTTTTTGTTTTCCATGTAAATTCGTGCGTATTATAAAATGAGGGTCTTGACTCCTGTCAAGGTTCTCTTCATGTTGTTACCAAGTTTTTTGCAAAATACTGCCCGTGTTAGTACCACAAATACACCACATATGTCCCTTCTTAACAAAACTCTTAATAAAAATTCAATTATTATACCTGTAGGCACTCTAAGTGCCATTTTGCAGGTGGTGTGGTTTCTGTTTTTATTTTTTAACTTGCAAAAAATCTCTATAAGTAAAAAAATTTCATTCTATAGGGTGGTCCAACCAAATCGCACGATCTTCATTGTAAATAAATCAGAAAAGTTTTCAGTGAATTATCTTAATAATTTTTTATTATTATAGAAGGATCTATGACACGTGTGAAACAAAATATCGACCGGCGAGCGTGCACAGGTGCTTACACATTTCCTACAGACCCGGTTTGCTAAAATTCTTCGGACTGTGGTCGATTCTACTGAACAAAAAAATCACGAAGTGCACGAAATGCATTTTGATTTGAACGCCCATTTTAGTAAAAGGCTTCACCAATCATAACGCGCTGCTCAATTGTTTAGGTGTGACTCACAAATAACATCCTGCACTGTGGTTGGACCACCCTCTAGTACCATAATCACGACATCTACCCTTATTGCCCTTTTACACTAGCGCACATCTTCGAGGAATGCATGGAAGATGATGAAAATGTGAAACATCCGTTTAAATTTGCAGCATCATTCATCTTCCATCTTGCAAATATTTATTTTCATGTGTTAAAGCAAATAAAAAAATTAAATGATTTTAATTGAGTTTTAAAATTCTGGATAAAAAAAGGAATGATGTTTTACTATAGTATGCAGAATAAGTTGAAGTTATGCTGGAGGACGAAGATGGAAAAGAATTCACGAACCCTTTGGGCATTTGTAATTTGCTGCTATTTCCTGGAAAAGGTGTGACATTTCTTCGCCTAATTCATCGATTTTCTTCTCCAAAATACAAGCAGCACGATTTCTTGAGCAGTAGACAATGCAATACGAATGCAAATTCTTTTATATTAAAATTATCTAAATTATAATTTACTGATATTTATGTAGCTGTCCTGCTCATTATATTTATTGGCATCTATTTTATTTTAATTTTTCTAAAACTATAGAAAGATGTTGAGTGAAACAAAAAGAGATATAAACATATGACAAAGATGTTGAGCCCTCAGCTCTGTACAATTCTTATGGAAAGATGTTAACATCTTGGCGAGTTGATGAAAGATGTGAGCAAGTTTTTGAGTGATCTTTAACGGTAATCGCTCATACATATTGTCCCGTTTAGAATAAAAAAAACTTAATATTAAGCTGATTACGCAAAGAACTAAAAACGGCTTATTATCTACTTTATATTCAATTTTGCTCTGAGATTTTTCATATTTGCACTCTCAAGAGTAAACAATAATCCGCAAGCCCTAATCACATTTGCTCTAAAGTCGCACTACAGAATAACTTACGGGCCTAAATGTTGGACCGAAATAAAAATTTTAAAAATAACCTACAAATTTAAGAACTAACAAAAAAAAGGGAATTCCTCCAAAAACCAAAATTTCACGTAAAATCTCAATTTTAACAAAATTTAAAATTCGCCACAAGTCAAAAATTCACATTCAATTAGAAAAACTTAAAAAAGTGTGTTGCCAAAAAATGTATATTTGAAAAATAACAAAAATTTTACCAAAATACAAAGATTCGTAAATTTTGAAATTCCACCACAAAAATTGGAATTTCACCAAAATTTTGCAATTTTACCAAAAAACTGAAAATTTAACGAAAAACATGAAAATTTTAACAATATCGATGTTAAACAAATATATAAAAAATCAAGTTTCACCACAGATGGGGAATTCACCAATAAATTCCCGAAATCACCAAAAAAAAATTAATATCATATGAATTCTACCAAAAATGTAAATTAAACTGAAAAATCATCATAACCGTAATTTCAACGAATTCGGGGAATCCTCCAAAATTCGAAAACTTATCAAAATACCTAAATATGCCAAAAAAAAAAATTTAGTTACCAAAAGAACAAAATTTTCCAAACGAGCGAAATTTTCCAAAAAACAGCGCAAAAATCGAATTTTACTAAACTTTAAAATTTCAACCCCAATTGTGTCAAAAAACTTCACTTTCATCAAAAAATGAATAATTTTTATTATATTTTGTAAGAAGCAGCCACAATTCGAAAATTTAACAGAAACTTGAAAACTAACCAACAAATTTACAAATGACTAAAAACGACAAATTAAACCTAAAAAAAAATTAAATTCCACAAAATGTCGGAAATTCACCAAAACAGAAAAATACAAATCGGAAAATCTCCCAAATAATTTTAAGTTTCAATAGATCTACCTTTATCTTACAATAAGCCTAGTTTTACAAACAAGTAACGAAAAACAAACTTTGAAATTTAACGACAAAATTTACCCAAAGGCTGAAGTTTCGCCGGGTTATTTAGTGATGTCATTTATTTAGTGAAAGGTTTGCCATTTACGAATAGAGATCGTTTGACAAGCGTTCTGCATCAATATCAAATTTGCTATAAAATCCATATGGAGAAAGTATTCCTCCGAGGACCATAGATAACCTACGGAACTAAATGTCGGACCAAAAATACCGAATTTCTTCTTTACCGAAATTTTACAAAAAAATGCCAAAAAGTTTCGAAAGTTCACCATAAAATCGAAAAATAGGAATAAAAAAATTTTTGTCAAAAAGAAAAATTGAAATTTGATGAGAAAAATCAAAATTCACAAAATTTTAAATATTTACTACAAAAATTTTTATTTCTTCACATTTTTGTAATTTCGCCAAAAAGTCGAAATATAACAAAAAAGCTATATTTTATGAAAAAAGTCAACATTTTAACAATATCAAAGAGTAACATACATACAAAAATAAAAAATCAAAATGCACTACAAGTGGTGGATTCCCAAATAATTAAAAATTCACCAAAACACTTAAAAATTATAAATTTTATAAAAAATCTTAATTCATTTCAAATATTAAAAAAAAACATTATTTAGGAATTCACCAAAAATACGAAAATGCACAACAAAACCAAACTATAATTCAAAAATTTTAAATTACAAATATTTTATAATTTTCCGAAAAACCGAAATTTAAAAACAAACCGCAGCTTAACAAAAAAAATTCCAAACAATTTTGCCAAATTTGGAAATTCACCTCAAAATCGAAAAACAGAAATAAGCAATTTTTTGTCAAAAAATAATAATTCATTTAAAAGCCGCAATTTAGCGAAAAAATCCAAAAAAAACAAAATTCACCAAAATTTTAATATTCACCAAAAAATTATATTTCACCACAATTTTGCAATTTCCCCGAAAAGACGAAAAATCGCAAAAATATCTATATTTTATTATAAAAAACCAACATTTCAACAAAACCGATGTTTAACAACAAAAAATTTTAATTCCAAAAAAGAAAAATTCAAAATTCACCAAAATATATAAAAAATGTGAAATTTTATAAAAATCTTAATTAATCTTAAAAATTAAAAAAAATCATTTTCACCATAATTTAGGAACTTTTGGAAATATTTTTGAACTATAGGTCAAAAATTTAAAATTACAAAAATAATTTTTTTTGCAAAAAAAAATAAGTTCAATGAAAACTCAAAAGTTTACAAAGAAAATTCACTACATTTTTCAAAAAATTAATATTTCATCTCAATTTTTTAAATATCGCCAAATAGCCGAAAAATAACAAACAATCAATATTTTTGAAAACAGAAATTTTAGCAAACATATAAAAACAAAAATCAAAAATTCACCAAAAGTTGTGAATTCCCAAAAGAATTGAAAAATCAATAAAAAAATTCAAAATCCACCATAATATTTAAAAATCATAAAAATTATAAATTTTCTGAAAAATCCCAACTAATTCGAAAAATTAAAACAAACCGAAATTTACTTTACTTTTGGAATTTACCAAAATCCGAAAATTCACCACAAAACCAAACTAAAGCTGAAAAATTTGAAATGAAAAAATATTGTAATTTTCCAAAAAAAAAACGACAATTTGGCAAGATTTTAAATTCACAAAAATAGCTATAAAATCGACAAATTCGAATAAAAAATATAATTAAAAAAAATCATTAATATTAGCCTGAAATTTTACCGAAAAATATGGAAGAAACAGATTCATCAAGTATTAAATTTTCACAAAAAAAAAAATTCATTTCACAAAATTTTGTAATTTCTCCAAAATTAAAACCAAATCAAATATATCGAACAAAAACGTAAAATTTCATCACAACTACCGAATTCAGTAAACGAATTCGCAAACAAATTTAAATACCATAACCATTATAAATTTAAAAAAAAAATAACTTCATCTGAAAACGACAAAGGAAATTCGCCAAAATTTAAAAATTCTCCGCAAATTCAAATTATGGTCGAAAAATACAATACAATACTCGTATAACTGCTACACAATTAATACAATTTTTTTTTTTTACTATAAATACTAAAAAATTAACTAATTTTGGAATTTTACCACAAAAACTTTAACGTAACAAAACCAAACTATAGCCGAAATATGTTTAAATTACTAGAATAAAAATATGTTCCAAAAAATCCAAGCTTGAAAAGAAACAAAATTGCACCAACAAATTTTATGTTCATCAAAATTTCAAAAATTCAATACGAAATCGAAAAACTTCGAAAAAAGAAATTAATTCCAAAAACACCGCGAAAAACAAAATTCACTAAATTTAAAAACTAAATTTCAGTTCCACCAAAAATTTACAAAACAATAAGTGTTTTATGAAAAACGTAGCAATTTTAACAAAATCCATGTTACACAAGGTCCAAAAAACCTTCGTTTCATAAACAAGGAAGCAAAAAGACATTTTGAAATTTAACGCCAAAATTTACTCAAAGGCTGAATGAAATTGCTGTAGTACATTTTTAGTAGCTCATACTTCTGCGAAGGGTATGTAAGATTCGGCTCAGCTGTTTTATTATTACATTGTTGTTGTTGTTTCCCTTGTGTATTTTAGAATTGGTTTTCGTTATTGCCCTAGTGCTTCCACCTAGTAAATAAATATACCTTGGAACAATCGTATTTTATTTAAACTACCTAAACGCGCATGCTTTTATCTCACGTTACCTTGTCGTTTAAATTATAAGCTAATTTGTGTAATAAATAAATAAATAAATATTTAAACGACCTTGATGTGCAAAACTTATTTTTTGAAGTCGATATTTGTGCCACATTTTGAAACCCCTACGTAACTTTTCGACGTAATTGAAGAAAATGTAACAAAACATTTACTTTTGAATCCACAGCGTACGTTTTTTTCGCCCTTAATAATGTACGAAAAGCCTTTTATAACACGGTATGACTTCAGTCCGTCATGAATAAGCGGGCAATTCCATTCTAGAACATAAAACCCCATGGGTTTTACCTTTGGTACAAAATCCAATCTTGGTGTGGGCCCAATCGCAAGGGCCATATTTTCTCTGTATTTAATTATTTTAAAGATATTAAAAGATTCTTGATTTGATTTTCCGACAGGGTGATTTGTTACAGATAAATGGAACGAATTTTCGCCATCCCGTGTAAAGTTTGATTTGGGTTTCAGTCAAACCGACATAAAGTTCGAACTGTGTTATGCTACAACGGAGTTGGCTTTAAACCAAAAAAAAAAAATAAAAAATTGGGTGGCAGAAAAAACTAAGATGCTGCAAGAGCTGTTGACATTTGCTATGCTTGTAATAGGACAAAAACAGCATTGCAAAGAAGATCCAATCTAAATTTCTGGGCTGATTTGATATGTGCTGGCCATTGGGGAGCTTTGTCCGATCTCAGACAAAAGAAGCGTTTTCTTTTATTGTCTAGAAGTGAATCTTTGGAGATAACTTTTTCCTTGATAACTTTTTTTCTATCTAAGTAATCTGGAGTTTTGTTTTTGTAGATTGACCCTCAAATTTAATAAAAATGGAAAACTGGGACGCAGAAAAAAGAATCTGGGATGTCCGCTGCTATCACGCATTGGAGTCTATAGTTTTGGTTCAAAGAGAATGTCGGTGCACGTTTGTCGGCGATCCTATGAGTGGTTGGGCCATTATGAGGCTAGTGAATAATTTTACAGAGCATCAGACGCGTCCATTCGAACAGAGCAAACTATTGCTGCCGTAGCTGCTGCCATACAAAGCAACCCCAGGGTTTCAACAAGGAGATTATCTGTTCAAATGGGTATCAGCAGGCAATAATTCATAAGGATGCGAACTTATTCCCCTACAGCAGCAGGCTTGCCGATTCTCTTGGAGTTTTGCTAGAAGACACTTGAAAAGGCGGAAGGGGATGAGAACTTGCTGAATTGATTTTGATCCGAACGGCAACTTAAATGAGAAGGAATTGCATTCAATTCGCGTCACAGTGTACTGTTCAGTTTCTCCACTATCGGGCCATACTTCTTTTTATAAAACAGACACATCGTTGCGGTTACTGCAGACCGTTACTTGACTACGCCTATAGAGGAGTTCCATTCAACTCTGTTTAGTTTCAACAACTGCAGACATAGCTCAACCGGTTATGGCCGAATTACGCAGAAACTTTCCTAACAGACTCATTTCAAGAAACTCAACCTTCCGTTGGCCCCCCATGTCGCCTGACTTAACCCCACCGGACTTTTTCTTATGGGGTTATTGTAAACAGGAAGTGTACAAATCGCAACCGACAAATGTGGATAAACTAAAACAATCAAATTGAGCTACAACAGCTTCAATTTCAGCCTTGGCATTGCAGGCAGTAATGAACAACTTTTTGCTAAGATGGCGCACCTTCATCAACCAGCAGGGCGGGCATTTAAGTTCATTCATCTGTAAGACTAATTAAACTATTTCTAATACAATTAAATGGGGTTTCAAATAAAAAAAAATGATTGAATAAATTCCATGTATTACAAAAAAAGTTATTCACCAGCCACCCTGTATTTTCACGTTTGCTATAAAACGGGTCTGGATCGGGCAATTATTTCTGTACAGTAATCAGAGTCTGAACTAAAAATTATTTGTCTGAGAACATTGCCAGATAAAGTTATTGTCGGTCAATTAATTGTCTGACAATGGAATTGGAAGTTATTCTGACAAGTGCAGTCAATTTTTCATTGCCAGTCAATTGTGAGAGTAATAATTGTGGAATGTCAATTTTTATTTTCCTGAAGTCCTTCTATCCCTGTTAGTTGTTATACGATCCACTGGCCACGAAACGAATGAGGAATGCGTTACGCGCACATATATTTCGGTATCGGCGATATTCGGGTATCCCTAATTTCATTCGAGCACATTTTGTCGTAGTAACGATAAAAGATTGACGCACAACTCTATTCCAAAATAGACTTTGTTGCACCGGCACATGGGAAGTGTATTTCATTTTCGGTCGGGAATAGGTGGCATAAATCGTAACGAGATTAGATCTATCTAGACATATACACAGATGGTTCCAAAAGAGATAAAGGAGTAGACTGGGGAGTCTACATAGGGGAATTGAGGGTCAACATGTCCTTTAGAATCCCAAAATATTAGCGAAATTAAAGCCGACGAACTAGCATGTAGCAAGACTGCATTATTCGCATATTAATGAATTCTGTGGCATTCTCCTTTCGGCCAAGCAAATTAATAATGCTATGTATGTTATGGTTCAGGCTAGGTGTTGGTAGGAACCCACATGTGGAAAGACTAAGCAAATTTGGCCCAGTTTAGACAGGACTCGAACCGAAGATCCGTTACCATTTCCGATGACGCAATTAGGGCATATTGTGGCAAGTATTATCGGAAAGATTACCTGCATTAGAGGACTTACTAACTGATTTGGTAATGACTCCACAGGTGCACAAATATAGTAACCTCGCTATACTAACCACTAGCCTTTGAATCTACAATCTCTATTTTTTTATTTAATTTCTTTTAATCGACTTTACTTTTCTTGCTTCTTCTTGAATCAGATAACACAAACCAACCGGCTTAGCAAATCCACGTGGGCCTGCGTTACAGGCGACCTGTTAACATAAGCTAATTAAACCTTGGTGGATGCTATTTTACTGGACAAACCGAGTGCATTGTTGTAAATATATAAATTAATTCCCTTCGATTCTTGTTCTTAAAAATTTTGAGAGCACTGATTACAAGAGCTACCCCATTTGTTTTGATATTAAAATTAACCTTAACTTTTGTGATCTTGTTCGACCGGGTACTTTTATTTAATTTAATTTGATTTATTTATTAGTAGTCCAATATTGCACAGAAACTTCTTGAGAAGATTTTTTTTAGGACACATATTGTGAGATATTTTCATATTTTTCGCCATTTATAATTGAACACACAGATCTATGCACTTACCTTGTGAAAAAGCCAATGATGGTGTAAAAATATAAACTGGCAGTATCAACAAGAATGTAAAAATAAAAGCCCCTGTTAAAAGTTCCCGGGTCTTGCGATTGAAACGTATTTGTAAATACTGCGAATTAAAAGGCAGAAATTATTAAAACAATACGCATTCTACGCATTATCAAACGCACCTCGTAACAATTCGAAATACCATTGTTATAGAAAACAGGCACGATTACCCAACATAGCAGGGGTATTACAACGATCATTGAGACAATATTGAACGCCCAATTAATGCCGAACGAATACATTTCAGCTGGTATGGCCATAAAGGCAACGCCTGAGAGTTGACTGGCCACCAGGGAAATGGCAATTGGCAGGGTTTTCATTTGTTTGCCGCCGTGTAAATATTCTTCAGTTGTACCTTCGCTGTTGGAAAAGAAACCGAAATAGACACCGATAGCAGCGGAAATGGTTAACATAACAGCAAAAACCATGTAATCGATCGAATTAAAAGTGAATTGCGTAAATTCACTTAAAATGAAATTGGTAGCGTTCAAGTTCAACATTTCACTTTCAAATTGTGTTACGAAAAGAAAACCCGTTAAATGATTTAATTTAAATTTAATCTTTTATTATTTTTTTTTAATTAATACTCGTATCACAGTTTTATTGTTTTATTTTTGTTTTTTTTTTTTTTTAATATTTTAATTTAGGGCCAGCATGTTCTTCCGAAATAAACGTCTCTAACTGTTAATCACTTTGTACTGTTTCATAGAAAATCAGCTAAAGTCATTTTATAAAATTCTGTCATTACAATTTGAGTTTTCATTTTGGTTTTTATCAGTAAAATAATTTATCTCCGATAACCATCTAGACCACGTGCTCATCTATTTTATCTCTGTAGGGCCATAATGAGTATGCTGGAGTAAAACTTCCCCAAAGTACGCTAATCGGCAAGAAAATCATTCTCTTTGAAAAAAAAGAACATCACTTGAGTCATTGACATGTTAAAATAAAAAAAGTTCTAAGTGTGCACTGTGAGAAATTTAATAAGAGAAGTTGAATACGAATTACGCAAAATATCGAAAAACAAAACAACCCATTATTTAACCGATTAGTCTTTTGTGGTTTAAGCGGAGATCTAAACAAAGTTTTCTCATTAGAGAAGAAATTCTACCTAACACTCTCTGTGGTTGTCACTTTGACGCGCTTAGTTTTTTAAAGCTGATTTCTTGTCAGTGTGACTTTGTAGAACGATAGTTTACATGCGGCTATTTGGATTATCTATGCGGGGGGCAAAATTATTTTATGTCTTACAAACAATTCTGAGGAATAAAATAAAATATATTTTAATAAAGTTGTAAAGACGATTGAACAATAATTTTTTTGAACTAATGTTCATCTGCATCACTCTCTGAAGATTCGTCAACAACATTGCAATTGTTTCAGACAAAAAAACACCCGACCTACGAGCTCTACCAACTACCTGTTCACACCTAACAAATGGCTGCTCGATAAATAATAAAACACCAACGAATTAACACGAACTACACAGACCGAAAAATTACACACACTCTGAAGATGGAACATAATCGAACGGGTGGTTCTATTTGGCCGAGCTAAAATTCCAAAAATTCACATTAAAATTACCGTTAAGATATGCTAGCATTATCTTTAAATATTCTCGGTAGGTTCAAAGTCAGCGGAAAGTTTGTGGCGAAAAAGGCAAAAATTAAACATTTTTGATTATTTTTAAAATATAAAAAAACACAAGTCTCACTTATTTATATGGAGCCATATAGCTTTATAAGTTTCAAGCAAAGCGAGCCATATTATACTAAAATCGATGCTTAACTTTTAGTTTTATTCGCAATTAAGTTGAGGTATCTGATTTTAAATAAAGTCGCCATATGCAGTACGGCAATTGCTAGAGAGTATTTATTAGAGAGCATTTGTTGCAGACGATTTGTTAGAGAGCGATTTTAGAGAGCTTTTTACTGTTGTGTGCATACTTGCGGCAACTTTTGTTCTTCACCTTCACGTAAATGTTGAAACATAACTGGGGCATAACGAGTTTTACTATAAAATTTGACATTAAAAAAATCAAAGTTATGCACTCGCGTGATAGAAGATATTTTATTTTGGTGCCGTTTGTTCTTATGCTCTCGTTTTGTGACACTTGCAACAACGTTGCCATATCTTCCTTGAATTTAAAGGGTTTTTTCTAACATAGCATAAGTTTAGGCGCAAAAATACAATGAGAAACACCAAGTGCACTAATAAATAAGCGTATACATTAAAATAAAATGAGAGCACTTGTGGTTTCGGTTGCAGCTTTTATTATGTACGATCTCTCTCTACATCTCTCTCTTTCTCACACACACAGCGATTAGTGGCTGAAGTTGCAGACGTATTCTGTTTTATCAATATATTTATGAATTTTTGACACAAGTTCCATCTCTGAAACCACTAAGCAAATTACAAATCAATGTTAACACGCTTCAAAGATAATATTGTTGCCAAGTTTCTGATTTTTTATTTAACTCAATAGGACGTGCTACAGTCATGTTGATATTTGTCCTGCAACTGCAACTTGACGTAACGCTACATCTCGTAAACTAGAATCAATCTGAAGAAACCGAGTGCAGAGTCCTAAACAATATAATAAATCACTTTTGGTTGCTCCAGTCTAAAAGTTGACTTGCATTGCAAGCGTGTGTTATTTAAGAGTGGTTTACACTATCACACAAGTATTATGACATGTAAAATTTTGGTGTAAATGAGCACGAATGGTAATAGTCTAAACAAAATATGTTATGAAATTGTAGCACATTGAGAGAAAATACGGATAGAAATATGTCAGTCGTATGACTCTTGTTATTTCTTGAAATTTTTCAGATAACCATAACCAAACAAAAAAAAAACTAATTATGTGCCGAGTGTTTGTTTGTTCTTCATTATAGTTGTTTAATATAGATGTATAGATCTATGCCACGAATTTCCGTCATCGCTTGTCAGGTTTGGAGACAACCCAGTTTCGGCTATGCACCATTCTCATTTTTTTTATCACGTACCCATCTGTAATTGGGACTTGGAAGCAGGCGGGGTGTTCTTGTATAGATTGGTAGACGATCGTGATTACAATTTCATTGCATCAGAATTGGTGAACGTTGTTTTTAAATGTGTATAGAGTTTTTTGTTGGGGTTTAAAGAAGTCAGTGTTTACTGGATTATGAATTCGTTTATAGTTTTGTTGCATTGTGTATCTTGTCCGTTATTTTTGTTGCGTGTTTTGTAGATTAATTTTAGAGGTTTGAATATAATGTGTATACGTGTATTTTTATAACTATTTCACGTATACTACTTGATACTATTTTTAACAACAGCTATGGTTTGCTGTATACCAATTGATTTAAACGCAGACTATTAAATCGTAAGATTTCTACTCTCGTTTATAAAATAAGAATGAATTTTGATATTAATTGCACCTGAATTTTACATACGTAAAGTCACACCGTGCTGTAAGTATCAGCTCTCTTGTCTGTAGAAATGCTTTATAAAAAATTCTCTTAAAATTCGATTTTGTTCAGTGTATTAAGGGTCTCAAATATTTATAATTGCGAACGCGAGAAGAGGATTATCTCTGATATAAAGTAAGAATTATTTTAAAATCATTTGTTTGTTTAAATGACAGACCTGAATATTTGCGATAAATTTTTGCAACAAGTGTTTTTTTTGTTGGTATGAAGCTATTGCTCTTGAATATAAATAAAATATACTTATGTTTGTAGGTTTATAGACCAACATACATATGTGGCAAATTGACTTTTGGTATACTAAAATTAATATTTTCTGGATAATGAACTTTATGTTTATTTACAATTGACTTGCATTATTTATTATAACCGAACCCAATGTATAATTAGAGGCAAAACATCTGGTTCATAATTTTCAATTTGTATGTGTTTTTTTTTTTTTTTGCTTTGCTAATATTTATAACAAATGATATTTTGCTATTGCTTGACCTCATTATGAAGAAGCTTTTTAAGGATTGTTTTTCATTTGCTTAACTCGGCTTCATCTATACATGCTATCAGATAGATCGATAGAAATACCGTCTCATCGATCTGCAATATTTAAATTTAAGCCACAGTTTCTTTATCCATCATGACGATAATGGTCGAGAACAATATTTCATCCAGCTTGAGCTTTTGGCAATTTTTTAAATATTTTTTTAACGAAAACACGTAACTTGTAAATCGAGTAGGGGGAGGAAAAGTGTCTTATTTTCTTACACATTGAATCCGCGCCGGGTGCTCTAAATGAAAATTAACACATGTTACTGCTCTTATAGAAAACACACATGTTATATTTGATATGGATCACACTATGTGAATACGTTTTACATATGTAAACTTGACATTCCATAGGACTTGTGCACATAATGCGAACACAGCTTGACTGAAGAGTCCAAACAGGCATACGGCTGTCGAATAGACTCCTTGTTCCCGAATGTATTAAGATTGAGGGTATTCTAAATCTCCGCAAAATTAGCATTAAACTTTACACTGAACTGTTTACAGGACAATGCAGGCTTAACTATCACATGAATGAAATAGCTGTGGCGGAAAGTGAATTTTATGGAATTGCGCTGCCAAGACGCAAACTTAACTATCTAGGCAGTAAACTAGTATAGTTTCAGACAACCTGGTTAAAAAAGGGCCCCTAATGGTTACAACATTTATAAAATGTTGGGCACGTAGCTGCACAACAAATCCATAGGTTGCTCTGCTATGATTTTCCACATTTGGACTACTGCACTTTGTCAGTATTCGCTGATGACACAGCAATCCTATGCTCTGAAATTTTGGCTGCTGATATAATAGCAAATTTACAAAGAGCATTATCTGATATTTTATCTTATTTCAATAAATGGAAAATTACACTAAACTATGAAAAAACACAAGCGATATATTTTACAAGGAAACGAAAAGCATGCTATATACCACAGACCTATATTATTATAAATAATAATTCTATACAGTGGGAACAAAAAGTAAAATACCTTGGTATTATGCTCGATCCGAAAATGAAGTTTAAAGACCATATACCTTATATAATAAATAAAGTTAAGATGTTAACCCGTATCCTATACCCTTTTATAAATCGAAAATCTAGCCTTAACATTAATAATAAAAAACTTATTCTTAAGTCCATTTTCCACGCTGTAATATTCTATGCAGTCCCCGTTTGGTCAACTAGTGCATCTTGCCATATTAAAAAACTGCAAATAGCTCAAAATAAGCTTTTAAAGCTTATATATAACCTTCCTTGGTTTTTTTCAACATCACGCCTGCATGATATTGCGGGCTTGGAATTAGTTCCAGATAAGATCAATAGACTTACTCAAAATTTTACTACTCGATGTCTGAACTCTGAATTCGTCCATATTAATGAGCTAGTATCATCTTAGATTTTTATCTAGTCTGTAGATAAGTAGTTCAAGTAGGTTAAGTAGTTTAAGAATAAATTCAAATAGGTTTTTGCCAAATTTCCCCTCCAATTAAATGTTGTATATATCTATATAGAAATTTTGTAAATATATATCTAGTATTAAGCTGAAAAAGAAAAATCTTGAACACTTAAATATATAATTTAAATTGTAATGGAAATGTAAATATTATGGATAAATAAAATAAATTGATTGATTTATTATAGCCTATAGTAAAAATTATTAATCATTGGGCAATTGGTTATCCACCGAATTCTTCTAAACGACAATTTTTAAATTACTCTATTACAAAACGAAGATAATTATATTGAAATAATGAAAAATATTAATGCCACTTAAAATCACACAAATCAAGATGTTTGCTTTCAGAGAGACATCGTAAAAATGTGCAAAAATTCACTCACCTACATTGTATTTGGCAAACCTTAAGATACAAAAATCCTTTCACTTTTTGTACCAAAGGCATCTATCAATACACACACATGCCACATGTTGCAGTATGTTTGAGCATCTAAGCATTACAGTAGTTACAAAAAGTAATTGAATTTAATTGAAGACTAGTTGAAAGCAACCTACCTACACAGATGATGAGCAGAAATACTTTTAAGCCACGATGACGACAACAAGTAGCAAGAAGCAACACTTACCCAAGTGAATGCGAATACAAAACAACAACAACGACAACGACAACATTTGTAATACTAAGCGTTGGGAAACAGCTGCGCTTAAAGCCATTAAGATTGGCCTGCTTGGTCACTAACTTACACACATAATTATGCGTACCAGTATGATTCAATGCGACACGTATGTTTGCATGTACATATGTGTGTGCGTTGCCATGAATTGCGATATTAAAAACAAAAAGCTGATGTTTGTTGCATTTGCAATTGTTTGTTTGTAAGAGATGGCAAATGATAAATTGTTCATACAACCTGATAGTCATTATTGTATATAATTATGAATATTTGTAATATATGTACTCGTATATATTTATAGATATATATATGTATGTGTGTGTGTGTGTATGTATATTTGTATCCAGGCACAGAAATGAATGGTCCAATATCAAATTGGACATAAGCTTGTCTATCAATGTGTGTGCGTGAGCACTTGCCAAACGAAATACTTAAAGCGAATTACGACTCTTCAAATGTAATTGTTTTAGATTATGTCATAATTTGATGCACAAGTATTACGAGTAGATAAAAGTTTGTAGACCAGGCCTTTAAAATTAATAAATTAAATCGTTATTAAGTTTGTTGTCTTGTTTCACGTCATTATTGTTGTTGTTTTATGTTTTAAAGATTCAGAGGGCTTAACTGCTAAAGTCCGAAAGCATATATGTATATCCTACATTAGCACATTAGTGGACTATTAAATCGCACACGGAAGCAGCCTGTACAACTAAGAAAAAAGTTGATCTGCCAGATCTGTAAATATATGTATTTATGTCAATATATTTCTTTGCACAATTAGGAAATTTGTAAAGAAACTGGGCTTTCTTTTCAAAGTAATACATTTCTTTAAACACCGAATTTCTCTCCAATTTTCCAAATTCACACACACACACACAAGCTTTCACTAACAAAATGAACATATTGTTAGCTCTAAACTGTTAATTGACTAAGCTAAACTGCATATGTGTGAACATTAAAGTCTATAACTCAATTTCAAATTTAGTTTCCTAATTAAGGTGCATGTGTGAACATCGTATTAATTGAGCTCAATTCGCAATACAAGAACTTAATTATTATATTAAATCAAATTTACAATGCAGCTGTGTTAAAGTGTGTTTAGTGAGCAGAAAATTCTGTAAAATGAACACATTAAATTTAATAGACCAGTAACTAGAGCCGACAACTTACAACAATATTATCACAATCATATAAAAGGGAAACAAATCTTATGGTTACCAATTTAGCTATCTCTTTCATATTATCGTGGTAACTAGAAATTTTCTACGTAAAAGCAGAGTGAAGCTAAGATTTTTTTCGAAAACTTAGTTCTTTTGGTAATTTTCTTTTGGAACTTTCTGGTTTTCTAACAAGTTTAAAATTATATGGTGAGAAAAATTGGTAAATTGAATGTTTTTTCTGAAATTTGACTTTTTGTACGATTTTTAATCGGCTTTTTTATTCAAATTTTTTGGTAGTTGAAAATTGTGTCGCTCTTTTATGAATTTTCGAATATTTGTAATTTTTGTATTTTTGGTGAAGTTACAAATTATTGTAATTTTCGATGAAATATCGGTTTCTGCAAGAATTCGGATTTACTTTAAATTTTGTTAAATTTGTTGGTTTCTTGGTAAATTTTCAACACGATTAATTATTAAGATCCGCATCTGGTGGCCTCAGATATAAATTTAAATAATTCAATTTGATCGGGGTTGTAAAGGCGTGTTTTCACAATTAGCTGGAGTAGCGCTCACGGCTATCAGGGTTCATTACAGGAAGATTTGTTTAATCTGTTACAAGAGAGAGCCGAGATAGTTTCTTTTAATTTTTTTCAGCAAACATTATAATCTCTATTAGTAAACTTAAATCGCTAAATACAGCACGGCACGATGTACACGTTTGACCTCTGTTTGTCTTTCGTTGCGAGTGGACATCAGTTCGTGTCACTCTCTTCGGGGCGAATAAAATTCTGTCCCATAGGTAAGAGAAATCTTCTCACTCGGTTGTGGCGAGTAAAATTCTGGCTCAACCGTTGGGCACCTCACACACTGGTTTGTCTCGTCAGGGCAAATAATATTCTAGCCTGACTCTGTGCCTCTCCCTGGCTGCTCACTAACACCGACTCTCTTGTCGGGGCGAATAAAATTATGGCCTGAAGCTAAGAGATGTCTACTCTGCTCACTCACCTCCGACAGCAATGTGTTCATTTGACGCGCCAACATGGTGTCATGCACCGGGCGCTAATTATGCTCGCTATGTCACTGCTGCTTAAAGGTTTGAACACGAATTTCGCATACAAATGAATCAATTTGTTTCGAATATTTGTTGCAAATGGTTCAGGAAAAGATGCAGATTTTTCACTAAAAATTCATGATTTTTGTTACCCCTAAAATGTCTGGCAGCACTGACCATGCTTTTTACAATAAGATTCAAATATTAGATCTGTCAAAATTGTATGTTTGTCCAACAAGTGTAATAGTATAGATTAAAAGTGATCGGTTTTTTGACAGGTCTGTCCGATTTACTAAACTTTGAAAAAACAATAATATTTCCTCTGCAGATTTGCATTTATTTTCGCGTCTTGTTTGTGTGAATATGTGCCGTCGACAAATCACTTCATCGCCATTTTTTCTTTTAAATTGTACAAATTTGCAAGCGTGTGAATCACAACCTTTAACAGCTGTTGCATTTAATTGTTTTGATATGCATTTTCCATATAACAGAACGAAAACTTTTGTACAAATGTAGAACATTTTGCATAATTATCTTGCAGAAGATGTCAACAAGCGTTTTTTGTTTGTTCATGATACTTAAATTTAATGTTCTCTCCTGATCTTGAAGCAGAGACTTAAATATATTAATTCAATTTGTTTTCAGACATGCGTGTATCATTATTTAAGATTTAAATCTTTTAAGGAAATTTGCTTAAAAGAAGTTTTTTAAACTTGTTTAGTGGATGATATTGTATAAATAAAATCAATAGAATATTTTTAGATATAACAAAATAAAAACAATAATAATCTTTATAATGTCAACTCGTACCTACATACATAGATATATATGTATGTAAGTATATATGATCAGCTGGTGTTATTGAAAGTTGCACAATTATAAACGAATGACAAAAACAACCATCTGAAAATTCAATCAAATTAATTTTAACTTAAATAATTAATTGGGTTTTAGAATGTGTTTCTAAATAATAATCAGACATATATATATTTAAATCGGCCTTTAGATTGTTTCTATAAAACATATTTTATATTTTTTTTCTTGAAATAATGAACATGGGGTAATCTAAACAGTTTTCTTCTTAAAGTTGATCTACAATAATGGCCTACTGAACATATAAACATTTTCGAGGAGATTCTTGATTTGATGTTCCGACAGGGTGTTTTGATGTAGAATTTTGAAACGAATTTCCGTCATCCCTTCGCGATTTCGAGAACGAAAAATGACACTGAAGATGGCACATAGCCGAAACCGGTTTGTCTCCAAATCAAACTTGACAAGGGATGACGGAAATTCGATCCAAAATTTACATTTTGGAGGAGCTTAATTTCAAGAAGCACGCTGTACAGTTGAACGAAAACAAAGGCTTGGTATAACTTGGAAGAACGATTGCTTTTTGCTACCTATAGTTATGTTGGCATTGGTAATGGAAAACAAGACCTTAGGATAGATCATGTTAAAAATGAAAAAGATGAGGTTTTTCTGCGCTGGAGTTGTGGAATCTCCTAATGATGAATTTAGTACGTACTGAAAATCATGTACGATTCGCCAAACTGACCCCACCTCTATGGCAAACCATCCAGTATTGCTTCGCAAAGGAGTCAGTATTCACTGCCGTCTTCTACTTCTTCAGGACTCTACCGTCTGGCCTCAGCATTATGCCCACTATGTAGTCGGATGTTAAGGTTTCGCCTATCATTGATTGTGTTCTAACTGGATCTTTTTTTAACCGCCAAGCATATTGGTCACCTGGGTGAGCAATCGTACTCAAACGGTATAAACAACTCCTCTAACCTCCATATCCTGATAAAAACTGTGTGGATTTATATTTTACTTCTACGTGTTTTAAGTTTGTCAACGTTTGGCTGTTTGGCCGTCCCTTAGGCGAGTTATCAGAACGACTTTGCCATTTCTGTCAGGACATCTCTTTCTCTCTCTATTTTACGAATGGCCCTTGTTGAAGCCAGCGTGTTTTCCTTTATTTTATCATATACTTCTGAAAATTATTTTACTATTATATCTATCGGTATGATTCGTGCAACTACTCTTAATGCCTCCGTGGATATGGTTCGGTATCCACTACATACCCTTAAGCAGCTCCTTCTAAAAAGAGCTTTCATATTTTTCGTATTTGAGTACTTAACCGCTTTTTCTAAAACGTAGGGTCCATAGAGTCGGATGGAGTTGGTTCGCTATGACAGCATAACTCGGGCCAAGGCGTTCGTAACATCAGTTGCTTTTTGCATGAATGCTTCATATGCCTTTTGAAGTTTAAATGGTCATCGCTATTTCGTTTCTACCTACTTGGTTATGTAGGGTTTCTCTTTGTCTTTTGCGCAGCCTCAGTCTTGTGCTCAGTCAGTTCAATATCCACTGACTTTAGCCAGAGTTCAATGGCTGTAATGTCTTCATTTGCATATAGCTGTACTTCTTTTAAATACCTCGCTTTTACTGTTATTGCCACGTCGTTTGAAAAATCTACGATTGTTGCCTCTTCTGGTATTTTTTAGCTGAATATTGCGGCGTACATCGTATTACAGAATATAGGCCCTAACACCGAGCCTTGAGGCACTCCTGATGGAAGTTTGTGGGATTTATGCCTCTGTCATACTACAAAAGTAGTCTTTCATTCCCTTTTGTAAATATTCAGCTGCTGAATTAAACACGTTTCTTATGACCGCACTAGGGCTGCAGTTCCTGACCGGATACGCCTTAGTAACGCCAATATTTGAACAGAGACCCATAATTTATTCTGAAATCAACTCCATTTGGTATGTAAGGCTGCGAGAATAGAACTATCCTCCGTCAATGTTTGCCCAGCTGGGAATAATGTTAGCACTATTTGTTAATAATACCGGGCATATAATCTGGGTTTACTTCCACCCTTAATAAGACGCGACATAACTATTCGGTAGGCTTCCATGCATAATCGAATAGAGGAGGTTAGGCTCTGCGCTTAGTAAAAATGGCAAAGAGAATTTCATATTCGTTGATTTCAGGCAACCGATTTGTAATTTACAACTATTTTTAATTGAGTTTCGTGCTACCACTATCCTTTGATCTTGACTGCAGTGATTTCAGACTGTCGATTAATAACTGTCGGGCTTCTTCCTCATCCCGCAATCTCTTGTAATTGCTGGTTCCCCATAGCCAGTGCTGGGTATTGAGACACTATTTGCGTTACCGTCTCAGCCTCTTTCTCGGGAGTATCTTTGGAGATTGGCCCGTTCACCCCTTGCAAGGTTTTCTTGTCCATTTCTTCAGACAACCTCCATAGGCCAATAAACACTGGAGTTCGTAAATTGATTAAACTCTTCACCTCTTGCGAGACTTCATTGTTCATTCCTACAGAAATCTTGCGGTCTAACGCGTTTAGAGATTGAACCGTCCTACCCTCTCAATGCATTCTTGTCCATCTTTTCTGTATTACTTCATTGGCCGATTCAGAGCCTAGTTGCTTAATATAACTCCCAAGAGAAATGGAGAAAAAGATGTTCACCTACACAAAGCTCCTTATTAAAAACTACAAATTGACTATTATCCAGAGTTTGCATTACAGATTTTTATAAGAGAGTGTTAACTTCAAATCGCTCGACTTATTTAGACTGGAACCTGTTATCGGCCACCACCACTCAGTTACAGCTAGCCATACCTTTGTGCCTGCGAACCAACGGTCTCAAAAATCTTTCTTTACTATACAAGGTTTATTATTAACTTGAATTCACAATACAATAGTAGGACACAGCAACTTTTTCCTCCTTTCTTTGTACGAACCAAGTTAATCAGTGAATAACAATAAAATCATGTCTTGGAGTAGGAAAATGATTATCACATAAAAATGTCTATTATTTTATTTTAAAGTTGTATACAATTTTAAAACAAAATCACGATCATTTTAATTAAGCTATGGTGACCTACTTTCCGTATAATTCTCTGAAACAAGTGTTTTATTGCAATCATAACCTAATCTAACATTAAGTATAACATATAACACATACATACATACATATTTTAAACATGAAAGAAAAAACAAAGGAAAACAAGAATAAGTAAATTCAGAAACGAAAGTCATTAAAAACAGTTTCTTTTGATGGATTCATTTTAAAGTTAATAGTAATTTTACAAGTCAAAGAAGATGAACAAATTAAAGATTTTGAAGAGACCGACCGACCACTAGCCGCTTATTTATGTAATTGTGTTTCATGTAAAGCAAAATAACGTTTTAACAACTCTGTATAAATAATATTTTTTTTATTGTTTTTTTTTCAACCATAATGTAACAACACTGGGGTGATTATCAACGTAAAAACAACCGTTATGAGAACGAACAACAATAGCATTAAAATAAGCATTAAATTCCTTTTGCAACCAATTAAGAAAGTATGTTACTGAGGGAAAATATTAAAAACACATAACTGCTTGTATAATAAATGGACGAGTATGTGTGTATAAGGAAATTACATAAAGTGTAAGTAACATACATACAAGCAAAATTCAATATTCGTATACATTCACAACCATACACTTGATGGAATGTGTATGAGTGTATAAGAGATGGTGGATTGACCTTTGAGGTGAGTTTATAACACACTGGATTAGACAGTAAACTATTGATCGTATACAAATGCTGCGACATATGAAACTTGTAAATAAAACTCAATTGATTTTAACGGTGACAAAATTTACTATTTTTTTTTTATTTTTTATGTTTTTTTGTTGTTTCTTTGTTTGTTTGTTTCATATTTTTATAAAAAAAATCACTTAAAAACTAAAATTTAATGAAATTTTTTGTTAATTAATAAAATAAAGAAAACTATTTACAATAATAACAATGCTCTCGCTAGGAAAATGTGAAAATAAAATAGACTGTAAGCGAGAGCGGACTTAAGAGATAGAGAGAAATTGATAGTTCGATAGTCACTGAGTTGGGGATGTGGTATGAAAATGAAAATTAGCAAAATAATAAGACGAAATTCTAACCTCAAACCATTGGTTGACAATTTTTGAAAATAAAAATATAAAAGGCTAGAATTTGTTTAAAATTTTGCCGAAAAACGGAATAATGAAAAATTTTAAGAAAACTCCAAATCACAATCATTGCAAATTGTGATTTTTTGATTTTCATTGTTCTGGACGAAAAACAACACAGTTTGTTTTTCACAATTAATACAAACATAAAACTCCCAGTTATTTTATAGTGTGTTGCGGAACGTTTTTGTAGTTGTTGCGAAAAAAACGGTATTTTCCAGGTTTGTATTTAGAACATGCCTTCACGTGTTTGATCAATTGACGGGTGGTTGGGTGTTGTTTTTCTTTTTAGCGTATCCGTTTTCAGAGGCGTTTGTTAAATTGGCGCGCGCGTTTGTCTTTTCAATTATTTGGCAGCAATTGTTTGATGATGAATTTGAAATGTAATCTACATTATACTAATAAAAAATAACTAACGGTTGGGCTTAGAATGGCGAACCGTAGCTGCCGCTGGGTCTTGAGGGAGCACCATAGGAACCCGAAGGAGCACTTGGATAACCACCGAAACCACCGCCACCACCACCAGCCTGTGAGCTTTGTTGAGCGAATTGTGCAACTTGTATGGCTTGACGAACGCCTTCTAAATCGATTCCAACAACGCGACCACCGCCGCTTCCGCCAAATGAGGGTGCACCGTATTGAGGTGAGGGAGCACCATACGAACCAGAGGGAGTACCAGGGTAGCCGCCACCGCCGCCACCACCACCCCCACCACCGCCAGATTTGCTTTCTTCTTGCAATAAGATTTGACGTACTTGCTCCAACAATTGAGGATCTACATTTTGGCCTTCATTGGTTTGGAAGCCACCGCTAACAGCTTGGTATCCTCCACCACCGCCACCCAAACCACCACCAAAGCCACCGCCAAAGCCACCTCCAAATCCACCACCGCCACCACCACCACCACCATTGCGCTGATAATTATAACCCGATGGAGGCTCTGCTGCGACCAGTGCTGCCAAAGCAAACACCAAGAACTGCAAAGAGAAAACAAACATTTCTTTATTTAAAAGTAATCCAATACGTCATTATTAACATTTTAGTATTGTTTATAATCCTTGCAGCAAACATCCTGTTTGCTCTTGTCTTTCTTTTTAGATTTAATATTTTGCTCAACTTACCACGGAGAAGGAGTTCATAGCTGTGAGTCTTGTGTGTGGGGGAAAGAAGTAAAAAACTTAAATTAAAAAATAAATTTAGTTGCTTTCAAGTAGGGAACCAACGACTGAATGCCAATGAAAGGCCACAACAGCCCTCTTTATAGTCAGACAATCATCAA
Organism: Phania funesta; assembly: GCA_963932375.1. Lineage (NCBI taxonomy): Eukaryota > Metazoa > Arthropoda > Insecta > Diptera > Tachinidae > Phania > Phania funesta. The sequence goes on along the minus strand of OZ010652.1, from coordinate 93,329,043 downwards.
GTCCAAGCAAAAACAAAACAAAGGCAGACCGATTTGCCACACATATCAGCGAACAACCAAACAAACTGCAAAACTTTAGTACAGTGACAGTTAACAGTGAATCTTACAAATGTTGTTTATGTATGTAGTGGTGCCTCATGATGGCAAACAAGGCTTTAATATGGCTTAAACGTACTAGTTATTTTAGCTTAATATTTTGCCAGCTCATTTTTGGTTTTTGTTTTTAAATTTTGGTTTTGTGTTACGAGTATTTGTTAAGAGGGTCCAATGCGTGCGATATTTGATTTTTATTTTTAGTTTTAGTCATGTTCATCATCTTCTTTACTCTTCGATAATCTCGCCATTGTCAGCAACGTCCACGTGATTATCTTTCTGATGAGCAATAACATTAGAGTTTTTGTAACTTCCACGATTTTCATAATGATGAGGTTAAAATTGTTTTGCACCCTCTGGTCTCCACTCCACACACAACTTCTTGCACAAATCGTTTTTATTAACCAATAAAACAAAACAAAAACTATTTCTTTCATTTTGTTGCTGTTGAAACAGAAAATAAACACCTTTAATGACACAAACATTAAAGAGGAAGTGATTCCGATTTATTGGTTTTTGGTCAAATCAATACATGATTTAACAAACGTGAATAAAAGATTTGCTAAGTAGGACTGCATAATTGACAACTAAACTCTGACCCATCAATCAAATATTTAAAATTATTTCCTTAAAGATTAAAAATTATCACATCAATAATATCAGAAATTGTATTCCTCTTTTTTTACTTATATTCGAGAATTTCAAATTCGAATGCAATATTATGCAACTTGCTGCAAGTTGTTGGGTGCATTGGCACCTGTGTAACAGAGTTTCCCACAAAGTTTTTCGTTTTTTTTATTTGAATTAAATTTGTTCTTTCCTTCTATGGGTTTTGAATACTTAAAATTAGAAACTATGCTTTTAAATAATGACTACGAAGATTAAAAGTTTTGGGACGAAGGACAGTGGTAAAGATATGAATGGACGGCCTACAATGGCAAAAACGCGTAGGGAAAGGCAGACTTGTCTTAAATTCGCCCATGTTCTCGACGAAAAATCGCAAAGAATGCAGTGTTAAAGCAAGCATTTGCACTGTTCGTCGTATTTTAAGGTCGTGTCCATTCATAGTTTGTTGAAAACCAGCACTCAATGACAATCATAAAGCTCACCGTATCCAATTTGCGAAGAATACAATGACATGGTCGGATGAGTGGTTCAAAGTTTTCGAGGAAAAACGGTTTATTATCGATGGACCAGTCGGATACAACTTTTATTTTCACGAAGTCTATTGTTATTACCAGCAATTGTCTACGGCTTATATATCCCATGGCATTCACATTTAACATATGTCTGCCCGCGGTCCTAAGTCATATTCATTTACACACAATGTGCGCTACCTTCAGACACAGTCAGCAACTATGATCTTCTTCAATGTTCATCTTGGCTAGATGATACTTGAAGTTTCTATGACGTGACACTAGAGCAGTTATCTAGTTTAAGGTACCCCTATTAGATCTAAGCACCTTACTGGCCTTCCAGCCGAGGGGCTCTTTGAGCACCATTCCAGCCTAGTTTGGAGAACACGTTCATTTCCCTCATGCGTTTTATAAATGACTAATTGTCCAGTGCAATGAGAACCTTACTTCCATGCACCTGACTTTCTAGCAGGTGATCCAACACATGATACAATTCTGTCTTTTAAACAGCCACAAACCGCCACATCCATAAGAGAACCCTCAGTAAAAATGTCGTTCATTATGCACTCAATGCGTATAACGCTTTTCTGAATAGGTCCTGAATACTCTTATTCCCGCTGTTCGGCCAAAAGCTATGGCATAAGATTCAGAATACTCTTCCACCTAAGGTATTCGCAAGACCTTGCACCCTCTGGCCTCATTCTCTTACCGGAGCTGAAAATGCGAAAGCTTCACTGCTATGAACTAAAGTGCTGCCACGTTTGGGAAAAGTGCTGAGACAAGTTTATTATATCTAAAAGCTGAATAAATAAATAACTTTAAAGGAATTCGAAAATCGCGATATTTTTTTTAACCAGCTCATTTATAAAGACCCTATTAAAATTCTTCCAATATGATTTAACATATTTTAGTTTTCATATTCAGCTCAAAATTAAAACTCACATGCTTTTTTAGATCAGAAAGCTTCTCTTACAATAATACTCTCACACTTTCACTGCGTGACTTCTAAAGTTTCAAAGAATAACTATTTGCGAAACTCTGGAGTTTTTTCCCGGCAATGATTACAATAATTTGGCATGTGTTTGTATATAAATTTTTTTATTATCAACGGGTGCGAGTATCGTTAGGTAGCATCTGCCCCAGAGCCTAATTGTACTCGCAATACTGCATCTTCAAGTAAAAGCAGTTTTTTCACATAAACTCACAAACAGTTTACGTCTCCTCTGTAAATATGTAAATTTATATGTACAACTTCGTATGTTTGATTTTAGTTATGTAAAAGATTATTTAGTAGATACGATTATTAGTATGACAGGAAAGCAATTTCTGATATTGTCATCATCACTGTAAGTGTCTAAGTGTTGCATTTTGAAAAAGTAATAATTTCCCAAATATACGACTACGTTGGCGTTAAATTTGTAGGAATATTTTACAGCTCGCTGCCTGTCAAAAATTAAAAAAGTATTCATTATTTACGTTCATATTCCTTGATTTCAATTAATTAAAACGCCAAAATGAGCAGATGTAATAACAAACATGGCTGCCTGACCCCCATATTTTGAACTGTTGTAGGCATAATTATTGACATAATGAAATGGCAAAATATTGCCGCAAAAGCGCAAGTGTCAATTGATAGACAAATACAACTACTCGTACGAAAGAAGTTTCTAATTGAATATTTTGGGGAGATTATGCGATTATCTAATGTCGTTTTCGTTTCTTGAGTAAAATGTTACCTTGTTAAAGGGTACATGCTTAACTCACCCTACAAAAGGAATACAAATTTTACATCTTTTCTGAGTAAGAAAACATCATAAGTGTTAGCAAAATATTTTTTATCTTTAGCGAATTTGAATGCAAGTTTCAGGTAAAGATTATAATATTAATACTGTAGAAAATAAGGTGAAGTAAATGTAAGTTATTTAATGGCGACGATTACGATAAAATGGCGTTTAAGATTGTCGCACGCACAACTAATATGATTTGCAGAATTTAATTTTATGTAGACGTAATTTAAATGAAACTATTCGGCATAGGGAAAAAACAGGGATGAACATTTTTTTAAGTAATTTAATAAAACGAAGTTCTTTCGTTAGATCAGAGTTGTATTTTAAGGTACACATTTGCAACTATATGTATAGAAAAAGTAAAGTAAAATATTATTCACTATTCTACTCGATTCTGCTTTGTGGTATAGTCTAAACGTGAAAAAAATAGAACCGATTTTTGATCTCTTTTTTTTAACTGTTCGTATTTTTTACATGTTGCATCTGCAAATTCTAATCAAAAATATTATAATCTAAATATGGCATTAGTGCTGTTGCATTGTGCATGTGTAGGCAGAGATGCATTTATAAGTAGGGCTAGTGGCTTGCCACAGATTCAATATCAACTTAAACAGGTTACAAAGTCAGTAATTTTTTTTATTAACACCAAAATTAAAAAAATAATAATTCTGATCAAAGTCACTTTTTAGAAAACTCTAGAACAAAATGTTGCTTAATCGGTTAAATGAAATGGTCTACTAGAATTACTAAGTCGCCGGCGCCGTTTGGATCTGGGATTGTATGACAGACATTTTTTTAATTCTCTTTTGAACTTACCTAAACCTTTTACATTTGATACATTAATGTGCATACAGAAATTTTGTTCTTTTTTAACTAATTTTCCCGATTTAAAATGCACCGTTCACATACTCAAATGAGAGTTACAAAGAAAAACGATATGAAGCAATAAGAGTAAAATTAAGAAAAATAAAGACCCAAAAAAAGTCTAGTGCAGAAAGTCGTGTACTACACGGGCAAAATTACCATATGTGGGAATGAATCCACTAACTGTTATTATTCGGTGCAGATTGTTAAATGGCACTGTCATTTGTCCTTACTTCTTTTAAAATATCCGTCATCATCACCGTCACCGGATATCACTACAAATGTATAATAACCAATGTCTTTTAACCCGCAAGTCTGAGACTAATGTCGCCATATTCAATGAGTAGAAGATGATCTTGCGACAACCTACCACTGCCTCTACCACAACACCCATTCAATTATAGCACGTATAGCCTGCTCACCCATAGTTTCAAAATAGCAAGAGAATGTCCTTTAACCAAGGTGAGTAAGTTTTCCGCAAACGTGCTCACAATTCAAGAACGGATGAGCTGCCTCTGCAGATATACATCATATTATTACAATTTAAATGGATCGCAAAGGGACCCCTGCGGATAAGCTCTAGTGTCATCCCCCCAAACAGTGTTGATAATATCTATCACGTTAGATTTTTTCTCATGGACGTAGCTCTCCCATAGGGCCGACTTGGGAATATATTTGACAGTCAACTCGTTATCCCAAACATACACCCATGTATCTTCATTCACCCTACATTCCCTATCTCCTCCAATCATCATTTTATTTCGACTACAGTGATACAAAAAACAACGCGCCAGACATTTAAAATGTTGGTATTTAAATTTGGCAATATAAAAAAGTTTGTAAAATTATCTGGATTATTTCTTGTATTAATAGAAATCTAAAAATATTTTTTCTCTTATGACTTTTGTATAAATTCTAATAAACTTCAATGCAATGATTATTGTTTTTTATGTTTGGTAATTTCGTAGTTTCTAATTAGTTTTAACTATAACAAAAACAAACAAATTTTCATATTTTAAGTTTTAAATTTAAAATGCTATTAATGTATTTATGTATTTATCATGAATATGTATATGTGAATGTGTATATAAATTAAAAAAAACATAAAACTTAAGCAGAGTAATTTTAATATGACCTGAAGCGTAAATGTGTTAATAGCCCAACTGAAAGTAATACAGCAGATAGCAAACTTTCAATCTGAGAAATATTAAATCTGCTAAAGATTAAGTTTAAAAGCCCCCCAAACTATTGCGATTAATAATTATTAAATATAAAAATTAATTAAATCGTATTTATTGTATTGCACAATAATATTATATTGGATATTTGTTGTTAGTAATTTTCATGTAAATGTAAATGTAGTTAATAAATACAACTGCATTTCATATGTTTTTGAAATGTTGTATTGACACCTTGCGTGGAACTTTGCAATTTGTTTGATTAATCTGTCTTGAAATAACTTGAACTGCCTTAATTTTTATGTATAATTGTAAAACTGCAAACTATTTATAGAATTTCTAATGATATATAAATAATTATTTATCATCAGCTCTTTATCTAACATTTGCTGTGGAACGCTATTGGGCTCTTCGAACGTAAATGTGAAATACAGCATTTCCTGCTAACACATGAAATGGACATATTTTTATGTTAGTCTCCGAAATATACTTCACTCTAAAAAACTGCTTTACAGTGAAATGCTTTAATGAAATACCCGAGTGGAAGGTGATGTGCATAACCATATTTGCACCAAATGGACCAGAAAAGAATATACTAGCTTTTAACGAAATAAAAGAAACTTTTTACTTTTTACGGCCGAAATTTTTGGATAGAAACTTGGCCTAATTTTCTCATTTATGTTTTTATGCGGATGTATATAACCGTATTTTAGAAGGATTTGTCCTTGTCACGGTGATCTTCAGCGAACTGCAATCTAATTTTATTCTCTGATCCAATAAACGTCTTGTCTAGATTTTTCATTTTACTAAAACTCCCTAAAATGAAATACATTTCAATGACGTTTCTAAAACAGTCCCGCCACGCCCGTAAATACAGCACAATGAGGTTTTGTTCACTCTGCCGCCATTTTAGGTCCGATCGCTATATTTTTAATGGCTGTTAATGGCTTGAAAACGGTTTGAATTAGCTGCTTTTGGTTTCTAAATCAGACGTCAAATCCTATATACAACATGTGATATCTCGGATTCTTCTTTCTAAAAACAATGTTTTTGCAATCCTAGCCATCTTAAAACTATGAAAACCTGGCTCTTAAAATATTAATTTTTTGCCACTCCCAAAATGCCGGCCCGCCCCATTCTTTAAATTTTTGATATTACTTTGAAATTTTGGTTCCTTCTCTCTTGAGGAGGTTTGCGATATGCGATTTTTGAAAAGACAAGCAATTTCTACATAAATTCAGCTTTTAATATTTTAACCTCTGTTCGCTAAATTTAACAATACGCTGATTTGAAAAGCATATACATATATGAGTTTCAGGGGTGGCTTGGTAGCTGATGTTTACACACAAATCTCGAGGGGAGAGTAGGTTAGTTTAAGGGAAGGGACACTTCCGTAGGCATAAATTTTAGCCAGTACTTTGTCAGCATTGGTCTAGTCACGCTTCTGTAGAGCCAGTGTGACATGTTCGGATTGAGACCCTATTTTGAGCCCATGGCTCCCCTGCATAGCGACCAATATATGTAGGATTTCCTTCTCAATTTCCGGTCCAATATTTTTTCTAAGTATTTAATTTTATCGGTTGAACTAATTCGTGTTCCTAGAAAACTGACGTATTTCTGCCTTATTCGAGTTTAATTCAACCCCCTTGATTATGCTGAGTTGTATGCTATATATAGGGCTTTTTCAGCTCTTCTGCATAACCGATTTGGATTTTTTCCCCTCAGAAGTATTAAACAGCATCTGCATAACAGACGGGTAGAAATTCATCATCGCTTAAAGCCCTTAGTAGACTGCGTATTGTGGTTACCCACATTAGGGGTGATAAAATGCACCCCTGTGGAGTTGCGCGTTCCACCCTGTCTCTGACATTTATTTTATAGGAACCGCTATTAATCCACATATTTCTTAGCATATGCCTGATCCAGTCTCTTAATGCTAGAGGTGAGAATATATAATTGAGTATATGATCCATATATCTGAAATAGTATATCTGGGGCTTAAGGTGTTTTTCGACTACTACCCAATAATCACGGATATGGTTTATGAGACATTTGTAGTCTCAGACACCACCAGTATATTAAAGGAAGGGAATTCAGAAACCATAAAATGTAGATTCAGCGGAATTCATAATGAGACATCTGAGCATGCGCTCTGCGAATGCCCAGCTTTGGGTTTCTGCTCATCAAGTTTTCTTGCTGACCTTTAATGACAATTCACTCTAATTGTCACCTAAACCTGTTCGGCCTCAATAATAATAATAATAATAAAAATAATAGAGTGATTATTTGACCCATCATATTCATCCAGAACGCCCTAAAATTAATTTCCTCATTTTGGCTGCGCTACGTTTATTTCAACTTTCATTAGTACGAGTACGAGACGAACACTCCTGCCAAATGTAACTCGAAACAACACACTAATCGTCGTACTAAAGTCAAGTCGAATTTGGCATAAAGATTAAAAGTTGCAAAAATTAAAGAAAGAAAATCCTTCAAGGGAATTACCGACATACAAATGTCTTGAATCAAAAAGATAAAATAACAGTCGCATAATTTTTTTCATTATAAAAGATCTTCATGTTTCTTAGGTTTAAATAAAATATTAAACATCTTACATTTGTCTTGTAATTTTATAAAGGGTGTCCCAATAAGAGCAGGTCGATGTTGAAATTGAATAAAACCGTTAGGAATGAGGCATTAACGAAACTCTTTTTTTTTATTTGAAAACCCCCATTCAATAATTTTACTCATTATTATTTTTTATTATTTCAAGGCCCTCTGCGCCACGATTTTTATCTTTTACTGGTAGAGATTTTGGCTACGAATAAAGCCGATTGTCTTGTTCAGCGAGAGACCATACAGGTGGACATGTCAAGTAACTCTACTCTACGAGCTGGCCAATCACAGAGCACATTCTCAAATGTTTCATTATTCAGGTCGCAAAATCTACATTTGATAATCTCTGAGTTCCATAGCTTACCGCAATAGCAAGAGCTATGTTGACTTCAAGAGTGACGATCGTTTGCACCCTGTCAATATAGAACTGCCAATTTAGTAGTAAATTAACAATAAATTTACAAAAATTATTGCTAGCGGATAAGCTAGTCTCTATGGGCATTTCGTTGGTTCCGCAAGTCAGCTCATCAGGAAACCTTCACCAAAATTTTAAGAAAAACTATAAATATTGTATCTAATGGCTGCAATTTCACAAACCAAATGAGAAGTGTAGTTATAAAAGGCGCCTTTAAATTATATTTGCTATATTCCCAAACAGTATGTTTGAAATTGGTTAACATTGATCTGTAGCACTCGCGATTATTGCTGATGGCCTCACTAACGTCATTTTCGAAGAAATAACCTAAAATCCGCACTGAACAGTAGACTTTTGAAGTTGCCACCTCCTAACCCTCGTGTGAGTTGGCATCAGTTTGGCTTGATAGCATGTCTCTTTGCTGACGATGGTTTTTCGTCCAAAACTAGGGTCCTCTATTAAATGTTCACTTAGACGATATCGTGATTTGCAATCAGTGACTGAATAATAAATATCAGATTTGATGGCCGCCACAGATTGTCAACATCAACCTGCCCTCTTTGCAAACCCTTCTAAATCATGCACAATGTCATTTACAAAGATGTGGAAGACCTTTGCCATTTATGATGCGGACAAGTTTATGATGCAAAACGAAGGAATTTAAGGGCGAGGTTGTTTGTGCACATTTCAGTTCTCTTTATTATTTGTGGTTGTTGTTCGTTGTTGTTGTTTTGATTGTGGAAACAATATGTTCAAGGACTTCCAGATGTTTAAAATGTTTCAAGTTGCTTTATGTTAATCTTTTCGAAAATAATAACTTTAAGCATGAACTTGCCACTTGAGATCAATGACAGTTTCATGACTTGAAATCATTCGCTTTTTAACTATATTCCTTAAACTCTCAGTTAAGATGCTTTGTTAATGCAGGAAGAGTACAGCCTTCACGTAGAACCACTCTTGCCAGATTTAATGATTTTTGGAAATAAAAAATTAAAATTTTTTTAATTACTACAGACGACTACTGTATTGGGTCCCCTTTCAACCGCTTGTTACTCAGTGAATTGTGGCAGTGGTCTGTAAACCGCAAATTCGCTAGCCTTAAGGCTGATATTCTCCCGGCATTCATATTTGTTATCAGTCTACCTGTGCTTGTGACTTTAACGCCAGCCATTGCTATGCATTTACACAATTGCGCATCCTCTTACAGAAGCAGCTTACAGATATATTCCTAAATTTTCATGTCTCTATAGGGTGACCGGATAGGAACGATAGAAAAATAAAACAACATCGATGTGAGATATCAAATTGATTCTGACTTTATTTTTAACCCACGCGTATGTCATTATAAATGAAATAGTACACCATTCAAATGGTTTTTGGCCGAAATGTGAAATTTCGTCCGGCTAAATTTTCAGCATTAGCACAATCTTATACAGATTTTGGCGCAAATCCAATCGCAAAAAAAACCGGGTAGACTTTCTGGCGATGATCAATTCAGCTGATCGTCGCCGATTTCATATTCCTAGAATTTCTCTGATTTCCGTCAATGATGCCCTCGCGATGCAACTAACGTTGCGTATTAAGAACTAAGACAGACTTTCGATAATATTTTTTTAATAATTTCCGCTCGCTCGGCAGACGTAAAGCTATGCATTCAGGAATGATAAACCCTAATGGATATCTTAACAGCTGGTTGGCATTTGACAGCATCTGAAATAAAACAATTGGAAAAACAATCATTACTATTTGGTGCTCCTCTAGTCCTCTAGTTTCCGTGTACTGTTACTTTCACTATATCCGAAAATATTTGCATAATTTTATTTCCATAATTTCAATGGGTTGGAAGTTTCCAGTATTTTCAACCTTCAACCTCTTTTCGCATTGATTCATTATTTTGGGTTTCCGTTGTACGAGTAGTAACTGACGTCTTCTAACGTACATATTTAGTTAGAAGCAGCAAGATTCAGAGATCCCTTGCAAGTTGTCATCGACGGGCTTTCTTCTGTCTAGCGAAGAAGACAAACATCCATCTTTCATGAGTTCCTTGTTACTCAGGTAAGTCTATATTAAAACTGCAGCTCGACAAGTATACAAAGTCTCCCGACCTTACGTCTTTGGAGGACGTTTTTCCACTATGGATTAGAAAATTTTTTCTTACTTTTCTTTTACTTTTCTCCGGCCAATGTATTTAATCAGCGCCTGCTTCTTGTTGCCCAACTTCTGGCAGAATCCACCGCTACTGTGCCACTGTAAGCGGATGACCAGTTGAGGAGTCCAGTAACGTAGACCTTTAAATAGTTGTACTGCAAACAAATCCCTAACAGAAATCGAACCCACTGAGAGGCTAGCACGTTACCAATTAGACAAAATAAATTAAAAAGTGACGTCGATAAAAATTTAGTTTCCACATAGTTAAAAGTTTATCATGCAAATTCAAAACCATTTATTCTCGAAGTATGTTCGAGATGTATTTTCAATTTATTATTTATTTAAAAAATTGATGCAACAAGTGAAAACTATTTAATTCTTAATTTTATATTCCGACAGACTGATTTTATATAGATTTTTGAATCGAATTTCGCTTATCCCTTGTCAAGTTTGGTTTGGAGATATTATTCGTTCGGAGAAATTAACAAAACAGAAGGTAGAACGGGAATACGTAGAAACCTCAGAAGTGAATATGACATTGTAAGTGGTACATAGCCGATACCGGTTTGTTTCCAAACTAAACTTGACAAGGGATAACGTAAATTCGTTCCAGAATTCGTGAACCAAACTATTTAAGTTTGTTAGTTCGAGAAAGCAAAAATAATTCGAAATTGAAAAAGGAGAAATTTATGGCCCAAAATTTTAATATGTTCAAAATTTCGAATTGTCATAATCAACTCTTAAAGATCACGAAAAATTGCTAAATTTCGGACATTTTTATCAGCAACAATTGTTTTCAGATAGATGCGCGCGCAAGCGAATTTAACTTTTTTTCGAAATAAAAAATGTACGAATTTTTCATCGCAAAAAGAACTGTTTCTCTACACAAAAAGAGCGCGAATGATTTCGTGTAATATACGCACTGTATGCACTAGGCCTGAAGATGACCTGGCGGACTACCGTGTGCCTTTATAGTGCAGAGTAAAAGGAAATGAGCTTAACAGGTATGTTTTGAAAAACTTCCTAAAATGATATTTTCTATGACTGAGTGAACCAGAATTCTGTCCGACTTTTTCCCGATTAAATCGTACGACTTTGTAGGATATTGAATCGCGAAGTTAATTGCTTGCTTGGTGTTATCCTACAGTCTGCAAACGTATGTTTTTTTGCTTTTGCATTTTGTATTATAATTAAGATAAAGATAACCCAACTTTTGATTTATAATATTTCTTTAAATGTCTGAAATTAGGTTACGTGCAAGACTACTGCATCACAATGCCAACGGCATGTGTAAAACACCCGCCAAACCAATAGATGGCTTAACCCCGACAACAAGAAAAACACCAACTGCAACAACAATAACAGTTGCAATAGGTGCAGGAAATCATATTCATGCTCATCTAAAAATTGTTGCACTGCCCGTCCGTTTACCAAAAGAAAAAAAACCTGGACTCAAAAGATTTCGGATGGAAAAACCATCAACGTTGACTGCAAGAAGTAATAGCGATGAGTTTGCAGTTCATGTTCATAGCAAAACTGATTACAACAACAAACAGCGCAGTAAAAACAGAAAATTAAAAACAATTACGTAATGTCCTCATAGCTGGTAGCTTTTGTCTTTTCACAATTTTTCCTGCCTTTTGGGAGAAAATCTACAGTCGCAAAGATATTGAAAAGCCAACTGAACTAAACACATTGCTAAAAGGCAAGAAACCCAGAAAAAAAATAAATAAATTGTTAATACTAGTAACTTTGAAATCTTCACCTAAACCAAAATGCAGACCCAACGGAGCACATTTCCTTGTTACTTTTGCACTCTAACATGTTTAGCAGACGCTCGGCAGCTACAGATGCACAGACACACATTGTCGAAAAAAGTCAGAAACAAGTTTCGGCACACAGTGCATCTTCAAACTTTAAGTTAAAATTCAAAATAAAAACAAACATTGGCTTAAGCCGACATTTAACAGCCACGCGATGTGGTCCCATAGTGCATGTATATTTGCACAATATTGGGTTTTTAATTTTTACGCGATTGAACGTGAATAGTTAAAATCACGTTGTATTTCGAGAAATATTGGAGAGACGCAAAGTGCAAGATGTCAAAATCGCTTTGTAAAGTTGACTGGACCTTAAAAAAATATCCGAAAATCTTCAATAAAATTGCAACGATTCATTAGTTCATCATTGTTCATTTCATTTCCTTAAGCTGAGGAAAGTTCGCAAATTTGTTCGCGTCGAAAAATGTGTTCTTGGTCTTCTGTGTGGAGAATACGTGTAGATGTTCTTGTTCAGTTTGAGCATAATTTTTTGTTTGTCATTGAGAGAGTGTCCTTGTTCTCAGCATAGTTTATGTGTTTTATATTGGCTGTGCTTATTTGTTCGGACAATTTTGTTTTATCACGAACAGACCATCAACAGCGACAGTCTTCACGATCCAAATCCCTGTGCGAACAGCAATCAGTAAGTAGAAAGAAGAGATCTATGGATAGTCAAGACGACATGCTAAGTAAACTCCACCTGGGTTGTATTTAAGTAACCAGTGCTGTCAACATGGTACACCTTAAACAAAATTAATCGATTATTTTTACTGGATTAATTGCAATTAAAATTACTTGGTTCGATTAATCGATTCATATTTTGTTTTTTTTTTTGCCTTTATTAGCTATGATATCAGCGCTAAATGGAGGCATACACCTTTCATTATAGGCATGCTGTAGTGCATCTTACACAAAAATAATTTCAGCATGTAGAACTTTTTAATGGCCACAGGTCCCAGTTTCAAAAACCTTCAATTATCCTCTTACAAATACAATATTCTCAATAGCTTCTTTGAAGACTTAATTTTTTAGGCATGAGGGAGCATTTTTAAAAAAGCTTCCAAGTTGTCGCCAGCTTAATGAGAAACTAATATGACGCTCCTAATTTTATCATGATGGTACAAAAATTGCAAATAACGAGAAAGAAAGAAGAAAATACATACATACAGTTTTGCGTTGAGTGTAGCAGCGTCAATAAAAGGTTTTATTTTTACTTCAGTCACTTTACATAAGACACTTGTGACTCCAAAACAACAATAAAATCATCATTTGATCGTCATACGATGTGGACAACGAGTTTATGTTACATGTTTTTATTTTCTTTTCTTTAGTCTTGTATTTTACCATTGCCATTTCATTGCGACTGCCAAACGCAATGGTTGGTACCTGAGTTACAATATTTGTTTGTAGTTTTTCGTTTTCTTATTTTCAGACAATGGCACTTAACACATTCGAAAACTAAAAATTCATGGGAAAATTTGCTGGTCTGATAATTGAGACCAATTTGCTTAAGACAAGAGTTACAAAAATCAACATAATTTGAATTTTAATTAATTTATTCGCAGTTGGAGAATTTTTCATTAGCATATTTCCTGCACATCATATATGTAGTAATGATATGTGCAGGTGTTACATAAATACATACATACATGCATATCTATGAACATATTAGTAATTATGCAACACTGTTGGTCGTCAGCTAGCATGCACAAAGATAGCTTTGCCGTAAATGAGTGCACTGTCAGAAGTTCTGACATATACCTTCACATGGTGGCGGGCGGTGAGAGGTTCCTGTCTCTGCAAGGAATCGGGCTAAATAAGTCGAGCGGAGAGAAGTTAAAACTCTCGTATAAAAACGCCCCAAACCAACGGTGGAACAGTATACGCCAGGGATGCGTGACCAAGAGCGTGTTTGGTCTTAAGTATGCGAACTCTGGATACCAGTCGATCTCCAGTTTCATTACAGACTTACCCGTGCATATAGAGCTCTGTGTGGGTGGACATCTTTTTCTCCATTAGAGGGAAAAATCAGGAAGCCTCGCAATTTAAACCTCGGGTTTTAATTGCCCAAACTTCCAAGGCATTACACCGTGAGATTCCAACAGGGATGGGCAATAAATCCTCGCACGAGGTGGAGAGGTTAATCTCTGTAGGAATTTCGGTGTTTATTGGCCAATAGATGTATTCTGAAGAGGTGGACAAGAAAACCTCGCAAGGGATGGACGAAACAGCTTCTAAAGATACTCCTGAGGAAGAGCCCGAGACGGTAGCACACATTGTGTGAATGTCCAGCAGGGGCTAGCATAAGACTTAGGACCACGGGCAGACACTTGTTAAGTATAAATGCCATGATGGACCTAAGCCTTAAACAAATGCTAGCAATTACTACGGGATGAGGAAGAAGGTTGACTGTCTAAAATCTCTGCTGTCGAGAGTAAAGGCTAGTGGTAGCATTCGTCTTGATTGATAGTAAGGTAAATTACAAGTCGGTTGCCTGAAATCAATTCGAGGAAAGAAGGGCGTTGAAAAGGGATCCATAATGTTAGCGGTCTGCTTTGATATCCACCTTTATCCACTCTAATCCTTTTAAAAGACTTGTAGGAAGTAAAACCGGTTTTGGACAGACTCCAGAGGTGATAAATACAATAAACGTTTTAATAAATAACACAGGTCAACAACCAAATTTTGTTTGTACGACATGGGGTTTCTTAGTTAATTTGGATATATATATATATATATATATATATATATATATATATATATATAAGACCACGGGTAGACACTTGTTAAATGTGAACGCCATGGTGGACTTAAGCCTTAGACAAATGCTAAGAAGATCGACAGTCTGAAATCACTATTATCGATAGAAAAGGCTAATGGTAGCACGAGACTTGCCTTTTTTAAAAATAAAATAATTTGCAAGCCGCATCAAAAAAATCTTGATTGCTGTAACCTAGCTAGTGCATGGAGTGATGGTGGTTGTGGCATGTGGGAGACTGACTGTATTAAGACAATGCATTATGACATTATCGATACATATTAAGATTTGTTTAGTAAATCTATATCTACAAGCAATGCCAATCAACAAAGGAAATCTAAGCCTTCCTAACTACATTTAACATTGAGACAAAATTATTACACCGAAATACCGAAAACACGCGATTGACCGAATGCATGTTGTGGGTTAATTTAATTATTCGGTATTTTAAATAGAAGACAAAATTCCAAATAAAAGCGAAAAAGGAGTTGGCAAGCTGAAGCGAGGGATTGAGGCAAACATGTGCTGGGAATACTTCTGTGTAATTGTTATCTTTTTGCCTCAATTATGATCGCAATCACGTAGAGCAGTAGGTCAGTGTGTCTTCATTAGGCGGTAACGAACCAACATTCATTTATACATAATCGATTTTTACAAAATGTTTACAAATGTTTTTTGTTTCTATTTCTGAAAGTAATTGACAAATTTGTATTTTTCATGTTTTTTCGTATTTTAATATGTTTTACGATAAAATCGTGTTTAATTTTAGTCTAAATTCTTATAATGCGTAAAAAAACACTAAAAATTTGTATTTAAATCAGACTTTCATTGTTCAAGATATTCAACATTGTTCACAAACTTGACTCATAGTGCGATATATAAAATAAAATTAGTTAAAACATTAATGCACATCAATGCAATATTTGCTAGAGCTCGATGTACTCTTAGACATTTACCATGACTGCAGCTCCGTTCGGACAATAATTAACATTTCCATCGAACTTAATACCTACAGGGTGATATTTCTTAAATAAAATGTTGCCCTGTTAAAGAGAGCATGCTTGACAGGCCTTTATTATTTGGGATTTTATACAGATTATAAAAGGTAATGAATTCCTTCATTTTTAACAGTGAAATTAAAAAAAACAACACCTTCAGTGGTCGTAAACATATTTTGAGTGTAAGAAAAAGGCAAAAAATGTTGAATTTTTTCTAGAAACGAAAACACCATGCAATAAAAACAAATGTTATTAGGAGCTAATTTTTTGTCATTATTGTTTAGAAATTATGCTCTGCCATTTGGGCAGCATGGCTGACGCCTACAGAGCGTACTCTATTAGCCTTAACTTCACATACTCTTCGAATAAAAACAGGCTTTATCGGTAATAAACAATATTCCAGTTGATAAATTGGTTTTGGTTTATTATCTTTATATCTACTTTACTTATTCCTAGAAAATTTAATCCGATGGCATAAAATCACACCAATGCCATCCAACTGTAAAAATATTTAGTAAGGTTTGCCATTTCATGAAAAATGAAAACAAAAAGCAACATCGTCTACAAGCTATAATGACGTCATCAATGTTCTATGGACTGGGGCTTATCTTGAAAAAATTTTTCGAGAAAACTGACGCTTGCTCATCATGAGGTGCGAGTAATTCCATGTAACCATAAAAAAAGTTTTCTAAAGACAGCAAATGATACGACTAGGAAGGACAAGTTTTTCGACATTCACTGAAGTTTTAAAGCTGTGTACCAGCTAGAGTTGTGGTAGCAGTTTTAAAAGAATTACAAAACAACACACAATTCATTTTGGTGTGTCACACACAACAATAGATAATGGCTTGTTGTTTTTGTAATTGTTGAAATAATCTCTCAATTGAATAAACTAATTCGTGACCAGCTCAGCTCTAGTGCCAGATCACAGGACTTTAGGCCCTTAAAGAGCTGTATTATATACGAATACTTTTGTCTAAAATCTTAACATGGTCGAATAACACAATTCCAGTTGCGGCTATAGCCGAAATATATTCCTTTGAATACAACACACATTCGGCTTTGTAAACTGATATGTATTCAAAAACTTAAAATTCTTATACAATTTTCAGGACCGTGGGTCAGATTAAAAACGAGAAATTATAGAAAGGCAAAATTACATGAATTTTCATTGAAAAAATATTTTATAATTTCAACTGCTCATGTCAAACTCTTTGAATAAGAAAAATAATAAACGGCAATTCTAGTTGAGCATCGTCTCATGCCTGCCGTACGGGCCGAAGTTACGCGACGTGAATTTCTTCGCTAGTTCGGTCATCATCGTGACTTCAGTGTGCAGGCAATACGTCGCACTGTGAAAAACTAAAGTCTTTTGGACCCTAAGCCACCAACCAGGCAGAAATTGGTGTGTTGGCTTCGGGCCTGCAACCGTATAAAATTATGCTGACACAGGAATTTAAGCCAGACGCTAATAGACAACGCCGTGAGTTCACTAAATCGGCGCTGGAAATGTTGCCCGGAGATCCGAATCGGCGCTGCGCCAACCGAGCCGTGGCGACCATTTAAATGATGTGCTATTCCATACATGATGACTAAGTAAACTCAGAATTAATTTCATATCACACAACGTTGTGGTTTTATTTAAACTTCTTTTGCTGCAGTTCTTATTTGATGAATTTATATAAACACTATGGCACTATTAATATTAAGCTGCGAATTTATTCAAAATTTCTGATTTCAGCAGGGTTACTGTGTAGTTTGATTCGAAAAAAAACAATGCGAATTTGTATAACGAGGCAACGCATGGTCCTACTTGATATCAAAGAGTGGTCCCATTTCTTAGACATTTCTAGAAAACATTAGACTAATAGCCAAAACATTAGTACGATATATGCCCAAGTGTAATAAATTTGCTTAACTTTGAATTCTTTTCCCTCTCTATAATTTAAACAGTTTAAGGACACATTAGGTCGACCATTACTTACTCCACCTTCTTGTTTATCACTCTTTCATTGAGCTTAAACTGTAATGTCATAAATTAAGAGCTACAGAGAAGTGAGCATTTCGACAGTAGGATTAAATAATTTCCTAAATTTATTTATAAATTTTATTTTATTTATAAACATTTCGTGGGTTTATTTTAAAGGTGAAATGGTAAAAATAAAGTTTTATTCCAGACGTTGATACTTACTGCAGACAGTTATTTACCTTTTCCCTTGTTTTATTTATTTGTGGCTTTAATTCTTCTCTCTACAAATCATGATGTGCAAATTTAATTTACACAGCACAAGTTTATAAACATGATGGCAGCCACAGTTGCAACTGATATCGGTTGCTTCCTCCTCCAAAACCAAAGATGAACAAAAGAAAACAAAAACAACATTTTTTAAGCCGTAACAACCTGCTGATGAAGTTTTTTAATTTAAAACCTGTTGTGAAGAAAAGAAGATCTTTTATCTGCTGTCATAAAACCTGGCCGGCCATACGGGTAAAAGCAGCAACAAAAAAAGGAATTTTTCTCCTTTTAACTCGTGTTTTTTGTTTTGTAATTTTGAAATCCCTGCAAGATTGCTTATTTACACAATGTTAGAAAAATTATTGCATAAAGAAGTGATTTGCTAAAAGAGTCTTCATTTAATGCAAGTAAAGTAGTTTTCACTTAATTGAGTCAAGCTTAGTTGATGCGAAAAAGCAAGTTAAATCAAATTTTTTCTAATGTAAAGTAACGCAGGTATATTTCCGATTAATTGTGTTCCGTTTAATTGAGTTATTCTTTTAATTGACTCATGAAATTAAAACCGTTTTTAGGAATCACACACAGAAATTCTGGTTAATTGTAATTAAATTTATTTTATATGAATAAAAATATTTTCGTTTTGGTTTACAATAAAAACCCAAATTTGCTTAAAACCACATAAAAATATTTACACAAGTAGAATTTAAATAAAAGTACGTTTTGTAAATTAAACAATAGTCAATAGAATAGCTTTTCCCAAAAAAAATAAATATTAAAAAAAAAAGGTTTTTTAAACAAATGCACATACGAGTATATGGCAACTCTTAAAATCATATGTTTTTTGATAAAAGACGAACATTTTATTCAGTAGTTTACGGATAATGAGGGTAAAGCCGTGCACACACTTATCATTTGTACGAACCAATTCCCCACACACGTCAAACAAATCACATTAAACTGAAATGTCAACAAGTTAACATGAATTGCTAGACGGATGACGTAATTGCTCTTTTGATTTTAATTACAGGTGTAGGCAATAAGAAAAGATAAAGCAAGTGGACATTTTGCTGGCTTTTTTCTTTTAAAATTTCAATAAATTCTATTAAAAATTGCTTGCTACCTTTATTTCCCAGGCATTTCATAAAGTCTGGCATGATGGCATACTTACGAAAATAACTCGAGTTCTACCTGAAAACTCCCACAAACTTCTGAAGAGCTATTTAACAAATAGAACGTTTAAGGTAAGGTCAAAGGATCAATTTTCTTAAAAAGGGGAAATCTCTGCAGGGGTCCCTCAAGGTAGTATACTAGGGCCGCTATTATATCTCATCCATACGGCCCAAATACAAAACACTGCATTTATAAATGTTAATAATGATCCGAAGGTTGCATCTCAATAACTTCAATCCCACATTTATGAGCTAGAGGACTTTTGAAAAGGTGGAAAATAAAATGTGCTCACGTAACGGTTTCCCTCAAAAGGCGAAATTGTCGACCAATTACAATAACAAATACCGCGCTTCCAGCGGAAACGCACGTTAAATATTTGGATATCCATCTAGGTCGACGCTTAACTTGAGGCAAAAACAATGGCCGTAAAACTTCGAACAAATCAACTACACTGGTTATTAGGACCTAACTCAATCTGGGCCTTGGAATACAAAGTCATTTTATACAAATCCGTTATAAAGGCAATATGGTAATATGGCATTCAGCTGTGGGGTACCGGTTGCGCATCAAACATTCAGAAGTTACAAAGAAGAAGGTAAGCTGGTGCTTCATCCCAACACTAGCGCGCGATTTACTACAATTTCATGGGCACCAGAGACTCAAAAAAACAGACACATTGAGCTTGGCGAGACGGCTCTCCCAATAGTAGTTTGTCTTTTAATATTAAGATTTTAATACAATAAACTAGTTATAACATTGGTAATATCTAATTAATAATAATTTAGAGATAAGATTTGAATACCTTTTGTAAATGGAAAGATTCCATAAAACAAAATTAAAGTTAAAAAAACTTACCTCCGCAATACTTTCACGCTTCCTAGCAAACTAAAATAAAAAGAGTTCAATCACGAACAAATCACACGCACAAATCATAAGTGTATGGATGGGTTAAGGATACACGCAAGTTCAAATATAATGCGAAAATTACAAACAAAATTTTTTTATTATATTAATGATCTCAAGAGGAGTCCAAAAAATATAAAAGTTGCAGATTTACTAGAGTTTGTAAATATTTTAAATGAAATTGAAAAAAATCATAAACCTACAATGTAAAAATTATAAGTATTCCCAAGCCACCATAAATAGAATTTGAAAAATTAATGATTCAATTGAAGAGCAGTCGAAGACATAAGTATGATCTGCTTAATTCACCATGCTGCGCAAATAATCGAATTTGTCTTAATTTAGCCAATTTCTTCGTTGAATATGTCAAAAGATAAATTTACAATAAGCATTCACATTCAAGCTCTGCATTATTACCAATGTAATAACTAATATATTGGAATGTGTCTGTTTTTCTTCGTCTCTGATGCCCATCAAATGGCAATAATTCCCGCACAAGAGTGTTGGGATTGACCAATAGTTTGCTAACATATTTGCACAAGTAGTCTTTTATTATTTCCTTGGTCGTCAGCTGGCAGGTACAAAGGTATGGCTTGCCGTAGCTGAGTGCACTGTCAGATGTTCTGACTTCTACCTCCTCGGCCAAGAGGTCTCTAGTATGCGAACTTTGAATACCGGTCGATTTCCAGTGCATATAAAACTATATGTGGGTGGACATCTTTTCCTTCACTACTCGTGGGAATTATATGAATTCTCTGAAGCAACTACGTTTTTAATTGACCAAGAAAAGAATCCGGAAGAGATGGAAAAGAATGTTTCCATCTCTAAATGTACTCCTAATGCGTTGGACCGTGAGACCGTTGCTCTGTGGGTCCGTTGCTCTGTGGGTCCGTATCCAAAGATACTCCTGAGGAAGACGCTGAGACGGCAGCGCAAATTGGGTGTAAATGTCCAGCATTGCCTAGCATAAGGCTAGCCAGACACTTGCTAATGTGAATGCCATGGGCGACTACGTCATGAGGCAGAAGGTTGACAGTTTGAAATCATTACAAACAAGAATGAAGTGTTAGCACGAGACTCAAGGAAGGTAAAGTAGTCGTAAATTACTAGTCGGTTGCCTGAAATCGATTCGGAGCAGGAAGGGGGTCTATAATGGGCCGATATCCCCCTTACATTAATATATGGATAGTGGGAACTTTAAGACCTCTATGGATACTTTCATTTCTTAAATACCAACGAGCGCAGACGGTAAGTCGTAAAATCCTGGATATTCTTCTTTATAACTTCTGGATGTTTGCTGCGCAAGCAGTACTCCTCAGCTGAATGCTAAATGTTCATATGGGTTGTATTCCAAAGCCAGGGTTCAGTTAGAACCTATTAACCATTGGTGCCATAAAACCCCATATGTTATTATATAATTTAGGAGTTTTGTAAATAAAACAGGTCGTAAGGCAGCTTTGGGCTAAGGCATAACCAGGGTAGACTAAACAGGTAAACTTCATTTTTTTTAATTTTCTAAAAGATGAAACACTTTTCATTTTATCAGGGTTGCAATTTAGAGAACCAAACAAAGAAACTTCGAAAAGCCGCTACCGAAGAAATATACAAGTCGATGGTTCGCCCTCTACATAGCGCTGTCGCATATATTCATTTCAGTTTCTACCTGCTCAAAAAAGGCCCGATGTGCTTATCGGTTATCAATGTATTTTGTTCATGGACAGTAACACTTATGCCTTTTTTTTTATCAAGTTTAAAATAAAAGTTTTTGGCAGAAATAATTATGTCTTGAATTTCCTTAATCAGAAATACATCTTGTTTTTTTATTATTTTGTCCGAAATAATTATTACCTTTTAATTTTTTTTTCTCTTTTTCTGGGAAAAATAAAAATTAATTATTATTTTATGATTGTAGGTTCTACAAAAAAACAGGAAATAAAAATTATTTCTGTCAAAAAAATTTAGAAGGTATATATTTTTCTAAAAATCGGGTAATACAAATATAAATGTGTGTCATGGTTTTTCGATAATTTATAGCGCCTTATTTTTGTTTGTTTACAAATTCAAAATTAATTATTAATTTCGGTCCTTGCTTTTGTTCATTCCAGTGCTGAATATTTTTCTACTTCTTTTTCCGCTTCATTTTGCTATATTTTAACAAAAACTAAGAAATCAGATTCTTGAGCCGCAGAAGTTTTCAAGAGCCGCCGCTGCCTAACCGGCATTACCGCCGAAAGTGTCATTTTCAGCTTCTTTCTCTGCTACTTGCTCGAAGTATACAACTACGTAATTTTTATTTTATTTCAAGTGAGATAGTGTAGACACACAATGTAATGAGAAGATTTTACTTTCGATTTTTTCTTTTTTTTTTTACATCCAAGACGATTTTCATTATATTTCTCTCTGCAAAATTCCAACGAAAATCTACACACTTGTAGTATAGTGTGAAATGTCCTTTGAGGGCCATCCGACATGCTTTGGTATTGCGTCTCACTTTCGCATTGATTAATGGTTAGACTTTGACTTTAACTGTACAGGAATATGGATTTTTGTGGTTTTTCCATTGACCATCGTTTTAAGCTTTTTAACAAATAATTTTCGGAAGAAAGCTAACAATATACACTTAAATGTATGTGTATAATAATAAAATGTTAAGTAGATAAAATTAAATATAAAGTAAATAAGAATTAATTGCTAAAAATGTGAATGCCAAAATAGATCAATTTCGTCGCATGTACTTGCCAGCTTACGAAGGCCTAAGAGAACTTAAGAGCATAATTCGAAATTTAAGCACAAAATACCGAAATTAAAGATTTCCACCAAACAAGTACAACGAACAAGCTTTGGCTTAAAAATAGCCGAAAAAATCTAAAATTCAATACAAAAACGAAAACTGATCCCTTTTGTCGAATTAAACGATGTGTTTCCACCCCGCACCCTTTCGAGTTTAGAAGATAACACAACAGAATTTCATCCTATAGTAAGAATAAGAAACTTAGTGCAGACTAATTTTGAATCCTAAAAGTCATCGGGTAGGGTGTTGCTATATGTAAAAGCACCTTGTGATTCGATATAAAATTAAAATACTATTTAATTTTACGGTAATTTCAAAGTACACATTGTTTGGATCGCATCAGGATATTCGCAAGGCTCATGTTTATTTCTTCAATTTATTTAGTTTTTATTGTTTATTTTTCAAACATTTATTTAATCAATCTACCTAAAGCAAAACGCTCTGCTGTTTCACAATTCTCTCAAAACCACTCTCATTTAACCCATTTTCGAGTACGGTAGCGCTTTTCGGTAAAACTGGGATCCGGCGGCCTCCTAATGTAGTGTGCGGAAACACAACTAAAATTTGTAATGATGAAATAAAAATATTTTTTATAACTAAAACTGCATACTTTTATATATTGGTGATATTCGACAGGCCATTTAGCGGGAAAGCTAAAAAATGTGACAACATATAACAACATTCGGCTTCGCCGAATCTTATATACCCTCCACAAGAGTATGAACCCTAAATATATACCAGCGATTATTGCCGTTTGTTTTGACAAAAAAAAAACTTCTTATTGCAGTATTTCGATTTTGTGGTAATTTTCGTATTTGTAGTGAATTTAGAATTTTAGCAAAATTTCGAAATTTGTTTGAAAAATTTCTATTTCTTTAAGATTTCGTTTTTATTTTTTTTGCAAAATTATATTTTTGTAATTAAAAATTTTGGAACTATAGTTTGGCTTTGTACTGAATTTTCGATTTTGGATGAATACAAAATTATGGTAAAATTGATTTTTCCCCTGTTATTCGGATTAATTAAGATTAGATGTGGAAGTAGTTCTTGCAGCGGTGGCAAGACGCAGACTTAACCACCTCGGTACTCTAAAATGTCTAAAATTCTTCTATTTGGGCACGAGCCTGCACAATAGATCCATGAGGTCGAGATGCTATTATAGCTTATAACTAATAATAATAAAGAAGCCTTCGTCCTGAAATTTTGCCATATTTCATATTACATATGAATGTGCTATTAAAGTCCGCTTTACTATTTTGCGCGTAATCCCATTCTATCTACTTTATATCGTAATTAAAAAAAATACAGCTAAATAAAACAGTGTTGCTTCCATTAGAAATACTTAAATAGGGAGACCGTTACTTGATGTAGAAAACTTTAACATAAAAAGTAGGAAACGTCATCTTGTAACACAATCCTAGGCCGTCAGCTGGCAGGCACAAAGGTAGGGCATAGAAGTTCTGACTTCTACCTTCCCGTGGTGGCGGCCGGTAAAAGGAGAAGTTAACAAACTCGTGTAAATGCCCCTAATCCACGGTGGAACGTCATACGCCAGGGGTGCGTGGACAGGAGGGGATTGGTCTCTAATATGCGAACTTTGGATACCAGTCGATTTCCAGTTTTAATACGGGCAGACTTATCCGCGCATATAAAGATATCCATTACTCGTAGGAGTTCTACGAGTTCTCTGAAGGAACTCCGGTTTTAATTGGAGAAGGGATCCGGAATAGATAGACAATCTCGAAAGTTATTTATAATGCGTTGGACCGTGAAATTCCGATAACGATGGACAATGAAGCCTCGCAACAGATGGAAACGTTAATCTCTGTAGGAACTCAAGTGTTTCTTGGCTAAAGACAACCTCGCAAGATAAAGATACTCCTGAGGAAGAGGCTGAGGCGCTAGCGCACATTGTGTGTAAATGTCCAGCACTGGCTGGGAGCACGGGTAGCCACTTGTTAAATGCGAATGCCATGGGGGACCTAAGCAGCCTTACACAAATGCTAGCAATTACAAGAGACTCCGTGATGAAGAAGAAGGCCGACAGTTAGCAGTCGACCGTCTGAAATCAGTACAGGCAAGAGTAAAGGCTGGTGGTAGGTAGCACGAGACTTGAATGAGAGTAAGGTAGTCGTAAATTATAATTTAGCTGCCTGAAATCTATTCGTGGGAAGATGGGCGTCCCCTAAATTTATATATAACACTATCCTAAGGGCGTTTGTTCTTACGGCTTGCTGCTTTTCCGTTTGCATTCCCAATTCACATTCGTTTTCACTGTGATAATTCTTACTTTCATATGATATACTCGTTTGTAAATTTCTTAAGTTTGGTTTCAGTTTCTAAAACTAAAGCATAATATTTTTGTTTCATCTAATTCGTTTGTTTTAACCAGTTTTTCTATTTTAGTTGAGATAAAATTGGCCTGCTTTTACATACGACATACATCCATATGACATACACGCGCAGATACATAAGTATGTATGTATGTATTTATTGTGGGAAATTATTTCCATTTTAATATCTGTTTTTTTCGGAGGACATTGACATTTACTTTTTTAAACATGGTAACGATCATTTTTATTTCTTTTTAAATGTCAAGTTAATGGTCTACATATTGGCGCTTTAATTCGTAATAAAAAAAGCAGTTTAACCTTTTTTTCAATACGCAATGAACTTGTTTTATAAAAGTATTAAAAGAAAAATAATACAGAAGTTAAAACGTGCGTTAAAATTCATTGAAAACTGAGGCTGCCTGCAAGTTTGTTCAAGTTGAACTTATTCGTTATTATTAGCCTGACTAATTCTTATTTAAACCTGCTACAATAGGAGCAATATTTGTTAAGAAAATTTTTTTAACTTTACATAGAATTTATTTACTTAAAATCTATGCAATCATATATTAATTAGTCAGCCTTTAGACTGAGTTTAATCAAATGTTTTGAATTCTAGAAGCACAAACTACGTCAATTTTGAGTTTCAGCTGAAGATACTAACATGCAAAAGTAATTTCAACACGCGTTTGGTTTTCACATTTACACCTGGTGAATTCATCAACGACAAACTTCATACAAGAATTTCACCCTCTAACCGGCAAGAGTGCCTCCCGGTGTTTTGCCTGAAATTCAAAACAATTCTATGTTTTTCCCTGAGGCACTTAATATGTCCATGAATACAAGTGTATTGGACGCATCTACATCATCAGCCAATCCAATAATTAGGAACAAAATTGGTGTCGAAAATGTTGAAATGCAATCAACATTAACAACAACTAGGTCATGTTCTCCAGCCGAACGGTCAGTTCCATCAACAGATGCAATAAAACCAGCGAAAAGACCCCGTTCTCCGTTGCCATTGTTAGAAAGTAGTGGCCCATTAATGTGCCATCTAATGGGGACTTCATTGGTGCAGGTAAGAATTGAAATTTACCAGATTGTTTCAACAAAATGTGATTTGTTGTTATATAGAGCTTCAATCAGTAAAAAAAGATGCAAAAGAATTTTCGCAAATTACTTGGAGACAACGGCCAATGAAACTACACATAAATGAAGTAGCTTTCAGGGGAGACTCATCGCTACCATTAAAAATCCAAGAACTACAAACACCAGTGGATATATTTTCTTACTTCTTCGCAAACGAAATAATGGACTTGATTGTCATTAAAAACGAATCGAGCAGCTCTCAGCGAAAACATAAACACACAGTTCAAGATCGACATTGATGAACTGTATCATTATATTGGAATTTTGTTGTACATGTCGGTTTACCGGTATCCAAATTTGGAGAGCTACTGAGGTAAAAATGCGTTCGCACCAATTCAAGCCTGTATGAGTCGAAGACGATTTGAGTCGATAAAAAAATATTTGTTTTTTCGAGATGAAAGCGAGCGAGTGAAAAAAGGTGAACCCGGTTACAATTCCTTGTTTCGCATTCGAACATTGACAAAAGAACTAAACAAACGATTCGATTCCGTGCCAAAACATGCCCGACTCTGTGTAGATGAGCAAATGTGCAGCACAAAAATGCGCCATCATCTTCGCCAGTACAAGCCACACAAATGGGGGATAAAGTTATTCGTTTTATGCGATTCCTTTGGCTTTGCGATTAGCTTCAACTTATGTTGGCATCGAGCCATTTGCAAGAACAAATCCCGACTTGCAAGTAGCAAAGGTATCACGTTACGACCGAAAAGCAAAAAAGTATGTGCAAATTGATTGCCCACAAATTATACGTGAATACAACAGCCACATGAGCGGCGTAGATTTGATGGATGGACTTATGGGCCGTTACCATATTCGAGCAAAGACTCGCAATGCGATGACGAGACTTTTTTACCACTTTATCGATATGGCAACGACGAACGCTTACATTTTGTATCGCCGCATTAACACCGAAAAATGTAACGATCTAGACAACGTTTCTGCTGAAGGCAAGCAATTGCTCCAGCTACCTCAATTTCGAGAAGAAATTGCTGCTGGTCTTGTGACATACACGAGAAAACGTGCATCTGGTCGCCCAAGTAGTGGACCAGGAACACCACGACAAGCAACTGCACAACAAGGTTCACAGCCAGGAAGCTCAAAGGTTGGCGAAAGAGCAAAACATCCAACTGATGACGCCCGTTATGACAATATCGGCCATTTTCCAATATGGTTAGGAAACGAAGGTGGAAAAAGATGGTGCAAACTCTGCAAAAAATCACAAACACAATGTGTTTGCTCAAAGTGCGACCTTCATTTGTGCTGTTCAAATGCCGAAAATTGCTTTAATGACTATCATCATAGAAAGTAGAACGTATTTTCATACTTTTTTATAATTTTAATTTAAATTTTAATAAAAATCGTATAATAAATAAAAATTAATAGCGATTTGTTTTTTTACACCGGAACCGCCAACAGTCCCCTGAGGCACTCTTCACCTTTTCTCACCTAACTCTTAAACTGAGTTAGTAAATCACTTTCTAATGTCTATTTTGAGTTTATTGGGTGATAATTATTAAAAAAAATTTAGCCAACAATTTTTTGAAAGCTTTTCAGAGTTTGCTGGTTAGAGGGTTAAAGAGGGCTTTTTAAGTTGTGTTTTATAATGCAAAACTATAGTTTTTTTTTTTTTTTTTTGATTTAGAGTGCAAGCAATACTTACGTCAAATATCGTTTTAACGGCGCTAAAAATATCGCCGGTATATCAATTTTCGACATTAGCTTTTTGTTGTTATAATTATACATATGTATATTTCAATTATTATACATATGTATGTATGCATGTATTAATATGGGGGTCTGCAATAAAAAAAAAATGTAAGGGGTGCGTGAAACTAAAGACCTTGAGAACCCCTGCTTTAAGTGATCGAAAGTAAATATCACAGAATATCCAAGTAGTCTATGGTAAATATATGTACATAGTATAAATTACAGGTGGACTGGTGAACTATGTATAGGCCCTTTAGACTTTCGGTGAAGGATATATAAAATAATATTTTAATAAATTAATTAAAACACACCAACAATCTGACAGCAAAACAGTTTAGATTTTTTGCATTTTCATGTTTTTATTGAAATTGAAACAAAAAATATTCAGCCGTTAAAATTAAGGTTTAAGCGGCCTAGTCGGCTCCTGGCATTTTTTCCCCACAGCCGCAACGGAAGTTAAATTCGCCTTGATGAGAATACAAAATAATTTGCGAGTGTGGTCTCTGCCAGTTGCCACAGAGCAACCCGTTGCCATTCTTTTTACCATAGACTACTAATATATATATTCTGTGCTTTTTACCTCTTTCGTCAATAAACCCAGACTTATAGCACGACCACTTGCAAAGTGTGATATGGATATTAAGGTTGAACAACGTCATTGCACATGGAAAAATTCATTAAAAACACTGCATTTGTATGGGCAGATTAGAAATATTTTTAAATATTTAAAAAAGTAATACAATATTAGCTTCGTTCGAGAACGCAATACTTATCAATAATTATGCCTAAACTTTACTAAACTGCGTTCGAGTACACAAAGTTTAGTAGATGAGAACACAGTTTGAGAGCGTAAAATGACAGTTCGATGACTGAGCAATTGCAAAATCTGCTAAAGAAATTTTTGTTAGTAGAATTTAGTGGGCTGAAAAAAACATGTTTTAAAATGTAAACAAACAAAAAAATTTTACGGAGTTGTTAACATTTTTGTGAAAATAAGGAAAACTAAAGCAAACACAAGTAAATAGGGATTTGAAAACAGTAAAGTGTACTAATTTACGTTTGCATACAAGAATACGTGTTTTTTGCTTAAGTTACCCTTTCCACAGCAGTTTAATTAGGATTTAGGAAAAAAAAATATTGTGAGTTCATTGTTTATTTACATCTTTAGTGTTGTAGAAGTGATGAATACTTCGGAATATAGTAATTGGATATTCATACTAATCAATAACAAAAACAAGTAATAATGAAGTACTTACCAAATTTAATCAGGAAAAACTTACAATATAAATAAAATAAAAAGAAAGAAACTTATAAAGCAACACAAGTTATGTTTTTCGTAAGAATTGTAGACAATAAATTGTGCTGTACCGAGTACGAACAACAAAAAGAGTCGAGTAGTCAAAGGAATACATTTTTTACAACACTGCATTCATTTTCAATCAGCTGTTGGATAAATTTTACTAAATTTCCATTCGCCTACATTTTGGACAAAATTTATTTTGGGAGAGTAAATTGGAAAATTTACTCAGTTACTAAACTCTACTAAAAAAGTACTCGAATGAACCTATTAAAGCATTAATAGGAAATTTAAATTATAATTAATATTATTTAATCCTGCTAATATTGTAAGTAGCTCGGGTATAAATTTAGTCTCTATGCTCATTTCACTGGTTGATGTTCAGAAGCTAAATAAGAAAAATAAAATCATTTCTAGTTTTTCTAAAAATTTGGGTGAAGTTTTTCTGATGAGCTGACTTAAGGAATCAGTGAAATGCTCATAGAGACTAGCTTTTATCCCCTGACAATAATTTTCTAAATTTTTTGCTAATTTACTAGTTGGTATATTAGCAGGATTAAATCATATTAATTGTAAAACATTATCTTCTTATTCTAATTAAATTTAAATAACTTTATTGTTGGGTCCTCTATTATACCATTTCGTATGCATTTTATTTTAGCAAGCTATAAATATGCTTTATTTTGCAATGCTGTTCTTATAAAATGGTGCCATTATTAAGTTATTTTGGATCTATTCTTATAACATTGTGGTCTATTCGTACGCAAGCCATAGACGTTGCGACTGTTGGACCCCTTTCAGACTAGCAAAGTTTTCTTTCACAAAGATTCTTGAATTCTCTTTTAAACTTGGTCTTGTGTTCAGACAGGATAATTTTACTTTGACAAAGTCTGTTTCTTTTGTTTGTATGTTTGTCAAATATAAAGAGCAGCCATATTAATTCGGTTTACGAACTAAAAACCACAGAATATAAACAGAATACCCAACAATGACATTTGAAAAAGCGTGTAATCAGGTGTCATGTGTTTTTACGTACAAAATTTTAAATTGACCCGATTACATGAAAGAGATAGCTTAATTAGAAACGATAAGGTTTTTTATCTCTCTTATATAATCGAGGTAATGTTGTTGTGAGTTGTCGCGTCTAATTAGTAGTCTATGCTAAAAACACAAAAGGAATTTGCGAGTACAACAAGTTTTGTACCAACCCCCGCTCTCCTTTCCTCTCTCCTCTACAAACTCAAGACTTTGCTAAGAAAACTTTGCTGGTCTGAAAGGGGTCTTGATACAACACGGTTGGTAATCAAGTTGGGTGCTTTGTCCACAAGCAATACAACTTCGTTGTGCAACTTCA
Source organism: Phania funesta (assembly GCA_963932375.1). Lineage (NCBI taxonomy): Eukaryota > Metazoa > Arthropoda > Insecta > Diptera > Tachinidae > Phania > Phania funesta. The sequence continues at coordinate 93,298,293 of OZ010652.1, read as the reverse complement.
TTTTCCAAACAAATCTACTTTAGTCAAGATAGTAAATAAAACACGCACAACATGATTTTTGCTATGTGGCAGTGTCACGACATTAATATCACTTTTTTCCAATCTCCAACGTTAAATATTATTCTGCACAAAATTACAATAACATCATGTACATTTCATGTCTATACAAACGGCAAGTTGTCCCTTTGAACTTTTAAAATCGTACTTTTTCTAATGTGAAAAAATAGTTTTTAAGTTAAGTTCAGTTCCATTTTAAAACCTTAATTTTCCATCACTGCTATGTGGTCACTACGATAAAAAGTAAAAAATTAGAATAAGGTAGTACAACACGCTCTTTAACTTGGCGACCGAGTTGCAAAACTTGCCAAAGAATTAACCTTATATTGATTTTTCGTATAACCGAGACGCAACTTATATGCCGTCTTGACTGCCCATAAATCTGTTCAGTCATCGAACATTTTGCTGTTCGCATATTAACCTGGCTCGTGAAGACCGTTGCTGTTGATGGTATGTTCGTGTTTAAACATGTTCTTCTATCACACAAACAAAATACACACAGGCAAAATAAAAAATGTGTGTGTATGCTCTCGTATGTAAACACCCGTGCATAAACTTTGCTGAGGACATTGAAACACTCTCGATGACAAACAAAAAAATACGCTCAAACTCCACAAAGAAAAGCACGAACACATTTCCTTTGGTTATTATGTTGACGCTAGCTCTCTACATGTGAAAAAAATTTTTACTAGCCAAGACATACTGTGATGACCGTCGCTATTGATGATCGTGTTCAAAAAGTTATGTGAAAACAACATTGTTCTGCCATCACACAAACAAATAAACAAATCCGAAATTAAAAATATGTGTGTATGCGCTCATCTGTAAAGACCCTTACATAAACAATTCAATATGTTCACTCTAAACAGGAACATCTCCATATATTCTCCACACAGAAGACCACGAACAAATTTCTTCCCATTTTTCTGCCGACGCTCTCTCCATGAACGAATATATTTGTGGCTAGTCAAGAAGTAGTGTCACGAACCAAATTTTCGCATGAAAAATAATAGTTATTTATTAAGTTAATTGTTTTCTTCGAAAATAATAGTTATTTTCTGAGTTTTATATTTTGCTGGGAAAATAAAAGTATTTTTGTTTTGTTTTATTTAATTTTTTTCAACTATAGAAATATCGTTTTCATAGCTGATTTACATGCCGTCTGGACTAGACATAGATCTGTTCCGCCAACGTAAAGATTGCTGTTCACACATGAATTCGGCTCGTTAAGACCGTCGCTCTTGGTGGTATGTTCGTGTTCAAACAATGTTGTACAAACAATTGTTCACACAACATCTACGAACACGAGCATTACACGTATTCTCTACACGGAAGACCAAGAAAAATTTTCTTACTTATATGCTAGAACACAAATACATTTAGAACACTAGCCTGACAGCATATTTAAACATTGACACTTAAATAAATTCGTTATTATGAATTGAAATCTATAATTATAATCTATACACATAAATAAGTCGAATACATAACGCTTTTAAGTTGCTTCCTCTCTACCAATTTGATCACTTCGAAGTCACTGTAAAAACATGGTTGGTTAAAAATATCATGCCATTTCTAATACTTGATACTACAAATGCAACTATGTAAAGTATTTCAGGAATTTTTCTTCGTTGTCAACGAAAATACAGCCCTGTAATGGCGTGTGTTTGTGTACAAGAACTATCCAAAAGTAGAAAAGGAAATTGACAAATTTTAATTATTTTTAGTGAAAATTTAAACAATTTTCCATCAAACATAAAGAAAATCACAACTATAGCCGCTAACGTTAATAGTAAATTCACTGCTTTAGGAAAATAAAATAAACTTATAAAAATGCGGTATGATAAACTTTTCAAAGTGTAGTAAATTTTCTTTTGCATCGAAACGACACAGGAGCGACAGCTTATTTGATTAAAAAAGTGCAGGACTATAAAGTGCATAAAAATAAGAATTTCCATGCTTTCATAATTTTAATATCTAAATATTTAATAATCTGCAAAAATGTAATATTGCAAAATATTCAAGATATAAATTCTTTAAGAAAAAAATCGTCAGAAAAGTGAGCGGTGGTGCAAAAAAGAACAAAAACTTGTGAACTAGAAGAAGCACGAGCAGCATACATTGGTGGCGAAAAAAGTAAAAGAATATTATAAGCACTTACCAATAATACAAATAAAATCATAAAAGAATTTTGTTTTGTTGTTTGGGTAGTAGATGCAAAACGGCAGAACAGAACTTCTCAAATCATTTTTTTGATAAAGAAAAAAATCCATAAAACAGAAATCTTATTAACAAAAAGTAAGAAGAAGAAAAGGTGCTCAAGCACCATTATTGGTGCTTTAGCTACCCCCTAAAAGGTGCTTCTGCAGAAAATGTTGAACTCCGCCAATAGCCATAAAGATGGCTTCATAAAGAAATCAGTTCGCTAGAAGAATTCTAAAAGAAGAATGTATGTATTTTAGTTTAAAACTAATAAATAAATATTAAATTTTACATTTCTTTCAGAGAAAATTTTAAATTTGATAATGAATTCACAGATAATGCATTAGTGCGTTAATAAACAAATACGACGACTTTATATTAACAATCAATATATTGTTTATCAAAAAAAAAAAAAAAAAAAACACACACATTGGAGTTATTAGGATTGTTCTAAAGGAAAAATAGGAAGCTCAAAATTAGATTTCATAGCCTGCTACTTTGACAGCAGGCCTTTTAAAACATATTTTCTTCCCAGCCACGTTAAGTAAAAGCTGCCATCATTCGGAAGAAAAATACCAACAACATGACCCATAATATCGGTATGGCGCCATATCGTTTGCCGGGTCCAGCGGGAGGTATAATACCACCCGACTTTAAACCACCACCTCCATCAACGGATATAATCTCGGCGCCGAGTAATCCGAAAAAGCGGCGAAAGACATCGAATGCCAACTCAGCAGCAGCAGTAGCGGCAGCCGCAGCAGCTGCCGCTGCTGCTGCTAATTCTATGCAGCAATCACAAGCTCCTCCAACCCCACAAGATCTGCTGCCACCACCTCCTATGGGTGGTTATGGTGATACGATAGTGGCTTCAAATCCTTTTGACGACACACCTCCCAGCATGTCTAGCTCTATGTCTGCAATGAGTCACATGGGCGGTCCACCAGGTCATTTCGGTCCAGGTCCTCATATGGGCATGGGCGGTCCGCATGGTCCTCACGGCCCTCCACATATGCACCCACACATGCATCCTCATCATGCAGGCGGTCCCCCGCATCCACATCATCCAATGGGTGGACCTCAAATGCGCGGCATGAGTCCTATGGGTATGGGTAGTCCAATGGGAGGACCAGGTCCCGGCCATCCTATGGGACCTGGCGTTGGTTTGCCTCCACATATGAATCATGGTCGACCAGGTGGCCCTCCAATGGGAAGTCCTATGGGCGGAATGACTACAATGGGTGGCATGAGTCCTATGGGAGGTATGGGTGGTCCAAGCATATCACCGCACCACATGGGTATGGGAGGACTCTCACCTATGGGAGGGCCAGGTTCCAATGGTCCTCGAGGTATGGGTTCGCCTATGCCTGGTGGTCCTGGCGGACCTGGCCCTGGTCAGGGTTCTCCTATGAATTCACTGCCAATGGGTTCACCTATGAGTGGCGCAATCGGTAGTCCCCTGGGTCCACCAACGTCTCAACAAGGTCCACATCCACAAAATCAGTCGCAACATCCTCCGCCTCACATGAATAATGGGCAGATGGGCCCACCTCCCATGCACAGTCCACTTGGAAATGGTCCAACGCAACAGAACCATATGTCCGGAGGTCCAGGGCCTGGTCCTGGACCGGGAGGACAGCTTCAGTCTCCTGGCATGGGTCCTAATCAAGGTGGTATATCTCCTGCTCATAGTATGGCCTCAAATACAAGTGGCAATAGCAATAATCCGAACAACAATCAAAATCCAATGCTTTCTCCTGCGGCACGACATGGTATACCACAATCACCGTCATCTAGTATGAATGGACCCCTGCCAACATCATCATCTTCCTGTACGTCCTCCTCATCAAGCTCAGCGACAACGACGTCTACTGCGTCAACGTCAGTGCCTACAACTTCGCCAGCGCCAGGCAACGGTCCGATGACAATGTCTCCACATCATTCGATGAGTGGGAGTGGGCCTGGGCCAGGACCTAGTCCTGGTCCTCCCGTGGGAATGAATAATATGGGAGGCCATGGACCTAGTCCCTTAGCTTCTCCAGCTTTACCTGGTCATCCGAATTCTAACAGTGGCAGCAACAACACCTCAGGCGGTAATAATCCTATGAACAATATGGGTGGTGCTAGTCCTCATAGTAATAACGGCCCTATGGGAGGACCCTCAATGGGTGGACCAAACAACAGCAACAATGGTCTTAATATGGGCGGTGGTGGACCAATGCAACAACAAATGAATCCTAATGTTCCTATGCAGCAACCGCAACAGTCACCGCATGCTAATATAACAATGGGAAGTGGCGGATCAGGCGGTAATGGTCCTAATTCAATGGGTATGGGTGGTCCTAATCAGATGTTACCACCCCAACAGCCATCTCCTCACCTTGGTGGCCCTCAACACTCACAACTTATGAATCATCACGGCGGTCCGGGTGGTATGCCTTCGCCTCACATGATGCACGGTCCTGGCGGCATGGGTCACCAAATGGGCATAGGTGGCGGACCTCCAAATCACATGGGTGGACCTCATCATATGATGGGCGGTGGACCTCATCACATGGGACCAGGTCCAAATTCACACATGAGTAACATAGGTCCCGGGATGGCTCCCGGCGGCATGAATGGTCCACATCATCCTCACGGACCTCATGGAGGCCCTCACGGTGTTCCTCATGGAGGTCATCACATCGGTCCTCATGGCGGTCCTCATGGTGGACCTCACGGAAGCCCTCACGGTGGTCCACACGGCAATCCACATGGTGGTCCTCATGGCGGCATGCCACCACATCATCCTCACCACAATCCAATGGGTAGTGGACCACCCCCCGGTATGTTTGGTGGTCCAGGTCCAGCCGGACCAATGGGTCCCATGGGCGGTCCAATGGGTGGTCCAATGGGACCGGGTGGCCCTCCTAAGCCAATGACAATGGGTGCAGGGAAAATGTATCCTCCTGGCCAACCAATGGTCTTCAATCCACAAAATCCGAACGCACCTCCAATATATCCATGCGGCATGTGCCACAAAGAAGTTAATGATAACGACGAAGCTGTTTTTTGTGAATCTGGTTGTAATTTCTTTTTTCATAGGTAAGTTTTCGATTTATTAGCAAAAACTTTTATTCCATAAATCGCAAACCTCTCACCTGTCTCATATTAACTCTGAAATTATTTAACTAATTAATGCTTAAATCAACATTTTATATCAAAAGAAATATTGGCAGCCATTAAATAACGTGTCTAAACCTGATATATTTGGCAGTAAAAATTCATTTTTTCAGACCTAATATTAGCCATCTATTTTTTTTTTTTGTCATTTTGTAAATTTTTTATTTCCATCATACCCAATTAAATTAATTTTATATTACATATTGAATACAAATAAAATAGAATATTGTACATTTTTTATATTAATAGTAAATGAAAATGTATCTATAGAAAGACTTGCCGCTATGGGATTATAGAATTTGTAATACAACTTTTTGCCATAAATTAATTATAATAGAATTTAGTATATGTGTGTTAATAATTCCGCCGACAACATTCATAGGTTGCACGGGTGAATAGTAAAAGACTCCTGGTTTACTTTGATTCCTAGTATTGGACTTCTCTCTATAGTTAAGGGAATATCTTAACTATCCTAAGAAATTTTTACTATAATAAAATTTCGAAACTCTAAGACTTAATTTTTTTAAAAGTTTTTGCTAAAAGTTAATTGTTTATTGCGTCTACTGTATGAAGTATTTTACGGATAATATTTTTTAGATCATAAATAACAAAACAAGGGATATTATCTTTGCCTACAAATCCGTATGTCACCATATCTTCAATTTTAAGGATTTACAAGTACTTTGACCAAAACATCGTGATAGAAGTCCACAAATAATCAAATTATGTACGTACTAAGAAATGCATCATTATAAAATTAAGCACATAATTTTAATAAGCTTAAAATAGTCTGAAAATTGATTTTATTAAAAGGAAAATAACGATATCCAATAAAACTTTGAAATCAAAATGTTTTCCTATTGTTCTTTGCTATTTGAAGAGTATTGGCTTTAATAAAACACTTCTAACTAAAAATAAAACGTGTTGTATACGAATGTACATACGAGTATATGTTTTGACTTTCATTAAACAAGTTTAAAAAATTGTCTTCGTTACATCTGGCATATCCAATGCAATTAAAACCTAAAACAATATTTTTGTCGCAAGTTCCATTTCTGCGTAGATAATTGGCTCTTTTTTGTTCCAATGTGTAACCTCTGATTGCTCGATGAAATGTTTATTTGATTTGACATGCTAATATAGTAAAACAACAAAATAAACGTTTTTCTTTTAAGAAGACTGTTATGTTTTCCCAATCTACAGCCATTTGCTCATTCATTACCAATAAAAGTTGAAAATAAAGTTCGTATTTAATTTTTCTCCCTTATTGTATGATGTTAAATAAATTTTACCCATGTACATACAGTAGTTGACAATACAATGGAAACTTTTTCTTAAACCCATATTCGGTCATTTTAAATCTTAATAACATACGTTTTAGCAAATAATTAAAAATATATTTCTAGTAGTAGATCATAGTTTTATCGCTATTTTAATAATTCGTTTTTGACAATAAGTTTTTAAAAAATAAATTTCACACAAGCAGTATTTTGAATATATCGTAAAAATGGTAAGAATTAAAATTAGCAAAGACTTAAAAACTAAAATAATAAACGATTTTAATGCTGGATTGAAGCAAAAAACTATCTTGATAAGTATTTAATTAAAAAATTAACAGTTTTGAAAATTGTGAAAAAAAATTGGTGAGACAGATACTATAAAAGTACAACATTTAGGACTACTAGCCAAAGACAGGATAATTTAATAGCAAGGTATAAACTCCCTACCAAAAATTGCACCACGGAAAGTTATAAAAAATCTCCGATTGGATATTAGCTCTCGAACAGTTTAATCGGTGGCTGGTCTTGCTATCGATCCGTGAAAAAACATTTTATATCTACAAAAAAAAACCCACTGCTCGTTTAGAATTTGGCAATGACCACATAAATTGGTCTCCAGAGAAATGGAATACCGTCCTCTTTTCAGATGAGTTCAAATATAATTTAGGGGGGAAAAATGGAAGATCATTTGTAAGGCGACCGAATGACAGTGTTTTACCAACACCTTAAAAATGAAAACATTTAATTTTTCTTAAATTTTAAAAAATACAACTGTGCTAGTGAAATACTACAAAACCTGTCAAATTTCTATAGCAGTTACTTTAGATTTTGGACCTATAAAAAGATATAGATGCATTTTTAAAAAGTTTCTATTGTATTGTCATATACTGTATGTATGTATGTTTTATTTATTTATTTATTCATAAAATATGTTTTCACATAATTACATTTAATCGCGTTTCATACAAGTAATTTAAAGTTTTTTTTTAGTTTAAATCTGTATGTCCGTAAGGACTAAATACAAATGTTAGTTTACTTCTTAAGTGTATATAGAAGATGTCCACCATTGTTGAGGTTTATTTCTTTATACTAAAGGCAAGAATCGTATTTCACAACCATGGTGACAAGATTTTACGATTTAACGTTGTTTTATCGATATTAAGAATAAAAAATGGCACACTAATGACGACTTCTAACCCAAAATAAAAATATTACTGCTAAACTAAATATTTTTTGTACAGATATTTGAAACGAATTTCCGTCAGCCCTTGTCAAGTTAGGTTTGAAGACAAACCGGGTTTGGCTATGAGCCATCTTTTAGTTGATTTTACTATTGTGGTAGCTTTCTTTATAGCTTCTTTAATGCTGGTTTGATATTCATCAGCAGGGTTCTTTTATGTAATTTTTCTAAAGTTTGTTTCTTCAATTAGTTGTTCAGTGTTTCTTGTATATTCTTCCTTGCTGATTAATACTGTAGTATTGCCCTCGGTAACTTTCGTTGTAATTACGTTGCTTGTTAACAGTTTTTGGTAAACTTTTTGGCTGTTTAGGATTCCATGTTCTGTTGTCTAATTCTTTCTGTTTTAGCTTCTCTCTATATTTCTTTCCACATATGCCTCGCCTGGTCTTGTCCTTTTATTGGTAGTAGTGTTGTATTCATTTCTGTATCAACAACAATATGTTCAATTTCCTTTTTCCTGCTGTGGTTATGGATGTTGTGTTTAAGTCCTTTCTCTAGTATTAGCGCTTCTTGCTTGTTAATTGTCACTTCCGGTAAATTAAGGAACCTGGCGTTGATGTTAGGCTTCATCTTTCTGTAGTTATCTTGGTTTTGTTAATCGCTCCAGTTTCTTGTTTAGGGTTCTATATTTTTCTTCTATGGCCTTCTATCTCGCTTCTGATGGTATCGAAAATGTCCATCATTTATGTCGGCGTATGTTCTGTTAATTGTAAGTTGTGTGGTCGATAAATTGGAATTAGTTATATCTTTCTTGATGTGTTGGTGTCATATTTCGTGTTGAATGTATTCCTGCTCTGCCTTCTCGGTTGTTCTTTTCTCCGCCCTGGTGTTATTCTTTACTCTTAATTTCGCAAAGATGTGAAAGATCAGTAAAACCTCAAGCTGCTTGGATCATCATAAGCAAAGACCAAATTTTAAGATTACGGCGCGCGAGATATTTATAACGCAGATGAGACTGGCTTGTTTTTCGTGCATTACCAGATAAAAAAAACATTGCATTATAAGGTGAAAAATTCACTGGCTGGTGAAAAAAAGCCTAAGGACATGCTCACGCTTTTGCACTGAGTCAAAATGGTTGGAGAAAAGGAACAACTTTTTGTTATTGGGAAAGCTGCAAACCTCGAATGTTTCGCAAAATTAATATGAAAAATGTACCAGTTACGTGCCGACCAAACACAAAGCCTTGGAATATATTTTGTTGCAGATGTTGTTTTGTTGCTTTGGAGTTGTCAAAGTCAATCAAATTGCTAGATGTCGTTTATTTCATACACAAAGCGTGGGAGCAAGTGAGTCCACAGACAGTAAAAGTTGTTTCAGAAAAGCGATATCGGTTGGATCCAAAGACAAGATGACGCCAAAGACTATATAATTTAGATAATGATGAAGATGTGGAAAACATTAGTACTGAAATATTAACTACTTTCCAAGACTACACGTTAGCTTCCAATGAAAAGGCTTATATGGCTATAAGAAAATTAAAAGCTTTTTATTTATATGACAACGACCTTAAAGGTGTTAAATGGCTTAATGATCTTCAAATTCACCTCCCACATATTGAAATTAAAAGAAAAACCCAAGCTAAAATGTCTGACATTTTTAAATTCATTTCTATACCTACCTTGCATTACAAATTTTTTTTTTTTTCACTTCGCGCAAAAATGTTAATGGAAACTCGGTTTACTTTGTCTAGTATTTACATATATGTTATTGTTTTGGAAATAAAACCGTTTAAAGCTAAATATATTACACATTATTATATACTTTTTTTCGCACTTCTTTAATGAGCGGAAACATTTTTCAGTCCGATTAAGAGAGTGTACTCTGTATACCCAACAGTGTTCGTAAAAAAATCTTATGAAATTTATACAAGTTTTAACATAAAACTCTGCATTTTAAAAATGTTCAACATATTTATCTAGCATCATTTAAAAAATAACCGAATACCTTGGCTACATGCATTTTTCGAAGATCATTTAGATCAGCTGTTAGTTGAAATCGCCAGGGCATAAGAAAACAATGGACAAGCAAAGTTACCGAAACCAAAGAATATTTTTTTAATATGATGTCTAATTTTTCTGAGCTCCAGGTCATCAATAAAATCTTCCTTATTATAAATTATAATAAATATTAATTTTATTTTTTCCAATATTTCGCTACGCCTTTGTGTAGCATCGTCAGGAAATAAAATAAAATTATATTTCACAAACTTCAAAACAAAAATCAAATTGTGAAAATTATTGAAAAATTTTTCATATACAATGAAAAATATTTCAAATTTTCAAAAAACACAAATACATACAAATCATAAAAAACCAAAAAATTAAAAAATGTTTTACATTAATGTGTAGATGTATATATGTACATATGTATAAACAATACATATGTATAATCCTAAATTACATCATATTATCTTATGTATTAAATGCCTATATATATGAGCGACATTATCTGTATCCGCTTTATAATTAATTCTTTGAGACATTGGTGTTTTACAAATTTGTAACATTTCCAATATGTAACGTTTCTTATAATTTTAATCAATATTTAGCACTGACACATTTTCAAAGTTAGAACAGTGATTCAATTCAGAACAATGGGAAGATAGAGCTGTTTTATTTGAATAATAATAAAGCTCAAAAAACTAGAATAAAGTTTATTAAAAATATTTTTTTAATTTTCATATTTTTAATAAAAGTGTTAGCAAATATTACAATTTAATTGAAACAAATAATTTAAACTATTTACCATTTTATTGTATGTTTATAATTTGGTTTAGGCTAAATACATCAGTTCACTTTAGTATACTCTTGCGAGTTCAACTCGCCAAGCTTCTTCTGATTGCGATTAGAGAACAGCTTTCTTGCGAGTTTAAGTCACAATTATGCGGGATATCCTATTTGCGCCATGTCTGCGTAAAGAAGAATATTAATCTGCACAAAAACATAAGTCTAAAAATAAGGTCAAGTTCCTATTAAAAAATGTGAGCTGTAAAAAATACTGAGATCAAATGAGGACCAAGTTTTTGTAATGTAAAATACCATCTCATTTCTAGGCAACCTAGTAGTTCGATAACATTTTTCCCATAATTCTTTCCCATAGTAGAAAGTTAGAAAAATATTGCCAAGATAAAATGTTTGGATAGGAACTTACTTGGCCTTATTTTTTAAATTTATGTTTTTGCGCGGATCTGACTCTTTTTTTTCCATCGACAGTGGTCGGCATATTTATTTTGACACCTGAGAAATTTTACCATTTTGAATTTTTTCAGACTTCCAAATAATTAAAAATTCAAAATTTTTTTTAAATGTAAGTATCATTTATTTAATAACTAAAAAACATAAAATCATAACTTCTTAAATTAAATTTGCATTCTATGCAACTAATTTAAAAATTTAGGGGGTGGCGTAAGTATTTTGGCATAGTATTTTAACTCTTTAAACGAAAATATGTTATTCCAACTTCTGTAATACTCTTACATATTTTTAATGTTAATAAAACGCGTATCCTCCTTTAGCGGCAATGACTTTCCGGAGTCTTTTAGGATCTGATTCGATCAAGTTTTGAATGTATTTTGTTGGTATGTCCTCCCACAAAGGTTTAACCTCTGAAATTGTTCCTTCCCTGGTTCTTGCCAGATCTACGGTTCTTTGGCGCTTTATATATAACCAAACATTCTCAGTCACATTCAAATCCGGACTTTGGGGTGGCCAATCCAAAGTTTTAATGCAATTTTCTGTCAAAAATGTCTTGATCATTTTACTCTTGTGACAAGGCGCATTGTCCTGTTGGAAAATAAATGACGGTCCAATCAACCTATCGCCAGAAGGAAAGGCGTGTTAATTCCGATAGTTTTCCCATATGTACACAATAATAGAATTTTTTTATTTATCTTTCATCGAATGTTACTACTTAATACTCAAAAACGACCGCTTTGTATTAAAGCTTAACACAAAAAACAAAATGAGATGAAATTATAGAATGTCAAAATAATTATGCCGTTACAAATTCTTGTACCAAATTGCATTTCTCTCTTCAGAATGAGAATGGGTGAAGATCTTAACAAAATATTTTGCATACGTATACTTAAGAATTAGTGTAAGGAAAATATTATGATAACTGTGCCGTTATAGGAATTTCAATATTAAAAAACAACATTCTTCATTATACTTTGTCAAAATAAATATGCCGATCACTGCATTTATTTAATTTTTTTTTGTAAAGGTATATTTTTATATGTACGTATAAAACTTCTTTTAATTTAAAATTTACAGACGGCTAGCTGGATTATGCCGGATTTCCACTCTCTAACTACAGTGGAAATGTCCCATGCATGCCCTAGTCACTTTAGATAAATAGTACCCGTTTTGAGATTTTTCTGATTGGTTTTTTCCCAAGCTCTGACCAGCGATGCTACAGTAATGATTTCACCTAAATTTTCAAGATTTTTTAATCAAAATAAGATTTGAAGATCTTTTTACCAAAATCAAGACTTTTTCAAATTTCGTTGCTTAACACCTATTATTGTCACACGTCTTATTTTAATTTATTATATGTATTTACTCCATTTCCACAAAAGTCTAGGGACGACCGCGAAATTTATTATGTCTAAAAATTAGCGTTGAATTCGATTAAATCCATTATATGTAAAAAGTTTTATTTAAAAAAAAACGATTTTTTCAGATAATATTCTAACACAAATTTTAGAAAAGTATAGAGATGGATTTTTTTGCGTTTATTTTTTATAACAGGATAAAAAGCAATGTTTTTAATTTTAATTCCAGGTAGTAACAAAATATAAAGGTTTTATAATCAAATATTAAAAATGATAAATAGATATAAAAAACTTGTTTACATTAAAGATTTACAGAAAAATCGTATTTTTTAAGAAGTCCTTTACAGAACGAATTATACGATTAATAAGCCAATTTCAATTTTCGCCGGCTTTAAATTTTAATGTTGATTATAGTAGTTTTTATTTTACTATGTAAATATTACAATTCAGTTTGAAGCTTTAGTAATCTGTAAGGATTGGATTGTGTAGATGAAATGGAATAAAGATAAATAAAATATGTCCGAACTTGGAAAATATTAAATTTGTGCAGGTCACAGTTGATACTAATAATTATAAATTAAAACGCCACGATAACATATGCGCTAGTGTGCCCAAAAATGGTCGACGAGTGAATTGTCAGGATGATAAACTGAAAAATTACCAAATATCGCAAGCTAAGTGCACTTAAAAAGTAGCCAAAGAAATACTGGAATGGAATGCGGTCGATGTTTATATCCAGAAAAGAACTCTCACGTCAGAAAGAAACCATATGTTAGTCAGGCCAGGTTGCACTATGCACACAAGTGCGTCAGTCAGTCAGTGAATAGGTACTAAAATATACACCTTTTAAGCCATCATACCTATGAGGCTACCTGTATGTAGAGAACTTCTGTTTCAAGTATCATTATTTTATAATTACAATTTGCCTTTAAAGTTCTTGTTAGTAAAACGTAACTTTGGCTAAAGTGAGGCAGAAAGAAATTTCCAAAGGTAAAAAGGCTAAAGGTAAAGGAAATTCATCCAAATCGGTTTGCTTTAGGACTCAAAAACCGAGGTGGTTAGGTAAAATATTTAAAATCGTTACAATTACACAATTTGCATTTGGTACTGACAAAGTTCTACAATTAAATTAATATTTATGTAAATGGGAAAAGCAACGTTGCTTTAGAACAAACAATACTAATTTTTTTAACAGTATATATCATGTACCAGCTCTCATTCTTTCCTTTCTCTCTATATTGCACCGGTAATCATTTTCAGAAGTGGATATTAATTGTAACATAATCCTTTTAGCAGTCTAGGTTTAATTTCAAGTACAGCTTTTAAGTAACATTTGAGTTTATGAATTTCAAGAAAACATGGCTTTTATACAATAACAAATATTTCTTTAAAAAATAATTGAAGTATGCTCACAAAAACAATTGCAATTATTGCCCTTTTTTATTTAAATATATATTTATTTATAATTTAAAAGCTAAATTTTCCGCTTACAGAACTTGTGTCGGTTTAACGGAGGCCGCTTTCAAAATGCTTACAAAAGAAGTTTATGCTGAATGGTGCTGTGACAAGTGTTTATCTATCAAACACATACCAATGGTCAAATTTAAATGTTAAAAGAACCCCAATAAACCCAACAGTAGTCATGAATAGATGACAATGCAACGAACTTTACTATGCAATGTTTTGGTTGTTTATAACAAGACAATGAGTGAAAATTATCGAAAACAAAAGCAAACAAAAACTTTTTTTTAACAAAAGTTAAACAAAAATTAAATGTAATCAAATTTCCTTCCTGTCACAGAACATAAGCAGCTGGAAGTACTGCCTCTTAGAGTGTATAAAATATATATTCTAACAATTCATTAAAACAATACTGTATGAATACTTAATATTAATACCAACAACGATTACAACAATGCAACAACCAGCACCACCAATTTAAAAGCACACAAAAATTCATGTTGTTAATTTGAGTTTAAATACAGCATCATTATCATTCTTCAATAATTATAAAACTTTTAGGAAAATGAAAAAAGATCAAACTTTTATTAGATGATAAAGATGAAGAAAATTGTATAGTAATTTTTGACATTAATTCAAAAAATAGTAATTAAATAAAAGTTAAGCAATTGATAAAAATAAAATATATAAAAAAGCAATTATATCATGTTTAAGAAATAAAAGATGTAACAACAACAATATTAAGTACACATTATTAACACATTATTATTTTCGTTTTAAGTTGTATAATTTTTTGCATATCTCTCTCTCTTTCTTTCTCTCCCTCTCTCTCTCTCGCAATAAATGTATAAAATATTTTAAAATAATTTATAGAAAAAATTAAAAGAAACAATAGATGAATTAATATTATAAACAGATAGGGTTTGTAACATGTTTTTTTAATTTAATTTTCCCAAAGTATGTACAAGCATCTACTCTTGCTATTCACACGATGTTAGTCAATCAGTCACACAGGTTTTTCGGCGTGTTTGATAAAGTTGTTTATTTTACTTTTTAACAAAGTATTAAAAAACAATAAAGTGTTTGATATATACTCGTATAATTTTTCCTAATTTAAATAAAGTTGTTTAATTTCTTATCATTTGTAAACTCATTGCTAACATAGTCCTTCAAAAATGTCCAGGAATATTTTTAGAATTTGTTGACGTATTATGATTCTAAATTGCTTTAGAAATTTGTTTTTTGCCCAAAAGTCTACTTAAAATTTTGAACAAAAATATTTAAAAGCAAATAAATAGTAAACAAAAAGTTTATGGTGCATTTAATGTTTTTTTAATAAAAAGTTATGCTTTTAGACAAATTTCCGCGTGGTAGGAAAAATTAAAAAAAGAGAATAGCAGCACATTATTTGTAAATGTTTAAAAAAGATTAAATAATTTTTTAATATCATAGTAACAATATATTAAAATTATTCAAAGCAATTCTCTATTATTATGTAATTAAAAAACTTATTATTGGGCCCATATGACGGCATTCGTTATTATTTGAAAATTTAGTAGAATTTTAATGGGAACTTTAACAGCTATCGAAGGCTGTAACTTGCCCACCCCTGGTTGTTTCGTATTACTATCAGGAACTACATAGTTCCGAGGGTAACAATTTCAAACAAAACTCATTGCACGCAACTCAAAATTGAGAGATTTGCTGGCTCTTTCTCTGTAGGCGTTCTAGAATTATCTATGCAAATAGTAAAGTTTTTCCTGGATACAAAACTAGAAAACACATCAACCTTCAAAAATCAAATGTATGTCTTACAGAAAGTTATAAACATTCATTAAAATTATTTTTATTATTATTTTTTTTTAATTTAAACTTTTTAAGAAATTAAAATAAATAAAATTGTTATTTATTTTGTCCACATGCCCACTCATACACTCTATCTTTCTCACCACTCTGTCCCTCGCTCTCTCTCTCTCTCTCTCTCTCTCTCTATCTAAAATTAAATTACATAATTGCATCTTAAAACATGAAATACTTAATAAAACAGCAACAATAATATAAATGTGTATTAAATTAATATTAATATTTTTAAATTAACGCAACTTAACATTGAATTTATACTTAGAACAACAAATAGTATATAATAGGAGAAACAAAAACAAAAATAAATGTACTTTAATTAACGTTACAACAAGAAATAAACGCAACTTAATAAACCATAATACATATTTGTAATTATAAAACAGAAAATAAAAGAAACAAACACAAATTGTATTTAGAACTTAAATGGGGAGAGACCGTTTTTTAATACTTAAACAAAATGAAATAAAAAAAATTGTTCTAAAATTTTTAATTAGTTTCAATTTAAATACATGTGTGTATGCTCTTTTAATGGTACTAAAACTAATAATTATAATTTTTGATGAGTGTATTTTGTATTTTATTTTTATGAACTTAATTTCATTATAATTTTTTTTTTAAGATAATGTCAATATTTTTAAGTTAATTTGTTTTAAGTTTTAAACTTTTATTTTTTATCAATTTGATATTCTTTTATATAAAAAATCGTTTTTAATGTTATATATCATATAAATATAAATACATAAACCTACAGCAAAAATTAATTAAATTTACTGTTTATGCCGTAATATTATTGATCAATTAATATAAATCAAAGAAAAAGAAAACACTAATAAAACAAAATTATATATATACGAAGAATATATGATTAAATAATAATAATAATAATATTAATTATATTATTAATATTAACAAAAATTAATAATGATTATGATGATAATAAATCTATATACATATATAAATATTAAATCATAACTATAAAACTATAAGTTATTTATAATTAAATAAAAAAATAATAATAAAAAATAATCAACTTTTTTGAAATCATTTATTAATTAATAGGTCAGCTCCTTCAGTTGCACAGAAAGTTCTTTTGTACCACAAATCATTTCAAAAACCCTGCGACGTGTTGAAAACCTGCCTATAATATCTGCAGAAGCTGAAAAAATACTTTTTTTTTAAGTGTAATGAAAACCTGCGTTCTTAATTGCAAAGAACTGTGACGAACACTGGTAGTTTTATCGATCAATTTCGGAACGCCTTACCCAGTTCGGTACGGCGCCTATCGGCCATGAAACGCTCTTTTTTTATAATATAAAGAGAACTAAATATAATAACTCCTATTTCACAGTTACCGTTTTACAGATGTGAATCCGCTTTGGGCGATGGTTTGAACGAAACTAAAAGATATGGCATTGCTTTAAAAGAGAGTATTGCGGTTGGCGTATGATATAAAACAAAAAATGTTCAGTATTCCGGAAATAAGTTATGTTCTGGTTTGGTAAAAACAAATTGATATGGTGTAGGGGTTTTTAGGTTTAAAAGCCGACCCTTTGTGTTATAACATAGTGTATGATGTATGAGAAAACCATCTCAAAGAACACATAAATGTAGTGAAAATATAACATTTCTGAGATGAACTGGCTTTAATTCCAAGTATTAACTTTACAAAACATAAGAAAAGTTTTACAAAGAATTTACTGAACTGACGTTTTTAATAATTAAACGACTAATTTATGCAGACTCAAGTTCCTTTTTTATTCTTTCAATTGAGCTATAGAAATTACTTTTGTTATTGATACGATAGTTTTTAGAATTCTGAAAAAATTAAGCTATTAGACACAGACAATAGACAATATGAAATATTCAGAACTTCTCGACTTAAATTTCCATCAGTAAAAAGACACAGATAATGTTGATGACGTGAGTAGCGGCACAGAAAATGCGCATTCCATTCTGCTGAGGTTACCTGTACTTAGTCCTTATGTTTTAAGTTTAATTATTTTCTGAGGAGGGTAAAAACAGCGCGAATGGTTTCGTGTAATATACACATTGTGTGCATTAGGCCTGGCGCACGGTAGTGCACAATGGTAAAGTCAAAAATGAACGGAGTCACAACAGTGGGCGTGGCACCGTTAATATGTACTATGTATATATGAACGTACATACATACATATATATGCATTTCATTGCGATAGGGCTAGCGAAGCTCAACGCATTGCCCCCCTTATATATAAAACAAAATTAAATGTAAGAAATTATTTAAAAAATATGAACATTTCTACTTTGTTTCCAAAATATAAAACAAAAATATGCGATACTAATTATACAAACACATGCAATAAAATATAAAACTTTGTACAATTAAGGTGATTATTTAGATTTTAATTCCACCTTCAAGGCTGCGATAGAAATGAGGAAATTTCATAATATCTGATTTGGTTAGATTGCCAGAAATATAAAGAAGCTTATAAATCTGCAAGGGAAGATAGATCTTTTTATTTACACAAGCCAGTCAAGAATTTTTATTATCACACCGTTTCCGTAATTTTGAATTCCTTCAGTATGTCAGCTCTCATTTGCATATTCGTAGCACGCATACGTTCCTCTGCTGCTGATATAAAACCTGGTGACCAATGAGCCTGTGAACGCATTAAGTCGTGTCTTTGCTTCTCTGCAATAATCCTTGGTATAGTTGATCTTCTCCTTTGTCGCTCTTCAAAGTTAATTGTAGTCAGTTTTGGCCTTAACATTTCTGTTTGTTTGAGCCTTTTTGCCTCCAACTCTTTCCGTAGTTGCTTAGAAACTTCGGCCCGTTTTTTACTTGCTGCCGTACTGGCAAATATCGATGCTTGATTTTGTTGAGTGTAAAATTGGCAATAATAATTAAGTTTTACTGGATCGTGAGGAGGCATTATACGACGATAATTTCCCAAATGACTTTCTTCCCAAGCGATCTGTTGCGCCACGGAGCTGACTGGGCATTCGAAAGTTTTGTTACCTGAGAGATTATCAGCAGGGGGAATGACTTTAGTGACATTGGATCCTTGATATCTAAATGAATACATTTTAAGCATTTAAGTATAAGGCTGAAAAAAGCATAGCTGTCTTCACTTAACAAGCTATCTATTTTTAAAAGCCTATTCAAAATTATTGTGAGTTGAAACAGAACAATAACAAACATTTGAAAAGCTATAACGTGGCAGCATAACGTTTTAAATTTTCTACGTTCTTATAACACTGCTCCTCAGACATGATGAACTGATTTAAGCAACCAGCGAAATGCGCATACATGCATACACGTATATTATTAATTATAGGGATGGTTGGACAAATTTCCGTCATCCCTTATTAAGTTTGGTTTCGGGTAATTGGCATCTACAGTCTTCTTTTTCTTTCTGAACGTTCTGACTCAGAACGTCTCCGGTTTGTCTCTAATCCAAGCTTGGAAAGATATGACGGAAATTCGTTTCAAATATCAAATCACCCTGTCGGAATGTCAAATCAAGAATCAAATGTTAAACCCTATCGCGCAGTCTGTTATTTCTCTAAAATCAGCTCAATAATTGGACCATATCTTTTTGCGGCCGATCGGCCATATATTTATATAACACCCAATCTTGGAGAAGATCCATCACCTTTTCGCTGACTACAAGGCTCCTTTGATAGCCGATACCTGCAAGATTATTTAAAGCCATGTCAGAGTTCTCTAAGTTATCCTCAGTTAAAATTAAGAAAGATCTTTCCGAAACATTCAATACTAAACTGCTGACTTCGACGTTCGATCTTCGCTAGCTATTGAGCGACCATTATCGATCAAATTCGCATTATCGTTAAATGCGCGTCATAATAGCAAATGGAAATTCGATAAGCTCTTTCGCGCACAGTCCAAGATCGAACGTAGCTTATTCATAATAAGAGCCTAAGATTCAGACAAGGTGATAATCTGACTTGCGATTCTTTGAACAGTTTGCTGAAAAAAACATTACAGGTACAATTTATACCAGGAGCTTATTGCGTTTCAATTCGAGATAAAAATTATTCGAATTTGTATGTCTAATGAATGCATTGTTTCGGAAAAGTTTCCAGCACTAAAGTAGCGAAAATGACCAACCAGGCAGCACACAAGGCCTTATTATCGCAGGAAATGAAGTCACGAGTTATCATAGAATGCATTAAGGTTCTAAATGAACATGGTACACGCAATAAAATTACGTTTTGCAGAATACCAGGTCATGAGGGCCATGATGAGAATGGTTAGCAAACAGAGGAGCTCAATGTGCCTTCATGGGAAATTTGCACGGGGCTGTTGAGTTATATCCGGACTCAAGAAATCAAAGCGTTCATAGTGCTAACTCGGCAAAATCGTAAAGGATTCTGATGCTAGACCAGAATGAGGTCAGGATATTAACGGGGGTGTTTACTGTACACTGCGGTCTAAGGTGCCATTAATTTAAAATAGGAAACTCAGAAACTATCGAATGTAGGTTCTGTGACCTGAATAGTGACACATAGATATGCGTATGGCTTTATTCGTAGTCTAAATCGGTTCCAGTGAAAGATAAAGGTGCCACAAAAGATTTTATGGGTTGTGGGAGCTCGATAATAATAATAATTATAACGAAATTAAAGGTACCATCGAACGGAGAATCTAGACTGTAAGAACATGTGAATGTTGGTGACTATAATCTCGAGATAGATTTTATATACCTCTGTTAAAGAAAATGCAAATACTACTGGAAATATTAGCATATGGTGCAAAAGTATAGACCTATAATACTAAATAACATATTTGAACCTGAAGAAAGCCGTGAAAAAGGATGATCGAAAGTCCGGCATAAGGTATAGCAGAGCATTAAATTTAAGGGCTTGAAAAGTCACCAGACAAATCATCTCAGCAGTTGTATATAGCCACGTACATAAGCAAGGAATGATTCGTCGAAATATATATATATCAACGATGTCATGCAATAAACTTTGATCAAAATTCAATAAAATGGTTTCAATGTTTATAGAATACGGTAATTTCTTAAATCAAAGATTTCCCAGAAGATAGGGAAAGATAATTTTCAATAATACAGCAATTGGATGCTTACTGAGTCAAAACTAAGTGATGTAGAAGGGCGTTTGTTGGCTTGTAAACTGCTATAATATGGCTGGGAGGAACTGGGTTCGTAAAGCTCACTCTTTCACGCCGACAGAACAATCACAGGCCATAAATGCCTATGAATCGAACCGTATGACAATACCGGACCTCATTTTGCGGAAGACATACCTGGAAACAGAAGCGCCGTCGCCCCTCGCATTATTCTCTAGACATTCCTAATGTGTCTATCACTTGTTTATATCAATGTCAAACTGTCTTGTGAAGACAGTTAAAAAATAGTTTTTCTTCGATGGTACTTACAAATGTCCAGGTTTAAAATTTAGCAAGCGTTGTTTTATACGTTTTCTATCCTCTCTTAAGATTTGCCTTTTATCTGCCAATACCGTGCCAATCAATGACAACGTATCACGTATTAAGGGTCTCTTAACTTGACGATCGACGACTTCATTTGTGTGAAAGCTGGGTGAATGATTCACCTCCAATATATACGGCCTCATTTTCGAATCAACTAATATATCAAAACCCAATATTTCAAAACAAGCCTGTATCTTATCATGCGCCGGAAAACATGCATGATAATTATGTTTCAAAATAGGCCAAGCACTCAATACTGTCTTTATAATGATATCATCGATTTTGTTCCAAAATTCCAGTACATCGTAGTTTTGTTGATGCATCCAATTGTTGATAGCACTCAAATTGCGTTTACTACCACAATCATCGTTTTCGCACATTTCATATTGAGCGTTTCTTCTATTGACGGAATAGTTCGTTAAATGCATATACAAATCGGAACTATTGCCTGTGGTTGGCTCGACGTACTTGTTGGTAGCCAAACGAGCCAAACCTTCATTGTATACGAAAATTCTTAAGGGATCTACAGATGTTATTAAAACATACACCCTTAAATCGAACTTGTAGCCATCTATTAGTAGAGGCCTTGTAATGTATTTTTGACAGATCATGCGTTCCGTAGGCGAAATGCTTTTTAAATCCCTTGTCAGCCATATGCCCCGACCTTGAGCACCTGAATCCGGCTTTAAAATAAACATTTTTTGTTTATTACGATTACTGGCATAATTTAAAGCTTCCCCATAACTTTTTTAATGATAAAATAATATTTTAAATGTCTTATGTTAACTTTAATTGTTCAATTACTATTTATTTACTTACTCTGCTGGAAATACCCAAGTTTTTGGAAAAATTTTGTAGTCTTTGGGATAAAGTTTAAGCATACGATTTAAATTTCTCGATAATAAATCTTTACGGCAGATTTCCATCATACCGGGAAAATGATTGATTTGTTGAAATCTTCTCATGTTTTTATAAATCTCTACACCTGGCAAAGAATCCGTCCACAAAATATTCCACAACTGGGCTTCTTTGACCACCTTAAAACCCAAAACTTTGGCAATTCTACCAATAAGATGGTAACGCGAATTGGAAACACAAATGCTGCCAAGAGTAGCACTACAATATATTAGGTTTGTTAAGAGAATAAAACAGAAATAATTAATAAATTAACTTAATAAAATAATTTAATTTAAATAATTCGCAAGTTTTTCATTACAAGAATACCAAAAGTAACCAAAGGTACATACAACAACCAGGAACTAACAATTTTAGACCTATGTATCTTTGGGACGTTCCCAGTTTCATAGAGTACCATTATCTCTCGGAATATTTAAGACCATTATAATCAATGTAGGCCCAATGAAAATTAGGTTTGCAACTCCGACTGCCGCCACACAGCCCCAGACTCATAATATAGCCTCCGACGATGTTTGTAACATGTTTTTCCGGAAAAGCGTCATTATTTGCATGCCATATTTTTGCACTCAAAGTCTAGACTCTAGAGCCTCGTTTCGGTACCTCCGTTGATTTGAACACTTCTTGCATGGCGCTGAGCAGTGTAGGCCATTTTTGTTGAGTGCTCTTCTAATTGTCCAGCCACTCACTGGATTGAATGATATCGGTTAATTGGACTCCACTTCTCGTACTACTGCTCGCACTTCTGCGTCAGAAAGTCGTTTCGGGCATATTTATCTATAATTTGTTTCATGTGGAGTAATTCCTTCCGATAATACCCCCAATTTCGCGTAGATTTTTTTAATGAAAATATGGAACAATATCTTGCGTTTCAATGATGGCCTGCTTAATCATTTTCCAACTTTGCGATGTTTTCACTATCTTTTAGATAAGACTATGGCGGTATTCAGTATTTGCTGGCAATAAAATTTTGTGTGTTTTGTAGTTGGATTTCATAAAAAGGCTGCATTTTGCGGTTCAACGATTGCAAGACCATTCGCATTAAAGACTGAATACCGCTCGCTTAAATAAAAAATGATTTTTTCTTTATCCAAAACGTTTAAAGAAGAACAGAGGTATGATGTCCCTCCGAATTTTCGGAGGTGAAAATAAAAAACAGCTTGTATCTTTCAGGGGTAGGTCCACGCCTTAGAGCTCTGTGCTAGAGAATGTTCGGGCACTCGCGGCACCAAAGTATGTATTCTCTCGGAAAACCAAGCAGCTTTAAAGTCATTAGCAAAATACTCAAAGTTGGTCTGGAAGTGCTTTAAACTTTCTGGATACCCTAGCAGGGAGAAATTCAGTTACTCTAATGTGGGTACCGGAACATGAGGGGCATGTAGGCAATGAAGAAATAGCAGACTACCTGGCCATTAAATACCCATTCTTTCAAAGGTCAAGAATGCTTCTGTGAGGTAAACAGAACTCTATCAAATTACTTAACACGCGAAGAGGAAAATCTAGGAGTAATCGATTACTGGAGTGCCCAAACAGGCATGCGGCAGTGTTAAAGACATATTAACCCCGAAAGTATTAAGTTAGAGGCTATTCTAAATATCAGCAGAAACTTTATTAAACTCTACTTAAAACCTAGTTAAAATAAAGACCATTCCTTTGAGAAACTCCACAGATATTCAATCCGCAGTAGATCACTTCACAGAAGTAGGTTCTCCAGCCAGACTCACAACTCCAATTAAACGAACCATTACAAGTGGCACATATAAACAATCGGTTGACATACAAACACTTGTCCGAGAAAGAAGAATACTGAAGTGTCTGTGTTTATTTAATTTATGTTACATCGTCAACTGAGAAAAGCAAGAGATCAAACTCGCAAATTATTGAAATAATTTGGATCCAACGACGAACTCAGATTATAGCTTAAGGAAAACTGTGAGGCATATGAAATGCCCTGCTGCCAACGAATCACCTTTAAGACTTGAAAATCATACCTGAGCCAAAAACTCGAGTGAAAAGTCACCTTGAAAAGGTATTCACACCAAATGAAATATTTGCAACAGCCTACTAATTATCAGTAATGCCATCAACGATCCTATATAATATCGATTACATGCACTCAAAGTGGCATTGATGTGAAGAAATTGCCAGAACCTGATCGTTTTACTGGATCTATGGTAAGAAATTTACCTACTTCCGCTCTCTGAGCTTTACAGTTCATCCCATGCTTCGAATTGGTTTACCTCTTGGAAAATATCTAAGATTGTTATGATCCCAAAACCAGGAAAAGATGCTAGTCAAAGTATGTCATATAGATCAATTGGCTTACTTCCATTTTTAGCGAAGCTATATGAAAAATTATTCTTACTGAGTATAACTCCTTACCATAACGAGCGACACATTATCCCGGAACATCAGTTTGGATTTCGTGCGAGGCATGGTAATATCGAGCAAGTTCAGAGAATTGTTTCTTATTAGTTTGGCATGAAGGGCTACTCATAAAAATCGCGACTGCTTTCTGCAAATACGAACAAACTTCTTAAAAGCTTCCCGACAAATAGAATAAAATTTAAACTAAGATCGAAGGATAAGTTTTGCTCAATTGGAAGAGTGTCGGCGGGTTTCCCTCAAGGCATTATATTAGGCGCGCTGCTGTATATAGTTTACACAGTAGATATGCCAACAAACTCAAACATGTATACGATCAACCTTCATAGATAACTGTAAATAAAGACCCGAAGATTGCTTCGGAGCATCTAAAATCTCAAAAAGTGCAAGATTAATCCTTAATCTCTTGAAATGCTATCACATAACTATCACACTCAGCAAGCGAAATTGCCGACCAATAAGAATAACTGTTCCAGCAGAAAACCACGTGAAATATCTGGGAATTCATTTCGACCGACTTCGAACATGGTACCGCCATATTGCATCAAAAATAACAGCATTGTTTTATGCTCAGCTTAGAAGCCCCAAATCAACTCTGGCCCTGGAATATAAAGTTCTCCTGTACAAATCCATTATAAAACCTATATGGTATCCAGCTATGGGGTATGGCTTGCACATCAAATATTCAGAAGCTATAAAGAAACCTGTCTAAATCACTACGACTAATCGTCTGCGCTCCATAGTACATACGAAATGAGAACATTCACAGGGATTTAAATATACCCACAGTCAAAGAGGAAATTAAACGTTATGAGCCTTGTGAGACGGCCTTCCTTACCCACTATAAAGTAGTCTAAGATTTGAACACAATAATTTATTTACTGCATTGGTAGTAATTAATAAATATACAGGCATGCCACAAATTCCGTTCGGAATTGAAATGATTCCGTAGTTACCATTCCGTTCGGAATGGTTTTAGTTTCTATAGATTTCGTTCGGATTCATTAAACCGAAAAAATACAAAATCACTTTTTATGTATTAAATATGGCAATATATCGACGAATGTAGCAAAACAAAAAACAGCTAATTTTAAAGTAAACAAAAATTTTAAAAATATTTGTGTGGAAGTGCCAAAACTCAAAATACTAAAATAACAAATTCCGTTTAATTTTTTCTTTTTTATAAAGCATTTAGAAAAATGTAAATCTTTTATCAAAGTAAACTTATTTTGTGCCCAAAAATCTATTTCATATAACACTTTTAATCGGTTATACAAAATAGACAAATAAGTCTTTCGCAAAGTTATTAAGCTTTTGGGCAATTTTCCTAAATAACGTTGCAATATAAACAATGCAATTGATTATTAATATTCACCTGATAGACGGTAACGATTCGCCGCTATTTCTAAGAGTTTTATTGTTTAATCCCACATAGCAACCAACATGATAACATGTATTGTTCAAGTGTATCAAACCATTTACTTTACTGCGCCCTTCATCGGGTATTGCATCATTTTGATTGAAGAATTCGAAACCATTATTGTTGTTATTCAAATTGTCTGCACCATTATCATTACGATTCTTCGCGTTATTTTTGGCGCCATCCGCTTCGTTCTCATGTTCTAAAGCAGTAGATTCGGAACTTTCACAAGTTTTCAAATCGCATTGTATTGACGCTTGATCTTTTTCTTTGCATGAATTGATCTTTGAAATGCGACGCAGCAATTGTATACGTTTTAAAAATTTCGATTTTTTTAAATTCATTATAAACTGTTTGTTGCTTGAAAAAATTTGTATTTAGTTTTGTTTTTAAATCTTCTTATAAATGGTAACAGTTTATTGTAAATTTGCAAATATTTAATGATATCAGATTTTTAGTATCATTACTTGAGGAAGGATTAATTTTTCAACAGAATTTGTTTAATAAAACTATTTTAATTTTAGAGAAAAATTTGACAAAAAAAAGTAAAATGTTAGAAAAAACACTGCTAGTTAAAAATCATGACAGAAAACTGTCAAGCAAATAACACATTTGGTTTCATTTTTGTTTTATTAAAAATTATAGAAAAGTCTTTGAAACAAACAAGTTATGGAATGTACACTACAATAAAATAAACTGAAAATATTTATTGCATAAAAGGATTGCTGTTGTAGTAACTGCTAATAATTTTCAACACCATTTCCATATCCGGACGTTGCTCCGGGCATTCGTTTATACACTGCAATCCTAATTCAATACTTCGTATACATACCATCTCTTCTGACGGCTGTGTAAGCTGCATACGTTTGTCTATAAGTTCAACAAATTTGTAATTATTAGATTCCAGCAGATCAATTATTGTCTTGGTTAAAAGGTTTCGCCTTTTATCGATTGCCCGCATACCGGTGAACGCTTCCAGTAGTACTACACCAAAGCTGAATGTATCCACTTGCGTACTAAGCCGTTTTGAGTTCAAAAATTCTGGTGGTAAATAGGCTCTAGTGCCGAAAACTTGAGATACTTGTACGGCTCTATTGATGGCATTTGGTCCTTCCATGGCTAAACCGAAATCACCGATTTTTGGCTGCAAGCATTGATCTAACAAAACATTGCCCGGCTTTATATCACCGTGTATTAAGGGTTTGTCCGGCCGCAACGAATGTAGGTAATAAATTCCACTAAAAGAAAATTTGAATTTAAAGTTTTCTTTAGATAACAGATAGTTGTTGGTGTTAATTTTACGATTTAAAAATGTGTTTTTAGTGTTAAGTGTTTTTGTTCTTTGAAAACATCCCTTTTTTATGAACTAAAAACATTTCTTCGGCGTAATCATATTTTATAAACATGATTCACTTGAGATCCGAGTAGATTTTCCTTTGTTCATTTGTCTGATCGTACGTACATGCAAATGATAAATTGGCTTATTTGAAGAATATAGAATTTTGCTATTAACAGCTGATAAAATTAGCTCCACCGTAGAACAGAATTATATATTTTAGGAGAAGGAAGGTCCTTAATCTCTTAGAAATATGTATGGATATACCCACATATATATAAGCTTTATATGTAAATTTGTGAACACCAAAAGCAAAACAAAATCCATTAAATTAAAATCCTAATTTGGGGAAAAAACAAAATTCAAACCGACAAAATTAAAAAATACCGAAATCAATTTTTTCGGAAGTTTGAAAAATTATAAATCATTTTATATTAAAAAAAAATCTGGATAAAATAACTACCATAGCAAAAAGCATTTACTTGAAGAAGTCTTACTATATGAAAAAAAAAACAAATAGGAATATAGCTCATTCGGCTGTGCCGAATCTTATACACCCTTCACAAAAGTATGAACTACTAAAAATGTATGAGATGTGTTTTTCTTAAGGAGCCGTCCTATAATTTGTTTTTCTTTTTTCTGAATTTTTTATAAATTATTTATTTTTTTGTAAATTGTAAAGAATAGCGGAATTGGATTTTTAGTTAAATTTCTCTATTGTTAAATTTCAAAATATGGTAGTTTGTTTTTGGTTACTTGTTTGTGAAAATTAGTTTTTTTGTAACAAATAGCTAGGTCTTTTGGACCTTGTGTAACATTGATTTTGTTGAATTTGCCCCCATTGATTTTTGCAAATTTTTTGCGAAACTGCCTAATTTTGGTGAAATTCAAAATTTAGTTTTAAAATTTTAAATTTTGGTGAATTTTGGTTTTCGTGGTTTGCTTGCAAATACTTTGTCTTATTCACCTTTTGGTTAATTTATGCAAATTCGGTTTTCGTTAAACTTCGCTTTTTTGGAAAGTATTGTTAATTTAGACATTTAAAATTTTGCTCTATAATTTGAGTTTTAGGATGTCTAATTTTTCTAAGCTCCAGGTCATCAATAAAATCTTCCTTATTATAAATTATAATAAAAATTAAAAAAAATAAAAAAAAAAAAAAAAAAAAAATAAAATTAATTTTTATTATAATTTATAATAAGGAAGATTTTATTGATGACCTGGAGCTTAGAAAAATTAGACATCATAATAACAATAAAGGTCAAAAAACTAGAATAAAGTTTATTTGAGTTTTAGTTTTGTAAGTGTTCAGGTTAAAAAAAAATGTAATTCGGTTCAATATTTACGTCTAAATTTTGAATGATTTATGGGCTTGTGTATAAGCGTTTGTTTATCCGTAAGATTGAAAGTACAACAAACCCAAAAGAATGGTTTTTTACCCATATTTCGGAAATATTTGGATCGATATAGCTAATTTTAAATAGTTGTCTAGTGCCGTCAGAAAGAAGGAATTGCAAAATATATCCTTTACATTTTTGTCAAGTATCAAATCTAATGCAACGGAGATCTAGATATCAGAAACCTTACAAGAAGACAATGTTTTGGGATGGCTCGCTTGAGAATTGGGAAAGCCCTATTTAATACAAAACATTACTATGATAATTCTGATCCTCCTATCTGTTCCCAATGTACTACATATCTGAATATCCCATATATACTTACATAATGTCCAAACTGAATGAGCCTCTGGAGAACATAATGGATTGCTCTAATGAGGCGAACCAGACTAAAGTCATGAAATGCTTACTGAAGCACAATGTACGAGATATTTACTGCTCAATAAATTATTATAGTATGTAATGAACAAATAGTTTAAAGTAATATAATTCCGCACAAAAACATAAATGTAAAAATATGGCCAAGTTCCTGTCCAAAAATTTCGGCCGTTAAAAGTGCTGAGATCAAAATGAGGACCAAGTTCTTCATATGTATAATACCATCCCATTTTTAGGCAAAATATGCACTTTTTACACCTTCATATCTCGGGAAGCTTTCATGGTTTTTAAGTTTCACTATTTTATGATAAAAGGAAGAAAAGTTATGAGAGGGAAAAACAGCGCGAATGGTTTCATATAATATACACACTGTTCGCTTTAATACGAGTGGTATTTCAACAAATTTTAAAGTTGCAATGAAATTAAAATATGGCCAATTATAATCAAAATATCGTAAAATGCTTTAAATACAACTAAATTTAAGAAGAAAATCTACTTAATTTAATGAAAGATTTGTCCACAGCGCTAATTTCACAACAAACATTTTTAACCCTAAAAGTTATAAAAAACAATCCAGACGACGAATAAAATCGCCAAGAATTTTATATGAATTATTGATTCTTGAATTGATATTCCGACAGGGTGTTTTGATGTAGATGTTTGGAACTCATTTCCATCATCCCTTGTCAAGTTCTATTAACCTTTATTTAAATTAAACTTTTTTAAACTTACCGTGCTGTACCCATGCATATATCAATTCTTTGCTGCCATGTCAAGGGTTGAAATTTATTCGTATTTAATCTCTGTTCCAATGAGCCACCTTTCATCAATTGATATACTAAACAAGGCTTATCTCCTTTTATACAATATCCATATAATGGCAATATATTATCATGACGATACTTATGCAAATGTTTTAGTTCATTTAAACTTTGTTGTAATTGGACTTTAGCGCCCTCACGGCCACCAGCTCCTCGATAATCGATTTGTTTTATAGCAACATCAGTATGCTTCCAATAGCCACGAAACACTGTACCAAAACCTCCTTTGCCCAAAACAAGGTTTTGATCCCAATTATTGGTAGCTTCTGTAAGTTCTTGATAATCAATTTCGGGCATAATACTTGTTATCTCTTGTAAATTTACCATTGAGGAATTCGTCAAGCCATATTTTCGAGACCGATGAATCGCAGAACGACTGCGATCATAATTAAGATTGTATGAACTGGAACTGATATTATTATCAGTTGTAATGGTAGTTGCTTCAACCTCCGACAATGTTGGCGTTGGTCCATTTTGAAGTTTTATCGAATTTTCATTTTTTGGAGGATCTGTCTGGAGCATTTTACTAATGCGGGGTATGCTAATTGGTATCATTAGTTTATATTCGGGTGGGACGTACTCTTTTATTATACGCATGCCATGAAATATTTTTAATCTAGAACAAAATCGCAAGGGTATTATTTTAGTTAAAACATAGGGTTCCTTGCTTACTTATAAAACACACCAAATAACTCGACAATTTTATGATTGTACTGGCCACCCCAAATTTTTAAAAGTTCTCCAGTAGGAGAGTTTCCAGGAATTCGAATACGTCTTTTAATGGCCTGAAATAAGCATTATAAAACAAGTTATTTGTAACGTTGGAAATGCTATAAAAATAAAAATTTGCAATCAACATTCATCGAATGTTTAAATTTATTGTTTGACGTAAGTTTGTAGAACTAGAATTATAAAATTAACTAACTAATTAATGGTGAGGCTAAAGATATTTTTTTATTATTTCTGTTGAAAAAGGGAATTTTGTTTTATATGATAACTTTGAATACAGTAAAAGTTAAAAGTTTTATTAGACAACAAGTAGAATGGAATGTATTTTTTATGCCGCTACGCATCATTATCTAAACCCGGAAAAAACGAACTAAAGCATGTCATTTTATTAATTCCTTAGCGTAAAATTTTATTTTAAAATAAATATTCTTTAAGACAAAATATAAAGAAAAAATAATTGTATAAAAGAAGGAATTATAATATATTAACGGCAACCTTGTGTGCTACGCTGCTCCAATCGCAATAAAATAATTTGTACTTGGATTATATGTGTTATAAATGAGAAATATTAAAAATACACATAAAAACAAATTTTCATTGAATAAATAGTACAACATACATTTAGATTTTGGCAACAGCAGCACGTATTGGGTGCCTAAATATTCTATCTCTCATTCTGAAACCACGTCTACTCCATGGAAAATTTCAGTGAAATGGATTGGGTAGTGGAATTAATTCCCTTATAGGAATTAAGTGGATTTAATTAATGGGGTTTCTATTTTGATCGGTTTATTCAGAAAACGAATGATTGGGGTTAAAATTTAATTCGATAATATTGAATAATTGATATTTTTAATTTCATTAAGGACAACTTACATATACTATACAAACATACATATGTATTTATTATAAAGATTAACAGCCTGGCCCACGATGTCGAACGTCAATATTCACTTGATTTCTAATAGAAAAAATACTGGTTTACGTCCGTCTAATAGCTGTCTTTATGAACTTTTTATATTTATCTAGGCCGTAAATAAAAACAAACTAGAGGAACTCAAATCATTTTTTTATATAAGAATACAACCGAATGTTAGCGTTCGACAGCGTGGAACCGGCAGTAATTTTATTAGATTTGTGAGTTTCATTATGGTTTAAGAAATCTTCCAAAATAATCCGTTGGATAAGGAATTTAAATCGGAGGGACTAAGAAAATTTAAAACAAAAATCTCTTTTTTCTTGTAATTCTTATTAATTATAGGGAGCCAATAATCACAATTTTTAATTACAAGTATTATGCATTCCATACAATCAATCGCAGTCAAAGTGAGCCACGTTATTAGCGGATTTTCTCAGAACATATTGAGAAAAAAGTCGGACTGGAAAATATTGATACGTTTTTATTATTTGAATATCAGTATTCAACATTTACCACTTATTTGAGGAATTTTGAAACAAAAATATTTAGTCTTAATATTTTAAGTTTGAATCAATTAATTTTTAATCTCTCCCTATTTCTTCTAAATTAAAAGTGGCCAAAAACGTTATACAATTTAATATTGCTTATTTACCCTAAATACATACAAACACTTATATATTTACTAAACCTTATGTACATATGTATGTATGTATGTTTTCACTTTAATATGGATAATAAAGTTCAAACTTGCCTCTATATCATTATCATCAAACCCCATCTTTGCAGCCATTTGCATCCAAACATCAATATGATCACAATGTTCACATAATTCTTTCCTTTTTGATGGCGGCAATTCGGTAATGTAAGTTATAGTGCGCGATTTTGCGCAGGCACTATTAGCCTGCGATACCGGATTAATAGACATCACGATTAAAAATATTTACAATGGATTTAAACTAGAAACTGACTCATCTGTTTATTGCATCTACTACGGATATGCAGTGTTAAGTGAAATTATGCTTTTAAAACAATTTATGCAATTGGTTTTTCTGTACGAAAATGCACTGTAGATAATATGATAGATTCAGTTGTGTTGTATGTAACTTTCTCCACAAAAAAAAAATAAATCAAAGAAACAAAAGTGAACAAAATATCTGAATAATTATTAACCATAACAGCTGTTTTTGTTTACATATTTCTTACACTACGACCTGACCAAGGCATATTTAACCAGGTGGCATTACTACTGCAGTGACAATTTTTTTTTTTTTTTTTGCTTAAATTTTCGTTTTCCTTTGTTTATCCAAATTCATTTACATTCAAGTCTCATTGATACAAGTGCCTTAGTGTTTTTATAGTTTGTGTATAAATAAATTAAAAATTGAAGTAAGAACAAAAAATAAATTATCAATTTGTGTTCTAATTTGTACAAAATTTGTAAATAAATTTGTAATTTGAACCAAACAAAATTTATTCAAATTTTTTTCTTTTAATTTTCCTTCTTTTTACAAATGTTTTTGACAGCAATATTGGGTTTTACACAAACAAAACTGCCTGCTGTTGTTGTATTTGTTGTCGTAGCAAGGTCACCTAGTTAGATACGCCTTGGTCCTGACTAGCCATAATTTTGTTAGCACATTGAGAGAGCGTTCGCAACATATCGGGAAAAATGTGTTCGTGGTCTTTTGTGAAGAGAATACACGTAGTTGTTGTTGTTCAGTTTGAGCATAATTGTTTGTGTCTCATAGAGATTGTTTTAATGTTTCTAGACGAGCGCAATATAAAAATTTTATTTTGCTGTGTGTATTTTGTTTGTTTGATGCCAGAACAGCGTTATCACAAAAACTATTTGGACAACGTTGTTTACACTACGTTTTGAATAGCAATAAATTTCGTCGAACATTGGGAAACCGTATGCATAATAACGTATTCTACGTTTGGAGAATACGTGGAGATCTTTCTGTTCAGTTAGAGAATAATTTTTTGTCTCTCATCGAGATTTTTTTTAAAGATCTCAGCTTAGTTTTTCTACGGTGTTCAAAGACGAGCGCTCACAAAATTTTTTTTGTGTGTATTTTGTTTGTGTAAAGGCTGAAGAATGTTGCGCGAACAATTGTCCGGTCAACTCTGTTTGAACACGAATCGACCATCAACAGCGACAGTCTCCACTAGCCAAAATCCTGTGCGAACAGAAAAATGCACGATGGCTAAACATCGTAGGCCTTCTCGAGCCGAATTCTTGTGCGCACAACAACCTGTACGTTGGCAGAACAGATATATGGCTAGTTAAGAGACATGTAAGGTCCGATTGTATGAAGCTGGTTACCACAATTTAACAGACACTTTCCTACAGCTGTTCGATTGGTTTTTTAGTGATTGTCAACAAAGTGAAGTGCCAAATTGTGTTTTGCTCTTTATCAACTTCCTGTGAAAAATATTGAAATATTTCTTCATTCTAATAATATCTCCGATAAAATATGCTAAATAAGCTCAAGTACTCAAAGTAAATTATATTTTCTGGAAGAAAAAGAGGACATAATAATATGAAACAATCAACATCCCCCGCACCATCTGTAGTGTCCAGTTATGTAGCGTCTCGAGGTCAGTCACCATTGCCATCACCGGCCAATGCTCGAAAAGATTGTCTTTCAGCAACCACAAAGAGTTATAAATACCTAAGGCGTTTATTAAAGTTTAATCAAATGGACTTTGAATTTGCTTTGTGGCAAATGATTTATTTGCTTATAGCTCCACAAAAAGTTTATAGAAATTTTAATTATAGAAAACGTAAGTGATTAGCGGTTTGGTAGTTACATCGATAAAATACTTCTTATACTTTGATTGTAGAAACAAAATCACAATTTGCAAGAGACGACCCTGCCTTTTTAGTATTGCTAGTTGTATGCTTGTGCGGTAAGTACCATATTTAATAATGCCCTCCCACATTTACTTATATATTTCTCTTTAAATATTTTAGTAACATCTTTAGGATTTGCTTGGGTTTTAGGCTTAAACGTCTGGCAGAGCATATCATTTATTTTTTATGTTGTGTTTGTCGATTGCATTTTTGCTGGTATTGTGGTCGCTACTTTTCTTTGGTTGATTACGAATCGTTACCTGAGGACTAGTAATTTAGAACCCGATATAGAGTGGGGTTATGCGTTCGATATACATTTGAATGCATTTTTCCCGCCCTTAATGCTCTTGCATTTTGTGCAGCTTTTCTTCTATAATTGGTTGATAAGTCAACCCTGGTTTATATCAAGGCTTTTAGGCAACACTTTTTGGCTGCTAGGATTGAGTTATTATGTTTACATCTCTTTTTTGGGCTATAATTGTAAGTTTTATATAAAAGTTTTATAAAAGGAAAACGTTTGTTTAACAATTTGTTTTCCCTCCCACAGGTGTACCACATTTGAAGAACACACGTCTAATTCTTATTCCTTTACCCATTATATTTTTTTTTTATTTAATCACAATAATTATTAGTTGGAATGTGACCATATCTTTTATGGAATTTTATAAGTATCGTGTATACTAGTGAATAAAAAAGTAGGTCCTAAAATAAATGCTTCATATTTTCTGTTTTGTACATTATCCATTCATTACTAAGCTTAAAAATGCATAAAAATTAAATTTTTTCAAATAAAATAACTGTAAAATTACATGTTCATAAATATTAAAAAAAATCGATTTTTATGTTCTATTCATGAAGCCAATATTAATCTACTACAAACCAGATACATTTTTTTTGTCTTAGCATTAATGGCTAAGATTTGCGAGAAGGAAACTTTCTGCTTGTAATAGTTTTTAATTTAATAATTTTGATATATGGTAGCATTTAAACTTTCTTACAAAACTTATTCAATTGTGATTGTATATAACATAAACAATAAAAGATGTACATACACAGAAAATGTATGAAAAAATACACAAACGTTTAAAAGACTGGTACGTTGATACATGAGAGGCAATTAATCTGAAGTACTAACTAGCAAAGATAGTCAAACAGATATTTAAAAAAAACTATATATGTTTCTGGATTAAGGATAATTTGCTGGAATTTCCTTCCAGAACCCTTTCTTAATTTATTAATAAATTTATGTCACACTTTCTTAGGTTGGACAATTCTGTTTTATTATTTCTTTGTACACATAATATTGGAGTGTATACTTCTTCTCAATGCTCACACAAGAATGAATAGATATAAGAATAAAACACAAACTTAAGTCAAACTTCTAGAATAAGTCATGCTTAGTTAAAAAAACAAAATATAAACAGTTATTTTATTCTCCTTTTCTTGCACAATTTTACATTTGTAATTATGGTACATATTAATGTTAATATGTATGGTAAAATTGTTGAAGTAAAGCTTTAATGAGAAAATCTTAAAACCAGTATTTGTGATCATCTCTACGTACATATTTATCAATATGATCATGATTGAGTTTAATGGAGACGCTTGCAATCATGAATATAATGATAATTATCTTCATTTAAATATTATAAAATAACTACAATAAGGTCGTACCAAATATACTAGAATAACTTTTAATACAAATTGTATTTAGAAAATGGTTGAGAAAGCGTTTGTACATATTTCTCAACAATATATTTAAAAAAAAAAACTATTTATTTTCAAAACTTTAGCATATTCAAATATAATTGCATCAATATTTTACTAGAGTTTAAGCTAATTCTGTGGGCTTTACAAACGATCTCTTACGTTTGTTTCTCTTGCGCTGCAAATCCATATGATGCAATTGGGAATAGACCTCAGCAAAGATTTCCTTTTGGTCGTCCTCAGGTATGGTGGCTCTATACTGCTTCATTAAATCAAATTTCAACCATGGCTTCTGATGTTGTAATGCCTTGTGTCTATTCTTTTCGTTTATATATTCATCTATATTTGCCACTCCTTTAAGATTTTGTCTTTCCCATCTTTCCAACCAGGGACGTGGACGCAAAAGAACTTTCACATCATTAATGGGTATAGGATTTCCTTCCTCAATTATTTCAGCCTCCATACTAACGTCAAAGGTACTGTATTTAGGTAAAGCATCGCGCAAATACAATAAATGATTATCAAGTCGTTTTTCCAAACGTAAAACTTCTATTTTTTGTATGGATGGGTCATACATTTCGTACATTACCTCTACACCTTGTTCATCGATAACATTGCGTAAAATAAAACGAGCTCTTAAACCACAACGTTCCCGCAATATGCATATTCCTGGAAATAAGCATATATAATAAAATACCTTTTAAATAATATTTAAAACTCACCAACAAAACGACTAACTTTGCCAGCTGCATGAGGATCAGAACTTGTTACTGCCAATATGGAACCTACATAAAATTCTGGCATTTCGATTTGGGTGCGTCTGTCGATCATATCAAGCCTCTCCAATTTTTCTCTAACCGGATTGCGCCATTCTATTTTGGGATCGGGAAGGAACTCGGGGTTTATAAAACGGTATGTTGGCGGTACGATGGTCTTTTTTGCATCTGTCGATAGTTTGGATGTTGCAGATTTCGTAGTATTGCCAGCAAAACTTTCCTTCGGTTGTGGCTTTGTTGAAAACATGACTGCTTTCAAGAGGTTGAAATCATTATAATCATTATTTATATCATCAGTTAACTTTAAATCGTATTTACCAATTCTCTTCAATGTTACTTGTTTCAATAACTGCGGTGTGAAAAAGCGGCCTGATGACACCATTTTCGTTTTTCTAATTGAAAGTATTTTATAATTATTATTACAAAGCACGAAAAAGTTAAAGTAAAATTATTTTAACCTTTTCTCTGCAGCTGTTTTTTGAATGAAGTTGCCGTATGAATTTAAAATAATAGGTGAAATATATGCCTTGAATTTTTATAACCAAGGCGAATTGAAACAGGCAAACTCACCAGCGCAGATGTTGACTTTTTTCCAGTTTTTATTGTGATTGAATGTCAAATTGTTTTTGTTTTGTATATAAGTACAACTTATAGAATTGATACATTATTATTTCGTAAGAAAGTATCATAGAGAGCTCATCCTTTTTTAAATTTAGGATTCTGCAAAGCGAATTAGCCTTGGATTTGTTTTTATTATTATAAATAATTTATAATACCTTATTATTTATTAAAACAAAATGCTAAAATAACACGTTTTTTATTTTATTTCGGCTAACGAATTTAGTATAGAAAACGCTAAAATGGCAACAGTGTTGTTCTAATTTAATGTGTGTTGTATCCAGCTCAGTCGGAACAGATCGAAATTTAATAAATAAAATAAGGAAAACTTTACACTAAGAAATTAGAAACGTAAACAATTTGCAGAAGAAAATGATTGAAAGTAAATATAACTGAGTGTATTCTGAACTAACACAATATATATATGAATTTTTTTCTTTCAGAACCAATACCACCAAAAGCACATTTTGGTAGCGCAATTATCTCTTCCATTTTTAGTTTAATAATTTATGCCACTCTTTGCTTTTATGCCGAATGGTTTACATCTACCCAATTGACTACAATATTTGGTGGTTTTGTTAGTTCTTGGCTCTTTTTATTCAGCTTAACCTCTTTGTCTAATGTTGAAATGCTGGTGTTTGGTGATGATTTCGCTTCTAAGTTTATACCTGAAATTTTTATATGTTTATTAATGTCCGTTTTAGCCGCCGGAGTGGTACATCGAGTGTGTGCAACAACATGGTACGATATGAATTTAAATGTGTACATATGTACATTAACTTTATAAAATATATCTATTCACAGTGTTTTATTTTCGATACTGTCCTTATACTTCGTTGATCGTATTTCTAACGATTGTTATTATAAGTCTGCGATTGCCCCAGAAGCTATACATCACAGAAAGGGTGGCGGCAAGAAAAACAAATGAAGTCTTCCTTGTAAAATATGTAAAAGCAAACTATACAAGTATTAACAATTTTGAAAGTAATCATTCCTGAGATGTGGATAAAAATTAATAATTTTTTAACTTATACAGAATTACAAATAGCAATTTATTTCTATACCGTATTTACTTAGATAATTCGACGTTTTCCTAAAAAGCTTTTCTTTTTTGAATAAGGTTTTCTTTTGGATTTAATGAAACATTCCTGTAAATTATAAATAATAATGGGGTAATTACTATTCCTTCTGTAACGTCACTATACACTGTGTTTCGTGAAAAAAGGAACCTATAGGAATATACTGATATCTTTATGTAGGTAGAAATTAAGCAACCTACATACATACAACACAAACTACTCGGAACGAAAAAATGGCACATAACCGAAACCGGTTTGTCACCAAAACATTCGTCAAACGGGTTGACTGAGATTCATTCCAAATATCTATATAATTACATACCTAAATGACAGGAATCTATTTAAATAACAATCGCACTCGCAAAGCAGCTGTGATTTGACACTTAAGATGCCACAAAGCCGAAACCGGTTTGTCTCCAAACCAAACTTGGTAACGGTTTACGGAAATCGTTCAAAAAATCTACATAAAATGAAAATTGTATCATTTTAAGAATACTACATTACTTAAAAACATCAATGAAAAATTGTGATGGTACAAATCAAAGTAAAATAAATAGGACAAAATAAGTCAGTATTGAAATCGCCGATAACAAATATCTACTTATCACCTACATAATATAAAAAAAAAAAATAAATTATAAACATAAGTTGTTCCCTTAACTTATAAACATTACCAAAACTAAGATTATAATAACTATAATCAGAATCTTAAATATGCATACTAAATACAAACAATGTATACAATAAAACAGCAATCATCAGCATGTTCATGAATTTCGACACGGATTGGAAACGGAATTCATATCCAATTCATGGTTGGAGTGCAAAAAATAAAACCCTGACAAACGTTTGTTTAGCAAGCAAAAATATTCGGATGCCAGAAAAAGTACTGTCAATTGGTAACTGCAATTAACGGCTGACAGTTGCCATCTGTTACATATTTTCGGGCAACGCTACTGAAGCTTGGTTGCTATACGTAATAGTCCTATAATATAGTTAATCGTAATTTTATCACGAAGTTATCCGGCAATCTGATTCGAAAGAGAAACCAATCGAATTTGTACGCATAAAACGTGTTTCGAAAATATTTTTTTTAAATACACAGGACGTCTGAATATGACCAAATTAGCCTTATACCGACTACAAACCAGGGTACAGGACATTGGATGTTCCTTCGCCTGTAACGATGTTACTTGTTAAAGTTCATCCGTTTGTTGTTTCCCATAATATGATTTTATATATATCTTGTGACCAAATGAAATTTGTATCGGAAAATGTATCGGTGTTTACTGTTTTCTATGGCTCAGTTCGTGGAATGCATTCGTGGTCTTATAATCATTGGCACATATCGACCCCTTTGCGCGAAATTATCGTATGTTACAAAAACCAAGTTTTACAGACCAGCCATTTTTCTACTTGTCTCTGCTTTCGCTTGCAATATCAAAATGAAAATATACATATGCTTAGATAATTAACTAATATAACTACACCTAAAAGTATTCCGGTGGAAAAGTTCAAGTTTTCCGACAAAAACGTAGTTTTGGCACATACGATATTTCATTCCCAATATTTCGTAGATGCGTATGTAGAAAATGGCACTTACGATATCATTTGTCAGTGTTAAAAATAAAATTGTAGTAGGCGTACTTGCGTGAGTAAAAAATGGTTATATTATTTCCGAACGGAGTATTCAAAACTTATTGCAAATCGAAGCTGGCCCAAACAAAACTAGAAACATTTTTGCTTTCCTTTTAATCTCTTACAAAATTAGCCTTGGCCTCATCTTTGTCTCTTATATTCATCCTATACTCATCGGAATTCTGCAAACGATTTTTTTCCTCTTCATCAAGATGTTTAATATTTTCGCACTTAGTGCAATTGTCTTTTTTTGGCAAATGAAAACCTACATATATTAAAATCTTTTTGGAAAACCTGTCTGCAAACCCTTAAAAGATATCTAAGCATCATTTGAGAAATATTTAAAGTTGCCAGCATGAATCTTTGACAAACTTTAAAAACGATATTAAGGCACGGATTAGGTAAAACTTTATTTGTAATGCCTTCCTTTGCTTTAACAGTCAGATTTTCTGTAGCCCAGTTTTCATTTTCAAATAAGCACTTGATAACACAAAGTAACTTTGTGCTTGATAAACCTGCTGTTTAATATTTTTTTTATTAAATAAAACACAATTTAATAGACATCAAACAACCAACACATCACCACATAATCATAATTACACATTAACAAGATCCACATCAAATTACTTTTAAGTTATAATTCTATTATTTACTTACGGGTTTGGAAACTGATAGCATTATTAAGGCACTAATTATTAATTTCTCTGTAGACAATAATGTTTTACTTGGAGTGGTTCACAATAACTGATTACTGAGCAACGAAGTGGAATTCGCTTATAATATTTTGGCAGGTGACATCTCTTTGAATGTAGAACAAGATTGCATGAAAAACTCAATTTCAAAAAAATTGGCATATACGATAATTTCGCACAAAGGGTCGATATCGTTTGCTTTTCTACCGCTATATTTGTTTAAAACTGTTTATGATAAGACATGATTTCTTTATGTTCCATCGTCTGTATCTACCAGTATATATGGTTATTTATAAATTTTATTTATAAAATATTATTTATTAAATGTCACAATACATTTACATAGTAGGATCGAGTTTACAATTTAGCATAGTAACGAAGTTTTCACTCGGTGTAGTGAAACTGACGCCGATTTCTTGGCAAGTTTCGAATTATTTAAATAAATTAAACTAATTTACGTAAAAGAATTAATTGCTGGTTTTCGAAACTCTCACAGTACAGAATTCGTAAAAACGTTACTGCTGAAATGCAAAACTTGATCGAAAACAAAATATTATTGATAAAGGTTATAATTTTAAATCAATTAACAGATACTGCATCGCTAAAGAATTTTTTCATAAACAACATGAA
This sequence comes from Phania funesta, assembly GCA_963932375.1. Taxonomy (NCBI): domain Eukaryota; kingdom Metazoa; phylum Arthropoda; class Insecta; order Diptera; family Tachinidae; genus Phania; species Phania funesta. The sequence goes on along the minus strand of OZ010652.1, from coordinate 93,256,721 downwards.
ATTTATCACATTTTAAATAAACAATTTTTTTTTAATTTTTCGTTATTGCAGACTACTAACTAATGTATACTATATTATTAAATCGTACAATTTACTTATTAACTTTTAACCAAAGCTAAAGAATCTGAACTCGAACGTTCTGTAAGAGGTACAAATCTTTTTTATATGTATATAAAAGTAAAATATAATATTAATATTAATATTTCTTAACAATATGCAAAAAAATTTCGATCATCTTCATTATCAAATTTTACTTTGGGTATTTTAATTACAAACCAAACATTAACTTATTTATACTTCTAAAAAGTTAAAATAAATGACATATTTGTTGGCAGTTAATAGGGACGTGGTGGCATTGGCATCATAGATCCCATGGGATATGGCACTACGCCACCGCCAGCATAAGGTGGACGATAAAACATGCTAGAAGCTATGTTGCTGTAAGCAGGCCCGGCTATACCCATATTTTGCTGTTCAGTGTTTGGAACACTGTGTGCTTGACGTCTCATAACTTCGCACATTTTTTCAGCCTTAACTTTGCGCAAATGCATCGTTTTGCGGGCTGGCAAGAACTCTTCCAAAAAAACTTCAACGGTAATTTGGTTGTCTGTAAATTTTTTCACAAGAGCGTCGGAGCTTTCTTCGCTTTCTGCAGCTGCCGTTTGTAATAGGGCCAAGGCAGTTTCTTGGCTTACACCTCCAGACTTTTTAATGAGTGCCAACTTTTCTTGAACTGCTTCACAACACCGTTTGCCTTCGGCGTTGAGCTCAACTATTCGTCCCTTCGATTCAATAATCTTTGGTTCCTTTTCAATGTTGGATTCAGCTTTGTTACGATTTTCTGTAAAAAGGCTGTCTTTTTGAGCCTTTAAGATTTCTAAAACCGCATCTATCTTTTTATCGAGTTTTTCATCATTGTTAAGTAGATCTTTTAGTTCATCTGTTGACAACGGATTTATAGAAATTTGTAATTGATTTAGGTATTCCTGATACATGGTCCTTTCCTAATATATTAAAATTTTAGAACTTCTATAATTCGCTTTTTTTCTGTTGTTGTTAATTTGACTGACACAGAAACCAAAAAGCAAGGCAGAAACAGAAAATGTGAGAGAGAAGTATGAGTAATTCAAATGAGAGGGCAATGTTTACAGCGTTGCCACGACAAAAAATAATTGTATAATTAAATTTTCTTAAAAAAGTAATCAATCCCGACAAAAATACATACATTTTAATGTATTTATTTAATATATAAATATGTAATTTATAGTAAAATATCCATAAATGACTTGTTTGATAATAAACTTATTTGAATAAAGAGAAACACTTTACAAATTGAAGTTCATTCCATTGCTGCGTAATAAAAATGCTTGAATGCCAGATTTTATGTAGAATTCAAAAATCAAGAACCATATTTTATCATAATAGATTATTATGTGCAAATTTAACATACTAAATGCTATATAAAAAATGAAAAAGATAATTAGTTGAAAAAAGTAACCAGAACGGAAAAAAATACATTGGAAAGAAAAAAAGCCTATTTTAAACATATACTTTTCGGAAATATTTCCAATTGGAGAGATTCGCTAATGACGTTGTGGTCAGCAATCTGCTTATATTATGCATTATGCTTTACAAAACGAAAATAAGAAGACAAATTACTACAGGAATACCGTGATTTTTACGTTATTTATATATTACAAAAATAAATATATTTAATAAAAAATTTTCTTTGTTAAATTTTCTGCACAACTTTGGTTAAATTTCAACACTACCTGGGAATTGCCAATAAAAAGCAAAGTATTTATAGGGTAAAAAATATAAATTTAATTATAATAACATATGACCAAATATGCCAACATTATTTTAAAATATACTCAAATCATAATCATTAAAAGAAATTTTTAGTAAGTGAAGCGAATGTCCAAAATATAGTAGAAGATAAAATTTATCAACTTTATTTTGAAAAATTATTATTCTAAAACTTCAACTGAATCAGATTTGTAAATCCAATTCGTGTCTGAGGCTAGTACTACCAATATTAATAATACCTCTTTCGGGAGATCATTTGCAGTACGAGTTGGCAGAATGTACAACGGCCTTCGCATTGAGCTTAGATCATTTCAACAATCCATTGCTAGCTTTAGAAATAAATTATTTAGAAATAAATTAATTATGTACATTCATATTTGAAAATGTAAATTTGTTTATATAGGTACCCTTGTTTGAATTTTATATTACTGGAATAATTTTTTTTTTATTACACCAAGTATCCAATCATATATGGCCCTGGCGTCTCAAATACTTGATGAATTAAATAAATCTCAGTGGATAAGTTTTCCTTTGCCTTTTCCCGTTGCTCGGCCATTTTGTAATTATACTTTTTAATATTTAGACAATTTTTTTCATTCTTGCAAGGTCGGCCTAAAATAGATTTGTTCCGATATTTATAAATATTACTTAATAATATCAAAGCATAAAATGTAAAACTATTACGAAGTATACTTAAATATTATAAAATAAACTTATTATATTTCTGTGACCTTTTATTATAATTTTAGTTCAATAATTTTTAAACACTAGTAATTTAGTAAATTCTTTTAAAAATAATTTTATTTAATATTCCATATATCGCTACGTCTTTGTGTAACATCATTAGGAAAACAATTATATTACAAAACTTCAATTATTCATTGTTAATTTTTTTGTAATATAATTTATATCCTGATAATGCTACACGAAGCTGTATCGATATACATAATATAATAAATTAAATTATTTTATTAAAAGAATTTTTTTATAGACCCCGTGCTTAAAATTGATTGAATTAATATTACAAAATATTTCTTTGATTTTATCGTAGTTTTTAAAAGTCATAAATATTGTAATTTTGTCTATTTCCACAAAGATTGTTGCTTTTAGTAAAACTGCTATATTTGATAAATATTTCTAATATTTAAAATATTAAAATTTATTTTTTAAATTATGTCATGTATGTAAGTGGCAACAATATGAAGTTGGCTGCAGTTCGTGACCGGCCATGATTCCAAAAATCACAAAAAATGGCCGGATTTAAGCTTCGACAAAAATGGAGTCATGTCGTTGTGCAAAATTAATTAAAAATTTTCAATAAAATACAATAAGTTAAGCGCAAAATAAGCAAAAAAATTCAAGTTAATATCAAAAGCTAGTAAAATCAATGTGATTTCCTCCAAAAGTTGTGTAATTTCGGTGTGAAACGTGCATCTAAAAAGTAAAGAAAAAATTCTTGTCATTCGCAGACTGCAAACAAGCAAAAATTTATTCGTGTCCCGAAAGCGAAGCGTAGCCAGTTGTGATAGTAAAGTAAATGGAGAGTTTGCTGGTGCTTGAAACTAAATCCGCAAACGGTTCGTGTAAATTTTATTAATATCATAAAGAAAAGTATCATTTTATAGTGGGAAAATTTTGTAAAAATTGTGTAACTTTTGAAGAAAAAGAAAAACTAAAAAGTGTGTTGTATGTGCAGCATTGAATCTTATAATGACAAAACCAAATAAAAAGAAAACGTAAAAGTTGATATAATTTCCAGATATACAAAATATCCATGTTTTAGGTCTATTCGATGACTTATAATTATATTGTGAGAAATTATAAAATATTTCAGAAAAATTTCAATCAAATAAAGAAAAAACCTATTGAGTAATTGCATGTATCCATAAATTTGTGTATATGATTTGTCTGTAAAGCACTCGTCGTCATTCCTTGCCTCCTATTGAACGTCATCGCCACCTCCAACCAACCAGGCAGCCGTCAGCCAAACCTACAACGTTGGTGCCATAATTTAATCATCGTTTTTAGATACATCGGCACAAATCAGTTCTGGAAAACATCATTGAAAAGAAAACCAACTAAAGGTTGCCACACCAAATGGTTTAAATAATAAAAAATAAAATAAGTAATTCTAAGCACATAAGTTGCTTAAAAAAAACGAAATATACAAGAATATCTATTACTTTGCAATGAAAAAGAAATAAAGTTGTTAAAAGTATTAAACGGCCGCGAAACAAGTTTTTGCTGTTGTTTTTTCTTCATTTTCAACAACAACAAACGTGAAATCGGCATAAAAATTTGTAATAGATTGCAGTGTTACAATAACAAAAATAATAGTTTTCGTTTTTTACTTTTTGTGCTCTTTAGCAGTTCTCCTTTATCATAATACCGCTATCTCTTTCTAAGCTATCAGAAGTTTTGCTTCAATAAGAAGAAGACGTGTATACTAACAAACGTGGGTAGTGTGCAAAAAAGTAATAACGAAATAATTGAAAACAAAACAAACAAATATTTAACCAACAACGAATTAAAGAAGTTAAGAAGGGGGACATGAAAGAAAATAAAAAATTTAAAAAACAAATGATATAAGTTTAAATATAATGAAATCAAATTAACCTTTCCATTGATATTTTGTGTATACAATTGTAAAAATATTGGATGTAGTACTCGTCTCCGTTGAATCAAACTTGCTGAACAACGAATATATGTATTCACTCGTTACTGACGTCCATTTTTTTAAATCATAATTTACAGTGATGATCTAAATGTGTAAGTATGCCAAATTTTACTAATATGATTTTTGTTAATGTTTTGGCTCATGGCTATTTTATTTTACTAATGCTATTTTATGCAAACTATAGAAATCAATTTCCTAGTTTGAAAAATATCCAAGTTTTGTTAAATGAACTTTTGGAAGTAATAATTTTATCTATCCTAAGTTTCTTCATTTGGGGTAAGTTAATCAATTTGAGAGTTAGATACCCTACAGTACTTCTTCAGCATTTTAAGACTATAATATTTTGGATTAGATTTATTAGAAGCAAAATATGACATAATATTGACCGTATTTCAAAAAGGATCAATAATCTGTTGTATTTTTTTAACGTTCACACTAAACCACATTGTAGAATTAAGTAGAATAGTGAATAAAAGGAACAACTGATGGTAAAGCAATTATACGACCATTCATGTATACTTTTTAAGTAGATTTTTGGAACGAATTTCCGTCATCGCTTGTCAAGTATCGTTTGGAGACAAACCGGTTTCGGCTATGTACCATCTTCAGTGTCATTTTTCGTTCTCCTTATAAGTACACACTTTTAGAAACATAGGAAAAAAGGCATTGCGCAAAACGTGCATAGTATTTCTTGAATTTCAGTCAGTCGCTAATAGCCATTTTCGGCCTCTATATTTTTGAATGATAGGTATTAAATCATTGGGTAATAAACAGTCTTTGTAAACTATTATGTGTATGAGTCGGTTGACTGATTGGGTAGGAATAGCCATCAATGCTAACAAAACTAAGTCATTGTGCTATGGTAATTCCTTGTTTAGTACAAATTATACATCAATTTTTTAGTAAATTTAAAATTGTATTTGTAAGCAGAGCGAGTTGTCTTGAATCTGTTCTTGGTAATGAATTTAAATGCTATTTTTTAATTTCAATTTCATCTAAGGTTCATTAAAAGTTGTCTTCAATTTTCAACCGAGTTATTCGATACATACATTCGTTGCAAAGTCAAAGTCATAATATATGTTTCTACGTGATACGTTTCCTGATCAAGATCATGGAAGACGGTGTTACTAAGCTTGTTTTACACATCGTTTTAGGTTTTGCTAGTTACAAGAAATGAGCAGCTGTTAATTTCAATATTTACATTATTGAAAAGAGCATAATTTTATGTTGATATTGAAAAATTATATAATGACTTTCTACAAATTAAAATATTTTCCTGGTGAATTTTTACTGCTTTTGAATGTACACGTGAAACAGTATCATAATTATTTTTTCATCCTTCATTTTCTATTCCTAATTATTAGCCATAGCTAATAATGCAGGTAGTAAATCAGATTTGGGCGGTTTTGTTATTGTTTTTTAATATCCAGTTGCACAACTGTGGACTAAATATAAAGATATATCCCTAACAGAATACATTTAACAACTGTATTTTATAGTATTGTAGCTTAGCTTTTGAGTGTTTTAGACAATTTTATGTAGTAGTGGGCTTTACAATTACGTTAATTATGTTTCTTAAAGTATTTTAAATACTATAAGTGAAATAAAAAAAAAATAAAAATAATGAAATATACGTTACCTACAGTAATATAATGTACGGATATTTTAGCTGTTAAAAAAAAAATTAAAAATAAACAGTTAATATGTCCCAAATGTCCCAATGGAACATATTACAATATTGTTTTCTAAAAGGTTTTTATAAAACCGCATTAGTACGAGTAAAACTTAATTCAATTCTTTTATTAAAAATTAATTTAATTCAATATATTTCATACGAATAAACTAATTTACAAAGCAGTTTTTATACTCAAATTGAGGCCCATTTAAAACTTTAATTTTAAAAGTAATAACTGTTTTTTTTTCTGCCTTCACCATGCAATATATTTTTGATATATGAAAGTATCAGGAATGTAAAGAAAAGTGTTGTAATATTAAATCTTTGACCTTTTAATCTTGCTTAATTAACATCATTCAAAAAATTCTTAAAAAAATATTAACCATGTATCTTATGAATCAAGTTTATTTAAATACCAGCAATAGAGCTTTATTTGTAAAAAGCGCATTTACCTCAATAGCCCGATAGGATAATGTGTTGTGTAACTTCTAGTTGCTGAACCGGCTAAGAATGTGCAGAAATTTGGAATAAAACAAGTTACCAATTTTAATAAATCGTAATTTAAACAAGGCAATAGCGGACAGGAATCGCTTTTACATCTTTAAAAATCTTATCTTACATACGCCGATCGTTCTAATCCTGGAATCTTGAAATCTAAAGTTAACGAAAGAATTGGAAGATTATATAAAATTTGAGGATTATTTGTGCAAATTAATGCCTCTACATTTATTGGATTTACCTGAGTACTTTTTAATTTAAACTAAATACTTAGGCCCATAAATCATAGTCAGAAATAAGGTATACTTTAAGAGAACTAAAGTCGTCTTTACTTAAGAGTCAACTTTATGTCTTTCACAGACAAGTTAAAATATACTTTTAACGTTGAAGTCGACTTTAATATAAAACTAGCTGTGGCTGTTTTTAACTCTTTAAAAACAACAATATCATCTGTTCTTTGCTAAGAAAAAAAGGGTACGGAAAAAATTTAAAATGTTCAGGTTACAAGATATTGCCAGAGATTTTGCCATAATTGATGACAATTTGTAAGGCAATTATTAATAAGGTACGTAGGAGAGGTTCAACCATATAGCCTAAGGAACGCTCACGATTTCAGATTACAACGAGCAGATAACAGCACCATGAAAAGATCTCTCTTTTATAAGGGATTAAATCTCTACAACATGATGCCGAATAATATTAAAAATGAAATAAATCCAAATATATTTAGAAGAAAAACTGTAAATTTTATAAGAAATATTTAATTTAAACCAGAGTTTATAGATTTAAATTGTAAACTGAACATGAAATGTTATATAAAAGTATTTGAAATACTACTAATAAATAAATATAAAAATAAATATATAAAACTCACGTTTTCCATTTTTTTCCATCCAAATAGTTTCTTTTTCGAATTATATTAAAGAAAAAAATTTTGCCACTTCTATTTTTTTATAACTAGCATCAGCTGATCAAGGACGGTATTTTCTTTTATTTTGTTATCAATTGTATGCAAACATATTCAACATTTGAGGTGGCATCCATTTAAAGGTGGTTTAACTTAATTATACTTGTTTTTAGCCTATGGATGTAAAATTGTAAATAACAACTTTTAAATTCATAGTAGGTTAAAAAAACCGACTTTAGTTGTTGACTATGATTATGGGCTTTAGTCTTTATATATATTTTAATACATACTACCTTCTGCATGCAACGCTGGGTATCATCAGTTAACAACGAATATTGTGGGTGAAGTAGAAGAAATAAAGGATGGAACGAATATAAATGAGAAGAATAAAATGACAGACTGCATGCTGGTGGTTTTTTGCTGCTGCTACAGCAAGATAGTTAATTTTAGTATTCTAAAGCAAAAAGTTGGTATTATACCTTTAAAATTCTGTATTCGCTTTTATAATATTTAAAAAAAATAAACAATAGTTTTTCGAAAAAGTTATAAATTTTTATTAAAAAAATAAATTTTTAAACAAATATTTTTTGTTGTACACAAGTATTAAATGTCAGTAGCTGAACTCAGCACTAATACGTACGAACAGTACGAAATTATAAAATAAAAATCACATAATTACGTAGGAACAAGTGAGAATGTCATAGCCATACACTATAATAGTGTAATTGTCGGTAGTGTATTAACTGACTGTTTAAAAACAATGAAGGTGCGACAGAGTCAGCTAGTTGATATATTTTTTGCCCTGCTATAGCAATCGTAATCGTTTTCGTGGTGTAGCCTTCGTGTATTCGTTTTGTTTTGTTATTTTTTAGTCCATCTTTTGGTCGGATGGTTTTTAGTTTGTGTTTCTTGTATTTTATTTTTAACTTCATCCCATTTTGTCTTTTCTTTCAACATGTATTTTACTTCAATAATAGTTCGATTTCATTTACGGTTTATTTTTAACCTCTTCTTTCGTTAAAATATACATTTGTTACGCTAATGGTAGTTGAGAAATGTAGAAAAAGATATATACATATATGGAAGAGTATGTATGGCTTAATATGTGCAAAGAAACTTTTGAGTTTTTTTTTTGTAATATTTGTTACATCCTTTCCATGATTCGGCGTATGCTAAAAACTTTTATAAAAACAAAATACCCAGAATAATTAATGTTGAGTGCCGTTTGTTTTATTTGTTGATAAATGTATGCATTTCTTGCGCATTTAACATTTTTTAATAAATACCATTATAGGTATGTACTCATATGTACATATATTATCAAAAAGAATATTTGTCTAATTGGATTTCTTTTATGTTTTATATACCTATCAAGTTGTTTCTCAATACATACTTATTTTTTCGCAATCTTTTTTATATTGTTTGCTATTGTTACTTGATTTTGCGAATTCTTATTTTTATATTCTATTTTGTCGTTTTTAATTGGTGGTATTCAATTCTACCGATAATGTTTTTTTTTTCTTGCTACATTGTAAATGTTGCTACTGCTGTTTATTAAAATATTTTCTTATAATCATTTTAAATTTTCTATGACAGTATATGTACATATGTAGTTGTTTTTCAGTTCTTGTTCTGGTCGATAATTAGACTTCTATAACCTACCAAACGCTTATTGTTATTGGTCCGGGTGTTGGCAATAAAAAAATGTATCTTTTAGGAAGGCAAGTATACATAATGATATAGGTATATACAGTATTAGTCAAAATTAAAGAACCCACATTGCACGGTTTCCTTAAACATTAATAACTAAACATTTTGTTCATTGCAAATAAGTAATTTGTTCGATAAAAGGATATGTTGCATTTTTATTATTTACAATTAAGCCTTATGTATCTGTTGTATCTACATACATACGAGTACATATGTATGTACAGAAGTAAATCTTGCAAGTTGGGTAAATTCAAAACAATGCGATATTTTAACGGAACTTTCAATAAAATACACTTTAAATGTCATTTTCTATCAAGACGAGTTGATCAAATTTTAGATTTTAAATTTAAAAAAAAAGTCTAAGAAATCTACGCAATGTAGTTTTTAAGGTTATTTTGTATTTCATGGGACGAGGAAAACACTGTTCTGAAGAAATACGTGTAATCTGTCGTTTTGATAACCCCCTACCTCAACAGGAGCATTAGCCACATCGCGTAGTTTTATCTTCTTATATACTGAGTCAACTCTGTTGTATTAGTAGTTGATGATATTTTGCAACCCATTTAGCCCCTGTTTAAAATTATTAAAACGTAGAAATTGGATTTTCATTAGTTTTAAATAATTTCATCTCGCATGTGAGGTGTTCTGTAACTCGCATTCGCAAGAGTTTTGGCGAGTTCAAGTCGCAAGAGTATACTGAAGTGAACTGCTGTATTTAAACTAAACTAGTTTTTAAAGAAACTGCAAAGTTATGACTAAATCAAATTAATAGTGTTTTCGTTATGAATAAATTACATTAATAGTGTTTTCTTTTTATTTTAGTCAAAACTAATGACATTTTGTAACAAATGTTTTCTAAAAACATGAAATTTTAAAACGTTCTTTGCTTCTGCATCTTTTGCCTCTGTATTTCCTCTGTTTGTTTTGCTTTTGTTTTGATAAACACATTTTGGAAAAAAGCAAATCGCAAGTAAAACGAGTGAGTTGCAGAACATGCAAAAATAAGTTTGGCGATTTGCTACTCGCATGCGATTTGACACTTGCGAGTGTCAGAACATGCCCGATAATAGCAAAGAATAACGTTATTCGTTTTAAGGTTAAACTATAATGATAAACTCCAACCCTTTGCCTATGATATACCAATGTGTGTGATGTGTGTGAAGATAAATTTGAATTTAACTAGCAGAGACGCAAACCCAAATGTTTAACATAGCTGATTTAGCACTCAACAGAGCACTGTTAGCGATTTAACAGCAGAAGTAATTTTGACATTATCTTCAAAAGCCTATAACATGAAACAGGAGTCAGGTCCACAAAAAAATCCAACCGTACAAATTGCTCCAAGGTGTCAATAATTGACCCATAACTCTATAAAATCTAAACTATTTTCGGAACATAAATAAATTGAATTTTAAAACAGTCCTTTTGCTGGCACTGTTAATCATTAACTTACTTCCAGGGGTCATTATGGAAAAATGGGGATGGGTACCAATATCCCACTACATAAAAATGATGCTCCAGAGAGTACTTAATGGAACTGTCATTGTAACGATCAGTGGTTTACAATAAAAACTGCACGGTCAGCAACTCTGGCGTTTAATTTGGTTATATTACAATATACAAAAAAGATGTCTGTCCCAAGAGCTGATTTATTAACAAGAGCCGGAAATAAAAATATGTTTCAATGCTGACAACTTACAATACTCGTGCAATGTTGCTAACTTAATTTTACTCTACAACTTACAATTGTGGTGAAGTTATACTAATCTGTTATGTTATGACATTCACCTGCTGGGGAACTAATCCAATATCATTACATGCTTCTTTTTTTTTTTTTTTTTTTTTTATAATATAATAATAATTGATTTCCTGTTATTAATTCATTGTTAGGGGAATTCATTTAAACCACAATAGCTTTCCATATCTTTTAAACTAAATAATAATTATTATTAATAATAATTTGCGGACCGCTAATGGTTTCAATGAGTACCCCTTGCACATATGAGCATATACACAGGTACATGTGCCTGTTCATAATATCTACTACCTTAATTGCTTATATATATCTATATATATATATTTATATATGCTTTCATGTACGTATTTAGCGTTTGGACCAAGTTTCTACACCATAGTCCCTTCCATATTTCATTGGCGGTCTTACGGTGCGTCCACTCCTTGTGAGTCTAGGCGGGCTAAACTGAGTGTTCGCTGTCAGAGCGCCAGGTTCTTTTGAACCAATTACTTCGGTATTTTTTTCCTCTGCAGTACCATCACTGACTACCGAAGGAAATGATTCATCAATCTCCTGAGCATTGCGCTCCCTTGTCATTGAGTTATCCCCAGCCTCACCACTGTCATTCACATTTCCCTGAATCGTAGATCTGTTATGTGGTGCCTGTGTGTCAACAGTCATACCCTCACTGTTCCTAACAAGTTCCTCCGCAAGTAAATCACTGGCGTTAAAATCCTCATTTCTCGTTCCCGTGATAAAACGGCGATTTCTCCTAAAATGGTTGCCAAAGTTATCCCTGACTATATACGACCTGCCGTTGAATGCCGACACTATCCTTCCATAATCCCATTCCTTCCCGTTCCTCTTAAACATGATCAAATCCCCCTCACTCATAACCGGCAATGTCTTTGCGTTCCTGTCATAGTAGTGTTTCTGCCGTTCTCTTCTTCTATTGATTCTCTTTTCAATCTCACCCTCAGTCATACTGTTCCTGATCAGCAATGAGTCGGCAACGGGTAATTTCGTTTTAAGAAGTCTACCAAAGAACAGTTCTGCAGGGGTAATTAGCATGTCCGTCAAAGGTGTTGTGTTGTACTCTAGCAGATGATATTGAAATTGTCCGACACTATTTGCCTCAAAACACCGTTTAATTATATTCTTCGCGATTGCTACAGCCTTTTCGGCCAGCCCATTACTCTGAGGGTATCGCGGGCTTGAGAACCTCAATTGAACATTATACTCCTCCGAGAACCGTACAAATGCAGATGAATTAAATGGACTATTATCGCATTTCAAAATCGTGGGATATCCTAACATATCAAATATCCGCCGGATTGTTCCGATGATATTTCCTGATGTCTTGTCCCTAAGCTCAGTAGATATGACGTAATTCGAATATGCGTCGATTAATGCGATGTAGTCATTACCGCCGTATTCGTAGATGTCCATCCCAACCATATGAAACGGGTATTTTGGAGCTTCCTCCTGACACAATGGCTCCCTCTGGTTATTCCTCCTGAACCTTTCACAAACCCTGCAAGACACCACCAGTTCCTTAATCTGTTCATTCATCCCTGGCCAATAATACAATTTTCTTGCACGTGCAAGTGTTTTTTCTATGCCCAGATGGGGTGAATGTAACCAAGCCGCAATTTTCCCTTGCATTCCAGACGGAATTACTAACCTGTGATTGAGAAATAGTAACCCATTTTCAACATGCATCTCAGATCTAAATTTATAAAATCGTTGGCCTAAATCATCCAACTTGTGGAATCCCGGCCACCCGTTCTCAACGTACCCACGAATCCGAGAATATGCCTGCTCCACATCAATTGAATTGCGGTAAAATTCATAATTCTCCCGAGTCACGCACACCGATTTTGTTACAATGTGAATAACACCCGATAGCTCTTTAATCTCTGCCACCTCTGGTAGTTGAGCCCTTGATAAACAGTCTGCCACCAGCATATCTTTGCCTGGTTTGTATACTACAGTCATTCGTGGGTACTTCAAAAGAAACATAAACATGCGCTGAAGTCGCATTGAAACATCATCAATATCACGCCTCACCAATGCCTCCAAAGGCCTATGGTCACTCTCGACGGTGAATTCCCGTCCATACAAGAAGTAATGAAAACGTTGGCACGCAAAAACTATAGCCAAGAGCTCCTTTTCAATCTGGGCCCATTTCTGTTCACTTTTACTAAGTGTTCGAGACGAAAATAGTACTGGGTGTCCGTTCTGCATAAGTACACAACCCAGACCATCCTTTGATGCGTCGGTCTGGATGACCACGGGAAGTTGTGGGTCATAAATGGCCAAAACCGGCCCTGACGTCACTATACTTAGCAGATTTTCAAATTCCTTATCATGTAAATTCGTCCATTTAAAATCCACATCATTCCTCGTCAAATCTCTGAGTTCCGCCGATTTTCTTGATAAATTAGGAATGAATCTGCCCAGGTACTTCAGGAGACCCAAGAACCTCAATACGCCCGCCTTATTTTCCGGTTTCTTCATCCTCATTATCGCATCGATATATTTAGTATCTGGCTGGACTCTCCCCGCCGATAAAATATTACCCATAAATCTCACCTTACGTTGCCGATATTGAATCTTCTCCGGATTAAATTTGATGTTATTTTCCCGTGCCCTGGCCATTACTAAACTCATGATCCGATCATGTTCCTCCTCACAGCCCGCGCAGATAGCTATGTCGTCAAAATAAACTAGCACGCCCGGTATATCCCCAAAAACCCTCACCATTTCCTGTTGAAACATCTCTGGTGCGCAATTAAGACCAAAAGGCACTCGATTGAATCTAAATCTGCCAAAAGGTGTTAGGAATGTCGTCAAATCCGAACTTTTCCTATCTAGCTCCATGTGCCAGAACCCACTCTTCAGGTCAAGAACAGAAAAAACTTGTTTATTAGCTAGTCCTGATGTAAGATCATCCACAGTCGGTATCAAAAAATATTCCCTTTTAATACATTCGTTCAGTGCCTTCGGATCTAGACAAATCCTCAGCTCCCCATTCGGCTTCTCAACCAATTGCAAATTGTTCACCCAATCAGTGGGATAATCAACTGGTTGAATGATGTTCTCTCCAACCAGCCTCTCCAGTTCCAACTTTAACCTACCTAGCAGCGAGTTTGGTATACGCTTCCTGTAATGAAGCACGGGCTTCGAATTCTCTCTCAACGTAATTGAAAATGTTCTCGGAAATTTTCCAAGTCCCTGAAACACGTCACTATATCTGTCCATGAACGATACCCTCAAGTCCGTGACACCAATACTACTTACGTCCAAGCGCTCAACCAACTTAAAACGCTCACATGTTCCCAACCCAAGCACTGGTTCGCACTTATCCCCAACAACCACAAAAGTAGCCGATTTTCCCACCCCTGAAATCACATCTACGCACTCAAGCTCACAAGTTCCAAAAATTCTCAATTTATTTCCGTTGTAGTCAAATATAGGGAAATTATTTTCCCGATTATACATATTCACATTTAATTTCCTAACTAATTTCAATGGCACGCAATTTACGTCCGCCCCGGTGTCCAATTTAAATGATACAATCTCATTTTCAATTCTGTATTTCTTGGTCCAACGCTTGTTCAAAGATGTTACGGAATTTAACCTAAGAGTATTTTTAGCATTTAAAAAACTACTTAACTGTCTAATTCTACCACATGTGTTACCTTCCATTTCACTCCAATTGAGTCCGGCTACTCTCTGTTTGTTGCTGTTGTTACTCCATGTGGCTCTTCTGCTATCCGATTTTTCTCTGGGCTTACGGCACATTCTTTGAAAATGGCCTTTTTTTAAACATGCCCGACAAGTAACATCCTTCGCCTTGCATTCATTTGGGTGGCTAACTTTCCACGGTCCTCCGCAGTTAAAACAAAAACGATTAATTGACGATACTGTAGCTTCCTGCTGATTAACTGTGGGTGCTGTTGCTTTCTCCACGTTGCTTTCTTTTATACAACTAATTGTCAAATTTTTCGCATCTAACAAGCATTTATTAGCATTTGCCGCTTCATATGCCTTACACAGCTCGACGACACGACTTAGTGGCTCATCCCGACCATCTAACAATTTGAGTTGTAACTTCTTGTCATATACCCCTACAATCATTCTGTCTCGCAGCATACGATCTTCATATAATTCGCCACACGGGCATTTGAATACACAATAACGGATCTGTGTCCTGAGCTCCGCCTCAAAATCTGCAAACGATTGACGTTCTTTCTGCGAAATCATATTGAATTTAAATGATTCCATTGCCACATTCCGCTGAGGTAAACAGTGGTTGTCAAATTTTTCTAAAACTTCACTTAGTGTGCGCTGTACCACACCATCGCCTGCGGTTGTTGTGCCTAACAGGGACGTTTCCGTTCCATCATTTGGAAATAATGTGTTATACACGTTTGCCCCACCAGCGCCAATAAGCCACAGAAAGTTTGCAATTTTTGTTGCCTCAGGCTCCTTCGTCTTACCACTAGCGATCATGTACACCATAAAATTACGCTTCCAGTTTGACCACTCATTTGCTAGATTTAAGCAATCTAACTCTGATGGTAAACGGTTGTTCGCCGCCATTAGATGAAACAAACAAAAAAAAACAAAAATACGTTAGGATCCTAGGATGTCCTCAGATTTCTTTCGCTTGTAATAGTTGCACCCTAGGAGTTTCAGTGAACATGTGCTGGCCAATTTTAACCCAGGAATCCCACTTCTGACACCATGTAACGATCAGTGGTTTACAATAAAAACTGCACGGTCAGCAACTCTGGCGTTTAATTTGGTTATATTACAATATACAAAAAAGATGTCTGTCCCAAGAGCTGATTTATTAACAAGAGCCGGAAATAAAAATATGTTTCAATGCTGACAACTTACAATACTCGTGCAATGTTGCTAACTTAATTTTACTCTACAACTTACAATTGTGGTGAAGTTATACTAATCTGTTATGTTATGACATTAACCTGCTGGGGAACTAATCCAATATCATTACAGTCATAGTGGGATATCTGAAATAATTTTGGAAGAAAAATAAATCGAATTTGAAAAAAGCATTTTTGAGGAAAATTTTTGGTATGACCACTTATGAAAAGTGACCAATTTGGGAAAATGGTGATGGGTACCACTATCCCACTATATACAAATGTTGCTCCAGATAGGCCTTTATCGAGCACATATACTAAAATTTCTCAAATAATTTTGGAACTTTTTAAAAATAAGTTTAAAAAAAGTGATGTTTGCGAAAAATTTCTGGAGAGGATTAATGGTCATTATGGAAAAATGGGGATGGGTACCAATATCCCACTACATAGAAATGATGCTCCAGAGAGTACTTAATGGAACTGTAATAATGGGATATCTGAAATAATTTTGGAACTTTTTAAAAATAAGTTTCAAAAAAGTGATCTTTGCGAAAAATTTCTGGAGAGGATTAATGGTCATAATGGAAAAATGGGGATGGGTACCAATATCCCACTACATAGAAATGATGCTCCAGAGAGTACTTAATGGAACTGTAATAGTGGGATATCTGAAATAATTTTGGAAGAAAAATAAATCGAATTTGAAAAAAGCATTTTTGAGGAAAATTTTTGGTATGACCACTTATGAAAAGTGACCAATTTGGGAAAATGGTGATGGGTACCAATATCCCACTATATACAAATAATGCTCCAGATAAGCCTTTATCGAGCACATATGCTAAAATTTCTCAAATAATTTTGGAACTTTTTAAAAATAAGTTTAAAAAAAGTGATTTTTGCGAAAAATTTCTGGAGAGGATTAATGGTCATTATGGAAAAATGGGGATGGGTACCAATATCCCACTACATAGAAATGATGCTCCAGAGAGTACTTAATGGAACTGTAATAGTGGGATATCTGAAGTAATTTTGGAAGAAAAATAAATGGAATTTGAAAAAAGCATTTTTGAGGAAAATTTTTGGTATGACCACTTATGAAAAGTGACCAATTTGGGAAAATGGTGATGGGTACCAATATCCCACTATATACAAATGGTGCTCCAGATAAGCCTTTATCTAGCACATATACTAAAATTTCTCAAATAATTTTGGAACTTTTTAAAAATAAGTTTCAAAAAAGTGATATTTGCGAAAAATTTCTGGAGAGGATTAATGGTCATTATGGAAAAATGGGGATGGGTACCAATATCCCACTACATAGAAATGATGCTCCAGAGAGTACTTAATGGAACTGTAATAGTGGGATATCTGAAATAATTTTGGAAGAAAAATAAATCGAATTTGAAAAAAGCATTTTTGAGGAAAATTTTTGGTATGACCACTTATGAAAAGTGACCAATTTGGGAAAATGGTGATGGGTACCAATATCCCACTATATACAAATGGTGCTCCAGATAAGCCTTTATCTAGCACATATACTAAAATTTCTCAAATAATTTTGGAACTTTTTAAAAATAAGTTTCAAAAAAGTGATATTTGCGAAAAATTTCTGGAGAGGATTAATGGTCATTATGGAAAAATGGGGATGGGTACCAATATCCCACTACATAGAAATGATGCTCCAGAGAGTACTTAATGGAACTGTAATAGTGGGATATCTGAAATAATTTTGGAAGAAAAATAAATGGAATTTGAAAAAAGCATTTTTGAGGAAAATTTTTGGTATGACCACTTATGAAAAGTGACCAATTTGGGAAAATGGTGATGGGTACCAATATCCCACTATATACAAATGGTGCTCCAGATAAGCCTTTATCTAGCACATATACTAAAATTTCTCAAATAATTTTGGAACTTTTTAAAAATAAGTTTCAAAAAAGTGATATTTGCGAAAAATTTCTGGAGAGGATTAATGGTCATTATGGAAAAATGGGGATGGGTACCAATATCCCACTACATAGAAATGATGCTCCAGAGAGTACTTAATGGAACTGTAATAGTGGGATATCTGAAATAATTTTGGAAGAAAAATAAATCGAATTTGAAAAAAGCATTTTTGAGGAAAATTTTTGGTATGACCACTTATGAAAAGTGACCAATTTGGGAAAATGGTGATGGGTACCAATATCCCACTATATACAAATGGTGCTCCAGATAAGCCTTTATCGAGCACATATCCTAAAATTTCTCAAATAATTTTGGAACTTTTTAAAAATAAGTTTCAAAAAAGTGATCTTTGCGAAAAATTTCTGGAGAGGATTAATGGTCATAATGGAAAAATGGGGATGGGTACCAATATCCCACTACATAGAAATGATGCTCCAGAGAGTACTTAATGGAACTGTAATAGTGGGATATCTGAAATAATTTTGGAAGAAAAATAAATCGAATTTGAAAAAAGCATTTTTGAGGAAAATTTTTGGTATGACCACTTATGAAAAGTGACCAATTTGGGAAAATGGTGATGGGTACCAATATCCCACTATATACAAATAATGCTCCAGATAAGCCTTTATCGAGCACATATGCTAAAATTTCTCAAATAATTTTGGAACTTTTTAAAAATAAGTTTCAAAAAAGTGATTTTTGCGAAAAATTTCTGGAGAGGATTAATGGTCATTATGGAAAAATGGGGATGGGTACCAATATCCCACTACATAGAAATGATGCTCCAGAGAGTACTTAATGGAACTGTAATAGTGGGATATCTGAAGTAATTTTGGAAGAAAAATAAATGGAATTTGAAAAAAGCATTTTTGAGGAAAATTTTTGGTATGACCACTTATGAAAAGTGACCAATTTGGGAAAATGGTGATGGGTACCAATATCCCACTATATACAAATGGTGCTCCAGATAAGCCTTTATCTAGCACATATACTAAAATTTCTCAAATAATTTTGGAACTTTTTAAAAATAAGTTTCAAAAAAGTGATATTTGCGAAAAATTTCTGGAGAGGATTAATGGTCATTATGGAAAAATGGGGATGGGTACCAATATCCCACTACATAGAAATGATGCTCCAGAGAGTACTTAATGGAACTGTAATAGTGGGATATCTGAAATAATTTTGGAAGAAAAATAAATCGAATTTGAAAAAAGCATTTTTGAGGAAAATTTTTGGTATGACCACTTATGAAAAGTGACCAATTTGGGAAAATGGTGATGGGTACCAATATCCCACTATATACAAATGGTGCTCCAGATAAGCCTTTATCGAGCACATATCCTAAAATTTCTCAAATAATTTTGGAACTTTTTAAAAATAAGTTTCAAAAAAGTGATATTTGCGAAAAATTTCTGGAGAGGATTAATGGTCATTATGGAAAAATGGGGATGGGTACCAATATCCCACTACATAGAAATGATGCTCCAGAGAGTACCTAATGGAACTGTAATAGTGGAACATCTGAAATAATTTTGGAACTTTTTAAAAATAAGTTTCAAAAAAGTGATATTTGTGAAAAATTTCTGGAGAGGATTAATGGTCATTATGGAAAAATGGGGATGGGTACCAATATCCCACTACATAGAAATGATGCTCCAGAGAGTACTTAATGGAACTGTAATAGTGGGATATCTGAAATAATTTTGGAAGAAAAATAAATCGAATTTGAAAAAAGCATTTTTGAGGAAAATTTTTGGCAAATATCACTTTTTTAAAACTTATTTTTAAAAAGTTCCAAAATTATTTCAGATATTCCACTATTACAGTTCCATTAAGTACTCTCTGGAGCATCATTTCTATGTAGTGGGATATTGGTACCCATCCCCATTTTTCCATAATGACCATTAATCCTCTCCAGAAATTTTTCGCAAACATCACTTTTTTGAAACTTATTTATAAAAAGTTCCAAAATTATTTCAGATATCCCATTATTACAGTTCCATTAAGTACTCTCTGGAGCATCATTTCTATGTAGTGGGATATTGGTACCCATCCCCATTTTTCCATAATGACCATTAATCCTCTCCAGAAATTTTTCGCAAACATCACTTTTTTGAAACTTATTTTTAAAAAGTTCCAAAATTATTTGAGAAATTTTAGTATATGTGCTCGATAAAGGCCTATCTTGAGCAACATTTGTATATAGTGGGATATTGGTACCCATCACCATTTTCCCAAATTGGTCACTTTTCATAAGTGGTCATACCAAAAATTTTCCTCAAAAATGCTTTTTTCAAATTCGATTTATTTTTCTTCCAAAATTATTTCAGATATCCCACTATGACAGTTCCATTAAGTACTCTCTGGAGCATCATTTCTATGTAGTGGGATATTGGTACCCATCCCCATTTTTCCATAATGACCCCTGGAAGTAAGTTAATGATTAACAGTGCCAGCAAAAGGACTGTTTTAAAATTCAATTTATTTATGTTCCGAAAATAGTTTAGATTTTATAGAGTTATGGGTCAATTATTGACACCTTGGAGCAATTTGTACGGTTGGATTTTTTTGTGGACCTGACTCCTCTTTCATGTTATAGGCTTCTGAAGATAAGGTCAAAATTACTTCTGCTGTTAAATCGCTAACAGTGCTCTGTTGAGTGCTAAATCAGCTATGTTAAAAATTTGGGTTTGCGTCTCTGCTAGTTAAATTCAAATTTATCTTCACACACATGATATACCAAAGGACCAGAAGTTGCGGTCCCATGTGTGCCTGTGCTGCAAGCGACCTGTGAACCTAACCTAAACTAATTATAAAGAAAACACCGCGTGCAGACTAAACAAGCTATTTTCAAATTTAATTTCTGATAAAACAGATTTATAAATTGTTTGTGGGCGATGTTTACGTGTTTACTTGAAGTTGTAGGCCATTTGAAATACATAATAAAATGTATTTTATTGTTTTGAAAGTGTTGAAATTGTATTAAAATTTTTTTATTTATTTAAAGAAAATTTTAAATGTGTTTAGAAATAGATTCTTCGTTTACAAAAATATTCAACTTCCGAAATTATTTTTTTTTAATATGTTGTTCCGTCACATAATTGTTTTTTACAATCAACAATAAATTATTTTTGTAATGAAGTATTTTATTTTTTTCAGACAACTTTCAATTACAGTTGCAGCGGAGAAGGAAGAAGGGTTTCACAATAATTCTTGTGGTTTTAAGCTGCAACTAAAAAGAAGACCAATTGCAAGAATTGAGTTGAACAAGTAATGAATGAGAAAGTAAAATCACCCTCAGGACAGGGTGGTAGTGGATCGGGTGCGGGTTCTACTGTATGTGGCGCAACAACAGCATCGTCGCCGAATAGCTCTAGTGGTGTTGGTGGAAATGGAAGTACGACGGGAGGAAATGGAACCACAACGGCCACATCTTCAGCAGGTGGGATTAGTGGTCCTCCAAATCCCAACAATGGTAGTGAGACAACAGTTCAAATGCCAACACATCCATATGGGCCACCCGTTGGTGGTGATCCTCTAATGTCACACTATCACATGCATCAACAGCCACCACATTCACAACATATGCCACCACATCAACCGCAATCCGGACCCGGTGGTCCACCACCACCACCGCCCACTGGTGAACATCCTGGTAAAGATGGTGTTGAATATGGACAAAATCCATTGGGTGGACCGCCATTGCCAGGTGCTCATCATCCAATGTATGGTCGTTATCATCATGGAGATCCAAGCATGGATCCATATCGTTATGGTCATTCGCCTATGCCACAGCCGCCACCAGGAGGTAAGCCACAACAATCTGCACCTCCTGGTGGTGCTAGTGTTGGTTCACCAAGTCGGCCACCGCCACAAAGGTACATACCAGGTCAACCGCCACAAGGTCCTACGCCGACCCTAAATTCATTGTTGCAGTCATCGCATCCACCACCACCACCACCGCATAGGTATACGAATAGTTATGATCCCCAGCAACCGCCACCACAGCAGCAGCCGCCACCTCCACAATCACAGGCGGCACCTCAACCGGTTCCTGGAGGACCACAGCCTCCTGGCGGAAGCGCGCAAAGTGGTCCACCAGGTCCCTTACCCCCACAGCTTGGTGGGCCACCACCGCCACCACATCAGTCACCGTACGGTGGTCAACAGAGTGGTTGGGCACCACCACCAAGACCTTACAGTCCACAATTAGGACCTTCACAACAGTATAGAACACCACCACCGGTAAGTTTTTTACTTTTTGTTCTAAACATAGATTAGGTTAACAAGCAGCCTGGATGGATTTACTCTGCTACAAACATTGATTCCTTTATGATTAATAATAACGAGAAAACAATTGAAACCATTTATACTTACATTACTAGAATGGATGGATCAGTGTCGCAGTAGTTTCAAACATATTTTTTATTGGGTAATCGATTTTTTCAGGGATGACGTGAATTAGCTCCAAAATCTATATCAAATCACCCTGTCGGATAATCTCAAACCAAAAATCCGACAAGATTATAATTATATAAAACTACCCAAGATTTGGCACAACACTGCTTTATTAAAATTCTTTTCGAACTACCAACTTCCCGGTCTCATGTAAATCGACAAAAGTACACATACTTTCCCCTTTTTTCTATATTTTCATATAGAAAGGACATACTCGTCATAAAAAGTATACATCGGTAATAAAGCTTATCCACACCAAGTATTTTGAAAACTATTAAGTTGTTTTTACGTGATGCCTGTTTAGGCAGACAAAAAAAAAACTGTTCTTATTAAATAAAGAAGCAAAAATTATATAGCTCTGATAAATTGTTAAAATAAAATAGAAATTGTGTACTAAAAATAAAAAAATTTATTTAAAACTATAAAATTAACAACGGACAATAAGGAAATAATAAAGTTTTTGGACTAGATACAATCAAAGGTCGTCACAAATATGGCCGAGTGCCATCAATGTAAAAGTGCAATACGTGGTGAAACTGGTCTCATGTGCGAAGGAATATGTAAAAAGGTGTACCATTGTTCAAAGAAATGCTCAGGTCTAGACCAATATTCTCGAGGAATACTAGAAGCCGGTGGATTAATTCATTTTATATGTGAGGATTGTCTTCAATATATACATAACCTAGATGAAGCGCTGATATTAGTCCAAGAGAATGTTGAAAAAAACAGTAATAACTTAGCTGAATATAAAGGCGAATTTAAATCAGCATTAAAACAAAACGAAAATGAAATTAAAAATCTACTTGAAGCAATTGAGAAAAGATACAACGAAAGATTAAGAAAATTAGATGAGGCACAAAAACATTGTGAAATAAATGTAAAAGAAATTAAAAAAGTTTACGAAAAAATAAATGAACAAAAAAACAGTAACGAAGAAATATGCAAAACAATTGAAAACAAGAACAAAAAAAGAGCCTTCGAAACCATTGATAGGCATATTCTTCTACGGAAACTACATTGCTACGGAATTAGAGATACAGAATTAAAATGGTTTGAATCATATATGACGGGAAGGAAACAAATAACAAAAGTGAACAACATGCAATCTAATTCAGTTACTAACGAATATGGAGTACCACAAGGCTCAATTCTGGGAGCGTTATTATTCATAATATATATAAATGATTTGCCAAAAATGTTGGAAAAATGTGAAGTAATTCTATATGCAGATGATACGCTTATCTTTACAGAAGGTGAATCGAATCAACAATGCTACGATAATCTTACACAAGATATGAAACGTGTTAGCATGTGGCTAAAAATGAACAAACTTAAATTGAACGAAAACAAAACGAAAATATTAGAAATAAATACAAATAGTAACCAAGTTTTTAAAATAAATAATCAAGTGATAGAAAAAGTGGATCAGATAAAATATTTAGGATTTGTTAACGATAAAGAACTGAAATTCAAAGAACATATTGACTATATATGTAAAAAAATTGGCAAAAAAAATTTGTTTTTTCAAAAGAATAAGAAAGCATATATCAGTTATAACGGCAATAAACATATATAATACCATAATAAAACCGCATTTCGAGTTCGGGTCTACAATTTTATATTCATGCTGCACTACACAACAGATAGATCGACTACAAAAACTACAAAATAGAGCAATGCGAATCATATTAAAATGCAACAGATACACATCAATCAACTTTATGCTTGAATCTCTAAAATGGCTAAACATAAGACAGAGGCTTACACTCAATACTTTAAATTTTATACAAAAAATGAAACGTGGAGAAGCACCGGAATATTTAAAGGAACAAATAGTATATGTCAGGGAAGCACAACCATACCAGTTAAGAAATATGAACAATTTTAGAATTGAAAGAGTACACTCAACGGCAATGCAACGAAATCTTTTTTACAAAGGCTTACAACTTTACAATACATTACCAAATTATATTAAAAATGAAAGTAATCAAAATCTAGTTAAGAAGCAAATCTCCTTTTTTGTAAAGTACAATTTATATTAGAGCTAAAACACAATAATATCAAATTTAAATATTTGTAAGTATATGAAAAGTATTATTAATGCTAATAAATCATTAAATAAAAAAAAAAAAAATATCTACCATGAAGATTTTCAAAAAATATTTAATTATTTGTATAAAAATAGATTTGATAAATTAGTATATGGAATAAAACACTATTAAAGTTGTAAAAACTTTTAATTTTATAATAATTTAATAACAACAAATAAATAAATAAGGGTTTAATGTTCTCACACTCTTAAAATATTTAGTTATAAAGCGATGTCTACTTTGTTTTGCCGCCATTTTGGGAAACATTAGTCTTGACAGTTCATATTTGGCAGTCGTGAAGTAGAGATGTGGCAAATTTATTATGGAAAAATATTCGGTAAACCAACGTGTTTTAATCGGTAAAAAATTTTATCAAAATCAATCATCGATTACTGTGACGATGAGAAAGTTACGTGAAATTTGTGGGAGAAACAACGTGCCAACAAGACGCACTATTTATCGTGTAATGAATGATTTCGAAAAAAGAGGGACTGTTTCTGATAGGCCCAAGCATGGACAGCAACGTACTGCAAGATCGGCTGAAAACATTACTGCTGTTGAAGAAAGTGTTTAAAACAATCCATCAACCTCAATTCTGGCCACAATTTTGCACAAAGATTTGCATTTGTTTCCATTTAAGATTCAGTTGACACAAAAGCTTCTTCCAGAAGACCATTTACGCCGCCGTACATGTGCCAATAGGAAGCTACAGCTCGCCCATGACAACACCGATTTTCATGAAAAAATCATAATGAGTGACGAGCCACATTTTCATTTGAATGGATATGGGAATAAACAGAATAGTCGGTATATATATATATATATATATATATATATATATATATATATTAAGTAAGTTCTCAACACAAGCCTAACAATTAAATTACTTACGAAAACACTGAATGTGTTTGGTTCGAGTAGTATTTTTGCATTTGCACTTTTGCAATGCTATATGCACCAAAAACTGAATACGGCTAATGTTATATATCTTCTTGATATCACCTAGCTTCATATGCCATGCGCTTTCCGAAAATCATCATAGCATTTATTTTTCTTTTTAACAAAAACATATACGAGGGCTGCTATATATATTTCTGGCCTGGCAACACTGAGTGCTGCCAAGTGCAATCTGACATTTCCATTGGAAAGTTTGTCATTTTTAAGCATAATCGTACTCAAAACGTTTTGACGTACGACCATTATTTGTGTTGTTTACAGTGACTTGAAAAAATTAATATAGAAAAAAATGGAATTAACTCGTGAACATTTTCGTGCCATCATTTTTCACAACTTTCGACGTGGATTATCACGACAAGAGTGCATTGATGAACTTAAATCTCTGTATGGCGATAAAGCACCATCCTATAGCACTGTGAAAAATTGGTATAATGAATTTAATCGTGGCCGAAGCTCGCTCAAAGACGAATTCCGTGAAGGTCGTCCAAAAACGGCTGTTGTGCCAGAGAACACTGAAGCCGTGCGTGAACTCATAATGCAAGATCGACATGCGACATACCGAGAGATAGAGACATCCTTGGACATTTCTTCCACCAGCATACATTCGATACTGCATGAACACCTGGCCGTAAAAAAGGTTTGTTCTCGTTGGATCCCACACAGTTTGAAAGTCGCTCAAAAAAAGGCTCGTGTCGATTGGTGCAAAGAAATGTTGCAAAAATACGATTGCGGTGCTTCAAAAGACGTTTATAAGATCGTCACAGGTGACGAATCATGGATCTATGCGTATGAGCCTGAAACGAAACAACAATCGACCGTGTGGGTCTTCAAAGACGAGCAAAATCCAACGAAAGTTGTTCGTGGAAGAAGCACTTCGAAGCAAATGGTCGTCTGTTTCTTCGGCACAACTGGTCATGTGGCGACTGTTCCGCTTGAGCAATGTAGGACGGTCACTTCTGAGTGGTATACTACAATTTGTTTGCCTGAAGTCATCGGAGAAATTCGAAAAACCAACAAGAGAAGACGAATCATTGTTCACCATGACAATGCGATCTCTCACACATCGGCTCAAACCAGAGCGTTTTTGACCGGCCAAAACGTCGAATTAATGGGTCATCCGCCGTACAGCCCTGACTTAGCACCTAATGACTTCTTCTTGTTTCCGCACATCAAGAAAAAAATGCGTGGTCAACGATTTTCGTCGCCAGAAGAAGCTGTTGAAGTGTTCAAAACCATGTTTTAGAGGTGTCTCAATCGGAGTGGAAAAAGTGCTTCGACAACTGGTTTGAGCGCATGCAAAAATGTATAAATCATGCTGGAGAATACTTTGAAAAACAATAAAACCATTTTTGATTATAAATATTCGCATTTTCACTATTAGGCCAGAAATATATAGAGCAGCCCTCGTATATGTATTGCGATGTGACTTTTGATAAAGAATGCACTGAAATTCGACTACAATTTGATTTTTGTTGTTAATTTCGTGGTTTTGCATTTATTGCCTAGTACTCTGTTCAAATTTGTGAAGTGTTTTGCCCAATACTGAAAATTTCCTTTGAGAAATTTGACATACAACACATGTAAACAAACCACCCTTATGTGTATAGAAATGACTTGTTTGTTGGTGTTTGAATAAAAATCTAATTTTGTTTTTTGTATACCTTTAACTTTAAATAGATTTATAATACCTCAAATGCTGACGGCTTATGTAGCGGCACAAGAGCTAATATACATTTGTAGTATATTGTATTTGCTGAAGTAGAACAGTCTCCAGCAAACTTGCTTCAGGAGAGAAGCGGAAAAAGGATATAGCTTCAGATGTAAGACCAATTTCGGTTGACATGTACCTTTTGGGACTTCTTCCACGCGCCTTTCTTGATCTCTTTTTTAATTTGTAATGAAACTTGCACATTTTTCATAATTATACTGAAATTAGTGTCGATATTTTATTTTGTAGGCAAGAGGTGTAGAAAACACGAAACAAAAGTTTTAAATATATATACTTACGGAATAATATCGGTAAATGTAGCGATATATTAGCAATTAACTTCTGCTCTCAACACTTAACACATTAAGAACACAATATAGGCTGACTTTCTAAACATATGCTTACAATGTACTAATACAGTGTTGATACATGGTGTATTTAATTTTATAATACGTTGTGTGCACGCTTTGCAATTAATATTTTATTTTAGATTCGTAGTTTGCATTTCTCTGCGCATCGATAACAATATTGATGAATTTGGGAACAAAACACATTGTCACAATTTTAAGGTGTGCATTTACGAATAGGTTGCCATTTATTATTACAAAGCAACATGGGTCTAAGAAATCAGCCATATTCATTCTTCAATATAATTTTTGTCAGAATGTTCGTAATCATATGTATGTGTGTAATCGGCGAAGTGAGCCCAGAAGGCTTGAAATCACCCGTACAAAGAGAATATATTTTTTAATATTAGAAGCACTAGAGTCTAAACTATTCGTAAGGCGCCTCCCATGCGAAGGATGCAAACTTTTATAAGGCATTTCTTAAACAAATAATAAAAACTCCATCTTCCATAAATAATAAAAAAACAAATACAAATTGTTTATATTTTGAAAAAAAAAAATTAAGAAATACGTACATACATACTATTTATCTAAAAACAATTTTTTTGGATTAACCAAAAGTACATACATATGTATGTATGCAGATTTCTAATAAAATCATTGAAATTCCTGTTTAACATTCATTGTTCTTGTCATTGTAAGTGGTGTATTTGTTGTTGTATTTTTACTACATATAAAAATATCAGTATCAACAACGTCATCTTCATTATCATGGGCCTCGTTGTACGTTGTTCCTCCACGTCAGTATGTCAAGGTTGTATACATGAAACGAATAAACAACTACAAACAATTTATATATGAAGTATAAATAAAATCTATAGAAAAAAATAAGGGAAATACCCACCAACTAAAAAAACAGCAAATTTAGTCGAAATGAGTTGTATGTTTAGAAAATAAACAAAAAAGAAAACAACAAAGACAGAGTGAACGCAGTGCTTCACTTTCAAATACATATGTACATATGTTTGTAAATGTGTATACAAATTTTTATATCTGGCAATAATAGAGTCTCTGGTGCTTGATTTTGAAAATTGCACAAAGCTGCTGCAAGTTTTAGTCTCATTTAATTCTTTGACACTTCCAGGTAGTATCGAAACTGTTTTTGCTTTTGTGTATTGTCTGTATATTTTTGGGTTAAAAGCTATACAAAATGCAAGTAACGTTAAAATATAAAATTACAATTGTATTTACAAATGTATCGAGCTGCAAACAAACTTTAATACAAACAATAAGTCAATGAACTTTTCATATAAATTTATACGTTTGTATGTTTTTATTTGCATGCCCACAACCTTTATATGTACTGCTATTAAATATTATTTTGAATTACCCCAAAGACGTCACAACAGCTTCTCAGTTATTGCCACTTTATCAAGTATATATAAATTCCCAGACGTCGGCGTTAACGTTAGCAGTAGGCTTGTGAACGGCATCATCACTCACCATCATCCTCATAGCAAATCCAATTTAATGCATGTAGAACAACTGATTTTTAAATGGGTTTAAGTTTTGTTTTATTATTTATTTAAATACAATAAATACCACCGTAGGAAAAAAGTGCTTGTGTTTGATTGTCTAACTTGTGTTGGATTAACAAGCAATTTGACAAACCTACCTACACTCTCGTTCAATAAAAAAGAAAAAACAGTTGAGTATATGTGTATATGTACATATTGTTCTTGCAGCTTGGTTTTAGTAATACCAATAAATAAAAGTTGAATGACATTAAATTGGCAAACACACACGCACGCAAACAGCAAATAAAATAAAAATAAATTATATTTAAAAGCAACAACAACTAGGGCTGTATGTGTTTTATGTTTAAAGAAGATATCGAATAAGAATGTCTACAAATAAATCGATATCGAGAGACAAGTGAAAAATGTTATTTACCGCAAACTGAAAAGCAATAACAATATGGACGCTACATAAACAAATGTATGTACGTATTTATAATAATTTGTAAGAAGGAACATAAAAGATGTGCATGTGTGTGTCTGCTATACAAATTCCCTTGCAGTATCAGTCTTGCATAAAGATTCAAGACTATAAAATCTAAACAAGTAATGCAAAGGATTTTTTTTTTTTTTTTTTTAAATTTGTATCCACAATATCATTTTTATATGACGTGTAGTAGAAAATCAACGAAAATTATATGCAGCCTTTAAAAAAAGTCATATTAATTATGGAAAAATGTGTCTATTATTTAAAACTTCTAAGGTGCCTTCTATTTAGGTGCATAGAGCATGTCTACCTAGACCGCTAAACCGATAGTCTGAGTGCGTTTACATTGTAGAGTTGTTTTCACTAGGTAAAGTATTCGTGGAGTGGAGGTAGGTAAATCTAGCTAGACAATTCTCTGAACTTGTGTACACTGCCACAGTAGGTAGAGCAGCGCCAAATATTTCTGATAAGAGCAGTGTGCGTCTAAGATTTTTTTTAACACTAGAACCACAGATATAGTAATACCCATTGTAATAACGCAAAAAAAAAAAAACAATCAAAACAACTCCTCACCACTGACTACGTATGTATGTATGTATATCACTTTTCAATATTCAAGTGAGAGCAGTGTGAGTCTAGTTTTTTTTGCGCTGTGTTATGAAGTTAAAATGTCTTCAAAGTCAGCAAAACAAGCCACCACTTAGTCTACGCACAGCACAGCGCATGTTCAACCGGACGTATGTAGCTAGACTCACAGGGTAACCAGAGGTGAAGACTTTGACACATAAAAAATAAAAAACTCAGTTTATTTTACTATGGGCTCTGTTAGAAAGAGACAAATATAGCATTTTGTGTCGAAATACAGGAAAAAATACAGGCAAACACGGCAAGAAAATCAAAATAAAAACAAAACTATGGCTCTGAAGGAACGAGACCGATAGAGAAAAAGATCACTATACTGTCGTTTCACCTCTGTTTACTACTTTGTGGCTAGACTGGAGTAGCCTAGCACACGTAAACAATCTGTAAACAATTGAGTCGGCAATCTTGATCAAGAGCTTAGAGAGCAGTCTCCGCTCTCTACCGCCTGTGTATACTGAAGAGGAGCTTAGAGGTCCCTAGTTAGAGCTACTTTACGCTCTCCAGTGGTATACCTACCATTAGTTTATTAGATAGATCCATATTACAAGAAGATCGAAATCATGGGCTCTACCAAGTGTGCCCGTATTCCGTATATTCATAAAATACATATATGTATATGTATTTATGTATATACATGAATTAATATCTTTAAGCGTTGCTTACTTTGCATCTCTTGCTATGTTAATCAACTAAACGAAGCAATTACTGTTTTTATTCTTCATTTTTTGTGTTAGAGCTGATGAATCCATTAACCTATGCAATTCCACTCTCTTCTAGATGGGCATGGCCCGGCTCCCTTTTTTTTAATTACCACCCATAAACACTCCCTGGAATCTGTACAACAAACAACTTGCCAAAGTTTGAGTCCGATCGGCTTCACGGTTTCGGAGTCTATAGCTAACACACACGCACACACACACAGCCAGACAGAGTTTTACTTTTATATACCTTCGGAACCAGTTCATTCGCTTGTAAAGACGACTGAGCATAGACTCTATCATTTTGTTTTTTGAAAGACTCCTCCACAGTAAAAAATTTTCATCGGTAAAGAGAATTTTTCTGTGGCCATTACTTGCGTACTGGCGAATCAATGTTTTTGATTTTTGCTTGCGTTTCTGCTTCAGTGCCGCGGTAAGTAGATGCCCCGTGTGTCTTATATAAGCCCGAAGTCCCAAATCATATTTAATAATGCGAGAAATGGATACCTTCGATATATTCATCTCCCGCGACAATATTCTATTCTTTACAGCTTTGACGGCTTTAGGAGTTCGCACACAGCGCGTACGGCCAGATCTCATACGGTCTGCTACTCCAAACAAAACTGCGACTTACCCCGAGCGGCTGCAACGTTCGATATATGTCTCCATTTTTCATTCCACATTTTTTTAGTTCAATATACGGTTTTCAATATCTCCCCATTCCATAATTATAGGTAACAAACGCCAAAAACTTTTTACACAAAAATGAAGTATAGATATCAGATGTAAGGAAATTGTCAACGTAAATGGAATATGTTCAGTGAATTCCTAAGAGTGGGGCGATTTAAACTGTGTCAGTAATTATGAAACTACCAAGTATATAGATTACAATATTTTATAGTTGGTTATCTTTTTTGATTTAAACAATATGTCCTTAAAACTTGCAAAGTTGCTATTAAAAATGCAATAGAACATTGAGTTCAACTGCAATTTGCAATAATAATGAATAGCAGAATATTTTACTGCTGTTATTACGACACCTAAAGCTCAGCAGGTTGTTGTTTCTAGCAGTTAAATTCATTTTATTCTTTTTAGTGTTTATTACAATTTATCTTTCTTGAACAACTACGTGAAATAAACTTAGGTTTTTACTAAGTAAAACAAGTCACTATAGAGAAGAAACCAGTTACTTTTTTCCTCGCTAATATATATGTACTATATTTTCCTTCTGATTTCACTATAACGACGTCATTCAATTGAAAAGAAAAAATTGTTATTACATAAAGTACAAAGTTTAACAATAGTAGTTGTTCTATTTATTTAGTTGCGGTAAAGTAGATTTCTGTTTTTTTCTCCCCGAACCTGTTATACTTTTTTTTATTCAACTTTAGAAAATTGTTCTGGGCAAAATTCTAGGTCAGAGACAAGTTGCAACAATGAACTTTGATTTTATTATTTTTATTGTGAATAATAAATACTTTGTTGATGGTATAAGTGAGAAGAGGCACTGAGTATAATTTCAAAAGACTATGTAAAGAGATGCAAAGTAACATAGCCATTTTACACTTGTTCAATACCTTAGAGATTGTGAGTATTACATGTTTCTGACAGTTTTCTTGTGTTCAAAGAAATAACCATAATAATCAGTGCTGTTCTGTATTTCGAATTGGCCATATTTTATTATAAAGTGGATATTCCCGAACGTTTCAGCTGTTCTGTATTTCACTTGCGAATAATTTCTTTCGTTTATAATAAAATAAAAAAAATTGGTGGAATGAAATGTAATCAGGTTTTCTTCAAATAAAACTTTATTTAAAAGTTAAAATCACAATTTTGTATTAGAATATGAAAGGTTTTCTTTAAAGTTGCCTTTATTGTTTTTAATAACATATGCAAAATATGTGGCATGGAGATCAGCTCCTTTTCGAATTATTAAATTCCGAGTGTTTCTACAATTCCACACGTTTTCATTCCACTCGGAATACAGAGCAGGGAGGAATATTTTCTAAAAATTTAAGTTTATTTTGAACTGCCAGCAAAGAATATAAATTACATAAAAGTAATTATTTTTGTTACTCCATATTTAAACATGACTATTTTTAAGCTTAAAGACTTAAGACTTTTAAAGTTAAACGGAAAATAAAAAGCTATAGAGGTTGAACAAAGAATGGAAATACATAAGTATGTACATATGTATGCTGTTCTAGAGAGGTTGATGGATGCATTCGTCGGTAGTATTAAGTTTCATTATAGAATCTGAAAATCTGAAAATCTGAATTACATAAGTAAATTGTACTTATGGTTGAATTAAATGAAAGTCGTCTGGAGTTTCTTAAACCTGAGATTTTAAGAATGTATTGTATATGAGCATTTCGTTCATTATAAATTTAAACTTTTAAACCTAATTTTTGGTCTTTCAAAAAAACCACAGACCGGAATATTTCGTCATTTATAAAATGTTTCACAGCTTTGATATTAAAAAATGATGTTGAAAATTAACTTTATTTAGTATATTTTTTTAACAAAATACATGCGTGTTAATTTTTATATTTGTTGTTTACTTTACTTAAGTTAAAAGCTTGCACTGATTATTTTTATTAATTCTTTTTCATTGTTGTCTGCGGATTGTAGATTACATTCTTTTGAGTTGAGTGAGGAATGAAAGCATGATTTTGCACATGCAATCTAATAAGAGATGCACAAAAATTTCATAACTTTTACTTGAACTGACACGCAAATCTTGGAACTTTCCTTATTAAAAGGAAAAGCTAACGCTCTTCGAAATATCCCGTTCGCCATCTGTAGTAACTTTATTTATAGTATTTGAGTTGGATGGAAATAAAAATCTTTTTAAGCTCTAAAACTTATACAAGTTAACACGTTAATGCGAAAAGAACCTTTGTGTTAAGAATTAATTTTTCAATGTTCATGCTGACAACACTATTATTTTGATTTGTCACTTTATAGTACCCGGTATAAAAAATCTTGCCAACTAGTAGAGAAATGACCGTAGAAATAAAACCCAAAGTAGTTCAATTTCGGATGAACCATTAGTGAATTGAACTCGTCATCCAAATAACGAAATGTTAATAAAAGCCAGCTTTGTGCTATGAAAGATATTAAAAAATTTTATTGTTTGACCTAACTACAATTATTAATATTAGGTAATTTAATTTTAGAAATAAAAAAACGAACTTATGCCTAAAAATTAAAATACTTAATATTGATATTCAAAATATTCAGGTGAAATTTTTAACTCTTGCAACTTTATGTTTGGTTGATAAAAAAAAGTTTTTTTTTTTATAAGATTTCGAAAGAAAGTTTATTTTGAACTGAAAATATATTTATATGGGGTAGTTTTTTGAGTAGGACAAATTTTTGTACCTCCTAGAAACAAACGACTATGTAGGATAGCTACTCGCGGCCTTAATTGAATAGTAGTTTAAAATGCATGCGAATTTAAACAATTGCACTTAGAAAAAGCCGAATAAACCCACAATTGGTTAAAGTTTGAACTACTTCCAATTTCAAGTTTTTTTTTTTTTAGCAAATAGTTTAAAGACTGCCAAGAAATATTTGCATATTTTTTAAAAGCCTTAAAAGAAAATGAATGATAAAATTGAAAATAGTTTAGGATTAAGAACTAATACATATACATATGTATGTATTTACAGTAAAAAAAGCCTGTAGCCAGCAGAACACAAAAAAAGAAGTGCATTTTTAAAGTAAAAGAACTTTCAATGCACAAACGTAAATTTGTTACTGAAGTTATATAAAAGAAAAAAAAATAACTATGCCAAGAGAGATTTTTTTTTACAACCACGCAAATGTAAATAGGCTATAAAAGTTAAAGTTGGATTAGCGGAGGTATTTGAAGAATTTGCATTTATAAATAAATAAAATTCTTACGAAATCCAAAAATATAAAAATTAAAATAAAGAGAAAAAAAAACAAATGTTAAAACCAAAACAATGTCGACACAAATACGTACGTACTCACGACAAATGAAAGGAAAGATGGGACACAGACTGGCAATCAGCTGGAAGGAAAAAAACCTGACACACATAACAAAAAATTGAGTGTCATATTATAACAAAAGAGAAGAAAGGAGTACAAAAAATCCGACCGAGTAACATTAAACTAAAATACAGGCATCTCGGCAGGCAAAAACAAACATACATACTCCACTCATAACAAAGGAACGGACCACATGTAGGTGAACTTCTTTTAAAACAAAAAATACGAGTACCAACAATTGCTATGCTACTGGTTAAAAATAAATAAACTCCTCAATGTTGTTTTTTTTTTTTTTTGTTCTGTTCCAGCCAAACTGAGCCAAGCTATTCATTCAAACAATCTCTACTTTAACAAGTAGCTGGTTGCAATGGTGGGTGGGTTCCTTGTCTGCCTTCCTGCAGCCATGCTGTTGGGTTCAAAAATATTTCAATGAATTCATGTGTTTTAAATAAATGAATGAAGTCACACATTTTTATATACAAAATGCGGCAGTATTTATTCGTCGTTTCACATGTTCGTGTTGTAACACAAACTTTTGCCAGGATTTATTTATTAAAATTTAGAAATATCTTTTTCATTTTATAAATAGAAATGGGCAACAGTTATTAAAATGTTGTTTTGCTTCCATACATTTTAACACAATTGTTCCATCTACAATGCGATTTTGTTCTGTTTTTCATATAATAAATGTTGCAAAAGTTCCCTACATTATCGACATTCGTAATAATTTTTTTAACTTATCCAACCTAATTTACTATTATCTCGTTTATACGGTAACTATTTGCATACAATTTCAAATTCGTTGACATACTCGTATGTGCAACTCCGACAATAGGTTATCAAATGACACTCGTACAAATACAGTGCAACCTCGCTTAACGCACCTGATAGACATGTGGGCAATTTCGGAAAATTGAGTTTGTTGCGGAAACACTGTTCCAAACTGACTTGGGTGGGGGGCAACCGTATTTATTGAATTTTTTTTGGACTACAAAGCTATCTTATTAAAGAACTTCTTTCAATTGCTTTTTGATTAGTTATTATTCCGACAGAGTGATTTGATATACACACTTGGAACGAATTTCAATTTCCATCTTTCCCTGTCAACTTCACTCATTTCAAATTAACCTAAAGTTTTACATAAAAGACATGTTGGGCTATTCAGTTTAAATTGTTTTGTTTCAGAATGGATTTATTTATTTTACTATAAGTAACAAAAAAATATATATAAATGAAATAAAAAATTAAATAAAAAACATTTTACATTCTAATGTAATTTATAAAATTCGAAGGAAGCCGCATTAGCCTAATTAGACATTCGAAAATGATGTTAAAAATTAACTTTATGTGTATATTTTCGTAATAAAATACTCGTGTGTTAATTTTTATATTTGATGCTTATTTGACTTTAATTAAAAGATTGTACTTATTGTTTTTATTAAGTCTTCTGCGTTCTTATTTGCGGATTGTAGATCTTATTCTTTTAAGTTGTGTGAATAATATGTACAAAATTCTGCACATGCAATGTAATAAAAGAAATAAAATTATACTACAAAAAATGCACAACAATTTCTTCATAACTTTCACTTGACATGACACAAAAATTTTGGAAGTTTCCTTATTAAACTGAAAACTAACGCTGTGCGGAATATGTCGTTCGTCATCTCTATTAAATGAACATAAACTACCAAATTTAGCTATTTTTATAGTTTTTCAGTCATATGAACATAAAAATCTTATTTAAGCTTCAAAATACCAACAAGTAGTTAAACATTTTTATGCGAACCAACCGCGCCCTACATGTGTAATTTCGTTAAAAAAAAATATTACCAATAAATTAAGCAATAACTGCAGAATAGGAATTGAAAATAAATTCGGCTGAACCATTAATTAATTCAACTTGTAATTGGCATAGGGCAGAAGTGATCTAAATATTGGAATGGTAGTAAAAGCCTGCTTTATGTATGAAAGTTATTAAAGAGAGATAATTAGATGAACTTTTTTCATTTGTAACTTAAAAACTGCAAAATTGTGTAGATGATGCACACGTTTGATGTGGGAAATTTCCATGTGTTTTGTTTTTTCAAGATTCCGAAACAAATTATCAAATCTTCCCTGATAAATTTCTTAACTGGTTAAAGTTTATGGGAATCTGTTTATATGTATATTCATATAAAATAAAAGGTCACGATCTTAACATAAAAAATAAAAGCCTGGGTTTGTTTCGTGAATTATTTATTGGCTTTTTTCCTATTTTTATTAGAATTCTGACCCAACTTCACTTTTTCTTTAATCGATCAATATCATTTGGCAGCTCAGTGATTGCACGTACCGTCAGGTACACTGTGAGATTGGTCACTGCGTATTCATAAGTTTTATAAACAGTACTTAAGTGTAAATAATAAATCAAAGCAAGTACTCGAATGGAAAGAAGTGCAATTATTATTTATTTTTAAACGGACAATTTATCGGCGAAAAAAAAATGTGTGTGCATATTTAATATCCGCGTTTTATATATTAATTCAGACTAATTTATGCTTTTTAACTCGGTTCAGGGATAGAGAATAGAATTCATAAAATTTAAATAGCAAATTGCATATGAAAATTATTGTTTTGAATAAACTTTAAACCACACTGCTACTAGACAATTATACGCTACCTTGCAAAGACTTGGCCAATGGTTTGGTTATAATACTCCAGAAAAAATTTAGAAAGTTCTGGTTTAAATTCATCTGAAAGACTTAGAATAGGTTAATAAAGCGGCCGCCTGTAACGCAGGTTTACGTGGGTCTGCTAATACCGTCCCATTGTGTTACCTGTTGAGAGTGTAAATCTCAAAGACTTGGCCATTAAATAAAAACATAAAAACAAATGCTTTAGCCGATTATTATCGTCTTAAAATTTCCATACTAGTATATGGTAGCATGACAGTGTGGAACAAATCTTTTTATACAAATCGCTCTGTTGTATTTTCAGTTGCTATACTCTAGTCTGCGTCTCTCAACATATTAAAGTGTTTGGAACGAAGTTTTCAGATAGCAATTTGCCAATAAATTTGAGGTTTTGCCTTGCTAAAGAAGCTCTCTCTCTATGATGGATTCTTGTCGTTAATTTTCCTTAATACGACTTCTTTACATATCTTACTTGCCAGGTCAAAAAGCAATTAAAACTAAAACAAAAATATACATTTTACCTGGGAGAGTCGGTTCAACCATGTCCACCTGTCCGAAGTATAAGTAAATTTTCTAAATGTCCCAAATAACATTACAATACAAAAGTAGCTCTTGATCCGGCCTATTATGAAGAGAATTGGTTTATTGGTTCTGGTTGGATCAAGGTGTCAAATACAGTTGGCGAAGTTTTAGTATTGAAAATTAACAAAATGGGTCGTAATATGCCGCCGCATATTTATATAATAGTGATTTTTTCAAGTTAAAACCCACTATTATGATATTTGTGGGCTTGATGGAGTCAATTTTGGAAAGAAGATTCAGATATATGCCGAAAAACGACACTGAAGATGGCATATATGTAGCTGAAACCGGTTTGTCTCCTTGACAAGAGATGAAGGAAATTCGTTCCAAAAATCTATAAATAGTTTCTTAATTTTATTCCTTATAATGTCAATTCTCTCCATGAATTCGATTTGGTTACATATATACATGGGTAAATTTGATAATTTCGTTATTTTGGCGGATGTGCAGTGTTGTCATTTTGCTGCCTTTCAGGTTTTTTTTTTGGTTTTTTGGCTTTAAAATAAAAAACCCGCTTTAAAAAAGCGTCAGTCCAACGCTAAAAACGGAGTTTTCAACAGAAGTTAGCAACCGACTTTTTTATATTCAGCCTTACATTTTTCTATTAAATCTGCTTTTGGGACACAAGCTCTCTTTTTTAATTTTAAATTAAGTAATTTGCAAAAATTAAAAACTTACTTTTGTGATTTTATTTATACCCTTGTTATTTTCTTTACCTTAATTTATAAACATTACGAATAAGTTGAATATTTCAAAACTTATTTGGTGACGCCTTTCTTTCCTTCAAAAGTTGCTAACATTGCGCATATATAAACATATGCCCAATGCTTATACTCTACTCAAGTACTTTAACAATAATAACACACACCATCGTTTAAAACAACATTAAAAGTTCGAACAACAACTAATCGTGTAATGGCAGCCGCAACAAGTGTTCCTATTTTAGTTAGTTTCCCGCTTTTTAGTCCTCAACACTACGTACAACAGCTACTTTGAAGAGTGCTCATTCATGGGGCGCGTATCTTCTATGAGTGTGTGTATAAGTATTTTAATTCCTAGGTATGATTTTTATAGCTGCTTGGTTATCTTTGCTTGAATACCTAGAATTGTGTGATATTACTGCTGGTATTAACATAAATAACCAAACTACCAACCCATTGCTATTACTTTTTATATCGTTTGGTTGGTGGTAAGTTGTTGATGATGATGGTTATGCCGTCAACGACGATGATTGTAGGATTTTACTATTTTACTAGCGAGCATTTAGGCACCTAATTTAAAACTATTTACTGTTATACCTTTCTTCTTTATTTTTTGGTTGTTGTTGTTGTTGTTATTGTAGTTAT
Organism: Phania funesta; assembly: GCA_963932375.1. Taxonomy (NCBI): domain Eukaryota; kingdom Metazoa; phylum Arthropoda; class Insecta; order Diptera; family Tachinidae; genus Phania; species Phania funesta. The sequence continues at coordinate 93,217,347 of OZ010652.1, read as the reverse complement.
TGTATACTTTCCATTGCCGCAATTTAAGTATAATATTGTGGCAGCAACTATTTTGTTTACCCGCTACTCTTATGTTGTGGACTTCGCGCCAATAATTGTTGCAAGCAACACTTTAATTGCAGCCACAAGTTTATCATATTACCTCAACAATTTTACTACATTGACTAGAGACAAAATAGCAGAATAAATGTCTGGAAATCATGTACATACGAGTATATGTGTCAAGTTAAGGAAATTGGCTAGATGTGTACAAAACTTCACTTATATTTAATCTTTTATTAATTCTCATTCAAACATTAATACGTCTAGTTTATTAACAGAGTTGGAGGGTTTTTTTGTCTTTATAAATTGATGGTAACATACACTTCTTACGATAATAAACGGCAAATTACGAGGGCGGATCAGCAAGTCCGTGACTTTTCGAACTACCATCGTAGTTATATAAAATGCAACACTGTTCCCATCAAGTATCACCTGTTAATAGACTACTGTAAAATTTTGGGCAAGTGTCGTCATTTACTTTGCGTTTAACAGCTGTTCAAAACATACAACCTCGTGTATGGAAAACAAATGAATTTCGGAAAACAGTGAATTTCGAGTGCTCATTAATCATTATTTTTTGGGAAAAAACCGTCAATCAAACCAAGGAAAAGCTCGATAAATACTGCACCATCGATTTCAGTGGTAAAAAAGTTTACTGACTTTCGTTGTGGTCGCACAAGTACAAATGACGCTGAACGTTCTGGACGGCCAGTTAGGTCAGTACACCAGAAACTTTCGAAAAAATCCACGATATGGTGTTGGCCGATCGAAAAGTAAAAGTGCGTGAGATTGTTGATGCCATAGACATATCATATGGCAGTGTGGTTTCGATTTTAAATGATCAGCTGGGTTTATGAAATTGTCTGCAAGATGGGTGCCGCGTTTGCTCTCAATTGACCATAAACGTTTTACTGTACTCCGGAGACCAAGCAGCAGTCTAAACAATAGGTTTCTCCGAGTGAACCTGCTTCGAAGAAGGCCAATGTAAATTTGTCGACCAATAAGGTGATGGCAACAGTTTTTTTTTTGGATGCACGCTGGTTTATTACCTTATTTACCTTCAAAAGGGAAAAACAATAGACGGCGAATATTATGTCAACTTATTAGAACCATTTAATGAGGATTTAAAAAGAAAACGACCCCATATGGCCAAGAAAAGAGTTCTTTTTCATCAAGATAATGCACGGGTGTACACGTGTACTGCTCAATGACAAAACTGAATTGGGCTACGAATTGGTACCTCATCCGCCATATTCCCCGGATTTAGTCCCTAGTGACTACCTCCTATTACCAAACCTAAAGAAATGGCTCGGTTGAAAGAGATTTAGCTCCAACTATAAAATTATTGACCAACCAAATGCCTATTTTAAGGACCTCGAAAAATGATATTTTTTGGAAGGGATACAAAAACTGGTGAAACGTTGGACTAAGTGTATTAATATTTGCAAGAATAAAAACACAAATTTAAATGGCGCAATCGGGAATTTATGAAAAATCATCATTAAATTCTAGAGTTCATTTATGAAAGTTAGCAACTAGGAGCTTCTAAGATAAGCAAGCGCTTCTCTACATCTCTTGTTGGCAAACAAAAGTTTCATGCCACTGATTTCATGAAAAATTTCGCTATTGTGCATGCTGCCTAATACTAATTGCGACTCTAGTTAGCAGCTTATCAAAATCACCAACCTTATTAGCCTGACTTGAAGCCTATTTTGTGGCTGGTAATATGAAAAAAAAAAATACGATTGCCTACTAATACCACGATTTCGTTCTTTTTTTGCTTAAGCACTTGATTAACTTAAATTAAAAGAAACTTCCTTTTGAATTAATATGTCTTCTTTGCAACGAGTTTTCTTTTAATTGAAATGATTTGATTCAATTTCTAAAAGCGAGTCTCAATCTCTAAAAAATCTATTTTCTTTATCCTGGCGGTAGTTTGAATATAAAGATGTCTGTACATAAAAGAACATGGTAATAAATGAGAAAACAGTAAAAAGAAAAATGTACAATAATTTAACGCACATCTTAAAAAAGAGTATTTTCCCAAGTTATTTGACTTCAAAAGGCAACTGACAGAATAAAGAAAAAATTGTTTTTTTGTGTATTATAATTAATTAGATGCAATTAAGCTTCTTATACATACATATATGTATATAATATAAATATGTATCACCACGCTGTAGCCGATGTTGTGCTGAAACCGAAAAATGTTTCCTCAGGTCATTTCGAAACAAAAACGTTCCGCGTCGAAGCCGATTTCTGAAAGCCCTTTAATGCCATATAATCATTGTCATCTTCAAATGAATCATCGATCATTGAGACAAAGTCGGTGTCTCCATAATTGAGCATTGAGACAGAGTCGCAGTCTGAATCTTGGACACTTATTTCAGATTTTGGTGCAATGTTTTCGAACGAAATATTAAAATTGTTACCAAACTTTTCAGCAGTTTTTGAAGTTTTGATACCTTTCTGGTATGCACGAATCAAACATTCCACTTTCCTTCTTATAGATTTGGTAGCCAATTTCGGAATATTTAGTTTAGTCCATAAATCGAATAATTCTTGTGATATAATTTTATACCTCTCTGTTTTTGATTTTTCTTTTTTATATAACGCATTAAATCTTCCAATGACTGTTTTCTTTTTAGGTATTTGGTTCAGTTCACATAACGAAATATTGATACTTGGAATATTTTTATATTTATTTTCTGAATTTTTTAAATTTTGGGTCCACTTATCCGCGTATTTCCGAACTACAATTTCGCTATGTTTAAAATACATTTTAAAAAGTTGAACGAAAACAAACGATTAAATTCGATTATTATAAAATGAATGCACAACAAACTTACAAATTGGAGTATTGTACAATTTTTGGATATCAAAAGTGACAGCGCCTGCTTTTATTTATCATTTAACGCGGAGCCTTTTTTAACGATATCGAAAATCTAAAGATGCAGTTCTTATTGTTTTTTTATGCACTACATGGTATGGATAGGGCCATTTTGATATTTTCAAAAATTGTAAAAAAGTTGTATCCCTATTATATATACAGGCACGATACTCGCAATCACATATATCATTACCGATTAGCAACGGAAAACTAGTCACTTGGCGACGGAACGAAAATAAAATGGCGTAGGTTCTTTCAGTGCTGTATTCTCGGAATGTCATATTTTGACAAGTGAAATTCATTTTTTTTCACAGTTGTCCTGTTGTTACAACATATTAAATGAAATATCAAAGAAAATTTAATTTAATAGAGTTTCAAAATGAAAAAAAAAAGAATTAATTATCTTTCTTCGACGGGGGAAAAAAATAACTGATTTTGTCAAAAATAATAAAATTTTCTTCAATCCGCTGCGCAAGGAAGCCAGCAACAACAATAATTTTTCCAATTGACGAATATCCATTGCAATAATAACGATATTTTTTAACATTTTGATTTAATAAAAAGCAATTTTTACCTTAAGGTAATGCACAATTTTGGTCTTGGCGTAATTGGTTTTTTATTCTGGGTGGTAGGAATTTTTTCCAAATCAGATTAGATCACTTCCAGCTCAGACTCAAAAAGATGACGACTCAAACGAAAATATTAACTTCGTTTCATCATTCTTCACATATCCGGTCGCTGTTTGTTCACCACGTGAATATTTCCCCCTTCTTTTCTTGCCTTTAATAATAACAACAATAGTACATTCTCATATTGCTGCTGTGCCCTGTTACAGGTTGCAATTCAATGATTTGCCTCGTTAATTTTATCGGTACTGAAATTTTCCATATTCTTTAGTATTAAATCAATATTTTTTTATTCCACTTCACAATGACGACTAAAAATATAGCGCGCAATAACTCCGTTTCAGTTTCTGTTTTATGCCACAACCCTATCAACTAAAACCGAAACAATTCAGAAGCGAGACAATGACGAATAGTAAGGATTTTCAGTTTCAGTTTTCGTTTTGGGCGTCTATTACCCGACTTAAGATCGTGCAATATTGTTGTCCCACCAGCTGATTTAAATGTGTCTTAGACATAGCATATTTTTTACTTTTATATTGTAAAGAAAGTTTAACCATATATTATATATATTATTTAAAATTATGGTCCAAGGTGCACTCCATCAGGGAGAGGAAGGAACTTTGATTATTTAATATGAGGTTTGACAGCGTTAGTCACAAATTCTGTACAGCTCGCTGTAAAATTCCATATATAAAAATTATCAAATCTCTCACCTCTCTGATCCTTGTGTTTTGTTATTGATCAGTAAAATAAATAAAATGTTAAATAATATTGTGTGGTGTACGGGCAGCACAACTTTACAGTATTGGCCGAAACTAAAGACAATTTTGCAAAAGTATTATTAAAACTGAAACGACGGTTTTATGAATGACTGTACAAGCAACAACAAAGCGCAGCCATACCGCTAATTGAAACTGGTCAATATTAACATTGATTCATATATCCTACATACTTGCATATGTATGGTAATAATTAATATTATAGATATACGATTTAAATTTTCCTTCAAAAGAAAAGATTCAATGAAATAAAAATTCAAGTTGAAAAAAAAATATATACATACATGTGGAGGTTAGATATGTGCAGATTTTTGTAATTGGGAATGTAGTAATGAGACGGAGTCGTTCTATCCATTCATTTCTATGAAAACCAAGGGGGACATATACATTAATGGTAGCACAGCAGTCATTCTTTCAATATATAACGTCGCGACGCGTTGTCTTAAGAAAGGCTGTAGGATTAATTTAACATTAAACTTAGCAATATTTTCATCAATATGAGCTCAAAGACTAATCAGGGGTTACGGGGTGAGGAAAATTATCGCTGGAGAGGGATTATATCGACATCTTGCAGAGGTTGATGAAACAAACCACGTGACAGCAATCAAAGTGGTTGAAAACAAACATAAAGTACTCTAAAAGTTTAAATTTTTTCCTGTTTTTCATCCAATACAAAAAATGTATTTTTTCGTGTTAAAAATTCAGATGATGCCTGCAAGTCAAAACTAAAAACCAAATAATTCTAAACCATTTGTATATGTTACAGACGCAATTCAAAAATGCTTTTTATCAAGCTTAGTGCTGTGTTTTTTTTTCACTAATCTGTCAGTCAGTCTGTTACACCATTAGCCAAGCAATGGCTCTCTTTTATATATGTATGCATGTATATTTTTTGTTGACAATTCCCTTTGTAAAAAGAATAATAAGAAGTGTTATATAGAAAACAGAAATAAAAGAGAGAAAGAGAGAGAATATACTCACTGTTGTCATATTAAAACATGAAGTATTAAAACTTGAAAATTTTCTGGCGGCAACTTTTCGTTACTGTAACTGAACTGGAAAACATGAAAAAGAAAATCGTCAGCAGGGAGGAAACGGGCAGACATGTAACATAGAAGGCAGGCATACAAATATAAAGATGATGATCACGCACAAAAAGCACTTTTCAAAATAAAAATAAAAAACTCTTCGTGTATAAGGATAATGTTTTTGGTTTACAATAAACGACAGAAAAAAAGCAATGTAAGGAGTAAATAAAGTGTATTAATTTATATCACCCAGTGTGTTAGCCATCCTGCAAGCGAGTCACAGTCAGTTTTTATTTCCTTTAATGAGAAAGACAAGTTTGTTATTTCTGCCTGGTTTGCTAGTATGATTTTGTAATTGTATGAACTTCAAAAGAATTCAGTTCTGAATTTGAAACGTAGCCGACATGCAAAGTTTATAAAACAATCAATTGTTATTTATTGCAATATATGTATTTATGTAATTTTATATCTTAACACACTATTTTTTAAAACCGAATCATTTTTTTATAAGTAGCTGAATTTTTGTACTAATGTATGTAAACTTGTACACTTTAGTTTTTAAATGCAATTCAATGATATCAATTCTGGATGAATGCTTACTTCAAAGGAATACCGTATTACCGTACGTTAGTGTTGCCAGAATTTGTTAAAAAATAATGGATAACTTACATTTTATTTAAAATGTGTAAATTAAAACTAAAGAAGTAGTGTATTCATAACGGTAGCTAAGAGCTGGCTTATAGCAAAGATTTAAAAAAGAATATGCTAAAGAATACCACGAGTAAAGTTACAATGTCATTGAAAATGATGGAGAAATATGGCGAATATCAGAAGATTATCGAATTCAATTTTCATGTTTAGGGGTGTTAAATAGATCAATTAGGCACTACTCAGTAGAAACATACAGAGCATGCTATGCTGATGATGTGATTAGCGGAACAGAAAATGCATACCTTCCATTCCGCTAGTGTCTAATAAATTTACTTTTCAGTATTCTAAAAACTTTCGTATTCATATTAAAATCAATGTTTTTTTTCTTAATTGAAAGAGTAAAAAACGAACTTGAGCCTGAGTGTAAATTATTCGCTTAATTATTAAAAAAACTTCAGTACGACATATTCGTTCAACTAAGTAACTGTTCATAAATTAAAAAAAAAATTAAAATCCCGTAATTTCATATAAACGAGATCTATTTATGTGAAATAATATTTTATTAAAGTGTGCGGAAAGAAATTTTGAAGCAGCTTTTATAGCTTTAGGGCAAAACGGCCATGCGCATGAAAAAATTAATTTACTCCTATTTAATTGAAATTCGGTCCGTAGATGTCTACGTTACGTTAATACACCTGAGCTGGAATTGCGATATTTTTTAAGTTTGGCCCGTTCGGCAGACAAGAAATGGCAAACGTGAATCAACATTTTGACAGCTGAATGGCATTGGTAACTTTGATAGCTTCTAAAATATAACAAAAATCTACCACTACTATCGGGCATCGCTATGCTAAATAGCATTATTCTTTGGAAAAAAAATGCATTAAGAAGAGTCAGCTCTAAGTTTATGAATTCAAACTTTACGGCTCTGTGATGGGGTTAGTATGTGAGTATGAAAATATAACAAAATTCTTCTATTTTCATATCTGTGAACACGTTTTTCCTTTCATTGTTGACTATAGTCTAGAAAAATAAAAAAAATATATTTAAGAAAAACAAGATAAATGCATGCATACATACACATACATTAATCCCTCGTACATATAAAAACTCTGCACACACAGCAGAGACAGCAACAAAACGAACATAAACTCAAAGTAAAACTTTTGAATTGCAGCAGTATTTTTTCATCAAATAAAAAGCAAAAACAAAAACAAAAGAAGCCTCAAAATACCAAAAATTTTTCTAAAATATAGTGAAGATTATAAAGAAACAACAAACGTGCATGAATGTACAAAAACGACTACGTACCTACATTATTTTAAACAACATCCCATTTAAACATTTTCCTTGCTTCGCTAACAACTTTGCAACCAACATTTCTACATAACCAACCAACCATCCTTTGGCCTTGTCAGTTAAAAGTTGCTACAAAAAAGTTATGAATGTGTGTGTTTGCCTGTGCATTTGAATGATATTGCTTGTAGGACAAAGCCTGACTGCCAGTCAGACAGACAGCCGTTTGTTAGTCTATAGCAAGACTGTCGGTCTTGTTAAAAACAGAAAAACAAAATGTGAAAAATACACTGCGTGTTGGTTGTTCGCATTAGTTTCCCTTTTTTTCTTTTTAATCGTTAAATACATAAAATTCTACCAAGCCAGGCAGCGCTGAAGAGCCAGTTCGTCTGTCTGCCTAAAAAGCTGACAGTCGTTAAAAGAAAAAGTCTGAATAGAATGAACAAACGAACCCAACAAGTCAACCAACCAACCAGCCAACAACCACCATAACTTTATACGACAGTGCTGAATGTTACAGTTGTTGTATCCCAAATAAGATACTTGGTGCTTAACCGTCGAAATCATCCACATTTTGTAGTAAGTATTGCCGTAGCATGTGTGTAGTATGTGCAACATCCATATTCAGTCGCAGTGTTCTGACTCGTAATAGGAGTGCTTTTTTCCCTTTCTTTATTGTCATGCCAGACAACAAAAACAACAACAATAAAAACAACGTTTTAATATAATTTTTAGTGTAGCAGTTGAAATATTAAGCCCATGTCACATTCACGGCTTCGATATGCTTTCTTTCCTACACAAAATTTTGAATACGAAAGCAACCTACCAACCAACGAACCAAACATCCACAACCAGTCATCCCTTTATTAATATGTTTCCTTGCACTGTTCGTAGCCCTGCCAGCCATCACCCTTATCTGTTCTGTTGTAAATGTTTCTGTTCTGAGAACGACGATTTTTTGTGCTGTGTGCGATGATGATGATGATGACTTTGAATGCTGGATGTAGTTTTTGAAAATGTTTACTGTGCGGCAGGCAGCTAGCTAGCTCATGGTTTGGGTGGGTATTCAATGTGTTTTCCATGTGCTTCAGTTGTTGTTTACATTCAACGTTTTAATTGCCGTCCTATCTTTGTTCGTGTGATGTTAGTTTCTGGTTCTTTGGTTTTTTGACTGTTACTTTGCCCGACAGCCCAGCTAACACAACACACGGCAGGCGCAGTGACTTAAAGTCAGACATTTACTTAAAAAATAAATAAGAGATGCTATCACTTTAACCGGCATTATTCTTTTTGTTCTTACTGCTTATCTCTGGCAAATAGTTTGAAATGAATTGAGAAATGAGTAGTATTTTTGCTGCTGCTGCTTCAAACAAATTCTCGTGTGTGACAGCGTGCGCTGTGAAATGAAACAAATTTGTATGACTTAATTTAATATAAAATCATTTTATTTTATTCGATTTAATTTAAGAAAGGGGGTTTTTTTTTGGCTTCTGAGGTGGAAAGTAATTCTTCCACGACGAGTATTTTAAAAAAGTCATGCACATACGCCCTGAATTGTTTGCAAATCCCTGAAATAAATAAGAATACCGTAAGGTTCTTATATAAGTCCCAATATCCAGACTATACAGCAAAGAATAAAAAAACTTTGTATTAAAATAAGCAAATTTAATCATTCCGCTTTTCTTCATTAAGCCTTAGAAATTATACAATTACAAATTATTTTATAACTTAATTTAACAACCAGGGCAACGAAAAAATAACAGACTATTTGGCTCTTATCGCATCGGCAAGACCCTAAGTAATAAATTGGCATAATGCCGATTATCCTCTCGGGCCATCCACAGCGAAGTAAATATGTAGGTACATACATATGTTGGCACCTTAAACAAGAGAAGAGGTTCTAGAAATTTGAGCTTCCTGGGTTTAGTTCAAATTTGTTCGCCACTGGAGCCGGTTTTAAACAAGCAAGCAAGCGGTTCATTACGTTTTATGGGTAGCCTAAGGTTTTATTCGTACCTGTTTCTGTGAAAACAAAGTCACAAGGCCTTCAGGAGCACATTGACTCCATAGTAATAACAATAATATTCGAACACAAAATTCGAAATATAAAAATCGAAAGTCTGGCTTCTCTCTTACACATCTGCTTCTAACCTCTAAGTTTAGTTTACTGTTTGTTTGCAACTCCATATTTTTTCTTTTATCTCTAAATGATAGTCGCTGGATCAGTTTAAATGTCAAATTTGATTACATTAATCAATAACACAAATTTTCTAAAGAAATGTATAAATAACAAAATAAACATGTAAAAAAAAATTTATAGTGAAATTTATCGTTAACCAAGCTCGGAACCCAATATCGTAAACATACTTTCCATCTAATTTTCGTAAATAAAATTGCATTAAACTACAATAAATTTTCTATAATTTATGGAAAATATAACGATAAGAAAACATGTTTTTAAAGAAAATTTTATCAATAATAGAAATTGTGTATTAAAATACCAAATTCCTCATTATGAAACAAGTCGATAACAAAGGTTTTCTATATAAAAAAGTTTATTAATAACAAATTTTATTTATATAAAATTATTTGCATCGATTGTGACAACTTTTTATTACTAAATGATCGATAGGAAGAATTATATATAAAGAAATTTATCGCTAAACACAATTTTCCAGAAAAATTTGAGGGTAGAATCAATTAATTTTAATGAAACCTGTCGATAAGTTCTCAACATAAAAAAATTTATTGATATTGAAAACTGTATTGAAAAAAATTGTTTCAGTAGCAAACATTTTTCGTTAAGAGAGAATTTCTATAAAAAATTTTCTGTTAATACAAATTTCGGGAGCAAATATAACCTATAAAGAAAATTATAGATAACAAACGTTTTTTATAATGGAAATAATCGATAGAAAACATTTTTTGTCAAGACAATTTATCAATAGCAGAAATTATTTCTAAAGAATATTTATCGAAAGACACATTTTAAATAACGAAGAAAATTTAACACAAGCAAGATTTTTCCAAAAAATGTAATTTATCGATAGCAAACATTTCCTATAAAAAATATATATCAATGATGAGAATTTTCTATTTCTATTTAACCGGCAACACAAATTTACTATGGGAAAAAATTATTCGATACCATGGAAAAATAAAAATTTACTATAAAAACTATCGATATGTAAAAATTTTTAGAAACAGGGATACAAATTTCCTGCATAGAGAGACATTTTATGAAATAAACTTGTCCATACTGATAATTAAATGTCACTAATTTTTTGCATTATCCCGGAAGTATACAATTGGTATATACTTTTGTACATACTTACGTAGATATATCCTGTCATCTGCATCTGCTGTAATATATTTAAAATTGATGAGTATTGAAAAGGTGAACAAGCAAAAAATAAAGAAAAATATAAATCTCTTAACTTCTCTTTTCCAATTCTTTTTTTTATTTGTTTGATTCGTTCGACGTTTGTTATTAAATGCAGGCGAGTAAAAAAGTAAAACGGTTGTAAAGTTTTCAACATTTGCCGGCTGGAATGCCAAGTACGGGGAAGAATAACAAAAATTGAAAACACATGATTGCCAAATAGTAATGGACTCGAAGGACAGACTAAGTTGCATGTACTAGTAGCAAACAGATAGACAGACAATTGAAAAATAAGCCACACAATAAGTAAGTTTCTGTTACATCCTTGTGAGTGTGTGCAATCTCTTTTTATTTTAGTTTGTTTTTAATGCCGGCTACATAAACTGAGTTTGGCTCCGTTCTTTTCTTCTTTTATATTGTATACGTCAGTTCCAAACTGCATTGCCAGCCACCATAAAGCAATGGTATCCTCAGCATGAGCAAAAACGTTAAGCTACGTGTGTGCTACTATATGACATGGACTATAAAGCAATAGTTGTTGGTTTTAGAGCTGGTTGCTTGTTGTTTGGCGACCAAACGACCCTTACTTTTGCATTAATTTTATATTACAACATTCCTACCCATTAATTGTGTTTGTTCTTTGCCTCTACTTCTGCTGCAAGTGCTGCTTGCGCGTGTTTTCTATTCTATAATTCCTGGCTTACGACATTTTCTACAACAACTACAGTAGCAGCAGCAGTAACAATACAACTTTCAACAGTCATTTATAGTCATTATAACCATTTGATAACGTGTGTCGTCTCATGCAGTGTAGGGGACGAGGTCCAAAGTGATTACAGATATACAAAAAGATACAACAACCAACCGTACCTAACCAGCGTGTACGAGTAGAAGGTGAAAACACTTGATGTATTTATTTTTGCTGTTGTAGGTTGACTGTAAATTTTATGTTTTTTTGTATGACATCGACAATGACGACGATGGTGATGATGAAGATGGCAAAACGTTGTATGAGGTCTCTGAGAACGAACCTGCATGTTCAAAATTTTAGCTTAGCTATGTGCTTAGTTTCTTACTGTGTTTCTACTAGATCAGATTTATTGCCACATTTTGAAGCTTGAATTTACATTTTTGTGCTTAAAAGGTTTCTCATTTTTTATTATTTATTTTAGCGTTAAGAGGGTTGAAATTAAATTAAAAACAAAAAACTTACAAATGCTTCGGAAAAAAATTTTTTCTTTGCACTGAAAAAAATTTTACTTTGAGATCAGAATAAGTTCTTGTTTTCGAAAAAGTTTTGGAATATAATTAGTTGGTATCGGTACAAATAACGGTACTAACTGCCATCTCTTGTTGTACTCGTAATATCACTTAAAGCCGAAACCTTTGCAATGTCATTACCAAGAGTTTCTGGAATTGTAAAATAGTTTCCAATGTGCATGATAACATCGTTGCCATAATCTTCATTATCGACACTACCATCGTCATGCGAACTTTTTAAACACAACTTGTTTATAGTATTGATGGAGGATGCTGCACCGCAACTAACGTTAGTTACACCGTTTAAATATTTCTTTTTTAACTTGCGAAAATAGTAGTTTGGTGTTTTATTTTGTTTCCAAGTGCAACAAAAGCGAAACCAACAACTAAAAATATCCATTTGAATCCTTGTCATACTTAGTTAAAGAATGGAAATAAATAAAGGCAGACAGACATGTTCTCTACAACCGACCGAGTTATTAAGCATTCCAACGAATAACAAAAAAAAAAACAAAATGTATATGGAGATCCTTTCATTAATGACGCACTTGCTCTTCTTATATATATATGTATGTACATATTCCTATATAGCACTCTGTGTGATGATATCTGTGTACGTTTATAAACAAGCTCTAAAGCTGAGGCTAAAGAGCTTCAGTAGCAAAAATGTTTGTTGTCGGTTCGTAATAAAATCGAAAAAGGAAGAAAAACTTTTGTTTGAAAACATTATTTTTGTGCTGAGTTTTTGTATGCATTATGAACTTGGTTTTTGTTCCATTCTCTTACTTCATCGTTCCTCTCTCTAGCGACAACCGCATGCATACTCACTTCTTTAAACAGAAAAAAAAACTTTTTTTGCTTTTATCTCTCGAGAATAAATCTCGAAATATTTACAGCAAGCAAAAAACAGCAGGGGGGTACCATTAAATGAAAAGTGTATGAAGTGTATGAAAAGTAGAAATTGTAATTATGCAGCACATGTTATTTTTCCAAGAGAATACATTTTATGTTTCCCTCCTATACATCGAATAACACTCTAATCTCTACAAACTTCTAACTATTTTATATATTTTTCCTATGCATTTTAGTTTTATACACACATACATATGTACATACATACATATGTACATATCTACATTAACAGTTATGAAGCATATTATTTATGAAATGTATTTCTCATAGTTTTCATTTAATTTATTGTTTCCCTGCAACATTTGTGTCTGTGTAAAATGGGATTATTTGACTTTCTGAATTTCAAGTGGAGTGTTTGATGTCTTTTTTCTAGTAAATGTAATAATAGGTATTTCGCTGTTTAACAAGACAAGAAATGGAAAGTTTCTCTGAAGAAATTTTCTATCGGAAAATTGTTAATAAAAGAAATTTTTGATAGGAAATCGATCGATAGTAGAAACTTGCGATAGAATTTTACACCAGAAATTTTCTATAGCAAATTCCAAATTGACAACAGAAAGTGTCTATAGGGAATTAACTATAACAGATGTTTTCTATAGCAAATTTATCGATAGCACATATTTCCATTAGGAAATTGATTGATAACAGTAATTTTCTTTAGGAAATTAATGGATAACAAAAGTTTTCTGTAGAAATTCAAGCGATAACAGATGTTTATGTAGGAATTGTATCGATGACAGAAATTTTGTATAGGAAATTTATCGATAACAGAAACTTTCTATAGGAAGTTTATCGACAACAGAAACTCTATAGGAAATTTTTCGACTACAGAAACTTTCTATAGGAAATTTATCGACACCAGGTAATTGTCGGTATCATAATTTCTCTATAGGAAAACAAAATTTTCTATGACCTGTTTATCGATAACGGAACTTTTTCATGCGAAATTTATCGATAACTGAAATTTTCTATAGGCAATATTAATAATATTAACAAATTTAGAATTGCAAAGTGTGCATATATGTACAAATGTACATAAGTATATACTTATATTCATATGCATGTAGGTACATATACAGTACGAACTTGATTTGCGCAACCGAAAGGGTTCATTACTTTTAACAAAAAGTTTCAATAACCGACCATAAAATCTGACCCGTAATCAACTTAATTTTACAATGATTGTCACTTAGCTCGTGTAGAAGAAGTAGTTACTTTTACTTAAAAAATATTGAGATTATTAAAATTTGTTAAGCACTTTCCTGCACGAGTGCATAAATAGGATAAAAAGGGTATTAGCATGTGTAAAACTTTATTAGAATTAGTTCTTTGGTTAAATCTTAATTTCTTATTAAAACTATGTTTCTAAATAAAAATATTCAGTGAGAAAATTGCTTTAAATAATTTGACAAAAAAAAAATGCACTTATAAATACTGTAATGTAAAAAAAAATTAATTGTTGCGCTAATCGTGGTGTTGCCTTAATCGATGATTGCACAAATCGAGCTCGCACTGTATATGTTTATACACATGTACTATATATTTGTTTGTATAAAAACGTGTGTGTATATTTGTATAAGTGTATGTATATATGCACATACATACATATGTATAGATGTTTGCATAAATAAATGTGTTTAATTATTTTTCATATACATATTTAATATCATTTATGTAGCGTTAATTAAAAATGTTTGTATAATAAAAAACAGTTTCTATGTAAATACTAAATATAAAATCACTAACATTAATTGTAATAATTGAAAATAAAATACTAGCGATAATGACACTTACAATTCTTACACAGAAATGCAACGCTACTTTTTACAGTATCGCCATCGTATAAAATTGATTTGTTATAAAAGAGAGTATTAAATTGTCACAAATATTAAATGACAAGTATCATATTTGAGAGTTTGACCAAAGTAAATTATTCTGTTGTTGTATTCTACAGCATTTTAAATATTTTGAATGATACGATTGTATAAATGACTGCAATGAATCAGTCAGGAGATTTAATTATAAAGCACATGAAACTGACGCATACGGTTGTAGAATAAAATACAAGATAACTGTAATTAATTTGCTTGCCTTTGTTTGTATGTATTCTTTATCCAAACTCAGCAAACACCCATTGTAGTTTTAGAAACGTATGCTTGGAATTGCAATTTCTGAAGTTTGTTTTCTCTTGTTTTTGCACTCACTACTCGAATTTTTAAGCTTAATTTTCTTTATTATTGGATTTTAATTCACTTCCCAAGTCTAAGCTTAAAACAATGGTTAGTTGATTCTCTTAACAAAAACCTGATGTTCTCTGGCATAATACTTTTGCTTAATTATATTTAACTTGATGCTTAACTTTGTTTTGTTTTTTATCTAAACGTAAAGATACGTTTTTAAACAATATGACGATGAAGAATAAAAAAATATTAAACTGTAAAGTTAAAAAAAAAATATTGATAGAACAGAAAACATATTCCCAAAATGAAAGCTGAAGTTTTCTCCTGGTCTCTTGATTGTCTAGAAACAGCTGTTTTTGTATATTTTCGTAATCCCTCCAATCGTTTGTGGTTTAGTTGCATTTTCTGTTTTGTTGGCTCCATCAATGTTTGACTGAGTAACTGAAAATACAGAAAACTACTTATAAAATCGATTATTTTTTTGCCTTTTGCTTGCAACCACAATTTTTTTTGTTTTGTTTTTTTATGTGCCCAATGTTTACCACCAAACAGCTGCGTTAAAGGTATAAATGTATTATTAGTTTAGTATTTGTGTTTTACCCGCCACAACTTAAAAATAGGTTTAATTTCAATAATGACCAACGCTAAAGCACACTTCTTATGCTATTAGTGTAAATCATGCTCGATCACACGTGATTTTGGTTAGTTTTTTTAATCAAGCGATTATGCATAAACAAGAATTAAAATAAAAAACTTTGCGTGATTGAGCTCCAAAATTATTTATGCAAATATCTGCGAAATCAAGTACTTCATCTGAGCGACATTAATGTTTTTTGTTGCTCAGAAATTATTTAACAGGATGAAGTGATTGGTGCCTTTAATATCCAGTCAAGTTACATTCAAGTCGTCAAAATGACTTAACACAATAGAAAATGCATCCAATGGTCACTTATTTTATGCTTTATAAAGTGCTGTTAATGGCAATTTAAAGAGAATTTCGCAAATGCATGAGGTTCAAGTTTTTTCAATTTAAATTTTTATTTATTTAGGAATGATTTTGCTTTGGTGAAGAACCTTATGTAAAAACCTTTGTTATTTCTTATAAGATAATGCTCTTCCTTCTATTTTTATATACGTATAACATAATTAATTGTTCATGATTAGTTATTTGCTTAAAATTCATATACTTAAGAATACACTTTGTGTTGGCCGTGTATTATTTCATAATTTAAAAAAAATGACTTTTCCGTCGACCCGCTGTAGTTGACTCACGATATTATACTCCCAAATTTTAAACATAACCTGAAAGCATCCTTATGGTAGAATTTGTAGATTCGTATCGGGCTGTTAGGCATCAGCTGACAAAAGCTGTTACTTAAATATGCTATACTTTTTTTTAAACTTTGTGACCAAACAAAACTTTGGCGAAGCAACAATTTGTTTGTTTTCTTTTCAGCGATATTACGAGACCCTTTCACACTATTAGATTATTACCACATTTGTTTTTATTTTTTAATTTTCGAAAGGCTTAGAGTTTTCATTTTATCAGGGTTGTATTTGTACAGAAGTTGGATAGTGTAGTCAGACAATTTAATTGAAATATTTTACTTTAGATTTTTTTTTGACAGTGAGAATGATTATCATTAGATTTCTCTTTGCGAAAATTCGAAGAAATAGGGGCGAAAAGGCGAAAATCGGACTATCGCAGAGTTCAGACGATTTTAAAGTTACGAGTATGTTATATGTAGGTACAGCGTTGCCAGAAAAGTTATCTGGAAGAAATAAGCGTAATTGGTCTTTTCAGAATTGAAAAAGAGGTTGAAATATTTTTTGCCAAGCGATTTCTCAACTCTTAAAAATTTAGTGCTAATAATTCTTATTTCAGTTTCATCTTTAATAGATATTTTCTTTAAGTGAATCTTTCGCTGCATTAAAATCTCAAAAGAGTTACAAATTATTATTCTAGAAGAAATAACAAAAACAAATTTTTCTTCAACATAATTATGCTAAAATAGCAAATGACATATTTTGTAACTATTTCAATGTTTTAAGCCAAAGAGAAATGCTAATTCTAACATCTCATCAGTGTTGCCAGACTTTTAACACAGAGTTATATCATAACGCGCATGTTCTTTCTAACAACTGTATATCACATACGATTTGGATGTGAATTAAAGTCGCGTAATAGATGTGATGTAGTTCACAATAGCAAGAAGTTTAGCGATTTCAACTCGCAAGAATATGCTGAAGTGATATTTAGCTTAAACTGATGCGTCGATTATGTATGGCAACCGAACTTCAGTTGTGTTGCTTGCTGGCAACGCAAATGAAAAAAAATTTTGTATTACGTTTGGCAACTTTTTTCAGTTGCCAAAAAGTTATCGAAAATATAATTTTGACAGGTTAGCAACTGAAAATAAATGTAAACAAACAAAAAAAATTCCACAATAAAAAAACAAAGTGCTGAGAAGTGAGTTAAAATTTTATGAAAAAAAGGTAATAGAGTTAATTAAACAGGAAAAAACATAAATTAAAGATAAAGAAATATATTTTTTTTAGATGTTAAGTAGTGTAGAGTTGTTTTTCAATGAACTAGAAGGCCAAGAAGACGTTAACGTAGCACATATTAGACGACGCCTGAGGGACACCTCTAATCCTCTGGAATTACCGCCTGTACTGTAAGTATATATATACATATATATATATATATTCCTTACAATTACTCAAAATTATTTTCAATAAACAATTTCTGGTTTAGCTTTAAAGCTTATTTTCGTTTGCCAAAAGATGCAGTTGTGTATATAGTGCAAACCTTGTACGAAGACTTCAGGCAAAGTCAACGTTCAACAGCAATACCTCCGTTGTTAAAAGTTTGCGCGGCTTTAAGATTTTTTGCAGAAGGCAGTTTCCAAAAATCGCACGGAAAGGATTTTAACTTGGGAATGGCTCAACCTACATTATCCATTGTTTTGAAAGAAGTTGTCCAGTTATTAGAACAAAAAATTTGTCAGCGATGGATTGTAGCAAAAATGACCGAAGAAGAAAAAATAAAAAACAAAAGCTACTTTTCTTCCAAAACAAAGTTTCCTGGAATTGTTGGATGTGTAGATGGGACCCATGTGCACATCATGGCACCGAAGGAAGACATTCGTCATTTGTATATAAACAGAAAAGGGTACTTCAGTTTGAATGTTTTGTTGGTAAGTTATTGTAATATTCAATATGTTTATTTTTTAAACAATAGCTACTCTGTAGATGTGCGATTATACAATGCGAATCAGGTATGTTGACGCTAGGCATCTTGGTTCTACTCTCGATGCCTTCATATGGAATAAAAGTGCATTGAGGCAAGCAGTTGCTGCAGATTTCGTGCAAAACACATGGCTGCTAGGTTGTATTATACTTGAAATTTTTAAGATTAGTAAAGTTTATGAATTGCTTTTATGTGATGCCGGATTTCCTTTGGAGCCATATCTTTTAACGCCTTTCCGTTCTGCTGAACCACAGTCTCCGGAAGGAAAATATAATCTTATTCATTCCAAGGCTCGGAATGTTATTGAGCGAACAAATGGTGTTCTAAAGTCCGTATTCAGATGCCTTTCTGCTGAGCGTGGGCTGCATTACAAACCCGAAAAGGCCATATCCATTATAAACTCTTGTTGCGCTTTATATAACATTGGAAAACATTATAAAGCTGATTGGGAGGAAGATCCTACAGTACTACAAGAAGCTACAATCGAAAATGCAAACGAAAATGTAGATAATTTGGCTACAGACATAAGAAATAGGATAATGCTATGTTTAAATGAATAACGTTTTATTTCATAATTTTCTTTATAAGTATGTTTTCTTTATTATGTATGTACATATGTGTTTCACAATTCAGTTTAATAAAAAAAAATATAAAAACTAAACAAAGGTTTTAAATAAAAGTAAATAAAAAATTCACATTCATTGCTAATATTTCCAAAATGGTTATTAAATGCTCACAGATTGTCTCAGTTCAGGTCTGCCATTGCTTAAAACTATTCTTAAATCTACAATAGGAAGTGCTTAAATATTTTTAACTACATACACATATTAGTGGCTTAAATTATGCAGCTGTTTTTCTAATATTTCCAGTTTTTTTTCTTTAATTTTTTTGTTGATTACTTGTTCTTCTAACATCAAATCAAATTTTTTTCTTTATGTCCTTCATTTCTTTCAGGACTTCATATTTTTTCCGCTTCAGGTCTTTTGCTTCCTTTAATATTTAATTTTTTTTTATAAAGATTTTTTTCAATTTTTTTTAGGGTAGTTAAAAGTTCGCTTTGGGTCCCAGTTTGCTCCTGAAGAAGACTAAATCGTCTTTCCTCTATTCCTATTCTTTTATTTTGTGGCTGCTGTGCTCTTTGAGATTGCTGTGGCCGTTTCATTTGGTTCTGTACTTCTTTTTCTTCTATTTGTGGCTCATTATCCATTTCCGTGGCTTGCTGGACTTCTTGCTCTATTTGCTGTGCATTTTCTGTTAAATCTACTCCAAATATGTTGCCTTGCGGATTTATAGAAAGCTCTACATGCAACAGGTCCGCCGCAACCTGCTCTAACGGAGACAAACTTACCTCTTCTGACGGCCCACCCCCTGTTTTATATAGGCTTTTTTTATTTTGTGACATTTTTTTTCTTTAATTTAGCCTTAAAATGGATCCATACCCTCTGCCATTCCTCTGCATCACGTGTTGGAGGCCCACAACTATTAAGTTTCTGGGAAATTTCTTTCCACGCCTCTACCGCACTTACTTTTGTGTCGACAAATCCACGTACACCACAAGCAATATGCGGATTTTTCTGCAATTCATTTATTAGCAGCTCAAACTGTTGTCTTGTTGTGATTTTTACCATTTTTAATCTATAAACAGAAAAATATGTATTCAAATTTTATAAAAACATATATATAAGTAAAAAAAATACTTACATTTGTGTTCTACCGCGTATTTTATATGAAAATCTTAACGGCAACCAAAAATACACGGTTGCCAATTTTAATACTATTCGGCAAATATAGTTGCCACTTGTTAGTTGTCAGTTGCCATCCATAATATACTTTCAGCAACTGGCAACGCAACTAAAGTTTGGTTGCCATACATAATCGACCCATGAGTTTTAATGTGACAGTAATATGATGCACAAATTAATTTAAACGTACTTTATATTTCATTTTAACCAACAACAATTTTAATTAAAAAAGTAAGAAATTTAAAATTTTATTAATTGTCTGTGTCAACATTCGAAAACTTAACCAAAACAAAGAACATGCATGAAAATTTGGCGATTTTAAAATCCCCGTCGTTTTTTAAATCACGTGAGTGTCAGACTGTTTCTTTAGGGTGTTATTTTTAAATACCATAGAAATTAAAAACTGTATTACTGCGCTCACTTTTTCACATTTATGATCAGTATGCTCTGGTAAATCATCATGAATAGATGGGCGCTTGAACAACGCTACGAAATTGTTCAGATTAACTTTGGAAATCAGTCATCAACTGATCCGATGTTTTATCGCAAAATTGTTTTCAACGATATGGCTCCTTTTTGGATTAATGGGTTTGTTAATAAAAAAAAAGTTGCCGCATATGGGAGTAAAAGCAATCCACAGACTCCATTCGATCCAGAAAATGCACCACCGTTTGGTGCGGTTTAGAACGAAAAATGACACTGAAGATGGCACATAGTCGAAACCGGTTTGTCTTCAAACCAAACTTAACATGGGATGCCGGAAATTCGTTCCAAAACTGTTTTTTTTTCGGAAAGGGCTAATAACGAAATATTTGCAATTGATCGATCACTTACTAAACTTGATTTCTATCGGGGACCACAAATAATCATTATTCTTAAATTTTCAACCGAAAAAATCATAATGAAAGAAACATGCTACAGGATTAAGAAGCACATACATATATCAACGTAATCCTTGTATTTGTTGAGGTTTGTTAAAATAATTAACTTTATAATAAATAATTTGCAAGTATTATTTTTCGCTTATTATTTTCTTGGAAAATAAAAGTATTTTGTTTTGTTTTATCTAATTTCTGTCAGTTAACACAAGTCCACTGTAGAAAAATCATTTTCTGCCCTAAAACTGATATTAACTGATTATATGTCAATATTATCTCGTACAATTTCTAAGCCGGAAATTAAACTCACAAAATAACAATTGTTTTCCAAGCGAAAAATAAAACTTGAAAAAATTATCATAAAAAACTTATAACCGTTACAGTCCCTGATATCTATTGATCTTGTTACCTTTTGGCGTTTAAAACCCAATTTTCCCCCCCTGTAAATTCTTCAAACTCCACTTTTTTGTGTTCACTAGTAAATATAATCGGAATTTCTTTTTTTATTTCTGTTCACTATTGTTTCATATAATGTTACATTAGACTGTATTTGGTTTAAT
Source organism: Phania funesta (assembly GCA_963932375.1). NCBI lineage: Eukaryota > Metazoa > Arthropoda > Insecta > Diptera > Tachinidae > Phania > Phania funesta. The sequence continues at coordinate 93,195,868 of OZ010652.1, read as the reverse complement.
TTTTGTTTTCAACGAGTAGTCGTATGTTTGGGTGTGTGCACGAGTCAGATAAAGCTGTTGTACATATGTATGTATGAATCCGTACGTTTGGGGATTGAACAAATGTATGAATTGGTTTCGGAAAATCGATTAAATTGTGGATACATACATGCATACATACCTATGTACATGCAAACAGTTGTATAGACACATTGGAACTATTCAACCACATACCTCTACATTACATTTCCAAACACAATCATCTGCACCTACATACGTCCACATGTACTTACATATAAATGTACAAATATAAAAGGAAGGAGATATAATTGTATCCTTCTACACATGTGCACAGTTGTAGTTATATTGTATTTCATCGATATTTTTAGTATACATCCATATGTATGTATGTATGTATATATGTATATATGTATGTATGTATGTATGTATGTTTATATGTATTTCTTTGCACATACAGTTTATATTAATTGGAAGCATATGTGAGTATGTATTAAGTTTTCTTATGTGTAATTGCACATTCATACGTATATGTGTGTGTGCACACACACACACACACACACACAGCCAAAATGACATTAAAATAGTAGATATTTATTTATGCTACATAACAGTAATACTGGGCGTTGTGTGTATGCATGTGAAAGGATATTTTGAAAATCCATGCTTTATAATTATTGTCGTTGGATCTCCTACGTTCATATTGCTTTATATCTTTTTCATTTCACTTATCTTTAAACCTGGTCACTTCACTATATTTTTACCTATAGTGACTGTATTACGGATACTGATGCCAGTCGCAATTAGTTGTTTGAAATCCCGGGATTCGGGTTTCACAAGCAAATTCCCGAAATCCCCCGGTATTTTCGAGATTTTTAAATTTGTCTTTTAGTTTGCTTTTCTAAGTATTCAAGTAGGCAACAACATCATCCATTGTGTCTTATAAGAAGTTATGACAGAACAAACAGCAAGAGCCAACATTTTGAATTGCTGAGCTAATTTCTTTTTCAACAGCACAGAAACAAATGTTTATTTAGAAATCAATTTTCATATTTTTTAGTATGCTTTTAGCGTGCTGTTAGAAAAATGATTGTAGCGTGCTGTTATAAAATTACTGCAGCATAGAACGGCGCAGTGTAAGTGTTTGCTGTCATATTCGAACTGTTGCTATTTGTATTTGTTTTAACATGATTCCACCAAAAAATTATTCAAAATTTAATCTTTGTCGTTTGTTTCGTACTACTCGAAATTCATTTTTCTTCAAAAACATTATTTGTGGACGCAACAAATTTGTGTATTTCGGCTGTTATAACGAGAAGACTGATCAAACACTTAAAATGGGATTTGAAAAATACTGAAAATACCAGAATCCTAAACAAAAAATCCTAGTATTTTCGGGAACGTAATTTGCCGTTAGTCATCTCTTATTGGGGAATATCTACGTATAGTACATAGTTAATTGACTACTTCGGAGTAATTCTTAGATTGACCTAAATAAAAATGACCCCAAACAGCACAAACAACTTGGGAGTCGTTTAATAAGTTCATAAACAAATTTTTAAAGAGGTATTCTAAGTGGCTCAAGAACACTCTATGCGGTTTCCTGATGTATCTTTAAAATGAAACGATATAATTTCATTAGCATATTTATTTGTAAAATTTGTAATTGGACTTTTTCATAATTACATGCGATTTTAAAAGCTCTACAATTATATCGCATTAATCGTAACAAAAATGCAGTACTAAAGATCGGGTTATCAGCGGCCTGTCTGGCTAATTCGTCCGCTAGCTCTATGGCCACTGTTGCCAGGTATCCAGAATCTAAGGAATGGGAAGTTTTACCTTACTCGTTCATGTCCGCTGCTTGTAAAATTTGTTCACACAATAGAATTCAAATATCCTACCATCGCATTTTTACATCTCTTTGTGCTCTTTCTCTACATCCTCTGCTTGTGATTTTGTCGTATCTACAAATCGATTTTATTAAAACGCCCGCAGACCACGTCGTTTTGCTTTGTGACATTGGCGGTGGTTGGGTGACAGTTTGACTTTATTTATTCTGTCATTTAATGAGTTTCAAAATAACCTTCTTTGGCTTACCATCTCAAACTTATTTTACTCTCTCTCTCTCCCTGCGATATCCTTGCCTGTGTTTTATTCAATTACGTTTGAAGACCACATTTCCTTTTTTTTCCAAAAATTTTATTTGTGTGTCTGTTTGGTAAATTCTACTTTATCTTATTATTAATATCTTATGAAGGTATTTATCTTTAATTATTCTTTGTGTTGTGAAGAGAGAAAAGCTATTGAACTTTTGTCTCTAAGAAGTTTATTTATTTTTGGGTTGGTGACTTTTGTGTGAGTTTTTTTATATACAAATTATATTTTCTGTAATTACAGACAAATACTTCCAGAGGTCAATCCCCCTATCCGCCATCACAAGGTCAAAACTCAGGTTCCTATCCAAGTTCGCCCCAGCAACCACCGCCAGGGCAACAACAGCAACAACAAAGTTCTAGTGGTAGTGGTGGCGGTAGTGGAGGTGGTCCACCACCGCCGCCACAATCTTCAAATCAAGGCACAACACCATCTCAATATTCACCGTATCCACAAAGATATCCCACACCGCCAGGCCCAGCGACAGGACCAAATCATCGAACTGCCTATACGACGCATCAGGTAATAAATAATTCAATGAAAAAGAGAAACAATAAATATTAAGGGCCCTCATACTATGAAACGCAACACAAAACCAGGATTTATATTATAAAAAACAAAAATAACTTTCAAACACTTAAAATTATTTATTAGCCGTATTCAATGTTTGGTGCAAATGGGTCTTGCAAAAATGCAAATCCAATTTGAAAAGTGAAATTTAATTAATTTTTTTTTTTACAAAAGGGAATTCATAAAATAATTAATTAGAATGCATATTATTGTTTTTAGATTGCTTCTTGAAATTATTTCTGTTTCAGAAGACCAGCAATTAAAAAGTGAAAATATTGCTAGAAGCAAACAAAAGTTTTTAAAATAATTAAATGTTATTCTTTTTTCATAATATCATTAAGGCTTCTATTATTTTTAATAATTTTGAAAAGATTTGTATTTTTATACAAACTGCTTTCTAAGTTTTAGATGAAAAAATGAGCAGATAAAATGCTTTTTCCTTCCTTTGCTTTCGTAATACCTACTTTTTCCCCTTCCGGCAAAAGGGAAAAAAGAAGTTCATAGTAAGAGAAAATGGAAAGGAGAAAAAACTTTCACATCATTTTTGTTTATGATTGTGTTGTAAAAGTTCCGTTTAAATAATTATAACAATAATTAATAAAGCGCTTAACAATTTACAAAATGAGTAGGCTACAAGACAGGCGTTATGTGTATGAAATCATGCTTAAATAAAAATTTCATCTATTCTTGAACAGTTTTGACTAATACTGTAGGTTATATACACCCTTTATCCCTTCATGTCTTCATTTGCTTTTTAATACAGTTTTCCTTAAGAATGGTGGGTAAAGTTTTGTTAAGTTCTTTTGCATATGGCTGGAAATGTTTAGAAAAATTTACTTAAAAGAATTTATTTACGTATGTAATATAATTCATTAAATCTAGACATATATTTATGTTTGTATCTCGTGTGCATGTATGAAAAAATCGAAAGTAACTTAAGTGGTACAATGTATCCATTCAGGTATTTTATATTCCATATTAACGACATATTTATCAATTGATACGACTTTTCCCCGAAACCGAATTGGTTGTCTAGCACAATTATGAAAATATCCCCGTGAAACTTTTTTCCTTTCCCATTTCTTCAATTTTGATTTAATATTTCCCTATGATTTTTTTCACTTTTCTCCATCCCCCTATTCTCAACCCTGTCTTAAAAAGGAAAAATTATCCTGTAGCTTCCCTGAGTTGTTATAATAGACGATTTTTTTCACTGGTAATAAATCATGGGGAAAGGAAAAAATTCCCCCGTAAAAATTAGTAATAGGGCTAGGTCGTCTTGATGCCAGTTTATTGTATAGTAGTTGTCATTCCGTTATTCTGTCAGTTATTGTCAAATAATTTGAGTTTGTTACATTGTGCATATACATATGTACGTATATATGTATGTATGCATGTGTATTTAATGCAATGATGCTCTTTGTTGACATTACGTATGCAAGTATACCTTTACTACACTTCCACATGTTGTGTCGAAAATGGAAATGTGTTTATATTAGTGTATAACATTTATATGAATGCATGTACTTGTTATTGGCACATTATTCTTTAAAATGCAATATCCATTATCTTTATAAAGTTTGTCATCTATTTTGTCATCACAATTCATTCATTCATTCGTGCATTTAGCAAACCAACCGTCCACCATTTTATCTGATTTTCGATTTGGCATTGTTGGTTTATATAAATTTTACATTGTCTGGAGCATGTGTATAAGAATGCTTTAAATGGGAGATAATAGCTTTGTGTATGAGTGTGTATGTGTGTATATATGAGAGTTTTAAGGCAGGCATGGAAAATTGATGTTTTAAAATTGTACTTGGCAACCAATATACATACATACATATGTATCTCTAATACTTTTTCGAGGCCAAAAGAGAATATTTGCCCGGAATTCTTCAATTAAACGGCTTAAAGTATTATTCATTAGCCTTCCTTGCACTTATCATGTACTATATTCCGCCGCTTGCTCCAACCTTCAAACCAGTTTTTACAAGCTCATTTTGGATCCGTTTTCAGTCACTTTTGCGAATTCACTTTAATCGCCTCAAAAATTTATTCGTTTCAAACTGTTTTCGTTGAATCGGTAACTTTAATGGCAGATGTATCAAGCTACAAAAAAATTATTTTTGATAATATCTCAAACTTTGTTTAGTGGGGAATTCCAAATACTTTTCAAGCGAAGAATTTTTTTTTAATATAAAAAATTTATAGAAGTTGAAAAATGTTATTAAACATGTTTCATATGCACATAACATTCGAACAGTGGAGGTTACTCATCTTGTGTTTGACACATTTTTCTTTCCAAACGCGAAGTTATTGAAAACAATAAAATAGACGAGAATAACTAAAAACGTTTTAAAATAATGAAAAGTTTGGAAAAGCAATAAATAATTGTTTTCCTTAAAAAAAATTAAATTGAAGGTGTGCAATTAAAAATATTAAAAGTTACAGCTGACCTCGAAATTTAGATGTTTGCTTTTCTACGGAATTCATAATTGCAATAATTATTTCCGGAAAAACATTTTTTTCGTGAGAAATAAGGGTATTCTTTGAGAATATTTATGATTGGGATTGATACTAAATCTTATTGACAAAATATTCTTAGCTCTGAATTATTTTTTTTTGGCTAATTTTACCAAGTAAATTGTAAATATGTTGCGCAAAAATTCTAAATAAGTTTTAACTCTTGATTTGACCCTTCAAAATGCCCTCCAAATAAAAGTGTCCCCTTGCATCAGCCTAATATTTTGGTAATGTCAATCCACATAAATGTATGTAGTGCTAATCAAGATAATGTTACAATTTCATTATGCCTCTTGACCTTAATAATCTTCTACAATGAATTACAAGATTTTCAAATGAATAGGGAAACAAGTTGAAGTTTCTATATTTTGATTCTGGTAACAAGAGCAATAGATTTGGCATTTTGGGATTTCTAAGTATGCAATCAGGCAACTCTAATGTCAACAAGACAAATCAAAATTATTTGGAAAGTAAAATCTTTTGATAAGTAAAAGATTATTTCTTGTAAATGTTGGTAGCGGCTACGATGCCAGCTCCAGTTTTGACATACTTTTTCCACGATTTCGGCCGGTATTCGCCAATGGCAGATGTAATGTTGTCTTCCAGAGCTAGAATTGTGGCTGGCTTGTCCCTGTACACGAGAGACTTCACGTATCTACACAAACATTTTTCTAGTGAGGTCAAATCGCTCCAAAACGAGATTCATTGCTCACCCAACTCGCATCTTAATAGGTTCACATGCCGCCGTCCCACTTACCGCAGCTTTTGAACTGCTTCTGGCTGCTCGTCGCACCAAATTGGAAAATAAACTTCGTCTCTGAAGACAATTTTTCAAAAGAAACACATTTCTCACACTGCACGCATTTTGATAATAACATTCAATGATTTGCAAGCGTTGTTCGTTTGTTAGTCTATTCGTGGCGCAATGGCAAACCTTAGTGAACATTTTTGGTATTGCCACAAATCTTTTGCGAATCTATTGCCACATGCCACGAATCGATATTTTAGGAGTGATTAGATTGATAATCAATAATACAACTAATTGCTAACCAAAACAACAGACATAATTTTCAGCTTGAGCCTGTCGACTTTAAAAAATTTATAGATTTATTGTATGGATATCTCAAATTACCCAGATAGGGTTTATATTGGTCTTATAATGACGATGCTGTCATAGGAATGGTATCAAAATCGATGTCTATGGAAAGATATCGAGATATCAAAATGAATCTTCATCTTGTGAGTAATACCAGGGACAAAATATTTAAAAATAAAGTTACGGCAGTGGCAAGTTTCGGCTATCGTCGGGTAAAATCAGTACAACCGGATATTGCTGTACATTTTCTGTTGTTGTGGAAAATAGGATGAAGACTCCGTTAGGGTGAAAAGCACTAAAAATAGTGCTTTAGAAAATGGAGACTGATTCAGCATCGCATGAACTTTTTTACTAGTTCTATTCTCTTGATGGATCTGAAGGATTTTGCGCGACCGAAACAATAAGACAGAAAAAAAAGTCGCCACTGAGAAATGCGAAAAAAAAAATGCAAATAGAAGATCGAGCAAGATGGAATTATTTCAGTGAAATGGAAAGATAACAGCGCCTGTACAATGGCAACAAATTATGTTGAGCCATTAACACCATCAGCAAATTGATGTCAATATTCCAAATCATATAACAAACTTATAAACTAATGGGAGGAGTAGATGAACTGGACCAGTCAATTTTACACGATTGCAATTTGTGGTAACAAAAGACCTACATATAATAGATATGATGGCCATTACAAACGCCTAGCGTTTACATATAATGAGTCATGGTGATATCACGAATAAACATTCATTCCCGCTGTTCTGTTGCAAGGAACTATTTACGTCCAAATGCGCATGAACGACTTTAACCTTCAAAGATGCCCTGAGTTACCACCTAAGATGGTATAGGTCATTACCCCAAAAAGATATAAAATATGTGTTTTATGTCATGCAATAAAATTGTTCCTCCTTATATAATGTGTTATGGTGTTTTCGTGTCTAATAAATATGTAAAATTTTTTACCCTTTTGTTATATTCGAAATATTGTACTTTTTCTACATTTTACCTATAATGATGCCAAAAGGCATTGCCCTTTATGATCTGTATAAATAAAATCCTAAATAATAAAGATGTGTGTTTATGACACGAATACGCGCCATTAGTTTGTAAGGAATTTGTATCATAGATTCAAATAATCAAATTTAAAGGAAGTCAATAGTTAATGTTTGCATGTACTTAATGAATCATTAAAAGTTTAGTCCCGTTTATGTGTTATCTAGTAAAATAAAGCACCATCGTTAAAGATGTTACTAACGATTCATAATCGCAAAATTTTTGGCAATTTAAATATTTCTTGACTTGATTTGATTTAGTCAGAATGTAGCCTAAACACAGGGGAGACTGTCATATTCCCTGCTTTTGTAATGGACGTGGAATCGATTAATTACATATAAGTAACCATTACATTTAAAGTTAAATTAAACAGAATACATTAAAAATGGTTTGAAAGTCTTTCTAATTAAACCAAATATGTATCAAAATAATAATTTCTTTACATTCCAAATTCTAGTCTGCCAATTTACACTATGATTTTCCATATTAGCGAAAATAATTGCTCAAATGTTTAATGCTTAATTATGGGAAGACAATTATAAGCCTGGCCTTAACGCTTGCATTAATTATGAAAAAATACACATTCCGATGAAAATTACACTGTGTTTTTATAATATAAAATTATTTTTTTTTTAAATTAAAAAAGGTTATTTATTCAAAGTGCAGTATTGAAAATAAAAACAGCTTTATTACAAACAAATTGTATGGACATTAAAAGTATTTTAAGGATAAATCCCTTACATAGAAACTCCGCAGCATACATGTATTTGTTCAATTTGTGCTGAATATTTTGCATTTTTTATTTATTTTTTTTTATTTTTTTTTGTTTCTACATAAAAACCCCGTATTTTTTATTTAACTGAATAAATAATGTTTCAAAAAATTCACATATAAAACACTTTAAATTTAACGCATACAAAACAAAATCCTTTCTAAATAAAATAGTTATAGCAGCAGAAATATATTAAATTCAATAACAAAAAAAATACACATTTTTGCAATTCTTGTTTTAATTAAAAAAAATTCTCTATTGGTCGGTAGGAAAAAACGTATAACTTTTTTTCGCAATCCCAATTGAATTTTTTTAATGTTTGCATTTTTATGAGCTTTTATTTGTTTGTTTGTGGCTCTGTGACTCTGAAAAAATTTAATAAATTATTTTATTTATTTATTTTGTGTTATTTGCAGTATCCTGAACCAAATCGGCCTTGGCCTGGTGGTTCATCACCTGCTCCTAGTCCTGGCCCTGGTGGCCATCCCCTGCCGCCAGCATCACCTCATCATACACAGCATGGTGGTCCACCGCCAAGCAGTAGTCCGAGTCATGCGCCCAGCCCATCGCCTCAACCATCGCAAGCCTCACCATCACCTCATCAGGTAAGTGCGCGTGACCATGCATATGCATGAATTATTTGTGTAAAAAATATACACACATATCACGTACACACACACGAATTTATTAATTCATATTTATTACAAATGGTTTTTATTATTGTACAAATGTAATACAGATAGTTTGGTTTTTAATTAAAATTTATATATTAAGTTTGGGGATTTAAATATTTAATGCATAAATAGTTTTTACCCCAACTTAATTTCTTAATGTACAAGGTGGCTCAAGAGAGAGCAATCAATGATGTTGTGTGTTTGTGCTTCGAAATGAAACATAATTTTTTCCAGAATGTTTAGTTGGAATTTTGAGTTGTCCCAATACTTTCGGAATGTGATATCGGTTAAGTGGACGCCGCCATTGTTAATGACCATTCTTGTACGCAAGTTGGATATTTTCGTAAAAGCAGCCAGATCCTGTTGCTTGAACCCGAAAACGCATCTTCCGATTTGTGTATTGTCGCGCGAATCGTGTGTTCTGTTGTGCTTTCCTGTTAAAACCTCGATGTCCTCCAGTCCCAAAACATGAATCATTATGGTTATGTATTGCTCATCAGTTACAGTAATGGTAATACTAACAGCTTGCTGCGAAAACTATGATGCAATTAGAACTCTGGCATGAAAGGCACACAATACAGGGTTTTTGGGAAGATGTAATGGATCTTTGTATATCCGTAATAACGCTAAATTTCAAAAGAAAATCGATGAACTTTATATTCTTATAAACAGTCCATCCGATACTGCAAATATTGTCTATATTATGCACATTCTTTCCTAAACTCAATTTATAACATTCTGACTGCACTTCAGATACAAACGTGAGATGGCCAACTGCGTGTAAAGTTACCTGGTCGACGTTAAAGGCTCGTTCGCTACATTCGCAGCCGCTGCGGCGATATTATTTTCGCGAAGAGCTCTTCAAAACTGCGATTTTCTTCGATTTTCATTTCTTTATTCTGCCAACGTTTTTTTTTTGAGCATGAATAAATTGTCATTTCTTTTTTCCTTGTAATGATTACTCCTTTCTCATTTCTTGTATTATTTACATATAACTTGGTACATTCAGCTAAAACTAATATCCCATTCAGAGATGGTCAGTTGAGTTTTTTTTAATTTAAAGTCCATTTTTCTCCCAGTTGGATTCACACCTGAATTTTTAATATTTTTTACCTTTATTTCAATTAGCTTTTAGCGGTATTTCAAGTGTTTACATTTTTCAATTTAAGGGCAATAGTGCAACCCATTGTTGTTAACTCCTATTGCCTATAAAAAATTTAATTTTTTTTACTCGGATTTGTGTCATTTTACGAAACTAATCAATAAATATTATCGTTTGTATTTTCAATATTAATTCATTTGGCTATGCAAATTATAGGGTGCGGCAATTCAAAAACAGCAAACTAAATAAATGTTAAAAATTTTCTTGCTATTTCTGATGTAGCGTTCTTTAGCCTTGTTTATACGAGCCGCAAGCTGCGCAAATATGATTCCTCTTAGATTTGGCTTAATTATGGGTTTCCATTTCTGAACCATTTATTGTTGCTATCTTTTCTTTACCTCCACCATGAAGCCGTTCCGTGCTTCCGGTAATGATGATATGTTTGTTAGGATGATACACTAACAGTCTGTTGTATTTAAGGCGTCTGAGCTCTCTTGATAAATTTTACTCACTACGTTTTCTTCTCTTAAATAAAATGTTGTCTTGATAAGGAGACATGCTTAACTCACTGTTATTATTTAGAATTTTATACATATAAAGGGCAATGCATTTCGCCTTTATTAAGGGTAGAACCTAATAAATACCACCTTTCATGGGCAGTTATATATTTCGAGTACAACAAAAGTGCAAAAAATGTAAATTTCTTTTAGAAAAGCGAGCACAATTAAGTTTAATCATTTTAACTCATTGTTTAAAAGTGGTTCTAAGACGTCCCTCGTACGTTTTTGATAAAAGAAAAACATTTTAAAGAATAACAGAGTTGTGTTTTCATTTCTCTTTCACTAAATAGACCTTTGTTCAATATATCTCATCATAATTACTAAATAGTCGTATACATACATACATGTATATTAAGCTAAACCGTATAATCAATTGGCTGGTCGCCTAATAACCAAAGTTATGTAAGTGGATTTTTATTTGGCGCCCATTTGTAACACATTAACATACATCAACGACCACATACTCACATTTACACTCCCATGCAAACAAAAGTCACAAATGTTATAAATAAACAACAGTGCCGCAATTTCAATTTTGTTAAATATAAAAAAAGATAAAAACAACAGAAAAACAAATTAAAGCGTAAAAATGCAAACATAGATTGCATTATTAATGCATAGACAGCATAAAATATCGAAATGTGTTTTATCTAATTTGTTTGAAAGATGTGTTTGCATTTTTAAACGTACGACATGCGAGCAAACATTGCTGTTAAAGTGATGCCAACTAATTTTTTCTTTGTTGCATTTACTAATCGATTATTGAATTCTGATTGTGTTTGGGGTTTAAAATTAATAAAAAAAAATCGGCAAAATTGAATGAAATATTTATTTTGGAATATAAAATAAAAATCTGTCATTTAAAGAAATTAATTAACTTCTTACCAAACTCGCCTCTCGATAAGTTCATTGTATCGCGTGCCGTGTGGCATGGGGCACTGCCTTGTTGAAACTACATGTCAACCATGTCCAATTCTTTCATTCTGTGCAAAAAAAGTTGGTGTACATCGCACAGTACCTTGCTCCATTGTAACGTTGCGATTTTCATTACACCGAAATCGTCTCAAACTTCGCGAAATTTTCGATTAAGAAAATTCACCTAATGTTCCAACAATTCGAAGAGTGGCCAACAAATTTCAAGAAACTGGTCGATTATGGACGACATGGGGTTTAAGCACGCTTTCCAAATCATATGACGTTATTTTCTGATGTCAACAGGCCACCAAGGTTGCGCAATATAACGGCGAGCGATTTTTTCGGAGTTTTTTCGAAAACCTTGCAATATTATTGAAATGTTGTTTTTACCAGTTTCGTTCGCAACAGCGAAACGGAATATCACACAAAGCGAATTATAACAGGCACAGCTGACTGATTGGACCAGCACAGCTGATTGATTGTATGATTTTTTAAATGAAGTTTGACGGACGCCGACCCGGCAATACTTTGAATTCACTCGTGAACCAACCTATTTGTCTTGATAACAATTATACACACTTTCAATTTGCCAAAAACAAGCCAGCTGATATATACTGGAACAGAAAGCAAAGACTAACTCTGTCTCGTTTTATGTTATTATTTTATAATTCTTGCCAATGTAATAAACAATTTATTGTATTCAATTCTACGACTGGGTTGAGAGAGCCGTCTCGCCAGGCTTAATATGTCTGTTATTCTTAATCCAGTGCCCATCAAATTAAAGTATATCCCGTGCGTTAGTGTTGGTATAGATATTTTTTATTTCTTTCTATGATACTGAAATCTGTTGGATCTCTATGGATATTTTAATTTCTTATATACCAAGAGGCGCAGGCGATTAACTGTAAAAGCAGTGCCCGACAACTGGATGTCATATAACTATATAGGTTTTATAATGGTTTTGTATAGAAGGGCTTTCTATTCACCTTTTTTGATTTTTGATGAAACGTAAACAAGACAAGTCATTGGGTGCCAAGTCAGGACAGTTTGGCCCATGACCCATTAATTAATTCGATGATTATGTTTTTTTTTACAGTGAACTAAATCTATGTATTTTCTTACAACTAATCATAAAGTTTTTTTATATATTTATACACAATTTTATGTTAAATCTGCTTTTTGTAAAACCTTTCCTTTGGCGCCTACTACCTACTATTGTCTTTAACCATTAATACTTTTTTTTCATTAGTGACGATTTCATCTGTATTTGATTCATGTGAAAGACTTAGTTGATTTTTGATTTGATATTCCGACAGGGTGTTTAGATGTAGAATTTTGTGACAAGGGATGACGGAAATTCGTTCCAAAATTCTACATGAAAGGCTTAGTTTTATTGTTGCATTTTACTTTAAAAATATTGTTGATATCTTTTTGTGCTCAACATGTTTACTAGCACGCGCGTTTACAGTAAAATCTCCTTTAGGCTACGCGTAACGCTGTATGAAGCGTATTCTGGGTATTCTCACTGATATTTTAATATTCTATTATAAATTTTAAGTTTATATTAATAAATATAGTTTATATTAATTAACATTCGATAGTTTTGTTACTTCCTCAGCGAAATATCTTTTTAAACACATACGATTATCCTTCGCAACTAGTCAAATAAGCGTCACCCCAATACGGGTGACGCGGCCCGATCAGAAATTTTACGTCAAAAAAATATGGGTGATTTGGCAGTCAACGTGTTAAATACGTAGTACAATTTTTTTTCTACCCATTAAATATCAAAATATGTGTGTAGAGGTATATCACCTGAACAGAAGTGTGTATAGATGGTAGCACAGTGTGAGTGTGTAAATAACACTTTTGCACGTGCTTGTACTTATTCTGCCCTTTTATTCCACACCAAGGCATATTTAACTAGGTGCCATTGCTACGACAACAAATACAACAATACAACAACAGCAGGCAACTTTGTGTAAATTCAATGATTACTGTCAAAAACATATGACAACAAAAAGCAAATTAAAAGGAAAATAGTTTAAAAAAGGTTTGTTGGTAAACAAAACCAAACACTTTGACATTAACAAACTGTAAACAAAGAAAAATGAAATGTTAGCAAAAAATAATCACCTGCGGTAGTGATGCCACCTAGTTAAATATACGTTGTTCCACACACTGATTTTTTACAAAAGCCTCAAAAAGTTTCTTTTTTAATTTAAGAGTGTGTGGTTAGACAGAAATTTCCCGTTTTATTTTAAACTTTTTTTATAGATGTTTTGCAAGGCTTGCGTTTATTAAGAGGAAATTTTTAATACTGCTACGTACATCTATTTCTTAAAACGATATATCAATACTGATTCTTTATTCATTCATTTATTGATTCACGCTACCTACCTACATACATACTCATGAATGTACTTATTTGAATTTATAATTTAATATCAATGAATATTCCTTCATTTTTTTAGAACACACAAATCTATATGAATACGGGGAGACAAGAGTACATGTTTTTTTACTACCGCAACTACAAATAACAGCCAAATATGCCTGTTTATAAACTTTATAATATAAAGACACTATAAATAAAAAGACTACATACAACAACAACAACAACAACAATATAATATCACTGAATGCCACTAATTGGGTCAATGTCAAGGCCAATGTTGTTTTTTTTTCTAAAATTTTTCTCTTTCTTTGTTAGTTGTACAAAGTCGTTTTTAAAATAATAATGATGGTGGTGGTGATGGTGATGATAGCTGATTGTGCATGTGTTGTTGTTTTTATCATTATTGTTGCTATTGTAGTCTTTCTTTTATAGTGTAGGTTGCGGAATTTTTTATTTCATTTACTGGTACTTTTTGCAACTACATACATACATACAGACTGTTTTTTATTATTACATTTTTCTACTGTCACTGTTCCTTTTTCCAGTTTAAAAAGAAAAATACACAGCAATCTTTGTTTGCATTTTGCTTTTTGGGTGGTTGGTTGTTGGTGCTGTTATGATACCCAAACATTTTTCGTTATTGAAGCCATGGAAAATATAACAAAATATTGTCTTTTTTTATATGTATGTATGTACACGTACATATATCCTCGCCTTTCTGACAAAATCAAGTTTTGTGTTTAAAATAATTGTTTCCAGTTATTTTTAATTGAAGAGTTGAATAAACTTTTAAGCAATTATAAGTCTATAGGTCTCATGCAAGCCACATAACATGGTCTTGTTTACACGGTGTAAGTATGTAAAGGAATTTGGTATTTTACAATTACATATTGCCAATAGCCGTAATAAAAACACGACCTTGACCTTAGTACGCATTTCCAGTGTTTGTAGTGTTTCAAGGGTAACTACTACATACATATGTATGTATGTACATACATATGTACGTACAATAACAATATTGTCTTCACCTTCCCGTTGAATATTCATGCCGTGCAGTTGTTAAAACTTAATTTGTGTGTAGTTTGCTTTTTGCCGTTCTGTTATAATTTCATTTGACCAGAGGTATAAATAGGCGGCAGGCATTGAACTCCCAACAAAATTTCATTAATGGACTTTAATAGCAATACTAAATGGAAAATTTACTTGCTGTTCTCCATGTACTTTAGTTACACTTGCTCCATACTGCAATGAATTAGTCGTAGTCAATACCATTGGTCCGTATTTACATATGTACATTTCCTCTACGTTTAGGCCATCATCGTATTCGTGTATATTTCAATACATAACATATAGACTTGTGTGTTAACAATCTTGCACGATTTTCTACCTCCTTTTGGCAAATAAATGCGTATGTTTGTGTACCCATAATGTATCCAGTTGATTGCAACTTGCACTTGAACTCGCATAGAATCTGATGTACTAGCAGAGGATAGGAATATATATTTAAACCAAAATGTGTGTAATTTTAGGAAAATACATAAATACATACATACATACATATATACTGCCATTTTGTAGTATGAATACATACATGTGTATGTCTAAGGCTGGTTCAAGAATGAATGGATGGCTGACTGTCTGCTTAAAATATTTTATACTGGCGGTGTTGTATTTGGCGATGAACTAGTAAACTATATACACATCGCAAATTTGGGACACAATAGTTTTTTCGTCTTCTTTGATTTAAGAGTAAAACCCCTAAATACATACATACAATATAAACTAAACTTTTCATAAAGTTGTGCTGAATAGAAAGGTCATTACGCGTCCTTGACTTTGGACTAGAAGCGTTTTCGTCATTGCCATTCATCATCGTTCCCATCATCAACAAAGTCAAAATCATCGTTTGAGAGTAATAAAAATAACTTTAGTTATGTTTGTGTATGGGCAGATGGGGGTAATGGACTAATTTTGCAGTTTCCTGTAATTTTTGTGATAGTGCAACATTTTTGCACAAATTTTGTTTAGGTTTTGTGGTGAATGAAAAATTATCAGCCATACTAAACACTTGTGATATTTTTTTTAATCCACAATTTCATTTTATTGAATCTTTCTAAAAGAAAATTACAATAAATATTAAAATCTAATCTCTAAAATGTTATTTCTCAATTATTACCAATGTAATACCTCATTGATTGTATTCAAATCGTAGTAATAAAAACTAACTACTATTGGATAGGAAGAGCCGTCTCGCAGGCTCAATATGTCGGTTTTTTTATATTATCTGGTGCTCGTCAAATTGCACTGAATTGCGTACAAGAGTGTGTGAATAGACCACTAGTTTGTTTACATGTTTGGACGTGTATTTTTTGTGTGTTTCTGAATAGTAGCATCTTCTAGATCTCGACAATTCTATGAACTCGCTCAATGATACAATGGTTTGCTCGAAAACCAAACTGATGGTCCGGGATGATGTTTTGTTTATTAAGATAAGGTGGTTGTAAGCTTGAGGAGAAAAAAAAACAGTTTCAGTTTATTGCAACTTATTTTACAAATTTAATTTAAGTACACGCATAATATCGAAAACCGAGTTATTTGTCCGATAACAATCTAACTTTAACTATTGGTAACTTGTAATAATGGCCCAAAAAATGATTGCAGCCAGCTGCAAACAAATTCTAGACACCTGCGACTTCCACAGTGGCAGAGGCTTTAAATTAGATTTAGACTGCTCTAAAGATTTGGCCATGTATGCTCTGACTCTCGCATCTCGCATAATATTTGCGATTGTGACTTGGCAGGAAAAGTGTTCAGTAAATCGCAATTGCAAAAATCTTGACGGCTTCAAATACCGGAGTAAACCGAACTTTTATGAAATAGTAAAATTATAGATGATTAAATTAAATATATTTTTAATTAATTAATTTTTAAGCTCTAGGTCTTTTACAAAATTGTTCGCTGCCTTTGTGTATCATAATCAGGAGGAAATAAATTATAAAAAGCTTAATGTGTTTTTTCTTTTTTAATTTTAATTTAATTTTAAAAGTTTTATCAAAAATATAAAATTTAAAAATTGTTTTTTGGTTTGTTTGCTCTGGTATGTCCAATAGATTTATAAACGTTTTTAATGCATTATTTTCTGGATTGCATATTTGAAGCTGTTGGTTTTTTTAATAAATTTTTTATTACGTAAGTTTTTCGAAGGCAACTTCGGAATATGGCTAATCGCAAGCAAAACGCGTGATTTGCCTACCGGGTAAAGATGGTATTTACTTAAAATCGTACTACAGAAGCTGTTTTTTAATAACCATTTGGGCAAAAAACAAAAACCTAACGTGAATCGACCTGAACGTGTGGTAAAAAATTTTAGCTCCACAGTTTTCATAGTTTCAAAGTTCATTTCTTACTAATAAACGCATAAATGATTTTGTATATACAATATTTACTAAACTATAATAGTTCAATTAAGAAAACGTACATTAGGTTTTAGATAATTCATATACATCCCCACTTGTTTCAGTTAAAGATTTGTGTTCAGCGGCTCAGCTTATTCCAAGTAGCTGCGTCTAATCTGCAAGACAAAATGAATAAATTACACAAAAAATTACTTTTCAATTTGCCAAAAAAGGTTTCTTGTTTTTATAAGTTGATCTGTTATTATCATAAATAAACACCAGAAACGACACACTCTGCATAATATTGTAGAATATTTGCAATACTTGCGAGTTATTTTTCGCAAACAACTAATTTAATATACAAATTTCAGAACTGTTGAAAAATTTTCGTTTATAATAAAAAAAAAAAAAAAAAAACATGAATTAAATTAGTCTTGCCAATGCGCTAGCACTTGTATTTATCTTATATAAGACATGTAAATAATGTAAAGGTCATATGAAAACAACACTAGAGGTGAATGTACTAATAACAGTCAAGGAATTAAAGCGAAATTGTGACCTTCACCTTCAAAACGTAGTAATTCATTCATGGCTTCTTATTTTGCTCCTTTTAACGTTTTTGCCACCATCATCATTGTATTGAATTCATTTGGGTCTTTTTTTTTCCTGCTGCTGCTGGCTTCATTTTCTTTATTACTGTTTATTACGAATGCAAAAAAAGGGAGTTAGTAGTATTCCAAAAATGGAAAAAGTGTATTTAAAGTTTAATATGTGCAAATATAAACAACGTGTGTATGAAAAGTACAAATGTTTATAGTACCAATCACTTTATTGTATGTATATAAATAAGTACGATTGTTGTGTATGTGTTAATGTTGTGTATGTCTGATATAGTTTTTTGGGATATCGTAGTTGTTCCTTCTTTGGTTTTGGGTTTATTGTAGTTGCTGTTATTATTATTTTTGCCGTCATCGACGTCATATTGTCTGGGGGTTTGGGTTTGTCCTTCATTGTGTCTACCGAATGTCTACCAAAAATAATAAACGAAAAAAAAAATTACAATAAAAAATGTCTGCATCTGTTGGATATGATAGAAAGAAAAAAGAATAAGCATCAGTACTAGAAGTGTATAAAAATCGTCTTTCCGTGTGTCTGTCTGTTACTCCTATACTGTTACTCTTGCCGATGACGAGGAGCATGATGGTGTGTTTGTTGCCGTTGATGGTGCTGTTTACGTGTCGTTTTATTTTGCTACATACATACATACATATCTACATGTGCATATATATTTGGTTGGTTGTTTGGTTCTTCGATTTATATAAATTTCTTCTTGGTTGTTTTTCTTTTTTATTATTATTATTTGGTTGGCGGCATTCTCAAGGTTGTGTTCTACATTTTTCACAACAATATAACAAACAACACACTCAAACACTCACTCAGGCGTCATCAGCATCAGTAATAACAAGTGCGCATTGCCAACCTGTTTATTTAACGTTATATGTATGCATACACACATATATTGTTTTCTTTTGTAAATGCACAAATTTGTAGGAATTTATGTATTACTTTTCAATTTTTAATAGCTCTCCACTTTATCTGCTTCTTTTACAAAACGTGATTTACTGTTCGTCTGTCTGCTTGTTTATCATGTCGTTTATAAATTTTAATTTTGTTGGTTGTTTTCTTAGTTGATATAAAATGTGTGTTTTTAGTTATATTGTTCCCATTTTCGCTTTTTGCCATTCATCACTTTAAAAGTGAAAACAAAGAGCGCGGTCATTTACCTCTTTGTTTCAGTTCTAACGTGCTCTGTATTTGCGTTTACAATTTTTCAGAAATACATATATACATACATACTCCCATGTTCAAATGATTTAGGCCTACACATACTTACATACTCGTGTATCAATAATGTTGTTACTAGCAGGTGCTGCCAGCGCAGCATATCAAATATAATTAGAAAACTAGATGATTAGAGCCTCATTGCTTCTTTGACTTCCGCATTAAATTACGCAATCATGAAAAATCTATTAGTTTTTTATTTAAAATTGGTAAAAATGGATAAAAACAAAATATTAACTAAAGCGAAAAAATTCAAAATCCATGCGTGTTTGTTATTAATTTGTTCCTGTCGTGTTATGACCCGCGAAATATAAAAAAAAAAAAACGTTCCTTAGAAATATGAAGGAGTAAGAAATGTATGGAAAAGGTTACATACAAAGGAAAGGTTGTTGCAACTTTAACGAGAGAAATTTATAGAATTTCCCTTTCGGTACCAAAAATCCAATCCAAAGCTATTATTATGTACCTCAGCAGTACGTGGAGCCACAATAAGATGCAAACATTTACGAGCTTAAAAATGGTGCTAAAGTACCCTTGCTTCAAACTTTCTATATATACATACATATGTATGTATATAGTTTGATATGATTAGTTCTATGTATCTATCCGCTGATAGTAAAATTTTTCTAACCATTAAATTGGTCTAATTAATTGAACATGAGTGTATATTATTTTGTTTAATTGTCTTGCGATTTAGATGGTTTGTACTATACGTACATACGAGTACTTACATATGTTTGTAATTAAGAGTATTTATTTACTGTGTTAAAAATGTAATCAAATTGACTTAGACCTGATAACGTCATTAAATAGTCTGGCAGAAAACTTTAACGAAAATATTCAATGAATTAATTGCGATTTATGGTAAAGTAGAAGCAAGTATCCTCGAATACTGTTGCCACATCGCCAGCAATTCGAGAGTAATTCAAATAGCTGTTTGAGTGTGTCAATAGTTAGTTGCGGCCCTGTATGTGTTTTTTAATCCACCGTTGAATATTTTTGCCGGGTTGTTAAAAGGATCGATTTAAGTGAATCGTTTTAATGGCAAAAAAAAGAAACAGGGAATTTTTGTAGTATTGTTTGAATTTGTCAACATTTCCCAATGTATACTCGAACTAAAAATGAGATATTCTCTCCAAACGAATCCTTGGATTTTAAATTGTTGTATGGTCTTTAACCTATAAACAATACCCTTTTTACAGATGAATTCAACTTTAAGTGACTTGACTCAAAACGAATTCTGCATCAACTTTGATCCTAGTTCGCTATTAACACGTTCCCTGCCAGTCCGATTTTGAAGACTTTGCGTTCAGGCCGCGTGGGGCATATATTAAATGAGGGCATCAGCTGTAGTATTAAAATGCCCATAATTGACTGCATAATGAATTTTAAAAAATTCTTCATTTCACAATGATGATACCAATGACTTAAACTTGTTAAAACTGATAAATATGGCATTAGAAATTTGCCAGTTTTGGTGGGTGCAGGTCCCTACACCTTAATTGGGATTCGATGCATACGACCAAGTAGTTTAAATGACGCGGGAATCAAATTAAATTAAGAATTTATAAAAAAAAAATGACAATATTATTAATCGCCCAAAGCCGACAAACTTTCAGATTTCCCTATTTGTTTGTGCCACATTTTGTTTGCACTACTCGGTCATATTATTTCAGCGCATTTCGCAATATTAGATGGGGTTGAAGCGACTTGTCAATAATTCAAGTAAAATTAGGGAATATTATGGTGTGAAAGCAATATGTAATTAGACTGTTAAAAAATATAGGTGGAAATTTGAGTCGTATGGCTCTCATTGTTTTTAGAAAGATTTCTAAACGCTGAAGTTTTTATTTTATCAGGGTTGAATTTTTGCAGAAGCAAACGTAGAAAATACGAAAGCGGCTTTTGTACAAGTAAACAAGTTGGGTGATACGCTGCCGCCGATAATTTTTTTTAAGTTCGCAACGGCTCAAAAACGGCCACTGTGCTTATCGGAGTGTATTTTGCTTTCTCTAACCTAGCGTTTACACATGCCACTAGGAGTTCGAAAAACTCAATACACTCACACATTTTCACTAATACATTTACATTTTTCGCAATGGCAGCTCCAGTGGCAACTAAAATTGCATGCGAGTGAAAATTTTGCATTTGCATGCCACTAAATGTCAAAACGATAGACAAAGTTACCCTGTTCAATATTAAATGTAAATTTACTGGATTGCTGTTAAATTGTAATTAAAGTTCTACCTTTTTAAATGCATTGCTATGATTTATTTCTTAAATTGCGCATAAAAAAATTCAAGTTTGTTAATTAAAGAGCAATAATATTAGTAATAATAATAAAATATTACTATTAATAATAAATGTAAATCGTTTCCCCAAAAATATGCCTATATGGTGAACTCGGTAACTCTATTTTAAAAAGAAAACAAAAAGTTAAAATGGAATAAAAATTGAGCCAACAGATTATTCAACAAATTATTTAAATCTTTGACATTGTCCTCCCAAATTGTTCTTTCTCATTTCCTGGTAAAATTTTTTTTAATTTAAAAAGTAAAAAAATGTTCTGAAGTTTACGCTTCGACGACATTTTAAAAATGAACTTACACTTGCATGTGTAAACACTAAAACGAATGGCATGAGATTCGACTATTTCGAAGAATTTTTCGTTGATAATACGTATACAACAATTGCATGCCACTACTTGCATTTGTAAACGCAGGGTAATGCTGAACATTTTTGTACTGTTTTACTTCATTTTGCGGCGTTAAAAAAACTACCAAATACTTGAAAAAAAGATTTATTTGTTTTTGTTTTCCAAGAGAGAGACGAGACAAATTATTTTAACGTTTTCAATAAACGTTATAATAGTTATTGTTCAAATTAAATTACTAAGTACAGCACGGCACGAAATACACGATAGATCTTCGGTGGCCATTGACATATTTGCTGGTGCTCTTATGAGCTTCTCGACCATCCGACGCTCATAGAAGATATCGCCACTATTCGTTGCGAGTGCACATGAGCCGATTCGGGGTGAATAAAATTCTGGCCCAAAGGTAGGAGATATCTTTTCTCTCGGAGGAGGCGAATAAAATTCTGGATCTACCGTTGGCCGTCGTAGAGCTATTTACTCACGGTGCGCCTAAACCAATTATGACGAATAAAATTTTGGCTGCTCTTGTCAGGGCGAATAATACTCGCCTACACCAATTGGCCCGAATAAGATTCTGGCCCAAGTGATATAGCGTCACCTTACTTACTGGCTTCTCTTGCCAGGGCGAATAAAAACCTGTCACGAAAACACCACTAGGTTCACTACCAGTTGGTGGCGAAAGAGACTATCTTAATTAAGTTAAGTAAAACTCTCAAATAATTAAGCTATACATAAGTAGTTGAGTCGAATAAAATTCTGCCCCAACTATTTGCTGTCTGCTGAAGACTTAAATAATAAGATTGCATAAAATTATAAAATTAATAAGTAGATCTTACGGCCTTTCTAGACGCATGCTGACTGACTTCCCTCCTCTATACGTAATGCTACTATACTTGTTTGGCTGATTCGCACCAGCTGATCATTTGGTTTGCGTGGTAGTGTGGTATTGAAACAGTGCTACCATCATGTGACGGTGTTCCCTAAACATTTCCGTTAGTTTTAAACGTGAGTTATTATTATTATAAACTATGATTTTAATTAGATAAACAAAAGACTTACATGTGACTTAAAAACGAGTGGAAGGACTTTTGGTCATCACAAGTTTTTATTAAAAAAAAGTGAAAAACTGATATCCAAAAAGTACAAATAAAATTGAAATTACATACATATGTACATACATATTTTTTATCGCCTTTTAGCAAGTTTTTGATGAACGAACAGCGCGTTTTCATCTAAAATATTCGGCGTCTCTGGTAGACACACAATGTATTGAGAATATTTTACTTTCGATTTTTTGACAGTCGGAACGATTATCATTAGTTTACTCTCTGCAAAAATCTAACAAAAATATAAACAAACACTTGTAGAATAGTGTGAAAGGGGCTTTAGTAATAATGCAATTTTATGTGCGTATTATTCACACCTTTTTTGTGCTTATTTTTTATTTAAATTATGTTGTTTTTTTTTTGTTCTGAGTTGTTGCACTTTGCAACATTTTTTATGAATCTCTGTATTTGAACATATCAGCTAACATTATCTTTGAAATTTTTATGTTTTATGTTGTATGTATGCTCGTTTTGTTGTACTACTTACATATGTATAATAAAAATAGTTGTTGTAGGTTTGGCTCCATTACATGAATAATTCGTTTTGCACAGTATGTTGATTTGAAGTGTAGTGGGTGTGAGAATTTAAACAACTTTCTATCGAGGTATATTTTATTAGATTATCTAGAGTACAAGTGAAACCGATTAAAGGCCGAATCGAAACTGCAATGTTTTCAAAATTAAATTTTATATATATTCATATACATATGTACATATAACATACATATATAAAAATATTCGGGTCTGTTCTGTAAACCGAATCCGAGTGAATTTCTCGTTTTAAAAACGAATTTTTATTTTTGGTGTTCTCTAAACCGAAAACACATAATTTTACTCGGTCTTAAATCGAGTAAACATGCCTGGTAGAAAGCAAATTAAATGTGCAAATATTATAATCGGGTCTGTTCTGTAAACCGAATCGTTTTTAAACACGAGACATTTTTGGTGTTCTATAAATTACTCGGTTTGGCAACATTCAAAATAAAGTTCGAATGCAAAATTTGAACTTCAAAGTCAGCTGTTAATAGAATAAATTAGCAAGATATTTGAAATTAAAACAGGATCTATGTTAAGTTACAATTACATTAAAAAACTAGTATAGCTGTACAAGTTTAGCACAAAATGTGTTTTTTATTGATTCTTGATTTGATATTCAAATTTTAAATGATAATTGCTTTATTTATGTTTCTTTAGTTATTTATTACAATATTTGCACATTTTATTTGCTTTCGACCAGGCATGTTTACTCGATTTAAGACCGAGTAAAATTATGTGTTTTCGGTTTAGAGAACACCAAAAATAGAAATTCATTTTTAAAACGAGAAATTTACTCGGATTCGGTTTACAGAACAGGCCCGAATAAATAACTAAAGAAACATAAATAAAGCAATTATCATTTAAAATTTGAAGTCTTTTATTTTATTAATTTTAATAAAATTACTTGCGGTTATGTAAACTATGCATAAAAAATAGATTTAAAAAAACCACTCAAATTTGTCGATATTTTTGTTCCAAGCATGAAGTAAAATGATTGAAGGAACAAAAACACATTTTGTGCTAATCTTGTAGAGCTTTTTATTGTAACTGTAACTTAACATAGATGCTGCAGGCGTTTTAAATGACTCGTGTTTTAATTTCAAATATATTTTTAATTTATTCTATTAACAGCTGACTTTGACGTTAAAATTTTTCATTCCACTTTATTTCGAATCTTGCCAAACCGAGTAATTTATAGAACACCAAACAGCCTTTTGCTCGGTTTTAAAAATGTCTCGTTTTTGAAAACGCTTCGGTTTACAGAACAGACCCGATTACGTTTTATTTTGTCGCTTTTGCAAAATGAAAACATCTGTTTCATATGTAACATGTATGTATGTATGAGCGCTGTCAAACAGCCAATTTAATTAAAAGAAATTAAAAATCAGTCAAATCAAAATAATAAATTTTGTTTATCGGTGCTAATTTGTTTTATTGAAGTCGGATATATATTTTGAAAGAAATACACAAAGTGTATACATGTGGTGTAAACCTTTGGAGACATTGCTTTTATGTGGCAAAGTATTAAAAAAAGCGCTTTATATATTTACAGCTACTCACATACAAAATGGGACAAATCTAAATATTACTTAGTTGACTAACATTATTCTAATTATTTTTTGCATCAATTAAATTTGCTTTTTTTTTAAACATTTTTTCTAATTTTTCTGGCAACCTTATGCTCACTTTCAAAGTCGGACACGTGCATTATTTTTGAATTACCGTTATTTTTAATACGTTAATGACGCGTCATGACGTCAAATCAGTGTTTCTAGATATTATATAGTGGTAAGTTATTAATTTTTGCAAAATGTCTCGTAAACCTCAAACAACAGTTGAAGAAAGACAAATTATCATAAACAATTTCGAAAATAATAAATCAATCAGAGAAATTGCACAAATATTAAATAAAAATAAAAGTACTGTATTTAATATCATCAAACGCTTTAAAGCAACCAACAGTGTTGAAAATAAAAAGAGGAACTGCACAATAAGATGCAAGTTGTCGGACCGCGATAAGCGATTTTGTTTAAAAATGGTCGAGAATAATCCATTTTTTTCAGCAGTTGACATATTAAATAAATTAAAAGAAGTAAAAGATATTGATGTCAGCGCAGAAACAGTCCGACGAGTCTTCAGAGACAATAATTTACATGGTATATCGTGACGTCGAAAGCCTTTAATATCGGGGGAAAAAACCAACGACTGAGATACGCCTTCGCTCAAAAATATTGCAGTATGGATTCGACATTCTGGACCAAAGTAATAATATTTATGCTACCATTTTGAACTTTTTTTCTATTCAAATATTATTTTATTAGGCTCTTTTCGCAGATGAAACGAAAATAAACCTTTTTCGGCCGGATGGAAGAAGATTCGCTTGGCGCAAACCTCGTTGTGAATTTAATGATAAGGCTATTAAAAAGACAGTCAAGGACGATGGTGGTTCCCTTATGATATGGGGGTATATGTCGGCGTCCGGGGTCGGCAAAATTAATTTTGTTAACGGAATTATGGACTCAAAATATTACATTGATATTCTGAAAGAAAACGTGGTAGAGAACGTCGAAAATCTTGGTATAAAAGACTTCGTGTTCTACCAAGACAACGACCCCAATCACAAGTCTTTGAATGCTCGTACTTGGCTTCTTTATAATTGCCCAAAAGTTTTGGAAACTCCTCCTCAGTCACCAGACTTAAATGTCATAGAACATTTGCGTACAGAATTAAAAAAGAGATTGGCAAAACGCAGGCCAAAGAGTATTGGCTCATTAAAAGAAGCTGTTACAGAAGAGTGGTACAATATTGAACCAGAGGTCTGTAAGAATTTGGTTGAAAGTATTTCACGGCGTCTTCAAGCTGTTATTGACAACAATGGGAAGTCAACAAAATATTAAAAATGTATTTTAAATTTATTATAAAAACAAAAATTTGTCGTGTCCCACTTTAAGTGTGAGCTTTGCGCTAAGCAGTTGAAGAATGAAATGTTGTTGTAATCAAAAATTTTACTTTATTTTTATTTGTTTTCCTTTATATTTCTTTTATTAACTAAAGAATATAGAATGGTAGTTTTTAAGTTTAACGTAGTCTTTTATTTTGGGTTTCAAATACTTTACACTCAAACTTTTCTTCATGTCCAATTTTGTGTGTGAGTAGCTGTATAGTGCAAAATATTTAAGGAATAATAGACTTTAAGCTTTTTTCCGTTGTTCTTTGGTGTATTTCATATGTTGTGGGAATAAAATAGGTATTGTTACAATTAAAGAGTTTTCGGTAATGGCTTGTGGATTATCTTCACTCCAAGTGCGGCAAGTTTCGCTTACTAACGTATTCATTCAATCAAAATTTTCTTGTCAAATTCACGATAAGTTTTTCGAAAAAAAAAATCTGCACAACTTTCATGCCTTGTTCAGGTGGCTGTATATTCATGATGAAACAAGTAACAGCTACCAAAAATAAGTACTATTTTCAGTAATTTTTCGTATACTTGTAGGTCTTTCGGATTGAGTAATCAGAAAAATCTGAAACGGGCACTTTTGCATCACTTTCATTACAGCTAGAGAGCTGAAATTTCGTATAATCCGTCTGTATACTTTCAGTTAAAAGAAGTTTTATACATACATACATACGAATAGATAAGTACACATTAACAAAAAATAATAGCTTTAAAAAGGGAGTCAGATTCGCGCAAAAACATAAATGTGAATTAATATAAGGCCAAGTTGCTATCCAAACATTTCAAGCGTTATTATAATATAGGGGTAATATCGAAGCAGACCGCAATCTTTATGGGTCCCTTTTCGACGCCCTTCTTTCCACGATCTGATTGTAGGCAACCGATTTGTAATTTACGACTACCTTTCTAATTCAAGTCTCGTGCTACCACAAGCCTTTACCCTCGATTGTTGTGATTTTATATTCTCGACTAGTGACTGTCGACCTATTATCTCATCACGTAGTCTCTTGTTAATAGTTAGCATTTATCTAAGGCTTACGTCCACCATGGCATTCACAGTTAACAAGTGTCTGCCCATGGACGTAAGCCTTATGCTAGGCAGTGCTGGACATTCCCACACAATTTGCGCTACCGTCTAGGCCTCATCCGCTGCAGCATCTTTGCTCCGTCCACCCCTTGTGAGGTTTTCTTGTCAATTTCTTCAGAATCCTGCATTGGTCAATAAACACCGGAGTGTCTCACGGTCCAGCGCCTTAGAAGTACCTTTAAAGATTGACCCGCCCACCCCTCGAGGTGTAGTCTTATCCAACTCTTCAGGATTCTTCCTTTGGCCAAATAAAACCACCGTAGTTTCTTCAAAGATTAACCTCTCCGCCATTTGCGAGGCTTCATAAGTCATCCCTGTAATGGAGAAAATAATGTCCGTCCACCCACACAGAGCTTGATATGCACGGGTAAATCTGTATTAAAACTGCAGATTGACTGGTATCCAGAGTTCCCATACTAGAAATCAAGCAACCTCTGTTCCACCGTGGCTTAAGGTTTTTTTTTACAAGAGAGTGTTAATTTCTCTCCGCTTGACTTATTTAGCCAGACTCCATGCAGGAACCTGGTACCGGCCGCCAGAACTTCTGGCAGTGCACCTATTTATGGAAAACCATATATGTATTTGTGCCTGCCAGCTGACGGGAATTTCAAGCGTTAAAAGTACTGAGCTCAAAATGAGGACCAAGTATATATCTGCATAATACCATTACCATTCTAGACTACTTGCTGCTAGCTTGGCAATATTTTTTTTTAACTTTAAAATATGGGAATAAATTTTGGGAAAAATGTCATACCAGCAGCAGGTTGGCTAGAAATGAGATTGTATTGTGTATATTAAGAACTTGGTCCTCACTTTTATCTCAGTACTCTTAGGAACTTGGCATTGTATACATATTTATGTTTTTGCACGAATAAATATAATATGACACCTGACGAAGTTTCCTTTAGGTTTTTATAAATGAAAGAAATATTTGAAATATTAAATTTCTTGTTGTTTTTTGCTAAATTTAATGTGTCTTACTAATAATTATGTTAAATGGTTTTATGTATTTTTTATACATATAAATAAATAGGTGTTTAAGTTTATATTTCAATTAAAAATGTTTTATAAAAGGTACTAAACTGCTGAAAAAAGTACTCTTTTGGTTGGTGGTCAGTACCACTTCAACCATGTATGTTTACATGGGATGGATCAATCACATAACAATGATTGTATTTTCTTTGTGTAAAACGTGACTAAGAAGCTTTCTTTTGTTGCATAATTCCATCGCAGTAATGGCAAAAACAGCAGCAACAACAACTTGAAATAATGGCCCATTAGTTAAATGGCAAAATTTACTTACTTTTTATTCGCTCTTCTAACTTTTCTTTTTTATTTTACAACACGGTTTTATTTACTAGCGTCATAAGCGAGTTATGCTTGTGTTTGCCTGTAAACTTTATCCGTAAAACCGGAAGTTCTTTGTAGTAACAACAACCACAAACATCAATGAGAATAGTAGGCTTTGGAATAAAAAAAAAGGAATGAGAATAAAACTATTGGAACTTCATTCCAAAACTTCTTTATTGTTTTTTTTTTTTACCAAGAACTTAAAAGTAGAATGTTTTGATCAAACATGTTTTGCCACCCAATTGTCATTTCTTGTTTATTTAAATTAATCTTGTTGTTTTTCAATCCAAAATTTTTTAATGCATGGTTGCCAGATCTTCTTGATATTTTAAATTTAGCGATACTTTACATCCCGTCTTGACTACCCACACTAATGGAATATTCCCACAAAAAAAGTTATTTAAATAAATGTACATCAGAATATCGGAACTGTTCAAATTACAAGTTTTCGTTTGTTTCGATAAAAGGGGAATATTTTATCCCATAGTTTACAGATATTTGTGGTTCAAAATGAGTGTGTGACTTGTCCGCGAACTATTTCTCTATACATATCGAACAAACTACGTTATACTTCTACGTCAACAAGTAAATATAAAAAAAGAAGAAATGTAATAAAAGAAGCTAGTGACTGGCACTGTCTTTTACTTCTTTTAAAATTTCAATATTAAATTCTGACGAAAATTGCTTACTACCCATCTCCGCGATACATACAATTTCGCAAATCGATCAAATCAAGAAAGATTTTAATTTGAAAAATCAACAAGTGGAAAGAATTTGAAAGTTTTCAATTTCTTGTGATATGTAAGTACACAGCCCCATTAAATTATACCAAGACGACGAGCATGAACAAATCGCACGCACAAATCATAAGTATGTGGGGGGGGCTTAAGGTAACACACGCTTTTAAGTATAAATCAAAAACTAAATGTTATTACTAACGCAAAATATAAGCAGTCAAAGAAATATGTTCTGTTAATTAATCATGCTGCACAATTAAACGAAATTCTGTTGAGTCATTGAATCAATTTACAGAATTTTGGATAAATGATTTTTCTGTTAATTGCAGCCAAAATCTGTGCATTTTTGGCAAACAAAATTAAGAGAATTATAACCGTATTATTACTAGAAGAAATCGAGAACACTTTTTTATTGTATTCCATTATGCTTTTAAATCTAAAGGTAAACACATGCATTAGTACTTTAACGACATATGTAATTTATAAATTTAGATTTATCCAAATTCATTTGTTTTCACCTATTGGTAAAATATGTATGTTTGTGTTACGTGCACGTTAAGTTCTCAGTTAAGTCACACAAGTACAAACGTTACTACTTTCAGCGGAGAGAATGAGAACAACAAACATTCTGCCAGAAATTATATTTATTATTTTATGTGAAATAACACTCAGAACACAAAACGAAACCACCAACCCTAGTCAGCCAGTCAGTCAGTTGGGCAATATCTCATGTCACACTAACTGTCAGACAATTAGTCAGGCTAACCTTTGCTATGTACATAAGTAGAAAAGTGTATGTTCTGCTGTTTTTCTCGATTCTCTTAAAAATGGTATAAAAAATATACCACGGAGTGGGTGTGTTTGCAGCCTTATTATATGCGATTGAATACATGTGTGTTTTTTTTGTTGCCTTCATTTTCATGTTCTGTTCATTCAGTTATATTTCTTTCTTGTTGTTTTCCTTTTTTGTTCTTAAAAATAATGTGCTCGATTTTAGTTTTTAATGTATGTATTTTACACGATGATGATGGCTACAATGAGTAGATGTTTGTTTGTTGTTGTTGCATGGTTGTTTGCTAGGGCTTTTCTCATTTTTTGTCTTTTCTGTTTTCAACGTTCAGTTAGTTTTCAGTTCTGTTCAGCCTCACTCCTACACAACATTTATTTCTCTCAAGCACACAACACATTTTGCAATGTGCTAAATCCCATTACACTCATTAAAATTATGTTAGTATTTTTAAACGAAAATTTAAGGATTTAATTGGAACAGTTTTGCCAACATGTTATTTGAAATGGCTTATAATATGAAATTTTTACTTAATGATGGCGCTAAAGCAAAGAGAAATGTACATACCTATTATATATGTATGTATATTGTCTTAGATTTATGTATTAAATGGTTTTGACCTTAGAAGTACCTAAATTTATTATTTGCTGCACAATATTTTTCTTATTATTAAAAAAAAAAAATAGGTGATTTGAAGGGTGGAAATATAAAGACTTTTCCTGAAATTTGTGCTACACTAAAAGTATTTCCTTCATAGAACCAAAAAATATTGATGTTTATTTAAGGACAAATGTAATTAGGTTTAATTTAATAATTTCATATGCTATATAAACGCTTTCATTAAACTAATGATGAAAATGCACTCTTTCGGTAAAGAATGTTTATTTTTATAAAATGAAAAAATTATGTCAACGAAAAAAATTATTTCATCAAGTTTTAGTTTTACTGTTAAATCTGTTTGTTGCGCTAGAATCAAACACTCCAATGGCCTATTTCTCTGTGGCAAACGGTGCGACTCGTCTAGAAATTTTGTATAAAAATCAACAACAAAAGTTGAGTGTTTTTTATTTAAATTCTCTAGACGAGTTGCTCGCTTGTCGTCATAGAGAAATAGGCCATTAAAGTTTCATGAGAACCAGGTTTTTTGGGCGCCCAGTCTGTCTCTCGATTCGAAAGAAATTTGATGGGCTTTCATTTATAAAAGTTACAAGCCTAGAAAATTTGTTTGCTTGAGGGAGATATGTACATGTATACGATCTGGGTATATCCGTAAATTCAAGTTTTATCCGTTGCTATTTTTTATGTATTTTTAAAATTTTTTTGCATATTTTAAATTTTATTTGAAACAGCTCAGTAGATATTGACCAGCCTAAAATCTCAAATTCAGAATTTGTATAAGTATATTACTAACTGGGCCCGCTAAAAAAATTTTTGCATTCTTGGTCAATACGATAATCATTTGCAGTATTGTTCGAAATTCTTCACCGTTTCCCGGCGTAAACGTACTAAAAATGCGCTTGCTTAAAACAACTGAGCCCCACCAGTACCACATATTCTATATATTCTCTCCAAACTTGCCGTTGGGGTTTGAATTGTTTCAAGTTCTTTAACTTAAAAAACCCCATTGAAAATTTTTTTTAATTTTGCTATTGTCCGGGTAATTTTAAAAAAGTTTCTTTCCATAAGAACCTCTCTCGAACTTCGAAAAGCCGTTCACGGGTCTTCCGCTTGGCAACTCATCGATTCATTTGTATTTAGATTTAACACAATCTGACAGTATTCTTTGAAAAGCTTTAAAAGACGAACTATTCATAAAATTAGGGAACTACTATAGTTTTTAAGCCACCGCATAGGAATATAAACGTCCACTGAAAATTTCCACAGAATATGTTTACTCTAATTTAAAATATTTTTAAATATATTTTTTTAAATGCATTTTTGTGTGCCTAAATCTAGTTTATTGTTATTTTTACGTCATAATTTCTGATTCTGACTTGAATAATTTTCAGATATACTAGTCCCTTTTAAACAATTTAATAAAAATCCATTTTAGTACAATAATAATTTCCAATGCAAATTTATAATCTCAAAAATCAGTTTTAATATTAAACACTTTAACTTTCCTTCTTTACCTTTCAGGTAACTACATTTTTATAATATGGTGTAAAATGAAAAGTTATTTCAAAATGCCACAAACTTGGTATGTAAAAGTTCATTTTTGTATAAATAATCTATGAGAAATATTAAGCCCCGTGACTGCTTTTCAAATATTCTTAAATCAATTTTATAATTTGAATTTTTTATGGAATTGGAACGAAAAATTTTTTTCTTGCTTCCTATATGTATATTACTTTGTATTTTTCCTATGCTGATTTGTACTTTTACATGTTAAGACATGCATCCTAATAGCGCAATTAGGAAATTTACGCAATTAAGGCCGAATTGAGCTCAATTTACCATACAGGAACTAAATTAATAAATAGAGCAATTAATATTGAGTTAAAAATTCCAATGCAACTCTGGTGAAGTGTGTTTAGCGAGCAGAAAACATTGTTTTCAATGACAAACTACAGGTAATTGGACAAGATTACAGCATCGCTAATACAACTACATATTAATATTCATGGCAGTTGTCAAGCTCTATATAAGAAATTAAAATATAAATAAATTGTATGAAGTTTTTAACGAAAATATGTTTAAATAATTATTTTCTATAAAAAAATTATTTCTTAAAATTATTTTTAGCCGAATTTGTCCGAT
Organism: Phania funesta; assembly: GCA_963932375.1. Lineage (NCBI taxonomy): Eukaryota > Metazoa > Arthropoda > Insecta > Diptera > Tachinidae > Phania > Phania funesta. Next base: position 93,162,841 of record OZ010652.1, on the reverse strand, counting down.
TTTCCAAATGTACACATTTTCAGCTGTCAAATACAATGGAATAAGCTAAATTGCAAATGTCTGAACACCAAGGTCTATAACTTAATTTAATATTTAATTGCCTCAAATTTGGCGCATGGTTGAACATGGTACAAAGTAGACATTTTTATATACTTGATTTGATATTCCGACAGGGTGTTTTTATGTAGAATTTTGGAACGAATTTCCGTCATCCCTTGTCAAGTTTGGTTTGGAGACAAACCGGTTTCGGCTATGTGCCATTTTCGTTAAGTTCGTTTTCTTTATTCTTGCTAAAAATTTAACTTTTACTATATTCGGAGTTATCATATCAAACAAATTTTTTTTCTTAATAGGAAGAATAAAGAAAACGAACTTAGCCTAAAGAGAAGTTGAATACACTGGTTGACAAAAGAAAAGTTGGTGAAAGTACGGAAACATCGGTGCGCCGTCATGGGGAAGAATTAATGATTTGTTCCACGACACAAAAACTGCAGAGTTTATTGACGGGATCATTGAACATCACCAAGTGAATGCTAATTTTTCGAGCGGATCCATCCAAATGCCATGTCTCGATCAAAATTGTTGCATTTGCGATATAAATAAACCAAGCGCGATTATCGAAAACCATACAGATCGCCAACACGTCGCTAGTGTAGAATTTGGTCGAGAGGAATAATTGCGAAATTCCTCCTTGAATTGACTGGTGCTCGATATAATAAAATAATTAAATTAGCTCTTTTTGGCTACATTGGATTGATTAATATGATATTGTATTAAGGGATTGTATTAAGAAATGTGTGGGTGCAATATTCCATGCAGCTGGTTAAACAATTTAGTAACTTAATGAGATATTTCCTGGTCAGAATCAGATTTCGCCTTCTACATGATGTGATTTATCACTATGGGTTTATGTATAAAGTAAAGCCGTAGAGGTAATTTGGGCGTTGTGTTTCATATGAGTATAATACTATTTAAACAGGTACCAAAAGTGTTCGCTGCTTAAATTTGCCCTATTTTATTCAAATCTTCTGTAAATTTTGGGACAGCATTCAGATAGACTTGTATTCACGAATGTGACTAAACACAGCTTTAAGCTGTCATTTCGCGTAGCAAGTACTTTTTACTTAATTATAGAGTCTTGTATTTCTTCTTTATATTTTTTTATTGTACTAACAATTAATTTGTTTTTAAATTAAAAAAAAAAGAAAACAAATATATGAAAAAGTTAATGATGCTACAAATTCAAAGCGTCTATAAATTGGCTGATTAGCCATAAGTCCATCGTGCAGATTGCCGTTCGCACAGGATTTTCGCTCGTGCAGATCGTCGCTGTTGATGGTCTGTTCGTGTTCAAACAACGTTCGAACAGTTGCTTGCACAACGTTGTTCTGCCATCACACAAGAAAAATGCATACTTGCAAAATAAGCAGGTATGTATGATCGTCTGTAAACATCCGTACATAAACTATGCTGAGAACATGGAAACAACGGGAACATCCACACGTATTCTCCACTCACACGACCACGAACACATTTTTCGCCCGTTATTCTGCCGACGCTCTCTTCATGTGTCGGCTCCTATTACAATTATTTTTCGAGTGTATTAAGTCGTTAGTTCGTCGTTCCTTGTTGGTTTTATTTATATTTATGATTCTCTGTTGGGTTTCGAATATATAAAAGTAAAGACTGAACAGCACAGAAAAAAATCGTACAAAAACCATTTCAACATTTTAATATTCTTTTCATTTTTGTGTTCTTGTGAATGTAGTTGATTGGTAGTGGTGCTTGTGTATGACTGCGGTGGTATGTTGGTGTTTTTTCTTTGAAATCTACAGCAATGAAAGCAATTTTCATTCTGAGAACTCAACGAAAAACAACAGCAAAGAGTAATAAAAACCACTTGGAATCGTGAAACAGACGAAACAACAAAAAGTACTTTGCAAAAAACCCAGAAACAAAATACAGCAAATACTCTAGGAGTATGCAAAAAGCGTCGCAGTAAAAACGATGACTGGCTTGTTTTGCAAAGAGGAGGATTGAGCAAAAAGAAAAAACTGTTTAAAAAACAAGTATTCATGTGACAGTGTAACTCTCTAAGAGTCATTTGCTGTTCAAGTCCACAAGCGATGAGGAATTAAATAAAATGTCAAGAATAAAAATTGTTCTCCGCTGTAAATTAAATGAAAAGCAAATACGTACCTACAATAATACAAACCTTGTGTACAACAACATGTACACCCAGTGCCGAAAAAAGGCCCACTATAAAATTTTGATTATTCCAAAATTGTACAAAAAAGCTACCTGTACACACTGGTTTTTTCCTCAGTGTTCTTGGAAAATTCTTTAGCAAAAGGCATAGGTGAGACAGCAAAAAGGTAGATTTCACCTTAAAAAGTTGAAAAAGAGTATGGATTTGTTTCGCCATCGAGTGTCAATGTACGACCTTTCTGTTTAATGGATAAATTTTGTGCCATTGTAGCTTTTTATAGCGAAAAATTTATAATCCCTAATAACCTTTCTCTCACATTTTTTAACTGTAAACGGAAAAATTCAAGTTTTCAAGGCACGTCATTTGTTTTGGTACGGGCTGTATCTATAATAAGGTTTATAACCACAAGCAATTCGAAAAATGCCGTAGTATTCACACAAGAAACGCAATATTGTAATAAATTAGGCTCTCCTAATAGTATCTAAACAAGCCAGTTCACTAATCTAAAAGCTTAAAGTTTGATAACAATTTGTTTATAAACAATTAAATAACACATTTTATAAAAATTGTATCTCCAATTAACCAATACACAGCATAACGTGTTGTACTCTTTTGTTAATAAATGCCAATGTCGAGGGATACACCCTACTCTTTCAAATGTGCCTTCCCCCACGAAATGCGAATTTTCAAATTCGCTTATACGTCTGCACTCTGCAAGGGCAACGTTAAACATATTCTGCTTTCTAATATAGTCGGTTACTAATTTTGACGTATGGATTGCAGGATGAAATTTTGCCCTATTAGGCTAGACGTCTATCTTCAATAAGAACTATACTAGCAAGTACCATTCGCCGACAAGCGTCCCCTAATCACTAAACCGATTTCTGACCATTTAAAAGTGGGAAGAGTTCACTTTCATGAAAGCTGTTCGGTTCGGGGTTGCGTCATACATGCATTCACCATGCCGTAAGGATATTTGAGTCCAATCATAGGCTCATTTGCCCAATGCACAGTATGCCAAAAATGTGCAGGAAATTTTGGACTATTCTTCCTTATGATCGGAATATTACGAGCATTTCGACCCTGCTTATTGCTGATTCTGATTTGAACAGACCATAGCATTAGAAGATTTTAAAACTCTCCTGTGTTCATTCTTGCAGTGGTTACTTTAGGACCACTCAGGGAGCATTTTCCTGCAAACTCGGTATTCTTCATTATACTTACGTTGAGATTACTTTTCAGATTGCCATTTAACTTTTATTACATTTATCTGCTATATACGTGTATGTACATATCTTGCGTATGGCCGTCTTTATATAAACTAATAATAGCAGAAGGCACTTTGTCCTTTAATTTAAATTTATTATGATGTTGTTTGAGAAAATGAGCGGATATACATACATATATTATATGTCAAGTTTGAATAATTGTAAACAAATTATTTCCTTTATAATAAAAATAATTTTTGGGATCGCAACTCATATTATTATAAAATTTATATTCCGCGTGTTTGGTGGGTTACTGTTCCAAAATAAGACTTAGGAAACCTGCACCGCCACTGGCTTTTCCATTTTCTTTGATTTTGCACACAATCAACAATATTATTGCATATAAAAAAAAAGTTGGAGAGATCAATTTGTTTGGCGCATAAATTCCGTTTTTTTGCTTTTATTGTCAACAATTTCATGCACTTATTTAAAATAATGACGTTGTTGACATTGTTGCCACTATATTAAAGTAGTTGCCAGAAATAATGATTGCAATCATCATCAGAACTGAGCTAATAAACTGACATGTGTATTGTGTATTTTGTTTTGAGAAAATTAATAAATTTTAAATTCATTGTTGCTGGTTTCTGACTTGTTCAATTATTAGATATATGTATGTTGACAATTCTAAAAGTTTCACTATACAACAGTTGGCTGTTATTGTGGTTGTTAACTTTTTTGTTTTCCCCGGTTTCAGAAAACAAAGGCTTAAAATGTTGGTGGAAATAATAATTGTGTTTCATGGCTTACACACAGCCGAATCTAATGAGAAGAAACTAAGTCGCACCAAGCATATCTTAGTATAATAAAAAATCCATATACATCTACTTTGAAGTAGAATTAAAATCGTTGATGTTCTGCATTTTACGTTTGAATTTAAATTTTCAGTACAAATATTATTCTACTTTTCCAGAAAATCAAAAGTTTACTTATCAATTTAAATTTCACTACTTATCTATTAACCCACGGAAATTACTATTCTTTGTCTGAAAAATAATAATTATAAAAATAGGCGTTTTCAGTTCTTTTTTTTTTGATGCGGTTTCTAAAACACCTGCTCAATTACGGGATAATAAATCAAATATATGTTTTACATAAATTCATTATGAGACATTAATCTTTGAAACTGGGACCATAAGATTAATTGTTAGGACAACTAAAGGAAGCGTTCTATCGCCAATCCTATGGTTACTAGTCATCGACGAACTTTTATAAACACTCGATGATCGCGGATACGTACTGCAGGGATTTGGGAACGTTTTTGTTATTATGGTGAGAAGCAAGGCGGTGGCTCTGCTGGAGAATGTTACGCAGGGTTACTCGTGGTACCAAAATATGGATTCTCTCGGATGGCCAAACAGCTTTAAAATCATTAGCAAACTACTCATTACAATTAAAGTTGGTCTAGAAATGCTTTAAACTTCTAGATACCCTAATAGCAGTTAGTTTATTAAGGTAACGGGACATGAGAGGCATGTAGGCAATGAAATGCCAGACTATCTGGCCAAAAAAGGCGCATACTCCTTTCACATAGGGCTAGAACCCTTCTGTGGGGTAAACAACAGTAGCTTCAAAAATAACCTAATACCCGAAGGAAAAACGAGGCCTACTCGATTGCTGGAGAGCCCAAAGATGTATGCGGCAAAAGAAACGACTCCTTGATCTCGAAAGTATTAAGATAGAGGCTGTTTTAAATCTCAGCAGGAATGATATTAAACTGCACTGAATTGTTAACAGGACACTGTGGACCTAATGCTTTATCACATAAATAAAATGAGTGTGATAGAAAATGATACTTGCAGAGTCTTTCTACAGGGACTCTTTCCTTGTGGTGGCAAGACGCAGACTTAACTACATGAAAGTAGAATACTAGTTTAAGGCAACCTATTTAAAATAAAGCCCACAATGAAAATTAAAAAGTCTTGAATTGTTTTAGTTGAGAACGTTGCTGCACAAATATGCCCGTCAGGACGCGGGGCTAGTTGACCTTATAACTAATAATAATAAAACTATTTTCTTCAAATAATATGCCTTAAAAATGTTGCCAAATTAAATCGATGAGAAGTTTTATGAAAAAAATTTATACATACATACATACGATGTATATTATGTTGGACAAAACATATTGGACAACATTAGTATGTTTGATAAATTAACAAAATCTCTGTAACTATTCATGAAGTGTACCGCCAATTGTATTGAAATTACAAACATATTTGTGTCATTGATTAAAAACAACAATTTAGCTTATTACAGTCAGATTAAACTAAAACTTTATTCAACGAAAACAAAAAACTGAAATATATACATGACAAAACATATTGGACTTAACAATTAGTCTAATATTTGGTAGAAAATGCTTTGTTTTTGAGTACCGCCTTGCATCTTTTTGTCATGGAGGCTATCAAGTTGTCTATAATTTTCCTGTCTAGTGACTGCCAGGCATCTTCTATGGCCTTGAAGAGCCTATCTTTATCTCCTCCCACTCCATCGCGATTTATGCTTTTGTTTACAATTTCCCAGAGGTTTTCTATCGGGTTAAGGTCTGGGGATTGTGCTGGCCACTCCATAACGTTGATCTGATTACTCCTAAACCAATCTTTGACACATCTCGCAGTATGTTTTGGGTCGTTGTCCTGTTGGAATTGCCATGATAGGGGCATATTCCACTCACCGTACGGGAGCATGACATATTCCAAAATGTTTTGGTACATGAATCTATCCATGATGCCATTAATTCTATGGAGGGGCCCAACACCATTCCCGGAAAAACATCCCCAGACCATTACACTGCCCCCTCCGTGCTTTACAGTCCCTTTACAGTATAAAGGATTCAGTCTTTCGTTACGCGGTCTACGAATTCGAATATTTCCATCCGGATGGAAGTTAAATTTCGACTCATCGGAAAATAATACCGTTTCCCATTTGCTTTCGGTCCAGCTGAGTTGCTCCCTGGCAAATTTTATTCGAGCCAGTAGATTTTTGCGTGAAATATATGGCTTTTTTGCAGCACGGTAGCTTTTGAGTCCAGCGGCACAGGCCCTTCTCTGAACTGTCCTGCTACTTATTGTAAGTTTGAGTATATTGACAACGTCGATAGCCGATTTTTCGGGATGCTTCTTCAGTTCTCTGACAATAAGTTGATCATCCCTCAAATTTGTACATCTTGGTCGTTCTCCACGGTGAATTGTTGCAAGTCTGCCCGAGGTTTTAAAAGTTTTTATAATAAAACTTACGGTTTGTTTGGGTATTGAAAACTTTTTACAAATGTCTTTTTGTGGCAAACCATTAAGAAACTCCGTTATAATCAGCTTTTAAAACTGTACGTTGTATTTTGATCGAGCCATTGTCAAAGGAATTCCAAAAATAGAAGCTGAGCTAGTAATTTTTTAACAATACCTTCGTAATAACCTACCTTCTTCTTATGAATGTCTCTGGACCACTGACAAAAGGAGAATGAATGAGAAAAAAAACTCAGTTTTACTCACTTGTTACAAATATTCTCATTTCTGAATTGTAACGGCACTTTCCCATCACAATTTTGAGAACATTGTCAGCAGTCCAATATGTTTTGTCGCATGCATTTCTGAGAGCATGACTTTCTAAGTATCACATGGGAAGATAAAACAACAACAAAACTCCAAGTGATATTTTTTTGATTGCTTTGCTCTCCATGTTTCATATTTATATATCGATCGTATACTATCGCAATGTAGAAAGGTAAAATTTGTGAAAAATGACATATTTTGGTTTAGTCCAATATGTATTGTCCAACACTGTATATTATAACTTGCATGAAATTGAGCATAAACATTAATTAATGTACATACATACATTCATGTCATTCTTATTTATATGTACGAGTACATATGTATGTAATATGTATGCCGAGTATAATGTTCTTAGTAATATGGCTGCGTGGCTGTTGCCGTATTATGGCATATATTATTGCATCATATTGATGAAAATATATACATTAGAGGTCTGCACAATTACATTTGTATACGTGTAGTACACGAGAAGCGGCAAGGAATGAGCACTTACTCGCAGTATCAGAGCAAAATTAAGTACTCAATTTTGAGAACATCAAACTTGTGGGAACATTACGTTTACATGTTCTTCTTTTTTAGGTACCGAGTACGAAGTGCATGTTGTTCATATGTACTCGGCTGTGTTCGTTTTAGGAACATGATACGCATATACTCATTATTCCTCAAAATAGGAACATAATATTTGCGGTGCTCTTCTTTTCATGTTCCTATTTTTGTATGAACATGTTTTTAGGAACATATTTTTCTGCGGCTACCTTCTTGTTGGTATTTGACAAACAACCCTTCCGTTCTCTTCTCTGCTTGTTTTCTGAGAGAAAGAAAGAAATTTTGTAAACAGGCTTCTAATAGGGGCGGGCGGATGTGAATATTTAATAAATCATGGGCAGCGCTTCCTATAGGGTCATTATTTATGGTGCATTGATCAGGCTAAGTTTGAGCTATGACACGGGTTATGTTGAATGTGAAAGCCCTTACGGCTTAACGGCTTATTTATTGCTTAGAAAACCCGAGAAGAAATAAAGGTACGTTATTAATTGGTATGGTGATTTGTATTTATTGTATGAAATATAAAAAAGTAGGGATATTACCAATACAGACAGCCATTAACTAACTGTCCAGTCTATCCGGTGCTATTGCAGAATCCTACATATATTTTATTATGTGTGTCGCCAATACCTCAGGTGCCAGCAAAAAATTACTGTTGTTAATGAAGATTACAACGAGTATGCTAAAGCCTGTGTAGAACGTAGTTAATGTAATTAACAAACGGCAACATCCTGAAAAAAATTTTTAAACACGATGATGACGTTTAGTTGTAATATAAAACAACTCGACACTACTCAATTTTAATTCAGTTAATACAATTAAATTGCTTTTTTATTTCAAATGTTTCTTCCACTGTTTTGAATAAAAATGATGCCTGTCTCTGAATTTGTTGTTAGTATTATTGATATAGCTGATGATGACTGTTAAGTTTAGAATATTTTTTATCTTTCTAGTTTATCGAATTCTCCATTTATATATGTACACATGTATTTTTTTCTTCCTTGAGTTACTGGAAATGAAAATCATCTGTCAAACATACATACATGTATGTATATATTTAAATTTTGAACACTTGAAGTTATGTTAGAAGAAAAACATTCATGCCAAATTGTAGACTTTATGTTGCTTTTTAGAGAAATGAAAGCGCCTGAATGTACGTACATATTTGTACTTACTTAATTAACAAAGATTATGAGAACACATGTCTTTTGTTTACATTACTAAACAAGTGTTTTTAGAGATGCCATATTTTATACGACCAAACGCGTGTCTTTAGAGGTCTGTATGGTTTATTTATTCAAACCCAATGTCGATTATAATAGCTTTTCAATATATAGAATTATTTTAGCAAGTTTTTATTTGCTAATTTTATTATCTAATCATTTATTTAAATGTTAACAAAATTTGTAATATTCGTTAAGTTTACGCGTGCCAAATTATTTTGCCTGTAAAGCCATTGTTATTTGTCACACATACAAAGTCAATGCCGCCATATTTAATGACCAAAGTTTTAGGTTTTATTAATTTTTTACTCTATTTAATTAGTTTTTTGTGTCATTCAAATTAAAATAATATGCTCTAATTTTTTTTTTTACTTCTGCAGTTTTTAAAGGATTTAGAGGTTTTTTTTTTTAATTTTTAAATAAATTTTAGGTTTTCACCTTTTTTAATATTTAATGTTACAAGAGTTGTTTAAATTAAATCAATATTAAAAAAAAAAAACAATTTAAAATCTTTAATTATAAATGTGTTACTATTTTAATTAATGTATTGCACTAAATTTGAAAAAAGGTTTATAAAGCTAACCCTGCACGTTGCGAACGTTGGTAAAACTTTAGGCGGTTGTACAAGAGATCGCAAAGTGCATGATGTCTTAAACTATGTCTTGGTTGTACAACTCGGCCGCAACGTAAATGGGCATGTCGCTCAACCTCATTCTATTGTGTGTTTATTTTCGTAGTGGCCACATAGCAAAAATCTTTATGTGTGAGCTTTCTTTGCCATCTTTGCTCAAAATGCCCTGTCTGCAAATAAGAATCTGCAATGAGATTGTAAACAAAGTTGTCTTTTTGTGGGCAAAACGTCCAACTTGATTACCAATCGAGTTCTACGCCTGTAACGTGTATAGCTCGCATAATAAACAACAGCATACATATATGTCAAACAAAAAACAGCAATCAAATTGTGCAAATTTAAAAGGTATCATCGAACATGTCATCGAATACAAAGCAGACGAAAAGTGATCATTATCATAAGACCGAGATGGAAAAATTTTTTACCAATCCCTACAAACTTGTAAATAATTTTATATATTGGCTATATTTTGGTTTCGTACCCACCCATGCACTTACCTCTTTTTACTGTCCACATCAATCTCCACAAATTTCTTGATGTTGCGTATTTTTAATTTACTGATCTCCTAATTCTGAATTCATTTTTATTTGCCGAAAATGTGTTAAGAAGTAATGAAATGTAAAAATGAGGAGGAAATCTTAAAACGTCACAATCGTCCCCTTTGCATTAGGATAGTTTAGTTTCACAAATTTTTTTGAATTCGTTTTTAAACTTTCTTTGGGGCTTAGGCAGGGAAATTTTAGTTTTAAAAATTTTGTTCAGATTTGCTTCAAACTATGAAAGTAAACTTCAGATTTGCAGCATGCTTCCGTTATACACTACACTACAAACGCAAAACAAAACAAATTTTGCAAACAAAACTATCCCAATGTAAATCGTTACTAAATAGGATATCTTCTTCTTTGGATGTTTTAAAACTGTGACATCACTGTTTACAAGGAAGAGTTAACGCTACACACATGCATACATACATAAATAATTGAATATAAACTGCATGGTAGGTATCAAACAGTTCCTATATACATACATAAGTATATACGAGTATGTATGTATGTATAAATTTTTTGGGTTAAATCAAACAATAATCGAACAAAGTTTAAACAATAAACTTAAAACCTTATTTAATATAACTATCCAACCTTCAACACATATTGTCTTGTATAATAAAAAAAAACCTAGTACTTACTTACTACTACTTTGCTAGTTGTTGGTCGGTCTTGTGATTACGATTTTCCTCTCCATTCAAACACAAATATCTCACAGTTAATGTTGTTGTTTGAGTTGTTGTAGTAACAACTTCGCTTCCTTCGATTACCAGAAATATGCGTTAGTGAATCAGTTCGTAAGTAAGTTTGTTGATGGCAAAAGTTTGCTTAAGGTGGAGGTTGGTTTGAGGTAATAGACATTTTTTTTATTACATTTTTCTCTGCTCTTCTATGAGTTTAACCATAATTTCAGTTGCTTAATGCCTTCTTTGCCTTCAGTACCAGCAAGTAAGACGTTTGGTGGGTTGCCTGTATAAAACTCATTCATTTAGATTTGACGGCAAGAAAAAAATTGGAATATAAAATACAGAAGAAACAAATAAGTATATGAAAAGAACGTATCGTATAAGTATTGTGCAGCCAAAGCCCCAGCAATAAAGTTGAAACGAAATTTTCATGGAATGAACAATTTAAACGAACAGATAGCTAGACAGACGGACGTACGGGCTTATAAAAAATATATAAACTTGCATGTTTGTATTTTAACTACTCCAGAGTATGATGACTGCAGCCAGCAAACTTCTACGTTCATGTTTTTCAACAACCAAACTCATACATTACAAACACAATATTCATGGTTGCCGTCGTAATTTTTTAGCATTTGCCTGTGCTGTGTTGACTGTCGTATGCTGTTTGTTCACTCTGCTGTTGTAGTTCAACTTAAAGCTTTTTCTTTTTATTAAATAAGCATTTTTAGTTCGGTCGCTAAAATTACTTGCCTCCCGTACACCAATGAAACGAATCAGTCAGTTATTCAGGCTGGCATGCAAACAACCAAACTAACAAAGCTGCCTGACTGCTGGGCGTTTAGCCAAAGAACGTTTGAACACAACGAACGAACAATCCAACCAGTCAGCCAGCCAGCAATATTTTATAAAAACACAGTCATTATCAGGCAGGCCACAGCAAAAGCTGCAGCCATAATCACAGATTGATAAGGAATGAATTCTTATGAAGCAGACTGTTATCCGAACTTGCTCGGAAGGCGAAGAATTATCGGTTTAAGTTGAACTTGGACGGTTATATTCAACAATTTTTAAAACAAAAAATTTATTCATAACTTAAACTTAATGGGCATGTTTTTAAGGCTTTAATCCTTAATATATACTTTCATATAAAATCGTTTGTGTGTTTGTTAGTAACGCATGATCCCCGGGACTATAAGAGCTGTGGAGCAGATGTTTTTACCACAGATTCACTCTATGAGTTTGTTTTTGACCCGGATAGATAGCACTGTGGTGGTATTCTTAGCGCTTTTATAGTTAGATTTCACACCGGTAGATGTTTAACCGGAAGGCAAAACAAGGTTTGGCGGGCTCAGCTAGTTTACAATAAAAGTTCACATCTCACCTATAAAATGTTTAATTATTAGCAATGTAATAATACTATTTGCTTGGAAGAGCCGTCTCCCGTTCGTCTCTGGTGCCCATCAAATTGCAGAATATTGAGTATAAGCCTTCGGATGGGGATGACTGGATATTTTCATTTCTTATATAACAAAGGGCACGAACGATAAGACTGTTGCAAATGAAAATTCAAACCGTGTCTGCTCCCCTGAGTCTCACGTTAAAAATAAAAATAGAGGAATTCCAAGCAATTATCGAGTTTAACCCATGGATTAATGTGAAGTATGCTCCATATGGGCAAAGGAGTACTCGACAGATACGCTAATGGCATAAAAATATAAAAAATTTATTATTAGGAGGTCACAGGGAAGAACTTTATAATCCTGAAATACTCAGGAGCCGTTATTTGCACATAAGATGGTCCATGTATAAGTAACATAGGAACATGCTGCAGATATTCCACTGCAACTAAAATAGAGCACGTATATCATCTGTTTTTGTAATGTTATTAAATGCAATAATTAAGCACTAGTAACAAATAAATCTTAATATAAAACGGCTAAGAATTTTTATTAAAAGGAATGTAACACTCTATTATGTTATAAACATAAAGCTAAAACAATTGCGTAGCGGAAATTCCCCGAACCGCGATTCAATTTAGAAACAAAAACAACAACAGAAAGAAAAAGAAAACAAGAGGTGCACACGAACGCATATACGAGACTACTAAGCCAACAAATGAAATACATCATGCGCAATTTCACGTATGTTCGGGACATTTCAAGGCGCCGTACACCGCAGATAATATAGTTGACTTTGAGATTTCATAGAGTGAATATCTGTGTATACAAAAGAGTGTTAAGTGTACAGTGTAATTTAGTACTGAAGAGTTGTATATAGAATAAAGTTGTGTACTGTGTATTTTAATTCTTGCAATTAAACGAACCTACAAATTAACTTTTATTGTGGTGATAAACGTAACAATATGTTTACTCAATTTTTATATAATTTGTCTGGTTTATATTTACAATATTAGTTTACCTTTTTGCGTCTTACCACTGCCGATAACATTCTTTTCAAGTTCTGATCTCAATTCTTACTCGTCGTTGACGCACCATTCATTCCTTTTTTGTGTTATTTTCCATATATTTTTATGTAGCTTAATTTTTTTTTTTTGCTGTACATGGTGAGTAGACGCTTTGTTGTACTATAAACTTAAAAAAAAATACAACATCCACAGCACAGGGAAAATATTATTGTGTTTTTGCCTCAACCATTTTGCGCCTTAATCATGAAATGAACTAAACGAGTCAGGCTCTTGTTTGTTGTTGGTTCAAAATGCTCGTTTCTTCGTTAGTTGGTTGGTTGCTGCTTGAGCTGATGTTGTTCGTTTCATGTTCATGTAGCTTGTGTATTTAACATTTTTGTTTTATTATAAGTGATTTTTCTGCTTGCCGTATTTGTTGTTGCTGTTAAATAAATTTTTTCTGCTGTTGCTATATTTGAGCTTTTGGCATTCCCCGGTGCCATTTAAACTTTTTTTTGTTGGATAAAGTTTGTTTTTCCCCTAGATTCATAAGAATGTTTTCTTTTTTGTTTTCTTGAGCTCAATCTGGAAATGTTTTACGTTTCTCAAACCTTCTTTTTCAACATTCTTTGAAGCACTATTTGCCAAGCGGCCGAACTGCTAGTTGCTCGTTTCGGGACTAAGAATTTATATAGGTACATACCTTCATATGTACATTTTTCCTCATGGTTGATAGGTATTACCTAATTATTTCTTAAGACTTGATTTATAAGTCCATGGGTCTTTTCTTGCAGCATTACCTCTCTCTAGGCCAACAGTTTCTGGTTTAAAGTTCTGTTTCTTTATTGTTGTTTAAATGTTAAAGCGCCATAGTATTCATTCGTATGTAAGCAAGAATAAAGGTCGGTTTGGTTTCTTTAAGCAAAAAAATGTTAATGTTTTTTTTTTTTTTGGCGCGCAAATAATGAATTTCTTTACTTTCGTTTGTTGGTTTTTCTGTTAATATTTTTACACTCTAACCAATCTTGCGCCTAAAATATTACAGATGGCAACTGGCAACACACAGCTGTTACTTTCAGTTGTTAAATATTACTATTTTTGGCAACTGAATATTTGATATGAGGGGGGGGGGGGGGGGGGGGGGGTACTAATTATTTTTTATTTTAGGCTTTAATTTTTATTTAATTGGATCTTTCCAAAAGAAATTCACAATAAGTATTCAAAATCTTATTTTATGTATTAATTATACCAATGGAATAAATAATTGTCTCGCCTTGCTTAATATATCTATTTATTTAGTCTCTGTTGACCATCAATTGACTTCATGAGTGTTGGGATGGACCACTAGTTTGTTTACGAACATATTTTTACAAATAAGTTTTGTAATTCTTGCTGGATAGTGGGAAGTTCTAGAACTCTTTAATTATTTTCATGCGCATACGATAGTTGTTAAAATCCTGGACTGTCATAATGAAGCCGAAATTATTAAGATTGAAAGTATTCTCAATTTTAAAAGCTCTCAACTTTACAAACGCGCATAAATGTACTTCGAATAGCTCGAGCAAACAATAGCGTCTGCAGAGCATGGTATTAGGACATTGAAACTATGATACATTTTCCGTGTTACATACTACCTAGCTTTTGCACAAATAAGAACCCAGCATTTCATGTTTCACACCTAACCAGACATACATATGTACATATGTGTGTATGTATGTAGCTTCCCTAAGAGAAACTTCGCTCGGAACGCCGAGTTACTATAATATGCATTATCATGTTTTGGTTTAGTAGTAGAGAGTGCACACCGATCCAAACCAGCGGATTATAGTTGTATGCCTACGGGCATAAACACAACAACTTGCACCTCCTCTTGACCAAACCTAGGTTAGATTTAACGATTTTTTCAAACAAATTTAAATATTTATTATTTTTATATGTAAATTTAAAAAAGTCAATTAACTTTTTGTACTTTTATTTTCAAATTAATTAATTTTTTCATATGACTTTTCTATAAAATTGAAGCTTACTTGTTCAAAGTGAAAAAAGAGGCCTCATTATTGCACAAATTATAATTTTAAGCATTTAAATGGGTACCCTTATGGTTTTTATAAGACTAAACTGAAAACCTGTAATCTATCATAACAAAACTTTATTTTATAATTTTACTAAAGGCCAGATAAATAAGTTCTGCATATTTGTACTCATAATATTTGGCAGGAATAATCATTTTATATATCAGACTTGTTGTATTTAAAAAATGTTCATTTATAGTGTATTAAATTATAAAGCATTTATAGGTTTTATTTGTTTATATATTTGGCCATTTTTTATCACAAACGAATTGCGTGTTAGACCTCTCTGACCACTTAAATAAGGTCGAAATGTTCCCGTTCTTTAGGCAAACAGTTATTATTTGAACTTCCCCGGGATTTTTTTCCCTTTTTCAATTTCATATATAATAATGTAAAATGTCCCTAGGATTATGTCCCCTTTCTCTTTCCTCCTATTCTCAAGACTGTTTGAAAAAGAAAAAAAAAATAATTATAACGGAAAGGCGAATTTGAAAAAAAAAAAATCTAAAATTCTAAAACAACATAAAGAAACTTAACTAATTTCTTATTGATCGATTTAACGCGGCTTTAACCCTAACCCCGTTTTTCGACCTGAACAGCACGGTAGATTATGAAGCAGAAAATAGATTAATCAAAGAATATTCTTTAGAAATTTGCTTCAATTCTGTAATGTTCTTTAAATCTTCGCATTTCATTAGGCTTTATATGTACAAACATTCATACTTTGTAAATACCTGTGTTAAATGTGACAAATTTAATTTAAATTTGTCAAGCACAGTGTTAAAAATGTATTCATTTGGAAATTATCGTAGTCCTAATTGCAAAGATCGCGCCACCTACAAAATAAAAAAAGATTTTGATTACAAAATAAACGGAAACAACAAAAACAACTACAATTACGTAAGAAAAAAAGGTAACCGTTAAAGATGCCTTGATGTCTGAGGATGTTTGCTAAAACTGCGCAAAAAGCATCAAACAGACTTAATTTGCTTTATTTAATCCTGTTGTGAAACTTGTCCTAAAGGTGGAAGTCAAAATATTTGTGGTATTATTTACGTATGGCAAAAAGGCAACGCGAATAAGGAAGTTGTAAAAAAGGTGGACAATGTACGAAAGGAAACATGTGACTCAATATTCATTCATGCTTTCTCGGGCACATTTATTTGTTGAATCTATTGCGTTGTGTAACCACACTGCGCCGAAATGTACTTATGTATGTAGGTACTTATGTATGGATGTACTTATGTATGTAGGTACATATAAGTATGTATATATGTAGGTACATTCGTACATACATATATAGTACATGTGCTTGCACAACTTTGTTTTGTATTTTAATCTTACTAAATATTTGTCTACATTTTTATTGCATTTTTTATACCTAAAACACTTGTTGTTGGCTTTTATAGGTAGGTACTTTGAACTTGATTTTGTAATATTTCGTACTATACTTCTGCCTTTAATTATTTTTCTTTCTCTAAATTAAATACAAACACCCAGATCCACATCCATATATACATACATATGTACTTACGTACATATGTTCATATTATTTAACGCCGACTAGCTTTGTGTAATGGTGGCTGTTCGAATTTTAAGTTCTTATGCTTCATACAGGGTTGTTATGGTTTATTTCGTTTCTAATGTCACTAACGTGCACGTGGTAAAATCTTTTGTATTTAAATCTCAACTCTTGCACTTGTACTCGACATAATCGCACCCATGTACAAACACACCCACATACACGCAATCATACGTGTGTTGATGAGCTTGGATATGGGTGCTGTTTCCCAGCCAGCACTTGAGTTAATACAAAATTGCACAGAAGTGATGCCAACTATTTCAGAGCAAAGCGCGCTGTTAGTTCTATAAAAAAAACACATACATACATGCATATGGACATATGTACATACAGTGGGAATCACTTAAATATGACATTTAATTTTATCAACTACGAGCGAATATATATTGTAAAGCTGATATTAAGCGATTACAAAATTTTGCCCTTTTAAAGGCCATATTCTCACGATTAGTTTTGAGAAAATTGTGAAAGGTTTTTTGGTATATATGTACATAGTTACTTGAACAACATTAAACCTATGCTATGATAGGAGGCAACAAAATGCCAACAACGCGTAGATAAAGGCAAACAAATTGCAGACTTGGTGCAAGTTCGTGCATGTCAGTTCCGAAAATTGGCAAAGAAGGTGTGGTTTAATAAGTGTTTGCACAGTTCGTCATATTTTCAAATCGTTCGTCGAAAACTTCGGAAGAAACCACTGCTCATGGCAGTCGTAAAGCTCAGCACCTCCAATTTGCAAAGAATACAATGACGTGGTCGAATAAGTGATTAAAAACTGAATTTTCTGACCCACCCGACCCTTGCGATGTTTCCTTGTCCATCTTTTCAGAATTCCCCAACGGAGTTCCTACAGATATTAACCTCTACACTCTTTGTGAAGCTTCTTTGCCCATCGCTATCGGTATCTCACGGTCCGACGCCTTAGAAGTATCTTTAAAAATCTATCCGTCCACGCGTTGCTAGGCATTCTTGTCCTTTTCATCCGGATTCCTCCCTAAGCTAATTAAAATGTGGAGTTTTTTCAGAGCTTAACCTCTGTGCTTCTTGTAAGGCTTGCTGATTCATCGCTGTAAAAACGAAAAAGATGGCAACCCCCACAAACAGCTCCATATGCACAGGTAAGTCTTTAGTAAAACTGGAGATCGACTGGTATCCAGAGTTTGCATACTCGAAACCAAGCACCCTCTTGCCCACGCATCCCTGGTGTATCCTGTTCTACAGTACATTCGATATTTTTCTCTCCGGTTGCCTTATTTAGCTTATTTAGAGACTCCTTATACGTGACAGGAACCTGTGACGGGCCGCCACCACGAGGAGATATAAGTCAGAACTTGTGACAGTGCACTTAGTTACGGCAAGCCATATTATTGTGAATGCCAGCCAAAGTTATGATAAGAAATAATAGTAATGGGAATTCTAAAAACACCAAAATTTCTTTCAACTAATGAAGCTATAGAATTATGTAAATTCGTCGGCAAAAATACCAAATGCATGTTGCAAAACTAAAATATTAATGTACACAATTTATTTTTATTTATTTTGTAATATTTTTTTTACATTAATTAAATTAAATTAAATTAAGATTACTTAAATAAGAAATGCCACTGCATTGTGTGTTTCCTAGAATTTACTGTTTTTGATTGTTTGGAATTATTGAATTTTTATTGTTTTTAAAATGTGAAAGTTTGTACCAAGATTTTTCATAAATCAAGCTTTTCTTTGAATATCAAGCTTTTTCATAATTTTGATCTGGCAAGCCTAGTCTTATACATACATAATATGTATGTATACATTATTATTTAATTATTTTGCAACACAAAATCATAACAGTAGAAATCAGGGATGTATAAATGTAATATAAATTTATTTAAAAAAAACTTTTTTAGCATTTTAATTAAGGCTACAAAAGCATCATATTTACAACATATTATAGCAAATTTGACTTAATCTTGCAATAAAATCAGTATATTTTTGGTTTTTACTAAGAAGATGCTTAATTGTATAATGTTTTTGTTTTTTAGCATCAATCAAACTGTTTATGATCAATAAAAATCGTTAAAAATACATGATAGGTGGCTTGATATGTTTTTATAAAAAGAGATTCAACCAAATTTTATATTACATCATAATTCTCGTAAAAGCAGCCGGCCAGTCAGTCAGCCATTCATTATTAACAAATCAAAAGCTGAATCATCCAAAAAACATTAAAAGGTTTTCTGTCTTTCATCCAACGCTATCAAACGAACCGTCCCATCCCATCCCATCCGTCTTTAAGTATGATACAAAAAATTTTTAAAATGCGAATACAACACACCGCATTAAAAATCGCACGCACACATACTAAAAAACAATAACGCAAGATGGGGAAGATCATGCGTGTTAAAATAAGCTCCAAGACTTGAAAAATCAACTGAAAATATGTGTTTATAATGTTTTGCGCGCCAAAATAAAATGTTGAGTCAAGAAATTTTTAAGTGTGTTAACACTCAATAGGAAGCAATATTTCTCTGCACTCTCAATTGTTCGCTATCGTTAAAGTGAACTACAACAATGATTTAAAATAAAATACAAAAATAAAAAACACTTAAGACAAATACGAAAAACATCAAGCATTAAACTGAGTTAAAGCAGTATTTTTTTTTACAAGCACCACTTGTATCACATCATTACAAGAGAAACGGCAAACGTAGGCATACACGTACCGAGGAAATCATTCCAGCAGCTGAAATAGTGCCAGAAGAGCACAATTTTATACAATTCCTACATTTGCTGTGTGTGTTTTAACCTTTAAAATGCGCTACGATTGGTTGTAAAAATCGTATAGATTATTTCATCTTGAATAAAAATATTAACGAGAGTACAAATATAATTTAAATACAATATGCTTCAGTTAAAGTATTGTCCTGCCATAGCCAATGCTTTTATATATGAAGTGATGCTCAGAGTTGACATATGCCACCGACCGGAAAAAGTGATAACAGAAAGGAAAATGGCTGATGAATACAGAGTGTAATCTAGGACTTCCCGATTGAGTGTTTCCAAGAAAGTTTTGACGAGGGCCGCAAGAGCTGGACGTCTATTATCTTGTTGGCGAATAATTACGCCGTGTCTAGAGCATTTTAGAGAGCACGATTTTCCTTGAGTACGCGGTTCAGTCTCTTCAATCATGTCAGTAAGAAAGCCCCAATTATGATTTCCTTAGGGTTTAGAACCTCGTACGACACAACAGCGAGCTCAATACACAACAAGTTTTTGTTCATGAATATTTTGAATCACGAGCATTTGGTCACCACGTTTTCTTTTTCCTTCGGCTATCGTAATGCAATGTACCATTTTTCATCACCAGCTACTATAAAATTTAAAAACTTGCTTTTAAACTTGGCAAGCTTTGATATCCCTATTGCTGTTGAGTTTTTGGTTGAGTCAATTATTAGTTGTGGTATTGCCGTTTACAACTCTTGGTAACTTTGGCCGAAAAAAAATGTTGAATACACTTACAACAACAACTGCTTATTAGCTTGGATAGTTGGGATTTTCTGATCACTTGATACTAAAGCATTGAGACTTGTAAAGTAAAATCCTGCACAGATACATTCCTTTAAATGATACTTTATGCCATCTAGCAAATAGTGAAACGCTTCTTTGCTCATTCTAAAATAGCTAATCCATCTGCAAATAAAATTATTGTAGTACTGGGTTGCTAAACAGGGTTGGGTTAATCACGGATTTTTCTCGTCATACGTAGCACAACTATATTAGCGTTTTTTGATTTCTGTCTTCATAAAATAAATCTGATATATTCAATAAAATTATTTTTGTTCTAGTAAACAAATTTTGCTCGTACTTTATTTTCTTACATTTTCACATGAATTTTGTCTGCTTCTCTGTCAAACTTGAGACTTTAAGTTGGCAATGCCATAAGTCGGGTGGACTCGTAAGATCAGGAACAAAATAAGCTTTTAACATATTCTCAATAATTTTAAACATTTTTGCACGAAAAAAAGTTATGTGACGCAGATACAAAATTTCTATTATTTTGAGGTTATGGTATTGCCAGATGTCACAAGCTAGCGACATAATGTTTTACTGCTGCCTATTATTGTCCCTAAGTACAAAGACTTTTCAATTCTCAATATTTAACGCAAAATATCAATCAGTCTTTATAAATGTCACACTTGAATTTATGGCCAGTAACTGCTTTTTTTTAAATCTTAAAAAGTGTTGATATTTTTAAACTATAAAAGTGAATGCCACCCATCTTTAATTCCATATGTATGTATATGAAACTGCTTCAAATTGTTTAGCATTTAAAAGGTTAAAGGACACATAAAAGCGCAATTGTGTATTTGCCTTAGATTTTCCTTTTTCGTTTCTTTTCGCCAGTCGTATTTTTTTCGAGTGAAGTGTTTAAATTTAAATGTTGCTGACGATGACTTTTGCAATGACTTCTCCCTAAACATGATGAAATGATGATAATTTAGTCGATTTGAATCTGAACGACGTTTCAAAATAACTGAACATATAAAAATAAAAAAATCAACTAAAATGGCAACAACAAAAATGAATTTGTTCAGCTCTTTTATCTCCATATACATATGTATATATTTATTTATGTACGTACATATAAAGGTTCCCCCGAATAATTGGGGCATGTCTGCGGTCGTTCCTCTCGACATGCCCCAATTTGTCATTAAAGACAAATGCAGCCAAGCCGCCAAGTCCAACACAGCTAATGGCCATCAGTTTTTGGCCCACTTGCGCGTGAAAACGCCAAGTTGTCCACTTCGGATTTATACATATTTTAATCCAAAATATGGAATGTCATCTGCGATGGCTTTGATGGGTGGGCGGCGCAATTCTAGAGTTTGGTCAAGATTAAACCACTTATGACATGTCTAGCGCGGTGTTATTGTTCTAGCAATTTTGGATCCAACAACACGTTCGGTATTCAGACTTTGTTTTTGGTCATTGTTCCTATATATGTCAACCGTTTTAACATCAAAAACTATGAGAAGAAATCAGCTGCATATACTGCTCATCCAAAACTGGCGTATTTTCCGACCCATTACAAAACAATGTTCTCGCCTTGTTTAACTGCATGGGCTTAATTTGTCTGTTTTCCAATATATATATATTATTCCATTCTGTGGGTAATTGAAATTGGCGTCGGTGCGGGAGTAATTGCACATGTTGACGTCCCTCGTTGCTCAAGAGCTGTTCCAAACGTCGTCGATGGCGGCCCATTTGCTTCCTAATAATCGAGCGGATTCCGTGTTGCCCTTCTCGAATCGAGTATATTGTAGAATAGCTCAAAACCGGTTTCAATTGCCGACATAGCCGAATTCGTTCTACCTAAATTGCATTGTTTTATTGTGCTCATGAAAAAATTTATCAGACATTTCCTAATCATGTTTTCGTTCTTTCGCTTGCGGCGTTCAGATTTAGCTCCATATATCATATGAAAATCATTTCACTGCGGGTCGAGATTCAAAGCTACATCACTCAAATTCAGCCACATTTACGAAAATTTTTTAAAAAGTGAACATAAATGCCAACAAAGCCTTGGCCCGATGTGCATACATAATAGACCTATTTCTATCTGTTTTTTGTTTAAATAAAATGAAAAATTTTGCGTAAATTTCGACGAACTGCTATCAAGACTAGTTGTCCCCCTTGTAATGTTTTCCTTTTCCATTGGGAATAATTTTACTTATAGAATAAATTTAAGCAATTTCCGAAGGAATAATATTTCCAATTGGTTGCAAATTAGTAGATCAATGTGCGTTTAGGACTATCTTTGAAGACTGACCCGTCGACCTCCTTGCGAGGTTTTCTTGTTCATCTGTTCAGAATTCCTCCATTGGCAAATAAACACCATAGTTCCTACATAGATTAACCTATCCACCTCTTGCGAGGCTTCATTGTCCCTCCCTATCTGAATCTCACGGTCCAACTCCTTGGGAGTACCTTTAGAGATTAATCCGTCCACCCCTCGCGATGCATACTTGTCCATCTCTTCTTATTGCCATGCATAAGAATCCTCTATCTGTAAGATATATATTATGGGGAAATTTTGTATGGTAATTACCAGTTTAGATAATTCTGTTATCTAGCATTTTATTGTAAATGAAGTCCTTACGCTGGTACGGGGAATGTGGGTCAAACAGTTCTCGGGTCTGAAAATTTGAGATGAAGACTATCAAGGTTTGACCAGTAGCTGTCCGGCTGGTAGCACGGGAACTAGTAGTAGCTACTGAGAAGGCAAGTCCCGGTCCAATTGTTGTTGAGAAACCTGCTGGTTGCGCTGTAAACCAAAGTCGCTGTAAGAGTTTAATGACGTTGCATTGTAACGGAAGCCATCTGTGAGACAGGCGATTATGTAGCTCCAAGACGGCCTTCTTATGTGTAGAAGTGCAGGCCATCATTAGATAAGCCGTAAAGCAGGTACCGACGGTAAACTTAGACATATTGCTTGTTTGAAGGAATTTAGCTGAATTTTATATTGGCTGGACTGCGCCCTTCAAAAAAATGTTCTGTCTCGCGTAATAAATGTCAAGTTTTTTATGTCGCAATCCCTTTTAAAGTTAATACCTTCATATCGCTAAATAAACATTCTGAAAGACTCGTCCTCTTTTGATGACTTCAGGCCAATGTAATCAATCACCAATTTATTACCTTTTATTCTGAGTTCGGCCACATTGTACGTTTGTGAGGTACGTCATAACTTTATTTGAGAGAGTCTGGAAATACAATCTATAAAACAAAGTTGTGCCACTAAAGTTAGACTGTGTAATCTGAGTAGTCTCTTGAAACTGACTGACATTTTAAACAACCATCATCTCGCCGTCGTCATCACAGCTATTATTCACAACAATTTCAACAAATCACTTTGTCATAAATGTGAGTGTTGACGCAGAAAACTACAGAAACAAAAGCCATCCAGCTTTAAAAGTAAATCATTTGTTTGAACTGCATTAAAAGTAGTTGCTATTCTACGCTGACGTTGACTGCAAACTATAAAATCAACGAGAAATAAAAAAAGAACACCCACATAAAGAATAAATAAATGAAATACAATAAAAACAAAGACTAGAAAAACACAACACGTTTCGCTACTTAGTTTCTTTCTGCTTTCTTATATTTTTGCAAACAAAAATTATGGGTTTGGATAATAAATACAACAACAATGTAACTTGGAGTATTATATAATGACCATTTAGAGAGTTTCACTTTAAAGCATAAAACCATACATTGTTTTAGAACACTTATCAACAAAGCAAAATTTAAGGTCACTGATTTGAACTTTTGAATTGTAGAAGAGCTTTAATCCATGTTTTTGTTTTGTTGTTGAAATTCATTTTTTTTTTTTTTGTGAAAGAAATATTAATTAAGTATAAATTGTGATCGCCCGGCTACTCTCAGTTGAAATGGTTGGCCATATTCCATAATTGTGGCAAACAAATTTACTTTGATGTAACTATAACAATTAATATTTTAACAATATTTCTTCCACGAAACAAAAACGAAGAGCTTTTAAACAAGAAATTCGTAACAGGATAAAATAAGAAAATCTAGCGCAAATTTCAACTGACATGTTTTACAATAAAATAATGCCAACCAACACTGAAATGAATATATCACTAGACTTTGACAAATACAACAGATGAACAGATGGTGTGGAGAACATAGCAAACTACATCATCCACTCTTATTTGGTCTAATTATGTGGCATTCAATTTGTTAATTTAATTAACACAAAGTCATTTAAAACTTATTATTATTGCTGCTTTTTAAATTAATTTTCCCTTTTCAAAGTTCGTGGATATAAAAGGTAACTTTAGCTAAGGTGAGGAATAAAGTAACCTTTAACGATAATTCGTTATTACAACTTCCTTTTAAAATAAGAATACCTAGTGACAACGACTTACTCTCAATTATTTGTTTACTGGCACAAAACCATTGTGATTTTTTTATTTCCAAAAATATTTTCTAGCTCGTTAATATAAAACAAACGCGGTCAGTCTCTTTTCCATTTTTATTTTTGATTTTCAAACTAAATTGGAAAAAAAAATTTTTTTTGTTCAAAATATGGCAATTCCAAAACTATAAAACTCAAGTTAAAAATTAAAGGCAAGAAGAATATCTTCCCTTTATCTTATCGTACAGTTTTATCTTAAAGTACACTCATAATAACGAAAAATGAACAATCTGTCCGATAATTTTAACTATCGGCAAGTTCTAATAATGACCCTTAGAAAGTCATTTTGTTGATTCCTGGAATTTATTGATACATGGTAGATTTGGTGATGAATAAATACTTGCAAGAACGTAACAGCGTATTTTAAACATGCTGCCCAAATTATTCTTTTACTAAATTTACTGCATCGCACACTGTGGTCAGCAACATTTATGTATGCCCTTCAACTGGGGCACGAAAAAGTTAGTAATCAAGTCTCTGTACCGCTCATAGATGACTTTAATAACGGCCACAAGCGAAGCAACATTAGAGGCAACATGTTTTAGAAACCTAGTATTATTTTTTGGCACAGACAATACAACCATATAATAAACCATAAACGAAACACCAGTTCTGTGTAAATGTCACGTACTATTAAACAAATATAGGCGGAAAAAAGCAAAGGATGTTAGTAATCTAGGCAAATGTTTATCACATCACCGATAGCTTTTATAGAACTTAGCCATCAAAAATAGTAAACATCGATACAGACGATGCCACATTAAATGGAACATGCCACTGTAGTCTCGTATATATTTAACTTATCCTTCACGAACGAGAGCAATTGCAATATATGCTGCTTATCGTACCCACTAGAGTTGTTTCGGTCATGAACTAGTTCGTTCAATTGAGAGACTATTATAGAAAGGTGGTATCATCTTTACAACAAATACATAAACAAAACTCCATTTTCAATTTTTGTGTATTACACACCAAAATAAATTATGCGTGAAGCTGGATGGGGGAAGAAGCTTTCTTTGAAGAAGAAAGAAGAAAAACAAACCGGTTTCGGCTATGTGCCATCTTCAGTGTTATTTTTCTCCAAACCAATATCCCTGTCGGAATATCAAATCAAGAAAACTTGTTCTAATACTAATTATTGTATTTTTTTTATGTTATCAAAAACGCCTTTTTATATCCTTAAAATGTTATCAAAAACACCTTTATATCCTTAAAAATAACCTTCATTGGGATATTAGTTTTCTTAAATACAAAATGTTCCGAACCAAAAACTGTTTGCTTCTTATCATATAACTTTTGTTTGCTTGTTTATTTTGGCACCCCTTAGAAACATTTTCCATTTCATGGTCCGTCCCCCCTTTTTTCAATGACATAAACAAAGCCGAAAAACTTTTGATAAAAATACCAAACTTTTCAAATAAATTTGTTTTTCTTCTCACAAAATCTTGTTGTCTTTGAACCAATTCAAATTCTGTAAAATATCACATCGTTCGTATACCTACTTCTCCAACCCCAATAAATATCATAATAAAAAATTTAACAAATAAAAAAAATTTAATTGTAACTCCACATCTACTAATTTCCAAAATGTGTCATTCAGGCTGTTGGTTTCGCCGGCACCAAAAACATTGTTGCCTTGTGAACTAATCAGAGACGACGAATGCAACCTTAGCAAGCTTTTGTTGGGAGTATGTGTTCGTGTGTGCGTGTGTTTAGAACATTCAGTTTTGTCCCCTCTTTGTTTTCTTCGTTTCTGTTGTCATCCTGTATTTGTCTTATCGTTGCCGTTGGTGTAGTATGTTTGGAAACTTCAATATTGAAGTAGTGAAAAAACATCAAAGACATGACTCCACATAAAATTGTATGATGGGGTTTTTAGTATTCAAACTCATACTTTACTTCACTCTCTACTCCGCTCTACTTACCCATTTTAATTTTACTAAATTCTATTTAGCTGTTGTTTCTACAACTGAACGAACGCTGGTTTGGTTTGTGATTGCTTGGTTGCAATGTGTATGGAATCCAATATCTCCCCTTTAAGTTTCTCAAAGCCTTGGGTGTTTTTTTTGGTCGACTTTTTCATTCTGTCACACAACACTGAATGAATGAGGGCAGCAACGGGGGAATAGGAACGGAGACTGATGTTACTTTATAAACTTCCAAGTATTTCTCTCTACTTACAATGTTTCTTTTGAATTGCACTTTAAGCCCAAGCTAAACAAAATAAAACGAGCGTATGAACGAACGAAAGAAAAATTAAAGAAATTCATACTTAAGAAACGTTGCGTCGTCGGCCGTATGGTTGCTAATAAATTCATTCATTCTGCCCGTCAATCGTCGCACATACGGCCGTACATTGTTGTATATTAATGTATCTTCGTATGTTTCCATCGTTTTCTCGTTTTGTTCAAGTCGGCCTGTCAGTTTGACACACGAAAAAAAGTTGTTGTTATTTGTTATTAGTGCGTTATATTTTATGTATTTCTGTCATTTCAGTGTTACATACAGTCCGTGTGCTTTATTCGTTGTTGCTTTGTGAAGACTTTTTTTGTTTTCTTTTTCCATTATTATTATGCCTCGATACAGGGGGAAGTGAATTTTTATCTCCATTTAAAGTGTGTCTCAATACACAAAATACAACTATTCGCCAAATAGGAGCACCTAATGTGTCAACAATATGGAGATTGATCAAATAGTTTACTTAGACGTACCGGTCGGTCTTTTCACAAAACATTGGAATACCCTATACAATTGGGTATTTTATATTTGTACATACCTGCATATAATTTGGTTTACATAACCACTTTTACATATTTAAAATTTTTTAAGAACACTACGATTTCAAGGCCAGTTATGAAAAATGTAATTCAAAGCTGATTTGTATAAAAACTGTTTTACAATGTGCGAAACAATGAATTTAATATTGACTGACTGTCTTGACTGGTCTGAATTCGTTTTTAATGCTTAATTTATTTAAAGTAATTTTCTATTTACAGCTGTTGACAATTAATAACAAACGCTGGTCTTTTATTAATGCTTTATTAGAATTATTCGAAAGTTTCTAAAATTACCGTAATGTTTTCCCTTTAAAACACTTGTGTTCTATTTATTATCAAATCCAGTAAAGCGCATTTCACACTTTCAAATCGATAAATACGGATGGAAATTTGACTCTCATTATTGCAAACGAAGAACATACAAATAAACAAGTCAACTGGTTCGTGGCCGACGGCGTGCTGCCGTAGAATGGCCGCTGTGGTTATCGGTTATCAATGTATTTTGTTCAGTCTAGTACTGATTTTTTTAAACTTATTTTCAACTTCATTTTGCTATTTTAAAAAAAAAAAAGCAATCAAGATACCTCAAGAGCCATCGCCACCGAAAGTAGTTTTTCCGCTTCTTTATATATTACTTGCTCGAAGTAAACAAATATCGTCTTTATTTCAAGTGTTATAGTGTAGAGACACAATGTAATGAGAATATTTTACTTTAGATTTTTTGACAGTCAGACGATTATCATTAGATTTCTCTCTGCTAAAATGCAACGAAAGCGTCTTAAGTTGTATTGTTGTGCATTCCAAATACTCAAACAAAGCGCGATAACTATAACTCTAGTGGCTATAATGCGCGAATGACGGCAAAATAACCCCTAATATCGTCAATATATAAATATAATTAGAGAAACAAAATAATGTCATGTTAAAGGTGCCAATAGAAATTATGTTTTATAAAAGAAAAATGCACGTTTTTTTATAATGCAAAATATAACCAAATCTCAATTCCAAAATGTTTCGTCGCCAAATCGGATTTCAACCGCTACGTTTGGCAACAACTGACAATACTCTGTCCGTGCATATGTGACTAATTCTTTAAGTCTTTCTCTCATTGAAACGCATTTTTACCACTGTGCATATATATATCTAACATTATCAAATCACCAAGTTTAGCGCTTACTTTCCTTGTTCATGTTTCTCAAAGTATGAACATTTAAATATAAAAGTAAAACTACATACATATGTTGCATAGCTTTAAAATGAAGTTAATGCTATAATATACACAACATATACTACGACGAAAAATCTTAAATGAGCAGACGAGCAGAAACCCTTAATCTTCCAACCCATTGCAACAGCCCCTCAAAGAATTTTAAACCAAAGCGCTAAAACACTGGTTTTTATTTTTAGTTGCACAAACAAAAGCAATGACTTTCTTGTTTTTTGGACTGAATGAATGACAATATGGTTTTATTATTTTTGTGACCCTAACAATAACATTTTACAACTTAGTCAGACGAGCACTTACACATTTGGCTGAACGACCGACCGACCGTCTAACTAAACAATGACTCTACTTGTGAGAATGTTTTTTAAGTCTATTTATTATGGATTGAATTGAGCCAACGTCGGAATATTTTCATCTCCAAACAACCAACCAACCCGTCCAACGTATCTAAACATTCTCTTTACAACATTGTATGACAATAATAGCAACAACAAAGATATCCAAAGCAAATACTAATGTTATTTTCTTGAAATTATAATATGAGATGACTGTCTGTTTCTTTGGATTGTGTTTTTGTGTTCATCGTCCGTCGTCGTCGCCATCATCGCCAGTCGTTTGTAGTTTTTTTTTCTTGTTCAAGTATGAGACGTTCTTATCTATAAGTCGTTGTCGGTCTTCTTTTCCAATACCCACACATACATATGTATTTATGCATTCATACAGTTGCTTTTCATTATTTCTCGGTTTCTGCTTAAATTAAATTGGTTTGTTTAAGAAGGGTGAGTAGGGAGGAATTGATATGGAAGTATGGGTGCAAGTACGTGTGTGAGTGTGTGTTAATTCCTCTATATTTAAATTGTAGCTAGTCTTAGACTTCTGCTTCTCCGACTTGGTTGTCGACAAAAATAAATGTATTTTTTTTTCTTCTTTTTAAATTTCTACTTAAACCAATGGACTCCATACTTTTGTTGGCAGCTTGTGTGTTTGCTCTTCGTACATTTACTTAAGTATGGGTTTTTAACTTCAGATTTTATTTTCTATAAGAATTCTTAGCTTGTAACTTTATTGAAATTTAAGTACAGTGGTTCGGAACGTACCTGTGCAAGTAGAGTTGAAAATTTCAAATATTTTTAAATGTATGTACGAGTATGTTATATTATTTCTACACGACCCTGTTTTGTGTCGACGGTTTTAAATCGTTGTCCCTTTGTTGGCATTTATCCTTGACTGTTAATAGTTGTATAGTATTTTGTAAGAAAAATGTCGAATAGAAAAAAATCAAAATAAGTTTCAACCTATTTGCGAAATTAGTGGAAGATCTTGAAAAAATGCTTCCCTGGTAAACGGCTTCCAAAGAATTTTAATGGAACCTTCCCTGGCCTAAAAATCTTAGCGATGTCTCCAACATGATGCGCTCTTACTCCACTTTTTAATTTTTAAACCTTTTGAAGAAATGAAACACGATTCTTCCAAACAATTAGTGTGTTTCATCCGGCAATTGATATATAGCAGGCTACACTGTCAGACTAATCTTCTTTGTACAAGAAATTTTTTGTTTGTTTTATCTCTCACTTTAATCTGAATATTACATAAAAACATTTTAATAAACGTGTATACATATTTGTTTCAGCTAAACTTTTTCAACAAAAATTGTAAACAAAATAAATCAGCTGACCTAAATATTAGATGTGTATTTTTTTACTCAAAATATCTATAAACCGTCGACATCGTCATACGACTGTTAGGGAATACCAAATTATAATATGATGTTGGCTCAAAGGTTAGAACAAAGTTGTCGACGCCAGATAAGGGTGAATATGTAATGAACGGTACGACATTGACAGAAAATACGGTTGTAAATACATATGACAGTCGTCTTACTCTTTTTGTTGTTGTTGTTGAATTTTCCAGAACACCACTTTTTATTAGACCAGGGAAGCATTTTTCTGTAAACAAATAACAGTCGGTATCTTATCGAATGCTTTTTCTTCGCTATATTTCATAGTACAAATTGGTTTGTATGTATGTACATATGTGAAGTGTTTTCATAAATATTTACGCGCACTTTTTTCACAACATTTATTTTACTCCACACGAATGGTGTAAACGCAAAAAATCAGTCGTAAAATATTAGCTATCATTTTTGAAAAAACTGATGAATTTTAATATTATTTTCTAGTTACTTTTTCGTACGTAAAGTCGCACCGTCTAAATCGCCCTTTACGAAGTAATTTGCCGAAAAAATCCAATAATTTTCAATCAATTTTATTGCATTCTAAAATCATTTACAACTTTTTCGGTAACCTTCGACTGCATTTTCTTAATGCCTCTTTATTTCCAAAGAGACCAAGTTCGTTCCATACTATTGCATGCTGTTGATGATAGGGCATTTCAGATATATTGTTAACATTGTAGGTAAATAGCTCAATAAAACGATTATTAAACTTTTAAAAGACCATTAAGGAATAACAAAGGCTTAAAATATATACATACCTTAAAGAAAAACGTGATCTAAAAAGGTTTCAATACATTAAACATTTTATTTTAAAAACATTTTTTGTTAGTCGAGACCACTGTAGTATATTGCTACAGACATGAGCTTTAAATTAAAGAAAAAATAAACTTCGTTCATATCTGCAATGTTTTTGATTTTCACTTTAATTTAATTGTGCTTAGTCCTATAGATATATATCGGTTTAATTTACATACCGAAATGATATGTTAAAAGTATTAAGGACCTTTAACTAGTTGTCGTTTTGTTTTAAGTATTTCTTTAAAACTTAACAGCTGAAACTAAAACTACTAATTATTTAGGGTGACCAGATAAGGACGGTAGAAAAATCAATTTAAATAAAACAACGTTTTTTTTTGCTATAATCCTGATCTCCGGTCAACATTTTCAGCGCCTAATTAGCGTACTCAAACGTTACATACCGAATATTTTGTCAGCTGGATGGCATTGGCAACTTTGACAGTTTTTGAAATATGATTGTCTGGCCACCCTTTGTTTTTACTGCAGACTGAAAAGTTATTGAATATGCCAGTGACCGAAGTACACTTCCGTCATAATGCGGTACCCCAATCGAAAGTTGCGATCACAGAGGGTATAAATGTGCTCTGTGGAGGTTAACATTTTTACTGACGGCCAACCAACAGTGAGGGCATTAGAAACCGATAGGATTAGATCGAGGACGATTCTGGAATGCATAAAACTGATAAACGACTCCTCAACGCATGGTAGACTGCCCATTATTTGGGTGCCGGGACACTATGGAAAGATCGGAAACGAAGGAGCCAACAATCAAGAAATTAAGGCCAGAGAGCTCCAGGAGGTGGTTTTAAGTAGCGCGAAGCCGTTTAAAGCCACAATAGCCAAGCTAAAAGGTTTGACATCAAGAGCCCATATAGGCCTGTAAAATGAAAGGATGATAGCAAATACCCTATGGGGAGATCTAAATGGGGATAATCAGTAATATGGTGTGTGTGTAGCATTTTCTATGCCACTGCCTGGGTTTCCCATCACTAAAGACCCGATATTCTGCGGCCGACTCTTTATCAGATGTGTCTCATTTGAGAGGTGTTGACTAACAACAACTCAGGAGGTTTATTCGGTGAACAGAGTTCCTCTAAGAGCAGCTTTTTAGTGGAGTCTTTTCGGAATGCAGAGCGCACAACGGGCCGAAGTACTGGCCTACCTAAGGTTCAGTTACAAATTACAAGAAATCGCAATTACTAACGAGCAATTTCAATTACATGGAATCGGAAGAATTATACAGGGTGTCGGCCGGGAAGGTATACTACTTTGTTTTGCCGCCATTTTGGTAAACATTAGTCTTGACAGTTCATATTTGGCAGTCGTGAAGTAGAGATGTGGCAAATTTATTATGGAAAAATATTCGGTAAACCCCCGTGTTTTAATCGGTAAAAAATTTTATCAAAATCAATCATCGATTACTGTGACGATGAGAAAGTTACGTGAAATTTTTGGGAGAAACAGCGTGTCAACAAAACGCACTATTTATCGTGTAGTGAATGATTTCGTATAAAGAGGGTCTGTAGTGATAGGCCCAAGCATGGACCACAACGTACTGCAAGATCGGCTGAAAACATTACTGCTGTTCAAGAAAGTGTTCACAACAATCCATCAACCTCAATTCGACACCGTGCTCAGCTTGGTTTTAAAAGAACAACTTTGGCCACAATTTTGCACAAAGATTTGCATTTGTTTCCATTTAAGATTCAGTTGACACAAGAGCTTCTTACAGAAGACTATTTACGCCGCCGTACATATGCCAATAGGATGCTACAGCTCGCCCATGACAACCCCGATTTTCATGAAAAAATCATAATGAGTGACGAGGCACATTTTAATTTGAATGGATATGTGAATGAACAGAATAATCGGTTCTGGGCAATGGAAAACCCTCAAATTATTCATCAGTCACCTGTGCATTCATTAAAAGTTACAGTCTGGTGTGTAATTTGGGTAATCCAAAATTATAAACAAACAAAGTAGTATACCTTGCGGCGGACACCCTGTATAAGGGTTTATATTCGATATTTAAAATTAATGAAAAATGTGTTCAAGTAATTAGTTTTTTCCTAACTAGAATTACGGGCACATAGTTTGTAATTTAACGTGTCGAAATTCTAAATGACAGTTTACATGACACCTTACATGTAAATGATGCAAGAATATCATGCCACTAATTTTATAGAAAACCTCATTATGTAAAAGTAGTCTGTGCAAATTTATTGCACTTTAAATAATTAAATGTTCCATCAATTAATTAAAAGGGCATTTCGCTGTATTTATATTCACTTTTTTAATTCTTGTGAATGTTTGTTTAGCTTTTTAACGATATATTACACTTACCATTATTTTTAATTAATTTTCATAATTTTTTATTTTAATAAAATGCAACCGCAACGAATTATTTCATTATATAGAGTTACTCTTTTTTTAATTTTATTTAACTTGTTTTTATATGCGCCAGCACACACGTAGTGTCTGTGTTTTCTTTGGGAATTTATTATTGTTTTTTATATTTGTATTATTGTGGACTAAAATTTATTTCATAACAGTTTTAATTTTTCAATTTCAGCAACAATATTTTATTGATATAAATATATATTTTTTATTTTAAATACATGTGTTCATCGAGCAACAACAAACACAAAAGAGAGTCAGCGAGAACATTTTGAAATTTTAGTTTACTTATTTGTCATAGTTGCCAGATAAATATGGTTGGTATAACAAAAAATCGCAAAAAAATCTGACAAAGGCCAGTAAACAATTACAGGATGGTTTATGAACAACAGTTTCTTTTTCAGGCGCGAATCCAGTGTGATTTTTTTATGAAATGTCCAATTTTTTAGGGCATGAACTAATTTTAAGTCAATATTATCCGCACAAAAACATAAATGTGAAAATAAGGCCAAGTTCCTATCCATAAATTTCGTCCGTAGGCAACTTGCTAGCTTGATAAAATATTTCCTATAATCGTTTCCCATATTATAAAGTTAAAAAATTGTTTGCCAAGGCCTACCTGTATTCCAAATTTCAGCTCCATAGCTATAGCGGAAACGTCCCATACAAATAAGGGAAAACACTAGCCTTGAAAAATAATCTTTCAAAAGTATTTTTTTTAATAAAACTTATAACCGCTACGGTCCTTGTTTTTTTAGGTTGCAACGGTGTGAACTGCAAATATAAATAATTATTAAATCGATGATGGCGTTCTTACACTTTCTTCGACAATATGTATAAGTTAAAAGAAGATCAGATGGGAAGCGATTAATTAAATTTATAATATACATACATACAATTCTAAATTAGTACAGTCTTTGTTGGGTTGGAAAATTTTAGAAAACTAAAAAAAATATTTCAAACTTAAAAATTGTACTTCTAAAGCACAGATCGAATATGAAAAGAATTGTTATTAATATGTTGGGTAACATCTGCCTACGAATTACTTTTCTGTATGAAGACATGTGGTACACATGAAGTAATTGCAATTCATGGGTGACTACCGGCGGCGCACATGGCAGGCACCACTTAAGAAGAACCATACACGAATCACCATGTGAAACACCAGTAGCCATACATAATTCCATGGCCTAAATGGCAAAAGGCAATATCAAAACACTCAATGTACATGGTAAATAATGCACGTGTTAAATAAATTCTACCTTAGAAAATTCGTCCCATTTTAAGGCTCTTAAAATCGTCAAATTAACGATATATAAGAAAACCTGGCAACAGAGTTAACAGTAGAAGTTTTAGTACACTGAAAAAAGAGAGGGAGAGAAATGTGAACAATAAAACGAAAACATTATGGTACGAGTGATATCGGTGCAAGTGAAAATATTTTTTGTAGAGGAGGGAGCTTTAGTTGAAGTTTAGCTCGGTTTTTTAAAAGCACGTACAAAAATTAAATAAAATTCAATATTCTGTTTAAAAAATAATTTAAAGTGTTAAAAAAAACTTTTAGCAATTGTGTCATTTTGTTTAAGGTTTATTTTAGTTCTATTTTAAAGGTGCCCAAAGTTTAAAAATCCAAAAAAATTCAGTTAAAGACTAAAAAGAATGTGCTTAGAAATGTTTTTCTTATTTCGCGCCTTAATCGAATAAACAATAAAATTATTTGTATGATTTTATATTTTCTGCTGATTATGATTAAAAATCAACAACAAGCTATCTGTAATTTTGTGAATGTGTTGTTGTTTTATTTTATAAATAATTAACAAAACTTTGTGTATTGCATAGAAATAAATCCCATTCCTCATACGTGTCGTTGGTTTTATTTTTGTACTTTTCGTATTTTTTTCTTTTGCTCTATTCTTTATATTCTGATATCGTTGCCTTTTATTTTCTAGTTAACTTTGCCATTTGTGCTCTTTTCTTTAAAGGAATTAAGGAAGAGAGTTTAATTTAATTTTATAATAATTCTCTTTCTCTCTTTTTTTAATGTGTTTATTTCTGTAGTATTATCTTTCTTAATAATCACATGCTGTTTACATTTAAAATAAAAATGACAAATGCAATACTAAAATAT
The DNA here is from genome assembly GCA_963932375.1 of Phania funesta. NCBI lineage: Eukaryota > Metazoa > Arthropoda > Insecta > Diptera > Tachinidae > Phania > Phania funesta. The sequence goes on along the minus strand of OZ010652.1, from coordinate 93,127,083 downwards.
GTACATACATACATACATATGTACTCCTATGCATAGATCTGTACATATATCTTGTCTGCAATGTTGCCAGAGTTGCCGGAGGTAAATTCTGCGAAAATCATGCAATTTCGAATGAAAACTCCCTTCTTATTTTTAAAAATCTGCCAAAAATACAAATTCAAAATATCATGACTTTATATCCAAACGAAACGCCACAAATCAAAGTTTATTTGTATACGAATTCCTAATCAAACCTCTATGCAGTTTCCAAGTATAAATACAAACAATTTAACTAAAGTTTAGTCAAGTCTAAATCATGAAGAAATCGGAATTGAAAAATTACAAAACAACACATATATATATATATATATATATATATATATATATATATATATATATATATATATATATACATATATATATATATAGATATAATTTTATGCAAATCTGGAAATACTAATAACTTTTCTGATGAATGTGGTAAAATTATGTTTAGAACAAACTTATTGATCGAAAAAACATAATCAGAACCAGCGCGTTTGAGTTCAAATATATATATATATTCATTTTCAAAAATGTATGGAATACCGAAAGTATTAACACCTGGCATATATCATTAAAAGTTGTTGCTGTCTTTATCGATACGTTTCTACGATTATTAGTCTAGCTTGAAATCCACCATACGAACATAATTGCGATTTATTATTTATAGGTTTTCGCTTGCGAATTATTGATATTTTTCGTTTTAACATGAAATGAACATTTTAAGTACCTACAACTAACACTAGAGAATATAATAAGTAACAAACCAATTTTTTAAGAGAAAAAAAAAATTACCATATCTTAAGGGTTTAAAAAAATTTGAATTGTGGTCATTGAGTGCGACGATTTCGCCCCAGGTATATATAGTGTTTTGCAGACTATGTTTTCATTTTACTTGCATCGAAAGACGCATTTGAGTAGTTTTGTTTCACCTAAATTTTGCTATTAACCACTTCGGTACGAGCGTCTACTATAGGCGACGGCCACAGATGGCACCACACAGCCGTGCGTCGCCTATAGTCGACGGCTGTGATATAAACTCGCACGGCCGATCGTCGACTATAGGCGACATCCAGGAATTTTCTCTTATCTCTGTGTTTGCGGAGTGTTTACTCGCATAATTTTCAGTGTTTCAAAGCTAATCTCTTCACAGATCTGTCGATGAACGAGGCAGCGTACGAACGGTGAATGCCGGCTGTGGGCAACGTTACGTGGCCGATAGGAGTCGTACCCAAGTGGTTAAGAGTTCTGACGCTGGTGCATTATTTATAATGCATTTTAAAAGTCAATAATTTTGTAGAAACTGTTTTTTTGCCTATCTTGTGTCTTACTATACTGTCTTAAGAGATATCTATTTTTGTTGATGTTATTTATTGAACTTTTTTTCTTGTTAATCGCAAATTGTATTTTCAGTGCACGTGTTTCTTTTAAATATTTAAATTTTATCGTAGTAAATTGATTAGGTTTCTTTTTATAAAAATACACAATCCAGGAAAAAATTATAGGCACAGAATATGCATCAAACGATATATTATAAACTTTTGTGTATCTTTATGCAGCTTTGACAATTATTGCAACTTTTATTCGTTTTTTAATTTGGTGATTTGCTGGTACTTTTTTAAGCTCTGTATAGTTAGAAATAGATAGAAATCATATTTAGTAAGACAGTAATTATTTTTTTATGTTAACTCCAGAATACATAGATGTAGTTTTGTTTATGTAGTCGTTTGTTTCATTTAATCGTCCATGAGATAATTGTGGAGGATACTATAGTAAATAACTAACTGTATTCGATTCATTTCAAACCACACACCCTTGGTTTCTCAATGATATCCCGTATTTGAATACCTTCATCACTACCTGAATCACTCATCACATAATCGATGGCTGATGTCTGCGGTTCTCATTTTAGTGCCTGCCAGTGCTACAAACGTATCCTTTCTCAATTTTCATCTCGGTCAAATAATATTCCAAGTTGCCGAGATGGGTGCCGCTTTAGGCACAGACTACAAACATCGGCTCTTAGCTTATTGATTCTATCTGCACAGAGGAGCTCCTTATTATGCTGGTAAGTCTCTATTAAAAAGGAGGTCAGCTAGTATCAAGAAATTATGTTTGTATTTTGTGAAACATATAATTCGAAACTTAATTATTGAATTTCGAGCAGCGGCTTAGGAGCCGCTAAATGAACAAAGATGCAGAAGTTTTGAAACGTTTCATATCAATAAGAAGATGACAAAACGCGGGTTTATGGTTGCGATGTCGTTTCAGTAAATGCAAAGGTATACTCACTATAACCATTGATTTTATTGGGTGTTATATTTAACCATGGCCTCATGCCATACATACGGTCATGCTCTAAGTACTGCTAATAAAACATATCTTTCATGTAAGTTCTTAAATTAATTAGAATCTTAAAGTGCATAGACTCGTTTCAAAACTAAGATAAATTGCCTCGACCACTGCTAGTGGCAAAAAAGGTTTATTATGTAACGTCCAAGCGCTCAACATCATGCTGATATTCCAATTTTAGAGTTCACTTATAAAAATAATAAGCATTTCCAAGTATTTTAATACGTGGGGTGGGGTCAATTACGTCTTTTTATATGGATCGAATTTTAAATTAAAATTCGGTTGAATTTTTGATCGTTAACGAATGCCGTAATTTGCCCCCTGTCTTTAAGATATATACACTCCTGTTGAATTGATAAGATCCACATAATTTTTGGTACCTAGCAGGTCATATATTTTGATATTTGGTGGGTAGAACAATTTTTGAAAATAAAATGCAACGATATAATGATAAAAAGCATATATTTTTTAAATTAAGGAGAGGGAATTTTATTCTTTATTTGATTAAAATAATTATACCTAAAAACGTAATTATTCATTATTTAACAAAGATATCTTAAACCATTTTATTTATTTATAATAGTTTGAACATATTAATAGAGATTCTTTATTTGATGTTCCAAGAGGATGTTTTGATGGATATTTTTGGAACGAATTTCCGTCATCCCTTGTCAAGTTTGGTTTGGAGACAACCCGGTTTTGCCAATGTACCATATTCCGTGTCATTTTTCTTTCTGATATTAATAGAGGCCTCTACTGTTTGCAATAACTTCAAATATACGATCTTTTAGTGAGTCATAAATTGACTTTTAATAGTACAATGATATATTCTTCCAACATACTGCTTGTCATTGAATTGTCTTCTTCTTCTTTCACATACATGCCGGTTAAGCCAACCCCGAATGTTTTGGCTTGAAATAATTTCTTTTAAAGCTCTGGCGAGAACTATTCTGTTGTAGAATCCATAAAATCGGTCCAAAAATTAGTTCTCTCGAGTCATCCTGCTGCTTAGAAATATTAATGTTATTGTTCCATAGTATGTTGAAGCACTCCCTTTGTGCTGTGTTGGCAGTTCAGAAACAACTCTTCTTTTCCCACATCATGGAAATGGTAGTCATATCAATTTGGTCGTCTAGGTTGAAGTTCATAGAAAAAATTCCAATTTTCCAATCATTAAAGTGACTCCTTTTTTGTATACTCCACGTCATAGGCTCCATTACACATTGCAATCGATTTTGTTTGCGTATCATACAATTGGCGTTTTTTCAAGTGTTTACAGTTTATGGTGGCTATGCGTACCAATGCAACACTTGCTTGTACGCCGGTTTCCGTCCTAAGTTTTGATATCGAAAGAAAATAAAAATTTCTTGATCCTTCATGTATCTGAGCACAGTTTTGTGGCTTCGTCTGATTTCGCGTCCGATGGCAGGACAGAAATAATTTAACGATATTTAACGCATTGTTAATTAATAACTAAAAAATTTAATCAGCGTATAGTTTAATGTGCAAATCAAGGTCGTACTAAATGCAAAGTGGATATAATCAAAATAACTATAAAATAAAACTTTTCCTAATTTTTTATACGCTTTTAAGTTTAATTAAACACGCTATACACTGGTAGTACAATTTTTTTTCTATCCGTAAAACAGCAAAATATATGTATGTATGGCGTGCCAAGTAACAAAAATTATGTAACTCTAATCAATTGAACGGGAGTGTATGTAGTACTTATGTACATAAAGATGTTTTCAATATATTAAAAAAAAAACATTTTCTTTATTAACTTGGCAAACAAAAATTATAAATTTAAAGCAGAAAGTGAGGAGAGTATATGTAGGTGCGTTTGTTAAATATGTAGGTCAAGTATTTTTGTTTGATTTATTAACAACTCTTTTACACATATATATTTTTACGCGTGTGTATGTATGCAAGTGGGTTTGTTTCACACGTTGAGGCCGGTAACGGTTGTTCGCTAATAAGTAATGCACCTGTTCTTTTAAAATTAAGAAAAATTAAATACTCTTTGGAAACAGGGAAGCGTTAAATACCTGTTAAAAAAAATGTGCACTAATACATACATAATTAAGTGATTTCGTAGCATTCTGAACAAACACAAACAAAATTAATGGTTTCGAAGACTAAAATCATGTGAGGAGTCTGCATACTTTTTTTATTTATTTGTTTTTTGTTTGCATTATTTTGAGTATATCGTTAAATATCAAAACTTAAGATAGACAACCTTTAATGAAAATTTTATTATTTACACCGGCCGGCATTTTTTTCATTTGTTGTTTATCATACACATTTTATTTTTTGTTTCATTATTTAATATTTTGTGATTCATACAACAACGTCTTCTTGTTTATTTATTTGTTTAGATTTTTGCCAAAGTTGTATTTTGATGAATTTATTTGTTGCTTGTTTATTCAAAGTTATTATGGTCGTAAATATAAAAATCTCACGTTTGTGTTTTACATTTACAAATGACTTTTTATTTTTGTGTGACACCATTTCCTATTTGCTTGCTTTTTTTAAGCTGGGAACACAACTGGGACGGACGACGAATTTTTCGCCGCGAATATTCGTTGCCAAAAATAGAACACATTGTGTATACCAAAATGCACACAATTATGACGTCGGTCGAAATTCATCATACGCGGCGAACTTTGGATTAGATTTATTTATATTTCTTTCGCCGGCGTACGACGAACAAAATAGTAAAATGTGGCCATGTTTAGTTTTAGTTTCCAGGTATTTTAGTAAATAAAGTTTTTTTTAATAATAATTAATTTAATTTTGTTTTATAGTATTTAAAATAAGTTTACAAAATAGTAGTTAACTATAAAATTACTTTTTGGCCGTGTTTTTGTTAGTGTTTAATTTTTTAACTATTATTTTATATATGGTCACCCTATCTATAAATAGATAACAGCTGTTATTTTTTCGCGGTTATTGTGCTTCATTCGACGAATTTACACAGCGAATTTTTACCGACGTATACGGCGTTTGGACGAAATTCCTTGTTCGTCCCAGTTGTGTTCCCAGCTTTAAGTGTTTTTACTACACTCTGCCTCTTACCTAAATTCACCCATAGTTGCCGTATAACATTGGTAGAAAAGCGTCTAATATTGTCGATTGCTTTTTTAAAAACATAAAATTCCCATTTTTTTTTATCTTTAAACGATTTTTTAACAAAAACTACAAATTGTTATTACAAATTTTGTTATGCACGAATTTGATACAATTTGGTATAATTAAATGAATAATTTCTAGTCAAACTTAAGTTACTTTTATTTTTTCCGTTAAAAAAAATTTTATTTTTTCCGTTAAAAAAATTGTATTTTTAAGATTTCTTAGATTAAGTTTTCAACAATAGTTGGGTTAAATAGAAGATGTTTACAGTATACGCAAACTCAGTAGAAAGACAAAGACACAAAGAATGTTGATGAAGTGCATAGCGGCTCGGAAAAAACATTACATTCTGCTAGTTTCTAATAACTTACCTTTTTTAGTATTCTAGATATCGTATTAATAAAAATTATATTTTTCTTTCTTAACCGGAAAAATACTAGGGTCGCGTTGCACACGAACCTGTTTACGTATGGCATGATATATGTATGTTCGTGATCTCCCACTTTAGAGCATTTCTTTTTAACGCTGGATTTACAAATTCAAGTAGTGGCATGCAATTGTTGTGTACGTATTGTCTACGAAAAACTCTTCGATATAGTCGAATCTCATGCCATTCGTTTTTGTGTTTACACATGCAAGTGTAAGTTCATTTTTAAAATGTCGTCGAAGCGTAAACTTCAGAACATTTTTTTACTTTTTAAATTAAAAAAAATTTTACCAGGAAATGAGAAAGAACAATTTGGGAGTTACCGAGTTCGCCATATAGGCATATTTTTGGGGAAACGATTTACATTTATTATTAATAGTAATATTTTATTATTATTACTAATATTATTGCTCTTTAATTAACAAACTTGAATTTTTTTATGCGCAATTTAAGAAATAAATCATAGCAATGCATTTAAAAAGGTAGAACTTTAATTACAATTTAACCGCAATCCAGTAAATTTACATTTAATATTGAACAGGGTAACTTTGTCTATCGTTTTGACATTTAGTGGCATGCAAATGCCAAATTTTCACTCTCATGCAATTTTAGCTGCCACTGGAGCTGCCATTGCGAAAAATGTAAATGTATTAGTGAAAATGTGTGAGTGTATTGAGTTTTTCGAACTCCTAGTGGCATGTGTAAACGCTAGGTAAGTGTTTATTTTAGTGCTTCACTGAATGCTTACCATCGTTTTTCGTGTTCTGTTCTGCACATTTTTTGTTCTACAGTATGACAATTATTAAGGGAGAATATACGTGCTTCCGAAGCGCGTTTGTGTGGCTTAAAAATTTTCGCGGGCTGTGTACATTCGATTATCGTAATTTTTTGTTAGTCATATGTTGGATTAGTTGGATTAGATTAATTTGGATTAGTAGTTTGTTGTTGACAACTGAAAAGTTTAGTCTCGTATGTATGTGTTGTACGATTTTTGTCTCTTGAAAAAAATGGATAAAAGAACATGATTTTTTGGCCAAAAACAACATCCTAATCATGCCTCAACCACCTTATTCACCAGATTGACTCCCTACGACTTTTTCCTATTCCGAAAACTGAACAGACCAATGAAAAGAGAGCGTGTTGCCTCAATTGATGAGATAATGTCAGAATCGAAGAACCAGCAATTCAAAAGTGCTTCGAGGATTGGAAGAAGAGCTGGCATAAGTGCATTATATCTGAGGGGGATAACTTTATTTTGTGCCCTATATGAATAATGATGAATAAAATAAATACTTTAAAAAAATTCAAACTTCACCTTTTCTTTTGAACAAATCACGTTCATATCGCTCATTTACTCAAACAACGTCGTAAATAAAAAAAAAACCATTCCGAAATAAACGGCATATTATAGTCTTTAAATGTGGAAAGCAGAAAAAATATAAAGATGAAATTTATGCACCATATGGAGCCTGACATAACGGAAAATTTTGCATCATTATGACGTCGTTTAAGTAAAAATGTTTTCATTTTAATTTTTGCAAATGTTGTGTAGAATTAAAAAATATATATAAATCGTTGCTTTGAAATACTAAGTAACTTATCACAATAATAATTTTTATATGGATTTAAACTTTAAAGTCCTTAAAAAGTAATTTGTTGGAAACATTGAAAACGGTGTAGTAGTAATAGAGTCGCATTTGTATATATTGGTGTGTTGTAGCGCTTGTTACACGCGTATGCACATTTCCTTAAACGCCACCCTATAATTACATTGTCGTAGTGTTTCTGTTGTGTATATTATTTTTTTACAATAACGAAAAGGGGGTAAAAGTAAAATGCCAATATAGTGGTGGATTTATCGTTTATTTTCTTTTATCTCCCGGTCCCCTAAGGTCTGATAATTATTTTAGAAAATATTCACTTTTGCTATTAGTTTATTACTACAACTACTACTTGTTGTATTAAATTTAAAATAAAATATTTTTTTCCATACTAAAATAAAAAACCTTAGCCAAGAAAACAAAATGACATTATTTGAAAATATTTTGAAATTTTCTTCAACTGTAAAAGAAAAGCAAACAAATTAACATTAAAAAAAGAAACTCAAAAATTAAAATAAAAACAACTAATAACAATTGAATAAATGAATTTGGAAATTTTTAAAACATAAAATCAATACTTAAAAAAGAAAAAAATACTCGAAAAATGAACAAAGTTTTACCCTGGGAGCATTTTGAAAATCTTTATAAAGTAATTTATTTACAATTAAAACTTATGTATTATTAACAAATATTAATTTGTTTGTTTTTTTTACAGGAACTAATAGGTCAAAATAGCAACGATAGTTCTAGCGGTGGGGGCCACAGTGGTTTAGGTTCTGGCCCACCTGGTACACCAAATCCTCAGCAAGTTATGCGTCCCACACCATCACCCACAGGTTCTTCGGGTTCACGTTCTATGTCTCCAGCAGTGGGTAAGTTTTACGATTTTTGTATAGTTGTTGAAATAAATTATTTAAATTTTTTCAATCATCATCTTAGCGCAAAACCATCCTATATCAAGACCTTCTAGTAATCAGTCAAGTAGTGGTCCCATGCAGCAACCCGGAGGTGGTCCTTCTGGCCCTCCACCCCAACAAACATCGCAACAACAACAATCTCAACAAGGACCGGGAGTGCCAAACTCGTCCTCTTCGGCGAGTAATTCACCTCAACAGCAGCAGGGACCGCCAAGCGGTGCAGCAAGTGGCCCACCAGGTTCTCAGCAGCAGCCACCGCCGCCACTAAATCAAAATGTTAATAATCTGCCCTCTCAATCATTGGCACCTCAGGGTCCTGGTGCAGGTCCTGGAGCTTATCCATTACCTCCTCATATGCATGGCAGCTATAAGATGGGGGGCCAAAGTCCGGGTCCTCAAGGTATGATTTCTGGTTATCCGCCACCACCACCTCAACCAGCTCAACAATACTCTCAAGGTAGCTATCCACCAAGACCGCAATATCCGCCTGGTGGTTATGCTCCCACGCCTCCACCTAGCCAAGCATCTGGTGCTAATAGTATGCCGCCGGGTAGTGGACCTCAGCAGTATCCAGGCGGGCGGCCCATGCCAAACCATAGTGGTCCTGGTCAATATCCACCTTATCAAAACTGGATACCACCGTCGCAACAACAAGGTGGACCTGTGGGTCCCCCACCCGGTGCTCCTGGTGCTGCGTTGATGGGCAATCATGTTCAGGGCAAAGGAACTCCACCTCCACCCCAAGGCAGTGGCTCTCCACGACCGCTTAACTATTTAAAACAACATTTGCAACACAAAGGCGGTTACCCTGGTGGACCAGGTGGGCCTCCACACGGCTATGGGAATGGGCCCGGTATGCATCCTGGTATGCCCATGGGACCGCCTCATCACATGGGTCCTCCACACGGTCCTACTACGATGGGTCCACCACCCTCAACACCACCACAATCAATGTTGGTTGGTGCTGGTAGCGAAGGTGGCAGTAGTGCCAGCGGTGGCCCTCCTCCACCTGACCATATATCACAGGACAATGGCTTAAGTTCGAGTTCATCGAGTTCGGCTCCAGGTGGACCAGCACATCCAGTCACATCGGTAGTCACTACGGGGCCTGATGGTGCTCCCATGGATGAAGTCAGTCAACAAAGTACAATTTCAAATGCATCAGCAGGTAAGTTAATTACAAATTAATGTCTGAGTAAATTTTGATATATGAGTCAAAATTCGGGTAAAAAGCATGCAATTCGTGCTATTCACTTCACTATAACCCTTAACTTATAAAACTTTTTTAATTAAAATGATAAACAAATATACATTCTCCGTGGAAGGATCCCACTTGATATAATCTTATTTGATATAATCTCTGTCAGTGTAAAATATTTAAAAATTTCAATATGTCGTCTATAAACTCAAAAAATATGTAAATTTTTATAAATATTTATAAAACCTTTTAGCTTCTGCCGAAGATCCCCAATGTACTACACCAAAATCGCGAAAAAATGATCCTTATGGTCAAAGTCATTTAGCGCCACCAAGTACTTCGCCTGGTGGTATAGGAACTGCACCACATCCAGGGCATCCTGGGGAAGATTATGAAATGAATTCACCACCCAATTGGGCCAGAACACCAGCCAGCCCGGTAAGTTTAATTCAATTTTCAAAAGTACCACTATGTTATATGTTTTTATTTTGTTCATAGGGTTTCAATAGTCATGTTCCTCCACAAGACACTTTTCGTACAACGGCGACACCAGTATCGGCTGTTGTCTCAGCTTCTGCCAAGAAATCTGACAGTCTTTGCAAACTTTATGAAATGGATGATAATCCCGATCGCCGTGGTTGGCTTGATAAATTACGAGCATTTATGGATGAGAGACGAACCCCTATAACAACCTGTCCAACCATCTCGAAACAACCGCTCGATCTTTATCGTTTATATTTGTACGTTAAAGAACGAGGCGGATTCGTCGAGGTATGCAAGGTGCCGTAGCAAATTTCCTTTTACTAACTTCTTTTTAGATTTACTAGCAAACCCAACAACCAAAAAACGTATTCACCAACCAAATTATCCAACCAAACAAAAACCAAAAAAGAACAAATTCCATACAAAAGAAAAGCAAAATATATGTAGAAAATCCAAAAGCATAACCTTACAAATTTTGCATCTTTAAGTACAAAATTTTTAATCATTTATTTATCAGCATGTTTTTTTCTGTTCTCACCATCGTAAATATTGTTGATTTTTTTTAAATTAGTTGATGGATGAACTTTTAATTTGGATTTTTTATTTATATTTTCTTTTTCCTCTAACGTTTGTATAAAATATACTTTGGATCCATACTTCAGTCTTCATTTTCACTATTCCTGTAGTTACTATTTTCAAATTCCATTTGCATTATTTTTCTTATTATTTTTAGTTATTATTATAAAGCATTTTTTATAGATCGTGAGTAGTATTTTATAGATTTACTGCACGTGAGTTGTTGCTTTGATAAGGAACATGATGCTTTATTAAAATTCAACTATGCAATTTATTAATTGCGAGTTGAAATCAAACTAAATTGAATAATAATATTGGCTATACAAAAGAATTCTCACTGACAGTTGTTAAACATTGTTATGGACGAGAAATAAATGTTCCATTGGTGAGCTTAGACATTTGTCAACAATATTCAGTACACAGCGTATAGTCTTTTTATTGAGGTTGTACACGCAACGAGTTGTACGTTTGAAGAGAGCAATCATCGAAAAATATCCAGAACACAAAGTTACAATTTTTCACCATAACAATGCTCTCCAGGTAGCTAACTCCTGAACAAATAAAATACTATTTGAAAAAAAAATGGATGAAAAGTTTTGACCTGAATTCCACTTGTTACTATTGATGCTTCACAATAATCGGTATCTAAAATTCGTTTGATACCTTACTGGTCTTAAAAGATAAGCAAAATTGATTGACAAGATAAATAATAGTTTATGTCGTTTAAAGTTCTCTTTTAAACGACATGTTTCAAAATCTGTATATTCAATTTTATTACATGCAAGAATATATCACAAGCGGCCTCTTGTAGATTATGCATAGCTTTATCAGCTTTTGATTATAGCACCTCTTTATACACCAGAAGCTCTACAATACAATAATAGAAGATGTTAATACTGGTGCCTTCTCGAAAGGAGTAACTTTTCTGCAGAATGCTGAAGAAATATAGACTTTGTTAGAAACTTATTTTTGTACATTTTAAGTCATCCCTCCATACTCACGATGGCTGTCAAGTTTATTTCACACACTAATTAAAAGTAATACAAAGTGACCATTTTACACACATAGAAAGTTAGAAAGAACTTGATTATAGAACGTTAACTTTCAATTTGGTTAATAAATAAGAAGACATTAAAGAGAGAAACATATTTATAAAACATTTGAAAGTTCTTTAATTTTTCTTTTATATACATAAGTATGTATGTACATACTATCTATATTCATGTTTGTACATGCATTGAATGTAGTTTTAGTGCATTTCATCAATGATTCAATGCACATTATTCAATCATTGTTTGCTTGTGTATTGATGTATGTATGTTTGTTTAATATGAATTTTCATTTATATTTTTGTACTTACCGGCTAATAGATATATTTGGAAAAAACTAATTTTTATTTAATTTTCTTTATGTTTAACCTAAAGGTTACAAAAAGTAAAACGTGGAAAGATATTGCTGGTCTATTGGGTATTGGTGCCAGCAGCAGTGCTGCGTATACATTGCGCAAACACTATACTAAAAATCTATTAGCATTTGAGTGTCATTTTGATCGCGGTGATATCGATCCATTGCCTATTATACAACAAGTAGAGGCTGGTACAAAGAAAAAATCAACCAAAGCAGCTTCAGTACCATCTCCAGGTAAATTATTGCGTTTTTATGAAGTTTAAATGTGCTCAATGATGTATATAAAAAACCAGTTGTAAATATTTTAGCTGGCTCATCAAACTCTCAAGATTCATTCCCAGCCCCGGGTGGGGCAGTTAATACATCCATGGATGGATATCCTCAATATCCAGGTAGTTATCCTGGTGGCCCGGGTCCCCAGCCAGATTATGGTGCGGCAGGGCAAATGTCGCGGCCCCCATCACAAAGTAATGCGCAAAGTCCACATCCAGGTAAACAAAAATATACTTGTTTGTTTTAAAACGCTTTTTTTATTGTTTTTTAATTGCTAAACAAAAATATAAACATCGCATATCATCACTTTATTGTTAACATTGATTTTGTTTTCCAATTTGTATAAATACACCAAACATCACGCTACCAATCAATCAATAATCCATCAAACCATAATTTTTCGTTATTCATTTACACAAACAACCAAATACAACTTCATCTGATTTTGAAATGTTGAAAATTTTGATGGCGCTAATAATGAAGGTACTAATAATCCACCATCAACTCCACCAGGAGGTGGTGCAGGTGGTAGCGATAATATAAGTGTTAATAATCCATTTGATGAGCCTGTGGGCAGTGGAGGTATTGCACCACCTTCTAATACAACTGGTGGTAGTGTGGCAACTGTACCACCAGCGCCTGCTAGTGCACCACAGTCCCACCCATCGCATCCTCCGAATATAAGACCACCATATCCCCCTGGTGGACAATATCCGCCTCCGGTGTCTCGTACACCAGGTACATTTAACAACACATGAATCCTTAACCCTCTTCTCTCTGTCTCTTGCTATTTCTGTCTCTTGCTACTCATTTATCATACTGTCGTTATGTGCAATGCTGCCAGAAGCGTTAAAAATATGATAATCGATTATTTTTTTGTACTATTTTGAAGAAATTTTGCAAATAGTAAAAAACACGAAATATATGTGAATGTATTGTACTTATTTCAAAGAGTTTAATTATTTATTTTTAACATAATTTAAATATTCTTCTATTTGTTAAACATGTAATAAGATTTTAAGTTATTTTCCCAACTTGAAGTAACGAATACGCAGATAATTTTTTGGTGGGGAAATGTTTTCAATTGCAACAGTTTTGCTTCCAACAAATTCCAGTCAAAAACAAATGGATTTTCTCTTTTTATTGACGCCATTTGAACATTTGACTTGGATTGTATCACACTTCACTCGAGTTTGGGTCCGTTAATAATGAGTGCCGTATCTTTTTATACGATTTAAAAGTATGAGTTTACATACTTTAGTGTTAAGACTAAATATTCTTAAAATGTGAGTAATCGGCTTACAAATGTTTTAATCGAATCTGTTCTATGATTATGAAAATTACTAAACAAACCCGCATTTCCACATTCCTTAGATTCGAAAAAAAACATTCTTGCTTCCGACCGAGGGCCTGTATACCCATAACTCGAATACCAATGGAAATTATCTCTTATAATTTGTATTTCTTTTCTTCTTGTTTGTTGTTACAACTTCGAACCTAAGACCTTACATTAAAATTTCTTCAAATCTGGCAGTTATTGTTGTGTTTGTTTTTTGGCCATTCATCTATCTCTCCTTATGTGAAATTAAAAGAATTTTATTTATTAAATTTTCTTTTGTGCTTGTTTATATTATTTTGAGATTCTAATTTGATAAATTGTGTTCAAATTTAATAAGCTGTTATATACATTACAGGTTCTCCTTATCCTGGACAACCAGGAGCTTACGGACAATATGCTTCAGGTGAACAATACAATGCCGCAGGTCCTCCGAGCCAATTTGGTCAGCAGCAAGGCCAGTTTCCACCGCAGAATCGTAACATGTACCCTCCCTACGGACCCGAGGGAGAAGCGTGAGTGACTTTTAATCTTTTCAAAACACATTTCACAATTTAGGAAAACAAAATTCACAGCAAATATTTTTCAACTGTATTGTTTTCAGTCAAATACACTCATTTCTATCGTATTACTTTCGTAATACTTGTAAATATGTTAAAAGAAATTTTTTTTTATCATTTAGGCCACCTTCTGGTTCGAATCAATATGGTCCTTATGGTAATCGTCCGTATAGTCAGCCACCTCCAAGTGGCTCTCAAACCCCTACTCCTTCTGGTGCTCCTACAGCAGTTGGCGGCCCACCCCAAAGTGGTCCCCCAGCACCTAGCAGTTCGCCGTACCCTCCACCTGGTGCTCCAAGCCAGCAGGAATATTACAGACCGCCAGATCAGGTATTTAAAACACTGTCACGTATGAAAACAATTTTAATTAAAAGTTTTTGTCATTTAAGGGACCTCAACCACGACGTCATCCAGATTTTGCTAAAGACTCGCAGCCCTACCCAGGATATAATGCAAGACCACAGCTTTATGGTAAATTAGAAAAAAAATAAATGTGGATTGCAATAGATATTAATATTTTACAATTTTAGGAGGTTGGCAAGGTGGTTCAAATCAATATCGTAATCAATATCCTTCCTCTCCTTCCCCTCAAGCATGGGGCGGGGCTCCACCACGAACACCAGCCCCACAGGCAGGTTCATTGGGTCCACCAGGACAACAACAGCCACCAGGTGCTGGTGCAACACAGTGGGATCAACACCGTTATCCACCGCAACAACAACAGCAGCCTCCACCTCCACAACAACAACAGCAGCAGCAACAACCACCCTATCAACAACAGCAAGGACACCAGCAGCCTACACCACCACAGTGGGCGCAGATGGGTGGGACCAGCACTGGTACACCTGGAGCACCACCGAGTGGAGCGCCAGGATCTCCTTTAAGGCCTCCTAGTGCTGGCCAACAACAACAACAGCAACGTATGCCAACTAGTGGTACCAGTAGTGCCACAAATGTTGGGGTAGGGACTGGGGTTGGACCCCAACAATCCGGTCCACCAGGAGCACCTCCCAACACCTGTACTGCTGTTACTGGAGGTAATGTTCAAATGCCGCCGGGTAGCATGGGCAAACCCCCCTTCTCGATGCCTCCACCACAAGCTGGCGGTGGTGCTAACGTTGCTGCGCCTTCAGGAAGCTCGCAAGGTCCTACTGGTGCTGGAATTATGCCTCCTGGTGTAATGGGCACTCAACAAAAGTCTCTGGGTGGTCCTAGTGTTGTGGCGGGCAGTGTACCAACACAACCTCAACAACCGCAGCAGCCACCACAAACTTTCGCTCCACCTGCTGCTCAACTTATAAAAAAGGAAATAGTTTTCCCACCAGATAGTGTGGAGGCTACCACACCTGTATTATACAAACGTAAACGCTTAAATAAGGCTGATGCTTGTCCCGTCGATCCTTGGCGTTTATTTATGGCCATGCGATCGGGACTCCTAACCGAATGTACTTGGGCTTTAGACGTCCTAAATGTCCTGCTGTTTGATGATTCCACAGTACAATATTTTGGCTTGGCACATTTGCCTGGCTTATTGACACTTCTGCTGGAGCATTTTCAAAGGAATCTCGCTGATATGTTCCACGAGGAAGAGAATAATGAGAAACATTTAACAAATCGTGCTGTAACTGCTAAAAAACTCGCCAACAAACGCAATATTCTGCACGGTAGCATACGTAAGCGAGCTTGTGAGAATCTTAAACAAGAAGAATTAAGCAAACAAACCAGATTGCAAGACAATACCTCATCATCCGATTATGAGAAGGAAAATGAGAGATTCGTTGCTGAAGATGGTGGAATAGAGCATGATTGCTCTGATGAAGATGAAGGCATCGATTTGGGACAGGTAAAACTTCAACCCAATCCTGATGAACGTGTGATATTACTGGCCCATACACCCAACTATACAATGATGTCACGCAAAGGATTGCCCGTACGATTACAGCCTGCCGAACAAGATATTTTTATTACCGATGGTCTTAAGTCATGGGACTCGGAGATATGTGGTAACTATGAGGAGACAGCTCCGGTGGGTAGCAATGCCTGGACTTATGGGTTTACTGAGCCAGATATAAATGCGGGTATTATTGATGTGTTCAAGTCAGAATTTGTAGACATTCCATTTGCCCGTTTTATTAGAGGCAGCCAGCGTAACGGCATTATCAGTGCCAAAACAAAAACTAAAGATATCATTAAACAGACAAAAGTGGAACCCGACGATCCAGCGGAGTCAAGTAGTAATAACGGCGTATTTTTGAAGCATTTGAAGTATGAGAGCAAAGAAAGTGATAAAGATATTGACACCCCTGTTACAGAGCAAGACGAGGATGAAGCGGAAGCTAGACTGCAACAAAACACTTTTAACAAGAAACGTAGGCTTTTTAATAATTCCGTTTTGAATAGCAACTCTAACGCAAGCCTCACCAGCAGTAATAGTGAAGCTGCTGTTGATGCACAAAATTTAGAACCTAGTGAAGCCAAGAAAACAAAGCTAAATGAACAAGAAAAAACAGCGTCTTTAACGATAAATGAAATAAAACGTGAAGATGACAGTGAACTATCAGCAACTGCAGCTCCTTCAGATAGTGATTGTCGAGAGGTAGACATGGATTTAGAAACAATAACTACCAAAGACACAACTACGTCAAGACAATTCGATCCCAAGTCAACCATACGAGATCCAGCTTTAGTGTTGCAACGCCGTCGTTCCTCCTCTTCGCTTGAAGATGAATGCTACACCCGCGATGAATCCAGTTTATATTTGGTGAATGAAAGTCAAGACTCATTGGCTCGTCGTTGCATCTGCATTTCAAATATATTTCGCAACTTGAGCTTCGTCCCAGGCAACGAATCGGTTCTAGCAAAATCTTGCAGATTTTTGGCAGTGCTTGGACGGTTGCTGCTGCTTAATCACGAACATTTGCTCAGAACGCCTAAGAATCGTAACTACGATAGAGGCACCGAGGAAGACACTGATTTCACAGACTCTTGCAGTTCGCTACAAGGAGAACGTGAATGGTGGTGGGAGTATTTGATCAGTATACGTGAAAATATGCTTGTAATAATGGCCAACATTGCTGGTCACTTGGATCTATCGCGCTACGAAGAACTGATAGCCAGACCATTAATCGATGGACTACTACATTGGGCCGTGTGTCCAAGTGCCCACGGCCAAGATCCATTTCCCTCCTGTGGTCCTGCTTCCTCGCTCTCACCCCAAAGACTGGCTTTGGAGGCCCTCTGCAAACTGTGTGTCACCGACAACAACGTCGATTTGGTTATTGCCACACCACCCCACTCCAGATTAGAAAAACTGTGCGCTGTACTAACACGTCATTTGTGTCGAAACGAAGATCAGGTCCTGAGAGAGTTTTCTGTTAATCTCTTGCATTATTTAGCGGCCGCCGATAGTGCTATGGCTCGAACGGTAGCCTTACAGTCGCCTTGCATCTCCTATTTGGTTGCCTTTATTGAACAAGCAGAACAAACAGCTTTGGGGGTGGCCAATCAACATGGCATCAACTATTTGCGCGAAAATCCTGACTCAATGGGTACAAGCTTAGACATGTTAAGAAGAGCTGCCGGCACTCTACTACATTTAGCCAAACACCCCGACAACCGATCTCTATTCATGCAACAAGAACAACGTCTTTTGGGACTAGTTATGTCACACATATTGGATCAACAGGTGGCTTTAATAATTTCACGAGTACTATTCCAAGTATCGCGTGGACCAGGAACCAGCGCCAATTCGCTCGAATACAGACTGCAACAGAAGCAGTTGCAGCAAAAATTGCTAGAGACAGCAAACGAAAAGAAAACACAGGGATTACTTTTAGCCTCGTCTTCATCAATGGTATCAGTATCGTCAACAGCAGTGCAGTCGGTAATGGCAGGCAAAGAGTCAAATAACTCCAGTATGGAAATAAGAATAGAATCGGTGAAATCGGAGGCACATGAGACGACATCAATGTCTAGTAATGAAGCTGCCAACAATACAAGTGGTGCAGAAAGTTCTGCTGGTGCTGTGTCTACGGAAACACCTGCGGGCAAGCTTTCATCTTCCTCTATAATTATGTCTGCTGATGAAAATAGTAATAGCAGTTCGCAGATAACACCTTCGGCTGCCTTCAACGACGTCAGCAACAGTAGTACAAATAGCAATAGTTGTGGTACTGCAGCCAGTTCTCACAGTAGTCTTAGTCAAAATAGTATGAATAGTTCCATCGGTGGCTGTAGTAATAACAGCAGTTCCAATGCCGTAGGGGCTCTACACCATCTGCACGGCAATGCAAGTAGTAACATGGCAACAATAGCTACTATGGCTACAGCTGGATCAGCAACAACCACGACAGAACGTTTAAAAAGTAATATTTTAAGTTCAAACAACAATTCGTCATTGGCCAGCAATAGTAACACTAACAGTAATATTGGTACAAGCAGTAGTAATAGTGGTAGTAATAGTCTACAATTAAACAATAGTAATTCAACGACCAGCTCCTTATCTAATCAACAACAGATAACGGCGCCTCCGCCGCCACCAGCCACGGCGACTGCGCCATCACAAGCTCCAACTGCAAATACCTCGACAACAGCAGCTGTTGCGTAGTACACAATGTTACAAGCTGCTGAAAATACTGCAGTTACGACAACAATGTTTGATTATCATCAACAGCAGCAGCATCCATTACAACACCATCACCAGCAACAGCATCAAACACACCAGCATCTTACGCAACATACTCACATGTGGTCACAACCTTTACCGCCACCACCCATAAATGTTAGCACACCAACTAATACAACAAGTCTAATGGAAATGCATTTTAATAGCAATAACCAGGATGAAGCACAGCCAACATTTCATCCCCAACCCTCTCAACAGCAGCCACATTTTATGAATACTACACAAAGATCAATAATGCCAATAGCGCAAAAACAGCAGCAACATTCGTATAACAGTCAACCTCAACACCATCATCTTCAGCTTCAACATCTGCCTATTCACCATCAACCGCAGCCTCATTCTCAGCCACAATCGCTATCACAACAGTCTCCGCCACCTTTACCAATACAACAACATGACTCAAGAGATCAGGTTAAATTTTAATTTTTTTAATCCAATTAATATTCTTTCGCTTAGTTTATAAAGATATTTTGGCTTTTTTCATATTTTCGTTTTTGTCATTTTATTAAGAAAGTTTGAATATTTCAAACAATAGGTTTTTGCACATTTTTATTATTTTATTTTGTTTTATAATAAATTGATATTTTTGCTTATCAACGTTTGAATAAAATAATAAAAACAAAATTGAACAAAGAGAAAAATAAGACATCATAAAAAACTAAATTACATAATAGCAAACAAATTTTGTAAGGGAAATGTTGCCGTTCATTTATAAATGTTTATATACATTTGTCTAATGCACAAGTATGTACATACATGTTCATATATTACTTTGCATACTAATCAATATGTGAAACATGACATTAATTATGGCACGAAAAAACCTATAATCTTATCAGTCTCGAAACAAGGCTCTGTTAAGAACTTTTAGACATAACTTGAAAGCTGCAATACCATCATGTTTTTTGTTAGAATGAGTTTCAAGGATGTAATTTGATTTTCAAGAATAATTTAAAGTACAGAATTTGGAAAGGTGATAAACGTTTAGATCAACAATTTTTTGATATTAATGTTAATACTGTAAATATTAATATTAATTATTCTTAAATGGCAGACACACTTAAACGGTTTATATAAGAAACATGTATCCAGTTTTTTTATACCAGCAACCGGAAAGTAAAATACCACCATTAAGTGCAAAGAGACTGTAAACTTTTTTCAAGTATCTAAGTACTTAGTTTGCTAATTTTGAAGATTCGTTGGAAGGTGTATGACTGATTGTGGCAAGTGTAAGCAATACTAGTTAGGAAGAGTACAAATATGTAGGTATTTAGAAATGAACCGGGTAATACTTATGAAAATAAATTGGAAAATAGTAATGCTTGCAAAATTTTGCGTATAAAATATCAAGGTGACATTATTGAACTATTGACGTGAAACTAATTAATTCTATGGTACTTCAAAAGCTTGTGTATTGACTTCGTGCTACCTAACTTTCACTCATTCACGGTTTCTGCACTTATTTTTCCATTTCGCTTTATAACTTGGCATCCGCCTTATTACAAATATCTTTACGACAACAATGGAAACGAAGTTTTGTGAAACTATTTGCCTTTTATGGCCAATAGGATATGGCGAACATATTTGTCATTTATACCCTATTTTTATAGTGAATTCACATGTTTGCCGCGACTTTTCGTGTTTTCATTAGGTTATGTTTCTTAGGTAAATTAAATAGCCATGATTCACAATTTTCAAGCAAAAAACAAGCAGGAACTTGATCAATTCACATTTATCCAAGCGTTTTTGAAGAAAGGAAAACAATTTAAGTTCATCATAATTAATCAAAAGGCAAATAAATTAAAGAAGGGAAATAAAGAAGTTCGTGTAAAGGGATGTTTAATAGTGACCTACATTTTTCCTTTTTGCTTCTTAAAAAACTTCACAAATTCTACTCATGAAAACAACAGCTTATATTAATTACCATAACTTCGTTACCAAATCAGAAATCACTGACGGCAAAACCTCAATTCGTGGGACGAATATTATATAGTCAGTTCTTTAATAGGGACTTTAAAAATGTTGCCTTTTTAAGGTGACATTTTCATTAAGACGTTATTCATGTGTTTGGCTTGTTTTTTCAGGTTCCATAAGGCCCAACAAGTTTAAATGTAAATAAATTGTTTGCAGTTTGAAGTTCCTTAGTGAAAAGTTTTGTGCAAAATATATACGTAAATGATAACTAAAACTTGCCATCTGCAACCACAGCCTGTTTGCAAATCAAATTTTTAAGTATTTCGTTTTGACTCTCTTAAAGCAATTGTTCATAGATTTGTTTGTCAACATTTTCCTTTAAAAATTCTGCTTTAAATCTTGTTATTTTAAGTCATTTGCCTTTTAAGGTGAAAAAATCTGAACGCTTTTCTATTTTATTAAATTTTATTTATATATCACTTTCACTTGTAAATACTAAGATAGAAAGAAACTTTAATAGCGAACAAATTCTACGGCATAAAGAATAATATTTGGAGTATGTACTACTAATAATGCAACGAATTTATTTCCAAGTTGCTGCATCATAAATTATATTTATTTAAAAAAAATATACGATTACCTATATAAATTCGACAAGTACACAACACATACAACAACACGATACACAATAGGAATTCAATTTTTTTTTTTCTTCAAAATTAAACAATTTAAATTTTATACATACATAGATATTATTACTTTAAAAGAATAAACAATATAGGCAAGCTATAAGGAAATTAATTATAATACCGGATAAAAGGAATATAAACATTAAAACTAGATGGAAGATTTTAAAGAAACCATACAAATATTTAATAAATAAAAAAGAAGGTTTAAATACTTAAATTGCACATAAATACATTAAACAAATAAACTTTGTATAGAGATTTTTCCCTTAGACGTAAAAATAAATGGAAGTAAATGTAAAGATTTATAATTGAAATACTGAATAAACAAACATTATAAATATATATTTAATATAAGAAAGAGAAACGAGAAATAAACATACGCGCAACTTGCAAGATATTCCTAATAAATAAAAGTAAAAAATAAAATAAAAACAAATACATAAAATGCTTTTTCTGTTGGACTTAAATACAAATCCTTTAATTATATTAATAAATCAAATATAGTTGAAGGTATTAATAAAAAAAAAACAATTATACAAATATACGCAAAAAAAAGAAAAAAATAATTGCAAAAATTAAACAAAAAGAATTTGTAGATTATGGTCATTATTATTAATTAATTAATTAAAACAAATCAATATATAAATATTATTATAATTATTTTTATTATTATAGTTATTAATAAATGTGTCTGCACGTGTATAAACAATTAGTTTTATAAATATATATATATATATATATATATATATATATATATACACATATATAGAAAGTAATAAAAATTGTCTTTTTTTTAAACTTATTTTTCAATTAACTGCAGTATTTATTCCCTACATAATTTCTTAATTAAAACAAAAAGAAAAATAATAAAACAATATGATTTAATTTTAAGAAGGCTTTGAAAAAGGAATAAAAAAACTTATATTAAAAATAAAAAGAATGAACAGACCTTAAATGTTAAAAATATGAATAATAAACTAACCATTTTTTATATACATTTATTTTTTTATTATTGTATAATTATTGTTTTATTTTTAATGTTTAAATTTCTTTTTATATAAATATTTTAAATGTCTAAAATATCATATATACATAAACTTGAAAAGGTTATAAACACAAAACGAACATCTCTCTCCTTTAAAATCAACCACACTCAAACTTTATATTGAGAACAAATATTAATTGTTTAAAAAAAATATAAAACAATTAAACGAAATTGTTAAAAGTAAAATAATTAAACTATTTATAAACAAAATATTTAGCTTATAATAATTTAACGTAAGTAAAAATTTCTTTGACGTAAATAAAGCAAAACTCATACATTAAAATCCCCCAGAAATCACATAAAAACTCCCAGATGAAAAAATCCTTTAAAACACTTAAAATTTATAAAGTAAATAAAAAATTAAGTAATTACAACAAAATAATCTTTAAACGATTGCTTAGTTTTAAATAAAAATATATAAAATTATATATTGCTATATATAACAAAAAGAGAAAAAAAGGAAGAAAAAAAATAAATATGAAAATCCCAAAAAGGAAATTTAATATTATTCTTAGCTATAAATATTAATTCGTCATAAATACAAAGAGTACACTACACACTAAAACAAATTATCCTCGCCTCCCCTCTGTCTCAATCTCTAACAACATTTCTCTTCATCACTACTAACACCATCAACCAATCACTTTCTCACTTCCTCTCTCTTCCCCTCAAAATTTGATACATTTATTGATATTGTATAAAAAAATAACACAAATCAACCACAAAAAAAGAATAATGAAAAGAAAAGCAAAAGAAAACAAATAATAATTGTAGTTTTAACTTTATATTAAAAAAAAAACAAAAATACTAATAAAAATTTAAAAAAAAATCGGCTTTCTACTGCAGGTCACTATAGCGAACGTAAAAGAAAATCCATTTTGGAGCGGCTCCCTACAGACCTTGTCCTGCCACAGTCCACCTTTGTATGTGTAATGTAAGCTGGAAAATATTTTTGTGTGGGGGATTTTCGTGGGGGCGTGTGTTTGGTCTTTTCAAACAATTATAAAGTATTTATAGTTCCTTAGTTATTCGATTCAAAGACAAACATGAAAGGCATCTGTGTACTTTGGCTGGAAACAAAAAATTTTCCCAGCATGTGCTCGAGGAGGCAACGATTTGAAAAGAAAATCATTAATACATTCACTCGCACTCGCAGTAAAAATTTTTCG
This sequence comes from Phania funesta, assembly GCA_963932375.1. Lineage (NCBI taxonomy): Eukaryota > Metazoa > Arthropoda > Insecta > Diptera > Tachinidae > Phania > Phania funesta. The sequence goes on along the minus strand of OZ010652.1, from coordinate 93,103,299 downwards.
ATTTTACATAATGGTACATTCGGCATTCCGAGTGGAATGAAGGTGTGTGAAATTGTAAAAATACTCGGATTTGAATAATTCGAAAATTTCCTTTTCTGCATGCCACCACATATTTCCCCTTTTAAAATTTACTGAAGAAAAATCTCTTAAATTTGAATACAAAATCGTCATTTTAACATTTAATAATGTCTGAAATGAAGAAACATTATGTAATTCGATTCGAAAAACAAAACCTTTCGAAATGAATTTTCGATTCGAAAGTAAAATCGTATTATCTAATTCGTTGAAATGTACCAAAGAGTTGTATATACTTATATGTATGTATATAAGTAAAAGGGTGAAAAGTAGTGATACCAAGTGTTTTACAATTGTGAAATTAAAATATACGAGTAATTTTATTATGCTTTTGGTGTTTACAAATTTGCACATAATGCTAATATATTTATACATATTTCAAAGAATTTAAGGAGTTTTCCTTTTGCTTAATTCAGTAACTAAAGGAGACATTTTTCAAAAACATTCAGGAAATTCTATATTAACACTTAAAACTACTTAACTACTAATCCAAAGCTGAGGCTAGCTCAGCGTAATGCTCATATTCCGAAAAGGTAAATAATAATTTTAACCCTTTAACTGTTTATGTCGAGCATACTCGTCAGAGCGAAATGAAAATTTTTGGCATAATGCCGAGTATACTCGTCGTGAAGATAAAAAAGTCGCATTCGTATTTTTATTAAACGAATCAACTATAATTTTTTTTCCCCCTAAAAATAGGCAAATAAAGATCTTTAAAAAAATGTACATTTTAAAATATTCGTTAATCTGGCAACCTTATTGATTTTAGTTCTCAGAGTATACTCGTCTTTGCTGGAAAATTTAAGCAGGCAGAAAAAGTTAAAGGGTTAAAAATTTAAGAATATTTCATATACTTATACACACTTGCATCCGTATACATATTGTTACGATGATAACTGCGGACAAGTATTCTTGCCTGTAAGAATTGTGAAATTAAATGAATACTTGTGGCACTTATTGCACAGAAAGTTCCAGAAATAAAGAGTGCGACATGATTTGGAATACACTGTACAGACAGCGCTGTAACAACAACAAAACACAATACGCTCAGACAAGTTTCCAGGGAAACATACATAACAATAACGATATAGCATCAATACGTAAAGACGAATTCCAGGAATTGAGTAGTATGAATTAACACAAACAAGATCATAAGAAACAAAGTAAACTGTAGTTACAAAAACAAATATCATAATGATAAAAAAAACATCAGAAAATGGACCTGTTCGTAAATGCAGCTCTGCGCTGCATATTATGCGCAGTGGCAACACTGCAAATGTAACACGGTCGAAAATGCAACACAGCAGTTTATTAGGCGCAAACGACTGCAAATACTAATCAAAAAAATGGCTGATGCAACGGAAAAGTAAGTACTTCAACTTTTATGTGGAAATGGTCAAAAAATATGTCTTCTTTTATAACTCTCCAATAATCTAAAACCTTTGGAATACGCCTTTTAGTTTTATAAATAAAATTTTTTAATAACAACTTCCTTTGTTTACTCTTAAAATTGTTTCTTTTGTAAACACTACATAATCGCACATCACTTGATTTATCATCTAACTCACAAATTAAATTTATTATTAATTTTTCTATTCTTAACTTATGTCGCTCGTAAATGCAAACAAACAAATGTGCAAATAAAAACATCATGCACAGCTGATTAGCAAAATCATCGCATAACAATCAAGATGTTTATCGCTAAAGAGGTATCTACAGGATCCTTGCGTATTCTACAAGTTTCTGGAAACTAGGTGACTACTATGAAAAGACTTGGATGATCGAGCCTACAATCAGTATCGAGTAAAGCGTTCAAGTGTGAACAGCGATTATAAAGAAGTAACCGTGATTACTTTAAACGGTGTTGAAGTAAATAAAGTAACAGTGTGTAAAAATAAAGTTCTGACATGTATATTATTAAAATAATCTTTATAATTAAAAGAACCTGCGAATAAATAAACACTTTTTAAAAAGATTTAAACGTAACAGTATATACAGTTATTTTTTCAAAGATCCTAGTAATGTTATGAAAAAAAAATTAATAGTTTATCTATATTTTGTTAGGAATTTTTATTTACGTATTATACAGATTAATACAAATTTTAGCCTGGTCATGAATTTAGGACAAAATAAAAAAGTTAATTCATTAGAATAAAGACCAGGGGCCAAATCACCGCATTCGATATCGACTACCGTTCGTATATAATAAAATTTTCGATAGTATATTTTTTTTGGATCACGGCATTCTATCGTAATTTAAATGCCTACTATATTTTACATTCCTGTAAACATATGAGAAACGAAAAAGAAAACCAAAAATAAACTAAGTTGTGAAGAAGTGTTAAATTAATCAAATAAATTAATATTAAAATGGATTTAAGTGTTTTTTTTTGTGTTCCTCATCTTCGGAATCAGAGGATGAACCGAATATTGCTGAAATAGAAGAAACATTCACCAACTTGAAACGTCCTTAATTAGAGGGCCCCACGCATTTAGTTTACTTGTCAATTCTCGCCATAAATTTTGAGACTTTTTTGCCTGAGCACAGTTTTGAAGCTTATTTTTGGACAAGTCGGGATGTGCCAGCATAAATTGCGCCAATACCTCTTTTTCTTCCCATTTACTTTATTTGAATTTGTTCTGGCTTTTTCCTTACTTATTTGTTTGACATTATTTTTTGCACTGGTTACTGAACAATATTTTCCTTGATAATCGATTTCCCTAAAAACAATTAAAATTATATTATATTGAAATTAAAAAATTATCAAAAAAATACTCACATTTTTAATTGCTTCTTGCTTTTGTTTCTTTTCTTTGTTTCGCACCACAAAATGACTGTTTGTTTATTTTCGATAGAAAATTACCAATCGAGTGCAACTTTGAGTAAATACGTTTCGATAACGTGTACCGTGATCCACGTTAACCACATTTCGATGATAAAGTACTCGATATCGAATGCGGTGATTTGGCCCCAGCTTTCAATTAATGCCATACACCGTGTAGTGGGTAATATGTTAAACTTTGTTAATTGATAAAAATTGTATAATTATCTATTCATTGATATTAAAATTATGTTTTGATAAGTTATGAAAAAATTGAAATAATAGAACAACATAGAAATTTAATCAAGTCACTACATAAATATTATTATTGCCTGTGCAGCAGAATCAGCAAAATAAGTGATTACGAGGGCTACACCTGGCGATCCTGCCAATGATTTGCAAATAAATAAAGCAAACCTACATAAATAAAAAAAAACTTATTCTGTGGTTTATATATATGAAGATGTGTATCTGCAAATATATGGGTACATTAATAATTCAGCTTTTATACCAAACTAAGACTAAAAATCAAGGCAATAAAGGTCAGTTGGCTGTAGGAATGGTCAAGAAGCAACCAAAATTGAGATAAGGATAAGACGGAGACTATGATATTTCACATACATATGTATCTGTAGATTATAATCAGACAGCGATTCTCATCAATAAGGAAATTCAAAATCAATATCCAGGTATTTATAAATATCATATTTATATACATACATACATATATCGTTATTACTTTTTTTTAAATCTTATTTGTTTCAATATTACCGGTGGCAGTTAAAACCGTTAATTTCTTTAATGAATCATTTGTTATTTTTTTATGTCTATTGTGAACTTTATTAACTAGAGATATAATTGTAAACTCCCTCTAATCGGAAAATGATACGTTCGCCTTCTCGCATAAATCATACAATACAGATCCAACCAAATTTGGAAGGGAATATAGAAACAGAAGGTAGTAGTGATGCTGTAGTTTTAGCTCACAATCCAAATTGTCCTACTACATCATCAAATTCAATGTCTCAAAGTAGTTCTGAAGTTGCAACTGTTTCAGTTAAGCTTCCAAAATTTTGGACTAGTTGCCCAGAAGCATGGTTTATCCATGCTGAGATGCAATTCACAACAAAGGGTATAACTCAAAGTAAGACAAAATACGAATATATTGTAACAGCGTTGCCTCAAGAAGTGATAATTACAGTTCTCGATGTCATTAAGAACCCTCCCTTAAATAATTGTTATGAATATTTGAAAAAGACTCTAATTGAAAGACACACCATGAGTGAGAATATAAAGTTAGATAAGTTGTTGTCTAACTCAGAGATTGGTGATCAAAGGCCATCAGAATTTTATCGTTCCTTGACTCGGCTAGCAGGATCTGATTTTAGTACTGATATTCTAAAGAAAATTCGGATCAGAAAGTTACCAAAAAATTTAAGCATCGCACTAACGGGTTCAAATTTGTTTGATATTAATGAACTTATTAAGTTAGCTGACGATTTATGGGAAGTTATGTATAATTCTGAGATAAGTTGTTTAAATCAGTCTTGCACCGATATGATAAAGTCTAATTCTAATCTTGAGAAAATTATAGAAAATCTGACACTTGCAACGACAAAAATAGTTGAAGGTTTTCAAACGCTTTCTTTAGAAGTTGCTACAATGAGAAGGCAAATGGTGATGATCCTTATAAGCCTCGTTTCAATCAATTCAATAGAAGTAGATCAATATTACGAGGCAGATTAAAAAGGCTAAATTGGCTATGCAGATTCCATTATAGGTTTGGAAGTAAAGCCAGGAATTGTGAGCAGCCTTGTTCATATTCCGAACAAAATGGCTGTACAAAAAACTAACTAAATGCATTGTTGAGGCGACAGACAATGGAAATGTAGACTTGGCAACTCGTCGCCTCTTTATTTATGACAAATCAAACAAATTAAAATTCCTTATAGACAGTGGCGATGACATATCTGTGTTACCGTCATCAAGATATAGCATACGCAAGAAATGTTCTGATATAGTGTTAACAGCGGCAAACGGTACTTCCATACGAACTTTTGGTAAAAAGTTGTTAAATATTGATTTAGGGTTACGTCGCGAATTCCCCTTCGTTTTTCTTATCGCTAACATAGGGAAACCAATAATCGGGGCTGACTTCCTTTATAAGTATGGGCTGTTGGTAGATATTCACCCCTATTATGTATGTCGTAGTCACGTCAAATTTATGTCACTTTTTACACATGGCATCACAGATGTCGTTTTTAGTGTGAAATACGACTCTGTCGAAAATCTATTACTAATAACGGTATTATGTATGCAGTTTTTTAATGTGAAATTCGATAAGAAGCGTCGTTGTGTATTTTCAAGTGAAAAAATATTTAAATAGAAAAAACGTGAATAAAAACTTTCGAAAAATGAGTAATATAAAACCGTAAGTGTAATTTATTAGTTTCCATAAAATATATTTTCAAGTTTGTTCATTTATGTTTATATTTGTATGTATTTAAGGATAAAAAAGACAGCACCCAAACAGTTCGAAACACTTGTGGATCTGAAGTGTAAAAATCCTAACGTTGCAAAAGAATATCACAAAAATACTGAAAAGTCATCGGTTAAGGAATAATCGAATGAAATCCGAAATAAACTTAACAGTATTGGACCACCCACTCGAGAAACGCAAGGTTGGATGAAGGTATGGGCCCACATGAAAACTAGTGTTAAAAAGAAACTTATCCATAACAAAACTGAAAGTCGTGCAAGTGGAGGCGGAACTTTTCAACAAAAAACATTGACACCTTTAGAGGAGGCTGTATCAGGTCTACTCCAAATGAATTCAGTAGTAAGCCCAAATGGACCTACTTTCGGTGTTGAAACTGTGTCTGTTAGTTTAGATGAGGATGTTCATAATGATGATTTAAATGATGATAGTGTGGAAAATATAATCATGAACTTTCAAACTAATCCTTCCCCTCGTACAAAAAAGAAAATCATTAAAACAACAACAGAAAAAAATTTGCTTCTTGAGAAACAACTACAAATTCAAACAGATTTGTAACGAGTGATTTTTTTGAGGTTAGGATTTTCATGCATTAGTATTTGACAGATCACGTGGGATTTCAGACATGGTGTCAAAGAGAAAGATGCTCAGTATGCTTTGACATTTCATCATGAATAGACTTACTAACGAGCAACGCTTGCAAATCATTGAATTTTATTACCAAAATCAGTGTTCGGTTCGAAATGTGTTTCGCGCTTTACGTCCGATTTATGGTCTACATAATCGACCAAGTGAGCAAACAATTAATGCGATTGTGACCAAGTTTCGCACTCAGTTTACTTTATTGGACATTAAACCAACCACACGAATGCGTACAGTGCGTACAGAAGAGAATATTGCGTCTGTTTCTGAGAGTGTTGCTGAAGACCGTGAAATGTTGATTCGTCGCCGTTCGCAGCAATTGGGTTTGTGTTATTCGACCACATGGAAGATTTTACGCAAAGATCTTGGTGTAAAACCGTATAAAATACAGCTCGTGCAAGAACTGAAGCCAAACGATCTGCCACAACGTCGAATTTTCAGTGAATGGGCCCTAGAAAAGTTGGCAGAAAATCCGTTTTTTTATCGACAGATTTTGTTCAGCGATGTGGCTCATTTCTGGTTGAATGGCTACGTAAATAAACAAAATTGCCGCATTTGGAGTGAAGAGCAACCAGAAGCCGTTCAAGAACTGCCCATGCATCCCGAAAAATGCACTGTTTGGTGTGGTTTGTACGCTGGTGGAATCATTGGACCGTATTTTTTCAAAGATGCTGTTGGACGCAACGTTACGGTGAATGGCGATCGCTATCGTTCGATGCTAACAAACTTTTTGTTGCCAAAAATGGAAGAACTGAACTTGGTTGACATGTGGTTTCAACAAGATGGCGCTACATGCCACACAGCTCGCGATTCTATGGCCATTTTGAGGGAAAACTTCGGAGAACAATTCATCTCAAGAAATGGACCGGTAAGTTGGCCACCAAGATCATGCGATTTGACGCCTTTAGACTATTTTTTGTGGGGCTACGTCAAGTCTAAAGTCTACAGAAATAAGCCAGCAACTATTCCAACTTTGGAAGACAACATTTCCGAAGAAATTCGGGCTATTCCGGCCGAAATGCTCGAAAAAGTTGCCCAAAATTGGACTTTCCGAATGGACCACCTAAGACGCAGCCGCGGTCAACATTTAAATGAAATTATCTTCAAAAAGTAAATGTCATGGACCAATCTAACGTTTCAAATAAAGAACCGATGAGATTTTGCAAATTTTATGCGTTTTTTTTTTAAAAAAAGTTATCAAGCTCTTCAAAAATCACCCATTACAAAGATTTGAAAAAAAAAGTTTAACGGAGATAGAAAGATACAGTCGAAAAAGTTATAAACTTCAAGAAGAACAACTAAATTTACAAAAAGAGAAAATGAAGCTGTATAAAGAACAAATAAAAAAGAAGGAAATACAGAATGGAAGAAATAGATATAAAAAGACGGAAAATTGAAATTGAAGAAAATAGAATTACGCTTTAGATAAACAATTACTGCTTTATTTGAAAAATAACATGGGTATAGGATACCTTTTTATTTTACTTTTATAAATTAAAAATTTCTTTACATTACTTTCAAATACAGATACAGAATTCCTATATTTAATTGTAATTGAAAGCTTTCAATAATTTTTTTTATAAATTCAAAGAGTTCATTATTTTTTGTCTTATATTAATTTCCGCCAACTCTCCACTATTTTCATGGGTATCGTCATTTAAATCTTGATTTTCCAAAAGAATTTCGAACTCACTGGAATCTTGGTTGTAGTGAATACATATGTTGTGTAATGCTGCACTAACCGCTGTAATTTTTGCAGCCATTTCAGGGGAATAATGTAGCTGCCTTGCACCAAGAATACAACGAAATCGATTTTTTAATACTCCGATCGTTCTTTCAACCACGTTTCTTGTTTTCGTGTGGATTGTGTTAAAACGACACTCAGCGCTACCTTCTTCTGGGGCTCTAAAGGGAGTAATCAAGTATTGTTCGAGAGGATTATTGTTATATTATCATAATACCAAAGATTTATTACTTAAAAGCCAAGTGTTTCTTTCCCCATTTGCATACATATTTCTTAGATATGACTTTAAATCACTTGCGTGGCATACCAAGGAATCGTGTGCTGAACCTGGAAGGTAACGTATTCTCAACTTATGATCACACACCTGAAATTTACTGCTGTAAAACCATATGGAAATAACTTTATTTATACTTACCAGCAAAGCATTGAGACTATAGAACCTTTTCTATTATAATATTTCAAACGCTCTGAAAGGGATGGAGCCAAAATCCTTATGTGGGTTCCATCTATGCACCCAATAACCCCAGGAAACCCTGTTTTTTGATAAAAAATATTCTTTTATTTCAACCTTCTCGGAATCGCTCATTTTAAACGAAATCCACCTTGGACAAAGTTCTTCAAACATCGCATCCACACACTCACGAAAGGCAAGGCTCATTGTTGGCTGTGCAAGAACATTGAGGTCGTTTCCAGTGCCCCTTTGATAGCTTCCTTCTGCCAGTATACGCAAAGTCGCTGCCAAACGTATAGTCTTGCTTACACGCGTAGATCTGGAAGGTTCAGTAAGTTTGTTTGATATTGCCCTTAAAACGTAACGAAAAGCTTTTTTTGAAAGTCTGAAATTGTTTAAAAACCTAGACACAAACATTTTTTAGTAATTTCTTAACAAATCTAAAAAATGAAATTACATGGTACTTGGCAGCGAGTATATATTAGATTGATATCTTAGATAATCTGCGAAAATATATAACATTTCTGGAACTCATTTCATCCTCCTCATCAGAAGACGAAAAAGCCGCAACACTTAACATTTTTAATAAAGTTTTTATATTATTATTTATTATTTTTAGTAAACAAACGAGCGCGTCACTTGAATATTTATATTTTTCTGCCAACTGATTTCTTTTTTTTAACAGGGTAGTTCATAAATTATAAAAATACCACTAATTTATTCTTTTACAAAAACACTCACGTCGAAAATGCTACAACGACAGTACTCGAAATTCGACTACGACATACATAATAGAGGTGATTAAGAATAAATCACTAGTTGACCCTTTGACAAGTTTATCGGTCAACGCCCTTTCACGTTATTGTAAGATATGTTTACCAAAAATATTTTGAGTTGAGAATCAGTATACAAAATTATTGAAACAATTTCCCGCATTGATATTAGAGCCAGATTACAACAAACCCATTAAACATAAAACTGTTCATAAATTAGAGACCAATGGTGTGCTGCCCTTTACTAAACCGAGACGCTTAGACCCGATAAAATTAAAGATTGCAAGAGCATAATTCGATTATCTCGTTAAATCTGGTATGTGTAGACCCTCTAAACCTTGCGTATCATCTGCCTTGCATTTGGTGCCAAAAAAGAATTCATTAGATTGGCGTTCTTGTGGAGATTTTAGGAGATTGAACTTTGTTACTATTCCAGATTGATACCCCCTGCCACACATACACGATATTAATTTTAATGCGAAAAACAAGCGGGTATTTTCGAAATTGGATTTAGTGCGGGCGTATCATCAGATTCCCATGGCAGAAGAAGACATTTACAAAACAGCTATTACTACCCCGTTTGGAATGTTTGAGTTTATACGGATGCCGTTCGGATTAAGATTCCGCTCAAACATTTCAAAGGTTTATTAATGAAGTTTTTTGTCTTGACTTTGTTTTTGTTTACATGGACGATGTGATAATTGGTAGTGAGGAGGTAGATGAGCATATGGTTCATTTAAGAACAGTGTTTGAAAGATTAGAGGAATACGGTTTAAATATTAAACCAGGTAAATGTGTTTTTGGGGTACCAGAATTTGATTTTCTAAGCCACAATATATCCGAGGAAGATATAAGACCATCGGAAGATAAAGTTTTGGCTATACGTAGTTACCAAAGACCAGTTTCAGTAAAACAGATGCAAAAATTCATAGGAATGATAAATTATTATCGTAGGTATATACCGAGGTTAGCAGAGCTATCAGGACCTATACATAGTATGATAACGGAGGCTCTTAAAAGTAAAAATAAGACAGTGAAATGGGACAGTTAGACTCAAAAATCATTTGAAGAAATTAAAAAATGTTTTGCCTCTCGCGTGTTATTAAATCATTTTGACGAAAGAGCTAAATTAACAGTAGATGCATCAAAAACGGCCATTGGAGGGGTTTTACAGCCAATTCGCAGGGGTGTAGCTGAGCCATTGTCATTTTTTTCAAAAAAGTTATCTGCCTCCGAAACTAAGTACAGCACTTTTGATAGAGAATTGCTCGCAATTTTTTTGAGTATCAAAAATTTTCGATATACATATGTTGGAGGGGAGACTTTTCACTGTTTATACAGATCATAAACCATTGACTTGTGCGTTGGATACAAAGACTGAAAGGAGTCCTAGACAGACAAAGCATCTTGAATATATATCTCAGTTTACGAATGATATTCAATATATTCGGGGAGACGCCAATACAGTGGCCGATTGCTTATCGAGATCATTTAGCGTTGATTCGGTAGGAAATACGGATTTGAATTTGAAAGCTTTATTCGAAGAGCAGCAGAGAGACGAAGAGCTTAATGGTATACTGGCGGAAAATTCAAGCAATTTCAATTTGAAATTAATTGAAATCCCGTGCTTTAATTTGAGATTATGGTGTGAAACCTCTTCAGATATTCCTCGTCCTTTCATACCACGAAAATTGCGAAGGATAGAATTCGAAAAATTACACTTTATATCACATCCAGGTATAAGGGCTACGCGACGAATGATTACACGGCGTTACTTTTGGAAAAATATGAGTAAAGAAATTAACACGTGGTCAAAACTATGTATTAGTTGTCAAAAATCTAAGAAGTCACACTAAATCTCCAGTTCTTAAAATAGATATTCCCAAGGGCAGATTTGAACACGTCCATATGGACATAGTCGGTCCCTTGCCACAATCTAATGGTTATAAATATATTTTGGCACTCTTAGACATGTATACAAGATAGCCTGAAGCATATCCATTAAGGGATATTGTTGCTTCTACACTTGCTCGCACCTTTTTAAGGAATTATATAAGTAGATTTGGAGTACCACTCAAGATAACTACTAATCAAGGAGCTCAGTTTACATCGAAGATTTTTACAGAACTAACAAAATATTTGGGTATTCAGAAGATCGTTACAACGGCATATCATCCACAGGCAAATGGTATGGTAGAGCGATTTCAGCGACATTTAAAGGCGGCCATTATGGCTAGCAATAATAAAGAAAACTGGTACGATGTCCTTCCGATGGCCTTACTCGGTTTAAGAACTATTTTTAAAGAAAATCTAAAGTCAACGCCTTCAGAATTAGTATATGGAGAGTTGGTTTTACCGCATCCAGATAATGCGTATCCTGATATCTTGATTTCATTATTTTAAAAATATTCATTCTAATCTGTCACATCATAAGGATTCTAAATCAAATATATATTTACCCAAAGACTTATATAACTGTAAATATATACTGGTGCGAGTGCAACAGAGGCGTGCGTTACAGTACCCGTATGAAGGTCCATACAATGTAATAGAAAAAAATAAAATGTTTTTTAGAATTGAAATTGATGGTGAAATTAGGACAGTAACAATAGATAGATTGAAACCTGCGTTTGTAGAACAAATCATTAGTACAAATATGGCAGGCGCACTACCAAAAGTAAAAAAACGGGTTACATTCAATTTATTGGACATTAATTTTCCGGAGGGGTAGTATTGTAGTGGTAAATATGTTAAACTTTGTTAATTGATAAAAATTGTATAATTATGCATTCATTGATATTAAAATTATGTTTTGATAAGTTATGAAAAAATTGAAATAATAGAACAACATAGAAATTTAATCAAGTCACTACATAAATATTATTATTGCCTGTACATTAACAAGATAAGTTGAAATATTTAGTGATTGCGGGAGCTGCAGTAGAATCAGCAAAATAAGTGATTACGAGGGCTACACACCGATCCTTTGAAATGGCATATCAAGCTTTTTGGATTTCGTCCCATAAATCGCTCAAATTTGTTGGCTTTACTGCTTCTCAACATCATTCCACAAGTTATCCGATAAAATCTAATTTTTAATTTTGCTTTAGCTCTTGAAAGGATTCTTAACAGCTGCTTTATAAATTAAGCTATCCTCCCTGATGTGTTCCAGGACGTTGTAAATCTTCGATCTAGAACATTTAAGCAGCTTTGAAATCTCCATTACTGTTTTTCCATCAGTATTCATTTGTTGGATCAGTTTTCGCTCTGCATCCGAACTCCAAGTACCTCTGGCCATTTCTACCTAAATATTTTGATGTATCCCAGCATAGATTAAAAAAATACCGACCAATCACTTAAGAACCAGATATTTCTAATATGTTTTAATTTCGTGGTCAGCTTCAAATGTACGTTTTTGCAATAATACATACGCGAAATTGCGCATCAGTTATTTCAGTTGCTGGCTTAGTAGTCTTGTATATGTGTTTGTGTGTATCTTTTGTTTATTTTTTGCTTGCTGTAGAAATTGTTTTTAATGAATCGCGGTTCGGGGAATTTCTGCTACGCAATTTGTTTTTGCTTTATGTTTATGATATTGCGTGTTTGTACAATAGGTCGTTTCACACACCTTTGACTATTACTTTGTAACAATACGATAAAAATAGCAAGAAAATGTAAAAACAAACAAAACCATATAATGGTACTTTTTCTTAACATTACAGGGTACACAGAAAAATAAATTAAGTCTAATTTGATATTGCAGGGCTGTAAAAATTACCATAAGGAAGATCGTTACATGTCGTGTCCTAAATACGTGGCCACCACTGCATGTATACAAAAATATATATGTATGTAAATTTATTTCGACGGATTGTATTTTATTGTGGAGATAATTTAGTTAAAAATAATTCGAAATTCATCACATATGATGCATGTTTTTGTGATGTCAGTTCAAAATTATTTGTTTAAGCTATAATTGCATCATCGTTAATTTAGTATTTTCTATTTAATGTTTTTTCTTAAACTTTACTCGCAGCTTTTATTTAGACATGTACTTCTTAACCACAGAGAGGTTAGAAACTGGACGTTTGAAGAGTATATTTTTGCATTTATTTCATTATTAGAAGTTTCTTCAATTCCGCTTACGGCTTTATCTATTGTTAGTAGAGCAACAACGTTTACCTCAAGACGTGTTAGTGAAAAAAATTGACTGGGACCACCTCCTTTCCCTGAAATACTGTTTTTATTTTGACAGCATTTGAAATCGGCCCACACCTAAGAAGATTCAACAAACTCTCTTTTTTAATTTGATTAAAATCGTATTTTTTCCCCTTTAAAATAATCATAAGTTGGAAGACCAGCTGGATTTCAATCTGCAGTTAGCTTTGTCCATACCTCCTTTAATTTTTTCTAGCATTGGAAATGTTAAAGTGATCTAAATCGGGCTTCAACATAGAATTCACTAGCACCTCAGATTTGGCGTCGGCAACATCGTCGTAGAACGCTTAGCGTAAGGTCAAAGGATTAGCTTTCAAAAAATGGGAAAATCTCTGCAGGTGTTCCTTAAAGTAATACATTAGGGCCGCTATTATATATCATCTATAAATCGGATATGCCAACAAGCCCAAATACGTATACGTCAACATTTGCAGGCGACACTGCGTTTATAAGTGTTAATAAGGATCCAAGGGTTCAATTTGATCAACTTCATCAGCATTCAGATGTGGGGTACTGTTTCCGCATCAAATATCCAGAAGCTATAAAAAAGACAGTCCATGATTTTAAAACTTATCGTCTGAAGGATTGGGTGTCAAGTAGGCGCATTATTATGTTACTTCACTGACGATTTAGTGCCATAGCGTGAATCCGACAAAGGAGTGCGCTCTGCGAATTATTCCAGCCTCAACCCAGTATTTTTTTATGAAAAAAAATACCACCACATACCATTACCATGTGTTTTACGAAACCAGAGCGCAAAAGTTCTTTAAAAAACACCAGTTTTGAGTATTTTCTTTTTCAGTTTATTTGTTATTACATATTATAAGTATAAGAAAACATAGAAAGAAAAACGTATTAGAAAAATATGCAAATAAAAGCTTTTTATTATTCAAGTGAAAGATCAGGAAATAAAAAATATGTAGCAACAATAATGAAAAATATGATAATCAACAAATACAAATGTAAAATAAAAGAGTGTGTAGTATAAGAGAATACATATATGTAAAAGAAACGAGGAAATAGTATTCGAAAAATGGTTATTGTTGTTGATAGTAGATTATCTTGTGTGTGTGTGTGTATGCTAATGTTGTTTTAATTGATGATGACCACTTTTTATGAATTGATTAATATTGGTTTGTGTGTGTGTGTGTGTGTATGATTAGGAATTAGAAAATGTTTACTTAAGTGATAGTTATTGCTGATATTGTAGTATGCAGTAGTAGAGAAATAATTTACTTAATAAAATTTGCTTCATTTTACTCTTGCAATTAAACATTTTTAGTCTGTTAGTCTTTTCTATTATTTGTTTTTATTAAAAAACCCCATTTTTGCATTCGTATTTGTGTGTATTTGTTTTATAGCATTTTATTTGATGCAATTTTCTAAGGCTGTTGAGGGGATAGGTGTGTAGGCATGATTAGGAGTAAAAATTAATAATCACTTTGTGAAAATGCGTAGTTATTGCTCTCTAAGCGGTTGATTTGTAATGAGTGTTTTTTAGCTTGGCTAATATTTTCATAAAATTATTTTATGCAAATACATAAATATATCGCTGCTTATTGTTTTTTAATTGCTGACATTCACAACAGCATGCGCCGCTTATTATTATGCAAACTAATGCTAACATTGCTGCTGGTGTTGCTCTTGTTACTTTGATTAGGCCATCATGATGAACCGAATTCGGCCATCCATTTTTCATATTTATCCAAGTCAGCTTGCGATACACTTTTATTGCAGCGACTTATGGCTTCTGTAAAATCTTGATTTGATACTGGTAAATCAACTTCTTCTTTAGCCAGCTGACGTATCTCTTCCGGTGTCAGACCAGCAATTCTGCGACGCATTGACATCATACTGGCATCCCTGTAATATTAAATTAAACCATAATAAATTTTAAATTAATCATTGCGTCTCATCAATGAAACATACCTGCACACATTTGTTATATCTGCACCAGAATAGCCATCTAGTTTTTTAGCTATATCTCCTAAATCTACACTATCATCAACTTTTACCTCTCTTAGATTGATTTTTAACAATGCCTCCCTTCCTTCATCTGATGGCAGAGGTATATAAATACGTTTCTCTAAACGCCGCCTCAGAGCTTCATCAATATCCCAGGGAAAATTTGTGGCCGCTAGAACCATTACAACTTTATTGGCTTCCTCACTTCCTACGCCGTCCATTTGTACCAGTAGTTCTGATTTGACACGCCTTGAGGCTTCATGTTCAGACTCTGAACCACGTCGTGAGCATAGTGAATCGATTTCATCAATAAAGATGGTACTCGGAGCGTAGAATCGGGCCATTTCAAAGAGTAAGCGCACCATTTTTTCCGATTCTCCTCGATATTTTGAGGTGAGGGTGGACGATGACACGTTAAAGAAGGTGGTACAGCACTCCGTAGCAACAGCTTTGGCCAACATTGTTTTACCAGTACCTGGTGGACCGACCATAAGAACGCCCTTCCAAGGCCGACGTATACCCTAAAAGAAAAAAAAGTTACAAAATAAAAATTGGTATCGTTCAAAACATGGGATAAATGATGTGAATCGTAAAACAAATGACGAAGGTTGTCATTAATAAAATTGTAGCAATCCTATCGGCTGCGTTTATTGCAGTTAAAGACCTGCGCTTATCGCATCCCGTGAAGTTCTTTTAAGGCTGAGCAGAACATATGGTCTATAAATCTCACTTGAACCACTACTGTTTGCGTGATAAAGACAACTCTAGTGGTTGTCTTGGCGCGCCGCCATGAGGAAAGAAGACACTTGAAAGCACATCTGACATTGTCTGGCTATCTCGGTACATAAGGCGGGACTTTCAGGCAGTCAATTACTTCTAGGCATGAACTTTGGCCATTCTGAAAAAGTCTACACTCCAATAGTGACACTGCTCCCCAAACATACATAATCAGTAGTTGCCAGTCAATACCTCTCAAATGAAACACGTCCTGTATAGATGTCTTTTCTGCATGCCATGCACTTTCGTAACCCTATACGATATAGATGTGGCCGCAAGCCGGACTTGTACATTCACCACCTTACTGATTCCAGATTTGCTTAGTTTTAGTCACCTATTTGTGACAGTTTGTAGTTATGTAAGCCCTTATTAAAAGAAAGCTACTGGTCACCATTACTACATATCTATTATACCACAGACAATGAAATGTAAAGAAATTCTGCTGAAGTGAGTTAATAAAACACTGAGATTGGTATTCACAAATTTCCCTTATATTACGGAAGAATTCCTGTCATTTAAGCTTTCCACGATTGTACTAAATAAATTTACTAAACTCAAACATTGGTCGAAAAAATATAACATTTCCAATAACATGAACGCGTGTAGTTTACGCCGAAGTTGTTTTGAGAATACATAAAAAAAAATCGACTGTTTTAAACTAGCTTAAACTAATAGCGGGAACATTAAAGGAACATATTTTAGAAATAGACAATGCAACCACAGAGGAAACAATAAACGAAACATCAGTTCTGTGTAAATATCACACATACTATTAAGCAAATATAGGTGGAAGAAAAGGCAAATAATGTTAGCAATAGGTGCAAATGATCATCACAACACGGACGCTTTCAACGAACTAAGTCAAGAAAATTAGTAAACACCGATATACAAATGATAGAACATTGTATTTAGGAACAAAAAATATACACAAAAAAATGTATATTTTGAAACCCAAAAAAGCAAAATGAATTTCAATAAGAAATATTGGAACATACCAATATTTACTTTAATGTTCCCTCGTGTGTATTCGGTGTAACACCCTAATGTTATCTGCCATAAACACTTCTTAACGTAACAGCTCATTATTTGAACTTGGCAACGAGTGAAACAAAACGTCAAGTCAATAATTTGCATTAGTAAAAACAATTAAAGTACAAAAGAAACGTAGTCATGAAAATAAGTGAAGGAAAGAATATAAATACAATTGCGAATATATATGAATTATTGCTAGCAACAACTATAATATTCAATAGAATGCAATGAATATAATTTAACAAAAATTCTGGATTACTCATGCTCACGACTAGTATTAATACTCATTGCAGTATGGGTTACTTTTAGCAGTAACAATAAATCGTGACAATCTTCAACAGGTTTTTGTTTTAACGAAATATTTAGCCATTTTTTATAAAAAATAGAATCAAATTAATTTCATTATATTCATTCAGTAAAGAGGATTTTTTATTTATAAAACTCACCTTAAAATAATCTGGCATTAACATGGGCAAAACGACCGCCTCTTCTAACAGACGTTTAGCATCATGTAAATCCGCAATATCATTCCAGCGTATTTTTGGATTGCGTTGTAAAATATCTCGTTCTAGTTGAAAACAAATAATATATTTAATTATTATTCAAGAAATTTATATGGCTTATCTTTTATGTAGTACATACCCAAAATATCAACTAATTCTGCTTCGACATGATTGTTTGGCTGAAATTTCTTTTCCTCTCTTTCTTCTTGATCGGGGGATTCCTCATCTCTAATTTCATCATTGTCTTTGTTTGAATTGTTGTCATCTTTATTACTGGTAGCATTATTGTTAGATGTTGTTATTACAACTGACTTACGACTTGAAACTGATGGACGCGAATTTGTTGATCGTGCTGAGGCCGTTGCTGATGGTGTTGCTGCATTTAGTTTCTTACTATAACCATTATTTGGTGCACTATTACGCGTAGGAATTGTGCTTTTTGAGGGTAGAGATTTTTTGCCCACCAAATTTCGATTTCGATTTGAAATGGCAGGTCTAATGGGTCAATACAATATTGAAACTATATTATATTTTTATTAAAAACAACTATTTACTTATGCATATCCTAAAAATGGTTTCGTGTTTATTACATACTGTGTGCATAGATCAGTTTCTGTATGAAAGTGTGAATGAGATTACTAAACAAATAACGACTACAAATAAGCCTGTTCCCATCTTCATTCTCCTCAGTTCCCTAGTCAATAATCTCACCTAAAATTACTGTGTGATCCCGGTCTAGCGACCGCAAAAATTTTTTTCCATATCACTGCCTTCTTTAATTAAAAATATACCGTTTTCTATAGAGTCCTATTATGACAGAGCGCATGCGAAAAACTGAATTGTTTGTCTAACCTACACATTGTTAATTCGAGTTCTGACGATGATGCGTCATTAAGAGTTGTGAATCTAGAAAACCAATTTTAAAAGTGTTTTGTCCAAGTCAAATTGATAACAGGTAAACTCGCCGGCGAATCCAAAGTTGTTCCGGCTCCTTTGCCGATGTCAAACTCCATATATAAAAAATGTAGGGGACATGGAGAAACATTTTTTTATATGGATTTGACATCCAATAAATTCAAAAAAGTACTCATGTACGCTGGTGAGTTTGACTGTTTAGTCTACCATAATTTTAACTCTCCTAAATATTTTAGATTTTTTGACTGTTTTATTGTATTGACTGTTTGTACTTTCGAGTTCATTAACGTAATTTAATAGTATCTAATTGAGAAACGTTTAACAATTATTCTACAAAATATACGTACTTGTCTGGTTTTGGAGGTGCCCAAACATCAGGATCCTTAGGCGGAGGTGTCCATATATCAGGATCTGGTCGAAACCACAAAGATGGATCTCTTGTTTCAGTCTCACTGGTTTGAGTTCTTAATTTTAAAGCAAACTGTGAACTTTGCAAATCTAACGTCATCTCTGACAAAGTGCGCTGGATTTCCTTTATTTGAGAATATTCCTTGGTGATTTGTTGCTTAACCTTAAAATATCATAATTATACAGATAAAATGTTCATATGTAATAATATTTACGTAAAAACTTTACTCACCATAGTCCATTTTCCCTTTCTCAATGGATCGTTTGTAGAGGAAATCATGCGACCTAAAAGACCCTGCAACCCTTCATAGTATATTGAAGCTGAATCATAATTACCGGTCAGAGCCATATCTCTGGCCAACTTAGCATTCTCACATATTTCCGCTATTGAAGTCTTGGACATCACGGTCATTCCTACACAAGATTTTGTCTTTTGCTTGCCACCTCTCAATAACTACAAAAACAAAATTTATTTTGTCATGATGTGACTGATACTCAAAAAAAAGATCACACATAGTCGTTTGTAAAGAGAGCAAATTTTTTTTTTAGAGAATTACTAATAAAGAGTACAATTGGAGTAAGAGTTTGCATTCTTTTAAGAAACGAAAGCTGGGACATTTGCAAACATACCTCCCAAAATAAAAAGTAACGACAAGTTATAAAATGGAAAGTGTTATAATGGAAATGGTATATGCAGTTAGTAAAAAAAAAAACATAATCCGGCCATAAATGTTAAACACGACTTGTTTTTAGAATTTTGTTAGTTTAACCAAAAAAGGTATTATGACCTTGTTTTTGTTTAAATATATGATTATTATTCCAGTCTATTTCAGTTGTCGTCTTGTTTAAACTGCTACACTCACACAAGTATTTTTCACTTTACTTTGTCAAAGGTAATTTAAGCCAAGTTAATTGAATTGCCTATCTATCATCTAACTGGCTGCCATCTGCCTACCTGTGTGGTCATCATTTTGCCCAGATATATATATATATAATTATGAGTGTTTTAATTACACCACTTCCATTAATAAACAATTCAAATAAAATATTAAATAAACTTTTGCAACTATTTCACTATTCGGCAATCATTATCTCGTCGCCTTTTTCTTTTAGACTTTATAGTTCTACCATTTTTATCTCACGCACTTTGTCAATTTGCTTTCTTGGTGTAAAAATATTTACATACAACTTTTTATACTTGTTTTTCTTTCAGCTGAAGATTTTTCGAATAAACTTACGGTTATTGACATTAGTGAGGAAATATTCTTTTCTTTTCACCTGATGTAATAGTAAATTAATTTTTTGTTTTTGTGATTAATCGCAAAATTTTTGTTTATTTTATATCAAAAATACATTAAATTATTATTAAAAATTTGAACGGGTGTTGTTACAATATTTCATGTGCACTATTTCTTTATTCTCTTTCTCTTTAGCTCTTCTTCTGAAACAGGCATGGAAAACTTAAAAAGTTAAATAGCACAAAAATACTTTTTTTAATGTTCCTGGATTTATTTTGTTAGTTCAATCTATATTCTTTTATTTTATTTGATTTTGGTGTGCATAACGCGTTATAATAATTTAAGTTTGGTTTAGAAATCATTTTAAAAACCAAAAGAAACTGCAGCTTTACCAAGTGCATTGAGGAAATATCTTTTAACATATTTTTTTAAGCCATAAAGGGTGGGAAAAATGAAATATGAAATATGTTTAGGATCTAATAATGTAACAGGGGTTAATTTATACCGTGAAGAATTTTTAAAGGTTCGATAAAATTGGTGTATGAATATTATAGATTTTCATTGCACTTTGCATTCTACTTTAAAATATCTGCTATATATGTATTATTATTTTATTACTAAAAATTTACGTTTTATGTCTGTGGTACTCTGGAGATTTTCTCTTTTATTTTAGTACTAAATTTTCGTACCTGTTTTAAAAATTGCGATATTTATCTTCCAGTTTAAACTACACCAGTAAAATTACATTTACAAACTAAGTACGCCCAACAAACATGTGTAGTTATAGTGCAAAATAAAAAGAATTGCTTCTGGGCTATTTTAAATTTTAGAGATAATGTTTTACCATGTAAAGCTTCCTAGTGAACATACTCAGTATACACTTCAATCGATAGAAGAAAAACTGTAATCCATTCCCATAGTTTAGGTGCCTTTTCCCAACAACCAGGGAAAAAGTATGGTTAAGGAGAGCACCTACACAAAAAGTTGACTGGGTATAAAATTCAATTTTAAAGCGTCCACTTTCATTTCCGATTAATAAGCTTCCACAATTTCTATATACCGAAATTACATAGTTGATATCAAATGAACGTTTATCAAAATTTTTGTTAGACGCCGTACGTATGCCTGAATAATTTAAATCCATTGAGGTTTAGTTGAGATTTTCAGCTTATAAATTTCGATAAGTTAATATCAGTATTGGCCTTAAAAAAAACCTTTTTGCTGTTTAAACAGTACTTTCGCTGTGCTATGTTTAGGTTTTAATAATATTTTGAGAAAAAAATCTCATATTATTTTATTTATTAAGGTTAAGAGGAGTAAAAAGATTATTATTAATTGTGCTTAAAATATGTTAGGTTTTTGTGACATACTATTGTGTTGTTTTCTGTTCCGACTATATTGTTAATTAATGTCGAACCTTAAATAAAATATTTCTTAATGGAGAAAAGAGTTTATTTTATTTGTCTACTTGTATTTCTACTCGTATGAAATCACAACTAAGTTTAAAATATACAAAAAGTTATGAAGGTTTGCGCTGACACTTAGAAAATGCTTCTTAAAACATGAACTTTTACTTCATTCTATAGCAAATGTAACATTAGTTAAATTCTTCTTACTTTAGAAAAAGGGAAATGAGAGACGAACCCTATAGTAATTAAATTTTTCGAGAAAAGATAAAAAAAAATATTTGAATTAAACATTTTTCTTAACGAAAGAGTTATATGAATTTGTTTGTAAATGGTTTTTGTTGTTCTCAAATACAACTTGCTCAAGATCTGGTCGAGAAAGTTTCTTTGCGATAAATGAAGAACTCAAATAAAAAGAGACAAGCTAAGACCAAACACTTTTCTGTCAAGAGTGATTTCTCGTAATAGCCCGTCCAGACGTGAAATTTTCATTTCGTAACACAAGCAAGAATGTCGGCAGAATAGCATAACATAAATTTAAAAGTTTCAATGAAAATGTTGTGGTATAGATATATACATTTTAAGCTCGTTTTGTATTTTTTCGTATATACGTATGGATAAATATATAACTTTGTATATGACTTCATCATTCAACTCCATTTCTTTACTTTTAGTAATTTTTGCATGTTGAGCGAACAACTCTGTTTGACCATGAAGCGACCATGATCAGCGACGGTCTTCGCTAGCCAAATTTCTCTGCGAGCAGTAAAATGTGCGCTGGGCTGGCTGAACAAATGTTATGTCTCGTGTAGACCTTATAAATTTCATAATATAATTGCAGAAAATGTGAATATTATTCTAGGTACTTAGCCACACTGTACAATCACATTTCGATTTAAATTGTTACTTTGTGATTTAAATAATCGAGATTGTATCATCGCTAATGTAATTAACACATTGCGACAAAAATAAACAAATTCTCTAATTAAATTTGAGTCTTTAACACTGCGTATACTCTGCGGTACGAAAAAATCTACCACTTTTCCATCAACCACTTTAAATGTCTTTTTTTTTGCTATTTTAGATTGAAGGACAATTTAAGGACTAAACATTTCGTTGCCAAATTTATTAAATAGAAATTTTGAGAGCACCTGACCAGTCGTTATTTAGCCTAAAGTATAATTAAGGTAATAAAGACATTTTTAATTAATAAGTTTATGTTAATAAGCTTTTGTATACAATTGGTGTAGTGAATCTTTTAAAATGCAACAATTTTTTGTTTGTGAATTAAAATTCAAAAATATAATAAATTTCTCTTACAAATAAAATTCTATACATTAATATGGCATTGTGGTATTATAAAATCATTTGTTTGCCAAAAATTTGTTGTAACAAGTCGTGTTTAGGACAGTAACCGATTTTTTATTGGGTAGAAAATAAAATTTTAGAACAAAATAAAAAAGTTGTTTGGACTATAAAATATACAATATTGAAGTTCAAAAATCTCGGGCAATGCTACACACCCCAAGATTTTTAATTATATACATAAATACATACATATGTATGTATGTTGCGACATGCAAAGGGGACGACATGTGTTTTATAGTAGGGCTTATTAAAATTCCTGCACAAATCACAACTTGATTTTCAAATATATTCACTATATTACAACAAAGATAACTACTGTACGTTTCCCGATATAAATTATTTGTATTCCAATTAAGTATGGAGTAAAATGTTCTGCAAGTGGTCTCGCGGCCATGAAATTTTTGACTAACATGTGGCTGTATATCGGCGATGATACTTTGGATTAGGGTCTTGAGACCAAGATTTCACAAAACCCTTGATAAAGCAATTGCATGGTTTTGGTGGCTATTTGGCGTCAGCATTTTGTGAGACGATTATCCCAGTTGAGGGCACACAAATTTCATTATCATGTTCCTGTAACCAATGTTCTGAGTCAATGCCGAATATATGCTTTGGGCTTTTCAGCGACACTCATTAACAGTAATAATGTTTTCCAGAGACGGACGTTGACGCAGTCATGACCACCCTCGAATTGTGGCGCATTAGGTGCACCTTCTTGACCGATAATTTCGTGAAGTTTTCGAGCGCTCTTACCGAGATAGATTTTCAAAATGATAACACGTTCCTTTATGTAGCGACCCAATTGTAATAATTGAAACGATTATAAGTGACATCTCTTTTAATAGAACAAAGTTGACAATTGCACGGAAAAAATGCCACAAATCTTAAGTGCCGTCTTATTAAGACACCCTTTATATTTATTTCCATTCTCTCTGGATGTCAGTTGATCCATTCTCTCTGGGTGTCAGTGTATACTCAAGAAAACCTGTTTTTTGATCGAAAAATAAAAATTTTCCATTGAACTTATGCTATTGGATTTGTTGTTGTTTGTGATTACAATGCATTGTAAACCCCTCAGGCTGTTTTTAAGCTCAGAAGCTAAAATTTGAATCTTACAGAAAATGTAAACATGAATATGTTTA
The DNA here is from genome assembly GCA_963932375.1 of Phania funesta. NCBI lineage: Eukaryota > Metazoa > Arthropoda > Insecta > Diptera > Tachinidae > Phania > Phania funesta. The sequence continues at coordinate 93,079,323 of OZ010652.1, read as the reverse complement.
GTGTTCTCTTTCTAGAGTCTTCAACTGGTTGCTTTATTCTACTTTGTTCAGGCTTATTTTGTCCTTTCTCTCTGATAGATCGTAATTTGTTTCCTATAAAAATACGTTTTCGACTTTATTCTTGATTTGATATCCCGACAGGGTGTTTTGATGTAGAATTTTGGAACGAATTTCCGTCATCCCTTGTCAAAATTCTTCATTTTCGACTTTACTTTCTGATATTTCAGGGGTTCCCCAGAGATATGTAAGTGCTCGGTCCGCCGTTATTTCTTAACGTCAACGATCTTCGCTGTCATATCAACTCCACGTTTGCTGATGATGTTGCCTTACTTTTTACTTGTCATAGGGACTTTTTCGGTGTATTTGAAAGTAACATTAATGTTTCTCTTGAAGCTATTTCTGAATAGTGCTCTAAAAACTCGCTGACTGTAAATGGTCCAACAAATTGTTTTTTCGTGGATTCATTCTTCTTGATGGTGTGAGGATTGAATTCGTTAGCCAAATGAGGTGCTTAGGTATTATCTTGGATAGTAAGCTGAACTTTGATTTTCATATCGATCTAATCTTCAACTGCATCATTATTATATTGCGAAGGATTTTTCAACAAGTATTGATTTGTCTCTGCACATTAGGTATAAATTAGTTTATATCGTTTTAATGTCTCATACTTCTTGCTTAGAGGTTTTCTTCAGGAACAACATTGGGTAACTTAACTAGACTTAATAGGGTTTTTAATATGATAGTGCGTTTCTCAAAGGAGCTATAATTGGACTAATACTCCTTATGTGTCCCCCCCCTTGGTTCGCAAAATAAAAATATTGCCTTAAATATGGCTAACTGTTTACCGGATTTATTTAAGAAAACGTTTGCTGGTTCCCATAGGGATTAGTGTTATTTTAATTTCTTAGTGTTTTAATTAATAAGAGATATTCTTTAAAGACTTTGCTAGCCTCGGGAGCAAGGGCAATTCCAATTAACCTTATTGACAACAATGTTTTTCAATACAAGTCATGTTTGGTACAGTTCGCTAACATACACACTTTTTTAAGTCGTTACATTATTATCTTAAATGTTCTTTAGTTAAATTCTGTACTTGTATCCAGTGTTAATGTTAAAAAAGACTCAATAAATTTACTTACTTACTTTGGTGTATAATTTAAAGTAAAGTGCTCATATTTCTAACCATGTTCTAAGGTTTTTAGAATTGTATTTTTTTTTATTAAGCTTGTTCCCTTTCGCTGTATGGTCTCTTTCTATAAAGTGATGAGGACTGGACGTTTTCTGCGATTTTATGAATCATTTGCCTTCACCTCCTCAAGTAGGAATCCATAAATTGTAATACCGCAAAATCTTTTACTCCCTTTTTGAAAAATCATTTCCTGTTCGAGTAGACCGATGCTGAAAATATCTTCCTATTGAATAAATCCCTATTTTCACATTCCAATAACGTTTTTCGTCTCTACATCGACAGTTCTAGGGAAACGGTAATTAGCCAGTCTTTTTTTATTTTTTTTGATTTCAACTCCTCCTTATGCTTACTACTAGCTCCTTTCTTTGTTTGCTTGTTTCTGTGCGGCACTTTCCATAAACTGTGACCAATAAATTAGTAAGTTATTAGATTCAGCAATTCATTTTTATCCACATTTTTTATTACGTATTTATACTGCTCATTGTGCATATATGTATATAGTCTATATATATCATAAGGATATTTTTAATTGACGAGAGGTTTGCCAAATAAATTTTGTATAGAAATTGAAATGATAAACCGTTTTTTTTATAAATATATTCAGGAACTCAGGGCCACAGAATATTAGTAGTCTATGCTCAGGGCCTTGAAGGCTTTATATTGCGTGAATAAATAAATAAAAAAATTTTATAAAGGAGCTGCCATACATACATTGGGAAAACAATGAATTTTTCGTATTCGAAATGTTCAACCATCGATACAACAATCGGACATGCCTCGGATGATGTTAATATTTGCGTGTTAGTGAAACATTCTAATAGATCGTGTCACGTTGTGCCTTTTGGACGCCTTAAGAAATGCTTTGACAAAAAACCCATACTTGTTTAGGTACTTACATATTTCTTTTTAACAGGAGTAGAAAAAATGATTGCTGTAGGAAAGGTTATTAAAGTTCATATCAGACGAAAACTATTTAAATTTTTTTATATAAAAATTTTTTTGGATTTTATTATTTTCACTTAAAAAAAATTATTTCTAGCTAATTCTACTTTAACTCATTATATTATAAAAATTAATTTTATTTGTTTAATGTGCTTTTCGCTGGATTCTTAAACCAGCTCTTCAGGAATCCTTTACCCAACTTTTTAGAAAAACTTAAATGTTTTATGGTCGAAATACTTTAGACCAAATGAGAAAGCCAAAGAACATACTGATTAATTAAATTTTTCTTACGTATAATTTCATTTTCTTTATTCCTTCAATTCAGAAAGAGAATTAAAATTGTATGGGACAACTAGCAGAATGAAATGTATTTTCTATGCCGCTACACACGATTTCAACATTCTTCGTGTCTTTACTACTAATTTTGTGTCAACTGTAAACATCATCTTGAATTCTATGTTATATTTCTGTTTCATTCCGGCTGATTCTATATTAGAATCAAACCGATTTTGAAAAAGTTGGCATATATGTAACATAGAATTCAATAACAAAAAAGTTTTAGTGTTGTAAACTTCGTCCTAAACGAACAATTGTTCGCACAACTCTGGTATGTCATTAAACAAACAAAATACAAACAGTAAACATAAAAATTATGTGTGTATGCGGTCGTGTGTAAACACCCGTACATAAACTAAGCTGAGAGCATCGAAACAATCTCGATGAAAGACAAACAATTATATTCAAACTGAACAGGAACATCTACACGTATTCTCCAAACAGAAGACTACGAACACATTTTCTCCCGTTATTTTGCAGACGCTTCCTCAGCGTGCGAACAGATTTATGGCTAGTCAAGACGTAGTATCATGAGCCATGCTCCCGTGCGAACAACAAAATGTATCATGGCTGAACAGATTTATAGCTAGTCAAGACGGCATGTAGCGTAAATTATATGGCTGTGTTGACGTTAAGTTTTTCTAAAGTTGGGTAAATGTTTCGTGATGAGCTGGTTTAAGTATCAAGCGATAGGCGCATAGAAACTAGCAGCTTACCGCCCTTTTTAACAAATAAATTGCATTTTTATAATAAAATTAACTTGGGTAGAATTAGCTAGAAATAATTTTTTTAAATAATTTTGTTTATATATTTTTTTTCATTTTTAAAGAAGGTCAACAAAAAAATAACGCGCATTCACATTCTATACTTCGGACTTTTTGGGATTGGACTTTTGGCTTTAATTGATTATGTTACGATCTCGTCCTTAAATGCAACAGCAAACACTGCAACATCCAATTCGCATTCGCTAGATTTCGAGATAGTTTCAGTTGTACAACTAGGAGACAAATCTATTCCAAATTATAAAGAAAAGGAATAATGTATATGAAACTAGGCAATTCGATTCTAGAGAGGGTCCCCCGTAGTTTGGGATCGTGGGCTCGATTCCCTCCAAAAAATCTGGTCTGTTTTACTACAACATGTTACTATGCTCGGCAATTTTACTTATAATATAATTTGTAATTGTATTGTAAAATTTAATAAATAAAGTAAGTAGTTTCAAGAGTGATCGGGAATTTTCAAAACATTTTGAGTGTTTGAACGAGTACCTCAACTTTCAAAATAACAATCAAAGTTTTCTGCAAAAATATTGCTTCGAAAACTATTGAAATATTCGTATTTGAAGCATAGTCTTCAAAAAAACTTTAAATTACTTCAATAAAAATAATACTAGCTCTGTCGAAAACCTTGCTACCAAAATACCCGACATTTCTGAATATTTTTTCGAGTATTAGTAAATTAATCAAAATTTAGTTTCAAATTTCAACGAGAATTGTGTTTAATACTACATTTACACCTACGCGAAATCTAGTAGATTTCAGCTCAAATCTAGAAGAAAATGTTTGCCGTTTACACCACAGCTTTTTGACGTATTATTGGATTTCATTTTCATAACAAAAACAGCTGACTGAAGAAAGAATAAAAAATTGGCTCTAAACTTAATTAAATTCGTGCTACAATTGTTTTTATACACATAATTACATATGTATTATTACTTACACTTTATGCAAATATTTTGTTTCTACCGCGCTTTTTTTTGTTACAAGTGTTAAAATTTTCTTGTTCAGCGCTGCATATTTCAGTACATTAACAAAAAATATATAGTTGCATCATTCAATATTGCAAGATTTTGCCAAAATCTAGTTCGTAAGTAGATTTATTTTTGTATGGGTAATCTGGAAGAAATGAACTAGATTTCGCTCAAAATCTCATAAGTAACAGATTTTGCGTAGGTGTAAATGTAGTATAAGTTAAAATGAAATTAAAAGGCGGTTGAATTTATTAACTTTAATGAAATTGCTTTTACGGCGAATTCTCAATAATTTTTTTTATGTTTTCTGGACTATTTACTTTATGACTGAATCGAATGTAGTCCAGTGCAATCATAAAGTTGAAAGTATGGTCAGTTTGCACTATTCGGAAATAATGCAACTGTATGCTGTCGCACGATTTTAACACGAAATTAAGATTCCATCAAGCGTTTTTTTTCTGGAAACAGTAGCATGGCAAAAAATTATCTTTCAAATCGACTTGATGGCATAAATAATTAAATCTTCTTTTTTGTATATTTTAAAGTCGAATCAATTATTTAAAAAATATTCAGCTGGCCACCCTAGATTTATACTTTAAGCAATTTGAATCTGGCAATAATTTACATTGTATTATATGAAAAGAGTATAACAAATAAATAAGAGAATTTTTCCCTTATCTCATAAAGAGAGTTCGCACACTGGCTTTTCACACGAGCAAATGTATCTGGCAGATACATTTTCATACGCTTCGCTGTTTTTCATTTTATTGAACAACAATGTGATTTTTGTTTTCTTCCACTTTTGGTGAGTGTTAAAGCAAAAGCTTCAAAAACCGTCAGTCTATTGTCGGACATGTTGGTGATTAGTACGTAAATTTTTCGGCTAATATTCTAAGTCATAATTAGGAAAAAGTTTAAAAAGAAGGGTGAAATAACCAAATGAACTGAATAAAAGAAAATCTTACACTTTTTATCTTTCAAGTTTGTGTGTTTAAAAAAGGGTGAGAAAAGCTTGTAGTCCAAAATATTGTATCTATCAGAATTTCCATTTACGCGTAGTGAAAATATAATATAAAAAAATATTAGAATTTCGAGAAGAACATTGATTTGAATTTAAAGAAAATAATTCAAAACACGTTGTGCTGCTTAACAATCAATAAATATTGAAATCATTTAATAATTTTTATTAAAAACTATTGTGAAAAAAGGTATGTGTTGTTTTTTTTTAAATTATATTTAAGGCTACTTTAACCATATCAAGCTTAAATAATTCACGTTTTAGGGGAATTGCCAGTGTGAACATAAATTACGTTTTGAAACCTATCCGTTTATGGATTTTCCGGTTGTTGATACTTTTCTTACGTATACGCACCGACATTACCACGCCTTTTATGTATGGTACGTTGGTGCGTTAGATATTTATGTATGTACATAATTATTATTACATGCAAACTTTATACTTATAGGGGGTTCCCATGTCTGCACACACATACGTACATACATGCATATGCATGAATAGTTGCAATTGCCGTTTGAGGCCTTAACTTTACCGTTATCTCTCTTTGAATTTGGCTTGGAAGTTCACAAGCCACATGCTCTTGTTTTTAACTACCAATACCCATAATCCCTATATGGGTTGATAATTAAATCATTCGCCAGCCAGTTGAGTTTATTAGTTAGTTCATGCGCTATTTATAGGTAGACTTGGTTAAAAATATTTGTGGCTTAAATGAGTTGGGCTCAAATGCCATCTTCCATTTGTGTTTGCTACCTTTAAAACTATGACAACAAAATATCTTTTATGGTATTTTGTTTCATTTGGAATTATTCGCAAGTAGTTGTGTGCGTTTCTTTTCTTCTGTGTGTGTGTGTGTGTTGGGTTGTGTTTCCAGCCGCCCCTACAGCATATCGATTTTCCAGCTACTGCTAAATAGATAATAGAATAATAATTCTGCGTTTTTTTCCCTTTTATTTTTGTTTTCATAATTTTCTTTAATTATTCATTAAATCATAAGTTAAACTAAAGTAGATATGTATGTTCAAATATATAAAACTGTCTCGATTTAAATAAAATCGAAAAAAAGTTTTGGGTTTGAAAAAAGAAAGTTTTTTTTTTTTGGTTTATACTTTGTGCTCTTCAAGAGTTCATTACCAACTAAATCAAAAATTTATTAAGACTTTAAATATGTATGAATATTTAATTTTAGACATTTACTATTTGTAGTTGTGTGTTTTCCATATGGGCATCTTGTGTTAGGTGACGGCTTTTGCCGGTTGTTATAACATTTTCAAAACAAACCAAAACCAATTGCGTAGTTTCAAAGATTACTATGTTTTGTCTGTATGCACGTGGCTGTTAGCAGAAGGTGTGTATGCATGTATGTAAATATATGTAATCTTTTTTCAATAAACTATATTTCTGAAAAATGTTTCTTAGTGATCTTAAGACTGTCATTTCTGCTTAGAAAATTATTTAAGTTTCAAGGTATAAAATAATTTGAAAACTTGTGTATTTAGTAAACATCTTGATAGAGACCTGTGTCGGTTGGCTTAAAGCCGGCTGAGCCGAGCCGCCGATAAATCGTCTTAACAGCCGTCGCCGCTGAAATTCGTCGGCTTTAATCGGCTTGAACACAGCCGCCGGCTAAGGTTTAAATTTTCTGTAAATTCATGCAGGCACTTCTAGTATATTCTTTTTTAATAAAATATTACTAAAAATAAAATAGATTTTGCTCGAAATCTCGTATATACTAATGAAAGTGCACGCATGATTTACTTTTTAATTTTTTCTTAATAATTGCCAACTAAAAAATCGTTTATTCAAACGGCGTTTTCAAATACATATTGGCAATACTTAATGTCAAGCGTTTGATAAATATGCCGCAGTTACCAAGTAAAATGTTTATACAGAAATCGCAAAATTTTCTGGAAGCCATCAAATATACTCTTTTAAATTGTTAGTGTTAAGTTTTAGCGTTTTTAATATGCCTTATAGTGTACGAAAACATTGTTCTTTTTTTAATTATGTTCTCAGAAGCAGAGCTAGTATGCATATACCCTTTATGCTCCGAATAACTTTCCTAAAAAAGAGTTTATCCAAAGCATAATAAATTGAGTTTTAAGTCTAATTGCCACTGCCGAAACCATATGTCCCATGTGCACATTACGTAGACAGAATCCTTAATTTGAACAAATTTTCAATCAATTTTAAAATGGTTTATTTATTAGCTGTTAAACTCCCATTATGCGTGTGTGTATTTTCAGTCGGCTGCAGCGGATTTTAAGTCGCCGCCGAAACCATTTCGCGAAAGCCGCCGCAGTCGATAAAATTAGTCGGCGCAGGTCTCTGCATCTTGATTAGGCTATCTCTCAAATGTTTTTGTAAATATTCTAAAAGATCTTGATTGCTTGCTATGACAGCCTGTGGCACAAAATTTGACAGCCAATATTCTTTGGCTGTAGTTTTTTTTAAGAATGAAAAACTTTGGTTCTACTTTTGGATTATATTCATATGATTTGTTAGATTATCGCATTCGGAAGAGATATTCCCTTTAAGAACTTCAAGAGTCTGAGGTTTCTTGACATATACTTGTGACAACCTCACAAAAATAAGTCAGGAATGATTAAATCGAGCGATCTTGTCGGCCAGTATCAATCGTCAAGACGAGGGACAAGGTGGTTACCCAAAATGCAGCCCTCAGAATTACATTCGTGGATCGTGCCATTGCGTCATCCTGTTGGAATCACATGTTCTTCAGCCTCAATCCATCCAATTGAGGAAGGAGAAAGGCGTTGAGCACGTCTGTAGCCATCGCCGTCTACAGTCCGATGACTTTATGCGGTTGTAATGGCTTTTTGTGAGTTGTATGCAGATTTTCGGTACCCCAAAAGCGATAGTGTTGCTTATTCCCATATCAACTGATGTGGAAATGGGGATCTTCCTCTTGGTCGAGATGCCATGAGCGGTGTGTTTCGCCACCCCATGACATAAATACTTAGTGATATTGAGCGACTCCGCCTATTTTTGCCTTTTTTTTCTTATACAAAACTCTTGAAGCCATGTTAAAAAGTGTTCAGGGAGTGATGAGAAATTATTCATTAATTAATTATTCAAGCTTTAAGGTATTAAATAAAATTTTTTTATACAATATTTTATAGATGATGCTACACAAAGACTTAGCGAAGTGTCGTAAATTGTGAATAAAAACATTTTTTAAGAATATTCATTAATTAATAAGTTGTAAAAAAATTTATAATAAAGTATACAAACAACAAATATTCATAAATTGATATTCATAAAAAATTGATAACGATAACAGCGCCACCTATCGTGCAGAAGTATTTTTCAAGCTGGTACCAAGCGTACTCACCGAATTTCATGGAAATTGGTTGGATGGTTTTGAAGATTAGTGTGTGCAAATACAGCGACAGTGACAATGTATTTCATCACTTTAAGAAAGATTATGGACAATCTAGCTATATGTAATGAAAATGTCCGTGTCTAGCAAGAATTTATAACTTTTTCAATTAGAGTGAAATTTTCGAATCGCAAGAAATCAGATTTGGTGTTCCCAAATCACATATTTTTCGAATTATTCCGAAATGTGTGAGATGTATTTCCCATGCGAAAAATATATGAAAATTCCAGAAGTCGAATCCTATGTAGATGCGGGGAGGCATATTTTTTCAAAATATAATCGGTATGTAACATTTTCAATGCTCAAGGTTCCAAATTATTCTGGTTAATTTATTTGTATTATTCAACGCACAAAATTAATACAGAATTTTAATGTTCGAATGTGTTCATTCCTTCAAATTGCTGCAGTATTAAGTCGATATTTTTGGTAATTTGTACACTTTTTCGCTTATGAAAATTGACTTTGTAGTCTTATTGCTCATGAGCAGTATTTATTTCACTTAGTTTTTCATCAATTTAATAACAATTGTTGCTTAATTAGCACAATTATGGTCCCCGTCTTTGCAATGCAAATAAAAAAATGGTTGTAATTTAATTCATAGTTGACAAACACACATACAAGCGCTAATATGAATCTATTTAGCTGGTAGCTAGCAAAGGTAGGCTTTGAGATGAGGATTTTTAAAATACCGCTCAGTATATTAATGTCTCTCGTTCCCGAGTTAGTATCTTGGAATGTATTTCGTAGGTTACAATGTCGTCTGACATTCCAACAAGCCGTTACACGCTCATACATCAATGCTTGCTGTCTGTACTTCATTATGTTTCTCTTAGGAACAAAAAATTATAATAAAAATTGTTATAGGACATTTTGCATATGTTATAGGACAAAATAATAATTTTTCAGGAGAGCAAAAAAAAACGTATTGTTACGTTTATTACCACAATAAACGTGATTTTGAAGGGTTCGTTTAATTGCAATAATTAAATTACACAGTCCTTAATGATTTTTACCAGAACACAACTTTATTAGGTACTTAACACTCTTTTTACAACTATACTAAGTACTTATTTGCACTGTACACTTCACACTTTTGTACGCACAGATATTCACTCTTTGAAATCTCAAAGTCAACTAACTCTTCTGCGGTGGACGGCGCCTTTATATAGAGATCACGGCCGCTTCTTGAAATGTCCCGAACATACGCGAAATTGCGCATTTGTTATTTCAGTTGCTGGCTTAGTAGTCTTGTATATGTGTTTGTGTGTGTGTGTATCTTTTGTTTACTTTTTGCTTGCTGTAGAAATTGTTTTTGTTGAATCGCACTTCATGGAATTTCTGCTGCGCAATTTGTTTTTGCTTTGTGGTTGTGATATTGCGTATTTGTACATTTGTACAATAGGTCGTTTCACACACCTTTGACTATTACTTTGTAACAGTATTTAAAAGGTTTGATTATCTCTTTCTTAATTTTTTTTTAGTTTATCAAAAATAATGAAAATAAAATAAATTCCGTTCGTAGCATTTTGTTTATAACTTACAACGTTCTTCCACTGACTGACTCATTGTAATTGCGTTTTGACGGTGATAAAATGCATAATTTTGAAGTTTTGGTGTTTGAACAAATGTAAGAGAGTAATTTTAACGGTAATCTGCAAAAAACAGGTTTTGCAAAATTTGGCTTTTACAACGTTATTCGCGGCTTTGCTTCAATTAGTAAAAGTACAGATCATAACGTGCTTTCCAATAACGGCCGATCGATATTGACAGTCTGTGGCGGCCATATTGCTTTGACAGCGCCCGCCATATCTGTCGTTTATTATTCAGTCGGTGTTGCCATTAGTACAGCCTGACAGATAGTATACATATGTTTACATATCGGGTGTTCCATTTATATCTTTTTTTAATCTTAGATAAAACTCTTTATCATAAATAGAATTGGATTTTGAAATTTCCTTTATGACCCGAAAGATTAATCTCTGACATTTACTTTTTAAATATAACTTAATTAAAATGTAGGTGATCCATTCAGAAGTCCTAATATTCCACTACTTTTTCCGGCATTGCTGCCCGCATCTTGAGAATTACGCGAGTTATGTTGGTTCCCCAGCTGGCTCATCGACAAAAACCTTTGACTTCACATAACCCCAAAAAAAAACCAGAAGTTGACGGATTCGAGAAGCGAAATCGGCTGCTTACCAAAATTAATGCTCAATGAAGCCCTTGTCTTTCCCGCTGTGTGTGGCGCAGCACCGTCTTGCTGAAACCAAATGACAAGGCTGCGTACAACGTCGAATCAATTGGTAACGGTCTTCAAACATACTCTTCGCTACAGACGCAATATCATCCGCACTACGGGCTGGAGGTGGTTTTTTCGATCGCGTGTCATCTAATAACGTGACTCGAATTTGCGGATGGTATTGATGGCAATAGTGGGCTCACGTAGGGTCGATATGTTGCTCGAACATTCTAACGGAATGCTGACTTTATTAATACAACTGAATAATTTGGAGACGTTGTTGCGGTGTGAGTCTCTCCATGATAATTGGTCAAACAATACTTAATAAAAATAAGACAGTCACGCTTGATCTGTAAAAAACAAATGAAAAAGCTTAGTGAAAGCCATGAATAGGCTGACTATCCAGGCTGAGTCATGCAAAAATTTAAGACGGCATATAGTTATTGTTGGTCCTTAAATAAAGCAGTCGATGGAAGGCAAAATATTTTAGGGAAAACTTATGCGGCTTCCACATTAAGCAATTTAATTGTTAAGATCTCTTTTTTTTTAGACTTGCCGCGTGCAAGTTTTTTCTTACTTTAATTTTTATTTAATCGATTCTTTTTAATAAAAGAAATTTAAGTAAGTCTGTACTCAAACCCGACCTTACCTCTGCCTTCTAGAAACACAAGAATTGCGCAGGAGACTTGCACAACTAAATTGCCTAAGGTGATATCCCTCTTTGGGATTTGGAAAAATCACCTTGCAAGTTTTTCATGAAAGTCACTTCAAGTGTTCTCCTCGGAAATCTCCGGTTGAATGACTACAAAAGTATTGTCGAGGAGCTCTTATTTACTTATAAGGCCTTGGGTTGTGTGTGACATGTCATTGAAAATATATATTTCACATTCACATTTCTTTCTTTCTCGAAAAATTGGGCACTGAATACGGCGATAGCTTCTACTAAGAGATTTCTACAAAAGAAAAACAGTATCGGAGCAAGTGGCGTCCACGTATGTTAGCGGTTTAATGTTGGTGTTGCTTCGGCAACGTGAAAATCATAAAAATATTTTTAAGAGCACTCGTTTTATATTTTTACAAAAGTAAAAAGGGTTAGGTTTATTTTACTAATAAAATTTAAAGTTTATATTTAGTAAAACTGTACATCAATTTAAATGAGCGCGAGCGCTTTAAAATTTAATATTTTTCAACCGCGATGTTCAAATTACAAAGTCTAAGTGATCTTCTTTGTACAGAATGTATCAACAAGTAAATATGTACATAAGTTGAAAAATGCAAGTTTACGTATACATATATGCATGTGTGTACATACGTGTGCACGTATGTACGTACATATGTCCATACGGTTATAATACAATAATAAAAAAAAACAAAATATTTGGCCTACGTGTCTATTCAGTAAGGACCGTTATTCTTGAAGAATATAAGAATTAAAGCAAAGAACTTTGAAAAATGAGTTTTATAAAAACTAAATAAACAGGGTGCGACATGAAGCGAGTCAGGGTTGCGAGCTTGCTCATGATCATCACCGACGTCCAACACTGCTACCTTCGCTACTGGTCTGTGTAATACGTCAAACTGTGTCTTAACTGTTACGCTTCGCACTTGACCGTCTGCGGCTACCACCGTGTCGATAATTTTTCCTTTGGGCCAGCATCTTCTTGGGAGATTATCATCAGCGATGATGACTATAGCTCCGACCTTAATTGGCGGCACTTTTGCAAACCATTTAGTTCTACGGGATATTATTGGCACATACTCTTTAACCCAGCGGCGCCAGAAATGATCTGCGAACGCTTGCGTCTGTTGCCACCGTTGACGTATATTTCCGCTGTCGCTGAGGAATGGCTTATAGCCGTCACAAGAGCCTAGAAGTAGGTGGTTTGGTGTTATGGCATCATCGTCTTCATGCTCGATCGAAACGAATGTGAGTGGTCGAGAATTAATAATTGATTCGATTTCGCAAAACGAGTTTTTTAAGGTCTCATCGTTGAAATTGAGTGCGGGATGCAGACTGTACAAAGTAGTTTTTATAGATCTAATGAGTCTCTCCCATGCGCCACCCATGTGAGGCGCTCCTGGCGGATTGAAAAACCATTTAGTTTTATCGAACTTATGTGTAATGTTAAGGAAGTCTATTTGGTTAATCTCATTTTTGAGGATTTTTTCAACGGCTCTGAAGTTTGTGCCGTTGTCCGTATATATCTCACGAGGAATGCCGCGCCTGGCTACAAAGTTTCGAATGCATAAGATACATGAACTGGTATCCAAATTATGAGCAACTTCAACATGAATGGCACATATCGTAAGGCAGGTAAAAACCACTCCCCCAGCGTTTTTCTCGTCTTCTTCCGGCTATTACTATTAGTGGACCGAAAAAGTCTATTCCGACGTATGTAAATGGACGTTGAAACGTTCCTAGACGAGCGGCTGGTAGCTGTGCCATTTGAGGAATTTGAGGTGTGGCAGAATAGTTTTTGCATATTTGACATGAATTGCGGACGTTCTTATAAATGACCCGCAAGCGAGGCACGTAAAATTGACTTTTTATTTTGTTAATTACTGCTTCGTGGAAGTGGTGGTGAAAATCTTGATGAAATGAACGTATTATAAGATATGTCACGTGATGCTTGGCGGGTAGCACGATTTCGTCCTCATGATTATTGAGACGTTTTGCTCGACTATAACACCTTAAAATCTCGCTGTCGTCCAGATAAGGGTTAAGACGATACAGCTTACTAGATTTTTCAACTTGTCCTCCATGCTTTAGAGCCAAAATTTCTTGTCGAAACTCGCTGCGTTGTGCTTCTTTAGTAATGAATCGCTTCGCTTGATGAATCATTTCGTACGTGATTGTAGAATGGTCGACCTGATGCTTAGAGGTAGATTTCAACTTCTGCAAGTACAACGTGAATGTTGCTGTTCGAAATTCATAATGCAATTGTTGGGTTTTCGGTCGGTAATTAGAATGTGACGTCTCAACTCAAGACTATTTGTTGGCCCCAAATCTTTGCAAGTGGGCCATTGTCTTTGTTCGCTGTGTAGGAATTCGGGTCTGTTGAACCATAAATCCATATTAGTTCGTGCGGTAGTTTTTGTTGCGAGATCAGCAGGGTTCATTTTAGTAGGCACCCATTTCCATTGATTAACATTGGAATGTTCTAAAATTTCACCTACTCGGTGCATTACAAACTGCTGGAAATTTCGTGGGTCCATTCGTAACCATTGTAGCACGGTCTTAGAGTCTGACCACCAATAACTTTTCGATATGCGTAAACGATGAATTTTTTGTACTTTGTTCGCTAGTTTTACTCCGATAAGAGCTGCTTGTAGTTCCATTCTAGGAATCGACAGTGGTTTAAGTGGGGCTACTTTGCACTTAGCTGCTACGAGAGTGACGGTTACTTTGTCACCCAATTGTACTAGCAGATAACTGACAGCAGCATATGCGTATTCACCCGCGTCGACAAACGTATGGAGCTGAACATTTTCGGCATTGTGTAGTAGCTGAGAAAAGCAGCGCGGGATTGTTACTTTAGAAATGATTGGAATGAATCTTTTCCATTGAGACCATTTTGCATTTAAGGACTCGTTTAATAGTTCATCCCACCTAATGCAGGCGCGCCAAACGTCTTGAAGAAGGATTTTGAGCCCTATAGTGTAGAATGACAAGAAACCAAGTGGGTCAAATATTGACATCAAAACTTGAAGACATTCCCTTTTTGTTGGAATAAAATTTTAGCCGATCACATTTCGGCGTAGACGTGCAAATCTGCAATTGTATTTAAAAACATCAGTATCTGGATCCCAATACATACCCAAAACTTTTTCAGTAGCTCCCCATTGCTTTGCGTCTTGATACGTTTTTGACACCTCAGACAGCTGGATTAAAACTTTAGTAGAGTTAGACGCCCAATTTCTTATATGAAAGCCTGCGGCGGCGTGAATTTGAGCAACTTGTTTCGCCAATGTCAATGCGTCTTCTTCAATGTCTTCGCTATCGATGAGATCGTCGACATAGTGGTGGTTTTGTATTGAGTCTACAGCGCGTGGAAATTGTGTTTTGAATTCTTCGGCGTTTTTGTCGCTCACGTAGTGAGCTATGCATGGGGCACAGCTTACCCCAAATGTTAAGGCTTTCATTACATAGGTGCTTGGTTGATGTAAGCTATCGTTTTTGTCCCACCACAAGAATCGTTGAGCTTGCATGTCGCTTTCTCGCACGTTGATTCTATGGAACATTTCTGCGATATCACCACAAATTGCGAATCTGCCAATTCGAAATGTTAGTAGTATGTTAACTAATGGCTTGAGTAAGTCTGGACCAGTAAGCATAAAATCATTCAGTGATGCTCCATTCGATTTAGCTGCAGCGTCCCACACTAACCGTATTTTATTGGGTTTGTTTGGGTTAACGGTTATAAATATGGGTAGGTACCATTCTTTTCCAGTAGAAACTGTAAATTTCGTAGGATTTAGCTTTTGCGCATAACCCTTTTCTATTAGATTGTCAATTTGAGCTTGCATATTCTGTCGCGATGGTTCGTCTTTAACAAGCTTTTTATGAAGGCACATCAACCGGCGATAGGCATTGCTATAACTCTCGGGTAGTTCCACGTAGCAATTTTTCCATAACAGGCCGACCTCATAGCGTCCGTTCGACTTTTTGCATGTTGCTTTTAGCGTTTGCATCGCTCTGCTGTCTGCTGCCGAAATTAATTCCGACGAACATGGTGCTTCTATATTAAAATAATTTTTTACGTACTGGTCAAGCTCATCGTAATTCTTTTGACAGGCACACGTATGTATGTTTAATCTGTGCTCCGTTGAGCAGCACTCGTTGCCACCCTGTAGTGTCCACCCGAGACGAGTTTTCGTCGCTATTGTTTGTTGCCAGCTGCCTTCACAGATCTTTGTAGGTACTGCAAGTTTCCAATTGTTGACACCAATTAGAATCGTCGGCGTTGCATTTTTGTAGGACTGTATGGGCAAGCCCTTTAGGTGCGGGTATTTTTTGATAATTTCCAACATGTTCAGGGTTTGAGATGGTAAATCCAAGTGTTCGACCAAGTGGTTTGCCAATACGAACTTTTTTTCATTGATAACACTGGATACTTTAAACGAAGTTTTGATCGATTCGTGTTCATCTCTTGTTATGCCCCCTGTCCACTTTAGACATAAAGGGTCAACTACGCCTTGTAAATTTAAAATGTCAAACATGCTTTGCTCTATTAGGGTGACAGAGGACCCTTCGTCTAGAAAAGCAAAGGTGTCAATAACATTTTTTTTAGAATGTAAGCGGATAGGCAAAATTCGGAAGAATGGCTTTTCTTCATTCGAATTATTATGTGCACTTAATTGTGCACTCCGCTGCGTATTTCTAATTTCATTTTTACTTACGGTTTGATTTGGTGACTTGGGGTCAGCGCTGGTGTACTTATGGAGCAACGGGTGGTGCTTGTACTTACAACCAGATATACCACATTCCTTGTTTAAATGACATTTTTGCCTATGTTGAGTGAAGCACTGACGGCACAAGTTATTCTTTTTCACGGTCTGCCACTTAACGTTTAGTTGCAGCTCTTTGAACTTATCACACTGATACACTTTGTGTGAATTGCCTTTACACATAACACACTTACCATTTTCAATAGTTAGATTGAGTGTGAGTATTTACCGATGCATCGCTTTTACTAAAATTGGGTGTTATCACCTTACTAGCTGCTTCAGCTAAGCTATAGAGCCACCCACTAAAGGCTTTAATTATTGGAACGCTTTCGTCCCTCGGCATCATTGCCCAGTTTAATTTATGCTGATTCGGTAATTTCTCTAAAAGTTTTTTTACTAGCACGGGGTTGTTTAAATGTGATTCCAGTCCACATGATTCCATGGTCGCACATATATTTTGTACGTTGAGAGCGAACTCAATAAGTGCTTCCAGCTTGTCGCGTGGGGATGGCATACTTTTGGCCTTATATATAGCGCGTTCCACGATATGCTCTGGTCGACCAAAGCATAAACGAAGAGTGTTAATAATGTCAGGCACGAGCGCAGGAAGTAATAGTTTACTTTTTACTAGCTCCCTAGCTTTTCCTTTTTAGACAGCTTTGAAGCCGCATTAAATTTTCCGCGTTAGAAAATCCAGCGATCGCTGTACTGTTTTCGAAGCTGTTAATAAAAATAGGCCAATCATCTGGGTCGCAGTTAAATGATGGCGACTCACGCGGTAATGCTTGTCTGGCAACCATCTGCGAAGGTGAAAGTTCATTTCGGTGAGCAGTAAATCTTGGCTCACTGCTTGGTAAGCTGCTCGTGGGGACCCCGTTTGTATACGTATGGTTTAATTGCTGGTGGCAATTATAATGGTTTAGTATTTCTACAGATGACGGAATGTCGTTGCTTGACAATATTTTATACTTTTGTTCTAAAAATTCTTGCTGAATTTTCATCTCCTCCTCTAATCCTTTGTAAGCGATCAGAATTACTTTGAGCAACACTAGTATTTTGTTGTTGTTGAAAGTTAACGGACACTCTTGGTTGTTGTGTTGCGTAAGTGTATGAAGAAGTAGTTGTACCAAAGAATTGTACGTTTGTCATTGGACGGAACATAGGCATCGTAGTAGATGCAGTTACCATATATTGGTGAGGCGTAGAGTATGTTTGCGGATGCATAACCATAGTTGTCAGTACTGATGACCGTTTTGGAAACGAAACACCCGCTGTAGTACCTACTAACGGCGCAGTGCCTGTTGGTGCCACTGTTGTATGCGGTGTCGAGCTTTGATACGTTCTGCCTTTGGCAGTTGTTGCGAATGGTGGTGCGGTTGCTGTTGTTGGTACTATTGGAGACGACGATGAGCTATGCTGAGCCTCGAAACCATTTCCATGGTCTGGGTTAGCAGCGGCGGATAGGCTGTTATCACAAAATTCGCAGTTCCAGCTATAGTCTGCCACGTTACTATCTACTCCCACGCAACCAAAGTGAAACCACTTGTCGCATTTATCGCACAAAACCATTCTTTCGTCGTCTAGCTCGTTGCACTTTCTGCAATTGTGTCGTGTAGCATTCTCGTCCGACATCGCGTTAATTTTCACAAAAAATTAAATATTAAATTTTAAAGAATTGTTGCTTCGGCAACGTGGAAATCATAAAAATATTTTTAAGAGCACTCGTTTTATATTTTTACAAAAATAAAAAGGGTTAGGTTTATTTTACTAATAAAATTTAAAGTTTATATTTAGTAAAACTGTACATCAATTTAAATGAGCGCGAGCGCTTTAAAATTTAATATTTTTCAACCGCGATGTTCAAATTACAAAGTCTAAGTGATCTTCTTTGTACAGAATGTATCAACAAGTAAATATGTACATAAGTTGAAAAATGCAAGTTTACGTATACATATGCATGTGTGTACATACGTGTGCACGTATGTACGTACATATGTCCATACGGTTATAATACAATAATAAAAAAAACAAAATATTTGGCCTACGTGTCTATTCAGTAAGGACCGTTATTCTTGAAGAATATAAGAATTAAAGCAAAGAACTTTGAAAAATGAGTTTTATAAAAACTAAATAAACAGGGTGCGACATGGAACTAATTTAATTAAATCTTTGTTGACGTCGGCAACAGTTGGACATTACCACGATATGTCCCTAACAAAACTCAAAACATTCCCTCCTTCGGCATATTTTATTTTTGAAACTTTCATTAATCAAATGAGCTAAAACTTTTCCTACTTCATTATTTTTGTGAACTTTGACGTGACTAGAGTGAGTAGGAAAATTAATTCGAATAATTACAATGGGATTTTGTTTGTGCTTGTCAGTAATTTCTTTTGTAAAACAATTGGAATATTTACCACGCTCCAGATAACGAGATAAATCTAATAATGATGTTAAGCAAAAAGAAAAAGTTATAATAACTTTATTTTAAAAAATATATTTTAAGTTATTAAATTCATAATTTGAAATATGGTTAATTTAAACCTTCCGCTAATCAGTAGCCCTACTAGGGAGTGCCATACAAAATATAGAGTAGAGGAGGACAGGTGGCAAAGTTGAGAGATGGAAAGTTTATTGATAGAACAGCGTTGCAGTGGTTCTGGTGTGTAGTAGGCAAACTATTATAGCCATTAAAATATTTTTTGATTTCGCCAACTCTTATTTGCGACAGTGTGAAGCATTTCTTGATGGTAGTTTATTTTACACATGCATATATTGTTACGTTTAACCTTTTTAAACACCTTTTTCCCCATGTTCTTTAAATTATGAAGTTTTCTTTAAACAATACACGTCAGAAATTTATTTTACGCAGTGTTACTTTATTTATCACTTAACTAAAACACAACGGCTACTTCTCTTTATCACTATGATGGCAGTTTACATGTCACCACAAAGTAAACAGAGGCGACACGAGAATATAGTGGCCTCTTTCTCTATCTGTCTCTTTAATGATTGACTGCTCCTATTCTCTTTTGTTACATTTTTCTTCTTTATTTGAAATAATTTTTCTGAGAAATAATTCTGTGTATATATCGTTTGGATTGACGTATTTTGGTCTGAAGGCAGAAGAATATTGCGCTACAAGAGAACAATATTTTGACTACATGCCAACACGGTTGTGCTATACTCTTGTCGTGTCGGCGAACTTGTATTTATAGAAAGGAGTTTATTAAACGTTGAGTAAATAATGTGGTGATAACTTGTCCGTGTATGTATTTTATGCCATTTAGTACAAATAGATCTAAAGAGTACAACTCTGGAAATGCAATTCATCATCCGTATTCAAATCGATAGCATCTTATTGCATTGGGTGGTATTAGTGACACTTTGAACTTTTTGCTGACTATTGCACCTAAAATGAACTACATATTTAAAAATATGTATGACACGGGGCGAACAGGATTTTCGACATTTTAAAAATCTCCATTTCGACAAAATTCGACTGTTGAAAAAACCAGTCAAATAATTTTGTCGGTGACCCTAGTTTAAACTTAGCCGTTTAATCGTTTATCTCGAAATTTTCGAACTTCATTTAATTTTTTCTAAGCAGATCAATTACACACTACTGAGTACCCTTCAATGAGTATCGGATATACATACCTGCGTCTAAACTAAATTTGCGAATTAATTAAAAGAATTTATAAAATTGTTGCATCTTAAAAGTTTAATTTTAAAATTTAATTGTTTTATAACTTCCCTCACAATCCTAATTTATTGTTTTTTATTTCATCATTTGTTTATTTCTTCACAATTAGCTGGTGCTGGTAAAACTTTGAGATGCGGTTACAAAATTACTACAATTGTAATGAACAGTTTTTGAGATAGGAATAAAATGATTAATTATATCAGCGGTTTTTCCTTAGCTTTCACACTTAAAGAAAAGAAATTAAAATTATACCAAATTTATTATAGAAAAAGCTTAGGTATACATTTACGTGCTACAAATCGCACATTACATCACATGCGATTTGAACAACGCCAATTTAATTTTAGCCCGTTCACAAGTTTTGTTTACTTTTCGAACCTTTATTCGAAAACATTTTTTTTTGGCATGGGATATTTATTTCAAATTAAATATACTTGTTCATTTAGCGATCGTATTTGTTGAATGCTTACGACTTACAATCGCCAAATTTATTGCGATTGCTAACACTAGCACAACGAGTTTACGATTTCAAATCGTAGTTGCAAATTTGATGCGACATGGGTGTTACTTTCACCCACGTGGTCACCAGATGTTAAATCAGTTGTTGAACAGATATTAAACAACTCGATTTGTTCGCTACCGAAAAAGCGGCGCCGCAGATATTTTTTTCAGCTAGCACCGGCAAAAAACGAGCGCTGTTCTGTGCTTATCGGTTATCAATAAGTTTTTTTATACTAGTGCTAAAAAAATTTTACTTTTTTAGCAGTTCAATTTGCTACTGTTTTTCAAAAAAAAAAAAAAAATCTATCAACAACTTAAGCCGACGAAAATTCTCAAGAACTACCGTTGCCGCTACCCATTTTCTCAGCCATAGCCGGCGAAAATATCGTTTCGTCTTCTTTCTCTGCTAATTGCTCAAAATAAACAACGTAATGAGAATACTTTAGTTTAGTTTTTGTAACAGTCAGAATGATTATCACTAGATTTCTCTCTGCAAACATCAAACGAAAATCTAAACACTTGTAAAAATACGGTGAAAGGGGCCTTTCTAAAAGTTTTAAAAACTTTCATCAATTCAAGAAAAAATTTAATTCTTGAAAAATAAACCATTTTGCTTCATAAAAAATTATTTCAAATTGGCGAGATACATACGCGTATACGAGGTGTGGCTATTAAATAACGAGACTGACGTTGTAAAACATTTTATTTTTATTTCATACATTTTTATTTATTATCACCTTCAATATACACCCCTCCTATATCCCTACAACGCTCCATGCGAATCTTCCATTGTTAGAAACAGTGCTGGAAGTCTTTTTCTGTCAGCTCCTTCAGGACACGTGCCGCTTTCTCGTTCACAGCTTCAACAGACTCAAATCTTGTTTCTTTTAATGCCGATTTCACCTTAGGAAACAGATAGAAGTCGCACGGCGCAAGATCTGGCGAATAAGGCGAATGGTCTAACACTGGGATGCTGAATTTGGCTAGAAACCTCTTAACAGACAATGCGGAATGAGCCGGCGCATTGTCTTGTTGGAGAACCCATGGCTTGTCCTTCCACAATTCAGGTCGCTTTTGCTTATTCTTTCGCGGAGTTCAGCAAGAACGTGAAGGTAGTAATGTTGATTAATCGTTTGACCTTCAGGAACCCAGTGAATGTACACAATACCATGAATATCGAAAAAAATAATCAACATTGCTTTGAATTTTGATTTGCTCATTCGAGCTTTTTTGGCTCTCGGTGAAGATGGGCTCTTCCAGTGCATGGATTGGCGCTTTGTTTCAGGATCATACGTAAAAAACCACGATTCGTCACATGTTATTATCCTTTCCAGTAAGTTTGGGTCATTTTCAATGGCATTCAAAGTGTCAGTACATTGCACTTAACATTTTTCCGGCGAAACAAAAAAACACCTCTAATGCGAACGAAGGCTACGGCTGTACTGATTTGTTCACAGAAGCGAGAGGCACTACATTCGAAAGAGAAGGCTTCACGATAACAGCTGTTGGTTGCTGGCGTTTGGCGTATGCGCACTTCTTCTGTAACAGCGTCAGTCTCGTTATTTAATAGCCACACCTCGTATAGAAGCAAATTTAAATGAAAACATGTCTTTTGGAATACTCGTATTAAAACTGATTAAAGAAGAGTTTGGATTAAATCTAGAAATTTTACTTCTATTCAGGCATTTACGACTTCGTTTACCCTAAAAATGGTTAGAACCCACCGCGCTGACATAATTATACATTTAGATTTTGTTATAAATTTATTCTTTTTAAATATATCCGAGATAGTTTATGCATTGAGTAGTAAAATGCACCAATTTTACCAGCACTAAAGCAAAACAACACTGTTTCTCTTGTCTTTTCTTTGTTTCTTGTCTTTTCTTCCAGTCGGTAGTTGCACCATTAATTAAAATCTATCAGCTGCAAATATCAACAAAAATATAAACTCAAAAAAATCAACTAAATTAAACTCACCCAAATATATTACTCCTTCCTCAAGCAACAGCGTATTAAATTTAATTATGATTAGCGTTCTTTTTATTGCAAATAGACTGTTTAGCAGTATGATTAAACGCGGACCCAGACCAATAGTTATATGTGGACCTTCGGGTTCTGGCAAAAGCACTCTGCTGAATAGACTATTCGAAGAATTTCCCAATACCTTTGGCTTCAGCGTATCTCATACGACACGTAAGCCACGGCCCAGAGAACAAGACGGTGTCCATTATAATTTTGTAAGTCGCCAGGAAATGGAAAGAGCCATTGCTAACGGTGAATTCATAGAGTCAGCTACTTTTAGCGGCAACATATATGGCACTAGTAAGGAGGCGGTGCGTAAAGTACAAAACGCTGGCAAAGTTTGTATTTTAGATATTGAACCTCAAGGTGTGGAACAAGTAAAGAAGACCGAATTGAATCCCATTCTTATTTATAACAATCCACCTTCTATTGAGGCTTTGGAACAACGTTTACGAAAACGTAACACCGAATCCGAAGAAACCTTGAAGAAACGTTTGGATGCTGCAGCTTCCGAAATTGCTTACGGTTTAACGCCGGGCAATTTTCAAAAAATTATCCATAACATTGACATTGATAAGGCCTATGAAGAATTTCGAGATTTTGTTTTAGCCGAATTGAAGGCTCAAGAAGCCGAAGGTATTGTTATCGCTTGGTAATGATAAGATGAGCCTTTGGTCACTTCCCAGGCTATGAGTGTATTTTAAGTTTAAAGACTACTAACTGTAATTAAGGCATTTTTGCAAGTGGTAAGAATGTTGATGATGAAAATTTATTTATTTATTAATTCAAGATTTTTATTTTGTAATAAAAATGTTTGAGAAATAATGGGTTGTTTTATTTTTATACAAGATGTTATGCTCCGAAAAGTGGTTCACTGAGGCCAGTTTCAAGAATACAACAGAAGACCCAAGAACAAGTAGAAGGTTATACCGAAATATGCCTATTATAGCAATGCTCGACTTATTTGCACCAGGCGGTTATTTTATGCTCTCCGCTATTACATGTGCCGTATTTATCAGGTTGTGACATGAATATTAATTTAATTATTTGGATTTCGGGTTGTATTAGCATTGATCGCAAATCAACTCTGCGAACACCCTCACAAGTATCACAAAGAGACCGAAATTACGGCTATAAGTCGCAGTGTCTTATGGCGTTTTCGTTTCTTAAGTAAAGTGATTGCTCTGTGTTTAACACGTTCTTATTATTTTGGATATTATACAGATCATAACCGGAAAACGCCTTTCGTAATTATTAAGGGTAAAATATAAGAAAGTCATATGTAGACGTAGGACTGGTAAGGTGGTGCAAAAGTTGTCTTCCGTTCGTTCGCTTTAATAGTCTTTTTTTTTTGTAATTGTTGAACTTCGGTTCGATTTTATGTTAATTTATCACTCTTGAAAGAACTTCCATCAATAGGTTATCGTATTCTTGACGGATATTGCCTTTAAGAGTATTAAGACTCTGAGGTTTGTTGACATAGATTCGTTACTTCTAAAAAAACCACAAAAATGAGAATGGAAGGGTTAAATCTGGCAATCGCCAAAACAAGTGATAAAGCGACCCAGGAATGCAGCCCTCATCCTGTTGAAACAACATGTTCTCCAGTCGCAAGTCATCCAATTGCGAATGGACAAAGGCGTAGAGCATGGATCTTTAGCATTATTCGAACAAATAAGTCACGATGGTGGCTCCAGCGTAAAAAGCACATCAGGTAGTAACTTTGAGGGGGTGTAATCCCTCTTCGTAGTTTATACGAGGATTATAAGTGCCAGGCTTAAGCGTAGGTTACACGCGTTTGGCGATCAACATTTAAACACTGATGCACTGCCTGTACTTTAAAGAAAAAGCCTTTCCCAAATTTCTCTGCACGTCGTCTCGTCCATACTACAGCGTCGTCAATTACATCTTTAGCCACAGTTGCAATATTCTAAGCAGAATGGCTGCTTTGAAGCCTGTCAGTCCTACCAGCATCTCGTGTTGTCACAAGGCGAGCGGCTTAACGTCATAGTGTTTCCCCAGTTGGCGCCGCAGGAACTTTGAGCTAGTAATTTACATTACTAGAAATTATTTTCTTATATAACAATATTATTAATTAGATATGAGGTGACTAAAGTGAGTTAGTTCACTTATGACATTTGTAAAGTAAATAGAATTCCAATTTGTGTGGAATGCGTTCTCCTCAAGAACGCAGAATTATTGTATGGATTTTTTACAGAATAAATTATCTGCAATTTTGACTCAGCGTCAATTCCATCGTCGTTCTTCTGGCCTCGTACTGCAAGAACGGTCCGGTGTTTAGCCACTCGTTGCACACTAGGAGACCACAACAGCTTCTTCTGCCAGACATCGCTTCAAGATGTGGTGGAAGTCCCAACTCAAATGGATTTATCATTTTACACTTGGCGGTGCTGCCGCAATCACAACTTGCGACATATTGCGCTCCCAGATGTCGCATTTTGGCTACACTCACTAGCCAACAAGATTTACCGTGTTTATCCGCCACGTACTTCTTTCTATGGGGCCATTTTAAGTCACGGGTTTATGAGAATAAGTCTCCGATTTTTGAAGCCTTTAAAGAGAACATCAGCCAAGAAATCCGGAACTCATTGCCAGAAGTTTAGCAAACAACAATTAAAAATTCCATAAAACGACCCGAAATGGGAGTCAAAACACAATGTACTAAAATCTAAAGGGACAAATATAATTAAATATTAATTTCAAAGATAAAGAAAAGAGCAGTCGGTTGTTTATTTTGCGTCACCTTGTCTAATAATCAGTTTGTAATTAAAAAGATTCGAGCGTATATTTCAACTAGAAAAAGAAAACTTTCCAACACAATTTTATAAATACACAAGTGTCATTGCTGGTACTACAATTGGTGCCAGAGAAAGAAGAAACGTATTAAAATGCAACTAGATAATTTACGCGGTGGGAATGACCTACATAAAGTCGCACGCTAGGGTGTTCGTGATACAGTTTTTATATTTAGAAGTCTGCTAAATACTCGTATTTATATAAGTTTCACTAAGAAGAGGTATATAACATTTATAAATTTCCTCTTTATTTGAAAATATCAAATTCCAGTAAAAAATTCAGCTTGTATGTAGATACCCACAGCTGCAGTCAATGAAAACGTGATCAAGAAATTTCTTCCGAACTGTAAAAAATATAAAAATATATGCGGACTCCCTATAAATATAAATTGGTTTGCGTGAAAAACTCGGAAGAAAACGTCTGGATCTCCAAAAAAAAAAGCAGGTAGATGTTAAAAAAAAAGCCTTAAAACTACTATTCTATTCAAATAGCATGATCTTGGTGGCCAACTCACGCAATTTAGGCCATACTCTCAACTCGTTCCGTTTCGTGCTTCATATTTTGTTTACCTAATTTTTATTGAATCTTTTTCATTTCTAAAATATTATTTACTAAATACCAATGTAATTACTAATTTTTTGTATTCAAATCCTAATAAACTATTTACTGTTATGTAGAGAGAGAGTGAGAGAGAGAGAGAGAGAGAGCCGCCTCGTCAGGCTCAATGTGTCAGTTCTTTTTAGTCTCTGGTACCTATGAAATTGCAATAAATTGTGTACAAGAGTGTTGGGATGTACGTCTAGTTTGTTCACGTATTATAGTGGGAACTTTTAAATCCTTATGGATGTTTTCATATCTTCTATAACAAGGGGTACGTAAACGTGCTCCATGCCGTTTATGTACACATAGTTAACTTCGTGCCAAAAGATATTGGTTATCATTGATCTGTAGAGCTCGCTGTTGACGGTGATGATGGCCTTCTCAACATTGCTGTTAAAAAACTATTTACCAAATATGTCAAAATATGCACCAAGCAGTAACTGTTTGTGGATTGACAGGTTAATCTAGTGTGGTTTTGTATCCTTCCATATACGGCAAGTTTGCTTGTTAACATAGCGATTCATCCAACCTTAAATGTGTCTTGTCGCTAAAGGTGATTATTCGTGCAAAATTAGGGTTGTCTTCAAAGCGTTCTAAAGATCTCTTAGCGAACAAACGGCGGAATTCGCCAAGTTCAGGTCTGCGACAGTGCGAGTTATTGTGTACTGTGGGGATATGACTGCCTTGGATTCTTCTGTATACTTTCGCGGACAGCGGCGATGTTCTCGGTCAATCGAATTGGTCGCTACTTTATCGTTTGTACTTGCTGCTCTATCGAGCAACTTGCTGGTGCTAATTTGTCATCTGTGACTTATTATATTATAATATCTATATAATTCACCTGCTCGCATCCATAGCTTGTGAACTAATACTTCTAATAAATTTTTTTTTCGAACTAATAAATCAAAAGAAAAACTCATAGTTCAATTTACCGTTCGTCTAATAATATTTCTATACAACATGGAAAAGGCTAAAGTGATTGAAATTTTAAATGTATTAGAAAATGGAAATCTGTGGGGAAGTTCCAAAAAAGGTTAAGGTTAGTCATATGCTCATCCAAAAATTAAAAACTAGGCATGATATTAAAACTTTACCACCTCGACTTGGCCAGCCAGATTGATAACCGAACCAGCTGAAGGTCACTGGAAATAAGATAAGAAGGTGATTTTAGAAATAAGATTTGAATATTTATTGTAAATTTCTTTTAGTAAAAAGATTCAACAAATTAAAATTAAATTCAACAAATATATACTTATATGCAAAATATGTGGAATGCAGAACAGTGAAAAGTCTAACTGAAACAATGAAACATGGCATAGTATGGAATTGTATTACGAAAAATGTAGTAGGCCTATAAGCATTAAGAGAAAGGAGCAATACTTACTAATTTTAGAAAATTATTTTCCAGCTGCATTTGAAAAATGTGGTCTTACTGCTGATACCTTTGTTTTTCAGCATTCTAATAACCCAAAACATACAGCCAAAATCGTAAAAAATTTGTAAGAAATGGCCAGCGCAATCGCTGGATATGAATAAAATAGAAAGAATTTGGTGCCATATCAAATCACAGGCTGTCAAGTTCTCCGAAGCTCCGAGTGGCGTTAACGAAATTTCGAAAGGAGTGAAAGATATTTGCGAGGCGATTCCTAATTAAATGATGGAACGATAATACGAGAGTATGTCACAGTGTGTAGGGCTAAATATTAAAAAAAGTGGAAAATTACAACTTTGAGTAGAGTGAAAAAGTATAATATTTGGCCTCCTTTGAAGATTCTGTATTCCGAATGGAATGAAATCATGTGAAATTGAAAACACGCGCGGAATTGTTTTTTTTTAATTTTTTCGGAATTTTTCGAAAATTTTTACTTTCCAGTAATATATTGCGGATTAAGAATACACAACAGTATTGATCAATTTTTCAGTTTGGCCTATTACATTTATGACAATTTATCCTCAGTGTATGTGCTCGTATGTACGCTTGTATAACAAAGTACTCAAACATCCTAATTGATATTTGAAAACCTTTCTAAAGCCTCTAGAAAGATGCACGTTACGGTATTCGATGTCTATCGAAATTGCTATTATATTCTACTGAATTTCTATTATAATCTATTGAACTTTCGATCGATATCGAATAATGTATTTGCACCCAAAACAAATTGTTTGTATGGGAAAATGTTAATTTTTAGGCTTTTTGGAGGAGGAAATATCTCATTTTTCTGCCACCTGCATCCGACCCTATTTCTTCTAACTGTTGCGAAAGGCACAATTATTGAACAAAATGAAAGATAAAAAACCTGTCGATAAATTTTACAAATTTTAAAACAAAATCGGTGGGTCTAAACGCCAAAAAATATATGTAAGTCGAATGCGGCTTATTTGGCTGCCACTACTTCACAAACCAAATTCGATGGTCGCACGCCAAATTACAACGAACTTTGACTACACGCATCGTACCCGAAGGTATGTAAAAAAAAGAGATATTTTCAGAAGAACTGCGACTGGCATTAAAAGTTTAGGCTTACCCCACTTTTGATGCGCTTCTTGTCCGCACAGTATAGCATGAAAATTTATAAATAAAAAGCATTTATGTATTTCGTGTAAATGTTAATATGCCAAATACATATATTTATTCATGCACTGAATAAACAAAAATACATTTTCATATTGCACACAAATGCATATGTACAAACACACACACACACACTCACATATGCACTGCGTTTGTGTACATACATACATATTTCTAATGTCTTTAACATTAAAAAATAAGTGTGTCAGAAATCAAGATCAATTAGAAATGTGTTCTTTCAATTCGCAAATTTTTTAGTGATCGTGTTTTTCTTTGTTTTTTATTATTAATTATTTTATAACAGAAATTTAATCGAGTGACTTGTTTCTGGTTTCTCGGCGTTCACGTGCGACAAGTCCTCAGAGAAAATAATATAATGGCGTTAAATCTTGCACGACCTAGTTAACAATACTATTTTGTGAAATTAATTTTTTGTCAGGTCGGGAGATATGAAAGAACCAGTCCCTGAAGCTTTTCTGGGGCCTGAAACTGGAGAAAGAGAACTTTCGTGATTCGACCAGTAACTAGGCACTGGGAGCTAGTAGGCCCCAGGACGCATGTACCGTACTCGTTGTTGATGAGGCTCCTTTTGGGGAGTTCCCGTGGTGGCTATGGCTAAGACCCGAATCGTGGGAAATTTGTGGTGGAGGATCAGTGTGGCGTTGCATTGCAACGTAAGACGTCAATATAAATGAATTTGATGGCAGGAGATTAGATACTCCAAACTACAGCAAGAGATTATAATTACCACTTATTCATTCACATCGGTCGTAAAACCGCTGTCGTATATTGTCTAAAGACAGTGTTTACAATAACATGCTGAACTACTCCATCGGTCTATAGAGCGCACCATATGGAGACTTTGTTTGGATGTCATAGTGGTTCGCCAATTCGGCGGAAATTCTTCTTAGCGACATAACAACCATTTAACTAAAAGCGTGCTTCATCGCACAACAAAATCATTGCCTCTTGAGTTTATTGAATCGGGATCTAGCAAGAGTATATTCATGATGAATTGCCAAACTAATCCCAAAGTAAGCGGTAACACTGTCAAACAGTGTTGCCCAATTAACGTTCTTCGTCTCCGAAAAAAAACACCCACATTTGTTATAGAGATAGCAGTGCCACCAATGAATTTGTTCTTTTTGAAATGTTTTGCTATGAACAGTTTAAAAAGTCAATGTTAATTCGTATGTCGACAGTCTAGACTTCAGACAAATAGCCCCCACTGTAAATTTCCCAACGTTACAATGTGCGTGTTTGGTGTTATTAAAACAAATTCTAAACATTTAATTTAAATGTTCCAGTTCTTGTTTTCTCTTCATTATTCTATTTCCAGAATGTTTGATATTGACTGCTAAAGGTAAAAAACTGCTGAAATGAATGTTCAAAGTGCTACAACAGCAAAAAAGAATTCAATTAGAATGGACTCGTACAACTTAAACAAATGAATAAGAACCAACCAGTAGCGTAATTGAACGATGAATGTTGGTCACGGTTAGACTAACTCTTGTAACCGTTTAAATAGAATAATGATGGTTGACTGACTGGTAATCCGATACTGCGATATTATTATTCCCTATTAACATACTTAAGCAAAACAATGGAAGTGCAGAGTACTCACTGTACGAGAGTGCTTTTGTTTTATTTTAAATGACAATAAAAAACAAAATTAAAAGAAAATTTTTTTTATAGAATTAAAGAGGACTGACTGACTGACTAAGCAAAAATGCAAACTTGTTAAATATGTTTTTATTTTATTCCGTTTCAAACATAAAATATATTACAAGTGAAATAAAACACAATAGTAATAAACGCTTAAATGTTAAGTTGATATTTTTGTTGTTGTAGATGCGAGGTGTGTTGACAGAATAACGGGAATTTAAGTTTTTTTTGTTGTTGTTCGTACCAGCACAGCCCATACATAACATAACGTAACAATATAACGAGAATAGTGTTTGTGAACATTTGATTAAAACTTTCCGACTGGAAAGACTTCTGCAGGGAATTAAATTCCCATATGAAAAGCATTGCTAAACGAATGAGTGTTCGCCCAATAGTGTGGTGCGCAGTCCACTGGCAAATCGACTACGAATGGATGGGGCTTTAATGTAGAAAGTGTTACACGCACATATGTTCTGGTATCGGGAACTAGTTACGTACTTAATATCCGTTGTAGTAACAATAAAACAGTGAAACACACCCCACATTACGTTGATGTTCCAGCGAATTAATATAGTTGCTCACCCTACTATCATCGATAAGCGATCCTGTACGCGATCGAGAAGCTTCAAAATAGACCTTAAGCCATTCAAAATGGTTCATCTAATGTATAATACACTTAAGCCAAGCTTCGTCCAATCTTGGAAGCAATTCACAATTTATGGGAAAGTTAAAGCTTTTAGCTATTTTAGTTTTTATCTTTCTCATCAATGGTGGCTTCATTCAAAAGCAGACAGAAGACAAAGGAGGGAGGCCAATGTCTGTCAAATACGTCTGTCAAATACGTCTGTCAAATACGTCCGGTGAGCCAACGGGCCAAGGGTTTGGTTTTTATTCGTAAATTAAAAACGAATAATGAAATTACGAAGCTAGCACGCCGTCTTGGCGTGTCATTTATTCCTCCAAAGAAAATATTTCTTCATGTGCTGAGTGATTTTGTCAGGTTTTTCGTTGTTTATCGAAGACTAGTTAGTTAATGTTTTTTTTGTTGTTATGACATCCATTAGTGGGGTCCCATATTAATCGAAGAATAGGCACAAGGGATCATGGAAGGGATAGGGCAACTGGAGCTAAAACCTTGCTCCCTCTGCACAGGCAATTCCATGTTTTATGTAGACTATTTTCATAGATTTCATTTATTCGTAACATGCCATCGGGTCATGACGAAGGGTGGTTCTCACACCATGAGAAAGTATCTCAAAGACAGCTAGTCGCCTCACATTCGCCATGATGCTAAAGGGTCTTGTAACAAATATCATCCACTTTATTTTTCTCTTTTTTTATTTTTATACTAAAACGACAGTTGTGCGCACAAATGTACTGACAACGCTGTCTGAACAATATTAAAACATTAACAAAAACAGTCCTGGCGAAAGAAAATCATGTGCGCACAAGGTTTTGTTCGTCGCCATAACGGGATGTAAACATTCCACATAATTGTAATCAGAGTTACCGTTGAACCATTTTAAAAATTTACTCAAAAAGTGGTGGAGGAGGAAGGGAGGGGATTTTTTAAAACTGCATATTCTTTGAAAACAAGAGAAATAGAAAATTTCTTTATATTTTTTAAATAAAAGATAAAAATAATTTAATAAATTTACTATTATGAAAACAAAATGTAAGATAATTTAAAACAAGAAAAGATGAATTTCGCAAATTTATAATAAACTTAATTTTTATGATTTTGTATTATTTCTAAAGTAGAATAAATTTTTATCGTGCTAATTTCCCCATTACTATCTACTTGGAAATAAATTTATTACAAATACTACATTGAGAAATAAAATCTCGCAATATTTGTTAGGTTTTTGTTAAAACGTTAATATAGTTTTTTAAGCTTCATTAACGAAAACTCTAGTGAGATTTTTCTAACTGCTCTTAAAATTTGGCTTAAGGCTTCCTGATAAGCTTATGTAGACTAGGCTTATGTAGAATTTTAAAACACTGATTTAGTGTTATATAATGTGGGGTTAAAAGTCGAATAATACGAATGTATAATAATAAATTGTTTTTAAGTCTAAATATTATTGTGTGTTTGTAAGAAAACTTTCATCTAATTTTTTTTATTTTCCCCAAACGTGGAGAGTTTTATAAAAAAGCGGGAAAGTTGCTACATTAGTTCCACAACATATGATAAAACGTTAGCACAGTCGCTCAGTGGTTATAGTATTGAGCCAGAAAATTTGTTTGCATATTGAAATAGCGTCTGAAGAATAACGGGAAGAAATATGTTCGTGGCCTTCTGTAAGGAGAATACGTATATGTGTTCCAGTTCAGTTTGAGCATAATTCTTTGTTTCTTACCCAGATTATTTCCTTGTTCTCAGCTTAGTTTATGTACGAGGGTTTTAAGACGAGCGCATACATACATATCTTTTATTTTGCACTTGTGTGTTTTCTTTGTGCGATGACAGAACAGCGATGTTCGAACAACTGTTCGGAC
The DNA here is from genome assembly GCA_963932375.1 of Phania funesta. Taxonomy (NCBI): domain Eukaryota; kingdom Metazoa; phylum Arthropoda; class Insecta; order Diptera; family Tachinidae; genus Phania; species Phania funesta. Next base: position 93,046,619 of record OZ010652.1, on the reverse strand, counting down.
AGCGTTCTTTGCGCAAATTATGAATAGTCAAGACGGCATGTTATATAGTTGCTCACTTGAATCTACATTGCAGTCCCGTTGAGCTACCTGGTGAGGATACATGAAAAATTAGAAACTTTATGTATCACAGCTAAACCATCTGAAATGAACGAAATTGCACTACGATAAGTCTAATAAGCTTTGCGGTGCTAAGCTACTTAAAAACTCGCTCTACTTCTCGCAATAGCAAGTTCGACCGACGCGTTTGCGTAACCCGGTATCCAGATTAGTACTAGGCAGAAACGCCTCGTTATGTCGTTTCGATATATTCGGACTTCTTGGACTAATTTAGATGTTGTAGAAACAATGCACTATATTAGGACATCCTCTCCATACACCCTATGGTACCTCAAATATATGAAGTAAAATGATGCTACATTGGTCATATAGCTTCAACTTTATCCTTGATGTGATATTCCGACAGGGTGATATACATCAAAATAATTGCAACGAATTTCCGTCATTTCTTGTCAAGTTTCCAAGGCAAACCGGTTTCGGCTAAGTGCCACCTTCATTCAGAACTGAAAATTACACCGAAGATGGCACATAGCCGAAACCGAAATATCTATATTAAATAACGATTCCGCCAACAACTCACGCTACTGATTATGATTCGTTCCGATCACCCAGAGCTCTTATACCACATTTTTTTAACCGAGTCTATTTTTATTTTGGCTCTAACTTCAGTGATTATTGATGTGGTCCGTTTCAAGCGATTTTAGTGATTTTTTTCCTAGTACTTCTACCTCTCTGCCTAAATGTTGTTAAAAATGCTCCCTTTTTTTCGTCATATCTTCCTTATATAAAAACAGAAGTGTGTACATTTAATTTAAATCCTACGCGAACAACGCGATGTCTAACCTATTTAAGAGTATTTCCCAATGCCTTTTAACTTGATACTTAACTAACGTATTTAAAAACAATGGGGCCAAATCTAAACTTCTTCATTTTAATAAGTTAAAGAATACAACTGCACTGCACGAATCTCTAAGAGCCTCAACAATAAAAATTTTTTTTGTTGTTTCATCCCCTTGCTAAAACCATTGATGTAAATTTAATCGGACGCTACGTTCACCACCCTACAAGTTAAATTTTATTTTTTAATAAGAAAATATTTTTTTTATTTATTTAATTTTTTAAATACAGAAGAAACTTAATTTTAAATTTCCAGTTATTAGTTAATTCTTATTTTCTACTTCTTATTAACTGGGCCATCTGGAACTAGTAATATACTACCTAGGAATTATCAATCCATTGTCGTTTCGTTTTACTCGTAAGGCTATGTGTGTATGTATGGCGGCTTCAGTCAATTTGCCTGATTTTGGTAAGCGTATTGTTCACTATGCGGAGAAGGGTCTTTAAAATAGACTTCCCTGATGTATTGATCCAAAATTTTGTCCATGGCTTTGTGCAGGAATAGCGTAAATCTAATAAGTCGAAAGGCCTTTCCGAATGCTTTTGGTACGAAAGTACAATTACTAATTATCTTAAAATTTAGTATTTTGTTTTTTATTTAAACAATGGCCTTAAAACTAAGCTTTTGTACCTGAATCAAATACAGATCTATTTGGCAATAAATAGAAAGAATAATATTAACGATCAAAGAGAATAGAGGTAGGGGTGGGTGGTGGTTGTCAACATGTTAGCTGACTACTGTTGGATGTTCAATCGAAAAACCAAAGCAGGAAACGAATTCGGAGATGCATCAAAGAAGAAGACGCCAAAACGATTCACAAGAAAAAAGAGTAAACCTAAAATTTTGTGTAAATATCGGAAACAAATTTTGATTAGTTGTAAGAAAATACATACATTTAGTTCATTGTAAAAAAATAAGTGTTTTCATTAAAATGTTGCAAAAAATCTATACGCAGAGGGATGTTATGGAAGTCATTTTTATTGTTAAAAATGGCACTGAAGATGGCAACTAGCCGAAACCGGTTTGTCTCCAAACCAAAATTGACAAGGGATAACGGAAAATCGTTCCAAACATATATATCAGAGCACCCTGTCGGAAAAACAAATCAACAAGCAATCAAAATCTGCCTGCAGCTGAAATGATCATTTTATTGCAGACCTGTGTAATTATTATTACGCAACGTAATCAACGGAAAAATATTTTTCTAAACTACAACTATTATAAGAAATATACATATGTATATGTATCTACATACATGGCAGTTAAGTCTCTGTCGTAGAGTCATAATGTAATGGGTGACGCCGATAACATCCTAAAAAAGTTGCAAGAAACTAAAAATTCCAAATAAACATTTTACAATAATTTATCAAATGACGACGTTTTAATTTACAGATATTGTGTTTTGATTGTAAGAGTTCTTGGACCACCATGTGCATACGATACATGTTAGTAACTAAACCGATGATGCCATTTAAAGATATGTATGTACTTTCATATACATATATACAGACATACGTACATAAATTGGCATTAAAAAAAGCACCTCTAAAAATTAAAAAGCCTTTAAAAGGTATCTTTTCGACAGGTACGGATGTCAGATTTCCACCGTCGTCATAAAGTGTTGTTCTGTTGGTTACTCTTTTATTTTTATTTCTTTTGTTTTGTTTTTTTTTTTGTATTTTGATACACACGTTCTAGTTACACAATTTTACTTGCAGTTTAAATTTACATACTTTTTCACACAAGTACTTTTTACACAATGTTCTGAATTTCTCTTTACACTCGGGTGGGTGTGTGTTCAGCGAATATCCACATGATATGATTGTACAGTGGCGAGCGAATAGTAATAACATGGGAAAACTTTGTACTAACGAACTCTCGTTTTGATAATAAAGTTTTATCATTTGGACGAGCTCCTCAACTGAGTAACTTGCCCGGTGATTTGGCGTCTGTGACTGGCTATTAAGAGGCTAATTTGACATATGATGTCACAATAGAAAATCGAGCCGCCATTTTTATATTTGTTAACGTATATTTTGCAAAATTATATCTAGAAGTTTCGAAGAAATTACTTTTTGGTCAATGAAGGAAAAATCCTAATCCTAAATATTTACAGGGTGGTTATTTGTAGCAACGGTACGTATAGTTTGCTTGTTCATAACATTTTTATTATCACGAGTTTTAACCAGATACAAACATGCACACACTCTAATTCACGTGTTAATTATTACAAACTAAACGAATAAAAAATAATAATAAAAAGAAAAAAAAATGCTAAAGAAGAAAGCAGTAAAACAGTTCTGTTTTAATAACTTAGTAATAAATATTAGGGTAAGGCGGTGTATATGCATATGTGTGTACATACCCATACATATTTACTTCATTTTTGGGTAAAACCTTGCAAGCAAAGAGTGGCATTAGGATAGTGTCAATAAAACTAATTAAACTGTACAAAAAAAAAAAAGATTCCTGCAATGTTTTCCGGCAGAGGAGACAAAACAAATATACGTTTATCGGCGTATTGAAAGTTTAAGTCTGTCCTTTATTTTATGACCGGTTAAGAAATCTTTTACGTTTTAGGTAAAACTCTGTGAGGAACATTTTTATGAAACTTTTTAACTCTCTAACTCTTTGCTGCATGGGTCTATTTTGTCCCACTCTTGAAGAATGGCAAAAACTCCTCTTGAACAGGGGACAAAAGTATTTGCCATGAAATTCTGCAATAAATCATCAAACACCTCAAAATTAAAATTTAACGCCAGAAACAAATTAAATTAAAAATGTGTTTGAGGGTTAATTTGGTACTTTTTCACAATTAGTGCTTAAAAATCCCTCAAAACCGGATTTTATGAGACTAATTTGTATCGAAATTATGTCATACGTAATATTTCACTGTTAGTCACCTATTAGAAGAAAGCTGTAAATACTATAAAGGTCAGATGCAAACGTATAGTAAATCGCACTATTGATGTCTCAATAAGATTGCTTTATAAAAATGTAATATCATGCATTCAGTTAAAATAGTATTTCAAAGCTGTCCCTTATGATTCTTTCGACTATTAAATATGGGTCGATACACAAAAGAAGAAAGTGTTTTCATTTTGAAAACCAATTACGCTAACACTGTTCGCATACATCGCGGAATTATCGGCACAAAGTAGTAAACAGAGGTGAAACGACAATATAGTGATCTTTTTCTCTATCCATCTCGTTCCCTCAGAACCTTAGTTAGTTTTTGTTTTTATTTCGATTTTCTTGCCGTGTTTATTTTTGGTCCTATTAAAACAAATTTTTTTTTGGTAAGTATAAGGGTGGGTTATGCACTTAAACACATTATAATTTTGTTTAATATCATTTTTTTATTAAAACAAATAATGAAACTTATTAACAATATTTTTATTTTACTTTTTAAAATTTGCACTTATTCACATCAGATTTTTGGTCATTTTCCTGTATTTCGTCACAAAATTCTATATTTGTATCTTTCGAACAGAACCCAGAGTAAAAGAAAAAACATTTTTTATTTATTGTGTCAAAGTTTTCACCTCTGGTTACCCTGTGTTATCGGTCGAGAAAGTGCTCCTAACGTGTCATAAACTCAAAAAGTGTTGAACAAATTTTAAGAAACGGGGTGGATTATGGATAGTAAGTCCCCTTTGGGTAGGTCGCTTGAAAACGAGAGTGTCGCCGGAGCCATGAAAACATCAATTTGGCAGTAACTGTAAAGCGCATTCGTTACAGGAACACAATAACGGAATTATTGTTGTCTCAGCTGGGTGATGCCACCTCATCACGTATGTAACTATCGATTTATTGCTGCAACAATTTTCAAAGTGTACTCTTATTGATACACCCTATACTACTAAAACTTAAAAAATATATATCTTTCCGACCTGTAAATTTCCAAGTTAAATTAATTTGAAAATTAAAAATATTTTGTAATTAAATGATGTCTAACACAAGGACTGTAATCATCTATTCACTCATCTAATGGGTGGGCTCACATTTATTATATCGAACCTAATTTTCTAATTACATTAATTGGAAATAATGATTAAAATCAATTAGAATACTACATGAATTTGACAAACATTTTTTACAGAATTTGACAAATGAAAATGATTAATTGTAATTTTATTCGGTTGGCCGAAGCGAAGAACTGTATCAAATAAAAGCATAAATAGGCAAATACATATTCGTACCCTAAAAACGTAACAAACACATACAAGAACATTTCGATGCCCAAGTTTTTAATCATATACACATACATACTTACATATGAACGTACGAATAAAAAAGGTTACACTCACAATATTTTGACCGTAACTGACTGTAGTTTATTTAGAAATATTTCCGTATAGCAATTTCTAAATTCATTAAAATTTTAATTTAAATCATATTAAAAAGTTATAAAAAAAAATACTTATAAATACGAATTTTCCGTTGTAGTTTATTTTTTTTGCGTTCCAAAAATTTTAAATTCGTACTACAAAACAGCAGAAATAGAAAATAAATAATTTATATGTACTTTTATATGGCTTTTGTGGATTATTTTTTAATATAGCGTGCGTTCGGCTATTTGCCAGGGTGTATATGCACTAAGGGGTTCTTTAAGACAGCCAATCGCCTTATAATACCTTCATAAAGCAAGTAGTAGTACTTGAAAACACTCCTCGAGTTATGTGCTCTACACCGTTGTCAAATCTTAGTTGCCTATATTTAGTAATCCACCAGTTCACTTCATCCAAAATCTTATTTTAAAATTATTCTTATACATAGGCCGTTCAGACGGGCTTGATTTTTAGGCTTTTTTAAGGCTTCTCAAGATTCAAGATAAAAATTAATTTAAATATTTCTTTTTTTCTTCTTTAAAATTGCGTTTATACATAATAAAAAAATGAATGAAAATAATTAAACAATTTGTAATAGTTTCAACACCTTTGCTTAGCATCATTTGTGTTCTAACGAATGAAATATAATGAAATTTGACCTTATAAAGGCCGCATTAAGAATTAATATTATTGAAAACTTTCTAAACTTCTTGTTAACAAATGAAGCTACCCGAATTGGATGAATTCGTCAACAAAACTACCAAGCATACTTATGTGGCAAAACAAAAATATTTAATTGAAGTAAAAATAGTTATGAACATAATTTTCCTTTATTTTGTAATTTTTTGTTTTACATTAATCAAATTAAATAAGATCAGAAAAATGAGTTGTATATTTTCTAGCATTACTTTTAAATTAAAAACTTTGTTTGTGCCTGTTACTTAAATAAATAAATATTTCTTGTTTGTTTGAAATTATTGAAATTGTTTGAAATTATTTATTGTCAGAAATGGTGAAGTTTGTATCAAAATTTTTTGTGTACATCAAGTTTTTTCTCTGAATTTCAAGCTTTTTCATAGTTTAGATCTAGCAAGCCTATTATAGTACATACATATGTATGTACATCTGCCTTTCAAGGATGCAGTAATACCTTCTAAAACAAACAAGTCGACATTTTCCAAATATATAATAAATCTAGCTTAAGATATGCCATCATCAATACTTCTTTTGTTTATTTGTAGTCTTTGAATATTTGTACAAGGTGGCGCAAAAGTTGTCACTCTGGTTCTGCTTTTAACCGCAAGTGGCCGCCGCCAGAATTGATAAGCATACGGCTTCAATTTATGGTATTTCTCATCACTTGACAGAACCGATACGTAAATAAAATACGTAACTAAAGTGCGCTACTGTTTAAGAAATTAGCAAATATCTAACGAAACTTTTCTAACATACAGAATATCCATATTTACGTACTGAATTTCTTCAAAGTTTGTCTTATGCGAAAAAACTAAAATCTGATTGATTTGTTTGCAGTGACACATTTTGGAAAACTATTACCAATAGTGAAACGATACTGAAAGTTCTAAAGTAAATAGATCGATATGTCAATTACGTGCTTAAAACCAAATCAAAATTCAATCAAGTTATTAACTGCTTTCTCGGATTTAAGTAGACCGCCTTGACTTTATTAATTTTATTTATAATAAGTTACAATATTTACTTGATTTTACCAACATAATATTTTGAGTGTATGAGTTGTTAAGCTTGCGAAAATTATTATAAATGACGTCAGTAGCAAGAGTTTAAAATTAATTCAGAGTGAGTGGTACATGAACCCGAACTAACTGCTTTGAATTGCCTTGTATTTAACGGACTTGTTCGTACACAACACAAATGCAACTTTTAAAAATTTGCAATTCCATGCCTGCATAATTGGACGTATCGAGTGAGGTTTGTATAACAGTGTACATGGGCATTCCTATGGACCCATATGAGGTTGGTGTAACAAGTGATAAAAAATTCAAGTCATGTTTCAAAAAATGTCGTACCAAATTAAACCCGATTCCCTTTATGTGTTTGGTAGGGCTCGCAAAGAAGCGTAGAATTGCTATTAAATGGAAGAAAAAGGGTAATACGCAAAACTGCAGAAACGCACAATATTAGCGAAAGTTAATGAAATGTTCTCATCTGTAATTTTCCTGCTTAATAGCAGTCAATGGCTGAAAGCATAAAGCACACTGGAATTTTATTTAAATTTTGAAAAAATTGAATTTTTAGTTAATTCAAATTATATTATGAATTAGCTCGGAGAAGTCGTATTTAATACTAGCAGCCGCGGATCCAGAGCTGGGAATTTGGGTATTTAAAGATTGTTTTTCCTGTAAAACATTGGATTTTAACCCATCCTCGTCCTTAATGTTCGTATGAATGCTAGGTAAAACATATTTTCATTAAGACTTATTTTAATTTTTAACAAATTTTGCAGCAAATTTTTTTGAAATTTGCAAATGGTATTGTCAGTCATCCAAAACTAAGAGTTTTTTATTTCGTTCCTCAGCTGAGCATCGCATTTCACATGGAATTGGCGCTTGTGATTTGCAGGCGGAAAATATGCGCGTCGAAGTTTGTAATCGCAATAAACTTGTGGTCGCTTAGTGAACTTGTTTATTTATTGTTTTAATTCGTTATAAAAGAGTACATTGATTTTACATTCATTAAAAAAACTTCTAATATAACTTCGAAAAGTAAATAAAACCCGTGAACTTCAAGCGCGGATCTAGTAGTAGGGAAAATGGGATATGTGTGTATTTGTTTTAATGTTTGTGATAAATAAAAAACTACGACGTTAGCCCGATGTTCTTGAAATTTTTACGGGAACAGAAGGCTATTCTTATGTATGGTATAACTAAAAATCGTAATAGTGGGCGTGGCACCTCCCATACAACAAAAATATTTATATACGCATGTCGAGAAAATTATAATAGCAAGACTGTTCAAACTTTCTACGAATTATAGTCCAGCTAAAAAATTGGAACTCTGGCTGTGAAAGTTTAAATATAAAGTACATATTTATTATCATGTAGCGCCTGCCGAACAAAGTAAATATTTTTTATAGAAATTTGGAATGAATTTCCAACATCCTTTGTCGAGTTTGTTTTCGGTTATGCGCTTCGAGAACAAAAAATGACACTGAAGATGACACATATCAGAAGGCGGTTTGTTTCCAAACCGAACTTCAGAAGGGATAACGGGAATTCGTTCCACATATCTATATCAAATCACCCTGTCGGAATATCAAATCAATAAATTTTTTTATCACGTATAACTTCATGATAGTTACTTTGGGTGGCATCCAACATACAAATAAGAACGAAATATTAAAATTTGTTGTTTTGTTTGTTTTTTTCCGATTAATAAAAATGAAGCGCAAAACAAAAGAAGTGCGTGATATCATTGTGGAACCCGTGACCCATGGACCGTTCGGAAACTTTGCGGAATTGTGAGCTACATAATGTGTCAACAATTTGAACAATCGTTAAAAAATTTAAAGAAATTCCGTCAACGTGCCGGTCGGTCTCTTGAAAACATTCTTGTTGTAAACGAGTGTCGCCGACAACTGGAAAGCTTAAATTTTGTAGTGATTGAACAACGTTCCTTACGGAAACTTGATAACGGAAATGCTGTGGCACGGTATGGATCTGTACGACATGTGGTTTCAGCATAACGGCGCCACCTGCCACTTCACGCATAAAATAATCGATTTATTGCAGCAACGATTTCTATAGTGCACTCTTATTGAGACACCCTATAGCAAGAGGCCGTTATGAGTAGAATCACAACAGTAGTAGGCGTGACTGCTTCAATACAATTTATTTCTTTCATTGCGATGAGGGGTAGCGAAGCACAACGGGTTACCCCCCTAGTACTCAAATATGTTATCCGCCACTTTTGGATTCGAGCGGCTGTTGTACAAACAAAAAATGGTGTTAACAATTTCACATTTTTTGTCTTACAGTAAAATTCAAACAAATACAATTGTGTAAATAGGGAAACTTAAGTTCAGATATTGCACTGCTGTTGAATATTGTTAAGAAACTATTTTATGGCCGAAGAAGTACAATGAACTTCCTCATCTACTTAGGATTTTGATGAATACTGCACAAGTATGTCTGCATGTACTGTGTGCCCTGTATAAAATGGAAGAGGTGGTTGTTGTTGTGGTTGTTGGGGAAGTTGAAAAACAAAATTACACATCAATTTATGCTCCCTTCAGCAGACAAATAGGCGCTTAAAGTGCTTAAATCAAAAAAAAAAAAAAAAAAAAAAAAACGACAACACACTCACAACTGGCTTCAGAAGTTCATGAGGGCGAAGTGTTTTTTGTAGCGTGGAATGAAAGAAAATTTGTTGTTGATACTTTAACAAGTAAAGTGCCAAGAAACACTGCACTGTGGTAGTACTCGAATTTGCCCTTTCCTTCTCCCTCTCTCCCTCTATTTTTCATGCAACAAAAAACTTTTACAGTTGCCATTAGACAAGAAAGCGCAGATTCGTGGGTTGAAAGAATAGTTGTAAGATTATTTTAGTTCATTATGTTGCAGACACACAATAATCAAAATTTGAAACTTTAGGTTTATTTATTCAAGTTATTTTCTAAAAGCGCTTCTATCGGCTCATTATTGTCTCCAATTCGTTATGCATTTTAAGTCTTTGCAATCATGCAGAGACATGTTTGTTTGTTAGTTGTCAGCGGGAGATAATAAAACTGATGATGTTTCTAAATGTTTTAAAAACTGCCAACATTTCGTATTTCCGAATAACACAAGCGATTACAAGTGTTTTTAACTTTTTTTAAAATTGCAGGCGCCAATATGACACATATTTCAAAGAAAATTCAGTTTATATTGAGTAGCAATTTTTGTAGCTGTCGTGTGTTTTATTAGCGGAATCTTGTTGGTAAAAAAGTTATTGAAACAAGTTGATATTGTGCAATAGTTAGTCAGATTAAGCCCCAATGTGTCTCAAGTACTTTCCAAGCACTAATATGTGCAATCGAGAGAGCGTTAAGCAGGTTTAATTACCACAAAATATTAAATTTATACTGACAATCAAGTTGAAATTGGTTTCTGGCGAGTACATGCATCCCATTAATGAAGTTTTCGTTTCTAGAAAAAAATGTAATATTTGTTGCCCTTTGTTATACTCCAAATAAGTTTACGCGCACAGAAGGTGGTGTTTTATTTAAATTATATCCTCAGCATTGCCGAAAGGCATTGCTCTCTATGATGAGTAGAAAATCCCAAATAATAAGAAGGGTTGTATCTCTTAACAAGTCAACTCTTCATTTAAGAAACGAAAACGCTGTATGTCAACTTAAGAAATACTAAACATATTTAAAGCTGCGATATAACTTTTAACCGCGAGGACCTTTCTGGTTAAGCTAATGCACTAAGTATGCAAATTCGTGGCCTGGGGGCTACAGCACTAGGCACTAAAACTTATGTTACGTCGACAAATAAGAAAAGATGCAGGATTCTGTGCTGTCAGGCTCGTCAGGGCCGCATTCCTAAGGCAGTCCAGATCTTGAAAGAATTGTTGGTCCAAATAGTTGAGCCTGCGTTCTTGCAGAGACGGGCAGTGGCAGAGAAGGTGTTGAACTGACACTTCCTTTTCCGTATCCAGACAGCTTCGGCAGCTCTTACCACGATATATTCCCATTCGTTCAATCATACAGTGGCCCGTTATGATGCCAACTAGTAGCGACATCGAATTTTTCCCCTTAAGATTGAGGGCCAAAGAATTTCGCACAATCTGCAAGTGGCTATCGAAGACCATCTGCGGGCCGTTTCTTTTAGCGACCATTCCCATAAGGTGTTTGAAAGTTCGGTCACGGGGTATTGATGCCGCCTGTGCATTTCCACGAGTGCCCTGGAACCCAAACAATTCTCACGCGCTTTCATCCATGTGGGGCCAGGGATTAAATACACGTAAGTACACATCTCGGCTTCAACACTTTCGATTCAACAGTCTTCGCCTCCGTTAAAGTTCCCCAATAGTCCTTGCCGCTACCAATATAGTATATTCTTCCGCCTGGAAGTTGGTGCGGGTCGCGGGTATCCTTAGTAAGAGTGAAAGGTCAAGCTCCTCAAAGAAGGTACCCAATCTAGTCCCCGTGTCTGCCTTGAAGCCATCCGTAAACACCGAAACCTCATTGTTTCAGATTATGGAGTTTTCCTTCGAATCATCCCAGCTCGGTGTTTTAACAATCAAGGATTTGTCGAAGTCCATAACAGGGGTTCGGCTGTGGGGTAAACATCCAAAAATTACAAAGAAGACAGTCTAGGATTTTACGAAATGATAATATCCATAGCGATCTAAAAGTTCCCCAGAAAGAAATAAAAAAATTCTCTAGCAAATATATAAGAAAACTTGCAGTTCATTCCAATACTCTTGTACGCAGTTTGACGGGCACCAGACGCTAAAAAAGCAGACACATTGAGCCTGGCGAGACGGCTCTCCCTAACCGAAGAGTAGATAGTTTATTAAGATTTGAATACAATAAAAAAGTTATTCGTTGGTAATAATTAATAAAAAATATTTTAGAGATAAGTTGTGAATATTTATTGTAATTTTCTTTTAAAATTATATATATAGGATGAGTACCACCTATAAAGGCAAGAAAGACAATCCATTATTCCGTTTGATTGTAGAGTTTCCCGTAAGCCTAAAAAGACCTATGTCCTGGCAAAATACGTTGATATTTATTTCACACTCAACTGTGATTTACAAAGATAAAGAATTTAGGATTAAGCTTTCCTCCCCGTAAACTACAGCAGGTATTTAATGATCAAATTGCGAGACTACTTTCTTACTTTAACATGATAATTTCAGTTATGTTGACTATTAACCACTTCGGTACGAGCGTCCACTATAGGCGACGGCCACAGATGGCACCACACAGCCGAGCGTCGCCTATAGTAGACGGCCGTGATATAAACGCGCACGACTATAGGCGACATCCAGCAATTTTTTCTCAATTCTGTGTTTGCGGAGTGTTTACTCGCATAATTTTAGTTTCGTTCAGATCATCGCCCAAAGCGGTTTCGCATCTGTAAAACGGTAACTGTGAAATAGGAGTTATTATATTTATTTCGTACCGAAGTGGTTAAATTCATGCCTGATTCACTATCAGATTTAATCGTTAGATCTGTTAAAAATCGCTTGTCAGCTCAAAAAGTACGTTAGTAAAGAATTAAAGTGAATGTGTTCGAGTGATTTTTTGACAGGTCTCCACAATTTTCTTATACAAAAAATTACATAAAATAGTATTTACTACATGCGTTCAGAGTTGCGTTTTATGTAATGCAGTAAATCCATGTTGCAAAAAAAAAATACTGAAGTTTCCAACCATGCTTACCGTTCATAGTCCGAGCCTGCATCTGGGTTTACACTCTACACCTTCATAGGGCATGCATAAAATTAACAATTAAAGTCGTTCTAATGTTTTCTGGGATTCTGATCTGTTTGTGTCTTTTAAAAATATTTTAAAAATATTATAAATTACTACCAGACCATTACCATACCATACTCGTAACTAATTTCTCTATTTCGTTTATTTTGGCTTTAACTTTTAAGAGTTATTTATCAAAGTAAATTGTTAAAATCATTAAATTTCCTAAAGTCAAGTAACTTAATTTCATTTTCACATTAACATTCAATTAGTCATACCCATGAAAAATCACACAAGTATCGACTTTCCGTATCAAAGTGTTTAATCTTTATTATTAAATTATATTTTTAACATCATCATCATCATTATAATTATCATTATCATGGTGTTCATTGACCACAATACACACTAGGCTACGTCTCGACGTACAACATCCGTTTGCTAAATTGTGTCCAACTTTTTGTAAATTTAATTGAATTGAATGAAATTTAACTCGTTTATTTCACAGCCGCATGAATTTGGTATGAACGAGTGCGAGAATTGTTTATTTACCCGTAGCACTATGGCAAACATTTATTAATTAACCCAAAAAAATTTCACCTTAAGTTTTTTTTTTAAGTTTGAATAATTTTTTATTTTCTAAAATATGAAATGAAAAGTTAAATTTTCTATGACATTTTCCCCATTTACCGATTTTTGCTCTGTTAGTGTCTGTCAGCTTTAAAAATCGTATGCAAAAGGCATTTAACCCAATCTTTAATGTAAATTGGTATGATTTTTTCCTTTCTACTTGTTTCTTCTGGCTGATTTCTATAAAAGTTCAAGGAAAATAAGAGAAAACAATGATTTGTTTGAATTTTGGTTGATAATTAAATCTGAATTACCAGGAACGAAGTGATTCATTCGATCGAGAATTTTTCTAAGGTGAAGTAAGTGTGAATTATTAAAGACACTACCGTGATCACATGTTACAAATGTGCATTAGGAAAACTTGGAAAAATTTAACTGAAAATTTTATTTCCGTGACGAACCTATTTGCTGGTTAAAACTATTATTATGCAGAAGAGCACACGTCACACGTCGGCGAGCAATTTATCTCATATTTGTGAGCACTGAGTTCGAACAATGCCTCTGCAGTTTTTTGCAAAACTATATAACATGAGCTCTCCTATGTAGTCAAGCAATCATTATCATCATATTCGCGAAAATAGAAAGCACACCCAAGTTTGCCGTTGCATCGGTATTAAAAATACTCGCACTTTCACACTTTAATTAAACGGTTGAGTAAAAAAATGACAAATAATTTATTTTAAATAAATTTTTTTTGGTATCAAATTGGTTTTATTTTTTACCAACCGCAATTGGAAAATCTCCATAACATAAAGCGAACAATAATTATTCAGCCGACAAAATCTCTATTCTGCACCATAGTGCAATTATTCATTAAAGACCAGAAACCCACTTTTTGTTGCTCTCGTAAAACTTTATTATTCTAGTTTATTTAAATAAAACCACAAAAAAACAAATTGCCACCGTTTTTAAAGATAAAATGTGTGATAGATAGAGAGAGATATTTTTAATTGTGTGAGATATTTGGACCGTACGAAAAAAAATTTGGGTAAAATAAAAATTACAACAAATTCAAGTATGATAACATATTGTTGTCATCTAATGTGGGTGGGGAGAGTCCAAAGAAAAATTGCCGTGATAGTTGCAACATTATTTAAAACAGCCAATGCAAAAATTCTTGTCTTATTTGATGTAATTCTTGAAGCCCCAAAGGTTTTTAGTTTGCGGAAATTTTGGAAATTTGTGTGTAAAGAAGCTGTGTATGAAATAACACATCGTTCAAGTGTTCGCCGAGGCGTCACACGGTGGCATGGAGTCTGTCTAGTTTTCAATGACTCATGGTGCCCAAATTCGCGTCTCTACCGCGTGAGATAACTATACAGGGAAATCGTTCACACAGAATGTTTATCGCGGCGTTCGCTGGTTGGCCCCACCACCGACACAAAATTCACCAAATAGCGATCTTTTGTGGATTGTCCCATACACGGCAATTTTTTCTGTTAACTCAGCTATTCACATTTGCCCATTTTTTTTGTTAGTAAAGTTTGTTTTTTATTTTCGTCGTGTGGTGCAATTGTGTATCTCTCCATAGTGCTTTGTCATCAGTGACTGAATAATTAACCCTTTGAGAATTATATTTGGATTATTATTAATGATGTAGGGGAGATATCGAAGCAGACCGCTAACTTTATAGGTTCTTTTCGACCCCCTTCTCTTCTCAAATGGATTTTAGGCAATCGATTTGTAATTTACGACTACCTTATTCTCATTCGAGTCTCATACTATCATTTACTCTTGACTGTAGTGATTTCGGTTTTCTTCCTCGTCTAAGGCTTAGCACCACCATGGTATTCACATTTAACAAGTGCCTGCCCTTGGTCCTAAGCCTTATGATAGCCACAGCTAGACATTCACATAATGTGTGCTACCGTCTCAGCCTCTACCTCAGGAGTATTTTTGGAGACTGATCCGTCCACCCCTTGCAAAGATTTCTTACCCATCTCTTCAGAATTCCTCCATTTACCAATAAACACCGGAGTTCCTACAGAGATTAACCTCTCCACCTTTTGCGAGGCTTCAGTGCCCATCTCTATCGAAAACGCACGGTCCATCGCCTTACAATATCTTATAAGATTGACCTGTCCATTCCTAGTGAGCCATTATTGTCCATTTCTTTCGTATTCCTCTCTTGGTCAATGAAAACCAGAGTTTCTTCAGAGATTAACTTGCCGTTCAAGGCAAAGTGAGTAAAAAATTAAAAGGAAAATATAACTACGACGAGTTTGAGTCTTAACGAATCGTCAGAGCAGCCGTAAGTGTTACTGGAATTACAACAATTGAGGAGTGCTTCCAATACTTTTGAAAATTAATTCCTTTCAAAGAGCTGTGGACCCGTATAAGATTTATGAAATTTGTTCATAGATTTATAAAAAAACTTCCGTAAAATCATTCTATTCTTTTTGCATCCCGAACCTCAGTGCAGATCGAGGATTTTCCTCCATTAGTTAAATTAGCCTCTCGAGTTGTTGTTTAAAAAAATTAGTCTTTGATCGCTCAAAAGCAAAAAAGTACAATCGCAAAATACTTACAATTTCAACCATTTTCGCACACTACGTTATAGTGTCGGAAAAAATTCAACGAGAATTTCCACAGTTCTTCTACTTTAAATGCGTATTTGGCAATCGATATTCGACAAGCCGCGAAGATCGTACGTCGAATGCAACTCACAATAAGAGCTATTATTTTTCGTAGAATTTCGTTCCGCAATTCTACATCGAAACACCCTGTCGGAATATATTTTTCGTTGAAGTTTTCTAAAAGAAATTTACAATAAATAATAAAATCTTAGTTCTAAAGTAATTTCTATTATTACCAATTGAAATAATGACTAATTTATTGTATTAAAATATTACCATTGCGTTAGGAGAGCCACCATGCCAGGCTCAATCTCTCTTATTCATAGAGTCTGGTGCCCATTAAATTGCAATAAGCCCCATGCGAGAATTGGGATGGACCAATAGTTTTCTTACATATTTGCTCGAGTATTTTATTATTTTTGCCGATCAGTCGTAAAATTCTAGACTATCCTCTCTGTAATTTCTGATGCGTAAGCACTATCCCACAGCTGACTGTCACATCTTCATTTTGGTTTTATAATAAATTTGTACAAAAGCACTTTGTATTCCAAAGCCAGGATTGAGTTAGGACCGATAACCCGTGTAGTTGATTCGTTGTACAACGCGTTTTACCGCTGGAACAATGGTATTTGTTATTTTTATAGGTGGACAAATTTGCCTTCTAAGGGAGCACGTTACATGAGCATATTTCGGTGGATTTTACCTTTACTCTTCACTCTAGCTCCTGAAGGCAGCTGAAGTTGTTCGGAAGCAAGTTACGGATTTTGATTAACATCGCTAAATGCAGTGTCACCTGGAAACGTTGACGTGCATATAGTATATCTATTTGGTCTATCGGCTGTATAGATGATATACATGTATAGTAGCGACCTTGTATACTACCTTAGAGGACTCCAGCATAAATTTTTTTTTAGAAAAATGTATCCTTAGGCCGAGGCCACGCAATGAGCGGCAAAGCGGTGAGCGGCATTGACATTGTCAAAAGAGGTTTGTTTAATGCTTTTACGCGAAAATCGTATTCATATTTACAGGAATTTAATGCGTTTAAGAAAAAAAGAAGATTTTATTGGCTTTGTACAGTTGAAATTATAAGGTACACATTCACTTTTGCCATGTTTATACTTCGCCGCTCAGAAATCAACTAAAAATTAGAACAAGTTCTATTCTTGAGCGGCGCCGTTTAGCCGCTCAGAAATGCCGCTCATTGCGTGGCCTCGGCCTAAGGATACATTTTTCTAAAAAAAAATTTTAAAGTCTTATTACTTTAACCGTTCTATCTGCCAAAGAGCTTCTAAAAAGCTCGTGTGAGTTTTAGGGAAGAATTCAGAAAGATTTGAATTCGAAATTCAGGATTGTTATCCGTGCGAAACGTTAACAAAAGCCTTACTTTGAATCGGCCGCGTATGCTATTTTCTTTACCCAAAATGATTAAAAATTAACTACATTGCGGACGAACATTTGTGTTTTCATATAAAATTTTCTAAGGAAAATTTTAGTATTTGATAATCCCAATGTGCATTCGTTCCGTCTGTCTACCTTTCTGGATGAAAGCTGTATATTTTATATGCTTTCGATTGAAAATACGGTCTCTGATAGCATCTTTTCACAGGGATGTTTACTAAAACCTTCTTCCGCTCAAGACAAAATTCCTACAAATCCAAAGTAATTTGAAAAACGATTTATCTTTTTGAATACAATTTATTAAAGATCTTGATCAGCTACAATATTAAGCATACGAGTATTCCTTGTTCCGTACTGGCGTTGCCTAAATTACTTTTATCTTGAAAAAATTCAGCAACGTTACCACGTTCATTATGAAATATCGTGATGAAATTAAAGCATCACGGCAGACACCCGTAAATATTAAAATTCTTTATCAACCACAAAACATCATTTTCACTTGTACCAGGAGCCCCCCCTCCATTGGGTATGGAAGTGAAATTCCTCCCCCTGTTTTAAGTATTTAAAAATTGTGCGGTTATTTGAAGTGTGTGGTTTTCCCATTCCTCGAAAGGAATGAAGAAGGATGAGCGTTTCTATTACTTTTTTTTTTATTGATTTTCTTAAATGTGTTTATTTTCACTTGGAGCACGTGCTTTGTTTTCCAGTTTTTGTTGCTTTTAGCAACGTTTGTCTTCTGCCAGAAAGTTATCGTTATGATGACTCATAAATTGTTTATTACTTAAACGACTCTCGCTTAACTTGAGGTTGAAGCGTTTATGTATTTACGACTACAATCGGATGGAATCAGTGTCAGTGTTGTCTGCATGACGAGGAGTTTTATTTTTTTAGGGGTTGAATTTTGCTGGAAAATATGTTGCAGTAAATGCACCCCAAATGACAGAATAAAACATAAAATTGATTTTGGGTACTATGAGTCATTTTAAAAATAGACTGCGTATTTTGTCTGGATTCTATGTTTCGGCATTGTTAGTGAATTGATTTTGTTTAAAGAATGATGGTAACTTACAAATTCTCATACAACATTTGTTTAAGAAATATGAAGCAATGTAGGAAGCGCCTGAGGGCTTTAAAATAATTTGTATTCGATCTGCCATGTCCGGCCATGAATGCCCTCATTTAATGTAGTCAAAGAATGATACAGCTGGTCTATGACTACCACTTATATGACATCCACGATGTTTTGGACCTCAGTCAGGGCAAGACACTATTACGGGCACTGTTGCTGTAGACTACGGATAATGTGGGTATTGCAGGAGCTAGTCGCTGCTCTTCTACAGCCTCGGAAGCATTTCTTTTAGAACTTGGACCGTTTCATGAGACACGCTACTAGCTGACCTAATAAGGTTTGTTAGGAGTTCTGCACTTTTTCAGGAACCGAGAAACCCAAGACTTGGTGAAGAACTGTAGGCAGTAAATGATCTCAAATAGTACTTTGTTGCCAGAAATAGTACCTTTTTTGGTATTTTAAAAATAAAATCGTTGGCAAAACCTTATAGTTATACTGCCAAGATATCTCATTAATTGAAGTTTCGTTCAGGATGTACAAACGAGCAATACCCTCGTGTAGGAAATAAGAAATTCCGAGCTCCACTCTTAGAGTTGTCTGATCCCCACTAATGTCAATATCGACCGATACATTAATAGTATTTCACCAGTTAAAATGCATGAGATTAATGAAAAATATACAAAAAACCGTAACGCCGAACAGTTATTCGAGTTCCAACCATAAACACATGACAGAGTGAGACGCAAAACAATAACAGGGCCTGTTTGCCCTTAAACGATAATGACAATGACACATAAGTTGTTTGCAATCCAGAGCTGCTTGCGACTCAAGAAATAGTACTATTAAGCAACTGAAATTAACAGCTGTCAGTTGCCATCTGTAATATATTTTCGACAACTGCCAACTTACCTAATCTCTCTAATCTTAATCTCTCTGTGATGTTAAGCGTACTTCATCTTAATTGACTCTTTTACTCCTTTTTTTATTTGCAGTTCAAATCGTAAAATATGTCTACCAGTCCAAAGCCCGTGAAAAAAGTTCCCATTCATTTACAGGTAACGAACGTTAAATTTATGTGCATTTCAAGCGATCAGCATTAATTAACTTTCCAATTGCAGAGTGCTCAAAATCGTGTTTATATTAAAAACGGCCAAATTGTTAATCACGATAAAACCTTCCCAGCAGATGTTTACATTGAGGATGGCATAATTAAGTAAGTTTACTAAAATAATTGTTAAAACAGGACTAACTTTCCTATAAAATCTTTTAATGAAATGGATTGAAAACGGAGGGCGTTGCTTTTAGGCAGACATATAGACAATAAGCTGAAGTAAAACACACATTTGTTAAATTGAATAAGATTTGCTTTATTTAAAAAATTTGGCTCCTCGGCGCTGTTGAAAACATTTCTGTTATTAAATGAAACTTTTGGTAAGAAAATACTCTCACGATTTCGAGCTGTGAATTGACCTTAAACATGGTGCGGTTAGCCATCATTAGGCTATTTTGTGCGCCGCCATATGAAATTGTTAAATTATTACACGATAATCCAAAGACTATTGACGGCTTGGCAACAGTATACTCAGCCATTATCACCATGCTATAGAAATTGATGGAAAGTCTGGCAACACGCATTTCAAATACAGCCAGCTCTATTGCGAAGTTGACGCCCTTTACAAAGGGTGTCACAAAACGTACTCAAGACTTGGATTTACACGAAGGGTTTCATGAGTAAAATCGAATTTTTTTACCGTGTACAACTCTGAATTGCAATAATATGCTCCGATTAAATAAATTAAGCAAAATTTTTTTTATTACAAGGTTAGTCTTATGGCATGAGTGTTTAAATGGGATTTTAGGGTTGAGAGTCGCAGTACTTTTATTTACAACCTGCTGCGTTTTACTAACAATCCGAAGATAAAAAAAAAACATATGACAGGAATTGTGAAACTCTTTTGAACCTTAAACCCTAATTAAATTTTTTCTTTAGATTTGTGGGCCCGGCCTCAGAAATCAATATACCCGGAGGTGTGCGGGTGGTAGATGCCAGTGGTAAATTGATTTTACCCGGTGGAGTTGATCCTCATACGCACTTTCAGTTGAAATTCAATGGAGCCGTAACGGTGGAGGATTTCTATCAAGGTACTAAGGCTGCCATAGCCGGTGGTACCACCACTATTAGTAAGTTCTAATTAATTCTCTATTATTTTTCATAATAATAAGTTGAATATATGATTTTTTTAGTTGACTTTGTTCTGCCGGAAAGAGGCGAATCCTTGGTAGAAGCTTATGATAAATGGCGTTCTTGGGCTGATCCCAAGGTTTGCTGCGATTATGCTTTTCACATTGGTTTGACGTGGTGGTCAAAGTCTGTCTCAGATGAAATGAAAATAATGTGCGAAGAGCTGGGCATCAATTCGTTTAAAATGTATATGGCCTACAAGGGCATATGTCAACTTAATGATTCCGAAATGTTGGATGCTCTAGAGCGCATTCGGGCCTTGGGTGCTTTAGCACAGGTATGTATGCGCAGTGGAAATTAGTGAAACAATATAATTTACACCTCCATACGTTTTGTTCTGTTATTTAAAAGGTCCATGCGGAAAACGGTGATATTATTGCTAAAAATGTTAAGAAACTTTTGGCAGCAGGTATAACGGGACCGGAAGGCCATGAGCTATCGCGCCAGGAAGAAGTAGAAGCAGAGGCTGTTAATCGTGCCTGTATTTTAGCTCATCAGGTAATTTAGAGTTATCTTTGTAAGTAATGCCAAAGACCTCCAGAACGAAAAATGACACTGACGACGGCACATAGCCGAAACCGATTTGTCTCCAAACCAAACTTGACAAGGCATGACATGACGCAAATTCGTTTACAAAATCTACATCAAAACACCCTGTCGGAATATCAAATCAAGAGCCAAAGAGCTCTCTCCAAATTCCCAAACGAAATATAATCGTATTTAATTTATTTTGGCTTGTTATCGGTTTTGATTTTTGAATAAAAATTTTGTTAAATTTGATTTTAAATTCCACAAGTTTATAAATTCAGGCCAAGTTTTATACTGGAGCAACTGAAAGTTGTTTCTTATGGAGCCTGGAGTGCTGAATTCGAATCTGCACTCGGTTTTTTCTTTTAGTTCTTGAGATATACCGTTATGTCACAAATAAAGCGATTGCCCGAAATTGGACAACAATATTGTGTTTAAGTCGTGCCAACATTGTTTTTTCATCTGCTCAGTACTTTCGAAGATACGAGTATCGTGGAACTTGTACCAAAAATTAATTTTCTTATAAAATTTGTAGCTTTTAAAATATTCATAAAAAATAAACAACAATTTCGAACTTTTTCGATTAAAATATATAAAACGAGCCATATTTTATTAAAATCGATGCGTAACTTTTAATTTTATTCACAATTAAGTGAACGTATCCCGGTTAGACGTAAGTTTCCGTACGCACAGAACAGTAAGATGATCTCCAACAAAAGATGCAAGTGTCGTACGATAAGTTTCCATGCCAGATTCAATTTCATATTTTTAAGTGATTTCACTATTATCGTAGCGATACAATAATGACACAATACCCGATCCCCTTCTTTCCTGGAATTGATTACAGGCAACCGATTTTTAATCTAAGACTACCTTACTTTCATTGAGTCTCGTGTTAACACTAGACTGTAGTGATTTCAGACTATCGATCAGTAACTGTCGGCATTCTCCCTCATCACGGAGTCTCTTGTAATCGCTAGAATTTGCTGAAACATACGTCCTTTATCGCATTTACATTTAACAAGTGTCTTCCTGTGGTCTTAAGCCAGTGCTGGACATTGACAGGAGTATCTTTGGAGATTGACCCGTTCACCCTTGTAAGTTTTTCTTGTCCATCTCCTTTGTATTCCTGCCTTTGGAGAATTCATATAACTCCCACGAGTAATGTACACAGATCTCCATATGCACGGGTAAGTGAGTCTGTACTAAATCTGGAAATAGACTGGTATCCAGAGTTCGCATGCTAGAGACCACTCACTCCCATGACCGCGTATCTCTGGTGTATGCTGTGCCACCACCGTGGATTAGGGACTTATATAAGTGACTTCTCTCCCCTCGACTTATTTAGCCTGACATGCTGGCAGAGACTGGCACCTGTTACCGGCCGTCACTACGAGTAGGTATAAGTCAGAACTTCTGGCAGTGCACTCAGTTACAGCAAGTCATACCTTTGTGCCTGTCAGCTGACGGCCAAGGGTTTATTTAAATACACGATACAATAATACAAGGCATATGTGAATTGCAAATTTACTATGTTATCCGTTAATGAAGACGTACTTGTTTTTTTTTAAAGAGTTATTATTCACAACCCGTCCTTTTTTATTTTCGTAGTTTTTTTTATGAACAAGTTTAATTTATTTCAGATGAAAGCTCCTCTTTATGTGACACGCATCACTTCAAAATCGTCAGCAGAAGTTCTTGGCCGTGCCAGACGTAGTGGTTATTGCGTATTTGGTGAGACCCTAGCCAGTTCTTTAGGGCGCTGCATGCATGGCGTACCTAAACAAGATCGCATTTATTACATCACTAGTCCTCCAATACGTGAATCGCCAGAAACGCCTAGATCCTTAATGAAGTCGTTGGCATAGTAAGCGTGTTTGATTTTAGATAATTGTATAAAATACTGAAATTACAAATTATTGTTTGTGTTTCTAGCGATGATCTCCAAGTCACTGGCAGCGACAACTTCACGTTCAATCGCGATGACAAAGCCAAAGTTAAAAATGATTTCTCTAAAATTCCCAACGGTATTAATGGTGTCGAAGATCGCATGTCCGTGGTCTGGGAGAAGGGTGTACATGCAGGTCTCTTAGATCCCTGTCGTTTTGTAGCGGTCACCAGTACTAATGCTGCCAAAATATTCAACTTGTATCCCCAAAAGGGTCGCATTGCCGTCGGTTCCGATGCTGATGTTGTCATCTGGAATCCCCAGGCTACCCGTACCATCTCCAAAGACACACATTATCAGAAGTGCGATTTCAATATATTCGAGGGCATGATTTGTCATGGGGTACCCGAAATGGTTTTAGTACGTGGCCGCATTTGTGTGGAGGATGGCCATGTTCGTGTTGCCGAAGGTTTCGGCCGATTCTTAAACACTCCGGTACGTTCGCCATATGTGTATGATATTTTGGAGGGCAAGAAGACGGTTAATGAAGAACAGAATAATGGGGCGGAACACGAAGAGCATGAGAATTTGAATGGCAATATGAAGAAAATGAATATGACTGCATTGGAAATTGAAATACCATATCAAGAGGTTGTTTTGGGTGCTGGGGCACCGCAAACCGGTTCAATTTGCAGTACTCCATCGGGAAGAGGTGTGGTTAGTGGCTCGCGTAATATGCAAGAATCTACGTTTTCAATTAGTGGTGAGTAGGGGGGCAGTAAGCAATTTTCACATCAGTCCCATAGATTTGTTTTGAACTTCTCATTCTTTGAACTTGCTTCTTTCAGAGGAACTCGATACATCTGGCAATCGCTCTTGCATTAAAGTCAGAAATCCCCCGGGCGGTAAATCATCTGGCTTCTGGTAAATGTTGAACATTATTGAAGAGGCTGGCACCAGAGAACAAGTCAAAGAGGCAGAACAATAACAAAAGACGCTTTTCGCACAAAACATCAAAATAGGTCTTAGGAAAATGGAGAACCCTCAGAGCAGTCCCCTAGACAACATCATCATCCCATAAAAAGCCAATCTGCAGCAATAATAAATATTAAAATCAAAAGGTTTAAAAAGAAATTATTTATTTATTATTATTATTTTATTATTTTATTAATGCTCGTAACGACAAGAACAAACGAAAAATAAACAATAGCAAGTAAATATTTAATTTAATTATGCTTAACCAAATAAAATCTTGAATAATTTTCAAAACAAATTTGTATTTCCGCAGAGACGACAAGACAAGCATCACACTTACAAGAAAATAAACTTAAAACAAATCAAAGATATATTTAAATATAAAATACGATAAATATATATTAAAATTTTGTAATTATTTATAATTATTTATTTACAAACATGTAAGAAAAATATTTAGCTTAAATTTACTTTAAATTGCTTAGAGACTACAGAAGACATTCTAGGAAAAAGTTATAACGAATTCTACAATTAGTGGTTGCGATTAATGCTTTATTTCTTGTTGAAACTGTCACCCTTGTAGTCACAGGAAAGTATTATGACCCAGTTCCTTAATCAATCAATTATATTTGAACGACAGAGGTAGTTTAGGATCTAGAACCACCCAGGTCTTTTTTTTTCAAATTTGTCTCCTTTTAGTTTAATCTTAATCTTCGAAGCATTTTTAATAGGTTCGTTCAATGCCCTCCTTTTAGTAAACGATTATTTGTAACATAAAATAAATCGACGAAGTGTGCTAAAGCAATTAAAAATTCAGATTGATTATGGGCATTGTATTGACGATTTTGTGAACTGGTATTTTGCCAAATAGATTTTACAAATCAGCCGATACTTTTTAGCAGATAATCATTGAAGATTTTACCTCAGGCGTCCTTGCCTGAATTTATACAGAACTGTCTTCAGTATCCGGCTTCTGCCGCGATTTTTCCTTTTTAGTTAACAGGGCGGTTTGGTACCCCATCTCAAGTGTAAAGTGGTGACCCGATGTTTTATCCATATTTACGATTTAGTGAGAACACTACGCTCTCTGAGGTTTCTTCAAACTCTCGATAGAAACATTCTCAACACACCGTTTTTCTTTGATTGTATTGCTCATGATCGATTTTGTGTTTCACATACAATTAACAGCCCAATTGTTTGGATGGTGAGACGGACATTGCCACAACTTGTACAGCCTCGTTTAAATACTACCAGTTGGATTTTAATTGTTGTGTAACGAACAATCAGATATTCGTAGAGTAGAATCAGGCTTGACTTTTGCTAAATTTTAAAACTGCAGCTATCCATGTTTATGTCTGACCGTGTAGTGCTGGGGCCGCCCGCGCAGTTTCACACAATTTTATTCAAGCTGTCGATTTTTGGATTTAACTAAAAATTGGTTCAATTATTCTTAGAACACACTAATTGCGGCTCCACTGGTTCCTAAGAAATTTATGAAGAATTGTTGATTGTGGAATAGGTTCTAAACTTTTTTCTGGAATACTTTATTTATTATTATTTATTACAAGTATTTTTATGAACGAAAAACAAATGTGTTATTTATTTCATCTAAAAAACAATTTATGTTTCAAAAAATGCATTTGAATTTTTATAATAAAAATTTCATTAAAACTTTATTTCGAGTTTGAAATTAATTTACCATCTATTTGTTTTTGTCTAACGTCAATAGTGTACTTTTTTATCCAAAATATTCACATTAGTCGTATTCAGTGTTTGAAGCAAATGGTATTGCAAAAGTGCAAATGAAAAATATCGCAACATTTTAATGAAATCCAACAAGAAATCCACAAAATTTGTCTTGACTTTCATAAAAAAAAACTACGATCATTTGCATTTGCACATGGGTATCAGAGACCTGTAACTTGTATGATCGAGTCGTCTTGTTCTCAGTAGTTGAATTTTAAGAACAACACGAACAAGTATTACATCAATTTAATACTTGTTGCTTTTTATACACAAACACAAAATGCAACAACAAGTGTAAATCATTTTCAACATTATTTGTACATGATCTGATTGGAGTTTTACCAGAAACAATCGAGCCACTTAAAAGTAAAAAAGCGCCATGCAGAAAAATATAAAATCTTTGGCAATTTCTTCGGAAATAAATTGTGCCCCCTGCTCCATTTAAAACTTTAAAACAATCAATGTTAATTAGATTACGTAGCTAAAATTAACTTTTACGTAAAAACAACAAGTGAAGAAAACATCAAGGTGAAAATTATTTTACAACTGAATAAAACACTCCTTTCGCTAACAACAAGTTGGCTTTGATGCAAAAATAGATTCAAACCTTAAACGACACTGTCAGAACATTCATGTTCGCACAAAATGGCGAGTACATAAACTGAATGTTCTAAACGAACGGTAGCTTCAACAATTGTTTTTTGCTTTTGAACAAAAATGATTCAAGTCATAAAAAAATAAGTGCTTGTTTAAGTAGACCCGAAAATTACGCAACCGATGTCTGATGGGTATCATGAAAATAGGGTAAATTTTTTACATGCTCAGTTATCGTAGCATTGAGAATTTATCAATATACAACGAATATACAACTACAGGTAGACCTCACCTAACGTGTGCTTCATATGTACGGTATTCTTAAGTCTAATAGAACTTGAAATTGTAAAAATTATGTTTTAATCAAAAAAGAAAAAAAATTTATTTGAAAGATTAATACTTGGCATTATTGACGATGCGCATTCTGGACTTCCAATTTCGAATTCACGTGGTCCCACAGCTAATAAACGAGAGCTGTTCAATCGCACGATCTTGGAGGCCAATTTACCGGTCCATTTCTTGAAATCAATTTATCGACATATGGTGCGATACATATGGTGACCCGTAGCGCCATCCAGTTGAAACCACATTTCTCCCACGGCTCAATGCCAATCATATTTTCAAACAAAAAATCGTTGAACATGATGCGGTAATGACCGCCATTAACTTAACGCGAGCTCCGGCTTCATTTTTGAAGAAATAAGGTACAGTGATGCCACCAACGTGTAAACCGGACCAAACGATGTATTTTTCTAGATGCAACAGAGTCCGTACGGTCTGCTGTGGATTTCTTTCACTCCATATGCGGAAATTTTATTTATTTAAAGCCAAATATGAGCCTCATCTCACTGCTCTAAAGCCAAATCGGCGAAAGATCGGCGCATAATATGATCTTAAGCTGGTGTAGGTAAAATTTGCATATAGTGGACGGATAGAGCCCCCCAATTCCTACGACCAACAATGAATTGGTAAATTTTAACCTTCTATCACACCTTCGTTTATAGCGGCAAAATTCTCTTCAGTACGCACATTCCCTCCACGTGTTGCTGTTATTGCATCATTTAGAGAGTATGTGAAATCTATCCCCAGTTCGAGCGATGACTTGCTCTAATGGACGATTATGTGCGCCATAAAACTTAGAAATTTGAGTTCTGCGAATTGATGACTGATTTTAAAAGTAAATCTGGATAATTTGGTAGAGTTGTTCAAGCGTCGATCTATTCATAACGATTTGCCAGAGTATACTGATCATTAATGTCAAAAAGTGAGCGCAGTATGACAGTTCGTTGGTTAGTTATCCCTTTCGTAAGTTCTATCGGGCTTAATTTTTTGTGATGTGTCTTTATTTCACCCGGAAAAATTTCTTGCTCTAACATGGTGTCCCAACACCCTTCTTTGTTCGTTCTACCTTATTCTTTGGACTCCGGCTATTATCTCGGCGTATGGTGCAGTTCTGCTTATTAAAGATGCAAGCCTTAGGGAAATATTGATCTGATAGCAGCGGTTCTGATGACAAGGGAGAACTTTGATGTTAACAATAAAAAAAACTGGGAGTCGTTTTCAGTTAAACTGCCACCCATCTGTTAAAAGACTAACAAAATTTAAAAGAGGTTAAAATTGCTGAACACTCTCAAATGACCAATTTTAAATATTAGATTTGATCGTGAAAGAAGAATAACGAAAGTCACGTCACGTGAAGTATAACGAACATTAACAGCTGTTTTTGTACTTGTATCGTTAAACACAATTTCGGAATTTTCGGGGAACGTAATTCCCGTATATGCGCGATCTATCTGTACATGTAAAATTCATTTACAAAAACACACAGACATATAGATTTCGACTAAATTTGTTATTTTCGTAACCGTACATATTTCTTATAAAAGATGAAATTTGTATGTTTAAAAATTATTAAATAAACGAGACGGTTTGAAGAAATCGTAATATTTGCAACTGATAGTTCCTATTTTGTAGATGTTATTATAAACTTTTTAACGATTCCAGATAATTGTTGATGGATATTGAGTCTTAACCGCTAAAATAACGTAACGTGCAAGAACCCTTTTTACAAAATTTTGTTCTAATTCGTTCAGAATTTTTAATGAAATTTTAAATGTAGCCTACTTATGATCTTATGCAAGTTATAGATAAGTTTTACGTTTATTCTCCGTATAAAATTTTGTTGTCAGTTACATTTGTAACAGGTTAGACTTAAATGTGGCCGCGAAAACTACGTAGATCACAAAACAAAACGCATAAAAAATGGAACCTATGCATCCAATATTCGGCCTAAGTTTCAAAATAAAAATTTGTAGCGAAAGCAATTCTTATTCAAAGTTCAAATATGCAATGTCGC
This sequence comes from Phania funesta, assembly GCA_963932375.1. NCBI lineage: Eukaryota > Metazoa > Arthropoda > Insecta > Diptera > Tachinidae > Phania > Phania funesta. The sequence goes on along the minus strand of OZ010652.1, from coordinate 93,017,878 downwards.
TGAGGTCAGACCCCAATTTGCACGTCTAATCAAGCTGAGATTTAATAACGAACAAAGAACATAAGAGAAGATCAATGTAGAGGGCACCGCACGACCACGATTGATCGCGATTAGTTTTTCGCTCCAATTACCCTACAGTGGATAAAAGTGAGTATAAAGCATTCAAGTGCGTGAGCGTGCATGGGTAGAATTTAAGCATGATTGGAATATGATAACTTTTCATTACAAATATCTTAAATACAATTAGAAAGTTCTGAAATACAAATAAAGGAAATGCATACTTGGCTGGAAGTTTCTATAAAATATTTGGATCAGTTTTGACAGTGAAATAATAAAAATTATTTTTTTTAATTTGATTTCTTTCCGTGAGTAACTCGTGATCTTGGGTTTTAGTGATTGTGGTTAATTTTGCATTACATTTAATTGAGCGTATGGACGTGAGAGCAAAAACAAAAGGCAGTGGCTTATTTCCAGTAATCACTGGAAATAACGAAGTGGAAATACTAGAATACCTCAACACACAACACAAAAACATCAAATTCACAATGGAAGCGGAAGAAGATAACAAAATAAATTATCTGGACCTGACAATACAGATAAACTAAAATACCAACAAACTCGAATATGAAATATACAGAAAGCCTACGGCCACAGACACAATAATACATACTACTTCCAACCACCCACAGCAACACAAGCACTCGGCGATCAGACAACTAATAACTATACTAGAACTAGCACCACTAACAAAAGAAGCCTACAGCAAAGAATTAAATACGATATATACCATAGCAGCAAACAACGGTTACAAGAAAGACACGGTAGACAAAATCAAGAAAGAATTTCAAAGACTAAGAGAAAAACATGGACAACTTTAACTTACACCGGAAAATCAACACACAAAATAGCCAACTTTCTCAAGAAATACAACATAAATATAACATTCAAAACAAGAAACAACCTTGGACGAATATTACAAACCAACACAAACAAAGACGACCAGCTAGATAAACAGGTGGTTTACAATCTGATGTGCACCTGTCATCACAGCTACATAGGACAAACAGGACGCAAAATAAAAACAAGATTTCGTGAACATATAAGAGACTATAACAAGAAGATGCGTAATCTCGGCTCGACACCAGAATCTAACTTCGCAAACCACATGTTAAACAACAAATGTAATCCAGCGCATATTAGAAAAACGGTACAACTACTACACACACAGCGAAAAAGGCGACGACTAAACATTCTAGAAAATATGGAAATATATAAACATAAGACATTTGACGGACGCATCATAAACGAACAAACAAACTCCGATTCAGACGTTATATTCGAGCCTCTAAAATTAATATACAAAACACACAACAAAAATAACGAAGAAGATACACCAAAAATAATAAAAACACGTTACAAAAATAATTAACAAATTCATAATCCAATAATTTCTTTCAACCCCAACAAAAAACACTATAAACAATTAAAAAAGAATGTACACATGCCGTCTCCACCACAAATTCTGACGCAATAAAATAGTAATCACAATCGTCTAATCTATACAAAAACACCAGGTCCCAATTACAGGTAGCTACGGTTCTTTGTCCGAAATGTTTCCACTAGAAATACGATATGCACAAAAACATAAAATAAAATTCAAGTTCCTATGGAAACATTTTGGACGTTAAGAGTATTGAGATCAAAGTGAGGACCAACTTCTTGATATGCACAATTAATTCTTTCACATATTAGAAAGTTAAAAAAATGTTACCGAGATAGCAGGTTGCGTAGAAATGAGATCGTATTGTGCATATCCAGAACTTGGTCATCACTTTGATGCCGAAATTGTTGGCTAGAAACTTGGCTTTATTTTACATTTATGTTTTTGAGCCGATCTGACTCGTTTTTTTGTATATTTGCATTTATGTATAAAATATATTTTTTTACCAAATCTGGTTATACCAAACTTCAGTTCTCTAGCTAAGTGGAAGTGAGTCAGCGAAGAAGTACTAAAATATGCACTTTTTACGCCTTCATATCTCGGGAAGCTTTTATGATAAAACGTCTCTTCTACCTAAATGTAGAGTCCTTATGTTTCAAGTTTAATTATTTTATAATTAAACGAAGCAAAGTTATGAAGGGCGAATAGCGCGAATGGTTTCATGTAAAGACAGGCACAGGCCCGAACTTGGCCTGTCGCACTACTCTGGGCGCATTAATGAACAACGTACTGAACTATAACTAAAGATCATAAACGAAAAAGGTGTTGGAAGTAGCCAAAGCGCGTAGTGATTGAAAAAAAAGCTTCTTAAACTAAAACACAAAGTATATTCAATGCAAAGTGTAATTTTAATACAATTCAAGAAAGGAAACATGAACACTGAACTGCAGAGCTGAAAGAGCTCAGAGAGAAGGGCGACTTTGTGTGTATAGCTCAAATGAACTATTTCGTTCAGGAACTAAAAACTAGTAAAAACCTAAAAATGACAAAAGACCAAACGAAGAAAATCATGTAAATTTCGAAAATCGGACTAACTTTACGTTTTCAAATTAATTTATTGAGAAAAATTTTTTGAAAGTTTTCAAGAAATTAAAAAATCTTGTTTCAATTTTAAATCAAAATGAAAACGGAAAATCAAATTTTCTTTTGCGCCCGTTACGTTAAGAGAGAACGCGAAAAATTTTAATAATTTTTAATGATTTCTTCTTGGCCTGTGAACATTTATTTTTTCAATTTTGGGATGTTAAAAATTCGAACTTATTTTCATTAGTTTCATGCATTACGAAAGCTCCACATTAAATTCTTGGTGAGCTTTAAAAGCTGTTGATAGACCAATAAAATTGTTTTCAAAATTTATAGAATAAAGAGGGACTTATTTCATATGTATCTAAAATGCAAGGCAAAGGCAGTGTCAGAATTTTTATTGAAAATGAAAAAAATGAAATTAAATAAATTGTGTTCCTCGGAAACGGTGTAGCTTAGTTTGGCTGAGATTGTCTACTAGTTTGGCTGATAAAAACCTAATCAAATCACTTGTTTTAGAACGCAAATAACAATTTATAACAGAATGAATGAAATTCAAGGCGTTGCGGTTTTATATTAAATGCAACGAATGATTAAATGAATGCAGATTTAGAAGACAAAATTACGTGCCTGGAGTTGTCACATGTTCTTTCGTAATATTTAAAATTGTCCACAAAATTACTCACTGACTAAAGATAAGGCCGGGAACGTAACAAGAATCTCTTACGATTTCAAAGAGCACAACTGACAGTTAGGTAAAAATTACTACCGTAAAATTACTACTGCTACAGTTGCTGCAATCATGTGCCTGTGTGTCGCCTATGGATCAACCCAAGATCTACATGGAATAAGGATCCTCCGAAAGCTTTTGCAATACCGCCGCATATGATTCTCCTTTACGGGGTTGCTACATGTTGTTCTTCTTTAATCACACATATGTAACATACTTCACTCCTCTACATATGCATCTTATTATTCTGCTGCAACAGCATTGACTGTAACAGCACTTTCCACATTATCTTCAAAAACATAAGGGCCAATTTCGAATTCAGGCGACAAGGGTAAATCTTTATTGGATTTTACGATTCGCAAATGCGACAGTTTTACTTGTTCACAACACCTGCGAGGTGAATAATTAAATAAAATTAGCTTCAAACATTAAAGTATTCAAGAAATTGTAAATGGGCTTAAATTCTTGAGTGATTTACAGCTTGTATGCTTGCAAATGAAAATTATTTGTTTGAATTCGAAACTTCTATCTACGAGCATCCTAATTATATATATATATGAACTTTATTGGGCCATAAATGTTTACCGTCCACAACTCTGGTGAAGGAGATAATAAAAACGGGGACGCAACTTCCACATCTGGCAACATTGATCGTTCAATGTTGCAATTTTTAATAGTTTTTTTCTTATCTTTTCAGATGAATTTTCTTTGTTTAAAATCGTTACATTAGTATGTTGAAAATCATCGCTTTCTTGCCAGAAAATGGGCACAACCTTCGGGAGAAAACCAGCCACTAAATTAATACGTCATGATCGAATCGTTTTAGTGCCTTACTGGCGTGCATAAATAGTTGGCTTTTTGGGTGACGAACCGTTGTTGTTTAAAAGTGCAATAGTAGTGCTGTTTGATAGATTCGTTATAGCAACTAAAACGCAACGCAATGAAGTCGTTTCTTGTTGAATATTTCATCGCTTTTTTTTAACAATTCATTTGTATTATTCGACGTAATTGGCGACACTTAGTTAATATATTTTAGACCTTTATTTGGGTAGATTTATAGTTCTATCATCTGATAATGAATGATTAAAAAAAATTAGTTCCAAGTTGATCTGTTCTTTATAAAATTTAATAATTCCCTATCCTACAAATGCAGTCGTACGATCCAAACCGAAAACGTCCGTCGGATTTCTCTACCACTTATCACAGCAAAATGATTTTTCGATGCCACACTATCGCGAAGAAAGTTTTATATTATAAAATTTATCAAATTGTATAACTGTCAGACGTATTCACTTTTACTGATCGAACGGCAAAATCGGATATGTGAATTATGGGCTTCACCTTTTATTAACCAAACTTTTACTTTTATTTTAGAACTTGTCACTTTATAAATTATTATATCTCTCAACAAGAATTGTGACACTACTAGAAATTACACCCTGTTTTTATTCCATTTTCTTTAAAATCTTTGTCATATGAATTGATAAATGAATGCCTGCCATTTACTTTTTGAAGATTGTTTTATGTTCATAAGGGATCCATCCGTGAGCTCCAATTTTGGCATACTTTTTCCAGCATTTCGGCCGGTATCCACCAATGTCAGCTGTAATGTTGTGTTCCAGGGCTGGCTTGTTCCTGTAGACAAGAGACTTCACGTATCCCCACAAAATAGTGGGGTCAAATTTTGATTTTGGCGACCCATGGACTGCTTTAAAACGTGAGATTAATGTTCACCAATCTCGCCTCTCTATTGATGGTATCGCATGCCATGCGGCGTATGCAATTGTCTTGTTGAAACCACATGCCAACTAAGTCCAATTCTTCCATTTTGTGCAAAACAAGTAGGTAATCATTGTACGGTACCTTGCACTATTGACTGTAACCTTGCGTTTTTCATCGTTCTTGAAAAAGTACGGTCCAATGATTCACATCAAATTCGGCGATTCTGTTTTTTGACGTATCCGTTGAGGCAAAAATTAGCAAAATCGTCACTGAAGACAATTTTTCGATAGAGACACGTTTCTCACCCCGCCCGAATTTTGATCATAAAATTCAATAATTCGTTGTTAGTTTGTTAGTCTATTCATGGTGAAAGGGCAAAGTTTACTGAACATTTTTAGCATTGACACATTTCACGATTCTTTTTTTTTTACACTGAAAAACCAAAGAGAAAAAAATCACCCGATATAATAAGTAAACAAGTCAAAGAGGAGTAAAATTCAAAATGATTGTGTTTTATTTTTGTTAATTACCTCCTCTGTGCATTTATTTATTGCCCAATTATTGACCTTTAAGTCACTTTTTCGATATTTTATAAATAAGAAAATAAGATAGAAATTCCATTCTTGTCGCATTACCTTAATACGTCGCTTTCCTTAATGTTTTCAAGTGTTGAGGAAATAGGAAGATGGTATTAATTGAGTAGAGAGAAATTTATCAGCACATCAGGTGCGCTAACAGCGCCTTAATAGGTCTAACAAATTTTTAATTTTTACGCAAAAAACAAAAGTTTTATTAAGCCTGACTCAGCACTCTGTTGCCCAGATATTAGGATACAATTTTAATACGTATAGAAAATGTATACTACCTCAGTTATAAAAAATATTCGATTAAAAATTTGTACAATAAACCCTTCGTATTTTTTATTTGGTATTTATGAAAAAATTATAAAGTTTTGAAAATGTTAGAAAATTCGAAAACGAAATTAAAAATATTGAACGAATTTTAATAGAGAAATAGACACCGATTTAAATTCGCATTAATTTTTAAGAGACCGTCTGATTAGTCAAACATTTGACGAAACAAGCGTAACCACTATTTTTACGATAATATTGATTCAAACTGATTGATTCAAACTGGAAACTTATTTAAGTTAATATAAGTTCTTTTTAAAGACGAGAAAGTATATATGTATGTGCATATATGAAGGGATAGTGGGGAATACAATGAGGGCCCATTAAAAAATGAGATTGTGTCGGTTATACGGGTCTACTAATAGTCTCCCTTTTCGTAACAAAAATCTCTTAAAATCAGCAGGCGGTACAGGGGACGAACGTTGAGATGACCAAACCCCTATGAGAGAACGATGAGGTTCCAAACCACGCCTCTGCTTCTCTTTTCACTCTCTGATTATTATTTTCGCATTGTCTTGTCAGGGATCTGTTATTATTTTTTAATACTTTTTTTAACTGCTACAAATTAAATTATAACTTTAATTACCGAACATGGTAACGAAGACCCTCACTCGTTGACGTAAAGAACACCCAGAGTCTTTGGTGGAAATTGAACAAAAGACCCCCAGTCTAATAGACTAGACCACTACTCGCTAGCCTACCGGGGCACCCAGTATTTTTAATGCTGTTTTAATATTATTCTTCATGTAAACATTTTTATTTTCTTTACCAAAAATATACAGCGGGTGTCAAAGTTTCATGAATTAATCTAGTGGCAACATTTTTATGAAATTTAAGAAATCAGGGGGAAAATTATGAGACTCCTTTATTTAAAAATTTTAAACAGAAACATGGGTAAAACGATGTAGACTTCAAACATTTTCTAAGAGATTGAATGCTTCCAAAAACCTGTTTCGCAACCCCTCCCAAATTCCATTAACTCTTTGTTTTAAAATGCAAAACCCACTTGCTGGGGTTTAGATTAAATACTAGTTTAATAAAAGTCAACAATAAAGAAAATCAATTGTTAGTTTTGAGGCATCAAAAGTTTCTTTTCAATTTTTTCGCAATGAGAAATAGTGCCTTGTTATACTGGTTACGATTATTTCGTCAAATATTTGATTAATCTGATCGTACCTTTAGTTAAACGCCGCCTCTATTCTACATACATTCTGTATTTACTCAGCTCTAAGAAACAATTCGTGTTTCTGTTTTGGGTACGAGTTCAAACAATCTTGATTTTTAGAAAAAATCTTGATTTTCAAATTCGATTTTTGTTCAGGTGTGTGTGTGTGTGTGTGTGTGTACAGTGGTGGTGCTTAATATTGTTGCTACACGTACAAAATAACATTTCCGAACGTTTATATTTTTTCGATTATCATGTTAATTGTGGAAACAAATAAATGCACAAATGCACACACACGAACACGAAAACTAAATAGTGCAACCAAAATATGCTGCATTCATAGACGCAGGTAATGAAATATTAGATTTTATTTTTTACAACAAAATACATTGCAGTGGGGGACTTGTGAACAAAGCGCCCAGTGCAAAATTTGATTGGGCCGCCAATACAATGTAGCATAACATAATCCGCACAAAAATATAGAAATATTTTCGGCCCCCAAAAGTACTGAAATCGAAATGAGGACCAAGTTCTTGTTATGTACAATACGATCCCAATTCTAGGCAACCTACTAGTTTGGTAATTGTCTTCGCCCTAATTCTTTCCAATATTAGAAAGTTAAATAAATATTGCCAAACCATTTTTTTCAAGGTAATTTTTTTTAACTGGATATTTGTAGGTGGGTATAAAATCTCTTATAATTTAAGGTTTGCAGACGTTTGGGTTATACCAAATTTCAGCTATATTGGAAATGTCCCATACCCATAAGGTGGCACCCTAGTTGCCCTAGATAAAAAGTTACAGGTTTAAGATTTTCTCGATTAATTATACCCCAGACCTATCTGAATACCAAAATCGGCTATCTAGCTATAGTGGAAATGCCCTATAATATTGATGATTGAGTCGGTAAGTCAGTGAATAGGGAAGCTTTTATGCTAGAGCTTTCAAACTTTAACACTAAGGTTACCTCTAAGTAGAAAAAGAACGCAATTGGTTTCGTGTAATATCCACACACTGTGCATTAGGCCTGAACTTGGCCTTTATAAGTTCCCAGTTATGAACAATTTAGCTGGAATAAACAAAAGAGGCTTTGTTCGGCCAACTGATTTTTGTTTGGTCGCCTTTAAAGTTATTGGTCCTTCAGAGTTTTTGACGGTGTCTGCAGGGCGGGGATTGTAATCTTGAAATTTTATAAGAACGGTTTAGTTATCTAACAATTTTGACAAAGATTCCTTCTAAGATGTCTTAAGCAACCAGAGAAATCTGCACAGAGGCTAGATTGTCCTCCAATATTTAAATTGTATTTAATTGTTCCGGCGGCAAGTTTTTTCGTTTTGATATTTAAGCCTCAATACGAATGATTGTATAGCACATCAAAAATGAACCAATGTGATATTGATAGGTTGTGGTGGCCACGTTGTTTTTACAGCGGCTGTTAAATTTGTCACTTATCGTGCAGTCACTGTTGCCAAATCACCATGGCAAGTTATATTATTGAGCAGCACGTTCAAATGGTAAAACTTTGCTGTCAACATTTATACCGAAATATTATCTTCAGCTACTAGACGCATTTTTTGATGAATGGCGAATGGCTACATTAACAAGCAAAAGTGCTGTACACGAGGTTCAGCAAATGGCAATACATCAGCCTGAATTGAACGATATTGACGTGGCTAATATGTATTTCCAGCGTGACTGTGTTACGTGCCACGTGCAATTTGACCACATTAAACTTTTTCTTAAGTCGTAATCCACTGCTGCCTGCAAAGTCTGGAAAACACTTTAATTCGGCCATCTCGCTATTTAAAAAGTTTGCAATACGATTCAAATAATAATTTAAATTAAATAAACGATTATATTCTTTCTATTATCAGTCATATGTAGCTTAACGGACCAGAGAGTTTGATGTGAACAGAAGCCCCAGACAAATAGACCAATTTTGTTTGAAGGGGGGCTTTAAAAGAGTGTAAAGTTATTTGATGTTTCTTAACCACGTGTAGTAGGAAAAGAATTATAAAAAACTATATGACAAAGATATTTCTGAATACTGCTGATACACGTTTCTTCGTATCTTGAAAGCCTTGATCTAAATGTATGATTGTGGCCCGGATCATACACGATTTTAATAATGTGCTTGGATAAAACGGCCATTAGCTGTTCTCTCTGGAGAGCCTTTTGTGACTGTAATGCTCGTGCGTTATTTTACTCCCATGCAGGGGTATCTGTTGTATCGCGCATTATAATACTTTTCTTTTCGTTCAAACATATCAAATTGTTTCTGAAACTCCTGCTGTTGCACTAGAAGTTGTTGTTCTTGATTATTTGCAACTTCCTGTTGTTGCACTAGGATCTGCGCTGGCACTTGTTCAAGTGATGGTGCCGCCATCTTGATTGATACTGTCTGCACCAACCAACTTCCTGTTTTTTCTTTTGAGAAAGTAAATTCGATGAATTTCTTATGGCAAACACTCCCCACTTTAATTCTCGTCGCCAATTTGCTGTGAGCGTAAGATGGAAGGAAACATCCTTTGCACATTAACAATTAAATACAAGTTTTTTTTTTACAAAAATACATACATATAAGAAACTCACGACCGCTCTCATTAGAATGATCTAGAACGAGACACACCGACGCTTGTTTCTCAAACCGTTTAATTTAAAATTGTAGAGTTGCACTTTGGTGGAGTCGCCATTTAACGACACTGTTGCATACTCAACAAATAAAAACTATAAAATTTAAAATACATTAATAATTTCTAGTGGCCAGTTAAGGCGCCCCTAAATGTTCAGTGCCCTGTGCGACCGCAAGCTGCGCACGCTTCTAAAGCCGCCTAAACACTTGTACACACACACACACACTTCCATACATATACACACAAGCACATTAATTTTATTTATTTTCTATCAAAGGCTTATCACAATTTCAACAACAAAAAATTGTTTTGTAGTATTTTTAAAATCGTTTTTAGTTTAAAGCGAACATTTTGAATAAACGCCAATTAGTATCGATTAAAACCGGCTCGAAAAAAGTTGTTCTCAATTAATATTCCGTAACCATTAGAAATCAATAGTTTATTTTTAAACGCAAAATAGTTTGTTATTCACATATTTTGCAGTTTAGAACTAAAAATGTCAAACGCTAATCCCGTGAAGAAGGTGCCACTACATTTACAGGTGAAATTAAAATAAATCTGAATTATTAACAGTCATGATTCTTACTTTGAGGCGATTAATTTCAATTATAAGAATTTAAAAATTTGTGTTTCGTGTCTCTTTACCTTTAGAGTTCCCAAAATCGCATTTACATCAAAAATGGTCAAGTAGTAAATCACGATCGCAGCTTTAAGGCTGATGTCTACATTGAAGATGGCATAATCAAGTAAGTTTTTGTCGCATTGCACTGTTTCCAATTGAAATCATCTATGTAATCGATAAATAATAGAATTATAGAATAACTGTTAAATTGTCATCAATTTGAGAATGAATTTCACAAGACTTCTCTTCATAAGAAGACGGGAGAAGAGAGACATTTAAAGTATTCAGGAATATACTCGTACACTAGGAATCACGTAAATTGGGAATTTAATTTTTTCTGCTTTGGACGAATATATTTTGTAAACCAGATATTTTTCATTTAAAGAGTTTTTTATGCGTCACTTGAATAAGTAATTTATATAGTCAGATAGTTCTTAAAGCTTTGAATTCGTTATGATATTGTACTAGCTTCTATTCATAATTTTATATATCGCAGTGCGATCCTTCGTCGGGATCACTCTATGGCACTAAATGGTCGGCGAAGTAAAATAATTTTTCAAATAGTTCTAGTAACTTCAAGTAATGCGCCCACAGGTGCTGCAACACTTTTATAATAACAAACATAACGTGGGATTGCAGAGTTGTAAACACTTAAACTTTTCTATATTCTGCCAGTCTGCTCTAATCTCCCCACTTCCACAGAAAGTAGGACAGTCATTCCAAACAAATCATGAGTAGGCACGCCATGCCTGAAGTGTGTGTCTTCGTAAAAAAATTAATAAATAATATTATAAAGAAAATGTCATTAAAAAAATGGAAGCTTAAAAAAATTAATTGCAATTTAATTTTCCAAAATAATGAGACACCCAATACAAAGGAGTCTTTAAAGGACGCCACATAAAAATGCCTGTGGTTCAATATCATTCAGATTATATTGGACCGCTTTACCGCCCAATGTTTAAACGAATTTTTTAAGTAATTTCTAATAATGGCGACAGTACCCATTACTAAATTTTGTTATTTTACAATTATTATCAAAATTTGATTAAACTAAAATTAGTTTTTCCGTACTCAAGGGATTTAAAAAAAAACTGTGAATTTATTATAGCGAAATAAAAGAAGCAATTTTAATAAAATAATGAACCAAATTGCGTTCTCCATTATTTACAATAATAACTGCACAAATATGTCCTTTATTGCAGACAAATTTTGTAACCCCCGATATATTCGTTAAAAATCGGTGAAATTAAATCGCTTATTCAAGTAATTCGGAGTGTATATATATTATTTTGTTAACGAGTTCTAGCAGCAGTGCATTGTTAATCGAATCATATTCTAGATAATATTCAGAGAATTAGTGTTGCCACAGCTACTACTATCACTGGCTCCGAGGATCCCTCCTTGTCCCCCATTTTTCTTAGCCTGCAGGTTAAAAGGGAAGTTTGTATCTCAGCAAATATTTTTGCAAACGATTGTATGTTTATATACAGTGTTGTGCAAAAGAAAGGCAACAGACTCCGCAAAAATATAAAAAATATTTTTTTTTAGTAATACACTTTTCGAACAGAAGTATGTTTCCAAGATTTATTTATATTTATGTGCTCTAAAAATCAAATTATTTAAAATAAAATTAGGCTGTTTCTTTGAAAATAAACTAAAACAATTTAGTATCTATATTAAGAGTGTGAAAAACAAAAGCAGCAGTTAATATTCCGTATATTTTTCATAGATTCTTGTAACTTCGGTGCTACTGCGAGGCATAGATTCAGTGAGAACAGTTTGTGAAATACGTTTCTAGTCAGAAACGCTCCTCTTCCATATAGCAAAGAGGTTTTCAATGGGGCTAAAGTCGGGTGATTGTGCAAGTCAATCAAGGACTTGAACGCCATTCTCTCCGATGAATTATTTTTACCAACCTCGATGTATTTTTCGGGTCGCCATCGTGTTCAAACACGCAACGAAGTGGCATGATAAAATCAGCGTGCGGAATCTCTTTCGTTTCCGGATTTTTTTTTTTTGTATGGCGGTTCATTTTTCCACCAATTTTTTTTTATAATTGTGCAACTTCGTCCGCTTTCTCCACCATCATGTTGCCTTCTCCATATTTAAAACCTCACAAGAAGAAGCATGTGAAGTTTTTTTTCGAAACTGGGGTACATTTTCCTATCACCACATGTAAAAGTTTTTCGTTGTTGTTGTTCTCCCTTTTTTTTTGAATTATTCAATTATTTGAGATTTCAAAGTTTCTGAATATTTATCTCTAGTGAGTCTTTTAACACCAATCAGTATTAATAAAGTTTAGAAACTATCTTTCAGAATTCATGTAAAGAATAATCCGCACGAAAACATAAACGTGAAAATAAGGCCAAGTTCCAAGTTCGGCCGTAAAAAGTACTGAGATCAAAATGAGGACCAAGTTCTTCATATGTACCATTCCATCCCATTTCTAGGCAACCTGTTTGGTAATATTTTCCCATAATTCTATCCCATATTAGAAAGTTTCAAAAAAATTTTGCAAGCTAGCAAGTTGCCGAGAAATCGGATGCGACTTAAAGCTTACAGACGGTTGGGGGTAAAACAGCGCGAATGGTTTCGGCCAATATGCACTCTGTGTGCATTAGGCTTGAACTTGGCCTGGCCTTAATAAACTCATCTTACCTGGTTAACAAAAGTACTGGTGGAAAAGTACCATTATTAAAAAAAAAGTTCTTGTGTATTTCTGTTGCTTTCGTTTTGCAAAATCTCTTTTTCGGAATTCTGAGATTTTTGTTGTTGATATTAATATTAGAAAATGAGTAAATCGCTTACCAAAGTGGACAGCAAGTGTTCCTTGATATAACCAAATGTGTAAAATATTGCATTTTATGGCTGAATAAGTATTTTGCTGCTCTCTTTTGCACAACACTGTATGTAATGAGTTCCAGTGCCCTCTAGATAAACTCATAGAACTAAACCAGGACATGTTGATTGATAATGTGCACGATAAAGATCGTTGTGTGGCAAAAAAGGTAGCCTTGACAGAGCCACCGTTGCTTGGTCCCTAAGCTTTTGAGTCCCATTTCTCATGAATTAGTTTTAGATTGTGCAGTTTACTTTTTTTTCGTTTTAAAACATTTATTAAAATATATTTTTGATATTATAGCGAGTTTTTAAAAATAAATTCGGGAACAGTCACGTAATGCAGTGGAATGAAGATGGACATTTTATTTAACGCAAAAATAATAGCACGTCTACACATTTTATTGGATCCACAATTTGAGCAGTTTTTTATTTTGCGCCGAGATTAGGACTTTCCGAAAAACTGGGTTCCAGCTCTGGTTGCGTTTTGGGAATAAACACCTTCTTGATTTGAATTTTATAATAAATTGTTTGCCACAGCTTTCCGAAATTCAATTAAATTCATGTTGATTTGGGGGCTGTTGTTCAACATAAGCTTCCGGTGTATTATCGTCACAAAATTGAAGAATAGCCGTAATGTCCTCAAATCGAATCAGAGGTATATTATCTCTGATTTGAGGTTGGTGAAACATTGGATTTATAGATCAATATGGGAGAACGGATATGATTTTTCATAAGCTCATACGCATAAAAGTCTTAAACAACAGGAAAAAAACTGATTTGCCATATGCAAATACTTCCGCGTTGTAACAATAACGTAAATACGAAAAACGTAACAAACAAAACAATAATAAAGCTTGTAACTGGAAACAATAACGCAACACACATATTTTCGACCTCTGGAGGCAGGACAAATATTACACAAATGTTTCCATTCAGGCACGTTCTGAAATCAGGTTGATTTCCCGCCATCTATTTCTGTTTTTTTTTTTCTATCACGTACAGATTTCTTTAATGTCGTAGTTCATATGCCCCCTTAATAAGGCGGTTACACTAGTATTTTCCTTTCCTTATCTCGAGAACTGTTTTGGAAAAGCCTTTTTAAAATATAAAGTTATCCATCTTGTAAATTTTATAAAAAATAGAATATTTTCGATGAATAAGGAAGGGCCTTTGTAGATTTAGTTATTTATAAAAATAGTTAACAGCTGATAACAAATTAATTTATAAAAATATCAGATTCGTGGGCCATCCGTCCGAAATTAATGTACCTGGTGGTGCTCGTGTTATTGACGCTGCTGGTAAATTGGTTATTCCGGGTGGCATTGATCCCCACACACATTTTCAATTCCCATTTCAAGGCGCTATATCTGTTGATGATTTCTATCATGGTACCAGAGCTGCTGTATCTGGCGGAACAACCACAATCAGTAAACAAAAAATTTACTTTCTCACATCCCTCAAAAGGTAAAGGAAATTATTTGTTAAACTTTCTTTATAGTCGATTTCGTTGTACCCGGCAAAGGAGAATCTTTGCTGGAAGCCTATAAAAGATGGCGTTCCTGGGCTGATGGCAAAGTTTGCTGTGACTTCGGTTTTCATGTGGCCGTCACTTGGTGGTCTCAATCGGTCGCCGATGAAATGGATATATTGTGCAATGAAATGGGTGTCAACTCCTTCAAAATATTCATGGCCTATAAGGGTTTATATCAATTGAACGATTCTGAGATGTTGGATGCTCTTGAACATATACGGTCCTTGAAGGCTTTAGCTCAAGTATGTTTATGAAATAAAAATATTATAATAGATAATTTTTAAGGTGTCTAACTTTGTTTAGGTCCATGCTGAAAATGGTGATATTATTGCCAAGAATGTTGGCAGACTTTTGGCAGCTGGCCTTACCGGACCAGAGGGTCATGAATTATCTAGACAAGAGGAAGTTGAAGCTGAGGCTGTTCATCGTGCTTGCATTTTGGCACATCAGGTGAGCATTCAGGCGACTCCATAAAGGGGTATGTCTTCCTTTAAGTTCGCATTTAATCACTCAATCATCAACAATTAGAGATGGGCGAGGTTTTAAGCAGCAGGTTCAGAAGAGAGCGTAAAAAGTACTTTTCCATTTTCCATAATTTTAAAATATTATCCCTTTTGAAATGTAAAGCAAAGGAAAACATTAAAAGAAAAAAATGCTCGATTACATTTAAAATTCAAGGTTATTTAATTGATTCGTTATTTTTTTCATACATTAGGTTGATTGTCCGCTTTATGTTGTTCATGTTATGAGTAAATCGGCTGGTATTGAACTTGCCAGAGCTCGTCAACGTTACAACAACCGTGGCATTTATGGCGAAACGTTGGCTGCTGCTTTGGGCACCGACGGCACACACTGCCAGCACATTTGCTTCCATCATGCTGCCGCACACATTTTGAGTCCACCTTTAAGATCAGATCCTACAACACCCGAATTCATGATGCGTTTGTTGGCCAAGTAAGTTTTGAAACATCATTTAATAGATCGAAAACAAATTTCGGTAAATTTGCTGACAGTTCGGATTAGATAGAGAATACTTTGTCATTTTGATTTTAATATGATATCCGGCATATGGCAACCTCGGCTGGGTCAGAGAAAGTCCAGTTTTCAATCAATTTTTGCAGCAGTCGAGGTCGTATGTTAGTGATACCGTGGCGAATGTTGTCTTCCAAAAAGTCAATCGTCTGTAGCTTATCGGGGTAGACTAGATACCTCACATATCCCCACGAAAAAAAGTCCAGCGGTGGTGAATCGCGTGATCTTGGAGACCAGTTTACAGGTTTATTACGCGAAATTACTCTCTCACTGATCGTTTCTTTCAATAAATTCATTGTGGAACGAGCTGTGTCTCATGATGCTTCGTCTTGTTGAAACCACAGTACCTCCCCTTTAATGGCATTCAGTTGTGGTACAAATAAGTCAGTGGTCATCGCTGTGGCCGTCGCCAATAACTGTGGCTGACCAATGATTCCACCATCCCATGAGCACACCCAACAGTGGCTTTTACTGGATGTACTGATTTTTCGGAAATGACTCCAAATGCGGCAGTGTTGCTAATTGACGTAGCTGTATCGCTGAAATTCGGGAAAAACCAAATTTGCAGTTATTCAGGTATCAGTCTATTCATGATGAGATGGCAAACCAAACTAAATACAAAACAAGCCACAGCTGCTAAAATGGCGCACATAACATGCAAATATTTCCAACTTAAATTTTTATACCTCTAAAAAGCAAACGATACAACCCAGAGAAGGTTTTCATTAATTAACCTTCCTTAAAACAAATATTTTATGATAAAAGAAGGTTATTTTTCTTAAAAGTTTCATTCTCTTCAAAAGCACCTTTCCATAATAAATACATTGTCTCAAAAACTCTCTTCGTTCCAAGAACATTTTTCTAAGAAGTACCTTTATTTAAAAAGTACCTGAGATCAAAAACAAAAGAACGTTTGGGAATAAATGAATTTTTCCAAAACATTATTTTTCCTAAAAGTTATTTTTTTAAAAAAGTACATTTTATTAAAAAGTACATTTTCCTAAAAAGTACCTTGATTTAAAAAAAAATACATTTCTTACCTTCACCTTTCTTAAAGCGTCTTTTAATATTTATTACTACCTTCTTCTATCTCACATAGTGACAATCTCCAAACCACGGGCAGCGACAATTGTACCTTCAACAAAGAACACAAGGAACTGGGCAAAGATAATTTCGCTAATATTCCTAATGGCGTGAACGGCGTAGAGGATCGTATGTCTGTGGTATGGGAAAATGGTGTATACGCTGGTATATTGGATCCCTGCCGTTTCGTTGCTATCACCAGTTCAAATGCCGCTAAAATCTTCAATCTCTATCCACAAAAGGGCCACATTGGTGTTGGCTCCGATGCTGATGTTGTTATTTGGAATCCCCATGCCACGCGCTTAATTTCCAGGGACACTCATCATCACAATTGCGATTTCAACATTTTCGAGGGCATGTTATGCCACGGCGTGCCTGAAATTGTTTTGGTGCGTGGTCGTGTTTGTGTGGACAACGGTGAGGTACGTGTTGTTCAGGGCCATGGTCGTTTCTTGAACACACCTGTTCGTTCACCCTACATCTATGATGTCATGGATAGCATAATTGAGTCCTCCGAAGATGTTGCTTTAAAGAATACACATTTATCTGAAATGGAGAAGGAAATTAAATCGCAAATACCCATTTATAGATCCTTGGCTTGTGCGAGTCCCTCTGTTGCTGCTTATGCCTGCAATCATGTTAAGAGTTCTCGCGAAAAGCCAGAACATTTCGGTAGAGTTTTATGAATAGAGTAAATACTTCTTTAAATGACGACTAATTTTGATGCTCTTTTATTTTACAGAAGAAAAGTCTAGAAATGGCACGCGTTCATCTATTAAAGTACATAATCCGCCTGGTGGCAAGTCAGCTGGCTTGTGGTAGAATTATCTTTTAATTTTAATTTTATCATTGAAATTTATTCGTTTATTCATTTCAAGATTGTGCAGAATAATTTTTCATATCGTATAAAACAATTCATATCACTCTCACGCACCGCTTGAGAAGCAAACATGTCATTATTTCACTTCATATGTGCGAATGAAGTGAAAACTTTTTTTATTTATTTATTACAGTCTTGAAGTAAACAAATGAGCGACATGTAAATAAACGTAACTTCTAATTATCAACGTTTGATAAGATAAAAACAAATTATTCTCATTTGTCCCGATTGCTTGACGTGATCATGAAATGACAGATACAGTCTTTAACTAAACTTGATATTTCCAGGAGATTAGTTTAAACGATAATAATTAAGGGGGCTTAGAAATGTACGGAACGGTTATTGTTCCAGAAAAGATTTCAATATTGAAAATCGTTTGAAAAAACGTAAATTCGTACACCACCGGGTGTATTAAAATACGATCACCAACGCCCATTTACACACATGCATAGGTAGCAATTGAAGATCATGGATGCCTGATTCCACCCCTGCTGAGGGGTTTAGAGCTACCCATTCTCCTGCTATCAATAACTATTCCATTGACAGCTTGCGTGACGATGCAACGCCATATTGATCCTGCACCAATATCTTCCAGCGATTTGGGTATAAACCACAGCCACCACGTGCACTCCCGAAGGAGTCTCACCAACAACCAGTCTGGGACTTGTGTTTGCATCGTTACTGGCCCCGGGCAGGCCTCGGGGACTGGTACCCCATCTCGGCCGGTAACAATGCATCAAGGTAGCGGGATCGCCAAGAGAACATGCCTCTGGGCGCATTATCTCAACCAAATAAGGGAACGACAATTCTCATATTCCATTTCTCAGCTTAGATGAGTTTAAGGGGGTGTCTGAAAAACGCTTCGTTTTGAAATCGCCACATTTTAAAAGAGAAGAATAGTGTTCTGTTAATCGGGCGATTTAGTGCATTTGAAGTTAAATTCGGATCAAATCAAAGTCAGCTATTTTTTTCTGAAATTTCAGATGAAGTTCATTTTTGTTAGATTAGACTAAGAAAGAAAACGGTTGGTTATATAAGTGTTTCTAATAAGTATAAATAGATCTTAAAACTGAAGTTATATACATGTGAGATACCGACAAATTATTCGTTTTTCTTTGCTATTTATTTGCAAGATAACGTATTCATCACACTGAGTTTGAGCGATGCGTTGGGCTATTACGTCTTTGAGTTATTGGATGACAAAAAGTTTTCGCCGTTTAAATCGTACAATCGCTGTAACTCATCATGATAATTTGAATTTATAAAAATCGTTAGTAAGTACTACAGCATAATCGACGCAGCGTCGATCAGCTAATTTGCTGGTCGTCAGAGGGTCAACCCGGTTTCTCTTGCAGTTTGATTTGGGCCTCCATCCGAATAAGATTGTACTGACGCAAGAATCGAAGCCGGATGACATAGACAACGCTGTGAGTTTGATAATTGGGCGCTGGAAATATTGGCCGGAGGTCCGAATTATGAACAAAAAGTCATCTCGAAGCATTGCTAGCCAAAGCCGCCAAGATTAGGACCGATCACTTGAAGTACTGCCAGCGAAGCCGAGGAGACTATTGGAATGATGTGCTATTCCCTACATAATAGCATGAATTCAGCTTCAAAATAAAGCCAAAATTAATTTGATAATTCACATCGTTGTTGTTTTATTAACATTTCGTTCTTATCCCATCACCCGCATATGATTTAACCGAATTATCCAATAATCCCCCTTAATCTAAGTCGGCGGTTTTAAATTGGTATTCTCTTTTTCGACGTCGACATTTATCGATCACTGTTTATTACTTGAAGGTATTTTGAAAAAAAAAATTGGGACGTCGTTATTGTGTTGTGCCGCCGCTGGTTTTATAAACTGAGTTTATTTGACAAAAAAAATATTATAATAAGTTAAACCAATTCGCGAAATTGTGAAAGTGGCTTCTAAGAAGATGGAATCCAATGAATTTTAAAGAGTCCCGCCATGGCCTAAAAACCTTAGTGTTGCCTCCAACATCACGCGCTCCCGCTCCACTTTTAACTTTATCGTTGAAGCACATGCCGAAACGTTGACTTATTTAGCTTGAAATAATTTCTAAACTTTTTGAAGAAGTAAAACACGATTCTTCCAAACAATTAGAGCGTTTTTACTTACGTCTTATCCGGTAATTGAATTATATTAGACTTCTGTCCGAATAGTCTGCTCTGTAGGAAAAGTTTAATTTTTTTGTTTTCTTCCCCACTGGAATTCGCCACTGGAATGACGTCAAAACCTTTTTAATAAACTCATTTATTTCAGCTAAACAAAAATTTTACACAAAATAAACCAGCTGATTCAAATATTAGATATGTGTCTTTTATTTTACTCAAATTATCGATTAACCGTTCACGTCGCATAAGACTGATAGGGAATACAAAATTTTGTTGCCTAAAATGTGACAGCGATGTTGTCGATTAGAATAAGGGTTTATTATATAAGTAAATTTAATTCAAGAAAGATTCCCAATGCTTTTGAAAATTTAATATAATCGCAGTGGGTGTAGCATATCACATGTGTTTGTCCGACTGTACTTATGGACTTTCTTTTTATCTGTTTAATACAACTATGTATCAATATCAAATGAGAAAAGGAGCGATTGACAGACGGGTGTCTACCCCAACGATAAGACACGAGTATTCATTCGCACGTAACTTTAATATAAATAAAATGAACTTAACAATTTTATTATGGTTCTCCCTTAACTACTACACGATAGCTGGCCGCTATTTAATTAATATCAGCAACAGTAAGCAAGAAGGCACTATGGAGAACTCTCTAATTATTTTTATCAGTTTCATTTCAAGTGCGTTCGTCTCAAGTTTTTCGCCACAATCGGATGTTGGTTTCCTACATCATTCTGCCTGCTTCGAGAAATATTTGCAAGAAATTATTCGCATAAATAGAAATTATGAGGATTCATTTTGGTCTTGTAACGATGAGAAGAATATTAATCGTCGACCATCCCAACAACTGGATCCACAAGCTGAAATAGAGAAACATAAGCAGACATCCAGAGAGGCTTGTTTCGATCTGACAGCTTGTAATCGCATTACAGACTCAGCTGGATTTTTTAAATGCCATTCAAAAAATGTAAGCTTCTTTTCAGGAATTTAGAATTTAAATAAAAATTTCTCAAACCCTTTCAGACAGACAAGAACGTGAATAAATTGTTCATAATGCTTTTAAATGCTTCCTCCATGACTATAGAATTGAGTGATCAGTATGATCAAGAGGAAAAGGAAATTTTACGTTGTCACCTGGCCGCTAAAAGGAAATATTTCTCAAACTTTTCCTTTCTCAATAAAGAACATTTGACATGTTTGAATGCAATTGGAAAAAGTGTTATGGAATTTATGCTTCGTAAATAAAGAAAAAAAATGATTTGAAAATAATTCAAAGAAGTCACAGGATTTAGGAAAAACATTTTTATGCAATTCGTTTCTTTTTTTTTTTTTGTTCAACATTTCATTCGAACAACTTATGGAATAAAGTTGCTGAAGGATGTACTACTCTGTTGTACTCGCCTGTACGAATTAATAAGAAGGGCAATTGGTTGACGTTGTTTCAAAGAGCAGCGTGGAATTTTTCTTTGTTTTTAAAAAATGATAATAAAAATTTAAACAAGATTTGATTTTATACCAAACGTTTAAGAAGTTAATTGCACTTAGTCAAAGAAACGGCAACTAATGTCAGACTCAAGAAATTAAACAAGAGAGTATCCGGTGTGTCCTACATTCTACTTTGATTCATTTGAAATCACTTCAGTTTTTATGTTCTGCATTCTACTGTTTTACATTTCAACAACAGGGTTGTTTATTTTGTATAATTGTATAAACACAACTAGGCCGAACGATGATTTTCGCACAGCACCGACAAACTTGTCGACTGAATCATAATTGAGGCGAAAAAAAACAGAGTTAAATAATTAAATAAATTTTCCAAAAATATGAATCAAAAATGTTTTGTACGGTAGATAATTTTTTTATGCGGCAGCGGTTAAGAAGTAAACATTACCTTGGTTCCCGTTGAACCGCTTTTGCTTGACTATAGTTGAAAGAAGAATAAGACTTCTTTCAAGCAACGATGGAAAGTGGAGAAATATAACGCTCCTCTAGCTTTATGTAAAGAAAGACTCCAAAGGTTTTCCAGAAGGGAGCATATTGATGAGACACGGTATAACTCGAAAGTAAGTGCTCGTAAAAAATGTATCGTATGACTAAGGTTACTATAAGTTTGCTAAATAAAATAGTGCCGAATGTATAAAAAGGTTTTATATGAAAACAGGACTGCTCCATTGCCTTGGAGCTAATGGTGGCGAACATATCAACATTGTTTGCCCACGAAAGAGCGGCTTAGTGTTTTACAACTATAAAAAGATATTTAGCATTAAGAAAAAACTATTTAACAGAAAATAAATAAATAAGAAAACAATTCCTAAATTAAAAAGTGACTTTATTTAATAAAACACTTAAAATATTTAAATTTTGTTCATCTTTCGTTGGCGTAAGAAATAGAAATAAACTTATCGCTGAGTTCGTTACGCACGACGTATTTAGTCCGACGCGCTGATTGTGTTTAGTTTTTTATACACCAAATGCGTTTTGTTTTCGACGAAGAATGTTCGTTCCGAAAAATTCGTCGTTCGTCCCAGTTGTGTGACGAGTAATACTTACATCTGTAGCAAAGCGCCCCTTCTCACTTCTCTTCTCTTGTGCAGCAAACACAATATGCATACATATATTAGCTCTAGTGCTGCCGCACAATCAATCAATATTATTTTTATTGTGATTTCTTTTTGTGAAATCGAAAAACTGGAATAAAAAATGTAATTGCTAAAGAAACAAAATTTATTTTTAAAAAACCCAAATTTTCAAAAAAAAACTGAAATTGACCAAATTGTGAAATTTTGGCAGAAATCAAAAATAATTTAAAAAAAATAAAATTTCACCATAATTTGGGAATTTACCAAAATTCGAAAATTCACCACACAACCAAACTTTAGCCGAAAAGTTTCAAGTTACAAAAATAACAAAATTTAAAAAAAACCATTTGAAAAAACCGACATTGCAACAAAAAATTACAAATTTGAACATTTTACACAATCATATAATAATTTCACCTCAAATCGGGAATTCACAAAAAAAAATTTAAAACTCAAAAATTAAATATTTTACACAAAATCGAAATTAAACTGATAAAAAATTTCAACACAACCCAGGATTTTAGAAAAATTTTAAAATACTTTCCGAAACTAAACTATAGCCTACAAAATTTTAAATTACCAAATTAATAAAACCTTCAAAAAAGCGAAGTTTTATAAAAACCGAAATTGCACCAAAACATTACCATTTAAAAATCAACCTTAAAACCGAAAAGCGGAAAAAATATCACAAAAGCCAAATTCACCAAATTTAAAATTTGCAACAGAAAAACAAATTAGGAGCCACTAACCGATCTGAAATGCTCGTATTAAAACGTAAGGGGAGGTTACAGGCATCGGGAAAAATCTGTAGTACATTTAGGACTAGTTCATGCTTTTGTGAAGGGTATATAAGATTCAGTATAACCGAATATACACTACGCCACAAAAGCCTAAGGATGATCAGAATTTTCAATATATTTACAACAATTGTTGTTGGATAATTTTATGAAGAATAAAGTGAATTTGAAAAATTGAGCAACTCTGTCTTTTACCGCACTTTAGAAAAAAAAAACTAAAAATTCTTGTTTTGAAACGCCGCAAAAGACTCCGGACGGCTTTGGTTTCTTACTTTTGCCGTTATAACGGAAATAAAATTAAAAATATTTCGTGGTCTTTAACCAAACTAATTATTAAAAAATTACTGGCGATTAAGTTTTGTAAAGTTTTTGTATTAAATTAGATAAATTTGAGTAAAATACGTGAAGACATCCGGAAAATTATTGTCAAGCTAAATTACGATGGTAAATCTTTGTCGGAAGTGGAAACCATCCGCTGATGCCTTAAAAGAAACGATTTGCGTTCGTACGGTGCGAGAAAAAAATATTTTTTAGTGAGGTAAATAGGAAGAAGAGGTTGGATTACGCACTCAAGTACCAGGACACCATTTAACTGATACACACTTCTGGGAACGCGTCACTCTTACGGACGAATTTATGTTTAATGTTTTCGGAAGTAATGGTATACGTAAGGTGTGGAGAAAATCTAATTCTGCCTTGGCTACTAAAAATCTGTGAGCTACAGTCAAAGACGGTGGAGGTTCTGTCATGGTATGGAGGTGCACATCGGCAAATGGGGTAGGGAACTTGAAATTCACAGATGGAATAATAGTTGCGCGCATGTATTTGGATATTTTAAAAGACGAATTTTCTCCAAGCATCGCAAAGCTGAATATGGAAACCGCCTACACCTTTATGCATGACAATGACCCCAAGCATTTTCTCTACTGGTAAGGGAGTAGTTGATACAGTGATTGTTATATAACGTTAGGTCAAAGTTGGAACAGCCACCTCAATCCCCTGATATTAATGTTATTGAACATTTATGGGCGTATTTGAAGATGCAAGTGCAAAAGGCAAGGTCATCAGCTGTCTAGAAGCTAAATTAAGTTTTGACGGTAGAATGGGAGAAAGTTTCTGCAGAATCTTCGAGAAAGCTGGCTTACTCAATGCTTAAGGATGTGGTAAAGTTAAAAGGAGGACCAACCAGTTCTTAAGTGACAACAAGAATATCATGTATTCTAATCGTACGCAGACCTTTGTGAGCATAAAGATACCCCCATTTTAATTTATTTAAAGTTTTTTGATTTAATTAATTTTGTTTTATGTAATTCCAATTGAGTTTAACTTTTTATTAAATTTTTGAATAAAACAGTAAATAATAAAGTTGTTTTTTGTTTTAAAAATAAATAAAGTTTTTAATATCGTCCTTAGACTTTTGTGGCATAGTGTACCTGCTCATGTTGTAAGTTATTCATTGGAAATTAGAACTTTAATTGTGAAAGCTTGTTTTTTGTGCTTCTCGGGAACTTCAATATTCGACTACTCGTTTTGTCATTTGCGGCCTTAAATAGTTAGTAACACTGGTAATGTCTTGTTTTAAGTCATCAGCTGTCTCGCTTACCGGTTTAAACTTTAGATTTCACAACCCCACCTCCACAGAAAATAATATTTTAATCATGGATCGAAGAGGAAAGTACGTTTCAATAATTCGAAGTTCTTGTGATTGATTGATAGGGATAAACAATAATTGAGACGTTGCGGATAACTGATTCCACCAACCTTTAAGCTCACCAAAGAGTCAGTTTTTCTATGAATAACCTCCGCCTACTACCCTTCAATAGTGAAAATCGAGTTCAACCGCCATTTTGTTAGAAATTCCATTCAAATAAAAAGCTAGAAGAAATGCAGCTTTCAAATAAAACTTTCAAAGTTCACTAAAAGCCATAAAGAGTTTGATTTTTCGTATTTATTTTAAAATTCTCTACATCTAAAAACACCCTTTATTATTGTTCATATTACTTACTATTGCTATTGTCCCATTGTGATGCATTGGATACCATGGCAACGCTTTTCTACGTTCAACACAATAACAAAACATTTTCCTTTTGTTAAATTACAAGCCACATTGCGACTTTAAAAGAAAGAAAAAAATTCTAAATCAAATAAAAATAAAATTAAAAAATAAACAAAATGTTACATCAAGGCATCATCCTTAGAGAAGGACAGATAACACGCACCATCTACAATTTGGTATGAATCGAAAAACAAATTATCAAAATTTTAATAATTTTTATTAATTTTTATTGTTTTTCCGAACTACAAATATTATTAATTGTTAAGTAATTTCAATCTTTAGGCATGAGTTCGTTTTTTCTTTCTATTCAGAAAGAGAATTATTTATTTAATATGGACAACCTTTTTGAAAACAGTAAAAGTTTTAATTCTATTAGACATCTAGCTGAATGGAATGCATTTTCTATGCCGCTGCTCGTACTCGTATTCCATTTGTCTTAAATGTTGATATAAATAGAAGTTCTTTAGACACACAATTTGTAGATAAGACACGAAGAATGTTGATAACGTGCGTAGCGGCATAGAAAATGCATTCCATTCAGCTAGATGTCTAATAGAATTAAAACTTTTACTGTTTTCAAAAAGGTTGTCCATATTAAATAAATAATTCTCTTTCTGAATAGAAAGAAAAAACGAACTCATGCCTAAAGATTGAAATTACTTAACAATTAATAATTTTTATTAATTTTTCATTTTCCTTCCCACGATCATTAATTGAAAACTTAAAAAAAAATATTTTGAGACAGATTAAGGACAAGCGGTACGAAGATGTCATTGAGTGCATAATTAATTTGGGCGAAGCAGCCAGCAGCCGAGCTGGCCTTTCAATTTTGGGCTACTGTTACTATCATGCCCAGAAATATGAGGAGGCGGCCACTTGTTATGAACAATTATGCAATTTGGTACCCAAAATTGCCAAATACAAGTAAGTCCACGTTTATATTTAAGTTCCAATACACAAAATGGGAAGGAGATAACATTTTTTTCCGCGCCCATAAATTCTTTTATAGATTCCATTATGCCCAATCTTTGTATCAGGCGGGCATATTTGTGGATGCCTTGAAAGTCTTGAAACAAATCAGTGATGATGAGGAATTAAGAGAACAATGTCTGCAACTGCAAAGTGCCATTTTGTATTCGAGTGAAGATTTTGCGGGGGCCCAAAGTGTTTTGAATCAACGTGCGAGTGGCACGGCTGAAACTCTTAACGACGAAGGCTGTCTGCTCTACCAGGCCGATCAATTTGAAACTTCAGCACAACGCTTTAGCACAGCTCTGCAAGTGGGTGGTTTTAACCCTTTAATTACCTACAATTTGGCCTTGTCCCATTTTCGAAAAAAGGAAAAAACTCAAGCTCTTGATTTTACTAGTAAGAGAAAACTAGAAATTTTAATGAATTGTTCTCATGTTTCTCGAAACATCGAGTAATTTTTTTTTTATTAAAGCTGAAATTGTTGAAAGAGGCATAAGAAATCATCCGGAGTTGGGTATAGGCGCTCAAATCGATACAGACGGCAGTGCGCGCAGCGTTGGAAACCCCATTACAATGTCCTTATCAGGCATAACTCAAGCATTGAATTTAAAAGCGGCCATCGAATACAATGATGGAAATAGTAAGTTGCGCTTTCTGTTATCAATTTCAATTTTAGAAATTTGTAGGATCAAAACTGAAATTTCTTCCGTTTGCGGTACTAGGACTCTAAGTCCATTACGTCTAATATTTTGTTTTAATTTGCCCATAGTGCCGACGTGACGTAGGGCGGGTATTTTTGTTCAACATTATAAACCGATTCAATTTATATTCGAGTTGTATCGGTCATGAAGTAGTTCGTTCAATTGAGAGATTATTTCTGAAAGGTGGTAGCGACTTAACAATTTTAAAGTTACTAATCGAACTAATTCGTGACTGACAAAACTCTAATTTACATAGAATAATTTCCATATCTCGCGACCAAACAAGTTTTTCTGGGACTAAGGATATAGTATAGGCCGACTAATTAAGAACGATGGGAAAGGAAAAATAAATAATAAAATAGTAACGGTGTGAGATGGGCCAAATTTCGGATGACATTTCTAGCGTCAAATTAGCGGATTCACGGCGTTGTCTAAGGTCGTCAGACTTCAATTCTGGAGTTGGCATAATACTGTGCGGATGTAGGCCAAGCCCAAAATAAGCCGTCTTGACTGTTTGGCGATGCGTAATGCAGTCGATCGGTGCCGAATCGATATTTCTTCTTCGATACTCGCCGTTACGGTGGCTATGCACCAATTTCGCACCAATCTTTGTTTGGTTGTTGGCTTAATGTCAAAAAGAGTGTACTTATGCTCAAACTCTGCCACGATGCGGCGAAATGCATGCGCACTGAAATCAGGATGATAACCGACCGCAAGACGAACGTTATTAAAACAGCCGATAATATTCGGCAGTCGTGAAACAATACATGCTGAATGGCAAACCTAGCTGAATATTTCGACAGCTAGATGGCATTGGCAACTATGGCAGCTTCACAATTTGAAAAAACGGTCATTACTAGCATGAAGATAAATGACATGGGGCCTGTTCGTAAATGCAGCACTGCGCTACATATTATGCGCAGTATGTTCAAAAATGCAAACAGTGACAACACTGCAAATGTAACACGGTCGAAAATGCAACACAGCAGTTTATTAGGCGCAAACGACTGCAAATACTAATCAAAAAAATGGCTGATGCAACGGAAAAGTAAGTACTTCAACTTTTATGTGGAAATGGTCAAAAAATATGTCTTCTTTTATAACTCTCCAATAATCTAAAACCTTTGGAATACGCCTTTTAGTTTTATAAATAAAATTTTTTAATACTTTGTTTACTCTTAAAATTGTTTCTTTTGCAAACACTACATAATCGCACATCACTTGATTTATCATCTAATTCACAAATTAAATTTATTATTAATTTTTCTATTCTTAACTTATGTCGCTCGTAAATGCAAACAAACAAATGTGCAAATAAAAACATCATGCACAGCTGATTAGCAAAATCATCGCATAATAATAATATTATGCAGCTAAGAGCTGCATTTACGAACAGGCCCATGTTCCCGCAGCTGATTCGTCGTGCTTTTCGCCGTCAATATCTCAGCGTAGAGTTTATTATACCGACCGAGAGATTCTATATGGGGTCTTGTTTTATGATTATTATCACTATTTTTCTGGCCATATTCCAACAGGCGTTGCAGTTTTAATTGTTGTTTCCATTTCGTTACAGTTTTTATCGTCACTTCGATCCTACATTCGTATTTGTATATTGAAAGTCGAAAAATAATTTATCGATAACACTAATTAAGAAAATTAATAAGTCAGGTAGCTCTGCTCATAAGTATGTAAATAGTTCTATTAATTTGAACTTCTAATCAAAAACTAAAACGTAAAATGCGAAAGTCTGCAAGTACATCAACAGTAAAACCTGCAACCGGTCTGTGGTTTCCTGGAATTATAACGTACATACATATATAGACGAGACTCCTATTCAAATAGTTGGTTCCTTCAAGAGTTCTCAACATTTCTATTACAACAGAAAATGCTTCATCAGCATAAATGCTATCCGATCTCGTTGCCAATACCATCGAAATTTGGGGGTCTTATGGTCAAAGGGTTTTCGCTTGGCATATGTGGGGTAGTTCCTTTTCGGAATCTAAAGTTTCAAAATGCCGTTATTTTATTACTTCCATTTTTAATTTATGTTTCTTTGTCGTTATTATCTTCGCCACAAAATGGAGAATGCCGATATATTTCCGATTAATTTCGTTAACGCCAACGGTGATGCCAAATTGCCGTTTTTATTTTCGTTTTCAAACGACAACAACAGATTGACAATATTTGCAAAATGAGGAAAATGGAAAAGCAAAAGGTTCCAAAGAAATACGGCCTTAATATTGTCCAAATACGGAGAAACAATGACTGAAACCACTGAGAAAATTATGAATGGAGATATTCAGGCTTGTTTTGAAAATTATGTGATTTCAAATCATTTGTGGTCTTGAAATCAGACGGATGATATTTTCATGTTCTGTAATCGCACGATTTGCTTGTTTTTCTGTGTGATTTTTACTTTAAGAAATCACATGAAAACAGCTGATTCTTAATACACAAATGGAAAATCACAAAAAATAACTTAAAAAGTTATTTATTTTAAGTGCATTTCTATATGAAATAACTTATTTTCACCCGAAAATCAATGAAGAACTATTTATTTAGCCAATTAAATATAAAATCGACAACAGATTACTCACAAAAAGAAGCCAGTGATTTAAAACTGGCAGTGTGTTAGGCGACAGGTTTAAAATCACAAATTTGTTTTTGCACAAAACACATTTTTTGTGATTTCAAGCCACTTCGGCAAAAAGTGATTTGCAGAACATGTCTGATTGTTATTGTATTATTTAGTTGCCCCTAGACTAGCCATCGTTAGTGCTCCAAACTCCCTGCTAAATAATTATTTTATAAAAATTCTATTTTTTTTAAATTGCAGTCGAAGCTGCTAGAGACTCTTTATTGGATCTACCGCCCAGAGCGGAAAGTGAATTAGATCCTGTTACGTTACACAATGTGGCTCTTACGGATCCTCAGGGACCAGTGGCAGGTCTAAGAAAATTAGCCTTCCTTCTGGATCTGGGACCACCCTCATGTCCCAGAGAAACGTTCGCCAATATACTGCTTATCTGCTGCAAGCATGAACTGTACGAAACTGCAGCAGATATTTTGGCGGAGCATACAAACCTGACCTACACCTATTTATCGCAGGTACTTTTAGGATGGAGTTTTTAATATTGACAAACTATTTTAATACCTAAATTTTCATCGGCAGTATCTTTATGAACTATTGGATGCTTTAATAACGGCTCAGGCATCTGCCGAGTTGGCCGAAAAGAAATTGGGCACATTGGCCTCAAGCTTGGCTGGTAAACTGAGAAGTTTGGCGGCCAAGGTACAAGAAGTGCGTTCGACCACAGATCAAAATGCTTTAAGGAATGCTTTGAAAGACTATGAAAATGCCTTGGAATTGTGAGTTTAGTTTTTGTTAACCTTAAGCCTTTGATCATCTGAGTTGATCCTAAGAAAACGGGTGCTCAGAATAGAAATAGTAGCGTAGCATAATGCTGAACACTTCCCGGTTGTACTCGATCTAATAGCTTCTTTTTGTTTGAAGGTATTTGCCCGTTGTCATGGCTAGAGCTTGGATTTCATGGCGCGACGATGACTTTGTGGGTGCCGAAAGAGAGTTTCGTTCAAGCGCTGAATTTTGCTCTGAGAATTCAATTTGGCGTTTAAATGCTGGTCATGTGCTTTTCATGCAGGGCGATAAATATAAAGAGGCTGCAGCATTTTATGAACCAGTCATAAGGCAGCATGGCGATGATGTATGTTTTCCGAAGTTTTAAATAATTATCTTTAACTATAAAGTGACATCTTTTCAGGTCATGTCCGTATCGGCTGCTGTTTTGGCCAACCTTTGCGTGTCCTACATAATGACTTTCCAAAACGAAGAAGCTGAAGAACTCATGCGTAAAGTGGAAAAAGCGGAGGAGGCTAAGGGCAATATGGGCAAGCAATATCATCATTTATGCATCGTCAATTTAGTGGTGGGGACTTTGTATTGCGCCAAGTCAAATTATGAATTTGGTTTGTCTCGCATTGCTCATGCTCTGGAAGGTGGTTCGGGCGCTCGACTCTATGCCGACACTTGGCTCCATGTCAAACGCTGTATTTTGGGTCTTTTGACCGGCATGGCTAAACAAAATATCATCTTGCCATATCCCTCGTTGCAGGAGGTGATGAATTTTTTGAAATCCTGTGAGCGTAAGTGAAAGTTAATTTAATTTAAATTTTCGTATTATTTCTAACTTGGGTGGTTATGTATCAAATTCCATAAATGAAATTTTAGGTAGAACGGCATGTCCTTTCCACATCTTGTGTAAGAGTTCGACTGAATTTAATTCTGCTACGTATGTATGTATATTGTCTAATCAAATGGGCCCTGTAGTTTCCAATTTTTGTGTTTATATCCTGCCTCATATAAGATCGCAGATATTCGCTGTTCACAAAGTTGCTATCGTCTGTTTTGTTCACGCATATTCCCCTTATCGTGGGCAAGGTTTTTCACGGGAATTAGTTCGCCATTTTCATAAATTGTGTTCACTTCGATTAGTAGCGGAAACCTGCTAAAAGCAAACGAGCAAGTTGCTGAAAGAAAAATACTGCTCATTTAGTAGAAAAAGAGGTAATAACTCAGGAACAATGTAGCCGAGCTTATGATTTAGTAAACAAAACCATTCTGAAATAATGAAGCGAATGTGTCACTAATTGGAACGAATCTCCGTCATCCCTTCTCGATATATATCAAATTCCCTGTCGAAAAACCAAATCAAGAATAAGTATATATTTTTATTGAAAGCTGTAAGTTTGCTGCTTTGTTATATACATATCATAAATTTCTTCTTGTTAAGGTTTAAAAACTGCACCTCCATAGGGAGTCAAGAGCCAAAATAAATTGGATAAAAAAAATACCCAAACTGAACAGCCACATTTTAGTCCCAGTTTCTAAATCACTTCTAAATCCACTCAAACAAAGGAGTCGTGGACGTCATTTTCTTCTTATAATTCCTTTGGTTTAACGATAGGTAATTGTTGTTCGGGGAAATAAAAATTCGCACAAAAAATAAATGTCAAAATAAGATAATTTTCTAACCAAAAATTTCGGGCGTTAAAAGTACTAAGATCAAGATGGGGACCAAAGTCTTGATATCACATTTCTAGGCAACTTGCTAGCTTGGCAATATTTTTTTTTAACTCTAATAACTAGCAGGTTGCTTAGAAATGAGATGGTATCGTCAATATCAAGAACTTGGTCCGCATCTTGATCTTAGTACTTTTCCGTCCGAAATTTTCGGATAGGAACTTGGTCTTATTTTGGCATTTATGTCTTTGTGCGGATCTGAATCGTTTTTTAAAGTTATTATTCTTCTTTTTTTTTGTAAATTTATATATTTGCATTATAAAGCTTCTTTTATACTAAATCTGGTTATACCAAATTTTAGCTCTAGTGGTAGTGCCCCATAATATGGATGAATGAGTATGGTAAAACTTGTATGGTCAAAATTCACCCGTGAGGTTACCTGTATGTAGAGACCTTATGTTTCAAGTTTCATTATTTGATGAAGGATAATCTAATTAGTCAGGTTTTTAGATCAATTGTTTCATGAAATTTGACGATTTCAAATTGGAGTGTTTTCTAGAACCTGCCCGATTATCAGGAAACTTCACTCAGTCATGGTTTCAGGCCGACAAAGAGAAAGCGAAAATGATTCTAGTCGAAATTAAATTTTGGATTTCTAGCACTTTCGTAGTAAAGCCGTAGTTTGCTCATGTCAATTGGACCTCGAGTAGAGAGGCACAGAGAATGTTAAAGTGTGCAAACATGCAAAAATGACTTTGACTACAGCTAAAATCGTCAATAAAAAAAACTTTATAGTCATTAAAAATCGTTTCTACTTTTCATACATGGGACGATACTGTTTTTTGACTAATAAACGTGTCTGTCACGTATCGCAAGTACATTTGACGGCCTCAATTCATATATTTTTTTCGAACAACTTTTCGAAATGTTTTATGTGAGTTTTATAATCTATGTAAGAAACTCAGTATGTGGTTATCGCATATGCATTAGAGGTCTGCACAATTACATTTCTACACGTGTAGCTGCAAAGCATGAATATTTACTCGAAGTATCACATTATAATAAAGTACTTAGTTTTGAAAACAACACAAAATTGACGTAACACTACGCGTAAATGTTCTCCCATATGTAGGTACCATGTACGAAGTGCATGTTGTTCATATGTAATCGGCTGTGTTCGCTTTAGGTACCATGATAGGAGTTCAAAATTTCACATGTACTACATATACTCCAAGTACTACAGGAGGAAAATGTTCCACGTTCAGCTCGACAAAGAGATTGTTTTTATGTTTATATTTTCGTATGTTCTTTTACTTGAAAAGTCTATTTCAATAATATACACGGCAAATTTTAATTTTTACACACTGTTACTTTAATTACTTTAACACTTAAAGTCAACAGTTCTTTATAATCGCTGTTCACACTTTAGCGTTTTACTCGATACTAACTCTTAGCTCGATCATCCAAGTCTTTTTATAGTAGTCGTCGTCTAGTTTCCAGAAGCTTGTAGATCCAATAGATACTTCTTTAGCGATAAACATTTCCTTTTCTGTTGTTTTTTCTCATTATGACGTTTGCTTTTGTAACTACTGTCTGCTTTGTTACTTATGGTTTTTTGTGTTTATTTATACTACTCTTTTCCTGGAATTCGTTTTTCGTATATATGTAATGTCGTTGTTGTTGTTCTGTATGTATTTACTTTCCTGGAGCTGAGCTTATAAGTATTGTGTTTTGTTGTAGTAACAGCTCTGTCTGTACAGTGGATGGTAAATCTTGTCGCGCTCTTTATTTCTGGAACTTTCAGTACAGTGAGTGCCACAAGTATTCATACCACTCAATTCTTACAGGCAAGAATACTTGTTCGCGCTTATCATCGTAACAATATAAAAATATTCTTGGTTTACGAAGGATTTGTTAAACAAATTAGTTTGAAAATTACTTTATAAATCAAAATAATTTTTAGAAATTAAATTATTAACAAACAAAAAAAATAATTTTTATTAAGGAGTTAACTTCAAAGTTCAGCTCACGGAGATTAAAGCATAAATTGCCGAATTGAAACCCACAGCGAAAATAAAAATAAATTTCTGCCAAAATCATGTGAAAGTTACAGTCAAAGGTAAACAAATATTTTTTTTTCAGCTATTTGTTATTGATGTACATACACACGCACATATATGTATGTATGGACATATGTAGGGTTGCAAATGTCATCATCATCTGCTAACTACACTATTTTCAGTTTTTTCATGTACGTAATTACATATGTATGTGTTTAAATAATATGCAGATACTCCTTGTACTGCAAAAATGGGAACACAATTTTTGAAGTACTTTTCTTTTCCCGTTTACCATTCCTGGTGGTTCCTTTCACTGCCTGTGTTCTGAAAGAAAATAAAAATATACATTGCGTTATTTACACGAATATTGTTGTTTTCTTTTTTATTTATCAAGATTAATTAGTTTTCGTTACCTGCAGTCTTCAAATTGCTTTCCAATATATATGTGTCGATACATGTGTATGCATTATGCTTTAAATTCATGATTTATCTCTTGATCTAATCGCTGCAAAATGGAAGTAGTATTTGTGGGTAGATAGCAAACGTTAATGTTCTTTTTTAATCTGTCTGCTTAAGAGCCCTAGCATTATCGACGAAAAGAATGACCTTTCGATTTTGTTGAATCCTTTCTTCATCGAAAGCTGTTAATATTTCTTTCTTTATTTGGAGTAATCAACGTTTCTTTTAGGGAAAACTACTTAAAGAGTAGTGAGATACTTTCGAAACAACAAGGCTGTTTCGGTTTATTTATTGCAAATATTTTACTGTAGTCACCGGTTGCATTGCATAAAAGAATAGTAATACGATCTTTAGATGACTTCATGTTCAGAGACTTTATTATTATTTTAATTGATTGTGGCAGGTTGTGCTTAAAAAAAGTAAACCCGTTTCATCGACATTAAATAGCAGGCCTGTTTTGCAAATCTGGTGATTTCAAATCACTTCTGATATTTTGCTGTTTTGTAAATCACACCGGGTTTGCCTTCAAAAATCACATGAACAGCTGATTTCTTAATTTCAAATATTTACACATTTTTTTATTTACACATTTATTATATTCATACAAATTGTTGGGCTTTTGAAAAGGAAATCAACGCTTCATGTTCTATGGCGTTGAGAGGCAAAAAAAATTTCATACAAATATTTTAAAATTTTACTGTTTATTTTTCGAACTGTAAATATTATTAATTATTATGTAATTTTAAATTTTAGGCATGAGTTCATTTTTTTTTTTATGGTAGGACCAGCTCTCAGGGGATGACCCCTATTAATGCAATGCATTGTGCTAGAACTAGGAAAATAGGTTATGGGAAGGAGGACAGAGGGAGTAGTGTTTAGTAACATTTGATTTGAACTTTTCCACAGAGAAAGTGGGAGGAAAGACCTCTGCTGGAAGCTTATTCCACATACGAATGGTCCGGCTAAAGAACGAATTCTGTCTGTAGTGCGTTGTGCGATCCTCTGGCCATTCGACCACAAAGGGACGTGCTCTTGATGAAGTACGTGTGGTGCGTAATTTCATCAGAGCACAATCCATTGTAGTAGCGATAGAACAGCGAACCACACCCCACATTGCGACGATGCTCGAGCGAGTCAATAGAGTTGGATACCCTACTGTCACCGATCAGCACCTTCGCCCTCTCCTGTACGCGGTCGAGTAACTCCAAAATAGACTTTGAAGCACCGGCCCATACATGAGAGTTGTATTCCATTTTCGGTCGGATATAAGTGGTATAGATAGTTAGGAGATCAGATGGGGTGAAGTAATTCTTACACCGTTTGAGGAAGCCTAGGCACTTGAATGCTTCTTTCGACACTTGAAAGATATGGTGGGTCCATCGGACATCACATTGAATCTTCATGCCAAGAACATCAAGAGCTACTGATTCCTCAATATATATACCACCCATAACTACAGATGGAGCAGCAAAGTCCGTCGTGCGTCTGTGTGTTAGCATACAACACTGGGTCTTATTGGGGTTAAAATCGACCCTATTCGCACGACCCCATTCTGTGATCGTCACAAGATCACTATTTAATGACTCATTCATGGCCCCAATCTCTAAGAGGCTTGGTCTGTTGATGAATGAGTAAGAATGGCATATGTTGCTGTCATCTGCAACAGAATAAATAGGGCTGGAAGTTTGACGAAGAAGGTCATCTAGGAAGATAAGAAATAGAGTAGGAGAAAGAATAGAGCCCTGTGGTACCCCTGAATTGATCTTGAACTCGTCTGATGAGATCCCATCTACAACAACTCGTATAGTGCGATCTCTGAGAAAGCTCGATATAAATCGAGAGAAGTGATTACCGACACCAAAAGCAACAAGTTTTGACAAGAGCCTTGGAAATATCTAGAGCCACCACCTTACTTTCGCCAAAATGATGTATGGACCTACACCATCTCTCCGAGAGGAATGCCAGTATGTCTCCCGTAGAGCGCCCTCTACGAAATCCATACTGACGGTCGTGAAGTAAGTTGTTGGACTCCAGGTATTTAAGAAGATGGAAATTCACCATACTTTCCATAACCTTGGAAAGCGCCGAACAAATTTTTCTTTCTATTCAGAATGTTGATAACGTGTGTAGCGGCATAGAAAATGCATTCCATTCAGCTAGATGTCTAAGAAAATTAAAAACTTTTACTGTTTTGAAGGTTGTCCATATTAAATAAATAATTCTCTTTCTGAATAGAAAGAAAAATTAACTCATGCCTAAAAATTAAAATTACTTAATAATTAATAATATTTTAAATGTTTTTGTTTTCCATATAAAATCTGGCGTTGCCTTGCGTTTTATAAAATGAGGCCCGTAGTGTTTTAAAAAACTATTTATTTTAGGTGCTTTTTTGTATAAAACAACTTATTTTTCCATAAAAATAAATATTTAAACAATTTATTATGAAATCAACAATAGAATGCTCACAAAAACAAGCAAGTGATGTGAAACTAGCAGTATGTTAGGTGAACGGGTAAAATCGCTGATTTTATGCGATTTCAAGCCGAGTCGACAAAAAGTGATTTTCAGAACATTTTAGGATTCTATGCAGCAGCCAAACTTTTGAGAATTGTTTGACAATTTTCAGCGTCGTCTTTATCAGCTGGGGATGACGTATATCACGTATTGCTCTTTTTATAAATAATCAATTCATAATCGTAGGAAATGTGTATACTTTTTAAAATTTGTAAATTAAATTCTATTTTCAGCTGCTTAGTGTACGGGCAATTGTTTGAGTTAGTGTGTGTGTAAAAATAAAACTCACTGGAAGACCTGTGAAATATCATTGAACCATATTAGGCGCAAATAAAATGTTGAATACGCAGTACAAATATAGATAATACAGTGAAATATCATTAGGGTACCTTCCTCCAGTTGGCTTCCTAGTTTAGTCACGTCTTCTACTCTCTAATTCATAAACACTACAAATTCATTGCATATAAAACGTTTATTTTAGCATTCGATTTTTTCGTATTCTTATATTTGCAGTGAATGGCATATTTACACCGGCCAATATTTATAGTGCCTCAGATGAAGTTCCCGCAAAGCCATTGACCATTGGCTTGGAAGCACGAAAATTGCGTTTGCTTTTAATAAAATTAAGTGAATATGAAAACTAAAATCGTGCGAATTGAAAAAAAAAAAACGTTCTAATGTATTCGAATCACAAAAACGGGAAGAAAAGGTTTTACCGAAATAAAGGCTCTTGGCATATTTGCTTCTTCTTCCTGTCAATAATTAATAAACATGTTGAAGAAATACTCCTCGTATTTACCGATATTTTGTTTATTCATACAAATTTCTTTGTTGCTTTTATTGATTAACATACATTTTTTGTTATTCTTCTTTGTTTCTGTTTTACAGCTGTGTGCAGTTAATAATAAGTGTGTGTGTGTGTGTGTATGAATGTGTAACTGTGTGTAAATGTGTTAAATGTTTGATTTCTATATGAGAGTATTATGAATATACTGAGTAATTTTGTTCGCAACTTATGACTTAACTTGAGTTTTTTAATTTCTTTTGTTTTTCCGTTGTTAATAACAACTAGATTAGAAAAAAAATGTAATAAAAACGTTAACCACAACAGAATATAAATAAAAAAATAACTTGTTTAAAAAAATATTAGCATTATATAAGCATGTAAGTATGTATGCATGTACAGTAAAACTTCGATTAACCGTCACAGTCGGGTCCACGGCCGTAATCATTAAGGGAATAGACGGATAACAGAAATATCATTAGCTAACTGTACGCCATGTAAATGTTTCTACATTTCTGTTTAATTTCTTTAAAAAATCACAACGAAAATTTAGAAGAAATTGGTTTTTTAGTTCTACTGTAATGACGGTTAACGGTTAATCGAAGTTTACTGTACGTTGTAGGTGTTAATATATGTATATTGTTGGTTGTTTTACTTTCGTTTATAATATAAAAAATTGTTTTTGTTTTTAACGCTAAGTTAATTTTGCCATATTAATTTTAATTATCTAATACAGCGCTACTGGCCATTTCACTAACGCCGCATGTGTTGTCACCACGATAGACACGATAATAGCCCTGTTCACCCCATTTGTTGCCCCACGAATTCTTTATAATCCAATAGGGTAAGATCTTATGGAACGAAGGATATTCGGAGACACCATAGCCAACAATCAATACACCATGATCCAAGTTAGTTCGTGAGCACAGTGGATGCCATGGATGTGAAACACCACCGCGATAAAATTGCATTGCATTGGCATTAATACCTGATAAAAGAGAAGAATACAATTCAGTAATTCAGCTTTCATTATAATTTTTATCGCAATAATTTGTTGCGAATGTTTAAAATTAATATGGTGTAAGGGCAAATGTTACGTGGGCGGTACCTAGCTTTTACAACACAGTATAATATTCCGTTATTTCGTTATATCTCAACTCGATACCTTCAATATAACAATCGTCAAACGCTACATACAGCAAACCACCGCCGATTCCAACTCTTCATCGTTTAAAAATCTTGTATCATCGAACCATACGAGAGGCTACAAAATAAATAGGATACAGGGAAAATTCATTGTGACTTCATCGGCGCAGAGGGGGTTTTCCTGATGAAATTACATTAACGCATCCCTAAAAATCCTTGTTTATATTTGTAACTGTATTTGCATTGTTTTGTTTATTTGTTTCAGGTGTGAAATGATGCAACCATGTGTCTCCTATGGTTATGAAACGATGCCAAAGCCCAGATATATTTTCGAAAATCTGATGCTGTTGCAATACAAAGAAATAAAACAGTCATCACTTACATCTACCAATCCGTACAAAAAACACCCGTCTTACGAGCTTTACATGCTACCTGTTCACACCTTACAGATACCTACGAACTCACATGACAAATAGATCCTGACAAACAATAAAACACTAACGAATTGATGCGAATTTCTCGGAACGAAAAATGACAATGAAGATGTGATAGCCGAAACCGGTTTGTCACCAAACTAAACTGGACAAGGGATGACGGAAATTAGTTCCAAAAGTCTACATATTTCAACGTCTGCCACCCGATATTTTACTGTTGTATACGATGTATAACGATTTTTTGTTACCTAACCTTAGAACTTTAAAATAAAAGAACAAGGACCAGATTGCGGCATTCCATATTGATCGAAATTTCCATTGAAATTCTATTGAATGGCGTAATTTCCCTTTAGTATTATGATGTTCCAGTCATGATTTATTTTTCCCTATTTAGAAAAGCCCTAAAAAGTGTTCACTATTAATGGCCGCCAAGCAAATACTAAAGAAACGTAAATTTAAGTTCAATGCTGTCACTTTTATTATAGTATGTTCGAACATGCGCCTTAATTGCGAAATTTACCATACAACAATTCAATTAATAAATTGAGCAATTAGTACTTAATTACAGCATAAATTGAATTAAATTCACAATGCAACTCTGGTGAAGTGTGTTTAGTGCGCTGAAAATGATTTATAATGAACACATTAAATGTAGCGGAACATCTAACTATACCCGACAACTTACAACATTACCTTGATTATATAAATGGTACAAGAAATCTTATTGTTACTAATTAAACTATCTATTTCATATTATGACGGTAATTTTTCCAATTACGTAAAAAACACACAATACATGATGACACAATTTTCCAAACAGCATTGTCGGGTCATAAAAGCATTTCCAGCTATCAAATTCTAATCGCTTAAGCTAAATTGTACATGGGAGAACACGAAATTGTATAACTCTTAATTCATAATTTAATTGCCTCAATTAAGGCGCATGTGTAAACATTATATTTCAGTTCAGTTCGCTGGTTATGTTTAGTGCCCACGTAACAAAATAGTAAACTTCAGAGTAAAATACAAAAGTGGAAATAAGAAGCTACTCTCCACAACAATGGAAATACATAATGAGTATAGTGCATTCGGTTTATTTCAATTTTGCTTCTTACCAACTGATATGGGTCCATTGGCAACCAACCATTGGGCCATGGCTGTTTCGTTTTTGGGAAAATCAACATGACCCTTAACTTTGACATGAATCTTCGTTTTGTTGAAATGGCATTGTTCCTTACGAGCGTGATACGGATAGTCCGATTCCAATTCTAATCCTCCAATCTTTTCAATTGCTCTGAAAGAAAAAATTTCAAAATATACAATATTATTTATTTGGTTCTTAACAAGACCAATTTGTCGTTTGTTAATGTAATTTCTATTCATGGATATACATAATACATATATGTATGTATGTATGTATGTGTGCATATGTTTTACGCATAAATAACAATTTGCTGCAACTGAAGCACATAAAGTAAGTTACCCAAGAAATGATAAATTATGAATTACTGTCACATTCTTTATACTTGTAAATTACAACAACAACTATTAACTGATTCCCGTATATTTTGTTGCTTTCCTTTTCTGCATTAAAAAAGTTTAACAATTGTAACGTCTCAAAATCAGAAGCAAAGCGAGGTAAATTTAGGTTCAATGTTTATTACAAAAGTTTATTCACAGAAGTGCAGCTGAAATTTAATTTTCATCTGAAGTTTTTGTTATTTTCGTTCACGTTTTATTAGCATTTCAAATTATTTCAATATTTTACATATTTAACTTTATGTTGGAACTGTTTTCCTAAAATGGCTCGTTGAACATTTTTGCCCAGCAAAGAAAATACTGCATTATAAGACCAAAGAGGTTTATGATCGCTAAATTGCAAAAAATATCGAATCTTGTGAATAACTTTTTAAAATTGAAGTCCCCTTATGGGATTCAAAAAAGTCCTGGCCGAACTCTAAAGCTTAATCCAACGCCAAACATACTTATTATGCGATTAGTATCCTCTGAAAATTTTTTGTTTCATAAATAAAAGCTCGTCTTAACCTTCCAGTGACTACTAGAAGAGTTCAGCAAGTGTTGCATATCTAAATTGTTTTAAGTTTACCAACAGAATAGATCGACGCCCAGCACTTTCTAAAGAGTATAAAGAAAAGCAGCTTTCATGAACAAAGAATCATAAGGATTATGGCGACAAATGACATCGAGTTATAATCAGCGAAAGAAGTTCAACTTAGACAGCCTGGGTAGTTTCCAGTTCTACTGGAATGATTTACGTCATACAAGAGATTAGGATGAGTTCCTTTTTTATCAAGATAATGCTGGAATGTTTAGGTTCCAGACTGGCAAAATCGAAGTGCTGATCTGAAGCCCATAGAAATTTTATGGAATACTCTAGCGAGCAGGATTTATGCTAATGTTAAGCAGTTCTCGGAAGTGAGATGCGATTTGAAAAAAATGTACACAAACTTTACCAGAGGTTTTAGAAAACTTGGTAAATTCGGTTTATAAAGTGAGCTTATCGCTATTTCGCTCCAAGATTTGAATAGTTTTGGTTTTTTGTTTTTTATATTACGCTAACTTTGTTTTAAAATTGAATACTAAGGCCCTTGTTATGAGCTTCGTTCGATCTTCGGCTGTAATCGAAAGAATTAAGCGAACAAATTTTCATTTGGTATTATGACGCGTATTCGACGAGGAATAGCGTTACTGTAAATTTCACTCTTTTTGACTGTTGACAATATTATATTTCTATCCGCTGAAACTGAAAATAAATATGAACTTGTTTGCAAATTGAGTAAACAATAACCATTGAAAGGGGACTTCCTGGACTTCCATTACTCGGCTAAAATCATGAAACATTTCCAAATACCTAGATTTTCAACGATTTTCGTACACTACGATACAGAGCATCGCAAGCAAAATTCTATTAGACAAAAAATTCGAAGTGCAACGAAAATTCAATATTAGTTGGTCGATGGCCAGCGAAGAGCGAACGTCGAATTCAACTCGTAATAACGTCCGAAGAAAATATACATGAAGAAATAGTTATCAAACCATTAGTGCGATTCACTTACTTTTTACGATTCACTCAGTCGCAAAATGTGTCGACAATTTTGGTTGCTTACAATAACGATAGTGTCATTCACTCACTTAGTCCCTTGACACTTGCTTTTTCCATCTTCTTAAGATTTAACAAACATTGTAATAGAAACTTTTACCAAGAGCGAAAAGTACAGTTTTATTCGGAAGAATTCAAACACGTTGTTGAACCTTATGATAATAATTACATTTCCTTCT
This sequence comes from Phania funesta, assembly GCA_963932375.1. Classification (NCBI taxonomy): domain Eukaryota; kingdom Metazoa; phylum Arthropoda; class Insecta; order Diptera; family Tachinidae; genus Phania; species Phania funesta. The sequence goes on along the minus strand of OZ010652.1, from coordinate 92,975,210 downwards.
GTGAAATAATTTTAGTGTCAACTTGCTTGGAAAATTTACATAAAAACTTTTATACTTAAGTTAGTTTAAGAAACCATTTTTAAATAAATATTCATTGTTGAACTACCAATAATAATGCCTACCGATCGTGTACCAATTTTTAAAAAAAAATTCTATTTTTACAGCATCTTGAATTTGTTTAAATTCTAAATCTTTAAAAACTATTAAGAATAAAAACACGTCAAACATTTTAAGTAGGATATCGAAAAAGCGAAAGTTGTCAAAAGAAATCGACAAATTTTTAGATTAAAATTGAAGTTTGATTTTGAAACGTTACAGTGTTGTTCAGTCATTCATTTTATATTCAAGTAAGGCGACTTTGCGTTATATATTTTAGTAACTTGATTATTTACTGGGTATTTCGCAAAATTTAAACTCAGAAAATAGTTTTCTACCAAAAATTACGAGAAAGGAAAATTTTTAAAAATTAATAAATTAATTAACCCTGCTGATTGCTAAGAAATGTAAACCAATAAATTTGTTTGCACTCATTTCTTTTAAACACATTATGCATTTATTTTCGAAAACTCTAAAATTCTAAACAGCATTCGATATTCTACGACTGTAAATGTTCCGTTTTATTCAATTTTACTAGCACAAATTTACCAAATGAAAACTTATCGATACTCAGTCATTGAACTGAAACTTTACTTTCTCAGTTTATAGTTTCGTGTACAAGACTTAGCCTAAACGAACGCAATCCAGTAAAGTACACTAAAAATTTGAGTAAACGAACCGACTGAACATAAAAGTAGAAACAAAAATGTTTTGTTTTCTTTCTTACATTGCCTATTTCACTCTGTGAATCTTAGATTAAGAAAAGACAAATAAAGCATATATTATAAGGGCTTAATTACTCGTAAACGATTGTAAACATGAAGATGTTTGGAACGAATTTTCGAATTTTGGTTTGAAGATAAATCGAACACACATATTGTGGCCTTTGAAATATAATAACATGCGTGATTTTCATATGTGCACTAATATGTGTTATTTTCTTTATTTAGAGCGCGTTATATTTTCTTATGGAAATTATGTGACAACAGCAGTTTTACTTTTGTTTTCAAATGTCTGTATATCGCTTTTTTAAGATAAGATTAACGTAGGCAAAAGTGACATATATATTTCTAATTCCTTTTTATAATCTAGTGGTCAGAGATATATCTATATCCTATAGTTAAAGAAAATATAATATTAATAATTAATATTAAGTACAAATAGTAAATAAATTATTTTATTTATAATTAAGTATGTTCATATAATTTTTTTTTATTTAGATTGCATATTAATTAGGTTGTGTTTCCAATATATAACTATCTGCCACTGGGCAGATTGCTGCTTAACATAAAAGAGTGAAATACGAACAGATTTGTTCACATAAATGTTACCAATATAGTTCGAAAGATAAAGCTAACATAATTGTTTAATAATTATTGAAACCGATATTAAAAAGTTTGATGAATTTTGAATAATTTCGGTAGTCATTTCATATACAAAATGCGGACCAAAAGGTAACATTCAAATAATATAAAAGAACTTCAGAAATTTTTGAAAATATAGGGTATTGGCGATATTTTTATTGACGATAACGATATATTAACATACATCGGTTCAATATCAATTTCTATCAATCATTTTCGTCATTCATTTCTTTTTAATATAAACTATTAACCGTACTGTGGTGCAATATCGCACATTTACCGTGTGGTAATTACCATGTGGTTGACAACACTGACAGTTTTTTGCAGTTACTATTGTAATTATGCTGCATAAAACAATTTTAACTGTTTTGGAATCCATTTCTTATTTAAAATAACAAATTGAAACAAACATTTTATGGTACTTTTTATATTTTACGCACAAAAACATTTTCAAAATTAGGCGGACTTTTATTTTAGTTTTCAACAACGAGAGGTAATGTCATATGTACGTAACATACGTGTGTACGTCTGAACATAAAAATTATAAACCGTATGATGTAAAACACTAGTTTTGACATACACATGACATTCCATTCATATTTACAGCAATTTTGACATTCCATATGACTTGTACACGTCATGTAAATATGTGTGTGAAGATAAATTTTAAAATTTATAACCCTAGCCACAAACCATACCAATTAACAGAGCTCTGGTAGCGTACTAACATAACTATGTTAGGCATTGAAAATTTGGTGTATGCCTACAAAATGGAATAAAAGACCCATTTTTTGACAAAATGGACCAGAAAAAATATACTAGCTTTCCTAGGTCATACTATTTCCAAATATAAAGTCATTATAAAAAAAATTATATACAAAGACTTCTATAGGCTTCGAAAAAAAACTAATTTGCAAAAGGAAATGTGCCCTTTATTAAAAGAACAAGGCAACGTGGGCGAAAAAAAATGATTAGGATTTGTGGAAAAGGTGCTCCTTCATTATTATCCACAATCAGAATCTTTGACAGAGCGAGTTGAAGCGAGATTTTGGAAATTTTCCAAATTTTAAAATTTAAAATTCTCTGAGGGATGAGAAGCCCATGGAAACGAGGTAACGTGGGCGGACAAAAATGAATGGGATTTGTGGACAAGGTGCTCCTTCATTATTATCCATAATCAGAACCTTTAACAGAGCGAGTTGAAGCGAGATTTTAGAAATTTTCCAAATTTTAAAATTTAAAATTCTCTGAGGGATGATCCCATGGAACCAAGGTAACGTGGGCGGACAAAAATGAATAGGATTTGTGGACAAGGTGCTCCTTCATTATTATCCACAATCAGAACCTTTAACAGAGCGAGTTGAAGCGAGATTTTAGCAATTTTCCAAATTTTTTAATTTAAAATTCTCTGAGGGATGAGAAGCCAATGGAAACGAGGTAACGTGGGCGGACAAAAATGAATAGGATTTGTGGACAAGGTGCTCCTTCGTTATTATCCACAATCAGAACCTTTAACAGAGCGAGTTGAAGCGAGATTTTGGCAATTTTCCAAATTTTAAAATTTAAAATTCTCTGAGGGATGATCCCATGAAACCAAGGTAACGTGGGCGGACAAAAATGAATGGGATTTGTGGACAAGGTGCTCCTTCATTATTATCCACAATCAGAACCTTTACAGGACCGAGTTGAAGCGAGATTTTAGAAATTTTCCAAATTTTAAAATTTAAAATTCTCTGAGGGATGAGAAGCCCATGGAAACGAGGTAACGTGGGCGGACAAAAATGAATGGGATTTGTGGACAAGGTGCTCCTTCATTATTATCCACAATCATAACCCTTAACAGAGCGAGTTGAAGCGAGATTTTGGCAATTTTCCAAATTTTAAAATTTAAAATTCTCTGAGGGATGATCCCATGAAACCAAGGTAACGTGGGCGGACAAAAATGAATGGGACTTGTGGACAAGGTGCTCCTTCATTATTATCCACAATCAGAACCTTTAACAGAGCGAGTTGAAGCGAGATTTTAGCAATTTTCCAAATTTTTAAATTTAAAATTCTCTGAGGGATGAGAAGCCCATGGAAACGAGGTAACGTGGGCGGACAAAAATGAATGGGATTTGTGGACAAGGTGCTCCTTCATTATTATCCACAATCATAACCCTTAACAGAGCGAGTTGAAGCGAGATTTTGGCAATTTTCCAAATTTTAAAATTTAAAATTCTCTGAGGGATGATCCCATGAAACCAAGGTAACGTGGGCGGACAAAAATGAATGGGATTTGTGGACAAGGTGCTCCTTCATTATTATCCACAATCAGAACCTTTACAGGACCGAGTTGAAGCGAGATTTTAGAAATTTTCCAAATTTTAAAATTTAAAATTCTCTGAGGGATGATCCCATGGAACCAAGGTAACGTGGGCGGACAACAATGAATGGGATTTGTGGACAAGGTGCTCCTTCATTATTATCCACAATCAGAACCTTTACAGGAGCGAGTTGAAGCGAGATTTTAGAAATTTTCCAAATTTTAAAATTTAAAATTCTCTGAGGGATGAGAAGCCCATGGAACCAAGGTAACGTGGGCGGACAAAAATCAATGGGATTTGTGGACAAGGTGCTCCTTCATTATTATCCACAATCATAACCCTTAACAGAGCGAGTTGAAGCGAGATTTTGGCAATTTTCCAAATTTTAAAATTTAAAATTCTCTGAGGGATGAGAAGCCCATGGAACCAAGGTAACGTGGGCGGACAAAAATCAATGGGATTTGTGGACAAGGTGCTCCTTCATTATTATCCACAATCATAACCCTTAACAGAGCGAGTTGAAGCGAGATTTTGGCAATTTTCCAATTTTTAAAATTTAAAATTCTCTGAGGGATGATCCCATTGAACCAAGGTAACGTGGGCGGACAAAAATTAATAGGATTTGTGGACAATAATGAAGGAGCACCTTGTCCACAAATCCCATTCATTTTTGTCCGCCCACGTTACCTCGTTTCCATGGGCTTCTCATCCCTCAGAGAATTTTAAATTTTAAAATTTGGAAAATTGCCAAAATCTCGCTTCAACTCGCTCTGTTAAAGGTTCTGATTGTGGATAATAACGAAGGAGCACCTTGTCCACAAATCCTATTCATTTTTGTCCGCCCACGTTACCTCGTTTCCATTGGCTTCTCATCCCTCAGAGAATTTTAAATTAAAAAATTTGGAAAATTGCTAAAATCTCGCTTCAACTCGCTCTGTTAAAGGTTCTGATTGTGGATAATAATGAAGGAGCACCTTGTCCACAAATCCTATTCATTTTTGTCCGCCCACGTTACCTTGGTTCCATGGGATCATCCCTCAGAGAATTTTAAATTTTAAAATTTGGAAAATTTCTAAAATCTCGCTTCAACTCCGCTCTGTTAAAGGTTCAGATTGTGGATAATAATGAAGGAGCACCTTGTCCACAAATCCCATTCAGTTTTGTCCGCCCACGTTACCTCGTTTCCATGGGCTTCTCATCCCTCAGAGAATTTTAAATTTAAAAATTTGGAAAATTGCTAAAATCTCGCTTCAACTCGCTCTGTTAAAGGTTCTGATTGTGGATAATAATGAAGGAGCACCTTGTCCACAAATCCTATTCATTTTTGTCCGCCCACGTTACCTTGGTTCCATGGGATCATCCCTCAGAGAATTTTAAATTTTAAAATTTGGAAAATTTCTAAAATCTCGCTTCAACTCGCTCTGTTAAAGGTTCAGATTGTGGATAATAATGAAGGAGCACCCTGTCCACAAATCCTATTCATTTTTGTCCGCCCACGTTACCTCGTTTCCATGGGCTTCTCATCCCTCAGAGAATTTAAAATTTGGAAAATTGCCAAAATCTCGCTTCAACTCGCTCTGTTAAAGGTTCTGATTGTGGATAATAACGAAGGAGCACCTTGTCCACAAATCCTATTCATTTTTGTCCGCCCACGTTACCTCGTTTCCATGGGCTTCTCATCCCTCAGAGAATTTTAAATTTTAAAATTTGGAAAATTGCCAAAATCTCGCTTCAACTCGCTCTGTTAAAGGTTCTGATTGTGGATAATAATGAAGGAGCACCTTGTCCACAAATCCTATTCATTTTTGTCCGCCCACGTTACCTTGGTTCCATGGGATCATCCCTCAGAGAATTTTAAATTTTAAAATTTGGAAAATTTCTAAAATCTCGCTTCAACTCCGCTCTGTTAAAGGTTCAGATTGTGGATAATAATGAAGGAGCACCTTGTCCACAAATCCCATTCAGTTTTGTCCGCCCACGTTACCTCGTTTCCATGGGCTTCTCATCCCTCAGAGAATTTTAAATTTAAAAATTTGGAAAATTGCTAAAATCTCGCTTCAACTCGCTCTGTTAAAGGTTCTGATTGTGGATAATAATGAAGGAGCACCTTGTCCACAAATCCTATTCATTTTTGTCCGCCCACGTTACCTTGGTTCCATGGGATCATCCCTCAGAGAATTTTAAATTTTAAAATTTGGAAAATTTCTAAAATCTCGCTTCAACTCGCTCTGTTAAAGGTTCTGATTGTGGATAATAATGAAGGAGCACCTTGTCCACAAATCCTATTCATTTTTGTCCGCCCACGTTACCTCGTTTCCATGGGCTTCTCATCCCTCAGAGAATTTAAAATTTGGAAAATTGCCAAAATCTCGCTTCAACTCGCTCTGTTAAAGGTTCTGATTGTGGATAATAACGAAGGAGCACCTTGTCCACAAATCCTATTCATTTTTGTCCGCCCACGTTACCTCGTTTCCATGGGCTTCTCATCCCTCAGAGAATTTTAAATTTTAAAATTTGGAAAATTGCCAAAATCTCGCTTCAACTCGCTCTGTTAAAGGTTCTGATTGTGGATAATAATGAAGGAGCACCTTGTCCACAAATCCCATTAATTTTTGTCCGCCCACGTTACCTTGGTTCCATGGGCTTCTCATCCCTCAGAGAATTTTAAATTTTAAAATTTGGAAAATTGCCAAAATCTCGCTTCAACTCGCTCTGTTAAAGGTTCTGATTGTGGATAATAATGAAGGAGTACCTTGTCCACAAATCCCATTCATTTTTGTCCGCCCACGTTACCTTGGTTCCATGGGCTTCTCATCCCTCAGAGAATTTTAAATTTTAAAATTTGGAAAATTTCCAAAATCTCGCTTCAACTCGCTCTGTTAAAGGTTCTGATTATGGATAATAATGAAGGAGCACCTTGTCCACAAATCCCATTCATTTTTGTCCGCCCACGTTACCTCGTTTCCATGGGCTTCTCATCCCTCAGAGAATTTTAAATTTTAAAATTTGGAAAATTTCCAAAATCTCGCTTCAACTCGCTCTGTCAAAGATTCTGATTGTGGATAATAATGAAGGAGCACCTTTTCCACAAATCCTAATCATTTTTTTTCGCCCACGTTGCCTTGTTCTTTTAATAAAGGGCACATTTCCTTTTGCAAATTAGTTTTTTTTCGAAGCCTATAGAAGTCTTTGTATATAATTTTTTTTATAATGACTTTATATTTGGAAATAGTATGACCTAGGAAAGCTAGTATATTTTTTCTGGTCCATTTTGTCAAAAAATGGGTCTTTTATTCCATTTTGAAGGCATACACCAAATTTTCAATGTCTAACATAGTTATGTTAGTACGCTACCAGAGCTCTGTTAATTGGTATGGTTTGTGTCTAGGGTTATAAATTTTAAAATTTATCTTCACACACATATGTAAATACAGCTTTACATAATAGGAACATCGATAATTTTGTTGTTAACAGTTTTAACGGATACGATTTATGTTAAAAACGAATAGTGAATATCACCATAAAGCTGTTTTATTATTCTGGCGACGAATGTATTTCCCTTTTAACCAGCGATTGTTTTATATTCCCTATTGTGTATTGATAAACCAACTGATTTTCAAACTTTTTTTTGGTATAAGTTACTTTCCGAGAATATATTGATTAAAAATGTTAAAATGGCAAGAACAAGCAAGAAGTTAAAAATAAAAATGTGCTCGCAAAAGTGAATTAACAAAAATCGCGTAGTTTCGGGAAACTTATAAGGTGATTTCAAGTATATATGATTAGTCACTTAAAATTGAACGATGAAAATAATAATAGAAAAGTCTAAATGTACTGTGTAACTTACTCATAAGCGTTATCGGGCAAACCACCATTACAAGCAGAATCAGTAGTATCACAATCCAATAATTCCTGTTCTGAGTATTCCTCTATTTTGCCAGTTTTAACTGCATGTAAACCTTCAATATTACCAGTCACACTGAAAGCCCAGCAGGAACCACAGTTGCCTTGATTTTTCACCTTAAAACAATAACGAAATAAAAGTAATTTAAGATTATACAATCAGCAATACATTCAGGCATAAGAAAAAAAATTACCGATGAAATAACACCCTTCGTACGCCAATCAAACTCTTTGGGCAAATCTATATCGGGTATTATTGCTTTGGGGGTAGCAGCGGCTTTTAAGGGATCTCTTTGCCACAAGCCAGTACGTTGTTTATATTCAGTGCTAGTCAAATCAGCAAATTCGGTTATACCGTATTTAGCACTGCCTGTATTTAAAAGATAAACAAAGTGGTAAAAAGAATAAAATTTTAAATTCTAATATTCTCTACTCGTTAGGAGGGTAATTCCATCTTTAAACTTGACGATTTGCCATTTCCCCTTAAATCTGTTTACACTTCAAACACTTACCCATCTCGTTTTCATTCAATTGTTTAATTATTTGCAAATTTTGCTTAAATATACGTAAACGCATTTGCCTTTCCAGGGAGGTGTGATAGTGACGATTATATTTAATTTGGAATTTTGAAAATAAATGTTCGCTTTTGTTCAAGTTGTGATGATTTTGTTTCTTGAGTGATTTCTTTTCAAGATGATCTACAGAACGACTGTGACGCCTTTTTACCAATTCCTTGTTGGGGCAATTAATGGTTACTTCATGGCCATCTTTCATCCAAACGCGAGACCATATTTGCACTTCACATCTATCCTCTTTGCCATCGGCATCGATCAAATCACAATCAATTTTTGTTAAAGTACCAGAAACGAGTTGTTTGGTGGCAGCATGAACTTTTGAAAGTCTGACAAGAGCATTTTTGATTATTATTATTTGCTTTTCAACAAAAATGTATGCAAAAAATTGTACTTACCTATAGGAGGGACCATCCCCACTTGCTAGTTTACTTAACGATGTTCGCAAATCTTTTTCGGCCTGATCGTTATCAAGTTTTTCCACACTACCAACAACTTCGTTTTTGTATCCACGTTTGCTTCTGTGAATAAATGGTTCATCGTTCTAAATGAAAAATTAAAAAAAAAATTATAAATAATTGTTTATTCGATTCAAAGTTTTAGAAAATAATAAAAAATAAATAAACTTAAAAGAAGAAGATGTGTAGCACCAGCTAGGAACATTCATTCATTCGGGCTATCAATATTAAAACAATTTAAGATCTCGTTTCCCTGCCAATTGAAATTCAATATGATGAAATTTATCTACGAAAAAGTTTTGTAAAATTTTATTTGTAACCTCAAATACGAGTATGGACCCCCTTCCGAAATTATTATAACAAAATTTATTGATAATATTTTACCCAATTCAATAGTGGGTGCTACCACCAGGCAGGTGGTAGTAGCACCATAACATATCTTCAAATATACGGATTTTTATTGAATCATAAAGTGACTTCAAATAATCAAAAGAAATTTCAATCCAGAAGCCCTCAATGGCTTGAATTAGTGATTTATTATCTCTAGATTGTCTTCCTTCTTCATAAACCATGCGGGCAAGGCAAAATCCCAAACATTTTCAATTATGTTCAGGTCGGGGAAACATGGCGGCCAAGAACACGATCATTTTGGTTTGAAATGATTTCTTTTACTTTTCACTCCGGCTTTAGGTATAGGAGCTATTATCTTGTTTTAGAATCTATTAAATTAGAAAAAGTTGATTATAACAGAGTCTTGTAAGTTCTCCAGTAATTTTTCCACTTAAAATTTTAAATCGATTACACCGTAACATCACCCTCTCTTCTGAGATGGCGATTTAAAATTTGCTACTTCTTTCTCATATCGCAAAATAATAGTTGTAGCCCAATTAAATTTCTTTTCGTCACTAAAAGAAAACCACAGTACGTCAATTATTAACACGTTTAGTGCGCCACGCGGTTTTATAGCGACTTCCCCGTCAGGCCGCGCGAATTTCAGCAGTGCGAAAATGTTGCAAATCGTGCTATGAAGAAAATGTGGCACAGTGTGGCAGAAAAATAGCACGAAATTTGACCAAACAGGTTATAACATTTTGTGACACTTGTGAAGGACAACCATTTTTATGTTTACCTGCTTTCAATAAAATCCATTAAAGTTTTCTGAACAAATGTTAAATTTTACCTTTATTATCATATTTTATACTGTCAGTCACCGGTGACTGACGCGGCCTAAACGGAAAAGTCAGTGTTAGTCACCGGTGACTGACGTCGTACTCAACGAGTTAACATGGCCTCTTACTTGAATATCCCATGTCATATGCTCTCTAGCAAATCGTACATTATTAAGCGGCGTTTTTTTAAATTCCTACCGTTTTTCAGATTTACACCGTCCAGTTGAGGCAACGAGAATTCCGTTATCATGTTCCGTTTGCGAATGCCATTCGCACAGTTACAGTTGAATTTATATTTTCGAGTTTTTGGCGGTACACCAAAGTGAATCGAATTACGGCTAATGTTGTTTTTATGGATCAAGCAATCGAAATTTAAAGTGTTCGAAAGGTGAATAATCAAGTAATCGCCATAAAAACAAACTGCGAAAGATTTTAATTAATTTCATTTACTGCAAATCTGACAACTTGATCTGTTCAAATGCGCACATGAGATGGTACAAAGCGAAAAATATTAACAACAAAAGACCTTATATCGAGCCATAACCGCCAAAAGGGCTGTAGCAACATGATGGACGATTTTCGTTTTATTATTAAAATTTATTGTTCATGATCATCTGCAAAAACAATAATTTTTTACAAATTTTGTTACCACGACTGTCACTTGCGTCTTTATTCGTTTTTATAAATTAACTCGTATTAGTGGCAAAATAGAAAAATATTACATTTTATATCAGTGCTTTTTTGAAATGGAGTTATGGAAACAAGTGGTAAGTGTTTTATTTTAAAAACTAGATAGAATTTCTATAAATTTTATATAATTTTCTGGTAATGAAAATTTTACTTCAGAGTTCGACCAAGACTGGCCTTGTTCCTTATAGTAATACTGATTTTTCTGGACAAAAGCATTGTTTACAAACACGTTTTAGTTCGGAATTTTCAGAGACATTAAACATAGAAGAGGAGACGTGAGTGGGTAAACGGGGCTTCAAAAAATACCAAACAGAATACAAAATAAAAAACAGCGTGATACCAGTGTTCAACCGAATCCATGTGCAAATAAAAAGTGTGGACATTTTTGTAGAGATAAGTTCAGCGAGTCAGATCGGTTAGCAATTAATGAGCATTATTGGGATATTGGCAACAAAATAAGACAAAAGAGACTGGATGATTTCATGTATTACGCGTATGTCTATCAAAAGACGAAGACGTGATAGTAACAATAGAAAATTTACGTATAATTATGTTATTAATTATAACGATAATAATATTAAAGTGTGCCAACAGTTTTTGTTACAAAACCCTTCACATATCACAAAAAAACTAAGATTGGCAAGAAGTAATGCAATTTGTACGCCTCATAATAAATCAGACGAGTTCAAGGTTTCACTCCTAAAATCATTTATTGAACAATTGCCAGCTGTTCCTTCGCATTATTGTCGCAATAAAAGTAATAAAGTTATATCTTCCTCAAAAATTTCTTTAGCGCAAACAGAAGAATATCAAAATCATGTAAAAGACAAAGAGATATGTAAAGAAATATTTTTAGAGGATCAAAAACAAAGTAAACCCAGTTCGTCAATGTTATGTGCTAGCTTTGACCTCCAAAAAGTTTTAAATACGCCCCATGGGAAGAGCGTAACGTTGTATTATTCCCGAAAGTATGCATACTCGTACTACAATGAAAGCGTATACGAAAATGGCACCAGGAATGGTTATTGCTTTTTGTGGGGAGAAACGGACGCAAAAAGAGGTTCTAAAGAAATTTTCACTGTCGTTTTTGAGTATTTAAAACTTGTGCACGAAAGAGGAACACACTCTTTAATAAGTCTATACTGTGACAGTTGTGCTGGTCAAAATCGCAACAAAGCAATGCTGGCTACACTCGTGTATTTTCTTACAATTTATAAGCGATATCAAAATAAGGTATCTATTGCCTGGACATACTATGATGCCTGTGGACTCTATACACAGCACTATTGAGTCCTTTACTCGCGACAAAACTATTTGGACTCCTAGTGCATGGTATACTATGATTTCAAATGCAAGGTCCAATCCTGAAAATTATAAATGCATTTTAAGGAATAATTCAGAATAATGCATTTTAAGGAATTTTAAAGATTGGAAAACAGTTCCCCAAGCTATGTTTCCCACTTCAATAAAAATGGCTTTTACAACATTATGTTCTGCCTCTTTAAATAAAATAGTTATATAATGAATCTTAAATATGGATATTGCGATGACTCCGAAATTAAAGAATATGATATCAACTCTATTGCTCGATCAAGACATAACGCTGCTTTAATAGAAAATTGTCCCATCCATTTATATCATAACTTTTTAAAAATTTCTTCAAAAAAATTCAAAGATTTAAAAACACTTTGTGATAAAAACATAATTCCTGCAAAACTTTACAACGAATTTTTAAATTTTGAATACGACGAAACTATTAAATATTCGCTACCTGAAACTGATCAAGAAGACATATAAAATTTATTTTCAAGTTATTTCTTTTAAAACCTTTTTATATGCTTTTATTTCGAATTCTGAAGTAATTTTCTATTAATTTTGAAAACAAAAACAATTAAACTGGATTTAAGGTTTATTTAACGTTATGTTTAATTTTATAAACAAAAATAATTTGAAAAAATAAAAAAAATTAAAACTGAAAGCTGTGATTTAATAAAATCATAAGGGCTTAACCGCCTTAACATTGGTTAAGACCTATACAGCGTGACAGCAAAAAAGACTTTAGGGCTATAAATAGCCTGTATCTTGGAGATATACAAAATCAATCAAATGTAATATTATTGCTCAGAAGTAGCAATGTTTACAAACCAAATTTCACAGTAATCCTTAGATATAGTCCAAAGATATTAAAAAAAAGCTTCTCCTGTAAATTTAAGTTTTTGGCGCTTGAGTCTTATGGGCGGCGGTTAGGGCTTGATATAATCCCCAAAAAACTGTGCCAGTATTATTTAAAACGAAAATAGGAGGATTGAAAGAAAAGTTTAGTGGATAATGAGCCGAATCTACCACAAATGGATGAGGCATGTCTTCTACCCACAAACGTCCTGGTGTCGGGAACTAGACTAATGATTTCATTACACCACATTCTGTTGTAAAAACGATAAAACAGTGAAATACTTGCCCACATTGCATCAATGTTCCAGTGACTCAGTGACAAGCACCTTACTGTTGGCAAGCAAGTAGCTGCAAAATGGACTTTGAAGCACCGGCCTATAAATGGGTCTTGTATTCCCTTTTCGGTGCGGTAGATGTGGTAAGGCGATCAGATTTTTTTTTTGTCTATCGGACATCTCCCAGAATTTTTATGCCAAGAACATCAACAGCTCTTCCGCGTCCTTAATTCTTTTATCATCAATAACTCTATATAGATTGAGCAACCGGAACTGCTCGTGCCTCTGCGTGTAGGCACAAAGTATGAGTCTTACGAACATTAAATTGGACCCATTTCACACAATCCCATTCATAAATTATGACAAAAAGTCGATCAAACGTATCATTCATATCATACCTAGCACAGCCCCGATATCCGAAAGGCTTAGTTTGGAATGGGAATTGCTGCTGAAAGATTGACACATAACGTCCTTTGTAAAGATAGTAAATAGGGCAGGAGAAATACTCTGTAACTTATCGACCGACAATATTTAGCGGTTTCTTGAAACAGAAAAATTCAAATTCTATCCGAAAAAATACGTACGCTACTAATCGATTATATATGGAAGGTAATTTTGCCGATTTTTAACGAATATATCTCGTTAACAAAATACAAAATATTCTCGTTATAGAATCTATATTGGGCAATTAATAATGTAGTTAATAGAGAACGTGATTTGTGTTTATTGTTTAAATAAAATTGTTTTTTTTTTTATTTCGCTATAATAAATTCACAGTTTTTTCATAAATCACTTCAGTAAGGAAAAACTTATTCTAGTTCAAATAAATTTGAATAACAATAGTAAAATAACGAAATTTAGTAGAGGTTACTGGACTACTATATGAAATTACTTAAAGAATTCGGTTAGGTATTGAGCGGTAAAGCGGCCCTATACAATCTGAATGATATTGAGCTGCATGCATTATTATCGCTCCCTTTAAAATCTCCTTTGTATCAAATTACGACGAACTTTGTAAATACTTGCTTTAACCCTGCTTACTTTGCGAATTTTCGCCGCTGACATGCAGGGATTTGAAACAAGTCTGCAAATTGGTTGCCTTTCACTACGTGCTGTAGTCGTTGTGGTGCGTTCTTTCGTATTTTTGCCATAACTTTCAATGTAATTCAACTGTATACAACTGTATACAACTGTCTTTCCTCTTTTTAATTTTTTCCGCTATTTAAACGGCATTCGGTCCATTGGATTCTATATTTAAAATGCATGATAAGTCGCACCCTTGTGCGTTAAATTTTTTGAAATTTAAAATAAAACAATTGAACTTTTATGACACTATAAAACTCGTCGATTAGTATTGTAGTACACGGCCTACTTTATTAAAAAAATCAAAAATTCCTTATTAAATTGATGAGTAAAAAAACTCTTCATTTCTTTGAGGTAAATAAAAAAAAAAAATTCGATCTAAAAAAACTATCCGTTCACAACTTTCACCAAATTAATAGTAAGAAAGTTATTCGTCCAAAATTGATAAAATAAATTCCTTATTCAAGTGCTTTACAGTGTAATTGACATACTTTTACACCGTTATATCCCGTACGAACCGGGCAAGCATTTAAAAAAAAACTATTTAATTTTACTTATTATCAGAAAGTCCTGGTAAACCCCGTTTTGCAAAACTTTATAGGCCGAAACTTTGACTGTTTTCAATGCCATGAAACTTTGCGTTGAAATACTTGTAAAGAATCTGTTACAGCAAGAATAATGAATTGTTTAACATGCTTATTGTTTGAGTTAACAAAAATTCTTTATCCGAAAAGAAAATCTTCTCTCGGAATGCAAAAAAATGGCACCATTTCATTCCGTTTCCCGTGAAGTTCAAATAATTTGGAAAATCGCAATCTCAAATTAAATTTTCTTATAATGAATTATTCTGTGCTCCTGTAGTGAGTTGCATAAATATTTACTTACAACCCTACTTTGTATACAGAAAACATAACATTATTATAATTCATTAAATACACATCATACAGTTACACACACACACTCCCACACACATGTACATATGTATGTATATGTCGAGAAATATATATAGATAAGTAGTATTTTGCTTAAAGCCGCCGCAACATGTTAAATGAAATAAAATTTAATCAGTAAAAAAAAAATAAAAATCCATATGTTTTTCTATTTCTAAACAAATACAACTCAAATGCATAAAATGGAATAAATTAAAAAAAAACAAATATTTTTATAAACAGAAATACTCCTTAGTATAAAAAAAATAAATGAATGTAATGGAAAATCGTTGCCTGGTCTGATGACTTTTTCTTTTTCTTCGGTTTCTTCATGCTATTGTGGTTATGTTTATATCTCCGTTTGGCATCTGGTTTTGCTCTTTTGAGTCTGAGGTTGCTTTAATTAAAATAACCAGGTTATCATGTAAAATGTTCAAGCACTTCCCCTGTCGAATTCATTAATGTTGCCCCTCATAAAATTTGCTAAAGTCTTTTCATAGAATGTAGACAATAGTTGAACTCGTATGATGTTAGTATGTAAGCAGTTGTGGAAACGTATTAATTGATTGAGCACGATCTGAAGTTTATAATAAAGTTTTTGCCGATGTGTGAAAAATATTAGGCAATTCTATTTAAGAACGGTTCATAGAAAATCGGGTTGTCTTGTGTAACGTATCGTCACAAAATTGAAGCCTACACAGGCCATTAGTGTGTAGCAAACACTCCATAAAGTAACAAAAACTGTGTTATGGTATACTTCTCATTTGATTTATGACAATAATTATACAAGTAAAATGCCATTTAGATTGATAACAACGGCTTGACACAGTGGTCAGGAGACTGCCGTCATTTCTGATGTGATATTGCTCTTCAATTTTCTCAAATTCGTCGGTTTCTTCTCATATACCTATACCTTAACTTTCAGGAATCCCTACTGAATAAAGTCAAGAGGACTGTGATAGGGACAGAAAGTCAGTTAATGGTGTGATCCGGATTTTATATTCGTGCCAATGCAAATTCTTTGCCAAAATGCGATGAGTATTGAAATGCGATCGACGAATCGAGTGTCTGGTTCTTTGACCATACTTTCCTGAACTCTAGCCACTATTTCCATCCGAACGACCTGGCCGAGCATGCTGATACGTTATCATACTACATTGTGTTTAAACAAGTGGTCCAAATTCTACATTGTACGCTCAGAAGCTCAATTATGTATGTGGTGTTTTTTAAGCCCGATAGAATTTTAAATTGTAAAAAATAACACAAAACCGAAAGACCAATGACATTAAGAGTGAAAATGTTTTTGCGCATATGTTCACCACGGCTGATTTTGACGAAGCGCATTGTGGACGTCCAGACGTTTTGGGCCACTTTTTAATTGTTACTGGATTATCAGCATAAACCAGTGACTTTACGTGGCCCTACAGAAATTAGTTGATAAGTGTCAAATCCCACGAGCTTAGAGGCCAATTGACAGATCCATTTCTTAAGGTAAAGATCAAAAACAGTAACCATTAGGCATGTTTTTATATTACTTGCCTTTTGGGTTTTTTTTTTGGGATGCATTCGGTATCGGATGCCACCCTCGATATACATAGATATTTCCGTGAAAGGAAAAAGATAAGATTAACTTTTTGCCAGCCATCGCTACCTCGAATTGGTGGTGGAATAGAATTTAATTGATGGGTAATTTCTTCCCATTTTTGTTTAAAATTATTAGGAGTTGTGCATCTATGAACTACTTTAGCTCGGCTTGCTTTAATTTCAAGCTGCTGAATTTAGTTCTTCAAATTTGTTGTTGGATGTTATTTCAATTTTTTCAAACACCTGACCGTGGCAGTTGAAAATTTCTTACTAAGTCGTTCCCATAATTTTGCCGGCGCAACCAGAGCCAATCTAACAACAATGTCGTCATTAAGTCGCCTTTAAAAACTGGCAATTATTATCGGAATCTGGCAATATTGACAACAGCGATGATATTGCTGCTCTGTTGACATTGACATTCATAATAGGGGCGATCGATCTCATTTTGTTAGTATTGCATTTGGAATATATTTGCCACTGCTATGTGGAAACTCAACTTGAGGCACCCTTTATCATAGTTAAAATTAAAAAATATATCTTTGATTATGACTTTGTTTTTAAAGAGAAATAACTGTAAATGATTTAAACTCCTACCAAAACTGTCTGCTATGAATAACTGAAAAACTCTCACATATTTTAATGTTTTCAAATCTTCCCACCCAGAGACCCACACAGTCACGCAAAGCATGTAGTGGCATGTGGCAACAGACAACATACAACGGCATCTATTAACTTGCAAAAAGATACAATGGCAATGGAAAGAAGAGCCAGCCATTGCATATGTGTAATGGATAAAATAATACAGTTTATTTTACTTGAATAAAAAATTACCCAATGAACACATGACGGGCGATAGTGTGTGTGGAGGAGATGATGAAGTAACCAAGTAAATGAAAAGAGCAAATCGACTGTAAGTGGTGTTTTATTTAACCGAGCCAGCATGCAGTTGAAGAGTTTCATAATTTTTTTTTTTTTGTTATTAAAACAAAATACTCTGACATGACGAATATGAATGACTCCAATATGAATCGTGGCTGAAAAAAAGAAAAGTCCATAGAAACCTAGAACATTTTTGTATATAAAATTTAATAACTGTTCATTCACACTGTTCAGCCGTAATTTAAAATCAATCATAACTATTAAATACACTACGAATCACCTTAACAAGTAATTAAAATTCATTAACATTGCACGAATATATATTGTAATCCAGATATCGGGGGATTCTAAACGGATATTTTTTTCTTTTAAAGAATTTTTTTTTATTTCCGTGTAATAAATGAATATTTTTTATGCATCACTTGCATAAGGAATTTTTATATTTTAAAAAAGTGGGCTCCATGTATTGCAATTCTAATCGGCGAGTGTTATAATGTGTTTTGAGTTTCATAAAAAGTGGACTGAATGCCTTCGAAATAGCAGAAAAAATAAAGAGAGAAAAGACAGTTGTACACAGTTACATAAACATCATTGAAAGTTATGATAAAACTATGAAAGAAAGGACCAAAACGGCAACAATGCGTAGAGAAAGACAAAAAATTCGTCCATGCCCGCGGCGAAAAGTCGCAAAGAAATCGCGGTTAAAGCAAGTACTTGCAAAGTTCGTCGCATTTTAAAGTCGTGACCATTTATAGTTCGCCAAAAACTTCAGATTAAACCACCACTCCGTGACAAGCGTAAAGGCCTATTTAGCCTACCGTTGAAATCGTAGATGTAACGTAAATGTAAATGCAACGTAAATGTAAATGTTTGAGCGCTTATAGAATGCCTAAATCCGTGTCAGGTGTTTTTGGCACAAACAAAAAAATCAAAAATATTTGCAGATTAAATAAAAGAGAAAACTGTGTGTTTTTATTCCGGGTGTTTTTATTAAAAATATAAAATCAAATGGATGAAGAAGATTTGTTTATTATCTTGAACCTTTTGCGTATTTGTAAAATGTACAGGGGCATAAAGAAAAAACATCATCCATTTTTTTAACAAATAACAAATAAAAAGCAATACAGCTGTTCGAAACAATGATGAGAGTACAGTATGTTTAGTATATTCGCCAAAAGTACGTAAGTTATTTAAATAGTACCAAAAATTTAATTTACCTTTTTTAATAAAAAACATTTCTATAGAGTTAAATTACATACATATTATTTTTACATTATATACATATTTATTGCAGCTAAAAATATTTATATATCTTTTAATTACATACATATGTATGTACTCGTATATTATTTTCATTATATTTCACAGGTCTAAATTTAATCTTGCTGCTTTTAGCAGCATTTAATTTGCATTTTAAAACGATTTTCAAAATTAATTTTTTTTAAAGAAATTTATGCGTATCAAATACTTTTGGAAATCGAGAGGATAAAGTCTTCGACCTATTGTTATTGCAGAAATATTTTAAATTTGCATGTATTATCTGCAACATACCATATATTATTTACGCAGAAACGAAAACACCGCTAATTTATTAAAATATATCATGCGTGTTCATAAATTCAACATTTGAAATTTTAAAATATCAAAAAACAAATAGTACTGCAAAAGGGTTTTTGTGCCGTCTTCTCATTCACAATAATACATACCATTACTGGCTGCATCTGTCACGTAAGCTCGTAATGAAATTCTATTACGGTTACATTTTACTACAGTCAGATAAGCATTTTCATAGCTACTACATTTACGTTTCTACATTTACGTTCGGCTAAATGGGCCTTAAGGCTCTGCGTCTCCAATTTGTAAGAAATATAATGACGTGGTCTGACGATACAACAGGTCAATTCTCCAATTCACACTGCCAGAGCTGTAAAACAATGGATTCGTGGCCAAGATGTAGAATTTTTAAATTCGCATCCATATTTTCCGGGATGTTAATAATAGCGAAATAAAAAAATCAATTTTATTTAAACAATAAACACAAATCACGTTCTCTATTAGGTTGTATAACGGGAACATTTTATAACCCTCAAATATCTGGTTAACAAGATATATTCGTTCAAAAATAAATGCCTTATTTAAGTGATTCGCAGTGTATACAGGGTGGAGAGATAGTAATGATAGTTTTGCAAATTGTTATATTTTAAAATCTGTCAAAGTTACCAATGTTATCAAAGTTGTCATAAAAAAGCTTTGCAATTTCATTATGCATCGTTCAACGCCTGCCATGCATGTGAGAATTATTAATAAATTATCGAAATTCCGGCCTTGTTGTAAATACGTAACGTGAAGTTTGTCTTAAGATCGGTCGCCATCATGGCATAAGTGCGCAGGTAATTCGTCGCTACGTGGAAAAGTATAAGCGTGAGGACCTTTTGGTTGGCATTCAGGCACCAACCAGACCGAAATTAGCGGTATATAGCCGCCGAATAGAAGTCCGTAAATTTGTTGTCACCGAATTTAAAATGTTATTAATGGGTGCGGCATGTTGTTAAACACAAATAATTTATTTTATTGAAGAACAAAATTGATTTATCAATAAAATTAAAAAAAAAGCCTACAGTTTTGAAAATTGACACAGTTGGTCCATATATTTATAGAAACTAAAGAGTCCAAAAGGTTGGAGGGCGAGTTAAACATTGTTTAGTTTTTGCAAATAGGTCTGAAACTATATTTTAGCAAAAAAAAATGCTTCATATAAAACTTAAAGCTAACAATATTTTCTACAAAACTATTCCTGATTATTTTTTACGTCAGACCAACAGTACTCGAGTTATAATGGCGAGAAAACTGTGGTTATCTGTCCACTAAAAAATTATCTAAACCGCTTCAAAAGTTACAGAGTTTTGGCCAACGAACAACAATTCTAAGCCACTGAGCGCCATAGCCGCTAGTTCGACAAAGGCCGAGATATGTCGATTTGGCGCCGATCGCCAGACAGTTAACCCATTGTATTTTACGGTTGTATTCGTGCCTGCATCCGTATACGATTGTGCTGAGACAAGAATTGAAGCCGCACGATCATAGATAACGCCGTGAGTTAGCTAATTAGGCGCTGGAACGTTGACCGGAGCATTTTCTTCAAGCTCTGCCAATAGTGTGATATTCCATATATGATGGCATGTCTCACACCGTCCTTGTTTTATTTGAAATTCTTTTCATATTGCTCTTGTCTGGTCACCCTATATTATGGAAATTAGGTGAGTTTCAGCTCACCCTTGTGGAAAATCAAATCAATGATTATTTGTATTCAAGGGTACCACCACCAGTTTTTCAGTTTTCTACGTAAATGGTAGGAGCTTTATCACTGTAATATGTATCGTTGTACTCAAACGTTGTTCAGTGAGATGTCACAGATTAAATTATCGTCCTAGCTTAAAATGTGATAACTTCTACAAGTGTCAGTTTCGTTTTAATAATTTTGAAGTAAACAGACACAATAGAGGTCGACAAGTAATGGAATGCTACAATCCTAAAGAATGCGGAATGTTTGTGACAATTTCTCCGTAATAATTCAGTGGAAATTTATCATACTCTTATGGGCCCCCGAGAATCTATTACATAGTCCTGGTGTCTCTAATTGTTGCGCTATTTACGCCGGAGATGTTATCATGCCTTTTTTTTTTTGATAACACGATAAATCAAAACTCGCGGCTTTCGCAATAATGGAATGTTCCTTTTTGGGGCGCTTTAAAGTAACTGCCAAGATCGTCCACTTTACCGTTTCATGCGCTTTATTGGGTTTTTGACGTTACCGTTCTTATGTTTAGAAGCCACTGGCTTTGAAAGTTCTCAAACATAATATTCGAGAAGATTGGAAGAACTTATCATAGAATGACGAAAAAGATTCAATTTGGTCATCACGAATAGCGGCCACCGATGTCAATCTTCAGAAAGTAAGGTAGAACGAACAACTTTCAGAGCGCGTTAAAGGAATTTGAAATCATAACGTTTCATTTTAATGACATAGCAAAATAACACCGGGTAAGTGTTTATGTTCACAACTTTCTATCGGTCGGCAGTTGCAGTTCGTTTTTACGTGATAAACTATTCCAACCCGTGGCTCAATTTAGGTTTCAGAATTTCTCTGCCAATGTCATGTCATGCAGACCTAACGCTTAGGGCGAATATTCTCTTTATTTGTGGAATTTTTTGCAGATTTTCCGGAGAATACATTTTTTTATTCACGTAATGGTTGCCATCACCAACGGATTCCCACTAAAGATCCAATTTAGCCCAAATATGATCATCTCTTTTTTTCTTATTTTCATCCACAAATTTCAAAAACCTCACAATTAAACAAAAGTAATAACAATTTGAAATAATCGGCCTCGCCCTTTACCTTTGAAGACGAATGTTTTGGGAGCAATTAAATAAAAATGTTTCCTTTAAATATTGACACATAATTTTATTATTCTCTCTCCACGCATTTCAACAATAACTTTCCAAGATTTTAAACCAAAGCTGCTCTGTGTAAGTGTAACCTGTATAGGCATTGAAGAAGGGCAATAAGAACAAACAGCAATAATGCAACAATACACTACTCCTCGCATTAGGTGATGAATAGTGTAGGGCTCAATGCGACACACACAGTATAGCCACCCTTAAAGAGGTTAACCAAGTATCATGTATTTGGACTGTATCTTAAACGTATAAGCACGGCTGCAAGGTACTTTTTTGTCCTCAACAAATTTAAAACAAAATTCCCTAAAAATCAGGTGTTAAAAAATTGGCATGAAAAATCTGTTTTTAATTAACTTTTTTACTGAATATGAATTAGTCGAGATCATTTTTATTATACTCATACATTTTTTATATGCCAATCGCAAATATATTTCAAAACGTCACAAGATTCATATACTTTGGAATGCACATTTTCTGAATTAGAAGAACGTGATGCACTATACATGGATTTAGTGGTAACATTATTCAACTTTTTTAAATTCTTGACAACAGATTTGATTTACGTTCAAATGAATGTGTATTCTTAATAAAGCATCTAGCAGCTCATACCTTCGCGAAGAAAGGATATTAAGTACAGCCTGAGCCAATTCCTTATAATGCCCTGTGCCAGCTGCATCTTAGAAGCTAAAAACATTTGGCCATAATTGCATCAAATTAAGAGGAATTTTGAAAACGGTTATATCTTGGTATTTATTTGCTTCAAATAACTTCTTATTCTCCTCTTCTTTTAAAAATCAATCACAATTAATTGATTACATTAAAAATAATACTTGTCAGGATACGCAGAATAAGTTACAGAGGATTGCCACACATTTGAGTAAAATTTAAAAAATTCCAAAAAAAAAAACTCCCACCTTTTTTCTAAATAACCCATTTTGTGGTTAGAACCCCAAAACTGGCAGCCCTGCGTATAAGTAAACTTTTGGTAAAATACACTTTAATAAAAGGTTCAATTTCAATCTGTATCGTAGTTGTATGGTCTTTTATATAGGCCATCGCGGAAGGATGCAGAATTATTATAAATAGTTATTCGGATAGATAGCACTAATCACCCACTATATAGATAGAAATCGCCCTTTCCTTGATAACGCTCTTTCATTATCCATATATCTTGATGAAATCGTTTACCCTGCCCTTCACTAAAATCCCCCAGAAGTGGATGTCTGATTCCGTAGCCAAGAAAGTTTCTTATAACCAAAACAAAAGAACTCGAAGCTTTCAATCAGACATCTTTTGATTGATATGACAAAATTATAATTATTAACGAGTTGCCTAATTTGTGGTCCATCAAATATACCAGGTTTTAATTTCTCGGTACTTATGCGAGACAGTAGCTAGGTCGAGGTCGAGTGTTCGTTTAATGTAAACAAAAAGGCGAGTTGTTGACCGAGTCAGTGAGCGAATATGGTAGCGAGAGAGTTACTAGAACCACATTTTGTTTACTAAGCTGAGTGCTACTTGGCGCTACACTAATTTTATTCCCGCAACGATTCAATGTCTCGCTCATCACATGTGAAACGCACTCGGCAGTCACTCTCCATTTGATTGCGAGTTTTATTATTTATGAGCGGTAAAAGCTAGTTGAAACCCTGTTTAAAATTTTGTTTTCCGCGGCTCATTTCAATTAATCGCTGTTATAAAACTAAATTGATTCGCCACATGCCAAATACGCTTGAACACCTATTCGCTTTTACTCACTCATTAGCCTAGTGCCATCTTACTGCCCCGCCATTCTACTCGTTACGTGTAATTCATACTAGTATATATCGCAGCGCCCTCCTTCGTCGGCATCAATCTATAGCACTAAATCGTCGGTGAAGTAAAATAATAACGCGTAATTGCAGAGTTGTAAACACTGAAGCTTTTCTATTCCCTGTACTTCACTACTGGTCTTCTCTTAAATATCCCTTTCCAAAGAAAGTAAATTATAATAAGTAGGAATTAGTAGGAAGAGTTTTACTTTCCTTAATATGTAACAAAAAAGCCATTAATTCTGGTTGCTTAATTAAATATGTAGTCTGGATCAACGTTTTCACTTAATGTGCATTGTGTTCGGCTTCATGGAGTTTTGAATTTTTAGAGATTTTAGATGTGGATTTATCTCATATGATTTTGAGGTTGGGTGGTAGAGCATGTGATAAGTTAGGTTATGGCCATTGACTTCGGAATAATTCCGTAAATTTTCACAACGCAAAAGCAAGAATCGTTGTGATGAATTTAAGATTCTCGCCAAATTGTGGACGCATTTAACTTTCTTATGTGTCTGAAACATGACCTACCCGTGTTGATTGCACAATGTTACTTTAAAGTACTGAAGATTCGCCGTGTTTACGGAGCCTGATATATGCTTTCAATACTTTTCAAAGATATATTCGCCACAAATATAGCAATGCATATGTTCATTAGTTAAATTGAATGAACTCCCTCCCTATCGCTTAAAAGATATTTTTTCGAATGTCACAGAGTGTCTTGCTGCTGATCGGACTTGGCAGTTTTTCAGCAATTTAATATTTGCATGCAAGTTTCAGAATCACGCAATTCACAGGGATGATTACTGACTTATATATTTTTTAAAACGATGTTTGTACAAATGAAAACATAACACGAAAGGCCTCGGTACCTCATTGTTGGTTCTCCTCTAAAATTTTCTAAATTGGAATTTTTAAGTTTCAATTGATTATTCTTTAAGGGTGTGTGCTGAAAGTCATCAACTGATGAATGATGATTTTTGTTTGGGGTATTACACCGTGTGACCTCTTTACACATTTTCGAACAAATATAAAGGGTGTCTTTTTAGACGCTTCGACTAGAAAGTAAATTTTTGTTTACCTATTTTATTTTAATATAAAAATGTGTCCGTCCACCTTTTTATGAAAAGTTTTAATGGACCTCTGGTATATTGCGATTTTAAAGCGCTGGATTATATTTTTATGGACTTATGCGAAACCTAAGGCGATAAGTTTAAACAATTGACAACTTAGAAGACAACCTTTGCCGCATTGTTACTCACATACTGATCGAAATGCTGCAAAGTGTTAAAAAATTACACTACCCGGTTCGACATCATGCAGCCAGCCAGGGTCGAAATTATATTTGAATATAAATAACAAAGAATTCCTTTTAAAAAAAGTCAATATCGATCGATCTAATAAATCCATGTTTACCTTATTTTCAAGTTTAATACGCCTAAAAACATCCTTTATATGGTTAAAATAATCCCATATATACACGTATGTAAATACGTAGATACTTTAAATTTACGAGGGCGGTTTCGGGACTACGTAACCTTCTCGTAAGGAAATTACATTTGTGAACAGTGGCAATATTATTATATTTTTATAGGGTAGCCAGATAGTAAGTTTTCATAGTTACCAATGACATACAGCTGACAAAATATTCAGTAAGATTTCATTTTACATCGTTTTACGTCTGTCGAACGTGTAGAAATTATAAAAAAATATTATGGAAATTCCGGTTCAATGGTAAATACGCAACGTGAATTTCGTCGGGAGGTCGTTCGTCATCGTGGCTTCAGTGCGCAGGCAATTCAACGCACCTTAGAAAAGTTTGAACTGTAGCGGCCAGTACCGAAGAAGATCCGGAATTGTCAATTCGCATCCGATTAGCTGAATAACGCTTCAGTCAATCCCGTTTATTTTGGGGTTAAATGTGCGCCTACATTAATACAAAATTAGTCTGACGCAAGAACTAAACCCTGACAACCATTGTCAACACCGTGAGTTCGTTCCTTGGGCACTAGAAATATTGGTCCGAGCCGGATTTAGGTCAAACAACCATCTTGAAGCATTGCCAAGAAAGCCGAGGCGGTTATTTTAATGATATGCTATTCTATAAATAATAACATAAATGGAGCTCCAAAATAAGGCCAGGATCATTTTGATATCTCTTATCGTTGTTGTTTTATTTACATTTCTTTGCTTATTATCTGGTCCCTCTATATTTAAACGGTTTCAGCCCAATCAACATTAAAAGCCTTAATAAAGCCGTAATAAAAATTAAATTTCGGCATGAAAAACCATGCGCAAGATGGTTGCTCATTTGCTCACACCAGAATAAAAACAGCGTCGTAGAATGGAGTTACTGTGGCTATTAAAGAACATGGGTCCGCTGAGAGCAAAAAAACATTCAAAATAGTTGACTGATAGAATAAAATCATGCCAAAAGAAATACAAGACAATTCAATCCTGGCATCTTGGTGCCAGTATTATGGGACTGTGCGAGATAAAATTTGTATTATCTTCAAAAAGAGAGAATAATCAAGTGGCTGAAATCAACAAATAAAAGGTGGAATTGTTTTCCGTGCCAGAATTAAGACTCTCGTAATGACGCTTCTAAGGAGCTTCAAGATTCTAACTATTAAAGCTATTGAAAATTCTGGAACCGGCCTCGTACATATGAACAATGATTATATAACAAGTAAGAACTGTGGCAAAACAAAAATCATATTGTTTATTTTCATTCATCTTGAAGAACTTTTGCTTTTGCTTCTGCTACCGCTGTCAACAGCATTTGCGTGTTTCTTTACGTTCGTTCCCCCAAGCAGATGGGAGAAGAAAAAGTAAACGAAGGCACCAACAATTTTACGGGATTATACTGCACATGATTTAATTTAAGAAAAGGGGATTAAAGTAATTAAATTGAAACTTTTTCAGCGTGCTGGGGAGCAGATTTAGAAATAAATTGTCTCTCATTTGATGTGAAACGTAAAGTTTTGTTAAAATAAACAATAGAAGAATAAGTGATTAAAGTGGTTGTGCGAAACAATTACAACGAAACTATTAGGAGCAAATAACAAATTATAGAATGAAAACAAACATTATTCCCAAAAAAAAAAAAAGACACTTGGCCGAGACCGGTTTGTCTCCAAACCAAAGTTGACAAAAAGCAACCCAAAATAAATCTAAAGGTTAGCTACACATACGAATAAAGTAGCCAAGAGAAATAAATTGGTTGTAAATAATATTTCTCATGGCATTAAACGGCCCAATGTTTAACATTTAAGCAAAATATTGCTTGCTACTTTGGTTAATTGCATCACATGAAGCAGGTAAATATAATGAAGATAGCGGATGTAAACAAGCAAACCGATATTAACCACATATTGCAAAAGTATGCAAATTTTATCACTGGGTCATTTTCCATTACAAATCGGCACCATTTTTCATTGTGAAAATGGGTCCAAATTGTTTAACGTTAGGGATTTCTTTCCTTTTAGTTATGAAAAATAGCCCCCATAGGAAGAATTAAAAACACCCCAATATTTCTGTTATTTACGAATATTCATAAAAAATATGGCCCTCAAAATTTTATGGGAAGAAAAAGTCCCTAAGGCATTTAAAAAATGAACCCAATATTAAAACTTATAAGAGTTTAATTATTTAAATCTATTAGAAGGTAGTATATTTAATTTTAGAGGGAAAAACGTTGAGCAGTTTTCCACTATTTTGTGGGCACAACAAAACTATCAGCCAAAAACTTTAATGAAAAATTACCCAAAAAGTTGTTCAAGTGATATTAGTAACCGGTTATACTCCGCTGTTGTGAGACCTACTACCTTGGCAAAGAAGGCAGCTGAAAAAATTTGTAAACATTTTTCTATTTTATTGTTTATTTGAAGTTTTCATAATAATTAATTTCCTGATGATGCTACACAAAGGCGTAACGAAATTACTGATAGGAAATAATAAAATTATTGTTGAATTTTATTAAGACCTTAAGTGTGATTAAATTAATTAAATAAAATTAAAAGGTCAAAAAAAAAACTAAAAATATTTGCAAAAAAGTATATTTTACACAGAAGTATCTTTTATAAAAAAAGGACATTTTACAAAAAAGTACCTTTTATAAATATCTACTTATAAAAAATACCTTTCTAATACTTTTCGCTACAGCAAATTTTATTTAAAATAACTTTTATGAAGAGTAGTGCCTTTTCTAAAAAAGCATCTTTTAAAGAAGTACGTGTCATAAAAAATACCTTTCATAAAAACCTCACTTTACTAAAAACTACATTTAATGAACAGTAGCTTTTATTAAAAGTGCATTTTATGAAAAGTACCTTTACAAAAAATGAAAATAAATTACCTTTAATTAAAAGCGAACATTATTTTTTTAATAAAAGTACTTTTTCCCAAAAGTACTTTATATTAAAAAAATACTCTTTACTAAAAGTAATTTTATTGCTCAAACAAAAAAGAAATGTTCATATTGTAAAAAAGAACAACAAGGCTACCACCACCAACAACAACAGCATTTTCTGTATGGACGCCAACACGTTGGGTTAAGTAATTTCGTAATTGAACATTGAATCGACGAATGAACGATCAAATAAACGTACCTTTTCATCTGAATGATTAAAGGAGTACGAGTTTAAATTCATGCTTTTCTTTACCCATAGCCAGGGAAGTGAGTGTAAAAATCAAAAGAATAAGGAAGATAAATTCCTCTGACTTAGTGGGGAGTGCATAAGACCTCCCGTACATCAGACAGTAAAGTATCTGTCGGTTGTTTATCATGATTGTCCTCGTTACTTTCAGTTATTTATCATTGTTTAAACAACAAATGATAATGAGCATCACGGGAATAATTTATGAGAACTTTCCAAGCACACAAATGACGAGAAGAACAACAACGACAGCGACAAATAACACAAATAACACTAATAACAAAATTAGTGATAATGTCTGTAAAGCTGACAGACACTGCTACTGTAATGATGATAATGATAACAATACTAGCGATATTGATACTGTGATTGTTTTTATGAAATGTAGAAAAAAAAAAGAAACTTAAAACAAAAATTTACCTGCTCCTGTTGTTGGAGATTATCATGGGTGTTGTCATCTGTGCTGGCTGCCGGCACCGCACTTAAATTATTTTCAAAGTTTAATGCACCAACCGAGAAAATGTTATCCAACAATTTCATTTCATCGGCACTTAGCTCAGCTACACCTGTGGTCGTTGTTGCTGCTGTTGTCGATGAAGTTATTTGATATTGTGGCAATTCAGTTGGATGTGAGTCCACCGCCTGGTCATCAGCGTCGTCTACTATTCTGCTTTGTTCCGTATTTGGTGAGTAGGAGATGGTGGAAGTTTCATCTACCTCTGGGTCATTATTATAAATGTTGTCTGCTGCTAGAGTGGTTGTGTCGAAAATATCTTGCTGTTCTTGGTTTTCTTCAATTGATTTCTCTGTGGTTGTAGTCGTGGTGCCAGTGTGGGTTGGTGTTATAAACTTGTTCGATGGCATGCGTTTGTAACTAATGGCAGAAGGAAATATTTGATCTTCTAAACGTTTCATTTCATCACCGGAGAGCTCATTGCGAGAACCTCCGTTGAAAACAGTACTCCTTACATACTTATCATTGACGACATTGGGTGGCAAGGGGGTGGCGTTGCCGTCCATTTCCTCAGCTGTGCAATTGGAATGCTGCAATTCACGCACTTTGTCACCCCATTCAGTGCGTAACCAGGGTTTCTCCAATATAACCAAACGACATATAATATCGGCATTGTTGTCTTCGGTGTTGACAGCGTTGAGCAAGATTTCGTAGCGCACCCCGTTAACAATTTCTCTAAAAGCATCGATTATGTTGATGAAATTCATGGAGAGTGGCAGAAACGTCATTGCAATATTTTGCACACCGATTAAGTTGGGGGAAAGATATTCGCGTTCGCCGGGATTCAGTACATGTATATATTTATGGGGTTCCTCTGACACAGGTTGAATCGTTTGTGTTTCATCGTCTGGCTGTTGTAACACGCATGCAGGTGAAAATATTGCAGTAATTTCACACATTCAGCGAGCAGGCGGCAGTGAAATTTGTAATTTTGATCACAATTTACACGTTGGTTAAGTTTTCGTAGAAGTTGGATAATGACAAAATCAAAGAAGGAACAGATAAATACACACACACAGGGAGACAGAGTGAGGGGGAAGAGTGACAGTGTAGAAGAGCGTATAAAAAAAATAAACAAAACAAAAGATTTTAAACACATTTCTTTTTCTAATTATTAACATTTTACATTTACAAAAGCTTAATTTAAACAGTATATTTGCAGCATTAGGAAAGCCAAGGCACATTTCTATTGTAGTTGTTACACCCATAAACGTGTTGTGATGTGTTTTAGAAACATAAACAAGCAAAGACGTGAGATGAATTGAAATGTCTTTTAAATGAAAGTGTCAAAAATGAAAAGGTTGCGACGATATGCTCTCTAATTAAATGTCACGGTGTCAGAAACATTGCCTGGAATTAAAATTATGTGCTTTTAAATTTGCAATCATGTAATAACTTGCGAAGGCGGAGTGCTGACGAATGTGCGTGAGAAAGTTATTGTGCAATGAAAGTGTTTATTTGTGATTCGCAAAACAATGTTGGGTTTAATGTACTTGAAGCTTAGAACACTCAAATTTATAACAATAAAATATACTTTGTTAGGAGATAAGCAAATCGCTTTTTGTAATAATTACCTTAAACAGACAGAAGTAAACTTAATTAGCTTTTCCAAAACTTCTTACTTTTGCTTTTGCAAAATATTGGTTAGGATTTTTAATGGCATAAAAATTTACATTGAACCAAATCCAATCACAGCATTTTAAATGCTGTTTTTTTTAATTGGTCATGTAGCAATGGACGTCAGCTAGCAGAGACCAAGGAATGGCGTGCCCTGATTTATACCTCCTCGTGATTGAGGCTGGTAACAGGATCCTGTCTCTTCTAAGAGTCCGCATAAATAAATCGAGCGGAGTTACCACTTTATAAAATCCTTAACTTCATATGCCAGGAATGCGTGACCAAGAGGGTGCTTGATCTCTAGTATGCGAACCCTGAATACAAATCGATTTCCAGTTTTAATGCAGACTTACCCGATCATATGGAGCTCTGTAAAGGTCAACATATTTGTCTCCATTACTAGTGGGAATTATATAAATTCTCTGAAGGAGCTTCGGTTTTTATTGGCCAAGGGAGGAATCCGTAAGAGATGGACAGGAATGCGAAGGGTGGACAGGTCTATCTCCAGAGGTACTTTTAGAGTGTTGGACCATGAGATTCCGACAGGGATGTACAATGAAGCCTCAGGATGGACAATGAACTGCGTAAGGTAGGGACGGACTGGTCAGTCTCCAAAGGTACTCCGAGGAAGAGGCTGAGACGGTAATGCGCATTGGGTGTTTGCTCTCAAGTGTGTGAACTCTGGATACCAGTCGATCTCCAGTTTTAACACAGACTTACCCGTGCATATGGAGCACTGTGTGGGTGGACATATTTTTCTCCATTAGAGGAATAAATAGGGAAGCCTCACAAGAGGCGGAGAGGTTAATATTTGCAGTTTTAATTGACCAAGGGAGGAATCAGGAGAAGATGGGCAAGAATGCCTCGCGAGGGGTGTATGGGTCATTCTTTACAGGTACTTCTAAGGCGTTAGACCGTGAGATTCCGACAGGGTTGGATAATGAAGCCTTGCTCGGGACAGCTTTTAAATATACTCCCGAGGAAGAGGCTGAGGCGGTAGCACACATTGTGTTTGAATGTCCAGCACTGGCTAACATAAATAATACTTAGGACCGCTGGCAGACACTTATTAAGTGTAAATGCCAAGGTAGAGCTAAACCTTAAACAAATGCTCGCAATTACAAGAGACTACGTGATGGAGAAGAAGGTCTACAGTTACCAGCCGACAGCCTGAAATCACTTATCGACACTAGTAAAAGCTAATGGTGGCACGTAAATTACAAAACGTGAAAAGAAGGGGGTCGAAAAGGGATCCATAAAGTTAGCGGTCTGCTTCGGTATCCACCCCTACATACAAAAAATGTGATTGCCATCGGTGACATAGACAAATGCTAACAACTTCAAGAGACTCCGTGACGAAGAAGACTGACAATTACCAGTTGACAGTCTGAAATCGCTATATTCAAGAGTAAAGGCTAGTGTTAGCACGAGACTCAATGAAAGTCAGGTATTTGTAAATTACAAATCGGTTGCCTAAAATCTATTCGAGGAAAGAAGGGGGCCGAGGGCAATCATGAAGTAAGTGGTCTGCTTCGATATCCCCCCTACATTAATATATATAACATGTCCATTGCAAAATCCAAATTCTAAATTGAACAGCATCACTTGTTGAACAAAAATTTTCGTAGAAATGCGAAAATCTAACCCCAAAAACAAATAATTCTTTGCCAAGAGGTCATAAAATATAGAATTAATGGTCACGCAGCAAATTTTAACGAAGGATTTTCCTTTACACGCATACATGATCCAAAGCACTCACGACAACAGAGTTGTGCGTTTGTCGAATGGATGCGTGACCAAAAAGTCCCGTTTTTTTTTAAATAAAATGCTTTTCTGCGTTGATGAACATTTTCACCTCAATGTATTTGTAAAAACAAATTTCCGCAAAACCCAAGACATATTTACCAAAAGGAAATGCATCCTCAAAGGGTAACTGTTTGGTAACTGTTTGGTGTACCTTGTGTGTGGTCTGAAGGAATAATCGCTCCCTATCTTGGTTAACGGAACATTAAAGCGAATATTTTATGGGATCTAGGTGCCTCAAAAAACGGGAAAATTGAATCATAATTATTTTCAAGTCCAAACATCGTTCATCAGCTACACGACTCAAGTTTAAAACAGGTTACTTCAAGTCATAAAACTTCAAATGAGTATTAGGAGCAGATAAGTGGGAGGAAGTGCTGAAGGGTAAATGAAGATAGAAAAACAATTTCGAACTTAACATTACAGCAAGAAAATCTATCATTCAATATTAACAACCAACAAACAGTTCACATCTTCGCTCAACACACACTTATGCTGGCCATTGACGAAATGTGGTTTAATCAAGTGGCTTGAACTACTGCGTTATTCGCATTTTCAAAAAGCCGCTGGTGAAGTAACGAAGTCTTAATTAATAATAAAGAAAAACAGCAACACGAAAACACATGGCCGGTGAGTTTGTTCAAAATCTTGTGCACTTGTTGTTGTTGTTGTTTAAACAGATTTGTAAGCCTGAAAGTCCCAACCGGCCATAAACCTTTAGTGTGGTGTAATGTTGTTGCGGTCATTGCTGATGCTAATGGAGGTCGTTACTAATGATGGTTACTGATGACACAAACCCCCTTTCCCGCTCATTTTACCATGATGTGGTGAGATGATAAATAAAGATTTTACTTTTTGTGACAGCATAAAAGCTGTATAATGTAATTTTCTGGTTATTGAGGTGCGTGTAATAAAAACAAAACCATAAACCTGAGCTGCATGATGTTGTAATATGTTTGTTATTATAATTGTTATTAATGCATGCAAAATGTACGTTTGTGTTAATGTGTGCGTGTGCCTGTGTGTGTGTATGTCTTGTGTGCCAAGCTTAAATAAATTACAATTTATTTATAAGTATTTATTGATAATCAGCATACAAAAAATAATTTAAATTAAAAGATATTAAACTAACGACAGAAAAAACTTATTTCCCTACTTATATCGATAGTCAGCATAAATATATATGTATGAGTGTATGCAGTGGCACAGATAAGTCTACATACCTCTTTGAAAATTATATTTCTATGAAATTTAATTACATTTCTAAAAAAAAGAAAAAGCTATGCAAAAATTAAGAATAAAACTAATTCATTTTCTCTTTAACCCTCTCTTTAAGAGAGCAAAAGTACTTCTTGTTATCTCTGAAAACATCCACAAAAATTAGCCATGTTTTATTGCAGTGCAGCCCGTTGTTCAATTTATTTAAAAAAATTAGAGTTGTATTTCAATAAAAAGTAATAAAAAAAAGTTATTTCTATCCTTCAGTAAAATTTTCAATTACAGGAAATTAATCAATAGAGAAAAGAAATAAGTTTGGACATGTGCCATCTTATGTTAATGCATGGAGATGAAGGGACGTCTCTTGGATGTGCAAAGACAATTACCTAAACAAAACAAAAATAAACTATAACTTAACGAAATCGCCAGATAAAAAAAACAAGAACAACAGCAGGCGGAATTGCAATAAAGTTTCATTGCTTCAGTCCTCCTAGAAACTTCAAAGAGCTTTGAGGGAGAACGTGTTCATAGTAGTGTATCTAATACTCTGTTCAGGCCATGCACCTTAATGAAGGCAATTAAATTTTAAATTGATTAATAAACTTTGGTGTTCACACATATGCAGTTTAGCTAATTCAATTAGCATTTGGAAAATGTTTTTATTTTGTTCAAACCAAAACATTCCTCCTCTTTATTGGCCGCCTTATTCTCCTGATTTAAACACAATTGCAAATGTTTGGGGTTGACTTAGCCGGAAGGTTTATGAAGGAGAAAAAGAAAATTCAATGGCAAGTGGTCACTT
Organism: Phania funesta; assembly: GCA_963932375.1. Classification (NCBI taxonomy): domain Eukaryota; kingdom Metazoa; phylum Arthropoda; class Insecta; order Diptera; family Tachinidae; genus Phania; species Phania funesta. Next base: position 92,940,849 of record OZ010652.1, on the reverse strand, counting down.
AATCAAGTCATTAAAAAATATGGGAAACAAATATTTTTAGACTATTTGAAGTCACTTCTTTATGACATACTAAAAGATCGCATATTTGAAGTTATTGTAAACCATCGAGGACAAACACACGGCTTAAATGTTAATAATTTCAAACATTTTTATTAAATACTGATAAATAAAATTGATTTAATAGAAAAAATTAAACTTGTTCTTAATTTTATGAAAAATTATGCTAAAAATACCGTTGCCTTTTACTTCCAAAAAAAATTATTCATATGATTTTCAGCTCGATTAAAGACGCTATCCGCTGGTTGTATAATTTTGTTCTACCCATAAAATATCAAAATATAAGGCTTGGTAAGGTAACAAAAGTTTTGTGGGTCTAATCAACCGAGCAGGAGTGTAGGGAATATTGCCTACAAACCCATTTTTATTATTTACGTAAAAATCAAATACCACTTCTGCGTTCCACATACTTATTTACAAAATTATAAATATACAAAAAACAATACGTACACCTAAAAACATGCAAGAGAATCATTAAATATCCAAGTCATGTAGCAACATGTCCCATTGCCACAGCATAGAAATACCAGGTTCTCAATTCTTTGCCAAGTGTTCTGTAAATCAAAACACCAACCTCAAAGGCAGCTAATTATTCTCCACCGTGAGGACAGAAAATATCTAATTAAAAAAACCTTTGTAGCAGTTAGTAACCAGCTTTAGAGCTTTCTAATCGAAATGGAAAAAATATCATGAGCAGTGCTACGAACGCATTTTACCAATTTTTTTTAAATGTGTTGCTTCACTTTTATGGGTGGCATAAATATTAAAGAATAGGGAGTCCTTAGTGATCGTAACTTAGTGCCAAGCCCTCCAGGCTGAATACAATTATCCGTCCATGTATTGGACGGAGCTTCAATAAATATTTAGGGGAGTAGCATTTATACACAGCAACATATATAATTTCACTACGTGATTGCGGTGTTTTGTGTGTGAGAGACTCTAAAAATTTAGTTTAAGAAGTTTTAGTATATTTCCTCAATTTTTTGGATTGGCTAAACGTTCTTTTCAGTAAAGAAATTTTTTATTTTAAAATAATATTTTATTAAAAAATAAGCACAATGTAAATTAGAATTGCCAAGTTTTATATTTTTTAAACGTTTAAGTTTTTCTGCCTTCATATGATTTTTTTATTGTATGAAATGTGTAGTCAATAGTCAATGAATCGAATCTTTTAATTAACATTTTATTATAAATTATTGCGTTTAAAAATTATGCCAAATCAATTCAGCTCGAAATGAGTTTAAATCCACAAAAACAAGTCAAAAAAATACCTACATAAAATTCAAGAATAGACAGCACAAATAAATTCATAATCTGTACAAGAAAACAAAACAAGTCAACAAATCAATTTATAAATCATGTTAAATATTATTTATTCAAAAATAATACAAGCATCTGTGAATGTGGCAGCAGCAGTAGCAAATATGTTTGTTTATAAAATAATAAAATATAGCGCCCAAATTCCCCCTCGGAGGCCCGACCAACTACACAATAAAAAGCACAACAGCAATGAATCTCTTTCATTGTTCCCCAGACTACAGCAATTCATGTGAGCATGTGTTTATTCCAGCGCAAGGTGTGCGTTTGGAGAAAATGTAACAGACAATTTTTCGAAACAACAACTTGTGCCAAAAATTTAATATTTTTTTTACAGCAGTAGCAAAAACCATTTTCAAATCAAACATACTGTAGTAGCTGAAAGGGTTTTACTTGCGCTACTATTGTTGCAATTTTTAAATACAGTTTTCCCTGAAAATCGAATTGTCAGTATTTCCAACTTTTTGGTAATTACGTGGTTTTGCACTTAATCTTTCGATATACCTTGGCATCCTATCAATACAGCAGAAATGAGGCAATACAGGTGCTATCAGTGCCAGTATTAGCCGATAATACGATACCAATTAACACGTGTTTTATTTTTCTCACAGCAATACCACATAGTAAATCTTATCACAACCATAAACAATTTGAGAAGATTTTTGCTTACATATCTGGCTATTATTGGCCAATCATCAAAGCTCTAGAGACTATATGTAGCTGATCGGCTTAATTTAAAAGTCGGTAAGTTATCAAGAGTCATTAGTTTTTTTCTTCTTGTGGGATTTTAATGATTTTCTTCTGAAAAAAATTCTTCCAAATAATATCCGACAAATCGGTCAAACATACATACATACGTACTTAGCAGGCCGTAGATGTATTATGATATTTTATGGTCTTTAATTGAACTCATAAGCATATTAACATTTTTTCGGAAGTAAAATTGAACGCATAAATTTGTTCATAAATTGAAGAAAAAGCTTTTTTTCTATTAAACTAATCTCGTTTCTAGGCAACCTGCTAGCTTGGCAATATGGGGAAAATGTTACCAAACTAGAAAATTGCTAGAAAGAGATGATATTGTACATATCAAGAACTTGCTCCTCATTTTGACATTAGTACTTTTAATGGCCGTAATTTCTGGGTAGGAACTTGGCATTTACGTTTTTATGCGGATATTAATATTTTACGATATAATTTATTTTCACGCACTCAGATTATGCATAATAATTTAAATAGATATTAGGTTTGTTTTAGTGTCAGAAACTTCGAAACCTAAAAAAGGAACTCATATGTTTTCTACTACTTAGAAAGTATTTAGATGTTAAACAGAAATTCACACGCGTGTCTTTGTTCGAACATTTGCTTATTTGCATATTTTTGCCGTTAACCGACTGAAGGAATGGATGATACAACACAACCAACCACCAGCCGGTTATCAAACTCATCTGCAGCTGTAACTGCTTTGCCGTCCTGTTGTCCCTTACGCCTCTGACGCCACCCATCGCGATAATGTCTGTTAGACTTCTTGTATTGATAACGCAGCATACACCGATGTACAATTTTCAAATTGAATGGTTTTTTATGCTGTTTAATATTGATATTTTTCTCTGCGGCTGCCAACATTACAATCTGTTTGAACTCTATTAAGTCGAGTATATTTTTCTTAAAAATCTCGAGATAAAAATAAAATTCTTAGAAGATACTTTTTCGAAGAATAGCGTGCACAATTCATTGGTTATACTTACATTTAGCCGTATTATTAAGCAGACGCAAAGACACAATGCTGTTGCAATTGAATAATTTTTTTTTTTTGTTATGAAATGCAGTTAGTTTATTCTGGCAGAATTCAATACTCGTTCCCTGACACTAAAAAATCACAAGTGTCAATTTAAATTTGTGATGAAACCTAATTGACTTTAACTAACTCCTTAACAGTTGGATTGCAGGATAAATAACGCAGTAACAGCTTTCAGTGATTGTTACTGCATTGAGACGTTCATTAATGGTGTCCTTGAATTTATTAAAGTTAAAATGGAACAAAGACGGACTGCCTTAGAATGGCAGGGAACTTTGACACTCAAAATACTGACAAACATGCATTTTTCGTAGTGTTTCATCTGATACTATTCGGGAAAGCTGAAACATATTACAAAATGATGTAAATTTTCAACGGTATTGAAAGTTGGATAAAGGTGCGTGTGTGCAACAAATATGATTTTAGCTCCAAGTAAAAATGTAAAAATAAAAAAAATATTTCCCCACGTTCCACTTTTGAATTTTGAATGATAAAACGAATATGGGTTGCAATTTATCATCCGATTCAAAATGCTCTTACGCAAAGTGTGTTTACTGCTTTCAAGCCAGCTTGAAAATGACTTAAATTCGGTTATTTCAAGTTCCATTTAACATTCTTTGTGAAAGTTGTTTTCTTGTCCTTTCGTCGATTGGGACAATTTTTTTTATTTAGTTAACAAAGATCAGGGAGAGATGGAGCTTCTAGAGACAACCGATACAACTGTAAAAATGGAGTAGTAAATAAACTCGTTTACTCTTGGAGTGGAAATTATAGGCGCGTTTCGGCTTCGGTAATCGAAACCGGCTTAGGTTTATTTTCAAATGCACACCAGGAATTTTCAATATAACTTGAAATTTATTTCAGGAATGGCGGCCAGCTTCCAATAAAATGGAACACAAGCAGAAGCTGATGTCACTTTGTGATATTTCTACAGAAGAATAACCTCCCCCATTGTTTTGTTTTCCGACATTTAAAATTCAATCCATTTATTAAAACAAAAATGAAAACGACAAAGCCAACGGGAAGGGCCGAATATTAATTAAAAAACATTTGAACAATAAGCAGACAGACCGTTTAATATAAGAAGCAATAGTAGAGACAAGGGCAGAAGACCGACCACTTCAACATCTGTCACGTTTTATACCCAAACAGCGAGCGGCGGCCTATGCAATGTTTTAATAATATCGTGTGTTTTAAAGTGGATAAATTTAAGTCGCCAATACTGTTTTCTATGAGAGCCAAATTGTTTGTTGGTTACTTTGAGAGAGACTGGTTTGGTGGAACAAAATTTGCATATCGTTCAAATTTATTTCGAAAAACATGTGTTTTAATTCGAGATACTGATCGGGGGAGATTTTGTTTAGTGATAAAGCACACTTTTGGATAAATGGCTCTGTCAAATAAACAGATTTGTAGCGATGATAATCCGCAAGCCATTATGGAAACAGATCATATTTTGGTGTGCACATGTCTCCAAAAATGGTAGTGATCAAATCGTTAGCAGTTAAATTACTTTCTCATGCCTCAATTGAAAAGCATGAATGTTATAGACATGTGATTTAGCTGGTAGGCGCTCTATGCGATAATACAGTGCACGATAAGATTAATTTACTGAAAAATACATTTGTTTAATTTCGATCGTATAATTTCATGCCATAAGAAAATATGTAAAGTCGCCGAAATAAAGTCTGCTTTACTGCAAAAAGTGTTGTAAATTTGACGTTCCAATTCCGCCATGTGAGCGCCAGCCGCGCGGCCACATGGCTGAAATTATATTCAGAGAATAATGCTATAAAAGTACACTGCGAATCATTTAAATAAGAAATTTGATTTTACCAATTTTGAACGAATATATTTTGTTAACCAGATATTTGCGGGTTACAAAATGTTCCCGTTATAGAACTTATATTCGGGCAATTAATAATGTAAGTAATAGAGAACGTGATTTGTGTTTATTGTTTTAATAAAATTTAATTTACTAAATTAACAGTTTTTTTCCTAAATCACTTCAGCAAGAAAAAAACTACTTTAGACTAAATCGTAGCTTAACGAAATTTAGTAGGGGCTACTGCGACCAATATTATAAATTACTTAAAAAATTCGGTTAAGCATTGAACGGTAAACCGATCCTATATAGTCTAATGAGCTCCAGACCTTTTTATTGCGTCCTTTAAAGACTGCTTTGTATCAAATTTCTTTCCACCGTCCTATAATTTTCTATTTGATCTTTATTTCCTATCTGGACGGCATTCAGTCCAAAGGATTTTAAAATTAAAACTTATTTCTTTTCGAAAGAGATTTTGCGAGTCCCGTTTTTTATTACTTTAAAATAAAAGAAATTAATTTTGATGCCATTATAATATTCGTCGATTTGAACTTAAAAAAAGCACAAAAAGCACAAAAAGCACAATTAAAAACACAAATGTTCTTTAAACGAAATAATATTCGTTCACAATTTTTACCAAATCTTTAAGAGTCCGACATTCTGTAAGCCCCCAATATCTGGATTAAAATATATATTCGTCCAAAGTTGATAAAAAAAATTATGACAAAAAATCAATTTTATATTCTCTGCCGCTAAAAAAAACAACCTATAGAATCAGTTTTGTTACAATATTCGAAATAAAACATTCCATTTCTATTGATGCCAATGTTGCCCATACCGGAAATTGTATAACTTCTATTGTTATCATTGACGTAAGTAAAAGAGTATGTATATATTTAATTGAGTTAATAAATTTGTATAAGTATTCGGCATATATATTGATTTGTAATAAATGAACAAACAAAATAAGGACAAATGCGAACGCACAATATGTCTATTGTGTATTTAGGTTAAACGAAACGCACGGGATTCATTCATTTCGCAAGCTAATAAAATGTATAGCCCACATAAGTAAATATATACATACGTGGTTTGTTCAAAAGAAAATATGAAGTTTGAATTTTGTTGAAAAGTATTTATTTATTTATCAATATTCATTTTGTTCCCTTCAAAGTAGTCCCCCTCAGATATAATGCACTTATGGCAGGGCTTCTTCCAATCCTCAAAGCACTTCTGAAATGCGCTTTTCGGTATGACCATCAGCTCGTTCTTCGATTCTGCCTTTATTTCATCACTCGTGGCAAAACGCTTTCCTTTCATTGGTCTCCCCATTTTGGGAATATTAAAAAAATCGCAGGGAGCCAAATCTGGTGAATAAGGTGTTGGTTTTGGCCAAAAAATCATATTCTTTTATCAATTTCTTTTTAAATCAAAAATCGAAGAACACACACAAACGTGACTAACCTTATCAGTTATCAACAACAAACTACTAATCCAAATTGGCTGATAATGCCAACATATGACTAACACATGTCGACCAACATAACAAAAAAATTTCGATAATCGAATGTACACAGCCCGCGAAAATTGAAAATTCACCTTTTCTTTTGAACAAACCATGTAGAAATATATTTTCATAAAATTAAAACGTCTCTCTTCTAAATGGTTTTGTTTTGATTTTTGATAGTTCAGCTATCGCTAATATTTAAAGTACAATAAATCAGAATAACACTGACAAAGAACTGAAATTCTTAATTAATGAGGCGTAGGTAATATCACTAATGGAAATGTAAACAGATATGTGTGAATATTTTATATTTAAATAAAAATATGTTTACCCTTTATTCTTTGATGTGTAGGGAGGGAGTGTCTGTTTTATTGAAGTAGATATTCGTTGAAGTACAATGAAAATACAACTGCCTCAAATTAAGGCAAATCCGTGGAATTAAGACTTAAGTTACTCTTCTGAATTCTTTTCGATTTTAATGCGAAAGTAAAAATCGAGGGCAATAACTACCGGGGTTATTAAATGTTAAATAAAGCAAACTTTAAATTTTCTTGTTTTTTCTTGGCTTTGTAACTCTAAAATGGTGGGGTCTTGCTTCGCAAGACATACATATTTTAAACCTATTAGCAAAAAACTAAAAAAAATTGTTTTCAGCTTAGACTTATAGCAGCCGGCTCGCCGGCCTTGCGCTCCGACGACGACAATATTAAAACACAGTCACGATTGCCTAATAAAACTAAAGTAAAAATTTAGAACCATCATCATGGTTTTGCCATCCATCTGTAAGGGGCAATAGACTATATGTTTTTAATATTCTAAGTATTTTAAATATTTCGTTGTTTAGCTGCAGAACTACGATATAAGGCAATAATCTTCAGACTTGTTTGTGCATAACTTTGTAAAATAATGTGTAGTTGTTAAAAAAAAAAACAAAATATACGAAATGGGGCCATGTGTAACCTTCTATCAGCAGAAAAACATAAATGTGAAAATAAGGCCAAGTTCTTGTCCAAAAACAACGCTAATGGCATAAAGTTTAGCTGCTAGGCTAGAGCCTATTTTTTGTATGTAATCTCAGAATATTATTTTAATCTAAAGGCCCACACTTTTAAAAAGACCAATAATTACTTTAACCAAAATTACTTGAAAGTTAAAAATTCAATTTTAAAAAAATATTTTTTGTATTTTGACAAAAATTCTTTCACCTTTTACTTTTGGAATTATTTCGTCCTGCATAAAAGAGTAAACTTGATTGGGGAGCACAGCGATTTGCATCTTCTCTTGTGTACAATAGATACATTTTAACATACAATCCCACTGTGCAATCGTTGTTTAGTCATATAGATACATATGTATGTATCCACAACACATATGAATATATTCGCTGCCGTAATTAGCAGTTGGTACTCAGTTGCGTAGACGGCCATTTCATTGACATTGTTTTAATTTTCAAAAATTATGAATAAAACAAACTAAATTCAATAATAAGAGCAGACTCACGCAGCAAAATTAACACTTCCTATGAAAATATTTATGAAATATTCAAAATCTTCCGCAAAGTCGAAATAATGATCCTTGATTGTTTTTCTTTGTGTGAAAGAAAGAATCACAATCATTTCATTCATATTTATTGTTCTTTAAAATACAAACAAATGAATTTGAACTAAAAATCAGTTATTGGTAACAGTCTTAAATCACGCGAACCTGCCTTTATGTCCTCAATAAATTCGTACAAAAAACAGACTTTGGAATAACTTGATGCCATTCATTAGAGTATAATTTTGAGTTGAGGGTTTATCTCAGACGCATGACGTATTCATATAGCCATCATATTTATATGTGGTTTCCTGTATGAGTAAAAATCGTGTATAAACGTCTGACGTCTATCAACGACATGACCCTGGACATCAACTTTAAGACACATGGAGAGTCATCACGTCAAAAATCATGCCAAAAATTAGGCACTATTTTTCCTATTTTAATTTCCAACAATCAAATAATGAACATACAGCAAGAGCCCCACGCGAAGCTATTCTAGAAAGGTGGTGTCCGCAAGGGTTAGTCTAGTTAACCGCTCTTATGGACGATAGATACACAACTGCATATTAGAAGTTGGGAAATTTTCAGTTGCAGAACAGAAAAAATGAGAGACCGTAAGTAGGAAAGATTGATTGTCCTTAATATTGGAATTTCTCACCGTTTGACACATTTAATGGAAAAAAAGTGCATCTAATGGACAAGAATCCTCACATTGCTTGTGGAACACCAAAGATCTTTAGAAAGGATTTGTAGTGGAACTAATTAGCTTGGAACTACCTATCAGAACTTAACGAGAATGGCAGCATGTAAGTGTTAGTAGCTAGTGTGTTTATATTTTATTCTAAATTATTTCACATCAGTTTGATTCCATTACAAGCGGTACAAGAAATACCACTGAACACTCTTAAGAACTGTGTGTCGCAATTATTATCCTTAAACGAGCACGTGATACTATCTGATAAAATTGTTGGTATAGAAAATATTGCTGCAACGACGAGTGACGATTCCATCAAATCGAACGAAACCGCAACACAGTCAACCGAGTTATTACCAACGACCCCAAACTAATGGAAGAAATATAGTAATTCGCCAAACTCGTACCGTTGAGAAAGCTAAGTAAGGGTTGAATTTATCAGCAAATTTTGTTCAGAAAAAATTGATAATTATCAAGTTCTACTACCGCTTAAATAGTTATTAAAAGCATAAAAAAAACTGAAAATCTTTGATGTAAGAGGTATATTCTTTTGTCATCCAATATTTCCCTGATATTTTCACATTTCGCCGGGGATAATTTTTTCTATTGAATCTGGCAACGATAACTAAGCAGTAAAAGCAACAAGCTCGATCCCACACCTATTGGATTTTTGCTCCAGAACGAACCGAGACACACTCGGCCAAAAGAGCAGTTACAACAACAACAAATATGTAGGTAATTTATTGTAATTAATTTTATTAACCACAACATTAAAATCCAGATTAATAAAATAACTTGTAAAAATTAATAGATCAAATGTATAGCAGAATAAAGAACGTAGCAAAAAATGTCACAACAGTTGGACTAAAACCACTAGACTAAATTACATTTCCATTATTGGTTGTTGAATTTGCAAAACCTTTTGAAGTTAAAAAAAACAGCCTGGGAAAAGTGGAACATGTTTAAGTAGAGGCACTTGAAAGATGTAAGCAGTAAAAAAAGCAAAACGAATGAATTATCACAGCAACAATATCATGCTAAATGCTTCACAATGCAGCCTTTGATGACGAAATGTTTCCGATTATTTACTTGAGCTATAGTCAACTTAATATTGAAAGAATGGTTCATGAATGTAGATCAGGAATACTTAGCCGTAAAACGTTCGGCAAAACAAGGTTTTCGAAAGTGCAAAATTGAAGGAACACATAAATCAAAATAAAAAAATACTGCGTGACAAAGGAGTTGAATCCGAAAGGTATAATTGAGTGTAAACGGTTGTCTTAAAGCACAGATTATATCTAAAAGCACAGAAGCGTCAAATAATTCGAGAGTGATGCAGCTTATCGGTGACAGTAGTGTATAAAACTTGGTTAACTCACTGGAACATCGACGCAACGTTAGATGTATTTCTGTTTTCTCATTACTCCATCTAAAGAAAGCAGGAAACTAGCTGCACTGTTCGTATGTGGAGGAAACTTCTTCTTCTCTTAATGTAGCAAAACTTAAATTTTCACAAATATCGTCCTTTTGATAACCTTTTTCCCTACTTCCAAGGGGGTCATCCCCTGAGGTCTAGTCCAATAAAACAAACTTTTGTCGAAAAAGTAGACGTGGCAAAAAATCAGAAACGCATTTGATTACTGAATTAATCAGATCACAAGTAATTTTTTATATTTTGTGTTTCACTCGTTTTGCAAAAAAAAAAAAAACAAGCAATAAAGAATTCGCATTAAATCAATCTTTGGAGTAAAAGCTTCAGAAGTTTCTGTCCAAAACAATATAATATTGTTACGAAGTAATAATCTAAGATGTTTAATTAAATCATAAAAAATAATTGTCAGTAAGAAATTGGTGTGAAACGACCTATTGTACAAATACGCAATGTTGTAAACATAAACCACAAAAACCATAACCTTGCGAATATTCCCCGAACCGCGATTCAACGTAGAAACAAAAACAACTTTTACAGAACGAAAAAGTAAACAAAAGATACACACACACACTCACGAACACACATGCAGGACTACTAAGTCAGCAAATGAAATAAATGATGCGCAATTTCACGTATGTTCGGGACATTTCAAGAACCGGCCGTGATCTCTATATAAAGGCGCCGTCCACCGCAGAAGGCATAGTTAACTTTGAGATTTCATAGAGTGAACAGCTGTGTGTACATAAGCGTGTTAAGTTTACAGTGTAAATTACTACTGCAGAGTTGTAAATAAGAGTAGTAATTGCCGAATAAAGTTATGTATTGATAAAATAATTAAGGACTGTGTATTTTAATTCTTGCAATTAAATCAATAATTAACGTTTATTGTGGTAATAAACATAACAATATTTTGAAAGTCCAATTAATTTAGTGCCACTAAAAGTAAAGATATTGCCAGATTGTGACGTAGCAATTGTGTTTTAAACAAATATTCATTAACTAACTTGATATAATGGCAAACATGTGAACATATCTACTTTTTCAATATAATTTCATCGTTTATGTGGCACGGAAGACTGAATACACATCCCACAAAAATATTTGCCTCGTCTGACCATAGGTCAGGTAAAGGGGTAAAGTTTTTTTTTTTTTTTTAATTTAAATTATTAAAAACTTTAGATATTTTTTTGTAACTAAAAGTGCAAATACAGAACATCACCACATGCAAATGGTTTCTATTGTAGTAATTATTATTATTTTTTTTTGCGACTAATTTCTGTTATAGTATTTCTCCGCTGTTTTTCCTTTAAATACTTTTGCTTAATGAAATATGAAATCGAATGATACTCAATGTATAAACAATTTGCTACGAAAAATGGAATGAAAAATATTATAAACTTATGGTTTTGACACATTTAACTGGAAGCTTAGCAAAAATAAAAATAAAATATGAACGAGAAATAAGTACATAGGGTGTCTCAATAAGAGTGTACTCTTGGCTGCAATAAATCGTTTGGTTCATGTACGAATGTGACACATGACGTTCAGATCCACTTCAGACCACAAGAATTTCTTTGCCGTTCACAATCGCTGCCGAATTAATGTTTTCTCATTTACACCAAAAATGGTTTCAAGAAACCGGTCGCTACTTCGACACAAAGAAGAATTACTAACGAAATTCGACCGAGTTACTTTTTTGTCCACTCTTCCAACTGTTGTAACATTAAGTGAACTTTTTCGAAAGCAAATACACGTGCTTCTTTTGTGTAGCGTTCGATATTTAATAATCGGAACAATCATAGGTGAAAGATGTTAAATAGTGCATTCTTATTGAGACACCCTATATATATATTTAGTGTGAGAAATTTTACCATTGAGATTCATTTTGGAGTTCATATTCCAGTATTTTACTGTATTGTATTTTACAAATGTGACGGATACAAATTGAATTGCTGCTGTTACCGATGCTGTCAACTTGTAACTTTTAAAAAGCGCAAATATTAAGACGCGTACTAACAAGCACTAAAACTTTGATTTATTGTAGTGTGAAAATATTCTCGAAACAATCGTACACTCACAAAATTTTATTTCAATCGAGACACGGAATTTTTATATACAAGATTCGTACTAAAGGGTATGACTAAATATCAGACACAATCGTACGATTCAGTCACGAAAAAATCCGATGGAATTCTATCCTACTAAATAAAAATGGAGGCATAATGTATTTAAAAGTGCCACACTAGCACACACAAAAGGTGCAAAAACATGCGTTATTTGTAATGTAAACAAACACTATGTTTTTTCCAATAAATATTTTATATTTTGTGTTGAAAAAAAAAATAAATAAAAACACTGTTGTTCTGTATTCCAAATCCCAAATAATTGTTCAGTATACCAGTTCCGAATAATTTCTTGCATTTTATTGAGAAAAAACAAGGGTGGATGGAATGAAAAAGAATCAGGTTTTCTTCGATTAAAACTTTATTTAAATATTAAAATGACAATTTTGTATTAAAATTTGAAAGTTTTTCTTTCAATTTTCGCAAGTTCGAATAGACTTTTATTTGAGGACTTTTGCTTATGAACATAAGCAACATGTTTCTTAATAATTTCGAAAAAAGGAAAAATATGTGAAATGCAGAACAGCAATTTTTGAATTATTTAATTTCAAGTGTTTTTACAATTTCCACTCAGAATACAGAACACGGACGAAAATATTTGAAAACCCATCTTTCAAACCATGAAAAGTTTAAGCTCTTGCTTATATTTATCCCTGATCGCATGGAAACAATTATTTTAAGAAATTTTTAGAAAACATTACCAAATCGACCTGTCAAAAAATCTGTCACACATATTTTATTTTAACGCACACAACCTTACCTTTTAAGAACTCATTGATTTTTTGACAGATCTAGCGACTAAATCGCACAGTGTCACGGCATTAAGAAAGAAAATTAATTCAACAAACCGATATCCAGCCGCATAACCATAAGAATTGCTTATTGCTGTTTGGTGCCACTAAGGGGCCAATGGGCACTAAAATACAACTGAGCGCTGAATCGAAAAATGTTCGTGTCGTAATTTTTAAAAAGCACTAACAGTAGTACTAAAAGCACTACATTGACAGCACTGGCTGCAAATTGTACATTTGAACTGTTCTTGTTCATTTCTAATTTAAGGTTGTATGACCATTGTGTGTCTGCTGTAATTGTTGCTCTCCTGCAGATATTTATAGTTTTACTGCACATGGTTTAAGTCTTTTATTGTTCGAAGTTTTTATGGCTTTTATTTCTATTGTCCAAAATGTATTTTATTGCCCAAAAACTGAAATACGAACGAACTGTCATATTCAAGATTTAGTTAAATTTTATTTTTTATGCAAAGACATTATTAAAGGACTTTAATTTAAAAAAAAAAAAAAAAAGATCGCATTTTCGTTTACTGAAGGAAAAAAATTACTTTTTATCAAAAAAAAAAAAAAAAAAAATAGTTTAATAGCTGAACTATAGGGAGTTTTACACTCTTTTTAAGTATCGGTGATTTAATATGATTTTCTGAATGCCATCCTCAAAGTTAAAGTCTTTAGCAAATCACTTCACTTAAATCAAACTGCTGTTTTATTTTCCTTTGCTCATTGTGCATTGCCTATTAATTATATTGAACTGTATTCAAGAACAGAATGTGAATATAAAGAACTAATTCCAATTGTATAGGGTATTTCAATAGGAATGCTCTATTTAAATTTTTTTTCGTTTAAGTGACAACCATGTTTGCTACGATTGTTGAAGTTTGAGAGCTACATAAAGAAGAATGCTTTATAATTGAGATGATCCGAAAATGGGTAAAGTAACGTAATAATCGAAATTATCGAAAATCTGCACGCGATCAAGACGAAACAAATGTATCCATAACGCGTCTTCCGGCGAGATTGGGCCGTTACATGAACACGATAAGGGAATTCTTGTGCCATCAACTAGACCGCGTGGACGACATGTGATTTCAGCAGTTTGCCGCCACCTACCACACAGCCCATAAATCAAATTATTTATTGCATCAACGGTTTCCAGACCAAAACATCTAACTATGTAAATCAAGACAATATCTAAACTCGAGACCGAGTTCTAACGCATCGTGGGTTAGATACAACCAGCACTGGCTAGCATAAGGCTTAAGACTACGGGCAGACACTTGTTAGATGTGAATGCCATGGGGGAACTAAGCCTTAGACAAATGCTAGCAATTACAAAAGACTCCGTGATGAGGAAGAGTGTCGACAGTCTGAAATCACTTTAGTCAATAGTAACGGCTAGGGCTAGCACGAGACTCAATTGAAAGTAAGGTGGCTGTGATTACGGATCGGTTCCCTGAAATCAATTTGAGGAGCGAAATGGGTGTCGAAAAGGGACCCAGAAAGTAAGTGGTCTGCTTCGATATCCCCCCATACATTAATAATAATAATAATAATAGATACAACCACATCGTTGTCAAAAAACCATCGAACATTTCTTGAAAAGGGTTCTGTTACCGGAGCCAAGGGGGCCATTTGCCAGTTATTTTATTCCATTAGTATTGCTTTACAATACTTAAATGGCAGACATATTTTGAATTCTCTTTTGAACTTCCTTCATCCTTTTACATATGAGACAGGCAGAAATGTTTGGATTTCTTTTTTCATTACTGTTTTGATACACTGCTAACAATATGAGAGTGATGTGCGGAAAATTATATAAAGCAACAAGATAAAAATTGAGGAAAGTAGAGAGAGAGAGAGAGAGAGATAGACAATCGTGTACAACACAAACTACTTCTTCACCCACTCTGCTACAAACGTCGTCTGTCATTCAATATCGCTAATATAAGAGGGATCTTACTAGGACACCCTTTATTTGCATAAAAAGTATGTTTTGGAATCAAATAAAATTGTATTGAAGAATATTTAATTACATACGAATAACAGCTAGAAGTGAAAGATATTTGTTTTTTGTGATGGCACGAGTTTTCTTAGAAAAGCTAACACTTTTCAACATCTTTTAATTACACTTTCAAACATGATTGAAAATGAAAAACAAAGCTTAGCACATTTTAGTTGACACCAAACCCGAGATTAAAATTTTATTTCTATTTGATTTGTTGGTTAAAATAGAACGTTTTTTTTTAATTAAATAGAAATGAACAAACTATTCATTCATCCAGCCAACCATTCATTTATTGTTCGTTCTATATCTCCATTCGTTCATTATCATCAAACCCATCCATTGATCCATTTTGCAAACACAACCACTTAAATTAAAGTACGACTGCCATATTGCATCCAACCTCAAGTGGAGAAACACAATGGAAAATCAGAAGAATTAAATGAAGCTTAATTTATAGACAAGTAGGTGGTTGGGTGGTTGGTTGCTGATTGTTGAAACATTTTGCAACAATTCATCAACGTTGTTCTTCACGAGAACTTAAATAAAAAAACTGATGAAAAAATAAATACACATAATGGGGCAGTTGAGAGAAAAGTGGCAATGGAGGATTAAATTGCAACAAATGCAAAATAATTATTGCAGTTGCTGCTGCTGGATAATGCAATCTGAAATAGAAAAGTTTAAACATTATTCATAAGTAGTCAGTGGCATGGGATGACATGGAACTTTAAATTTTTCAATGGATTTTATAGCAGCCAAGAACAACAAACGTTCCATACTGAGCCTTTACCGCGTAATACTATTCGTATCGACAATAAACCTTTCGAATAGAATTTATGAATCGCAAGCCATTTGGTACTGTCTAAAATCCTTTTTCGTATTTCATTAAAAGGGACCAAATTATGAAAAACAAACTTAAACGTCTAATTTTACACCGAACATACGTGATATTGCGCATCATTTATTTCATTTGCTGACTTAGTAGTCCTGCATGTGTGTTCGTGGGTGTGTGTATCTTTTGTTTACTTTTTCGTTCTGTAAAAGTTGTTTTTGTTTCTACTTTGAATCGCGGTTCGGGTAATTTCTGCTACGCAATCATTTTTGCTTTATGTTTATAACATTGCGTATTTGTACAACAGTTCGTTTCACACATCTTTGATTATTACTTCGTAACAATAGGTACAATTTACATGTGTAAATACATTTTCTTTTTTATTTTCTAATATATATGTAAGTTATACTTTAATCTTTGTAAAAACTCAATAAGGAATCATGTATGTTCTTTCTTTACGATTCTATAAAAAAACACACACCAAATTTGAAATTATCACCGACAATTATCAGGGTCAAGGCGGGTATCAGCAAAAAATTGGACAGATCGATTCCTTGCAATATCTCAGCAATCTATTTAGATTTGTATGGCAGAAGTTTGTGCATTTATTGAGAAAAAAAATGCTCCAAAAACATTTCATTTGAAATTTTGGAAGAAAAAAACGCAAAAATATTTTCCAGTAGTTTGTTATAAAATGTGTGTGAAGTTAGCTCCGTCAGTTAGCTTCGTTTTTACCAACCCTGTGTTAACTTACATATCTCTCGCAAAGCAATGTTAAGTTAACAGAATAGAATTATTTTTAACATTTTCAAGGAAAAATAATACAAAATAGGCTGAATTCTATTAAATATATATTTTATTGGTATATTTATTGGTATATTTATTGGTATAATAGTGCAGTATATTAAAAAAAGCAAATAAAAACAAAAAGTTATGCATTTAAATATTAAGAAAAATATAACTACATATTTTTTATAAAGAGACGTTTTGCGATCCAAAAAATGGGTCAAAATCGAAAGGGTGCGGTTATACGGAGTATGTGGGTAAAAAGCCATGGCATAGTGGATTTCAGAACTGTATACTTATATTATATTCAGAATTTGTATAGATTTTGAGTAATATTGGTCTAAAAATAGCTAAATTAAACATTTCCTTATATGGAGATTTTTTGAGATCCAAAAAATGGGTCAAAATCGAGAGGGCGCGGTTATACGGACTATGTGGGTAAAAAGCCATGGCATAGTGGATTTCAGAACTGTACATATTATATTCAGAATTTGTATAGATTTTGAGTAATATTGGTCTAAAAATAGCTAAATTAAACAGTTCCTTATACATATAGAGATTCTTTAAGATTCATAAAGCCAAACCAAATTGCATATTTTTAAATAGTATAAAACGTCCCAGCTTTGGCATGAACCCACAAACAATATTCATATAAAGCAAATCTGAGTGGTTTCTGTTTGTTATATACGTTACGGTACTTTAGTAGGAGAAATGGAAACTGTGTATATTTTTCATTCTTGCTGCATAGGTGACCAGTTGAAAATTTGTACAGTAATAAAACTTGTTTAGAAGAAATTTTGAATAAAAGTGTTTAGTACAATATATGTGTTTAATTTGTAAATATGCGATTAAGTACATAATTTATCAATTGTTTTCATCAATTAATTCGAAGTCTCAGCTTACATAAGCTGAAAGATTATATGGAAAGGGCATTCTATCTCTCAATATATATATATGTAGTTTTATATTTATATAGATTTATACTGTATGCAAACTAATATAACACTCCTTTATATAATCTTGTTCATTGTTCCATCTGGTCACCCTGAATATGAGTGTGTTTCAACTTCTGCAAATGACGATGCTGCTTTATGGTACTGATCAGGCTTGCCAATGAGCCTATTTCTAACAAACATTGTTTCTTATATTCGGCGGCGATTTTTCAGCAATGTTAGGGTAAATTATGAATATCATAAAATAATGTTACCTACTTATATGAATAATGATTTCCATTACTTTGTCTTTAAAACAGTACATGTGGACCGACTAAGACAGCAGTTTACACCATGTTGAACGTATGTATGTAATTATTATTTATTTAGTTAGTAACTTTACAAATTACATATGTATACATAAGTATGTGTTTCATTTTAATTGCACATAAATATGTGCAGATATGTATATGTATATATTTTTAGGTATTAAGAGCTTTTTAATGTAAATTAGATGATGGAAAGCTCAAAAGTACAACTTTTATGAAGTACGTGTATTATTTATTTACCTTATTTGTAAAATGAGAATGATAACAATGCAAAAAATGTATATTAAAAACTTAAGTAGAGGAACTACACGTGGCGCGGTGCCATTTGTTATTGATACCTGGCATCCGCAGTAGGCAAAAACCATCCTAAAACATTTAATTTTGTTTAAAATTTCATAATTAAATTTTTTACAATTAAAATATACATTTTAATATTTAACCGTAAAAGGTACAACTGTACTATTTAATTTCATCATATGTACTTACATACAATTAAGGGAATTACAGACAATAACGGCTGTGCTAGATATTATATACCCTTCACCAACCTTTTCCCTTTTAAAAAAAATTTTTTTTTGATACCGAGATAAGCGGTAACCCCCGTTGTTTATTGAATGCATCAAAATAATGTTTTGAAAACTTACAAATGTTACTCAGTCTGCAAATATGTACATATATAGAAAATAACGTATACATCAATAAATTTTGGGAAATGTAACCGACATTTGAAATTTTTTTTCAGATATACTATATAGAAAAAATGTTAAAATTTTG
The DNA here is from genome assembly GCA_963932375.1 of Phania funesta. Classification (NCBI taxonomy): domain Eukaryota; kingdom Metazoa; phylum Arthropoda; class Insecta; order Diptera; family Tachinidae; genus Phania; species Phania funesta. The sequence goes on along the minus strand of OZ010652.1, from coordinate 92,922,108 downwards.
AGTTTTTTTAAGTCCAATTCATAAGGAAACTTTATATCTACTTCACTTTCAATTTGAATACGCCAGAGAATTTAAATAAAAAGAATTAAAAAATAGTGTAAAAATGAAAAACCAAGTTTTTAAATTTATTGTTCAGATTTTTTATTTGAAATATAAAGAAGTCTTTATACAAGGACACAGTTATAAATTTAGTGATTTTAATTCTGATAACGGGCTTTTTTGCCAATTGTTAAAGTATATAAATTATTTACATAAAAATTTTCAAATTCTAAAATATGTGGCGTGCAACTCAAGGAACAAAAAACAAATTTATAAAATAATATCACTTACGGTAAGTAATAAAAAACATTTAATCATAAATTGTGTATTTTTTTTACTGTTTACTGAAGTAATGTAAATATTGTAAAGACTTCGAGTAAAATATAGTAAAAAATTTTAAAATTTTCACAACAGTTCGAACAACTTTAAAAAAAAGAAGTGCTATTGTTTGCTGTTAAAAATATTGTGTGAAAAGAGTGGTATATTTAGCTGTGGGGTATTTTATATTGTATTAGGGATTGTGATCTTTTAATTTTTTTTTTAATTTTTAACAAAATTAAATCATGATTTTATGTAAAGTTTTAAATTTCAAAGTTTTTTGACAAATTATATATTCTTAAATACATAATTCAGTAATTTATGCATGTTTAATCATTTTTAGCAGCGTTTCGGATTTTTGCAATTATTTTTTAAATTTCCGTTTAAAGTTGCTTTTTTTAGTGCAATTTAAATTTTCAAGTGGTTTTAAATAAATAAATTGATTTTGCCTGAAAAATTGGATTACATTTTGTGTCAAAATTAAGATTAGTTTTTCATAATTATACCTATTTTGCAGAAGTTTTTAGTGGACTTTCAATATAATTCCGGTTATTTCTAATTATTTAGCTGTTAGTGCTTTCTTTTTCTTTTTTTTACCCACATAGTCCGTATAACCGCACCCTTTCGATTTTGACCCATTTTTTGGATCTCAAAAAATCTCCATATAAGGAAATGTTTAATTTAGCTATTTTTAGACCAATATTACTCAAAATCTATACAAATTCTGAATATAATATATACAGTTCTGAAATCCACTATGCCATGGCTTTTTACCCACATAGTCCGTATAACCGCACCCTTTCGATTTTGACCCATTTTTTGGATCTCAAAAAATCTCCATATAAGGAAATGTTTAATTTAGCTATTTTCAGACCAATATTACTCAAAATCTATACAAATTCTGAATATAATATATACAGTTCTGAAATCCACTATGCCATGGCTTTTTACCCACATACTCCGTATAACCGCACCCTTTCGATTTTGACCCATTTTTTGGATCGCAAAACGTCTCTTTATAAAAAATATGTAGTTATATTTTTCTTAATATTTAAATGCATAACTTTTTGTTTTTATTGGCTTTTTTTAATATACTGCACTATTATACCAATAAATATACCAATAAAATATATATTTAATAGAATTCAGCCTATTTTGTATTATTTTTCCTTGAAAATGTTAAAAATAATTCTATTCTGTTAACTTAACATTGCTTTGCGAGAGATATGTAAGTTAACACAGGGTTGGTAAAAACGAAGCTAACTGAGGGAGCTAACTTCACACACATTGTTATAAATACATCTTATAATTTATTTTTATATTTTCGTGAACAAATTTGCTTTCGAATGATTTCCGATCGTTTTATGCCTTTTTTTTTGTTACACAGTTGCCCAAACGGCAGGGAAATTTTTCGTTTGATAAAATTTCCTAACTCTCAATAAGGGTTTAAAGAAACTCCCGTGGATTACCTATTATTATTATATTAAAAACTGTACTTCTATCAGTAGAATGGAATGTTCAGTTTAAAGACCACAATTGGTGCCGGTAAGTAATTTTTTAAACACCCGAAACACCAGCTTGTGACACAGAGTAGTTTTTAGCTACTCCGATATTTTGCGAAGTTAGATTATATAGCCATGTTCTATGATATCGTAGTGGTAAATGTAGCACGTGTACTCCACTCCCATCAATTGGATTACATTTGGAGTAGTAATTGTCCTTTAATGAGCTTACGTTACATGCGTAACAATTTTAAATGTTTGTAAGACGCGGGTGGATGTAGGCAATCCAGCAATGTCAGAACGATTGAGGACATCACCGCAGTCCGTATAAATATTCAGTAGATCCGTGCATAGACTACTAAGTGAAAGCATTTGAAAAAGAAGAAAACGACTTCAACCACCACCAGACAAATCCAACCAAAAATAAAAGAAGCCCCCTGATGTTCCAGCTCACTCCTGGCAAAGAAAGGTCTGCATCACATGGCCGTTCAGGAAGCGCCACCTTACAGAAAAGAAATGGCAATTGATCAGCAAGACAAGCAACGAATCAAGACTCCATATAACGAAACAGAAGCAGGGAAAAACAATGGACAGATATTTAATGCTCCAAAAACTAAGACGATAGAAGACGAAGAAGATGGAGATGCTTTGTGGAAGCCCTATGCTACCAAGATGTAGCATTGGGCATATATATCTATACCAATACGCCGCATTCGACCTTTGCGCCCAAAGCCATTGAAATTCAGACTGTCGAATCCGTGCCACTGTGCAATGCTGCGCCGGGCATTTGAACAATATCATATTACACGAATAATGGCATAATGGGCCTTTTAAATATCGTTAAAACCTCCTACCCAGGTTGCAAGCAATAGACAAGTTTACACCAGTGGGACTGATTTTTCTAAATGAGGGAGACGAGGGCAGTGGGATCCATTTTCATTAAATAATTAACTTTTTTCCCAGAAATAATTAGTAAAAACAATCTAAATCTGCTATTTTAAAAAGCATTTTTATTATTAAAATTATTTAGCATTATTAGTGATAATTCAATGCTAATGAAATCTACAATTGGTCACCCAATCTAATAAATTATTTACATGTTATAAAAAAAATGTTGAATAGAGCTGAATAGTACTATAATGTATTTATCATATTGTATTGTGTGTCCATTGGAAATATTATAACTGGCAAATGCAAGGCAATCTGACCTAATGACTCTTGCTTGTAAATTGTAGTAAATGTAGCTGTCAAAGAATATCCTTAAGCCTTAAACTATTCAAAAGTGGATATAAACAGGCGTATTTTATTATTATTTTCATGAAAAAAAATACTCGATATAAAATTCTATAAATTGAAAAAAAAATAAAACAAAAATACAAAACATTTAGCATACAGGCAGGATTTGATTAAAAATTGTGCAAATACATCCACCCTCTCTATTCGTTCAAAACTATCTTCCATAACTTGTTTTAATGTAGAGCAAATAGGAGTATTGAATTGGATGTCAAATTCCAATGTTTCGCCATTTCCTGTACATATTTTAAACGGAGTTTGCCATCCGCAAACGATCGTTTTCAACTTGATCGATTTCTATGATATTCCTTATTTCCACTAACTAAATTTTGAACTTTCGTCAATCACTATTTTCCCGAATTTTTCCATATCTATATAAGTATGTTCACAAATCGTGATTAGAGTTTTTTACGAGTATTTCGCAAAATTGCCAATAAATAAATCTCAGAAATATAGTACGGGAATTCCTGAAAATTTTACCAACCACTGATTTCTTATCAAAACTTGCAAAATGAAACTTTAAAACCGCAAAATATGCATGTATTTCAAAACAAAAATCTCTAGATTTCTTTGTAAAACCTAAAGTGAGATTTTCCCTGTTGTTAGCAACTATTCTTTTCTAATAAAGCAGCTGAAATGTCCGATGAGAGTGTTATTGTACAAAATAAACTTTTAAGATTTTAAATTAGGCAATAAACAATATAAATGTAAAAACGCCACATCAAGTCCATTGAAAAAAGAATTTCAATTTTTCGAAGCAACCGATAAGAAAGCAGAAAGTAATAAAAAAAAACTTTTTGAGGCCTTGCTAACACTGTGACCCAGGTTCGTTGAAAGCGAACGTGTTTTCTCTCACAGGGCAATATGGAACTAAAGTTCAGAAATAGACTTTCGAACGATCCCATCAAGCAATGTGTGTAAGATACCTTCGTCAGTTAAGTTCTTTTTTACCAACCCAGTGTTAGTTCACATATCAATCTCACAGTAACGTTAAGTTAACAGAAGAACTGATTTATTTTGAACATTGTCAGACAAGCCCAATCAAAAGTCGTTGCATTCAAAGGAAATATAAATTTATTGCATTTAATTTAATGATTTACTACATAAAAAAACCAACAAATAAACACACAAAATTATTGAGAAGCAAGTGTGATATATATGTACATATGTAATGCGCAATGTTAATTGTGAGTCACGCCCGCGAGATGTATCGGACTACTTGTGCCTAGAAATTGAGAATATGAACCTGGATGATATGTGGTTTCAACAGGATGGTACCACTTGCCATACAGCCAATGAAACAATGGCTCTTTTGCGCGAGAATTCAATGGCCGTGTTATTTCACGTCGGTTCAATGTTAATTTGACGTCATGATCATAAGATTTGTACCGTTTACCTTCTTTCTTTGGGGATATTTAAAAGAAAAAGAGTACGACAATAAACCAAGAACAATTCAAGAGCTAAAGGATGAGATTTTTCGACAGATTAACGACATTGAACCTCAATTATGTCTCAGAGTCATTGAAAATACCGACCATCAGATAGATGGTCAAAGATGATTAAAATGGGATTCAAAGCTATGCATCCACTGATTTCAGATCAGAAACTATTATAATGAGAATTTATTTCGGAAGTATCTGAGATGTATAATCTTAATCTTTTATAACATTTTACATATAGGTACAAGAGATTGAAAAAGAATACGATGTAGAATACAACGAATAAAAAGTTACAGTGGGGCAAACTTCGTCCTAACCGGGAAAATTGTCGAAAAATAGATAATGTTTGCAATGGACACTACTCAGTAAAAAGACAAAGAGAATTCTAATGACTTGCGTAGCCTGCCCTCAATTCGGCTAGTGTCTAATACTTAACTTTTTGATTATTCTAAAAATAGCGTATTAAAAAAAATAAATTTGCCTTTCTTAATTGGAAGAATAAAATATGAACTTGCGCCAGAATAGAAATTATTCGCTTAGTTTCCTCTGTGTTTTAATAGAAACTGAATTTATTTCTGTTTTTATGTTTGTTTTTATTTTTAATAGATCTCAAAAATGTGGTCCATGAATTTGAATTTATTAAGTTAAAAAAAATATATACTATTTTTTTATTTCTGCCGAGCGGTAATTCCCGAGTTCGCGGGAACTTTTAAATTATTTCTGTATTTTCGGGTAAATTAAAAAGTCTGGGAAAAGAAAAACTCTAATTCTATTTTTAATGATTGCAATTGTACTTGAAAGATATTTTTGAAGTACGTCTGTGATATAAAAAATCTGTGTCAATTAGATCTTAGAAATAAAAGAAAAAACAAGTGTGCAGCGATAAAAAGTCATTTATTAATAAAACAAAGGCTGGCAGCGCAATAACCAAACTGAATGGCATCAAGAATTTAATCGTTTTCACTGGAGATTAGGGCTTCCGAATTCGTACTTAAAATAAAAATTGTGGCACTTTTTTGCAAAGCTAGAAGCATTTATAATTTTCATCCACATTTTATTACAATTTATCTTTTTTTCAAAAATAATATCATTTAAAAATATTCTCGGAAACATAAAATGAAAAAATTGGAACCATGTGGCGTTTTCGGTTCGCAAATAAAATGTTAAAGATAGCATATTTAACACGTTGAGTGCCACGCGGTTTTATAGCGACTTCCCCGTCAGGCCGCGCGAATTTCAGCAGTGCGAAAATGTTGCAAATCGTGCTATGAAGAAAATGTGGCACAGTGTGGCAGAAAAATAGCACGAAATTGGACCAAACAGGTTATAACATTTTGTGACACTTGTGAAGGACAACCATTTTTATGTTTACCTTCTTTCAATAAAATCCATTAAAGTTTTCTGAACAAATGTTAAATTTTACCTTTATTATCATATTTTATACTGTCAGTCACCGGTGACTGACGCGGCCTAAACGGAAAAGTCAGTGTTAGTCACCGGTAACTGACGGGGCACTCAACGCGTTAAAATATTTATTGTAATAATCTCTGTTGCCTGCAAATTTGCTTCTTTGTAAATTCTTTTTGAAGGATGCAAACTTTATCGGATATATACAGAATTAGCATCCCATTATTTAGAGGAGTATATCTGGAATGTTTATAAACTACTGGGTTTCGTGCCATTAATTTTAAAATTAATTACTCATTGAATAACAAGAATGAATCCAGTAATTGCGCTATTTAAACAACTTTAAAACTTCCTTTTTCCTCCACAAAAAAATTAATATTGAAAGTGTAGAACTCAGAAACGAGTACCGCTACGGTCAAGATTGTTACATGTTGTGGCAGCTATCTATATCCTATACTTGAAGAAGGTTCCCGTTTTAACTGAGGAGCGTTCTTTTCAAGATTATAAATACTCGAAGTTTCCCCCTCTAGAAATTGCTAGAACAGTCCGGAACATAAGAGAGTATTGGAGAACGTTCCGGAACATGTCCATATGTGTACATATATACCCCGGATAACATTGTCGAAAATGTCCTTTATAAACAATTATCGCAGAACTAGAGAACGTTTTCAAAAAAAAAAAGATTTTACATAGCTTTTATATTTAATGTTTAGCCTTTTGTTCGAACCACCACACAATTTCGTATAAACTCCCAAAACAAAGCTGGGTGCCCCAGCTGTTATAAATATATAGGGGTGTTGTAAAAAACATTTAGTTTGAAAATCGCCAGTGTTCTATTTGGTGAATATGGTGTAAAGTTATGTGCGGATAAAATCTCAAACATCTAAAACATAAAAACCAAATAAAAATCTGCAATAAGTCAGATTTTTAGTTCACCACATTCCTAAAATTTGCGACTACAAGACAGGTCACTGCCTGCCCGATACGTTTTGAAAAGGAGGTAGTGTTTAACAAATATTACTTCTGCTAATAGGAAAAAACAAGTAAACAATTTAAGAATTGAATTATGATATCGCCATTTAATGAGACTTCATACATATCGCTCATTTAGTCAACCAATGTCATAACTCAAAATATGAATTTATTGAGTTTATAATGCAGAATTGTTCGTTATGTCATGGTATATCTTATGTATAAATTTCATCGTTATATACTCTTTACTTTCCTCGTTTGAAGAGAATATGCCGTTATTTTTTTTATAGGTAGTGGAGCTGCGTTATCTCGAAATGACATTTTTTGAGTTATGACGTTGTTTGAGTAAATGAGCAATATGCACATACATATGTACATATATTGTATAACTTTGTGTAGGTGTAGGTTGCCCATTCCTTTTTCTGTTAAATCGTATTGTAGCACTCCTTGACGGGTATCAGTAAGTAGTTTGTTTTTTCTAGAAATTTTTAAAAATATTTTAACTACAAGAACTGTTTCATGATTCGTACTACTACGTGGAAAAATGAACAATTTTCCCTAAAAACTGCCATAGTAAAGCAAACATTTGTACATTATCTCCTTTCTGAATATTTGAAATATGACCTCGGAGATGTTCAGCTCTGATGTTTTCTTCAGATGAAAAATTAATCGTTGTGTTCGTTCGATATTTAACAGTTTTTAAATAGTGTAGTTTCGAACATTGTTTATACGCATTGTAAACAAATATTTGTAATTGAACTTCTAGGCTGCATTACTTACAAAAACTTCGGGTAACAATACTTAAGCATTATTTTTTGGAAGAATCAAATAAGTGATCGATTTTCCTCGGTAAGTAGTAGAGTTGACTAAGATACCCAAATTTATTATAAAAAAAATTCTCTACAACTCTTGTGCCATTTTTTAAGTAAAATGATAAACATTTTAATTGAAAAATTCACGAACTTTCTGGGATTTAAGAACAGAAATCACTAGAACGCCCACCTGAGAACCCTACTGTAGAAATATAAGAACAAAAAAACATTGTTTACAAAATTTCGCATGGAGAAAAGCAAAATAAATTAAGCAAAAACACAGAAACAACAAAAAAAAAAACAACGCAAAATCATGAGTAAACTTAACCTCAAATAAAAACAAAGAAAATAATTGATGATCAAGTTATTTGGAAATTTAAAAAGTTAAAAACGTAAATTATTATTTATAGAAATAAAAAATAATCTCAAGTATGCAATATTTTCATTGTGTGTCACAGGTATCAAACGGTCGTCTATACATATTTTATATGAGATTGTTTGGGTGTTGAATTTTTAGAAAAATATTTTACTTAGAAAATACAGGCAGGAGCTCAATTTGCACAACCGAAAGAAAATTTGGGTTGGTGCGTTTACCAAAACGTTGCAATAACCGCTCTATTAAAAGCTTAATACAAAAATACACAATTATTTAACTTACGTTTACTTTAAAATTAACGTCAATTTAAACATATAAAGCTTTTAATCACAATTTTGCGCAGAGAAAAAATCAAACTAAAAAACTATCTAAATTAAAGGCCACAATTTTTGTCTATTACATTGGACTTTTCCATACAAAATATTAAGATTACGAAAATTTTGTAAGCTCCGCACCTGCGTGAGAACATGAGTATAGGGATTAAAGCAAATAAAAAGTATCAGCACTGACGTCTGGATAGCGGTTTTAATATCAGGGGCGGAATCATCATATCCCTGAACGAACAACACGTATCGTAAAAATACTTTTTTAGATTAAAATGTCAACAGATGATAATTCACAATATTGGAAATTACAACATACGTTATAGTATGACTCAACATACGTTTTTTGCGAATTGTCATCCGTCAACCAAACTTAGTTCGACTAAATTGAAAAGTGCTGAAAATTCGTTAAAAAAAAAGCAACGTATTTTTTTCGTACGATTGTCGATACGCGATTTCGGATGTAACGATTCCACCCTGGTATTTTGATGTAATTTTAAGTATGATTCTGAACAGAATAGAGAAAACTGATTTAAATTTAATTTAATTAAATAGAAAAAGTTGCACATATCAACTTTATTAAATGAATTACCTGTTTCCCTGATCGGGGCGTTGCAATAATCGATAGTCGCGCAAATCTAGACTTTTATAAATGTTATAGTTTTTAATATTTCCAAAATTGATGATTTGAGCCATTTTAACAAATGTAAAACACAAATCAAGTGCAAAATTTTAAGACAGCGGCTTCAAAATGAATAAAAGCTACTGGTTACATTGGCACATAATGGCACATAATCATAGTCAACAACTAATCGGTTTTTTTTAACCGACTTTAAATTTAAAAGTTGTTATTTACCATTTTACTACCATAGACAAACAACAAGTATGTTTTAAGTTGAACCAGCTTTAAATGGGTGCCACCTTAAATGTTGAATGTGTTTGCATACAATCGATAACAAAATATAAGAAAGTACCATCGTTGATCAGCTGACGCTAATTATAAAGAACAACAGAAGAAGCGGCATAATTTATTTCTTTAATATAAATTGAAAAGAAACTATTTGGATGGAATAAATTGAAAACGTGAGCGTTATATCATATTTATTTTGTTAATAATTGCCTTACAAATTGTCTTCACATATGGCAAAATCTTCGGCAATATCTTGTAACCTGAACATTTTAAACTTTTCCGTACTCTTTTTTTCTAAGCATAGAAACAGCTGATGTTGTTATAAAATAAGTTAAAAGCAGCTAGTTTTATATTTAAAGTCGAATTCAAAGTCAAAAGTATATTTTAACTTGTCTATGAAAGACATAAAGTTGGCTCTTAAGTAAAATCGACTTTAGTTCTCTTAAAGTGTACTTTATTTTTGACTATGATTATGGGCCATTAGTATGTCTATAATGTATACAATTAATTGACGCCAATAAATTGTTTGTGGAACAGTGAATAAAACTATCACTGTAGTGTGCTATAATTTTCAGTAGATCTGTATAAGCTTTTTCTGCCAGATAATCTTTTTGTTAAAATTTAATTAAAATGACATCAACTTCCCCTTAAATGAACTCTTGCACCAGAATTTGTTAAAACCATTAGCAAAGCATGTTTTCGAAGCCATTAATATTAAAAGTTAGTTGATTTTCCTCCAAGTTGGACTATTTATTATTAAAAGATTTCAAATATAAATCACAAACAAATATTTAGCAACTTACCCCCACATTAACCTCTTGACCAACTGCTTGTATTATAAACAGGATGGCAACTGTTGCTCCAACTGCGTATAATCGCATTTTGTTTTTTTTTTTTGTGATTTCTTAACTTTGGTTTATAAATTAATCTTTTTTACGTGTTTGTTTCCGTACAGATTTTTATTACGTTTTTGTTAAAAATTTGCTCATTAACAAACGTATAGAATTTTAAATTGCTTAGTCGCGTCGTTATTTTCTAGCTTTTGTTTTTTTTTTTTTAATAAATAAATAAATTTTTCCTTTTTTTTATACTCTCGCCTGTGCCATACCGCTTCGCCAATTATCCGAAAATAGCAAACACAATAATTGGAAATCACAAAACAACTGAAAATAAATTTAAGAAAAAACTGATGAAGTTGCCAAATAGAACTGAATTGAAATCGTGGAATCGCCAAATTGTGTGCGATAAATTCATTAGTCGTCATTAAAAACGTCAACATAAAATCGCACTTTTGCAAACAGATAACTGAAGAAGTTTGATATCACAAAAATATTTTCAATATGAATTTATTTTATTTATGGGATTATACTTATAAAATAAATGGTAGTCGTTTTTAAAAATTACATAGCTCCACGAACACGATAGCGAGCCTCTACACTCCATTTGAAAATATTCTAGAACCAGATGTGAAACCAATGATTTTTATTTAAAATAAGTGGTTGAACATTTTGGAAAATTTAATAACTATTTATTTTTTAATTATTAATGCAGGGGAGTATCGAAGCAGACTGCTAAATTTATGAGTTCCTTTTCGACCTCCTTCTTCCCACGAATTGATATCATGCAACCGATTTTTAATATACGACTACCTTACTCTTATTCGAGTCTCGTGATACTCTTGACTGTAGTGATTTCAGACTGTCGACTAGTGGCTGCCGGACTTCTTTCTCATCCCGGAGTCTTTTGTAATTGCTAGCATTTGGCTTAGGTGCTCCATGGCATTCATATTTAAGCCTTAAGCTAGCCAGTGCTGGATATTCTCACACAATATGCGCTATTGTCTCAGCCTCGTCTTCTGGAGTATCCATCTCTTCAGAATTCCTCCATTGGCTAATAAACACCGGAGTTCCTACAGATATTAACTTATCCACATTTTGAGAGGGCTTATTGCCCATCCATATTGGAATCTCACGATCGAACTCCTTAGAAAATCCTTTGAAGATCGACAATCTCTTCCGGACTACTCCCTCGGAACAATTAAAACAGGAGTTTCTTCAAAGATTAACCCCTCAAACTCTTGCGAAGATTCCTGATTCATCTCTGTAATGGATAAAAAGATGCCCACCCGCACATATGTACGGCTAAGTGTGTATTAAAACTGTAGATCGAATGGCGTCCAGAGTTCGTATACTCAGGACCAAGCTCCCTCTTGGCCACGCATCCCTAGCGTATGCTTTTCCAACGTGGATTAGGGAAGAGAGCGTAAACTTCTCTCCGCTCGACTTATGCATTTAGCCAGGCTCCTTGCAGAGACAAAGCCTGTTACAGTCCGCCACCGCGAGAAGGTATAAGTCAGAACTTCTGGCAGTGCACTAAGTTACGGCAAGCAATATCTTTTTGCCTGCCAGCTGACGGCCTCTTTTTGAAATAAGTTTGCTAATTTTATTGTACGTTTATCATTAAAGGCCAATTTTAAAATATATTTTAGCCAGGGTTGGGCAGTATTGAAAACACAAATACGTATTTTGTATCTCAATTACGTCTTCCATATGTAATTTGTATTTTAAATGCCCAACCTTAAATTATTATGTAATTTGCATTTCAAATACTTCTGGCCTAAAAATACCTATGCACAAAACACATTAATTAAATATAAATAAAGATTAAATTGTCTTATTCATCAGGTGAAATCGCTATAATCCACAACCTTTACATTTGTAGAGTTATCAGCTTGTTTATTCTCAAGCGTCTTGTCTATGTACAGCAAGTCCAAATCGCAGAAACCGCAAAAGATTGTCTTGGTTAACAATTATTATATCCCTACTTCACAAGATGGAACTCTCTTTATGATTCTATAGTAAAGCTCATAACAATTAAATCCAAATTAAACGAATTATTTGATAGGTCAAGTAATACGAACACTTTCTCGGCTATAGAACTGGAGCACTGCGGTTACGTCTCTGGATTACGATCAGATTTTTAAGCCTTCACCTGAAGTAAGCCCAGAGCTTACAATTCTTTAAAGATATCTCATTAAAAAAGTGTTTATATAATTTAACACTTGTTTGTGTTCATGAGGACCTCTAGAAAGAATTCTTTAGCAACCTTATTTATTCCTCAACAAGAGCTTGTTTATCTAACGCTACATTTAAAAATCTAGTATTTATGAATGGAATTACTTGTTTTAATTGAATAATTGTTTTTTGTGTATTTCGTATTTTTAATAAAAATTGATAAAATAGTGTAATTTGCATGACTTAGAAGTATTTTGCATCTTAAATACATGTGAAAATGTGTTTTGTATTTAAATAAGAGCAAAGCATTGGTTTTGCCCAATTCTGATTCTGACAATATGTTCTAAATAAAATCTGTAAATAGAATTATGACAAAAATCGAAAATAAAAATTACGAAAAGTGCAGGTTCAATTACAACATTGTAATTAAAAATAAGTTATGAATAATAATACAACTGAAGTAGAAAATTGCATATAAATGGAGGACTGTTAAAATTAACAATAGGAAAAATAACTACTATTGTAAATACGTGTTAGTATTGCAGTCAATAATTTTATCGTCTAATTTGGGGTTTTCACATTCCGTTAGTATATGTGTAACGGAAAGGATAACGTACATTTTGTCTGGTCTCTTTCATCGTAGTAGTGTTGAGTATTGAACGAAAGTGGCTTAGTCATATTTATGTTGTATTTAGGTCTTAAAGGATTGGAATGGTGTCATCTTTAAAAATATTCAAAAATATTTGCACATAATAAATTCTACAAAAATGTTTATTACAATATTTTTACAAATACTGCAATAAATCGTATAAACTGCTGTATAATTTAGTCCTAAAAGCGTCACGTTGCCAATAGGCGATTTTATAATTTTAAGAACGTGAAAATCATATATCACTAAGTCTGGCAACTGTGCTAACAAATTATTTTATAACGAAGATGTTGTTAAAATAAATGTCAGAATAAGTTTTGAAGTAGAAATCATAAATAGAAGAAAAGGCGAAAAAGCTAATTTCTAAACCGGAAATAGAGAGGGAAATGAAATCATTGCGCGATTGTTGAAAATGTTGGAACAAAAAAATGTGCTCACACTATTCCCCCGGGGTATTAATGAACTGTTTGAAAGCAAAGGATTTAAAACAGAAAAAAAGTTTGTGATGATCTTATTATATCCGTTTTTTTATATTTTATTTTTGTTTTTTATTCACTTTTTTTGTTAATTTTGTATTACATTTTTTTATATTATATTTTTGAGTTTTATCTTCTGGACTGCATTTTTAGGTACAATAATTTGAGATTGGTTAGAAATGATTCTAAAAATCGGTCAAAATCAAACGGATCATTTCAAAACAATTGTTTTGAAATCGATCGATTCCTATTACATACCTGAATATAAAAGACAGCGAATTAATGGATATGAGCAGATAGTTTGATATTTATGAAAAAAACATAACCTTTGATGATGGAATCCAGTGATGTCAATGCCCTCCTTAACCGAAGAGAATTAACTAGCTGTCTCCTGTCACCTTTACAGAGTTATAAAGCGTCTTGTGAGGTCTTAGCGTCCACGCAAAAATGTATATCGGCTGGACTGGGTTAAAATTGTATTGATTCTACTAATTTCGGAGTCGTCTCCTCACTCTTCTAATTTAGTGTCTTGGGTTTCCGTTGTAGGAACCGAAATATCTGAACCTATTTATTCAGATTTGTTCATTTTATTAGTATTTACTCCTTATTCCACTAGAGACTAATCTTTCTGTTTCTTGCGATAAGTTGTCGTCCATTTTCCCTTAAAAAAAAAAGAAATAAAGTATAACAGTGCAGAGTCAGACGTTTACAAGACGACAAATATCAAATGTGAAGAACGAACGCAAATATTGTAACAAATATTTTTGTAAACAATAACGACTGTTGTCCATGGTAACTCATAAAAGGGATACAGTATTGATAAAGCAATTGAATAAAATAAAATTTTAAAACGTTCTGCAATAAACACAACTTACAACAAAATATAAATATATAACTTATTATTATTTTAAGGAGATCCATTTAAAAATATGTCTTCTCATATTAACAGATCATATTTGAATTCATGTTTAAAAGTACCAATTGATCCGTGCAACAGTTGTCCCGCACCAGTTTTTAACAGACCGAAAATATATTTGGGACATTTGTCAACGACACCAAATACCTCAACTAGTGATGTAATTTGCTGTGAAACTAGTACGGAATCCAAGCAATCGTATGGTGTTATCAGAGCCTTGGCTAAATTATATGACAGTATACCAGGTTAGCAAGAAAAAACCTATGGGATTTTTTACAATTTACACAATTTTTTACAGACTACGGAGACTTAAATCATTTAAAGGGAGAAGAATTCTTTACAACTTTGAATGCCTTAAGATCCACTTGTCGAGAATTAAGAGTTAAAGCTAGTGGTTCTAGTTCCGTAGATCGTTGTAGTACTACCGCAACCTCATCGTTGTTAACATCGTCTAATAGCCAGCTGGGTGAAGGTCGAAGTAGAAAGTGTAAAATGTCTAAAAAGAAAAAATCCACCGAAATTAAAAATCATAAAAAATATTATGAATCAAAAGAGCCGTCTGATTTGGCACCGAGATTCCTTAATACAGAAAAGCACGAGAAGTCAAACGCGGCTATTCCAACAGATGCGCGCCATTGTTCACTTCCCAAAAGGTTTTGAGTTATAGAAATTTTTTATTAAATATAATTTCATTTATAATTTTAGCTCTAAGAAAAGCTTAGATAAAGAAGTTGAAAGTTTTAAAAAATCTCTGCAGGAGTTGGAAGCTGAGTTTAAACGCCCGCTGGCTTCTGTAAATCGCAATGAATCGCAATTATTTCCACATTGTTCATCAAAGAAATTTGAGACGAATTCTCAGGGAGACAGCAAGACCCCAAATGAAAAGTAAGTGTGATTATTTTCGAATCAACTTTATTGACGGTGTTCAGTCGAATTCAATCAGCTTGAATTCAGTAAGATGGGATAATGGTTCTTTTTCTTGCCGGAGCTGTTTTATATTCAATTGTTATTTCCTTCCTTCCCATTTTCGACAGAAATATTTTAATTCATTATACATTTGGGTCGTACTCAGTAAATAATGGAATTATACCTTGGCTCCTGTCTTTCGATTTTTCACCGTTGGTCTTACCACCTCCGCCCTAATGTGACACATATCTGGCAATACTAGCACCTGGATTATAAACTTACTTACCCCTTGTTGAGGGGTTTCCGCTGCCATAGTATTGATGGCTTGAGTTACCATGCAATGCCACATCGATCATGCACCATAATCTTCTTGCAATATGGGTCTAAACCACAACGTTACTGACCCGAACGGTCCACATCAACAACCAGTCCGGAACCTAACGGTCCATGGGCTACTAGTTCCAGCAATGCACGTTGTCTAGTTGCTGGTCTAACCTCGAAGTTCCTTATCTTACAGTTTCAGGTCACAGAATATCTTCGTGTGTGGTGACACTTGAAGGTAGTAGGTAGGATCAGCAAAAAGACATGCCCTGTGAAGAAATGGGCGTTCATTACAGGCATCAAGCTAGAAAAGTGAATGATTTACTTATCGTGCGATTGTCTATATAGTATTATATGAGAGATGCAGGAGATCAGCTTAAAGTACTCTCCTTTCTCTTGTTAAAAGTCATTAGGAGAAATGGAATTTAATTTAACATTTTCGTTATACAATATGAAATTGGAATCGGTTCTAATACCCCAGTCTACATTCTTTGAGGCCCTGTCATCGAATTTTATATGGTCGACAGTTATATTTTAATTTAAATCAATTTTTATTGAAATTTATTCGTTCTTTTCTTATTCCATTTGCAGAGTACCTGTTCGAAATACATTTACATCAACCTTCCGTGAACGTCTACGTAAATCATTGTCAGTTAATGATCTTCACTCTTTAATCGAACCGCCAGAACTTGCAGAATTAAGAAAGAACAATAAAACGTTGGAGCTATTATCGTTTAAAGGACAACGCAATGCCCTACAGGATCCCCAAAAATTAAGTAGCTATTTTCTAGAGAAACCAAAACCTGAAGCTGCCGGGTAAATGTACTTAATATACATAATTTTCAAAATGTATTTAAATATATGCATGTGTATGTAATATAAGGTAACTTATTTCAGAACACCAAATATTACTGTCGATTCACCCAGTAACGAACAAGCAACCGCTGATGGGTTGCAAGGAAGACCAAAAGCCAAAGAAAAACGTAATCAAACGGAGGAATACAAAATGTCATTGAAATTGTTTAATTTGGATACGAGTAAAAAGGAGAGGGTTCATAAGGTACGTAAATATTAGAACTATTCTTACCAGATCTCAAAAGTACCTTAAGTATTTAGAACAGTTCTATTTCAAGTTTTATCTTGGACTTTAGCTTGATTTAGATTGGACCTGATAGGTGGCCCTTCTTTATCGCTATTTGAAGCATTTTTATAGGCAAAAAACGTACCTAGCGGACTTTAGTAGTGATTATATTATTTATAATACTTTGCATCTTGTGTATTTGGGCATTGCACCTTTGTTAAAAACAAATATTAATTGCAATGGGTCTTTCCACCATTTTATAAATATTTGCTGGATAAATCTTATTTTTTCCAGGACTCTAGCCCAAGAGTTGAAAAACATTTTGAAAATATTTTAATTTGGTTCAGATAAGTTCAATTCAATTCTGCAACGGCAGATTGTTTAGTACGCCCTTCAGCCTAATTATAATTTCTACTCAATATAGTTAAAGTTTGCAGAAAAATACCCTTCCACCGTGCGGTGTTACTAAACCTGATAAGTTCCCTGTTGGCTGACAATGATCATTATGCTAACTTGCACAGACATCTCGATAAGATATTAGAACTATTGCAAAGAGCATTGAAAAATAAATTTTAATTCAAATATCCTTTACAGCATTCAACACCTTCCCCCATTCATCCTGTTGCTCGTCCTAATCTTGCTGCTACTTTAAGAGCGGAAAATGCAAAGCAAAAAATCAAAGAACTTGGAAACAATTGTACCTTTCAAGACACAACACAATTCGATTGGGAAGTACGTAAAACTCCAGCCTGGAAAACATTGTCATTGAAGTAAGTCCATTCAAATGTACATAAACTCACCGACAAACTTATAATGATAACAATCCAATTTTTTATCAGCGAAAGCCACAATGAAATACTAAAGCTTCGCCTGGCTACACGAAAAGCCGAACAAGCCCTTCAGCAACGTGAATATGAACTCAATATGGAATTAATGCGACAAAGAGTTAAATCAGCTCCCCTTCTGTTGGAGGGACCCACATATTGGGGTCCTCATGTTGGCAAGCTATCGCACGTTTGTCAAAAAGACGCACGACGCCACATGTGTCAATCTAATCACCAACGTACTAGACGTAGAAAAAATTCATCGCGTCACAGTTGTAAACATAGAATGATGCTTTTCAGCAATTCTCCGCCTTTAGATGAAGAACATTCCGGAAATACTTCAAATACGTTTAGAGTACAATCGGAATCAAGTAGCGCCGTGGCCCATAAGTTAAAGAATACTCTATGTAAAATTTATGGCACTGGCAGCAATATTGCGAAATCGGAATCGCGTAATTCAAATCATAGTACAAATACTCAACAATCTTTGAAGTGTCAAAGGAAAAATAATTCTAAAAGCGTGTTGAAAAATAAGAAAAAGTCATGTAAAGATGATTCAAATTTTGAGGTTGTCGAGATTAATAGCGGCGATGAGCTGTCTAGCTTGGATAGAGCGTTTTTGTAGTTAAAATGTTTTAAATACCATAAATAATATAAATTATATGTATAAATAAAAAACAATTATGTACCTAGGCTAATATATAATTAAATATTTTAAAGAAATCCGATTTTTAGGAGAGAATTTTTGTATATCCAACATCTGGGTCCATCAGAAATGTAATAATATATACGTGTGTACACATGTAAGAACATTTGATTTACTCAAGTGGCTTTAAAGCTAACAATTTAACAGTATATTATTGGGCAGCTATTTTCGGTCCTATATTGGCAAACAAAGAGCCGAAACTTCTGCAGCATCGTCCTTAAAATGTCTAACAATTTGTTTCCGTTAAAACAGAGTTTTAATGATCCCTCAAAAATGCACCCACAAAAAAGCTTAACATATAAAAAATAGCGGAATAGAAAAATAGACTTTAAAAAAGGTAGTTGCTGTTGCTTTAAAATCTCAATAAATAAATCCTTGGATTAATTAACTTTGTTAAGAACTGTATAAATTGTTAAAAGTTAACTCGTAAGAAACTCATAGTCAAACATTTACATGGGAGATTTTAAGCATAATTCAAGTAATTTATTATAGTATTGAAAATTTTTCAAAAAATAGAATTCAAAATATAGATCTCCATCAAAATCTCACATCTTTGGTCGATCTCGAATCGGGTTTGGCCTCGAAATCGATTTCTATCAAATACCAAAGTATACTATTTTTTAATTTCCATATCATGATGTATTTATAAAATTGTATTTTGCCATTATACTTTGTTTGATAGAGTATCATTTTTGACAAATTCTATCGTCAGTTGAGTGATATTTTTTCTATATGAATGTTGGAGACTAGAACAAAATAATTATTTCAATGTGCATACGTTTACTTACTCGTGTTCTAAATCAAATTACTTGATTCCTTTAGAAAAATACGTTTTTATTTAGCGGTCACTTTAAGAGATTCGAAATCATTGACAGTAATGTATTGAGATTTATCATCATCGGTAAGTGGTGCATTGCCAGGTCTGGAAACTATGACTGTTTGATAACTAGCTAAACGGGCAGCTTCTGCCTCTATAAATACAAAAACCAAAATACACCTAGATAGAAAACTAGCTAAATCCACCATTTCGTTTACCTTTAACAATATCAGTTAAAAATAAAATGTCTACGGGATTTATTGCCAGAGCTTTGGCAATATTTATATAAGATTGCTTTTCCTGTTTATGGCCACTAGTGGTATCGAAATATCCTATTATATAAGGCAATAGATTTCCAAAATCTGTTTGGCCAAATAGAAGTTGTTGGGCCTTAATGCTGCCACTGGAATATATAGCCACACCAATGCCAGCATCATGCCAACGTTTAAATGTAGCTGGCACATCTGGGTAAACACTGAAAAAGGCATACTTTATGAGTTATCATTAATAATATGCTTCCTACTTACTGTCCCTTAATATTACCACTTTTATATCCCTCTGCCCAAACATATCCTTGTAGAGTTTTCAGTGGGCCCAATTTTAGATCTTTGTCTATTAAGTAATTAACAAACTGACTTATTACTTTAATATCCATGTCCTTAGTACTGCAAGAGTTATTTTGTTTAATAAAATTCTCATATTGTGTTAAATTCATTAGGTCCTTTATAACAGTTTGGGTTTCTGGTGTTTGGCATGTTGCTTGTAGATACTTTTGTGTATGTTCTTTAGCGTATGGAAATAAAGTATTCTATTTTGAAAGGAAATTAACAAATATTTCAATTTTATGTAACTTTTTTAACTTAGATACCTTAACAAAACTAATTGATGTGGTTGTTCCCTCGATATCGGTGAGTATGATTTTAACCGAGAATTCACCCATTTTGCTTTCTGTTCTTGTTCCTAAATGTAATATTTGAATTACCAAAACATTAAAAACTGATAAGAAATTTAACAGGCCGTTTCTGCACTTTAACTGAATGTAATAACGTCGTAGCAGCTGTTAATTTAAAACAGTGGGTTTGGTTAGTTCGTCACTTATTATTAAAAAACGTTGTAATCTTTTAATATTATGAATATAAAAAAATTGTACAATGTTCTATATGTACTGAATAATTAAATACTATATATGTAGTTAAGCTAAATAATAATTGTTGTGTGAGTGCTATAAATAAATTAAAAACAAATCAAGTGCATAATAGAACACCATACTTTGTGATATTTTTTGGTGGATTGGCAAAGTATGAATAACTTAATAATCTCCAACCCAGGCACCCGAAAAAGAACCCATTGGTATGTACCTATATATTTAAGTCAAACTTGAACAAAAAGATTGGATTTCTAATTTGGTCTAAAGAATTTCAAGCAGAAGAGGTTTAAGTTCTTCTGAAAAGCTTAGAGTAAAATTTTCTTGATGAGTTAGCTATAGCTGGATAGAAATTAGCTTGTACATCCTCATTTAATAAATTGAATTTTTACAATAAAATAAGTTGGGATAAAATAAGCTGAAGGAAATTTATTGAGACATAAAATTTTTATTAAGCACTATTATTTATTTGGGTTAAATAATTTTTCACATATTGCCCCGATTGTTCAGAAATATTAAACACAACAGAATTTCTATATCCAAAGTTTGAAAACCAAAAACTAGGAATATATGATTATGTTTTTCCAAAGGAAATTGTCAATTTTTAATTTATCATTCACTATTAATGGATGACCCAGAGTTGCATTTGTAATCATACAAGCAACACACTGTTGTACGGATTAATTTCGACAAGTTTTAAGGCAAAACAAGTCGTTTATAGTGTTTTGTTCATATGAAAGAAGCATGGGAAAACAATTAGCAGTTATGTCTTAGATAACACCTTCCACCTAGTGGAAACGCACTGTATACCTTTAATTAAATTGATACCTTTTCTTGATTTTGCTAAACGTTTTTTTTTAGTTAACAACACTAAAGTGCACTCTCTTCACTAAAACGATACTCTTTTAAAACGTCAAGTATTAAATTGACAATTACGACGTACATATAAACCGTCAAGTTTGCTCTAAAATAAAAAATAAGGGAAAGTTTAACATACAATTTACTAAACAAATTTACAATTAATGTGAAAAATTATAGAAAAAATAATAATTTAGATTTCAGCCCGATTACTAAATAATAAAAGAATTGTGAGAATTATTATTATTATTTGTGTCAATTAAAATAAAACCAAGTTTCTAATGGATTCACGTAGGGAACCGACTGCAAAAATAAAAAGTTAAAATAAATATACATTAATATAATAAACTACAAATACAATAATAACAAAAGACTAGGCCGTAAAGCAATAATCATTAACTAAAGGTAATATTCACAACAAAACAAAGTAATTGTTTACAAAAAAGTTCTGAAATTGGTATTAGGAACAATGTCAAAAACCAATTAAGAAAAATTACTTAAACGCTTTATTGTATTTTTATTACTATTTAATTTTACTTCACAAAGAAAGCATCGGCTTAATTATTGGTTGCTATTTGCATAAATTATTGTACACTATTACAAAAGCCAACTTTTACATATCTTTTTCCTAATTGACCGCCAGCCCCCAGTCAAGGTTAATCTGACAAGCAGATAAGAAAAGAACGACAACAACAAGTATTCGTATTTGAAAAAAAACTAGGGCGGGTGGAAGAACTTGAAGCCATACCACATACACTAAATATATATTCTTTTCACAATTGACAACGTAATTTTCTATACTTATTGTATGTAATGTGAACCACCACCAGCGAAAAGAACTAACCCAATTCCGAGAAAGGGCAGCACAAGGACATTACCCTAAACTCTCGTCTAGCGTGTTACAAAGGAATCCAATCAATAATCAACATATTACTTTGAAAAAGCACGATTCATGGCAAGTGATTTTAGTCGTAATTATAGCTTTCAATAGACCCTACAAATATAACATGGATTCACAACAAGTGTTTTTGGTACCTAAAGTACCAGAACTGCCGCCTGCATCTAGCAAAGTCTTACACCAACAGCAAAGTACAACTACACAAATGGTGCAACAACAACAGCCTCAGTGTAGTGTTTGTGGTACAACGCAAAAACTTTTGCGTTGTGCTAAATGTAAAGCAATTTATTATTGCTCAACAGATCATCAACATCTTGATTGGCCTACGCACAAACAAGAATGTCGTGCGTTGGCCAAACAAAGGCAAATAAATAATCGTTTGCAACAGTTAACAAATGGCTGTGGGGCTATAAATATAAATGCTCACTCAAATTCCAGTAACAGTGCAATAGTTGAAACTCCTAATTGGTCATCAAGCTACGCGTCTCCTGGCTATGATAACGTACATCATACAATTTCAAAATGCAATACTTTTGTGTTGGGTACCCATGAAAACGAAATTCTTAATAGCAAAGCAGAAACTGTGACGCAAAATTCAAATGGATCCGAATATATGGGTCGTTTTGATGCTAATTCCACTACTACGGATCAAATGCATAATATAATGGGTCAGAAATGTTTAGATCCTGCTTATGTACTCGAGGATAGCAGTCAATCGTATAACGAAAATTTTTATTCATATTACCAATCAATTCCAACACAGTCGTATGAAGACCCATTAAATCAACTATCCCAAAATCAGACACTGCAAACTCAGCACAATGATGGTGATGTGATTCAACAACAGACTAGTTCTAAGACACTATCACCTCAGCAACAAACAACTCTTCAATATCCTGTTCCCCAATTAAGTAATCACATAATCAATCAACATGAGAAGAATTCCAGTTATCAAATTGGTGCTGCTGTTGTCGATGATAATCTATTCGAAAATGCCAAGTAAGTAATAGTTTGCTAATTAATATCTAACATGCTTTGTTTAAATTAAATAAGAAACTGACTCTTCTGAGCATTAATAGATTTCTTGATTGTGTTTAATTCAAAAGACTCACGAATAATTGTGCCATGAAATCAGTTTTAATATTTGCTCGTAATAAAAAGTAACAAGACCTTCGCAAAGTATGTTTTAATGTAAAAATTGAAATAATAACTTACAATTGCGAAAACATTGCCATTTGACTGTGATTTAATTTTAGGTTAAGTACTGCATTAAAGAAATTTAATTTTAAGTATGTCTAAATTTTTAAGCTCCAGATCCTCCAATAAAATTTCCTTTATTATAAAGTATAATAAATATTAATTTTATTTTATTCAATATTTCGCTACGCCTTTGTGTAGCATCGTCAGGAAATAAAGGTCAAAAAACTAGAATAAAGTTTATAAAGAAATATAATTTTATAAAAATTTTTAATTAATAGAAATTGTACAGTAAAACAATATTAAAGGTATTCATTGCATTAATCATATTTTGTACACAGTTTGACATTCAATAGAATATGCTTTGTGCTTATATGAGTGTTGAAAAATTAAATAAAACCTTCTAGTATGGAATGTTACGTATTTATATTTTAAATCTCAGTGAAAACAAAAGGGAGTTACATACATATTATTTGGTGGTTACATTTATTTATTTTTTTTTTTCATCAAACATTTGCCTTCAAAACAGTGATGTGAACCTAAAATCTGTTAGCATCTTAACAGTGACAGTAATTGTTACCTTTTTATCAGGAAGCAGGAACCAGATCCATAATAAAATCGATGTATAAAAATTGCTCCAAGGGATAATGAATTAAGGAATATTACTCGTAGCATAAAATATATAGTGAACTAAAGTAAATAAGAATTAAAAACAGCCGTCTTGGCGGCACTGTTAATCGTGAATTTATTTCCATTTGCCATTATAAAGAAATGGCAATGGGCTGGCACAATCCACTACATAGAAAGGGTGGTCGAGTACATATGGAACCATAGATAATAAGGGGATATTAGAAATAAATTTCAGAATCTGAAAATAAACAGAATTAAAAAAGGAAATTTTGAAAATTTCATTATGGAAATTGGTGATGGGATGGCCCACCACACTATATAGAAGTGGTGGTACAGGAAGTACTTAATGGAACGATAAGGATGACATATCTGAAATAATTTCAGGATCTGAATAAAAAAAATTAGTAATTTTTAAAAATTTATTGAAAAGGACTTTTTATCTCTTAGAATATTTATTTAAAAATGGTGCAAACATTTACTCTATTACGTCTTCTAAATTATATGTATATTAATATGTATATCTGTGGACTTTTGACAAAAGATCTTAAGACGGCATAGGAACATTTGCAAGATTTATTAATATAAGAGCAATATTTCTATGATACCAGAAATATTATTTGCGAGAAATAGCCATATTTCAAGTTTTTAACTAATATACATATGACAAAAAAAGAACTAATGAAACTTTTGACAAAAGATCTGCTATTTTCGCAGTATCACTTAACGTTTTGTTTTTAATTGTTTGGTTTTTACAAACAAAAACATTTCCAAATACTTATACCATACTTTTAAAGTGTTTACGTTTGACAAAATATCATAAGTATACAAAATATGTTATATTGAATTTTTTGAAGGTATACGAAATGAATTTTATTCAGCATTTTAACTGTATTTTTGCTCCCCTGAAAAATTTGAAAATTAGAATTCATGATTCATAAATTACTATAGAATGTGAGGGCTCTTATTAAAAGCATATAACATACATACCGACGTTTTATATTTTATTTTGTCATTTAATTTATTTTATTAACCGATAACAGTGTACGTGAGCGTGGTGGGCGACTGCTTAATATTTTTTCATTAAGAATAATTTTATTATTAAAATAATTCTCTGTTTTCTTCTGTGAATAACTGTTTGAATGACTTCCATAGTTGTAATATTAGTGAAATAAAAATGACAATAGAGATTCATTTTAAACGAATGTTTTTTTTTCATTATACCAAGGCGTATCTAACTAGGTGACATTGCTACGACAACAACTACAACAACAACAACAGCAGGTAGTTTTGTTTGTGTAAAACCCAATATAGCTGTCAAAAACATTTGTAAAAAGAAAAAATTAAAAGAAAACAAATTGAATAAATTTTGCTTGGTACAAATTTATTTATAAATTTTGTACAAATTAGAACACAAATTGAAGCTATAAACACATTCGAGACAGCACTTCACGCAACAGCACTAAAACCCGAGCTGTCAACAGCCTGAGCACTATTTCAGTAAGCGAATAATTATTTTGAAAGCAGCAGCAGCAATAAACATATGGTTATGTTTTCTTAATATTTGTTTACAAAATTCTAAAGTATTTGTTGAGTAAAAAAGATGTATCATGAAAATATTATTAATTGTATGGAAGGCCTCACTAAAATAGTTCAAATTACCGCGTCAGTATATGAGGCAAAGAAAAAACTAATATATTTAATATATTTAAATAGTAAATAAAAAAATAAAATACGACAATCCAAATCCAAATATAAATTTACAAATCCAAAGTTAAAATGAAAACAAGAAATATAAACAGCTGACTGTTGTGTTTTAGTGGTGTCACTTTACATTTTTTAGCGCTTTTTAAACAAGCTTTTTCTACGGTACGTCATAGAAAAATAAAAACCAATCACTAGAATATTTTAGAATGGAGGAAATTTCTAAAATGACTAAGCCTCTTTTCGTAAATAAAAATTCCGGAAGTTTTTAGGGAACGCGGAATTTTTCGGGAGCTCGGGATTTTAAGAAAGTTTAAAAATTCGTTAAGAAGATTAATTTAAAAAAGAATTATAAAAACATATTACTTTGGGATGCGGAAATAAATGTCCCGGAATTCGGGATTGGCATTTCTAGTGTAGACCGAAAATTGTTTTTAAAAATTGCTGCAATTTAGTTATAAGTGTTGATTATTTTTGCCTTATCAAAATAGACTAGTGTTCGCCTAGTGGTTGAAATTCAACCTTTACTGCAATAATACAAAACCACTCAGATAAAACGTATATTTTTCTTCGTTCTAATAAAATATTATATCGTACTTTATCCGTTCTTTAATAGTTATATCTATTAATGAGAGCCTTCCAAATAAATAATAGTTATTTGTTATAATTATTTAGCAAATTTAGAGAGAAACAGAGATTATGGCTTTATGATTGGCTAATTTCTTAACTGATTTTATCTATCTCAGACACGAAAATGTAGAGCAATAAATACATTCTGCACTGCTCCTATCGACAATCTCTCAAATAAAAAAACATCAACCTAATACGTTGAGTTTAAGACAGATAAATAGTTCTTAACTTATTTCACTTGCCTATTTATATATAAGTAGATTGTTGGATGAAAAGAGTAAAATTGAAAACACAAATAAACAACATTAAATCGAATAGTTTATTGGTACCTTAAAAAATTGAGTGTGAAAAATATGTTTGCTAAAGGTCGTACGGGTGCCTGCTCTCGATGTTTTTTTACTCTGTTACACCCCACAAATAAACATCTTTCACAAAATATTTTCTGCACTTTATCTAAAACTAGCTAACAAACAAAAAGCACTTTTAACAAGCCTCTCCTTGTTGTATTGGCATTACTTATCCCTTTGTGCTGCCGACAAAAATAGAAATAAATCTAATCTTGACAGCAGCAGCACTAAAACACAAAGCACAGAATATAAAGTAGTCTATGACACAAAGTAACACTAAAACCCGAGCTGTCGAGCAGCATGCTGTTGTCAATATAATCATTCTCATTAGAATGCATGTGTTTTAATTTTGACATATTGCTGCGGCACAAAGTCACAAAGTAACCAGAGGTGAAAGCTTTGACGCAAGAAAATTGCTAGAATCAGCTTTTTTGCCGCGGGCAGTCCCTCAAGAAAGAGACAAATATAACATTTTAAAATAGTGCGAAAAATAATCAAAACAGAAGCAAAAAACTAGAAAAATAATTTGTGATTGTGATAATTTCGTATATTTTAGTTTGTAATTTATTCTGTGCTTTATATTATATAAATATAAATGTGATATAAATCACATATCACATTTAATAAATATCAAAAATTAAGAGATTTTGATGTAGTGCTAAATAATACAGAAATTAATAAAAGTGGTAAAAAAAGATGGTGTTTGTATATGCAGCAACGCAAAGGCATCAATGGATCACCACAAGGAACAAATAATCAGCAAAAAGCAAAAGGATATTGCTAAGCAACCTAATCTATATTCGCAATACCTATTTTTAAGGTATTAAATTATTTTAAATTAAATAAACTTTGGTCAACAAGCGATCATAAGCTGCATTGCAATATCCCTGTCTTCATGACCAACCCAAATAAAGAAATGGCTTGGAATAATAATAAATAAATAAATGTTGATGGATTTACTCCCTTTCATTTATCCATACTTAACGATAACAATTATGATATTGTTACAAAACTATTAAAATATGATGCAGCCGCAGTAACAACTCCAAGTAGTATGGCCGTACAACAACAAAATCTGAAATTGGTAAATTTAATGTTGGAATATGGCCAGTTGATAGCATGGGCATTATATGCAACTAATAGGGCTGGCTATACGCCTTTATATTTGACGAAACAATTTGTAACAAATGATGAACAGGTAAAACAAATCTTAAACGTACTGATTACATTCAATAACAAATCTAAATCTAATAGAACGCAAAATATGGACGCAAACTCTTGTGGCGACAATGAAGATAAAGTACATAAAATTGTTATAAAAGGAGAAAATTCAGGTTCATCTACCGAAGAGGATGAGTAGCGATGTTGAGTATGTTTCTAAACTGTGTCTAAAATTAAATGGAAAATAATTTTTTTTTTACATACACATAAACATGTTGAAATAATAACTTTTCTTTTATATGTTTAAACAAGCAGCTTAAATCATAAGCGATATTAGTAGATAAAAAAGGCAAAACTTTTATACGAAACCTATTTTGTGTTTACCTTTGTTAAAGTTATTTAAATGTTTAAATTTGTAATAAATTCATTCATAACATCTGTTGAAATATAAATTCTATTTTTCAACCTCTTAATTATGTACAGTACCTAATATCAAGCAGTAAATAATAAACATCTATGTATATTTAAACATTTTAAAGCTTTTACTTTATTGTTATTTTTTGAAACTTAAATTACAATTACGAATTAAATTACAATGAGGGAATTACTTTGGGATTTCCTCATTGTTGCTGAAAAATTATACTCCGCGTCTTTTGTTTAAAGTTATTTCCTGTAATTTAAGCAAAAATTAAAAATTATGGATTATTAATAATTGATTAATACTAACCTTTGTAAATCGATTTCGTACGGGAGTAGCTCATGCTTTGGCGGTAATAATCCATGTTATGTTAGATTTTTTTCGACCTTTTCTGGTTTAGATCCATCATGTTTTGTTAATAACAGCACCACCTCATGTAGGGTGTGGCTCTTCGCCACGCATGATGGTCTTGGGCAAGGAGAAGCTTTTATCGCGCTACACTTGCCCCTGGATTATCGCAGACAATATAAATATATTTAATTTTGTCTCACAATTTATAATCCTAAGTGCCAAAACTTTAAGGTCGCAACTATGACCTGTCGATTAAAATAAAAATGATTTCATAAATAATAATAAAAATAAATTATGTATTTCATACAATAAAAAGTATGTATTTTATACATTAAAAAATATGTATTTTATACATTAAAAAAAAAGTATTTTATACAATAAAAAGCACCATTAATAAAGCCATAAACCGGCAAAAAACTAACAATTCAATATAAAGATAAATATTTACAAATTACGTTTAAAGAACAAACAAAACCATGACTTCAATAGTGAACAAAGTTAATTCTAATCCGAATAAATAAATGTAACATGTCCTCATGTTTTAAATTATTGCAGCACAGAAATGGTTTAACTTTAACTAATTCATTAAAAATAATTTGGTGAAGGCCGATTACATGACAATACATATCAAATAATGTATGGATTTTGTCCTCTAGTTGGCGAAGGTAATCAACAAATTCTTGCGGGGGTTCCACTAGGCTACATTTCTTAAATTGCTTTTCAAATGTGAAAAGAAATTCCGATGAAATATATATTTTATTTCTACGACATACTCAGTAGGGAGCCCAACAAGCCGCCATTAACAACAAGTTCAACAAATAAATCCGTAGCAGCTAATGAAACAAATGTAAATGAATATAAGTTTAAATGAGAGAAAAATCTATTGAAGAAGTTTGTCTATTTATAAATACACCTTAAAAATAATAAAAAGTGCAAAACACATAAGTTTATCTTAACCAAGATGTTATAAAATTAATTACATTAAAATTAAGCAAGCCTACAAGTCCTGAAACCCGATTTACATTTGCAGGTCTGTAGGTAATGCTTCCGTAAAGCCACGTATGGAGCGAAATTATAATCAGTACGGAAAAATGTTTAACACTTGAAAAGACTTACCTCTCTGGATCCCTTGGGAAGATGTGAAGTTGTTCGCCTGGAGGACATCCTTTAATACATCTTTTCCTGAAAATATAAAAGAAATTTTTGAACAAATTTGTTTTCTGTTATCTATGTAAATCCATACTTACTCATTTTTAGATGAATACATTTTGGCTCTGCAAAAATGAAAAAACTATTAGTCAATATACAAAGGAAATAAGTGTGTGTTTTTATATAATAGAAATGTACTTATCTTTTAAAATTTACATCATAAGTTATCCTCTAAATTGTGTCCTTGCTTCTTCCTGTAAATAAAAGAAAGTAAATTAATTTAAATTTAAATAAATATAAATTTTCAACCCTTATTTTTACCTTTTTCATTAATGCGCCAGAAAAATTATTCAAAATAAAGAAGAAAATATAACAAAAGGGAATATAGGAGCGGTCATTCATTTAAGAAAGAGACAGATAGAGAAAGAGACCACTATACTAGTGACGCCTCTGTGACAAAGTAGTAATAGTTACCCTGTGGCTGCGGGCTGTCTGCTGTCTCGAATGTGTTTATAGCTTGATTATTTATTTTTTGTTTTTACTTCACTCTTTAATTTATTTATACACAAACTATAAAAACACTAAGGCACTTGAATCAATGAGACTTGAATGTAAATAAATTTTTGGATTATTCGTAAACAAAACAAAATAGTTTGACATTAAAATTAGGTAAACAAAGGAAAACTAAAATTTAAGCAAAAAATTGCAGTAGTAATTCCACCTGGTTAAATACGCCTTGCATTATACTTAATGAATAATGTATGTATTTTCATTGCGATTAGATTGTTCATTTTTCGGAGTCTTTAAAAAACTGATTAGTGCACCGCAATAGATTTTATAAAATGAAAACGAGAAGACTAACATAGAAGAGGCAAAAGGTAAATCTTTGATATAATTTGCTAATATCGTTACACTTTTTAATGTGAATTTTTCTAAGATCAATTAATTCAATTTTCTATAAACTTGAAAAAAGGCATTAAGTCCGATTTTTATTAAAGCACGTAAGTTTATTTTGTTAGGTCTCCAGCATCAATCACGCATACAGCGTTATTCTCAGGAAATCTATGTTACATACATATGTATGTAAGTAATTTTTTTTATTTTTTGCTTCAGTCAATATTTGTTTATATCTAAATTTCTGATGACTTTTATTCTACGTAATTGAAGAGGAAATTCAATGGTGAAATAATTTAATAGATTTTTTATCATTCCATAAAACTATCTACGCATATTATTCATTGGGTTCATCTGGTCTTTATAGGTCTTGTTAGTAAAAGGTACTTTATCTAACGTGTGATAACCTCACATGCATAAGCTTTATATTAAAAGTTAAAGGTAAGAAGATCTTCCTGATAAAATAAAGTGCCTAATGGCTACTTATCTTCTAAACAAATTTTCAAACCGTGATTTATTTTTTGTTTATTCAGAATCAGATGAATTTATTTCAGATATCCCATCGTTATGGTTTGATTAAGTACTCCGTGTACCGCCTTTTCTATGTAGCGGTTTAGACCAGCCATCCCATCACCATTTCTCCATAATTGAGACTTCTCATGAAGTTTTAACAAATTACTCTTTAATTCAGATTCGAAAATTACTTCAGATATCACACTATTATGGTTCCATTAAATTCTTCCTGGACCTCAATTCCTATATAGTGAGCTTGTTTCGTCCATCACCATTTTTCCGTAATGATCACTCTCAAGAAAGTTCCCAGAATGTATCTTTTTAATTTTAGTTTTATTCAAATTCCATTTCCCAATCACCATTTCCATATAGTGGGTTGGGCCAGTTCATGTTTAACATTGTCGTCCAAAGAGCTGTTTTTAAATGAGATTTACTTTTGTTCCCTAAATATTTTAGATTTTATACTGTTATGCCAATTAATCATCCCATTTTTTTACATATCGATTTTTTATAGATCGGGTTCCTGTATCCAGTTGTATGCTTTTGAAAATAGGGTAAAAATTACTCTCACTGTTAGCAACAGTTGCTAACAGTTCTCTGTTGAGTGCAAACTCAGATATGTTAATGCTATGTATCTCTGCAAGTCAAATTCTAATCTATCTTCCACATGTATTTTTTTAATATCAGAACATATTTTGAACAAATTCTGTTTAGCAATATTTTCTTTTAAAATAAAAAATTGTTAAGATTATATGCATTCCCCAGAAAATGTATTGTTTTATTGACTATTGTACTTGATATCTATCGCTACAGATTTTTTTTTTTCATTATTGTTATAATTATTTCGAAAAGAGTAATATTTTGTTATTCTTATTATTATTATGTACATATGGTATGTACATACATACATGGATTGTTCAAAAGAAAAGTTGAATTTTGATTTTTCGCGGGCTGTGTACATTCGATTATCGAAATTTTTTTGTTATGTTGGTCGACATGTGGTAGTAATATGTTGGCATTATCTATCGGCCAATTTGGATTAGTAGTTTGTTGTTGACAACTGAAAAGATTAGTTACGTTTGTGTGTGTTCTTTGATTTTTGACTTAAAAAAAATGGATAAAAGAACATGATTTTTTGGCCAAAACCAACACCTTATTCACCAGATTTGGCTCCCTGCGATTTTTTTAATATTCCCAAAATGGGGAGACCAATGAAAGGAAAGCGTTTTGCGACAATTGATGAGATAATGTCAGAATCAAAGAACGAGCTGATGGTGATACCGAAAAGCGCATTTCAGAAGTACTTCGAGGATTGGAAGAAACGCTGGCATAAGTGCAGTATATGTGAGGGGAATTACTTTGAAGGGAACAAAATGGACATTGATGAATAAAATAAATACTTAAAAAAAATTCAAACTTCACCTTTTCTTTTGAACAAACCACGTACATATGTATAAGGAATTTTAATGGTTTCACATAGCAAAAAATAATAAAGAAGAAAAGATATGAAATCAAGTGATAATAATCAATGACGTGCAATTCTTGTGATGCTATAACATTTAATTATAGAAACATTTTTAGATAGTCGTACCTTGGAATTTTGACGTATACTGTGTGATAAATAATAAATAAAAATAAGAGAAAAAGTTTGCAGTAGTTTGTTTATCAAATTTATAGTTTTGCTTATTCTAAAAATATGTAGGTAATGACCATTAAAAACGATAGGAATTTATGTTGCTTATAGTGGCTGATGAGCAAAAGAGAAAACGAACGCGGCACGACTGTTGGCGGCGCTGGCATGATTGTGTTTGCTCGCCGTCTTTAGCTCGCCGTCTTAGATGTGGTTCTTACCAAACAGTCGGCTCTATCTGCACTACATGCTTTACGTTTTGAATTTTCACAAAACATAAATAGTAACAAAAAATTAAATAAATTTATAAATGACTAATGAATTAACCCAAGAATAAAATGTAAATGTTTACTTTGTATCACACAATCTTGCTCTAACAAGATTGGTTCAAGAACAATTTTATATTTAATAGTTCCAATCCCTTAAAAAGTTATCCTATCACGCAGTTTTATTCAAGAGTCGCCGGCGTTTTCCTAACAATTTCCTTAGAGCGCATCATATGAAATTCACCTCATTTTGCCAAAATCATCTACGGATCTAATATACATATGATCGGAATTCAATTTTCCAGATTTAGTAAACAAAATCTCACAAAATTAATTCTGGGAATCTACCTCTTCTTTTGGCCACTTTGGTAAAAAAAACTCTCACAGATAGTATTGATATTTTTTCTAATATTTTAGAAGCTGTTAAAGTTAACAATGTCTTTTATTGTCAAAATATTCAGTAAGGTTTGCAATTTCATCATGCATCGTTTTAAGCCTGCAGAACGTGTTGAAATTATTACAAAAAAAAAAAAAAATCGAATTTCCGGCTCGTAGTGTTCTCAATTCTTTTTTAATTATTTTAAAGGGATTTCGTTGTAATTTGATATGTCATTTTACTCTGTATGTATGTGTATGACACCAAACACCCGAATGGTAAGGCATGTGTTGGTACTGCCATTCTTGGGCGTAACAACGTAAGTCACTTTGTAATGCCAGAATTCAAAGGAGATTTTCTACAGGCAGATTACAGATCTTAACGTAACAATATCATCCGTATATTCTCCTCCTAGACATAAAATGAAACAAAATAAGTTTACCGGATTCTTTTCTACATTGGGGCAGAAGTTTATTGCAGCTGACGATTATAATGCCAAGCATACGTATTGTGGCTCTAGACTTATAAGACCTAGAGAAAGCCAACTGTATAATGCAATTGTTGGAAACAAACTAGACGTCATATCTGGTGGAAAGCCAACATATTGATTTATCTGTGACAAAAAATAGCATCTGACCATTCACGACACTTTTAACCGTGAACAACAATTGTGTTAATCTAGAAAGGCATTATCCAAACAAAAACACAAACTGGTTGAAATTTTAAATGTATGTGAGCTCCGGCATCTCAGAACATTCCTCTGAGAAATTCAGCAGATATTCATTCAACCGAAGATCACTTCACAGATGACGTGGATACTGCAGCCACACTCGCAACTCCAATTAAGAGAACCATTATCAGTGTGCACATATAAACCTTCGGTTGACATACAAACTCTTGCTCTAGAAAAAAGAAGACTGAGTAGGCAAAGGCAAATTGGACATACTTCAGTTTTAAAGGCATAACTCAAATTGTGTCAAACTATGTTACATAGTAAACTGAGGCAAAGGCAAGAGATCAAACTAGCGAACCATTTAAATAATTTGGATCCAACGAAGAACACAGATTATAGCTTATGGTAAGCTGTGAGGCATATGAAATGTCCTGTTGCCTACGAATCTCCATTGAGCCTTGAAAACTCGAGTGAAGACGCCTTCGCTACTTCCTACTTTCGCTCTTCGAATTATACTGTTCATATTTAACGCCATGCTACGAATTGGTTTCTTCCCTTTCTCTTGGAAAATATCTGAAATTGTTATGATCCCAAAACCAGGAATAGATGATAGTCAAATTACGTCATATAGGCGAATCAGCTTACTTCCAACTTTATCCAAACTAAGAAAATGTTCCTACTGAGTATGACTCCTTACCTTAACTAGCAGCACATTATCCCGGATCATCGGTTTGGACTTCGTTACACTTATTAGATCGGCCTTTGAGAACAAACAAAATTTTTCGGCTTTATTCATAGATATTTCCCAAGCGTTTGATAAAGTTTGGCACGACGGGCTACTCATTAAAAATGTCGCGACTGCTTCCTAAAAATACTCACAAACTTCTTTAAAGCTACCTGACAGATCGAAAATTTAAAGTAAGATCAAAGGTGTAGAATTTTGGAACGAATTTCCGTCATCCCTTGTCAAGTTTGGTTTGGAGACAAACCGGTTTCGGCTATGTGCCATCTTCAGTGTCAAAATTCTACATTCTACATTCTGTCGGAATATCAAATCAAGAATTAAGATCAAAGAATCAATTTTCCTCTATTCGAAGGGTGTCGGCGAGTAGGTCCGCTTCTGTATGTAATTTACACAGCATATATGCCAATTATGTTTGGAGTTTTTTTTTTGAATGGGACAGAATTCTCTCAGTTTTTTTCTCCATTTGAATTGTTAATTAATACAAATTATTTACGAGGGAAGTTCAAAAATTCATGCACTTATTGATGTGCCGTCGTATATTAGAAATATACTTTTAACTATCATATAATATCCAATATCCGTTTACTATCAGGTTTTTTTAATATTTCGGCAAGCCAAACATGCACGAAATATTGTAGATATTTTACAAAAGTACAGTGAAATATTTCAAGTTATTGTCAGCACTGTACATCGTTTAAGCAGTGTTTGGGACCACTTAATATATCCGTTAAGTGTTTTAATACAATGCAGCTGTGCCTAGATTTATTGTACTATTGGTTCAGCAAGTGTACAATTAGTTTATGTGGACTCAGGGTAGACTAAACAGATAAACTCATAGATGTCAAATTCAATATAAAAAATGTTTCGCCATTTCCTCCACTGTTTGTTTTTTTTGTTTATTAATTTGCCTTTGTATAAATTAATCCCAGTTAAAGGTTAATATTTTTTCAGCAAACTCAAGCTGTTCGGCTTTGAATTCGGTTGTTGACCCATGGTAATGTTTAAGTTTTTCATTGAGTATTTTGGTACTAAAGCATGCACACGTACAACGAGTTGTGTGGAGCATCAATATAAAATAAACATTTGAAATGTTTTAATAGTATGTATTTTTTCTACTCGTTCAAACGAGTAAAATCATGTAAATACTTTTATTTTTGCAGTCGCTTCCGTACTACAGCCACTCAAACATTTGGCAATAAATCTTAAAGATGGCTACGTGCTTTGTTGCGCGTTAGAACTGTTAAGTTTAGACCTTTAGCTGAATAACCCGATAGCATAACAAAAACGACAGTATAGTCAGTCGTGTGTGAAATTGTGGGATGTGAATGGAGAAACGTAAAATTAAACAAAAAAAAAAAAAAAAGAGAAAATCAGTTTCATTGCCAGTGTTACCAATTCCGCACTTTCCGTGCTAGTTCGAGTAATTCCATCCTTCAAATCTGTGCTTAATTGGGCTTTTACAAAACGAAATAAATGGAATTTTCCGACCGTTTCCATTGATTCCCAACAGAATAATGCTTCTATACATAACGCCAGAGCTGTAAAAGAGCTTTATTATATTGCTATAAACATAATTGGCTTAGCCGGAAGGTATAAGAAGGAGGAAGGCTATTCAAGCAGGCATATATTCAAATCATTAAAGAATACTGGGAAGAAATATCATTGGACTATTCAAAGTCACTTTATGACTCCTATATTTGAAGTTATTGTAAGCTGTGGAAGACGCAACCGCTATATTAACATGTTTAAAATATTATAAATAAATAAAATATATTAAAAATATTTTTCTTAAATAACGAAAAAATAAGTTTTAGGTTTAGTTTAGGTTTAAGTTTAAAGTAGTTTAATGGACAAGAAAATTAAACTTTATTTTCTTAATTTTCTGAAAAAGTTTTGCTAAAAATTTTTTATATTGTATTTTATTGTTCTGTTAAAGGTTTGCAAATGCCAAATTCGTTCAAGTTTGTGGCGCTTTTTGGCAGAATAATATTGGCAACCCTAGTGATCTTGTATTAAGTTTTAAGTGACAAATTAAAATGTAAAAAAATTGTTGTTTTAATTCCATGTTTTAACAAAAAAGCACCATTGAAAATAGTATACGTTATTCGACTTAGTTGAAGAGCTTTCAGAAGTAGTTAAGAATAACGTTTCTTATTTATAATAATTATTAAATATGTCAATAATCGTCTTAAAGACTTAAAAATTATTCAAAACATTTAGCGGATAGGAATTCGAAAACGCATTAATGGTTAGTTAACTGTTGATATTTTGATTTTTCTGTTTTTTTTTAATGGGAGAGTGTGAATAAACATGTTCATTTCTATATATTTTGCATATAGTAGTATAAATTATGTGGCATGTTTTACACAGAATTTTATTTAAGGATTGAATAAATGCGCAACACTGTTTTAAAAGCTGGCTTAACTACATATCATCTAGAGAATTATTGTAATGGTTGATTGCTGATGAATATTTTGATCTATTCTGAACGTAAAAAATGTACCACTTTGTAGAAATGTGGTTAATATTTAGAAAGTTGGCATAAAGCTTGATTAAAATTAAACATCAATTTTGAGTCGAAAACTTAAAAAGAAGACTGGATTTAGTCTTGAAAAGTCTAAAGTGGCAACTCCGATCTCAAATCAGGATTGTACCAAAATTGGTACAATTGTACCACAACTCCCAACAGTTTTGTGTTCATTTGCACGTTCGAACTCATACCATTTGGTATTCATTTTCATTATGTTGGTCGATTCGTAATAATCTCCAAATAAAAAATAAACGAACACAAAATTCCATTCATTCATTCAGTAAAAATCAGTCGTTGACAACGGGCGCGAATTTCGGCGAATAAAAACGATAACTTAAAAGCAAAATAGCAATAGACTGATTAAATATTTTATAAATGAATAACTAAATACGGATGTGATCGTAACAAAAGAAAAACATACGAGATCATATCACACATATGAATGTGGCTTTAAAATTCCGAAAATTCCCTCATGTGTAACATATAACGAGCTAAAGACGTGAAGTATTTTATACCTAAATTGTGCGCGACACTAGTTGAATCTACATGCATAGTTTTTTACCCATATGTACATATATACATATGTATACACACATACATATTTACATGCGTTCAAATAAAAGTTTTTACAACTCGCATTTAAAGTTTTTAGTTGAGCGCTAGAATTGTTATTGTGAAAAATGTGGGCCTTAATAAGCGGTGAAATCCCATTATGATCGTAACGGTTCTATAAAAAGATTGCAAAACGCTTGTAATTGAGTTATAATTATCGGCATCAAAAACCGCCTTGAAATCTACACGCCAACAACAAGTCTTACATCGAATAAACTTTATAATGTTTGTTTACTCTCTAGTCAATTACGCAGTAGGATGTTAAACCACTTGTTAGCGTCAAATTTTAAAACGCGATTAGTTGCATGTGTGAACCCATCATGACAAGACTGATTGGATTGTGAATAAAAAGTATCGAGTTCTAATTTCCAAAATACAAAAAAGTTCCTACAAACATAAATTAAAACCAACTGTGATACACAACATAAATAAGAGGCATTTCTTGTTATTAAAAGAAAAACCTGCCAATGATGATTGCTTCATCGATTACTACGGATTATAATAATTTTTTTAAACGTTCGGCATTGCCCTCCAATGCTGAACAGTACTTGCGTGAACACTTATTAAGCTGGTAATAATTATGTTATAATTTATTTAAGTTTTTAGACTTTAATATTAAAACACAGCTGAATTTATTAAATTTTGCAAAATCTTATTTAAAGACAGTTTTCTATAATTTTTATTTATGTAAATACAATTTCTGCAATACAGTCTTGTTGCTGAGCACAAGAAAAAATTATTTATCAACATTGTTCAGTTTTGGTTAAACCGCCACACCATTGTTGAGGCTCAACTAGAGATTGTTTTGTTTGCTTAAAGGTGTCAAGACACGATCAAAATGTCCAATACGCAAGGACGTACCATTGAAGTGTTGTCTACAAAAAAAAAAAAATGCGAAATGAATGCTTGGCGGCTCATCTAGCATGTAAATATCAAAACATTCAGTACACGTACGCGGTTTTATCGTGTCTATTTCCCTTTATAGATAGGTCA
Organism: Phania funesta; assembly: GCA_963932375.1. Taxonomy (NCBI): domain Eukaryota; kingdom Metazoa; phylum Arthropoda; class Insecta; order Diptera; family Tachinidae; genus Phania; species Phania funesta. The sequence continues at coordinate 92,883,291 of OZ010652.1, read as the reverse complement.
GAGTTGGCAGTTTAATGGGTTTCCCTCCTAAATATTGGTGTTCTTTTCGTTAGGGGCAAATTTAGGCTATAAAATTCTTACACGAGACGAGGCATAAGTTTGAAAATTTGTCAAATTTATTTCCTAATACCAGAAATTAAAGTGTAGATCGCATATGTTAGTGTTTTAACAAATATTAGCATTTACATACATACATATATACTTATGCATGTATGGCTTATATGTATGTATATAAGAATATGCATAATTAAAAGAAAACCTTTTCACTTTTCGTTTTCTAACTTTAAAAAATGTTTGTTTCCAACCTAAAATATTAAGTATCACCAAAGGGCTATTTTTTAATTTAATTTATGGGTTAAATTCAATTTATGAGTTATGGGTCAATTATTGACCCCTTGGAGCAATTTTTACGGTTGGCTTCCTTTCGTAGACCTGATTTCCGCTTCATGTCATAGGCTTCGAAAAATAAGGTACAAAATTTGCTGTCACTGTTAAATCACTAACGGTGCTCTATTTGTTGAGTGCTTAATACAAGCTATGCTAAAAATGTTGGTTTGTGTCTCTGCTACTAAAATCAAATTTATCTTCACACACATGCTTTTAAAAAGGCTAAAGTAAAAAATGAAAAAAGCTACGAAGCTAAAATACAATTTTCGAGGCTGAAAGAGCGAAAGTTAACCTCCAAAAGGGAATTTACTACAAAGCATTTTGTAAATATTTACATACCCATTATGGTGGCTCACAGAGGAAACACCTCGTTGCACATCGCAACATTAAAAAACACATATTTGAGGTACATGTACACGTTACAAACTTCCTATAGCCTCTTTTACAAAATAAAGAGACGGCAGACTTTATTGCTGAACTTTGTTCCGTCAGCAGCGTTAACCATTGTGGCGTTAATAAAACATGTTTTGGATCCAGCCTGTTTCCAAAAACTCATACAGGAAGTTACGTAATATACATAAATAAAAAAATCGGTTTTATATTTTAGGGGGATTTTTGTTATGAATAGCAAACGTTGCCGGCTAGAACTTTAAAACTAACTGCGACAGCAATAAATTCTCTGTTCCTTAATTAACTAAACTGAATTTCACTGCAATTAAAAAATTCATATCTGTTGTAATTAAGTTTAAATTTGTATAGGTCTAAAAAACACCCTTTAAGTTGTATGTTTTCAATCTTTTAATGCCTTCTCGTAAAATTGTTCGCTACCTACGTACAGCGAAATGGTGCTAAAGTTTGAATAAATTACAAATGCATAATTTTTATATTAAATTTACTTTTTATACAATTGCATGTATTAAGGTAAGGTCAGACAGAGCGAATATTTTACGAAATAATTGCAACCACAAGTATGTGTACTCATTTAGCCATGCAACATTTTTACTTTACACAATAAGGAAATATTATTGAGTTTGATATTAACTCATTCATATGTACATTTGTACATAAGTACTTATGCATGATCTGCAGAGCTGTACAAGAATTAGCAAATAAAACTTAGGGTTAAGCGTCAAATATAGGTATATCCCGTGTGCGCTTTCAGACAGTCTCATTTTATGGAAATTTTAAAATAAATAATTTCTTGAACGGGCCCAGAATGGATGGACAGTGAGCGGAATTAACTTCACATGGCGACATAAAAACGAAGAATTAAGAAATGGCTTTGGTGAAACACATCCCAAATATTTTTAATAAAACCTTTTGGAAGAAAAATGAATTGAGATCTTAAACTAAATACATATAACGAATAAAGTCTGGTAATCTTAAATTAAAAATGTTTTCTAGAACAATTTTTTGTTGCGATTTTGGAATGTTGTAGGTTCTCCATTTCCGATGCAACTGAAACTGGTACTTCTAAAGCTTTTCAATTAATTAAATAAAGCCTAGCTTCCAAAACATTGTCTGAAAAATATTGTTAAGTTCCGCGAATCAGAACTGACATTCTTTGATGACGTTGACGGTAATTACTTCTATCATCCAAGTGTTTTCTTGGAAAATATAACATTGCGCTTTCCAGACTACGATGATAAAGTCTAAGATGTGGATATAAACTTTTTTATTTTCGTCCACTGCTAAATTTGACTGGTTAAATAAAGATTGCTTTTGATTTGAATTTTCGAAAAACTTCATTCAAGTTTACAATTTATAAAACTGATAATCCGTCTTCAACTTGTACAACCTTCAAGTGTTTCACCTTTGAATTTGTAAATGCAACTTTTAAATTAATCAATTCCCAAGTCAAATTAAAAACAAATTATTTTTGATTATTTCATATCATCAAGTAAAATAAAGAAAATTATTAAATTAAAAAGAATTGTGTCGCAAAGCTGTTGTTATTTGTTCTTGGCCTTGACTAATTGTTTACAATCGTAATTTTATAACTGATTTTGTTAGCGACATTTTAAGCCGAGAAGTTGATTTCTTAAATCTGGTTTCTAGTCCTTAAATAAAATTCGTTTTAGATCCAAAGTTTATTCGTGATGGCATTATGAATATATTTTGCGGCAAATACTGCAAATACTCTGTGGGAATGGATCTCTTAAAAAAATTTAAGTTTTCTATTTGGTTCTAAATTACATATTTTATTCAGCAGGATTGGAAAACTTTTTACTGTGTAACTTTTAATGAGCGTGGAAACGAGGCAGTTTTTGCTTAAAAGAAGTACAAGAGTTCTGAATTGTCCATTCCTGGTCTTTTTGATAAATGTGATCAATCTTTTAAACAACAACTGATTGTTGACGTATTGTAGTTACGTGGGTACCTAAATATGTCTGTATGGATGAGTGGGGAAATCAATAGAATTTATTATGAAACTAGAAAATTACGAAAAATAATATCGATTTTATAGTAAGCAAACACTTTATTTCAGGCCTAGTGCTTTTAAATAAAAAATAAGTACTTTCCGATTACTATAGATTTTAATTAAAATCTTGGTGGGGAATTCTCTTGTCATAAAAATGACTAAATCGATCTTTTTTTTTTTAAGATAACATTTTAAGTTCTGTTCAGTGTAGGAATATATTATGATTTTTTTTTTTTTTTTGATTTAGCACGTAATATTAAATGAAATGAAAAGTTTACATTTGGCTTTTTGTATAACTTCAATTGCGTGTAATTAATTTAATGTAAGAATTTTATTACACAATTATTAAATCCACTATGACAACGTTTGCCAAATAATTTTGAAACATGGCAAAATACAAACTTCTTGTCATTAGAATATAATCTAAAGAATAAAAATATAAATTGTTCGATAAGTATCAAAAAGAAATGGCAGCTATCAAAATAGTTGCGGTTGCAGGGAGAAAAAATAAATTCCTGTGAGTGAGAAATTTGGATTAATGTTCTTGGATACAAAAACGCAGTGAATAAAAAGCCCTTCTAGAGAGAGAGAGTAGTCTTCTTTTGAGATAAAATATTTAAATTTCTCTTTTAGTAACGCAGAATTTGACCGCGTGTACTTCTTTAAAGATTAAATATACTCTGGCAACATAAGTTTTGAAACCCCAGGCTCCATAAAAAGATAGAGGAATATTAATTTAATGAAATATTCAACCTGTAGTTAAATATTGTTATAGTACTTTAAAAAACGTTTTATATCTTAACGAACAACATCTTTGAAAAGCTGTAGTTTTTTGGAACACAGACTTTTTTAAACCAAAAATATACTCCTTCGTGTACATGATTATGTACATATGTATGTGTGTGCTATAACTTTTTACTTTGGCTATGTTTTGTTTTATTTTGCTTATTTTGATTTAAAAGACTACTAATTTAGTCCAAGAACTTATTGTTTTGTATCGTTTTATTCTTTAGTTAGATAATTTGTGAGTTCAATAAGAGAATTTTGTTCTTTATTCGATATTTTTGTATATTTTTGTTAAAATTAAAGCAATAAAAAATGTTGAATTATTTTTTAGCTTTAAGTTTAATATTTTAGCTCTATTTGAAGCGGGATTTACCTCTTTATTATTTTAAAATCTGGCCACACTGGTTATGTTAGTTGTGTCTGTTTTTTTATATCGCTGTAAAATAAATACTCAGCATCGTTGAAAGAAGTTTATAAAATTAAAAGAGAGAGAGGCAACGTTGAAAAATAAAAAATTGATATATTTTTTCGAATTTCCGAATAATTTTGACATCGCACTCGTAGTACATTTTTTTTTTTTTTTGCAAACTCATTCACAGAGTTCTCTCGAAGTTTCTTTTTTATTCATAGTCGTATAGTCAAAAGATTTAAGTGAACAAAACAAGCCGGCGAGGAAATAATATACAGTGAAAGCTCTACTCGCGAACAGCACCTATAATGAAAATCGAATAAATTACAATCCAATAAACGGACGTTCCCATAACCGATCACAAAACGAGCATTAATTTTGGTAAAAATCTCCAGCAAGCGAAAATTTGTTTAGAAAAAAATTAATTAGTTTCACTTTGCGTATATTACAGCTTTATCACAAATCATTGTGAACACTGTTAATTAAAAAACTTACAACACTCGGTAGTAAAATATATGATGACTGAATGCTTGGAGCAGTTTGATAAGAAAAAACATTGGGGAAAATTGTGTAATTGGATAATGCTAGTGATTCTTCGAGAAATTTATTTAGAAGCCATATATTTTATTAAAGAATCGTAGAATAAAGTAACGACTGAAACAACAGAAAATTGTTTCGACAAAGAAGGGCTTGAAAAAGTAGTTACTTCTTAGGAACCAAATTCAAACGATAACATTTCACGTTCTTGGAATATGAAAATATGGAAGCACTCTGACTGATATGAAAAAGCTGTGGAGAAATTGAGCTTTTGCAAAAATTTGAAGAATTCTACACGGCTCATGAACATTTAAAATATTTGAAGAACAAACTAAACTAAAAGGAAGCTACATACATATTCATGAGTGTCTTTATATCTTGTAATTAAAAGTTTAAGTTTTAACTAAATAATGATATAAAAAACATCACCGTGTATTCTTGTTAACGGGCATCTCCATCTAACGAGCAAAAGCTTCATCGACGGTAAATGTCTGCTTATGGGTGCTTTCGCTGTATATGACTATTTGCTTACCCGTACGAGATAAAGTGTTGCATACTGCTCCAAACCAACTTTCGCCTCTGTGTGATTATATTTTGGTAAACAGTAAAATTTCATTTTAATACCAATTTCCATCAGAATTGTCAATTGCTTCATTATACGAGATGCCATTTATAAAAAAAAAAAATAAATAATTTCGTATAAATCGCTTTAAAATCTCTGCAGAAAAGAAAAATGCTTAACCATTATTTTCTTTCCAATTAAAAAAATTAACAATTTGTACAATCCTTCGACTAAGTCTAATTTTTCTTTACTAATTTTATTCTAGTGAACGTCGCTATGAAGAATTGTGTCGCAATATAATCAGTGATATGAATCAGTATGGCCTGTCGGTCGTAGACGATTTCTTAGGCCGTGAAAAGGGCCTACAAATTTTGAACGAGGTGCATAAAATGTATTCAGCTGGAGTCTTTAAGGTGAGTTAAAAAATTAAGATTTTTATATTAAACAAAAATAAAAAACGTTTCGAATTTGATTTTCAGGATGGCCAGTTGGTGAATAATATAAAATCAGAACAAGATTTACGTACAATTCGAGGTGATAAAATAACTTGGATTAAAGGTGTTGAACCTGGCTGCTCAAATGTTGGTTATCTCATAAATCAGGTTAGTTTTTGCTTCTGCGATACAGTTTTTGCTTTCAAATCTTTTGTAAAGTAACTGACCAATTGGTTAAAATAGTTCATAGTAGCATAATCCAATTCCAATGAATAATTTTTTCCGTATTTTGAGAGATGAAGATACAAAATACGAGCACGTTCTAGGAATTTTTTTAAGAAAGTTCAAAAAATTGAAGGAAGAATGAAAGTGATAGGAAATATCTCTAGTCGCACAACCGATACATAAATGTAAAGATAACACAATTATTTGCAAAATATATACATCGTTAAAGATTTAAATATTTAGAGTACCCGAATATGTCCTGATCGAAATTATGAATATAGGTCCGATCTTCTAATAAAACATGTGTTCCATGTTTTCCAAACAAGGAACTCTATTAAAAATACTACACGTAGAATGTAACTCCTTAAAAGGGTCAAGAGTTCGCTTTCAATCAAGTCTTGAGAGTAGAGAGAGAAAAAATAGGTACAAAAAGTGAGGTGCGTGATGAAAATCAAAATCAAACCTCTGTTATCTAATCTTCATTGTGCTAAAAGAAACAAAAACGAATGTAAGTTCTGAAATAAAATCATACCGTGTTATTAAACGCCCAAATAGAACAGAAAAGTCCAAAATTTACACAAAGTGTTGCCGGCATCTGACATCATTGAAATCACACTTTCAAGTGGCGGTTAACAAACCGAAACTCCTTAATCAAACAAAAAATCCAATATTTCGGTCAATCGCAAAATATATCGAGAGATTTTTAAAAATAAATGCAGGAGGAGTGTCAGTGTCTTACGAGAATTCGTAAGAAAAAAAAAACCGATCAACGAGCCAAGCTCACTTGGTGCGCTTGCTGCTGGCAGCATTGATTTTTAACTTTTACGCGCCGCACTCGGAAGCCATTAATGTTGACTTCAGCGAAGGGTACATATACTAAAATTATATAATGTACGCGCCAGCCGAGTGTCTCGTTTCATATTTAAACTAGAGCTGTGTCGGTCGTGAACTAGTTCGTTCAATTGTGAGATTATTTGGCAAAGGTGGCAGCAACATTTTAGCAATTACAAAAAGAACACGCAATTTTGAATAAATCATATTTGATATATTTTTGTAATTGTTGTAAAACTGCTACCACCTATCTGAAATTATCTCTCAATTGAACGAACTAGTTCGTGATCAACACAACTTTAATGCAAACATTATTGACATAAAAATAAACCAACTTTAATGGATATTAAATCAATTTTTCTGTATATAAATTATTCATGGCATGTCTTCTCGACGATGCCGCCACATTACTATATCCTGTCCGGGGGATTTGGGGAAAAAGTCCCTGCGATTTATCTGGGGCCTGAAACTATAAGGAGATAACTTAAGGTTCAATCAGTAATTAAAAGGTTGGAGCCACGGGGACCGGTATCCCCCGGGACGACAAGTTCCGACCTGGTAAGTTCATGGTCCAGGCAGCCATAGATAGACAAGCGTAATATTTATTCCAAAGGTACGGACGTTAAACATAATGATTTTATATTTTATTTTCATTTAAAGCGAGACAGTTTTATAAAGTAATGCTACAAAAGGAGGCCACTGTGATATATAGTGATTTTTCCCTTTACATACTCTATAGAAACCCCTGCAACTAAATCCATTACCATGCTTAACAGTTAAACGCGCGTCAGCACTATCAAACAGTCTGCAGTTTGCTGAATATTCCCAAGTTTAGTCTTACAAAAGAACTGACATATCAGAGTCAATTAAAAGAAGGCAGCAGAAGCTGTACAACCTATAAATAACTGCTCTGTTAATTGCAATGTCGATTCGCAAAAATGAAAAAAAAACATTTGTTTATTTTGTTAATTTTTTTTTTATTTTAAAAATAAAGTCTCGCTTTCATTATATCAATTAAAATTGTTCTATTTTCTTCTAGATTGATGCTGTTATTTGTCGGGCAAATAGTATGAGAAATAATGGCAAATTGGGCAATTATGTTATAAAAGAAAGAACAAAGGTGGGATGTTTATAATTAAAAACAAATAAAAAAAATTAAACCCAACAAATACATGTATTTGTAATTTGTAATGTTTATTTGGTTCTTAGGCCATGGTTGCTTGCTATCCTGGCTCTGGTTCCCATTATGTTATGCATATCGACAATCCTAACAAAGATGGTCGTGTTATAACAGCAATTTACTATTTAAATCTCAATTGGGATTCGAGAAATAGTGGAGGGGTCTTAAGGTAAGATTGGAGGCTTTAATAAAAAGTTATTGAAATATTACACTACAAGTAAATATTTCTCAACCTCTTTAAACAGAATATTTCCCGAACAAACCAAATCTGTGGCTGATATAGAACCAAAATTTGATCGTTTAATATTCTTTTGGTCGGACAAAAGAAATCCTCACGAAGTTCAACCCGCCCATAAAACACGTTATGCCATAACCGTTTGGTATTTCGATGCCAATGAACGTGAACAGGCCTTGAACCGCTGTAAAAGAACACAAAATTCGAAACATACAAATAATAGCAATAGTGGCCCGGAGGCACGTAGAGCTCAAAGCAATACAACAAAATTAAGCACATCGGCAGCAGATACAACAGCAGGCAAAACATCTAAAACTACAACTTCCCCCGCTTCTACCCACTTATCAGCAACCAAACCTCTTCTGCAAACAGCTGCCCTTCCGAATACGCCATTATTAATAAAAGATAATTTAAAATATCCTGCGACTACATTACAAAATTCAAGTAGACCCACACAATTGGTGCGACCAAATTCTTATAAATAACAAAACATTTTATGAATATAAATTTTGTATAAAACCATTGAACAAAAATATTCAATATCGCTTACATTTTAAATCAAATCAGAGAACGTGGAATATAATATTTGCCGCCATACGGAAATATTCTTATTTTCAAAATAAATAAAAAACACAATATACTGCTGTAAGTACCTAATTTAAAGTCAACCCTTCTAATCATAGTTTATTGAAAGAAAACAAGTCATTTCTCTCGTATATAAAGAACCAACTATTTGCAATGAATTTAATAAGTTTCCAAAATGAAAAACATTTCTCTAAAATCTTCTATATTAGTAGATTTAAAAAAATTACTTTCTTTGACCACATGCTTCTTTAGCTAGAATAACAAAGTATTAACAATTATTGATATTACTTTTTACAACAACAGACAAATTGGAAAATATATCTCATCATTAATCACAATCAATTGAATTTGTACATAAGAGTATTTTATTTAACAAATAAACAAAATTTCTCTTAACAAAAATTTAACAAGATTTAATTTGCAAACCACGAATCAAATAAAATAAAATAATTATTTATGTACTAATTTATATTTTGTTGTACATATGTACATATATGTATCTCCTATATTGAAATAAGAAGAAAGAATGCTTGCTTAGCGAAATAATGTTGCTTGTTTTAATTACGTATTTTGCTTTGTGACAAAATGTTTATTATTATAATTTTCTAGTTAAACAAGGAAATTTCTATACGTAAAAATAATAGATTTGTAAACATACATAAATAAATTTGTATTATTATCAAACAAATAAACAAGTTGAATTTTTGAGTGAAAATAATTTTTAAGATATTTTTTATTTTTGTACTACTCGTTTCTCGTATACCTCGCTACTTTCTTTCTATACAAACGAACTACAAAATATTGTAAAATAGTGGCGTGAAATGAATGAAAAAATGGGTTTTAAATATCGAAGTTTGAGCCTAAGGCCCAGCAGCCATGGCCTTTTATACGTTAGTTTATAGTTTATAACTATTCTCTAGTGCTACAAATAAATAATAATAAATAAATAAATATCGAAGTTCTAAATTGCGTATTCTATTCGCATGAAACAAATTGCAGTTCCTAGTAGTAGTGGAAGCAGTTGTTTCGAGCCACCCTGTCTTAGCACAGTGCCAAAGTTGACAACCTATTCACACCTATTCTGCATTTCGATTCGAATTGAAAAATTTTCCGTTTGGCAACTTTGATATTCTGCTTGCCGTTTTGATTGGAATTTTTACGATTGTGTGTATTCTGCATTACGAGCGTAGCTACATTTATGTGAGTTGTTAATTGAAAAAGAATGCAATTAAAGGTTTCATTAATGATCCTAGGAAACTCTTTTTTTTTAATTTTTTTTAATCTTTTTTTAGTACTGAAATGTCAAAGTTTTATTTAATTTATTGCAGGTCGAAAATGTTGTTTTTCTCTTTGAACAATAACGTGGGTGCTATCGATTCCACATTTTCTTGAAATTAGTATAAAAAAATTTTATTTGTTAAATTAAAATAACACCTCTGGCGCGACAGAAATCTTCACAGTGGAATAGTTTGGCCAAAAATACCCTTTACCTACATATGTTCTGCCTTTTCGTTTGTCTTTCCGAACTTAACTGATTTGTTTATTTAATTAAAGTTCACGCAATATTAATTTCTTATTTATTTTAATTATTAATCAGCTTAATTACGATAAGTTTAACTTTTCATTTAAATTTTTGAAAATTGCTTATTCTTTATGTTCCCATTTCACACGTTCCACCGCAAAGAAGCTGGTTCTTAGGATTTTTGATTAATTATACTTTGATATAAATATCATATTAAAAATGTTTCTTCGAAAAAAAACTGTTTCGAAGATGTTTTGTCAGGAGGCATATTTTCTACTTTTTAGGTTATTTTACTTTGAAAGCTAAAATTTAATTTTCTTTGACTTTTTTTATGTTTTAAATCAATTTGGAAGGCCTGCCTATATCATATAAAATTTAATATAATAATATTTTGTTTAAATAACATTTTAGCCTTAAAAATTTTTAAAATCGTTATTTTTCGAAGTTTTTTCTTTTCTAGATTTACATAGTGAAATTTTTCATGAAACTTTTCTTTGTTGACATTAGTTGTGGAGAGGCGCTTGATTTTCTAAATGCTTTTTATAATGACTTAAACAATTTTTTTCACACCACATGACAGAAATACTTGCACCTCTCCAATTTCGTTTATGTTTGTTGAAAACGACATTTAAGAAACTTGATACGAAAAAATCGTCCGGACCTTATCGGATTACAGGATTAATGATAAGGAACTTACCTGATTCTGCTATGAGAATAATATTTATATTTAATGCCATAATGCGAGATGGATTTTTCACATGCTCCTAATGAACGGAACACCTTCCCGAACCATCAGTTTGGTTTCGAGCACGACATATAGCAAGTCCATAGGATTGTCACCGTTATTAAATCGACATTTGAAAATAATCAATATTGTGCAGTTTTGAGTTGAAGGAGTTATATTATAAGTATTTTCCTATGTTATAAATCAAACAAATTTTAGGAGGTATGAGTTTCAAGTCGACGTTTGATGCCTATTTATTGCAACTTATAATTACAATTCAACGTTGTTGTGAGCACGAGTACATCAGATCAGGTTAATTTCAATGATCTCACTCACTTATATTTAAAATTTCATCAGTGACGATGAGTAGCAACAACAACAAAACGATTGATTGCTGATTCCTGATATTATTTTGCTGCGCATTGAATAAAGCCTGGCTATTCACGAAAATAACTCAAGTTCTAACTGAAAACTCTCACAAGCGTCTAAAGACCTCTTTGACATATAGAACGTTTAAAGTAAAGTCAAAGGGTCACCTTTAAAAGGTAGTATACTAGGGCCGCTATTACGAGGGTTGCCTTTTAAGTTTTTACAATCGAACAATAGGTAGGTTAATACATTGTGGCACCACTGTATTTGTGAACATTGTAGTTTGTAATTGCGAAGCCAGTGGCAATTTAGAAATTGACTGAGTAGGTTGTTGATAGTGAACGCTTAAAATAAGCAAGTGTGTGCAAAAATGGAAATCACCCGTTAAGAGTTACGTTGGATGATTTTTATAATGTGAAAAAAGGCCTTGGGCCTATTCGTAAATGCAGCTCTGCGCTACATATTATGCGCAGTATATGCAAATGTAACACGGCCGAAAATGCAACACAGCAGTTTATTAGGCGCAAATGACTGCAAATACTAATCAAAAAAATGGCTGATGCAACGGAAAAGTAAGTACTTAAATGTAATTTTTTTTCATATTTTGCTTAACTTTTATGTGGAAATGGTCAAAAAATATGTCTTCTTTTATAACTTCAATGATCTAAAACCTTTGGAATACGCCTTTTAGTTTTATAAATAAATTTTTTTAATAACAACTCCCTTTGTTTACTATTAAAATTGTTTCTTTTGCAAACACTACATAATCGCGCATCACTTGATTTATCATCTAACTCACAAATTAAATTTATTAATAATTTTTCCATTCTTAACTTATGTCGTTCGTAAATTGCAAACAAACAAATGTGCAAATAAAAACATCATGCACAGCTGATTAGCAAAATCATCGCATAATAATCATATTATGCAGCGCAGAGCTGCATTTACGAACAGGCCCCTTACTCAAAAATGCATAGAATCACTTCGTGCAACATTTGGTAATGAAGCACCGTCAGAGAAGACTGTTTGATTTGCAGAATTTCGTCATGGTCGTGTGTTCGTTAGTAATGAATGCCGAGAAGGTCGGCCAAAATAGGTTGTCATTCCGAGAAACATCGATGTGACTTACATACAGATAAACCAACGTGTTTTGATCGTTAAAACATTTTATCAAAATCAATCATCGATTGCTGTGACGATGAGAAAGTTACGTTAAATTTTTGGGAGAAACAACGTGCCAACAAGACGCACTATTTATCGTGTAGTGAATGATTTCGAAGAAAGAGGGACATGGACCACAACGTACTGCTGTTCAAGAAAGTGTTCAAAACAATCCATCAACCTCAATTCGACACCGTGCTCAGGAGCTTGGTCTTCAGAGAACAACTTTGGCCACAATTTTGCACAAAGATTTGCATTTGTTTCCATTTAAGATTCAGTTGACAAAAGAGCTTCTTCCAGAAGACCATTTACGCCGCCGTACATATGCCAATAGGATGCTACAGCTCGCCCATGACAACCCCAATTTTCATCAACAAATCATTATGAGTGACGAGGCACATTTTCATTTGAATGGATATGTGAATAAACAGAATAGTCGGTCCTGGGCAATGGAAAACCCTCAAGTTATTCATCAGTCACCTTTGTATTCATCACATCCACAGTCTGGCATGCAATTTGGTCAGGAGGAATCATTGGACTTTAATTCTTTGAAACTGAAAACGACGTAACGGTAACTGTCAATGGGGAGCGATATCGTGATATGATTGAAAACTTTTTAACGCCACAACTGCATGCTTTGGGCTTGACTAACATGTGGTTTCAACAAGACGGTGCCACATCGCATACAGCCAAAATTACAATGGAATTACTGCGAGACTTCTTTTTACAACAAGTTATTTCAGGGAATGGTGATGTTGATTGGCCTCCACGGTCGCCTGATTTGACTGCTTCGGACTTCTTTTTGTGCGAACAAACCAGAAACGCTGGAGCAACTCAAACAAAATATTCGTGATGAAATTAATGAAATACCGCGTGAAATGTGTGAGAATGTAATGATCAATGTGTTCAAAAGGGCTCGCAGAGGCGGACATTTATCTGATATTGTATTCCATACATAATTGCCGACATTAAATAAAACATTTATCAATATGCGATCCATTCTCATTCATTTAATCAAAAATTATAAACAAACAAAGTAGTATACCTACCCTGTGTGGAGAACGACATCAGCATTTTTACTGATGATTCTCTTATGAGTGGCAGGGCAGGAGCAGGTGTATTCTCAGTTGAGCTGAACATGTCCTGTAGTCTGTGTTTGGGGAGGTACGTATCAGTTTACCAGGCAGAACTGCTTGGTTTGCTGCATGCGTTGGATCACTTGCTTGAAAGCCGAGTGCATGGGAAAAGGGTTCTCATTGCACTTGACAATCAGTCAGATATAAAACGCATGAGGCAAGTGAACGTATATTCCAAACTGGTGCTGGAAAGTGTTCTGAAACTGAACAGATGTGCCTCGTTGAATGAGGTGACGTTGATGTGGGTTAAGGTTACACATAGGAACAGCTGGGAATGAAGCAGCAGACGAACTAGCAAAAAGGGGATCTGACGTGGATTTCTGTGGACCAGAACCCAGGGTTGCCCTGGGGAATGGCCTAGTGCGAGCTAAAGTTCTTCAATGGGCAAACTCATTACACCTGAATAGGTGGAGGGAGAATACCACATGTAGACAGGCTAGAATGGTGCTCAAAGAGCCCCTCGGCAGGAAGGCCAGCAAGGTACTCGGGTATAATAGGGCTACCTTAAGCTGGATCACTGCGTTAGTGACAGGACATGGCAACTTCAAGTACCATCTGGCTAAGATGAAAGTCGTAGAAGATGATACTTGCAGACTATGCCTGGAAGAGGCTGAGACGGTAGCGCACATTGTGTGTGAATGTCCAGCACTGGCTAGCATAAGGCTTAAGACCACGGGCAGACACTTGTTAGATGTGAATGCCATGGGGGAACTAAGCCTTAGACAAATGCTAGCAATTACAAAAGACTCCGTGATGAGGAAGAGTGTCGACAGTCTGAAATCACTTTAGTCAATAGTAAAGGCTAGGGCTAGCACGAGACTCAATTGAAAGTAAGGTGGCTGTGATTACGGATCGGTTCCCTGAAATCAATTTGAGGAGCGAAATGGGGGTCGAAAAGGGACCCAGAAAGTAAGTGGTCTGCTTCGATATCCCCCATACATTAATAATAAATAAATACCTACCCTGTTGTATGTTACCATTTACCCATTTACAAACGCTTTACTAGAAGGAAACTCCATATCTAAAATACTTTTTTGTTGTTTTATTCAAAGAAATAAATTTTAAATGAGTTTTTTACTGCATTTCTTATATTATTTAAATTTATTGATAACATGCTGTTTGTTTTTTACACGTTTTGTTTGTATGGGTTTGTATTTATTTATACATGTATGCATGTATTGAGGAGTTTATTAACAAATGTAATTGTGGTAAATAATTGTTTTAAATAAATTTATGTTAGTTTGTATGTGTGTGTGTAGGTGTATATTTGTAGAAATATGTATATAAGTGTTAATGTACGGTTGTGTGTTTCTAGACGTTTATTATTTGCAATGAAATTACTTTTACTGAAGGACCTTTGGAGCTTTTTATTGGTACCCAAGATTTTATTACTGATGCACACTAATATCGAGCCATCTGCCTGGACTTTACGTAGGGTGATGGACTTGGGTTTTCAACCAGCTCAAAACTGGAGACAATTTACAGCTGTCGGTTTTTTTAAACCGGTTATAACGGTTTTTATGTTTTAGATTTTTTTACGAACACTTATACATGCATACAATAACTTTCCCATGTTTATTATTATGGCAACATACATAATTTATAGCGTCTAAATATATTTAAGAAAAATCGAATAGACTTTTTCCAAAACTACATGCATCATTCAGATTACTTTTGGATTACAGTTTTTTTTTAATACGTACCAAATATAATTAAAAGACAATAAACTGCTTAACCCTTATTTTAATTCCCAAAATTATAATTATCCGGAAACCAGATTTTGGCAAATGCGGAATCACGATCACCCTAAGTCTATTCCCGAAATCAAATTACAAAAAAAGTCGCAGAAAATTATTTTTCATTTTAAAAATCTAAACGTCTAAATCAAACACCCTTTTAAATTGTAACGGCATTTATATGTGTATGTATGTTTATGTCCGTGTCTGTGTATTTTCCTTACTGTTATCTTCAACAAACATTTTATTTAAATATATTTTTCACTTTATTATTTATAGTATACATACATACATACAATACATTAATTGTAGCACTTCATTTTAGTTTTTAATAATTTTAATTGTGTCGATTTTTCATGGGCGTTTGCTATTAATTTAGCAGTTTTCATAATTGCTTCAATTGAAAGAAGGACCAAATCATTAAATCGCCTTCACTTAAAACTAATTTCTTTTTCTGCTTTTAACACATTTTTTCATATACAACATACATGTTTAACAAACAAAATATAAACAAATATTTATACATATCTAAATAGATTCAGAATATATTTTTACTGGTTGGTCTTTATACAATTTGTGAATTAAATTTATTTTATAAATCTCATAAAACATTCAAAAATCTTTCCATTAACATTTTTATTAATGTTTTTATATTAAAAAAATAATAAGGGAATTATAAAACAATACATTACTTTCTTTTATTATAATTACATGTTTTTATGTTTTTCTTGTTGTATTAATTAATTTTGTCTATTACTTTTTCATTCTTATCATTTACAAAATAGAACGTGTATCTGTCTGTCTCCCTTATTTTCTTCTATTTTCTTGAGTAGTTTTTTTTAAGTTTACTTTTATATATTTTTAACTATTGCTCATTACTTTAATTAAAACTTTGTGTAAGTTTTTGTTTTCTTTTGTAAAAAAATAGTTTTTTGTGTTATTTCCACATTTTGTATCTATTTGTCTCTTTCTTTCGCTTATTTAAAATTAATTTTATGAGGAGAGAAAGAGAGAGTATGAGAGTAACACGTGCATGTACGTACACTATTCATATTGAAGGTTAATAACGTCGCCGTTTCCGGTTTAATAAAATAGATTGTTATGGTACCATATCAACTAAATAAAGCGGAAAATGGGAGGTTTTAATTTCACTAGCTTATTAGTTTTTAGTTCGGGAATGTTTAAATTTTACATTGCGTTTTTAAGGTTTAATCACGGTATGCTGAATACGTAACCAATATTTTGTCTTCTTTCGGCCAAAAGCCACCTAACGGTACATTTGTGTAATTCGATGTTTTTGAATTTTTTTAAATCGCCATCCAGAGACATAGGCTAGTGGCATTAAAATACTGCTAGCTAATCTGCTTTGATCGGATAAAAAATTGTTGAGTTACAGTGGATCAAAGTTAAATTTTTATAACATTTTCAAGGATTTTTACCAATTGTTGTGATATTAGAAGGCGTTTTGTGCAACAAATGATGAAAGAATCAATAGTTTTTCTAATTATGTTAAAAAGTCTATTCGGTTTCAAAAAGTTTAAGCCATTATGAGCCGAAATCGAGTAAATACTACAAAATAGTATAAATTAGGTAGTTTACTCTAGGCACCCCGTGACTCTGTTTGGTTCTTTAAAGAGAAGTAAACATCGAAAAACACAAATGTACCGTTATACGGTCAATGGCCGAAATTACCCTATAAGATGCAATACAAACTTTGAACATTTGAACATCGCTGTAAACCAATGTTTGTATTTTCTAATTTATTGTTTCTTTAATATTTTTGTTGTTTTTTACATTTTTAACAAGGTGCACATCTACATACATACATACATACATACATACATATGTACATACTTAAATAATTCATATACATACATATGTATTTTGGTTTCTTACAATCAATGTGATCAATAATATTGTGACTTAAATTTACAAATATATATAAATCTACAATAAATTCACTATCAGCATGTTGCTTGTTTAAAGGATTTAATGTTTTTTTTTATTAGTTTTGTTCTTTTTAATGTGTTATAAAAAGTCACGAGCATTTAAATACATACACTCACTTAAACTGAAAGATTTTGGCTAAAACGTTGCATTTTAGTTTTGTTATTTATTTAAGTATTGCCGCGTAAAGTGTTTCTGGCTTCAACAATAGAAATATTGTCTGTGTAAAATCATTTGGAAATCCTAGACTTTTAGTGCCGGCTGACTCTCTTCAGAATGAATTTTTAGAAAATATTTGATCCCGCCTGTATTTTTTAACTATAGATTAATTGAAAGCACAAAATTATAAAGCGGCTAATGAATGCCCTCGACTGCAACATAACACTACGTCTTGACTAGCCAAAATATATTCGCACATTAAGAGATCCTCTCCAAAATAAAGAGAGAAAATGTGTTCGTGGTCTTCTGCTTAAAGAAATCGTATAGATGTTCACGTTCAGTTTCAGCATAACTTTTTGCCTCTCATCGGGATTTATTTTCTCTGTGTATTTTGTTTGTGCAATGGCATGACAGAGTTGTGCGAACTATTGTTTGAACATGAAGGGACCATGAACAGCGGTGGTCTTGACTAGATATTTTTCTGTGCGAGCAACAAAATGTGTGATGGCTGAACAGATTTATCGCTAGTCAAGACGCCATGTAAGAGACTCTGAGAATGCTACAGGATTTTTTCTGAAATTGCTTGACATCTTAAATTCCCATATTATTTAAATGTTCTGTCTTTAGAATCATCATCATAATCTCTATTCCGAATGTAAAACAAATTAGGGAAATTCCATATATAAAAGCATGTGTTCGTTTTTACAAAATGATCATATAATTTTCGACAATTTCGTATCAAAATATATTTATTCTTCTCGGCAAATACAAAAGCGTTTGTAACTGGAAAAAATATTTTAAAATGTCCAAAGTAAATTTATAATTAATGTCCTTTTTAGTTCAATCCAAATTTCATATTTTCTTCTAAAAAAAATTTTGATTCTGACCACTTGTTCAGTGTGTACTTCCTACGAAGGCAAACACAAAGAAGTTTTCAAAATGTTTAACACAGTGTTTGCATCTAGCATATGTGTCTGCCAAAATCGATGGACTACGTAACTGCCAACATGGTCCTATGTTATGCACTCATCATGGGTCATCTCATTTTCAAATTAGACTTTCTGATTACACGAAAAGTTCGTTCGTTTTAAACGCAAATCTGATTTCTATTACGAATAATTAATTAATTATACTGTAATAATAAATAAACTATATTGTTGACACAATAACGATAGTAATTAAAAATGTTTAGGAAATATTTAATGATATTTAGAGAAAATATGAACATGGATCAGAAAAGTAATTGTTTGATTACAGACTCAATGACGCAAGTAATTGAAATATCTTTAAGTTCTTGGTAACAATTTGTGAGCTCTATTTTATTCTGTGAATGACACAGTGAATTAGTTGATGCACGAGATAGTTATATTAAAGCCCGGTTTACACTGTCGCACAAGCAATATGATTTGTCAAATCTTCTTCTAGAACACCGCAAGTAGTATATAGTGTGAACGTAATATTGTGTGAAACTGTTCAACATTTGGAGATAATACGGATAGAAATTTGTGCAATCTCTTTATTTTTTTTTAACATTTCATAAAATCAAGTTACTGTGTTAGAGAAGAGGCGTGTTTTAAAGTAAACATTTGCAATCATATGGATAGAAAAGAAAAATATTTTTCGTACAAATTTTAAAGAAAACTACTTGCAAACTGATATTGCTAATATATATTGTGTTCGCCTCGTAGTATACATTACACACATACAGATACACACCACACAATACAAGTTAGCAAATCACAGCTACTCGCAGTTATAGAAGCGAAAATTTGATTACTGCTGTTCGCAGCAGCACTAAGCAAAATAGAAACAAATACTAGAGACATTAAATGAAAAATATTCGTGTGTGCTGCTAGAGTACCATCAAAATATTTGGATTGTTGTCTAAATGTTCGTGCCTCCTAATAGAAATTACAAACACGAGTTAGAACTTTAGTATTAGCACGAACACTTAGAACTAGCAACGTCTTATACAACAAAGACGTTACTACTGCTGCATATTTACACCCTGTTTTAGACCATAATATTTTTAATTAGATTTTGTAGAAGCAAAGGTGAACAAACTTCTCTCCGTATTCAAACAAAGTGAATGAAACTCAAAAAGGATGAAAACCAATTGTGTGTGCTGATAAAAATAACAAACCAACGATGCAATTTTTTAAAATAATCTTTTGTAAATTTAGTACAACAATTTGTGGCAGCAGACTTAATGAAATTAAAAAAAAAAAAAAAATAATTCGCATATTTTTGCCATGACGATTGATTAATATAATATGCAGCACATTTTACAGAAAATGTTGACTAACATAGCAGTAATTTTAAACCCTGGTGTGAACATGTCTTAAATGTATTACGTTTTCTTCATGTAATTTTTCAGTCCTTGTGCCTTATGGTGCAGCCTTTGTATGCCTGCATCGACTGCACGCGGTTTTTGCAGGTCCTCTTTCAATCAATGCTTTCGATGTAATTTATATGACTTGGCGGCAAAGTGTGAGTCATAGTGACTCTACCACTGCCTACGGTGCGTTGTTTTTCGGTTTTACAAGAGGACTTCCAAACGATTTTAAAGATGCCAATATATTGTTTTAAAGGAACAATTTACGTGCGTTTTAGCGATTTCGGTAATGTCCTTATACATATGTATCGACTCGTATATTTGAGGTCTAATTTTATTTACACACGAGTATATAAACACACAAAAAAGCTTTTAATTATTTATTTATGTTCGTTAATTAAAAATCGAGGCGTACAGCCAAACAATTCAATGATTATGTATACAACGATAATTATATTATTTAAAGAATCGGTTTTCTTCTTTGGAATATTTATTTCTCAATAATATACGAGTAGTATATTATTTACTTGAGTATCAAACTTTTACCAAATGAAGTATTATGATGCTCTTTGGAAGGTAACGCACAATTCAAGAAATCAATCAGAATTGATTATCGAGTATTTAATAAACAAACAATTATTAAAATACAGAAAAAAAACAAATTCCAAATCGGAAATTTGAGACTTCCTTCAATAAAAAAAAAAAAAAAATAAAAAATGATTTATATTAAATTACAAAGATTATAGTTTTAATCTCTATTCAGCATTTGGTGCAAGTGTTTTGTAAATGATATTCAGCATTCATATTCAAATTGGGGCTTTTATTTGAATAATTTTTTGTTTTAATTTGCTGCCTTAATATTGCAAAAAATATTATTTTTTTCGTAATAATTTTTATTTTATTTCAAATTGTCTAATTCTTTTTTTTTATTTTTTTTTCTCAAAAGGAATGATCCAGTCTACAATTTAATTGACAGAAGTTACAAATATAATAAACAAATTGTTTTTTATTTTTTATATAAAACTTTTGTTTTTATACCAATAATGTTTTTATTATATTTAATTTAAGTTATACTTTGTTTAATTCACTTTAACACTAAACAATAAATATTTGCTACAAATTTCTTTTAATTATATTTATACTTACAATTAATTATACTTCTTAAAACAACAACAATGATATTTGTGACTTTTTTTTTTAATAAAACTGCATCTTCTTCATAACAGCGTATAAGGTCGAAATATACATAAAGCCAACATCCTTTTTTGTAGGAAATTAGCAAAATTATTGAAGAAACAATATTTTTTACTAACCCACTTTTTTTTAGCAATTGCGTTTTGTTTAAAATTAGTGTTTGAGTTTTTAATAATTGTCGGGTATACACAAGACATCGCTATATCTTTCACAAGAATACTTTGATACAAGGAGTTCCTTTTTTGAGAGTCTCAGCCAGGGATGATATATTTGAAAACTAATATCGTAACGAATAGCACTCAAACTAGGACCTTTTCTCCCTCAGTTGTGTTTCCTTGTTTTTAATAAATTAAACAACAACAACATAACGTACTTCATATTCATTTGTACATATCTACGGTACCTTAACAGCTATCAGGATGCAGTGTTTGCTTCTTTACTGGTTTCTATCTTCTTCGTTTGATATGATGCTAAACATCAGGCGACAAAGTCGGTAATTAAAGAGACCAGCAGCGCAAGCTCAAGATAAACTAACTAATCCGTAAAATTTTCATCGGTACTGGCTGTAAACTGCAAAGGATTGCTACATGAATGCTGAGCTAAACCATATACCCGACAATGTTATTACACATTGTATCAAAAATGAAACTAAAAATAATCGGCCCAGCTGATGAAGACGTAACAAGCTTAGGCGGCGTCAGCTATTAGCCTATCGGCTTCGCGCTCTGTATCAGATCAAACACAAAAAAAAACTACAAAAACTATTTACAACTAGCGAATAATCGATTATTTTTTAACTGTATTGAAATTTCTCGTTCGATTATTAGGGGATTAATCGATTATTTCCAAAATAATAGAAACAAATACAAAACAATAACGCCCTATAATATTGCGATAAAAGATGTTTTTCTTCTACAACGCCAATATATTTGGTGGAAAATCAATTAAAAGTAACCATTCTAAGCCAGTGTGAACGCCCGTTAAGGAATGTGAAACGGTTCTTTTTACTGGCAGCATCAACTCTATTTTACTCCAGATTAAAAAAATATATATTCACACGATCTTCTAGCGCTGGCAGTGATTATGATGTAAAAAGTGAAAATGGCCGTATTGGAAGTGGAAGCGACTCGCCATTTATTGATATTGTATTCGATTAGTAGTCTTTGGCATACAAGCGAAGAAGAAAGGACAATGACCCTACAAAGTTTCCATGATTTGAGAAAAGAAGAGTTTTTTTATCAGCCGAAAGGGCAAAGGTAACGTACCATAGAACAATAGAATCATGATTTCTAAGCGGTAGGATGACTGGAGGAACCTACAACACGGTGCTTAATTTGGCTTTTGCACAACGGAATGGTATTTTTGGACCGATTCCATCGATTATATAGCAGAACACATAACGCCAGAGCTGTAAAAGAATTTATTTTAATATAAAAATGAAATGATATATGAAGGACGAAAAGACAACTGAATGACAAGCAGTCATTCAAATCACAAGCCGTTTTCAAATTACGCGTACGATTTGATGCTGTTCTCCAAATCACACGAATTTAAATTTGTTTAACAACAACAAATTAATTTTGTCTTCAATAAAGAGTACGCGATGGTATAAATTAAATATTATTACGTGACTTTGTGAGAATGTGTACCGTTGGCAACCTCAGCAATATCTTCGAAAGGTCAAACCAGCTGATTGCTAAAGAGAAAGTGTAATTTACAAAACATTTTTATTAAATTCTATACGAAATTATTGGAGAAAAGAAGCTGAAAATCATGTAATTTCAATATTTTTTGAGCGCCGAACTCCTTTTGCGTGATTTGAAAGTGATTTTTAAAACAGGCCTGAAAGAATATTACTTACTAAAAGATCGGGTGTTTGAAGTTATTGTAAAGCCTGGAGGACTTTAAAACTGATTAAATATTATAAATAAATAAACTTCTTCAAATTATTTTTTGTTAAATACTGAATAATTAAGTTGTGAGGTAAAATTAATTTAATGGGTTTAATCAAATGAACAAAACAATTAAACTTCACTTTCTTAATTTTTCGGAAGAATTATGTCAAAATTTTCGTTGCAATTAACTTTTGAAAAACGGTTGATTTGCTTTTGAATTAATTTAAATACGCTATTAGTACATTCTTTGTTTTACCCTTAAAGTATCAAAATATATCGCACACCCACTTTAAAAGTGACACAAGTCACAATTTCACAATTTTGACTTAATCGAGAGAAATTGCCTATTATTTACTTGTCCTACCCCTATGTAAAATCCTACCTTGTTTTCGTTATTGTAAATTGTTGAAAAACACACTGCACTTCAATCGGCAAGTGCATCATATGAAGCCTTTAATACAAGCACATTTTGCATTAATTAATTCCTTTAATTTTTTTATTTTATACTGAAAGAATAATAATAATTTTTTTCTAATTTTATTCATTCATTTCACTTGCATTTTAAATTCAGTTTAGGACAGAAGCCGTAATATTCTATACACCCAAAAAATAGTTCTTCGCATTGTGTCACCTTTGATACTACTATTATTGAAGTTTGCAATATTGATCTCTTATGGGTTACAACATCGTCTGCTCCCAGAAAAAAAAATGAAACAGAATTAAAATTCTAATAAAAGGCGTTCAAATGTTTTTCATTACTAATTTTTCTGCGGTTGCTCATTCCTTTACCCGATTGTGGACAATAAATAGGTAAGAAATCGGTATCATATTCGATTAATTTCAACACCATTGGATAACGATTTAGTGGCTTCTTCGGTCAAGGATGCCGATTCTTTTAAGAATATTAATAATTCTGAAAAATGTTGTCACATTAATAAAAGACGCTTAAGGTTGCTGATCATGATGCTTGTTTTTTGTTTTTTTTTTGTTTTGAAGAGGTTTTGGGGTTTTAAAGCATTTTTAGTCATTTTTAATCGTCAGAAAACCATCTACCATAAAAAAGATGCATTAATGTCTTTATATATTTTGTTTTTGTATTAATAATTTTTCACAATTAAATTTGTGGTGTTCTATATGGATGTTGTTTGGTCTCATCAATTTTTAAATGTTTAATTCGGGAGGAATTATCCTACCACGTACAAAATGAAAAATGTTTAATAATTTCCATAAGACAAAAAATTACTAGAGTTTCCTTATTAAAACAAAAATTTGCACTAGTGACACACCCTGTAGTATAATGAATGAATGTTTGTGATTTGGCTATAAGGGCAATGGGTCCGCCCAAGTCGGTTCATAAGTTTTAAAGTTTAAAATGGATATTTCATTTTCTCGATAACACTTGGGTGTGTTAATTTTTAATATTTTTATTTATTAACTTTTATTATATTTAGGCGTGTGTATTAATATTAATATTATTATTTTTTTTCACATAAAGCGTTTTATTTTTTGTTGTAATAATTTACTTGTTGTTTTAAGTCTTTTTATTTATATAAATTTTTCTTGTGTTTGTTTTGTTTCATCTAAAGCTCAGTTGTATTTGTTTTAAATTGTCCATCTAAAAATTTGCTAAAACAATTTATACGATTAAATTTAATTAAAAAACATTTCGCTGATAGTCTTCTACACATATACAAGAACGAAAAGAATGTCCTAATGACATTTCTCACATTGTAAAAATAATATTGTATTCAATAATTGCGAGACACATGTCTAAAGTATAAATATATATTTTTACTGTATATTTATATATAATTACAACAACAATGAAGGGTGTGTGTGTGTGTGTGTATTTGTTGGGATTCGAATTTTTATCTAGTTTTTTTTTTTTTTTTTTTTTTGTTCTTAACCCATTTCAATATTTCAAGTGCAAAAAACATTTAAGCTACTTAATTTTCATCTTTAGATATATAAAACATTTTATTTTTTACATTTTTGCAAGTTTTAATTTCCATAAAATATTTGAAATAATTATAATTATTTTTCTAATCGGCTTTCACTCAATTATATATTTTTTTTTAATTTGTTCGGAAATATTTTGTGAGCGTTTGCGATAAATAATAATTTTTTTTATTTGTGTTTAAATTTCACATTTCAAAATAAAAAAATTACAAACAAAACGGAAACTAAATTTCTGTTATGAGAATAAGAAGGTTGTGTTTGCTCATGGCATCATCTTTCCCCATGTAAAATTTGTTAATACTTGTCGGATATTGAGAGCTTTAATCGAAAGAAAAATGCTGAATGTTGAACAAGGCAAAGTCGTTTAGTTGGGCATAAGTAAGTTTTAGATGTAAGAAATTTTAACCAAAAGCATTAGCTGAAAAAAATAATACTTGCCATCCATTGAAATTTCAAAACGAAGGTATTGACGTAATTTGTTTCGACAATAACGTCATTAGTATAATATATACTCGTATGCATACAAATTTGCTTAATTCAGCGCGTTATTAAATTATGCAGGTAAGGAATATTATAAATTATAAAATAATGTTCAAAAAATAATGTCTTCTTTGTTTCAAGATATCGTCATCTAAAACGAAAAACATCCTAACGAAATCAAAGTCAAATATATTTTATTTAAGCTAACGTATTTCCTCCTGCCGAAATGGCGATTTCATTACCGAACCGCTTGTATAATTGTACCTACACAAAAGATATTTTATTTTTGTAGATTTTTGGAACGAATTTCCGTCTTCGCTTGTCAAGTTTGGTTTAGAGGCAAACAGGTTTCGTCTATGTGCCAGCCTTAGTGAACGAAAAAGTACACGGCCAAAGCCGAAACCAAACCAAACTTGACGGAAATTTGTTCCAAAAACCTACATCAAAACACACCCTGGCTGTATTTCCAGAATCATATTTTATTTTTGTTTAAAAAATGCAACTTACATAAGTAACACATTGAAACTTTTATTTTATTTAATAGTTCATTATTACAATAGTTGACACTTGCGGCGGTGCCAGATGTCGCCTTTACAAATGTCATAAGCACTGCATTGGCAATATGTTACAATTAATTCTGAAGTGCTCCTTTTAACTTCAAAGTGTTCAATAGAAATTTCCTCTGATTATTTTTTTAATCAATTGAAGACATGAGTGAATTAAGGGATTAGTGTAACACTTTGTAAATAAATAAATATTCATAGGTTCAATATTACAACTTGCCTTTAAACTAAAGTTTACTTTAGCTAAAGTGGGGCAACCTGAAAAGCATAAGCTAAAGGGAAGACCTTCTTACCTCTAACTTTTAACATAAGTTTTATGATTTGAGGTTGCCACACTTCAGCTAGTGTTACCTTTTACTAACAAAAGACAAGTTTAAATAATTAAGCATTACAGAATTTCGCTGTGGCCATACAAGCACGGATGATGTCGAATGCTCGGGACCCCCAGTTGAGATCACTACACCCGAAACAATTGAAAAAATTCACAATTGGAGATAAAAAGTGCGAAAGATTGTGAAAGCCATAAGCTTCAGACTTGGATGGCTGTGGTTTCAATTTTGAATGATCACTTGGGTACGAGAATGCTTTCCGCAAGATGGGTGCCTCGGTTGTTTAAAATCGACCACAAAATCAATCGTGTGAAAATTTCGCAAGATTTTGGCGTTGTTTAACCTCAACATGGAAGAGTTTCTACGGCGTTTTGTAACCATGGATTCACAATAACACACCAGAGATCAAACAGCAGTCAAAAGACTGGGTTTCTCGGAGTGAATCGGCGCTATAGATAATCAAGGTGTGTTTGTCAGCCAATAAAGTTATGGTGATCGTTTTTGGGATGCAATGAATGTCGAATTTTATACCAAGTTATTAGGCCGATTTTATGAGGATTTGAAAAACGACCGCATTTGGACAAGACAAAACGTATGAATTACCCTGCAAATTGCTCCCTCATCCACCATATTCTCCGGATTTAGCACCGAGTTACAATTTTTTGTTTTCAAACCTGAAAGAATAGCTCGGCGGAGAGATTTGACTCCAAATCCTATTGTATGGAAGGGATACAAAAATTGAAGAAGCGTTGGAAAAACCGTATAGGCCTTAAGGGAGACTACTTTGAAAAATAAAATTATTTTTGATCCAAAAACATGTGTTTCATTTAAAAAGTTACGGACTTATTGGCCCGACCTCTCAAAGATTAAAATATGGTTCATATCCTCTTTATCCAATAAGTCATCATTTAAATTGTAGATGAGAATGCCTGCCAATTTATATATCATCTCTAGTTCTGCACTTACGTTATTTGGTTTTGAAGAACTGATTCGTTACTATGTATGTGTAGGCGATTCGAAAAAAGAAAAACAATTTCGAAACATAATGCATTGAGCAATACAATAAATAAAATGTTTTTTTTTTACAACTGAATTACACAGTCACCCCCTCTATTTTCAATTTTATCTCCTAATTTCAGTTGCCTAAAAATTATAGGAGGAAAATAAATAAAATTAAAAAAAAAACAAAACAAAACAAAACAATATTTAAAATCATAATTTTATTTATTTATTTTCAGGTCTTAACAATGAAAATAAATGTTTTTTTTTTCATTAATGTTTTTGTGTTTTAAAATCTAACAACTTTACAAAAAAAAAAAAAAAGGAAAAAAAAACTTTGAAAATAAAAAGAATAATTAATCACTTGCGGGTTTTAAACTTAAAAGTATTATCGTTTATAAATCATGTCAAAAATGCTGCTGCTCTTTGATTCTGGGTGTTTTTCTTCTTCTACTTTTCTGCCACATTTAAATATTTTCGTTTTGCACATTTTAAAAATGTTAAAATCTTATTTAAAAAAAAATGTCGTTATTAAATAAAGGTTAATGCATTTTCATTTCTTGTTGTAGTTATATAATTTGGTTTAGTTATAGTTAGCTTTCTTTTGTTTTGTTAAAATTAAGTTTAAAAAAATCTTTTTTTTCGGGTATAAATTCACATCTAAGTAGTTCTAAATAAACTTAAAATTGAACTTAAATATTAGGAAATAAAAGTAACGATTTTTTGCATCAAATGGATGGATGTATGAGAGGGAAAAAACAATGACAATAAATCGTTTTATACATAAGTATGATGATGCCTATCTGGATGCATGTAAATATATATTAGTCGAATTAAAATTTATAAAAAAAAAATCGTTAATAAATTCACAAAAAATAATGAGCTCGATGATAATTATGATGGGGTGTGGAACGTGAAGTCTTGCCAGCGACGACATTGATGAAGGCAAAATTGTTTGATGATGAGACAACTCAACACAATAACATACAGTAATAACAATAATTATTTCAATGTTTATTTAATCGTTGATTTTGCCGGTTAGTTTAAATTTTTTTTAATTTTTGTTATATTCTAGATTTTCAATTTAGGTCTGTTTTTTTCTTCCACAACAACAACTACAATCCAGTTTGTTTGTTGTACAAACATTTTAGTTTTAAGCGCTTTTCGAAACGTTAAGATTATTTGTTTTCTAAATATAATAATTATGTGTTTAATTTATATGTATATAAAAATATCTATTATAAATTAATAGTTTTTCTTCTTGTCTACGTTTATAATTAATAGAAATTTATGTATGCTTCTTCTTATATGCGGTTTGGTGGAGGCGATGATGACATAAATACATCACAAAAACAAAATTAATTTATAATATTGATTTATTTTTGTTGTTGTTATATTTTTGTAATTGTCAGTGTTTTTTAAACAAATGCCCAGCATTCGAGTGTTTTTATAACAAAATCTTCTTGTGGCGCCAACGGCTCATTGCCATACGTACTGCAGGATTGCGAACGGCCCTGATTTAAATCACCATCAAGCCACAAACCGAAACGGCCACTGTGAACAAATATAAAAACGTCATTTATTAAAAAATATATATAATAATCTTAATATAAAAATGTATAATATTATCCCGAGAAACCATGTTAGAATAATTATTATTTTTCTGCAGCTTTCGGATACATATGCCTGTGGTTCCAAATATCGCTAAGAAGAAACAATTCAATCGAAAAACACAGTTGAATTTTTTTATGTGAGAATCGTTTGTTCATTGTGGACTAACAAAAATATTTAGAAAATAAATTAAGAAGTTGAAATTACTTTTTAAAATGTCTGCAGTCCAAATTGAAGAAGTTCAAATCAAATTTAATTTTTTCGAAGCTTTAATTAAATTAAAAGTACTCCAATGTTCCTGTAAGATATTTATTATGTACAACTTGTAATTAATTGATCTCTATAATGGATCCTCATGCAGCCGCTGATGGCAATTTTATTGAAATGTTTAAATAATAATTGGAGTAACACTTTCACCTAAATTGCTATTATAAGCAGGATCATCCAACATGTATGTATCTTTCACTAAATTGAATGCTTTTAGAATCACTAAATAAATAATAAATCTTTGCAGTTAATTAATTTTCATTACTTAATTAAGGTTCAATTTGATTGGAAAAAATTTCATTTTGCTTTGTAAAGGGTTCGCTTTGGACTACAAAACTATATGTAACGAAGAACATCATAACTTTAAGTTTATTTTGAAAATAATGTGCAAACCCACGCAATTGGCTGTGCTAATTTATTAAATAGCGAAACTCGCCAACATTTTATTGTACCCCCTATTGCTACTGATGATATTTCATCCATTTTTCCGGTCTTCCTTGTATAAAATAATTTGTTATTTCACTCATATAAAGATATGGTTTAAAATCAAATTAAAAAATGGTGCCAACGTCACGTAGTTCCAGACAATGTTAAAAAAGTATACAAATGACGATTATAAAAATCAACATCTTCTTCAGGGTTATATTTGAAGGTTTTTAAATTGAAGTCGTTGCCAGAGTTGATCTTGTTTTACTGACACTAATTTACGCTATTACTCGTTAAATAGAAAGAGAAACCTATAATAAAACCAGTTCTTATTTCGTTCAGATTTTATGTATTTGTAGCGGGTTATCGCTTAAATTTTAAACTAGTAACTAATCTAGCTGGTATGTGGACATTTTGAAGTCGCATTAATTGGGTTTCGATGAAAAAAAATTGCCTAACTGACTAAACTTTAAAATCTACGATTTTTAGAAAAAATTTACCATTTTAAAACATATTGGTTTAAAATCGCGTCATTATTTTAAAAGCTCTACCTAGGGGTTTAAAGAGGCTACTAATGCTTGCACAGATAGTTCATGATGTAAGAATTCATCTACTATACATACATATGTACATACATACATATGTGTTAGCTTGAAGAAAAATAATAAACAAAATGGCATGTGTGTGTGTGTGTGTTTGTCCAATTTCATTTTGGAAGGAAATGACAACACAACAAGCTAAAATTTGTTCTCTGCTTTGAGTAGATTCGAGTTGTAGGAGAGGCAAATCCATATAAACTGAATAAACAGGCAAAGAAAAACAGTTCAGACAACATTTCTTCTGTTTGTCAACCGATTTCGTCTTTTTTTTTTGCTTAAGGTCCATTATTACAACTTGCCTTTAAAGTTCGTGTTAATAAAAGGTAACTTTAGCTAACGTAAGGAAAAAAGTGACCTTTAACTATTATTCGTTATTACAGCTTCCTTGTAAAACATAATTAATTTTTTTTAAATATGGCAGTGCAAGATCGATAACCGATTACTTTTGACAAATGAATTTAGTGGCAACGTCGTACTTTTGTTATTTGTTTACTGTGATATATTTATTTTTAAAAAAATATTTTCTATCTTATTAATATAAAATAAACGCGGTCTCTTTTCCATTTTTTACTTTTTATTTACAAAACTAAACTAAAATTGTTTTTTATTTTGTTGTTCAAAATATGGCAGCTCCAAATCTATAAATCTCACGTTAAAAGTTAAAGGTAAAAACATTTTCCCTTTAGTTTATCCGATAACATCCAAGTTGTAATAATGGCTCTTGGTGTTATCAAATTAGGACAAATTGTTAATTTTCACAGTAGGACAAACAGCCACTCATAGTTATAAAACAACGAAATAATATTTTTCATTTGTAAATTTATCTCTTCAAATCAATTATCGTTTTAGAAGTTTGTTAATGTTTCATTTGGAGACAATTTCGATTACGAGGATATACATTTGGTTTTTTTAATTATGAATTTAGTGTTGTCGGAAATCACTTTTATAAAAATGTAATGAAATACTTACTCTCCAGCACCAATTGACAAACTTTGAAAATTGCCCATAATAAAGTAAAAATTTTCACCAGTCCAATGAAAAACTTTAAAGCTGGGATTAAATTTGTATAACAGGGACTCGCCGGTGCCATAGAAATGATCTGATACATGCAAAGCACAGGAGGTTATTGCACCGAAAACCTGAAAAGTATCCAAAAGTTTATAAATTAAATTCATTTAATAAATATTTAACAGAAGGCACGAAGATAATAGGAAATATAAGTTTATATTAAAAACAAATGCTGCCCACATTGACTCTCATTTGAACACTACACCTTGAAGAAATATGTCTTGAGCGACTTCTTTGTTATTAAAGTTTATTAAAATAATTTGAATTTCATTAAAGTAAGAGATATTCGTCCCTGTTCTAAATTCCGAGTGGCATGAAATCGAGTGAAATTGCAAAAACTCTCGGAATTGCATAATACAAAATCTTTAAAACACACAA
This sequence comes from Phania funesta, assembly GCA_963932375.1. Lineage (NCBI taxonomy): Eukaryota > Metazoa > Arthropoda > Insecta > Diptera > Tachinidae > Phania > Phania funesta. Next base: position 92,851,841 of record OZ010652.1, on the reverse strand, counting down.
CAAAAATAACGAACATGATACACCAAAAACAATAAAACCAAATTACAAAAATAATAAACAAATTCATAATCCAATAATCACTGACTTCTTTCAACCCCAACAAAATAGTAATAAATAATAGTAATCTTCTACCAATCTATACAAAGCACCCGGCCTGCTACCAGCTTCCAATTACATGTGGCTACGTGAAAAAGAAAACAAACAAAAGGTGCCTGGCGGAAATTCGTTCCAAATATCTAAATAAGGTTCCCTTGTAGAGCCTTGAAATATTTTATATACGAGACATATCACCACCTTATACCAGCCGACAGCAACAAAATTCGTTACATTGTGGCGGTTTCACGCTTCGCTATTTGCCAGGCCACAACAACCAAATGCATTCAACTTTAATTTCCAAAATGGCGGACAAAGTACTAGTACAAAAACTCTAGCCAAAAAGTGTTTTATATTTACAAGTGTGGAACAGCTGATGATAATTTTTCCGCCCATTTGTTTCTTGTTTTTACGGGGTGAAAAAAAATAGAAAGTTTTTAATTGAATAGATATAAACAGAAAAATTTTAAAACAAAACGTGTTTTGTACTGAAAAACGAATTTGATTTTTTGTCGATTTTTTTAAAACTTTAATTTCTTTTTGATATTTTAACAATCCAAATTGATGAAAAACATCTTTTTGTTTTGTGTCACAAGACAAATTAGCGGGAAAAACGTTAACAAACAGCTGCTTCTTTGACGCGCTATGTAGTCAAAATTTGAAAAAAATCTAAATGGGTTTTAAATATACTAACCAGCATGAACTCCGCCAACACAATTACAAACTATATTCTAATTTAAATTACCGAGAAAATAAATCTTCAAACGCGAGTAGATTTTTGTTTACTCCAGTTAAATATTTGATAACAATGATTATAATAATGTCTAAATGTGAATTAGCTTTCCCTTTTAAATTCAGATTTTGTACGAAAAACAAAAACAAATTTTTGAGATTTGTAAAATATGTTGTGTTTGTTTTCGCCGACGCGTATTTCAGAATAAACACGATTTGCTCATGACGCTAATATCGGTATTTTTACTATTTGTTGGGTTTGAAGTTTTGAAAGATTTTTTAAAAAATGCCTATCGCATCGCCTTAATCGGAAGAAAACGATGAAATCGAACAACATAAGAAGATCCCATCTCGAAAAGTCTAATAATGACAGATCAAATTTCTCTTCATTTACCATTTTGCTAGACTTTTAGTTCAATTTAATAAAACGCTCGTTTTTAAATGCCCATTTCGGTGGCACCTTAAAAAATTTCTCCTTAATAGTAAATTGTCTTTATAAAACAACGTCTATCAATCAGTATGATATGAGTTCATTAAATACCTAAAAGATTAAACTTAATCACAATTACTTACATTCTGTTCTGTGTCTTGTATAACTATGAGTATCGGACTCTCCAGCCTTTGCATTTTACGATACAAAGAGTTTAATGAAAATCCATGTTGCGATGTGCTAAAGACCAAAGACCAGGAATAACCTTCCGCACGCGCAGGTAAATGTCCACATAATTTTTCACTAAAATTAACAACAACAAAAAATGTTTAATTGAATTAAAAAATGTTTACTATCAAATATCTTACCGATGTTCTTCGGTTAAAATTTCTGTTGTTCCAATTAAATCTGGTATGGGAAAATCTAAATCAAATGATCCTGTTTGGTATATTGAAGATTTGCGATAATCATCACTGCTCATAGACAGCACCTGTTGCACAAATGAAAAGAGAAAATGGCAAATAAAAATTAGTTTATTCGTCCCAGGAATTATGCAAATTTAACAATTGTAGACAAAATAAACAGTCGGTGTATTTAAATAAAAACATCCTAGCGCATAATTTGGTGAGTCAACAATAAGAATACAGACTATTTAATTAAAAGAAGAAAAACAAAAAGAACAACAAAAAATATACATATCTAGCGTGTTCTATTGAACGGGGTTTCATTGGTTTTAACAGCACACATTAAAAGAACATAAAAGTGAAAGCTTACACACAATAATTTTTGTGAGTGTAAAGTGTGAAATACACTACAAATTAAGAGGATAGGCAGACAGTAGGTACATAATTTCCGTAACTACTTGTTCAACTTTAATCAACTGAATATTATTAATAAATGGTGAAATACCTACTTCTTGTGATTTCAAGATGAATGACTGAAAATGACAATTGCTTGTTTCTGAACGAGTTATGAATGGTAAAAAAAAAGTAAGATGACGATGAATATTTACAAATGATTTGAAAGGTTTTGGAAATCATCGAGTGCGTGTTTAGACGATGCAAGTATTATTGATAAGATTGTAACAGTTTAGGCGAGAGAGATGAGGGGAAAAGAAACGAGTAAACTCTTTGAAGTACTTAAAATTTGTTTTCTTCCATTCTCATTCGTAACGCTAAAATCGCAAGCATACATAGACACATCATAAATAAAAAAAGAAACATTTCAACAATATAACTTGGCATTGCGTGAACGCCAAAGAAAGTTCAAAGAAGAAAAAATAATAATCTTAGTAATAAGACTTGCATCGTCCTAACATGGCCCCCCTTTAAAGTTCCTGTTAGTAAAAGGTAACTTTAGCCGAAAGTGAACTTTAACTATTATTCATTATTTCAACTACGTTGTAAAATAAAATTGATCTTTTTGAAAATACGGCAGCGCAAGATCGATAACCGACTACTTTTGACGAATGAATTTGGTTTTTATGAATACATAGTGGCAACATCGTACTTTTATTTATTTGTTTAGTGCCAAGCCACACAGGGCAATTATTGTTGCCCAACTCATGAGTTTATTGAAGATTACGGAGAGGGGAATAAAAAGGGGAAAATAACTGCCTGCTCTTTTCTTCTTTTTACTTTTCATTATTGAGTGTGCTAGCCTATGAGTTGGAGAGTTGTGAGCGAAAGTCTTTTCCAGATCGTTAACGACCTCACCTAAACTTAAACGTGTGTAAGAAACTTCATGAGATAATTTCATGTTTTTTCTTGCCCAAATTTGAACAAACTTTTTTTTATAAGTTCGGACAAGAATATGTAAAATGATCAGACGTTTTATGTTTACATAAAAAAAAACTGAAAATTAGAAGACAAATGGAAAATGAGCAAAATGGTAAACTTTCGGTTTTTGTAAATTTAGTTGTAAAATTTTTATTCTTAATGAAATTAATTGTTTGACGTTATTATTTTTGATGTTAACAATGCTAAAAAAATTTTAGATTTTTGTTTGTTTTTCGTTTTAGCCGACTTAAATCATAAACTGAAGTTTAATGAATGTTTGCTCTTTAAATTTTGTGTTTTTCGCATTCCACCAGTTCTGCGTAACTGTGGTAATAGGAGAAGAGGAATTCTTTTTTTCTCTCGTTTGTCCGAACTTGCGCAAAATCCCCTGCACTAGACCTATTAGTATAAAGTTCTAGTGCTAATACAAATTTAATATTTGAGTACATACAAATTGATCAGCTGATTTTGAAAGAGTTGCCAGAAATTATTTTTTAGTTTCATACTTAAAGTTATTTAATGAAAGGTTTAATCTCGGAACTTAAAAACTCGGTTGCTTACAAAGAAAGTTTGCTACAATCAAAGGTCGCTATAGCGTATTAGTTCGTATAAAAATTGAAAGTAAATGCTTTGGGGGCGGAAAAATTATTCACTATAAAAGTGTTCTTTACAATCGCTGTTCATTTTATTTATTTTTTCTTTTCGCAATATTTATAACATCTATTTAATAAATATTTATTAACATCTTCACTCCTTTGAGTGAAACAGGTTTGACATCTAGCTTTAGTTTCTTTTAGATAAAAACTAAATTTTCATAAAAGACGGAGATAATAATTATCAGATTTTGTTTAATTAGTCAATAAATAATAAAAAAATATCTCCACATACTATAGTAGTTACATGCTACTAATGATAGAAATTATATGGAAGAAATAATCGCAGAGTTTTTGTTCTCAGAATTTCAATTAATATGTGAGAAAGAATATTTCTTTATAATTTTAAAAGACATATAACATCGAATTATTATCAAAATTCGGATTTACAACCTCGTTTTATTTAACCAATAAAAAAGGTATTTATAACTAACACATACACATAATACATATATATATTATACATATACAATTGCATATGTATGTAGCTCTCTAAGCATACTGATAAATAAGCCGCAGTTTGTACAATAAATAAAAAGAGCTGATGACTGGAAGCAAGTCGATTTTTAGTGCAGAATTTATTTATAATGAATTTTAAAGTTATTGGAAATCAACTTGACACTTAACGATATCCAATGGCAATATTTTTAAAAATTATTCACGATACGTCATTATACAAAATACAAAACCATATAATCTGCTACCTCCTTTAATTTGTCTAGTCCGAAAATGTGCTCTCTAAAATCAGTGTAAATTATTAGATCCGATATAACGATCATACGTTTTTTAGACATTATGTAAGTATTTATGTATGAATACTTGGCCATCTATTACCCAGTTGGCCAGGTATTCATAGACGCCATTTTCATTGATAATGTCTTTAGAACTATTTTTTTATTTGTGGTCTATAAAATGCTTTGAGGACAATTATGACAACAAAGTAATATAATTTGTCGTGTTTCAAGATAAATATATATCTATTTTGTCAATAACATTATGAAAACTTAGAAAGCATCGATATGTATTTTTGCCGATACCTGAAATATCGCCGATACATCAGTATCGGATGCTTCCCTAATAAAAATTAATTCAAATAGCGCATATTGAAGACAACGTGATGGACAACTAAATGCAGCTTGTCGTGTTCCGAGACAACCAAATGTATTTAGTCATGTTTCTGGAAACATGAACAATTTCAAGTTCTCAACACAAAGTTAAAAAATAAAAGAAATATTTTTAGAGCATCTCGTTGTGTTGGTAGAAAATTGCCTTAAAAAAATCTTCTAAAAGAAAAATTATAAAAATCTAACAAAATTCTTATAGACATCCACTGGGTTCAACTGGATGTCGGAATGGACGGCCTACCGCGCTATTAAAAATCAGTTCCCAGCAAATTCATAATTTTCGAAATAAAGTGCATTTTTCCATTGACGTCCATACAATCGTCAACGACAGGGTGCATCTACTGTCGCTCATGCACGACTTAAGTGCACTTGTTCGAAAATGTCATTACTAATTTGCCTTACTGTGTCTTGGACACGTCTTTAAGGGAGTCTTGAAAACATGGCCAACTGGGTAATTTTATGTAGGTAGACTACGCTTAAAACAGGGTTTACGTTCCTCAAAAATACATACAGTGTCAAGCGAAGAGATTGGCGCCATCAGGTAAAATATGAATAATACACATAATGGATGTTTTCTGACAATTGCTGTATCGAGCCATGCGAAAAGGGCATTTAAATGCACGTAGAATTGAATATGATCTCATTACTATTTATACCACCTATAAGTGACCGAAAATAGAATACAATTCACATGTATAGACTGGCACTTCGAAGTATGTTTTAGAGCTTCTTCATTGAGTAGAAAAAAGCGTGAACCTGGTTATCGGTAGCAGCAGGGTATGCAACTTTATTAAATCATTCAAGCATTCACTGTTTTATCGTCACCACAAGGAAATATGATCCAATGAAATTAGGGGGGCTAGATTCTGACAACCGAACATTTGTGCGATTAATACGTTTCTTATTAAGGGCTAATCCGTTAGCCGTACTATATAGAAACCATTCCTTCTACCATCTATGTAAAGAATTAAAATCGATTGCCCCCAATTCGAATGTCTATCCTTCTTCCCCAACAAATTTTTCCAGTTCCAACACAATGGAGAAGGAAAAAACAATAATCGAAAATGTGTAAATTTGAGGTGACTCAGTATCGTTCTTATTTTTAATTTTGTCTTTTTGTTTGAGCTATTTCGATATTTCCGTAAATTTAAGATCTTTTTCAACAGATGGCGCAGAGTTTAGTTTAACTTTAACACCACTGCTATCAGAACTATGTAGATCAATACATAGTTTTAGTTATGATTCCTATAAGTTCCAGACTGCCATGTCCTTAAATTCTTGACCTTCGATCTAAATGTGCAAGTGTGCCAATCTACCGAAGTCAGGAAATATTTTCGAGCACCCAGTTGAAACGGATCTTTTCCCGTCTTTAGCGTGAGCATGATCTGTATTTCAGTGTATAAACATTACAAAACCAAATGTTTTTATTCTTTTGCTTTATTGAATTTAAATTATGAAGTTTTACTAAAGTTCTGTTTTTTCTCGACACATTTAATTTAAAAATATTTCCATTTAATATAATAACGTCAAACCAGGGGATAACAAAATAAGGAAAATAAATTAAATAAAAGCTAATTGTTATACTAACTAATTTGCTTATTTGTTTAAAAATCAAGATAAATTTAAGCCAACACATTGCATAATGAGTGATAAGTCACAACACATGCCCGGAATTGTATAAATTTAGGTACAAAGGTTCCTTTTTTGGCTTTAAATCTCACTAAAATGTTCATAGTTGTTAAAAATTCATAATTAAATTGCTCGGAACAATTAGTATGGGGCATAGGGTATGGGCATTTAATTTTATGATGTTAGTTAAATTTAAAAAAAAATTGCTTTATTATAATTTTTGTGTGAGTTTTTTAATCTTGAATGTGAGCTTTTGGCTCAACGGGTTTGTTCATAAACCAAAATGGCTCATATGGAGTGAAACCAAGCCACGAAATACCCTTCTGAATCCATTACAACCAGAAAAGGGTACCGTTTGGTGGGGTTTACACGCAGGTGGCATCACTGACGAAAATTATCCATACTAACGACGTTGGAATTTAAGTTTCAATATCCTAGTTGAGTTTGAAGCACATGCAGTTTTGGGGAATCCCTTAGTTATTTGTTTTTAAGTCTTTAGCTGTTTGTATCCGACGAAGATAATTGTGTTATAGAGGAGCCAAAGAGGATGATTAAAGCCAGGGAAGCTTTCGATATCTTCAATAGTGCATTAGAATGGGCCGAAAGTGAAATCCTTAAACAGTGGGTCTAAAACGTATTAAGAGAGTTAAGGGAGGTAGCACTTTTAAGAGTGGTAGCAAAAAAGAAAAATTAAAAGGATTAACGATTTTTTTTTGCTAAATGGGGCATAACGTCTTTTCGAAATTAAAGCAGAAAAATGATTTACGAATGAAACATTTTTTGACAAAACAAAATTAATAACAAAAAAGTTTCTAGAAAAAACAAAAAATACATTAATTTATTTAATAAAGAATTATTTTTGGTGCAAGTAATTGACTATTTTTATTAAAGTGTGACGTCGTTCACAAATATGAACAGTCTTGCAAAATCGAAACGGCCTGATTTTTATTAGTTCATACTATCGAGTGTTCACTGTACTATTTTAAGCTATTAGGGATGGTATGCAATAAAAATGCGTTTGTTTTTAAACAACTTCCGATATTTTTGCTGGAGTCACAATAAGTCAAGGAGATTTTAAAATGGCCCTTGTGTTTGATGGTAAGTACAAATGTGAGATAAAGCAGTATTTTTTAAATTGAATTTATTATAACATAAAAAAAATCTCTGCGGCAAAATTTATTTTCTCATGAGGCCGGTTATGACATTTGTCTATTTTTTAGATTTTACTTGAACAACCACTTTTGCAAATATTAAATTTAAAAAAATAACGAAGAAATTAGTGACGTAAAATGTTTTTAAAAAGAATGCATTAATTAATCGTTTTAAGGACTTACAGCACATTTGCGAGAACAAAAAAAATTACGTCTAGAGCCGTCGCGATTTGTTAGCACTATTGAACTTTCCATCATGTTTACTAGTATGATATTGAACAACAAATGAATTTAACTCTTTTTAAAATATCAAATATTTATATGGCCAATGTCTGCGCAAAAACCCCGCAGCAACTACTGCTAAAAAGCAAACAACAAAATTAATTTATACAAATTAATTTAGTCATAAATTAAATTAAAAAAAAAAACATTTTATAAAAAAGAAATTTCTCGAAGAGTAAAAGGGATGGTCGTATGAATAAAAGTTAATAAGCTCCCAAAAATTCTGCTACTACGCAGTATAACTTCATATAGTTAGTAGTCAATAATTAATTCACATTGATAAGAATGTCCAAGAAATAAGTAAGAAAGAAACATGAATCGATTATTTTCATTAGTACTCGTATATAAATTATGTTTAAATGCAGTAATATGAAAAGGGGCATGCCCAGACATCTTTGGTTAATTTATTGAAACTTAAAAAGTGTTTTAAAATATCAAATATTACGTTAAAGCAACAAAGTGTACTAAAAAAATTACCGATCCAACAACCTTAAAACTTTTTTGATGGTTTATGGCCGGCCGTTAACTACACAAATAGTTAAAATTTGCATATTTTGAAGACCTTGTTTGTTCCAATTACTTCACCATAACTGAATTCAATTACTTCAGATTTAGATGAAAATTTAGAAAAAACTTGTTACCACTAAGGCATTAAATACATTGAACCCAGCAGGCGTGCAGCCGTGTAGCACGAATACAAATGCTGCTGAGTACAAATTTCGCCCTATAGCCAGCTACTTAATTATTTTGACAGCGCTACATAGTAATGTTAAAATATTAACAGCTGTTGCGCCGATTCATTTATACACATCAGTTGTGCCACTTTCAGTTTTTTACTTTTTTAAAGCTCGTTTTTTTTTTTGCATGGAACAAGTCCTGTGGACGGTCGGGCCTGTAAAGTTGAAAATATAATCGGATATATCTTTTGCAATAATCAAAGTAGCGAACTATGTATAAATTCGAATAGCAAAGACAATCAGCTTTCATTTGATGTATAATGTGCTAGACTAGGTAAAAAATATAGGAGCGATCAGTTTTCAACTTTTGAGAATATAGGCGTGGCCGACAAAGAATAGTATACATTTTTTTCAATCAGAATTGAAGTATCTTCCAATGCTGAAACTTTGAGTGTGATCGAAAAGTTGCTCATAAACGAGACTGAAGCCAGACATGTACATAAACTTCACAAAAGTACAATTTATTATTTAGAGGACACGTATGTAACAATAAAACAAATGAATTTATTTATTTAAAAACTCTTGATGCATATGTAACATTTAAATTAAGTAATTTCTTTTTTTATTTTACAATAAAAAATATTTCTAAGCACTAATTTGCTTTACATATTTTGTTGTATTATCAACATTGTTTTTGTTTCGTAGCCAACAAAAATAGAAATTAGTTTAATTTGACTACAAGGACAAAAGCAGCATGGACAACAACCTGGATCAGTGTTGTCTAATTGACATCAAAATAATCGTTCTCATGTAAACGTGCGTAATTTAGACAAATGTGAAATAAAAAGTTAGAAAAATGAGACGACAAGTTATTTGTTGGATGTTGTACTAAACTTCTCACTAACTTTCATTTGGTTTAAAAAGTTTAATAAGAGCATATTTCTTTCTAGCTTCTCTAAAATTAATCGTAAAATGTATTTTATGAGCTGCCCAACCAAAACCAAAACGTGCATCTAAAAATTGATAAACGCCAAAAAGCGTTCGGTTTTGAAATTTGATCAACAAAGTACACATGTTGCGTATAAAATGAAATTTTGATTACATTCAAACTGAAGATATTTTCATTTCTTATATACCAAGGGCCGCATACGATAAGACCTAAAATCTTGGATTGTCTTCTTCTTTGTATATTTTATGCGCAAGCAGTACCCCACAGCTGAATGTCACGTGTCAATATTGGTTTTATAATGGATTTTTATAAAAGCACTTTGTAATCCAAAGCCAGGGTTGAGTTAGAACCTATTACCACAATATATTATTGTTATTGAGGGAAAACGTGAAGTCAGCTCATTTCGAAGGATTTACCATAATCCTTCACTTTTTTAAGCAGTCCCCTAGCTCATAAATACTTATAAATGCAGTATCGTCTGCAAACGTTATGGAATACAATTTTTTAGGGAATTTCCAACTCCTGTTTTGGTTACATTACCATTCAATATTTTTATTTTACTTCGAGCCTAATACCGTTTTACAACATTCGATAATTATTCACGTGGCCGATTGAGTAGAAAACAATTGTGTTAAATAGAGATGGGAAAAATCATCTTTACCGCTGTATGCCGCGTGGATGTGTAGTCAACTACCACCTGCGTGCGTTGGCAATCGTTTTTTTTTGTGTTAGATAATAAAAAAATATTGAATATTTATAGAAGTATTAAAATTGTCAAATTTTGCACTTTATCTTTTCACAAAGTATTAAGATAATACTAAATTAGGTGCCATATTTCATTATTAACTTTATTTTTGATTAAGATTAAAAATCGAATTTTCCAGTAACAAAAAAAAAAAAAAACAAATATAATAAAATCTTAGTTGTTTTTGAAGTAGGTATGAATTAATGATATAAATTCTATTTTTTTTTTTTTTTTTTTAGTAAAAAACAAATATTTAACACCCAACAACAGTAGTAGGACGTGGAACGAGAAATTGAAAGCTATTAAAAATAACATCCCCTGTAGAAGAACTACAGGTAATTCTAACTTGTGCTTAATTTAACACAGTCTCGCTTTTACTTGTTCCACTTTTTGCGACACATTCTTGTTAAATTTTGGCAAATGTCTCTCACGTTCTAAAACGGTTTCTGATGAGAGTTCTTTAATTATGTTGTTTGGCCCCTTGCCAACTGCTTATTTAATCGAAGATGACATTTAAAGTCTCCGAGACACTAAACTTGAAAAATCCAATCGAAATGAAATCGTCATAATTAAAAATATTAGCCGACATCTTTCTGATAGCAGCGGCACAGATTAAGAGAGTAAAATTGATAAGTTAATGGGTAGAATACTTAAAAACGGGAATAAACCAAGTCAAACCATTTCGAGGCATTTTGGCTAAATTTCCTGTCCTATCTTCAAAGTTCCTATGTTGCCATAAAAAACGGCATATGTAGCAAAAATTCAAATGAACAGTCAAAACAGGTAGATGTTTTTAATCAAAAATTTGTTTATTCGAAAGATCAATACGTCTCATTCACATTTGAAATTGATTCCGAGGGTATGGCCATCGGGGCTGTTCTTGACGAAGCGTTGCTGCCCGCAAGTCACAAAAAACACGAACAATGCGCACCAAGGTGTCGTCAATTGTTGGTTTATCAGTGAACCAGTGACTTTACGTGACCCTACAATCGAAAATAATCAAGGTAGGTCCATTTCTTGAAGTCAATTTATCCCCAAATTTTGATTTCAATACGGTTGCGGTCGTTGTATGGCACGTAGCGCCATCCTATTGAAACCACATCTCGCCCGGTTCAATGTCATCCATATTTTCTAACAAAAATTGATTGATCATGTGCGATAACGATGCCCATTGACATTAACACCAGGTGGCAACGTTCTTTATTTTCAAATAGTATCGTTAATCAGTAATTGTTTTCGTGAGTGAATAAATAAAAAATATATATATGGGAACATGTTGCCTTTTTATTTGCAAATAAGAAGAGGGCGTGCGTATAAACGAGCTAATAAACAATTAGAGGTTATGTATTACATACGGAGTTCAATATTTCTGTACATACGTACGTGTGAAAACAAAAATGACGAAAAATGTTGCCTTACATATGGAATTTCGTATGTATCGAACATAGTACGTGTATCCCAACAGTTTCTCCTCTGCTCCATTCAATGGACGGAACAATTTTCAAATTCTTAGAAAAATTACAAAAATTAAAATTTCTTTTATTTACAAGTCTCCTTGATAACAAATTAAAAACAAAAGAAATACGCACAAATTATTGAATATTCGAATAAAGCAAAAGAAATTTAGAATGTCGCAAATTTCAAGCCCCTGCTTAATAGATGGCCTCTTATTTTAAAAACCGAGTCAAGGTTTGTTTCGTACTTTTGTTTTTGCATTTCATTTTGTTGCAAATGCAAACACCCCAGCAGTCTACAATAATAATTGAACTAATGTGTAAATCGTTTTTTCCCACATGTTCGTTGACGCTCTTTTCCTATTAAAAACAACAACGGAGCACTGAATAAATATTTCAATTAAAAAACTAATTATAACAATTTAACGTAACATACCTCAATAAAAAACAAAACAAAACTAAAAAGAAACTTTTTTAAAACTGCATGATTCTGATATCATAATAGACGTCATAGACAGACACGGATGTTAGTTGTAACACGTCCGACTTCAAAATAAAAATAAATTCAACTGCGGCATTGCATGTTTGTATGCTGCCGTGTGCATTGGAGCTTTGTTGTTGCTTTATTGTTGTTAGACATAACTGGCGCCAATCGCCCGCCTTCTCTTCTCCAAATGCAACTATGTTTTTGTTTGTAGTGGCTAGTTTTCCAACGTTTGCATTGTTTCCAGTTTCCATACAAATATTTATTCTCGAAGACAATTTGATGATAAATTTTACTTTGACTTTGAAAATCGTTTTGAGCATGTGTAAACAGACTTTATGTAAAACGGTTTAGTTTATTTATAGACAAGAAGCTTGTGTACAGAAGAGAATGTATGTAATTATGTAAATTTTAATGGACTCTTACAAAAAATAAATACACATACATACATCCATCCATACATACATAGAAGCATTAACTGTTTAATGTCAATGTCAAGACTTGTATCGGAAGAATTACTACAAGATTTGATGTAAATATTTACATCAAATAAGTGCAGTAGTGCTCAAAGACTAATTATTTATGCGATGGTGTACTAATAGACTACTAGTAAAATAATGGCAAGAAGAGAATGGATGACGATAAAGTGTAAGGGCAGATCGATATAATTTTGGTAGAGCCTGTTATTATATTTGTTGTTTGCTATTCACTCGCTGATGAAATTGCATTATGGCAAATAAAACGATGGAGCAGCGTGTCTGTCTAAATGCTTAAATCTTATTTAACTGAGCGTTAGTTAGTAGAAATTTTGGCCTAAAATATATTTTGCGATACGGTACATTTTTGGATGAATGTCTATGTTGAGAACCGAAATTGCCTCATGTATATGGGACGACGTCAACCCACCAAAAATTAATGTTTGACAAGGAATTTGGGGCAGCTTGTTAGAAAACAACGTTGTTGAAGCCATACCTATCAAAAGCGAGCGCTGCAGATCATTGATAATAAGATTATTTGGCCCGAATTGAACGATATGGACGTGCAGGGTATGTGATTCCAGCAGAATCGCACAACGATCGCTACAATGTGCATTCTGCATAAAAGAGGCAGAAGGCGAATACGGCGACAACTATCTTCAAAAGTCAACATAACGCAAGGCATCAGCCAAACTCAGGCAGATCTATGAGACAGTGTCATTGAAATTGTAATCTTGGTTCCGTACCACCTTGCGAAGCCGCGGCGAACATTTAAACGATGTCATATTTCACAAATAAGACACTTAATTTGTTAATCCTGTATACATTTTATAACATTTGAACATCGACCCGTCCTTATTGGAAATCCCTTGGCATTTGCTTTCAGTCAACACGAAACCTCTCTTATTGCTGTAGTTTTTTTTAATATCTGGCTTATTGAAATCAAAATTTAAAAATAAGTTGCTTTCGAGAAAGGGACCTATCAATTTGTTTTCAAGGTTGTGCGATTTGACATTTCTCGATTATTTCTTGTGGGGCCACGTGAAGCGACTGGTTTATGCTTATAAGCCAACATCCTTTGACGCCTCCAAGGCCGACGTGGTTGGCGTTATTCATGACATAGGCCAGCAGTGCTCGAAAAAATGGCCCAAAAATGGACGTCCAAAATGCGGTCATATGCCCTAAAACATTTTTAAATGTCGAATAAAAAATTGTTTTTGATGTTATTTTTTTACAATTTAAAGTTTTATCGGGCTTAAAAAAACAAACTTTACATAAAATGATTACGACGCCTAATTCTGGTCTATCATTTCATCATGAATGCCGGTGTGCTAGTGTCGTGTGAAAACGTTAGCACTCTAAAAAACAGATGCTGCAGTCTAAGTCATTCACTTTGCAATGACCACCATTAAAAAATGTCATAAAAAAGGTGTTCTGTAGTAAAAGTTTGTTTATTTATTCGTCTTATGGGAAAAAGCTTTACTCATCATCTGTGCATTACTGATTTTAATCTGTTTGTTATTATTAAGAATATTGATTTTTTGTCGTTAAAATTATAAATTATTACAAGATAACCGAATTATCTCTCATACAAAAATCTTTAAATTAATTGTAAACAACATTGTGTTTTGTTGTTGGCGGCAGATAACAAATCAATTGTACAAATATTTATGTGGTATTCATGGAACAATGTTGCATGCACTTTTTATATTTTGTTGTTATCTATTAAATGCGTTTTGTTGTGTTTTTATAAAAATAAGATTTGTAATTGTTATTGGTGGAAGGGGTATTCAACCTTTTTTTTCAGGCGCAGTTGTTTTAACTAAAAGTTCAGTTAATTTTATATTTTAAAATTATTTTGTTGTGAAATGTAATAAAATATTTGACTGACGGGACGTGTCAATGGAGTATGTAGTTTAAAGCTAGAACGAAATGCACAAAGAAATGAAGAATATTTTTAAAAGCAGTACGTTTTAAATAAAATACCACAGACCTTCTAGTAACGTGCTTTTGAAACTATGGTTTCTTATTTTAATGAAAGATGAAAGTCTCCTTCTTAGCGTTTAGAACTAGTCAAGAACTCTTAGTAAAGGAATTTCCCAATAAAGGCGGGTCTATTTGAAAGGTCCATTTAGACCACTATGTATGGAATATGAATGATTTCGTGGAAATAAATTAATGACCGCCTGTCTGGGTTATGTTGACTTTAAGGTCATCGGTCTAATGCGGCTAATTGACATACACTTGCGACTTTACAAACTTTGCTAGAAATGATCCAGCGGCGTCAAATCGCATGATCGATCTTGTTGGTAAATTCACATCACCTCCGCGTGTGATAAGCATATTTCCAAATCGTTCACGCATAATGTCTCTTTGTGTGACATGTAGCGCTGTTCTAGGCGAACTAAATATTATCTATATCATTTAATTCGGTTCAAACGTGATTTATCATTGTCGCTCACCGTTAACGGTAATGGCCTCATCGACGTTATATTCGAAGAACGGATCGAAGATGCGCCGGCTCACAATCTGGACTAATCACATGCTTTTTGTGGATGTATTGAAACCTAATGCACTTCGTGTCGACTTGCATCGTCCCATATACGGTAATTGTAATCATCGACAAATTCACTTCGTGGTTAATAATAATTTTTAGGAGAAAAATTGGGGTTATCTTTCTAAAGTTCCAGGGCCTACTTAGTGACCAAACGGCGGTGGTCTATTGTCAGTCAGTCACAAAGCAAAATTCTCGAGGAAGAATCGACTGCCTGGGGGGTTATTCTGTTGGCTGATTCTTTATCGATTTGGCAAGAAAACGTCGAGGAGTCGATTGCCGTTAAATCAGCGCAATACACTAAGGAACACTTAATTTTGCGATAAATCTTAACTTTTAGACATGCCGCTCATGCGCATAACTTACCACGGTGGGTTAGTATTAGTGCCTGAATAATAAACAAACGATTTGAATGTCAACATCGACACGCACTTATTGGAAAGCCGTTTCTATCCAAACTTTAAATACATAAAAATTTATTAAAATTTTTAGTGGTTTTTAATTGTGAAGAAATAATTATAGAAATGCGTTTGCTGCATTTTACGAACTTTAAACTTAATTTAAAAAAAACCTAAATACTTTTCGCCTACTTTTAAATTACTTAACAAATAAATAGTTACAAGCTTTGAACAATATGTTAGCAGATAATCAATTTTATATAAATTTTATTTGAAATTCACTATTTATTACTCAAGACAACTACTTGATTGCGGAAATAAAAAATATAAAATAAAACTTCAAACAGTTTCAAGTTTATTATTTTTGCTGGCAAACACATTTAAACAGGTCACGCTTTTCGCAAAAATAGATAAATAAATTTAACAAAAATTTTATGAGAAATTCACTTCAAAGGAACAAAAAAAAACGACGGCTTCCCAAAATAAGTTGAAGAAAAAGAAAGAAGAAATACTTTTTATTTATTGTAGCCACCAAACAAATATTTCATTAATAAATATGACAAATTAAATTAAATCGTGCTTTAAATATTTACTCAAGTTTCTTAACAATATTTTTACCTCACTATCCAAGGCGGAATTCAGAATTAATTCACACATGTTTTCAATCTTTTTTATTTCACATAAAATGGTTGAATTCCAAAATATAAAACTTTTCTTTTTACTTTTCAAAATTATTATAAATACAAACGTTTAATTATTTTTATTGTTTTATACTTTCTGCTGTCATGCATAAAATGGTTAAAGCTTGATGAATTAAAGGCCATTAATTGGTACACCTGTTCAACTGTTTGTCACCCGGCAACTATTCTGCAGATTCAAAGTTTAATTTGCTTTGACATTTAACACGGGGGTTTTGTTTTTTTTTTATTTGTAGGGCTTTTTATTTTGGTTTTTGTTCCATCATGTATTTTCACTAAGAACAACTACGTTTTTAGTACTAAAGTCGTAAGTTATTGTTTGTTTGTTAACGTTTATGGGAGATACACGTCGTTGACAACATAAATGCGTCTGTAATGCTTTACGTTCGCTACTATACTAAGTGTATGATTGAAAAGGTATGTCATACATGCATGCATCATTCGTAGCGTCTGTTAGTTTGTCTGTCTGCCTGCTTGCTCTTCATTGTTTGTATCATTGTTTTAGTACATTAAGCTTTTTGTGTGGCTATGACGGGCTCAAGCGTAGCCATATCTTTGTACACTCATGCATACATACATACACATACATATGTTATTTATACAGTGTTGCAAAACTTGTTGATAGGGTTTCATGCAAACACCGAAATTCACCGCAGGTGTCAGAAGTATATAAAATAATTATTTCGTTTTTAATTTCTACAATCTCCATTTGTTCAAAATGTAAATTCACTTTTCGAAGACCACAGATAACTTACGAGCTAATGCTTAGAATGATTTGTTACATATCCCTTAGTTGTCGTGATAATATCTTGCTGTATCTATACAATTCGCTAAAGGAACGCGAACGAAAAATGATGGATGGTAAAAATGCGTTTCGAAAATCTATAAGGAAATATCCATTTGCGGTCTTATAAAATAAATCTTAATCTGAAAAGTCAGCAGAATCGGCTCATATTTCCTGACATATTCGCAATAACGTGATTTCACGTTTTTTTTTTTGAACACCCTTTAGTTTGCGGTCTTTTCAATTTTATGTATATTCTATATCTTTATAAGAAGAGGTAACAATGTATCTAAGTCCGTCTGTTCGATGTTGATATTAACTTCCTAATCTTCCAGCAGGGCTACTCGATATATTGATTCGAAAGAACACATATTCGAAACACAATATGTATTAAAGATACATAGTCAAATAATTTTCTTTTTGAATCGAATTACGCAGATACCGTTTCCTTTCCGCTAACGAAATATTTGGGAGATTACTTGGATTTGTTTTCGTAATAAATCTTATCGACAAATTTATATGTTCAATATGATCTGTTGGGTTCGCTTGTCATTCTTGTTTAATTTTCTGTCGTATTTCGATTTACATACGAAATAAAACCTAGAAATCTTCAAACTTTGTTTTCAAATTCTCGTGAAACAATATTCTTGATTTACGAAATAATTTTGTAAATAAAATAAGTTTCAGATTTTCCTAATAATCCGCTTATGGTGGAAAAAAATCTCTAGTTGAAAAACAGCTGTTTTGGCAACACTGAATATATACCGGTTTAAGCGCTTGATTAATTTTACGCTTTTGCTTAGTCATTGACATACTGTGCTCAGTTTTATTCTCTATTTGAGTAAACAAGATTTTATACCTTAAACTGACACGTTAACAACGAATTTGTATTATTTACAAGTTTAGGTTTATTTACACTTCATAAAAGTTATTCAATTTTAATTATTGTTAAAAAGAAAATCAACCAGGTCAACGATAATGAGAAAGGTCGATGCCAGTATAATAGTGTGATACAAATCAATTAAGAGTTGTTTTATAGCAACGTTAAGCCTTCTGTCTGCTTAAAGACAAAGCTTTCCAAGTTCCATCTCAAATAGATCTTTTAACGCATTCGCTGCCAAGCCTAAATTATATGAAGTCATTCCCATTGCCATTTATATTTTGAGTGTTATTGTTTACTAAAACCCTGTTATTCCTTGGTAAGTGCACATATGTATATTATCATACATAATCATTTACAAGCAGAAAACTAAAAAGGAGTATACTCGTCGTTGGCAAAAGGAAGGCAGAAGGACTCGATATCATTTTTCGTACGTTTTGGTATGATGGAAGAAAATGGAATAAAACGAGACACATTGCGAAAATTTATTTTATTTGTAGTATTTTTCAAGTTTTTTACATATTTATATTATGTTTGTGGCAAAATAAAAAATTTTGCTAATGCAAAAGCCTGCATGTTATAATATATTTAAAGTAGGACGTGTATACTCGTCTTGGCAGTGCGGGATACCCTGCCAAAGACGAGTATACTCGTTCTTGGCAGCGAATGGGTTAAGCAAACCAGACTTCTAGTGCTGACATATATCGACCACATGTTCGCTATCGAAATGCATTGGAAAAGTATGTGAGCTACCTTTCTCTTTTCTTTTGCACTATGACAGCTTCTAAAGTAGTCATTGAAGTTTACGCGTTATTCTCGTACCATGAGTTTCTATTGACTAAAAATAGTATTTAGGTCACATGGTTCTTGTACGCGACAGGTTAAGCAAGTCTATATGATTCTAAACGAGTCTGCCACCACCATTGAACAAATTGGCAACCAATGCTTTATACAGTTGCAAGCAAAAAATATGCTACAAAAGCAAACTCAAGTGTATGATTCTGATATTAGTTAAGGGCGTTTCACACTATTAGATTGAATAAAACGACTTGTCGAAATTTCAAATAAAATGAGAAAGTGTTTTATAGTGTGAAAACACTATATTATGAATCTGATAAAAATACGGAAGAAAATTTGAGAGTCGTGCGGTTCTCAGCATTTTTTTTTTAATTTTCTAGACGCTGAGACATTTCATTTTATCAGGGTTGCATTTTTGCAGGAGCCGCTGTTGTTATATCATATGATCCAGAAACCAGGAAAGGACTCAAGCCATATTACATCCTACAGTCCTATTAGCCTACTGTTAGTTTTATCAATGATATTTATTAATGTATGGGGGGATATCGAAGCAGACCACTTACTTTCTGGGTCCCTTTTCGACATCAATGATATTTGAGAAATTATTCGTCTCGAATAACAAAACGTTATCCCAGATCTTCAGTTTGGTTTTCGAGTCAGGCATAGTACAATTGAACAAGAACATTATTAGATCGGCTTTTGAAAGAATGCAATACTGTTCAGCTTTATTTACAGACATTTCCCAGGCGTTCGATAAAGTCTGCCATGATGGGCAGCTCAGTAAAATAGCTCGGGTTCTTCTTGAAAACATCCACAAGCTTCTGAAAAGCTATTTGTCAGATAGAACGTTTAAAGCAAGGTCAAAGGATCAGCTTTCAAGAGATGGGAAAATCAATGTAGGAGTGCCTCAAGGTAATGTTATATATCACCTATACAGCGGATATGCCAAGCTCACAGACATATATATATGTCAACGCTTGCAGACGGCACTGCAATTATAAGTGTTAATAAAGATCCGACGAAAGCATCTCCACAACTTCAGTCCCATATTCATGAGCTAGAAGGCTGGCTAAAACAGTGGAGAATAGAGGTTAATCCATCGAAATGTGCTCATGTAAGGTTTTCCTTAAGAAGGCAAAATCGTCCACCAATAACAAATACTACGGTTCCGTCGGAAACGCACGTTAAATATTTAGGTATTCACCTAGATTTACGCCTAAGTTCGAACAAATCATCTATACTGGTTAATAGGCCCTAACTCCGAGGGTTGAGTTAGGGCTGCTTTCAAATATTTATGAAATACTTTATTGCTAATATGTTTTCCTTTCTAAGTCTGTCGAAAGCTTTCAAATAAATGATGATAAAGAGTATCAATCTTTTTAAACTAATTAAATTTAATTTGTTATTTAAAGTAAACATCTGAAATTATAATCTCGGTGGCAAAAAAAAAAACCAGAGGTCTCTGCATCATAAACCTGTGACTTAAAACACACCCCTAAAGATTTAAATTTTTGCAATTATTTTTTAATGTTTGATAACAATAAAAACGCTTTCAAGCGTTTAAAAAAATTATTTAATATTGTGGGGTCCGTGTTTGGTAATAATTTTTTTGTTTGATTTTGGGGGTTTTCCGTAGAGAAAATTTCACAATTCGCCAACATTAGAAATAGGTTATTAACGTTTGAAACTCATAGTTCTAATTACATATATGTTTTGAAATTCAAGTAAACGGATACTTGAAAAATAATAATAATCGCCAGTAATATAAAAAACCAGAATAAATAATTACTTTAATTACGGCCCAAAGTCAACTAAAAAATAATTCCTAATTATGATAATCGTTTAATCAACACATACGAGTATAGTACATAAAATACGTGTTAGTAATGCATATAATTTTAAGAAAAATAAATAAATACGAGTGCAAAATATACGCAGCATTCACTTGTTTACCAAATTTGACAAAAAATATAAATACGAGGGTGAATCAATAAATCTCTGACTCTTGGAAGAGAGGTTTAAAAAAAATGATGTTTCCCCATAATCTTCATTTAATTAAATACCCTCCATACCAATTGTTGTATTTCTTTCCAGAAGAAGGATTTTTCAAGGTGCTCAAAATAGGTCTTCAAGGTGCTTCACAGGTTTCATTTTTGAAAGAGAAAAGAAGTCTTTGGTTTTTGGAAAATGCTGTAATCGTTCTTTCAAATCTCTGTCGATTCAGTCGGTTTGATATGTTGGGATAGAAATACATGATTACGCCATCATCCCGTGCATAAAATTTCTGTGTA
This sequence comes from Phania funesta, assembly GCA_963932375.1. Lineage (NCBI taxonomy): Eukaryota > Metazoa > Arthropoda > Insecta > Diptera > Tachinidae > Phania > Phania funesta. The sequence continues at coordinate 92,830,781 of OZ010652.1, read as the reverse complement.
TGTCGCACAAATACCGTCACGCGAACTGTGCTCCTATAATTTCCAGAAGTCAAAGTGATTTTAATTGCAGCGTTGCCAACTCTCACATAATATATACATTGTTTCGTACGAAATTATAACAACCCTTACAAGAGACAATTTACGTCATTCTTGAGTTGGGGGGAGTGTTCAATTTTAGCGTTATATCCTCTTGAAGGCGATCAATGCTGCGTGCATATCAATCAACGGTCGCCACGACGTTGTTAACACTGGCCAATTGTTAAGTTTGCTGATTGGTCCCCAGTGTATCGTAATGAAACGGCCGTATTGTTGTTAAATAACGTTTATGGCCAATTTTGAACCTATGTGGCAGCCATCTTACGCACAGGGGTTTGGTCATCGAAATTACAAAGAGTTAATGAATGACATCAACAATACTACAACACGTAGGGAAATCTCTCCGATCGGTTAACATAACATCGCAGATTTTTGTTTTTACATTTTCAAGTGTAAGTGATTTTAATGGGCTGTTCAGAACGTCCGGTATCACTAGTACTTGTGCGTCCACAACGAAACTCAGTAAGAATATTTTTGCCATTAAAATTGTAGTTGCAGAATTCTCATAGTACTAATAAAGCTTTGATGGGATTTCTGAAAAAAATCTGTTTCTGATCACTCGAAATTCGCTTTTTGAGAGTGCTATGACTTTTGTAGTTAGCTCATTGACTATTAAGCCTTCGATTGTTTTAGATGCCTGGGTTCGTATCCCATCCGCTGCCCATCAGTTTCTATTCGTACTACAATATACGCAGCGCTCTTTGTCATCGTTACCCCTCTATAACACCAAATCATCGGTGAAGAAATATACATAATAAAATGGCTATTACTAGCTTCAAGCAATGCGCCTACATAATACCAGAGGTGCTACAACACTGTTCTAAAAACAAAACATAACGCAAAATGGCAGAGTTGTTAAACTTTTTCGATCTCTCTAGTGCACCACATGTCTTTTCTAAATCTATCCCCTTCTAAAGAAAGTGGAATTATTCCAAAAAGAATTAGTATTAGTTGCATAAGTGTACTTTCCTTTACAAAAAAAAAAAAAATAATTAAATAAACAAAAAAAATTATACAAAACTTCTATTCAAACTCTTAATTTTTTAATAGCTTACAAAAACAAAGTAAATGACTGCGCGCCTGCGCTAACTTTGACAGATGTCTATTAAGAGGTGGTAGTTGATTGGCGCAGTATTGATTTATTGATACGCCCTCGTATGAATTTGTTTAATGGTTTATTATAATTCAGGCATACATACATATGTATATAATTTTTTTTTAATTTCACAATAAAAATTCTCCTAAATAATTGTCGTAGACTTTTTGTTTATTTTAAAAAAATTTAAATATTTGTGTCACTACCTTATGAGTTGTTTTCATTGCGGTTGAAAACATTTTCGCTTTTATTTAAATATATTTTTATTCTTTGTTTGTAACTTCGAAACGTTTGCACACTGACTGTGTGTCCGTGTTTATTTATATTAACCATTTTAAAAATGTTACTAAGAGTTGGTGGTGGTAGTTGCCAAACAACTTTTGTTGGTAACCAAAACTATCGCACAAATTAGTGTTAATTTGCATTGCCTCTTTGTTTTGCATACATATGTATGTATGTATGTATGCACGCATGTACATTGTATGTATTGCATATTTATGTGTTGGTTCACACTTACTCATATCTAGTGTTGCCAGAAGATGTTAAATGCGGCGCTAATTAACTTAAATATTTTAATTTGTTGTTATTTCCTTTGATATGCTGTTAACTTTATTCGCATGATAATTAAATTTAGAAAAATGTTTTCCAAATAAAAATTACTAGAAGACAAAAGTTTTACAATGCAGCTGCTAATTAAAAAAGTATTGGCACTTTGGCCAATGATTATAAACTTTTAATTCAAAACAAAACTTTCAGATATACTAAAAGAAATATCAAATACATATGTGTCATTTGGCACTGAAAAAAGATTCTTTGGACATCGGTTACCATCATAATTAGTTAACAAGATTAGCCGAATTTTTAATAAACTAAATTAGCCGTATCTTTAATAAACTAAATATTAAAAATAGCCGAAGGATGTCTAAATGAATTTTCTTTCTATTTTTACATTCGGAAACCACATGTGCATATCGTAAATGCATATCTAACGCCTGGACTAGAATACCTTTGGATAGCCCATAGCAATATAATTAATTGTCCTTTAGAAGTCAGTAACTGGAAACCTAAATATTTTGCAACGAGTAAAAAGATTTTATACTCACTCGTATATTGTGTCAGAGGCAACCTATTATTGATAGTTGGATCCATTTAATAGAGTTTTTTTAGTAACTACAAATCATTTTGTATATAAAAACTGGCACCTTAATTGCGCAATTAGGAAATTATTTGCAATCAAAGCCTTAATGGAGCTCAATTTACCACACAAGATCTCGTTGCATAAATTAAGAAATTAAAACTTAATTTCACCATTGAGTCGAATTCCCAACACAATTCTGGTGTAGTGTGTTTAGGAAGAGCGAAAAACTCTGCACAATGACAAGCACAAGAACATTCATCAATGTGACTGCATGACCAATACAACATTTTATTCTTCATGGCAGTTGTCAAATTCTATACATCGAAAATGAAAACTAAAATAAAAATAAATACCAGGTAAAATTAACAACAGTTAATTATTTATCTTTTTAAAAAAATAGATTTCTTTAAAAAACACGTCTAAAGATGAATTTCTCTTAATTTTTCCAAATTTGCAAACACTAGTTTTCACAAACAAAATGAACACATTTTCAGCTGTCAAATGCTAAGTGAGTAAACTAAATTGCATATGTGTAAAGACCAAAGTCTGTCTGAATTAATTTGTATGTGTGAACGTAGTATTAAATGGAACCGACCAAATTTAATTGGTAACACATTCGACAGTCATAACAGGCGGCTTTCTCTGCGTTTCTTTGGTGTGCGTAAGTAATCTGACAGTATTTCTTATGATTTGACCACTTAGTTGCTCGTTATTAATTCCCTTGTGTCGAGGGCCCAATATATTTCAATTGGTAATGTCTTGATGTTCTAAATGTGTTCAGAAAACTATATGGTAAACTGAACTGAGTACTATGAATTGAATGTTTTTTTTCAAGTACTTTTTGTTATAACTAACCGAATTCGCTGAACATAGCCTAGAAATAGACGATTGCCAGCTGTACTTGCAGCTATGTACAAATAGTATGCCAAACAAGCAATTTGTATTTTATTTTATGTTTTTTACAAAATAATAAATTGTTACAGATTTTACCAATTCGGAGTTGAAAATATAAATAAATAATTTTTGTTCAAATTTTATGATAACTTCGATAATTTTTAGAAATTTAAAAAATAACACAGCGGCAACACTAACTAATAAGCTAAAAGCAACTCGGTGCATTTTGCAATACATATTTTAGACATTATTCAATTTATGGGACAACTTTTTTTTACATGAAGGTTTTTAGTTTAATGAGCTTATTTATGATTACAATACAAAAAAGCCAATGAATTTTACGTTTAAAAATGCATAAAATGAAAAAAAACGGTTTTTGCTATAAAATTTAAAATTATTTCCACATTTTAATTAAAAACAGAAGACGTACTCGTACATACGAAGGCTTGTGTAGTTTTTATTCAGTTAAAATGAAAAATTCGATCATTTTATAAAATTTCCTGTCACGTCGACAATTAATTGCCCCAACCTCAGTTTCTAAAACTACAATTATTCTTTCGTATTGTGGCAACAGTCACTAAATTATTTAAACTTAGAGAGTCCAAAATAAATATCTGACGATTTTCAATGCTGTTGTTGCTCCATTTAAGGATTATAACATTAAAATTTGCTTGCCAAAAGTAAAAGCAAAAAAAGGGGCGATTTGTTTAATTTTCTTAAATCATTGTACGCTTTTCTAGTCTAATTTTAATTTCTTTATTCATTGTGCAAATAGTATCTGCTTTATTTTACTCTTCTATAACATTTTAAAGAAAGGCAGAATTTTTTTAACAAAATACGTCTTTAAAAATACATATGCATGTAGAAGTATATGCAAATATATGCATATTTAAAGAGATTTTATTTACATTGAACTAAGGTTTACAAAAATAAACCCGAATTTACAAGAAAATTCAGGCGCTAGTCATCACCTTGCCACCAGGTCAGGTGCGTGTTTAAACTAATCAAAGTATGTGATGAAATTCCCAAACCACTTTTGCGGTGTAAATGAATCATACAAAATTTTATATTTTGTAGAAATTTATTAAAAATGTTTGACAGAAATTGTTTAACCTCAAAAATTACATCGACTTTCCTGAACAATCTCGATAATAATAAAATGTTAATTTTTACCCAAACAATTATTTAAAGTATAATAGCTTTTTTGTTCCATAATAACTCACTCCGGTGTTATTAACTTTTAAATCCAACATTTTGTTTCTAAAACATGTATTTCAGTTTCCCATTAGTTTGTTTCAATACACCACATTCATACATACTCGTATTCAACAGTAGAAGAAAATATAAAAATAATAAAAATAATTATTAACAATATCATGTGTATGTGAATAATTAAATTTGTATTTAAAGACTGTAAACATTTAATTAAAAATAAAAAAAAATAAACACAAGCTTTGTGTTAGCTAGGTTTGAAAAATAATTAACGCTAAACTTGCATGATGACGCCTCTTTAAGAAAACGAACAGCTGCCGAGGGACAATAATATCTGTACATTTACTGGATGATCGTCATAACTCAAGTTTTTCTGCAAAATTTGCAGTCGATTGTAGCTTTCTTTCTTAAAAACATGCAAAATTAAACGTAAAAATCGCTAGAAATGCAGGTATTTTAAAACTAAAATCCCTAGATTTTTTTTCTAAAACCTCAAGTGCGGATTTTTTTTTAGCTAAACCGCTTTTGAAATACAACTCTTCTTTGTTTATAAACCACATAAAATGTCTAAATGATATTGTACAAGATAAACCTTTTGAGGAGATTTTAATTAATCACAATCAACTACACAACACGCAACATGGAGTTCCATCATAAAAGAATTGTGATTTTTCGAAGCAACCGGTAAAAACAGAAAGTACTAAAAAAACTTTTTGAATCTTTGTATACAATACGACCACCTACAATCGTTGAAAGGTAGCGTGTGTTTTCTATCACAGGGAAATATGTAACTAAAATTATAAATCTTTTCCGTTTTCCGATGCGTCTGCAAACTTATTGTCGGTTTTCAAAAGGTAGATTTTCTTTGCAACAGATATCATAAAGGTCATGTTTTAATAAATTCCCGGCATAACGGGTAACTTCAATTTATTTCCGATTTTCCAGGAAATGAAAAAGAACGGTAAGGGAAAAACTCTAGTCCATAACTCAAAAATACATAAACAGGTAAACTCTCCAGCGCAGTTGAGTATTGTTTTTAAACTGTCAAATTCCATATAAAAAATATTTAGCCATGTCCAGTACATTTTTTATATATAGATTTCACACCCGCAAAGAAGCCGGTAATACTTTGAATTCGCCCGGGAGTCCACCTGTTATCATTTTGTTATGTACATAACACAGAATTATTATTAATTCGCCTTGTGATTAAAATCAATGATCCAAATTAACATACATTTTCCTATTTTTGGAACGAAAAGAAATCCTGTCGGAATACCAAATCAAGAATAAATTTTTAGTTTTATTTAACTAAATGCTGCTTCTGGACCTCAAAGAAGAAATGGATTCAGAAATTTGTATAAAATCTACTAAATTTGTTAACTGTTTGAGTTGTTTTTATAAAAAATTTTAGACGATTGTATTGTTTGGAGAAGTACAGAAAGAAAAATATTTTTTACGCTTTATGGATTGACGATTTATAGGATTTAAGGAGAATTTTTTCTGCAAAAAAATTCGATTTGAAATACGAGTATGCACAACATTTTGAGTGCCCATGTTTCGAAAATGGCTGTTAAACTAAGTTTTACACGTAAACAGCTTGTTAAAAATAAAAACTTGCAATTATTTTTGCTAAGAAATATAAAATTAAAAATAACATTTATTTTTGCTAAAAAATATAACAAATAAAAAATACAAATCGAAGTTTAATTAAAAAAAGTCTTAGCTGTTACATTTCTAAGAGTTTATTGCAACTTTAAGTTGGTAACATTTTTTAGTATTGTAACGTGCGCCAAGATAGCGTCAAAACAACAGAATTAAATAGGCATTTTTCGGAATTTACGAGAAAAAATATTAATCACCAAATTTATGAAAATGATAACTTCAAATGCACATACATATGTAACATACAATCAGATGGAACGAAGCATTTAAGAACGGAAATATATATTGAAATACTGCCTATAAAACAAATACATAAAAAAATTCTGTTACGTGAAAATATGTCTACTTAAAAACTATAGTATTTTGAAATCTTTTTACAAAATGGCTCCATACAAATTGGTCAGCAAAATGTGGAATTGTTAATTAGAACCTAAGCAACGTCAAGCAATAAACGCTATATATATTATGAAACTAGCCCAATTGTATAATAAACTAAATAAAGCCTTCCACTTTTCTGGCCAATTATTGAAAAACGACCTAAGATGGATCCACCTATGGAAAAATTTTAGCTTGATCGCTCTTATAGTTCCGGAAATCATTCATTACTATTAGATTGCCGTATATGGTGTTAATTTTTAATTAAATATTTTAATTTCAAAAACACTTCAATTTGTTTTAAATTATTAACGTTTTGCGCATTAATAGCACAATCATATTAATTTTAAATACATTGTCTTAATTGTATGTAGATAGAAATAAATTAGATGATGCAACTTTTATTTAAATTGCATATAAAGGCAATCCTAGCAATCAACTAATAAAATTATGACATAACCCGCCAAATAAATGACTTTTGATATCATAAAAAGTCGGCTGATTTCTTATTGAGGCCATTTGGTTTAAAAGTGGTGGCATCGCTAATCTAAGTATCTAACAATAAATGAATGGTGCACATATTTGTCTTAGTCAGGCTGTATAGAGACTAGATTTTATTAAAAACTTTTAACCTGCTGTAGCAAGCATAAATATGTCAAAATCGACATTTCTAACTATCTGATTGTTGAAAATGATTCCTTGGGCCCTCGAAAATAATTATTGTTCTACGACTTTTTCATATGTTGCCTATCCTGTTAGTTACTGACGAAAATCGCTAATTATATCCCACCAAACCTCAAAATATGATTTTCTAATATTCTGCAATTTTGTTTAGAAAGGTCAATTCCTATCTTTATTTTAACATTTTCACAATTTTCTAACATATATTTGGTTAACGCAACTTTGCGCCGACTGTTTGAATCAACTGATGAAGCAGTAAGCAAAATAATTCTACGACATGAAAAATGAGGCAAAAGAAATTAAGTAACATTTTTATTCTACATTTTTCACCTCTTTATCTGTATAAATTTACTCGTGCCATCAAATGCAAGCTGGCAGCCTTTTATCCATATATCACCGGTAACACTATCCGCTATTTCTTCTCATATTCCTTTTCAAATAAAGTAACACAATTAATACTCGTAGGCTAGCATGCCCTGTTAAATTGCCTGGTGTTAAAAAGTATTTAATTTTGTCTTTAATATTTATATTGGTCCGGTAAAGAACTTGTTTATTATAGTATTACATTAATTCCTATGTAAATATTATAATTATTGTTTTGGTTTTACTGTAACTCCAAAAAAAGAATAAGCTAAATATAATATTAGTATTCATTTTATGCTCTGGAAAATGCAGCAGATAACAACTCTACAGTACAACACACTGTATTTCGCATTCCGGGAATTTCAGCGCCACTATATAGCACTAGAGGTAGCCCAATATATCCCCCAAATAATAATATTAATTTGGTATACACATAAATCTTAAAGTTGAAAAGTTAAAGTTTTTGATACATTGCTGCTTTATAAGTGCGAAGCACTATTAAATGAACACAGTGTTTATTACACAGAAACTTTCGAATAAATATATTGTACAAAATCTTGATAATTAATGTACAATTAAATATTATTTATTTGTTGTTTTTGTCACAAGCACTCGCTACATTTAAATTATTTCACCTTTTTAAAAGAAAATTAATAATTATACAAACACTTAAAAAGTAGAACACACCCACAAAAAATAGTAAAAGTAAGGTTAAATCATGTAAAATATTGTAATTTGCACTTTCCCGTTCGACATGATTAGAAAAATACAATTTCTTGCCAAGTTCATTCACATTTTTAGAAAAGAACAAGTAGAATATGCACTGCGTAAAATATATGAAAAATGTTTGTGAATTTTATTAAGTCCTAATTTTTTAAGCATAATTGCTTTACTATTTAATTCTAAGGTGTTGGAATAAGTAAAATTGCACAATGCTAGAATGCTATTATAATAGTATTACTACTATAGGAGCTCTCCACGCACTAGTTCTTTAATAAATAAAAAGTATATGAAAGTAAGAAAAATTATATTTTAAACATAATATTTTAAACATCGGGTTTGGTTAAAAAAAAGTTTAGCAAACGACATTTCTAGTTGTGCTAAAATTTACGGTAATGGCTTCCTGATCAGCTGGCATAAGAGAGTGGATTATGTCCACAACAAATAAATTGCAGTTGAATAATAAAATAAAAAAGAATAAGAAACATTAATTCTAAATACCAGAATATGTTGCCAAGAATTCGTTTTATTATACACAATAAATAATATTTATTTGATTAAAACAACATTCTCTGGCCTTACAATATAACACAAAAATTATCACTTAAAGAACTGCTTTCAGAACTACCTTAAAATACCAGTGCCATATCAAGAAATCGCGCGAAGAGTTTAAGCTATGTGTCCATTTCTCGAACTTCTAACTTTCATTTGCAATATCACAAATTATAACTTGAATTACGTATTTCACATACACAACTTTGATGACGAATTGCTTTAATTCTATATGGTGAAGTTTGGCTATAAAGGCTTGTTGCAAGATACCCCAAATTAACGTAATGTCTTGGCCTTGGCAAGAGGATAATTGTAAAACGTAATATTAGCAATAAAGTGTTAAAAAATGGTGATGGATGCATTTTCTTATAAGAGAGTTTCAGATGAGTTCTTTAGATGGTTGGGCAAATAACTCAAAATATGGCTTGTACGCTCTTTTGCTCTTTTATTTTATATTTAAGAGGAATTCATTTCAGAAGAAGTATTTTTTATATATTTCAAATTAAAAGGTATTTATCAATTCTCTCATCTATCGTCTTTTTTTAACTACTTAAAACCACTTAAGCACTTTAATATTCAATTCACACGTTCAGTTGGCAATAAGTCTTTATTCAAAGAGAAATATTAATAATCAATCAATAACTATTACGATTATAGAGTGTAATACCGGCAACCACTTGTTGAAATATGTATGTGCACATATGTATATACTTATGTAAATACACATACATATACATACGTATCCAATCAAAGCCATAAGTATATAACATTACATAAAGAAATGTGTAAAACTCTTTCTCAATCAACAATGTGATAAAAATAAATACCTACATATTTTAACACATACATACATATGTAGGGGTATCGAGTGGTTGGCAAATTTATTCATCTATCACTTACCGTTTCAAGCATTTCGCCACTTTCATCCAATAAGCCCTCTACGGTTTCATCATTTTTAACAACCGAAGGTGAAAGTGGCGGTGTAGGAGCACGATTTTTGTTAGCCAACATAGAACGTGGCAATATAAGCCGTCCATAACGTAAATAAAGCCAACGACCCCATTTTCGACCAGCCAACCCAAAACCAATGGCGCAGACACAGAATGAAATAAGGAGCCACATTATGAGTTTTTGTTTATTTTTTTGAAGTACATGCATGCATGTGTGTTTGCACTCCGCAATATAAATGTCAACAAAGTTCAACAAGTTGTTGGAGTCATAGGTTTTGAATCAACAATTATCACACTCACAAAAAAGCTTTTAATTTATAATAAAAATAAGCCGGTTGTGTAGTGGATTCAATTCAAGCTTTCGAATCTTATGTTTGATAATAAAGGCCAATGAAAAAAGTAAACAAATAACAAAAGCTTTAAAATGTTACCACGCACACTCAAACACACAGTGCAAAACGATATTGCGACAAAATAACCTGCGGCAGCTTGACTGACTGTTATTGCATCGGCGGCTTTCATTGCCTTTAATTTGTATTTTAAGTTGCATCACTTTTGCACAAGATTATTATATTTTAAAAAGAATTGTTTTTAGATATACATATGTATGATTTTTGTAAAAAGAATAATGTTTTTACGTTAGAATGTCAGCACCATATTGCCGTCGCCGCCTGACGAAATAAGAACGACTATTTGGCATCAACGTTGGCGTTAATGACATTTATCGAAAACATATCGATATTCTCCTTTTTGAAACAAAGACAGTATGTGCATAAAACGCCAAAAATGTCAATGGTTTTCGGAATGTTTGGGTTCCACTTATGCTGAAAAATCATTTTCCGTTGTAATGCATATATAGAGAACATTTGCAGGAACCTATTATTTTAATATGTGTTCCGTCTACACACCCTATAATTCCAGAAAAACCAGCTCATACATAAAAAACATCTTTTGCACTTGATTGTTTCATTTTCCGACATTTGAAGTTTAACCTAATTATCGCAAATTGTGCTATTCATTCATAGAGTCTTTGCTAAATTATTCATTCCAAACACTTAATTGATATGATCCTTGCACAAAAAACCGCAGAGAAGTTGCAATTTTATAGATGTAAAATTATAGTTGTAGACTTTTGCATGTTACATTTCAGTTTTGGACGGATTTGGTCCAGGACCTACTAAAAAGAAGTTCAATTGAGTCGGAATGTGTTCACAAATTTTTTTAAAAATGTGTATGTTTATATTAGCAAAACTATTTATAGATTTGCAATTATGTTAAAAATAACAAGGTAAAATACTGAAGCTCGACAACGCTTTATTAATATTTATTTATGTTTTTGATCATTTCTTTTCCTCGTTTCCAATATACTTCAAGTATACAAATTTAGGAACGAACCGAATATAAAATAACCACGGCATAGAAACCACAATTAAACCGCCAACGGGAATAGGATCAACTGTTTTATAACGGCGCTAAAAGTGCCGGCATCGTGCTGTCGCCTTGTTTGCTGACAAACACACCCAAACTTGTTTATCTTTACTTTGTCTATTCTCTAACTATTTGGCCATATTGTCATGTAAATAACAAGTTAATTTCTGGTTTGTTTTTTTCATTTTGTCTTTAATGTTTTCTGTTTTCTCTCTTTACGCTTCTAGTCCAATACATACATACGCACGTATTGTTTTTGTATAATCTTATGACTAGTTTTTGTTTTTCTCTTTGGTCGTATACTTTTTGCAAGAATGACTTAATACAATAAATATAACAAAAATTGTGTGCACATTTTAGAAAGTTTTATTTTTCGTATTCATTTGTTTAAAATTTTGACACTTAAATTATTTCACTTTTTATTTAGTTTATTTTATTTGAATTAAGGAAACATTTATTTTTATTAGTTTGTATAGCACTATCGATTAAATTTTTCTGTTCCTCTTTGGAGTGCGTGTTGACAGCTGAAACTGGCTAGCGAGCAGCCAGTTTTCTGACATACTCGTAATTCCATAAGGGAGTTGGACATACTGAATGTGTGTAGATAAAGTTAAACGTCAAAATACCCATCTAACATTTTAGTTACTTTCAAATAAATTTATTTGTTCCAAGTCTATACTTTAAAAAGCTAAAAAGAATAATTTTGTGCAAAAACCGTATGAACACATTGAGGATGTTAAAAAAAACATTTTTATAAAAATAATAACCGCTTATTTGGTAAAATACAAACAAACGCAGAATGCCACAAAATCCACATTATTTTACCGCCATGTGTATATTGAATACAGAATAATAAAATTCAGGACAAACTAAATTTTGTTACATAGAAAAATGTAAAAATATGAATAATCCCACGTAACGAATACAAACATTTACCACTATGCTTAAATAACTTTTTCCTCGTCTATTTGATTAAATCTCAGTATAAGAGTTCTAAAATACCCGGATAGAACTACTAGAGCGTTATGAAGCCCACTTGTTTATAAAAGTTAACCTCTAATCAATAAATTTGTGTGAGGATATCACATGAACTAATTTTAAGAAAATATTTAAAACTTTTACAAATTTAGTGTTTTGGGAAAAGCATAGCAAAAAACAAAATTTAAATTTTATTCTCAAATAGGAATAAAAATATTTGTTCGTTATACGTACGTGGTTTGTTCAAAAGAAAAGGTGAAGTTTCAATTTGCTTCAAAATTATTTATTTATTCATCAATATCGATTTTGTACCTTTCAAAGTAATCCCCCTCAGATATACTGCACTTATGCCAGCGTTTCTTCCAATCCTCGAAGTACTTCTGAAATGCGCTTTTCGGTATGGCCATCAGCTCGTTCTTCGATTCTGACTTTATCTCATCAATTGTGGCAAAATACGGTAGTTGAAGCATTATTATGGTGTTTCTTTTTTTGGCCAGAAAATCATACTCTTGGGTCCAGTTTTTTCAAAAATTAAAGATCGAAGAAAACACACAAACGTGACTAACATTTTCAGTTGTCAACTACAAACTACTATTCCAAATTGGCTGATAATGCCAACATATAAATTTCGATTATCGAATGTACACAATCCGCGAAAATTCAAAAATCACCTTTTCTTTTGAGCAAACCATGTATGTATGTTTTTAAAATATTGTTATTAAAAACATCTAAGGTTGTGGAACAATCCTTTAATGCTTTAGAATCTTAGAAGATATGAAAACACTCGGAAGCAATTTTCATAAAAAATTTTCTATTATCGCATTGATGCTGGAAGTAATAACTATTGTAACAATAGTTCCATGAATGCTATTAAATTATCTGAAACAGTTCGAAATGCACTACTTATAAAACTAATTCATTTCTAATCATTATTTCTAAATTATTATCTTAATTTCTTCACGAATTTTGCACGTTAAATTTGTGTAGTGTAACGATTTTTTTTAATTATTTTTATTAGCAAGCTTAAAAATGTTGACTGGGTATAAATTTAATAAAAGCTTTTACAAGTATCTAATAGAGAGGGAGCTTTATGCAATAAATAAGAGAACATTAAATTACAAATACTCTCTAATTTTCAAAAATATAGGCTCTTTGCTTTTAAAATGTACAACTTTTTATGTTGTTATTTTTAGTTCCCCTTTTTGTTTAGACAAAACATTATTTGGGAATTTTTCTACAAGTGCTTAAAATATTTTAATGTAGAAGTAAATGTAGAGTGGAGCTGCTGGTTTTTACTTCTGTTTATTTTTCTTTGACAATCTTTAAGAATTTATTACAGGTTTCACAAAATTATAAAAAAAAATATCACAACTTCAATAAATGTGGTTCAGATTTTTTTTAAAACAAATTAACAGATTTTGTTTTTTGAATTTTTGTTATAATTAAGTGAGATTGTTAGATTTAATGAGATTGTTTAGTGCAAATAATTGTTATTTATGTGATTTTTAATGAAAATTTGAAAGTGATTTTGGCGCTGTCATCATTTTTGACGCTTTATGTATGTATGTTCAATATTTTCTTGCAATATTTAAAATTGTCCCAGCTTTTCACCAACAAATAATCAATCTTTAATTTTAACGAGTGGCAACTCGTAACGAATAGTTTACTGTGATTTTAGTTATTAATTTGCAGCTGAATTCAAAGTTTAAGAAGAAATATCTGCGAAAAACTCGAAATATCCATAAATGAAAATGAGAGATCGTATTACTGAATTACTTTATGATATCAATCTCATGTGAGTGGCTTAATATCTCTACTGTGTAGTAGACGTTTTCCAGCAAATTATATGGCAATATAAATAACTGTTTTAACCTCAAACAAATGTTAGCTACAATGATGAACAAACACTGCACGTTAAATTTTAAATTTTTATATAAAATCAATTGGTTTTGTAAAATGAAACTAAGTTGTTTGAGTTGAGTTTATTTAAAAGTTGTTTGGGCTAATTAATGATGTTTACAGTGGACACAAAATCAGCTGTAAGACAGAAAGAATGTTGATAACGTGCGTAGTATTCAGCTAGTTGGCTAGTTATATTATAACTTTTACTGTATTCAAAGTTATAATATCAAACAAATTTTCTTTCTTAACGAAAAGAGTAAATAACGAACTTAAGCCTAACAATTAAATAATTAATTTTATTTCTAAACTGATGAGTATTACTAAAAATCAATTTTTAGAACTTTTTCTCAATCATTGTGATAATACATACATCCGCGACTTGAAGTAGCTCAAAAGAAAGAAGTCGCGGATGGTTAAATCGGGCGATCTTGCTGACCATGCCAAAGCGCCAAAATGGAAGATTACGTGACCAGAAAACGCTTCCGTCATAATATCCATTGTGGCTCCTGCTGTGTGTGCGGTTGCACCGTCTCGTTGAAACCACATTTTCAACAAGCCCCGCTCATTCAATTCCGGCAGAGAGGAGTCGTTTATCATGGCCCTGTGGCGTGGCAGCCGCGATAATCTCGACAGAACGACTATTCCAGTTGCGGCCGCGCCCAGCAAGGTCTTCTGTGGTTCCATTCTGTTCGAGTCGAGCGGCTAAGCGCCGGAATATTTGCCCAGCTTGCGCGACACTATTAGGAAATCATTGCTAGCATTAGACAAATGCTAGCAATTACAAGAGACTCCGTGATAAGAAAGAAGACCGACAGTTAGCAGTCAAGTCTGAAATCACTGCAGTCAATAATAAATGCTAGTGTTAGCACGTCACTGAAGGAAAGTAAGATATGTCTTCTACATTAATAATGAACAAAAAATTATCTTTCAAAAATGCAAACATTTTTTCATTCAGCATTCCGAAATAGAAATCGCTGGTTTTTTTTTTTTCATTTGTTACTAAATTATTTTGTGTTTTGGAAAAAAAAACCTAAAACACACATGCAATAATTAAAATATTTAAAAGCGGTTTTAAAAAAGTTAGCAAATGGTTGTTAGCAGCTTATTGGCAAAAGATTAGCAGCTCGTTAGCAACAATTGAGCAATTGTGTATGAATAACTGTAATGCCCGCTAACTTCAGCTTAAGCGGCTTAAATTCATTTGTATACAATTTTCAAATTATAAAGAAGCAAGAAAGGAACAATGGAATTGCGTCTACAAACGGTAAACTGGGCATACAACAACATATATATATAAGGCCGGTATAAAGTACGAAACATACCAAGCAGGTACGAAGCAGGCACAAATATATGGCTTGTCGTAACTAGGTGCACTGCCAGAAGCTCTGGCTTATACGTGGTGACGGCCGTTAACAGTCGAGAGGAGAGAAGTTAACACTCCTATAAAAAATCTGTAATCTACGGTGGAACAGCATACACTAGGGATTCGTGGCCAAGAGGGTGATTGGTATTTAGTATGCGAACTCTGGATACCAGTCGATCTCCAGTTTTAATACAGACTTACCCGTGCATATGGAGCTTTGTGTGGGTGGACGGACATTATTTTTTCCATTACATGGATGACTTATGAGGCCTCGCAAGAGGCGGAGGTTAATATCTGAAGAAGTTACGGTTTTAATTGGCCAAAGGAGGAAACCGGAAGAGTAGGACAAGACTGCCCCGCGAGGGGTGGACGGGTCAATCTTTAAAGGTACTTCTAAAGATTCTTGAATTGATGAATTGACAGGGTGTTTTGATATAGACTTTTGGAACAAAATTCCGACATCCCTTGTTAAGTTTGGTTTGGAGACAAACCGGTTTCGGCTATGTGCCATCTTCAGTGACACCGAAACCGGTTTGTACTTTTAAAGCGTTGGACCGTGAGATTTCGGTAGGGATGGACAATGAAGCCTCGTAAGAGGTGGAGAGGTTAATCTCTATAGGAACTCCGATGTTTGTTGACCAATGGAGGAGTTCTGAGGAAATGAACAAGAAAACCTCGCAAGGGGTGGACGGGTCAGTTACCAAAGATACTCCTCCGGGAGTGGCACAGACGGTAGCACACATTGTGTGGGAATGTCCAGCACTGGCTAACATAAGGCTTAGGTCCGCGGGCAGACACTTGTTAAATGTTAATGCCATGGCGGACCTAAGCAATAGATAAATGCTAGCAATTAACAAGAGACTACGTGATGAGGAGGAAGGTCGATAGTCACCAGTCGACAGTCTCAAATTACTACAGTCCAAAGTAAAGGCTAGTGGTAGCACGAAACTTGAATGAGCGTAAGGTAGTCGTAAATTAAAAATCGGTTGCGTAAAATCAATTAGAGGAAAGAAGGGGGTCGAAAAGGGACCCATAAAGTAAGCGATCTGCTTCGATATACACCCCACATTATAATAAAATATAAATGAATTTAAAATTATATCGAGTTGGATGTTAAAGTAATATTTTCCAAAAATATACATATAATCCCAAATATCAAATATTAGGCTTTGTTATATTTAATTCTGAAGCAACATTCAAAGTATTTTCTTTTATTTATATAAAGGCCGCGGTTGTGACTTACGTTTCCCGAGTCAAGTGATTTTTAAATAATGTCATGAAAATGCAAAAATCATTCCCACAAGGTGTGTTACATTTATGGCGTTATTACGTTTTCTAGCCCAATTACATGAACTCTAATTAAGCTTTGCCATCGGTAAACAAGACAAAGCGTGGGTTTCACACGCCTGATTTATTAGATATGTGGGCTTCCATTCAGCATGGGCAAAAACAGCTCGATTTATGACGTTTGGAATTGCTATGACTTGGATGGAATGAACAAATCACTCATGTCATTCTTACATTTGCGTTACTTATAAAAAGGAAAAATTCGAAAATCAAGACAAACTATACACCTTTCGTTCAATAACTTTTCTATATTATGTCTCCGAAATTGAATTAAAACATTATTTGAATCTATTACGGAAAAGTTTGCTAAAATCTTAATAAAAACTCGTATTGTGGCTGGGGCCAGGTGAGACAGCTGTTTGTTACGGGTGAGACAAGAAGCATGAGGACTTCAAAATTATTTATAACTAGCTAAGCCCGGCGTGCGTTGCTACGCCCATTAATGAGCTCAATATGTGTGCAAAGTTTCAGAAAAATCGGTCAAGTGCAAGTGAGTAAAAAATTAATATTTATTTTGTATGGGCGTATTTAATTTTTATGTATATGTAGTTGGGCGTAGCCCCGCCCACTTAAAAAAAATTACCACCCATAAACAATCCCTGGAATGTGTACAACAACTTGCCAAAGTTTGAGTCCGATCGGCTTTACGGTTTCGGAGACTATAGTTAAACACAGACCGAATTTCACTTTTATATATGTATAGATTTCGCGTATTTTTTATTCAAATAAAAATAAGTTCAATTGCCCCTGCGAACACTGCTAGGCATTTTAAAAATACACTAACGGAACGGAATGTATACTTAAGCACTAATGAATGAATAGACGGAAAAACTAAGCGTTAGACAGAAATATGTCTATAATTGATCAGTTTTTTTCTTTTATTTACTAGGCGCGTACCAGTTGATGCCTCCTTCTTGTAAATAAGTTGATCATGTTACGCAAGTCACGTTTACCAAATAATTTGCATAATTAATTAGCAGTGCACACTGCATATTAATTTTCTAACGATAATACGGTATTTGTGGCCAGTTTACATACCAGTCCATAAATGTTGAAATTTTTTGTCCATATTTGGCATTTAGAATAATTGTGAACAGACTTATGTAAGTAATTTTTAAGGCAGGCTAGACATTTACGAGTTGAAAAAGACAGCTAGCTGGTAACAAAAGATAATTTTAACACTTTTGCTTTAGTTACGAATTCTCTGCAAATTAGTTAAAAATTACCAGTGATCATATTCTAAAGAGTGACTTAAAACAAAATAATTTTACACATTTCTAAAGTACTTCCTAAATTAGTAAAGTTTGCTGTTTCGAAATCTTGAACACTTGAAGTGCGAAATAATCACTGTCGCGAAGAAGTGAAAGAAATATATTTTAACTTTACCGTAATTTACCCCCTGTATTTTTCAGTTTGTCAAAAAAAAATTAAGAAAATAAATTAAAACTAAAAAAACAAAAACAAATTTCACAAAAATGTCATTCTGGATAAGAAAATGTTTTTCGAACAGGGGAATTTCAAGGAAGGGAAAAACATCGTGGGAGAAAAATTCATCATTCTCTCTCACAGTCTCTAATGCTGCAGTGTTAATTCGGAGAATGAAAACCCCAGTCTTTCTTAGCGCAGTTGCTTGTATTTAGTGTAAATATTGATTTCTAACTGTAAATATTTCACTCAGCATAAAGTAGAGAGAGTAGATAACACAGCTAGAAAGAAAAGTTTCAGTGTTAAAAAAAACTATGCAATTGCGCGTTACGTTGATTTTCTAAACAGTCCTGCAGAGTCTCCGGTGATATGAAGGCATATTACTTGAAGCTATTATAGCCATATTATTAATTATTTTACTTCGCCGACGATTTGGTAATATAGAGTGAGGCGACGAAGGAGGGCGCTGTGATATAAAATAATAGGAATAGAATCTAGTACATACTTATCACCAAAATTTGTGTTATTAATTGGCAGCGATTGAGATCCGAACCCAGGCGACTGACGCCATCATATGCTAAATAGTCAACGCGCCAACTACTCAAGCCACATCAAAGTATAAATTTTACTTTACCGAAAATTTCTTGAATGGTTTGATTTGAAAGTATGAATCCAAATTGATCAAAAATGAATAATAAATTAAAGTAAAATAAAAGTAGGATTAAAGTCGAAATTATGTTGCAAGTCGTCGTGACTCCACTTGACAAGTTTCCATTAAAGAAAAAGCAATAAAGCACTTTTCTTTAACAGTTTTATTTAGCAACTTATTTACTTCCTTTTTTAATTTTCAGCATCTTTTTCCAATAAATAATTATATTTTTTAGTTTATTTAGAAGACGAGTTAAAAACCCACTCAAGGCCGTAATTGATTCACGATTCGTACGATTCAATCAGAAAGAATATGATGGAATTCTGTACCACTTAAAAGCAAGTCCACATCACACTATCACACAAAGAAAAAGCGATAAAAAAATGCAACTCTGTTCGCATAGAGAATATATTTAATGAAATTTCTCAAAACATTTGACAGACCTGTCAAAAACTCCGTCACACACATTTATTTTTAATATACATGATATTATTTTTGAGCACACAGACAATTTTTGATAAATTATTTAACATAATATGATCAAAAATCTTTGACCCACTTATTAATATGTTAACGTCAAGGTTTATGGTTATATTTCGTAATAATAAAACACTATTTATACAATAAAGGTTTGGAGCGATATTAACTGAGTTTCTATGTCTAAAATGTCTATAATAATATTAATTATATAAATTTGTATAATTAATTACGCGAAAAAAATAAGTGTGGAAATATGTACAAAATTAACAGGGAGATTAATATTAGAATGTGTTATTCAAATACAAGGAGTTATTCAAGTTCTAAGAGGAGGTCAGTTAATTGACTGACAACTCTTAAAGCCAAACAAATTAACATCTTTTATAAAAACATCATTTACTTAAACATCACTTTAATTATTATGTGTTCGTCTATTATTGCTGTAGTCTATGGAATTACAACAATAAATCTTTCTTAAAATTTCTTTTTAAGTAAAAGTTAAAATTAAATTTAATTTAAATATAACTCCAATGCCTTTTTTCAATTCTCAAATTCGTAATTAGAAATTATAGGCACAGAGAGTGGGTTAATTTAATTTGTTTTAAAGGTTTTGCATGTTAAACAAAATATAGAACAACAATAAAAGATAAAATTATATAATAAAAAAATTGAAGCAAAAAGACATTTAAGAACATAAAAAAGCAACATGTAAGATAATAAAAGAAACAATAAAAACGCATATGTTTACAAAAATATTTGTTTGTTTTTTCTTTAAAAAATATATGAAGGTTACTTTTACACCATTTCCGAAGCTATTCTCTGGGACATAGTAAATCAAAGTAAATTTTTATTAAAAAGTGGAAAAAACTGTTTCGGTTAACATGGCAACATTGGTTGCACGTGCAATTACTTCTATTGTAAAGGTATATTGACACGGAAAAAATCCAAAACAATTCAATATACACGTACCGAGTGGCAAGACTGATAAAAGCTATTGTTCGTTAAAGAAATTACAAGAACGTTGTTATAAATCGTTCAAATATCAACCACTGAAATTAAACGCGACACCTTTACATTATTTTACCAGTATGTATTAAATTCGTGTCTGTTGATAGCGCAAAGATGCAGTTCATTAAAGATGCGGTTCGTCAGAGATGACTCCATCAAAAAATGTTTAGTTAAATTTGCATATTGAATATTTTTCCTCCTTATTGAACGAGAACGATTGATTCGGTATTTGCTTTATGTTTGGCTTTGTTAGCTCAGCGAAAATAACTGCAAAGGCGTTTTTTTTCGTACGTGCTGCTAAATCAGCAGCTCTTGACTCTACTATCACATACTGTTTGTTGAAAATAATTTTAAATATATGGTGGCCATGTTTTTTTTAGCGGAGTCTGTTCAAATGTATCAGTGATAAATTATAAAACTTTATTACTAAAAAAACATTGCGCGCTACCATTGGACTGACTTTTTCTTTATGTCAATGTCAGCTTTGCGTATGAAAAGCTATGTCATATGGTATCGGGCACAAAAGTATTCTGGGCCAGGTTACCAAAGAGGTTAGGGACACTCAGATGTTGATCGAACGCGTGAGTGGAAGAAAAGTAGTCGAAAGGCTGCATCGGAAGGCGTTATACACAATGAGTGTATGGAGAACAACATCACCATTTCTACTGATGGTTCTTTTGTGGACGACAGGGCAAGAGCCGGTGAATACTCAGCTGAGCTAAACTTGTCCTGTACTATGCGTTTGTGGGATTGCGTGTCATTTTATTACGCAGAATTGCTTGGTTTGCTGCCTGCGTTGGATCGGGTCATTGGAAGAAAGGTTCTCACTGCACTTGACAATTATTCGGTTATAAAACCCATGAGGCAAGTGAGCGTGTACTCCAAACTAGTGCTTGAATGTGTTCTAAAACAAAACTCATGTGCCTCGGTGAATGAGGTAACGTGGATGTGGATTAAAATACACATATGCACAGCTGGGAATGAAACAGAGACGAGTGAACAATGTGTGTGAATATCCAGCACTGAGTAACATAAGGCGTCGGACCACGGGCAGACAAATGTTAAATGTAAATGCCACTGGTGAGCTAAGCCTTAGACAAATGCTAGTAATTACAACAGAATTCGTGAGAAGGAAGAAGGCCGACAATCTGAAATCACTACAGTCAATAGCACGAGACTCAATGAAAGTACTGCAGTCGTAAATTACAAATCGGTTGCCTGAAATCAACTCGAGGGACGAAGGGGGTCGAAAATGGAACGATATCCCCCACTGCCGTAAATTTCGCGTTGCTTGCAAATTACGGCAGACGACAGTCTAAGAATTGGTGGCTGAATTTTGGCTTGGGACTTGCGCTTAAAGTGAATGACCATAATTTGTTTTTCCTGAGTGGGCTTTAGAGTGTTTAAAAGAACGTCCCATCTCTGCGGCATATTTGTTTTGTTCTTCATGGAAACCAACGTCGATAAGCCAATAAATTCGAAATATAGTGTCCACATTTCGGCGATTTCTACCTTAACTTTTCCTGCTGTTCATAAACGAATATATTGAGTGATTTTCTCACAAGCCAACATCTGGATATTCAGCTGCCTTCCTAAACGCAGTGCAACATTGTAATATGTTCCTTAACGCAACCGTGCAAACTTTAATAGTGGAAGCCGTTCCCAAAGTTACATGTTTTCACAGCTGCAGTGGCAATAAACGCAACTAGTGCATCATTTAAATTGACAATGCTTTTTATGAACAATGACTAAAAAAGAAGTATCATTAATTATGTCCAAAAAATTTCCTAAATAATTTTTTTTCGCTGCCATTGTTCTTTTAATAATGCGAAGCGCTGTTTAAAATGGTAACATATTTGTTTTGTATTACTGAAAGGATTTCACTGCTTTATTTAAACACTGCTTTTACATTTCATACGGAAGGCAGCCACAGTAATATGAGAAGCCTTCCAACAGTGTAGCAAACACACATTTTGTATGTTTTTGGGTAAACTTTTTATCGATTAACAAGCTTGAAAAGGAGCCGAGGGTTCAAAATAAGTACAACTTTTCATCAATCTACAATTTTTCTATGCACGATTAACTTTTGGAAGTTTTATTGCCGCAATCAGAAATTTTGAGCTTGCGATGATCACCCTCCGTCATTTCAGTCGTTAAGAACCACACTAGTATTACACTCAAAAATATAATGTAGGTAAATCGAACCAACTGTAGCTTTTTTAATTGTTGTAACTCGATTGAATTGTTGTGTTACTTTTTATGAACAAACCATTTTTGTTGGTTAAAACAAACATTTTAAAATATATAATGCAGAGTAATATTAATTGTTGTTGCGTTTTACACTTGCTCCCATAGTTAAAATAGTCGAGTAAAAATTGTTGTGTTATTGGCAACGATTTTATTTCTAAATACGTGCGTGGTACAAAATTTAAAAAAAAAATATTATTTATTATATTTCTGAAGAAACCCCAAGTTTCTAGAATATGGAAAATTGTTTATGATCAAAATAGAATAAAATATTTTTGCTTTCAACAACAAACAATCAGTACAATAATTCATTAGATGTGTTGTAGTTAACCCAGCTCTTAAAATCGTTCCATATTCAACCCTTAAATAGAAGAGTACCCCCCAGCCTTTTTGTTCACACTCTTGCATTTTTTATTTAAAAAAGAGCAGAAAAATGTGTAAGTGCAAAATATGTGCAACATTTTTGTCAGAAAAGAAAACGCAGTAACGTATATAGTTGTCAAACCACTTTTAATGTATAGGCCCTAGAAGGGTATATGTTTTTAATAATATAAAGAAAAATAAGTTTCACATAGTCTGTTTAACTAATTAATGCTTGTAATGGAACATTTTGAATAATTATTTAATTAACAAATTAGAGATAAAAGTAGAAAAAGTTGAAAATATGAAAAAATGTTCAAATTGTTACAACGCAGTGTAATGTGCGTTTGCGAAATTAAAATAGCGGTAGAGATCTACATGTTCCAGGACGGCGTAAAAACAAAATCGTGCAAACACGTAAACTGAATCATGGTTTATCTTCTACGGAAAATCATTGCAATTTGATAGGCACGAGGGACTAAAAAAAACTGACTCACTGAACCTGGCGCAACGGCTCTCCCTACCTAGTAGTAAATATCTTATTAGGATATGAATACATTAAATTAGTTATTACATTGGTAATACTTAATAAATAGCATTTTAGGATATAATTTCAATACTTATTTTAATTTTCTTTAAAAAAGGTTCAATAAAATAAAATGAAAGCCTAAAAAATTATAAAATAAAAAACTACACAGAATGTATGTTTTAACTAAATTAAACATAAAATAAGCGAAGTTCTTATAATCAGGTATGTGATGGAGTTTCTCATAATTTTATTCTTAATTTCGTTATTTGATATAAATTTCATATCTTAATCTGCATTTTTAATTGCAGTAATTTAAAGATGGGTTCCAAAATCATTTTCGTTCGATTTCTATCACATACCTGAATATTTGCTACTCATTTGAAATATAACAGTGTGATTTGACTCAATATTAATGCAGTGTTGATACATTGTGTAGTTATTTTTATTATACTTTGTGTACGCTTTGAAACTACATTGTACCAAGCTAGGTTTCAATGTATTTTGTTGTTGTAGTCTAATAGGGCTATTAATTTTAAACTTTTAACCCCTATTGTTAAAAGTTTAAGGGTTGCATTTACGAATAGGTTGTATAGTTGTATTACTACAAACAAACATGCGTTTAGGAAATCGTCCGTATTTACAGTGAATTTAACAAACATTCTGTAGTTTTACTTTAAAAATAATAACTAAATAACAATCTCATGATACATTTTTTACATATTGTATTGCTACACATAAAACAATTGTACTTTAAGGAAATTTTTGGTTAAGTTTTATTTCACAATTTCACATTGCAGCTTTCACCAATTTTCATTGATTGGCGCAATTCTAACCTACAAAATTGGTAAAATTCACTTATAAATTTCTTTGGGTGTACTCCAATAATGAGTTTTGTAGCGTTCATCAATTGAATTAAAAAAAATTTTTGAAATAATTTAAACAAGAACTAGGCACTTGTATTAATTACGCTATATTGTTTTACCACACTGAACAAGAAAAAACATTTATCAACAAATTAATTACGTTTTTATTTAAAGACATGATGCTATTTTATATATTTAAATAACCAACTCATAGAATGCTTCGTTTCAAATGACTAAAACTTTTATTTAAACCTTTGGATGAGAAAATTATTTTCACTTTGAATATATTTTATTATTATTTTTTTTTATTAAATTGTGAAATTTTTCCAACTTTTAAACAAAAATTATAATGTCATTTCTACAACACATAAATACATACATACGTATGCACATATACATATGTATGTACATAACATATTTATACATACATACATACATATATAAGTTTTTGGCTAAAATTGTTTGACACAACTGAACAATTGGTGATCTTTCATTCTAATAACATTTTGAGGCCATATGACAAAAACAAAAAACAGATGCGGGTTATTCTACTTTTAAATAGACAAAATAATTATTTTGTCTTTTTGTTAATTTTTTGTTTCTTTTTACCTTTTTCTTAATGAATTTGGCAATTTTTGACAGTTTCTTTGATTTGGCGCTCATTTTGATTGCAGCACAGAAAACCACAGAGGACGTAGGAAGATTTTTCTTGTTTGTTTTACTCAATTAAATTATTAGGAATATTGCATTTACAAATATCACAGTATAGAAATATTTTATGTTTTCACATTTAGTAATTTTGTATAAATTTTTTTTTTTACTTTTTTTAATTCTTGAATTTCACATTTTGTCACAAAATTTTACTTTTACATACAATTTTTTTTTACCAATTATTTAAACATGTTTTTCTTTACGTTAATTTTCTTATTTCCTGTATTAATTTTTTATTGCTGTCAAACATCAACGAAGATCTACATGAAACGCGTAAGAAGCACAAGTTGTGACTGCGCATAAAATAAATCGTTGGCCGGTTGTGTGGTGTGTCAGCTTGAAAGAAACTTGGCTCAGTTGCCAGTTTCGTATGTGTGTTGGATTCGATTCGATTCAGTTCAGTTCAACTCTGTTTAGTTTATTTTGAATTTTTTTAGTACGAGTATGTACAAACAATAATAATAATACATTTAAATTTCTTTACAGTTGCTCTTACTTATTGTTGTTGGTGGGTGTTTAATAGGTTTGGTACCTGCTTCAAATTTCAGTACAGAATTCAAGTGAAAAATATTGAAAGTAGACAACAAAGATATGGACGTGCCCAACAGTACAATTCATTTCAATGCAAATTTTAATAGAGATGCGTTGAAATTGTTATACATACGTACATATGTAGGTGGTAATTTGTAATCGATCGTCTAACAATGCGTAGGGGATAAACATATATGCATATGTACATGTATATTTTTCTTTCTAAACATATATTTATATATGTATGTATAATCGATGCTGCCAATCTCTTTGTGGTTAAATTTTTTGTTTTAAAAAATGTGAATAAATAAAAGTTAACACACATATAAAAATGTCTAAAACACAGTATAAACTACAAGCGACACGCGATTTGAAAATTTACGCAATTAAGCCCTTAATTAAGCTCAATTTATCATATAAGAACTCAATAAATTGAGCATTTAATTGAGTCAAATTCCCAATGCAACTCTGGTGAAGGGTGTTTAATGTACAGAAAAAAAGCTGTGTTCAATGACAAAACCAAGGCACTTCAAGATTACTGCATCACCAATAAAACTACATTTTTTTCTTCATGGCACTTGTCAAACTCTATGTATTAAAAATGAAAACAAAAATCAGCCTGTTCATGGAATCCGACATGGATTGGAAACGGAATTCTAAATAAATAATTTCTTTAAAAAATTTTCAATCCGAGTTTCTCTCCATTTTTCCAAGTTCACAAGCACAAGCTTCCACCTGTCAAATGCTAATTGAGTAAGCAAAATTGCTTATGTGTGAATACCAAAGTCTATAAATCAATTTAAAATTAATTTCAGATATATGTCACTGGTGCCCACATTACAATTTGTAATAGCCTTAAAATTATTCAAAATGCATATATGAAAAATATATGCTAACCAATTCCACTTTTAAAAATAACTCTTCAATTATTTGGAAACCTCAACGTGATTCGTCATTTAAACATTTGATCTCAAAACACTTATTAATCAATTAAAACGTAGAACAACAGGCTTCCTAAACGACACTCAATTAAAAATATTTTCAAAGAATGGCAACATTCTAGTCAGTGTTGCCAACACGTTATGACTATAATTGAGTGGGTGTGTACTCGCTTTAGTGATTAATTAAAATACTTTAGTTATATGGCTAATGAAAAGAAATTAGTATGTTTACGGAGCGTTTAGTATTTATGTTTGGTTTATTGCAAATTTTATAATTAAAATGAACCATTTTAACAATATGTAAGCCAAGCATTTTAATTAATCAGATTAAACGGGGCCTAAATTACAGCATTCTATTTTGATTGAAACTTCAATTGAATTAAAACGGAAATTTCGATCAATATCGAATGCCTTAATTTGAACCTCCAGAGCTGAACAGCTGCTATTGATTTCTTCAGAAAGTTTTATACGTTTAAGAAGCCCAAATCAAAAACTTAAGAGACCACTTTAGTCCATACACTTGGACTTGTTACTATATTGGGTGATTTTTGTGACTATTTGGTTTTTCAGTGTAAATTTTTTCCGTGTAAAAAAAAGATACGTAACATGTGGCAATGCCAAAAATGCTCAGTAAGGTTTACCATTTTGCCAAGAATAGACTAACAAACATCGAAAAACTTCAGCGACGGTGCTAATTTTTGACTCAATGGCTACGTCAACAAACAGAAAGATGCACCATTTGTAGCAGTTTGTGATGACGGCGTCATCATTTCTTCAAGAACTATGAAAATTGCAAGGTTACAGTCAAGTAGATAAGGTACCGTGCAATGACTACCGACTTTTTTTGCCCCAAATGAAAGATTTGGTGTTGGTGGACTTGTGCTTTTAAAAAGACAGTGCTACACGGCACGCGATGCCATGACCATATTGAGAGGCGAGTTTGGCGAGCAATTAATCTCACGTTTTGAACAGTCCATTGGCCGCCAAGATCATGCGAATTTACTCCATTAGCCTACTTTAGTGGAAATACGTGAAATCTCTCGCGTACAGGGAAAAGCCGGCCACAATTCCAGTCCTGGAAGGCATATAATCTTTAAAAAGTAAACGGCAGGCAGCCATTTATCGACCCAAGTAAATATTTCGTTCACTTTTGTAAATTTTCTGTTTTATTCAATTTTCCAAACCCAGACGATTAAAAAAATCACTCTTTATTAATGAACTAGAAAAGGGGGTTTCAGGTTCAGCGTAAAAACCTCTCATTAGATTTAAAACGCCAAATAAATATATCGATACTTAACATTAGCTCAGCGTTTAGCATTATCAAATAATTAGGAAGAGTATTTTTTATTTTTCGTTTCGGTCTGGTTTAAAAAAATTTTTTTTTACTTTAAAAATTAAAAATTTTATTTATTACTCGCTTATTTTGTTGACTTGAAATAATTTTAATCAGGTTTTTAAGTTGCGATAACCCCTTTTCAGCTCGTTTGTGAACAAAATAAGCTTATTTTACAAATTGATTAAAAACAATTTTATTCAATCGCATGAAAAAGTATAAAAGCATTTTTAAAGGAATTGGCGCGGCGCTAATTTTGAGCTCTTGTTGAAAATGTTAAATTAAGAAATTTCACAAACCGTAAAGCGTGATTTGAATTATTAGTTCATTTATTTAATTAGATAATATGAAATTAAAGACAACAAATCAACGATAACTATTTCTAATTATTTAGGGTTGATTTAAAAATGTCAATGATTAATTGTATTTCTAATTTAAAACATGTGTTTTGTTTTTGGAATCAAATTTAAAAGATTTCGATTTACTAAAACTGACTGTAAAAACTTGTATAAGCTTTTGTATTCAGACACGTTCTTTATATTAAGGCAAGCCCAATCAATCCAGCCTACCTGATTTTGAGTGTGGTTTGAAGGCAAACCGGTTGCGAATTCGTGTCATCTTCAGTGTCATTTCTGAATAGTTCGTGTTAATCCGTTGGTGTTTGTCATGTAAATTTATCATGGGTGAGCCGGTAACCGGTATTGTTAGTAAAGTAGCCATCTGTCATATGTGAAAAGGTAGCAAGAAATAAATACGAACTACTCACAATGAAAAATGGCTCTGGAAACGACACACAGCCGACAGCGGTTTGTCTCCAAACCAAACTTGACAAGGAATGACTGAAAGTAGTTCCAAATATCTCTATTGTATATACACAAATGTGTTTAAGGTGGTTTTAGACGGAATGTATTTTGTATATGAATTGTCGAATTCCCCATTATAGAACTTGTAAATGTTAAGTAAACAATGTTTATGTGAAAACCATGTATGAAATTCGCATGACAAAGTTTTAATTAGAACGTGTTCTATATTAATGTTACATTAATCTGAATCGGGTTTTTAGCAAAACAAAATTGAATTTGGAGGCAACAAATAAAACAAAAACCTTGAAAAAATTAAAGACATAATTTCATGACTCCAAATGCACATGATGTTAAATTCATTTAATAATCTTTATATATAACAATTTCTTTTAGCGAAATTCGCGTACAAAAGCTTCGCATGTTTGAACGAAAAAATTAAAAAAACGGAGTGTAAGACGGCAGCATTGAAACGTATCAAAACAAAATGATCGTCTTCTTTCACACTTATTTATGTCTATATACGAGTAAATGTTAGAATATTTTAAAAAGTTTTTTATTTGACAACATAAACTTACGGCATATTTTTTAGAATCATAATATGCATAAAAAAATTAGTGCTAGTGCTAATCTTTTCACTATCACTAAATGCAGATTCAGCGCAAACTCAATAAGTGCAAAATTTGTACCAGCACTAAACACACTCACTAAATTTATAAAAAATTTGCGGTCATGAAATTGTTAATTTTGTCTATTTTGTAACTTTATGCTTTTATTCAGTTTTGTTATTTCTAATGAAGTATGTCTCAAGTTTTGAATTAGTGCACAAAAATGATCATAAGTCAATTTTTCGCTTAAAATATAGTACAAAATTTCTACGTTGCACTAAAATTAGAGAAGAAAAAAAGTTGCAATAAACTGAAAATTGCTTCTTTTTTTTGGAAATATAATAATTTAATTCACTATCACTAATATTTAGTGAAATTGCTAATTTTTTTTTTACTACTTAACATCAACAAAATTATTCCAATAATTTTGCACATCACTAAGTATTAGTGCACTGCCCCCATCTATGATAATATGTACTCGTATGTTAGATTTATTCTATACCATGCACCAGCTCTACAGCGAACATATTAGCAGGTACATACATATGTATGTATATTAGCTAAGTAAACGATCGTTTTTGCAATGCTTAGTTCTGCAGTTTAGTAAATTAGCAATGCCAAACTAATAAAACAACTTAATTAATTTGATTGTGAACAAATTTAATTGAGTACCGTGAAAGTAAACTGATATTTATAATGTTTCTCTTTAATCGAACTAACTAACAATAACTTTGTTATACGGGGGAAAGAGTAAAAGGACTTTAAAAATATTGCTTGCTATTCAATTTCAAAATAAATTGAGCACATTTTTATTAGCATTTAAGAAGGATTTACAATAAACATTCAATTCAGCAGCACTCATTTTATTTGAAAGTCTAGAGAGATTACAATACATAGCTGTATCCATACATAAAGGTTTTTTTCTTGTTTATCCAAAATGGAAAGTGGATATTTTTATTAAATGCAAGGCAACGCCATGAAAAACAAAAACAACCTTGAAATATTTAAATTTTTTTTTTTTAATTGTTTTTAATCAAAATTTTTACGCCTTTGAAAAGGAAGTCAACGCTTCATGTTTTACGGTTTTATAAGGATCATTTGCAAATGTTAATGCCATGTATTGATCTTTCGAATGAAAAATGCCTTTGCATAAAATTTAGGTCCTTATTTCATAAATTTATATGGAAAACAAAAACAAATTTTAAAAATTTTCATTGTTTTTAATGCACATTTTTAAGCCTATCAACGTCATAAAACATAAAAATTTTTAAAATTGTTTGAAATTTATTTTTGTTTTTCATATAAATTCTGACGTTGCCTTGCGATTTATAAAATGAGACCCTTAATTTTTTATTTTTCCTTCAACTTGAAGCTACTTATACATTGCGCGAACAGCAAAGTAGTAATATAAAAAGAAAATAGCTGCAACATTGAGTAATTAAATGAGAATACCTAAAGTACTAAAAAAAAGTAATTCTAATTTAGTTCTAAAACTTTTCACTAGTTACACTCTTAAATCTTGAAAGAGCGGAGACAAATTCGGCCATACATATCATCCCTCAATGAAAGCAGGATTCTTCTTGATTTATTTTTATTGTTGTACCCAACAGCCTGGTACAAATCTAGCTATAAAACACTGGTACCAAACAGATACTCCTGCTCAAACGCTAGGTCAGATACTTGTGAAGAACAGCTGCTACACGATCGGCTCTAGGCTAGAGGCAAAATAGAACTGTGAATCTTTATACAGGAACACTTCCGGAGCTGGTGTAAGACCACAAGGCCAACAGAAGTCAACATCTTCACTGATAGCCAAATGGTTAGCAATTGAGTCTGCTAGATTAAGAACAAAGACGTTAATGGCCTCCAAAAGACCGATTAACGACTACTACATAAGTGGTCTGCAATTACTTTTTGAACATGGATTTTTGCTAACGCACAGAAATTCTTTTCTCATTTGTTATTGATTAAAATTTAATTTAAACTATTAATGTGTCGGTAAGAAGCAGCAAACTATTGTTCTTGAATGATCAACTCAAAAAACCTTACTTTTTATGTGAAATAGAAAAAACTTAAAACTAGTCTTCCATATTCCAAATTAAAGCCAAATGATCAAACAAACATACTTTTCAGTTGCCACTAGTGGGATATAGCAGAAAATGTTCATAATAAGCTTTAAATAAAATATGCAGAAGAGTAAAATGCTCGTTCTCGTGAAGTATGACAAACTGTGGCAAACATTTGGTTTTGCGATTTTTATTGTCACTCTTTCTTTCGATTTTATTAGCAAAATATTTTTTTGCATGAATATTTTAAATATATTCACGTACGAGTTTGTGTGATAACAGTCTCGTCCATCTGTCCGCCACTGTGTTTTGTTTTATATAATTTTCGTTTTCCTGCTTATTTTAAACTGCTTTGACATTATCAATAATTTTCAATAACAACATCATCATCAGCATCTAGCAAACAAGATCATCTCCAATTGATGGCAAAATACAATTTAAACACGCTGTAAGTAAAAATGAGCAACAGTTTTATGAAATTTTGTCTCATTTTATTAAGATCTGTAAAACTGTTCTTATGTTCTCTCGATGTGCTTGAAAAAGATGTGTTAAATATTTGTTTCAAAAAAATCCTTATTCAAAGTACTCTTGGTGTAACGAAAATTCATATGTTAAATAAATTGACAGCACTGATTAAATGTGCGATATTTACGCACACAAAATTTATTTATTTACATTGAAATTATTAAAATTGGAAATTATAATAAAGGGAAAATTGAGATGGAACTGGCAGCAAAGGATTGTCGGGTTACGCACACAAATGTTCATGTAAAATTGTAAAAAAAATCATTTGGTCAATAAGATTATAATGAAAATTTTTAAAATAAACTGTTGTTAAGATAAAGTAAATATAATTTTTTTATTTAAAAAAAATGTATTTAGTTTGGCAGACTGTGCAACAGTTGGGTGCAGGAGACCAGGGAGTATTTGACCAATTAAAGATTACAAGAAATAAACTTAGACAATGCGAAGTTATTTAAGGTTACTATGGCTGAGTTAAAAAATTGGGCAAAGATGACCTGCATTGCACTGTGGGGTGCCCCAAACTTAGAGCCTGCTGAAACTGAAGAAGGCTGAAATTAATAAGATTACAAGCACTCTAACAGGGCCTCTAGCTTACGCGTATCTGCATCGAACAGCTTAACTTTCGCACAAATCAGAAACCAGTATTTTAGTTGACATTATATTAGAGGCATTGTTCCAATACAGTCTTTAACTATTACAAGATTACAATTTTTATAACTGGCGCTATGAAGCTTCTATAAACGTACAACAGCAATAGCAACAGTTCAAATATGACAGCAAACACTGTTTTGTTTGACGCTGCAATCATTTTTTAACAGCACGTTAAAAGCAAACTAATTTACAAAATATAAAAATTTATTTCTAAACAGAAGCAGCAAAAGCAAAATATTTACGATATTGGTTTCGCTATTTTTATTCTGTTGGGAAAACAAACAGCATAGCAATAGCAAATTGTTGCTGTCACATTTCTTGTTATTGCTAATTGTTAATTTTTAAAAGAAAATTGTTTTTTTTTGCCTTGTTGAATACTTAAAAAAGAAATCTATTTAAAAACTCCTTGTTACTGCAAAGCATTTCACAATTCCGTCAATCTGATTGCTTTTATATTTGTGCTGGTGCTGTTTTCATTGCTGTATAATTTTCAACGGTGTGAGTATAGCAATAACAAAAATAAATGAACGAGAAACAAGTGTTGTTTTGTGACAGCAAATGATTTTGGTATTTGCTATTGCAGCGCTGTATTTATTTTCAACAGTATGAGGGCTGGTCAATCGATGACGTTTGAGATCAATTTTTTAACGTCATTCTAACTACTCATTTAAATGTTTAGCAAGCAAAGAAATATAAATACATACATATCGCATCCTAAATCATAATGCCGGAGTAATTTAAATATAGAAACCAAAGTATTGGAAAAAATTACGAAATTATCTTCTTTAAAGAAAAGATATTAATTAAATATAAGAAACATTTATCTTCATTCAAAAAGAATGCAATAATAAGAAGTTGGAAGGAAAAGAAAATTAACGTGTGAAAAGAACGACCAACAAACAATTACAATGCGTAACAAGTCGCATTCAATATTCCCATATGCGAACACATATGTTTAACTTGTGTAACTATGAAATTACTCAGCGATTTATAGTTTTAATATCACAACAAAAATAAGCACTGACTGATGACTGCAGATCGTGCATTATGCTGCATTGAAAGGGCGAAAATTCGAGTTTCTATAATAAAGTGGCAGAAAATAATTTCGCTGCTTTTGATAATTTGGGGTGCTGAATTTGAATCTGAAGTCGGTTTCTTCAAATCGATTATAGTTTTCGAGATATACCGTTTTGTAAGAAATGAAGCACTTGCACTACAAATATTAACATAACTGGAGAACGATTTCTTTCATTTAGTTAAAAGAAGAGATACGAAATTCGCCGACAATATTAGCCGTATCAACATTATTTTTCAATCTGCTTAATAGTTTCAGAGATATCGTGAAACTTGCACCAAAAAAACAGTTTTTTTTGTTAAATTTATAAACAACAAAAACTCTGTTCTTTTTCCACTAGCATATATAGTATGTAGGTAATTATGTCATTAAAATCGATGCACAAGTTTTAATTTCATTCCGATTTAATTCATAATTAAACGAATGTATTTCATTTCGGCAAAAGCTGGCGTTGTCTGCACGCAACAGTAAGATGCTCTCTAACAAAATTTGGAAGTATCGTACTGTTGTATGCATATGGCAACTTTATTCAAAATGAGATAAATAATATCAGAAGTTGTCGATTTCAATCAAATTATGGCTCATTTTGTTCGAAAGTTGTAAAGGTCGATTTTTTTCTATTTTTAAACAATGAAAAATTTTTTAATTTTGCTTAAAATATTTTTCTTGTGCCACAACTTCCCCGATGTCTCTGAATCTAAGTAGCAGATTTAAAGACAATGTTGGTAAAACTTAAAAGATGATTTTAGTGCAAATTATTTTCTGCCAAATATAACAAACCGTTCTCAAGTTATCCTAAAGCGGCGCCCCAGCCACTAATCATTCGCCAAATTTAATTTTTGGTTTAATTTTCAAAGCGACAACACTTGAAGAACTCAATTTTAGTTCATTGAGTAGATTTTCATGCGAAAGTTTATGCCTTCTTCGGAGGCTAGGACAATTATTATTTTTAGTTAGTTTCTTATACATTTTTTTTTTTTGCTTTTTCCAATAATTATTAATAATCATTATTGAGTTGTCAAACAAAAAAACCAGGCACGAAAAAAATATCGAAAGTATAAAAAAATATGGGGAAGTATTGACGAAAACAAACAATTCTTAAATTTTTCTAAACTCTATGTATGGGAAAATGTTAATTTTTAGTAGTTTTTCAATTGCAACACCCCTGGATATGCGCGTGTTTATGCAAATATGAAAGAAGAGTAAGTTAAAAGAAGGCTTGTGATAGACCTGAAAAAAGGTCGAAGTCATGAATCGGTAAGAAGTTCTATTACTTTTCTAATTCATTTCCGACTTACGTTTTCAGTAAACTTTTTTTTGGGACAACTTCTCAATTTTACTTTTCTCTAAAGTTATTCAAATGTAAGATGGTATTCAATCGATTACTTCTTTAAAACATGCTTGACTGGCTTTAATATTATTTTCTTGTACCCTCGACATTCTTTTTCAGCCTGTTGTTTATGACTACTTCAAAAAATATGATCTTTTATTGTACAATATGTGCATACTCGTCTACATACATACATATGTAGGTAAGCAAAACTTTTTTCACAAAACTTCAGCTAATAAATACAACAGAAACAGAACAACAGGTTGTTGTTTTTTAACAGCATCTTTAATCTATGTAAATAAAATATGTATAGGAGCAGAGTTAATAACAAGTTTTAAACAATTATTAGCAAAATACAAACAAAGCGAAATTTATTAATACAGCTTTAAAAAAAAAGACAAACAAAAGTTCATTTAAAAATATTTAAATTCCACACGCAGTGCCGTTGTCAAACAGTTAAAAATTGATTATATGTGTGGCTTTCCACAAAGACTAATAATAGTAGAATTCGTAGGTACGTATCGTTTTATTTAGAATTTTCCGTGCGTAGCCTCAAAAAGTATGAGTGTCAGTTGCTGAAAACAATGTATCACCGCATACAAATCAGACGCCCTTTTAATTTTAGAATATTAAATTTAGTTTGACATTCGAGGCATAAAAATATATTTCCCCGTAAATTTGTACGCGACAAAAGTTACGTTAAGTATTAGATAAGCATTTATGTGTTTTGGACAGTTAATCCATAACATCACGACACGAATCTACTAATCCTACCTTAAGATCTAGTTTTCTAAATTTAACCTTTACTTTTGCTAATTACCCCACTTCATTTTATTATAAAATTGCAATTTACTTGTTTGGTGATAAGCCTTCTAATACGACATATTATTATATTAATTTTAATATTTATTAATAAATATGCAAACATAGCTGTGTTGTTTTTAGATTTATAAATCCTCACTGATACATTTAGAGATGGCAAATAGCAACCAAATGTAGAAAGAGAGTAGGAAAAATGAATTCAGAATTTTGTTTGTTGATTTAGTTAAATAGTTAAAATATTTTTTTTTAACTTCTTAAAAGTTCTCTTTTAGATCGCAGAAGCTTAAGCATATTTCTAGTTTTTCTAAAATTGTGGGTAGGGGGAGGTTTGTTGAAGAGCTGGCATAATAACTAGAGTTGAAATCTATAAAATATACTCTTGATTTGACTTTCCGACAGGGTGATTTGATAAAGATATTTGGCACGCATTTCCATCATTCCTGGTCAAGATTGATTTGGAGACCAATCGGTTTCGGCTATCTGCCATGACACTGAAGACCGGATGAGGGAAATTCGTTCCAAATATCTATAATAATATATCAGGTATGTGATGGAAATCGATTTTGATAGAGAAGATTCGTTTTTAAATGATTTTCATGTTTTCTTGTTTGCCTCAATTTATCTCTTAATCTTAAAATTGTTCCAAAATCGTTTTCAAAATCTATCAGAATTCAACAAGCACCTTCAAAAAAAAATCGTCTTAAAATCGTTTGATTATTATCACATACCTGTATATAATCATTTACAAGAAATTTGTCTTATTAAAAAGTTTCATTTTTGATATGTTTTGTTATCATTGTTATTATTACTTTTTTGACTTGCCCATATATTTACAGAAACAAATTTTTCAGCAATTCTCTTCCATTTATCTTACATGTGTTGAAAATGAGGAGCGATAAAAAAGTGAAGTGCCAATTTCTATTTATATTCTCTGCTATTAAATCAGATCGCAAAATGTGCGAGAATTTATAAAACATTTAACACTGTATATGATCCTTAACATAATAACGAATGTTCGTTCATTCTATTAGAAATGTAATGATTTATTGAATGGAAAATGAAATAATGATTTTAAGTGCAAAGTTAATTTATGATTAAAAAGACATGATTTTTCTTTTTTGAATAAACTAAAAAGTGCCTTTGTAACATCATTGACGAGTATATAATTTAAAAATAAATATTGAAAATCACTTTGCTACTCAAAACATATATTAAGAAAAACAAATTTGGCTTTTTGTCATACAACACTACAACTTAAAAAACCATACAAAGAAACTAAAATTGCCAGGAAATTAAAAAATGACATCTAATTTAAAGAAGGAAATTTTGAAATAGATTTCAAAACATTAATTTTGGGTGTTTTGTTTAATTAATTCCATCCTAACCTCGCCGCTTAATAAATCCAAATCAGCAGATGCGGCATGTGAAGCCGTTTTAATAATGCTGTAGGTCTTAGCAAATGGAGCCTTAATAAGCTGATTTTTTTGTTTTAGTTTCGATAATTATATATAAAAGTAAATAAGTTTCAGAAAATAAATAAAAAGTAAATGTTTTTTAATAATTAAATTTTAAACTTTCTGTTTAAATAAAATTGAAAGCGGCTTAAAAAAGATGTAAAAAATCAAATTTAAATTATAAAAATTATACGCATTAAGATTCATACTATTAGAATCAATTACCTATATTTTTATTCAATTAAATAAATTTCTTTAATGAGTTTTATAAATTTTAAAAAGTATGAAGAGAGAAAAGCAACTTTAGAACTTACCTCCCAAGATTCTCTAGTTAAATCAGTGATTTCTTCGTCCTCTTGACTGCCAGTATGTGTTTTCTTGGTGCCACTTTGTGTCCATTCTGTGTCGTCCTGTATTAATTCAAAGCCACGACACTTTATTTGTTCCTCATCCAAGTCACCATAGAGATGAGGAACCCAGGTATTAACAAAACGATACAATTCATCAATGCTTTAAATAAAAATTATTAAATTAATTGAAATTCTTTCTTTTATTTGCAACAGACTTACCGATTCTTAGGTACACTAAACCAATATTCAGGTCTCAATTTATTTTTACCATATGACATCACCGATGTTGGCAATGGTATAGCTTTGCCCACAGGTTTGCCCATGCGCAAGCGCAGATACAAGGGTGGATCTGGACAAGCACGTGCAGGTCTCGGTATAAGTTCTATAATAAAAGATCAAAGAAAATTATAGTTTAAACAAATTACTCTATTTTAAACAAAAATACATCAAGGCGAATCATGCTAAATTTATTTAGTTACAAAATGAAAGCGCACTTTTCTGAAGGTCGGGATGCAATTAGAAACACGTTTTTATGAACAATTTCTTTACATTATTATTAGATTGGTCCAAATTCAAATTAAATAAAACGTATTGACATGATATGGTAGGGATCTATAACATGGTTTAAGAGTTTATGGTTATAAAATATACATAACAAGTAAATATAACATAAAAATATGTACAAATTACTTAGAAATATTTAACTTCAAATTCGGACTTTTTCAAATCAAATTCAGGGTAAATTAATAAAGTTGCAAAGAAACAAGTTATGATTAGGAAATAATAATATACATATGTATGTGTATATACCAAACTTGGGAGTTGCCAATTACTTTTCAATTACCAATTACTTTACATGTAATGAGTAATTGAAAAATACCAACTACCAATTATTAGAAATTGTAATTAAATTTTTGCCAATTACAAATCAAACTACATTTTATGATTTGCAACTCGTAATAGGTAATTGACATTCACCAATTACAAATTAGATAGAATTGGTAATTGGTATACGCATACGAGTATATGAATATGAATTTAATTGAGGAAAAATAACATAAATTTAATTAAATGCAAAGAAACAGCTGACGGCAAATTTCCTTGCCGTATCCAGGAAATAATTGCTACAATCAGTAGAAATCATGGTTCCCACAGCATCTTCAATTATATTGACTAAATTCTGGTTACTTAAAGAATCCACCAACAATTCTCGAGTTGTGAATTTAGTTTCAGAAAAAAGCCATGCATTATTTATATTTTTTCTAGAAGTTTAATTAGTTCTTCGAAAAATCCACAAAAATATCGCAGTTTACAGATGAGTTAGTAATTAATTTTTCAAATAATATTCTCCCTGAATATTCACAGCTGCTGAAACGGTTATTCAATAGTCAGTTATTTTGATTTTTAAAATTCTCAATTCTATATAGAAAAATCCAAATTTGATTTTAAAAACCTTGAATTTGAAGTCAACAACCTATAATATATACACGTATATATAGTATGTTTCTCTCTAAAACGCGTTTTTTGTACTTATGGAACTTTAAAAGGAAATACATAATTTAATTAATTAATTACAATTATTTGGCTTTATTTTAATGATAGACACTTTCTTTTAAGTAATCGATTATTGCTTTACATGTGATATATTTGATCGTCTTACATTGAGGCCATAAATTTCAAGAACGAAAAAGTATTTTATCATTGCTCTATAGCGGTCTACATTAACTGTAACTTTCAGGAGGGAAAAATAATCCCAACAGCACATTAATCACATTAATCACATTTTCTTTGACTTTGAGATTATTTTCCCTCAATTATTATTAATGTGAAAATCGTGGTCTTATTTTTTCCCCCAGCCGCAGGGGATAACTGGAAAATTAGTCTTTTTGGTCACACAATATAGCCAATTCTTTACGACAGCTTAAATAAGCTGTTATAGATAAAGAATCGTATTACAAAATGTTGATCTATTGTGGGCCATTTCAAAACATAAATAAAGATAAAAGATAAATGTTCCCCTTCATAACACTAGCTAATATAAGATAGAGATTAAGCAGTATTTCTTTATTGTGGAATGAAAATTGTACCATGCCTCTACAGAAGGACCAAAACTTTCGGTTAAAGAATAGGAATAAATTAATGAATATTTTAGGAGATACGAATAATCGAGACATATCAAATCTAACGAACTTGGAGGCCAATTGACAAGGTCCATTTCTCGAAATCAACTTATCGCAAGATTTTGATTTCAATAAATCGAGAATTGCGGTCGACGTATGGCACGTAACGTTATCCTGGCTCGATGTCATTCATATTTTCAAAAAAAAATCATTGATCTCCATTAACCGGGTCTGTTGTGGATTGATTTCACTCCACATGCGACAATTTTATTTATTAATAAATCCGTTAAGCCAAAAATGCGCCTCATCGCTGAACACAATTTTGCGATAAAGTTTCGGATCAGTTGATGACTGAGTTTGAAAGAAAACCTTTATAATTTGGTAGCGTTGTTCATGCGTCATTCTGATCATACTGATCATAGATGTCATAAAGTGAACGCAGTATTACAGTTCGTATGACAATTAACCCTTTCGTAAGTTATATCGGGCTTAAAAAAACACCCTTTATATCACTTAAAATACCGTTATAGTACGTAAACATACATGTAGCATATAAAAACATAAATATGTACATTGTTCAAGCGCGGATTCAGAGGGATTCAGAGGGAGTCAGCTATTTTTTTTTGCCAAACGATAATTGTAATAAATTTTCTCCCACAAAAGTCAAAGTTGTGATCCGCGCTTGACATAACATAGATAAAATACTATTATTTTTAATTCAGACTATAAATTAAATTATTAATCATTGCAATAAATCTGAACAACGGATTAAAACTACATCAATTTTTTGTAAATTATTCCCGAAATAAAAACTGTTTGAAAGACTAACGTGATTAATTTGCCCTAAGTCACTTCAATACAGAATCAGGGATTCTTAAACGCTCTGCCTGCAACCAAAGCTGAACCGTTCGCTACAGGCAACTGTTTGGATGACAATCCAATATAATTTCTGCGGTACGAAAAAAAGATTATTATACATTTTCAAAATTATATTCCACTTAAAATCCAAAATTTAAAATTAAATTCGAAATTTTGTAAATATTTTCATAATTAATATTCTGAAATTTGGTATTAAAAATACAATTTCTTCTGGCCCATTGGACTCTAAATAAGAATAATTAATAATTAAAAAACGATAAATTATCAATCAAAGAAATCAAACTTGAAGTCCAACGGAATTATATTTTTAATATAAAATCCCAAAATATTAATTTCAAAACACTAAATTTTTATTCTTAATTTATTTTTGAAGCAATAGACACAAGGAGTGTTAGGAATTTTAAATATCAACAGAAACATTTAAGTATGAACATCTACTTTGCATAGATATTTGGAACAAATTCCCTTGCCTATTTTAGTTCCCAAACAAGCCGGTTTCGGCTATGTGCTATCATCAGTGTCACATTTCGTTTTGAGTCTTTTTGTATTTCATATAACTACTGCTAGGAATCTTCTTAATATTAAATATAGTTAAAAGATCAATCAAATTTTTAAGCAATTGGATTATAATTCCGAAACTAAATCAATGATTGATCGCGGGTGATTGAATTTCAAACGCAAAGCATTAATCGCAATAAAAACTAGTACAGTGTTGTATGAAAGTGAATTGTTTTTATTCATGTTTGAACTTTAATTAAATAGATGTTTTTTGTAATAAAACATATTAAAGCTTTATTTTATCGATTCTTGATTTCATATTCCGACAGTCATCTCTTGTCAAGTTTGGTTTGGAGACAAACCGGTTTCGGCTATGTGCCATCTGCAGTGTAAATTTTCGTTCTGAAAATGGGTTTTTCAAATTTAAAAAATTTAAACTATTTGAAACACAGTTTTTTAAAAATGTCGAATAAATGGATGGCGCCCATAATCGCCCATGCATTTAGCTTTAATTTGTCAAATTAAGAAATTATTTTTGCCGATTTATTGTACGTAACAAAATAGTTGTTTAAAATTTTAGGTGCAAAGCAAATAGTTTTACGTTGGGGATACATAACGTCTAACAGGCATTTTCGTTCTCATATTGAAAAACTTCAATGAAACTAAACAAAACAAATGTCAGTCTCCGCTTTATTCTTTACAAAAGGTCCTAATCG
The DNA here is from genome assembly GCA_963932375.1 of Phania funesta. Taxonomy (NCBI): domain Eukaryota; kingdom Metazoa; phylum Arthropoda; class Insecta; order Diptera; family Tachinidae; genus Phania; species Phania funesta. The sequence goes on along the minus strand of OZ010652.1, from coordinate 92,789,056 downwards.
TTTTGATTTTGGAAGAGATGTCTGTCCAATACGAATGTTTTGTCACTTTTAGGTAAATATTTTCAAGTTTATTAGAAAAGAACATGTATTTTTATTAAATTCATCTATCAAACCAGTTACCATGATTCAAAATTGTATACAAAAGTAAGCATGTAATTTAATTTATAGTCTGTTACTTTTTTAATTTACAAATATATAATTTCGATATATGTATACACATATTATTAACTTTCCATATAATAAAATGATATTAAGTTAAATGTTATTTAAATATAGTTTTTAAACATACCAACAATATCAAAATTTGGAAAATTTGGTGCTCGTACTACAAGAGATTTATTGTTTTCATATTTTGCAAATGCATAAATGTTTGATTTGTGTTAAGACGTTTGTGTGTTATGTAGAATTGATAAATGTAAATTTGAGAATTTTAATTGCATAATTAAGATTAATTAGTAAAATATAATGATATTAATATGCCAAATAATAAACTAAATGAAAACCATATACATAGACTTATATTTTATAATATTATTACTTCATAATAAATCTAAATGTAGTACATAATCTGTATATCATTGGAATAGGTCCAATAATCAATACTCAGCATTGCTTTGACCGAATACCAAATTAATTAGCGAGGGAAAAATGCATATTGTTATTTTAGATAACGTTCCGAATATGAATGGATTCAAAAGTCTTAGATTAAATCTTCATTGACTTAGTATCAACTAACACAATACAGAGATGAGATGCAAGCAGTATTTATTTATTATCCTAAAGAATTCTTGAACACGACTTCCAAACCGATATCCTTTCGGTTAAAAAATGGGAACTAGAGATACGACGAGCATTTCGATTATAACACCACCATATTTAATGTTGTAATATACACTTAATGAGTATGACCTGGCAACGCAGCGTCCGAATTTATGTATATGAAAATCAAAAATTAATTTAAATTCTTGTTTGTACAAGTTTTCGTGCAGATAAAAAAATCCCAACGCCATTAACCATCAAGCATTGATTTCCTTTTCAAAACCATACAAAAATATTTGTATGAAAAATAATAATAAAATTTTTTAAATATTTGAGATCTGTGTTTTTTTTCCCCCCCTATACATAAATTACGGAGTTGCGTTACGTTGTATAAAATTAAGCCCGAAGTGTCTTAAGTCTTATATTGCAAGTACATAGAGGAGAATGTTTTGGCCACTAAATTATTCTCTTGTGGCAATGGTATTTTCTTACTACGATTTTTTTAGAACAAATAAAAAAAATTGTAATTGTTGTAACTTTGGCCTATTTATCGCTTTGTAAAGTTGTTGGATTTGATAAAATAAAAACCCCTGTCGCAACTACTTTAGGGACAGGATTATTTTTCGTACTAAAAGGGACCAACAGTTTCTGGCATATACCTTTTTCGCAATTGGAAGAAGTAGAATTAGCTTAAAGGCCAATATCAATTAATTGGGCGTAATTAATTACAGGTCAAATTACCAATTATATGCAATTAGTGTCTGCGAATTACCAATCATATTTACTGAGTAAAATGTAATTAAAATTGTTACCAACAATGTAATTATTACAAAACTTATACATTAGGTCAGTTCCAGGTGAATAATAAAACAGTCCGAACTAGTCCGAATTAGTCCAAACGCGTTCCAGATAACAATTTTTGTGCAATTTTGGGAGAAAATGAGAGAGTAAAATTTTTCATTTCCTGTACAAAGTCGTACGAACTTTTTCTTTGGGTAAGTTCGGACTAGAATTAAATTATCAGCTGTTTTTTGTTTATATTTAAAAATCAAAAAATGTTTAAATACAAAACGGAAAATTTTTCCAATAAACTTGAAGTTGTAAGTACATATATTTGTGCATATTTATCACTTTATTTAATAAAAAAAATGCTTTTATCGATCAGTTAAGAAGTTATGGACAGCTGCTGCCAATGATGCAAATGTTTTGCTTTTAAAATATTATGCATTCTAAACGTATAAAATTACCAAAATAAAATTTATTTGAGAAAGTAGGCACCATTAGTATTTAAAGATGTTCAATTGTGGTTTTTTGCGTTCCAACAATTTCGGACAACTTTGGCACATTCAGAGAGTAATTTTCTTTTTACTCTCAATAGTCCAGACTATTTTGTTATGCACCTGGAACAGACCTATTATTTGTACATTGGCAATAATCAAAACACACAAAATGCTAATAGAAACCAAATAAGGTGATCTTTAATGCACATTGTGTTTCTAAAAGTTTAAAAGTCACTAAAACCCGAAATATAATTGCTATTGAATCTTGACTTGGAAAGGACCATACTGATGAATATTAAGCCAACATTAGAGGAGCTATAAAGATGGAGTCCAAAATAATAAAACCAAATATGGCACATGCTTTGAATCATAGGAACGCGTCAATCCGACCTATGATCTCACTACCAAAAATACATATATCAAACACTATAATAAGACCAAGAGCATACCAAGCTAGAAACTCTTAAAACATTTAAAAGAAGTATTGAAAAGTACTTTAGTACTTTATTGCACGATACAGTACTGGGAGATACAAAAAACAAAGTCCTCGCTTCACAACACCCAGTCGGAATATCAAATCTAAAATTTTAAATTACACTACAACAGAACTACTTCCAATTCAACAACACCATCTATAGACAAACAAACGGACTTGGAATGGGAAACCCAACCTCAGCAATACTCATGAAGGTATTTATGCAACAACTAGACAGTCAAAACATGGAACAAATCACTGATCTAGGAGTGACATTCCACGCAATATCCGTGTACGACATAATATATGTAATCATGGAAAATAATTACGCACAAATGCTGGAGTATCTCAACAAACAACACCAAAACATTAAAATTACAAAAGGGAAAAGAAAACAAAAGAAATTATTTAGCTGACAACAGCAATAAGCAAAAAACAATAATTCACAATACCTCCGACCAGCCGCAGCAACACAAGCACGTCGCGATCAACTAATTACTAGACTAGAAAGAACGTCACTAACAATAGAACTTAGGACGAATATTACAGACCAACACAAACAAAGACTACCAAATAGACAAACAGGGGGTATAAAAACTAACGTGTACATGTCAACAATTAGAACAAACAGGACGCAAAATAAAAACAAGATGTCGTGAACATATAAGATACTATAACAAGAATATGCGTAATCCCGGCTCGACACCAATTTCAAACTTCGCCAACCACATGTAATTGGAAAAATTAAATTACTAATTTTTATATTTTTCAATTATTAATTACATTATATGTAATCGGCCTGTTGCTTATCAGGATGTTAAATACGACATTATTAATTGGTCCTCTTAGAACAATAGAAAACGTTTTATATTTTGGATTTAAACGCAAAACATTGTGCGAAAGTTATTAAGTTCATTAAAAAATAATAAACTTTGTCTTGAGTTCGTAACGGCTCATATGCGCAAGGAATAGACTTATAAACTGCCGAATCATGACCGGCCCGAAATAAGAAAAAAAAAAAACAACGATTATTGCACTTGATTCAGAGCAAATAACTCTCTAGTCAAAAGTGGTGGCAGTGGTGTTTTGGTTAGGGAAGCCATGAGGTCGTCTGGTAATAATGAGCGTAACAAAACCTATAGGCAATTGCTGGTAGCTGGAGCTACTTCTAGCTGCTCATTTCAACAAATTCCTTTTATTTTTATATTATTTTATAATTTTATAAATTGTGTTTTAAGAAAACATATATGTAATCAAATTTGGAATAAATTCTAGTTATAACAAAAACTGTTCTTGCATATTCGAAACTGTTGAAAATTTAATCTTATACTTACTATCGACGCTGACAAATAGTCCAGGCTTATCATCCATAGAAACCATAGAACGATAATCTAATTTTGGTTGCGGAGGTTGTTGTTTGTTGTCCTTTAGTTTAGTAGTGGATGCAGTACCCTCCGAAGACAAAGGACGCATAAATGTGCCTATAGAAGAGCGTCTGAGTAAGACAGCAAAAAAAAAAGACATTAATATTTGATGAAAGAATATTACAATAAAACAACCACTATTTTACTAATAAATATACATCAATAAGATTATAAGATACACATAGAAATATATAATGTAAATGAATATGAAATTAATATTGGACATATTTCTCAAATTGAATTTTAACTGAGAATGAGAGTGAAAATGAAAAAGACTTATGAGGCTTTATTCAAAATTTAAGTTTGTTTTATTAAAAAGTTATAATGTTATTACGATCTGTTATGATTGAAGAACTCATGATTTTTATGGTTAAAATGGTTGATTACTCATTCGATTGGTTGTGAGGAAACCTAGCAAATAAAGTTTTTCTTTGTACAAATACATTTTTTAGTGAACAATAATAGTAAGACAGTGCTTTAATTTACATATATTTCAATTAAGTTTCCAAACAACAATAAACAACAAAAAAACGGGTGTTTACAAATTCTTGTTCAAAGAAAAGGAAGGAAGCAATTGATTTGTTTAAAATATTTACACTTTAAACATGGCAATTAAAGAAATTAAAGAAATGAAACTAAAGTTAAACAAATTATCAAACATAGTCGGAAAGAAAACAACGTGTTGTAAAAGAATTAATGTATTTTACATAACAAAATACAAAGAGTTTATTTAGTAGAGATATAGTTAACAAATAGAATATCAAGTAGTCCCTACAACAATTGAACAATTGAACAATTTGAGTGGTGATTTGTTTGAGTTCTTACCCTGACGAAATATGACCCTCCGAATGAGTGGAATGTGGTGTCAAAGGTGGCACCGGAGAGCTACTCGAATCTTCGGACGGTGTTTTAGAAAATAAATTGCCACCCAACTCTGAGACCAAAGTAATGGGCGAACTGATTTATTGTTTGAATGTATTTTATAAAAAAAACCAAACACAAAATATTTAAATTTTATAAAAAAAAAAACAGAAATCGAAATAATATAAAAAAAGGGCGGGCAAATGTCGTTTGTTTAGAATATGGAAATAAATAATTAGAAATTTTGCGTGTCGGGTGATTGAGTTGTTTGTGAGAGGAAGGACCAAAAATATATAAAAAAAGGTGTTTAATAAAGTTTTTTATTATGCCGAATCCAAAAAATGAATGCATTTTTTATTTGTTGTTCATTTTTGAATAAAAGTAAAAGAAATATTTAATTTTTAGTAATTTTTTAATAATACAATGTATAAAAGTAAGAGACGTCCTGATCTGGTTACAGGGTAACAAAGACTTACCTTGAAAATACTTTTGAAAATACGCTTTGATTAGAATCGCCGGTATTAGGGGCTGATTCTTGGTCCTGAGATTTGCTAATACTACCACCAGATGTGGGAGCACCTTCGCCGGTAAGACCTTCTACCCAAGTCAGGGGATAAGAAAGACGTTTCAACATCTAAAGTATAAATAAAAAAAATATTGAGCAAGAGAACAAAACTATTCATGCAAACTTACCTTATTCTTTTTATCAGCACTTTTATCCAGCTGATTATTTTGACTATTACCGCTTGGTGGATTCTCATTATCGTCCACACTAAAACTGACACTAGACGTCTTTTTACGCGTACCGCCAGCAACACATAAACCAGAGCCTGAATCTAAGCTGGTTCTTGGTGGGGATTCGCTAAGAGGTGTTATCGTTATTGGTTTTGGTGGCACCCAATCAGAGCTTAATACAATATCAGCATCGCTGTAAACAGTTTTCTTTGGTATGGGTTGTACATTTGGTATAGGATCGCGTATATCGATGCCTGAATCGTAGCACGACTGTTTAGACAATTCCTCCAATTGCTCCAAATCTGTGGCATTGACGTTACCGCTCGCCAAATTTGCCATAATGCCACTAATCGACGAAGTAGCCGAATGGGGCTCTTGACCACGAGCCCCACTATCAGCCGTGGTGTTTGATTCATTATCACCTTCATCTTCCGATGATCTTCGAGAATTAGATAAACATAGTCTAAATTGTTGCGACACATTTTTCAACATTTATATAGAAAAATATAGTTATTTAAATGGAGATGATAATAAACATAACGTTCGTTTGTTGTTGATCGAGTGCATCATGATGTATGTACAAAAATAAAGTGCAGAAAATAACAAAGTGCAGTAATAAACGGATTTTGCATTTAATATGAAATACATGAAAGAAAAATTAAGTAATATTAGAAAATAATAATTATATATTTAAAGGATATTAGCCTGTTAAACGATGTCGATCTTTAGTTCGCAAGAAATTGAAATAAAATAAAAAATGGCTTGAGTTCCTCTAATGAATTGTTTTATGAATTTATTTATTTTATTACGGACTAACTAAATAAATAAATTCATAAAGAGGGCTATTAGAGGGTCACAAATCAGTTTCTTTTTCTAATAGAATTGGAGCAAACGTTAACATTAGATATCGTGTGACAGGCTGCAAATGTACATACGTATTTTGTTTGTAATATAAAATAAGTTTAAATATAAACATGAAAAAAAAACAATAAAGAATTTACAAAAAATAAAAAAACTCTGCAATTGAATATTGAAATAAATGTTGGATAAATTTTTATGGTCATACATTTCACTAATTTCAGCCGAAATTTGTTCTCTTAACAAGTGGAAAGTTGTCAACTATATAATAAAGTTAAAAGCAACGGACTGAATATCGATTCTTGATTTGATATTCCAACAGGGTTAATTGGTATAGATTTTTGGAACGAATTTCCATCATCCATTGTCAAGTTTGGTTTGGAGACAAATCGCTCCTTACTCTTACAGGAAACACATCGATTTTTCCGGAGTTCGAATTGTGCTAAAATGTAATTTGTTAACCGTTAAGTAGAAAATATTTTTTAAATTCTTGATGTAGTGAAAATATGATTTCATCAGTTGAATCTGTTAAGAAAATGTTTAAAGGAAAGTATAGAAATATACTGATCATTTCGATATTTACTAGTTTATTATTAAGTGATATAGAACATGCCAATTTTAATTAGGTTGTAAATCCTAGTTAAGACACTGTAAAACAAAATATTTCATAAACAAGTCTAATAAGAAATGTCCTGGCCCAACGTTGCTTTGTCTGCCTTTAGCGATTAAATATATATATATATATATCTATATATACGCCCTACTCTTTTTCACATGCCTTGCCGCCAATACTGAAAGTTTTCGAGGGCTACTGGCTTTCGATTTTTTTTTTTTTTTGCGCAATCGGTTCCGTACTGTTTCAATACATGATTTTATCACGATGCGTATTTAGCTCTGTGGCCAGCTTAAGCAGGTGTTCTTTCCTTTCGTGAATCAATCGCTTTATCTATAAATTGATCATTGCCGGTTTCCTTCCACGCCTTTAAATTTTTTTAGTACAAATTATCAGCGTTGCCGATCATTTCATTTAAGCAGTTAATTGGCCTTCCAAATTTATTTTTTATAATTATCTTGGTCCCCAGATTCATTACATTTTTACAATGCTCTTGTTTTATTGCTACTACGCAACACACTAACTAATGTTTACTGAAACCAAAGTTTATAACAAAATTTAGATTTAACTCTTCACTCTTAATAATAAGTCCAACTAACATATTGCTATTTTAGTTTTAAAAAAAGAAAATAAGATTCCAACTCATACTCCAAAATAATAAAATAACTCAACTAAATGTCTGTTAAAATACTTACAAATATATAAATAAACTTTATATTTACCTATCTTTACTAGGAATGGCCCAATGATGATCCAAAAGACTTTTTCGCCTCTCTTCTAAGGTGGTACGAGAATCGTTAAGATTTAGAGTTTTCTTGGCGTCATCATCCTCGGTATCATTTGTGCCCGAGCTGGCAGAATCAGTCTTCGAACTATCTTTGGCTTCCGTAGATTTTTCTTTAATTTTCTATTTGTGTTGTAAAGAAATTGTATAAACAATAGTAATTTAATATTCAAAACATACCTCTGTCTCGCGTCCTGAACCTGAACAAATAGACTCCTGGTCATCAGTTTTCTCTTTGGATTCAGTACTGGCCTCATTCCCTTGCCTCTCTTTGCCATCAACACTATCTTCGCCTTCGCTTTCTTTGGCCTTTTGGGCATCTAATACTGTTTTTGGATAATAAATTTCTGGTTTTTCTGTTTGACTTGTGTCGTCGGCAGTTCCACCGGATACACGCATATGGGCGATATCATGAAAAATGGCAGCATTAACACACAATTCCATAGGAGCTATAACACCGTAACTTTCTGGTCCATGTTCAATAACCAAAGGATCAGACACATTTGGATCAAACATAACCGCATTGGGGGTTACGAGAAGAACCCCACCTACCACACCTTGACCATCGGTTATGTGACGAACATTGATTTTAAGAAAACGTTGCGTTATAATCGGATCATCGGTTTTACTACCATCGGTAGGACCAGTCGACCCTACACGTTCAATGTGACCGGGTTTAGGAGATCCAGGCCGTAAACTCTCTAAGATATCTATAAGTAAGTAATGATAAGTATGTAATTATGCAAACAATATAGATATTTATATTTGTATTTAATAATGCCTATTAGCTTATAAAGAGGAGTGAGTATTACTTATATAATATTAACCGTTCAAATATATCTCACAAATTTTAAAACATTTATTATATTACTTCTCTTCAACAATATACCCGAAACCCCTAGTCCCGCTTAATACGTGTGAGTTAAAAAACTCGTGTCTGTACTAAATATTTTTTTTACCTTTACCCATCTTAACTTTTTATGGCTATTGCATATTGTTTTATATATTTGCACTTGCAGTCATTATGAAGTCAATGATTTCAAATTGGTCCAATATTATTGAGATAGCTACTTTGGTAAGGTTTAAACAATAATTTCAATAACTTATTAAAACTGAAATTGGGATCTCGCTAAGCTACACTTACACCTTCGCATATCTGGAAAGTTTAAGGGTCTATCACACACATATAATATAAATCCTAAATTCATCAAATTAAATGACGTTCGTAGCTACTACTACTGAAGGTATAAAGCAGTAGAAGTAATAAAGTGCGAATTAGAAAAAAAAAGATAAACACTTTTATCTTAATTTCTAGAAAATACTTGTGTACAAAAATTACAAAAACAAAACAAAAATTTATGAAAATTTAAAAGGGGTGTTATTAAAAAATAAACATTTGAATACTAAAGTAAATTGCAAATAATTAATTTAGACTGGTTATTCAAGGTTTTTTGTTTTGTTTAACACTGCCACTTTAATGCCTGACGTAGATTTTGCGGCCGTGTAAAACAAACACAAATATTCAATAATTTTGGTAAATTTTCTGCACTTTCACGACCCAAAATTATAAAATATATACATATGTACATAAGTATATTTTTTACTTAGCTACAAAAGTTAAGAAAATAAAATTCATCACCTCCATTCCGCCAAAATACAGCCGTATGCATTGTTACTTAATTTTGTGTTCGATATTCTTCCGATAATTTTTTTTTTTGTTTGGAAACCTTTTATTCTGTTTATTGTAACAATTTTAAATGTTGCATTAAGAATTTTTAATAATGTTTTTCAAATGTTCCGACTTTTTAACTAAAGAATGGTAACTTTTTCCATGCACACAAAAACAAAAACACCAGTACGTGTGATATAAACAGAACAATAATAACAAAAACGTGAACATTATGAATTGTCATTTTAATATCAGAATGAATGCGTAAAGTAAAACCTAAAAGCCGTTTTTACACCATCGTTTAACAGAACATCTGGTAGGTTGTATTACAGTGTGCATGTCTGCTAAAGAATTTGTATGTGTTGGCAAAACTGTTATATACATTGGACTGCTAGTATGTATTCGATTGTAAAAGAATGATTCTTTTAAGAATGGAACTGAAATTGTGCTTTTTCCAAAGCATTCATTTTGTCAAAAATATAACTTGAAATAAAATTCTTCAATGTATACATTTATTGCAGTAAAAAAATGAATTGACTTAATTCATCAATGAATTAAACATTATTTCCATCCAAAAATTTAATTGAATTAAAATTTGAAAGAATGCGCTGAGAATTCAAAGAAAAGGAATTCATAGTTTCTTCTGTTTTTTAGATAGTCTGAATATTACTTTAAAAAATCCATCTTAAATGAAATCTTTCACAAATTCTATTCTACACTTTTTTGAAATCAAGCTTTTCAATTAATTGCGAAATGAATAAAAGTAAATCTTTAAAAATTTTTCGATAAAAAGATTTTCTTTTATCACCTTTATCACAACTAGACTATAAATGAATGGTAAAATTAGTTATAAGTCTTTTCCTGCTCCTCGATGAATTCAATCAAATTTTACTTTAAAAAAATTTCTGAATGGAATGAATTCATTACAATTTCAGTTCAAATTCTTATTTAAACATTAATTGGCAACTCAAATTATAATGAATATAATTCAATCGTGCTAATTTCCAAAGTAGCATATTAACAATAAAGTCACATAATTATTGTTAGCGGATAAAAGCTAGTCTCCTTGTTTATTTCGCTGGTTGCTTAAGTCAGCTCACCAGGAAACTTTTAACCTTCAATCATATTTTTTTTCGGCATTAAATAGTTAATTAAATGGTTTTTGCATTTTTTTATTAAATGCAAAAAATTATTTTATAAAAACAAACAATTATTTGTTAACATAAAATAACAAAAAAATTTTAAACTGCAGCAATAAATATTATTTCTTAATTTTTGTTTGTTTCAGATATAATTATTATTTTTTGTTGACAGAAATAAAAATTAATTGTTAAAAAAAACAAAAATCAGAAAATCATAATTATTTCAGCAAAAAAAGCAGATGATTTTTTTTTAATCTAGTTGACGAGGAAAATCTTGTGCTTGATGATATGATGCTCCGACATTTTTTGTGCCTGATTTTCTTTCTTTCAAAAATTAATTATTATATTCATTCCCTGGTCATCAGACCAGAACGTTGAAAGTGCATATACATACATATGTATATGGACAGGGAAAATTTAATTGATAAAATTTATAAAAAAAGATGGGCAAAACTAAAGTAAATTTTTACAGTGGTTAGATAAGAATACTTAAATGTAATTTTTCCGAAAAAATTAAAAAAAAAATTTTTTCGAGTTGTTGCACAAGTATCTACAAATAGGATCAAATTGCATTTTTCTAGCTTTAAACTCGTTTAACTTTAATATGTTTTGCACGCGGAGCATTGACAAAATTAGCTTACGTTAACAATTTTAACCCAGGACTTAATGATAGATACATTTTCATTCCACACTTTCTACACTTTTAGAGTAAAATTAAATGTGTTCACTCACAATCCGCGATATTCACGTAACTAATATAGTTTTCAGTTCATGTTATCAGGAGTAGTGCAGTGTCATTATTTGTTTATCTTAAACATAATGATAATTAAAATCATTTTTGACAAGCTGGAAAATAGTAAATATTTAAAACATATGCACATATACTCTAAAATAGATTCAGATATCGGTCGCAAGTTGGTAGTGATTTTTTTTTTGGAATATTTATTTACATACATGTGTATTTATATTTAAGTAATATTTTGCAGAAAGCGATTTTAATATGTTGAAATAAACAAGTGCGACCGACAGCCCTAACAAGGGGGTCATATTTACCACGGCCATTAAAAATAACTAAACATGATAAAAAAAAAAAATTAAGAGCAGATTTTTTTTAAGCACGTTAAATGCTTTATATCCATCCTATTTTTTTTTTTTTTTTTTGAATGACGAAAATATTGATTTTTGTAAGCCAGTGTTATCAGCAAATGCTATGGTATTTTATATTTTGAAACTGTTATATAGTCATATATGTTTGTACATTAGTTTAATGCAAACTATTCATTTTTTTAAGAATGTATTTTGAACGTTTCTCACGTTTTCGTAATAACAATTAATTAAGGTACAGTGAATTCGCGATAATGTGAATTATTAAATTTGCATCACTAATTTTCCCTTACAGAAACGTTCACAGAACAAAAACAGTCATTAGTAAAACAATTTACAGAGTGGTACAAGATTATGTTAGTTTTATGACAAACATTTAGTGGACGGATATCATCGGTATCATAAGTTTTTATATGCATTAGTTTAAAAAATAATCATTTATTTGCATTTGTCCAGCAATTCCGAATTTAATAATCATGATAGCAAAATTTTGCTATACTCCTCGCTATTTAAAGTCACTAAGCACTGTTACTTACTGATTAGTTACGTACGTACATACATATGGGTATATATAATTTATATAAAGAAACAAGTGTTAATATCAGTGGATGGTGTTAATATTATCGTGAGTTGACTGTATTGTGCTTGCAACAGCATAACAAATATGCATGAATAAACATATTAATGTGTTTATGCAATTATTAGCACTAAGTAAACAAACAAAATCTAGAAATTATTAGGACAAAATCGTTGTTTGTTATTCAATCGTATTATTTCCTCACATTTGACTTTTATAATAATTATGTAAAATCGGTACCTAGAAGAAAAAAAGATACAAGCTTTTTTTTGGTGAGTGTAAGCAAGCGAATATTTAAGATAAGGGTAACATAGGTATTTCGTGAATTAAAAGATTAATCGAAACTCCTCTTTAGGTAAGAGTACTGGCACTTATTGGCGAATTGATAATAAATGCAAAAAATTAAAAAAATGTCCCTCACATATTTCTTGGGTCATTTTTGAACGTGAACTATGTTACTTAAAATGATTAGTTGTTCTGTTCGTGTTCATGTTTTTTAATAATTTAATTTTTCTCAAAACATTTAAACAAAATTTTATTTTTTGAATTATTGAAAAAAAGCATTATTAATTTGTTTAATTAATCACGATATTTCTTTATGTAATAAAATAACATATCGTCGTACATTGTCAAAATATAAAAAAAAAAAATAAAATGTAAATATTAAAAAAGGTAGCAATAAGTGCCTAAGTCGACTTAAGCTGAAAACGAGTTAATAGCCGCATTGTGTTTTCTCAATTCAAAAGTGCCACTCAGCAAAATTTTGCTAATTCAGCTCTATTTTTCGGAAAGTTATATTGAAATGAATTTCTGCTTATATTTTTCATTCGAAACAGTAAATTTCGATGGGAAAAAAATCTGTAAAGAACATAAGTGTTTTTTTAATATCTAACTTTTTTTCAAACGTATACAATGGGCCTGCCTTAAAAAGCGATTATCTTTTTATAAATCAATTAATCAATTTTACAGTTGTTGTTGCTCTTATGTAAAACTACAAAATCAGACTTAAGCACTTTTTCCTTATTGACATAAAAACATTCCGTCAGCTTTTTTTTTTTCTTAATTTCTGCTATCCAAAATTCGTTTTTAAAACGCCTTTCTTAAAATTTCAAAACTTACATAACCTCATAGAACTGAGGAAAAAGTAAAATAAAAATCGAACCAGTTGACTTAAAAAACATAATACATCATAACTTACCATCACTCTGCTCTTCAGCCGATAACTTGCGTTCAATCGGGCTAGATTTACCCGAAGCGTTGGAACCACCACCAGTTTTATCATCTGTCGAGCTCGTCGAAGAAAAATTATCCCTACCACTTTTATCAGGAACCAACAATTGCTGGCCAGGATATATAAATGAACTATTCAAACGATTCAAATGTGTCAATTCCGAAGGTGTAGTATCAAAGCGGGCTGCCACAGAAGTCAAAGTATCACGATTGCCCACAGTATAATTAATGGTGGGTATGGTCGGTAGTGATGATTTCTTGCGCTCATCTAAAATATCGAAAAAAAGAATTGTTTAGTTTAACACTGATGCAAATAAAGTTCTATACGGCAGACTACAAAAATTAATTTGTTTACTTATTTCATTCGTGGTGGCTATAGCAGTTTGTTCAAATATAACAAAATCCTTGATTTCATGAAAATAATGATCATTTAAAGCCGCATATTGTTTGTAAATCTTAGAATTTACGTAAATGACAACAAAATCTTTTGGATTTGTTTTGCGATCCTGATCACCCTTTAGGCAATTGTTACTTATAGGACGACGATAAATTTGTATCAATTCCATAGTACCATGTATGGATGTATGTATGTATTTACATATCCTTTATGTATGAATCTGCACAATCAAATACAAATTGCATACATACATATGTATGTATGCATGTGCATATGCACGGGTATGTAAGTAATAATATCCGATTTGAAATTTATTGCTTTGCCGGTCAAAACTCTACCCGCCAACAGCAAATTCAGAATGTAAACAACTCTTATGAAAAATTTAATTTTCCGATAAAAGAACGTCAAAGCAAAAAACTGCAACTGTGGATTGAATTTTTATTTGTTTCTTTTTATTTCTGCTAAAAAAAACGAACGTAAACAAAAATTAAACAAAATATTATAAATGCCGTTAGAGAGAGAGAGAGAGAGTGTGAGAATAAAATCTTGTTTGCTTGTCCCTCTTTAAACGAATCTCAAAAAGAGACGACTGTGGTAAATATACAGTGGCTTGCATAATTGTTCGAATTTTACCAGACAATGAAATCGTTTAACGGTTGGACATCGGTTGCAAACATACATAAAGAGTATAATTGTACCATTTTTTCCATTCATGATTTTTGGTAAAACTTAAAAAGTTGCAAGTGTTTGGCAGAAAAATACAAAATGAATTACTGAATTAAGCATTTTGTAGTGGACTAAGGCTAAAGTATATTTTTGCCGGAATTTCCTATGTTAAATCTTCTAAATGCATGATTCACTACCATACTTCATAGTTAGATCCGTCAGAGATGTATGTGTACCTAAAAATTATGTTAGTGTAGATTAAAAGTAAATGTATGTGACAGAATATTTGACAGCTCACCTCGACTTGGTAATGTTTTGAAAAATGTTATAAAATATTTTTTATATGATCAGAGTTATATTTTGTGTAATAGTGTGGCACGGACAAATCATTTTATTGCGAGACAAATTTTTTCTGAGTGAATGAGAGAAAACTTGGTCGGTATTTAGTATGAACAAAACACTTCTATCAATATCAAAACCTGAACCATTTCTGTGATAAAATTGTGCTGCATACTACGCAATCGCCAAAAAATTTTTTATAAAAACCAATTCCTAGATCAAAATCCTGCATCAAAGTAGATTTCTCTTAATTTAGTCCACATAATTGATTTAACTGCTCAAGTGATGCTAAAAAAGTTAAATGAAGTTTTTTTAATATAAAGTATGCAGGCGAATTCCCGCTTAAATAAGTTTCGTTTAACTTAGTTACCCTCTTCAAATTTTGGGAATGACACACAAAAATGGCGGTTAATTGCTAATGGAATAGCTTTCACCAGAAATGGAATGTTCATAAAAAAAATTTGCATTTACGGCAACTCTTCAAACCATATATTTTCATTAGTTGTGATAAAAGTCGAACAGTTTATTCAGTGGTTTGCGGATATTTGTGTTACAAAACGATTGTATGATTCGTGCGTGCGATTTGCTCACGAAACAGACATCAAACAAATTACATTAACTTAAATAGGATGACAAATGGTTCTTTTGATTTGATTTATGAATGTAACAAAGAAATAAGAAAAGTAAAATGAAGAAGCAAGTGGCATTTGACTGACTTTTTCCTTCATTAAAATTTTACTTAATTCTATTTAAACATTTTGACGGATCGTAGTAAACTACAGTGAACAAATTGTGAAATGTTCGCGTACAAGCCAATGAAAATATCGGAGAAATCACAGGACATCGAAATTGTTCAATATATTGTGAATTGGTCGAAGAGGTCGAACGCGAACAAATTACACGCAAGTCTAAATATAGAGCAAACATTAAATGTTCCAAAGCCCCACAAACAGAGTTTTAAGAAGTGAGGCCGATGGTTCCCAATACAAATTATTTATATAATATCGATGGTGGTAGCGATTCATATCCGTTATTTTATAAGTTTTGTCTGGCCGCACAATGGATATTTTCGGCAATTGTGGAATATAAAATGTAAAAAATAAAAAAATAAAATTTCTAAAGAAATCTTTCATATTTTTCTCAATCAGCATTTAATGTTGATTTCACTGTGGGGGCAGTAGTGAATTTTACCATCTCTTTACGTTTCTTTTATTGTTAAGAAGTGCCGGGTTTATTTAATGTAATTTAAAGAGTTCAAGTTTTGTATATATTGTAATTAAAAATATGGTCGCTTATTTGCAAAGAACAAATTATTATTAAAAACCTCTCTAATAGATTTTTGTGGTATAATTAATAAGTATAAAATAATATTTAATAATTTCTCTCCATAGCCCATTAAAATTCATGAATTTTTGTGAGTCACTGTACACATACATTTGTACATATTTCCTTTTGACAATTGCATTTTGATATTTGATATTTCTGACGTTACCAGATTTGATATCTTATCGTCAATTTGACGATTTTAATAGCACGAATACGTTTTATTCAGAATTTCACGACTTTTGAAAGACTAACAGGTCGACTCGCGGGAGAAATCAAAGCATTTCTGTCATTTATTGGAAAACATAAATCTATTCACACGAATTTTTCGATTTCTAATGCTTGAAATTCATAAAACCTTTGAAAGTTTTCGTCTATTCCATTTTGAGGACGAGAAAGTTTTTATTTACATTGTTGTTGATGTGGAACCTGGCGATTTTTCCACATCCGTAGGAGGAGGTGAACCAATAATAATGCTACGCTATTACTGGGTCTGGGTGGAGTTAAGTTTTATTTATTTATGTTAGCCTTTTGGTGCAGCTGCAGATGAAAGGTTGCATATTTGGTAAATTTGTAGCTCGAGTGCCGTTAAAGTTTATATGTGACAATATTTGCTTTAGTTTTATTTTTAGCGCTTGCGCAAGGCTGAAATAATAGTTGTTTTGGTGTCAACAGTGACTTTAATGAAAAACACAATAATGTTACTTCTACCATTCTAGCACCGTTCTGTCTAGGGTACCTACGAAGTTTAATCTCTATGCTATAGTATCCCCATCAGTGTACATTTCATCTTTCGCGACTGCCAGCAGTTAGATGCGGAAAGACTTCCAGTTGGTAAAAATTGTTTGAAACTAACTACGTAATCTAAAACAGATTTGTGTATATGCATAATATCCCAGCCAAAAATAAGTCAGATTTTATAAACATATCCATGCTATATCTGGAGCACAAACGCGCTTCATAGTAAGCAATTATATTTTGCCTTAACAAATTTAATACTGTCATATTTTTATGCAAATTACTTAACAATTAATAATATTTGTAGTTCGGAAAAAAACAATAAAAACGTAGATTAATATTTGTATTAAATATTGAAATTCAAATGTAAATACGAGGGCGGATTGATATTGAAGCTACCTAGAGCTATATGGCGGCACAAACACAAAAACTGTGGCAACCTGGTCTACTCATGACTTAAAAATACAACACAGCAAAATATAACCAACCTTTTTTATTGAACCCATATGTTATTGACAGTTGTTTAAAATTAACGAAACAAGACACAAGCCTTCTAGAAATTGGAAAGCCAAGAAAACAAAAAATAAAGCCATTTTTAATAGAGAACAAAAACCATAATCGTTTGAATTATAGGCAATACCTATAATTGGTGACCCCGACAAACAAATTACAATCAGTGAGTCGACAATTGAATTAAAGATGAGTCTTGAGAGATCACCCCCACAAAAGAGCAGCAAGACGCTCGAAAACCTGAACAGTGCCGAAAGAAACGACGTTAACAAAGTGGTGGATAACAATGAGAATAAATTGTCAGTAGAAACTGTTGGTATGCACCATTTACCGAAGTTTTTGCCATCTGACCCGGAATTGTGGTTTACGCAAGTAGATGGATTGTTGCATGTGAACAGGATTACAGCAGATTTATCAAAATATTACACAGTAATTACCGCCTTAGATGCTGATACATTAATGCAAATAGCTGATGTTGCAAAAAATCCCCCAACTACAGGCAAGTATGAAAAATTGAAGAAAGAATTAATTACTCGCTTTGGTACTTCTAAGGAAAAACAGCTGCTGAAACTTCTGACTGGGTTGGATCTTGGAAACAAAAAGCCGAGCCATTTACTGAGGGAGATGAAAGAACTGGCTGGATCCAGCATATCCTCAGAGGCATTATCTGCACTTTGGATGCAACATATGCCAAGTAATGTGAGATGCATATTATCCGCCTGTAAAACCGCAGATGTTGAGAATCTAGCCGAAGTTGCTGATCGAATTTTTGATAACTCACCTCAGCCACCTTTTGTCATGGCAACAACAACAACACCAAGAGACATTGTATCTCATTGTGATGCCCTGACGTCACATTCAAAAACTTCTGCTCTAGAATCCCGCGTTTTATCTCTTGAAACATCTTTAAACCAAATAATTCAAAAACTCAGTCAACTGTCTATCGAATTCGCAACAAATAACACATATTTACAATGTCGCAGTAGCAGCAAAGAGGGTGGTCATGGAAGAAGCAGATCTCAATCCCGTCGTCAACAGAAAGTATGCTATTACCACATCCAATTTGGCGCTAGCTCAAAAAAATGTAGACAACCATGCGAATTCAATGCAGGCACCTTTCCACCACAGGAAAACTAAAAAAGCTGTCTTTGGTTTGTGCGGCAGAGGACAGCAACATTAATTTCAATCGCACATCAGAGAAAAGATTACACATTTTTGATAAAACACATAACTTAAAATTTCTTGTAGATTCCGGCTCTGTTGTGTCAGTAATACCAAAATTTGTCTTAAAGAGATCCATGACAAAGTCGGATGATCTGAAATTATTTGCAGTAAATAACACATCAACACCAACTTATGGCACAAAATTTCTTGAAATAAACATAGGACTGAGACGACGATTTGGTTGGACATTTATAATAGCAGATGTAAAGTCCCCAATAATCGGTGCAGATTTCTTATCTCACTATGGGTTAATTGTAGATTTAAAACGGAAACAACTTATTGATTCATTAACGTCACTAACTTCTATTTGTGATACAGAATATTCAGATCAGTTAAGTGTATCAACAATTAACTCATCGTCAAATTTTTATAGACTTGTAATAAAATACGTTCAAATTACAAATCCAAATTCTTATCGTTTACCAACGTCATCAAATGTTCAACACAGAATTATAACAAGCTGTCAAGCAATAGCAGAATCGCAGAGACGATATTCTGGTGAAAAATTGAAAGTCATTAAGGAGGAATTTACTAAATTGTTACAACTCGGAATTGTCCGTCCGTCCAGTAGTCCGTGGTCCAGCCCCATACATCTTGTGAAGAAAAAAAACAGGTGGATGGAGAGCATGCGGCGATTATCGAAAAATAAATGCAAACACGCAGCCAGATCGTTATCCAATTCCTAGAGTGGACGACATATCAGAGAAATTAAGCAAAAAAACGATATTTTCTAAAATTGATATCAACAAAGCTTACTACAACATACCCATGCACCCAGATGACATTGAAAAGACTGCGGTCAACACACCAATTGGATTGTTTGAATTTGTAGTGATGCCTTTTGGTTTAAGAAACGCTACTCAAACTTTTCAAAGATACATGGATTCGATTTTTCGACATTTGGATTACGTTTATTGCTACCTCGATGACATCCTTATATTTTCCGATAGTGAAGAGCAACACTATAACCATTTAGAGACAGTTTTGCGAAAATTAAAAGACTCGAGCTTATCAATAAATGCTTCAAAATGTGAGTTTGGAGTTTCCAATTTAAATTTTTTAGGCTACCACATTTCATCTGAGGGTTTGAGGCCACCTCTGGACAGAGTTAACGCTATCAAAAATTATGCTAAGCCGGAAAATATTGTAGAATTACGCCGATTTTTAGGTATTTTAAATTTTTATAGAAAATTTATTCCTAATGCGGCTACGCTTCAAGCACCTCTTAACGGGAATCAAAGAAAAATGACAGAAGAAAGATTAATTGGACCAAAGACTTAGAGTGCTCTTTTGAGTCATGTAAAACAAGTTTGGCTAATAGCACGATGTTAAATTTTTTGGATCCTGAGGCGCCACTATCATTAATTACTGATGCATCGGACAAAGCTGTGGGAGCGCACTTAGAACAATTTGTTAATGATCAATGGGAACCAGTTGCATTCTTCTCCGCAAAACTTAAACCGTCACAAAGAAATTATAGTACGTATGATCGTGAGTTGTTAGCAATCTACTTGGCTATTAAATATTTTAGGCATTTCCTAGATGGTCGTAATTTTATTGTGCTAACCGATCACAAACCATTGACTTATGCTCTACAGCAAAGGTTAGACAAAGCATCACCCCGTCAAGTACGCCATTTGAATTTTATTTGTCAGTACACAACTGATATTAGACACGTCTCTGGTTCTAAAAACAAGGTAGCTGATGCACTTTCAAGAGTAAATGAAATAAGTATGCCTGAAGCTATAAGTATACAAGAAATCTTACAGCATCAGGAATCGGACACACAACTAAAACAAATTTTGGAAAACAGAACGTCATTAAATCTTCAAAAAATCAAGGTAGATTCAAATTACGAAATATATTGCGATTTATCAACTTATACAGTTTGCCCGTATATTCCAATGCCGCTAAGACGAAAAGTTTTCGATTTGATCCATTCCATGTCACATCCTGGAAAAAGAGCTACACTGAAACAAATACGTCAGAAATTCGTATGGCCCTCAATGAATCGCGACATAAGCACTTGGGTACGTGAATGTTTAGATTGCCAACGTTCGAAAATCAATAAGCATACTCAGTTACAACCTAAACAGTTCAAAGAAGTTGATCAACGTTTCAACCATGTACACGTGGACCTTGTAGTTCTCTCAGATTATATGGGATATCGTTATTGTTTAACAATGATTGACAGATTTTCACGCTGGCCGGAAATTGTTCCTTCAAAAGATATGACAGCAGATACAGTAGCAAAACATTTTTTTAACTCTTGGATCTGTAGATTTGGTGCACCTAAAACTATAACAACTGACCAAGGTTCCCAATTCGAGTCCGCCTTATTCGATTCTCTCTCCCGTTTAATAGGTGCTAAACGAATACGTACAACGCTATACCATCCGGCATCAAATGGCATGATTGAACGATGGCATCGGTCATTAAAAGCCGCACTGATGTGCCACGAAACAAGTCCGTGGCTAGAAATTTTACCCACCGTATTGCTTGGGCTGAGAACATGTTACAAGGAAGATTTGGGTGCATCTGCAGCAGAAATGTTGTATGGGATTCCAGTTCGCATTCCAGGTGAATATTTTTCAAACCATGATGATCCAACATATCCCATCTTATTTTTGGACAAATACCGAGAGTTTATGCGGCAGATTCGTCCCACACCAATTAATCATCATAACAGTAAAACCAAAGTTTTCGTTCATAAGGACTTAATGTCTTGTTCACATGTATTTGTTAGATCAGATCATGTTAAAAAGCCTTTGGAAGCTTCTTACACAGGACCATATGAAGTTTTGGAAAGAGTTTCTGAAAGTGTGTTTTCAATAAAAATCAATGACAAACTATACAACGTATATCTGGAACGACTAAAACCTGCATTCATTACAAAGAATCCTGGAGTCGAACCAGCACCTCTAAGGACATATAGTAGAAAAAAACCCACTGAACAGACAGAACCTGCAATCGTCACAAATGATCCTGACACTATTTCAGTACCTTTAAGGACTTATAGCCGAAAAAAAACCGTATCATTTGCTCAGGACTCATCTCGTGTTCCTACCAACAAATTGGGAGGAGAGTAGCTGTGGCAACCTGGTGTACTCATGACTTAAAAATACAACACAGCAAAATATAATCAACCTTTTTTATTGCACACATATGTTATTGACAGTTGTTTAAAATTAACGAAACAAGACACAAGCCTTCTAGAAATTGGAAAGACAAGAAAACAAAAAATAAAGCCATTTTTAATAGAGAACAAAAACCATAATCGTTTGAATTATAGGCAATACCTATACAATTTTTTTTTTTAGAAATTGAAATCTGTCAAATGTCAGCTGTTAAAACTTCACCCAAATTCATCGATTAGTTTATTTGTTGTGGTCGTTTGAATTAAGCAACTTTTGTGTTTCTTGAAAAATTTAAAAAAGTGAATTTCGTGCAGTGATTAAACACTATTATTTGCAAGGGAGAACGGCGAAAAAGACAAAAGGAAAACTTGATAAACATTACGGTGAGTCTGCTCCGTCAGATTACATGGTAAAATATTAGATTGCTGAATTTAAACGCGGCCGAACAAGCACTGCAACAATACCATCAACAGGAATGCCAAAAGAGGTGGTTCTTGAAGAAAATATCAAGAAAATCCTCGATATCGTTATGAATGATCGCCGAGTCAAGTTACGTGAGATTGCTGAAATGGTAAACATATCATATGAACGTGTGGTCAACATTTTGCATGAACGTTTCCATATGATAAAGCTATCGGCAAGATGGGTGCCGCGTTTGCTCAGTGTCGAACAAAAACGAGTTCGACAGACCACTTCACATGATAAAATGTAATCCTGTTGATTTTTGGCGTCGATTAATAACTGTTGGTGAAACGTGGGTCCACCACTACACACCTGAAACCAAAAATCAATCGAAACAATGGGTGGAAGCTGGTGGAAGTGCTCCGAAGAAGGCGAAGACAGTGAAATCGGTGGCAAGGTTATGGCTACTGTATTATGGGATGCACAAAGAATAACGCTCATCGATTATTTTGAAAAAGGATCCACAATCACAGGAAAGTATTATCGTGCATTATTGGATCAATTGATTGATGCAATCAAGAAAAAACGACCACATTTAAAGCAGAAAAAAGTGCTCTTTCTTCAAGACAACGCACCGGTTCACACAGCATTGGATACGATGCTAAAATTACGTGAAATACACTTCGAATTGGTTGATCATCCACCTTATAGTCCAGATTTAGCTCCTAGTGACTTTTTCTTGTTTCCAAACTTGAAAAAATGGCTCGCAGGAAAAAGATTCATCTCAAACGAAGAAGTAATTACCGAAACTAACGCGTATTTTGAGGGGTTCCCAAAATCGTATTATTCAGATGGTATAAAAAAGTTGGAATATATCAAGTGTATTGAGCTAAAAGGAGACTACGTTGAGAAATAAATGGTTTTTGAAAAAAAAATGGTTTTTGAAAAAAAAAATGTTTTTTTCCTCCTTAGGTAGCTTCAATATCAATCCGCCAATTCTACTTTAAAGTAGAACGTACAACATACCTGTATATTTATCAAAAACAGAAAAGAAATTCACAAGCTTACAATTAAAATAATTTATAAAAACAAAGAGAAAATAAAGTCTCGGTTGACATTATGAAAGCTTTCTTTCTAAAAATCCGAGTTTACCGGAGAGAGGGGAGAAGCGAAAATTATGTGGTACAGACGTTCATAACCTCAGAAATTCTGTTGTGTGTTTCCACATCGTCAATGTAAATTTTTACTTTTTCACTCCACATGTTAACTTTTGGTTAAAACAGTTTAGGTTTGTTTTGGAAATGTGAAAAACGAAAAATAATATTAATGTAAATATGTAAAAAAAAAATCATTTTATTAAAAAAATTTCAGTAGACACATTTAAAAGTTTAAAAGAGAATTAAAAGAAATTTCAGTAAGAAAACTTGCATAATGTGAACCGAACCAAACGAAATTAATGCTGTCATATAGTGAACAATTAAAATTTTAAATTGCACCAAGTAAGCTGCGGCAGTACCACGGTATCATCAAGGTTAAAAATGAGTCAAAAAAAGTACAATTGTACGATTTCCATGTCTGACTCATGGAGCGTTTCCTAAAATAAGCCTACTTTTTTAAATTATTTCTTTTTTTTAATACTTTTTTCACAAAAACAAGAACATGTGTCGAATCGAATTAAGAATGTGTGGAGGATATAGGAATGTAATAGAAATATGACATAAGTGTCATCGCTAAAAACACAGGTAGAGCTGTCTTTGCTAAATCAAATGCATACGGACAAAATCTAGCATTTCGAAATTATTTTCTGTTCCATTTATATGCACGCCTTAAGCTATGCTTCACGAAATAACTTATTTCTATTGTAATGAGCAAAAAAGCACACAAAATATTCAAAGAAACAACACGATTAGATAAATATAACTCTTACTTGATAATCTGTCAACACTTTCAAAGCGCCCTTCGACTTTTGAACGCAACGAATCCAAATCAAAAGGTGCGGCAAGGCCATGATCAACACTGCGCGATTTACTCCTGTAAAATAACAATAATAAAACAAATATGGATTAGAAATCATTAACATGAACTAAAGCAGTCAATATAAGTGAATAGAAATTTTTTTATTATGGCACTATTTTTGGGGAATTTAGTTTTTTGTTGTGATTCGTATATTCACAAGTGGAAATAACCAAAAATGGATTCATCAAAAGTAAATTTTTGTATATTTAATTAAGATATCTATCGTATATGTACAAAAAAATAATTGCACTGCTGTTTTTGATTCACAAAATTAAATTGCATTTAATTGAATTTTAATTAATTTATATTTATTATAAGAAAATCTGATAAAAATGGAGGAAAATATGAAAACGAAAATCCACATGACAGGTGTGATAATGATTTGTTAAGAAAATATGTCAATAGATTCATAATATTTATTAAATTATTTATTTTGCGGCCATTTTTAAGATCGATCTACTGCATACATTTTTGATTGCGATTAATAAATTTTGGCAATATGTAATTATTTATTGTTAAAAAAGTACATATAGCGTTTACGTTGATGTCCTTAAAATAGTTTAAATATTTTATAATTTCCATGAAATTGTTCTCTTTTTTTGGAAATGCTTTGAAACGGAGCAAAATAAAATTGTTTAAAAACAATTTCAAAATAAATTTGTTACCGAGTATAACATAATGAAGTACTTTTGCATTTAATTAATTTAGTTGGGAATTTTATTTTACTAACAAATATTTCTACAATAAATATTTAATGCCGATAAATAAAAATATTTTAAAGGCCACCATTTCAGAAATGATGATGAGGACAAACGTGTTTTAGTAGGCTTTAGCGTTTATTGGGGGGTACCTTAGTATTACCACGCTCAGTTTACTTATTTCGATCTGTACAGTCTACGAAATAGCCGCCATATGTCACGAGTGTTCGGAGGTGTTTTTATGTCTGGATCACGATGTCGAACGTTCGTTTGAATTCGAATAAGAAAAACACTGGGTTGTGTTCCTCTAACGAACTGTTTTATGAAAAAATTTATTTGTTTACGGAATAAATATATAAATTAATAAAAAGTGCTATTAGTGGGACGCTAGCCAGTTCCTTTCTTTTAAAAATGAAAGGAACGTTCAGGTTCGACATTGTGGGACAGGCTGTTAAAGTTTCATAATCATCCTCAATCTGGCAACTCCTACAAGTCATTATGAAATTCCAGCAGTGCGGTTTCCGGGTTCCTTAAAAAACCTCGATATGAAACAACTCCGGTTAAGCGAAATAAATTTAAATTTAAAATATTATCTACGAAAAGATTAAATTGCTTCGTTGTCGTTCCAATCGGTGGTTGAATTTCATTCACGATTATATGTGCTAGATACTTGATTTAGTTTTCCTACATGGTGATTTCTAATTCTAATTCTCAAAAATTGACAAACGATAACGGAATACTGTTCCAGATATCTATATATGATAGAAATATGGAGATCACAAGGAGAGGAGATTGATGAACATCCAGAAATCACTGATCAAGTTATTGAAATGTTTTTGTGGGAAACTTTCCATATTTTGAATGAAGTTTCTGATGGCATTGCATGAGACTTCGACTCGTACTTTGATGTTTAGTATAATTGGGGATACGGTAAAGCAGTTCCATTAATGGAATACATTTTTTCGTTTTGAGCCTTTGGTGAATATTGTCATTTAGCACTAGATTTGTTTACAATACTGATGATCTGAGTAATATTTTAAACTTGTGTTACATAGCTCGCTCCAACGAATACAAAAGGGTTCATAGGTTGCCTTATGATTCGAGTTTTTCTTTTCCGGAAAATCCAGATGCAAACAGAAATTTCCCAGGATTCCGGGAATTCCCGCTCAGAACAAATAAATTAAAGTAATATATATTTGTTTAAATTCATTATATTCGAACATCACATTCTGTGATATATTTAGTAGAAAAAACAAAATAAAAAAATACAAAAACAACCATAAAACGATGGAAATAATATTAAGTCATAGAAAAAACTTTGAAACTTAAAATATTACAAACAAATAACATTATTTAAGGTTGTTTTGAAAGAAAGACTTTCATCTTAAAGTCGTTCTAATTTCAGTTACGTATTGCTCTGTGAAAGCAAACACACGCACGCTTTCAACGAATGTAGGCCGTATTGTTAGCAAAGTCCAATTACCAATTGTTACGAAAAGAATCGTTCTTATTAATGAATCTCGATGTTGCCATTGTACTTGATTTAGGGTTTCATAACTCTTATTTATTGCATCATTCAAAATCTTGACAGTTTTATATTTTATTTTATATTATTAAACATTTCGGCTGCTTCAGCCAACAATGATGATGATTTAGCAATTTTCTCGACACATCTAACTGGGAAAATCGTACTTTAGGTTTTAAAAAGATATAAAATAACTTTCGTTTTGAATTATTTGGAAGTATTGCAATTTTTAAATTTCATTTGGCAGGTTGTGATAAAAAAAACAACAATTAGTGCTTGGTAAAATTCCCAGAAATTCGCGATTTCTTTTCCCGGGATGTCGGGACTGAAAATTCTGCCCTAGACATGCATTCAATCGAATGGTTCGGATTGTTATGCGCTTTTCATTATGAAACTACGGAAAACACCTTTGGTGCTCCGAGAAAACTTCCTCAGTTCTCCAGTCTTATTTTAAATGTTTTATCGTTTTGATAATCTCCTCTATGCCCTGCAGATGTCATTGTCTTCTGCTCTTTCTATTTGTAGCAAGTGTAAGCTTGAGTGCCCTATTAGAATGCTAGTAATATTACTAATTCTGGTTTTGCTCCGTTTCAGCAGGCGCTTCGGGTCATCCTACAAAATTCTAGTAGCTTTTCCCTTCGCTTTGTTGTTCAGCAGTCCGATATGGGTCATATTTGCTGAATTCCTAGTAGCTTCAAATGGATTTGTATTGACTAAGTTTAAGTCTTGAAATCCTCTGCCAGGTTATTTGCTCGTTCATTGCCAAGTACTCTCTGACTCTTTCCAACTCAATTTCATTGATGGTAATATGGCTATCAGTGAGGAAGTTGACTACTGTTGGATTTGTGGTCTCACTGAGACATCTTGTACACTCCGCGATTGGATTGCTCGGCACTCACAAGACGGTACAGTGAGCTGCCACAGACCATCCACTTGAGTGTGTTTATTTAGAGTGCTATAACACCTTGGCACTCTACCTCGTGCAACTAGAGACTGGTACGAATATGTTGGTACTAATATTGGTTCTTTTTGTATAAATGTCGCACCCGGTACAGAACCAAGACATCATGAAGCTAAGCCGGAAGGAGCATCCAAAGTACCACTAACAGTGGTATTGTACCCTCGTTCTGCAACATCTAAGAGTGGAATGTGGGATAATAATAACACTGTTTTCTTCAGCGTAAAATTATGTTTGTGCTCTTTAAACGGGGAGGAGAGCGGAATTTGTCTGCCGACTTGGCATAAAAGTAGTCACAAGTTTCGTTTTGACAGTTTACAACCACCGTATTGATTGACATTGTTACTTTTGGCAAAAATTTCTGTTACAAACGATGAAAAATTTTTTTACATTTGATATTTTTCGATTTTCTGTTATTGAATTTTTTCAAAGAATTTTAGTTTCTGGAAGTTTGATAAATTTTCTCCTCTTCACTTCTTTTGTTTTTTTTGTAATTGAAAGCTATGAAATAAAATTGATTTTTATTTATTGAAATTAGTTTCGTTATTTAAATGTTCGAGTACGAGAAGTTCAGTTTTAAATTGATATTAATATTCTGTGTCATATGGAAATATGAATCGAATATTCACGAGTGAATAACTAAAGGGTGACACAAGGTGGGTTTCCACATTAAATTCAAAGAAATTTCATTTTTACAAAAAAAATCAGTTAATTTTTCATTAACGATTTTCTTTTTAATTCATTACAATTATGTATGAAAGATTATAGTGGGCAAATGGCAGCCCCGACTCATATGACGTAACGTAATGTAATTGTCATAAATGTTTTACATACTTGTACGATGTCGGCTATTTTTCGTCATATCCCCTATTTAAATTCTACAATAGTGATTTAATTGGCCTCGTAGTCTCTACTTTTCTTCAAATAGCTCCCAAGAAATAAATCGAAAGAAAAATATGCATTTTACCATACAAACTATTTGGTTGAGAGTATGAGAACTGGTTCGTTCAATTGAGAGATTATTTCAGAAAGGAGGTGGTAGCAACTTTACAACAATTCTTACGTCTGGCAAACCAAAATAAATTGTGTGTTCTTTTTGTAATTGTAATCTCTCAATTGAACGAACTAGTTCGTAGCTGACACAACTCTACAGTATATTGGTTTAGAAAGTTTTATAGATTTAAAAAAAAAAATCCATTGAAGATATTTGAAAAGGTAGAAATGTTTTCTTAAAAAGCAAAACTAAACATGATTATCTGGATAATCTAGTTTATAATTTGAAAATATTGGAGGCAAAATAAGACTTATTTCTCTTATCTCATTTAAAAAACCCTCTTAAATGACGGATATTTACCTAAAAGCCGAAATAAATTAAGTCCAACTCGCTTTATTTAATCTTTATTTTCAAGTTTAAGCAAATATTTAATGTTTTTTTGACAGTTGATTTTTTTTAACTCAAATTGTTACGTTTGTTAAATAATTCTAATCGTAAGTAAAAATATAATCTTGCAAGAAAATAAAAACACAGAATTATAAATCAACTAGATTTTTATCTTTTTTACTTAAAATAAACACTGGCGATTTCGGAGCTACGGAGTAAAGTACCCTAAACGGCTCTTCTAACATCAATCAAAATAAGATTGAAGATGCCACCAACTTAGGGCATTTAGCAAATCTGCAGTCCAGTTAATTAAAATTGAGACACATGGGCCAAGTGTAACTCGGGTAGTAACGTAACAATTTTCGTGGAAACGTAGTTAAGAATTGTTAAATAATTTGAGTGACTCTAAATATATCACCCTTTTGAAAAGTGCATATTATAACTGAAAAGTGCAAATATCAGTTTTGTTTTGATATTTGAAATGCTACACTGCTTAAGAACGTGATATACTCTCGACTGATTGGGGAATAATTCATCAATAACGTGTATTTTTACACAGATTACTCGTCCGCCTAGCGTCAGTTGAAACACAGGAGACGGAAACAACAAGTGACACAAGACATGTTGCAAGGGTTCATAGTAATTGATCTGATGAGAATATAGCCGCGGTGGCTAAAACTATTGAGGATGAGTTGCCAAAGTCGAAAAAAACCACGCCCAGTGGAATGTTTTAACGTTTCTCGCTGCAGTATTTGAATTAATAAAAATATTTTCTTGAATTTAAAGTTTAATCAGTGCCACACAGGGGTCAAACTGTCAAAGTTAAATATTATTTTTGGGTTACGTAAGGAAAAACATGGTAGTGCCATGGTCACAACAACCATATTATGTTCTTTGCAACGTTATATTTTTGGGCAAACGATAAGATGAATGGTCGGTTCAATAAATTTACACATTACTTTCTTCTCATCATCTTCTTCAGTCCAGGTAACTTCTATAAGAGCTCTACAAAATTTTTCCATGTCGCCTTATGATGTGCCTTCGCTGCAATCTCGTTCCAAGAGCGTCTGCTCTTCTTTATTTATTTTCTTAGACGGTTTTTTCATGTATCCTTACGCCGACGCTTTCTTTTATTTCCAGGCAGGGCTCAGTCTAACGGTTGCCGGCATATTTCTTAAGATTTGTCTACTCCACTTCCATTTTATTTCACGAATGATTGCTCGAATTGTATTTATTTTATATTTTAATTACATGACATTGACATTATTTTAATTGCAATAAACAAGTTATTGTTGAAGTGGTAAGCGCGTTGACTATTAAACATTTGATGCCTTAAGTCGCCAATCAGTTGTATAATTTTTTGCTTTTCTATCGTTCTAGGAGGACGTTCTAAGTGAACATATGCGCGCATACGGTAAACTTATCTCCAGTTTTATTGATTATTTGTATTGGTCACTGTCGGCTCTTATAGATACAATCAATGCTATAATTGAATAGAATCAATACGAGTATCAACGGCAAACAAGTGTATCTTAACACTGGACATGCAGACTTGTCAATGAACTACTAACATACATCTAAACACTTTTGTAAAAATGTTTTTAATTTTAAGCACCTAAGAGGTTCTAGTATTAAATCCCATCAGTTTTTGACTGGAAGATCTGATGAAACCAGTGCATTTATTGTATGAAGTGAATGTAAACAAGAACCATGACTTTTTAAGCTCAAGTTTTCTGTATCGCTTAAATTAATGTAGCACTAAACCTCAATTTTCCTTTCCATCCAAAAGTTTTTCTTTTTAAATTCTTCAACAGCAAAAAGTAGTTAATCAGTTCTGATGACTGCTTAAAAAGAAATTTGTGAAATTTAAACTCGATGAAGAAAAAGATTTAAAATTCTCTAATACTTAATACATTTTACAGATAGTGGAAAAAGTCAATTTATATTAAAGCAAATGCCACCCATTTGGGTGGTTATAAAAAAAAATCGCTTTAGATGATTGCTACGTCCTCTTTGCCATCATCGTTCTGGCGTCAATCTACATAACTAAATGTAAGCGAAAATACAATCAGAGATTTGTATAGAGTTTATAGTTTGTTGATCAGGGTACGAGAAATGTATATGAAAAGAATGAAAACTTTTCGATAATGATATTAAAACTGAATAAAAATTAGGAAATCTCTTCCTAAATTGTCTATTTATTAACCGGAACGGGGTTCTTGCAACACATTCTACACACAATAATTGTGGAATAGTTCTGACATCCGGCACGAAAGAATACGTACACATTCAACATTATTTTCGTAATTTTGTTGTTGCCATAAGTTTCCAATGCTCGCCACTTCAGAAAAGCCAAATTTGTAGAACGCAACATAATACCACATATTATCAATTACTAAAAATCTACCCCGAATAAAGTCTATGAATTAAGGCGTATGGTAGTGCGCCAGGCCAAGTGTATGACTATGCCCACAGTGTGTATATTACACGAACCCATTCGCGCTATTTTTACAGAGAAATCAGAAAATGGCAAATTTTTTTTATCTAGAGGGGACTTCAGTGCCCCCTTATTTGTATGGGGCACTTCCAGTATATTTAGAAAGCTAAAATTTGGTGGTATGGGAGAACAGGTAATCAGGAAAATCTGAAAACAACCACGTTTTTTATTTATGGGCATTGGCACTCTAGTGCATTTCCACTGCAGTTAGAGAACAGAAATTTAGTAAAACTTTAAGTTATAAAAAAACAACTTGAATAAAAGGAGTCAGATCTGCTGAAACGCATAAATGCGAAAATAAGGCAAAGTTTCAATCCAGAAATATCGCCCGTTAAAAGTACTAAGATCAAAGCACCAGGTATGGGAAAGAATTATGTGATAAACGTTGCGAATCTAGCAGGTTGCCCAGAAAGAAATATTTGGATAGGAACTTGGTCTTATTTTCACATTTATGTTTTTGTGCAGATGTGTTTAAAATAATGAAATGAACTTCATTTGCCAGTCCGGAAATGATAATGTAAAAGAAGATACTCTTTGCGGATACTACTTTTATACAATGCATGTGACAATCAATATTTTTGAGTTGCCCGATGTGCTTTGTTGCAAAGAACTCTTTTGCGTATTCATAATTTAATTTTTAAATCACTATTTATAGAACTAAAAGCAGCTTCGCGAATTTCTACAATACGCCAATGAAGCTAGAGGATAGTTTGTTCTCCAAAGTGTACCTAGGAATTAAGATATTTTTTTCGACATGCCCCGAACTTTATACTTTATATCGAGTGAAATAAAAACGATGTTTTAAATTGACCTGATTTTAAAGACAATGACAAAATCCCCATGAAGCTACCAATCAAGTTCTGCAGAAAGATCGCAGTGAATACGAACAGCTTAAAGTTCCTATAGAAAGAATTACGCGAAAACAACATTTAATTCACAAAAAACATTTAAAATAATAAAAACAATGAACAATTTTCGTAAGCTTTCTGATTGAAATAAAATTTTTATGAACAATATTTTAAAACAATTTTTTTATCGTTTTATTAATTAAATTTCGTTAGCAAAAAAAAAATCGCAGAATACTAAAAATTGCGAACCCTGTTACATTGATTTCAATCTCTTCGCTCATTTTCTCCGTTATCTTTGGTGGTGACACACAAAATGCAATTGGTGTTGACAATTGGGTTAAAAGAAAAGGGGAAAAATGTTATTTTTTCCTGTTGTTCGCATAATGCAATCGACTAAAAATTATTGGAAATGAATTTTAAAATGAATTTTTCTTTAATTTTAAGGTTTGCGCAACAGCAGACAATTATATTTGAAAAAATTTGTTTCTTTTGTAAAATAATAATAATAATATTTCCTCTTCTTAATAATTGATAAACATAAATGTAAACAATGGTCCAATTCACAATCTCCTTGTATTGTAGTCACGCAGTGAACTTAAGTCTTCCTTTATAAGCCATATATAGGGTGTCTCAATAAGAATCACTGTTAACATTTTGTGGCATTTTTTCGTGCAAGTGGCAACTCTGATATTTAACACTGGTCACCTAAAGTCATCGGTGGATACAGGGGTTAAATGGAAAATTTCCATTTATAGTGAAAATGGAAAATTTCCCCCTTCAAAACCATTAAAATTATCGTTTTCCCTTACAAAAAGTTTAGAAAAACTGCAGAATTGTTTGCTTTCGTTAAAATTTCTACCCAATTCCCTAAAAGCTTATAGTGGATCCGCGCCTGTTTACCTATTACATATTGAAAATGGAGCGCTTCACAACAAAACAACGCGTTATCATTGTAAAAGCCCATTACGCGGAGACTGCATGGAATTTTTGGTCGAGAAAGTGGTCAACAAAAACTGGATCGGTTATGAATAGTAAGTCACGTTTGCGTTAACATATCGATGGTAGGGCACTTAACAATATCTAATAAACAGGCCAACACCGCATTTCTTCAAATAGTCTTAACAGACTGATAGCATGAACTAAAAAACAATAAAATACAAATGATCATGTAAAGTTGTATTCAATTTTCCAATGAAAATTACCAACACGTTTACACTAGTATAAGTAATACAAAATAGAATTTTTAGCATTTACGTGCAGTCTTCAGCATTTTTCAATACTTTTTTTCTAAACCAACTTTTGAAGAATTTATTGGGTGAACCAGCTACACTGCGTTCTCGTAATCTTACTTATTTTCACTTACAATACAACTGAATGTGTTATTGACACTCATCAAATGTTTTCACAATCTTATGATTGGAATTTCCACTGATTCTTCCTTGAGGTCATATGATTAAATCATAAAAGAGCCTGACGGAATTCTGTATCACTCCAAACTAAATCGCATCAAAACGATTTTTAGTTGCCAACAGTAGCTTTGTAAGGAAATATGCTGTTGGCAGTACACACAAACCTGCCTACGTATGACATGATATTTGTTTGCGATTTCCCACTTTTTTAGAATGTTTATTTCAGCGATTCGTAGGCATTTTGAGAATCACTAAATGATTCCTATCGTTTTGCCGTGTTTTGGTCGTAACTCATGAAATGTATAATTTTGTGTTCATAGGTGCACAATTGCATAGATGCGATTGTGTGAAAATATTATTTTTTTCCGAATTGTTCAAAACTATAATGTGTGTGAAGGTAAATTCGAATTTAACTAGCAGAGACACAAACCGACACTTTTCACATGGCTATTTAACAGTGGGAGTCAATTCGACCTTATTTTCAGAAGAAGCAGGAACCAGATCCATAAAAAACATTTTGTAAAAATTGCTCCAAGCATTAGTTAAAATTATTTCAGATATCCCACCTTTATGGCTCCACTAAGTACTCCCTGAACCACATTTCCTATATAGTGGCTCAGCCCATTATCATTTTGCATAATGGTCACTGGAAATAAGTTCAATATTAACAGTTTCGCCAAAGGGGGTGTTTTCAAATGCAATTTACTTTTGTTTCCTAAATATTTTAGATGTTTTACTTTCATGTGTCAATTAACTAACTCTTGCAGCATTTTCTAAAAAAGGGGTTTTTTATGGATCTGGTTCCTGCTTCCTATTGTAGGCTTCTGAAAATAAGGTTAAAATAACTCCCACTGTTAAATTGCTAAAGCAGCCATGTTAAGAAATTAGGTTTGTGTCTCTGCTAGTTAAATTCGAATTTATTTTCACACACATAAAAATATATGTACAAAAAAATATCTGGCCAAAATGCCAGAACAAGTATGTACGACTTCTTTTTTGCTAAGAACATCAACAAAATGCAACGCTGATGGCATGGAAAACCATCGGACAGACTAGTTCAAAACATTGATCACTTTTAATCTACATTTATCATAATTTTTGAGCACACCTGTGATATTTGATATGTAGATCCAACAACTAAATCCGAAATCCATGACCTTTAGTAGATTTTCGTTTTCTGACTCTATATTTATGGTTTGCAGTGTATCATGAAGCAAAATATTAAAATAAATATTTTTAATAATCTGACTGACTATTTTTCAGTGGTCGAATATTCATTCCAGTGTTGCCAACTAAACAAAGTGTTGAAATCGTAAAGTTATTGAAACATTTTTGGTTATTTCCTGTATTAAATCGTGATATTATCATTATTTATATTTCAAGTGATGTCGCACATGCTGCAATTATTATTCTTATATAAAAACTAATTATGCCACATGCAGAAATATTATAAGTATGTATCTAATATATGTATGTATGTGCTCAAACATGCAACAGTGCAACAATATAGTTTACATTAAAAATATACAACCATTTTTAAAATAACAAACAACGTATCATTCAATAAAACATGCAAAGTTTCACTTACCTGCGAACTGGTATTGATAAATTATCAAAACTGCGTGACATAAGCGATACATCTTGACTAGCCCTACGTGACCTATACGTTAATGTAACAAAAATAAAGAAAAAAAATAATAATGAAACAATAAAAATAAATAAAAAACAAAAATGATAAAAATAAAACCATAAAGAAATAATAATAAAAAAAACTAAAGCGGAAACTGCCAGATATTTAAAATTTATTTGTAATTTTGTGAAAATAATGTTTCTACTACTAAAATCAAAAATTAAAGCAAAGTGATTTTATGATTTTAAAATGGAAAAAGCGAATTTTAATCCTTTATGACACTTTTTCCGTCACTTTAAGCTTTTGGAGAACAGTGAAAATATGTTGTAATAGAAAATTTTATCAAGAGCGCCGAGACAGCTATATTGAGTAAAAATCCCCAGAAGTCTTAACTTTTTTAATTGTTATCGAAAAAAAACCGGCCGTCTTCTAGTAGAACAAAAACAGACAACATTGTGAGTAAAAATAGGTCCGTTCGTTTACTTTTCCAGTAGAGTCCAGTGTATTTTGTAAAAATTACTCTCAGAAAATAGTGTTGTTTGAAAAACTACGCAAACGGAAAAGTTTTAGAAACTAGTAAATTATCAAAGCAAATTGATTACAGGTAGACTCACGGGTAAATTGCAGGCATTTCCGACTCAATTGCGGATGTCAAACTGAATAAAAAAAAAATGGGCGGAATGGCGAAGCATTTTAAAAAAACTAACCTGTTTTTTAATTTGACTTGGTTCACATTATGCAAGTTTTCTTTCAGATATTCTGCGTTTATAGGTGAGAGAGGAGAGAAGAATGTGATGTGGTACAGACTTTCATTAGACGAAAAGTCGTTTGTGTTTTCTAATTCGTCATTGTAAATTTTTATTTTTTCGGTCCATGTGTAACAAACATTTTTATTAAGCTTTTGGACTTTTGGTTATCACGCCCCAGTTTTAGTTTCGAATTTTCAAAAAAGAAAAATAATATTAAAGTAAACGTGCGTAAAATTATACTTTCATTAAAGAAATTTCAGTGTCTATACACTGAACGAAACTTTAAAGAGAATTAAAAAAGAAATTTTAGAAAGAAAATATATCATAAGTGTTTTAACAGTTTTTATCGCTCTACTAGTCGCAGGTATAATTATGTTGCTAAATATTGCTTCTGAATATGTGTCTAATATAAATTTTGTTTAATTTTCCATCTGAGCTCAGCTCAAAATCAGAGAAAACCTATGATAATGTAAAGACAGCTTAAAGCAACACCGACTAAATCCCCACAACCATTGCAAAAGTGTTTAGATTTTCGTTGGAATTTTTGTGGGGAGATGAATCTAATAATAATCGTTCTGACTGTCGAATATATTCCCATTACAATTTTTGTTTCCACAACCGCACTTATGTATGTAAAAATACAACCCTGATAAAATGAAAATCTTAGCTTTTAGAAAGTTTTCAAAAATGGTGAGAGACATACGATTCTCAAATTTCCATTCGTAATTTTATCAGATTCATGTTTTTACTCTATTTTATTTGAATTTTTGACAATCCAGTAGTTTAAAAAGACCTTTAGCCGCCACGCATCCCCAGGGAATTATTACAGTTCTTCTAACATGTCGCGCTGTTTCAATTCGGAGAGCAAATATCTTTCTATATTATTGTTTGATATTACCGAAAAGAATTTTATATTTTTCGATACAAACTGAAAGCTTATAAATATATTTTTTTCGAATTGGAGACGTTTTTTCTTATTGTTTGGTGTATTAAATGGTATTCCTCTCACCACACGCAAAGAAAACATGGTTGTGCCATAGTCACAGCAACCATAGTATTTTCTCAAGAACAATATATTGTTTTGGTAAACATACATATATTGGTTATTTGAAAACATATTTAAACATTACTTTAGTTTCGATAAATTGTTTACACTTAATTATTAAATGTGTCGTCAGGTGCCGTAACTGAGGGCTGTCATAAATTCGGACTTACATCTCCTCGTGCTGGCGGCCGGTAACAGGTTCCTGACTGGGCTAGAAGTCTGGATAAATAGGTCGAGCGGAGAGAAGTCAACACTCTCCTATAAAAAATTCCTAATCCACGGTGGACCAACAAACCTCAGGGATGAGTGGCCAAGAGGGTGGGTGCTTGGCCTCTAGTACGCGAAGTCTGGATACCAGTCGATCTCCAGTTTTAATACAAATGCAAGCGAGTTCTGTATGGGTGGACAATTTTTCATCCACTGCTCATGGGTATTATATGAATTCTCTGAACGAAGTCCAGGTTTAATTGGCAAAGCGGAGAATCCGGATGAGATGCACAACGAAACCTCCAAAGATTCTCCTGTAAGTGTCCAGCACTTCCTAGCATAAGGCTTAGGACCACGGGCAGACATTTGTCAAATATGAATGTCATGGGGGACCTAAGCCCTGGGCAAATGCCAGCAATTACAGAAAGATGAGGAAAAAGGCCGACAGCCACCAGTCGACAGTCTGAAATTACTTCAGTCAAGAGTAAAGACTAGTGGTAGCACAAGACTCGAATAAGAGTAAGGTAGTCGTAAATTAGAAATTGGTTGCCTTAAGTCAATTCGAGGTATAAAAGGTGTCGAAAAGGGACCCCCAGAGTAAGCGGTCTGCTTCGATATCCCCCACAATTAAATAAAATAATCATTATATGATTTCGAATTATAAAAATTGCAACATGGACGCCCCAAGTTAACATGTACATGCACTCGGCCGCCTCTAGGTAGCTTTTTATGCCAATTCTTTTATTAAAAATAGCTGTTTTTTTATTTTGAAATAACAGTGAGATCTCACGAATTCTTGTTAATCTCATGGTTTTTTCAAATTCAATCATTATATGTTGCTCTTAGCTTATGGTTACCTCAACTACTGACCCCGGTATTTCATTATTTACGTTTTTATTTTATTTTGCACCCGATATCCCAGTTTAGTCAACATATTTTGTTCACTTACAATTATTTTAATTCCAATAACTTCAGAAGTCATTGCCAGTTATGACGAACGCAAGGGAGAGTGTACGTGACTTGAGACAAACAACAATGTTTGAAAGAATTTTTATTAATTTAAGAAAAACAAATACTACGAGCAGGTTCATACATATACGAAGTTTTATTAAGACCGAAGTAAAATAGGAATTTTTTATAGAAATAGTTTTTTTTTTGCTTAAATATACATACACTCTCGATCAGATGATTAGAGCCACTTAAATTTCTCTTTTTACTGTTTTGTCGACATGTAAAATTTTACCACCATCAGAAAGAGCTCTTTCTTAGGGCTACACAAATAAGCACAACATCATTAAAGTTCAACGCAACAGTATTTTAAAGTTCCACTTCCAAAAAGAAGACAAAAATATTAAATTTTCCCGTTCCGACTGGAATCGCTTTGCATTTTAAAATTAGTCCGACTTGATTTATATAAAAAACAATAAGTAGAAGAAAAATATTAATTTCTAATAAACATTAGTGAAAAATGGGCAAGCGGAAGGAGCCAGAATCACAGTATACCGTTCGCATGGATATTCCTATCGAGCCCTTGCGCGGGTAATTGGGAGAATTCACAAAATTGTGCTGGAATACCACATAGACATTGAAAACTTAGAAAGGATTCGTCTCAACCCCAACCGAAAAGCGAAAAATCTTAAGAATTGCGTCAAACTCTGGTCTTTCAGTCAAGCGGGTATCCAGGCAAGTATTTCAACGGTGAAAATAGCCATTGCGAGCTGTAAACACCTAATATTAAAAAAAACTGAAGAAAAAGCGCCATTGAATAATGTACGCAAAGAAAATCTATTACAATTTGCTAGAAAGCATATGACATGGGAGATTCAAGCAACAGGTCGTGTTAACGATTGGCGTAATCAGATATCTACAATTATTATTTTCACAATATGAGAAAAGAGGCGCTGTTTTTAAATCGTAATCACAACACAGAGGGAGGAGCTATGATCTGTGTAAACGATAACGTATTACGGCACAATCGATTTAGAATTTTGATAAGTGCAAAAATGTCTGAAAAAACTTACAACACTCTGTTACAATCAGCTTTCCCTAAAGCAAATGATTTTTTTCGACCATTTCCTTGGGTTCTGCAACATCATAATGCTCCATATCCTTCCGATCTAAATATTGATATTGTTGATATTATTGTAATCTTAAGAAAATTATCTTTCCGCTGGTAGTAAAGTTTTAGCTGCCGACAACAAGTTCAAAAAGGTATGACGTAATAAAATCAAAAAATTCAAGTGGTTCTAATCATCGTATCGAGAGTGTATGTAAAAGAACTACGAATGTGTGACATGCTTTTTTTATTGCACTACCAACGACTTTTGTTAAATAAATTAAATTAAAAAGTTAAAAATAAATACGTCTTTTTGCTTACCAGAAATGCATCGAAGAAACGAAATTTTGCATTGTTTATAGAATTTCTTTCAAATTATTAATTTTCCAAGTACTTTTGTTTGTAACTTTTTATTTCATGTGTTAAATTTTGTGTAATTTCGACATTTTATTTGAATATTTAGACGTCATTTCTTTGACATTTAAATGGTTCAATTTAATTTGTGTTGTGGCGGTGGAACAAGACTAATTTGTATCTGTATGTAATATCAAGCTATAGCAAGTTGTCCGTGATGATTATTTCATGTCAATATATTGACTTATGTGTTTGTGTGTGTGTGTGTGTGAGCCTGCCAGTTTCAAAGAATATAAAAACAAATAAAACTGTTTATTAATTCACATACATATGTGCATATACTTATATACATATGTATGTGTGTACGTAGTTTATTAGTACAAGTGCTAATATTTTAAATAGCAAAGCAAATATTTTGTTTAAGATCAGCTGCATAAAAACTAGAATAATACTTCTTCGGCATTATGTTGTTATCACGGGTTATTCCGGCAAACAAATCGCTTTCGCAAATCGCTTTGACGTTATTGTCAAATACATTTTTGCTGTGTAAGCTCTTTATTTACAAAGTATATTGGTTTTTCTAATTGTTATATTTTAGAAGTTGCCAAAACTACCATTACTATCCAGCCGTTTCATCAAGCAACGTTGCACGCCTGGCCGAACGTGTGGAAATTATTAAAGGAATATCGGAATTTCGGCACAGTGATATATGCAATGTGAATTTTGCCGTGAGATCTGTCGGTACCATGGCTTTAGTGCGCAAGCCATCCGTCACGCCTTAGAAAAGTTTGAGCGTGACTCTTTTGAACCTTAATCCACCGCCCAGAGAGGGATTGGTGCGAAATGAAAAAAAACAACCGCCGTAGCGACCAGCAACGTAGAAGCCCTAGAAATGGTGATTAGGCGCCTACCAGTTATTTGGCGGGTGGAATTGAGTCCACAGCCGTATAAGATTGTTCTGACGCTAGAATTGGAACCTGCCGACCAAGAAAACGCTCTGAGGTCACTAATTAAGCATCAGATCGTCTGATTGGCCATATCATCTCGCATAGCTAGCGAAGCCAAGGTGACCATTTGTGTACTGTGTTCCCCAAGAAAAGAAATGTTTCAAGTTTGTTTTTTTTGCGACAGCTACAGTTTAACGAACTCAACTACTCGTTTCGCACATTCGAAATTTTATGTATGCGAATATTTGCAGAATGCTTAGTAGGGTTGCCGTATCCCCAAGAAAAACATTGACGTACATACATTTTTTTAATTTTCACAACTTTAACGTAGCTATTCGACAATTAATGTTAACGCTGACTGAACATGTCACTCTAGACGAGACCCTTTTATTTCGCAGGTAATTGGACTTAGTAGCTTTATAGGAGTTATTCCACCTACTCCGAAACAGCGAAATTTCTTTTTAGAAAAAAAAAAACTCAGAATAACTCGCCAAACATAAATGATGAATCAATAGTATTTAATGTTGCATCCGTACGTTGGTGTTGTTTTGACTGTAAACTCGATTTATAAAAATAAAACCAGACATCTTTAGCAGTACACGTGCTATAATTCATTAACAAATAACTGACATCAAAAATGGTGGCCATCTGTCTGTTACAAAATGTACGCGAAGTGAGGGAGTTAAAACATTTAAACTTAGAAAATTTTAAATCGTACTAAATACCTTAATGAAGTACTTTTCCAATGCGAATTGTACTAAAAGTTGTACATGAAAAGAAAAGAGCATGAGCAAAGTAAAATGACCCCACTCCCATTTCAGCTCAATTTGTAGAAAAGCTGTGGTGATTTTAAAATGTGTCGGTTGCGTTTTTTCCTGACGGATTTCCAAAGGTTTTATATAAAAACTATCAGCACCATATCTAGCAATTTAAAACGCGATTTAGCTAGGTGAATCGAACTTTTAGAAAGCAATATAGTGATTTTTGTAATATGTGCATGTCTCCTGATTTTAAAATTCCATTTGTCGGGTTTCGATGACAAAAACTATAATTAGTGATTCGTGAAATTCCCGGAATTTCCGGCATTTACTTCCCGGTGGAAATTCTAGACGTTGCATATTTATTCAAAAAGTTTATGTTTTATATTATCTTTACATTTTTACGTTTATACTACTTCTCTGATTTGTAAAATTATTTTCAACTTATATTCTTTTCACATTGTCCTGTGTTCTGTGCAATATTATTGGTGATTTCATTGTGTCAAAAATAAAGTAATAAAAGCAATAAAGTGTGTGTGTTTCTTTTTTTTGATAAAATTAGTTTGAACATTATCATGACATTCATAATCAGCTAAACACAAGTTGAAAACAAGAACTTACGTCATTGTTTTCATTAAAATTAACAACTTAAATTTATAATTATTCGCAGTTTAAAACATAAATGTAGATCGCAAGAAAAAAAACAAACAAAGTTTGTTGAAAACACTTAGTTTTGGTGAATTATAAAGAAACAAAATTACCGATAACATTGAATGTGTGAAATATATGTATGTCTTTACTTTTGTTATAGGGGTGTGTGTTAAAAAGTGAAAGAATAATATTTTTTTTTAATTTCAAGTTGCACAAACAGATGCTGATTGTAGCAAAAAGGTTAAAGTATTTTGAACATTTAAAGTTAAAATACAAATTAAAATATTTCGATGTGCTCAAGATTATTAGTATGATCCCCCACATCTGGTTGAGTTTATTGTTATTGAAGGCCTGTGTTACAGATATTGAAAGTTGTGAAATCATGTGCTTTCTGAAGACATAAAAAAATAACAACTTACATATAGGTTAATTTTGGATAGCAACTAAACTTCAGTCGCGTTGCCAATTGCCGAAAATATATTACAGATGGCACCTGGCAGCTGTTTCTTTAATTGGCAAATATGTTGTACGTTTTTGGTTACCAGTAGACACGCAACTCAAGTTCCGTTGCTCTACCTAAACGACATATAAATAACGGCATTTGCCCACTATGCGAAAGATACTGATGCGAGGCACTACTGGGCGATTAGTAACGCACGTGAAGTTGACACTCCATTTAACAAATTGGTGAGTGTACACTTGCTGGATTATAATTTCGCTTTTTAGTCATTT
The DNA here is from genome assembly GCA_963932375.1 of Phania funesta. Classification (NCBI taxonomy): domain Eukaryota; kingdom Metazoa; phylum Arthropoda; class Insecta; order Diptera; family Tachinidae; genus Phania; species Phania funesta. The sequence continues at coordinate 92,746,348 of OZ010652.1, read as the reverse complement.
ATTTTGTGACAATATTGATATCCGTTATTCCCGTTATTAAGTTTTTTAAATATTTCGTTTAAAATTTATTTTATCATTTAGCAGGTAACTGTTAATTTGAGACATGTAAACGTTTGTTTAAATAAGAAATAAGCGATCGCAATGTTGACAGTAGTATCGAATCAACTGTACGCCTGTAGGACTGCGGTTCTAAGCCCTTTAATGAAATTTCTGGTTTTTACTTTTCACATTAATCAATTTTGCTATTTACAAGTTCTTTTTTCCATATGAACTCCACACCTGACTTCTGTAAAACACGCATTTTGGAGCCTTTAAAGCAAAGCAGCCTATTAATCCCTTTTTTAAAAAATAATATACTTTCAACAATGATATGTTGCAAAGTTTAGGATTGAGATTATATAGGATATTTTTTTAAGCCTGATAGATCCCTAGGCAGGAAGGCCAAGATGGTGCTTAAATATAAGGGGAGTACCTTAAGCTGGGTTACTACTTTAGTGACAGATCATAGAAACTTCTCTAGATGAAAATCGAAGAACATGATACTTTTACACTGTGCATGGAAGAGGCTAAGACGGTAGCGCACATTGTGTGTGAATGTCCAGCACCTGCTAGTACAAGGTTTAGGTCCAAGGGCAGAAACTTGTTAAATGTTAATCCCATGTGTTACCTACGCCTTAGACAAATGTTAACAATTACAAGAGACTCTAGTGTTACCACGAGATTCGATGAAACAAAGGAAGTCGAGAATTACAAATCTCGACTACCTTTGTACCTGAAAACAATTCGAGGAATAAATGCGGTAGCAAATGGACACATAAAGTAAGTGGTCTGCTTCGATATCGTCGCTACATTAATACATATGTACATAATATATACAAGCCCGATAGAACTTAGCGGTGTAAGGAACTGTTACACCGCTTTCACTTTTAGACATTTGTCATCAGTATACTCTGGCCAATCATCATGTATAGATTGAACGCTACCAAATTATATAGATATACGTTGAAAACCAGTCTCCAATTCGCGCACCGTTTAGATGCAAAATTGTGTTCAGCGATGAGGCTAATTTTTTTCCTTAACGGAGCTGTCAATAAGAAAAATAAATTGAATTCGAGAAATGGACCTGTTAATTGGCCTCTAAGATTATCTTGATTATTTTCTGTAGGTCCACGTGAAGTCTCTGGTTTATGCTGATAATGGTGGCCAACATTGTTTGTGTTATTCGTGATATACGGCCAGCAATGCTTGAAAAAGTAGCCCAAAATTGGACGTCAAGAATGCGCTTTGTTAAGAACAGCCATATGCTCAAAATCATTTTCAATTGTTAATGTCATGTAATGGTGTTTCCAATAAGAAAAAAAATTTACTAACATTTATTTTTTTGTTTTATTTTTTACAAATTAAAGATCTATGGGTCTTGAAAAAACACCCTATAGTAAGAAACTAATAATTTTTACAATAATTGAGCCTGGGCGTAAGAAAAATGAGTAACACGGGTTCGAAGAAAATATATGTCGCTCCGCTACTTATAAAGCGACATCAGAACAAAATGAATATTTTATTTTTATTAGGAACATTTTTACTAACAATTTGAACGTCAAATTAAGGACATTATTTTAAAAAATATCCGAATTCATATTGAAAACAAAAATGCTGCTTTTGGTTTCCATATAAATTTTGACGTTGTTATTCGTTTCGTTTCATAAAATAAGGCCGTACAATTTTCCAGTCAAATCTATTTAGCTTCCGAAAGAGTGCACAAATTTTTGTTACACGGAAACCAAGGCATATTTAACTAGATGGCATCACTACTGCAGGTGATTTTTTCTTTGCTTACATTTAATTTTTCTTTGTTTACACTTTGTTAATGTCAAAGTGTTTGATTTTGTTTACCAACAAACCTTTTTACAACCAAGGCATATTTAACTAGGTGGCATTGTTTGTGTAAAATCAATGCTTACTGTCAAAAACATGTGACAACAAAAAGCAAATTAAAAGGAAAATAGTTAAAAAAATTTGTTGGTAAACAAAACCAAACACTTTGACATTAACAAAGTGTAAACCAAGAAAAAATGAAATGCAGTAGTGATGCCACCTAGTTAAATATGCCTTGTTTTCAACTATTTTCCTTTTAATTAACTTTTTGTTGTCACATGTTTTTGACAGTAAGCATTGAGTTTACACAAACAAAGTTGCCTGCTGTTGTTTTATTGTTGCATTTGTTGTCGTAGCAATGCCATAGCAATGCATTGTGGCATAATCACGACAACCATATTATGTGCTCTACAATAATATATTGTTGCAGGAAACATATAGGGATTACTTTGAAAGAGCTTAAACACTACGTGCTATAAGAATGTTATTGTTTACATTTAACCATTAAAGGATTTCCAACCATAAAAACTGCAACATGATTGAGTTCAACAATACAATTTTAACTAAGATTCTAATCACAAAGTATTTTAACTATACAAAGATAATATCACAACTCTAACCATGACATGTTATTAATGAACATGATATGTAAATTTCCTTTGGTATTTATTAAAAGCATGACTAAGCTGCAATCATACAATGCTTGTTTTCCAAAAAAAAAATACAGTGCTCAATAAAAAACTTTAAAATCATAATATGTTGGTCTTTGGTTATGGTTGTTACCTCAACCATGTTTTTTTGCTTTTGGCGTACATACCGTAAAGTAAATTTCGCGTTTGATGACACAACTTTTTTACTTTTAAAAAGAAGAATTTAATTAAAGTGTATTAAAGGCATTATTCATGAAAAATAATTTCGATTTTCCATACAAAACTTTTATAAAGAAAATAATTTTTTAATGTTTAGACGTTTGTATTTTTTTTCTATAGTGATCATAAAAACGATAGCTCTTTCAGAGGGGAAATGCTATTGGACAATGCATCAAGTTATACGAATTTACGTTTCTAATTAAAAGGACTTTGATTTGAATGTATCAAGTCTTTGCTGAGCAATTAAGGGGCTTTTCCCAAAATTTGTGTTTTCCCTGTTATGTCGTGGAAACGAATTGGAACTGCATCAGACTCTGGTTATCTTTGGTATATTTGTTATATACATATGTATTTTGTATATTATATAAAATAAAATATTTCAAGTGTTTCGATTTCATAATAGATTTGAATTGTAGATTACTAATTTTTTTTGAATAAAAATGATTTAATCTTATTGCGTTTTATGACGAATTTGTCAATAAATATTAAAAATACCTTAATAAAACCTCTTGACTGCTGAACAAAAATGTTCTACATGTTTTTTTTAGATTTGTTAAAAATTTCCCGGAACATAAAAAATTTTTGTTGAAAAAAAAGATGGTGCTAATCAATATTTTCATATCGATAAATATTTGTTTAAAAATATCAATGTAGTGGGCTTTAAACGAACGTTATAAAATCTTGCTTTATGGAAGCCTTTTTTTCAATTCCATGAATTTGTTTTGAAATATTGTCAAATTGCTAATTATATTTAGCAGTAGTTGGCTATATGATATAAAATATATGTATGCATATGTTTATTCATGGTAAAATTTTATTGTTGTTTGACAAAGTTCATAGAACTCCTTGTCCATAGGCCCAAATTATTAGCAATCAGTGTTCAATTTCCTCAATTACTTTGCCAGTCAAAATGAAAAAAAGATTTTCAAAAGTAGGACTGTTCTACTCAATTGACCCCCTAGAATTTCAAATCCCTACATATTTTGTAAAAACTGCGATGTAGGAAGGAATTGTTAAAATTATAAAATTGTACATGTGAATTTGAGGAGGTGTGGTAGCTTGGCTGGCGAGCAAATTCTAAGCTACTTAAGCTGTAAACCATAAAAGCCGATTGGAACCGGTTGAAAAAGCAGCCCGATATGCCCAATTTTGACAGTCGAATTAAATTTTGTGGCAAATAACTTTCAAATTGAATATAAAATTTTCTATGACAATTCATTCTACGTAAATAAAGGGCCGTTTTTTCCAATCGTTTCAAAAGCTGCCAAAGTCATAAATGTTATCAAAATTAGTAACGTGTGAAAATTATTAGAAAATATTTTCGAAATTCCGTCGCAGTTGCAAATACGCAACGTGAGTTTCGTCGTGAGGCCAGAAGTGCGTCAAGCAATTCTTTGCTCCGTTTCTTGAAGCTTAAGCTACCAACCAGATGCGAATTGGTACGAAGTAAAGAAACAATAGCGGCCAGTATCGAAAAAGACCCAGAACTGTTGATTCGATGCCGATTCGGGGAAACATTCGCATAAGATTCAGCTGATGCAAAGTCAGACGATGGAAATGTTGGCCGGAGATCCGGATTTGGGAAAAAAATCATCCTCTCAGACGAGGTTAATTTTCGGCCAAGCGGAAGCAAACTTGCTGTTATTGGCGTGTGGTCCACAAAGATTGACTATTGATGACTAAAGATTGACTGTAATGCCGTTTATGACATGGTATCATCATCATCATTATTTCTTTCGAAATTTCACAACATATAGATGAAAAACATCGATACATCCGATCTGTGGTGCTAACAAGACGGCGCTACATAGTACATAAGTCGCTGCGATTAAGACTTGAAGCCCCTGGAGTATTTTCTCTTGTGCTGTGTCTTTATTCCTCTTGTTAACAATCAACGACTTTAAACGGGAGCTATTGCCGCAATAACGCCGCACATATTGGACCGAGTTATCAAAAATTGGACCGACCTCTTTATACATTGCCACCTAGGCCGCAGCGGGCATTTGAATGACTGCTTGTAAACACATGCATCATGTAAGCTTCATAAATTTGCCGTTAATTGTCATAACGCTTTTAATGTGAAATGATGTCTATGCTACAAACAAATAATTTGGGAATAATTGCTGGATTATTGGCATTTGAAATATTCGTACGTGCACCTGTGTGCTGGTAGGCACACGACGTTGGCAACATAAATCAAGAAATTGTACAATTACGTGCATATGGTCACACAATATAAAATGTGTGGCAAACTTGGTAACAATATAAGAGGAAACGTGACCCATAAGCTTTTGCAACATTCACTATTACTATTCATTTGAAGTCGTATTTAAAGCAGCTGTATTCTATATATAGTATTCCAAACATTTCTTATTTTTGTAAATGATTTTCTATATCTAATTAGTAGCAGCATTTGACATTCGCCTTCATTCAATAATAGATCAACATACTTTCAGAGATTGGGGCTAACAGGCAATATATGAATGGTTAATCAAGATTTTGCGTGTGGCCGCAAAAACCTTATTCATATACGACACATAATGTTTCTCCATATGCACTCATATGTAGGTGATATATGTGCAGGAGTCTCTGAAGAAAGTGCCTCTGATGACCTCAGTATGTCTATCACCTACAACCGACCGGTGCTTACAAGTCTTGTTTGGTGGTTATCGACCGCATACGGCGATAGTAACTTACTGACACATCGATACAATGTGGTGTTCTTCCTTGCTGCTTGTAATGAGTAATAGTGTTTTTCAATATGGTGCGCTGAACTGTTTCATCACAAACAACAATACCACACTCTTCTTCGAGCTACAGCGAAAGTGTTCTTGTGGGAATTTAAGGGGCTTGAAACATCTTTCTAATAATTATGCGGTCTTTACGTTAATTTAATTTAGTTTTTGACCCCCTTCCGCCTCCGGCTCCAGGCTGACCGATTTAGTACCTTATAAATTGTTTTTTGTGTCACTGAAAACGTTTCTCACAACTCTTTACCTGCAGTTCTCCGCAAGCGGAGATTGTAGTGTAAGTCATCTGAATTACATTGTATGATAAATCTTTTTCCCGCCATATTTTGTTATTGTATATTTCACGGAACGATGTGTGCACGTAAAACACCGGTAAAGCATAGTTGCGATTCAAATGAGTGCCGAAAATATTACAAAACAAGAAGTGTGTAAAGAGTTTCTTGACACTAACAAAATAAAGTAGTATTTGGTTTTGTTCTAATTTTTTCTCATTTTACACAAAACTTGATTTTTACTCAAACTTTTGGTAATATAATTATAATAAATCAAAAAAATTTTTGTTACTAAACAAAAAGTAGCATTAAGTTGGCAATGAAGTTGAAAATGATGTTTTCAATCCAAATCTTTGTCATTTCAATCTCAAGAATTTTTTGGCGGCAATGCAAGTCCTCTGTTACCACTCGTGCCTTCAAATCATGTATAAAGTTAATCAAGTGGATGTATGTGAACTCCTTTAATTAAAATAATGCAAAATCGCCCACAAGCCGTTTTGGTTATTAAGTGTCTTTCTTGTTATAATATACATCAGTGTATGGAAAGTTTTATGTCGGCGTCGAGCACTAAATATTGCGCTGCCGGCTTTACATCATTTTCTTTTATAGTAAAAATACCGGAGGGGATCAAGCTTAAGCTTGTGGGAGGGAAAATTGTAAAAGAATCAAAAATTGTGCTTTATGGAAACGTTTCTTTTAAATGGTTTGACTGCGAATTATTAGTTTTCCTTCTCCCGAGTCCGCGTTTGAGATAAAATATAAAACAAATAAGAAGTGTTAAATATGCTGATGTGTAGTTTTAGTTAAAAAAGTTTTACAATTTTACATACATTTCTTTAACTCTTTGTTAGAGTTGCTGCATAAACTCATGTGGATTACACGATGTGCATAAATATGTAAGTGTTTACATTCTGTACCTTTCTCTCCACTGATTCAGTTTTTTTTTTCTATTTGGGTATTTAATAACATTTTAGGCCCCGATTATGATTCACAACACTTAAAAGTTGTGTTGTCTCGGCTACAACACAACATTTATATTTGTTTCGATTATGGTTTACAACATCTACATGTTGAGTATGTCACAGGGTTGTATTTTATTGCAGCATACATTATCCATAAAATTACATCTCTTCATATGGAAAACTGTCACAAATAAAACAATTAAACAAATACACGAGTTTATTTAAAATTATTTTTAAAAAATTCCGATAAGTGTCGATTTATTTTTTGATGATGATGAGTGTAATGAATGAAACACACATGTTGCGTATGAGAAGGAGAATTGGGGAGAGTTCAAATCCCTTGGAACTACCAAATACTGAGTGTGTACAATTTCTTTAAATGGCCAACATTTTAGTAGCATTATATTTTTTAGTATCATAAAATTTTTTCGCATAAACACAGATGTTTTTTTGTTTTTGCTGCAAGAGCTGACTGCATTTTCAAATCCTTCTATTCAATAGTCGTCTGCTCTAAAGAACTCAGGCTTATTTCAGTGTATGGACCATCACCAGTAGCTTTAATGCTCCTTTTATTGGCAGCTAGTTTTCTTTTTAAATTTGCCTTAAAGTGAGTCCATACATATAAAAAATGTGTACATAATTTTATATTTATTATATAATTCTATAAATTTGTCCTTTAACTGCATTTTATTACATCCAAATGAGGGCTTGCTACGGCCAATATCAGGATTTTGCGTCATCAGCTGTACCAGAATTTCCATTTGCTTTTTGTTCATAATTTTTCTGAAAAATTGTAGTTATAGATATTTGCAATAAACAAAAAAAAATATTTACTAACAAATTTTTCTCAATTTTAAACCAGACAACCAGTAATAAGCAACTAAAACTACAACACTACCGACAAGTGTTGTAAAACATAATCACAATTTAAAATTTACAACATCAAAATAACAACTGTTGTGAACCGTAATCGGGGCCTTAGTTTACCACTTACGTACATACGCATATTAGCACATATGGTTACGTTGTATGTACTAATCTGTACTTGTGAAAATTTAATGCTTTTAGCACAATCAAGATCAGATAGATTTTATTGTTCTTATTACATCTGCTTTTAATTTTTGTTATCGCGTATAGCACTCTTGCAAATCGAACTTTTGTCATTTTAATTGACTTTGATATCGCAGAACATTAGGGAGACTACAATCCAAAGAGTTTTAGAATTTTTTACATCAGAAAAATTGTTCACATTTTAACAAACTTGGCGGACTTAGGGCCATAATGAAATTTAATTCATTGTTCCGTAATTTTAGTAAGATGGCAAAACTAATATTTGTTGTCGATAAAATAGTTATAAAGGGTGCTTACTTTCAAACGTTTAAGTCTTAAAATGAAAAATTTACTAATTGCAATAAAATTGCCATTACTATTTGAATCAAATGCCTGACACAGCGGCAATTTTAGACCAATCGCAAAGTTTTGGGAGGTATTTCTTGGCATTTTACAGCGCCGGATGTGGGTGAGAGGGAAGAAAAAAAGGGAAATTTCACCGCTCCAAAGCCATTAAAAATTAACACTTTCCCATAAAAAAAGTTTGGAAAATTTACAGAATTGTTTCCTTTCTTTAATATTTCCTAACTAAAAGCTCAAGCACATGGTATTTAAGGGTTGGAATTTAATAATGGTGTAGTGTGGCAGAATAATATAATTTTAAATACATTTTTTCCCACTAGCACCACAAAAGGCACTGTAATATCTAATTTATTTTAAAATACTAAACATCGAATATTAAAAAAATTTCGAATTTGCTCTTTATAGTTTTGGAAGTAAAAACTTCTTTAAAGCAAAGAATGTGTTATTATAGATAGTTAGGCAACTGGTGATGGAAAGGAATAAGCTTAATTGAAACAACCCCGCCACTGTGCATTAGTTGCCCAAATAATTTATCTTGTTGACGATTAAGTGCTATAGAGTAATATCGGCCACGGAAGACGCTGTAGCATTACTGGCACAAATTCACATCAGAATTATTATCGTTCATTGGCAGCGGCTGAGAAACTAAGAAACTATACAGAAAGTGCGTATAAATTGTTAGTTATTATGTTCCGTTTCATTCTGTTGCGTACGAACCTGTTACCAACGTTTTTAAGTGCAAGAAAAAGCAGCTGTTTATTTTTCTAGAAAACACAAAATAAAAAGAAATTAAACACCAAAACGCCAAGGCACAAAACGGCGACAGAGTGTCAAGACTAATGCGGCCATCAGTAGTCAAAATGCCAATCACTTAAACTGCAGCACTCCCAAAAAAACTACATATAAACATTATCTGTAGGCGCACATTTAATTTGTTGCTTTTGTTTTACTTTGATTACATCTTACAACTATACTTTTGACCTGAAAAAACCGGCTAAGTGTAGGGAAGAAAATTAAGAAAAATAAATTCAGGAAATTGTTGTTGGGGTTTTGTTACAACTTTAATATCGTGTGGGGGGCATTCATAAACAATTTTCACTCTATTAGTTTTTCTAAAAAAAATTTTCTGATGAGCTGGCGTAAGCAAGTAGCAAACTGCGCATAGAGAGTAACTGATCCTCTAACAATAATTTTTGCGAATTTATTGTTAATGTACTACTTGGGAAATTAGGGCTGTCGATTGAATCATATTGAATATAAACATGTTTGTAGGAGCAGTGAAAGAGAAACTAACAGAAATTTCATTTTATGTTATTAAATATTTAATTTGTATTTTTTATTTTTAATTTATTATATCAGCTGATTATAAACGCCGGTATGAATATGTTAATAAATAAATATTTTATTGCGGTTCATTATCTGAAAAAACATGTAAACGTAACAATTCTAGTAAATATTTAACCACGAGTGCATACACACACACACACACACACACACATAATTGGTAACAGAAGTTGATAAGTTGGTCCTTAGTTCGTTGGTTAACATTCGCTACTTATACAACTGGGATTCCGTGTATTTTGAGAAATAGAAACACAATCGTCGCAATTAATAATTCAATTTAGAAATTTTGCATTAGATATGAACATCTGTAAACATGATTGCAATAAGACATAACAATTATTATTCCGGCATATATTTGAACCGTCTGATTGTAAGAAGTTGTTTAAAATGTAAAAAACGTTATGATTCCCTTTAAAAATTGAAGGGTTCTCATCTGGCCATTATTCTACGGCCACAACCAAACCGCCTAATTGTTGTTAGATGTTATAAAAAGTAAATAATTTGTACGACCTGAGCTTGAGTATATAAAAAAAAGAAAGCCCCTAAAATTGGAGCAAACGGCGTTATCAAAATTGTACACTTTTTTAATTTTTAATTTACTGTTTTAAAAGAGAACACATATGTATTCATAAATTAAAGTTACGTAACGTTTTTTTTTAAACTAAGGACCATAATCAAGCACAACAAAAACTTTGATTTCAAATACATATCGCGCACCTTCTAAAAAAGGCGCACAATTCGAAATTTCTTAATGTTGAGTTAAATATGGAAATGGGCTTATTGTTAATTTGTCTACCCCCCATAAGCAAAATTTGACCTTTTTGTTACTGTAACTTGTTGAAAAACATTAATTACACTGCAAATATATCATATGAAGCGGTTTACAAGCACACATTAAATTAATTAATTGTAGTAATAAGTTCTTTATAATTTTATTAATTGCTTTTCACTTTACAATTTTAGTTGAGCAAAAGAGTCAAAAACATACATATTAATGCGGTTTTTGAAAAATTACCAACTTTGAGTTGTGCTTTTTTTTGTAGAGGGTGTGCGATATGTAAATAGTAGATATGTATGTACACACATTTAACTTTAATTATGTTGTTAATATTGATAGGCATTAAGTTTTCGATTTTTTTGGTAAAAAATTTTAAATTCGTTAACAACACTTTGTTCTTCTCGTTCTTTAGTTGAGTTTCTTTTTGTATTTTAAATATTGTAGAAATAGTTTCTTCATTTCCGCCTTCTTTTATCGTAAATGTGTCCTTATAGTCGACCGGCTCCCGTTAAACTAATCGAATAAAATTTGAGTTATAAAACTGTTGTCTCTCTACTTTGTTTATTACGTTTGTTTGCTATTTCCATTCTGAGTTAATTTTTTCCAATTTTATTTTTTACAATTGTTTGCCATGGAGTTTATTTGTTTTCATCTGCCATACACTTAATTTAATTGTTGTTATATTTTGTGTTTTATGCCTTTTCTTCTTTTAACTCTTTCGTCTTTTGCCCCTCTCGCAACATTTTCTTAATTTTTTTCTTTATGTTCATACACCCAACACTACGCTGTTATCATTGTAATCATACATACATGCGCATACATAAATGTACATACACACATATGTACATAAATATGTAGTATGGTTTTTGGTTCGTTTAAATTGCCTCCAGTTTAATTTTTTTTATTTTTTATCTTTTACTGATATAAAATTGCCCCTGCCAGCACATCTAACAAAATATGCAAATGTATAAATTATTAGTTTCTTTATCACCTCTTGTACACGACGCACAGGCTTGTGATTGTGGTGCAGAGATGGCAAGTGTAGTACTATTGCATTTTTCAGAATTTTTTATAGGAGCATATTGTCTCAGTACCGCTGTGGCATAAATAGCAATTTGTTGCAATCAAAACAACGTAGAAGGTAAGTAACGATTGATGCATTTAGACCTTTTTTTTCAGTATTAATTAAAACACCTAAAATGGAATTGGATGTCGGAATCCTTTCACAAATTGCACTTTAAACAGGGACCGCAGCAAATAATCATTATTCAAATTTTAACCAAAAAAATTATAAAGGATGAGAAATACTACAAGATTAAAAAGTACACCAATATAATCCTTGTTACGCGGACGCATACATTTTATTTGTTTGAGTTTTATTAAAAAAATTTACTTTGATAATTATTTTTAAAGTTTATTTATTGCTTGAAAAATAATATATATTGCTTGGAAAATAAAATTACTTCTATCTTGTTTTATTAATTTTTGTCAGTCACTGTAGAAAGATAAATTACTGCCTTAAAATTGATATTAACTGATTTAAGACCAATATTATCTCCACTGTTCGTAGAGTTTCTATGCTGAAAATAAAACTTGCAAAATATTCAATAAAAAGTAATTTTTTGAATAAATTTCATTTTGAGGCATTTTAATAAATAACAGAGCTTTAAATGTGTTTGCATTATCATTCATAAATTTGTTTATAGTATATGCACGTCCATTTTTAGGGGCAAGTGTGACATTAAAATTAAACTTTAAATTTTAAATGTTCAATAGGTGAGTTTGAGAAGAGGAGCCAATTTAATAGGTTCATGACCGTGAAAATATACTTAATTCAACATTAGTGTGCGCGCTCTTATGAACTAAGACTTAAATGTTTTCGAGAGCTATATGAACTCGGTGCTCCAATAATATACTGCACAAAAGTGCACTAAAATCGTATACATCTAGAAAGCCGGTTTAAATGTCCTACCTTATATAATTAAAAAAAAACTCAAAACTCATTTTATACAGAAATAGTACTTTTGAAATTGGAAAAAATACTGTTTGAGTTCAGGTCCTTTTTAAAATCTTGATTTTCCATCACTGCTATATGGTCGCTACGATTAATAAGCACAACATAGAATGCGGCTGTACAGCACACCAATTAACGTTGCAACCGGGTTGTATAACTTGCCAAAAAAATATTTTAATTTTTCCTACAGCCTAAACGCAACTTAATACAACGAGCGCCTAAACGTTGCAATCTCGAGTACAATCTCCTCAAGTCGTAGCAAAAGTTACAACGTCTATGGTTTGATTTGGAAAAACAATGATCATAAGCAAACACAAAATAAGTTGTTAATTGGCTTTTTTTATTCACACTTAAATCGAAGCAACCAATATCCAATTTCTTGGAAAAATGAAAAGAAATAAAACCTTATCACATCTGTAGATACAAACACATCACAGCCGACTCGACTTCCAGCTCTTTTCAAGTCCAAACAAAACCTTCGGTTTACAGGGCTTCTTGACTAGTCATCAATCTGTTCAGCCATCGTACATTTTGCTATTCGAACAGGAATTTAGTCAGAGGAGGCAGTCGCTGTTGTAGGTCGGTTCGTGCAAAAGCTGAGTTGTCTGAACAGCTCTGGTATGCCATTACACAAACAAAATACACGCTAAATAAAAAATATGTGTGTGCGCACTCGTCTGTAAACACTCGTACATAAACTATGCTGAGAGAATGGAAACAATCTCGATAAGAGACAAAAAGTTATGCTCCAACTAAATAGGAACATCTTCACGTATTCTCCAAAGAGAAGACCACGAGAGGGAGGGAGCTCCCATTGTATCATACCGTAAAATACGTTTAATTAAATAGTTTTGTAAATTATATTTTGATTAATTACAAAGGAGATTGTCTCAATAAAAGACTACAGGCGAAAATTAATTTAATACAGAGTGTTTTGCACCTCATTAATCAATCATAAAAACGTATAAATTTCATTTAATATTATTCTATTTAAAAATAAAAGGTATAATAATTTGTTGTTAACACATTACTTAAAAAAAAAGATGATGCATATTTAGTGTTTAACTTGCCAATGAAGTCAAACCATCCGTCTACTATTTGCTATTCGCTCTTATGGGTGGCAGCCTGATTCTGGTTCTGTTTTGTTTCTGGTATTAACATTTTTTAATTCAAATTAATTGCACTTGATAGCAAAAGTAAACAAAATTTATTGTCGTTTATTTCGCAACACCACATGTTGCTTTAAGCATTTGTTAATGTTTTTATTATTGTCATTATTACTTTTGTTTGCATATTGTGTTTATAAGTAAAATTAATTATTTTTCATGCAATAAGAGTAGCAGTTTTTAATTTAAATAAATTAGCCATTGCAAATATGTATTTAATGGGTGTGTTTGTTATTCACAATCATTTTCTTTCACTGTGTAAATATTTAATACGTGTCGCTTATTACAAACTAATAGTGTGATCCACAAAGGTTTTAAACCGAAAAAAAAACTGGGGTAATCGGATTAATAGCTGTCGGACTTTTTAGAGGTAGTTGACGGAAAATTAAAGTTTTAAAAAGGAACTGAACTTAGCTTAAAAAGTATTTTTTCCCACTTTAAAGGAACTATTTCAATAATGCAACGAGAACTTTTTCAGTTTTTTTTAATCTTATTAGGTGGAAAACTTAAACCGATTTTGTAAATGAATATAAATGGATTAGTATTTTGTGCAGTATATTATTAAAAATTTCAGATTGTAAAAAAAAGTACTTTGAATGGCGTGGTATTATGGTAATTTGTCAATCAAAAAATACAGAAAAGCACAATAGCACTGAACTTTCTATTACTGACACATGTCAAAAACCATGTTGTGCGAGACTTGTTTGCAAAATGAAGTTGTATTGTTTGCGGACAAAACACCCAGCTTGATTACCAACCGAGTTGTACCAACGGTTGCAACGTCTATAGCTTAAATAATAGTTTTCTGTTGGCAGTGTTGACAAACTGGGTGTTTTTCTAAACTGGTGATTTTTATTGAAATATGGGAAAATACTTTGATATCTGATCAGGGGAATTCGTTGGGTATATTCTTTATTTTTTTGGGATTTCTTTTACTTTTTATTAAACTGATTAATTTATTATCCGGAAACTTAAATTACCATTATTATTTTTGTTAATAAAATTTATTTCGTTTTATTTATTAAGTTAGTATTTAACCATAAATTCATAAAATGTTATATTAAGGTGATAAGCTAGTTTCTATGCTTGTGCTAGATAAGCAGAAAACTGCGCAAGGCTGAAATTAGTAAGACTCCAAGTTTTCTCACAAGGCATTCAAGCTTACAAGCAAACCTGTGCCCACCGTTCGCACAAAGTATTTCAAATTTGACAACTTACCGGATATAAAACAAGAGGCATTAACGGGAGAATTTTGAGGGAATTTGCCGTAGCGCTCAAAAATTTTGAAGTCTTGAATAATTATGAAGAGCTCACAAGAATCGGAACCACTGCATTAAGTATATGTCTACGGGTATGTTATGTGACGCAAGTCTGGTAACGCCTTCAGGTCCTTATAATGCGGAATTAATCTTAACGGATTTCAAAGGTTTTTGTACTTCGCAAATTCTAAATTCTCTAGTTCTACATTTATTCCAACATGTTACTCTCTCAGATGTGTCGCATAAAACAAACATTAAATATTTTCAGTGGGTACCAAATAAATTATATTTACACTTCATTTCACAAAAATTGAATAGCGAAAATTATCTAATATAAAAATGCGACCGTAATTTTTTATTATTTCTTTATGACCACTGCATCCAGTCTATTTGGCTACGCTTGTTACTGTTCAAGTTGTGTTTATATATATTTTATTAGTGGAACAATAAATTCCTGATTGCCTAAGACTTAGAGCGATAATTCTAAATAAATAACAAGTGAGTTTATTTGATCTACTGAAAATTAATTGTCCATCGGTATACCGGACTAATGGAAACTATAGTGTTTAGAGAAATCATAAAACGATTTATATATTTAAGTACATAAAGCTAAAACAAATATAGGAAACCCAAAACTACTACTAATAAATGGTGTGCGTTAAAATGATATGGTAACTTTGTACCTAAAATACTTGAGGCTCAAACATCATTCATGTAAAGGGCGATTAAAGTTGTGTATCCATAT
Source organism: Phania funesta (assembly GCA_963932375.1). NCBI lineage: Eukaryota > Metazoa > Arthropoda > Insecta > Diptera > Tachinidae > Phania > Phania funesta. Next base: position 92,730,901 of record OZ010652.1, on the reverse strand, counting down.
GACAGTTGCAAATATTTTCCAAACATTAAAGCATGACATAACTGTTCTACAAGGGTGTTTTGAGAATGGGCACTAAAAGCACACAAAGTGCACATCGAGCTTTACCTGAATGGTGTGGACTTTGATCCAGAAGTTCTAACAAGCTGGGCCAGTATGTAACATAGAAACACCACAGCCAGCTCGACCAGGCCGTTCGTGAATCCGTAGTGGACGAACAATGCACATCGATTCATCGTCGATCGCAGTAATTGGGGCGCACGTACAGGCAGCGAATTTCGACAATTGATTTATATTTACACGCACTCTCCAGATACCATAAGGAGCGTAGTGTGCTGGCCGAATGCATACGCGAAAAAAACGCCGGTTTATTGTAGCAAATTTTGAGCAGTGACGAGGCAAATTTTTACCTCAATGGGCTTTTAAGTAAGCAAAACTGTCGCACTTGACATAGCAAAATTAAAGACAGATTTACCAAATGGGTTACTGTTTGATGTGTCTTGTAGTCTCGGGGGGTCATTGGTCCACATATTTTTTAGGATAATGCGGAAAATGCTGTTACAGTAAATACTCAGCACTGGCCGAACATGAACATGAACTTTTTGTGGAACCAATAAGAAAATGGGTACCTTTGCTTTGACCAACACGATGCTATCTGCCAAATATTAGTATTAAAACTCACGCCGCTGAACACATTAATTGTTCTCCGTGATAGTGTGATTTAACACCTTTTAAACCTTTCAAGTTTCATAAATTTCTTTCATAAATTTCTTGTAGATAATATCCACTCCAAATAATGTGTTGAAGAAATAACTCAATTTGTAAACTTATCAGTTACACGTGCATGTTGTATAAAAATTATGATTTCAAGTACAAAGTTGTAAAACAATGTGACTATTATGTTGTTTAAACTAATAAAATGTTATCAACTCCACAAAAAACAAGTAGACGTTATATGTGGAACCTGTTCATATAAAATTAGAGCGCCTCTAAAAATATTCAAAAATAGACTCTTGACTACAAATATCTCGTTATCTGTCGAAAGGAGGCTCATGAAATAATTATACCGCTACGTCGACGCAAAAAAGACTTACAGCCAAACCTAAATAAGAGCGTTGAGCATTGCGTTAGCAGCAGGTTACGTAGCTACAAAGTTTTCAGAGACATAAATTTTACATCAAATGTACTGTGGCTACGTGCCCTGCTGCTAACGCAACGCTCTTATTTAGGTTTGGCTGTTACATTCCATAATCGACCCAGTTTCTTAAAATTTTTTGTTCACTCCTCAAATTGGTGTTACTTTCTCAACCGAAAACTCTGAGAAGTTTACAAGTGGGGATTTCTTCTTCTTTTGTGTAGCCCACCATTATTAATAATCGGAGCAATCAACTGTTAAATATCAGAGTTGCCAATTCCACGAAAAAATGTCACAATATTTGAATACCACATTCTAAATGAGCTACCCTGTATAAAGATATTTTGAGTATCAAAAGGCATACTGCTATTAAAATGGTAAGCAATATGGGAAACTGTGCTAAGATCAATATATTTATAGATATTTGGAACGAGTCTCCGTCATCCCTTGTCAAGTTTGATTTATATAGAAACCGGTTTCTGCTAAGTGCCATTTTCAGTGTCAGTTTTCGTTGACGTACAAGAAAATCCCCCTGGCGGAAAATTAAAGAAAAAAATCAATAAAAATAATAATTCTAGCATTCGCACTAACAAAAGTTCAAATACATCATATTTAGTCATACGATTTGCTATATTGCCACTAGACCCACATAGACCTTTGTACATGTAAATAGGAAATCCTAGAGTTTTATGGCCTTTCAGCAAACTTGCTAGATTTATCGAATTATCGTCATTTTGACGACATTTGCAGCGTGAAATTACCATCTAACGAATTCACCAATTTTGTACCAAATTTGGCGATCTTCCGAAATATAAATTCAATATTAATTTTCACATATTTTGCGTATTTAATTTCGAATACGTACATGAGTATATTATTTTTTTATGTTTTGCAATAAAGCCAGTACTCGTTTGACTTTGCATCCAATGATTTTGGCTTAATTTATCGCTTTTGAAAGTTGTCCTACAGAACCATAAATTGGCACCATTCACATGCATAAACAATTTATTAAATATTTTAGAATAGCTAATATGTTATTATAGATTAGAAGGTCTGTCCGATTTGCTACTGCTTTTAATATATTTCATAAAATTAAGTGAACAATTTTTAATTTTGTCAGGCTTAAGTTCGTCGTTTATTCTTTTTGTTATGAAAGACTCTTTAATATCATATGAAAATTTTAATAGAACACATGAAAATTTCCCCAACAGTCTTTGTGTCTTTCCACTAAGTTAGTGTCCATTGTGAACATAATTTATTTTGCATGTGTACAGACTTTGCCTGTTATCAGTGATGCATTTTTTGCTTTACATCTTTGTGTGATAGTGTGGCACCAGCAAATTATTTTGTGGAAATTTTTTTAATCGGACGGAATTTTGCCAGGAAAAAAGTTATAAAATTAGGCTCGTGAACGGCGTCGCAGTTGATGGTCTGTTCTTGTTCAAACAACGTTGTCCGAACAGTTGTTCGCTGTTGTGTTATCACACAAACAAAATAAACACCGGCTTAATAAAAAATTGTTTGTGCTCTCGTCTGTAAACCCCCATACATAAACTATGCTGAGAACAAGGAAACAATCTCGAGGAGAAACAAAAAAGTATGCTGAAACTGAACACGAACATCTACACACTTATCCTCCCCACAGAGGACCACGACACACAATTTTCCCGTAATTCTGCCGACGCGCTCTGCATGTGCGAACAAATTTGTGCCCAGTAGTGTAAGTATGCGCAATTGCTTGTATATTCTTAGGACGGTGTAATATTGAACTTAAAAGATAAATTAATGTGTAAATAACCGAGCTTAATAAACATAAGTGGTAAAACATTACTACAATTGCGATACAAAGACTGTGAAAATTTTCATAAAACGGAAGATTTATAAATAAAAACAGAAAGAAAGAAGCTGGCATGAAAGGTAGGATAATGTCTTATACTATATTTACACCTACGCAAAATCTAGTAAATTTCAGCTCAAATCTCGAAGAAAATCTCTGCCATTTACACCAATGCTTTTTGACGTATTATTGGATTTCATTTTCATAACAAAAACAGCTGACTGAAGAAAGATTAAAAAATTGGCTCTAAACTTAATTAAATTCGTGCTACAATTGTTTTTATACACATAATTACATATGTAATATTACTTACACTTTATTTATTATTGTTTCATCCATATTGAAACCACTTATTTTAAACTTTTATTATTTTTTAATGTTGCTGCAAATATTTTGTTTCTACCGCGCTTTTTTTTTTTGTTACAAATGTCAAAATTTTCTTGTTCAGCGCTGTATATTTCAGTACATTAGCAAAAAATACATAGTTGCATCATTCAGTATTGCAAGATTTTGAGACATTTTGCCAAAATCTAGTTCGTAAGTAGATTTTGTTTTGTATGGGAAATCTGGTGGAAATGAACTAGATTTCGCTCAAAATCTCATAAGTCCAGATTTTGCGTAGGTGTAAATGTAGTATTAATGAATTTTTTTGTTCATTTCATTAAGGGTGTAGTAAAAAATGTAATCTGTTTTGTGAAAAATAGAGTTACCTCATGGTGTCAAATTTTATGTTTTTCATTACATGCACTCAAGAGTATAACATCAAATACAAAATTTGCTAAAGCGTCCAAAGGTGTCAATACTGCCTTCAAGAAATAAACTGAGTTTACGCGTAGATCCCGTTTATACTTAAACTTATTACGGTTCAAAATTATCCGACACGACAAATTTAAGATTTTCGATATTGTTTGAGAATGCGTTTATACTTGGGTATCAGCTCAATTAGGATTGTGATGCGAACAAGAATAATTCAAATGTTCGAATATTTTTTTATTTTCGTTCGAACGAATAACATTTTTCATTTTAGAATAAAAAATTATTCGAATGATTTTTGTCGAATATTCGAATAATTTCTTTACTAAAACTACTTAGACCAGAATATCATCTTAAATTAAAGTTAGAACTTTGCATTTTAAGGTTGATTCTTGATTTGATTTTTCGGCAGAGTGATTTGATACAGGTAATTGGAAGGAATGCCCGTCATCCCTTGTCAAGTTTGATTTGGAGACAGACTAGGTTCGGCTACGTACCATCTACAAAGTGTATATATCGTATGTATGTACCTGCGTAATCAGTATCTATATACATATGTTATACATTTTGTTTTAATAATATGTCTTATTTCTTAAAAATGAATTATTTTTTAAGTTATTCGAATGTTTTTACTCTTTATGCGTTCGAATAAACGAATAATATTAAAATTATTCGCTTGTTCGAACAGAAAAAAGTTAAGAACTTCTGTTTGAACGATTTTAAACCCTAATAATTCAACAACACTAAGCAAAATACGGTGTGTGGAAGTGTAAGCGTATCTTTAGATTAAATAAAATTTGCCAGATGTGGCCAAATGCGGCTAATACAGTGCAGTGGTATAATTCTAAAATAGCATCTTCATTTCTTTTCCTAACACTTATTTGCTAGATAATTTGCATAATTTCTTCTTTCATGTTCAAGATGTCATCATTGATCATTAATTATTTCACACAAACGAGAATTATTCCCGATTTCGCCCAAAAGCGAACGTATAGAACGATTGTTTAAAATACTGTTAGGAAGCAATAATCAGAGATGTGTGAAACGACCTATTGTACAAATACGCAATGTTATAAACATAAAGCAAAAACAATTGCGTAGCAAAAATTTTCCGAACCGCGACTCAGTGTAGAAACAAAAACAACTTCTACGGAAAGAAAAAGTAAACAAAAGATACACACACACACAAACACAATACTACTAAGCCCGCAAAGGAAATAAATGATGCGCAATTTCGCGTATGTTCCGGACATTTCAAGAAGCGGTCGTGATCTGTATATAAAGGCGTCGTCCACCGCAGAAGGCATAGTTGACTTTGAGATTTCATAGAGTGAATATCTGTGTGTACAAAAGAGTGTTAAGTTTTCAGTGTAAATTAGTACTGACCAGTTGTAAATAGAGCCTTAATTGCCGAATAAAGATGTGTACTGATAAAATCATAAAGAACGGCGTATTTTAATATTTGCAATTAAACGAACTCTACAAATTAATGTTTATTGTGGTAATGTAAAAATAAAAAGCTTGAATTAAAGAGAAAATCGTGGAATTAATACTACATGTTAAAATTATCCCAACTGTGTGCGACGCGGCGTATGTGGTAATGAGGAGCATAAACAATGAAACAGCTCCAAAAATTATTCGAGATGAAAGAATCTGATTTGCGATGTTTTAGCACTTCAATATATGCGCTTCGTTAAAAAAAAAACTGTATAGCGGCCTAATTTTATATGAACAGTTTTTTAGTTACAACATGTTTAATATTTTCGGCCATTTCGTTATCATTTATTTCGCAAATTTTGAAACCCGTCGCATTTTTATTATTATCTTAAATTACTCTTATTATCTTAAACAAATCGGTTGTTTATGCTTTTAAATTTCTAAACATTTCGATAACATTCTTGAAAGAAACTTTCCATATACATTTGTTTATGTTCTAACTTCGAGGACTACGTAAAGATTAGGGAATCTTCTGGAATAATACTTTAAATTAAAGCTCTTTTATTTTGCCGCGTTTGTATTAGATTTGCTTAAACATTTTCGCAGTGCGAATGTTAATTATGATTCAACTGTAAAAAACCAGACATAGATGCACACACAACCACTTAAACATTAATCGCGTGCCATTAAACGTGTTTACACGATATCTTTTTATTTAAAAATCTGCGAAAAAAATACTAATCAAAGTCAAGTGATTTTTTTTATGGAGGGTCGCATACAGGATATTCTCATTTAAAACGTTATTACGGAGACGGCAAAATATGCTGGGTGGCAATTAGTTCTGATACAATGTATTTCGTTAATTAACACTGGCTATGTAAAGTTTCGCGTTCATAGTCGTTTAATTTAGGGTTCCATTTGGAAAACGTTTGCAGAACATCTCTGTTTAATAAATAAAAACTTAAATTGTGTTCGTCAATTGTAAATAAATATCAATAAAGATGTGCAATGTAGAATTTAATTTGCATCAATTAATGGGAAATATATTTTGCAGACAGCGAAAAATAATCCAGAAAGCTTATGTGGAAAATTTATACAAATTAAAATACGACCTACTAAAATATTCTATTAGTGGCGTGTCAAGTTCCCTGATAATATTTTAAAGCTGAATTTCAGTTCGTTTTTTACCATATGTACACACTCTTTATGATAATCTAAAATTCAGGCATGATTGCATACTAATCTTTATTCGGAGGAGTGCAGAAAAAAGTTGTCTGCAAACAGACTTATACGAGTCATTTATAATTAATTGAGTACAAGGGACAAAGTGTACTAGAAATCGAATAGTGGATTGTAACACATATGTTCGGAATTATATTTCGGCGTTTTATATTTTAAGTGGCGACTTTTTGCGAAAAGGTGGCAACATGAGGTATTTTGAATGATATGTTACAGTAAAACTTTTTTATACATTTTTGTAGGTACGTTTACACGTGCTTTCATCATGTTTTGAGGTTGAAGTATGTTAGGACAATTCCCAAACAGGAGTTTCCTTACATTTTATCAAATTTATTATTTCCTTAAGCCCGGGAATTTGGTGACAAATTTTAAATTTATAAATTAAATGGCAAGTTGACGGTCAATTAAATGACTTTTGAGTTGTTTCCCGGACGGTGGCATCCAAAAAAGAAAATTGACTGCGAAGATTCGTGTGGGCTACGTGACTGCTGTGTGATTAACTTGAAAGCAAAATCTTTAACGTGTAACTTCAGCGTTAACGAAAATCGCAAATCGAACGCAAATTCACCAACAAATTCAATTCTGCAAAAAAAAAAAACTGGTAGAAAAACAAAATACTAAACGGTTTCAAGGATTTACTAACAATGCAAGCTACAGCCGTTACGGCCACTAGCCTACTATCGGTTTTATGGTTACTTTCAGAACAAGTGTAAATAAATTATCGTTTACTTCTTAAGTTCTTTTTATGCGTATTTTAATTAAAACTAAAACGATTTTCGTTCTTAAAAGAATTGCAAATGTTTATTTAATGTTTTGTAATGTGTTTTTTTAATAAATTTTTTTAATAAAAATAATTTTTCAATTCACACACGTATTGTATTGTTGCAGCGAATATATTATTGTATTATAGTAAAATATTGTATTTTTCTTGTTGGATGTTTCATATAAAATTGTGATGATATAATACAACTTCATTTCCTACGCTAGATATTTGTTTGATAAATTTGTTTTGAAATAAGTTGTACATTCTCAATTGTTACGTCTAGTTGTGAAACTACAAATTATTTATGGAATTTCGTTTAAAATATAAATAATTATTTATCTGCTCATGACATTTTGTTACCTTTAATTGCAATAGTAATTTAAAGTTACCATGCCGGGTTCAACTTCATGGTATTAAATGCTGCCTCTATAATTTTTTATATCGCGTTTGACATCCGACATCCGACATTGAGCAGAAGATCCCTTGACTTCGCCGATGAGTCTACCTGTTAACAATTTGTCTTGTGTTAATTTTAACCACATATTTGTTCGGGACAGAAATCACCGAATTTTATAATACAACTCTCGAAAAAAATCTCTAATTGGGCTACGTGTTACACACGTACAATTCGTAAATGCCGTGTATTTTCTTATGTGTCCACATCTGTAATTGCTAGTTAAGACAACACACTTCATGAGTGACAAAAAAAAAATAATTTAGAAAATGGCGCAAATAATACAAAATATGTCATTAACCACAGGCTTCATTAATTACTTAAAAGAATTGTTGGTTAATATAATTGTAAATTGTAAATTTATGAATGATAATGACCATAGCTGTCATACGCAATTGTATAGGTTATGTATTGCATATAGCTGTCATAAGCCATCAGAGGTTAGGTATTTTATATACGGAATTCCATAAAACATTTTTAAAATCTGAACGATACACGTAGTGTAAACGTACTTTTAGAATAACGACCAATTGCCAGATGTTACTTTTGCCAAATGCGGCTCATATAGTGCAGTAATGCAATTCTGAAATGACATCTTGATTTCGTTTCCCAAATTATTAATGTTAGATAATTTAAATAATTTCTTCCTTCATGTTTAAGATGTTTATCATTAATTATTTCACACAAACGCTCACTTTTTTTTGTATTCGTCACGTCATTACTCCTGTTTTTCTTGTTAAACTTGAATGGATTAATGGATTTGTAAAATATTGAGGTTAAATTATTAATGGGAGGCAAAATAAAAAATTGTTCAAACCAAACAATAACGAGATAACAGCAGAGAATTATTACAACAAACAAAAGAAGAGTTCAGGTTATTGACTGTTATTATTTAACCAAAAATAAAAAACAAATAAATTCATAAACAAAAACATTCTGTTATTGGGCAATATTATTAATTATGGAGGTACGAAAATGATTAATTATTATAATTTGTTGTTTGGCCCGGGTTAGCAGCATTAACATTCATTTCACACAATTTTCAAGTTAGTTAAGACCAATTGGCGATAAAATAAAAATAAAAATAAAGGAGAAAAAATCAAACAAAAAAATCACCTGTTTTTAATATTGTCTGGCACAAATATGTTCCACCACGAATGACGTTTTTGTCTGGGAAAATAAGCAGCATGATTGGGATCAATATTATCACCGATTATTACGATAGGTGAGCCGATGCCTGTTGTACTATCATTGGTCAATTCGCTTTGTGAATTCGTTTGTTCGAGGGTGGTGAAACCAACCTCGAAATTCTTACGACGACGTCTATCTAATTTGGTTTGCAATGAACTACGTCTACGACGATTACGTTCTTTATCGGTGGACGCATCATACGGGCTGGTATTGCTACTGCCCTTAACAACACACTGCAGGTTAGAGCCGTCGTCAAAATGGGACATATTAGCGGGTTCAAAGGGTGATGAGGCTCGAATGTTTTCCTCGGAACTGTAGACGGTTTCGGGAGAGTTTGAGGTATTTGATGCATCACTTTTTTCATGCTTAACAGCTGACTCATATGAATCTTTGGCTGAATGCTGAAAATAGTAAAGACAAGGGAAAACAATATTTAATTAGAAATTTATTGAAATATATATTTGCCGATTTCTTTCTTATAACAACCTTCAACCTTCTTCTCATTGGAAAATTTGACTGCAAAGCCGTCAAAGTCCCTGTCAACACGTGCAATTTTAGATGCCGCAATTCTCGAGTTTGTCGGTGAAAGGAGAATGAAGAATGGTACTGAGATGCGTGTAATTGCAATTGTCTTTTGTTTTTTAAATTCAACTTTTAGTTAGAAGGTAAGAAACAACTAAAATTGCGAAAACCGAATTTCAAGGTGTGTATAATTGCAATTCCAAAGCAGAAATAAATATGCTGAAACAACAGGGACTTAATACAACAAATGCTTTGTGTACTCTTCACCTAATTGTAACAACTAAACTTGATAACAGATATCAAAAATGTATTTCTATGAAATACATTTGTTGTTCTTGATTTTTTTTCTTTTTTTGAAACTATAATTCTTTCAAAAATTGTATTGCTTTTCTAAGTGAATTCGATGGATTAAATTTAATCAATTGTCTTTGTATTGATAGTATTTTAATTTGTTAAAAGCATTTTTCAAAGCTATCTCAATGGAAGATCTGGCAACACTGATTATACACAATTTCACCTGTGAATGGAAAAAGCTTGAAATAATTTACTGACACTCACCTTGTTATTATCACGCCTCAAAAAAGCCGTTGCTATTGAACTGCGCCTCTTTTGATTCTTATCCGATTTGCTGGAGAACAAACTTAAAGCCAATGAACTGCGTCGCGGCGGTTTTGGTGGCGGCAACTTTGCATTCACATTAAAATTAGAGTTCTCCGTTTCTTCACCATCGCCATGCTCATCGATGTCGACCAATGATGGTATAGAGGCACTGGCCCAATCCTTTCTCAAACGATATTTGCCACTATCAATGATACTCATTTTGTACGAATTCGTTGAATATTTTCGTTGCTCCGTTTTTAAAGTGATAAAATTACGCAATTAAGCAATTATAAATATTGAAAAAATAACGTAATTAATCACGATTCACTTTTTGTATTTAAACTTTTGACACACAAAATGTAGGCACCTAAGGCAAGGAAATTAAAACGTCTTTGGCGTTTTCAAATTAAAGTCAAAATAAAATTTTTAGCTAAAAAAGTAAAATAAGAAAACACAAAATTAATTTTATATGATAAATAAGCTTAAAAAAAGAAAAGGAGGATAAAGTTATGTTTTTTGTGTATTGCAAACTGTGAATACCCCTATTATTTCTTTATACCTATCAGATTTGCATTTAATATCAATGCTAATTTATTAACTGCTATTTACTTTTTTATTTGTGTGATAATTAAATTATTTAAGCATTAAGTCAAGCTCATTACAAAGGCTTCTTTCAATCACTTTGTATAATGTTACACTTCACCGCTCACTGGTCGTCATAATCGTCATCAGTTTTTAAGCTGACAGTGAATTGTTTATTTTATTGTTCGTTTTCTATTTTGAACTAAGTTAAAAAGCTTTGAACTTTATAGTATTAGACAGAGGTATATTTCGGGTTTCCTTGCAACGTACTGATTAAGTCATATTGAACTTACACACATACATATGTACATAAGTGTTGAGAAGGTGAAATATACTTTATAGTCGTAGTAACCAGAGTGTCACCAATTTAACGCTATTACATTTCAGTGCTCCTACACGACCCGCTACTTAGCTCATCGATTGGAAAATTTCATGGCAAATGTGTCTCAGAGGAACTTGGGTGAGACACACTCTTGTTCGACGATATCGAAATACAATAGCTAATTCAAGCGGACGTATGATTTAAATTACATACAGTTGCATGACTCACATCATGTCAAACAATGGGTTTATTAAGAAACAGATATGTCTCGATCAACCTCGGCACTTGCCTTTTGACTTTGCCGAACGGCCGTCTTCGCAACGGGTAAAAATAATGGTACTCCCGCAGTGTAAGGACCAAGACTTGTCCTATCACACCAAGCCTTGTATCCACCTCTTGCTATCTTGTGCCCTGCTGTCAATAGTTTCTTTATTGACAGCTTGTAATACAATGCTACATTCATCATGCATCACAATATTCCCGCGATTTGGGCGAAGGCCACATCCACCATGAGCACCTGCGGAGGAGCTGCACCAACCACCAGTTGGGAACTTAAGTCCCGGGGAGGGGTTCCCGTTACTGGTCGAACTTCAAAAATTCTCCTCTTTCAGTTTCAGGCCCCAGACAAGTCTCTAAAACTTATTCCACCACATCTCCCGGCTAGCAATACATCAAAGTGGCGGGATTATTAAGAGATGCCCAGGGAGGCTTTATGAACGAAATAGTACGATGCGATACTTATGCTGATTACTTAGCGACGATTGTAGTTCGAAGCTCATTGGGAAATGTATTCGATGTAACAATTCCTGCCGCCTTGATAAATGGAACATGAGGTAAACGGCTAAAACTGCGGGATAAGAATCTTCAAAGTTCGAATAGTAACTAATCACCAGGTTGTTGGTGTGGCTCTTCGTGGAGGAAACGTGATTGATGATCGATCTGCTGTTGCATGAAGAACACGATGGATATTTAGGTACCCACCAAACTCACCTCTAAGGAGGTAAAGTCCTTGGTCGGAGCAGCCACGTTAAATTAATGCGGTTGTGCGAATATTATCTGGGGTTTTTCGACAAAAGCGACATTTACATTGCGGTTTTACCTCTGAAATGGTCTAATAAACTTGAATTATACATTCAGTTGATTGTTCTTTCTTGTATGGGTCCTTGTTGTTCTTATTAATTGGAAAGGGCAAAAGATTTGAATAGTCTATAACTTCGTTATGTGAATTTTGTTCTGTTTATTTTTCAGACTGCTGGAAAAAGACGTGGGATTTTAAAATGAAAAGCTGCACCGCTGAACAACTGAACAATTGTTTATGTAAGAACTGAAACATCATAGGCATTGAATGATAAATTGTCTTACTGCACGTTTCCGAAACTTTCTAGAAATGGAAGACCACAAAAAGTGCTAAATGAAGAAAATATTCATTGCGTGCAGAAAAATCCCATAACAGCAACAATATGGCGTTCAGCACCACTTGGGTTGTCGCAAATATAAGTTTTTTTTTTTGTTGATCCTTCCTAACGTTACTACCTCAATTCGAGGGTCTCTGCGACCTACATTTTCAAATATTGTAAGGCCTAGTTTAAATTCTTCTGAGCAATACTTAACGAAGGAACAGTATATCATGTCAGGCCTCTTTGATATTCTGCCGAGCAATACTTTATTGTGTTTAACGAAGAAAGCGGCCATCATACATAGATTTAAAATAAAACACTGTATCACGATAAGACCACCTAATAAATATCCTCAAAGACGAATGTGAAGTTTATAATGTTGTCACTCCGCGGTGTCTCGGTATCTCTGTAATATTTGTTTAATTATTTACCTTAAATTATTTTAAACTATTAAACACTCTAGCGTAAACCTGTCTTCAATAAAATCTCTGAATTTCAGATGGGAATAATTTTAAAAACAACACACACATACATACTCGTACATACATTTAATTCGCATGCTCGCCAATTCAGTCGGACCGTCCTAGAACGATAATTGTTATAACAAATATCAATTTAGTAGCTCTAAAAGCATGTCTACAACAGATAATTATCATAATTCAATTTGTACTTAAAAAATTTTGTTTTATTAGAAAAAAAGTACATAAATTATCGTCATTGTCTTGTTAAAACGTTCACACGATTTTATTATTATTATTATTTTTTTTGTAGAGGATCAGTTGCGTTGTTATCCCCCCTGCAAGCGTTTTATCCAAAACAACAAAATGACTTAACAATTTCCTATTTTAAGGTTCAAAAAATATTACCTAGCTATTGGTAGTCGTAGTATTATTTTAATTATTATTTAGACATCAATTAGTGTAGTATCGCTATTTAAGTCTAATGACCCCATTATTTTATTAATGGATTCTATTTTGTTCATAACAAATTGGTTTGGTTTATAAAATAAATTAGATGCGAAATGTTATAACCCAGGGAGAATTTCAGAACGTATGAAATAATTCGTTTAAAAATTAACGCAATTATCCCTCTGTACTGTAGTGCTATTCAGTATTATTTTTTAACGACAATCGCATCGATAAAAAAATTTAATAACAAAATTAACGATGTTGCTATTCAGTAACTTTTTTTAAACAACATTCGCAATCGTTTAGTCAGCTGTTGTTGTTAGCTTAACGATTGTAGACAAAAATAAACAACGTATATTTTTATGGTGTTTATTTATTCGACAAACTAAAATTCATGGCATCTTTTTGGGGCACTTTTAATTTGCTTAAAAATCATTTATACACAATATTTTTAATAAACAAGGCGCTAGGTACATACATAATATATTTATACTTCATGTAGGAGAAGCCTCAAATGGTTTTTACTTAATTTTTGCAAAAATAGCAAAACGCACAAACAATTTTTTCCAAAGTCTTTGTTTTTTTTCCATTCTTCTTTGTGCTTTTCGTTTATTTGATATTTTTTTTGACAGTGATGCCACTTGATTTCAATTAGAATAAATAAAAAATTAACAATGTCTACTGTCGTTTACGAGTAGTTAGTGAATCACACAATCGTTAATGCAAACAACAAAATTGTCGACAAATTTTGCGACTGTCGAATAGTTAAAAGTTAGTGAATCGCACTACTGGTGCAGAGCTTGACAATTTCGAACTGGCTCTAGAACAATGCTGAATCATGTTCAATCAAAATCATTGGTTGCAACTCTTATTCAGAAATAGTACTGATCAGATAAATATAGAATAGATTGTAGGAAAAATGAAAATCAAATTTACTCATTAGATTTTGAAAAAGCTTTAATATTTTTATATTTAACTGTTAACCTGTTTAAAGAAATTTAAGCAGAAGTCCTTCTATTTTTTCTACAATAAAATTGTGGAAAAAGGTTTCACCTACAAAAAAAATTTCAATTTTCCTCTACAACAGATTGGAATAATAAAACTGACAGTTTTACTAGAGTCGCCGCCGTTGAAATATGTTTAGCTGCAAACTCAATTTTTTTAATTTGCCGGCGCCGCTATTTTTCTGTCTCGCTATCTCTCTCCCGTTTGTGCTCTGATAAAAAATATACGATGATGTAATGAAAACTTTGACTTGAACACAAAAAATTGCTACTGTGGATGACTTCGGAACTAATCTTGACGGTACCAAAAAAATTTTATATGACGTGTATATGAAGTGTGCAAATATAAAAAAATTGTAATTGAATCAACCTTTGTGGATACGGATACTAAGAGAGCAATCACATACTCGTACAGCGTACAAAATTTTCGCTTTAGAAAAATTCCTTGTTTCCAATCAAATTTGAAAAAAAAAAATCCATCCAAGTATGGGTATTAAATATACTCGTTATTTTTGGAATTTACATTTTAAATCAAATTTCCTCAATTTTCAAATGGGGTAGGAGGCATTGGAAGTCGGACAACACGATGCGTGAAAAAGCGAGCACGCACCTATAGTAAACATTTTTACTTGTCTAATAATAGAACGTAGACAAATAAGGGACATCGATAAATAGTTTTTATTAATTTCATTATAGCATTATGTCAGTTTTCTAGCCAGCCAGTAGAGATATACATTTTGTTCTTCTTCGCTCTACTTTTCTTTATTTTCATCTTGAATGGAAAATATGAAATTTGGTGCGTTGTCTGGCGAACTCAAGGCATTTTTAAGTGTCAAAATGGCATTCAAATACTTTGGTATTTAAAAACCACGTAAGAAACTCCTCATCCTTATTAACTTTAACATTTATGGAATGCAATTAACATGTGTAAGCCGATATCTCAAAATACACAATTGTTAGCTACCGACCTCGTGGAGGCGAGAGTAAATATGTTTGTAGCAAGGGTAACACTATAACGCACCGAATTTTCATGTTTTTAAAATAAAAATTGAGAAAAGTAGAGCGAGGAACAACAAAATGTCTACTTCTTTACCCCCTCCACATCAAACTTCGGCTACCAGTCATCAAATTTTGATATTGTGAAAAATGCCGTCGCCACTAACCATAGATCTGTTCTGCCAACGTACAGATTGATGTTCGGGTCGTGAAGACCGTCGCTGTTGATAAACACAGGCAAAATAAAAAATATGACTGTAAACACCCGTACATAAACTATGCTGAGAACAAGGAAGCAATCTCGATGAGAAAGAAAAAAGTATGATGAAACTGAACATGAACATCTACACACGTATTCTCCCCACAGAGGACCTCGAACACATTTTTCCCATTATTCTGCCGACGCTCTATCAATGTGCAAAGAAATTCGTGGCTTGTCAAGACGTAGTGTAGAAGAGGACGAAGCATGTGAACTAAGTATGAAACAGTTGAGGCCAGGAATGGAAAGTTGTGTACCATTTTGATTCGTATATTGTAAATAATATTTGCCGTTTGCCGAATTTAATGTCAAATGTTAGCAATTTTACATATTTTACAATTGAATTACTTCTTGTTTCATATTTTTATTTGTTTTGTATTTTATTTCAAAATACAAAAAATTATAAATTAAATTATTATCGTAAAGTAAACAATCATAAATACATTCTTTATTTTATTATAAATGTCGTATAAAGTAGCTCTGGGTTGATGAACCACTCGCGCATTATTGTCATTATTTCGCTTAACGATAAACAGGCCGTTCTTGTTTTCGATCTTAGCGCCTTACTCTCGTATTCGCTTGGACTAACGGTACCTTTTTACAGTATGTATGTTTTTCTCTCCATGAACGACTGCGAAAACTAGAATTCGGATTCCGGTACGAATTTAATTCTCATACAATGTTCTTTAAATGATGTCCCTATTTCAAAATTGTGAACAGAAAATCACTTCTTATTTTTTAATGCTTCTGTCTATAAATTCTCTACGCAAAAACCAAGATTTAAAATATTAAGTTACTAATTTATTCAACTTGAACACCTTTTTTTATCTAAACAAAAAAAAACCGGTGACTTAATATTTGCGCAAAAAGCACGTGCTGGCATACACCTTTATTTCACTTAATATTTTGTTACAGTGTGTTTAGCAAAAAATAAATAAACCCGACAACAAATTTTTTTTATACCTCTTGAAATTTAATCAGCATTCACGTTTTAAAAACAAATACTCGTATAGAAAAAATACTTGATCTCAAATGAGACTTTTGTTTTGATATTTAAATTGGTTTTATTAATAAAAGAGAAATATTATTTATGTAAATATATTTTTGAAACGGTAGTTTGACTGGCAGGTCGCGTTGGCAGCTCAAGAAACTTGTTATAAATTGAGCGGATTCTTTCATGCTTTGGTGATTATATCAACCAGCTTATGTGGTAAATGAGGAAGGAAGAAAAAAAATGTTTAAGACACCAATACAATGTTGCACGTGGTTTTGTGTTTTTTTTTTTTATTTAAGGCAAACTTAAGAGCTCAATTTTTTGGTAGGAGAAAAAGTAAGAGATACAAATTATATCTGATATATTTTTTAAAAATAATTATAACCTGCATAAAAAAGAGTAGAAAAAAACACAATCATCTTTGTCTAGGTTTACCTGGTTTTGTTTATATTTTATATTTAAATAGAAGTACAGAAAAAAATTGAGACTGATTAGCCAAAATAGTTATTTTGTACAATTTTATTTTGAGGGAATTTTTTCCAAAAAGTTAAATTTCGGATTTTTTTATTTTTTTTAGACATACGGGAAAATACATCCCAACTCTGTCTAAATAAGGCCCAGATTTACTGTCCTGCATAGTTCTATGATTAAATCAGCAAAAAAGTCCAACAGATTTCTGGCCCATTAAAAAAAATGCTTAAAATGATTTTTCGGTGCCGCACTATCGCACGAAAACCAAAATTCCACCCTGATAACATAGAAAAATATTAGCAAATGGAACATACATACCTTTACGCACTTTCACTTTCAATCTCTTTTATCATACTTTTTGATCCCAAATGCGATGAATGATCTGGTATTGTATCAGCCTTAAAAAATTACGGGTTTTTACCAAGATTGACAGTAGTGTGACTTGTTACTCGAGGGCGGATCAATAAGTCCGTGACTTTTTGAATGAAACACATTTTTTTTTTTGCAAAACAAAAATGTTATTTTCAACATAATCTTCTTTTAACTCAGTACACTTAGTCCAACGTTTCTCAAGTTTTTGTATCCCTTCAAAAAAATATGATTTTTCGAGGTCTTTAAAATAGGCATTTGTTTGGTCAATAATTTCATCGTTGGAGCTAAATCTCTTTCCACCGAGCCATTTCTTTAGATTTCAAAATACGAAGTAGTCACTAGGGGCTAAATCCGGGGAATATGGCGGATGAGGTAGGTACCGAGTACCAGAGTACGGTAATGGATCCATGTTTCATCCACAGTTACAAAACGCCACGAAAACTCATTTGGCTTGCGGTTAAACAACTCCAAACAATCCTTTGAAGTTCTCACACGTTCACGTATATGGTCAATTGATTGCAGACAACTTTCTTAAACACAACTGATCATTTAAAATCGAAACCACACTGCCATATGGAATGCCTATTGCATCAACAATTTCACGCCCTTTTACTCTTCGATCGGCCAACACCATATCGTGGATTTTTTCGACATTTTCGGGTGTAGTGACCTCAATTAGCCGTGCAGAATGTTCAGCCTCATTTGTACTTGTGCGACCACAACGGAAGTCAGTAAACCACTTTTTTACCATTGAAATCGATGGTTCAGAGTCCCCATAGTATTTATCGAGCGTTTCCTTGTTTTGATTGACGGTTTTTTTTCGCAAAAAATAATGTTTAATGAGCACTCGAAATTCACTTCTTTTTATTTTTAGACGAATATACGAGGTTGTATGTTTTGAAAAGCTGTTAAACGCAAAGTAACTGACGATACTTGATCAAAATTTGACAGTAGTCTATTAACAGGTGGTACTGGATGGGAACAGAGTTGCATTTCATATAGCTACGAGGGAAGTTCGAAAAGTAACGGACTTATTGATCCGCCTTTCATAGATTTTTTACACAAAAACTCGGGTGCTTGTATCTGGTTCGAATAGGAGTAATGGCTTGAGGCAGGCGGGAATATAGGGGGAATGAAATTGGAATATTTAGCGAGCCATTTGAAAGAGACATTGACTAGTCTGTATACCAGAGCATACTAGTTATTGCAGATGCCATTGCTGGGCAAGGGGATGGTTGATGGACCATTTGTTTAATATTTCACTTGCAATATGTAAGATGCTGATAGTAGACGGCTCTACAAAACAACGTGCTAACTACAGTGAATAGAGGGTGAACCGCGATTAATGGGTACTAAAGATACTCACTTTATACGTCAATGATTGAGCAGTATATTTTACTTTTAATCAAGATAATGTTTAAATTTTCAAGCGACTTAAGTAGAGTACATTGATTACCAATTTGGCTCAAGTTGTGTTATACAAGGCATTTTTCTAGCAAACACATTTTTATTACCCAGAAAGATTTTATTCAATTACGGTGAAAGTTGGAAACTTAACAGACGTCTGGCTGCAAGTTTGGCATGAGCCTTAAGGCTTATCCGACGATGATCATACCACTGGTTTAACGTGGTTATCTCCGCTACCAGCCAAACATCGGCGACTCGGTCCCCTATCAGGCTGGCAGGAACATCAAAAAGGTATGCCACCCGGTGGCGATATTGATGCAAGACGATCATCTTGCAAATAACTTAGATAGGAAAACTCTTTATTATTAACGCCGTTCAATACCCGCACTTTAAAAATTATATTATGTTATCAATACTTAATTATTAAATAATAAAAAGTCATTATCTCGTTACTTTATGGTTAAGTGTGTAAATTAATAATAAAAAGTCATTGCTGCCACTCGTAATGAATGGCTCTTAGAAGGGTTTATTTTTTAAAATATCTTTTGGGTTTTTTTATTAACAAATAATTTTTTAAATCAAACATGACTTCTATGAAAAGATGATTTGATGAACAAAGTGTCTGCTCATATTCAAAATATGAATATTCCCATTCGGTAGCTTTAATTTATAACAAACATGATTTTTTAACTTTGTCATAACATTTTCATTTTTGAACTTGCACTATTTTTTTTTTTTTGTAAATTTCTATGTCAATGTCGCGGTTACAGTATGTAAATTTTTACATTTAAAAAAGAAATAAATGTCATTTGTATAAGTTGGAGGTTGAATATCTTTTTTTAATTTATAAATTAGTTTTATAATTAGTTTTAGTTGCTTAAGTGATTTCTTTATTAGCAGTTGCTAAATTTAATTCACTCCAGTCCACTGTGCGTTATTTTGCTTTGGCTTACAATTTTACAAAAAGCCTAATTCATTTTACAATATTTTGACTTTAAAATGGCAATGTTCGATTTTCATTACAATTCTGTTGATGCGTAAGTGAGCCAGCGTTACCGTTGTGCTATATCCAATTTTTCTCTTTTCCCACTTTTCGTGACAGCGTTTAACATTGAACTACATCTGCTACATATTAACATATTTTTACTAAACTAACAGTTTAGGTGGTTTTAATTGACACGTTTGGCAGAATCATGTCGAACGATACAAGAAACCAGTGCAAAAACCGGGATAACGTTCGTTATTCTGAAACACTACCACAAGTTATGTCACTGCTTAAAACGAGTGCGGTTTCGAGGTGCTTCGATAAATGTATTATTTTTTAAAAAAAATGGGTTAATTTTGTTTGACCATTTGAGAGTTTTCTGTAACAATTTGTTTGTAGGGTGCCACGTTTTTCGTTTAATCCCGTTTTTAAGAATTTTATTGCTAACTTATGAAATATCAAACTTTCCATTAGTACCGCTGCTATTAAAATGACGTTAGTTAATATTGTTACAAAGTGATAGTCAAAGTTGTGTGAAACGACCTATTGTACAAATGTACAAATACGCAATATCATAAACACAAAGCAAAACCAAATTGCGTAGCAGAATTCAATGAACCGCGATTGGAAAAAACAATTTCTGCAGCAAGCAAAAAGTAAACAAAAGATACACACACACAAACACAAATACAAGACTACTAAGCCAGCAACTGAAATAACTGATGCGCAATTTCGCGTGCATTCGGGACATTTCAAGAAGCGGCCGTGATCTGTATACAAAGGCGCCGTCCACCGAAGAAGTAGCAGTTGACTTTGAGATTTCATAGAGTGAACATCTGTGTGTACAAAAGAAGTGTTAAGTGTACAGTTGTATATAAGAGTGTTAAGTACCGAATAAATCTGTGTACTGATAAAATCATAATAGAGTGTGTATTTTAATTTTGCAATTTAATGAACCCTTCAAAATAACGTTTATTGTGGTAATAAACGTAACAATATGTTAATTCATTGATTTATATTAAATTCGATTATTCTTATTTAAGGTCTGGCAAGGGGTTTAGCATCTTAAGGTCTAATAACTGAAATACATAAACGTATAGATTAGCCGCCGGTATAAAGACCAAGATTAGCCGCCGGTATAAAGACCATTTACGGAAACCGAAATATGTAAGATTTTTAACCATTTTCTCTCAGTGTCTTAATGTTTTTCAGTTTCCCTTACTTATCCAAGCACAAATTTATATACTACGTAAACAAAGACGTAAGTGTTTTTTTTTTTAATTTGATTCAAAGTTGACATAATTAAAGCTACATATGTATTTAACTAATTAGTTATAGTTTGACTTTGTTAGATAAAACCTTTAGTCTATTAATGTCAGCTCTATCCTTCATTATCAACTGCAAATAGATATCTGGCTCACTTGAGATTCAAGAACTTTCGTAATCACTATTATTTGAACGATAAAATATTAATGAGTCATTAATTTAAGGCAAAGGCAAATTATTGCTTTTATTAGAAATTACTCATTAGAG
Source organism: Phania funesta (assembly GCA_963932375.1). NCBI lineage: Eukaryota > Metazoa > Arthropoda > Insecta > Diptera > Tachinidae > Phania > Phania funesta. The sequence goes on along the minus strand of OZ010652.1, from coordinate 92,709,743 downwards.
CATATTATTAAAATTTATTATGAAATATCTGTAAAGATACCATTTACTACAATGAAATTACAAAATTACAATTGAAATTACAAATCAAATCTTGTTTAGATGCAAAATATTTTTGCTACTCCAGTTAGCTAAAGTTAACAGCCTGTAACTTAACCTGCTTTCAAAAAGTTTAGCTAAAATAATAAATAACGGACTCAAGAGGTCCGCTTTATAATTTTAATATTAATTTTTTTTCAAATAATCCGATAATTGGAGACACACGCTTTACAAGCTGGAAATATTGAGAACTAAATTGAGTAAATTAACAGTTGTTAAAATTTTTCAAAAAGTCCCACAATTATTCTCATCACTTACGAGTGGCCAGCGTTGCCAGAATTATAATTTTATTATAATTTCGGTCTGGGTTTTTTATTATCAATTTACGGTTGGATGAATCTTATCTTAAAATATTTTTATCCCACTTAAAGCTTGTTTGGATAAAATACTTTCCCTTGCTACTTTTTGACATTTTCTAAGTTCAACTATTCTCGTATAAAAATGTAAAGTGTTCTTCAGTAAGTGCGGGTCGATATTGATATGGATTGAGTAATAACGTAATCCCTTTAATTCCCTACATGCTATTATGGATCTGAGATGTCCAATTTTCTATGACTCCATGATCTACATCTACGATCGATGGGTTATGTTGACTTTGGAGGCAACGGGCGATTTATGTTTATTGACATCGGCTTGCGGTTTGAGAAATTTGGTCTTGTCTCATATATGTATGTCGCTTCTTATTATAAAACGACTTTTCGACCAAACATGGACAGACAGGCAAAGGCAGGATTTACACCGTCATAATGACGTTCAAAATTTACACTTGTGAGTGTTAAAAAAATCATTGGATACAACAAGACCGAAATAAAGTGCTCTGGAAATTTTCCACTGCTGTCATGAAATTAATAATTATTGGTTAATTAATATTGGTCATCTTATAACAAAATTTGCCAGTATTAGTGTAGAATACGTGTTACTGCTTCAGAAGCTTTAAGAGGAGTTGTGGAGCTTCTAATGGGGATCAAAATTAAGTTTGACAAAATCCCCTGTGGAATGAAGAATTTTTTATTAAATATAAATACTCATTGGTCAAATGTCTTGCAGTCATCTAACACACAAAGTACTAGTTCATTAATTTTTGTTACTGAAGATAATGCATATTCTTTCAAATAGTACAAGATCGGTCATTTTTACACCCGGTAAACTTTAAGTACTAACTGGTTTTACTCAGTAAGCGGTGCAAGAATCCACAAAACGGATTCGTAACAATTTCAAACATCACTTATCGTATGTTCACAAGCTCACTTTAATTGCGCAATTGGAAGATTTACGCAATTAAGGTTAATTTACCATACAAAAACTTAATGAATAAGTTGGGCAATTACACCATAAATTCAATCAAATTCTCAATGCTGCTCTGCTGAAGTATGTTTAGTGAGCAGATAGTTCTGTAAAATGAAAACATTAAATGTAACAGAGGTCTAACTAAACCATGATTATATAAAAGGGGCAACATATCTTATTGTTACCAATTTAGCTATCTCTTTTATATTACGGTGGTAACTAGAAATTTTGTACGTAAAAACGCATAACACATTATAACACGCTTTTTCAAACATTCTTGTCGAGTCATGAAAACATTTTCAGCTATCAAAGGCTAATTGAGTAAGCTAAATTGGATAAGGCTTAACACAATTTTTTTTAACTCAATTTAAAATTTAATTGACTCAGTTCATGCGCATGTGTGAACGTACTTACTAATATACTTTTACAAGTTCTTTAGAACAGAACTCTCAAATATTTATAATCAATTTACCAAGAAAAACGTTACTTCGGGTTACTGCAATTTCTTCGAGTGTATGCACTTACTTTAGTTTTATTTGTTAACAAAAAGGAAAGGAATATATAAAAAAAGCAACAGATGATAATGGAAAACTACGGTTAAAAAAATGATTTAATTGTATTAAAAATATAAATGAAGGAAACAAAAGAATATAAAAATACATCTGCGCACGTGATAAGAAACATGCTCAAACGCAAGGCTGTGTGTGGGTTTCGCATAGAATGCGACCAACAGTCCTATCATTTCATTTAAGCGTATCACTGAAAATGTTCTTTCTTGAAACAATGTAATAAGTGACGATTTTCTATAGAAGATTATAATGTTTTAATAATTTACTAGTGAATGAAGGCGAGATAGACAGTGAGAAAGAGTGAGAGAGAGACAGAGGCAAGCAAAGCCAGAGAACAAAGTTTGTACTAATTACCGCAGCGGCGGATAGTCAAGAAATTATCGGCGCGGTTAAATAATAGACAATTGTTGATCGTATTTCTTAACTAAACGATATCTCCGTTAATATTATTACACAAACTAACAAAAAAGAAAGCAAAGCAATCGGCTAAGAAATTAAGCTGCACAAGCCGGTATTCCGGCTTTGCGTTCTGATTTGAGCATGACCATTATTCGTTGATTGAATGCTGTTTTTAGTTTTAGATCTATTTTCTGTTGCGAACAACTGACTGATCGTCCGTCAGCCATTTGAAGTAAAATCATGAATTTTCATTATGATGAAAAGCTGCAGTTGCTAATGCATTTCTGAACGATCGATTATTTGGTCGGTGGTGGGTTTCAGGTTATAAGTCTCGTTAAGATTGGTTACAGTTTCTAAAAGTAGACTCTGTCGTTGCACATAATAAAAAGCTTTGTGCCGCATTTCAATGGTCAGTAGTTGTTTTAAATTTATATGTTTTTTGCTTGTAATTTAAAAATAACAATTGATAAAGGTTGTATTGCTGTTGTTTTGTTTTTCGTACGTTTTGAAAATTTTCCATTAAAGAAAAGTTCCGCATGCATGAAACAGCTGCAACGTTAATGTTGTTTTTTTTTACTTGCTTTCGAACAGCCTTTGCAACTGATATCAGATGCGGTAATAATGAATTATTTAGCGGCAAATTGCGATCCTATTTTTAAACGTTTATAGAAAAGAAATTGTTGCTGATAATGGAAAAAGCATTAAGCCAGGAAGTATTAATTTCAAATGGACTTAAAGATGTCAAATTTAATTAAAAATAATATTTGTAAAGAAAAAACACTTCCGAAAAGACATTTTTAGATTTTAATTGCACTAGCAATACTAGTTTCAAAAACTTTAAGTTTCTATTAACTATAACATTAGTTTATTTTTTCTTTCAGTGTAGTGCGGTTGCCAGATTTTCTCAAGCAGTATAAGCGTAATTGCAAAAAATAAACAATAACGTTTTTATTACTTCTTTCAGTTCGCAAGGCTGGAATGAATGTCTCGCCGTTATAAACAACTAAAAGACTTAACCTCTGAAAGGAATAAACGCTTAAATTCATACAAAATTTCTTAAGTGCTTCCAAACCTGAAAAAGAACTGGCACAAGTTTATTATATTTCTTACTGAAGGGGTTTTTAAATTGAATAACGATTTTTCAATAATTGTTAAAGCTCTTGCTAAAAGTTGAAATCTTTTGTAACTGGGTAGCAAAAGTTTTAAACCAACTTCTATAGACAGAAAACTAAAAATTATTACACCACAAAATGATTTATTTGCAAACCTGTTTACGAACACACAGAATAACAATTAAGCTGCCACCGCCGTTTCTATGCTTTTAGCCAAGGCGAAGTCATAGCGGGTGCCTTTAAGACCAAACATCATATAAAACAAACGAATTCACCTTGTGAAAGAAGGCGAGTTTGGCAGTTGAAAACTATTCACGTTATATGAATTCGCCTTGCCTTGACATCGGAATAGAAGAATTTTTCATTCCGTTTGTCACTTTGATACCATAAATTCTAATGTTGTTACTTAAACGCGGGGAGAAAATTAGGGATCCAAATACACGTAGTACCAACCAGCAATAATTAAAATCAAGGTCTGAATGATAAATGAAACAGGAGAAATCAAATCAAAAAATAAGAAGACCTTAAGGCAAATCAACCAACAAAATCGCAGAAAAAGTGCTGAAAATAGGAAAATGTTAAATGTAAAAAAACTTCTAAGATCTAAAAACATATTGCCACGTTTTACTAACACCGTCTTGGTTCAAAAGGCCTTCTTACACCGGCAGATAGGTTTGACATACATCCGTATCTGTGCAGGCCACTGACAGCTGTCATTTTCAGTTTCCAAAACTACTATTATAGATAACCGAATATATTTAGTGGCTGTGCAGTAAATAAAGAGTGGTATTTAAAACAAAAAATTAACATATTTTCAAAGAAAAATCTTAGTGTAGACCAGTTGTAGCAGAGGGTTAGAGTTCGATTACGAGGGGCGTGTCTAATGTGTCTAATCTGCTACGTTTCCAACTCTTCATCTTTAGAAAAGAAGTATGACAAGTACAAGTGTTTATTGCACTTTCCATTTTTTATGTAGCTCGTTTACATTCATTTATAGCTGCCGGTTTGTCACCACTAAATTTTCGACAACTTTGCTGCAGCTATCGTTAGTTGACGTACCTAATACCAGTTTCCATGCCAGTGTCGTGGTCATCTGACAGCCCAACTGAGGTTTGCTAGCTATTTATGGTAGACCCATCAAAATTTTGTGATTTTGATAATTTTTCTATACTTTGAAATACGAGTACAACTAAAATGTGCTGAAGGGTGCAAAAGATTCGAAACATACAAAAATACTATCTTATATTTTTTGTGACTACAAAAACCTCGAATGAGACAAACACAGTGTTTTCGTTTATACAACAAAATTGAATATTGTTTCCTGCAAAATATTTCACAATAATGCGGTTTTAAAAATAAATGCAAAAAATTACACCAGATGAACTTTTTGTTTCATACTATGGACCGAATAGACAGGAAAAAACACTCAGCTAAATAAAAATACGACTCAAATATAAGGCAACTAACATGACTAACACACCGACAGAAACATAGAATAACATAATCTGACTTGTAGCACACTGACATTTATTAATGGTGCAATGACTCAAATTTGTGACATGAGTAAAAAGAATCCAAATAACCAAAACATAAATATAAATTATGAAACAAACTAAATAAAAAAATTAAAAGCAAACAAGAAAATTGATATTTTCAGCCGTTTTGAATCTTAGACTCACACCCTTCACCTGAGTATAAAAAATACACTCTTCAGGTTAAAAATAGATTTTCGATAAGGGCGGTTGGATGTTTAAATGGAATCTCCACGGTGCAACGGATCTGTGAGGTCCGATTCTCTCTCAATGGCTCTGCCGCATAAATCTGGTTGGAATTATGCTGTTGTTGGGGGCATTAGTCAACTGGGGGATAATTGACATACATAGAACCGTGACATCAGAAAACGCTACAAAAAAAACTCTAGCGGGGTCAACTCGAACGATTTCGGCGAGCAATAAAATTCAACCCCTCAAGAGATAATCATACCTTCCATTCGTTCACACAGAATGTTAACTGCTATGTTCGTTTTGTGGCACGTATCTTGATAGAACCACACATCCATATAAAATGTTTAAAGTAAGATCAAAGGATCCATTTCCGGAAAATGGGAAAATCTCTACAGAAGTAACTCAATCAAGATGCCTCTTAACGACTTCACTTTCACATTCACGATCTAGAGGAATAATGCGAAAAGTGGAAAATAAAGGGAAAACAATAGAAAGTTGTCCACATAACGTTTTACCTTAGAAGGCAAAATAGTCCACCCAGAAATATTTGGGAAACCCACCTAGAACGAGGTCTAACTCAGCGTCGCCATATTGAAGCAAGAAACATAAAAGTAAGAATAATTCAACTACACAGTCTTTAATAGGTTCTAAGATCCCTGATTTTGAAATAAAAAGTTCTTTTATAAAAATCCATTGTAAAACCAATAAGAACAAATACGATTGCCCAGCAAACATCCAGAAGTTACAGAGAAGACAGTCTACGGTCTTACGACCCTTGTCAAATAGGAAATTTAAATATCTGTAGAGGTCTAAAGGTTCCAAATATACAGGAATATATAATAAATACTCGTGCAAAAATGTAAGAAACATGGTGGTACCTGCCAACTCGTTCGTATGGGATTTATTGCACTTTGATGAACACCAGAGAAAAAGATGAACGAAAACATAAATTAATTTTAACCGAAATTATATAAAACGAAACAATGTAGCGCCATCCTACTGGAACCACATATCGTACTGTTCGAACCAAAATAATTCGGTTATCAATGATTTGTAGGGCTCCCCGTTAATAATGATGCCATCAACAACGTTGTTGTCGAGCAAAAACGAACAAATGATGTCGCCGACCAAAATTCCGCATCAATTGTTGTGGATGCACTCCCACCTAATGAACCTCGTGGGGATTGGCGTCATGTGATATGTGATTACGATTTGTCATCCAAATTGGAGTCCTCTTCAATCAATAACAGATTTGACAGATACCGCCAAAACAACATCAGAATTAGAATTAAGAGGATAAACAGGGCACTGTGCACTGTGACCAAAAAGATCTGTTCTAACCCCTGCCAGGTGTTAAAGCACTTCATCTGAGGAATCTCAGGATTGCAATTGGTTCTAGTGTTGGCAGATACGCATCTTCTCAATGCTGAGGTGTTTCTTCAATCTGCAGTGGCTGTGAGTAAGTCAGTTAGCAACCTTAAAGTATCTAATAAGACAGTAACTTAAAATTGGAAGTTTAACCCAGTCGCACTTCCTGGTGTTCGCAAAAAGTTTGCGACCCAACTATAAGTATGCTGCTTGCCTTACGGCCAACCTATTTGCGTTTGCATTGTCATCCACTCAATCGAGCCCAGGAACCCGTTGGTGTTGCCTGACTTAGTCTAATGTTGCCTTCCCACGCCAGCTTGGACGTAAACTCACATGAGATAAGTGCCTTGATAACAGCTTGACTATCAGAGAGGATAGCTATCTCCTTTCTGTTGTAGCCCCTGTTAATGTCCAATTGAGCACACCTTTCAATGGCATGAATTTACGCTTGAAAGATGGTAGGGGTTTCCCCACAGTTGTTCATTCTCGCTCCTACTACTCCCACGCCGGATCCTTAATGCATCCAAAACAACATCAATACGTCCTTATCGGAAAACCGTTTACAAACAAACTTCCTGTCATATACGTGTACAACCTGACATCAGTAAATGTGCTCCAAATTATATGTATGTCCATATGTTTGCTTTATCAACACTCAAATAATTATTATAAAAATTATAAACGGAATGACAAACGCCAGATCGTTTCAGTTCAGATTTTGTCTTGTTGATTTGTTTTATTTATTTATTTATTTATTTTGTCAATTCTTTTGAATTATTTTTAAAATACCTTTTAGCGACATTTAAGACTTCAGCTCAAATAGCATTCATTTGAAAGATTTGAGCAAGTATCAGTTTGCACGATTTATCGTCGATGTTATAAAATTTCGAAATTTTAATTCACCGTAACAACTATTACTGTTTCCATAACAATAATATTTATTAAGACTTGAAAATGAATAAATCAAATGATTTTTGAAGACGGTTTGTTTAACGACGTAAATATTTGTTGCTACACTATGCGTTCTCCGCAACACAATTCCAGCACTATGGCATTTTACGGTAACTATTGTAAATTGATTAGTCTTGCTAATTTCTCGCAGTGTAAAAGATCTAAAGTACAGTTGTAGTAAACTGCATGTGAATGGTGTTTTTTATTATTTATTTGGCAACCTGCCTGCCCACATGTTGCTTCTTCTTGCTTTAGTACATGTTTTCTGTTCAATTCTCTTTTAATTTTATTATTAAAATGCATATTTTATTCATTGTCTTCTTTTATTGTTTAAGAAAAGATATATTTTTGTCAAGAAGACGTTTTAGCAATTACTTAGCAGATGCCTCATGTAAAATTGTATTGTTGTTGTGTCTTTTTATTGTTGTTGTTTCTTGTATTAAAATCGAAAGCGCAGACATGTCTGTGCTGAGACATGCAATTGCACAAAGACAACAATTGAATATCGCCAAAATCGATTTTGTTTCAATTACATAAGTATAAGTGTCTTTTTATGTTTAACTGAATTGTACAAAAGTTGTTTTAATTTTTTATCAGTTATTGTTCTATTCTGCAGTCGTTTGAAGAGATGAAAGGGCTTAAGAAGGAATTGTGTAAAATATGAAAAGCAGAAGTAACTACAACAGAGTGTAGAGGTTGCCATACTGTTCTCATAAAAATGGACACTAAAATGAAGATTTCCGAAAATTTGCTTTTGAAATTTGTGGCTGTCAAAAATTTCTGTAGATTAGTTTAGGTTGAGAAGAGCTGCCAATTATTAGCTTCATGCCCGAAGACATTATTATTATCAGTTATAGGTTATGATAGGCCCGCGACATGAAATTCTAGAACAATTCTAGAATTTTTATAAAACTCGTTATCATAGTGAGCTTTATTTTAAATAGGTTGCCGGGAACTGGAATATTACTGCCTAGGTAGCTAAGTCTGCGTTTTGCAACCGCAGGGTAATCGCATAAAAGATCATTTGATGTTGCCTGTTCCTCTGAACAGATCACATTTTACCACGCCTATTTTATTCATATTATAGTTAAGTCTACAGTGTCCTGTTCATAGTTCAATGTATAGTTTAATATTATCCCTAGTAAATGAGTTTTTTCGATTGCCGCATATCTAGTTGCACGCTCCAGTAATTGAGTAGACTTAATTTTTCCCTTGTGCGTATTAGGTTATTTATGAAGCCATTGTTTACCCCACAGAAAAGTTCTGGACCTACGAAAGAAATGTCTGTGCTCTTTTTGGCCATAAAGTCTGTAAATTCATGCCTCGGTAGACGTACACTTAATCCAGTCGGTCGGATTGTTGTGCACTCTCTTTTATGCACCAAGGAACAAACATTCTCAGAATTCCCCAGTCAATGCGTCTTATATGAGTTACATCTAGAAGAGTGTCAACTGCAGCATAGAAAATATTCCATCGTTTTGGTGTCTTAATTACATGACTTACATACAGTTTTGTCTGCTCTTTCTATTCGAAGTGCTCTGTTAGACTTCTTGTAATCTGACTAATTTCAGCCTTGTTTAGTTTAGGCAGGCTTATCGTTTTATTTCCAATTAAGTGACCCCATTAAATTCGAATAGCTTTTATCATCGACACACTGTTTCACAGTCATTTTTGCACAATATATGAACTCAGTCCAAGAAGCCTCAAAAGACTTCACATTATCTTCATTTATTTCCTGTATTCCTCTGGTATTTATTGCTAGAGTATTTGCTCACTGATTACCAAAGACTCGCTGCCACTCAGATGATATACAGTTTTCATTAATGAGTAGGTGTTCGTAGCCCTTTTGAAGTCCTATAAAGTCTTTGTGCTGACTTTCTCGGACCCAATCGCCTTAATGATCATTTAGCTATCTGTTCTTCCGTTTTGGTCTTATGCAGCCAATCTTATACAACACGTGATTAACGAAGTACTTTTCGGTCTCGGGGTCCTCTATGCAGTTTCACAGCTCTATTTTCACCCTAATCTTTGAGCCAAGTAGCAACTGGTCGCTACGGTTATTCCGTTCGCCCATGAGTGTCGGCCTGGCATCATTTTTTTGCAATTTGGTGGTATAGTTACTTCCGCACCCAGTCGGACGTTTCTGCTGTTTTTGTATAGCTGTCCTTTGCTTCCATTATGATCTGGTTTGTATTACATGTTTATAACTTTCACTATATATATAATGGTCTAATCACGAGCTTTTTATTATGTGTGGTTACTTCAAATTACTTCTGGGTGTCTTTATTTGACAGGAACATTAAAACAGAGTCTCTGGCGGGAATTCACCCCGCAACTCTCATTCAGGTAAACTAGTGTACAATCACCGTTTCATTTCAACGAAATCCAATATCATACTTTCCCTCACCTGGATTCGCGCTTGAAATCGTAAACGACCTAGGCTGATAATTACAGATGATTAATTAGTGTGGAATTACTTGCTAGTCCTGAACATGAAATATATTTCATACCTACTTAATTTCGATGGTTCGGAGAGGCTAAGGAAAAATCATTATCCCAGATGTTGTCTCGTTGTCCTACTCAGTATAGCAGCATCTACATTAGCCATTTATCGGCAAGCCCATTTTCCCAGCTGCCACGATGTTCCTTAAGCTTTTTAGAATCGTTGACATTCTTATTGCATACTTTTTTCTAATCTAGGTCAGATCTTCCTTAAGGCAGAGTCACATAGAATCCGTCGTACGTTATACGTTGCCGTCTTCAACTAACATTTACGTAGCGATGGAAGAAGTTAACACAATAAGTACTTTGTTGACGGATATTAAATCCGCTGTTTTTTTTTTATCGCATGTTTTTGCAACAAAATTTTATTTATTTAATTTAATTTGTTGCATTTATCATACTTTTGGTGCCACACAACACAAAACGCTAAATAAAAACAAAGAAAAAAATCAAGCGATAGCTGTCAAACTGCTGAACGTACGTTAAAAGTTGCCCAACTTTAGTACTTGCCGTTGACGCAGACGTATCGATTTGGAATACAGCTCATAAGAAAACTTATGTTTCAAATTGATTGTCAGTTGAAAAAGCCGACGTATAACGGAAGACGGATTTTATGTTCGTTTCTCTCACTTGTAGCTTATGGCTAGTTGCCTACACTTAGGGACTTAAGTCTTCATACATACCTAAAATTTCATATTTTCATCAATTAAAGAGTTCCAGGAAAAAAAATTTTAAATCAACAAATTCAATTCTATTTTAATTAATATACGAAAACAAAATTTTTCATTCTACTTTTAAAACAAAGAAAAAAACAAAAGAAAACAAATAAGAAGAGTGGACAAAAGTGTTCATACATAGCAAAATACATCTTATAATAATAAAAAAATTAATTTTTAAGTTAATTTTTTTTTAATTAATATTTTGTTGGTCCACCTTTAGCGTCAATTACTGCCTGCAGACGTCTTGGCATTGATGCAACAAGATTTTCGATCACATCAGGGGTAATCTCGGACTAGCACTTTTGTAAAGCGTCTTTTAGCTTTTGTTTGTTGGGAACATCAACATGAGCAATTTTTCGTTTTAAAACATCCCAAACGTGCTCAATAGGATTCAGGTCCGGCGATTGAGGTGGGGATTTTAATTGCCTTGGTGCATGATATAGCAGCCAATCTCTTACAATGATCGCGGTATGTTTGGGATCGTTGTCCTGTTGGAATATCCAACTCTGGCCAAGACCCAACATATCCACCGATGGCTGCAAATTATGCTATAAAAGTTGTTTATAGTAGTATCGATCGATAATACCGTCTATAAACACTAGCCGCCCAACTCCAGATGCTGCCATTGCGCCCCAAGCCATTACGTTGCTCCGCCATGTTTCACTGTTGGCACAACATTCTTTGGTTCTAGTGCTGCGTTCTTTTTACGCCAAACCTTTCCTCGTCCATCATTTCCAAACAAGTTAAACTTGCTTTCATCAGTAAATAAAACTCGTTTCCAAAAATTGATGTCTTCATTTAAATATGTTTTTGCAAATTCGAGCCGAAGTCTTCGATTCTTTTCCGATATCAACGGTTTTCTGCGGGGAACTCGGCTTGCATATCCTTGACCACGTAATGCCCTTTGAATAGTCTTTGGATGAACTGTTTTATCCGTAGAATTTGCGATGCTTTCCGCCAATTTGGGCGCTGAAATTCTAGGATTTTTGTCCACTTCCCTTAAAATAAGGCTGACATCTCGCCTGGAGAGTTTCTTTGGGCGCCCTGATCTTGGCTTGTTTTCTACAGAGCCAGTAGTTTTGAACTTTTTTATAATATATTGAACCGTTGCAAAAGGTTTGTTAAAAAATTTACTGATAGCTCGGTAAGATTTTCCTTTTTTGTGTTCTTGAATAATAAGATTTTTTTCATCGATACTAACTTCTTTACGCGGGCCCATCTTGTTAATTTGTAAAATTTATTTTACTAATAAACTGCTAAAACGTAATTCAGCAGTCACGTAAACTACATGAATTACAAAAAATTAACGGTATTTGATCTACAACTCTTTTTAAATTATAAATAAAGCAGAAGAGAATGTAGTGTATGAACACTTTTGTCTCTCTTTATTTTAGATTTTTTTTTCATATTTACCGTTATTTTTAAAGAAAATAAAATTTTTTGCTTTGTAAGAGTAATTAATATGGAAATGAATATTTTGGTTTAGAAATGTTTTTTCTGGTACTCTTTGATTAGCGAATATAAGAAGTTATGGGGATGTATGAAGACTTAAGTCCCTAAGTGTATATCAAACACAATAAGACAAGTCTATTCGGAAATGAATACCTTCTTTGCGTTGGGCCATCTCTTTGAACCCTAATGAAATAAATAGGTCATCCTCAAATCCTAAAAAAACCTCACGTGAATATACATTTAAAAGTTGGTTGCCCATTCGAAATTTACCGAATTGGTACCATATTTTGGGTTCATATCTTAAGTTCTTGACGTTTGCCATCCGGACCAAGACCGCCATGCAATATTAGGACAGACAAGATCATGATTCTATCGTTAAATCAAACAACAAATAATGAGATTGTTTAAATTTGCACAACTTCAGAACAACTAAACGCACCCTTCTCTTTAAGTTGTTCCCCCAAATACTGTTAGAATTACTTATGATGCAACTGATCTTGAATTAGTTACTGCAAAATTAGCGTCATCTTAAGGGTAAAATTCCATATAAAAGAGAAATCAAAATTAATAATATACCATCTCACATTTCTTGCCAACTTCTTTATTTGCTTAAAAAATATTTAAACTAAATATGATATTGCTTTGATAATTCTTAAACCAGTTTCTTTCACAACAGAGCACAGTATCAGCTTGGTTTAATCAATTACTAGAAAACTGGAATGCAATTAAATCAATCCATTGCAAAACATAAAACTTTTCCTTTCATGACTTTCTAATCGAAGCAGGTCGCACAAATTCAGTAACATTTTTTTTTCTGAAGGCATTAGAAAACATTAAATATAAATTACAGATATAAAAAACATTCACATTAATTTTTGGAAAGCAATAAATACTCGAAAATGCAATAAAACCATTAAAAAAAAAAATATTATCTACAAGTTGAAGTCAACAAGTATTTTGCCATGCAGCGTTTAAATGTTTTACAATCGATGCGAGAACTAATTAAAATTTATCGCTTGTATTTAAATCAGAGGCAAAGACCCACCCTACTGATAATTTTATATAAAAAGTAAAGTGAAATTAAATAATGAAATTGCTTAAGAAAAGTTTTGCACACTTAAGGCAGAAATCCATCTTGTAGTCAGTTGCACTGGTGTTATTTAAGCAAATTTTGTACGAGAGTGGCATCCAAAGTTTGAACATAAATGGCAGTAAAAACTTTTTTCACATAGTTTCTATCTTGCGGTAAAGCCTTGCGGGGAGGGGAAAATTCAATCCTTGCCTGTAGGCATACACCTAGGCCAATGCTTCGGCCAGTCGTCAAACAAGACGTCCGATAGTATCGGCCGGGAAATATTCCATTAGCTGCGCGAGCGCCGTTCACTGACGGGAAGTGTGCCATGCTCTCGGCCTCCTGCATGCGTGCCCTGCACTTATCAATATCCGCACACCCTATACACTCAGCATCTTACTAATTTCAGATTTCCTTACTCTCAGCAACCTCCTTGTTTTAATCGTCTTTGTTATTTGCCCTACCGTGGCTGTATGTAAAAATGTTAGGCCCCACAGGTCCGTCAATACCACTGAGATCTTGATCGCCCGAACTTCCGCTTGGAAGGCCGTGTTATGATCAGGCAGTTGGAAGTATATTTCGGTCCCTTGTTGCTCAATAAAGATCCCCAAAACCGCTCTAACCGCTATCTTGGAGCTGTCTGTGAAACAAACAGCTGATTCGCTCGAGCATCTGTGCTAGGGTTTCGTGTGACCAGGAGTGTTTGTCGTCCGGAATGCATGCCGTTCAACTGAGCCGATTTGGATTCTCTTAGCATATTCCTGTAGCGATACCCGCTCACAGTCACTGCCATATTGATCTTTTCGATGCATAGCAGAATTATTTACTATCGATAGACGACTCAGTTTCTTTAAATTTGTGACCCATTAGTTGCCGAAAATTCCCCGTATTTTGCGCGGTCCCAGTGTAATGAAGCTTTTTACATTCCTCTTTTGTGTAGGTAACAGCTGTTGATACTTGTAGGAAAAAACCACAAATTTTAAGTAGTGCATTGTTATTGAGGCTCTATGTAGATATATTTCTCCCTCTGAGCTGATGAACAAAAGTAATTTACTGGACAGTATTATATCTCCCAGGCAGAGCTCGAAGCCAGTTGGCTAAAAGTAGACTAATAACTAACGCCGCCAGTCGCCCAGGCATATTGAGACTACCTTACTGCCGCCGATGTTAAAAATATGGCAACGTTCACGCAGCCATCTTTTAAAGTTTTTTGCCATAGTCAAATGTAAGCCGCCAGTTTTAGTACAGCCAACGCCATTTAATACTCAAATTTAGTCGCCACCGTCTCAATTATTATCAACTTCGTACTCTGGCCCCAAAACAAATATTAAACGATTTAATATTTGTAGACCTTTCCGTAACTGCTTACGCCTTTTTACTGACCAAAAGAACTACAAATGTCATGTTACGTTTACAAATAACGAATTTTTACTCTTCAGCTAAAGCATTACAAAAATCTTTTGATAAATCTCCTCTATGGTTTACTCTTCAATTTTACACAAGGGATACTTTAGGCGTGGGTCCACCTCCCAACTATTAGAAATTAAAAAAGAAGAACGTAAGTAGTGCCTCCAAAGTTCAAGTTAGATCTGTGCCTGGGCTATATTAAAGTTAAGCCAAAACCATTCCATGAACGATGAGTTGTTCAATCTTTGACTTTTTGTTTCAAGCGCGTGGAAAAATTTAACAATAAATAAAGACTCGCAAAGGTCTTTAACCAATTTGTTGTCGTAGGTGTAAACTCTTGATTGTATTTACAACAATTAAACATTTCCTTTTTCTTTTTATTTATCTTTACAATTATTTGCATTTGATTAAGGGTTTATTAAGTGAATAAAATTATTAAAAGCGTTGAACAGAAAAATGTTGTTGCTTTATTTATAGTTGAGGAAGTTTTACCACGTTTTATTGTTACTACTTTTAATCGCTATTAAATAAATACATTTATGACAATGCGAAAATAAAATACTATTTTATGGATTTTTATTTAATATTTACTCGTTCCATCTTTAATTTCTTTCTCTGTTGTTTGTTAAAGAATTTCGATAAGGTTTTCGGAAAAATTCGGTTGAACAATTTAAAAAGGTAATAACAATGAAAAAACCGCACTGAATCTGCAGCACCACTTGATTGTTGATTGTTGTTTTTGTTTTTGTCTCGAGATTTAGCCAGATATGAAAAGTTTGTTTGGCAACACGTCTGCTTGCTCAACAACAATCAACACTGGGTCTCTTTACTTTATTTGTTTGTTAATATTTTTTATTTAACTGCAGTTAAAATTTATTTACTTAACATTATGATAATTTTAAATAAATATTTGCCAGTTTATATTCGTTTACCATTTATAGACAGTATTTTTACACGTCTACTTAAATTCCAAGTAGTAAAATGACACAAGGGATTGTACTTTCGGAAGTGCTACCGTAATCGCTATCTAATCGATATCGATAAAAATCGCTGGATTAATATGTTATTTTTTCTAAGGTGAAATATAAGGGAACAAGTGTTTCATAGATCCATATTTTCTTAAGGGAACAATTAGGGTCTTTACTGCTGGTTCCACGACGGTAGATAGGACTTTCGATATGTAAGGATTCCGCGCGAAGGTCCCTTTTAGGCTGCCGGACTGTAGCATAGTCCCATAGGCAAAAATATTTCATGACAGCAAAGTGAGCATTACGTCTTAAGATTGTGTCTTCTGTTCACACAAATGAGGCGTTTGTCTACATGAGCTAGGGTAGTATTGATATGCATCCTAGAGAACTTTAGTTGACGCATAACTGCATCCTAGATGGCATCGGTGGTAACAGGCCATAAAAGCACATTCGATGAGAATATGAAGTTAAAATAATACTGTATTAGTTATCAGTATGAGGATTAAATAGATGCTGTTTGATAAAATAGCAGGGAAGATGTTCTTTTTAACAAATGAAGCAGGATGGTATGAACCTGCTTATATACGACTGAAGTGACCGGCTCTTTTATAGATTCAATAAATTCATGGCCAATATGCTGCTCTGCGTGAGATACTGCCCAAGCTATACTTAAAGAAAATTAGGTTCGCGAGTTCTTAACATTTAAATAGTTTATAAAATATTTAATACTAAATAAAATTTTTAACTGAACTATAGGGTGCCTCAATAAGAATGCACAATCGAAATCGTTGTTGCAATAAAACGATTTTTTCATGCACGGTATGACAGGTGGCGCCTGCCAGCCAGTATAGGCCCAGGAATTCCGTTATCTTTTTCTATAACGAATGACTGCCCCGGTGAATCTTCGTAATCCCTGGTGTATTATTACCAGGGGGATGGGGTACCAGTTCTCGTGGCTGGTTGTGGTCTGAAACTGAAAGAAGGTATGACTTTCTAAGGCGGACCATGATGATTGATATTACGTGAGCCAGTAGTCCCTAGGACACAATTCTCAGACTGGTTGATTGGGAAGCTCCTTCAGGAGTGTACGATGTAGGTGACTGTGGTTTATACCCAAATCCCAGGCAGATTGGATCGATATAGCGTTGCTTTGCAATGCAGGCTGCCAGCAGAAGCTCCGAACCCCGCTGCAAGAGGTGAGTATTAGGCTCCAGGCAGCCATGGTAATTTAACTGCTACCTATTCAAGTGTGCAGAGCGTCGGTGGTCGCATAATAATACATCCGTTGTTAAGATCACTGTCGGATTGTGTCGTAATACTGTTGCCGACATAAGTCTTAGTATATCTGTAACGAATGCCATTCACAGTTACTGCCGCATTAATGTTGTCCGATTTCTGGCGACTGTCCTATACTGCAACAATGTTTTCAAGAGGCCAACTGGTACGTCGACGCAGTGGATACTTATTATCCATAAAAGCCTGTTGCTTAAAATATGTTGACCACTTTTCGAATTGTTGACACTTAGGTACACTTTTTCGACCAAAAAATCCGCGGGGTTTGCGAAAGGTTCCAGCGTAATTGGTTTTCACAATGAGAAAACATACTTCTTTTGTATAGCGTTTTATTTTTTGTCCACACAGTGGATGCGAAGCTATTTTAGACTCATCACTAACATGGTTGTTGCATTCTAATAACCCAAGAAATACAAGTGTGACGACTACTACCGTAATGGCCTCGAATATTGGCCACAACTATTTTAATTGCCTTTAGGCCATTTAAAGTTCTCCATCTTATGAGCAATTAAACATCTAGTAAAAAGCTGCTACGAGATTTTTGACTCAATTGTATTGACGATGTTAATCTATCGGGAAATTATATAGCAGAAAGTATCATAGATATTTCTAGACATTAAACAACTTTCCCACAAACTTCTTAACTATTTTATATTATGCTGAAGAGTGGGCAGAAAGTCTACACAAGGTCCTGCTTAATTAATTAACCACTCTCGCGGAACTTTTTCCGCACAATTGATGTACTTAAAGTCACAATTCCAAATATAATTTCCATGAAAATTGCAAATTCTTCAAATTCCGTCTGTCAATAATGAAAATGCGTTTTGATTTCTTGAGGCCCTCTCATTTTTACTCATCCCCAACTATCAGCTGGGAGGAGGCTGCCTTCTTTTTCGATGGCAACACTTTGTTGCGATAGCTGATGAACCGCCCTAATTTGAATTCTAAACACAAATAATTCAGACATAAAGACGTCGCTGATGCTTGCCAAATTCATTCAACAACTTCTTTTCATAATTTTTTTTATTTTCGTATATTTTGTGTTATTTTTTTTTGTTCCCTTTTTATTCAGTAACATCTCTAGATTTAATTTTAGTGAGTTGTTCTTACTTTTTTTTCATTAATTATTTTTTGATTATACTTGTAGTTTCAAAGCTGATACTCGACGAATTGTTTAATTTGTTGTTAGAAATTAAAAATAATTTTTTTATTTTTGCAAATTTCTATTTGAAAATTGATTATTCGTAAGTGGTTTTGTTGCGTTTGTATGAAAAAAAACATCTACTTGCGCGTTTAATTAACACATCATTATCAGAGAATTATAAATTAAAAAAAAATATATTTTTAAAATTTCCAGAGATACTAATGATTTTGAAATTGCTTCCTCCGGTACACTGTGGCGAATAAGGGGATGTTTCAAAGTATTTAATATTAATTGAATAACAAAATGTTTATAAAAGATGGTTTTTTATAAACAAAATTTCCGTTCTAATTCAACTTGTTTTCTATTTTTTAAAGTTGTGGAGAGTATTAGGTATCTTGAGTTAAACAGTTTGCTTAGTGCTAGAAAGTGAGGTTTCTCCCGGAGACCCACCAGCCTTCCTGTTGGAACGATGACCTCCATCGGTACACTATTTTGTCGAAAGTAAATTAGCGACTATAAATTACTACGACATTTATTCGATTACGGCACTCTCAAACATTTTGGCGTCTCCTCAGAGACCGGACTACAGTAGTTGTTATGGAAGGGTCCTCAGCATACGCGTTGGGTACCGCGAGGCCTTGTTATTTCTCTTGGCCTTTTTATTGTTTTTTCAATTCTTTTGCAAGTAACCGTTCAAATTATTCAATAATAGGAAAAGTCTGGCAAAATACTCAGGAATGGTATCGTGCGTGCAAGGCTTGTTGAATCCATTACTGTATCTTTCACACAAACGTCTGTCAGATGGAATCAGGGATTCGAGAGCTCGGAATGTTGTTACCAAATAAGTTCCATGCAATGCTCAACCAAGTCTCTGCAGAAGCATTCAAATGGCTCGATTGTTTGATACGAAATATCTATCCCACGATATGACCTTCTTGCTATAGGTCGGTGTTCCATAGCCTAGTTATGTAATCCGTAGAGTTGACGGGAGTTGTTAATTAGCGACAGGAGTCTAGTGACCCAATGAAACATCGACGAAATGAAGGGTATATTTTGTGCTTAATCCTTACTACAGGAAATGTGACGTAATGAAATTAGAGGGTACTGGTAATATCGCAAACACACACTACGGAAATGCGGCAATTAGTCTTGCCATTCTATGTGGATTAAACTACCCGCATAGGTCTTTCTTGATACCGATGGTAACAAATATGATAATAATAAAACGCAGGTGGGTTTATTACAGAGTTTAAATATGCAGCAGCTGCTACGTCGTTGTTATATACGACTATGCAATAAATATAAAATTTTCTTATTTTTCACCATAGTGCTATAAGAAAACTTGTGTTCTACATTTTCGTGTTAATACTAAAACTGCGCATAGTTCTGATTGGCTAACTTTTATTGTGCTCGCCTTGTATACATTACACACTTACCGACACAGAGAATACAAATTAGCAAATCGCAGCTGTCGAAGATTGATAAATATGCACATTTTACAGAAAATGTTGACTATCATGGTAGCAATTTTATACCCTAGTTTTAATACTAAAATTAGACTGTTCTTAATCGAAAAGTAGGTTTCTGTCACAGATGTCCATAACGCTGAAACCAGAACAATATTTGTTATTGAAAAAAAACTTTAGCCTCCATGATCTTGCAATTTGGCACTGCTGAATTATTTTCCGTGGATGTCTCTGGTCTAAGCCTATGACCCATAGACTAAAAACGATAAAATTCACTTCGTTTTTGGCGATATGCGGAACGAAATGCAGCAGAAACGTATAAGGACCATTTGTTTCTTCTTTACAAGTATTTTGCTAAGATATTTCACAGTGCTGCCAATTGCTTAAAGACAAGGCACAAGAGTGGGGCTAAAGAAAACATTCGTTAATTTTATTAAATTGTGTAAATTTTCCAAATGCGATAAAATTGGACATCTCCCAACATATCCCCATAAAAGCATTGGACGCTTTGCATCAAATATTAATCAACGAACTGAAATTTTGTAATTTGGCCAAGATTTAAAACTGACTGATAGCCCTAATATACTGCTGAAGTGATCAAAATGTCTACATTAGTTATTAAGAAAAACGATCAGTGAAAAGAAAGCTTCCAGAAAAGCGATTGAGACGATTTTTAAAGACGCAGCGTTTTGAGCATTATTCGATAAGAGCATGTGCAAAAATCAAATAGAATTGGAATTGGAAGCCTAAAATATATGAGAAAACTCAAGGGAATTTTTTGTCGTAGAGAACTATAAAAATTCGAGATTATTCCTGTTTTAAACATTATTTCTATTGGACTATCACCTCAGGAATGAAGTGCTGGGCCCATCTTAAGAACGATGCTGTTCCAGTTTAAGCTTCTAAGAGAGCAATTTTTAAATAAACAAAATTTTCTTCCAAACTTTCGTTTGCGAAAATTTTTATTTAAACTCATATGAATCGGTATAAAATACCTCTTAATTGCTTCGAAACATTTAGAAACATTCGAACATTTTAAAACTTTCAGGACGCTGTCCTGTATATTCGTTTCTGCAAACCCCAATGACTGTTAAATACATTTGCAAAGTTAATTATTTATTTATATTAACCAACTCACTGAAAAACAAGTTCGGTAATAATAGCCCGAGAGAAATATTTACTCATTTCCTTATCAAATCTACGTAGAGAAATACGTAATCAATGCAAGAAATTGCATCAGAAACTATAGAAAGTAATAAAAGCCATTAGCTGGATTCAGCTATAATGGGCAACATTTGCGGTGCAATTGAAGCATAAATTGTTTCGAAACAGAAAATCATTTAATACATCAGAATGTGTTAATCAAGAATTAATTTTACAAAGAAAAACTATGACAAAATCTTGTAATTAAATACAGAATAAAAGTAATGATTTTTACAATCAATGTTCATTCACACGCTTCAATAGCTTAAGCAACGTACTTATTTAACTCGTTTGTTGCAGCACTGAACACATGCCACGCCCCACTCTTAGTAAAGAGAACAAGAAAAGATTGACAGCACTGAAAAACAAAACAAATATGTTCGGTGGAATTTGTAGGTGTGAGTAACACAAGTTTTGTTTTTTTCTATAAAATTATCACAACTATTTAATTGTTATAAATTGTTGTTAAACAACTCTAAGTAACCGGTAATGACATTTAAGTCCAGTGGCATTATGGTCATGTCACATGTAGTGTGTTCAATGCGAAAATTTGTTAAAATATTGTTTTGTTGGAAAAGCGATAATTTATTTATTTATTAGTAATAAATCAAATGAATTTGTTTCGATAAGGAAGTGTTTAATAAATGCTGTTACGCTAGCTATTGTTAAAGAACATAAGTAAAACAAAATGATCTCTGGTTAGATAACGCATACATTTGTCCTTGGACTTAAGTATAAATTACCTAGTGATTTGTTTAAAATGGTTACTGACTGGAGAAAAATAATTTTGTTCACTATGGGGGTTGTATTTAATAGTTGTTATTGCGAGTGTTTTAACAATTTTTCATCAGCAACTGCCGATCGCAAATCAAGGTAGTGGCCAATAGCGCTGATATTTGCACGCCAGGACTGATTTAACAGAGGATGTTCCTGTTCTATTCAATGATCACTCTCCCTGCATGTCCACCAATGCCCTAAAGCACAGTGGTGGAATTGTTAGATTTGTATTTTTATATTTTAGAACTTTCCATTATCGTCAAAGTATGAGTGTTAGTTAGTTAAAACGTAGTATCACAAATTAGTTGACTTTTTGGTTTTAGAATGTACTAAACTTTGACGTGCGTTATGTAAAATACTCTTACTGTAGATGTTTACGTTACAAAAGATACGGTGCATATTAGCTAAAAAATAATTCGTTTTAATCAAGTGCCGGTTTTAATCAGCTGATCCGTAACAGCTTGATAGGGATCTACTAATTCAACTAATAACTTTCAGACGACCCTTGAAGAAAAGCGCCAGAGTGCGGCAGATAGACATAGATACCGACAGATAGTCTAAAAAGATGCGAGAAAGCAAGACATCAGATAGTTAGTCACCATACCGAAGGAAATTCAACAAGTTACTTCATGTACAGGGCTCTAGAGTGGTTTATTCGTACAACAATGCCAAGTTACCAAGATTGGACATGTAGTAAAGAGCACGTCTCAGCCATCGTACAGGGGGTAAAGATAACTGAACTCAATCCTGAAACATCGAATACACATCGATGACCAGCCTTCAGCATTCCACGCTACTGGGTAATGCAAATTTTCACATAGATTCTCATCACCTTAATGTCGAGAATAGTTGGCATCAGTAGAGTAACTTTGCCCATAAGAGCATTGGTCAGTTTAGATTAAATATCAGTTAAAGGGTCAAAATTTCGTCATTTGGGCGTGATCTTAATTCGATCGATTACCCTGATATACTTCTAAAGTGATCACAAGAAAGACGATTGGAAAGTGCAAAGAGCAGTTGCGATGAATTTAATAATTTTACCCAAAATTCTGCTAGAAATGCTTTTACGGTAAATGGAGCAAATATTATCTCTATATTCTGGAACGGAAATGTAGAGGGCGCATAATGGTATGCAGTAATAAAACAATAGATATTTTACATCATCCCAACTAATCGTGTGATAAAAGTAAAAAACGTTCAATAAACTCAGTCAAGGACTTAAGGCCATTTCATATTCATAAAGTACTAAATTTCGGGTATTTGTTATACGAGTTATAAAGATCAACCGTGATACCGGTCATGCCGATAGGTAAGATGAACGGCCATACTTTCGCAGTATTGATGACCCCTGTCTAAACTGTTAACAAAACTTCTATATGCTAAGTAAGTTGGAAAAATTAAAACATTCGGCGATAATGGGTTAATTATTAACTACTTAATACTCTACCTGACTTGTTGACACATGTATGTTAACTGATCAGTATTGATATAGAAACGGTATTACATGTCTTAATATCAAACTAACTAATATTGAATTAATTCAAAACAATGTTATACAGGCGTTTTCAAAAGGGCCGTTTAGATTTTGAAAGTTCAGGTCAAGTATGTATTTTTTCTATTTGTTAACTGTCCAGTTAGGTTGCCAAATTCGATTCGACAGGCTTAGAGAATAATCAACCAACACGCGTACGTCAACGAAACGGCACTAGCCGGCAGCAGAGCCACAAGTGACATTTATAACGTCATGTGTTTGCCGATCTGCTTCTATTGGAAACCTCTTTATGCGTGTGGTGCGACATTCAATCATTTAACAGCAAGTTTAATTACACAAACGTATGATAGACTAAGTGCGACAGTGGGATTGTAAAAGTATTTATTGCTCAGTTACCCAGTGGTATTTTATAATTATTAAAGAATATTATGGTAGCAAAGCAATTATTGATTGATATTTCAACGTACCACAGCGCGATCTTAATTTTAACAATCAATTAATTTTAAAATCTAGATAAAGAAGATTTATTTTAAAGTCGAAAAATTTACTAAATAACATAAATTTTTTTGCAGCTTAAATCGTGAATACGACGAATACCAGCCATTGCTGACTCAGATGAGATTCGTTTGTAAAAATATACTTAAATAATATTTAAATTATGACCAACAATGTCTCTTTAAAAAGCTACTTTGGATTTTTAATAGTAAATAATTTAAATGAAGGACGACTGTTCATTTAAAATTTGGGCGCACTGATGGCAGTGAAACAGTCGTCTACACATTTGCTGAAAATCTGTCATGCTTGTGTTCTAAGTTCAATACGAATGGCCAAAAGTGCAAAAAAAAAACAGAAAAACACATCTAATGTCCATGAAATGTGATGATTTTAAGATAATTTTTTGCCATGGATGTTTGAAATGCCGCACCTGGAAGACCAATTTTCATACACTCTTTGCAAAAATCGGAAATGCGTCTTCACATAATCCTGTAGCCAGACACTCATGCAGGGCTAGGGAAAACGATTAACAACTTACGTTTTCCCAAATAAGAACTTTTGTGTTTCCTTTACAATTTCCGCCAAAAAGTTTAAGCTGGATACGAGCCTGCTAAAGCGAAAAATAAAAAATGGCGCGCTAACATGTCCATTTAGTGAAATTAAACATCCCTCAAATGTTTCTTATCTAAATTAACTGTCTCTGTAACGTTTGGGTTCACATCATTTTTGAGAGCATATGGATCGATGCGCACCAAACAGTGACTATTGTTGGATGAAATAGTGTTAAACAATGGATTGTGGATTACCATCACTCTTCGAGTGCGCCAATTACGCAGTCATAGAAGACAGTGGTGCTAACTTAACGCTCTTCGCTTCAAAAATAAAAAAATAAATCAGCCGATATAACGAAAAGACTGGAGATCAAAAAATAAGCAGCCACAGACTTGAATTAAACCAGGGAAAGGCTACAAAAAAATTTAGATTTTTGGAACGAATTTCCGTTATTCCTTGGAAGTTTGGTTTGGCGACAATCCGGTTTCGGCTATGAACCATCTTCAGTGTCTTTTTACGTTCGGAGAAGTTTGTATCAATTCGTTGAAGTTTTATTGTTTGTCAAGTATCGATTTGTCTATGAGCCGGTAGCAGATAAACTTCCTTTATCAAGTAGCTATTTGTCAAGTGTGAACAGCAAGTGGGTAAAGTAGACGTTAGTAAGGAACTATTTTATTTGTGAAGAATCAATAGAAATTAAAGTAGTGTTTTAAAAACGAATGCTTCCATTTATTGGATGTAACCCGTCATTAGCAAAGTGTTGGCCTGAACTGGTCAATAAAATTAGACATTTTTTAATTTAATTTTTACCTCTCAATTTCAAATTTTAATTCCGTCATTCAAAAGTTATGTGTAATTTAAGTGCCACCCAATTTTAGCTGAACAGTTTTTTATTTGATACTGCGTTTTCTGGACTTTCTGATCTACTGATTATAGTAATTTTATTTTTTTAGATTGTTGTAACCCTCCTATCATTAAATATTCCGATTACGTCATTCGATTTTTGTATCCTTTTAATTTCAACACAATTTTTTACACTTTAGTTATTTATTTATTTTTTTTTTTTTTTGTAGAAAGATTATTAATTTAAAATTATATAAAAAAAAAAAAAAATAAAAAGATGTGGTAGAATTTTATGTGAGAGGATTTATTTAAAAGCGGAGATAGAATATTGACTTACAAAACATTAAGAAATAAGAGGGAGGCCTTGCGCATTAGGCAATTTGGTTGCACAAGTCTGTTTTTTACACTTGTCGAGTGCAATCACGCCTGTACGCAAATAAGAGCAATTTTCTTTCCCTTCAGCCGACCTCACACACACGAATTGGGCAACTAAACTGCTTAATATAAAATATCTCTAAGGATGATTTTTACTTGTTGGAATGCTAAAAAAACTATTTTTTAATAGAAAAGAATCCTAAACGTTAAATGTTTTATAGCCATGCTAATAAATTATTCAAAGTTTATACTCTTTTATCAATTTTTATTCCTAAGAACAATTTGCGTTTCAATTGTCTAATATTTTTTTCACTTTTTCCATTCAAATGAAATTGAAAATTGTAAATAAAGAGCTCAGATATCAAATGTGTATAGCTTCAAGCAAATTAATATGTTTAACACGTTACGTAATAAACATTTCAGCGGCTTTATTGTGTTTGTTTGGTGGTGAATACCAATTTTGTCACTTTAGAACATTTCAAAATGTTAACATGATGAGGAACTTGGTAGAGATTCAAGTTCTTTAAAAATAAAACAATTATAAAAGTTTGCAATAAAAAATTGGTTACAGAAATACAATAATAAAAACTTGCAATTAATTCGTAAATGAAGTTGATAAAAAGTGTATATAAAAATTTCAAGTTGTAAGGACTAAACCAGCTTGGTGACTTAACTCAATTGTAGCAAAACCATGTGTAAAATAAAGCCCAAAATTAACTATCGCATTCAGCATTTATGATTTCACAAACCACTTATTACATATTTTTATTGCACTGGCTTTAAAGCACAAAAAACAATCATATTTTTTATGTTTACTTCACTGTAGTTTATTATGTTGATGACCTTAAGCAACCTAAATCGATAAATTGTTTCGTACACAAACTTAATAAAAGAAGAAAAAAATAAGTTCAATTGAGCTGGCTGCAAGAAAACATAGCACATGTGAGCAAATATACATACATATATGTACATATGTAAGTAGTGAAATACTTCCCCAAAATGGTGAAGTTTTGTAGTGTTGCCAAGCATAACCGCTACACATGTGTACATACGTACATATGTGTGTATGTAGCTATACCAAAAATTACTTTTTCTTATTGTTGTAAGTTTTGTTTTGTTTTTTGAAATTGAGGTTGCCGCATTTGTCTTCATGTTACCACTAAATTTGGGGAAATTATAAAATTGAATATGTTAATAATAACCGTTGAACATTGTAAAGAAGAAGAAAAAGAGAAACAAACTTTAACGGAAATCATATACATATATGTACACACACACATACTTGCTCAATACATTCATCAACAACTTCGTGAGTATGCAGGTGAAAATGTGAATGTGTGCACATAATAATAGACTAAAAGCGTAACATGAAAAAGGCGGCAAAAACTTGAGTTAAATCAAACCAAAGTAACAAACGCAAACAGAGTATCTGATATCTGGCAACACTGAAAACATTTAACAACAAATAATGAGCAACCAGCACGAAAAGGGAAAGTGAAAATGTATGTGTTAATACCTTAAGCAGTGTTATGTTCGATGTGTGTTTGCTTTGGTAAGTTGTTAAACAACTAAAAGCCAATGCAAGCAGCGTTACCATTGTAAAATTTCAAAACGTGTTAAAAAAGGGGGATTTTGTTTTATTAAAGTGCCACCAACCACCTAATTTTTGGAAAATATATCCAACGGTTTTAAAGACAACAACGGATAAAATAGATGTTAGGCATTTTTAAAAATTAAAATTTTGTACATATTTCATTTTATTAGACTCTCCTTAATTTTTTATTAAAATTTTTGCATTAAAATAGTAACAGTACTTTACTTTAAAATTGTGGTATCTATACTTCAGGCTGGACCTGCACGAGGAGTCCAGTATTACTTATTGACGAGAGCTGGAAGTATGTCTGCTGGGCTTGCTACCGTTGGACTTATTCATACGGTGCCCGCAATGTCAGCTTTGCGTATGGAAAGCAATGCGAATTAGGCAACGTTGATGTGGGTTAAAGAACACATAGGCACAGCTAGGAATGAAGCAGCAGACAAACTAGCATAAAAAAAGGATATGATTTGTTCCTGTTGACCAGAACCCAGATTTGCACTACGGAATGGCCTATTGCGAACGGAGTTCCTACAATGGGTAGACTCATTAAACTTGAGAAGATGGAGGTTACCATATGCAGAGTGGCTCGAACCCCTTAACAGGAAGGCCACTTATGCTTATACGTAATAGGGGTACCTTAAGCTGGATTGCTGCGTTAGTGACAGGCCATGAAAACTTCATTTATCATCTGGCCAATATAAAAATGTAAGATTAAGATGATACTTGCGGACTGTGCACGTAGGAGTCTGAGATAGTAACGGACATTAAGTGTAAATATCTAACACTGGCTAGCATAAGGCTTGGGATCAGGGACAAATGCTAGCAACTACAAGAGACTCCGTCATAAGGAAGATGGCAGATTGTTGCCGTCGGCAGTCTGAAATCAATACAACCAAGAGGAAAGACACGAGTCTCAATGAAAGTAAGGTAGTCGTGCATTACAAATTAGTTACTGAAATCAATTTGAGGTCGAAAAGGGACCCATAGTTAGCGGTCTGCATCGATATGCCACCCCACATTAATATAATAGAAGCATTTATTTTCCTTAATTTTTTAGTGACTACATAAAACACTTTGCGTATTGGCAGAAATGCTGAAAAGAAGCAAAAACAGGCGCTATTGGTATAATAATGTAGAGCTAGAAAAAGTTTATAGTTGGACTATGAATTTGCTTCCTGGAATTAAATAGGAAGTGAAGACCTTTGACTTTTGATTAGTTTTACTGTACGCCCCTTTTGTCTGAATTAACCTTTGTGGATGGGAAATCAGATTAGTTTTTGTGTCGTGTATGCCTTGTGGAGGATGAAACTATGACACACATTGTTTAGAAATTTATTGTTTCATTTAATGATAGAAGACATGTTTTTAACTCGCAGCTCTTGTGTTTACATGGGGGTTTTCCGACTCCAGTAATGACCGTCGTTAGGAGCGTCATGCAGAGATAGGTTTAATAAATGATCTGAGGCACCAAAAATACATCAGGTACAACATTCGGTGGATTAGATGGAGCCGTCAATATTATTATGGATTTGCTTCAAGCCAGATGCGTAATAATCATGCAAGTTCTGCTCTTAAAATGTAGAACTGAAATAAAAGGTGCCATTTAAAAGGGGTAGAAAATTACAAACGGCAGGGAGGTCGAAATAGGGGCAATTTTAAACTAGATTTTCGAAGAACCGTTTTTTAAAATTAAGAAACATTCGGATATCAAACAATTCATATAATATAATGAATAATTTTTGTGTTTTACATAAACATAAATAAGGTAGCTTTTTACGAAACTGTACCACTTTTGGTTGCAATCAGTCATTGATTTTGCTACGGAATTATTGCTTTGTGATTATACGGAATCGATAAGAAGCCATGACTTAAAATTGCTACCTTTGTAACGAGTTCAAAAAATTTTATTACATTTTTAGCTATTTAGTTAACTTCGAGCAGTGGTTAAATGAAATATACCTCTTGATGATCCATGATCCATTTAATTTCTTGTTCATTTGTTTAAAATTTTGTATTTTTAAAAATAAAGGTAGCACTCTTACACAGAAAAGACCTTAAAAGAATTTCATAATAAATGTTATGAAACTTACGATTAATGTAGGAATTATAAAATTTTTGTTGTGAATTTGTGGTGCAGTAGCATTAGTGGTGAGAAATTCTAAGCAAGTATCAAAAAATAGTTGGGCACAATGAAGCAGCTATATAGCAGTTTGTTGGTGAGGACAATGTTTAAATAAATAAATATTTTTTTTTTCGAAACTATAAATAAAAATTGATCTTTTGAAAGCACAAAAACATATTTTGTTAAAAAAGTCTATTTGATTACTTCGATGGTCTTTGCCACAAAATGTTACTATTTTCCATACATTTTTAAAACTCATTAAGCCATTTGTTTAAGCCGTATGTTGCCATACTAATGACCCCATGATCCTTATAGGATATAAAAGAAATAATAATGTTGCCATACCAAAGTAATATGAAAGGGTTACTTTGTATGTGTAGGTAAAATAAAAAGTATAAACTACTTTGTTGAGAATATATAAAAACGAATAAAACTGGAGTTTTTAAGAAAAAATTACAGCTGTAAAACTAAGAACTGGTCCTTCAATTTGCCCAAAAAACGAAGTCGAATTTTTAATAAAAAAACCTTCCGATTTTTTTATTCGGTAAAACGTTAATTTTGTTTAACATCTTGAAGCCTATCTTCCGGCTTCTTAAATCCGTGCAAAGTATTTTCTCCAATTCTTTTTGGTAAATTGTCTATGGTTATTTAACGGGAAAGTATAATATTGAAACAAGTTGTTTGCCTCTTTGTTTTATTATGCGTTATGAAATCTTCTTTTGAGAAATCTTTTTAAATAAAGACTAACATTTCCATAATGCTTTTAGTATTTATCATGGATATTAAACATTGACATATTTTTAGATCTGGTGGTGTCAGTGTTAATGAATAAAGGAAATAAAAAGAAACTGCTCATGATTGCAATAAATTATAGACCAATTTCTTAAAGTGTAATAAACTGCATATAAACAAAAGTAAACCGCAACAACATAATCAGTGTTGCTAGGATTGTAGACAGTTAAAATAAATAAAATTCCCTGATTTAAGAATAAAAACCCTTTAACATCTGCATATTTCTTATAACAATCTTTAAAATCTTTGAAACATATTTATATTATTTTTTGTATATATGATACTGATTTGCAGTATTGTTTAAAGTTCATCGCCATCTATTTGTAGAAAATTGAATTAGAATTACATTTTTTCGAAACAATTCAGACCCAGTACCATGAAGTTGAAAATCAAAAAACCCAAACCATTATCAACCCGAAGCCATTAGAAGTAATCAAACATAAGTCGTGAAAAGAACGGACTTTGAAAAGTTCAACATATTTCGTGTATTTAATTTAATGCATAATTATTAGATGGTCTATCTAATGAGTTAAAAAAGAAGCAGATGCTAAGTATCAAAAATCTTTTGTGAAAACCCCTGTACGAAAGATTTATTTTTTATATATAATTGGAACGAATTTGCGTCATGAATTGTAATAGAGACTGAACATGGCACACAGCCACGACCGATTTGCCACTAAACCAAACTTAACAAGGGATGACGGAAATTTGTTGCAAATATCTACATATATCAAATCACCCTACCCTCTCGGAATATCAAATCAAGAATTTATTTTCTAAGCCATATCCAATTTTTTTTATCTAAGTTTACGTGATTAAATAATTTCCCATATTTGCTGATAAGTGTGATGAAATAAAAATATTTTCAACAAATTCTGTAAAACATGGAAATCATAATCAGAACAACAACAGGCACGTTTCAATTTAACTTTCCTCAAAAATTTATTCTAATTAAAAGTTTTTAAATCTCTAAACTCCGGGTCCAAATCTTGTGGTTCATCGCTTGCATAAAATTTTATTTTGCAAATCGAATATTTTTAAAACTTCCTCCAACAATTGAATATAAATAAAATTTAATACAATATGAATTTCTTTCGGCACCATAAATGGAAAAAAAAATATTATAACATTTTCCACGCAGGTTTAAAAGTTGCGGCTTTTTATGCGATTTTGATTGTAAAAGTAGCAAAAAACTAACACTAGAGATTCAAATAATAAAAAAATTAAAATTTTTAAAAATCGAAATTTTTCGGGCAAAAATGTTGCAAAATGCAAATAAATCTGAACTTCTGGCAACAGTGAACATAACGCAAAAAAAAACGAGAGTGCCAGTAGTAGTTGTTGCACTTTAGCTATGCTTTTTATGACTGTTGCATTTTTTGTTTGTTATTGTTGTTTTATTATGGCAGTATGCAATGTTATTTTTGGAACACACAACAGAACAATGTCAAAGCGGAATTCGCAAAACAATTGTAAGGTCAAATAAAAATGTTAGTCATTTCGTGACATTTATTTATTAATTTTTGGGTGGACATATTTCAGAAAATGGATTTTTAAAGTAATTTTTTCTATTGCCTGCAATTTTTTAAATTCAACTTATTAGTTCCTACGCAAAAAACACAACTTTTACCTTGCGAAAAAGAGTAAACAGAATTTTTTAACCCCCACCTTTTTTTGATAACTTTTTTAATTCTATTAATTATTTGTTTATATTCTTGTTAAGTTTAATGTTTATAAAATTTGTTATTGTATTAAGAACTATTAGTCACATTTCAAGAATTTAAAACTTAATTTTCTTGCTTTTTCGTTAAACTTTCGTTTTGCACTTTAAATTTGTTCACTTTATTAATATTTATGATTTAACTGACAGCTGACCGGTTGGGCATTTTTTATACGGCTTTTAATTAATTGTATTACGAGAAACAAATTCACTTTACTGAATGAAGTCACTGCTAAAGAATTTTTCTTCTTAATATTTAAACTGCATTTTGTTTTACTTGTGAGGCTTTTGTAGTGAAATTTATTTTAAGACAAAAATGGCCTAAATTGTAAGCGATTTTTTACAACAAGTTTACATTAAGTAAATTAAAAACAGAATGCTGGAATATAGCTTTTATTAACGTATTTCAATATAAAAACAAATCTTTTTAAGCTGAAGGAAAAATACAAACACAATGAGAAGAATATGAATTTGGTTGGAAAATCCAGCTCGTGCGGATTACATTATGGGTTAAAATGATAAAAATATTCGTATAATTAAAAGGATGAACAAAATATTTTGCTTCTGCTAAAAATAATTATTTATGTATGTGTGTGTAGCAAATGCGAAAAACCCCAAATTTCATACGACTTTATAAAAAATTCAAAGAAGATTTTAGAAAAAAAAATAATGGAACTTTGTTTGAAAAAAATAGAAATTAAAATGCCACTTTAAAACGCATAATAGGGATATATAATATATATCAATATATTGAGATAAATAAATAAGAATCTAACAAAATCAGACAAGAAGATAGTTTTAAGTTGGGGTGAAATTTGAAATAATAAAAAATTATTTATTTCGGCAAGCATTGATCATTAAAAATATAACATTTTTTGACATATGAAGGTGAAAACGGAAAGTTGCATTTGTAGTTTCTGTAGAAAACGTAAAGCGAAACATTTTAGGTGGCTGTGACATTTTGAGAGTAAGCATTCGAAGAAAAGAAACCAAAAGTAAATGGCTAAGAACATGGTTGATCAAAGCAATGCGATTTAAAAATATGTTTTTATTTCGTAAAATCACCGCAAAATAAATATAAAAAGTAATAAATTAGTGCTTTAATTATTTCTTTATATTTTTACAACTAAATGTATATGTTTCTATAGTTTCATTTCTTAATACTTTTTTGGTATATCTACATCAGCTTTTGCCTTCAGTAAAAAAATTAATAAACAAATAAATATTATTCAATATTGAGGTCAAAATTTTTTCATTTTATTAATGTTTGGATATTTCAATATGCGTTGTTTCGGAATAACGAAAGAATATTGTAGTAAAAGAGGCACACCACACAAATTATTACGAATTACAAAACTAAAAATTTGTTCACTTTGCTATGAATTATGTGCTCCCATAAAATTATAGAGTATTTCTAAAGCAATTTCGTAGAACTCCAACAAACCTTAATACTTAAGATACTTAAAATAAAAAAATCCTTATTCCCAATTAGTATAATAAAGAGACTTGTGCATAAGTCAAAAAACTATTCAAAATTTAACCGCCAGATTACACTATGAAATTTAAATATTAAAAGTTAAAGCTCATATTTTTTTTTTTTTTTTTTGTACACTCGAAACGAGGATTTTGCACTGTTGGGACCTCAAACATGTACCCCCATGTGGAAAATTTGTGTCAATTGATCAAGGCAAAGTTATCCCGTGCAATGTGAGAATGGCTCTAACACAAAAATTAAAATAGCACATATTACTTAGCTAGTATAAGTTAGATAATAAATTTTTTGTTTGAGTAGGTAAATTTTAACATGTAGTTACATAAATAAGATATTTAATACATTAATTATTACAGAGATTATCACCGACACTGATTCAATTTCTTTGCATTTATTTCATGACCTCACACATAAATATAAATATAAGATATAAATTTTCTCCTCCTCTGACAAAACCAAGTTAAAGAGACGTTAGAACTTGCACCGGCCCCTATCTCTAAAAGGCGGTTTAGACGGTATTACTTTACGTTCGTAAAATTCAAAAGAAAATAATACCAAATTTCATCCGTGTTTTAAAAATGAGAGTCAAAATCTCACGACCGTTTTTTTGCGTTTACATCATTGGTATAGAACAAAACATAGCAAAATACAAACAACTGTTGTTGCAAAATTACCAAATAGTGCATGTAAAATAATTATAAAAATACACATATCCTTTAAACAATTTGTAATGTAAAATATTGCCAAATATAATCGAAATATAAAATGTAGAGGAATATTCGTCTTATTATTATATGTCTTTATTCGATTTTTTTCTTAACAGAAAAATACATCCCTGATCTAATAAGATGTTATGGTTTTCTAAAAAATTTCCAAAAATTAAGAGAGTCATACGACAGTCATATTTTCTACATCTTATATTTACAAGATACCATTCGGTTTCTTGTACACAAAAATTTTACACGTCGTCACGTGACAAGTGATGTGTCAGTGCTCTTCACTTTAGGGTAGCTATGATTGTAATTCGAACCTTTCTTTGCATTCAATTAAAGTAAGAAAATGACAACAGAAAAGTATTACAACTTGTATAATTGCATTTCATGCAGAATGTAAATTAAGCTAAAAGTTAAAGCAAACATTCTTTAATTTTTTTTTTTTAATTTCAAATATTCTTTTCCAAATCTCTGGGAGACACAAAAAAAATTAGATTTAAGAAAATTGTCAACATGAGATATGATAAAAGAGAAACTATGTACTTTAAACACAACGCATCACTACATAGTCACTACATAGTATAAAACAAAGTCGCTTTCTCTGTCCCTATATCCCTATGTACGCTTAAATCTTTAAAACTACGCAATAGATTTTGATGCGGTTTTTTTAATAGATAGAGTGATTTGAAGAGGAAGGTTTATATGTATAATAAAATCCATTAAATAGTGGAGAAATACTGTTATTTTTGAGGTACTAAGTAAATAAGTGAAAATGTTGTGTATGAATTTAGATATTCCAAAGACAGCAGGAAATCTTCATGGTTTAGGGAAAGAAGAATTGTTTTACTCTAAATTTAACGCGTGAGGGCCACGGGCAGTAATGACTAATTCAAAACTACTGGATCAATTTTAATCATTAACAATTTTATACACGTGCGAAGCCGGAGCGGGCCGCTAGTTTTATATAAATTTAAAAACATATTTTATTATTATTCGCCAAAGATTTCCTAAATATTTGGTATTTATTGAAAGTAATAAATCAGTTAACAAACAGATTAAACCTGGTAAATAAATAAAAAACGATGAACATTTTTTCTTGAGTTTAAAAGTTTTTCCTGCATTTATCAAGAAAAACAAGGTTAATTAAAAATGATATTTGTTTTTTTTAATTGCACAAAATAAAATTTAATTTTGCATATTGTTATGTTCAGAAATACATACAATCTGTACATCTGTATGACTACAAAAATACATAAAATTTAAAACTTAATTTTCGTACAAAGAACCACTGTTCAGAAAACACAATGGAAATATGTAAGTTTCCTTTTTAAAATTCAACTTTTTAATTTTCTGCACACAAAAGCCTCATAAATAAAAATGCATTTAAACTTAAAATTTTAAATGTAAACTTTGCGTAGATTATTCTTTTATTGGTAGATAATAAAGCAATAAATATAAAATTTAATTTTAAGACTCTTTCTTACAAAACAC
This sequence comes from Phania funesta, assembly GCA_963932375.1. Classification (NCBI taxonomy): domain Eukaryota; kingdom Metazoa; phylum Arthropoda; class Insecta; order Diptera; family Tachinidae; genus Phania; species Phania funesta. Next base: position 92,674,550 of record OZ010652.1, on the reverse strand, counting down.
TCAAACCTTTAAACCTAAAAAAACAATATTATTCTGTAGTGCAATGATCGCCCTTTTATTATTGTTGTGGTTGTTTTTTTTTTTTAATTTTTTGTTAAATTATGTTTTGGTGTTTAAACTAACGGTTTTCGTTTGATTTCGGTAAAATTTTCAAAAATTTAAATATTCTTTATTTCACATTAACATACATATTATGTGTGTACACAGGTATATGGAGTTGTTGCTTTGCTCCTTTTTTATTAAACTTTTGTGATGCACTAAGAAAAATGAACAGAACAATTGGTACTCGTATCTTTCCCGTGATTTAATCAGTACCTTCTACAAGGAGAAGTTGTGATCATTAAATGCAATTTTTATTATTCTTTTTCTTATAATTTGTTCTTTTTTTGTTTGAAATTTTCTTTAATATAAATACACTTTTTTCATATTTTTCATTAGAAGCTGCAGTTAATTTGTTGTAATTCTTATATCGTTAATTTCCTCAACTTGTGTGTACGGGGCAAATGAAAAACTTAAACTGATCAAAAATTTCTCCGTTAACGTCTCAGAAAGTCAAAATAAAATTTATTTTCGTATAAAAATTAACGCCGACGTCTCCGACTACGTTTTCGTAGTCGCAGTTGGTTGTATATTTTATTATTAATTTCGCAGCCCAACGAACACATTATTGAGAATGCAAAAAATATATAATAAAAACAAACAACAGAGAAAAACACAACAAAATTGTAAGCACAAAGGCTGACTGGCTTTTCTACTACACTGTTCGTCAACACTGTTTTAAGAAAACGCATACGAGAGCACCATGCGGCTTCTTATACCAGGGATGGAAAATAATATATAGTATAATGGTATTTTACTACTTGTTTTAGATAAAATAAGATTTTTAATATTTTTTATGCCCTTAACTAAAGTTGCCAGTGCTTTATATATATTGTTTGTTATAATTTTAATCATAATACATTTTCAAATTAAGAAATAAAAATAAAAAAAATATACATTTTAAGTATTGAGAAAAAAGAGAGATTCGGGATTTAATTCAAAAAATTACTTTTTAATGATTATTTTTAAAGTTTCATTTTTTGTTTAAAAAAGAATAGTTGTTTTGTAAGTTTTCTGTTTTGCTTAGAAAATGTACGAAAACTGGAGATAATATTGACCTTAAATATCCGTTTATATAAATTTTAAAGCAGAAAGTGATCTGTTTACATTGACCTGTTAAATTTACTTTTTTTTATAATTATCAAAACAAAGCCCAGCTACAAATGCGCAAAAATTCATAAAACAATTATACAGGTAATTTCCAGCGTAATTTTCTAAAGTAAACTAGTAACTGTGTAACTTAAAAAAGTTTTGGAAACCAATAATTATTTTTTTGAATTTTGCAACTTTATATTTATTGTTGTGGTGACCTTATCAGGAGTATTACCGACTATGGTATTATAACTTTTTTTAAGCTGGATGCGTATTTTTTTTACGTAAAAAAATGTAGAACGAATTACGAAGAATATTTAAAATGACAAAAATTGTGAATAGAATTGCTGCATGTTTTATTTTCCATGTTTTTTTCAGAAACTGAATTGAACTTATTTTATTACAAAAATCAAGAAAAAAATATGTTTTTTGATTTGTTTTAAGACCTCATGTTTCTTGTCCCACCAACCTTTACCTACAAGATGCGCTCTTATTATTTTGGACGCTTTTCCGTAATTAATTTCATAACTAGTAAATGCAATTTCAAAAACTCTCTTAAGAAAGTTATTGAACAAAAGGTGCATAGTTTGTCTTGATTTCCGAATGATACCTGTTAATACAAACAAATTTTATTAATTCCTTCGAAGGCGAAAATTAAAATAAACGTTTATCTACACGATATAATAATATATTATATGTATATCGATGTTTCAGCAGTTAGAAGAAGATTAACTAAATTTCAATTAAAATTAGATTAGAATGTCCTTCTTATCCTAAAGGAATTGCCCTTCAGTATAGAACATTTTGTTTACAAATAGACCGCATTAGCTTATAAAAAAAAAGAACATTAAAAATACAAATTGGCCATAAAATCTACAACGAAATTCGTTTGATATTAAAATTAGTAGTACGTAAATAAACACAAAAAATATAATAATTAACAAATTTCGAGAATGTACATTTTCAAAAATTCCTTATAAGAATTGTCAAGAGTTTATGTAATTTTATCAACGCTTCCAATTTGAATCAATTTGTCACATTTCTGTCTGGCGTCTACATTGCATTGATTAAGGAACATATGTTATACGTTGGCATTGTGCTGGTAAGCACAAAAGATTAGGACAACCCTCGACACTTACTGAAAAAGGGGACAGCATCCTGGGAAATTTAACGGTAATCCTACTCATGAATATTTGTGATATTATTTATTATTTGGCGTATTGCAATTATAAAAATATATAAAATATGGAAGTACCCTTAATTCAATATATAACGCTAAGTTCGAGTGTTGACAACTCTCAATATTATGCAATGAAGAATTTACATAAATATTACAGTAATTAATCGATTTGTCAATACTTCCGAAATAACATTTGTTTCAAAGCTAATTTGATTGCATCTCATGATTTTCTTTATTGAAATAGCGAAAATCAAATTTAATTAAAAAAAAAATTAAAAACTAAACAAAACCGTAGTGTCAAAACAATTATTGTTTTTTCTTTACTACTTGCATTTAGATCTTTTTATTTTATTACACTGCACACATATTTGATACATACTAATAATCAGTATTGTCGTCTGAATATACCTGAAGCATAAAATCTAAATAATTAAATACTTATAATGAAAAACACTGTTTTCTTTCGAGTTCAGTAACATTTGAAAAACACAGTTTTCCATGCGTGTCTAAAGGTAAATGGCGATGAATGTTTACGCTCATCAAACTTTGTGTTCTCTTATTCTTGCTTTTTTTAAATTATTTTTGACCAAAACAATAAAATCTCTTAAGAACTGTCGATTTTCTGTCTGTTGTTTATCTTGAATTGAATTCTACCTTAAAATTTAATGAATGTGTGTTTCCTTCCTTTTTACTATATGATATCTACTGTTATCGCTGTTTCTGTCAGTATCGATTGTTAATAAAAACTTTTGTTGTTTTAGCAACTATTTTTGTTGTAGGTCACTGTTCGTTAATGGTATAATGTATAGTTTCTTGTTTTAAAGAGGAAATACACTTACAACAAATACAACCATAGAGAAATAAACACATTTGTACTCCATTTCAACTTTTTATAGAATTAAATATCGCAGGTTATAAAAAGCGCTTTTTTGTAATAAACAATGAACATCCTGTGTGTTCATGAACACTGCAAATTTTAGGAGCTCGGGAGTATCTCATTTCATAGCGTGACTCAGGAGCGAGAGTTTTACGATTTTTTTATTCGGAAAATATCAGCAACTTTGAATAGAACGATGCAATACCAGAATAACTAAAGCATTGATGGTTTGATTGAAGGAAAACATAGACTGTAAGTCAGTTTACTGGTGTTGTAAATGTGCACAGATCTGCATTATATCGGATTTTATACAAGATGCCATAAACTACACTCCTACATAAGCAACGTTCAACACTTCCCTGTTACGAGTTTATCAAATTTCTCCCACGCAATTGGCCTGTGTTGGAGCTGTTTCGTGTGGGGCTATCTGAAATAAATAGTTTACGGCAATAAAACGCTTCTAAGCTTTTTTTTGAAAGAAAATATCCACCAGGAAATAGCATGCATGCTATACTCGCGGAAAGCAGTAAGCATTAATGATGGCACACAGAAGTTATTAATCGATTAATTGATCATATGATTAATAGAATTGAGAACTTATTATTTGCAATTAATTGGAAAAAATAATCGATTAATATTGCTAAATAAATTAAAAATTTACTTACATATATGTAAAAAAATATGGGAAAAACATAAATACGTTTATTAAAATTCTTTGTTTGTTTCAGAATTTAAAAGGTTTTTTTTAGCTGATTTTTTAAAAACAGAATTAAATAATAAGTTTGGAAAGGCGCTTTGCAGTCACTATATTTCCTTTTGCCTTTTCCTTTTTTGTAGTGTCTGCTTTAGAAAAAAAGGCGCTTCGATGGTACAAAAGTTCCAATCAGAAAACAATATTTTAGTGCTAGTCGGTAAATATTAAGGGGGTTACTGTGTTTATTGTATCCAGTTAACTACATCTCGTTTTAACTGGCGTGCTGAGAAGGGAGTTTTACTCATCGCTAAAATTTCTAGAGCCACTGCCCAAAGACTTCTGGTGACACCATTAACCGAACTCAACAACAATAGAAGAATGGTTGGTTGTGCTTCCAATACCGTCGTCTGAACAATCAGTTTTAACCATTTTGCTTAGGTCTCTCGTAATCGCAGAAACGTTTTTTTTTAATTCTACAGTTGATTTGCCTCCAAATATGTTAGCATTTTACCGGCAATATTTAGCGGTATCTATAGGTCTTTATTGTTTATGTATTTTATTTTTTAATTTTTCGATTATTTTTAAAATAGTCGATTAGTTCTCGATTAGTCGAAAAAGAAATTTTCGAAATAATTGATTAGTTAAACGCAACATAATAATCGATCATTAAAGGTTTCTTTGATTAATCTTGCCATCACTGATAAGTAAGAAGCAAGTAAAGGATTTTATTCAGACGAAAATTTCATTTTTATGCGCGTCTCATCTCATGATCAAGTTACTCACATACCTACATACATACATACATATATACTAGATATGTACATAAGCATTTGTATTTATATACAGATTACATATATGTATTTGTATTTATTTATGCATAAAAAAATTAAATATTTTCAATGCAACAAAAAAATACTTCCTACAACACAAAAAATTCTTTCTTACAAATTTAAACGTAACGTCTCTGGAAATAAAATGCGAAAACTATGCACACGTGTGTGTGTTCGGCTTTGTAAATCCAAGTTGGGTTTAGTTTTATACTTCATGCATTCCAAAAACAAGTTTTGGAACAACGTTTTTTTCTTTCGTCCAAAAACAAACAATTTACCAGCGAGAGTGAATAAAACTATAAATACGAGTATTAATTGTGTATGATTATGCGAGTAGAAATTTACTCACACCGTGGGGCAGTGAGTGAAAATTGTTAGGAAAGCATAAGGGAAGATTAACTTTTTTACTTAAAATTTACAGCTCGAAAAATCTAATACTGATGGTAACAGTTGAAATAGAAATATTTAAAACAGAGGCTGGGCCATCTAACGTCCTTTAAAATTTGAATCGGCTTCTTTTCTGTTGTTACTTAGGGCTATCTTAAAAATATGTATAATGAGGAGAAGAAAACCACCCCTCATTTTCTCGGCGGTGATATAGGTAGCACTGACTCTATGTTAGAGAAGTGGAAGACGCTTCGTTGCATAAAATTCAAATTACTAATAACGATCACCAACTTAAATAAGAACGAAAAAAAAATTAACAAAACAAGTAATGTAAATTACATCAAGAATCCGGATGGACTTACTCGTTGGTCTTTACCTTACAATGCTATTAGTGTATTTTCCTGGATCTATTTTTGCATATAGCCAGCTTTACGCTTAGAAACAAACGACTACTGCGCCTAGTTTTATAGTACTCCATTCGATTCAATGAATTTTCAAGTAACTTTTCCATCGTTCATGCTTTAATTTCGTGATAAGCAACCTTGATTTCGTGTTACGTGTCCTAAATCGGCATGGGACGGTTAGCAATGACATTTATCCTTAATGGCTACTGCAGTCTAGTCAGTAGTGTGCTAGTCTATCATTCCGGGAGTCGTGGGCCGGGTTTCCATCGAAGGCTCTGGTCTATTTTATTACAACAAGTGAAAGTAATTCAAGTTGACTTATTTTTTATTTATTAAATGTAACAATACATTTACAAATTATATTCTATACTGATGATACATTTTTTGTAACTGGATTGAAGCATTTAATAAATAAATTAAAGTCAAACGTGCTGAAATCACAGTTTCGTAGCGGCTAGTTTACTTAATAATTCCAGCTAATTTTCGAAGCATATTACCGATTTTTTAAACAATATATGTATGTAACCGTGAATTCGGACACATTCAATTATTTTAAATTTAAATTCAGTTTTAAATATATTCTTAGAACATATTCATTAATTTAGGGCCGAAAAAAATATATATTAAATAATAGTTGGATAAAAAAATTAAGTTGTAATAAATAAACCAGCTGAAAAATCTTTTGAAATATAAACAAATAACCTATACATGAGAAAGCAACATCAGAAGAACTTGAAAGGATCCGATTTTTAATCTATTAGAGATGTGTGCTGTTAGAAATACCATTGGATTGATTTTCAAACTGATAGTCCACGCTGTGGTTTGTCACTTGAATTTTTTATTAAAGTACTATAATTCCTTTTAGCTAGAGATTAATTTTTTATAAAAAGATTTCTTACGAGACTACAATTTTGGCGATTTTTTTTTTAATAATTTACACTTAAAAAAATATTTTAAAATGCTAACGTTACTGATTAAAATAAGTACGAAAACAAGTAAAATTCTTAGACTTTAATTTTTCTAAAGGAAATTTGAATAAGAAATTCTGCTCTTAGAACATCAACATTCCTCCCACTGTAGAGCTTAACAATCTCTACCAAACCAGCCTTGTTAACGAGATTCTCTGTGGATCTTGGTTCAAAGACTGGCATAAAAAATATGTCTGTGCGATTTAATCTACAATCCATGCTCAGCTCAAATTATTAACAACTTTTATTTATTTAATTCAAAACTAGTTCTTAACCTCAACAACAACAACTATGAGAGCGAGTATTTTTAAAGAGTATTGAGCAAACAACTCTTGCTTTTATTTTAGTTTTGATTAACATGCTCTCTCAACATTTTTGTTGCAATTAGTTTATTTTTTCTCTCTATGTTTGTCTCTACTTCAAAGCCTTGAAATACAAAACCAAATAATAATTATTACAAACATATTTGGAAAGGGTGTGGGTGGGAGTGTATTATTAACAAACATTATTTTTGCAGAATTTGTTAAACATTTTTTTATTTGTAATTTGAAAAGAAACTTGTTCTGTGGCTTTAATTGGTAGCAAAAACTGCTATTATTTTTTTCCATCACAACAATGTAGTTTTTAAGAGATGTTGACTTAAGGTGGGCGTGGCTAAATGTTTTATTTTCCTGTATTATTAGTCATATTATTCATGTTTTTTTAAATTTTATAAAAAAGAAAAACAATTTTCGTTGATTTGTTTGCAGCGTTGCCAGTGTGGCGTTTTGGAACCGGGACTTTTTCAAACATTTTTCAACAAAGTTTTCAAAATATACTCAAAAAGGTTAAATGGATATTGAAAAAAAAATAGATTTGTAGTAATGGCATGTTCATTACAATTTTGTGTTTGAAACAACACTCAGCAGACCCCTGATGCGTTTTTAAATTCGAATTAATACAGGGTGACTGATGCAATCTGCGATACATAAAGAAACTCATTTAACTTGTTTTGTAATTTACTTCTTCATTTATATATGTATTTCCCATTTCCTGTACAACGAGAGAACAACTCTGATATTTAAAGTACAGGAATTCGTTGTATATCATTAACATTTACAGCAAAACTAAGTTAACACACATGCCAAATAAAAAGTAAAAATATTTACGATCAAGCAAAGCTAAGCGAAGTGATTAAATGCATTTTTTTTTAAACTAATTGTGTTGCTATTAAATTGTTGGGTAACCGAGCGAAGATTCCGAAGAAGGTGCTGCGTACAAGAAAAGCGGCCATTCAGACACAAGGTACCGGTTATATGGGAGGATAATCTTTTTACCTCCAGGAGACCTGGCAAACCTAATTTTGTCAAAAAGGTATCGATGGGTTTGTGGATAAATAATTTTATGCAAGAATAGTAGAACACGAATCTTAAGTAGGTTATCGAAGGATACACCGAAAAGTGTTGAAGAAAAATAAGCAGCATGATCGCTTCTCCTTCGCTTCAGCTTTCGCTTACTAACATAATCAAAACTTGTAAAAAGTTCACAGCAATAGAGGAAGACTGGAAAAAGGTAAGACTTTGGAAGAAGTCCTCGTATATGTAAGGGTGTGTAAAATCGTGTGGACCATGGAGGCCTCAACTGTTTTACCCACAAGTGTATTGAAATGAATTCGCCCAAGTAAGATTAAATATTAGGCCAAGATTTTAAGCAGCGTTCACAACTAAAAGTTTCTCCTTATTTATTTAAATGCCGAAATTAATAAGAGGATTATTAATAGTTTTCTTGTGAATTATTAAACACTTTCCTTTTGACGGGTTTAGCAAAAGTCCGTTTGCCTAAGCCCAGCTTCAAATATTTCCTAAATCATCATTGAGTCCCACAATATTTTGGGTATCTGATTGCATCGGACTGCTTTGGTAAGTCGCTTTCCATATATTGCAAAAAGGATTGGCCCGAGAATTGAACCTTGGGGGACTCCTCTAGATAATTTTAATGAACGGGATTGAGCATTATTCGTGTAAAGCGATCGCCAATGGTCATTTAATTAGGAAGATAAAAGACGTATGTTCTAGAAAAATTTTTAAAGTGCTTATTCTTCAGTAAAAGGATAATACGATCAACAATATCAAACACTTTCAAATGGTCAAGTGGAACCAGAACCAGAATATATATCATTATTATTATCTAGTTCATGACATTCGTTTTTTGATACATCAAGCAAGGCAGAAACGCAACTATGGTATGTGTGTCAGACAATAAATTATGTTGCGAGATGAATATGTGGACGTTTGAACGTAAACAAATTTGAACGTAAAAACTTTTAATAGATAGCCTAAACTTCGACCCAGTCTTAGGCAGTGGTATTATATTCGCAAACTTCCAACTGGAAGAAAAACTACATGACATTCATTAATGGTATTAAGTAAATGTGTTTGTTTTATAAGGTTAAAGAAGTGGCAGCCCCAATTTTATGAATTTCGGGTGCTGTCCCAACCACCCACAGCGTTTGACTTTGCTAACCTAGCAGAAAAAGAACGCCAGACAGACTTACGCATGAAAATTGAAAAGTATTAACGTTAGTTCCACTTTTATCAATATTTATGTACTTTTGTGTATTGGCGCAAACGGAATAGATATGAGAGCTTTATTAAGTTCTTTAGCTTTTATTTGGAATAGGTGTTTTTATTCTCTGTACTATGAGCTTCAATTTCACGTATGTATTTCCTTGTCTGCTTTAAGCCAATTATAGATCGAAATCGGTTAGTGTAGTATTCGGTTTTAGCCTTTCTGATGCTGATATTTACGTTTTTTTTCTGGCAGCTCTAAATTCTGTTTTCAACTCTGTAGTTTTAACCTGATTCCATTTAGAGTCGCCAAGTCTCTTTTACACTTCATCTTTGCTAGCCATAAACTTGTTCGCACTTTGAGAGAACGTCTGCTAAATAACGGGAGAATTTGAAAAACTTTTTGGGTTATTTTTGCGATTATTCTTGGGGGGTTTCTCTTTTTTTTGAGGTTTTAATTTTGCGGTTATTCTTACAGCCGACTATTGCAGCCAGTTCCTGGAATATAATTATTAATTTGTAAATGTATTCAGTATTAACAAATAAATAATAAACTAGACTTCAACAAGCATCTCAAAAGTGTATGTGCGTTATTAGAGGAGAAATACAATAGAAAAATAAAGACGGCGTCCATTTTTAGATTTAATAAGCGGCTCATTTCAGGTGGCTTAGTGCGATTCGCTACTGGCCGCTGGTTCATTTTATATAGCGGCCCAGTAGAGAAAGTTGCGGATTATAATTGTAGAGGGATTGATTGCTTTCTTTCGATACCAAAGTACCTAAATTAAATTTTGTTTCCAGCTTTAAGTAGACGCTTTGAAAACAAAAGCATTTGTAATTTTTTTCACAACAAAACACGACTTTTAACCGTTTTTCTTGCTTGTTAATTTAAAATTAAATAATTTGTTACCTGTTGAATTTGTCATCATTAATTCATTAACGCGATTCTATCTGTAATTTATTCACACGAAGGTCTCATGCATTTAAGTGCAAAAAACGATTGTTAAGCTTAAAAAAATATAGTGCAATTTATTTAATTTTAATAAAATGCCCTGATTAATAAATAACATTTTGAAACAAAATATTCACATTAATTGTGTGAACTTGACTTCCTTTTTCCTAAATTGATACAGATTTCTGTAGCTAATAATTGGTCTTAAGTTGCGCGTCAACATGATAAGGTCACTTTTAATTTATATTGAATGATATATGTGCTGCTAAAAGCTCGATCAGGAAAAGATTTTCTGAGATTGACGAATATTTTTTTTAGAATTTGATTTGTTATAAATGCTACTTGAAACGCTTGAAGAATTAAACATGATCTGTTTCTCTAGTGCAATTATTACATAATTTGATAGAATACCTGCTATGGAAGAGTAGGTACGTTCTCAAAATTATTGTTTTGAATACCATGTATGGACTTCTTGTGCGGTAAGTTACTTTTGAAATGCGATTGTGGTCTTACCACTGGATGCAAACAACGCTAGCACCAATGACTTAAAGGCACTTTTATAGGGGCAACTATAGGCCCATGAGCTTGGAGCTATCTAACCATGCAACCACTTTACTTCCCGAAGGTACCTAACCAACAACCAGTCGTCCCGATGGCTAATGGTTCCCGTGGTACCAGCAGCGTAATTACTGGTCGAACGTCGATGCACCTGATCTTCCAGTTTTATTCCCTCTACAAGCCTAAAGGACTGGTCGCAATAACTCGATAAGTGAACTTACAGTTGAGATTATAGGCGGTTAAGAAGTGTATATAGGTGAATAACTAGTAATGATACTTTTTCTAATTGTTATTTCAGAAACTGTCAAAGTTACCAATGCCAAAACACTCAAGAAGATTTGCCCCTTCATCATGCATCGAAAAAAACATTTACCATGCCCATTTACCATCTCAGTTCTCTATAGAACTTCAGGGTATCTAGTCCGTAAGAAGCACCTGCAGCTTCTCGAAAAACTTATCAGACATCCCTAATACAGTCCAGGTTCTAAAAGAATTCAAATATTTGAGCCTGCATTGTTGCAGAGCCGAGCAGTCGCAGAGAAGATGTTGAACCACTCCTCCTCAACTATAAAGCTTCTGCAGCTATCACCACGAGAGATTTCCATGCGCTCAGACATACGCACAATAATACACTGCCCCATTATTATGTCAAATTTTTCTGAGGGCCATCAGTGCCTATGTCCTATTCTTATCGATTGACGGCCAAATAATTTTGGACGTAGACCACCTGCAAGCTGTTTCCTTTAGCTACTTCACCCATAACGTGCTTGAAAGGGGTATTGCGATTCCCCTGTGCATTTAACAGATCCGGCTTCGAGCCATTACTTGCTCAGTGACGGGAAATCTCGTTCTCATGAATGCCCTCATGCCCCGGAATCCCAATTAACCTCACACGCCACTTTGAAATCAAAACAACAGCAGCCAGTTGAGGCAGCTATTTTAGTGATGTGCTATTCCATACATAATGACAAAAATTTAGCTTCAAAACAAAGTTGGCACTAATTTATACAAAATGACTTCTGTAGAAGTTGTTAAAGTGATTTATTGATGCTCGGCTTTCCGAGTTTTCGCGGTAATCCAGTACTTGAAGTCCTAACGAACCTGTTGCAATGCGATATAAGAGAACAATAAAATGTTTCGCTTTGGTCTTGTATTTTGCCCTGGATATGAAGGAAATTTCGCAAAACTCATGCATACTCTTTTCAGGTATCGAAAAAAGACCCAGTATGCATCAACTGGCAAGAAAAACCAAATAGTTAATTGCCTAACAAATATTTTTTATTTAATCGACAAATATTTCTGTATTTTCTAATAAATAAAATAAAACGTAAAAATGACCTTATCATTTTGTAGCGTACATTAAGCATAGAGTAGGTTTTGTTTTTTCATAAAAAAATATGATGCAAAATGACCTTAAGTCGGCTTAAGATTTATTTATGTCAAAAACTTTAAAGCAATTTACTTGTTCAATACAAATGCGATGCAATTAAAGTTAATTAATTTGAACACAAAAAGAAAAAAGCGATTTAATAAATGATTCGATAATAATTGATTAGTTCCTTATTGATCACAATAACCATTTCCCCTCTCCCCGCTAGCAAAAATATCAACCACATGTTCTAAAGTGTTCGTTTGGCGTTCACTCTAACCTCAGTTTAAATTCTCGATTCTTAATGACTTCATGCGAAAATGACCCACATTAGGAGTGAGACTTTTGTCTTGAAGGCAGTTGTTGTCAGTCATTTGCTGTTGCAAATTTGTCGAAGAGTGTGTAATTTAGAATTTTGCATTAATTACGATTGGAATTATTACACAGTTGTTGTTTGTTGTATGTTGTTGCAGTTTGCATTTGATTGTCGTTAGCATTTTGATTTGTGTTGTTCAAGTCTGCTCTGTCGTCATGTTTATGATTTATGTACAACCATGTAATTTGTTTCTGTTTCATTCACATTGATAATTTCTACCTCAATCAGGAAAAAAACATCCGGGTTTTTTGCAGAAGTAATTGTTGGGGTGATGACTTAGTTTATTTAACCCTTTGGGGACTGAGTCATGGGATTTTTATAACATCGGAATTATCAAAGATTAATTGTTGTAGTAGTTTAGGATATCGATCGATTCGTATCTTTCTTTTTTGTAGAACAACTTTTGTCATTTCAATCTTGTGAAACGAATTAATAATTCGTTAAAGCTATTGCAGGGATGATTTTTGTCTTCTTTGTTACCGCATGCAGACCGAGGGCCTTTTTGAAAAAAGTATCTAAGAAAGTGTAAGAGAAGGGTAGTAAAATGGTAACTGGGCCATTTGAACACATCCCAGGCTACAGGGAACCAAGGATTTTAGAATCCCAAGTTTAAGTGCTGAAAAATTCTTTGTTTTTATTTCAAACGTTTTTATTCGGGCTTGGTTGCGATTTGATACTTTTTCGATTTAAAGCACATATTTTATGAAGACCTTCCAATTTTTTTCAACGTAACAGTAATCCCCGGATAATTACGTTGTCAAAATTTCCAAGATTTTTAGGTAAAAAGCCGGGTAAAGCACTAAAACGGACATGTTGAAACGGATATCATTGAGGCATTTAGATGAATACGGTAAGATAGCTAAATAGAATTATTTGCGTTAATGGTGAGTCGACAGTCCGTTATGAAAATTTAACTTTTGCGTAAAATTAGTTATACATGATGGGTTAACTTCTGGATTTTTTTGCCGGGAATTTTAACAAAAATTGCATAATTATTTCTTATTAATGGAGTTATTTCCTCATACTGAACATTTAGTTGGCATTTGAAAAACAAATTTATATTTTGACCATAACTACTTATTAATTCCTCATAGTGAATAAATAACTGGAAAAATACTTTGTTGAAATGTTTTTCACCCATAACTTTTCATCATAATCATTGTAGGCTAAAAATAACTTGACAAAAAAGTCTTAGTTGTAGCTTGATGAGGCTGATAACAATGACGCTAATGGAATTTATTTCAAAAATGTGGATGTTAGAAAAAGAAACAAAAAATTAATGATGTTGCATGGTTGCAAACAACATCCAAAATAGTACAATAATCAACGCAATCATGCAACAAGAAAAACCTGAGGCAGCCACCACACTCAATCACTCTATCAAAAAAACATACAGACACACATAATTGTCAATAATACTCGTATTACAAAATACCAGACGAGCAGGAAAACTCTACAGACACTCTCGCACACACATACATACAACTTTTTTTGTGTGTGGCAAAAAATAAATCAAATAAAATATGAAAAAACAATAAAGGTATTTAATTTCCTCATGCCACTGGGTCTGTTGTACACAAACTCGTTTAAAGTTTTCATGCCGTCTTCAATAATCAGCTCTATTTCAGATGCGTTTAAAGAAACTTTTATTTTTACTTTTTAATTAATTTTTTAATTAAAGCAAAGATTTCATTGTGGCTTCATGGACAAAACCTTAATTAAATTAATGAATTTTTAATCCGTCCTAGCAAATATTGAATAATTAGCATCTCTTGTCGTTTGTGGCCAGCATGGGGCTGAATTTGTTTCGTTTACATTACTTATATTCGTTTTTCTATGAGCAAATTAATGTTGCAACACAATAGCAAGCCACTGGCAACAACTTTGTCATCAATCAGCAATAAAAAACAGCTGTAGTTATCCATACAATCAACTTGACTAACTAACTGAGTTACTAATTGACTCCAAATATATTTTATTTTTAATGCTGCAATCATTTGGATGCTCACGTCTACTTTGGGCAGCGAAAATCGTTGTCTTTTATAAATTTTGTGCAAAAATGTGTGGCACACTGAGTTCAGCATTGAGAATGTTACATTTGGTTGCATTTTATTTAGCAGTTATTAAGTTTCTGGGATTAGAATTAAAACAAGTGATCCAGTCTAAATTTTTGGTTTATACCTCTACGTAGTGGCGGTCGGTAACAGGTTCCTGTATTTGGAAGGAGTCTGGCTAAATATGTCAAGCGAAGACAAGTTAACACCTAAATCCACAGTGCAACAGGATACCTAGTCCACAGTGAAACAGTATGCGTGGCCAAGAGGGTGCTTGGTTTCTTGGTGCTTGGTTTCTGGATACCAGTCGATCTTCAGTTTTAATACAGACTTACCCGTGAATATGGAGCTCTGTGTGGGTGGATGGACATTATTTTCTCCATTACAGGGATGACTTATGAAGCCTCCCAAGAGGCGGAGTGGTTAATCTCTGAAGAAACTACGGTTTTAATTGACCAAGGGAGAAATCCGGAAGAGTTGGACAAGACGGTTCGCGAGGGGTGGACGGGACAATCTTTAAAGGTACTTCTAAGGCGTTAGACTGTGAGATTACGATAGGAATGCACAATGAAGCCTCTCAAGAAGTGGAGAGTTTAATTTATGTAGGAACTCCGGCGTTTATTGATTAATGGAAGAATTCTGAAGAAATGGACAAGAAAACTGCGCAAGGGAGTCGTAAATTACAAATCCGTTGCCTAAATTCATTTCGTGGAATGCAGTGGGTAGGTAGGGGTCCCCATTTGCCATTTTAAAGTTTTATATTCACAATTCACACAAGTTTATATAAAAAACGAGCACAGGATAGTGGTTGGAAAATAATCATCTGCTCTGAGTGTAACAGTCATATTTTTGAAATATTTATTTACTTTTTTTTCTAATTACTGATACCTCAATCAGTGGTGGTGTCTGCACTGGTGGGTTTTGTACTGCCGATTAAAAGTTGACAAGCAAATTAAGATTAATTACTTCAATACAATGATACGATAATAAATTAAATAATAAAACAGTCTATTTGTTAAGATTATATTCCGGCATAAGATGTTGTTGCTGTTGTTAGTTTAAATAATAGGAATTGCTCTACACCATTTATTACTTAAGGCAAGTGAGTTTGTATTGTTTCCAAAATGTTTACCAAACTTTGTCATTGAATATTGTGTTCGTGGGTGAGGGGTTCTGATTATTTACTTATTGCATATCGAATTAAAAGGGTTTCAGTAAGGTCGATGTTGACAATCAGTGATGGTCATGCTTTTTGCGCGGTATTTGACAAATCTGTTGTCAGCTACTGATAACAAATCTCCACGGCCAGTTAACAGAACCAGGACTATTGCTCAAATTTAGCCAGATTTATGCGGCAAAGTTATGTAAAATTGGCCTCTGTGCTTTGCGAGAAGCCTCAGCTGATATTGGAACGAACTCATATAAGTGGCTTTTTTTAAAAGGTACTATTTTTAAAGGTATTATGTTTGAAAGGCGGTTGGTTGAAAAGGTACTTGTGTAAAGTTAATCTCGTTCGAATGCCATTTCTAGAAGGTATTTTTTCTTAATATATCTTTTTCATAATGTACCCTTCTCAGTGTACTTTTTTTTAAAAGGTACTTTACGGAAAGGTAAGTGTACTTTTTTTTTAAAAAGGTACTTTACGGAAAGGTAAGTGTACTTTATTTTTAAAAAGGTACTTTACGGAAAGTAGAATGAAACAAATTTTATGCTTCGTAGGTAGTTTTTAAGGGGGTATTCCCACATTATTCCAAATTTACTTTTTTTAAATTATACTTTTTGTAATAAGTTACTTTTGGAAAAAGTAACTTTTTGGAAATGTATTTTTTATGTATTATTTGAAAAACGCCTTTGGAAAATATCCTTTCCAAAAAGGTACTTTTAAGAGACAAAAACTTAAAAATTATATGATTTGGGAAAGCGTATGTCGGCAAAGAAAGTTTTAAGGAATTTTGGTGTTAAGATTTTTCTGATCATACTCCTTCCAGTGTTACCATAAAAGGTACCAAGGAACTCGATGAAATTTTAATTTACAAATTTTTTTAACTGGAATGTGAAAGCAATTTTACGCAAATTAAAGTAACAACAAGTTACTCTAAATATGTTGCAGAATTGCCACCAATTTTCTAGCAAGCAATCTTCTCTAAAATTAATGATGACAGGGCAATGTATCTTGGCTTAAATCGCTGTCGGTTTGAACTCCTCCAACATCAATCGCTAAATTCGGAGTTTTTTTAAAATTAAGGGAAGACACATTAAAAGTGTAAAAAAATCTGTCGTCAAACACACACTAGTCAAGCGCTCACACTTCGGTCGGCACTTGTTCAAAAACACTACGTGAATTGTAGCAACAGTCGATGACATATCGCAAATCTGTCTGCCTTGTGTCTATAGACGATTTTTCAGCAAATCTATACTATAAATTGTCGAACTGACCTTAAAACCACACAGTCAAATCAAATGTTGTTGCGCTACATTACTGTGAACAAAAACAAAAAACAGTAGACTCATATTTTACCGCATTTTGGCGATTTGTTGTTGTAACTAGCGGTCGAATGTAACATTTAATTTAAGTGTATTCTAAATGTTGTTGTTGTTGTAAATAAATGAAATAATACATGCAGGTGGTAATGCAACATTACGTTGCAAATTATAATACAAGACGGAAATATTGCTGGAATAAATTTTTTTATTTATTATAATCTGGTAGATAATTTCATGGCAATCATTTTTCAAATATGGTTTCCGGCGTATGTCCGCTGGGGCTACGTGTTACATGGTCCATTCGATGAGTTTAATTTTTGACTACTTTTTCCACAAATCTGGCCGTATGGCGTCAGTGATGGCTGATTAATTTTTGAAAATAAAAATTCAGTTAGCATGGCTCGATAGTGCTCGCCATGCGCCGTAACGACAGCTCCTTGCTTATTTCGAAAGAAATAAGGACGGATGATGGCGTCAGCGTGTAAACTGCATCAAAGAGTCAATTGTAATGGATGTAATGGTGATTAGTCAACGGCTTGAGGATTGTCTTTGCTCCAAACACGGCGATTTTGCTTATTGACTTAACCATTTAACCAGAAATGAGCTTCATCATCAAACACAATTCTTTGATAAAATTACTCATTTTCAGTCATTTTAAAATGAGCCCAATAAACAAAAATGCAACGCAAACAATGGTCGTTTGGCTGCAATTCTCGCCGAGATATATTTTACAGGCACCTAAGCCAAGATCCTTCCATAAAATTGTTCACTCACTCGAACGACAAAGACCAACAAGCTGAGAACGACGTCAAATCGACATTTCGGCGTCTTCTTGGATGCTTCGAAGTGGGTGTGGATCGAGAAGAGTGAAATTAGTGCGAAAACGGTGAACGACTCTACGAATTGCTTGCTCACTAGGCCGATTGTGTTGACCGTAAAATGGGCGAACAAATTAATTTCATTCAAAGTAAATTTCCACAATTTGGTACCGTTGTGATCTGGCGTTAAACGATTCACGATGACTTGCCAAATCTTACTGAACAGAAATGTTAACACAGTTTGACATTATCAGCTGTCAAACCATTGTTATCGATATCGATAGTTCTTATGAAACTAAAAAACACCCTTTATATAGGCATTTATTACATGCAATAAGAATATCATTTACGTACTATTTTTACAAATAAGTTGTGTTCAAATATTTAGACATATTGAAATTTTGAAACTTTGTTCAGTTTATTATGACAAACTCTTTTCATATATTTTTTATTATTATTATTAATTGAGTGGTAATTGAAGTTTTGCAATATAATTTATTTATTTCCTGATACTGCTGCACAATGGCCTAGCGTAATGTCGAGTATAAATAATAATATTTTATTAAAGACCTCAAGCTTGCTAAATGAATTATTTAAATATTATTAAAAGGTCAAGAACTATAATAGTGAATTAATTACTTTTGGCCAAATTCGAGGACAGAAGTTATAAATTTGAAATACAAAATGTAATTCGTGACAACAGAAGCACCCTCTCCATAGCTACTAAAACAAATGACAGTTAAATGTCAATTACACTTTTGATAGGTGAATTTGAGACGATGGAGTAACCAGTTGACTTTGAAAATCTTGTAGCCAACAAATTTATTAAGGGTTAAAATTAATTTCTATGACAAGTATGACGTACAAGTTGTTTGACTAAATTGCAGTTTATGTACAACTATGACTCTCTGTC
The DNA here is from genome assembly GCA_963932375.1 of Phania funesta. Lineage (NCBI taxonomy): Eukaryota > Metazoa > Arthropoda > Insecta > Diptera > Tachinidae > Phania > Phania funesta. The sequence continues at coordinate 92,655,949 of OZ010652.1, read as the reverse complement.
CGTCTTTGTTAATTAATTTATACACCTGATTCGGAGAGTCAATAAACCCAAAAAAAATATTCAGCTGTTGTTGCTTCTGGGGGTTTTTATTTTTGCTTAAGAGTGGAAGCAGAAACAGGTAAATTGCGCGAACTACGATATAGAAACAAAATCCGTACACATGACTGAATGAATGAATGTCAGCAAAAATTTTCAAAAAGCATTAAAAGCTATTGAAGCCAGCCGAACAAAAGTCACTTTAAAGTTGAAACTACCAAGCCAGCTACTAAAGCTGGTTGTATTGTGAAAATATTGGTTACTAAAACAATTCACTCCAGTCGCTATACGTGTATCTTTGCATGAAAGCAACGTTTTTTTTATTCAATCATTTTTTTAGTTTGATTTTCGTACGAGCATTCGGTGGAAAGACAAAATGTCTAATTTACAATAATTTTATTTAGTTTTGTTTAGTGATTTTAATTCATTTAGACAATAAACACATATATTTATTTTTTATATTTACTTTGTTTTTGTTTTTTTAATGCAGTTTGACATTGACCCAAAGAGAACGAAATTAACAACAAACAGCAGCAGCATTTAGAGATACGATAAATAGCAACAACAAAACATTAAACAAAATGCAGTGTGATATGACATGAAATAATGCGATTATCATTTGATTTAAATACGAAAATATTAAATCGTTATACATTCCAGTGCCAGTGTGTATTTGTTTTGCACCCCACAATGCCATGTCCAACAGGATGTGCCACTCGTCGGTGTATTGGGCAGCCTTATTTTCTGAATTTCTAAATTTATTTATATTCGAGGTCATTTAGGTTAAATTTTCGTTTTCTAAACTGGCTGCGGCAATAACTTCACAAAAATCGTAAATTCTATAGGAATCAAACATATTATGTTCAAAAATCTTTTTACACCGGAGCTCTAAATAAAAGATACTTTTCACTAAAGTGATTAAAAAAAGAACTTTAGCAAAAGGCACCTTTAAACAACAAGTATTTCTAAATAAACGATACATTGATCAAATTGCAATTTTAAACAAAAGCAAAAGGTACTTTTTAACAAATAATACCAGCCTTAAAGGCACGTTTAACAATAATTTTAAACAAAAGGCTGTCGTGAACAAAGATTAAATTATGAAAGGTATCTTGGAACAAAAGGTAGTTGTTTACTCACAGAAGGCACATTTTTTAGGGAAGGTACTTTTTAATAAAAGCTGCTGTTTACAGAATATTCAAATTAATTTTGAAAAAAATTCAAGCTAAAATAAAAAAAAACTGCTCTCTTATAAAAGGTAAATTTTATTACCAATGGTGATTTTTAGTGAAATTTATATTTTTACCAAAAGTACTTTTTAGCTAAGTTTTATTTAAACCCTATTTCTAATAAAAAAATATTTATTAATAAAAGTGTGCAAATACTTTTTATAAGAGGTACATTTTTCTAATGGTACTTTAAACAAATGTTACTTTTAGTAAGGTCAATTTCTAACAAAAAGTACTTTTAAACTTATTAATAAGATACTTTTTAGCACATTTTATTTTGATTTCAAACCTACTTCTAATAAAAGGTGAATTTTAATAAACTACCAAGGGTACTTTTTAATAAATATTGCCAAAGGTGCTTTAAACAAATATTACTTTTATTTAATTACTTTTAATAAGGTAAATTTTTAATCACAGGTACTTTGTACTTTGTAGCTTTTTAATAAAAGGTAAATTTTTTACAAGGAATCCTTTACCAAAGGTATCTTTCAGTAAAAGCTACGTTTTAGAAGATGTCAGTTTTATTTGAAACCCACTTCTATTAGAAAGAGCTTTTTAATAAAAGGTGCATTTTTATAAAAGATACTTTTTGCTATAAGTACATAAAAAAATTTTAATTTTACTTATTAATAACTTTAATTAAGATTATTGTTAATAAAGAGCATGTTTTAGCTTTTTGAAATATGTACATTTTGATAAAATCTTTCCTATACTAAAGGTACTTTTCTGTAAAATTTTCTTTTTACGGAAGGAAAATTGAATTATATTCAATTACCGGGGGTAGATCTTAACAAAAGATACCTTTCTACAAAGGGTACAACAAACAAATTTTATGAAAAAGTAACTTTTAGTTAAGAGGAGGCATTTTTTATTTAAGAGCAGGCACTTTTCAGCAACACAGAATTTTTACCAATGTTTTCTTGAAAAACAAGGAGTTTTCAACAAAAGAGACTTTTAAACAAAATGTACGTTTTAATGTAATAAGGTATTTGGAATATGGTAGCTTCTAACAAAATTTACTTTCCATAAAAGAGTACTTTTTAACAAGATGTACCATCTTTACCATAGAAACTTTTTATTTAAAGTTACTAATTAATACAGGATATTTCTAAAAAGTACTTGGCAAAATTGGTACTTATTAATAAAGCACACTACTAACAAACAGTACTTTGTAAGAAAATTTCATATTAAGACATAAGTCTTTTAACATAACGGCACTTTTTTACAAAGGAACTTTTTGCACAAGTATTTTTATCTGGAACAAAAATTATAAATTTTTTAGCACAGCTTATGCGTTGTCCACACGTGCAATTATACTATAGTTGCTGCAATTCTTGAATTTGTTGTTGCGAGTGGAATAAAGAACGTAACTTGGCACTGGGTCGCGTGTACTGGCAGTTCTTTTTTGTTTTTCAAGTTGCAAAAACAGAACTGAAATATGTAGATACGAATGCGTTTTCAAAACAAAATTTAAAATAGAAATTGCTGAAGCAAAAATTGCATGTGTGGACGGGGACTTACTACACACATATGTACATATGTATATACTACATTCACCTTCATTCATTGGTAAACTATTTGGAATTAGAAAGATATGTTTGAAATCATTTTCAGTAAGACTCATTTACACCGGCAAAATATAAAAACATTTTCCAGAAATTAATTAAAACAGTGCGAGATGCAAAAGCAATAAAACTGAATATGGAAATATTTTCAAATTCAATCATTTAAGAAAGAGAAAACCAACTTGCAATCAATACTCGTATCTGCTAATTTATGTAAGAGGCGGCTTACGAAAGCGAGCTGATTTATGAACAAAAGATTGGATTAATTGTTGTTGTATCTACGAATAGCCTGCCTTTCAATTTCCCTAAACAAAATTCTTGGAGTTGTGACTGGAAGTTCATTTGCCACATAATTTCTTGTTACTTTTGTTTTTTCCTTTTTGTATCATTAAAAATTAACAAAAATCGCTTTTTTAAATATTTGTTCCAGAGTTGAAAAAGACATAAACATTATTGTCATTTTTTATTTGTTATTGATTAAACAAGTAGCAAAATTATTTAAAATATTTAGGAGTTTGCTTTTCTCACTGCATTGAATAAATTAAGGAGATTAAGGTGGAATAAAATCAAATTAATTTGTACGTAATTTTGTAAAACATTTTAAATATTTTCAAAAGCATGAAATCGCTTTCCAGTGTCAGAACGGTAAATGTCAACTGCTAGCGAATACTGAAGTTGCTTTACACGAGAGCACACAGACCAAAAGTGATAAAAAATACTGCCTTTTTATGTTTTACAAAGAGGAGTGTTGTTGTTACTGGCTTCGTTCTCTTTTTTATATTATTAAATGTTGCTGCTATAATTTGGCTGCTATTAGGAGACCAAAATAAGTTTTTTTTTATAATTTTTTAACTAAAAACTTCTTAAAATCTTTTTGAGATATTTTTAAGGGAATTTTTCAGTCTTCTAGACTACCGTCTTTGTAACTTCTAGAAAAAAGATGTGCAAGCAGTACCCCATTGCTGAATGTCACATGTCCGTGATGGTCTTATAGAGGACGTTATTTGTACTTTAATATGGCGGGGTTTATGTGGATTTATAAATATTTAATGCTATTTTCCACTGGAATAAGTGATATTTCTTATTGTTATGGACGCATAATTTTTCCTTCTAAGGGATAACATTACTTGAATTTCAGACTGAAGTTCTTCGGATGGTGATTTACACTTATAAATGCAGTATCGTCTGCAAACGCGAACGTATCTGCTGCATAGGTAATATATAATAGCGACCTTACTATGATACTTGGCGACTCCTGCATTGAATTTTCCATTTCTGAAAACTGTATCCTTTGATCAAATCTTAAACGTTCCATCTGCTAAATAGATCTTAAGAATCTAGGGATAGTTTTGCGGAAGAAGTTGTTTTGTTATAGTGAATACGTCATCATGCCTAAATTGAATACATTTTTAAGGTAATTTTATTAAAAAGTACTTTTTTTTTATCGAAAAGTAGAATTTACGAAAAGGTTTCTTTTGCTAAAACATACGTTTTATTAAAAAAAATACCTTTGGTTAAAATGAATATTGGGCTAAACCTTATTTTTTGAATAAAGGTTGCTTTTGTTAACAAGTACCTTTTTGTGAAAGTGCCTCTTGTTGATCAGCACTTCCAAAACTGTTATTTTATTAAAAAGTTAATTTTATTTAAAAGTAGTATTTGTAAAAAAGACTTTGTTAAAAAAGTATATGTTGCTTAAAATTATCCTATTTAAAAACTATTCCTTTTTAAAAACTAATTTTTTAAAGTACCATTTGTACCATCTTTTTTTAGAAATAAATTTTAATAAATTTTGTTTCTTTTTAACAGCAACATTTATAAAAATGCACGTGTTTAAAAGTACTTACGGTTAAAAAAGTTCCTTTTTCGTAAAGTAACATTTGTTGAACTGTACTTTTTGCTTAAAGTTTCTTTTATTCAATAGAACCTTTCATTCAAAGTATTATTTGCTAAGAAGGCACTCTAAAAATTAACTTTTCATTTATTTGGCTTAATTCAATAGTACTTCCTTTTCAAAAAACCTTTTGTCCAAAATTAAATTTTTTCAAAAAGTACCTTTGGTGACAAACAATAACTTGTCATAAAGTATCTTTTGTAGGAAAATACCTTTAGAATTTATATTTTGTTAAAATGAGCTTTTTGTTGAAATGTACTTTTGAACCAAAAGGTCTTATGTAAAAATGTACCTTTGCTAAAAATGTAACTGGTTTATGAAATGGATAATTCTTTTTAATAAAAGTAAGTTTTTCTAAAAGTACCTCTTGATGGAAAAGTACCTTTTGTTAAAAGAAGTATATTTAATTTTTTTTTTTTAATTGCAAAAAAGTGTATTTCTTTTCATTGTATCGCTAATGGGTTTTTACAAAGCCGCCTTACTTTTTCTAACATAAAAAACTGATTTTGTTTGTTTAAATTTTTGTAGAGATCATTTTGTTAAAATAAAAATATGTTGCAAAAATTTTTTATTGTGCAATTTTTTTAAAGCAGCCCATTATCATTTAAATTTACTTTTCGTTCTAGGTGGAAATATATTTTAATTTATTTTTTTTAATTAAATGTTTATTTTGTGTCACTCTTCTGAAACGTTTGTAAACATTTTAATCATTTTGCGTATTTAAAAAATCTGCGCGTTATTGCCACAAAAATGCAATCTTTTAATTTGCCAAAGTAAATAAATGCACAAACGTCTTCCTGTGAGATTAGCGGTCATGAGTCTGAAACTGTGGGGTTGTTAAATTTTGATAAAATCAAGCTTTAACGAGTTCATTCGAAATGATGCAGTAAATGAGATTTTTTCTTAAACCGACGCAACTAAATCAAATTTAATGTTCAAATAAATATCGTGTTATGGACGAAGATTTTTGCTTTTTTCATTTTAAATTACCTTAAGGTTCGAGATATTAAAATTTGTTTTATTTTAAGTAGCAATTGTTATTTCTGCAAAGCTGACGTACTCGACAAGTACAAATAATTCCGAAGACAACAGTTAAGTTTTCAGCTATCGGCACATGCTTGTTCCAGCGACACATGCTTATTCAGTAGCTTTTTTACAGCAACAATTTGTCATGCACCTGAAAGCCATTCTATTTCAATTTATTTGCTGTAAACTAATTCCAAGTGCTCTCTTCATTGTTTTAAGCAGTGTTCAAAATGCTTGCTTAGCAAAATAGTAATTGCGCCGAAAATGCTACAAATTCTACAAGTTTTATTAGCAATGTTTGTGCTGGTAGTATGCTGTTAAAAATATATACAGCTTCAGCTTTTGGAGAGGAAAGTGTTAACGAAAACAAAAAATTCTTAAACTTTTCAAAATTTTTTGTATGGAAAAATGTAAATTTTTATTGGTTTTGTAGGTAGAAATTTCGTTTTTTCACCACCCTGCATCCGCGCCTGTTTGTTACAAATCAGCACAAATTGGTTGCTGCTGTTCAGAAAAGAATATTAATATTTTTTAAGTAGCTTTTAGCATGTTGTTAAAAGTGATTGCAACATAGAAGAGCGCAGTATTAACTGTCAAATTTGTACTGTTGTTATTGCTGCTTTATTTTTAAAAAAAGCTTCATAGCAACAGTAATAGCATTTTTAATATAGCATTTTAGGCGTTGCAATAGCGGGTATATGCATTGTGCAACAATACATCCTTTTTACTAAAAACGATCTTTTATCGCATTATTAGGGTCTCTTTTTGTCTGTAGGTAGAATTTTCGATTCCAGATACCGATTAAGTGACCTGTTTAGAGTATTCCTTTATTTCAGGTGTACGGTGGTGGAGCCATGTACAAAATCTGCCTTTTACATTAATTATCGGTATATCTTTTGAGACCTTGTTAATTCTGTTATCAAAGCTATTGCAACGATGCGAAGGGACTGTGATAGTGTAAGCAAGTGCTACGGGTAATCAACTCATTGCAACTCAGAAACTGAGAGAGAACGATCTTTAAATGCCCTCGCTCAGTAGAACGAGGTACATTGATATCGAGCATAAAACAAATTTTTTAAACCTTCACATATGAAACATTTGCTTCTATCAACTATCCAGTCTTTTATGATGTTTAAAAATGAAACCGATAAAACTTCGTGGAGACACTAAATAAATGGTTTAGAAATTTGGGCAAGTTTCCGTTGACAGTCTGTGGCGGCCTTACTGAAAAGGTGGCGTCTGCCAAATGTGTTGCTAATGAAAAATCCTCACAGTAAGTCACACGACTAAGTAGCACTTCCAAATGCGTCTTGGAAAAAAACCGTAGTTTGACCGAAAAATCATCTGCACCGGCGAAGCTAATTTTTTTTATGAATTGTCGTATATGGGAATACTTCAACCTACACGAGGTTCATCAGGTGGTAAGGCATCGATAAAAGTTACCGTTTTGTGCGAAAGGATGATTTGTACTTCTTCGTAAACAACAACTCGTAAACGCCATGTGATTCTAGGAGAACGGCAGGAAATGCCAATGGGAATTCTGCATTGGTACCTCTCGTGGTGGTGAATGGACCACCAAGATCGTGCAGTTAGACCCCGATAGACTTTTTCTTGTGGAATTTTCTGAAGTAGCGGATTTATGACAATTAGCACCAAATTGAACATAACCTAGGTCATCTCAAATTTAGCCAAATCTAGGTGGCAGAGTTATTGAGAGTTCGAACTGGCCTAAAACGAAATTGCTGTTGATCCCGCATATTGTATTTAGTTTAAATTCGTAACTTCTTGATGTGGGTTCAGCGAGACCGTCACATAATACGCGTTACAAACAATTTCTTTATTAAATCATTTTAAAAGAGTGGAACTTCAGAGCAGTACTTTACATTTTATGATTCCATTCCTTAATAGCACTGCTCACCGACAAAACAATGTAATGCTGCCATACTCTGTCAATATTTGCGTTCATGGTTTCAAGGCAAATAAAACGGAAACACAAAATGTTTGTTGAATTTCTTAAGAAAACAAAATCGATTTAATTACAAAATATTTATCGGTTCTTTTGTTTCAGGCCCAATGCAAACAGAGTTAATTTTCAACACAATGGCAAATTGTTTTTTTAAATTTTAAAACCTGTAAATATTTACTCAAGTGTCATTATTCACATTTAATTTAAACTGCTTATGAATTGCGAATATAAAACTTCCGAGTGGGGGCACATGATTTCATCACACACACTTAAATTCTGAGGTGGGTGGTTTGTGAAATTTTTTGATAGAAAATGGGCCATTTAAATTTTTAGCTGGTTTTTATTTTGTCGTTTTCCCCCGATTTCAGTTATGTTTTTGTTAAAATTCAAGTCGTTCTCTTATCTCAAATTTTAGTACCTTTCGCTAATTTAAAAATTTGTTTCCGAATTTAACGCTTTTTGCGATGTTTTTCTATTCTTAATGTGCAGTCAAATGTTTGACCAAATGTTTATCAAGTTAAACATGGCTTTGGAACAAACTTCTCGCAGTTTAACTACAGATGATTCAGGTGTGTTTATCTCTTCCAGATGCCCAAATCTAGTTTCAAATGCGCACATTCATCAAGTAAGAACACGTTAAAGTTAAGCCTCGCTAAGGGATACCTTCAACTTAAAGAGGCGATTAAAACGTCGAACGCGTAAGATTAGACTTTCAGGTAGAATCAAAATTTGACTGATGATTTCCAGATGGCAACGCTCCATGTCACACGGCTATTTCAATCACTGAATTTTTTACCTCAAAATTCATTTCTGTTATTGTACAGCCTTACGTCTTCACCTGACCTGAGGCCTTGTGACTTTGGTTTTCCCAAAATTTAAAATGTCATCAAATGACATCATCTTGGGACTCTGCAGAACATTTAAAATTGTATAGCTTCTGAAGGAAATCAATTTGTAATTTAAACATAATTAAAACTTTGTTAGATGCAAATGCAGTTCCATCACTTTTCGCACATACCTCGTATTTCTTGCACTCAAAATGGAAACTTTTGAACCAAAAAAATAAATTTAGAGGGAATTTTGCTTTAACACTTTTTTATGGAAAAAGAGTTGCAAAGAGAGAGAGAGAGACTGTAGGTATTCTTGTGGTCGTTTATGTTGAGCATGCCCACTCTGAAGCCACTTTTAGAGATTGGTTCCAACGCTTGAAAGCAGAATATCCATTGCGCTAAGATAATGCTCTGTATTTCGTTGGAACAAACGAGGTTTTTATATTATGAGCTGCTGACCCTTGCTGAATATAGCGAGAGAATTACAGGAGAATCGTGCAGAAAACAATTAATTAGGTTGTGGAGAGAAATCAACAGGAAACGCTCCGAATATGCTACCAGACATCAAACTGTATTTTCCCACCATGACACTAACTGCCATCATGTTTCTGTACCAGAAAAACTACTATTTAAAAATCCGCTAATAGGAAATTTTACCTAACGTCTATTTGTTTCGATCGATGCAGAACAACCTTGCTGGAATGGACTTCACTTCAGTCGAAAAGTGTAAAAAATTGTCTTGATACTAAGTGGTGTTGACTGAAAAACTACGATGATATCGACGACACTTATTTTGTTATATGTTTGCCTTGTGTGACCATACCTTAAGTGGAGCTTTTTATTTTTAATAAATATTTTCCAATTTAATTTTGTTTAAAACGAAACGGTGTTTACCGCTCCTTTTTATACAAGTGATCTCTTTCCCCCCGATTTTTCCGACTTTAATATTGTTAAGCGATGTAGAACGGTCTACGTAGTTTTAACTCTTTTCCGTTGTTGCAATTTTTTACAGTTTGGCTAGAAACTCAGAGATTTTTTTTCGATTGTATCCTTTTGTTTTGATTTAAGAGAGTTTTCTGTACAACTTGACTGTGACTCTCTTCTAGAGTCTGATGATTATTTTCGTATTTTTCTTCGTAGTTCGAGGTCTCTTTCCACATTTCTTTATTTCATGCTATTCTCTAATGCTTTGGCGCATTTTGTGCTCTTGTGTGCAGTTGACCGCTACATTTATGTCATTCAACATTTTGCTCAAATCTCACCCAATTATGGTCCATTTTTTATCGTTTTAAATGGCGTAACTCTTGACAAATTATCTGTCAGATCGTAAGTAATCTGACGTTTTGAGAAACTGTATTGCAATCTCTCTTTCAACATACAGACGGCTAATGGTAAATCCCCTTCTCTACTTTTTTATTGGAAATTTTCATGGAAAAGTGGTTGCCCTTCTTTGCAAGAGATTTATTGTCATTTCTAGTACAAATTTTATTTTTTTATTAATAATTTTTTTTAGCTGTTAAAAAATGCATTCAAAGAAACCACAAATATTATATAAAAATTTTAATGTGGGTGATTTTTTTAAATAAAACGATTCTTTTTAAGAAATTTATGGTCATTTCCGTTTCCTTAAAATTGCTTCAAGTAATTTATCATATTTACGACACTGCTTCTTTTGTTACTGAATAAAATGATGAAAAGAAAACAAAATCAACACAGTAGAAAAATAAATATGGAACTCGTACGTGACTGACATGAAGAATAGAAATATGAATTCATTTTAATGAAAGTTTAAAATTCACAAATAGAAAAATAAAGATTAATTAATAAAAATTTATATTTGTTGGTTGTATATAATTTGCATCGTTTTATTTTTTTTTCAAACACGTTAATAAATTCATATTTCTTCATTTGTTTTTAGTTTTGAAGCCTGATTACTCGCTCTGCTTAATTGTTATTGCGAGAACAATAAATAATAAATAAATACTGCTGGTTCTATAATTTATTTTAGTTACGGCTTGTGCTACATGAGTAAAATAATAAGAAAATAAGACAATACAAATTCTGCCGCGTTTTGGCCAATAAAGAACAGGGCTGGGATCTTGCAATCTAAGCAAGAAATAAACTGTTAAAATCAAAATTAGTTATATTATCGATAACACAATAAATGCCATCCCATTTATGTTTAGCGGCAGGTAAAATAAAAATGTGGAAAATATATAACCGTTTCATGTGCACCACCTTTTGTAACCTCTAGCGCCAGTTGGAATAACCAAAATATTACGAAAGACAAAATCTTTTTTTTTTTTTTGGAAAATGACATGCAGCAATATCGCTGTAGTTAACAAACTTTGGCTCAACAATCGCATTTAAAATAATGCATCCATTTGATGTTTTGCTACTTTGACTGTTGAAATTTATATTAATCTGCTGATACGTCAGATATATAAATAATTTAATAAAAAAAGAAGATAGACAGTGATAACAGGGTTGGAAAACCTCGGGTGTAAATAAATGAAAAACCCTGCGCATTTTTCGGACTTTATGTGGTTTTGAATATAGAATTTGAGTTAATTTTAAGTTAATTAAAAAAAAAAACTAAATAGGCCAAGACAAAACCCTTTACTCATACAGGAAACATTCACTGTAAATCCATAAATTCTAAATGTGCTCCATCCTTATCGATGCTTCTTTCTGGTTCGTCTTCAAATTGAATTTTTGAAGAGCTCAAAAAACGTACGGACCTAATTCTTAACAAAAGTTAAAACTTTTCTACAATTTCACTAAAAGTTAAAATTTTAGTAAGAAATTGATTAAAAGAAATATTTTACATAAAATGCGACTTTCGGTTATAAAATACACAGAAATAAAATTTTCACTAGAAGTCAAAAATTCACCACAAAAACGAGAAAAGTTAAATATTACAACAAAATCAACATTTAAAAAAAACAACACGGAATTATGAATTTAAATTTAATAAAAAATTTAAAAACAAAAATTTAAAATCGCCAACAACGTGAAAATTTACCAATTAAATTGGCATTTTTATTTCTGGCAAAAAAAAAAAAAACAAAAAACAAAAAATAGATTTTGAGCAAAATTTTACCACAGAACTTAATTTAATTTTACCATGAAATTTAAAAATTCATAAAAAATTGTATAAACTAGGTTTTTCAAAAGAAAACTAAAATAAAGTGGTGGCAGATGCACATTACACCACACTGCGTAGTCGCTTAGACAAAAAGAAAATTTATAAAGTTGTGATGAAAGTATATTATTTCACGAACGGCAACATACATATGTACATATTACTAATGTAGGGGACCGCCGACTTTATGGGCCCCTTTTCTACCCTCTTCTTTCACGAATTGATTTCAGGCAACCGATTTTTTAATTTACGCTTACCTTACTTTCATTGAGTCTCGTACTAACACTAGCCTTTACTATTGACTCTAGGGATTTCAGACTTTGTTAAACTAATTTTTAGTCTTCTTTTAAAAAATCTAAAAATTGTTGAAGTTTCACAAATTTGAAAGGGTTCAATACTAATCAATATCAGTTACGCTATATTAGTTCAAGTTGAGAAGATAAACTATATAATATGTATTTCGCTAGCCTCATGTTCGTCGCCATATACTTAATCCAGTCCACACTTAATATTTTAGTATTTTCTATTGAGTGTCTTGTGTTGTCTTTTGAAGGAAAGAAGTGAAAAGTTGTACATTTCAAACCATTAAAAAAATATTTGATAATAAGAGTATTTTCGTAGGCCTTGCAGTATTTTTAACACTCTTAGGTATCACAAAAACAGATTTTGCTTCCATTCATTAAGTAAAAGTATGATCAGACGGGGCATATATTTGAAGAGATAAGCGTAACCACTAAACCAATATATTGTGAGTACTGTATTTCTTTTTAAGCAAATATTCATTAATCTAGACATGTTTCTGCTTACCTTAATAAGCCATGCCACGTAGAATTGCACAAAGATTTGCAAAAAATAGCGGTAACACTTTTTTCGTCAAATACGTGTCCTGTCTGACCATTCCTTTAGTGCACGAAATCTTAAAAACCTGTGATAAATTCTTCTAATTTTTAGTAGTTTCCCAACACATTGCTATCACTTATGTCAAGGAATTGTAAAATTTATTTATTGCTATTCATAAATATTTACAACGAGGTGTTAAAATTGTGTCGTGTCATATTTGGCCTTTTACATAAATATTTTCTTCTGTAATTTCTTTTTTTTTATATAAAAACAGATCTCTAATTATTTAATTGAGTTATTCAGTGTCCAGCGAGTAGTTACTCTATGGCGCTGGAGTGAAAATATGCGGAGGAAAGCTGTTGCATTTATCCAGTCGACAAGAATCAGTTATCAATTAAAATGTTGTTGTTGTTGCAGGTTTCTGCGTATATTTGCTGCTGTTGTTGTAGCGTATAATTGGCACAATAATAAGTTTTCAATGTTAAATTGATTTTTCAGTTAATTTTGATTTTATTGGTTTTTTTTCGCGCAATAAGCGCCATTTTTTTTCAACCCCAGTAGGAAATTTAAAACGTTGGTTTTTCAAGAAGGAAATTATTTAGTTGTGAATATGACTTTTAAATAAATTTGAGGAAATAAAATTATACAATCGCACAAAATCTGTTGCACAATTGCTTGTATTCTCTCGTTTAAGATTCATTTTAAGCAGCCGCGTATCCTGCTAAGGAGTTTGGAGGGAACTATTACGAATGCCAACAATTCTGCGTACCACTACTGTTTGGTTCCCTTTGCAGCCTCCTGCTTTGCTTCTCAGTGATTTACCGGTAGTTGTAGCGTCGACTTTCTTGCTGACTACTATGTTTCGATCCATTAAGCTTTTAAGCCGACTGTTATTCATCGTTTCTCTTCCCTGCGTTCAGATACAGTATGCGAGCTAGCACTAAATTAGCACACAATGTGTGTTAAAGTATCAATGATTTCATGGACCGCCCATACCTCCACCTGAAGGGCCATAATAACAACTGTATGCCAATCAAGCGCGCTAACCTTCAGCCTAAAATGGGTATCTGCGAATTCAAAGTTCTCATTCATAACCATAACAATAGAAACGGAAATAAATTTGCATTAATGTTTCCAATTGGAAATCAATAAATATTATTTCCACTTTTTTTGTTTATTTCTAAAAATATTTATTTACAATTAACTACGAGTATTTATAAGAAAAAAAAAATACTTCCTAAACAACAGCAGTAATGTTTGTGTTAAGAAAAAAATCAAACACTGCAACTTAACACGTTAAAATACACACTTGTCTACACAATTTAGAATGATTTCTAATTATTTATGCGATTTATCATTTTAAGTTATTATGAAAACTAATATGACATGACAGACAGGTGGACGGACATCGTGATAGACAAGCAGCCAGTTGAAAATGGAAACATTCATACGACTTTGCCAAACAGGCAGTGGGCAATTTTGCATAGCAACGCATTTTTCAACGCATTCAAAGCAGAATTATTTATTTTGCAATTAAACACATGCAAATAATTATTTCTTCCACCTACAAAATCATTCTTTTTATTGATTCCCAACACAGTATTACGCTTAGTTTTTGCTCAATAATTACACGGTTCTTCAGGCGGCAGTACGGACATTCACGGAGTGTATAAGATGGTTCAGTGAAACCACAAGACCAACAGAAGTCGACATCTTCACTGAAAACCAAATGACTATCGAATCAATTGAGTGGACAGGAGTCAGAACAAATAACGACGTTAAAGGATTGCAAAACAAAAAATATCAACGACAAGTTATTAATGGAAGACTGGGCATCAGCTGTTTACATGGCCACCAGGAATGTTCGAGCAAACACTCAGGCCATCAAAGGCAGATAATTACGCGCATCAAACTTGGTCAATGCATAGCCTTTTGAGGCGACTGGTACCGATTAAAAACAATTGGACAAATGTGACCTATATTACACTGTGCAACAACGAAACGATTGGAAATACTTTTAGACTATTCTGCGTCAGGGTAAGGTGGAACAAACGCAGTTAAATCGAAGAGGCTGTTGGAAATGAACAAGATCGAAATTAACGTAGTTCCAAGTGTTCTAAAGAGGCACTCAAGTTTACAATTGTCTTTGTTTCAAATAGGAAAATCAGACCATAGCGCCTGCAGTGAAAGCAATAACGACATCGAAACGATAGAACATTTACTATGCCACTGTCCAGCTTTTACACAAATAGGAACCCAGTACTACACGGTTGACATCTGACCAGATATAACGCACTTCAAAGGTATTGAATGGATAATTCTAAGGAACTTCGCTCGGAGCACCGATATTAACGAAAGTCCTTTCCTTGGTTACTAGGATGTATAAATTTCTCTTCCAAGAGTATACATCGCTACCAAGTGACTGCCAGCTGACGACTCATCTTGATATGTTCACGGAATTGCAACTTTTTCCAAATGAATTTCATGCTCGTACAACCTTAGATCTCTATAAGTGCAATTTCAAATCAACTACAATAACGTAATAAATTCATTAATTAAACACAAATTGAATGACAAATTCTGTGAAACAAATAATATTTTTTAAATCTTAATAATGCGTGTCGCCAGTTAGGAGACATTAATGAAAACCAAAATTAAAAACCAATTAAAATGCCACCGAACAGGTGAAAGCGTTTGAATGTAAAATAATTAATTTATTTTCTAGCGAGTTCTCATGTGAATTGTTGCAAGCAAATTTTCATTTAATTAATTGGCAGATAATGTTTATTGTTTATTAAATTTACATAATTAGGTCATTTGGGAATGCGTGTAAAGTTTACAACACATTTTTGTTAGATAGACTTCACATATTTGGCAGCACTTGCCAATCATATGGTCAAACAAAAACAAACACAAGCAATAATAAATATTTATTTATTTATGTTTAACTTAATTTTGGGCGGTGTACAAGTGTAACAGCATGTTGTGAATGCATTTTTCGACTCAACTGAACGTTTGTTTAGTTTTCACTAAATGTGAAGTTCACTCTTTGAGAGTTTTGAAAACAAAAGCTTAGGCATCTCTATTAATAGCGTACTACACGTACAAATTACAACAACATAATCGCCAATAATCTTAAATGAAATTAAAAATTTATTACGTGATGGTCAGCTGCTAATGAAAGGCACCCATGGAGCTGAAACTCTGTAGGAAATTATAAAATGTTTCATTAACAAATTAATTGCCTCATGAATTCCCATCTGTATGTGTGAGTGTAACTTTTTGAAACTTAAACCATATTAAGTGTATTCCAAGTGCTCCTAAATTGAGATCAAGGCATCAGATCACCTGCCAAGTGGCTTTATTAGGCTCTGCAAGTTAAATAGTTTTTAACCCACAATTGTACAAAAATGTGTAACCAAAATTGGTTGGCATTTATTTTTTTTTGGTAAATAAGCTTTTAAAATAGACCCGATAACACCAAAACATACACAAAACTCCTATATGTATTTATTCAGGCAAAGGCAATGCAACACTGATCTAAAAATAAAGACAAGGCGCACTGGTTAAGAATACCAACCCAAAACCAATTTTAATACAAACTTACCGGATTAAAGCGGAGCTCTCTGAAGAAGAACAGTAAAGTATCTGATAGGGTGGTAACGCCAGTAGAAAAGGGGATGAATATTAATAGGATGCGCTATTCTAACTAAGTTCTTTAAGGAGTAAATCCGACAGTGGGAAAACCGCGTAAAATGTTTTGGGATGACCTTTACAAAACTAAACAGGTACGTGCTACCTACGGACAAGCTCGAAAATGGATCAAGGAAACTGGGCAGGAAAGTCATTTCGAATTTGCTTAAATAACTGGATAAACACACTTCACTCCTCCAAAGCGATTAAGAACACATATTATTTTCAATACATAAAATAATGTTTTCTTTTTATATTTTCTTCCTCAAGAGCTGCAGCTGCGACCTGGGCTGCCAATGTATCAGCGGGTTGATTCAGTTTCTACCCTCTGCACAACTATTAAGGTAGTAAAGGAAACGCGTTAAACGATGAAGGATTTCCGCCCGTCTGATGTGACGAGGAGGTTGTATTACTTCTGAGGGGAAAGAATACAAATTATGCAGATGGACTGAAGGAAGCCCTAAATATAGCCTACAACTGGGCGCAACGAAGGCGGTTGAATGGTTGGACTGGAAACTGAGATGGAAGCATCACTTAGAGGAGCGGATAAGAGAGAGAGAGAGAGAGTTATGTTGGTTGCATAATGTCACACTGGCTCTACAGATGCGTGATTAGAACAATTCCGACCTACGCTTCCGTAGTGTGGCGGGCGGCATTTACAGATGGTTCAACGAATATGTTGCCTTGAGTGGATCAAGACGCGGAATCAGCGGGTTAGATACCGGACACAAAGATTATAGACAATTGTGAGATATTGATACCATACAGATGTTTCTGGTCAAACGGAATACTAGCGCGGATGCCTGAGGAAATCAACTGGCCCTCCAAGCGAAAGTTCGGGCAATCACGGGGTGTTCAAACTGCCTCAGTGGTATACAATGACCTGAGGAGGCTAACAATTTTACAGACAACCACACAACAACTAGGGCACTAGGGCACTACAATCGGATAAAGTTAAATCTAGGACGATTCTGGAATGCAAAAAAGCGATTGGAGACTACACAGCAAATGATAGGCTGCACATCATGTGAGTCCCGGGTCACTAATAACAAAGACCTTATAGAGAGACCAAAACGGAGATAAATCAAGGAGGTTGCTGAGACTAAAACCAATCTGAAATTAGTAAGAAAATAAGCTATGTGACAAGTCACTCGGGTTTGCGGCTACATCTATGCCTTATTAACGCCTACTTGAGAACTAAGATATATTTTTAGACATACTTCTTAAAAGAGTACCGCTTAAAAAGTGCCATTTGAAAAAGTACCTGTTAAATATAGAACCATTAAAAAATATCGGTTTTGGACCACATAACTTTGAAAATGTATCTAAAGAAGTACAAGACCTTTTAAAACTTTTCTTTTATATTTTAAAAGGAAAGTGCCTTTTAACAAAAACTGCATTTAGAAAATGCACATTTAGAAAGTTTATCCTTAAAAGGGAATCTTTTAAAAATGTATTTTTGATATAAAAAAATATAATGAAATTCTACTGCTTATAAGTTCCCTCTGGAAAAACAATTAATAAAAAATATCTTTAAAAAAAGTACGTTCTAAAATTTTTTTCAAAAATGTACCTTAAAAAATTACATTTAAAAAATATCTTTTACGCATATTTTAAGTACCTTTGAGAAAAAATACTTATCAAAAATATCTTTAAAATATATCCTTTGAAAATATTTACTGAAAATCTTACATTTCGAAAATGGTACCTAATACAAAAAAGTACCTTAAAAAATAATTAAAATTATGCAGAAATACCTTAAAAAAAGGTATCTCTAAAAAAGTACCTTTTCGAAGCAGTACTTTAAAAATGGACACGTTTAAAAAATATGGTTTTAGAGAAACTACCGTGAAAAAGAAATATTTAAAATTAACATTTAAAAAGTACCTTTAATAAAAATAAAATAATACTTTTTTAAACTGCTTTTGAGAATGTGCTCTTTAAACCCCTTTATATTTTCGGCCTCTTTTCATATGCACAAATCATATTGTTTAAGTCATGAAAATGTCAAATGCAGATGTTGGCATAGCAACATGCAGAAACATGCTCAAATATGCTTTATTAATTGGACATCTAAATGAAATGTATTTCTGTGGTGGGGAAGCTAACTAAGCGTCCCTTTCTGCCAAAGAGCCGTTTTCTGAATTGCCTAAAAAATGCATTATATTATTTGTTTACTCGGCACGATTGAGGATATACTTCCCATTGCGTAATAGATCGTGTGTGGCTGTGGGGGTGTGTGTACGTCTAAATGAAATTAAATAACAACCCCAAGGATTAAATGCACATTGTGCTACTATTTAAGCACACATACAAATGACATTTGACATCCTTTCTAAAGACAGGATTAAGCATGAATTATTTTTTTCTCTTTGTTTTTTTTTTTCTAGCCGACGGATAACACCAGCAAACAAACTTTTTAAGCCAAACATGTTCTAATGAAAGAGAAACAAAAAATGTTGAACCAGAAATTGAATTTTGCTACAAGGACTCTCTCCGTCTGTCCGCTTGTGAACATGTTCGTTTACTTATTCATATTTTTGAAGTTTTACATATAAAATTATTTATTTAATTTCTGTTTTTTACAAAACACATACATGCATGCATACATACACAGATGTAAGTATATATAAAATGTATTTTAAAATGCCTCCGTAACACACATGTGTCATTGAGTATGAACATTTTCATAACATCTTTGTTTGAAATACAAAATAATAAAATTAAAATAAAGTATTGAACGAATATTGACATTAATTATTTAACTTTTCCATTGAAGTTTCCCATTGTGCGCTCTGTTACTCACATGACTGCACAACATTGAATTATATACGACGAGTATAATTATGATGAAAACAAATTAATTTCAAATAAAAAGGATTGGCTGTGAACGAATTTCGTGTACTTTTTGTTTTATAGTTAGAAGTAATATTTCCGAAGTATTTTAAGAATGAAAAGTCAATTGATTTTAAAAATAATTATTATCAAAGGTACTTTTTCGATTTTGAAGAAAGTTTTATTTGCGACATTTCATAAAGTTTCACACTTTTTTATCCCCTGGTGATAAGTTTTAAAATTTACTTTTTTCTTTCAAAAGTCAATATTGTAGAGAAAACAAATGCATAGACGAACTGATGCAGCTACATCCTAATGCGTCTTTAGGTAGAGGACAATTTCAAAGAACATTTTTTTCTTCTTACGAGGCAGTACGTTCTATAAAAGAAATTTCAACTGTCTTTTGTTTTCTAAATATTAAAAATTTATTTATTTATTATTTAGACAGAACATTCGTATTTTAAAAGTAACGTACGTGAGCGTATTCACAATAAAGTTTATTTGAAGGCATGAACAAATTATTTGAAAAATGTTTAATATTATTTATTATTCATACTCACACACACAAACACACACACTGAAGAAAATATTTTAAACATTTTTAAAATAATAACAAATAAAAGAAATATTTCTACTGTTTATTCAATTGTTTTTCCGTTTTATTATCAAGAGATAATACAACGATACAACAATTCAATTTATTGCTGAATGCCATGGATGTTTTTGTTATTAATTAATAATAAATAAATTTTAGAAAAAAAAAAAATTCATTAAAATGCTAAATGGGTTTAACTTAGAGAATGATTACAACAAACCCTTTCAAAGGTCCAATCGTAGGTACGTTAGAGTAATGCAGACATCAATTGATTTTAATAACGATGACAATTAATTGAGGTGCGCGTCGAAATGATAAGGTCTCTAATTTTAATGTTATCTAAAGCTCAGTTCCTACCATAGGCCCTATATACCGCTTTTGAAAGTGCGAAAATCGTGCTATATAAAAATCAACCTTGCTGTTCCGATAATGTAAGCACTCTTTTGCAAAATCCCGAGGAATTAAGTTGAAAATACGCTCCGATTTTTAACAACAATCAGCGCTGACATTCACATCTTTTCCGTAAGCTGCTCCCATATAGTGGAAGTATGACATTTCCGCTTCAGATGCAAAATCAATGAAGATTAGATGTTTTACTTCACACTCGAAGTTAGACTTTCGACTCACATTTTCATTACCGATCCGAACAATATATGACGGTTTTACTTTTACGTCTGTAGTTTTTCCAAAACTTATACCCACGGCTTGCATATTGTGGGAGAAATACTATTTAGTTAAGCCTCTCTAAATCTCTAAACTGTTATACAAAAATTTTTTTATGAGAAAAAAAGTTTTTAAACTCCTTATTTTTTTTTACTAAAATGGCAGCGTTTTTCTCAAACGTTATTAATATATAACATGTTTAAAATCGTATTAAAGTCTGTTCAAACATATTTTCGCAATTAATGCCTTAAGTGAGCTCAATTTATCATACAAGAACTCAATTAACGAATTGAGCATTTAGTACTCAATTGTATCATAAATTACGACAGATTGCCCATGCAGTAAAATAAACACATGAAATGTGATAGGCGACTAACTAGACCCAACAACATTGCCACGATTGTATAAAAGGGGCAACAAATCTTATTGTTACCAATTTAGCTTCGCTTTCATATTATAGTCGAAATTGGAAACTTTGTCCATAAAAATGCATAACACATGTTTATAGGGTGTTTCAAACAGCATTGTCAAGTCATGAAAACATTTTCAGCTATCAAATGCAAATTGAGTATGCTGGATTGCATATGTGTGAGCACAAAATTTTATAATTCAATTTAAATAGTAATTGACTTAATTAAGGCGCATGTTTAAAAATACTTTAAAGGAGACTTGTAAATGTTTTGTTAGGAAAAACGACTGTAGTTGGAACATAAAGCAAATGTTTGAAGGGAGGGATCGTTTAAAAAATAAACAAAATAAAGCTTTTGAGCAAGAAATTTTTCATTGCCGTACACAGAACGTAAAGAAAGTAACCTTATCATTTACACGCGTGCCTTATGTAATAAAATTTGTAAATTTAAAATTGTTTAAATACTGTTTTGCGAAAATGTAACAAGTTGTTGGCAGTTAAAAACTCCGTTTCAAATATATTGTTGCCTCAATTTATGTTCAAATGACTTCATTTAAACACAATAAAGTCTTGAAAATGATAACAAAATCTTAACAAATTGTTGACCATATTAAGAAGAGTAACAAAGAAAACGAACGATTTCGTTTAATAAACAATAAAATAAAAGTTTTAGAAAATTCATTTCCGATTTGAACATAGAGACAGACAGACAATCGAACACACAATTACACATTCTCAATTAATAACAATTGCGAGTTGTTACGATATTTTGTTTAGATTTGTTATAAAAAAGGCTGCATCATGGAGCCAGCATTAGTATTTATTTATTTATTAATTTATTTATTGGATATTGTGCTAAGCATAAATCACAAAACTATAAATAGTAATCAAGAGGAAATTGTTGAATTTGGTCTGACAGGAGATTGAAATTTACGTTATTTATGTTTACAAAGTGTTGCACCGTCTATGGAATTTTATTTCATGTTTTTTGCACTTGTGTTTTTTTTTTTTAAATCGCAAATTGACGAAACGGGAGAATAAAGATTACGGTTGTAGTTTAAATGAATGTTGGAATAGTCGTGCGTATTTAATTACAGGTTCGATGTTTTTAAAAAGTATCGGATAATTCGTACTTTAATAAATATTAATCAAGTTTTTTTTACAGTTTCTTTTGCTCGCCCTATTCCATAAGAGCTTTGAAACATACAATTTTATTAGGTTTCTGTTCTGTTATTCGCAAATATTTACTCGAGTATTCTAAAATATATTCGCTCGTTTTCTAAGATTCTGTAATTTGTTTTCCAACTCGTATATTCACACAACTCTATTTTCTTTACTTGAATGATTTTATTCGATTGTTCAAATTTGTGTTCGATTATTGAAATTTTTCACTATTATTTTTTTCGCTTGCCTTAATTTCTAAACAGTTTATAAACTTACTTTAATATGTTTTCGAAATAGTTTATTTCGAATAATTTTATTCGATTGTTCTAGCAGGTATTCTAATATGTAATAAAATTATTTATAATTTTTTCTTCTTGCTTCACCTAACGCATGAATGTTCTAAGTTTTTTTTTTTAACTCTCTTATACGTATAATATTATTTGATGATTAAATTATGTATTCGATTAATTACATTTTTGTTTTTTTGTAAAAACTTTAATTTCTTCCTTGAATTCTTTTTAGAATTCTTGTGTCCAAATGCTTTTATTCGATTAATCAAAAACTTATTCGATTAATGTGATTTATTCTTTTTTCTTTCGAACAACCTAATTCATAATAGTTTTTATTCTTTTGCTTTTAGTTGTCGAAATCGTTTGTTCATGTTTCTTACGATTTTTCTAACACGCGTTTTTTTCACTCCTACTAACATGTAAAAGTTTTAACATATTTTCGGTAATATTCTTCCAAGCTCATTTATTCCAAAAAATATTGGTATAATAATATTTTCGCTATTGATTTGGTCATTCCTCCCAAACCATGAAGGCTTTGAAAATTTCATTTAAATTTGTTTCTAAACTCTTTTTATTAATTCGAGTACCTTTTTTTTATTATTAAAATATAATTTCAATAAAATATATTTTGGGCTTGTCCTACTAAATAAACGCTTAAACAATTCTAATGTATTTGGCTTAAAATATATTTCAAAATTTTACTTTGACTTCTTTTTTTGATTATATGAATATGCGTTTGAATAAAGGGATTCTTCACTCTTGATCTTTTCGCCAGCCCAAATACACAAAAGCTTAAATAAGGTTTCTTCAATTTGTGTCAGAGTTTTTTATTCGTATAATTTTATTGAATTGTTCACTATTGCTTTTTTCACTCATTACCGAAACGATTTTATTTTAAAGAATTTTAAACTATTTTATTCGAATAATATTATTCGATTATTCAAATATGTATTCGATTATGTAGTTAAATTTGTTTCTTATTCTTTTTCCTTATCCTAATTCATAAATCCTTCAACAATCTAAGTTGTTTTAATTTCCAATTTTTGTTTTGCTCATTTATTTTTATTCGATTCACTTTGACCGGGTATTCGATTATGCTGAAAATTATATTAAAATAAGAATGGCAGAAAAATATCGAATAAATGCAATTTCACTGCAAATAATCGACAAATATAACTAATTCTTTTCTAATTCATGATTTTTATACCCAATACCCAATATTCGCAAGTGAAATATTTTAATCGACGATTCCTCTCACCCACTTATTTCAGACAATATTGTCTTACTGTTAAAATTCCAAGCGAACTTAGAAAAAAAAATAATTTTATTTATTTTGGCAATAAAATGTTATAACACAACCAAAACACAGAGTAATTGATTTATTTGAAAGACGTTTCGTCCGTATTTGCGTTTGTTAACTTGTTTGTAGGCAACACCGAATTGCAAGCGCACAACGAAAACATGACTGACTCTATTGTTGTTCAAATAATGGGGAAGACATGAGATGAAAAGCGTTAATTTTGTATGCGAAACACATTCAGAATTTTAACACTAAAAAGCTACGCGGCAAACACATCAATTCTTTTTATAGAAAGGAAGTTGGTAAAGAACCAAATAGGTTTAACAGTTTTGAATATTAGCCGCACTGGCGCTGGCAGCAGCAGCAGTTGAACGTTTAGAACACATTTTTTTTACTGTTGAGTTAATGGCGTGTTAATATTAAATAAATATTTGCTTTTTTATCTGAACATAAATATTTTATGCTTTTAAACACATACGAGATTCATTTATATCCGCGTTTAGCATCTTAAATGGGCAAGAAAGGGTGCGACGATTTTTAACCAAAGTGTGACTACGGTGAAGAATAAAATTAAATAAGAACCTGGCTGAAGTAAGAAAAAAAATATCAAAATCAGAATGGATATTGGAACTAGGATTAAAATGTGCCAAAATGCTGGAGTTGGTGAGACACGTGACTGTATTTTAAAGAAAACATCTAACTTTTGTGACCCTTACCAGAATGGAAAATCCATTAATAAAATTAAAAATTCAATTATAGATCTAGCAGAAAACCGTCAAAAATACTCGTTAAAGTTGTGGATATAATCAATTTGTTCAATATTTGGAATTCATGGCAAGTGAAACTGATAGGATCTAATCTAATTCCTCTCTTCTATAAATTGATACTTTTACTTTTTTAGCTTTCATGCAGAATCCTCTCAATCTACCTGTCTTACCTGATTAACATTCTTTTCTAACAGGTAACAAAGTAAATCTCTTTTTTCCTACTTAAATTAGGCCATTCTTAACTTAATTCATAATACTATGTTCAGACATGTCACCTAATTGATGCAATTAAGCTTTTAATTGAGTATATAGACCTTGGTGGTCAAACATTACTTACTCAATTAGCAGCTGACAGCTAAAAATGTTTTCAGTTTGTTTGTGAAAACTTGTGTTTCCGAAATAGAGAAAATCCAGACAATTAAATAAATTTAAAAAAATTAATTATTTAAAATGTAATTGTGTTAAAAATTTCATGAAATTTATTAACCGTTAATTACATTTGCATTCCATTTATAGTCTTTGGCAACTCCCATGAAGAATAGAAACTGTATTGGTGATGCAGTCGCCTTCTTGTATGTGCCTTGATTTGGTCATTGTGCATATTTTTTTAATTCTCACTGAACAGACTATACCAGAGTTGCAGGGGAAATTTGACTTAATTTATAACGCATTTAGGCAATAATTTAAATTTATTAATTGACTTGTGTATTAATTGCGTAAATTTTCTAATGGCGCAATTAATGTGAATTTTTTACTAAAGCATAACGTTAAGTGTGACCTAAGAATTGCATTGGCTTTATTCCTGTAGGGAATAATTTTTTACATTTATTCGAATTGAAAAAGTGCCCAAAAATTGTTTTGTAAAAACTACGAAATGTTTTTTATTGTGCAATAAATTAATTTCTCAAATTCCATAGTAATTGCAAACATGTGTTGTAAGAAATCTTTTGTTAACTGTTTGAAAATATTGTTAAATAATAAATCGTGTGTCTTTTATATTTATTAGTTTAGCAAGTAGAAGTTATAAATTTTACAATTAAAGGTGTACGAGCCATTATTAATTATTACTGGAATGCACATTTATTATCCGAATGTCTTGTAATTTGTTAAAATACTTAAATTTGAAAGGCACAATAGGGGGTGTTCAAATGTGAATCATTAAAATTGTAGAGCTGCTTAAATTATGCTGAGTTTTATTTATAGCTCGCCATTACCATTAGAAATGAAATTAAATTAAAAAAATGTTCTTATAGAGAAAAAGGGATTAAGTAAAAACAATCAACAGAAAGCACAAAATCAAGAAGCTTTAAGCCGTTTTTTTTAAAGTGCTATACCTCGGTAACCATTGTTCGTATGAGAAAAGTAATTGAAAAAATGTGGTTAATTGTATTTTTGGTAGTGTAGGTAGAAGTTGTTAGGGACACAATATTAATATTTGCTAAGCCAAGGTCGATTCCTAACCAAAATGGCAAGTTACAGAATGGAGCATTTTATTAATAATATTTAATTCTATGTTGCGTGTTGGCTTCTTGCCATACTCCTCAGCGATGTCTGAAATTGTTATGATCCCTAAATCAAGAATCAATTTTGTTATTTAAAAAAATATTCGTCTCGAGTTTAACCCCTTATCTTAATGCACAAAACATTATCCCGGAGCATCGGTTTGGTTACATGCGAGGCACGAACAAGTCCGCAGAATCTTTACCGCTATTAGATCCAGTTGCTTGGTTCAAGAAGTGGAGAATAAAAGTAAATCATTCGAAACGTGCTCACCTAACGTTTTCCCTCAGAAGACAAAATTGTTCACCAACAACAATAACAAATACCACAGTTGCATTGAAAACCATAGACTACTAATTAGACGCGACAACTCACAACAACATTACCTCGATTATATAAGAGAGATAAAAAACCTTATCGTTTCTAATTAAGCTATCTCTTTCATGTAATCGGGTCAATTTAAAATTTTGTACGTAAAAACGCATGACACCTGATTACACGCTTTTTCAAATGTCATTGTTGGGTATTCTGTTTATATTCTGTGTTGAAAACGCACGTTAAAAATTTGAGGATCGACTTAGCTCCGTCATATTAAGGCAAAAACAAGTAAGCTATATCCGGCTGTACCGAATCTTTTATACCCTTCACAAAATTATGAACTACTAAAAAAGATTTTTCCCAGTGCAAGTGATTGTTTGAGATATGTACTCGTAATTTTGGCCTCCATTTTTAGTCGTATTATTTTAAATTTAAACTCTCCTTTCGACTTAATATAAGCATTTTCAGTCCTAATGATTTTCTTTTCTCTGAATGATTATAAATTTTATATAAATTCTCGCCTTTTTGCTAAATTGTTGATAGTAGCGGAATTGGGTTTAAAGTAAAATTTTTTATATTCGATAAAAATTTATAGTTGGGTAAATTTTTTCGTTAAATTTTAAAATTTGTTTTTGGTTCCTTGTTTGCACAAATTACTTTTATTGTAAGATATATTTCTTTTGGAACTTGTGTAACAAAAGATTAGTTTTGTAAAAATTGCGACGTTTTCATAAATTGTTGATTTTTTGTAAATTTTTAGCGAAACTGCAAAATTTTTGTGAAGTTGAAGTTGAGTTTTGAAATTTTAAAATTTGGTGAATTTTGGTTTTTGTGGTATTTTTGGAATTATTTTGTTTCATTTCAGTTTTTCGAATTTCAAAATAACATTGGTGATATCATGGCAACGGCGAGCACGATTTTGTGGCTTAGTTATGTTATTTGATTACGCTATACATCTTCTTGTGAAATTTTCTGAGTCCCAAGTCCTTTCTTTCCCGAATATCTATCTCAATATGAGCCGCAATCGACCAATAATCTCAAAAGCATTGCAACTCATAGCTAAAATTAATACGCTTTTTTTTCCTTACATGGGCATTTCAAATTAAAACGTTTCTATCTTCAAATATCGACCAGCCCTTATTGAAAAATTGTTTGATTAAGCGTTTAGATTTAATTACTGAAATGTTTAAGAGTACTACCGCAATATTTCTTGCGCTATTTTATATTTTGCTTACAACCGCATCTGTTTATAAGAAATTGATCAAAGTACAAACAGTATTCAAAGTAACGTTAATAATTTATTTGATTAAAATCTTGAAAGTCTTTAAGACAGAGAGACAGAAGGATTCTCCTTACGTAAGATTGTTTATGGGCCTCTGCTTCCAACACATATTTCAAGTTTAATTTACAGCCCACATAAATTTCAAAGCTGAAATGATTAAAAATTTCTTTTATGTCTTGGGTTGTCTGCTTTGGCCGTAAGTAAAGGAAACGTCTAATAAAATATTAAAAATAATAAAACAGAGAATGTACTTTGGTCCTTAGAACGCTTGAAGAGAGGGATCATTATTTAATAATTAAAAAATTCGAAGGATACGAATGTCGCAAAGGAAGGAAATATTGTAGTTTAAATAATGAATGAGAGCATAAATTGAAACTGAAAATGTTGAATGAAACTTATAAAAATAGAAAATAATTACAAATATTAAGAAAGAAAAACGATGCAGGGAAATGCCACCTACCGATATAAAAAAAATAACAAAATTCAACTAGTCTTGTCGAAATAAATGAAAAAGTGATGATACCAAAAGGGTGGCAAATTCTACTTCGGGAAATAATAGGGGCGACTGGTAGTAGGAGAAACTGAGTTTCGTATGAGTTTGTTAACTCTTTTATGGCAGTACTGAACGGAAAGTAATGTCAGGTAACATGAGCTATGTTCAAGAAGCGAATTCAGTATAATTTATTTATCAATATTGTCCTCATTTTCGCAGTAATTTCGAAAGCCCTTCTGGAATTTTCATTATAGCGCCAAGCTTTTGCTGCAACGATTTACTTTTTATGTCATCCATTTCTAATGAATCACAAGTATCGAAATGTGAGTGGAGATTAACATCTGTCAGAAATTATTTAGTAACTCCTAGGGAGGAAGACAAACTGTGAATTTATTTCGGTTAAGTAAACTTTATTAAAATCGTCTTGTGGCACATAAGGCTCTCGCTTTGTTCACACATGGCAAGCGGTGTAGCAGACTCGCGGTAGGATATTTAACTAAATCTAGTAAAATATCTAGACTTCACATTAGTCGTCAATATCAAACGAATTTCATTCAAAAACCATTTATGGACAGCATGGAAAACTTTCTTTCTGAAATGTTGCACAGGAATGAATTTGATATTGTGAGAAAATATTGTTTTAGTTACTAACAAAGCGATAAACCAAATTAACATAATAGTAGAGAAAGTTTATTTTAACCCAGCGATCATCCCTGCGACATTTTACGGATCTTTTGTTCCGCAAATAATTTATTAGGCTCGTCTATAACATTTCTAATGCAGATCACTACTGAGGCTGAAGAAGCTCGCCTGATATAATCCGAACACGAAAGCTCAGAATTCTATAACAAAGAATGTGTGTCGTTGTTTCCTTCTGCTCAAGGCATAAACCACACAGCGGATAACTAAACTGATTTCCCCTACCCAAAAGAATATTTCAGTCGAAAATATCAGGACATAAAACTAAACAAAAGTTGTATAAAGAATTTAGCCTGTCTCATTTCCAAACTTTCTTTACGGTCAACAGTTCCTCGCTTCTAACTGATGACCAATTAACCCTATATACTAGCTCCGGGCCAAAAAGCGGGGCCTTTATGGCAAATATGGCCAGTTATCCAGTACAAGGCGACCTCATTACCACCACCAAGAAAGGAGGAATTTCAAGGCCGCTTGGCCTTTGGACCGAACACACGTAGAGACTGCCCGAATTTCCGCTTGAACTACTTTGGGACATTTAACCGTTGACACCGACAATACTGTATTCGTGCCAAAGACGGTAATTAAACGCATCAAATCTTACACTCAAGTTTGACCATGGGACGCTGGAACTACCTGTCAGAGCAATTTTGTTAAGGATGTCGGTCTATAAGATCATGAGAAAGTGTAAAAATTAACCAAATAAAACCGGTAGCTTTTTCTACAAAAGTTTCGGCAGCAAAGTTAATGGATTTATATTTGCATCGGGGAACTCGTAGAAGGTCATGTATCTTCTAAAGTCTTACCTAAATGCAGCTCTTGATTTGGATCGAATTCTCCAATATATTCGCCATTCGTTTTTCAACATAACTTAGTTTGTATCACAAATGTTTGTGTGGACTTTCAAAACGTCTTCAGGCTACTTTTGGAACTTAATAAAAATCTCTAAAGTTGGAGGTCGTTGGGACCCCTGTATATGAAGGGGGTCAATTTAGAGGTGTCCAACTTTCCATCTGTGCGAAGTTGAAATTATTTTTTCCAAGACTCAGATAACGAACGGACTGTTCGCGACACGACTGCTCTGTTAAATATTTTTCGAAACATTTTTGTGAAGCAGAGCAGACTTTAATTCCAAAGGCCGTAGATAACTTTTGCGCCCATATGTTGAAGCCATCTGATGAATTATCTTTTGCGCCCTCTTCGCTAAGGCTAGATGGTGGAAAGAACCTTTATATAGGAACACTAGGCTACTTTGCCCAAGCTTAGGTAGGGTTCGAACCAGCGATATGCTAAAATTTCAGAAGGCGCAATTAAGGGACTTCGTGGCAACGATTGCTAGACATTGCAAATTTGACAGACACGCAACGAGACTTTTGTAGAATTTGTCAGACTGGATAGAAAGGGGACACGGTATTTTATCTACTGTGTCCTTGCCGTATCATAGGGAGCCAACGCCAGACCCAGAGAGGCAGGTGCGACAACGGGAAACTTACTCCTTCATAAGAAGCAGCAACAGCTTTATGAATGACTCATCACCGCCACATACATAGTAACCATTTAATCCCTCTTCTGCACTAATCTTCTTTACCGCTCTTCATTCTTTATTTTTTAACACTCCTTTCTCTCAATATCTTTACTTTACCAGCGTGGCAGTGTGTTGCATGCTGCTTGTAAACCTAACCTAACCCAAAGCCCTCCTACTTCGTTTTCTGTTTTAGTCTGACAACAACAGCAAAATTTCCAGTTTCAAATTTCTTTCAAATGAACCCTTTTCCCTTGTCGGCGAAGAGTTGTCTTATTGGCGGGATGCAGACGGAACCTAAACCTATTTCCCTCATAATTACTTTTCTTTTATAATGTGCAGGCCACGAGGAATGTGGTTTCAGAGCTAATGGTTTCACAACAACAGTTCAACAACATCCCTTTCAATTCGCAAGCGTTTAATGGCATTTAAAAGCTCCTACTTCATGCTGCCATTTCATTCTCTTAATAGAGATATTCTGGCTTTGTTGCATTTAAAGCCATCTAATGGATTAATTCAAACGTTGCTCAGTTACACACTTGAGAGCCAAAATAAATGCAAACATCTCGAATAGAATGTGGCAGAAAGAGAATGTGTTCGTTCTAACTTCCATTAGATGCTTCAAATTAAAAGCAATTCTGTTTTTTGTATCCATGAGCATGAGAGTTTGAAACCAGATGTGTACGTGTGTGTGTGTGTGTGTGTGTAAGCTGGTTGGCTTGTTGTTGCAGGTCTTCACTTCTATTACCACAAAAAGATGCTGGCTGGCTTATCTCTGCTGTTGGCTGCACATTAGAAAGGGATTTAATTTGCTGCATTTTCGTACAATTCAGAGTTTTTTTTTGTTTGTTTAAAAAGTATTCGGTCGCGGTTTTCAAGTCAGTGACCTTTTTACTGCATTTTTATCTTTAGTCGGTTTTTATTGCCCAACTATTTGCTACTACTTTGGCCTAATGAGTTGGGTAATTTGGCTGTTTCTGTTTTCAATTTCTTTTTTTTTATTAGTTTTTCTGTTTTAAAGTTCATGGTTGTTACTTTCAATTGAAATAAATCGCAATTGTTGCTGCACAAATTTATATTTTGTTTAATAGAGCGAAAAATCGGAAGGATATTTAATTAAAGATTTATCTATTAAAAGTCATTCATTAACGAATTAGTTTAGTTTCGTTAGTATAATTAGAAACTTTAAAAAGTTGGTAATTGGTGTCGGGCTTAAAAAGATCAAGGAAGTGGATTAATATATTTTAACTTGTTATCTAAAGCTTTACTAGATAACACATTCGTTAATCAGCTTCTTCTTCTTTAGCGTGTCTTGGTTGTCTCAATAAGAAAGCACTATTTATATTTTGTGTCCTTTTTCTATACAAGTGGCAACACTCATATTTAACAGCTGTCACCTCTGAATGATCTGATTATTAAAAATGGTGCGTTCTACAAACGAAGAACGCGTTAACATTGTGAAAACCCTATTACGCAAACTTGGCGGAAATTTCGGTCGAGAAATAGAAACTTATGTGTCATTAATTTGGAAAGGGTAAAAATATTTGAAGAAAAAGAGTTGATAATGGAAAGTAAGTCTCCTTTCAGTCGACGCGCCGGGCGGTCTTTGAAAATATTGTTGTTGTAAATACGACGGTGCTTTCAGCACCGGGTGAAAATAATCCCACCACTAATGCCCCTGTACTAATTTGTATTGGCAGCGATTTTAGGACCATGGCTGCCTGAACCTAGTATGCACTTCCTGTTAAGAGATTCGGAGCTGTCTCATCTCCTGCTGCCAATGGATATTCTATATATTGCGAGTTTGCATTGCCATACTGATCATGCAATTTGGATGTAAACTTAAGCCGCCCTATGCAATCCCGAAGTTATATTGGTTTCCGTGGTACCAGTGTTTAAATAATCGCTGGACGAACTTCAGACAAGCTAGGCCTGCTGCCCATATAACTCCAGGTAGCAATACATCAAGGTAGCGGGGTAACGAAGAAGACTTATCCCCAGGGGGAGGTATTCGCATGAAACATTCGATTTATTGCTGTGTTCGCCTTCGGCGAAGCAGAATCACTTATAAATGACTAATGCCAGCACAACTTGGACTAATTGTCCCCTTGAAATTATCCTCCGTTAAGGAAGAATCCTCAAACCTG
Source organism: Phania funesta (assembly GCA_963932375.1). Classification (NCBI taxonomy): domain Eukaryota; kingdom Metazoa; phylum Arthropoda; class Insecta; order Diptera; family Tachinidae; genus Phania; species Phania funesta. Next base: position 92,623,744 of record OZ010652.1, on the reverse strand, counting down.
AGACAACCAAAGCTAAGATTAATATAAAGCCAATACGTAATGAAAGCCAGCCATATTCATGCACAGAAGAAAACCATAATTATCTCATGATCGCGACAAACATATTATGGTGGGATTTACAAATATAATTTTTACTAAAATTCTAATCACCAGCTTTGTCGTGCTTAGTCAAAGTATGGTTAAGCAACAGTCATACAATGACAGATTTCGAAAAAATTTTGTTCTCAAAATCGATTGAATGCTTCTCTATCATCTGATTATTTTGTTCCTAAAACAATCTGGTCTTGACGTTACCAGAAGGTATATCGCCCTAATTTATTTTCTTTTAGAAAGATTCAAGAAAATAAAATTAAAACTTGAGAAATAATTTATTTTACAATGACTCAAGCCTTTATTATTTTTTAATATTTTTGCAATTGTAACATTTTTTAAATTCTTAATTCTTTTAATAAGAGAAATTCAATCATTGTTTTATAAATTTCAATGTCATTGATTGCCCCTTGCGATTCAGAAGGCTCTTTTTGGACTTTGCTCTTGTTGTTCTTATAATTATCAACATTTTTCATAATACAAAACTTTTCTTGTCCTTAAACTTTAATCACCCACGCAAGATGAAATTAATGTGTTAAATAAGAAAAAACTGTATTTTTAATAAATAATTTTATAATATTTAATTTTGGTAAGGAATTTTACAGTGGATTAAACGTATAAGCGAGTATTTACTTTAAATGTTATAAAGTACTTTTGTATCTTTCAAAGAAGTACCTTTCACGGCAAACATACAATCATGTTTTTCCAAATTACCCTTCAAAAAGAGTTCTTAAAAATAGGTTTTTGTATTAAGTACATTTGAAAAAAAACAGGTCAGAAAAGTACTTTCTTGAAAATTCCTTTATATCCCATTTAAACAAAGACTTTACAAAGACTTTTAATAAAGCGGTCTTTTGAAAATTTCACCAATTAAAAAAGTGCTATTTTAAAAAAGTACCTATGGCAGAAAGTAGGTTTGAAAAAGTACATTTAAATTGAATACCGCACTTTTTCAGAAATTCACGTTAAAAATATAAATTTCTTTTAAAAAATGTACCGCTTGAAATGTCATCATTTTAATGAACTATATTTCGAAAAGGGATCTTCCAAAAAATTACCATCGTTAGTTAAAAGTTATCTTTACAAATTACTTTCGAAAAAAGTACCTTTGAAAAAAGGTAACGCTTTAAAAAAACCTCTTAAAAGTTCTTCGACTCTTTAGAAAATAGTGGCTTTGGAAAGTAATTTAAAAACATCCTTGATTTGATATTCCGACGAATTTCCGTCATCCCTTGTCAAGTTTGAGATAAATCGGTTTCGGCTATGTGCCATTTTCAGTGTCTTTTTTCGTTGTGAAATGTTCAGGGATGACGGAAATTCGCTCCAAAATTCTACAATTTTTAAGAACGTATTTCTGCAAGTAAAGTACCTTTGTAAAGTACTTTTTCTACAAAAGCTGCGTTTTAAACTTTTCTTTTAAAATTATTATTGAATGAAATAACTTCTTGATATATTGTATTATTATTGTTGGTGGTAATTTTTATATAACAACGTGATGTTATAATACAATTCATTTCATATATTTTTAAAATGTTTGTATTAACATCCTACCTGGGACGGTGTGCCATTAGTTCGACTAATTTGTGTTTAAATAAGGTGAACATTTTTTCGTATAATTATAAAACGACAAATTAATTATGGAATTCCTTTTGAAATAATAATTATTTATCACCTGCTCTTTTGTTAATGACATTTTGTTACCTTTAACTGTGATTGTTAGTAGTTTAAAGATCCTATGCCATACACGTGTGCCCACATAAAATTTAATACCTGCGAAATGAATCAATAAAACCAGCTTCAGCAGTGTGATGATTGTGCCCTTGAAACCCTTTCCTTCTTTTTTGCTACTACTTGTTTATCCCCTTCGCACCATCAACAGTTGCTGATGCATGTGAAGTATGAGACCTTGAATGTTTTTTTTTTGCAGTAACTTTTTTTCTTGTTTGTGTGTGATTTTCTTAAAAGTTGTTATCAGTTGCTTCGCTGTTGTTGCTGGTTTGTACTTGAGAAAAGTTCCTCAAGAACTGCGAGCGTACGTACGTACACACATGCTGAATTGCACTGGAACCAAAGCAACTTCCAGTTTAATACACACAATTATTAGATTCGCCGCAGGGCTAGCGTTACAAATATTTGTATACTTTCACTTAATTGTGAATAAAATAAATTAAAAATTTATGAACCGCTTTCAACGAAATATAACTCATTTCATTCTTAATATTTCTTTCCGTTACTCTTCTTGCGAGCATTGGGCTTCCACAAGCCATCTCTACTTATTACACGGTATGCCGCTGATGTTTTTGCATCTTCACAAGTTAGGAAAAATTCGAATACCATCATTATGTTAATTGCAAATCGCTCGAAGAGTTTTTCAAATGTTATTTTTCCTTTAATTGTTCTTTGAGTCTCGTTATTAGAGTTTTCACGAGAATTCCAAGGAATTCCACAAAATGTTTGATCCCGTGATCGCGGGAAATAAGTGAGGAAATTCCCGGGATTTTTACCAATCATTGATTATAGTTTGTTTTTATCAAAACCCGCCAATGAAATCTTAAAATCACGCACAGATTTTAAAGCAACAATAACTAGATTCCTTTCTAAAGCATAATGTGCGATTTTCCCAACTAAGTTGTATTTAAAATCGATAGATATGGTGCGAAAACAGTAAAATTATCATTATTGATAACAACTCATCTTTGCATATAGAGCAGTTGATAGCTTTTATTACAGGGTCATTCCATATGAAATCAACACAAGGTGTAAACCAGCCAAACCTAAGATTTCGATGAACTTTGACATTAAGGAATTAAGAAAACTTTTTCAAGTATCTCAAACGGTTTCAAAATTATGGTTATGTAAAGTGTCCGAAAATGCGTCAAATGGTAATTTTTGCGAAGTAAAACATAATATACGTTGCTATAAAAAGTTTTTTTGGGACATCAAATTCTAAATTTTGCTCCAGATTTTAACAAAAAGTGCACTATTGCACATTTTTAAAAAATTCCTATAAATATTTGATGTGACTTTTAAATTATTTGTCTTAGGCACTGGAAATTTCTGTCATCTCGAGAAATTTTAATTTATTTACCGATTTTAGGGGAAATGAAAAATTCTACCCACTGTGCATTCAAAGAGACTTTTGGGAATTTGTATTTTACACTAATTGTTATTTTTCGATGAACAATGATATTAAATGCAAAGTAAGTTATTGCATTTGGCCCACAGTAGCTGTTAAAAAGGTTTTCTCTATTCAAAAACTTCGTAAGTTCCAGTCATCTTCATAGTCTGAAAAACATTTAACGCTTCCGCCGCCGGTAGATGAATAATTACATTATAATTAAGACAATAAAGGACAAAAAAATACAACGAGACTTGCCACACATTATGAAGGACAGTAAAATTAAATTCCTGCTTTCGTGCATATTTTGTCGCCTTCACTTTTTTTGCAACAATAATCTTCTGTTGAGTAAGTGGATACGATCTTCCTTGGTCACACAAGTAGCACAGCAAGAAAGTTGAGAGGAAAACAGTATTTTTAAGTGGCCTCATGGCAGCAGCTGATGCATAAGTTACAGTTTTAATGTCAGAAACGAAAAAGTTGTTAATAGTTAATAACAATCCGCACAAAAACAAAAATGTGAAAATAAGGCCAAGTTCCTATCCAACTATTTCGGTCGTAAAAAGTATTGAGATCAAAATCAGTATCAAGATCTTCATATGTATAATACCATCCTATTTGTAAGCAACTTGCTAGTTTGGTAATATTTTTCCCATAATCCTTTCCCAGATTAGAAATTTACAAAAAATGTTACCAAACTAGCTTACAGACGGATGGGTTATTAAGGCGTACGATAGTGCGCCAGGAAAAGTTCAGGTATCATATTTTATCGCTACACCCATAGTGGAAATACTCCATACGAATAAGGGGAACGCTAGTCCTCTAGATGAGAATGCCAATTTTTCTCATTACTTATTTTCCAAGGCCTACCTGTATACCAAGTTTCAGCTCTCTAGCTACAGTGGAAGTGCCCCATAATATTAATGAGCGCGTCAGTGAATTTGTGCCAAAATATGCACTTTTTACACCTTCATATCACGGGAAGCTTCAATTGTGAAACTTGGCCTATGAGGTTACCTATACGTAGAGTCCTTATGTTTCAGGTTTCATTATTTTATGATTAAAGGAAGCAAAGTTGAGGGGGATCAAAACAGCGCGAATGGTTTCTTGTGGTATACACTCTGTTTGCATTAGGCCTGAACTTGGCCTGGCGAACTCCCATGTGCCTTAATAAAAGCTCTCGTTGCTTTGGAGGCGCTTTCAAGTTTATTTGCCAACGTTTTGGTGGACAAAATTCTAGTCAACTTTAACTTGGAGAATTTGGTACAAGAACCAACTGACGTAGACTCAAAGTTAATGACTATAGGCCACGCCGTTTGTGCTCTGAGTGGAAGGAAATTATAATTGTGATCTATTATTCACCTTTAGCCAAGATGTACAATTTTACATGAATGTTTACATGCACAATCACTGTTCATCTGGTCCAACACCAAAGGTTACATGAATACATAAAAAGTTACCAATTGGTGCGGGACTTGGGCTGGCGTCTAATTTGATTTATACTTAATGAAATCCATCGTCGGATCAATAATAACCAATAAAAATGGGTCTTCCCACATTTATGTCACAATATGAATATAATGCTAACATAGTAGCAAATATGCGCAAATTGAATAAAAAAGAAATTCGTTAATACCTGACAGACAGCGTGTTTTACTCCATTTTCAACACCGACCTGCCTTTATTTAGGGCAAAGATCTGCTAAGACATCCAAATAAGGCCACGGATTCCTTCAGTACATAGGGAAGTAAAATCAGCGATTTAAATGTATTTAAATTTAGGGTGACTCAATAAAAGTACGGAATGGAAATTGTTGCTGCAATATATCGATTATTGCATGTGCGGTGAGGCAGTCGACAGGGTTCTGCTGAAATCACATATCCGTGCAGTTTAGTTGAAGCCTCAAGAATTCCGTCATTTTGTTTTCGGTTTCTCGGCGATACTCTCGCTTACAACAATAACCTGTACATCCACGCAAAGGAGACTTACTATAAACAATCAAGCAAGAAAATTTCGTAAAGTGTGAGAGAAGTATCGGTGTAATGGGGTCCCCAATGATAACGCGCTTTTTTCTAGTGTGGCGCTTCATTTTTATTATCGAAAAAAGCATATATGACAACTGTTAAGTAACAGACTTGCCACTGGCACAAGCAAATGCCACAATATTCAAATAATGCATCTGTGGAAATTGCGCAACTTATAGCACCATGTAACGGGCTATTTGCGGCCTAATATTTCCCAACAAGTACGCGAAAATAATTTCGTGAACAAATGAGTCACTCCATATTTGGTTACTTTGTCCCTTGTAAGAGCTTCTTCCTAAAGTTGATTTTAGCGTTTTTGTTTCTTAAATAAAATGTTGCCCTGTGAAAAGGACAATGCTCCTCGCCATGGTTAAGGGTAAACTATAAAAAAAACACCGACTTTTGTAAACATACTTTAAGTATAACAAAAGTGCCCAAAATAATAAATTTTTTCTAGAAAAAAAAAAACATCATTAAATTTTTATTAAAACTTACTGAAATATTTTACTATCGTTCGACTGTGCACGGTACGCAATAAAAATATTTTAAATAAAAATTCCTTCTTTTACAATTAGTTTTGGCATATAAATAAATAATAAAGAAAACAAACATCATCAATCAAATTCCTAATATTCCTTCAGCCCACTGTAAATTCCTTTATATGTATTGGATAATAATTATACAGATACGTAGAGAAGTGATTTAAATTCAACAAAATACAAATTTAATTTGATGATTTTATTTTAAAAAAAATATATAATTTGACACACGAAATTAATATGTCAAATTTAATTAATTTATGTGAGAAGGTTTTAATTTTGCACATAAAAAAGGACTTCATTTGCCATGCGATTGTAGTCAAACACCCAAGCCCTAGACAAGTTGCAATAAACTCTTTTATAAAGGCCACTCAATGTATTCATTTTGTTTAAAAATATTTGTCGGCTTCTACTTTTTTCTATAAATAAACTAAAATACGTTTTGTTATTCGAGACAAAAGAACCCTGATCTTGTCAGTTTCAAATGATGACGTTAACAACATAACGTAACAACTACAACAACACTTAACATTCAACTGTCAATCAAAAATACAAAAACGTGAAAAATGCTGTTTGACAAAAATAAAAAAGCAAGAGAATTTAAGACGGCTATAACGAATCTCATACACCCTTCACCCTCGCAAAATGCTGTCAACTGTATGTGATGAATTGCTCGAGCATATATGTACATAGATATGGGGACTTCGTGAATGTAATGGTGAAAATGACTCCTTCGCCTACCGGCATTGTTACCTATTGCTATAGAATTCACAGACGGTGTGAAACCTTAAACATATTGGATAAACTCTCTACTGCAAATGTAGCGAAATGGTCAGAAAAGAACCATTGTGCAAGACAAAATGCGAAAACATTACATTCACCGCTATTTAAAAGCGAATAACTCTAAAATGAAATAAAACAGATAAATTTTCGAATTGTGATACAACCCTGGGTTTAAACTTATGGGACGCCGCGCCGAATTGACGGTGACTTGTTTTAACATTTGTAATAACGCCGTTCAAGTCGGCGAACATAAATGATTTCGCATACTCTCAGAGGCACGGAAATGAACCCTATCACTGGCTTCGTCTTCGAAAAGGTTTTTCCAAATGAAAAATTTAAAACTCTTAATTAAAATATGCTTTGAAATTTGTTTTTACAAAGTCCGCATGTGTTGCTTAATTCGTACATAAATGTTTCCCACAGGGTGTAGCGTATGTCATTGCTAAGCAACGGGCGTCGTTAGTACATTTAAATGTATAGCTTGCTATGCAGGGTGGGTAACTCGGTATACAAGCCGACTGGTTGAATATGAAGTAAGTAAAACATTTCTAATTTTCTCAATAAGAATTTTAATTTTATTAAGTGGCTTCTTCAGCACATTGTGATGTAAAGGATGTGATTGCAAGAAAGCAGGGGCCGAACGATTTGGTTTTTTTTATTCTAAATATAAAATCACATTTTGCGGCTCCTTTTCATTTTTAGCCGCAAATCAGGGAAGAAGGGCTTAATAAAATTTAGTTCGACCAAACAAAATTTTTTTTATTTTTAATGACATTTTAACAAAAGTGCTTTTAGGAAAAGTTTGGTGCAAAGTGGAAAATTTAAATTTTTGATTAAGTGAAGATTGGGGTGGGTAAAAAAACTACTTTTACACTTGGAACTAATTAAAGAAATTTTTAACAATTTATGAACAAAAGATATATTTTTATACTACAAACAAATACGAATTTAAAAAAACTCAAAACTAACAATTCAAAAATTTTACAAATTTTACAATTTTCAACTAAATGACTTACTGCCAGGTAAAACTGCCGGTAATGCCGTCTTTAAGACGATCTCTTAAAGAACGTTGCCTACTTGGTCCCAAGCCGCTCAAAGGTGGCAACATGGTGCTGTCATCGCTGCCATCTTCCAGAACGGTGGTTATGTTTGAAGCCGATGCTGATATAGGTGCTGGGCCGCCGCTTGAGGTCATAGTGTTGGCACTGTCACTAACACTGTGTTCCATGATGGGTGGCTGTTGGTCTCTTGGTAATCGTCTAAAGCTATGACGTGGTGAATTTTCACGTGACATTTTATTAAATTTTGATTTCAATTATTTTTTTTTCAAATTAATTTAAGTTGGGAAATTTTGTTGATGTTGTTTTTAAAAGTGTTTAAAGGTTTTAATTAAATAAAAAAATATTTCGAAATCAAATAAAATTTTGATTTATTTAAATCACAAATAAACATTCAAAAGTTGCGGTGAGTTTTAATTTTTTTTTTAATTTTTCTTTGAATTGTTTCAAGATATTTGAAATTGTTTTGCGATAATTAACAGTGAAAAGAGTTAAAAATAGATTTGGTGCTTTATTGTTGGAAAGTTTATTTTTTTTAAGTTATTTATTTTTAGTATATTTGTACAATTGTTTAGAACATAATTAACTCCTAATTAGACATTCAAAAAGTTTAATAAATGTTACTTTTTTGAGTTCATTTCACATACATACATACAAAGCTCTGTAAATATTTATAGACGTTAGAAAAAAACATATTCATAACAGCTTAGAAATGTGTAAAGTTTGTAAAAAAAAAAATTTAATTAAACAAAAGGAAATTACACTTAAGCAAAATGCATTTAAATTTAAATATGTTGCACTCGTAGAGTGTAGAAAAAGAGTCATTGGGAGTTGTAAAGTGTATTGTCGTGTTGTCACAGAGTAAAAGTATTGGGAGTTTGTTTTATATGATTCGATTTGAATTATGATGGAAGTGAAATTGAATTTACAATCTGGAATATAAGTTTATATACATGATGAAACAACAACAAAATAAAAATTTTCAACCAGTAAGAAAGGAATATTCAACGCTGCCGAATCTTTTAGAACCTACACTCTCGCTAAACGCAAAGAAAACACATGATTGAGGTAACTATAATCCAAGAGAAAAAATTACCACTGTAAAACGTTTAACATATACGCAACTTAACCAACCGGTAGCTTATAAACTAAATACCGAATTGATAGAAAACATTCAGCGAAGTTAAAGAACAAAAATTTTCCGAAAACAAACATTCTATGATTGCTTCATAATCATACTTTATTAATGTTTATTAATTATTTAAAGGAATTTTTCTAGCTGATATTTCCATAAATTATTGAAAAGTTTTAATCAGGCTTAAGTTAGATTTTTCTTTCGCTTAAGAATGAAAAATTTATTTTCTTTTATACGAGAATTCTTAAATTCTGAAATAATGGAATACTAATGGAATGAAAAATTATTGGACACTTGCAGAATGGAATGTTGAACGCATCTATTGATAAAAAAACTGTACTCGAGAATTTTCTCATAAATTTCATACAAGGAAATATTTTTCTGTAGGGTTAGAATGTAGTTTACCCCACTGTAACTTTATTCATTTTATTCTAATAGCAGCCTTTTTAAATTTTATTAATAATATAGTTAAAAATCAAATATTCTTATGCAGTTAAAAAGCGTAGGAGAACCGGAGCCCTTTGGCCCTGCAAATGGTGACAACGAAAAGCAGTATCTGCACCACACTTTGCAGGAGACCAGACAGGATGAACGCTAAAGGCTGGCTAGCTAGAAACGCTCTATCCGGTCGCTGGATGCTCGCGATCCAGCTTCCCTTACTACTCGGGAGGAGAGCTTAAAGCGAAAGCATACCCACCACGTTTGGAAGTATTAAGCAATGCTTAATACTATCGTCGTGGAGGTGAATCTTAACAGGTCGAATTGCAACAAGGACGAGCATGTGCAGGAGGTGGAAACTGTGCCCCATGCTAGTTCTGGACCGATAATAATCATTGCCTGACACCCTTCAACTTCTAGTGGGTCTCATCTGGTTCAAATAGGGGAGACCACTTACGCGGTAATGCGAAGTCTGACAGCAATGACACTAAGAGGCTGGCTGCGCAATCTTCTACTCGAGGTTCTGCACCAACCACGAAGGGTCGCAGTCACCCTGGTGGCAAAATTACCAAAGAAAGATAGTTACTTTTGGAAGAAAGGAGCCTACACAGATTAATAGAAGAAATAACTAGCAACGTTTACGACTCTTTAACTGCGTTCGATGACGCTAATTGATTACATAGCCTTGGCTCCCTTAAAGACTGCATCCGTGATTTTGACGATCTATGACCACACGCCAAAATCGAAATTGTCACCTTGGACCAAATATCTTTTTAGACGACAGTAAGAGTATGGGTTTCTCCTCCTGTCCTGACTAATACTCATCAATCATCAGAAGTGTAGAATTAAAACAGGACACGCTAGGGACAAACGAGTTGGTAATAATAACTGGATCAATTCGGAATTACTCCGTCTCCTGTGTCTCTCAAAGGGCGTCATTAAATATAGGTTGAATCAACTTCGGTTGATTCTACCCTCAGAAAAGATTGATGGGAAGTCCAAGCGGCATGAAAGAGAAGGAAGCTATCCACGTGGCCTTAATCTAAGAATCCTCGCTTATAGCCAATAATGTCACGAAAATATATGTTCCTTTCTACAATCCAAGAAGCTAAATTATGAAGCTGCATTTTCACCAGAAGAAACATTAGAATCTTCCTTTTCTTTAATTTCAGCTCGTGGTAGTGGCGCTAGAACGCAAGATTAGACTCAAAGCTTTCGTAAAAACGTTATATTAAGGACAGGATTAGGAAGGCTCTATGTACTTTCTATGCGTTCAAAAGGACCTTTGGAACGAGATGGGCACTCAACCCGAACGTGGTTCATTGGATGTACATGGCGGTGATCAGGCTTATTCTCACCTGGAAAGTGGTGGGCTCAAAAGTACATCTCTTTCTTCTAGACAATGTGCAAAGGTTAGCGAGTCTCGCAATTACTTGTTCAATGAGGTCAACTGCTCAAGCCAGGATCTGCAAAAAGCAGGCTCAAATTTTGAGACAAACATTCTTTCAGGACCTGGACTGACGAAGCTGAATACTTGTGCGAGAAGCTCCACGTCGTTCTTTCAGGGTTATACTAGGAACTTTGGGGGTAGATATATGGTCGCCAGGGCAATAAAGTGGGCCTAATTGCCTCCGAATGAAGTTGCTGCATGCGAGCTGCCCACTTAATTTAACCTAACCTTATCTACATGATCTAATATAAAGTACGAATATTTTGCAGTTAGAAAAAAATATAAAAAGTCCCACCTGTCCCATAAAAATTGCAACATGTTTGGATTTAGCAATATAATTTTTGCTGCAACAGAGCTTTATATGGTATTTTTAACAACAAATAAAACATTAATAAGCATGTGGCCTACAGAATTGTTGCAATATGATAAGTTATGTCTGTGAAGCAATGAAATTAATTTTTTCACTAAAATATTTTATATCGTCCTCGGTTTAGTGTTCTTCTATGAGCCCCACGTATCGCTCCCCAGCCATCTATTCAATTCTGTATTCATCTCGTCATAAGAATAATTATTTCTTGTCGCACAAGAATCTATCACAAAACTGAGCACAGGAAAATCTTAAAACGATCATTATATTATTCTTATTTATGAATATGTATAATAAAATAAATTTGTATCACAGAATGATTGCTACCTAGTATATTTTAGTATTATTAAATTAACCTTTGTTTAGGTGGTTGTGCTGTATGATGATAATATTTTGATTAAATTATATTTTAATTTGACTATAATGCGAGTACTTAAACAATATTATTGTTATAGAAAAATAATTTTATTAAAAATCGTTTTACAATAACAATGTGATCTGACTGACTGAATCGTTATCTCAACCATATTTTTCTTTGCTTCGCGATAAGAGATGGGTCGAAAAATTAGTTTAAAACATTTTTTGGAATCTTTGGTAAGTTGGTTTGCACTTCCGACAGATGAACAGACAAAAATCGTTAGATGAAGCATGTATTTCCCCTCTCTTGGACCTTCGGAATTTCCATATTGCTGTCTACAAATAAATATCATAAACATTATAAACAGTTTAAAAAAGAGTGATTCTGCGTGAGTAGAATTTTGGCATGAATGTAAAGCAATTGCTGAAGTTTTTCAGTTTTTATAAATACGAGCAAGTTTATTCTCAATGGAGATAATAACTGTACAAGTGGCACAAATATGCCTCAACTGTATTACAATGAGCTTTTTGCTTCATGTCATTATAAAAAGACTCAGCTCAGAACAGTCTCAAGGTATTAGCTAAAGTCCGAGTTATTGTGCATGAGTGGAAGTGAATTGAGTGGCTGGCGTTCTAGTGCATAATTTCATGGACAGCTGCAATGTTCTCGGCCAAAATGGCTTTCCTTGAACGGAGGAGTATTGACCGGTTGTTTGCCGAGCTGGATGCCTCAAATATTGGATAATTTACTTGGAAGTCTCACACCCCTAAGATAAAATGGACGCAATATTGCGGGCGTTTGCCCTCAATATTTTTATTTGGACTCGCCGCTCAATTGTGTAACTTGGCATAATGTTTTGGCGTCGGTGTCTAAACAATCAATACCAGATTTAATACACGACGTCAAAACAACATGGCTACAGGCTGTCAGCATTAATCTGCCCTTATTGGAAACCCCTTTTAGCTATCTAAAAGTGGTAATTTTATCCCGTTGGGATATTTTATGTGGGGAGCCCTTAAAGACAAATGCAATTCTAGCCATCCAGAAACGACGGAAACTTTGGAACACGAAGTCGACGTCTCCTTTCATGGAATCCAAAAAGTACTAGGAAAGTATTGTAGAGCCAACCATGTATAATATTATGTTTTATTCAGTCTTCTTAACAAAACCGATTAAAATTCCAAACTTTAGGTGGACAGATCGTTATTGATGTCTGTTGTAGGTCTGTAGGCCAAAAAGTTTGCGATTTGTTTGCGTTGCAACCAACCCCGTTGCCAATTTGCAAGTGCATAAAATAATTTTGGAAGGTTTTATTTATCAAAAATTATTTAGAGCTAAATTTGTCTCGTTATTTACAACGTCAAGAGAAGGAGGGAGGTTATATTTCCAATGTCAACAGGGTAAAATCATGAATCATAAAATTTTAAAAATACAATTGAAGGGATTAATGAAATCTTTTGAAATCTAAAGGATTTGTGTCAAGTGAATCTTATTGGTATGTGTTATATAGGGTGGCTCAATAAGAGTGTACTATGAAAATCGTTGCTGCAATGTGCGGTGTGGCAGTGTGCACCGCTCTGCTGAAACGAACTATCGAAATATTTATTTTTTTCGTTTTCGGTGGCACTTTACACCAACAATATTATAAAGAAGCCAACCGCCACGTCGAAGTAAAGCAGACTATGATTTTTTTAATTTGTTGACAATTCTTTGAATTGTTCACATATTAGTGGCACTTTCTCAACCGATAATTATGCGAAGTTTGCAAGCGGTCCCAGCTTTATAGGTTTTCGCTATGAGAATGTGTTCTTCAAAAGAAAAACCATTCTTTGGGATACCTTTACCAGCACAAATCACCCCGATGTCTGAAAAATTATAGGTAACAGCTGGTAAATGTCAAAGTTGCCACTTTCACGAAAAAAATTCCACAAAATTAAAATAATTTATTATTATTGAGACACCCTTTATTATTAACATTCATTTTAAAACAAATAATTATTTTTTTTCTTATAAAGCGAATCCGTGGAAGAGAAACACACATGCGTATTTTTTTCAACTTGTAAATAATTACAGAAAAAAAACTGCTCGAATATTTTATTTAAAAAGTCACAATCTATTTAAAGGGAAAACATTTATAACTAAAGTCATTTATTTAAACAGTAAACTTAATATTTAACAAATTATTGTGTTTAATATTCAAACTACATCAGTATTAATTGCAAATTGCAAACAATTTATAATATTTAATTGCATGCAAGTTTTAGCGATAACTTTTTCTATATAAAAATTAATTAATATAATTGCGTCATTAATTGACGGCAAACTGATGCAAATTAAGCATTCACATCCATCTGAATATATATTTTGACTTACATTTCGTTTAAGTTTTTATCATGCGAATTAAGTGTGAAAGTAAACGAAAATATGAGTGTAATGAATCGATTGCAATTGGAAACATAAATTTGTTCAAGGGAAATGTTAGAAATTATAATATTTTTGCTTTATGTATTTGTGTTTGTGCTGGTATGTGTTTCAAAATATGTTGATGTTAGTAGTTGACTAAGTGTTCGATTAACATACATATCTATGTACTATAATTATGTAGGTGTTGTATATTTTTGTAAGTATATATAAGCTCGGCATAACTATGCATATATATTCTCATAAAAACTATAGCAGGAATATAAGACTTCAGCATTAAATTTATTTATTTATTTTTGTAAAAGGAAGAAACCGTGTGTGTTTTCAACGAACCTGCAACGAAAAAGAAGAAAAAGTTATAAAATTAGTTAAATTTAGTAAAGAAAAATGCAACAGATTTGAGAGGGAAAATTAAGGTTATCTATTGAATTTCCAGATATAAGAAAAAACAATAATAGAATCGGAATTCTAATAACAACCTCTAATCAAAGTAAGAACAACATTTTTTTCCTGCATAAAATATGACATGAAATAAATTCAATTAAGATTATGATTGAATACTATTCGAACATTCCCTATTTATTTTGCTAAATCTGCAATTAACTCTACCTTATCGGCATGGATGCTAGTTCTAAACATTATACAAATTAATCACTGGACTTATCTCTCCATAAGTCTTCTTCTTTATAATGCCGCAAGCTACTAGTAGCGCCGCGCCATCTTTTAGAAACACATTTTAAAAGAAATTTTTGAAAAAAAAAATACGATGCATATTAAGGGTTTAAAGTTCCTAATGGAACTGTGTTTTAAATTTCATTCCAACACATGCAGATTTTGTAAGGGGCATGCATAATACTAGTGTGACCACCTTATCATGGGGTCATATTATTCACCTCTATAAAAAGAAGAATAAAACTGATAAGAGATTTTTATCAAGGACGTTTAAAGCTTTAATATTCTTTCTATTTTTGATTTAAAGAAGGATTTCTTTGCAGACCAATGTAACCGGCACGACTCTACCCATTTCTAAGACTAACATTGCAAATGTTGTGTGCTATTCGAAACTTAAAGCTCATTATCAAACTTTAAAACATTATTATATACGAAAATGTTGCCTTCATACTTAATACAACTTTGTCTTAATGATTTTTATAATAAAAATCACTTATTTGGGTCGTTGAGCGAGTGCAGGTCTTTAAGGTGGCAGTGCTCACTTAGCACGCACATATTTACATTAATCAGTCTTCGTTTTCCTTTTTTGACGAATACTATAATTACAACAAAAATACTTTGAAAAAGTTAGGATTATTCAGAGAAAATTATTGTTTCCTCAACTCAAGAATTTTTCACGAAAGTGCATCCTGGCGTATGACCAACATTTGATTTTAAAGATTTACTTCTGTACAAATAACACTCATACGCATAATAAATTTCACATTCTCCTTCTCTCACACACATGCGCAGTGCGAGTCAAAACTGTGGAAATGATTGCTATATTTCTACTTATTTAACCAAATATTTAAAGTATAAAAAAAAAAAAATTTTTTTAAAATGTTGTGGTTTGCAAAACAGTATTTATTAGCAGCATTGCCATTTTAGCATTTTTGTTGCTAAACTTAGCAATTTTTATTTTGGTTTAGCTGCCAAAATTTTCATTTTACATTTTATTTATTATTTATTTAAGATTTATATATTTTAACTAACTTGTTTTGTAATTTATTCATATAGAATTTTATATTCAAAATAAGAAAAATAATTAAAAAAATATATTTAGTGATAGCAAAGCTACTTACTGTTAGCACGACTTTGGGTCATATAAAGTATACTGCCATCATTAAGTCAGTTTTGGCTTCCCATTTTCAAAAATTATTGGCTGCAGATATCAGTCGGTTTAGGTAGTGATAACGCCAAAGTAATGACGGGAGTTACCAGTGGTGTAATTATAAAGTTACGTAAAAAAAATTAAAACAAAATACTAGATCCATGTGTCTGTCATCTTCTTCAGTTCGCAACATCTTCAGCCAAAAAAATTATAAATATATTCTTATAGTTTTTGCATTTGTTCTCTAAAAGCTGTACGGTTACGAATTCGAATTTTGTAGCAAGAAAGTAGTTTTTATTGCACATCACGTGGATTATATACTTCCCCTACAGCAAGTAGACGCTTTTTGTTAGTTAGAATTAAATTTCGTCTATAATGAGCTGCTGGAAATAAAAAACCAGACTTTTTCGCACCACTCCAAATAGTCTTAGGGGAAATATTAAATTTAGTTGCAAATTTTTATAATAATTAGCTTTATTGGGACAGCTGACAGATCCATTATCGACTCCGTGGCTAATATTCTTCAAATTTAATACTCTGTACAAAATTGTTAAGGACTTAGTTGAACTCAATTTGTCGTACAAGAACTTAATTAAGAAATTAAGCAAGTATTACTTAATTGCCCATGGAACTGTGGTGAAATGTGTTTAGTGAGCAAAGAATTCCGTAAAATGAAAATTTTAAATGTAATAGACGACTAATTAGGCCCGACAACTTTCAATAACATTACCACTATTAAATAAAAGGTACAACAAAGCTTACTGTTACCAATTTAGCTTCTAAACTAAATTTTTTATGTGTGAACACCAAATTTTATTAACCCATTTAAAATTAAATTTACTCAATTATAGTACATGTTACAAAACTGCAGTCATCTTAAATATTTTTAACACGTACTTTAGCTATTTAGAAAGCCTGAAAGTCCACCAGACGCGTTTTTGAGTTTCAGACATTTCATACCTTCTACGCATTCTACGCTTGTCTGCATTTCAAATTACGTAAGGCACTTTTGGACGCATTGAAAATCTAATACAACTTGACATCCCTGTCTATCAAAATCCATAGCAAGTATACCTACTTTCTGCAGTCTACACGTTATTCATCCTACTCTTTTATACTCTGTAACTTCCACCATACAACGCGATGCGAAAAGCGTGGAACGCGTACTGTGGATCACCAGCTTCAAAATTGTGTTATATTACATACAAGTTTTTGGCTTAAGCATTGTTTTCGTACCGCTAAAACTTAATTAAAAAATTATTTAAACGAATTGTAATTTATTTAACTCGCTCTAAATTTTAAATTGAGTTCACAAATATTTGATGTTCACACATATGCAGCTTAGCTTACTCAATTAGCATTTGATAACTGAAAACGTTTACATTATCCGACAATGATGTTGGAAAAAGCGAGTAATCATCATACTATGAAAGAGATAGCTAAATTGCTAACAATAAGTTCTATTGCCCCTCTGTTTCACATTTAATATGTTCATTTTACAGAATTTTCTGATGACTAAGCACACTTCGCCAAGTTGCATTGTGAATTTAATTCAATTTATTGGGTAATGAAGTACTAATTGTTTAGTTTATTGCTTTAATTTTTGTATAGAAGATTGAGCTCAAAATTGCGCAATTTAGGCGCATGTGTGAACATACTATATTTGAAAGAGAAAAATTACACAACTAACACAGTCACACATTGAGAGAATCAGGGATTATGAAATTGTACCATTCCTGTTACAATTTAATTCCCAGTAGTAAAATTTGACTAGTGCGACTCATTTGGTACCACTTAGAAATTTATGCAATTTATTCTTAATTGATATAAAGTAACAATTTCTTTTTTTTTTCGTATATTGTGAATGGTTTCATGAATTTGTTCGTTGGTAATTTTTTTTTTTTTGCTAAATTTAAAATAAGAAACTCATATAGATAAGACCCGAAACTAGAGTAAAAAGTAGAGTTTGATACCTCTCATGTTTTCATACTATTACATATAAAATATTATAATGAGCTTAAAAAAACATTTTAGTTTAATTAGGACCAAAAAAACTTAAATTTTAAAACTTCGATGATACAAATTTAATTTTCTCATTTATTAGCCCTGAACAGAATGTAACGAATGGAGTTTGAAAACGCGTATGTGTTGTTGTGCATTTAGGAGTCAGCATATTTAAGTTTTTATTTAAAAATCTCTCTCGATTCTCCTTCTCTAATCTCAGTTCATTCGTATTGCAATTTGGAATCCATTAAAAGAATTAGTTTTGCATGTTGGTCGTCGGTATTGGCTTACAGCAATTGTTCTGGTTTTTCTTTTGTAGCCTGTAGTTGTTATTTATGGTCCGCCAATTTCGTTGACATAAACATTTACATGTAAAACTATCAAAATACGAGGGCCGGTCGCTGATGTTGAAACTACTGTACTTAAAAAATACAACTGTACAAATTGTTAATATTATTAAGCTTAGTTGTTTTCCTATATGATACAAGCTCAGTTAAAGCCACGCTTTAGCAATGGAATATCCTAGCTCCTTTCTTAACAACAACTCCTTCATTTGCGGCAACTTTTAAAAGACTGCACTTAATAAGGAAAGGATTAATGGATTCGATATTGTGGTCCGAGTAATATCTCCGCTGCTTTAAAGACAATAATATCGCTCAATGATATTGGTCTGTGTTTGATGGGACCAGAAAAGTGTTTTATATTATGAAATACTGAAGCCTGGACAGACTATAACAAGAAAATTGCGCAGACAACAATATATCCGGTTGAAGAAAGCAATCAACAAGAAACACCCAAAACGTCCTACCTGACAATGCTGGTTCTCATATTGCTGTGCTAGCAAACGGCTATTTGTAATGCAGCGGATGGGATGCTTTACTTCACCTGCCGCACAGATCAGACCTTGCCTCTTCTGACAAACAATTGTTTTGATTACAGCAACACAACCCGCCTTTACTTCCTGACAAGGTATATAAAATTGACTCGATTCGTATCTGGCATCAGAAGATGATCACCTTTTTTGGCGAGAAATTCATCTGTTTGCCAGAAAGATGCAAAAATGAAAGCTAATAATGGTCGATACTTTAAAGAATAACTTAAAATTTTATTGAATTACAGTCATACAGAGACATTTACAATTCCCAGAAAGGAGCTTACAATGTCTACTATGGCGAATGTGTTTAGGAAGTTGACTAGCGTAGAAGGAAATAAATCGAACTGCAAGGAGACGATGATGCTTTTTCGAATAGATTGCGGCTTTTTTGCTAGGATGAGCAATTTCTGCACCACCTTCGTACATATAGACATGTATAGAAACATAAAACAATTGTTTGTGCTCTACGAAGGAATGACAAGTAAAAAAAATCAAAAAACAAATTAAGTCGTTAGTATTATTTACCCATATAAATATCGCGGTTGGCATGACTAAGGGCTGTTGTGATTCAGAAGTAATTGAGATGATATATAAAAAGTTGAAATCGACAAGGAAACATTTAATTTTGTCCAAAAGAAAACTATTTAAAGTGACCTTACCAACTTGATTGAATTGTTCGAATTTTTGTAAATTTCGTTAACAGACTTTTTGATTTCTTTTTGCACATTTTTTGTATTTTCAAAATTTCCAGTCAATAATCCATGTGAATTTGACTTTTTAATACGTTAATAGTCCATAAACTTCTAGCTGGCGATGCCAAAATATTTAGAGAGAGTCCATTAAAAACTATTCATGTCTTTTAGTTTTCGTAACCAGTTTTTCTTAAATGTTCAGGCACACACTTCAAAATTTCCTTCACTTTTTTGTTTAACTAAAAGCGTTTAAAAACTTTTCATTTATATTTTTCTTGTTTTAATTTTATTTACTTGAACTATCGCCATGGGGTATAAAAACATGTTTGCGCCACATTGCACTTCTTCACTTCCTTTCTTTTCATAAATGCACTTACTCTGGGCTTAAATGAAACTCACAAGAACAAATGTCAAGTTAAAATAGTGTTTTTCCGGAATAATAAACTTTTGCAAGTAGTTCTCAACTTTGAAGCACTAAAAATGCATCACCGTGGGTCAAAACAACGAATAATGTGAATTTCAGTACCGAATGAAAAAAAAAGTAAAAAAAAATTTTTTTTAGATGGAAAAAAGGCAGACATTTTGAAATATTAAAGATTCATTTTTGTTGGTTCTTTTAATCGACGATATGTTCGATTTTGTAAAAAAAAAAGTTTAGAAAATGCCAATGAAATTTGTTTCGAAGCGTGCTACTTTTCTTGTTTGCTCCGCTTTATTTTTTAGCGTTTGAATATTTTATGATATCGATTAATTTGTAATTACAATTTTTGTTTTAATTTACTTTTTCAAAATTAAAAACTGATTACAAGTATTTCCGTCTTGGAGGGGAAGGTAGAATAAACCTCAAAATTAAGACTTTTCAATATCTGCAATCATTGCTTCATGACGTCAATAGAGTTTGGTGAAAACCAAAAAAAAATTAAAAAAAATCTTTGAATAAATTTAAATAAAAATCAAACCCCTAAATAATTGATCCAATTGACCTACTAATGTATGAAACATTTGTATGTTCAAGCTTATTACATTAATATCAAATGTGAAGGTTATCGAAGGTTATAATGACATAAAACAATTTTTTTTTAAATAAATTAATTAACGTGTAAAAGCAAGAATCACATTGCGCCCAGACGTTGCGTCTATTTTACGGCAGACATGATGGCCCGTATGAAACTCGTTTGGTGGCCGAATTCGAGGCAACCGATGTGGTAAACAATCCACCAGTAACCGCACGTCAAAGGGACGCCACGCTCGTGGAAGTGTGAAGAACAACCAAAGGCTCAAGATTTCTGACTTTTGCAGAGTTCAACCTGGTGAATTTTCATTTCACTTAGAACCACGAAATTAATAACCGTAGATAATGCCGCTTCTTTGCTGAGCAAGCTTCGAAGCATTTGGAAGAGGCTCGTAAATTTGGCCATAAAATCAATTTTGGTGACGAAGCGCATTTTTGGATGAATGTCTAAGTTAACAAGCAAAATTGCCATATAGAGAACGACACTAATCTACGCGATGTGGGATTTTTTCGCAAAAATCCCACTAGACTGTATCTTGTCAGCATTTCTGAAATCGAATATTTATATCAACAAGCCGAAATGGACCGAAGTCCTCAAAGCCAACACAACGAGAGAGTATTGGAAATTTTAAGCCCTTACATCCGTGTCACTGTGCGTAGCTGCTCAAGACATGACGGCAGTCATGGGTCTTTCAAATAAAATATGTCGCCCCATAAAGCTTGGTTGACTCTATTCGATTGACCCACCTTTTTTGGAGACCCCATCGTATGCGTTATTAAATAGATATTCAAAATAATTATTTTTACTCGTTTTCTATTTAAATTATTTTGTTTAATTTCTTAATAAAAAAATATTAAAAAACATAAAAAGGCAAAAATAATTCACAAAAATTAACTTAATTGTGCAAATAAGTTTTTTCTTAACGTCCAAGGGAAGGAGAAGAAAAAGTTCAAGTGCCTCCATTCCACATTCCTTAAAAAGAAAGGAAGTTTTACTTGTGTAGTGGTATTGTTATGACTACGCACACACACAGGCACACACAAACACACACTCCTCTCAACTCAAACCAAGCAAGCGAGCAATTTAACAGCGTTGCATAAAGTGCATGTTCATGTTTTTTAAGATGAAAAAGGCAATAAAACTGTAGAAAAAAAAATAAACAATGAAAGGAAGGAACACTTAAATTTTATTTACACCACTCCCTGCTTTAAAGCTGATAACCAACGAAGTGATTGTGATAATGACACATTTTGTCTCTAACTTAAATTGCTTCAAATTAAATAAAGGCCAAGTAAACTTTAACACACCTCATTAATTAATTGTGAGGGCTTTTTTTTTCTTAAACATTTACTACCCAGTAAAGCATTTTACAGTGATTTAATTGCTTTTTAATGGACCCTGTAACGTAAACGTTGCTTGATTTAATGTGTTAAAAAATTCAATTCAATTGCTAAAATGTAAACAAGTTCAAAAATAGGTGCGATACTTGCATTCAGGCTATTTGACTGTCAGAGAGGTGGGCGGGTGCCTACATAGTTTTCGAAAAGACTTTGTTACCTTTTTTTGCCATTTAGAAATCGCAAGACTAAAAATAAACACACGCGCAAACTCAGTTACTGTTACTGCTGTAGTGAAACAGACCAGAGATTTTAGTGGAAATCAAACCTACGATCCAGACTGATAGACTAGCACTCTACCCAGTAGACTACCACATCACCCGCTGTTATATTATTTCTCTATAGTTAAAATACTTTGTTTGGGGTTAGTATTTATGGTTATGGTATGTATGAAAATTAGAAAAAAACTTACTGATCAATACCAAGCTAGAATCAAAGAAGCTGCATTTAAAGAAATCGACCAAAATAGTAAGACCAAACATGGCACATACTCTGACAAATATGAATTCGCAAGTCCCACCAATAACCGCACTAACAAAAAAAATACACAAACCACACACTCCAATAAGACCAATAGTAAAATATAAATAAGCACCGAACTACAAACCCTCAAAACATTTGAAAGAATTGTTGAAAAATACTTCAGAACTGTCAAAGACACACCAAGACAGAACCAACACCACAGATATAATTGAAAAACTAGAGGTCAAAGAAAATTCGAAACCAATATCATTCGATATTAAAGGTCTACACGTGTATGTATCGACACCCATAGCGGAAACTAAAAACATAGTGCACGAAGCACGAAAGACAAAGACCTCGCGTCACAACTCACAAACATCTTAAAAACTACACAAGAGAACTACTTCCAATACAACCGCGACATCTATAGACAAGCAAACGGACTAGGAATGGCAACCTTAACATCAGCAATACTCATGAAATAATTTATGCAACACCTAGAGAAACAATACATGAAACAAATGACTGGTCTCGGGGTAACCCTCCACGCAAGCAACAAAATAATTAAAACACAGTACGAAAACAATAAACAAATTCACAATCCAATAATCACTGACTGGTTCGAAACCCGGGCAAAAACACAAAATAAACACTACAAAATAATAATAAGAAAAAAATAAATAAACGTTTACTTGCCATCCGCAAACACCAATTCTGATGCAATCAACTACTAATCAGAAACGTCTACCAATAAATTCAAAAACACCCGACCCACGACCTTTACCTGCTACATAGATGCAAACTTCTCAAAACGAAAAATGACACTGAAGATGGCTCATAACCGAAACCGTTTTGTCTGCAGACCAGACTTGACAAGGTAAATTCGTTCCACAAATTGTATTGTTCAATTCAATCATGTTGAAATTTTTTTGTGAATGGAAATCATTTAATGATTAAATGTTAACAAAAACTTGTTTATCGCAACTAAACTAAAAACTGTCACAAATATCGGAGCAGTTTCAGATTCCTGCAATAAACTCTCGAATCACGCTTTAATCCGTATTTGATTTGATTATTTATCTGATTACATCCTCTAGCGGGACTACAAGAATCTGAAATCAGGGATGGATCACAATTAAGTTTATCAAATCTCTGATACCAACTTATAGGTTGCTCGATTTTTCATTATAATTTTGTTATAAAACAATTGTCAAGGCCAACATATTTACCCTAGTAACTGGAAGCGCTAGAGTAACTGTAATTCTTAAGAAGAGGAATCCCGTATGTACCGACTTTAAACCAATTCCGGAATAGCCTTCAATGCGCGTAGCGATTCAGGTTTATTGTCTTCAATTGACTCAAAACGGTTTCCCCGGAGCGGTCGCCTGAGTTTGCTGAACATCCAGAAGTCACGCGGAGCTAAATCAGACGGATACGGTGGTTGTGGAACGATATTGATTGAATTTTTGGCGAAAAACTCACGAAGAATCAATGCGGTATGCGGAACCAATCGTGATTTCACTTTTCTTAGGCCCAAATGATCTTTAAAAAAGGTTTTCACTGATCCCTTCGATATTCCAACGATATCAGTAAAGTCTCTGATTGTTAGTCGTCGATTCTCGAACACCAATTCCTTGATGTTGATGGCAGTCCTGGATGTGGTTCGTGGTCAACGCGTTCTCGACCCTCTTTGAATAATTTGTACAAATCAAAAACACTTGCGCGCGACGTACAATTATCACTGAAGGCCTTTTGCAACATTCTGAACATTTCGACACCAGAAATTTCATTCCGCACACAAAATTTAATGAAACTTCTTTGTTGAATAATTTCACTCGTTGTAAAAATCGCCGAATGCACTTGTTGTACTTCAGAAAGACAAGCGTATACTAAACACTAATGATTACTTTGATGTGATATTTGGCACAAATGTCACTGGCAGTCATACCAACGTAGAAAAAAATTTTCGACGAATGGTCTTACTATTTTTTGCTCACAGTATGTAGATTGATAGGAATATATCACTTGATCCAATAGTGATGGTCAACTGATAAAAGACTATTTAAACACCATGATTTGTTCAAGAATTTATACACTTCATATGCATCGATCTCTTGCTGCACGAATATGGTGGTTTTGAAACAATTATGTCTCATGTAACTCGCCCAATTTTTTTTATTAAATCTGAGAAACTTTCACAATTCGTTCAGCGACTTTAAAGCATTTAATTCAAAAATACAATAGGAAATTAAAAATTGTAATGGTCACAAATTTTGTATGTAGTGCAAGTAAGCAAGGAGTACAAGTACCTCTACACTTTAAAACGCCACGTGTTAATTTCATTTATTAGCGTTCCCATGTTTGAAATAGAGATGCTTCTGAGGCAGTATGTAGAAACACACAAAGAAATGCAGTTGCGTCATTTGGTCAACATATTAACATTTCATAAACTTAAAAATTTTTAATTAATACTACATTTACACCTACGCAAAATCTGGTACTTATGAGATTTTGAGCGAAATCTAGTTCATTTCTACCAGATTACCCATACAAAACAAAATCTACTTACGAACTAGATTTTGGCAAAATCTCTCAAAATCTTGCAATACTGAATGATGCAACTATGTATTTTTTGCTAATGTACTGAAATATACAGCGCTGATCAAGAAAATTTTGACATTTGTAACAAAAAAAAAAAAAAGCGCGGTAGAAACAAAATATTTGCAGCAACATTAAAAAATAATAAAAGTTTAAAATAAGTGGTTTCAATATGGATGAAACAATAATAAATAAAGTGTAAGTAATATTACATATGTAAATATGTGTATAAAAACAATTGTAGCACGAATTTAATTAAGTTTAGAGCCAATTTGTTATTCTTTCTTCAGTCAGCTGTTTTTGTTATGAAAATGAAATCCAATAATACGTCAAAAAGCATTGGTGTAAATGGCAGAGATTTTCTTCGAGATTTGAGCTGAAATCTACTAGATTTTGCGTAGGTGTAAATGTAGTATAAGCACTTCCGCAATAAAAATGTTGGACCTCTTATTGACACCACTCATAATCTTTTGAACACTGTTACTATCAACGTCGTAATATGCTCCTCGTCATTTATTTTTAAGATCTTTTTCAGGGTTTGCTACTTTTTTGCTGTTCGTTACAGATCTTTTAATCAGCGCCCAATATCTGTCAATTGGACGGATCTCCAATAGTTCGGTGGATAAGCATTTTTGGGAACATAATTGATATTAATTTTATTATAGGAGTACCATTCTATTGTATCCCAGGCGTAATGACTCGTTGCAAAATCTGGCCAAAACAAAACAGATCTCTTGTGGCTTTAGTATAAATGCTTTTAGTATCGCTTCAAGGATTTTGACAATTTTCTTGCCTTGTAACCTACAGTTGGAGATTGTTTGCCAAATCATATATTTCCTTGGATATTTGTTAACTTTTTTGTAGACTGACACCTCCTGTTTGACGAGGGGTAATAAATTTAAAATATTTATACAAGTTCCTTTTGTAAAATACTGGGTATAAAGCTTTCTGTCTCTTTTTTTAGCTATCTTTATCTGTTCTGCCGATAGATCTAGACCATACATCACCTAGTATGTATTCAACTTATAATACATTTCAACTTTATGAACATAAGATTTTGATGATCCTGTTTTTATGGTCAAATCCCGCGAAGTAATCCCGAGCTACATCACTACCTTGCAGTTGGATTTTCTGTTATTTTGAACAAAATTTTTTAAGCGTCTGCTCTCGTAACGAGGGCATCTTTTAATCGATTGTTTTTTGAGGTTAGAAATTACACGTGTTTTATTAGCCTGATTATGCAAAGTTTATGGTTTAGTGTCACATTTAAAAGGAAGTCTTTTTTTGACAAATCTTATGTTATGTTCTCTACAAACATACTTGGTTTTATCAAACATGTTAGGGTTATTTGAAAATATTTTAAGCATTAATTTAGTTGCTATGATCAGATTATTACCTATATTTAAATTGGAAATAATTTTCTTCAATAAAACTTGCTACATGATTGAAAGAAACAATAAAATTCGTACTAAAATTCTAAACCTATACAAAAATAATACAATAACTGTAACCATAAAATGTTCTTAATAGATATATTATGTAAACTTCCCTTGGTCTTTAATCAATCTCTGATTCGGAAGCAATGCGCAGTACAATGTATATTTTTGGAAAAATGTTGTTCCCGAATTTGCTTGAATGTTTTTCTCTTGTTGTAAATTTCAATATTATCTACAATAATAATACCAATCGATTACAAACATATACGAATATCAATCATAACATGTCTTATGCTCTTAGTTTATGATTACCTCAACGATGTTCTTGGTTTGCGTATACCATTGCAGCCAAAACAGTTCTTCACTTAAATTTTACGATTTTTCCCCCATTTATCAAAATTTAATACGTCGTTATTTCCAACAGTAAAATGTTAAAAAAATTACATTGAACGTCCTTGAAATATGTATAATAATCTTTAAGGATTGTTGTTTATGCTTTTGAACAGCCTTTTTTCAAACTCAATGTCATCGTTCTAAAACTTATTATGTCATATTCGCCTATTTTGTATGAACAAAGTTTTTCCTTCCTTCCACTTTTGACATTAAGAACGCAAAACAACAATTTGCATTTTCCCCCTCTTCAAATGGAAATTTTTGCGAGCGAATGTACAGCCCCCTTCCTAGTGTCTTGTTTTCCTTTTACTTCGCAGCAACAAAAGCGTCCACATAAATTTGTTATCGATAAAAATGTGTCCCAAGCGTTTTTCGCAATAAAAACGTAAAATAAAATGTGATTGGTAGGCAGCGCGATATGAACAATTTTATGTTTTTTTTTTTTTTTTTGTTTTAATATTATTGCGAAATTTTTAAAGTTGGAATGCAATTTTGTTTTAAAGTTTGTGTCTAATTCAAATAATTTTGAAGGCCATATTTTGTTGAAAAAGTTCCCTGTAAAATATGTTTTTACACACTTCTACAATTTTTTTTGGCAGCCATAAAAGTTTTTAATAAAAATTCCAGTTGTACAGAAGAAAAGTTTTCTGTCGTAATAGTAAAAACACAACTGGGACGAACAACGCTTTTTGCGCATAAAATGACGAACTCATCGATAAAAACTCGTTGCATAAATTCGACGACTGAAGCACAATTCGGACGAGAAAAACAGTTTTTTTTAAACTATTAAATAAATATCCCAAAAATATAAAAAAAAATTGTGCTTTGTAAAAATTATTCAAACTATCAACTTTATGTTTATAATGGTAGAAGCTTTCCTTTTTCTATGGCACGTTTAAGAAGATGCCGGTACGGCATGTGAACTGACTGCAAATGTTTCCTAGATCAGCGGCTATTGATGACAGGTCATGTTTGGCTATAATTCTAATGTAAGTGCTTGTGAAATAGTGGATCTAAGGACAAAGATTAATATTTATATTTACTTGAAATGCATTCGTTGATACCTATCTCAAGGTTTCAGCCCACAATTCTTGACAGGGACTTTGGAGATGGCTGTATTAACCGCAAAGAAATTTGTTTACGAAACCTGCCATGCGATCTGGAACGACCTATGTACATGTTGCCCAGCCTAATCAGCATGAATGGAAATGGATTGTTGACAGGTTTGCAAAATAAGATAGCGCCGAAATAAATTTTAATATATTTTGTATAAAAAGGTTTGATGTGAAAACAGGAATGCCCCGTTGCCTTGATGGCAGCCATATCAATATTGTTTTTCCACGTAGCAGTAGTTCGCTATTTGACTATTACAAAAATAACTTTATTATATGGAAGAAACTATTTGATACAAAATTATATAATTGAAACAGCGTTTATTTAAATTATATGCTTAAAATAAATTTAAAATAATTGGTAAAGTAAAACGTAACGTTATTTAATAAAACAACTAAAAAATGTATAATTGTTACGTCGGTCGCAAGAAATAGAAATAAGCCTCCTGCATTTTGCCTACGTTCTGATTGTATTTTAATATTCAAAAATATTGTTTTATTTTTTGGCGTCCCTGTTGAGTTTATACCATTACTTGCAGTATTGAAAGGGGTCACATTTATTCATCCGGACCACATGCTCATATTACTCACAAGTATTAGTCGAACTACAGCTCTTTCAATCACTACAGCCTTCAGGTAAACTTACGATTATTCATGTACTTGATTGATACCGATTTTGAATTCAGAATGACTTGGAACCAATAAAAGTGTTTCTTCTTTCGAAAATATTTAAAAATTGGTTCTTAATACCTTTTTATTCTGCAATGACAGGTTTCGATGAACAAAATGACTCTAATAAAATATTTCTTACAGTTCATTTACAATTGCACCGATATCTAGTACTTACAGTGTTTCGAACAAAATCTAAACCAATTTTGACAAAATCTACTCAAAATCTAGTTGTGCTCAGTGACGCAACTATGACTTTTGCAAATTGTACAAAAAAAATATCCCGCTGCACCAAAAAATGACATTTTAATTAAAAAACAAAACAAACAAAAAGTGCAAAAATACAACATTTTCAAGAAATTAATCATGAAATGAAACAGATAAATAATATTTAAAAAGTAAATGAAGAGCAAATTGTAAATAAAAAAAATGAGAAATTTTGGTCTGAAAATGAAATTTCGCTGTAAAAAAAATGCATTTTGAGAAAGACTTCAAATTAAATCTGCAAGATGTCGATGAAATGCAACTGCACTATTAAATGTTGTTAAATAAATACGCCCTTCCAAATAAATTTACAAAAAATGTTTTAAGACTACAAAATTCCGTGTGTCTTTATTAAAAGTTAAAAGTAGTGTGTTTTAGTGACAACCGTTGGTTTATATATAAGTTCATATATACATACATAGATGACAATGTGTGTGTTTATATAAAAATAAAGCCTCCAGAAAATTCTGAGCGAATTCAGGCAACTATGTTGCCATATTACAAACAAAAAAAAATATGTGCGTGAATGAAAATAGCTAACAATGTCGATTTCTTAAATTAAAGTGAACTTTTCGTTATTTTAGAGAATAACTTCCTTAATTTCACTTGTAACTGTGTGACCCAAAAATCGATTGATTGACTGATAAATTAACAACTTAGTGGAAGTCCACATGTTTAAGCAGCACAATATGCCTGTGTTTCTTACTGAAACGTTTTCCATGCTTTCCGCTAACAACAGGATACTAATGTCTTCTACAATTTGCCATTGAAATGCATAAAAGTTTTTGCAATACTTTGATATGTATGAACAGAACAAAAATATTTGAATTTATTGTACCCACGACATGGTATAGAACGGATGACACAATCGTGCCGGCGAAAGCTTCGGAATTCATATAATTTTTTAAGCAAGGACATGTATTATTTATTATATTTCTATTATACTCTTCACAAAGCGAGTGATGAAATTATTTTCATTTGATAAAAATTGCAAGAATCTCTATATCTTTCGTTAGAGTCTCCCTCCTGCCTTAAAAAGGGCCACATTTTCCCAAGGAGGTGAATCCGGCGAGTTTCTGATACGTTAGTAATTGCAACTGTAAATCATTAACTTTGGCCACTGAAATAAATAAACACGTATCTGCTTAACTCCTTTTTGTTTTTAAATCAAAAATTTCTTTTTGCCATAACTGTGTTTTTTATTTCAGCACTCAAGCGCTATAACCGTCTACCAACGATCGAGCCTTTTTGTATATCATTTTCCATGAGTGTTCGGCTAAATATACATAAGTCACTCCATCCAACACCATACAGTATACAATCGCATCCTAAATTGAAAACCGTCATAACTCAAAATTGATCAAAATCGGGTTTTTTCATAAACGAATTCCCAGAAAAAATTACTCACGATCGCGAAAGTTTATTTTTGATCACAGTCTTTTTTTAATAGAAAAATACCTTTATGCCTGTTTTCATGTTTTTTGTAAAAAACTGTTTTTTGTCTCTCCTGAACATTTTGGATTTTTTATGTTGTGATAGTTTTTGGTTTAGGGTGCGATATATTTTGGATTCTTATAAGTAGGAAAGTTAATTTTAAATTCA
Organism: Phania funesta; assembly: GCA_963932375.1. NCBI lineage: Eukaryota > Metazoa > Arthropoda > Insecta > Diptera > Tachinidae > Phania > Phania funesta. The sequence goes on along the minus strand of OZ010652.1, from coordinate 92,593,625 downwards.
GTTTTGTAAAGGCCCCAGAAAACTTACGCGGTAAAAAACTTCTGACCAATCTCTAATATGGCTTTCTCAGAATTTTGCAACGAGAAAGTCGGTCCAATAATTTCTGAGTTATCTTACGGCGAAACGTCTGGTTGCAAACTTATAAAATGTACATTTTCTGAATCCTTATAAGTCCCCTTATAGAAATAATCTACCCGAGGGCTCTAGATAACTTACTGACCTAAATTTAGGCAGAACTGAAAATTCATTATAATGAACTGTAAATTTTGTTCATTTTTTAAAAAGTCCAAACTCCTGAAAAAGCGAAATTTTCCCAAAAAAATTTTAACGATATGTCAAAACTCATTAAAACTTCAAAAATTCACTTAAATATCAAAAATTGCATTAAAAAATTCAAATTATAAAAATTTTAATTGCACCCACCCAAACTCACCACAAAAATTGAACTTTCACCAAACAGACGAAATTTCTCCAAAATTCAACATTCTATGAAGACCGTGGAAATTAAAATCAAAATTCGATATGTCACAAGAAAGTTATCAAATTCGAGAATTCAGCAAAAACTAAAAAAATAATCTCCAAAACTATAAAGTATTAAAAACTAAAAAAAAGGCTGAAAAATCATAATTCGAAATTTCACCAGAGGCCGAAAATACACCACAAACCCAAAACACACAAAATTTATTACTAAAAGAGGCTGTCAGCTGCCAGGCACAAAGTTATGTCTTGCCGTAACTGAGTTTACTGTCAGAAGTTCTGACTTATACCTCCTCATGGTGGCGGCCGGTAACAGGTTTCTGTCTCCGCAAGGAGTCTGGCTGAATAAAGCGAGCGGAGAGAACTTAACACTCTCTGATAAAAAAAATGCCTAATCCACAGTGAAACAGCATAGCTAGGGATGTCCAGATACCAGTCGATCTCTAGTTTTAATACAAACTTAACCGTGAATATGGGGCTCTGTGTGGGTGGACATCTGTATCTACACCCGAAACTCCGGGTTAATTCATCAAGGGAGGGGTCCAGAACATATGGACAAGAATGTCTCGCAAAGAGAGGATGGCTCAACCCCTTAAAGGTAGTTCTATGGCGTTTGACTGTGAGATTCCGATAGGGATGGCCAATGAAGCCTTGCAAGAGGTGTAGAGGTCAATCTGTAGGAACTCTGGTGTTTATTGGCCAATGGAGAAATTCTGAAAAGATGGACAGGAAAATCTTGCAAGGAGAGGACGGGTCAGTCATCAAATGTACTCCTAAGGATGAGGCTGATATGGTAGCACACATTGTGTGTTAATGTCTAGCACTGGCTAGCATAAGGCTTAGAACCACGGGCAGACACTTGTTAAATGTGAATGCCATGGGGCATTCGTGATGAGGAAGAAGGCCGACAGTCACCAGGCGACAGTTTGAAATCACTACAGTCAAGAGTGAAGGGTAGTGGTAGCTTAGCCTCGAATGAGAATAGGTGCGTCGTAACTTACATATCGGTTGCCTGAAATCAGTTTGTGGAAAGAAGGCAGTCGGAGAAGTTAGCAGCCTGTTTAGATATCCTCCCTACATTAATAATAAAAAATATTGCTATAAGAACAAAATATTCCAAAAAAGCTGTTTCACACAAAAATGACCTCAAATCGAATTTAACTAAAATGTCACCACAAATAATTGCAAAATAATGAAAAACTTTCACGTGAATTTCAAGAATTACTCAAACTTAATAAGGAAGTTTTGCCAATAACTCAAAATTTAATAAAAACTCAAAAGCTCAAACTCGCTATTATCTAAAATTTTGTAACTAAAAGCAAATCTTATGAATACGTGTGCGGTAGCGGAGTATATCTCACAAATATATTATATTAGAATCTCTTTCATTTGTAAACTAGAGTACCTGCCCTGTACAGTGGATAATAATCTTACATCGATTATTCTTTAAATAGAACAAAAAACTTTTGATTTCATTTCCTTTATTAGTTTTCTAACATATTAAGAAAATGTATATTATGGCGTTTTCGTTTCTTCAAAAATATTTTGCCCTGTCAGAGAGAACATGCTTCACACGCCCTTATCATTTGAGAATTTATACAGATCATAAGCGGCAATGCATTTCGGGATTATTAAGGGTAACATTTAAAAAAACTGCACCTTTTGTGGGCGCTAATATTTTAGGCGTAAAATAAAAGGGCAAAAAAATGTAGCATTTTTTTAGCAACGAAAACAATTATTTATCACCAAATTTATTTTGTTGCCTCTTAATGTGCTGCATATAGTGAACTTCATTTTATAAATTCTAATCGCAGACGATGATTTTAAATGCTACTTTATTTCACAGTTCAATTAATTTTAAATCCATAAACTAGAAAACTGATTTCATGTGAAATTGTTTCCTGCGTTTGTCAGCCGGCATTGTTAAAAATTACTTCAATATTCGCAAGTCAAAGTAGCAGAATAAATTTTTAATTGCTAATTTCAATTTCTAATTTCACCTTCAAATCCATAACAAAGAATCGCTTTCGTAATTTTCGAAATATTCATACACAGTCTCGAAAGCAATAACGACGACAAGAAACTGTAAGAAGGATAATTGGAAAATAAAACTCAATGCAATTCAACGAGCATCAAAATAAGAACGAGTATTAAACAATAGTTAATCTGCACTAGAATTAAATTTTGACATTCATTGTTCATGAGCACAAAGAACGTTGTAATTAGTGTTGTTAAATGTCAAGTACTTTCGAATAATCGTTTGTTTTCATTTCGTTAGTCGATACGATTCCGAAAATAAATCTAAGAAATGAAGTGATTCTTATTGCTACCTTGAGAAAGCCTTAATATTTTTAAAAACTATTCTTCCATAATTCTCATTAAGTTTAAATTGTTTTTGAATCTAGAATTTTAAGAATTTCAAAGATTCATCCGGTAAATGGCGCGAAGCGAGGTTTAATTTATTTCTATATGTAGATATGTTTGTAATTTCGAGATGGAGTATAATACGGAAAAGTATTCTTAATTTCCTTGATATAGAATTATTTCTAAAAGTTTAATATTTTGACTACATTACTGCCATATGGCAACGGCAAAATTTAGAAAGGGGGGCTATGTCTCTATTTCTCTCTCCCTCCCTCTCTCTCTCTCTGTCTATTCTTTTTATGGAAGGAATTAATTGTGTCCTTTAACCATTAAAGGCTCTTTTACATTATTCCACAAGTGTTTAGATTTTCGTTGGATTTTTGCAGAGAGAAATCTAATAGAAATCGTTCTGACTGCCAGGAAAACTTAAAGTAAATTATTCTCATTACATTGTGTCTATACTGTCCCACTTGAAAGAAAATACAATTTATTGGGTTTTCCTCCGATCACGTAACAGAGAAAGAAGGCGAAACGATACTTTCGGCGGCGGTGTCTGAGCGATTTCGGATACGCGGTGGCTCTTGAGAATTTTCAGCGGCTCAAGTTCTTGATAGGTTTTTTTTTTTTTGTAAAAGAGTAGCAAAAAGTAGTAGTTAAAGACACAAATTTTCAGTACTGGAGTGATCAAAATCAAAGACCGAAAATAATAAATAATAATACATTAATAACCAATTGGCACATCGGACGTTTTAGTGGCGCTGGAAGTTGAAAAAAAATATATGCGGCAGCGCGCAGCACTGCGTAAGAGTCTGATTACATATTGCTTTCACACTATACTATTTTCTTATTTTACTTGAAGTCGTTTAACTCGAGCTAATTGTTTGAAAGGCGCTTAAGTAGTGACGTGAAACGTAGTAGTAAAAGAACGTATACAATATTATCACGACCATGTCATCCAACTTTCCTTGAAGTACAGAGGAACACGGTTTCTATAGCAACTCTTTCAAAATTCGCTCGTAGAAGCACTATCTTGCAGAAACCGTTGAACTGCATACATGTTTCATATTGATCTAAAAAGGAGTGACTACAAGATGATCCTATTTGTAAAGAAGAATTACTTGCTATAGGACAACGGTCGAGCTTTAACTGAAATTAATTGCTTGTGCGAGCTCCATAAAATAATAACACAAATAATATTTTAGTTACTGCGACGTTATGCAAATGGAGCTCTGTGTCGGTGGACATATTTTTTTCCATTAGAGCGATGAATCAAAAAGCCTTGCAAGATGCGGAGCGCCTTATCTCTACAGTAACTACGGTTTAAATTGGCCAAAGGAGGAATCCGGAAAAGAAGGACAAGAATGCGTCGCGGGGGGTGGGCGGCTCAATCTTAAAAGGTACTTCTAAGGCGTTGGACTAGGAGACCCCGATAGCGATGAGCAATGAAGCGAAGAAATTAATCTCTGTAGGAACTCCGGTGTTTATTGGCTAATGGAGGAATTCTAAAGAGTTGTACAAGGGATGAACAGGACAGCTTTTAAAAATACTCCTAGGGAAGAGGCTGAAGCGGTAGCACGCTAGCATAAGACTTAGAACCACCGGCAGATACTTGTTAAGTGTAAATGCCAGGGTGGACATAAGCAATTACAAGAGACTACGGAATGAGGAAGAAGTTCGACAGTTACCAGTCGAGAGTCTGAATCCACTATAGTCACTATAATGGTTGCACTAGATTTGATTAAGAGTAAGGTAAACGTAAATTACAAATCGGCTGTCTGAAATCATTTTGTGGAAAGAAGGGGGTAGAAAAGGATTCCATAAAGTTAGCGGTCTGCTTCGATATCACCCCTACACAAAAAAAAAATTATGAACTCACAGTAGTTCCTTTAATAATTTTTCTAGAATGCTAAGAAGAAAATAATCGTAGTAAACATCACTTTTTAAGTTAAATATATTTTTGTGAAAATTGATTAAAGTTAAAACAAGTTGTTTCAAATACGTGCAAAAAAGAAAAACAACTGCACAACTCTGCAAAACTGCTAAGCTGCAATTTACACTTAGATATATAAAACAAAGCTATCGGGGGATCTACTTAGCTACCTACGGAAATGTTTTAATATTTTTGATATTAAGTTGATATTGGAATCATTGCTTTGGCTATCGGTAACAACTTCTATCTCTCTCTCTCTCTCTCGCCCTCCATTTCTCAGGGATTTAGAAGGTTGTTCTAGACGTTACGAACCGAGCTGAAATATAATACAAATGTAGAGGAAGACTCCCTTCCTTCTTCAGCTCCAGCTGTTATCTTTCTAAAAGACCTTCTACCTAATTAAAATTTTCCATCATAAATATTTATTCGCTACGAACAGCAGCATTTGGCATTCGTATTCATTCAATATTAGATAAAACCTTGTAACAATCTTAAAATATGGCCGTGCGAATATTCATAAGCCCCAAAGCTGTATTCAGCGAAATATTATGTTTATTCATCGGCAGTCGAAATTTTCTTTACATAAAAACTCAAACCGATACTCGCCAAAAAAAAAAAAACGTTCACCTTTTTCGATTTTCGGAAATGGTCTAATAGTTAGTCCATTATATTGTTTAATTTATCAATATTTATGTCCTATTTATCCAACCAAAAGTGAAATACAACTTTCATCAGTGGACTGGTGACTTAAAGTGTATTTTAAAGCTTTTTAACTTTCATGGTTATTCCATGTTTTCCAGTGGTAATGTTGATATTCGGGATCTTGTTCATCAGAAACTCATCAATTTGGGGCCGTTGGCATTCATCTCAGAAGAAAAAACCCGGTGAAAAAAGTGTTCATTTAAATTTAAACAAGAATGGGAAATGTGAAATCATGTGCCGAGTTTAACTTCGAACCTGAAGAACCAAGCCGTGTAGCAAATGCTTGGTGGCCTCAAGGTGAAATACATACAGCTTCACAGGGAATCTCAGAAGTGGTTATTAATAGTTGAATGCCGCGGATGTTGCGACGACATATACATACAATCTACTCAGAACATTTAAAACAAGTTACGTTTCGTAAACGGATATTGATAACGAGTCTTTGCATAGGGCGAGTATTGTAAAAACGTTATTGATTGATTAAAGGTTGGATAAGATTCAAAAAGTTATTGAATTTAAAAACAATAAAAAACGAATTAAATATTTTATTTTATTTTAATAATCCCAATTTATGAAAACGTCATTTCAGTCGCGAATGTTTCATAGTATTCCCTTTTCTTATTTAAAACTTACTAATGTATTTGCTTAAAATTAATATTGAATAAAAATAGAAGCAAACAATAAATATTCGATACCCATAACTCAATATTGAAGCAGCACTATTTGTACCGCATTCATTTGCATACACAGGCAGGGACACACACACAAGCGCACACATACACACTCAAACGCATTCAATAACAAAATAAGATAAAGTAATGAACCGTTTTGAGGTTATTCAGCTGATAAATGCAAACATATGCACACACACTCAAACAGAGATGAATTTAATTTAATCCGTTTTAAATAACGTAACCAAAGTGTGTTCAACGTAAAATAATCATGACGCAATAAAATGTTAAATGTGAAATTGCGTTATTAATTAAGCTTCAAAATATACATTTTAAAAACTGTGAAAAAGTTGTAATCACAATATTGTTGGTTTGATTTTCCGCCAGGATGATTTGAAGCAGACGTAATGTATAATTATCGTCATCTGCAAGTGATTGGCATTTAACTGGCAAAATAACAATGTTGCTAATATTCAGCTTGCTGAATGCGTGCAGTATATTTGTTTTTATAACTGTTTAATGTAAACTGTAAATTTAGACAATACAACCACCAAAAAAATACAAATAACCTCCGGCTGAATTGTGTATTTTCAGCTAAAAAAAATTACATTCAGTGTAAAATAATCGTTTATATTAACACTATTTTTTACATGACTTATAATTAAGCAAACAATTTAAAAAAACCACAATAAAAGCAAAATGTTAATAAAAATATTTAAAAATAGAATAACATTTTAGGTGAATTGTACTTTATTCCAGCTGAATTATATACATATGAAGCAAAGCCGCGAATAACGTTCTAAAAGACCAATTTTGCAAATGTTAGTCAGTGGAAGAACGTTGTAAGTTATAAACAAAATGATACGAACGGAATTTATTTTATTTTTATTATTTTTGATAAGCTAAAAAAAAATAAAGAAACAGATAATTAAACCATTTAAATACGTTTTTTTTGCTCTCCTGAAAAATTATTATTTTGTCATTTGCAACGTACGTCGCGGCGATCCTTCATATGTATAAAATTAGTAGACAATTTTAAAATGCTTAAATTTTTTTAGCTGAATACATGTTGTAGTACCAAAAAAGCTGAATTAGATGTGCTTTTTGCAAATAGTTTGTAAAAGAAAATCTACAAAATATCTCTTTTGGAACTAAACCCTCAAAACAAATTTCAGCATTTGAAAAAATATGCCGCAATAATAATAGGTATTCATTCTTTCCAATGTACAGTTTAACAAATTATGCCTTTGGAAGTCGGCTAAAAAGTGAGTATGAAATGAAAACGGCAACACCAAATGTACTATTAATCTTTAAGAATCTACACGTTATCCACACAACACGACGAGGCAAAAAGTTAGATCAACAAACACTTATACGATTATAAAAAACATTATTCAGCAACCTGAATTATCTTATAACATCAAGTTGCCAATTATACTTAAAAGCAATTCTTGTTCCGCTAGCCGATTAATTAGAATAATCATGTTGAATGTATATCAATTTTAAAATTATGCAATTAAGCTAGGAAAATCATAATTCAGCAAGCTGAGTTTTAGAAATATATACGCTTTAGAGCTTAATATCAAATACACAGTGGAATTTTACTTAAATTAAATATACTTTTATATTATAAAGTGAAATTTTTATTCAACTAAAGAAAATTAATATTCAGCCAGTTGAATTTATACAAAAAATGGCTTGAAGTATTTCTTAAACTCAGCAGCTAGGCTTATAGCTGCAAATTAAAAATTATTTTTTAAAATTATATGAATAAAATGTGAACATACATCTTATTAGGTCAAAAGGTAATTCAGCCAAGAATAATTAACATTCAGCTGGTGAATTTGAGGAATTGAAGCTATTATCAATATATATTGTTACGAAGTAATAATCGAAGATGTGTGAAACATAAAGAAAAAACAACTACCTAGCGGAAATTCCCCGAACCGCGATTCAAAGTAGAAACAAAAACAACTTCTACAGAAAGAAAAACACACACGAACACATATACAAGACTGCTAAGCCAGCAAATGAAACAAATGACATTTCAAGAAGCGACCGTGATCTGCATATAAAGGCGACGTCCACCGCAGAAGGGATAGTTGACAGAAAAGCGTTAAGTTTACAGTGTAATTTAGTACTGAAGAGTTGAAAATAAGAGTCGTAATTGCCGAATAAAGTTGTGTATTGATAAATCATTAAGGACTATGTATTTTAAAATTGCTGAATTTTCCTCAACTGAATGGAAACTTTTTTCAAAAAATTCATATAAAATCTTTTAAGGAAGCTGTGTGTAAAAGTTTTTGTTTATTTATTTTATTCGACTTTGTTGTTACTTTTACATACATATAATTATTGAATACCACATTCTATCGGCTTGATTAAATTATTTCTCATTACAATAAAAAAATTCTCTAGTCGCTCCGCATCCGAGGTGTTCCAAATTATTGTCATTGAGGCGTAAATTAATTTTCATTTTAAATGTTCTCAAAATCGAGGTTTCTCAGAAATCCTAAAATAAAGTTGGTCATGTTAATCAAATAATTTCCTTTCATGCCTAAATGTATGTAACTCATACGTTTACTGTATTAACCGAATGCATTGCATATAGTAAGGCTTTGTTTTAGTTGTGATCATTAGACAGATTATGGCTCAAGCTCAATGTCACACACATGGTAGAAGCAAGTGCATTAACAAATTGTATACCTGCACACACACATACACACTACAAACAGGCATATATAGGTAAAGTATGTACTAGAGGCATTTTATGTATCAACATCACAGGTTTTGCTGTAAACAAAACGACAAACAACTAAAAAAAATAAAAAACAAAAAATAACAAAATATATTTTTAAACAATAACTGGCCTTGTATTTCAACCAAGGAGCCAAATCATACATTATGACTGCATTTACACAAGCAAGTGTTTGCTCGAACACATAACCCAGCAGTTTTGGTGGCTGCTTCCAAATCAGTGATGATCACTGCTTAGCGAACTTGTTCGATTTTCTTTGAAGAAAGTTAGGTGATCTGAAGATTATTTAAAGACATTCAGCGGAAGAATTCATAAATATGGACTAAATGAATGTAAATTATTGCCAGACATATAATTATTAAGGCACACGGTAGTGCGCAGACCAAGTTCAGGCCTAAAGCACACAGTGTGTATATTACACGGTCTGCTTCGATATCCCCCCTACAGAAATAAAAAAAAAAATTATTGGCGGTTATGTTGCTTCAGCGGAGTCTGCTAAAGTTAAGGTCAACGTGATGAATTTTATTTTTTTGTCTGGATATAAGCCTACAGCATATAAAATGCAACTGACCCAGGAGCTTATATTTAATGGCGACAGCCAATGCCCTTTTTCCGCTTAATGGGCCTCGGAACGTTTGAAATAGCAGTCTTATTTATTTAGCTTAAATATGGTAACGCCAGCCTACATGAGGTTGATATTGAAGAGGCCTTCACCTGCAACAGCGAGCGTTACAGATCCATTATAAGCACATTCTCTTTGCACGATGCAAATGGTTCCAGCAGGCACCACTACGCGAGACTCAACGAACGACGCATGTCTCTTTCTGTAGGAACGATTTGAAAATGTGGTTCAAAAATCGTGGGATTTGATTCCGCTAAACTATTCACTGTGGCATTTTCTGAAGTCACATGTTTATGACAATAAGAGATAATCAGCCGATGCCCTAAAAATCGACATTACTCAGGTCATCGCATTAATTCAGCCGGATCTATGTGTTCAAGGCGGCGCCTAACATTTCAACAATGTCATATTCCATAAATAATTCCTTTAACGTTGATACTTCACACACAGTTTTGTTTATTTCATCGACCCAGCCTCATTGAAACTCCCTTTAAATACTTGTAACACATAAAAAGCAGATAAATGTACTTGTTAGTTTGCAAAATTCATATAAAACCATAATTACAAGAATTTAATGTATTAATGCATGACAAGAGGTTGTAATTGTTGTCAACAGATAATCGAGTTTACATTTATACTACGTACATATACATAAGCACGAGTACACTTTAAATTTTACAAAAAATGTATTTGCATGCAAGCATTTAGATAATACTAAGTTCTTTTGCGATCAATATTTAACCTATGTCCACCTATTCCCTCTAAATTTTAGCTTTAAATTACCAAATACATGTATATCACACCAAAATTATGGGTATGGTAAATGGCTAATGGTTGATGGTTAATTTCGATATCGTGTACATGGCATCACGGCTTGTCTACGATGACTTCAATGCGACTGTGCAATTGCAACCAAACGTCACGTAGTTTTACACAGTTTTGCACCGATTTGTGTGAAACACAAAGATCGGCCCTGATGCCCACACAACTTTTTTCGATTGCAGTGACTGTTTTGATGTTTATGTTTTGATGGTTATGGACGGACAAACAGTCAACATACAGGCTGACTTAAACCCTTTATACAGCTCATACGCTTAACTTTAATATTGTGTTAGAAACACAAAACTCTTTTGGGGGAAATTCTGGAAACATTTAATAAAACAAAATATTTGTGAAATTTTTATTCTGTTTTAAAGGCACAATTAGCAAATTCAGCGCATGTACCAATACAAGTACATCTTATATTTATATTCACAAAACTTGTTTAACACCACATACATACATACATATGTATATAAAACAAATAGCAAGAAGTATTCGTTAATTTTTTTAACGAAATTCGTTGAACGCGGCTAAGAATGTCTCATGTAATTAAAAAATAAAAAAATAACATTTTTTATTTGGTATTATTACTGAACCACCCGCTAAAAGACTTTTTGCACTTATTTTGAAGTTTACTTTTTAACTCTTTACACTCTTTTAACAATTAAGAAAAAGTTAATGTGAAGGCTACGGGAGAGTTACTCGGTTGAATCTTTCAACATCACCAACTTGTAAATGAAACGATAAATTTTGAGGGACACTCTTATTCCCTGCCATAAATCAACTTTAATTAAAATCTTTTTGCTCCTTTACCCACCATATTGAACAGTGGTGAGCAAAAAAGTTTTTTTTTTTTGTTAAATCTTTAATTATTTTTGTTTGATTTGTTTAATTATTTTTGGAGGATTTGTCATTTGGTATAAAGAATTTCGAACATCAGACGTTTAAGTTTTTCTAAAAAGTTGAGCTAACAATGAGATGTGATTAAAAATTAGCTAAAAATGATTTAAAAAACAGTTTTTTATCATTAATTAAATAAACTCCCGCAATACATGTAGAGTTGAGGCAAAGGAATATGTACATCGATTCCAAATAAATATTTTACTCAATATCGGAACCCATTTCTAATTGAATCTAAAGTTGATGGTGGGTTAAAAAAAAACCTTTTTAATATTAAATTATAATATTCAAATGGTACAATTGCAGAACATTTTAGCATTTTTATTTGTTTTTAAAGTTTATCCATGAAAAGTCCTTGATTAAATAAAAAAATTAGTGTGAATGTATGTATATTCCAACTCAGCAACTCGATTTTTTTTCTCTTTCTAAAGCATATTTTTAGGCAGGTTTTTATATCTAATTTCATTACTTCCTAAGTTGTCTATAAACTGTTATACACAAGCATACTTGTCCTTTGCTAAATTCTTTATCATTCTGCTTTGTGTTACACATTATGTTTTGTTTAGAAACAAATATAAAATAATTAAAACAATTAAAATACTTAATTGTGTTAACATTTCAACATCTTTAATCCTCTGTTACAAAACCAAAAACAACAATGTTTTGCTTTTTTTCGAGTTAAGTTACTTATAGTTTCTCTTATTCGAATTGTTCCACCTACATTTAGTTCCTTTTCAATACTTTTTCTTTCTGTTGGTTCTTATTTTTCTATGGCTTCATGACTAAAAATATCAGCAACATTTTTTAAGCGAAAACAAAGAAATTTAAAATCAATTTATAAAAAATGGTTGAAGAACTTTGTGGCCATAATCCTGCATTGATTTTGTTTAACATAATTGTGCTGACGGGACAGTTAAGGGACGGACGTTGGCTTTTAACACGTATAAATCATTTAACTGTAAATAATTTTATTTGGTAAATTGTATTTTTTAATCCCGCTGTAATTTTTCTTTTTTTTTTTTGGTTTATTGTGGGTAACTTATGTAATGCGTGATTTACATTTAACTTAGTTTTTATTAAATGTTTAATTATGTAAAACTAGTAGACATTACGTTGACACAATTGCAACAAACAGCTAAATAATTAAATGAATAACTGTGAATTTTGAATTATAATATGGCCTTTGTTTAAAAATTTGAATGTGACAAGACATCTGGTACTTCACAAATTAAATTTAAAAAAAAAAATGTCTTTTAACGATGATATCAAAGCTTTTTCATAAATTATAAGCCCGCGTCTTTAACTCAATTGCGAGCATACCAAAACTAATGAATATAAAGGGTGTTCACTTGGACATAATTTAAACTGAAAACACACACGAATTAAATTAATTTACATGAAGAGTGTCCTTTGGTAAAAATGTTGTACCAATTTTCCTAAATAGTTTTTCTGTCATATGTTACATACATTTATACATACCAAGCCGGGCCTACAACAGCTCACAATGAACCATTGGTACAACCTCCATGTAATAGAGCAATGGTTTCAACAACAAAACAGCGGAACGTGTTACGCAGTACGGCCGCAATCAATTCAATAGAAGAACGAATGGTCTCAAGATGGACAAACCTTAAGGAATTCCGAACCGCCTGTTATACTGTGTTATATCCCACCACACCGGAAAAATATATATCAAATAATGAAAATAAATTGCCAGCCACTGCACAATTAGATTAACTCTACTTTTTGAAAAAGCCTATTTGCAAATGTCAAAGCACACTTAAATTTGTAATAACTTTCCTAAATAAAAAAGATTTATAGCAATAAATAAAAAAAGATTGGTCCCTCATTGAATAATAAATAATATATTTCAGAAGATATTGTGTTTAGTTGCATACTCTCATGAACATCGTTTTAATAAAGGAACTCAAATGCATTCAAACAAGCGCCTTAATTGAGGCAATTAAATTTTAAATTGAGTTATAGACTTTTGTGTTTACACATTTGCAATTAAGCAGACTCAATTAGCATTTAATAACTGAAAACGTTCCTGTGGCCCAACAATCTCTCAAAAACGTGTAATCATGTGTTATGCGCCTTTACCTTCGAAAATTCGAATTACCATCATTAGAGGAAATGGATAGCTAAATTAGTAACAGTAAGAATTGTTGTCCCTTTTATATAATCGTGCCTATGTTGTTGTAAGTGTCGGGTCTAGTTAGCGGTTTATTACATTCAACGTGTGAATTTTGCGGAATTTTCTGCTCACACACACACATACACAGGATTGCATTGGACATTTTGACGCAATTTATAATGCAATTAGGTACTATAATGCTGAACAGTATCGTTTATTTTCAAATAGTACTAGGTCTCGCACAAAAACCAAACTGATGGACCCAGATGATGTTTTGGTCATTAATATAAAGTTTTAAGTTCAAGACAAATAAATTTTTAAATATCTTTAATAAAATTGAATACAGGCTAATGAGCCTATAGGACGTAATCAGAATTGAGTCCTTTCCTGATTTAGTGATCATGACAATTTCAGACATTTTTTAAGATTGCAGAAAAACAAACTCCCAACATGACATTAAATATTCTAAGAGCAGAATTAGGCCAGTTTTTTATTGTTGATCCTGTAATATGATCAGGTCCGGGTGATTTTATCATATCCAGATTTTTAATTATCCCTTTTGGAAGTATATTAAGTCCCAAATGACATAAAATGCCATGAATTTACACTGATATTTATCTACACACTTCTGTGGTGATGAATGGAGAGAAGTGCAGAGTTTAAAAAAATTCACTTATGACACTTTTCACTTATTACACAAGGAGGTGATTTTTTTAAAGCTTTTAATCAATTAATGCCTACTAATTATTTGTTGAATATTTAGTAAGCCTTTCTTTGGAAGGGGATAGAATGGAGAAGATAAAAGGATAGAAAAGCTTCAGTGTTTGTCAACTCTGCAATTGCGCGATATGATTATTTTTAGAACAATGTGGCAACACCTCTGGAAGCCATTATATCTATTTTAATCTTTTTAAGTGCCGCCTATTAAATGTTATAAAGTGATACCGACGAAGTAGGGCAATAACATATAAACTAGTATGAATAGAAGCTAGAAAAATTATGTTATTGATTATCAGCAGCAACTGAGAGCCTAAGCATTAGTATGCGAATTAATTTAGTTAAAGGCGAGTTCTGCGTAGGTGGATTTTATTTCTTCTTTACAAAACTGTAAAACAGCAATATGGAGGAACCTGGCGTGAGTTCCTACAATGGAAACAGGTCCAAGGTCGCAATCCCACATGCTTAGATTATGAGATGTTGTTTGCTACAACCTGCTAGAGACTTGAATCCGAAATTGACATCGGGTAATTGTATGGCTGAAGGTAAAAGGTAGCAATGATTGGTATCATAACGCTGAAAAGAAGGGCTCCAATTAGATGAATTCAGAGTATCCTAATCTGGATAACTATGCCAGTGGCAACCTCCTATGTGTGCCCAACACTGACTCGACACAGAAATAATTAAAACTAAATATAAATAGTACGAGTAGTTCAAAACTCAGTAATGTAAAAAGGGGTTTTAAGACCGGGATCATTAAGGAATTAGTTACCCCCACCCCGCCCCTCTCTCCTACAGACTTATTTCTTTTACATGCAAACGTAACTAAAAGAATGAGGTCGGCCCTAAAATTACCCGATTTAATGCAGATGAGAGTTGTGAAGAGTGGCAACTTCAATAAGCTGACGTTGTCTAGCTTTTTGGCAAAACTTGATGGTTCTTGGCTTTACGAGGGGTTTATTACTATTTAGTCTTTTAGAAAAATTATTTAGAGCTAAAAAGAGGTTTTCAAATCTGGTAATTTTGCCATTACCCTCGTATATATTAAGTAAATATATACGTATATTTAACCGTGCGAGTTTTTTGTTTTTGCTTTATTTTGACCAAAAAATGTTCATAGATGGGAATAAACATGTGAATAGGCATTTGTGTATAACAAGACAAAACCTTCTCAAGGACAAATTCAAGAGCACAAAATTAAACACGGTTAAATTGTATTATAGACTAAGAGAGACCGAGAGCGGATGAAGAGTAGTAAAGTTAATTTTCTTTAACAGAAACATATGGCACATGTGTATATAAGTCAGCTGTGTGATTTAGAAAAGCAATATCGAGTAAATAACGGGTGTTAGAATAAATGGTTTTAATTTTAAACAAAAGCAATAAGAAAAAAATAGGCAGCACGAGAGAAAGATAGAGAGCGCATGGAAAATTGTTTGAGCTTGCGCCAAATCTAACAGCATGTTATTTAACATGTTATTAAATTTTCGATACGGCACCGCTGTTAAGATAATTACGAAGAAAAACTTTGGTTAAATAAATATATCTAAGATTTAATACAAATTTAAATATTCGTGATAATACCTCGCTTTCTCTTTAAAATAATAAATCTTAAGTATTCTTTTAAGAAGAACTTCACCAGAAATATTCTATTCCCTTTTAAAATTTAATTTCATATTGTCTACCCTCTGAAATATTTTATTTGAGCTTTTCTTCGCTGTCAAAATTAAACAAAAACTTTAATGAGCAGAAGCCTAATGCATAACGTAAGCTTCCTACTTTGTGTCTTTTATTAGTCGCAAATAACCGTCGATTGTTTTCTTTTTAAATTAGAGCGTGTAGACTACATAGGAGTATTACAAATATTTGAGATAAATAATGGCTGACTTCCTAAATGAATGTTTGCAGTGTACTAATAAAGTATTAATACGCTGTTGATACCCTGTTTACTTACTTTTATAATACGTTGTGAACGCTTTGCAACTACATTTTTTGGATGTGTAATTAGCGTTTTTCTGGGCATCGATAGCAACATTGATGCACTTTGGGACATCGTAAAAATCTTAAGGGTTGCATTTACGAATGGGTTGCCATGTATTACTACAAAACGACATGCGTTTAGGACGTAAGCCAATTTTCATATTGAAGACATAAAAAGAGAAGTGCAGTACAGCTTGATATCAACTTTTGCCAGATATTTATGCGAAGGCAAGACATTTCCGATAAACTGCCTAAATCGTTTAAGAAACATAAAACATGAACATTTGTAATCTTCAATTGGTGCTTTATTTATCAATAAAAAAACGTGCTTTAGATCAACGATATACCACCGAATTTTACTTACTGTACCAAGTGAATTGAGAAGATCTCTTCCCGAACAACCGGACACTCAAGATTATTCTCTTGATACCATAAACCTGTAAATTGTAGTCTGATAGTTGGCCAAATTATCCGCGCTATTGCTAGTAGCAGGGCAGCAGTAATGCCAACTCCTGGAGAAAAAAGATTAACTGGCGTCTAAAACATAACAAAATTCGCCACGTATGTCTTTTTCCGTCTCTTTACATATTAAACCAGTTTCAATTTTGCTAATAAAATGTTGTCAAAATTGTAGGACGAAATCGTAATCGGTCTTACAAATAGTTGAATTGCGGACGAAAGCGGATTAAATTCTGCAGTCATGGACAACTTCAAAGCATAGATCAGGTGTATGCTCAGTTGGTTTTGCGAAAATGTTTTTATTGCGTAATTATATAATGCTGCCAGATTATTTGAAATGATTTTTGGAATTTTGAATAGATAAAAAACTTAGTTTAAAGTTTAAAAAATTTAGCTTTTAAAAATAAAAAGCTACGAAGCTAAAACACAATTTTCGAGATTATAGGACAAAAAAAAGAGCTAAACTTAGACTCCAAAAGGCTAAAATGGCAACGCTGTGGGTCAGTGACCGAAGAGGTGTTTTACAATTTTTTTCTCCTTCAACACATGGCAACTTTTAAAAATGTTATAATATAGAAAAATTATTCTTCTTCAAAGTACGATACCTTCTTAGTACTGCTACCATTTCGCGCGTTTGTTCCCAAGGGAATCCCACTGGAAATGCAATTTCCGTGCATTCATATTGCGATCATCCTTTGAATATCTAAGAGTCGGTCGTCCATCTGGTCAGTGTAACTTTGAAATATAGAGAACTCTTACTAGCAGAAGTAAGGACGGTTTGCAGATCTGCATGTATTGCCGGAGACGTTTGCGGGCTGTGATGTTGAGTCTAGTTCAGGTATATGGGCATGTAGCTTAAACATTATCCTCTTTTGAAAGATAGAAATAAAGATTCCGCTATCAACTCCCACTACCGACTCGGATCTATCCGCATGGTTCTCAAGTACGTCCCGTCGGGTACATATAGTTATGATTGGGAAGATTATATCTGATTCCACACAGCAAATCGTTTATCTGGTAGAATAATGGGTAGGCAATTGGCATTGTTTGCTAAACCTTCCAAAATAGTTGCATATCCTCTTCTAGCTCTTGCCGAACTGCACTTGACCGTAGAGTTAATGGCCAGTTATTTGGCCATGAGGACTGCTAGCAGCAGGTGCATCACTCAAAAAGAATTTTGGATCAATGAAACCACAGTAGATGGACCTCCCCAATTCATGACACATAGATTATGGTATTAATCTGCTAGGTTTTTCCCATTACTTGCCTATAACCAACTAGAGCTATAGCTTATAGAGGGGCAATTAACAAGTAGCAGTTACAATAACGTGTTTTCTTAAACTTTTGAGATTTGAAGAAAATCAATTTTGATCAGATCTGATTAGTTATGGATCTATTGTTTAATTAAATTAAACCGTGTCATTGCTGCTGTCAATGCATCAATGAAGCATGAAATCGATGGAGCGATGCCGATTTCAATTACTTCAACGCTTAGAACTGCGAAATTTCATTGTTAATCACGTCTAATTGCTCATGATCACGTAGACATGCATGAGCGTGGGTATAAAAAATCCGCATGACCACTTATGCATGATTGAACATTTTGCGTGAATATTTTGTGTTTTTTGCCTTTTTGATATTTTTAAATTAAAAAACTGTTTATTATTTTCGTGGATGCAGGTAAAAATTGCACTAGTGTAAACAAAACTCTTTGCCTTAACGTACTTAAATACAAGATAAGACGCGTGAAAACCCCATGAAGGCAAAGGAAAGTTTTTTTAATTGTTTTTGTGGCGTTCTTTTCGATACAGCTAAAATTACAGCTGTTTATATGGTGCCGCACCAACGACTGTAAATGGAATGCTTATGGTAAGACAAAACAAGTGCACACACACACATGCGCCTTTTAAAACAATGTAAAATGTTTTACATTTTGTAATTTCGCAAGAGAGCACAACAACAACTAAATGAACATGAAACGAAACGAAAAAGTGCGTGGGCGATTCATGTGTGTGTGTGTGTGTGTGTGTGCTAGTCGGTACATAACATCAAAATATTTCGTAGAGACACACAAACTTTTATATGCACTTATATTTATTTACGCGTTCTATATCAGAGGAGTGGCAATGTTTGTGTTTCTCTTTATCCCAACTTAAATAAATGTGGAAGTATTTATATAAACAACTATTATATACCACATACACAAATACATGTTTATATAACATTTTTATTATAGTTTCTTAACTCACTTAACACAAGGCACGTCAAAATGACTCTACACACTTGTACAAGTAACCACAGCGAATGTGAAAAATTTCAAACATTCTACGTTTTATTTTTTGCCAAGACAAACAAAAACAGGATTTGTGATTTTGTGCCCTTCATAATGAGTGATAAGGGTATATACGAGGGTGGTAGCAGAAAAAGTGTGTAGCTGTGAATAATTACAACATAAAGCTGTAAACACATAGACGACAGCAGACAGCAAGCAGCAATATCTCAAAAATAAAATACATGTGTTTAAATGAAAACGATTATTTTGACGGCAGCATAGCAGCACGACATAAACACTATATTATACGTGCATATTAGTATAAGAACATATGGTTATAATTTTTGTTTTTGTGCTTTATATTTTTTTTGTGTATTCCAGCTTGTTCCTGAAGAAGAGCACCGAAGGGGTTTGAAATATTGAACAAATAAAATAATTTATATTTATTTAAAAAAAACCAATCAAGAGTTTTATTTAAATATAAAAATTAAAGGACTGGACCTACAGCCAAGGTCGGAAAGAATACAATTAAGTAATTTTTAATATTTATAAAAACTTGAAATTGATTTACACATCAGCTGATTACTACGTTGTTGCTGTCTTCAAAATAATTATGAAGCTGACTTCAGAGCAGCATTTGAAGCCGTAAAGTTGTGAAGTCTGCTGTCGTCTAAGTGTTTAGAGCTTAACGTTATCTCAGAGCTGAGACTATCACGTTGTTTAGTATTTTAAAGTGGCTTCACTTGCAGTATAATTATCTACAGCTTTAATTTCATCATAATTTCCGTCCACATACAAACGATTTTTTTTTTATAGATGAACGCATTTGATTAGAGTAATATTTCGTTTTTTAGAATTGTGGTTTGTTCTCCAAGATCAAGCAAATAAAAACCTTTAATGTGTTGTTAACGATAGAAGGCCCAAAATGCCTGACAATATTCACGGCAAATCCAGAACGAACTACATACACTCTCGATCAGATAATTAGAACCGCTTGAATTTCCGCTTCTTTAAATTGCAAAAATTAGAACAACATTATTTAAAGATCCTGTTCCAAAAAAAGACACAAAATTAACAATTGCCCGGTCATACGCTCACAACCACTTTGCATTTTTAGTAGAAGAACTATTAGTACAAACAAAATATTGCCTTCTAATAAGCATTGGTAACAAATGGGCAAGAAAAGCATTTGAATTATAGCGGAAAGAGCCAAAATCGATGTATATCGCTCGCAAAGATATTCCTATTGGGACTTTGTGCAAAAAATTGGACGAAGTCACTTTACAGTGCTCGGATGGTTAAAATATAACGAAAAATATAAAAAGAATTACAAAGGAAGGATTCCAGTACTCAAACTGAAATCCAGGCAAGTATCTCAATGGTGAAAAGAGCAATTGCAAACTGGGAATACCTGAAATTAAAAACCACTGAAAAGCCGCTAAATAATGAACGCAAGGAAAATCGATTACAATTTATTAGAGAGCATATGCGATGGGTTAATCAAGCAAGGGGTCATGCAAATGATTGGCGTATTGTTGTCTTTACAACTGAAAAGAGATTTAATTTGGACGTCCTAGATTATTATCGCAGCAGAGCGGATGGAGTCGATATAGAATTTCGAAGTGCAATAATGACGGAAGAAACATACGCCTTCTGGGAAAGCCAACACCAAACATTTTCAATTATGTTTAGGTCCGGAGAACATAGTTGCCAATTAATTTCTTTAGATTACAAAGTCACTTTGTGATTCAATTAAAACCCCGTATATTTGAGTTATTTTAAACCAGGGAGGTATCTAGCACCCACTATCGAAATGTGTACGATATTATCAATAAACGAATCATTAATTGATCTTATTATTAAATTATAAAATAATGTATTTTTTAACTAAAATTAGTTAAATGGATTGATTCACATGACTTATATTTAAATAAAATTATAATTTTAAGGGAGTGTGTTCCTAATTTTACAATAAAAATGGTAAAAAGTGATCGATTAGTTGACCACGTCTAAAATTATGTATAAAATCCACAAAAATCATTTGTTTGCGCTAAACAGCAGATATTGTTTGTAGTGATTTATGAAAGTGCTAATACTGTCGCATAAAAACCTTATGCGCAGAATCTCACACTTGAAATATCGACCCGACCTTATTGAAAACCCCTTTATATAAAAAGTTTTCTTATCGCGCTAAAAATATTTGAAATAAAAATAGATAAATAGAAGGAACCATCATTGTGAAATTTATGTGTGTCAGTCAGTTGGTCGGACAATTTTGCCTAAATATTCATGAATAAATAAAAGTCAAAAACAACAACATTAGGACGTTACTTCTATATTGAACATTCAAAATGGACATGATGGTAGGTTTGGCATTTTTTCTGTCACTAACACATTATTTTTTTATACATTTTTTATTATCGTTGCTGCCTTCCACTAGCAGAATCAAAATGAAATATTCCGACTTTTGACGGTTTATTAACAACAACAATTTTATCAGAAAAGCGACAAATATAAAGAAGAGAATAACGACATTAACAATCGATAATAATGGCAACAAAAACTTTCACTTCAAAGATGATGTGGCTGATGGCATTGCTAAGCGCGTTGAACATTATTAGAAATGTTATGGTAGTAGAGTATAAAGACACTTTCCTGTAGTTCGCCGGAAACTTATGGAGTTTTAATATTTATGAAAAACTTTTGAGCTCATAGAGTTGGTAGGAGTTTTAAAAATACGAAGCTAATTTCTAAGTTTGAAAATCAACTGATTTCATTCTTTAAAAACACAATTGCGAATGCAATTTAAGAAAGGTACGAAGTGAGTAAGTACTTTTACATGTGACTGTAGAGTAAACAATTAACTGGCACTTTTAGTAAACAAGAATCATTTGACCAATTTTATAAATCAACGAATTAAATTTTGTAGGTACTTGGAACGAATTTCCGTTATTTCATGTCTAGTTTGGTTTGGAAACAAACCGCTGTTTAGGCTATGTGCCATCTTCAGTGCCATATCTCGTTCTGAATCATGAATCAATTAAATGTTCGTTACAATGCAAAGAATTTTTCTTCCTTGACATATTTGTTTATTCACCAGTCTTTAGAGGGAAAGTTGGCAACTCTGGTAGAATCACTATCGAAGGAAGTTACTTTAAGAAATTGTTAATTGAACCCTTCTTCGATAACATCATTTCGAGTGTAGGTTTTATAGGGAATCGACTCAATTCGTTACTGAAGTTTGTGCTTTAGGTTTTTTATGACGGCTCACTATTTTAAAACTAAAATAATAAAATGTTGGGAACGATAAACGGTAACTATTTGAGCTTATATTTTTGTGAATATTTTAAGGATAAAAGAGAAAATTTTCAATACTCTACAGTGACAATCTGGCGGCGCGTCTGTATGATGACTGAACCAATTGCAATAATTTTAAATGGAATATTTATTTGTTTTAAAGATCAAGATGAGCACCGCTCACGGAATCAGTATGCGGCTGATCCCGAATACTGTTCGATGCATATGAGTGAATTTAAAAAAACCGGTATGAGTAAATGTGGGGAGTAGTATTTCAGAGTGTGTTTTTGTAATTTTTATAAATATATTTTTCGCTTTAATAATGTTTCAATTCAACGTAGGTTTACTTCTTAAAAACTCCTAGGAAAAGTGTTCAACTTATAAATACATTTTCCTTCTGCATTAAAATACTTATAAGATGGAACAAAGACAACGCAGTAGTATTAAAAGGAAAACACGTGGCCGGTAATAATTAAGACCGGCGGTGGCTAATCCAGAATATTCGCGGCTACGGCTAGAAGTCGATTAAACGGGACAAATTTTTGACAGCGGCTGTACTATAACTGGTGGCTACCGTTCAACTAAGGCGTAAACTGCAAGGATTGCTGCATCAACGTTACCATATTTCCTAGTAACAAAAAAGAAAGGCTGATGGAGGCAGGTAGCAATTTTGCCGTAATAGACCGCATACATCGGCCGCGCCTGACTGTTTCAGCTATTACTAGATTTTTAGCCGATCGGATTCGCGCTATAGGTATAACCAACATCATGCGTCATTGTGGAACATTTATTTCACTCTAATGAGCATAAGAGAGAGCTGAAGAGGTAGTGCATGAAAGTAGATTAGTATCTTTCGTTGCTCGTGTTCGTACATGATAGTGAGGGATAATGTATTCACCATACCATCTCTAACTGCAATTGCCGTGTACCAATTGTCCTTTATTTATTTTGAAAGTTTATATTTGTACTTTGTGTACATGAATTAAATCGTCAGACAATCAATCAGCTGACCAGACGAATCGACAACGTTAAACCGATTCAGAAAATGATTTTAACTTAATTTGTATTGTAGAATGTTGATGCCAGATTATTATTGTTTTTGGTATTAGACAAACGCCCTAATAACGTTGTCAGAGGGTATAACATAATAATGACTTCTTACTATCACCCGCACACTTTCGGGTATTTGCTGAATAACTCCTCTTTGCATCGTAGAAGAGCAGTAGCTAACTAAAAATTGAAGAATTCACTTTCCTACAAGTTGACAATAAAATTTAATTGCTTCCTTAATTTCTATTTCGAAACCAGAAATTAAACTGAAATCGATACTCTTCGTACCAGAAAAAAAACAATTAAGTGGCGACTCGCGTTGGATAATAAACTGCCATAAGGTGCAATTAAAGTTCCCTTTTGATTAATAAAACATGTTTCTTTTGAAAAGCACTCACTCTTTCTGCATATTCAAGGACTAGAGAAAATTTGTATATTGGAAACGGAAACAAAATACAGGTCAATAGAAAGGGGAGTGTTAATGACAGACACCGTTTGATATTCTCACACAACGCACACACACACACACACTTCCTCATCCATAACAAGGCAAGTGTTGTTTATTTTTTGTGTTCATTTTTTAAGGTTTGTGTAAAGACGTCACAATATGAAATCGCTTTCGAACATTGTAGTCATAAGAAGAAATAAAATCGAGAGTAAACCTGTAACGAATGTTTTATTACTTCAATCGATGACTAGTATGTACGAAGATAACATTTTTCCATCTAGGAGATTTTCGAATTACGACCATGCTACTTTATAGACATGAATGTCTAAATTGTGTAGCTGTTTAAATTTGTAAATTTATGTCAGGAACACATCCGTGTGCCAAATTCGAAAAGACCGATTCGTAAAACAATCAGGAGAAACTGACGCAGTCGATCACTCAGTAGGGATAAGCACTCGGAGACTTTCGCAGACGTTAACATCGCAAATTTTACATCGGGTGTTGGACCGGTACTATATCCAACTGATCCAGAATCTCAAAGTTAACGGCCGTAGACAACGCCGTTTTTTTCTGAGTTGGCTTCAGTGCGTAGGCAACACAACTTTTATTTTTGCCAAAAAATCACCTATTGCGACGCAGTATTTACATCACCTACAGACAACATTAACAACACCGTTCACGGCGGGGATCGATTATAACTAGATTATTTTCAGCGATATGGACAGCACAACGACGCTACAAAACACACAGCGAACGCCATAATAGCATTCACCACTGCTATCGTACGAATTGGCATGGTTTTCTTAATGGGTTTTCTGGAGTCGCCGTTTCTATATCAGAAAATATAAAAGAAATTGTTATATGATGGACTTAAACGCTCTAATTATGGTTACTGTGAAATCGATAAACTGAATAAGAAGAAAAAATCTGATGAAACAAAGAGACAATGAACTTATTTTTATTTGTTGATTAAGAGCAGAAAAATAAATTGCATGAATAGTTCTGCGTCATGGCGAGTACTAACAGTAAAAGAGACGATGGGCCACAGACCTATGCACAGTGCCACATTTAGCCAAATGCCAGCTCAAAAATACCACCACAAATGGAGACTTTCGGAACTCTGACACGCTCCCTTCGTATGGTTAATCTAATTTTAGTGATACTGAGGTGAATTTTTATAAATAAAGTTTAGAAGTTCAAATTACAAAAGCTTCTTAGAAATGTTACAAAGTCGATAAAAGTAGGCATAGTACATTGAAGGCCACGCCCACTTCCAGAGTTATTTGACGACGAAAGTTGTATGCATGTTCTTAAATTTGGTTTGATCTCTGAGATTAAAATTTTTGGCACTAAAGTGGGTGTAATCTTGGCAACTAACCTATATATAACAATTTATATTTAGGAATAAAGAGATCCTGAAATTATGCTACCATATCCCGATAACTGCTAGATTATCAACTTTCTTATAATTCTTTTTGTGTTATAGGGAATGCTTTTAGATATTTTATATTAGATATTTGTAAAGAATTTCCGTCATTCCTTGTCAAGTATGTTTTGGAACGTTTTATAATTCATACTAAAAAGTCAAGACAATCGGGCAACTTTGTTCGATTTTAGTCGTGCTCTATTGGTCAAATGTGGCACTGTGCTATGCTACGATATACCAGAGAATACTAGAAAGAAAAACTCTACCCGTAAGATTCTCCAGAAATTGTTTTCTCTGCCTACCGCTTATCTGTACCAGTACATTTGATCTTACAGCCATACCTAAATAAGAGCGTTGAGCGTTGCGTTAGCAGCAGGTTACGTAGCTACAAAGCTTTCAGAGACATAAATTTTACATCAAATGTAGTATAGTTACGTGCGCTGCTGCTAACGCAACGCTCTTATTTAAGTGTATTTTTCACGAATCGAAAATATTACTCAAAGTCGGTTAGACTAATTCCGTGACAACAAATAGTTCCAGTTCTTGTCGACAATCGAGACTTTATTATAAATCGGACATTTTTAAAGCGCTCACGATTTATTTGTTTGGCAATATAAGTAACGTGTTTTGCTTATTTCAACACCGAACAGATGGTTAAATCGAATCCCCTTCATATAAGAAAACCAGAGTAAGCCCTTGGCAAAGCGAGTTTCTTGAGTATCGTTTTTCAAAACGTCTAAGAATCGTATCTCTTATCACTCTGTTTTGTTTTTATGATTTTCTTATTTTTTCCATAAATTTCTACTGGGGCATTAAGAATTCTTTATAAATTAATACCATTATAGTTACGTTGTGGCCAATATTTACTTGAGAAGGTTTAACATTTTTCTAATGAATAATTATAGATGTAAATTCATTATATTCCCTTTTAAACGACTGCAACATTAGCCAATTTAATCAAAACGCTCCTCAAATCAAGTACTGGAGTACAAAGAACAATAAGCAAGCACTGCACCTTCATTTCTATGGGTTTCTTCTTCAACTCCTATTCAAATTACGCATAAATTAAGAGTTTTACTTGCAGCCCAGCTGAATGAATTATAATAAAAGCTTTCTGTGGAACTAATGCTTCCATCTACGACATTAAGCATTTAATACGAATAGTTATACATAAATTAATATAAATGTGTATAATGGGTTTTCCAATAAGAGCGACTCAAGGTTACTTACCAATGGCAATTTACAAGTTTGAAAAGCACGTTTAAAAGATCAAAACAGGCGGGGTGGACCTCCAAAGCCGACTCTCCAACGTTTGGTGACCAAATTCAAGACGACCCGCAACCCAACACACAGCATCGCCTGTTTGCTAAATGGAATTCGAGTTCTTTAAAAGAGGGCCTAAATTATCTGAAATATCGTCTCTATTGGCGGGGCGCATTTTTAGATGATTTGCTATGTTAACAAGAAAATGTGCAATACAATTATGGGACAACGTCACCAGGTTCCCTTGGTAGCAATGCTTCCACAAAAAGTTTGTGTTTAGAGCAGGTTTTAATGCGGTGGCATCATTGGTTCATATTTCTTTAAAAACAAAGTTGGTAAGGCCAAACTCGTCGACGGTCCCGTGGTGTGTTCTCCTCGAGCGAATGTAAATTGCTTTTTATTGAGGGTTTTGTTTTGCCTTCGATCTATGCCAGTTAGCTGCAATCGACTGAGGCTCTCAAGTCCAACATACGAGTAAATAAGCCAGACCATTGCGCAAAATTAGCCGGATTCTCACGCCAGAGTCAATGAAAATTAGACCTCTAGGATCAATGCCACCGTCATATTCCATACATTTCAAATAGAAAGTTAATTCCATTAATACTTTTATTCCATTTCAACACCTAACCGCCCTTATGTGAAGCCTCTTTTAAGCAGTAACCTCTGATTTACATAATCTACACTTTAGAGAGCCACAAAAATTTCAAAAACAACAACTAAATGTGTTTCTTGCGTTCTAAATTGTGCGGGTGTCAAAGAAGTTAACAAAGGGAAAAAATAGGACAAAATATGGAAAAGACCAGTATGGGAATTAAAATAAATAAGAAGCCATAGGAAAATTGCCGTATTTATCCCTCCCGCAAATAAAAAACAAAAGTCAAACAACAATAGTTTGATACAAAAGCTAAAATTATAGCAAACAAAATTAATGCAATTTTAATTAATGCCACAAAAACACAAACGTAGCACAAACGGCTCCACAGAATGAGGAAAAAGCAATAAATATTTAAAAAAAACATTAAAAGGACTTACGGGGGCCGCAGCAAATTTTGCAATATTTCAATGTCACCTACAAAACAATAGACAAGGTTGAATTATCAACAACAATTTGCTACGTTGCAAGTTTAACACTGTCGTTTTTCATAGCAGCCATAGCAAAAACAATAGGAGCAAAATTACTTTTTAGTTTTTAGAATTAAAAAATAAAAACTAAATACATACATATGTGTGTATCTGTGTGTATTTAGATGTGAATGATTCGGCAAATTCGCAATTTCAAGGATATTTATTTAAGGGCATTGTATTGCAGTGTAGTACGATTTTGCAAAGCTTTGACGTTTAAATAAAGTAAATAAGACAGAAACTTATACCAACCATGTTTTGGAAATTCAGTTTCATTTGTTGATACAGACGATGAAATCCCATAGCAAACCATAAATAAAACATCAGTTGTCATGAAGAAAAGAAAATGATGTTAGAAATCTAAGCAAATTATCATCACAGCATGGCCGCTTCCAACAAACTAAGCCATCAAGACTAGCAAACATCGATACAGACGAGGGAACATTGCACTTAGAAACATAAAATAACTAAGAATTTTCATATTTTGGGAACCAAAAAAGGAACATGAACAAACAGCATCGCTGCAGAGGAAGGAACATCAAATGAAAAAATGTTTACTCTAATGTTCCTTCGTGTGTAGTTGGTATTAAGTGAATAATAGAATTAAGCAAACAAGTCGGTCCACAGTCTTTAATTGTTAGAATAGTTTTTTAATCAACTGCTTATTCAATGATAATTTCCGATTCGGAAAATGAATTCGGACGCTTCTTAGTTGATTTTATCGGATTTATTTAATAAGTTTTCCAAAACTCTTCTTCGTAAATTTATTTCAAATTTTGCTTTATGTATCGATATATTTTTAAATCACAGGTGGAATTTTGAGCGAAAATAGCTCTCAACAGTATTTGCTAAACTTCAACAGGGGAGCGATAGTTAACAAAAACATATATACACGCCCAACATGATTGGCCAATTAATTAATGCCTTTCGACGAACATGATTTGAAGTTCTTATTTGCTCTGAGTTTGAGGTGAACTTTCTTAAAAAGGTTTTTTTTTTGAAAGATAAAGGTAAATTTTTAAAGGTAATTGATTCAAAAGTTACATTCTTTTCACAACGTACTTTTTGGCACGTCCTTTTTTTTTTTGAAAATGGATAATTTAGTTTTTAAAGGCACTTTTTAAGAAGGCACTTTATTGTAAAATTGTGGCTGGTACAATTAATCAATAACAAAAGCTTGTAGCTAAGCATGTTTATTTATTTATTTATGATCCGGATAAATTTTAATTCTGTTCTTAGGTTTCTGCTCTTCTCAAGTGAAAATTCTAGGGATTCTTTTTCTTTCTATTTTAAAAAAGTGTAACTGCGTAGATACAAGTGGCAGATAGAAGTTTCTTGATGGTCGACATGAAAATCGAAAGGATTAAATAAAATACAAACTGTAAATAAAAGTGAAAGGGTGTCTGACTGACACATTGATAAATGGCGGGTTGGCCAAGAGACCAATAAACTTGAAGGACACTTAAATACAACAAAATACTCACATTAATATTTATCGATAAGGAAAAATGAACATAAAACTTACATTGTTTAGCAAAGTGTTGAGTACAAAATAAATTTATCCAAATTTAAACGGGTGGTTGATTTCGTTCAATAGTGAGTGTTTTTTGTATTTTTTATTTTTTTATATTTAACTTTTCACGTTACTACAATAAAATGTTGTTCGATTTAGATAAAGATTTTATTTTAAAACACTGATACATACATAACTTTTATTTTCTATTTAATAAATAGACACCAGTCTAATCACTAAAACAAAACTCCATAATATTTGGGGAATTTTTATTTTCATAAACAAATTTAATTTTAATCTGCGTTTTCACTTTTATTTTACACGATAATTGACAGATTTTCTTTATTTTTCTTCGTTTTTTTCTAAAATAAAATTTTGTTTTATTTTAAAAAAAGCCACAGATATTTTTTATTATTCTTTTCTTTACACGACGGCACTTTTTTTGTTGTTGCTGTAATAATTAACAGTTAAATTCCCGTTATAAGTGTATTCCCATATTCCGTTATTAGTAGACTGTGTCTTTTCTGCCAGGATTTCGCCCAAAATAATCAGCTGGCTATGCAGAGGTTTGGCAATTTCAAAAAGAGTTAAAAGACCTGCGCTTTCAGAGAGCACATGAGTATAGAGATAGAGAGAGAGATAGAGCTTAAGCAAGAGAGCTAGATATGTAGATGTATGTATAAGGGTCGTTACAAATTTACGGATATTTTTGTTGTTTTTTTTTTTTGTAAACAAAAAAAAAGTACAAATTAAGACGCACTGATTTATGTAACAACTATTTTGGTTTTCTGCTTTCCATTGATTTTTATAAATTTTTATTATAAAAAGCACAATATCCTATTGATTATTTTTTCACTTTTAAATACATTTCTAATATTAAAGAGCTGTAATAAAGATATTGTAAGCGCTTTGTGACAAACAGAGAATGTTAAAAATCGTTTTATTTTAAGGCTCTTATTTTTAACACAACTTCTTTTCTGATATTTTTCTTTATTTTTGAAAGTATCTATTTGCAAGATTTATTTATTCTTCTCGTTAGAACCGTCAACCTCAACTGTCACACACTGACTGAAATTAACGGTATGTGTAGCTATAACTTGTCAAATTCTAGTTTTCTTTTTATTTACTTGTGGTTCTCTGTTTACAATTGCTCTATCCACTTAGGTCTTCTATTATTCCTACACTCTCTTGTTATGTTAAAAATTTTACTGCGACATTTGCTTTATTGTTTATCTTTATTTTTGTTATCACAATGATACACATATTTCAATTTTGTCATTAGTTTTGAAATTCAAGCAAACATTCACCGTATATCGAACTGAAACAACGGTCTAGCAGCATTCGCATGTCTATATGTTGAAGCTAGCGTTGCCAGAGGTTAACCTTTTGAGGCTAAATTGATCCTCCTATTTTAATTTCCGTTTCTAATTAAATTCTTGCTTTAGCTTCTAAAAAAGGCACATTTTCCCAGGATACATATTTGGACAATTCTGCCCTACTTATAAAAGAATAAAAAATAAAACCAACACATACCAGGTAAATTACTTACAGCTCTCGTTAATTGTGAGTCACATGATGTTAATTTTGAGTCACAACTCAACAATTTAGCAGCGCGTTAGGATTGTTGAAGCCTTTTACGTAAATGGGCGTTCAAATCAAAATCATTTCGTGCACTTCTTGATTTTTTTGGTCAGCATAATCGACCAAATGTATCCCCAATCGGGAGAGTTGTCCGTAAATTCTAGCAAACCGGGTCTGTAGGAAATGCGAAAACAACTGTCCATCCTCGCCGGCCGATATTTTGTTTTACACATAATTATCATAGATCCTTCTATCGTAATAAAAAATATTAAGATAATTCTCTGAAGACTTTTCGTTTCATTTACAATTAACATCGTGCGTTTTGGTTGGACCCCCCTTACATATTATTACGTAGATAAGTGTACACAAACAAGTCTTCTTGCCTGTAAGTATTGAATGTTACGAATACTTGTGGCACTCACTATTTCTGTGCTTAAACAACAAACACAACACCCATAAGCTCATACAAGTTACCACGAATTTTAACACACAGAGAAAAACAAAAGCGATATAATTTCAACACGAACAGGGAAAACAATAACAACGCAAAGAAACCACCACCATAAGTAACAAAACAGACTAGTAGTTACAAAAGCAAATACCATAATAAAAAAAATAGCAGAAAGGATGTTTGTGGCTAAAGAGATATCTACTAGATTCCTGACTATTTTTAGAAATAATCTAGAAATAATCACGATTACTTGAGAAGTTTTATTTGAAACATTTGTCAACTTCAATTTGAATTTTTCTAAAATATCCTCACGTTTCAACAACAACCGAAACAATTATAATTTAAGTAATTCGACTGATTGATATTAAATAGCTAAAAAATTTTTATGAAAATTAACAAATTTATTTTTTTTATGTGTAACTGCAACATACTTTGAAAATAATCGAAAATAACCAAAACGTAATCGTGATTATTTTTAGATTAGAATTTCCTACCAGTGAGATACATGATCGTAATCAATTAGTAATGATGCTAAATGGGAAACAATCGTAACCGAATCAATTATTTCACCGTTTAAATAAAAGTAATCTAATAACTAATCATCATAACGATTACTAATTATTATTTTAAAAGATATGCACTGAGGATATTTTTCAGTTCACTAATAAATCACACATGTGCTTCAGTTTTTTCAAACGCTGTAAGAGATACTTCACTCCATCTGATCGCCTCATTATTTACACCACCTCTATACGACCGAAAATGGAATACAACTTCTAACGCCGGTCTATGTTGAAGCTTCTCGACCGAGTACAAGAGAGGGCAAACATTATTATCGGTGACAGAAGGGTATCCAACATTGTTGACTCGCTGAAACATCGACATGTTGTAGGTTGTGTGTCATTGTTCTATCGATACGACAACAGAATGTGCTAGATAGAAATCAAGGAAATTGTTCTCGATACCCGAAGATATGTATGTATAGTACGTTCTTCATTAAAGTCATTCGAGGTAGATTGGTGTTCGAGGGATCGTACAACCGGAAAAACCTGCTTGTATGAGGAATAAACTCCCTGCAGATGTGTTTCCTTTCACTTTAAATGTCCACAAATAAATCCATTCAGCCATCGTACAGATTACTGTTGGCACAGTAAGAGCGTCGTTGTTGATGATCTGTTCGTGTTCAATCAATGTTGCCCGAACAGTTGTTCGCACAACGCTGTTCTACCATCGCACAAACAAAATACACACAAGCAAAATAAAAAATATGTGTGAATTCGCTCGACTATGCTAAGTACATGGAAACAAAATAGATGAGAAACAAACAATTATGCTCAAACTTAACAGGAACGTATTCTCCACCTATTATTCTGCCGACGGTTTCTCCATGTGCGAACAAATTTCTGTCTCTTCAAAACGGTATATAAGGGAATCCGGTTTTGTACATACACAAAGTTTCAAAAGTCCTCAACCCGGCCGAAGTCCTGCGTTGCAAAGAAATTTTAGTAAGATAAACTCTCCTGCTCTAGGCAATATATAAACCGTAAAAAATTATTTTTCAAAAAGTCGGTGATTATTCACCAACTTTGGGCGATAAAAAAAAATTTTTTTTTTGAGAAGTTTTAATTTTGGGTATTTTGACGTAGTGAGCAATATTCCAAAATTCAAAGCGATTGCTATTTTTTTACTCTGTGCATTTATATTTAAAATGAAGTTGTTTTGCGAAATTTGCAACAGCAAACTGTTAAACAATGGTATGTGTAAAATGAGTACTCTTTTTAATGTCTAGAATAAATAATTTTGAATGGTTATTATACACAAGGAATTTCCATATCTGATTTTTCAACTTTAAGATAACATATCAAATTATTCTTTTGGACTATTTTGGGCTACCTTAAGTGCGATATAAAGGGACCCTGAATTTTCCGGTTTGTTGCAATTCACTTCTTTTAACCGAATATGACTTCTGCGCTGTATTTTTTTAAAGCTAATGATATGATCTATTTTATATTTGATAGGTAATTGGCCTCAGTATCTTCCACTATAAATAAAAAAAATCGTAAGTGCACTTACAGAAAACAAATCGTAGAAATAATAACTTATTAATTATAAAAGTTCTAATTTTAAATGGCACAAAAACGGATTAGCCCTTTCCCCTCCAATTTTGAACACAATTAAAAGCCTTCCATAACATATCTGATTGACGATAGAATGTTTCGTTTGGCGATAAATTGAGAAAAACTAAAAGAATACGAAAAAAAATCCAAAATTATCGTAATACTGGTAAACGAAGCATTTCGTCGCAAAGCGGAATATCAACATTTTAGATATTTATGTCTTAAACGAGTAAGCCGTTGTCCTGCCATTTACAAAACAAATTATTGCAGTTTCCAAAGAATTTTATGGTACCATGACGCAATGAAATTATTTAGATAATAAAAAAAAATCCAATAAAAAAAATACCTCGAAGTTTTACTAATATCATTTTTCAATTGGTTTAACAGTTTCCGAGATATTCATTTTTTTTTTACTGCATTTTATTTTATTGAATCTTTCTATTAAAAGAAATTCACAATAAGTATTCAAATCTTATTTCTAAATTATTATTTACTAGTTAGTACCAACGTAATAACTAATTTTTTGTATTCAAATCTTAAAAATCTATCTTCTATTGTGTAGAGAGAGCCGCCTCGCCAGGCTCAATGTGTCAGTTCTTTTTAGTCTCTGGTGGCCGTCAAATTGCAATAAATTGCGTGCAAGAGTGTTGGGATGTGCGACTAGTTTGTTCACGTATTTGGACGTGTATGTTTTAACTTCTTCGTGGATAGTGGGAACTTTGAGATCCCTATGTATGTTTTCATTTCTTATGTACCAGGGGGCGCATACGATATGACGTAAAATCCTAGACTGTCTTCTCTGTAACTTCTGGATGTTTGATGCACAGGCAGTACCCCACAGCTGAATACCATATGACCATATTGGCTTTATAACGGATTTGTATAATAGGACTTTATATTCCAAAGCCAAAGGTGAGTTAGGACTTATTAGCCAATGCAGTTGATTTGTTCGAAGCTTTATGGACGTTATTTTTGCCTCAATGTGACGGGTCCAAGTTAGGCGCCGATCTAGGTGGGTACCTAAATATTTGAACCGTGGTATTAGTTATTGTGATTGGTGGACAATTTTGCCTGCTAAGGGAAAACGTTACATGAGCACATTTTGATGGATTTACCTTTATTCTCCACTGTTTTAGCCAGTCTTCTAGCTTATGAATATGGGACTGCAGCTTTTCAGATGCATCCTTTGGATCATTACTGACACTTATAATTGCAGTGTCGTCTGCAAAGGTTGGTGTATATGTATGTGGGCTTGTCGGCATATCCGCTGTATAGATGATATATAATAGCGGGCCTAGCACACTACCTTAAATTACTCCTGCACTGATTTTCCCACATCTTGAAAGCTGGTCCTTTGACCTTACTTTAAAAGTTCTATCGGACAAATAACTTTTTATAAGCTTATGGGTATTTTCAGGAAGAACCCGAGCTATTTTAATAAGCCCATCATGGCAGACTTTATCAAATGCTTGGGAAATGTCTATAAATAAAGCTGAACAGTATTGCTTTCTTTCAAAAGCCGATCTAATAATGGTAACGATTCTATGGACCTGTTCAATCGTACTATGCCTTGCTCGAAAACCAAACTGATGATCTGGGATAACGTTTTGTTCATTTAGGAAAGGAGTTACACTCGAGACGAATAATTTTTCAAATATCTTTGACAAAATTGACAGTAGGCTAATTGGCCTGTAGGATGTAATCTGGCTTGAGTCCTTTCCAGGTTTCGGGATCATAACAATTTCAGACATCTTCCAAGAGCATGGGAAAAAGCCGACGCGCAACATGGCATTAAATATGAAAAGTAAAATTCTTACAGCTGAATCAGATAAGTTTCTTATCATTGATCCTGTTATACGATCAGGTCCAGGTGATTTCTTCATATCCGTATTTTTAATTGTCGATTTTAAAGAAAACAACCGAAATTTCATAGGATCAGTCACGGTGTCACTAATAATTGGAATAGTGGAATTACTTATATCATGTGGTGCAAAAACCTTTATGAAACTATTTATTTACACATTTACACATTTATTCAAATAATTATTAAAAATCTTTTTCATTTATTCTTCTAGTTATGTTGAATTATTTCAAAAATGTATTTAAAAAAAAATACAATTACGAGAATATTTTTTTCAGGCTCAAGTTCTTTTTTATTCTTTAATTTAAAAAAGACAAATTTTTATTAATATGATAATTCATAGAATACTGAAAAATTTAGGTTATTAGACACTGACAGAATCGAATGCATGCATTTGCTGTATTCTCTGTGGCTTTCTACTGACTAGGGTCTATGGTAATCCTCACATATTTAACCCACCTAATGATGAAAATTAAATACGAGAGTCTTTCCTTATTTTTGATCAATTTTCTTTTAGGTTAAAACCTAGCTCACCCCCCTGTAATTGTGCTCTTTATCGTAATGTTATTCATTTTTTCTTTAAGCCAGTTTCCTATGTTATTTTCTTCGTTGATGCTGTTTTAGTAGCAAACGAACTGGAGCCTAAATAAGTTAAACTGTAAAAAATTTTTGTTCGTCCAAAGGATTTAAAAAAAAAATATTTCATAAAGTTTCATTTAAAAATGACGGGGCCTTGGCCACCAAAATTTATTATCTAGCAACACTGCACTACATACAATACAATTTAGAGCACAAAATTTTAACGAGGAGATGAAGTCTAACGAACGGCCATCGTACACAAATAGTAGTCTATTTTTTGCGACTTCTACAATATTTTATATTATTTATTCTAATACACTGTACAACAGCACTTCTGAGAATTGGGTAATGCTACATGGTCCTAGTCTAATTTCCAATGACGATTTCAAATCTGTGATAAAAATGTCTATATCAGCTATCAGGCATATGATCCTTTTTACAAATAAACATCATGTGTGCGCTCAGTGTAAACTGAAGCTCATGTTACATCCAAGCACATGAATGCGGCTCATTAGTTTTATTAACGATCTTATCTGTGGCCCATCAAAAATTCGTAATTTTTTGTGTCAAGGGCTTTAACAAACTATTTTATAAGCCTTAATTTGAAATGCAACGGAGGCAAAATGTGCAATAGGCAGCCACCCTAATATATGTATTGAACACATTTTACAGTCCGTTTTTTAAGTCTATGAATAAATGCCACTCAGTGGAAACATAAGCCATTAAACCAGGCGGTACGTTTTTACAAAATATAAAATTATCTTCTTCAGCAAAATATTTAAGGAGTTCCTGATCACGTGTGCGGTGGTGAGAAAATTTATTTTAGTTTGTTTTTGTTACTAAATGTCTTTCTTTTAGCCTAGAAGCCAAATTTTTGGAATCAGACCTCGACAGTCGCCAATCTCTGATATAGTCGTCTAAAACAATTTGGTTCAATAGTTTCGTCGTTGCCAGGTCACATTCAAAGTCACTATCACTGCTGTGAATTTTCTTCGTTCATTCCACATCTCAGCGGTTTCGTAGCGAAAACTATTTTTATTCGACCATAAACGTAGAACTCACTGCACGTTTTACATACCTTTTGAGGCTTATCTTTAATATCCAGCTGGTGCCCAAATTAATTTTCTCATTTACAAACGTTGTCACATTTAAACGGTATTCTTTAAACATATACTCTGCGCATAATAACTTAATTAGTTTTTCTAAGCGGGATGCTAGTTATTTCTTTTATGAAATATCATTTATATCAGTATAGTAATCTAACATTCGAACTTTCGAAAGTAATAGCAGGTGTATGCGCAATTTACCCGACGCCTGCTTTCCTGTAGGTTCAACGGTAGAGAACTTAATTTCCTCAAACAATGAACGAACGTAAGGTTTCCAATTTATGTGAAAACAAGAAGAACCAAACTTGGCACTCTTGATCAGATGATTAGAACCACTTAAAATTCTGTTGTTAGCAGACCATATCTTTTTGACGTTTTTGCCGACAGCTAAAATTTAACTACCATTGGAGAAAGCGTTTTCTTAAGATAAAAGTTTGTTTCCAGATATATATTTTTTTTATTGTAGGGGGGATATCGAAGCAGACCGCTAACTTTATGGATCCCTTTTCGACCTCCTCGCTTCCTCGAACTGATTTTAGGCAACCGACTTGTAATTTACGATTACCTTAGTCTCAATCAAGTCTCGTGCTACCACTAGACTTTACTATCGACTATAGTGATTTCAGACTG
Source organism: Phania funesta (assembly GCA_963932375.1). Taxonomy (NCBI): domain Eukaryota; kingdom Metazoa; phylum Arthropoda; class Insecta; order Diptera; family Tachinidae; genus Phania; species Phania funesta. The sequence goes on along the minus strand of OZ010652.1, from coordinate 92,556,370 downwards.
TCGACTGGTGTCTGCGGACCTTCTTCTCAATCACGAAGTCTCTTGCAATTGCTAGCATTTGGTTAAACCTTACACTTAACAAGTGGCTGCCCGTGGTCCTAAGTCTTATGCTAGCCATTACTGGACACTCACACACAATGTGCTCTACGATCACAGCCTCTTCCTCAGGAGTACCTTTGGTGACTGACTACCCCTTGCGAGGTTTTCTTGTCCATCTCTTCCAATTTTCTACCTTGGCCAGTAAACACCAGAGTTTCTACACTGATTAACCCTTCCACCTCGTACGAGGCTTCATTGTCTATCCCTATCGGAATCCAACGGTCAAACGCCTCAGAAGTACCTTTAACGATTCTCTATCGTTTTGTATATAATTTTTAGAATATGGATGGCTTCGTACATTATTGCATATTGCAAAAACTATATGGAGTGTCCATGCATCATTGCCGGTTCACACCGAGCAGTATATGTACTAGGTGAAGAAAAAATGGATTTTCATCAAAATCGGCTATCTGTGCCGGCGGTCATGCAATTCAAATCGAATTTTCTCGCATGAAATTGTTTCTATCCTAGCTGAATTCTTCAAATTTGGTACATACACTTTCTAGAATAACAAAATGACGCAAGCCGATTTTCATTAAAACCAGTCACGCCCATTGCCCACAAAACCTATACAAAATAGAGATAAAAATTTATGATTCGACAAAAACTTTATTTATTCTTCACTTCACCTGCCATTTCTTTTGCCATATTGGAAGCACTGTTTGGATGGCTCATGTCTGAAGCTGATCAAGGCACCGCTTTGAAATTACTTTTTTAATAACTAAGATCAAAATATTATAATTTATACACGTATGCTTAAGAAATCAGATTATTATTGCAGGTAATAATAATATGATTCTCTTAGAACGGCAGCGGCGGAGGTACTAACACAGGCAACTGAAACCATCGAATGTTTAATAGTCAATGCGCTAGGTACTTGATCATATTGTTAAACACCCAGAGAATTTTATATACATGTATGTATTATGCCTATTAAGAACATTCTATGGTTAGAGTTTTATTATTTTTGTATAGCTAAAATCCTTTGATTGTTGCTAGAATATTAGTAAACATTTAATTATTCAGCTGAACCAATACTTGTTCATCACAACTAAAGTAATGTTTAAAATGTTTTCAAATAACCATTCTATGTTTGCCACAACAATGTGTTAAGATTAAGATAATCAGAATGATGTTAATGAGAATGATGTTTTTCCCCAGCCCAGAGCTGAATCGAATTAAAGTTAATCAGAGTAAAAATTAATATTTGTTTTAAGCTTTAATTTTATTTTATTGAATCTTTCTAAAATAAAATTAATATGAATATGCATCATTCTATATTGTTTTTTCTCTTTTTAAGGGTCTTTTGAAATAAAGTTTTCAGTTTTCAATTGACTCTTAAAAGATGAAACGTGTAACTTATGTTGTAGTACAAAATGAAACAAAACATTAACAGAACTCGTGCAGACACTTTTACGAGTAGATGTGTATCTCGATAGCATCTCTCATATTTAATATTTCCAAGTATAAACATGTATCTATGTAGATACATATAGAACTGTTCATAAAAAATTATTATGTCCTCTAGAGTACAACACAAAAGGTGCCACAAATATGTTATGGACAACAGACGCACCGTTATTAGTAAAAGCCCTTCAGAAGATTTTAACTTATTGCGCCTCTTTTTACACAAATGAGAGAATTTACAAATGCTTAGAAATATGATGTGTTGCCGTGTGCGTGTGTGTGAATTTTTGTTGTTAATATTATCCTCTTAAGTGTAGCAGATAGAGAGAATCAATAAACAAAAATAACAACGATATATAGCAAATGTGAAAAAACTCGCACACTCCTACTCATGCACCACAGTAAGTGGGTAAAAATAAATATTCTTTTTATACAATTTTCCAAAGAGTATATTTTAGTTTTGTGGAAACTTTGCTTCTCTTTTTATTGATCATACGCCCCAGCGAGCAACTATATTAAGATATCATCTTAAAAGCCATGATTAGCACATGGTCGCATTCGTTCCCTTTGTCCGTCTTATTTTAGGCTTGACACTAAACTCGATAAAATCGACATAGTTCGCACAATTGTACAGAATTGTTTGTATCTTTCTCATATTGAAAGAATGACAAGAACAAACAGTACTGCAGACGTAAACCCAAGCGAACATAATGCATCAACAAATTCATAGTCATTTGAATTTTTTTACTTAAAAAGAACAATTGAAATTTTTTCAAATTTTGAAAGGAAGCGGAAGTAGGAAAGACTTGAGTATACACATGTAAACAATGCAATTTAAATACTCACAAGACCATACAATGTATTGGCTTAGAAATGAACATTGTAAAACATGTCACAAGATATTTTCATTGTCAATATCAGACAACCATTGCGAGTGTTCAAGTTTACTTTTAACGTCAATCAAACTTACTATGGTAAATGTTTTACCAACGTCTATAGTAGAAATGTAATAAAAAAGATACATCTTCGTACGTATTTCGAATGCATCGAAAATTGTAATAAAAGAAATGAAAAATTTGGCTATCTGCGATTGTCGAACCGTTTTCACTCAGCTAGAAAAACAAATGTTCTATAATAAGTTATTTTATCGAACAAAAAATATATCGTTCAAAAATTTTCCGACATCCCGAATTTTTTTTAGGAAAATTTATATAAAATTTCTCGATAACACATATTTTTTTTATAAAAATTCTTACAAACACAAAAATATGTTCAGGAGATACATTTTTCCCTATAAATTTGCCAAAGAAAAGTTTTTGATAATACGTAAATTATTTATACAATTTTTTACGACAGCACGTCCATTTACCGAGAGAACAAATTTTCGCATCAAATTATTATAAAAAAATTTGTCGATAATATAAATTTTCTATAGATAATTTTTGGATCAGACTTAAGTTTGGAATGGAAATTTTATTTTAAAACTCATAATTCTCATATTTTCTATAACACTTGAACTACATTTTTCGATAACACAAACAATTCCTATTGATAATTTTTCGATAACACAAAACCCTATTGCAAATGTTTCGACAACATAAAAATTTCCGTAGGATCGGGTTTCGATAACACATACTTTGTATGAAGAATATTTTTTTACAAATATAAAGTTTATCGATAAACATAACTTCTATGTAGGGAATTGTTTGATAACATATAAACTACCTTAAGGAAATTTTTCGATGCAACATAAATTTCTTAAAGAAAAATTTTAGGTAAGGAAGTCTTCTGGAGAAATTTCATATCAAACATTTTTCGATACCATATTAAAATTCAATAAAATCTTTTTAACAGCACGTAAAATTTTTATTGATAATTTCTCGATAACATTAAATTTCTGTAAGATGTCTATAGAAAACTCTTTGATAATACATACTTTAATAACAAAGAATAAATCTGTAGGAATTTTTTTCGATAACGTCAAAATTTTTCGATAACAAATTCGAAAATAAATATTTCGATTTAAAGCTTGCGGTGCAGGGCTTCTACTTAAATTTTACACATCCTTACGCTTTATGCAGGATATGTACAAAAAGTCATCTGCATTACTAAATTCGAGGAAAAATTTTTGCAAATTTCGAACATACGATAACAATATGCTAAAATATTTCCGGATTAAAATAGAAACTCATTGTCTATGTACGAGTACATATAAGAACATGAAGATGTAAAACACCATAACTTATATTACACCCAGTGCAAAAAAAAATCAGTCCGGTTCTGGACGAGATTTAAGAAACCTTAGCCTTCTGCCAATATTTTTCTTGTCGGATTTAATTCAATTCAAATTATACAGAGCTTCGAAAATATTTAATAATTTTGATTTTCTACGTGTGTAACTTCAGACAATTTTTGTCGAGTGTATTTGCACATTCCCTGCATCCTTCATCAACTACATCATGATCAAGGACAAAAATATTATGGGGTTGATTGCTATTATTTATATAAACGAAAAGAGGATAATAAAGGCTCACGTTAAGCAAAAGGTTTGGTTATGTACAAGTGCACATTTGAGCAAGACAACACATATAATCATCGGTGCTTGAATTAAAGTGGTTTTACTCATTCATACATAAGAAAACACATGCAAAGTATAAAAGATAGATTTTATATATGTATTGCAGAGATGGCAATAAAAATAGAAAAGGACATTGTTATACGGTCAGTCAACGGTGATATAGGATTTAAACAACTTTAAGAAATATTTTTTATAAAAATATTCCAAAATAATATAAATTAGAAATCCGTGTGTGTTTAATTACATTTTTAGCTGGTGATATATACTGCTATTATTGTTAACAATTCTGTATGAAAGCATATTGTGGATGTACTTTCTTAAGCTGCATATGTTGTTGCTCAGCTGGATGTTCTCTTGCTATTGTTTCTATAGTTGCATTACAAAAAAAAGTTAAAACAATTTAAAAAACAAAATTTTTCTTTTAGTCTAGGAATCAGGTCTTTAATGACAATTTTTTTGTTGCTACCTCTGTAAAAAGTATTTACAAAAAAAGTTTTGAAAAGAACGGAATACGTTACGTAGCTTGTGAACATCTCGTAAGCTCAGTTATGCTACTGTATGTTGAATGGAAAAGGTAACGGTTACTTTCCTAAATATATGACCACTTTCCGCAATCTCCCGGTCTTAACTCAATGGAAAAAATATAAATGAAGCACAATTTGCATTATTCGAATTTTATCGAATTTCAAAACAATTGCATTGGTATTTTAACGGAATGAAAGCTTTATTGTCTTGACTTATTAAAGATGATTCGAAGTAATAAAATTCAAATGTTTTTAAATCTTAAACTCCAACTGATTTTGATTAATACTTAAAAGGGTGACCAGATTGTAACGGTAGTATCTCAAATTGTTTTATTTCAAAAGCTGTCAAAATGAGCAATGCGATGCAATTGTCAAAATAATTAGTAAGTTTTTCCGTCTCAGCGTCGTGAGATCGATCTTAATCATGACTTCAATGCGCAGGCTATTCGTCGCACCGTGGAAAACTTTGAAAGCCACTACACTCTTTTGTATATTTAGCCACCGACCTGAGAGAGATTAGTGTGAAATTACTACATAGCCACCGTAACGTCCAGTTGTCAAGAACAAACGTAAATTTGGTGCCGAGCAGCTTAATTGGGTATCGCTGCAGTCAACTCGGTTTCTCTAGCGTTTGGATTTGGGCCTTCATCCATTAAAGATATTGGCGCAACGATTGAAGTTTTGAGATTGCTATTACTAATAATGTAAAGGAAGTCGCTATTTTTATGCGTCCCTTTTCGAAGCCATTTTTTCCTCGAATTGATTACAGGAGAACAATTTGTAATTTTAATAGCCCTTACTCTTGCTACCAATTGCCTTTACTCTTGACTGTAAAGATTTCAGACTGTGGACTGGTGACTGTTGGCCTTCTTCCTCATCACGGAATGTGTTGCAATTGCTAGCATTTGTTTAATACCTAGGTCCACCATGGCATACATATGTCTGCCCGCGGTACTAAGCCTTATGCTAGTTATTGCTGGACACTCACACACAATGTGCGCTACCGTCTCAGCCTCTTCGTTAGGAGTATCTTTGGTGACTAACCACTCCTTGCGAGATTTTTTTGTCCATCTCTTAACATTTCTCCATTGGCCAATAAATACCGGAGTTCCTACGGAGATTAATCTCTCCATCTCTTCCGAAATTTCATTGGTCATCCTATCGGAACCTCACGGTCCAACGCCTTAGGAGCACCTTTAAAAATTCACCCAATCGCCCCTCTCGAGGCATTCTTATCCATCTGTTCCGGATTCCTCCCTTGGCAATGAAAACCCCAGTTTCTTCCGAGATTAACCTGCCCGCCTCTTGCGAGGCTTCCTGACTCAATCCTGTAATGGGTTAAAAGATGTACACCCACCGAGAGCTCCATATGCACGGTTCCAGAGTTCACATAATACAGGCCAAGGCCCCCTTGGCCACGCATCCCTGGCGCATGCTGTTTCACTATGGATTATGGATTTTTTTATAAGAGAGTGTTGACTTCTCTCCGTTCAAATTATTAGCCGACTACTTGCAGAGACTGGAACTTATTACCGGTAGCCATTACGAAGAGGTATAAGTCAGAGCTTCTGACAGTGCACTCAGTTACAACAAGCCGTATCTTTGTGTCTGCCAGCTTACGGCCTTTGCGATTGCTAATTTGGCGCTGAAAATGTTGGTCGGAGATCTGGATTTTGAAACGAAGCCATAAGAATATATTCTCCTCAGGGTGATTCATTTGTTCAAAGATGTGTTTGTCATATATCTTGTGCCAAATATAGTTTATATCTCACATTTTAGTCTTGTTATTATTTTAAAATTGGTATTTCTATCACAGTAGTTTCTCAATAAAAGTAATCAATATTGAAAATCGTATTTTTTACTTTTACAAATCTCGTCAAACTGTGCAGCGTCTAAATGTTATCCAATTTTAATCAATTTTGGTATATATATATACATATATGTAATTTGTATTCACCGGAATCTGGAGCTATGAAAAACACATTTTTAGAAAAAAAAACGAAACACCCTTTTGAATTAATTTAAAATCTCACACCGCTATTGCTTTGTATAAAATTTTGTTCCAGTCGTTATTATCTTGTCATCCTTTATCCTCTAAAAATCGCTTGATTAATAAAATGTGATTTCAGTGCAAATCTTTAAGCCGCCTCTGTGTATCCGAACTTAAATTCATAACAGTAAAAACAAACAAAGAGTTCACGGAGGTAATGAAGCTGAGAATAACGGTAACTTATAGTGTAATTTTATCTAAAAATTATTCAGAGCCATTCGTAGAAAATTACCGCATTTGCCAGGATTTCAAAACACAAACCTTAGCATTTCATTTTGTTTGGTTCCATTATTAATTTAACTTTTTAATCTTTTCAACTCAGACAACAAAATTGTTTGGTTTGATAATAATTATGATAAAAAGCAGGTTTGCAAATAATGATGCAAAATGAAAGCATTTGACTTAATAATTTTTATTTTTTAATTTTTGCACATTTTTAAATATTTAATAAACCAATTTTAATGCAAATCACTTTATAAAATGATCATTAAAATGTTATTTATTCCAAATCTTTTAACGATAATTTCTCGCGACGGCACATCCACTTATTTCGTGCTCCATATTCATGGAAACTCATAACCACGACTCTCTCTGCAAACATCCATTACGTTCGAACTTGGAAAGCGCACTGCAAAATACTTTTAACCGATTTGATGACAGGTTCGATATTTAGCATTCTGTTTTCAAAATTTAAGACAAGTTTGGAGCAAATTTGCAAACAAGAATGTTTAAAATACTCGTCGTACACCATTTCTGTTGGAAACAAATAAAATTTTATTTATTTTTATCTGATTTAAAACATGTAAAAATGTGTGGTACTAATTTAAAACTCACCTCCATACCTGGCAAAAAGTATCAAAAACCATTACTCATCGAGGGGTGGTACTTGATGTCTGTTTAGTCGGATCTAAATCAGGAAATGGTTTTTTAAGGGAATAAAGTTGAAGTCTCCAACCTGCATCTCACCTGGGTGCCTGGGCATAATAACATGCTAATGAATACTTCTCCATAAAAGATAGACGAACAGGAAATTGTCTCCGTCCAGAGAAAATGCTGCATATATGTATGTATGTATATCCAACACAAGTTTTACAGTTTGAAGCAAACCAGATGTGCCCTCAGGTCACTTAGCAGATTGTCAGCTCTATTCGATGCTGTGAAGGCCGGTTCTATTAAATGCTTGTGTAGGAATTATATCCTGTCTCTCTTCCATAATTCTATATCCACTCACTTTCAGATTGCTCATTCATCAACATCGTTAATGGATTTCTGGTTGGTGAGTGTTAGTGCTATGTTAAAATTTTTTCGCCAAGTGCAATGTCCTTCGATTTCTCGTTATGCTTTGGTCCTTGCATGCTTTCGTATGAATGTAGGCCATTCTGTGCAATTTCATATGTTCCAGTTTTTCATTAAATTGGCTGCAGTAGAATAACTCTTTTTGTAGACAATTTGGATCCAACCTCACCTATATTTCTGTTGAATATTAATTTTCTTATTGAAATCCTCTTATAGAATCTCTTCATAATTTTGTTCCGATTGTTCCTAGGAGGGTCTCGAATGGAGGTGATAACTGGATGTAATCACATCGTGTGCTTCTAGCTACTTCTCTGACATATCTAGCCTACTCCGCCTTTAAGATATCGTCAACGGATGTAAATTGGAGAATTTATTGTCGATACCGTAATAGGGCGAATATCGTAATTCCGAAGGAGACGAAAAAACTTTTGCTAAAATGTTTTCTAGTGTAAACTCTTCTGCTAAGTATTAAAAGGCCTTCATTTATTTGTTATTTGATTTTAATGTTGATGAGGTTAATGATTATCTTGCTAAGTTTTCTTTAACTGATAATTATGAAATTGATTTTGATACTCTTCGAGATGTTGCTGGTTCATTTTTCTTTAGAAGCATAACTGAGGAAGAGCTATGGATGCCAATGTGTAAGCTAAAGTCTAGCTCTATTGCTACCGTTTTTACTAATATTTTTCTGATTTCAAAGCTTATGTTATTTCAGTCGTCTAAAAAGACCTCTTTTAGTTGTTGTTTACTTGGAATTTCATGATTTCTTACATTTCTTTCAATATTTCCCATACATATGTATGTGCCCAATTGGGTGAGTTTTCCGCTTTGTGAAGGTGTCAGAAGCATATATGGAGTGTTATACAGAAGCCACATTTTTACATTGTGGCTTTTATGCTTCGGCTCGTTGTTTTGCTGAAAGTAGTAGCTGTCAGATAAGCCCATTTTTGAAGAACTGTCCTGGTGGTTGTTCTCTAAAATATCTAAGCACACATACTGGTTCATTGTATTTTCCACAATGGCAAAATTTCCACACCTAGAATTGACATACAGCAGGGTTTAAGGTTTAAGGCGTTATCTTTTCTGCGCCACACTTTTAGACTTTTAAAAATACCTTTACCCCAAAACTCCTGGAGTTTATTATATAAATTTTTGCGAAGTCAATGCGCTTTTAACATGGGCTTTACCTATAAGTGGCTTTTTTTAGACACATGACCTAAGACCTTAATCATCGCCACACAATAGCGGCTAAAACGTTTCTATCTTAAAATTTTAAAGGTCAGGGGATATTTTCGGTAGCTTTGATAAACGTCAACTTACAGGTTTATTTTCGATTCGATTTTCTTTTACTTTGCGTTGTACTACTTTTCTGACAGTGAAACGACTGTGGGATACAATTTTTCCAACTTTCCCATAGGATTTAAGTTGTTTTTATACAGATCGATAATAATTTCTTTTTCGATAGTAAGCTGATTACGGGGAATTATTATGAATGGTTTCGTATCATATACACACTGTATGAAATAGGCCTGAACTTGGCCTGGCGCACTACCGTGTGCATTAATCCTGCGGTTTGCTTGCGGTATTCGATACCGGGATACATACATATGTATATCCAATGCTTATACAAATTTTTTGGATTGTACCTTGAGTCAATATTTTAAATTATGTCATTTAATTATTTCTGTAAAATGATCAAGTTTACTCTCAAGATCTGTGAGAAATCAACGCATAAATGATCCCCTTATCAGAAGTTCAAACCGTTAGAAACTGGAAATCTATGATCTCTCTTCTCAAAGACAATCCATTATTTTTTGGCATCTAATGCTGCGGACCTAAATAATTCTCTCACTACGCTGTTAGGCTTACAAGCGTATCGTATTGTTGATAATAAAGTAAAAATATAAACCTTCGCCCTGACAAAATGATATACTTCATTTAGTCGTCTCTTAGGTAGTGATTCTTTTTATTATTCGGAACGTGAATTACACAATTAATTAATTAATTTGTTTCCAAAAACTAGACTTTAGATAATACAAATACAATAATAAATCATAAAATTTAACTAAAAAAAATAGACATTCAATATTGCTACTGAAAGTGTCGCAGGATAGTGTTTGAACTATTGGCAGCACAAACTCACAATTCGGTGTGAGCGTATTTATTTTCTTTTTCTTTTGGTACAATGAAGAGTCCTTCAGCTGTTGTCCATCGTGTACCATGTGAAGAACTGCTTACACCCACAATTTCCATTTGCCCAGATATTGGACGACCAAATGATCGGCCCGACATTGAGAGATAAGCCCCAGTATCAACATGACGTAAACGAACATGAGCATCACGTAACCATTCATTATTGTTGCAAATCAACTCCCAATGATCACCTGAATCACCGACACTATTGTCACCATATGCGGAAACTTCTTGTTCACCAGACAGGGGCGAAGAAAAGAAATGGGAGTGTAGATTTCTCTTTGTACTTAAATGTTCGAAACGTACAGTATCGCCACACTTAATGGGTTCACCTCTATCACAAAATTTATTCGTTGGAGCTTTAACAACCCAATGGCTGTTCACATCTTCCTTTAATTCAACACCTGTCACAGACTGTTGACCTGATCCAGAACCATATTTAACATCATGTGAATGTAAACGCATACCGTAATCAGAGTTTAAAAGTTTAATTATCGATCCACACGTAACATAATTTGTTTTAGCTCCTACAAACACAACAAGTCAATGAAATAATTTATAAAACCAAGCAATATTTATTTTGTTGTAAAAGGGGGTTGAACTACCAATCACAGCCGGCCACATTTACATACTTGCTATCACACTTACCAAAAGCGTCTGGCAATCTGCATAAAACTGCAAATATTGTCAGTGACATTAAATATTTCTTTTCCATCTTCATTCTTCCCGTACTAGATGTTTTAAATATATTTGAAAAATTAAGTTTAGTTGAATTGTTTACACAGAAGTTTATTCAAAACTCAAGAAGGTCTACGTAAAAAGATAAATGAGAGACACGCAACCAATTGTCAAAGTTTTCTACCGACTACAAAAAAAAAATAAAAACAAATACAGATGAAGTGTTGTAAATGGTAAAAATATATAACTACTACAGCAACTAGACAACTCACGGTTGCACTTATGGGAACATATAAAAATATTTTCAGAATCTCCTGATTACATTTTCTTTTTAATTAAGAATTACAAAACAAATTCGGTCCATTCGGCAGGATAAAACTCTTGGTCTTAAATGGCACAAAGCAGTACAAGTCGTACGTCATTATCTTAGTTCTATACATATTATAAGTGTTGTAATGTAACTGGTTATCCTTTTAGTGGTTCCAAAACCGCCGTTCTGGCAAGGCTATCACCTATTAAATATCTGTCATCCGATGTGTCATTTATTTAGTAAAAGGTTTGTCATTTACGAATATAGATAATTTAACAACCGAAGAACGCGTAAAAATAGTTAAAACTTACTACAAAAGTGGTGATTCAAACGTAGCCACTTTTCGAGGATTACGGGGTGATTACGGTCGTCATTTTCGACCTACTGTGCAAGGAGTTGGCAAAAGTATAAAGAAACAGACTGGAAGCGTTATATATGTGATCAAGCATGTGTATCATCGCAATGTGTGCACTTGCAAAATATAGCTTCTGTTAGTGAACGTGTGGCGGATTTGTCTGTTACACGGTGTTCAAGGCAATTGGGCATATCTTACGACTCCTCCCTACGTATATTGCATTTGCCACTTATTATGCTGATATGCTGTTTGAGTGATAGAGCCACAGGGTTTCAATGCTGATTTTTTTAACAAAATTTTCTCCCTCGGTGGTTATGTCAACCAGCAACATTGTCGCACATGGGTCGTGGTGAACCCAGAAGTGATTGTATCCAAAAAAAGTGACTATTTTATGCACATTATGTGAAGGTGCGGGCCCGTATTTTTTTTTTTTTTTTTTGAAAATTACGCTGGAAGACCGTTACCGTCTAGTCAAAGGGCAATTGGCGCATGACCACCGATTTTTTTCGCTTGCAATTGAAGATTATGAACTGGCCGATATGTGGTTTCACCAACGAACCACACAACAAGACCGATTTTGCCTTTATTGCATAGAAAGTTTTCAGAAAGTGTAATTTAACGTTTTGGCGTATTCAATTGGTCACGAAGACCATGCTACTTAATGCCGTTGGAATTTTTTGTGGGCTTACGTCAAACAGCATGCCTACGCGGATAATCTCCTAACGTTGGAGCATTTGAAAACCAACATTCGTCAAGTTATCGCCGAAATACCGGCCGAAAGAGTAAGGAAAACTATCGCAAAAGGATCCAATGCTGCAACCAATTTAGAGGTGACAATTTTTATGACATTGTATTTCGTACGTAATGGCTAGGTCAAAGCATTATAAAGGAATAAAATTCATCGAAATCATAGATTTATATATGTTTTCGAAAAGTTTACTTTTGAAGCCTAAAATGGATAACCCTGTATGTACGTTTCGTTTCGTTCTACCAGTAAAGATATTATAAAACAGTAATGCGCAATTGAGGTTATCAAACCATGTAATCGGTTTGATCGGTTTGGTTAATAAAAGAAAGGCTAATCGGCGGAAACGAATTCTACAATTAATGAAAGGAAGAAAAAGGAACATCAGAATGGTGTACAAGAGTTGCTGTACATGCTGACAATTTCTCAAGGATGGCTAACAATATGGCAACACATTTTCGAACACTAAAGAATTTATCTTTTTCAACACTGTATTTACTTTTTAGTACTTTCAACATCTGATCGCTTTTAATGAAGTAGTTTTCTTAGTTTTTCATATCGTCGCAAAACAATTTTAAACGATTAAAAATTCAATTATTTCACAAATTAATGGAGTACAAGAGATTAATTATATTCACAATATTATTAGCAACATGTTATTTAATTGGCGTGACATGGGTAAGTAAAAACTAAGTTATTCTCATTTTAAATTGATGAATATTTTTGTATAGGCTGACAATGCAACACAAACAAAAGGTAGTGAGATAAAGGTACAAAAGCCTTCATTAGTTAGTAGCACTGTTGGACCGCCAATAACCAAGGTCCTAAGCAAATCGGAAACTCCAGCGGCAAATGCTACAGAAGCACCAAAGTGGTAAATTGATTGGTTTTCGATATACCTTTATTTAATAAAATTTATTGCGTTCTTTAACTTTAATAATTTGTTGGATTTATTAAATTTAGCGTTTGCGATGGTGCTTTGCTACCACGTTTGGGAGAAAATGGAAAGGCTTTAGAAATATGCCCAGAATGTAAATGTAAACATGAAGCTCGAAATACAACATTGACTAAGGCAAGTTTGATAAGATTTTGGCTTAAATATTGTTTTGCGCGGCTCTCTAAAACAACAGAAAATTTATAGTATTTAGAGCTGGTTTTTAAATACCTGCTTTACATACTTTTTTAGGGTTATTACCGGAAATTATAATTATAAAAAATTGCTAAAAAAAAAAAAATCACTAGATAAAAGAAGTTCGAAATATCGAATATCCTTACGCCACGCCCAATTTCACACTACTGTTAGTGTAACCTACGATTTATGTCACATGTAAAAGCTGTAGCGCCAAACAAGACGGCCTACGCAAATATTTCCGAGGGCATAGCAGGTATTCGAAATTTCATATAGAGAATGTTGTCTGCCTGCGCATTGGAACTTTTCTCAGATCAGCATTCATGTAAAATAAAAAATAATTTTAACTATTAGAGGGTTAGACAAAAGAGCTTTCCTATTTAGCCGTATTGTTGTATTCCTCACAAATTAGGAATATAAGTAACTCGAAATATATAATTTTTCCTTTAATATTGTTTCCCTTTTCAGTGTGTTTCGCGTTAAGCTAAATTTGAGCCATATGATTATTGTTAACTACATACCAAAATTTCAGTGTTGTTAACAAAATTTTCTTACTACCTCACAATCTCATAATTTTAAAAATACGGGATTCACTGCCGTCCAAAGAATTAAAGAAACAATACTTAATTTTATGGAAGAGATATATTACTATTGACTTATTGTTAAGTTTTCGATTTTGTTAATTTTCAATGAAAAGAAGAGTTCATAAAGTTATCTTACTGTTCAAATCCATATATTTTTTTCAACTTAAAAGCGCAATGACAAACTTATTTTAAAAATTAAAGAAAACATTTTTAACTAAGATTTATTACTTTCTATTTTCAGGTCGTTGTGATAATTGTTATCTGGATTATATCCATTCTAGTTATATACATGCTCTTCCTTATGTGTCTCGATCCCCTGTTGAATAAACGTGTCAAGGCCAACTATCAAGAGCACACCAATGAAGATGTACTTATAAAACGATATGCTAGCGTTAAATATAGTCTTTTAGTAGATGATAATAAAGATTCTGACTGATTTTTACCTTTTCTGTTCCTTTTGTTACAAAATTCACATTTTTATATATTATTACCGTTTTATCTTACTACCACTTAAAATTTTGTTTTCATTAATTAACAATTGGTGTCATCAATGTAATTTTAACTATTTCTTGCTTTAATGTATTTTCTCGTAACCGCTTTCTAATGTAAATTTGTTATTTTCTAATTTTCTCTTTCTCTTATTTAGGATGATACCACTACTGCTTCACCTTCTATGCGTTCTACAGCAAATCAAGAACTTAATGCAAGAGCCAATGTTCTTAATCGGGTAGGGCATCAACAGGATAAATGGAAAAGACAAGTTCGCGAACAACGCCGTCACATTTATGACAGACGTACTATGCTTAATTAAAAACAAACTCGATTTGGGACTATTTCTTAAAATTGGTGGCGGATTATACACTTCTATAATGCAACAAAAATTTAATGTTTACAATTCATTAATATTTACATATAGTATGTAGTGCATGAGTCTCGTTTATTGTTTTGTTTGTTGTCATTTAGTTGCTTTAGTTGATTGTGATAACATTGTAAAGAAATTGATTTCAATTTATGTATCAAGCCTCATCTGTTTTAGGATCTCTTTTCTGAATTAACTAAATTATTATTGTTTGTCTGCTTTTTTTTTTTATTTGCACATCAACAGTAAAAGCAGATTTCAATTATATTAAATTAAGAACTAAAATTATAATAAATCAAGTAGAAAACAAAATTAAGAAATAAAAAAGAAATTAATTCATAACAAAAGTTTATAGTTGAGAATGTAAAATCTTCAAAGATAGATTGCCTTGAATATACTACAGGTATTTAAGTAATACCAAATATCTTGTGCTGTACATATAATAAAATACATTTGCTAGTATATTCAAACGAAAAATTATATATTTTCGTGCAATAATATTCTATTAAAATAGCTTACTTGCATTTACGTATTGATGATATCGCTCGAGAATTTCGTGTCTATTCTTGCTTCAAACTGCTATCCTTTATATTTTTAAGTATTGTATTTCGAATCCGTAATATTTTGTTCGAAAGTGGAAAGTTCCGAATGATTAATCTGCTCTGTGTTCCATTTCTGAATTTCTTATGTTTTATTTAGAATACAAAAGGTTAGTAGAATGAATTAGAAATCCGGGGTTCTTTAGTTAAAACTTAATTTAAATATTGAAATGGCGATTTTGTCTCAAATTTAAAGGTTTTCTTTCACGGAAAACATGTGGAATTCAGAACACCTAATATCCGAATTACTAAATTCCGAGTGTTTTTACAATTCCACACGTTTTCATTCCACTCGAAAGCCGATTATCTAATAATTTCGAAAAAAAAGCAAAATATGTAGAATCCAGATTAGCTAATTTCCGAATTATTCAATTCCGAGTGTTTTTACAATTCCATACGTTTTTATTCCATTCGGTATACAAAACAGGGAACTTTGTAACTTTAATATCAATAGGTTGTCCCTCTTATAATTTTATTTTCTATATACATTTTTACGAATACATGTAATAGTTTCCTTCATTAGCAACTTGATCATTGTATGCAGTTCATGCGTTTTATATAGAACATCAAGGTTCCCTTTATTAATTCGCAGATAATATTAATTTTAAATTTTAGATTACCGAATACAGCAACGGTATCTATGAATGTGGTCGACAGTGTTGCCAGGACCAGAGGAAAAAAGAATCTAAATAAGCTTTGAAATTATAGCCAAAAAATGGCTAAAATTATCGTAATTCATAACTTCAGTTTTACTAAATTGCAAAATTATCTAAACAACACTCTTGAACAAACAACAATTACATCCTTTTTTAAAAAATATTTTTTTTTATACATATACATACTGAGTTGAAGAATCGGTATCAAAGTACGAAACACATGAAGTACACTGTAGATACATTAGTAACTGAGTGCGAAATCGATTATTGTGTAGTGTGCATATAAATTCCATTCATAACTGCAACTTATTCTCACCAAATATTTGTAACTATCTAGTGTGTGGCCTAGTTTCTTTGTTTCTTTCATAAGTAGATCGGTGTCACCGTTACAAGTACTTGACATCGATATTAAAGCATAACTCAAAATTATTGAATTGCATGTACTTGACATAATAAGTAAGCAAAATAGAAGATAAGTAATTTTAATAGGAAGTAAATTAAAATTGTGTATATAGAGAATAATTTTAAGAATTAATAACAATAAGAATTTGTAAGTGAAAACAAGTAGACGACTTGTTGTTAAAACAAATTAAGAAAGCAAAAATAAATTAAAATAAAATAAAAAATGAAGAAAAATTTATAAATTACCACAATGTGCTTATGTGACATTATAGTTTTACGACATGGCGATCCTGCCAATTTAAAATGAACTAAAACAAAAAAAAAGTAAAGTGTACAGAAAAAGTGAACTAAAACGTATATACGCACATAAAAAGCCAAAACCAACAAAAGCAATATATCTGAAGCTTAATTTTGATGATAATGGCCGTAGTTATGCCAGGATAAACACATTTTTCGGCAAGTAGCAAAAGAATCACGCAAAGAAGGAACCCGATGAAAATTTCGATCCCGGTGGACATCTTAACCAAAATCATGAACACTAACAGCAACTAGAGGAGACATCAACAAACAAAAGGGTCACCAACAAAAGAATAAGAATCTGAGGTAAAGAAAATTTTTAATAAGTGCATTAGTAAACATAAGTATATTATTAAATATAAGAAGTGCATTATTAAATATAAAATGGGCAATGAAAAGTCGAAAAACGAAGAATTTATAATTTCGAATAACAATGACGGCTCGAACAACATCGGCATAAGCCAAACATCATTATTATATTTAATAATAATCTTACAATTAATTATAACTTTATTTAAAATTCATAAAATGTATAAGAAATTTATTCAAAACAGAGTAAAAGAAAGAATTTTACTAACTTCAAATAGTAGAGTTTAAAAATATAAAACAAAAAAAAAGATATACATACATATATACACACTTTATTGCGAACTTATTTTAAATAATTAATAAAATGAAAATAAAAGCAAGAAAATTATATTAAAATAAATCATTGTAAATTATGCAAAGTATATATGACCATATAGATTCCATTATATCACACGCAAAGAAATCCTTAGTGAGAGGTTATACATATGAAACGATTCAGAGTAAAAGAATAGAACTTAAAGAATTAGAAAACAGGTGTATAGAAATATTAGGAAATAAAGTAATAACAGAAGAACAAAGGCAAATACATATCTTAAAATTTAAGGAAAAAAAGGAAACAGCATTTCAGGTACTACAGAGCCAGGAAGACAAACTTACAATTGAGACATTAAAAGGACGATTAGAAAATTCCACCATGACGAACGACGGTTTAGACACAACAGAATTAGCATCAATCTCAAAATTGCTAACTGTTTTTGATGGTAATAAAAACGAATTAGATCCATTTATAGCAAATATTGAAATAATTAAAGATACATTACCTTCGGCAAAACATAATTCATTTTTCAATTTTGTATATAAGACTAAAATTTCAAATAAAGTGCAAACCAAACTAAGACAGGTATTAGTTCCTACTGACTTAAATTCCTTAATTTCGACATTGAAAGAGACTTACAAAACAAAAAAATCGCCAAATGTTATTTTGAATGAATTGACAAGAATTACACAGATAGACACAATTAGAAAATTTGCGGACAAAATAGAATACTTAACTATGGAATTAAATGAGATCCAAATAACTTCTTTAGGCGAGGATCATAGAGACGCAATTAGCAAATCAAATGCTGTAATAGCATTCAATTCTTTCAAAAACGGACTGATAAATCAAGAAATCGTTAGGACTATAGAAGCCAGTAGAGTAAAAACCTTAAACGAGGCTATTGAAATAGCAATAGAAGCATCAACGGATATTAGACAAAATCAGGTAATGTTCCAAACAACACGAAACGGGAACAGTTACACAAACAACAGAAACAACGCAAATTACAGGAATAACAATAATTCAAATAACAGATATAACAACAATAATCACAGAAATAATAATAGAAATAACTTTGATAATAGAAGAAACCGCAATATGACAAATAGTTATAATAACAATAACTACCGAAGTAACAATTATAGTGGTAACAACTATCGCAACAATAACAATGGCAATAACAATAATTACCGTAATAATGGCTACAATAATGGTAATAATTACAATGGTAATCCTAATAATAATGCAAATAGTCGTAATAGATACAATAATTACCAAAACAATAACAGAAATCGGAATATGAATTGTATGGAACGAGACCAGGGAAACTCCCGTGGTCCGAAGACAATAGAATACCAAGGTTCTCCGGAACAAAACCAGTAACCTCGAGGGCAGTATTTAGCATTTCATCAGATCTGAAAAATTATGTGAGACTAAATATAAAAAATACACACCGTGTATTGACATTTTTGATAGATACAGGCGCTGACATCTCACTATGCAAAGCAGATTTATTACATAAATATGATGAAGATCCAGATGATTTCTGCTGTTTAACAGGAATTACAAAAGAGAAAATAAAATCCTTAGGTTCCACTAACATATCTATACAAATTAACGAGACACTAATTAAATATAAAATACAGTTGGTACATGAAAATTTTCCTATCCATACAGATGGTATACTTGGACGAGATTTTTTATTAAAATACAACTGTAATATAGATTATGAAACATTCACTTTAACCGTCAACACAAGAAATGAGACATTGACATTACCTATTCACAACGACACATTCGAGATAAATGTAATAAGAATTCCTCCAAGAAGTGAAATAATTATACCTTGGGAAATAAATATTGAAGAAGATAGTGTAATATGCAACCGTGAAATTGGAAAAGGTGTATTTTTAGCAAATACCATAATTCCTAGAGATGGCTACAAACATATAAAATTATTAAACGTATTAGACGAGACTGCAAGAATAGAAAATTTAAAAGTAGAAACTATCCCTTTAAGAAATTTTGATATATATAATACAAATCATAGTGGAAAAGATACTGAATACAATGAGGAACGTTTTAAAAAACTGTTAAATGAATTCAATATAGAAAAGAATGATGAAAAAGCAACAAAAGAGTTATTTGAAATATTAAAGAGATATCAACACATTTTTCATTTAGAAGGCGAGAACTTAACAACCAATAATTTTTACAATCAGAATATTCAACTAAATGACAAAAATCCAGTTTACATAAAGAACTATCGTTTACCACAAATACATACAGAGGAAATTAATAACCAAGTGAAGGATTTACTGAAACAAAGAATAATAGAACCATCTACAAGTCCTTACAACGCTCCACTTTTATTAGTACCTAAGAAGGGGCAAAGCGAAAAAAAATGGAGATTAGTCGTTGATTTCAGAAAACTAAATGACAAAATAATAAATGATAAATTTCCACTGACGCGCTTAGATGATGTTCTAGATAAACTAGGAAGAGCTAAATATTTTTCCACGTTGGATATGACTAGTTCGTTTCACCAAATTAAACTCGATCAACAATCAAGACCGTATACAGCATTTTCAACAACCAATGGTCATTACCAATATACAAGATTACCGTTTGGACTAAAAATATCTTCAAATAGTTTTCAAAGGATGCTAACTTGTATGTTGATGATATTATAGTTTTTGGATGTAGTTTGAAACATCACAACAATAACTTATGTAATGTTTTCGATAGATTATCCAAGTACAATTTAAAATTAAATGCGAATAAATGTTGTTTTTTGAAATCGGAAGTTATTTATTTGGGACACTTAATTACATCGAATGGTATTAAACCAGACCCAAGTAAACATGATGTTATTTCCAAATACCCTACTCCTAAAAATGCTGATGACGTGAGAAGATTTATTGCATTTTGTAATTATTACAGAAGATTCATCAAAAATTTTGCAAACATTGCCAACTGCCTAAACAATTTGCTAAAAAGGGCACAAAATTCGAATGGTCACAAGAATGTCAGACTGCATTTGAAACACTAAAGAACAAACTAGTTGAAACCCCCTATTTTACAATATCCAGACTTTGACAAAACATTCATTCTGACGACAGATGCATCAGATTTTGCATTAGGCGCAGTTTTGTCACAAGGTCCGATAGGAGAAGATTTACCTATTTCTTACGCAAGTAGATCTTTAAACAAACACGAAAAGAATAAACCCGTAATTGAAAAAGAATTATTAGGTATTTATTGGGGCATACAATTCTTTAGACCATATTTATACGGTAGGAAATTCACAGTCGTAACAGACCATAGACTTTTGATTTCACTATTCTCACATAAAAATCCAAGTTCTAAACTAACAAGGATAAGATTAGAACTCTCTGACTATGATTTTGACATAATATATAAAAAAGGGTTAAATAACACTAATGCGGATGCATTATCAAGAATCAAAATAGATTCTACTACACTTAAAAATATGATACCGTTAGAAAATGACGAAAACGTAAAGAAAACACTAGTAATAACAAGAGGTATGAGCAAGAAGTCATCAGAAAAAGAAAATATTACGAGTGAATCTCATAAGGAGACTGATCAACTCTATATGTGGGATTGCTCATCGATAAAGGATATAAAAAGCGCTACAAAATTAAAATTTATATTAGAAAAAAGGCCAGAAAATGATATAAAAGAATTATATAAATATATAGTAGAAAATGATAAATTTAATAATGAAACACGTGTTAGATGTAGTGATAATCCAAAGTATTTAGGTACTCTTTTGGAGACGCTATCATCATATTTAAAAAATACAAGAAATAAGAAGATTGCTATCGATAGAAATGATGCAATATTTAGTATTATACCTGGAGATGAATTTAAGGCCAAATATAATGAAGTAAATAAGAACATTAAAGATGACATAATTATATTATTATACAATAAACCTCAAAATATAACAAATGAAGAAAGAAGACAAGAATTAATAAAATTATACCATGATGCACGACAAGGAGGACATTTTGGAAGGAAGAAAACTTTACTAAAATTAAAACAAAAATATATCTGGAAAAACATGAACAAAAATGTTAATGAATACATATCTAAATGTGATTTATGCCAACGAAATAAGCAAACTAGACATACGAGAGAACAATTAAAGATTACAGATACTCCTACAGACAGTTTTAAAACGATATTAATCGACACAATAGGTCCTTTACGTCCAATAAACAACTATAGATATATTTTGACTATGCAATGCAAATTAACGAAATATATAATAGCATGTCCTATAGAGACGAAAGAAGCAAGATCTATCTATAGCAAAAGCATTAGTAGAAAATTTAATACTCAAATATGGTTTATTTAGTACATTAAAATCAGATAACGGTACAGAATTTAAAAATGAATTATTAAAAGAAATATGTGAATTATTAAAAATTAAACAAATTTTTTCCACGCCGTATCACCATGAGACGTTAGGTACAGTCGAAAGAAATCACAGGGTTTTGAATGAATACTTTTTATCGTTTGTGCACAATGATAATTGGGATCAATGCATACCTTATTTCACTTTCGCATATAACATAACTCTTCATGTAGATACTGAATATTCACCGTTTGAGCTAATTTTTGGAAAATTACCAAGTTTACCCGGAGATGAAGTCATGAATCATCCAAAGGTTTACAATTTTGAAAATTATGCTAATGAGTTAAAGACTAGACTAAAATATTCTTTAGAAAATGCCAAAAATTTAATACAAACAGTTAAAAATAAAAGGAGTATAGACTCATTAAAGGAAACAAATAGTATAGAATTAGAAATAGGAGACTTAGTTTTAACCAAAAAAGAAAACAGAAGAAAATATGAACCACCATACGAAGGTCCATATGAAATAGTAGACATAGATGACCTAAACATACTAGTTAAGATAAGGAATACCATAAAATCATTTCATAAAAATAGACTTAAAAAGTACATGACATAAAAAAAAAAAATATAGATTTTAAGAACACAAATGTATATTTAAAATTAAATAGAGTAAAATAACAAAACATATATATATATATATGTATGTATATAAACGTACAATAAGAAATTCAAACAAACCTTGACTATTAAAATTCATTCAAAGTAATTTAAAACAAAAAAAAAAAGAGAAATAATAATATGTGTCATTAACAAAATGTATGTCATATAATAAAACAAAAAGAAAATAGTTTAAGCAAATATCAATAACATGCAATTATAAACATTGAAAGTCATTAACATTTACAAGCATATAAAGGTTCAGATTACCAAACGAATTAAAAATTATCCAATTTCAATGAATTGAAACCGGATAGATTTTTCTGAAGGGTGAGGGTGTAGTGTGCATATAAATTCCATTCATAACTGCAACTTGTAATTGTAATGGGAAGTAAATTAAAATTGTATATATAGAGAATAATTTTAAGAATTAATAACAATAAGAATTTGTAAGTGAAAACAAGTAGACGACTTGTTAAAACAAATTAAGAAAGCAAAAATAAATTAAAATAAAATAAAAAATGAAGAAAAATTTATAAATTACCACAATGTGCTTATGTGACATTATAGTTTTACGACAATTGATTTCATGCTAGGATAACGATTTTGTTGTATTATTTGGCCATTTTCATGTTATAAGAAAAACTTGCATTTTACCCCTTTTAATTTCAAAATTCTGAAAGGCGTTTTTTGTTGTTAATTTCATAACTTTGGTTTTATATACTTGAAAAGCCCCTCATTTTTAAAATTATTTCTTAACGTTTGTTCACCATTATTTTTTTTTTTTTTTGATTGTAGTATGTAGTGACTATATTCATAAAATGTATTAAGGCCACCACTTTAGGTATATATAAATTTTTTTTATTAAAAATTGCTGAATGCCTTTTTAATTCTATTAACTCTGTAAGTTTCTTGAGTGATCAGGCAGCAAGTTACGAACCAAAGTGTACAACTTTAAAAAAGTATTTTTTAACACGAATGTAGTAAATCCGTTATTAATTTAGAGTTCTCTACTATATACTCACTGCTGCTTTACGATATTCCTAGAAAAATACCGAAAATTATTCTTATTTTAGTTTAAATAAAATAACCTTCAAATAAATTTGAGAAATCAATATTCTTAATTAAAGTTATAAAGAGAAACGCTAATAAATTATTCATAATGTTTAGCCGGTAGATTAAATGGAATTCGAAAATGTATCAGTGTACAGTTAGGTATTAATTGGTATACACATTTAACATAAATATTAAATTTAAACTAACTTCCTCTGCTAAAACAATGGTCCTAAAGATATATTGGCTTACGTAAAGTAAATTTGATTTCCTGAGGTAAATTTAAATATAAGGAAAAGGCTAAATGGTCGAAAAAATTATACATAACTAAGTTTGTGCGAAAAGTGAATCTGAAAATGCCGAAACTGATTTGCCTCCAAATCGAATCGGAAACTCGTTCCAAATTTAAACTAAAGTTTAAAATATTTAGTTGTGCTCAAAATAAACTGATACAAAATTAATCTTTTATATGATTTAAAGAAACCTTTTATAATTGTACGAAAAATAGTTTTTTGTATTTCTTTAAGTAACTACGACTTCGTTAAATCTCAACAAATGTGAGATTTCTTGAATTCAATTCACATGAATGGTTCGGTGTGTAATAAATTAACTTTGCCTGTTCTATAAAAATGAATTGAATTCAATTCTTCTTTGTTAATAAAATAAATAAAAGGAGTAAAGAATTAAAAACTACTCATTTATAGTTGTATTTAAAAAACTCACACTCAATTTCTTTTATATAAAGTATAGTTGTTATTATTCCGAAACATTAATAACCCTTAACCATAGTAGCCAATTGCCAGTTTTCATTAACATTGAATGGACCCTGCACAACACTGCCTTCCTTTGTGCAGACAGCCACCGTGTACTTGGGCATTGCACGACAATCGCGATAATACAGGACTTCCATACATTTTCGCAACTAAGGGAAGATAAATTTGATGAAATCATAATAAGCTAACTTAATTAAGCAAATTTAACTTACAACTTCCGAAGCTTGTTCTTGTGTTAGTTTCTGACCTTCGACGATTTTTTCTCGTACTAAAGGTAAAGCCAAATGTTTGCCAAACCCTGTAGCAACTACGATATCTTCATAGGCACGACCACGCAAATCGACATGACCTAAGAACGGTACACCATTGTTCTCTATGCCACCAACTACCATTTCCAACCACAAAGGATTAAAGCGGCTACGGCGATTATAAAATACACGTGTCAGCCAGTTGTATAAAGATTTGGGTTTCATATTAATATCGTCTTCATGGCACATGTCTTCAATCATTTTTTGATCAATAGTGCGCTTCAGTGATTGAAAGTCAGCGAAGTCACCACCAGCACCTATGACAGTTTTGTCATTAATTTTAAAGACTCGTGGAACATCTTGGAATCTAGCCAAAGAGCCATAAGAAACCAAATTATCTGCAGCAATCATAACGCCTTCATCAAATTTAATACCCACGACTGACGTACCGGTAGTAATGGGAGTTCTATTTATCAACAAAGTAAATGTTATAAAGCTTTTATATTATTTTATATGCTAATAAACTTACGAACTGTGCTGTGTTCCAAAGAGACCGGGCGCTGTGTACTCCTTGCCTTGGTCGTTGCTGTTCATAGCAGTATGATAGCCGCCTGTAAAATTATAGAATTGCCCGGGAGCTGGCCCATTGCACCAAAACTCTTTTTTAAATAGTTGATTACCCGAATACATTTTTATTTATTTTACTGTATTTAACTGAAGGAATTAATAGCAATTTTAAAAATTGCATGAAGTATTTCGCGAATGACAAACAAAATTCGTTCTACACGGTTGCTTCATTAATGTAGTGAAAACAGTGCTGCCAACTCTAATAAATTTTAATGATTATAAGTGACTAATTAAACCGGCGAACACGGCGGAACAGTAACGATGTTTGTATGTCCAACACGTCTATTCTATAATTTGAAATATTTAATAATACAGTCAAGTACAGTTATAGCGAACTATTAGGGACCAAGCAAATTAGTTCGCTATAGAAGAAGTTCGTTATATCCGAGGTAAGACAAAACATAGGGTCAGCAGAAAAAAATATATATTCAGTTACATTAAAGATTAAAGAATTAAATTTATTTTATAAAGGTACTTCATTACATTAAATGTGGGAGAACAATAAAACTTAAAATGGCATTCATGAATAAAAACAAAAAAATAAAAATATTTTAAATTTGGTTTGGTACACATGAGTGAAAGTTTGGTTATTTTAAAATATATACATACTATTTTATATATGTATTATTTGAAAAGAAATCAGTAATTTTGGTCTGTAAATTACACCTTGCTACTTCCTTCTCGAAATGATTTTCCAATCCTAAAAAGTGAGCATACATGTCGGACAGACTGTCTTTGCTTATTATATCAAAGCTGTTTCTAACATCGTGAATAGATGGTGTCAATATAGTTGTAGTATTAAGGATGGTTGTAGCAAGTTCGATATAACCAAATTAAAATAAATGAAAACTAAAAGTTTGAACCGAATAAATAGTTCGTTATAAAAAAAAGTTCGCTATATCAGAAGTTCGCTATAAGAGTAAAGTTTTGTATGAAAAATATGTCTTAAAAGTTTGGGACCAGGAGAAGTGTTCGCTATAAATGAAAGTTCGTTATAACCAGTGTTCGTTATAAACGTACTCGACTGTATATGCAAAGTTTATATAATCGCTCATTTACTCAAACAACGTACTAACTCGGAAATTTTATTATTGGAGTTAATTATGTAGAATAGTTTGTTGTGTCTTGCTTTATATTTTGTATAAATTTCATCTCTATATCATTCTACATTCCATTTTTTTAATAAAGATAGTAACAAGTATTACGTTGTGTAGTTCTTAATCTAGCAGCATTTCTCTTTCATATATGATGTTTTGGATGATGATTAAAAAATAATGATTATATGCATTGATTTTTGATTTGGTATTCTGACAGAGTGTTTTGTTGTGGGTCTTTGGAAGTGTCATGACACTGAATATGCCGCATAGCCGAAACCGGGTTTTCTCTAAACTAAACTTGACAAGGGATCACGGAAATTCTTCCTTAAGTGGGGTTTAGACGATGATATTTTTCATCGGTAAAATGAGAGTAAAAATATGATGAAATTTCACCGGTATTTAAAAAAATTAGAGTAAAATCATACGACATTTTTTTCGTTTACATAATTGGTAAAATACCAAAACATATGGTGCGTGCACACACACATATATGTTGCTATTTGTTTACATAAAAATCAGGCATGGAAAGTTTACGCCAAACAATATTCTTTCCTAAAGAACTTCTAGTGTTGTACAGTTAATATTGAAATAGATAAGCTTTTTATATGCAGACACATATACATACATATATATGTAATACAAGTTCAATTTTATATACGTTTTTAATAATATCTTGGAACGAAAAATTAAAATTTTTCTTTATATATAGTGCAATTCATTAGATCTAGTTTTGCATCCCTGAAAAATTCTCTCCTGATCAAATGGTGTGTGATGGTTTTTGAAATTTTTCAAAAAACAAAGAGAGCCGTACGACTGTCAAATTTTCATCGGTATTTTCTCTCAATTACGTACGAATTCATTACATATTGGATTTACATGATCCCATCCGTGCTCTTCTACACAAAAAATTGAGTAATCGTACAAGTCACATAGTCTAAATCACTCTTTAGTAATAGCAAATTGTAGATCATAATCTTGTTTTTTTTTTATTGGTAGAGTCGGCAACATTGCTGAAAATAGTTCAGCCATTGGAAATTGTTGTATTTTATAGTCAATACTCAAACCGAATGAGATTGATTTTGGCCGGTATTGCTTTTGTGGTTGACACTTAGATGTCATTGTTAGAAGTTTTTAATGTGATAAATGTTAAAAAATTTTGATTACAAACTTATCAGAATGTAACTTACAAAATTTAAAATAGCATTGTCGTCTTAGTTAAAAATACAATTTTTTCCTCACTGCTTATTTTATACAGACATATCTCTATGTAACAACGATCTGCAAAGTGGTTTTATTCTCTATAAAATGTTTTGTCTTGAATTTTTAGTATGATTTTGTGCTTGGAGCGTTGATTTCAAAATGTTTATTAGATTCAAAAGGAGGCATTACACAGGAGCTGTGGTAAAATAATGAGCACCTACAAAATTTTGTATTCACATTTATGTATACAGAATTGTATGCCCATAACAGTATTAATAAGAGGTTTGTATAATTTACGTTCAAATCTTATATGAAAGCTGTGATCAACAATGAAACACAAAAAATTATCTGATCAAATCAACTAGGGCTGATTGACATTTTTGTGCGAGCTTGACATGAACTGATGAATAAAGAAAACTTAATATTAGAAACTGCGACCTACGTACATACAGTTTCATTCCATTCCTTTTATGGACAGATGTCGTTATATCATAAAGAGCTCTTAAAAATAAATAATTTTCAAAAGATGCTTCTTTGAAGTTGTTTGGTTTTATGATTTTTAGTTTGCAGATAATGAAATCACCTGATTGCTAAAAGTAAAAACCCACAAAGAAACTGTGCGATTTACAGAAGATAAAAATATCGCATGAGTGATTTTATATATACCAGAAGTGATTAGAAATCAGTTGAATTTACGAAGATGCCATGCAAGTGGCGGAATATTTAAAATATATTCAGGTCATAGCGGGTGGACAATTGACGCTGTTTTATCTGCGTAGGGAAACTGATCTCACCTGAACGTACAAAAATTGTTCAGTTTTTTTTAATTCCACCTATAAACCTCAAAATTATGGTTAATGCAAAAAGCAAATGTAGATTTTTGAAACAAATTTCCGTGAACGTACAAAAATTGTTGTTTTTTTAATTCGTTCCAAAAATCTACATAAAACACCCTGTCGGAATATCAAATATATATACATAAGTCCATACATTTATTAAAACAATTCTAAGTTTATAACGTTTATAACATTATTAAATAACCTAAAACTATTGGCAATTCGTTAAAATGAAAAGTTAATACTTTCGATTGAGGGAATGCTTCATTAAAAACAAGAAAGTTTCAATACAAATGTCGTTCAATAATGCAATTGTTTACACAATAAAGAAATCCAAATTCCCCTTAAATATATATGTACATATGTAATAAAAGCAAAATTATTAACAAAAATTTAATTTTGTTGTATCAGTAAAAAAAAACCTGCTATCCAATTAAAACTTACACGAGTTAAATAAAATAAGAATACAAAGCCTTAAAGCAGAATATCACATGTAAAAACCACAATAAAGCTCTTGAAGTTATTTACTACAGCAGCAACAAAATAAAGATTTCCTTGTCATATTCTTAGCTGGTTTGCTGTAAATAAAAGGGCCTCGCATAAAAACATCTAAAAGTTGACGATGTGATCTAAATTAAACAAGAAAGTATGAACAATGATTAAGCTTCAAATACAGTAAACTCACGTCATGGTTATTTCCAAATCAGTAACGACTTCTCCATCGCAGTTCCAGGATGAATATAATTTATTGGGCGTAACAGTGTCTTGTTCCACACAATTTTCATTTATAGGCTGACAAGATCCATTAACACTACTGTAATCCTGTGGCCAGGAACTTGTTTTAGCCTTAACCGTAAACTGGCGGGTGCGATAAATTTCCACAAATGGTAAATTTCGCTGGAAATAAAATTTTTTTTAAAGAATTATAATTATAATAATTAAATTCTTAAATACATTTCGGTTTTTTATGGATTAAAATGTTGTCTTAAAATTTTATTATAGCATTTTCTTTTTGCAGATATAACAGAAATTTGTTTTAAATATTCATTAAAATATTTTATTATACATATTTAAATGAATATTTTTCTCGTGTTTATGATGAGTGCAAGAATCAGCCTCAGAATGCAGAATAGGTTTAAAGTGATACTTCAAGGCTTCCTAAAGGACTTCTAATAGTGTTTTCCTATTTAGGAAAATTTGAAATGGAACTAGTCATATGGTCACATTGCTACAATCTTTATCAAATGACGACGGAAATGCTACTATGTTGTATTTTAGTTCAACAACTTTAAGATAGCTTTACCTTGATGGTGTACCTGTGACAAATTCTTCAACTATAACAACGGAATTATCATGCTTTGCCCTCGATATTAGAAATTGCCAAAAAGGACCATAATTATCGGCTATTCTCAACAATCAAACTCCAGGTGACAGATCAGCTCATAGGATTGAGTTTACGATATTCTTAATCTGTTTAGACAAGAATTTATTAACTTCCTGACGAGCTCCATAACACAATGCTTCTCTGATCGTCCATTACGAATCTACTATATCTACCATAATTTAGTCAAAAATCTAAGTATCAGAATGTGTAAGTAGTTAAATCATCCCGGCAAACATGAGGGATCCACTTCAAGTTTTGATTTGAAATTTGAAAATGGTTTTAAAACAAAAAGATATTTTTAAACGTTGTTCTCAAAAGGTTTTAAAACGTGAGCTGCGAGTCAACTAAAAGTGTATATAAAACGAAGAAGATTACCAATGTTCGATATGTCGCCATAAAATCATCAAGAAGTTCATAATTGCGCACAAATCTAATATTTACAACAACAAAAGTCATAAAAAATATAAATTTGATCACAAATTGAAACTAAACCGAATATATATAAAACTGAATTATATAAAATTTCAACCAAAACTGCAAATTGCCATAAAAATTTAAATTTTTCGAATATTAAAGAAAACAAGTAAGAGAGCTTCTATATTATATTGTGCATGATTTTTTTATTTTGTCCTCCGGTCTACATTTGAACTCTCCTTTCGTTATAATATGAGAATTTTGATGAGTTAAAAGATGAGATGCTTTCTCTTAATTACGACTCTTTTAATTTGTTTTTTTTTTTTTTTGTAAGCTATATAGGTCATCCACATTTCGTTAAAGTTGCGAAGTTTTTTATAAAATGTTGTTTTTTTTCAAATTTTTGGTGATTAAAAACTTAGTTTTGAAATTTTAAAGTTTGATAAATTTTAGTTTTTGTGGTATTTTAGCAATTATTTTTTAATTTTTCGATTTTATGTGGAATTTTCGAACTATTGTTAAATTTAAAATTTTGCCAAATTTCGATGTGATTCGGTTTTCTTGTAACTTTGCTGTTTTGACAAATTTTATTAATTTGGGGATTTTTATTTGTTAAGACTTAGAATTTGGTTTTATGCAGAATTTTAAACTTTTGGAAAATTCCTTCCTAAATTGCATTGAAATTTGTATTTTTCGGTTTAATTTTGACTTTTGGCAAAATATTTGGAAAATTTTATTATTTTATGTAATTTAAAAGTTTTTGTTATGAAGTTTCAAATTTTGGTGGAATTTCATCTTTCTTATTTTCAGATTAATTTAGATTTTTGGTAAAATTTATAATTTTGTTGAATTTAATATTTTTCTAACATCAATTTTGTTGACATTTCGTAGAATATGTATTTTTTATGCATTTTCCGCTTTTTGGTGAAATTAAAAAATTTTGTGCAATTTCCCAATTTGGCGAATTTTGATTTTCTTTGGTAAAATTTCGGTTACTTAGCAACTAATTTTTCAATTTTATGGTGAATTTTAGAAAAATTTTGTTTTTTTTTGTATATTTCTACTTCCCTTCCACGAACTATTTTATACATTTATTTATTTAGTTACGGACTAAATTAACAAATAAACTTATAAAAAGGGCCATTCGTGGGACGCAAATCAGTTTTTTTTCTATTAAGAATCAAGCGAAGATTAACGTTCAACATTGTGGGCCTGGCAGCTAGTCTAATTTAGCTTATTCGCAAAATTTATCATTTTTATGATTTTAAAATATTTTGGTGAATATTCATTTTTTGTGAATATTTTGTTGAATTTCCTATTTGTGGTGAAATTTAATTTGTGTATGTAATTTATTAAAAATTCAACGTTTTTCCTAAAATATTAATTTTGTGACTTTAGGGCTTTTTGGTGAAATTACAAATTTACAATTTTTCGATTTTGTGGTGAAAATTTCAATTAGTAGCAAAAATTGTGACAATTTATGTAGAGGGACTTTATAGAAAATTCGATAAGGATTCCGAAATGAAATGCAAATTTTTTTCCCCGTAAGAGTGAAAATAAAAAAGAAGCAGAATAATGAACCACCTCAATTGCAATAAAGAGCTTCTTGTTAAGCGAGAAGTGTTTCCGCGGTAAAAAAAAATGAAACTAGCTGGCTGCTCATGGATGCTCAATGTTAAAATGCCACGTTTACTTCATGTAATTTGATTATTTTTTGAGTACATTTTTCCCCTGTGGAGAATCCTCTACATGTGTTTATAGACTACGCGTGATTTTTGTAGGATATGTTGCAAGAATGTTCCCTTTTTTTACATTATTTTGGCGCGAACAGCTTATATATAATATTGTTACGTTTATTACCGCAATAAACGTTAATTTGTAGGGTTCGTTTAATTGCAAATATTAAAATACACAGTTCTTTATGATTTTATCAGTACACAGCTCTATTTACAACTGTTCAGTACTAATTTACACCGTACACTTAACACTCTTCTGTACATACAGATATTCACTCTATGAAATCTCAAAGTCAACTATATCTTCTGCGGTGGACGGCGCCTTTATATACAGATCACGGCCGCTTTTTGAAATGTCCCGAACATACGTAAAATTGGGCATCATTGGAAGTTGTTTTTGTTTCTACATTGAATCGCTGTTCTGAGAATTTCCGCTACGCAATTGTTTTTGCTTTATGTTTATAATATTGCGTATTTGTACAATAGGTCGTTTCACACATCTTTGATTATTACTTCGTAACAATATCTTAAATATTATTTGTTTGTTGTTTTATAAAATTTTTATTTCCTGATGATGCTAAACAATGGAGTAGCGAAATATCGACAAATAAAAATATAATTTTTAACAAAAGACCTTCAAGCTAGAAGAATTTTAATAAATTAAATTAAAAAAGGTCAAGAAAATCTATAACTTTTATCTTAAATAACTTTATATTTTAGGGAGTGAGATAATGACAAAATCAAGAAATCATTTAATACTTACCATATCTCCACTACGACCCATAGTATTGATCACCAAACGTATATTGTTCAATAGATTTGTTTTGCGTACTAAAACCACGTCCAAGTGGCCATCACCCAAATGACAATATTTGGAAATGCCATTTGGACTACGTGTGCAAGCACAGGTAATATTGGCTCCAGTTATCATAAAAAACTCTCCACGAATAATACGCCACTTCTCCGGATAACGATTCGTTGCAATAAAGTCAATTGGTTGCACTTGTTTCTGATGTTTCTGTTCTTGTTTCACATTAATAGATGATGACGAACTACTAGGTGAAGAGGGTTTTATTTTCGGTTGTTCATTATCGATTAAATCTTTAATTTGTAATTGCTTTTCCATTGGCTTCGTGCAGTTTTTATCACAGTTCTTACTATCAAAATTTCGGGAATGTTCATCATCTTTATTAAGATGAGCATAGCCATCACTAGTTTGTTTGCTATATAGTGATAAATTAGACGAGGTTGGTCTTTCATTATCGTCAGACAAAGTTTTGTAAACATCGGTTCTACATCTGTGGCAGGCAGCGTGACATATAGTATCATTACACAGAGAAGAAATCGTGGTCGTTGATGCACTAGCATCTCTTTCATCCTCATTTAAAAGTAAATGTACTTCGGCTTCATAGCCGCGATTTAATAGAAATGTTTTCACACCCGTGTACTCATAACGTTTCGTGCCCATCCACCTATATTTCTCACTTTTAGCCGCTACATCCCCTAAATAACCATAACCCATAACACTGGTACAGAAACGTACAATGCCATCTCGATTTCTAACGCTGCAAATATCTAGACCTCTGCGTTGTCCTAAGACTAAGTGTATTGCTGCTGTTTGCGGATCGGATGTACCATGTATACTATAAACAATGGTGTCCGTACTGCCAGCAGGTATTATGCCGACTGGCAGGGCGGGTTTTGGAATGTACGCTGGTGTACGCAAGTCTAAACCTTGATCTCTCATGGTTCTAAATATTAAACCGTTGATCATTTCTGCTACCGTGCCATCGCCACCAACGCAACAAACTGCATCGTAGGGAGTTAGATCATGGGTCATCAAAATGTCACGTATTTGATTAGCTCTTTGGGTGATAATGCAGGAAGCATCTATACCGGCCAATTGTATAATTTGCTTACAATTTCTTTCGTATATTTGTAGACCCATTTTACGGCCACCATAAGGATTAATAAAGATCAACAAACGCTCCAAACGCCCACTGGAGTCTTTACGCAATAGCTTTTGCAAGTGATCATACCATTTCGCCACAATATATGGATCATTATTGTGCAGGGTTAAACGTCGTATGTGCCAACGGTTGCAGTCCGTGGGTGATGCCACAATACGTTCGCAGTAATAGATTGATAAATATTGCTCCGTTGGTGTAGTAACTTGTTGACTTTGCAATTCCTCGGCAGATTCCAGAGGTTTGTACGCATTGCGTACGCTAGCGGTTTTTGACGCTCCTTTTGAGACTCTTATCACATCGTTTAAATGTACAAAGCCACTGAAACAGCCATAGGAAGTTTTTTGTGATAGGTTCCCTCTTTCATATTCGGGATCTGCAGGGTATAAAAATAAAAGTAATTATCAAGAAGATAATTTTATTCTTGGGTGTGGAAAAAGTTGATGGAAAATACTAAGCAGAACAAAACAAATTCGTCTAAATTTATACAGATCGCACGGAACATTTATGTTCTGAATATTTATAAGAACTTAGCGTTCAAGCAATAGACAGTGTACCAGTCCAACCCATCAGCAATTAATAAATAAATATCAATGGTTTATTTAATTTAAAAGTTCTGAACATCCAGAAAATTACCTTTATATTAAATATCGTCTGAGCGTAATGAGCTTTCCTAAATTTAATAATTGTTCGATTTAGAGTATTTAGAAGACACCAATTTAGCCCGAAAATTAATTTTCAGTGACATGGCACATTTCTAAATGTGTGTTAAAGGCTGCGCTACAAAAGGCATTTTGCATGAATAATTTTAACGCACTAGATCTTTTTCCTGCGATTGCAGGTCTATGACAACATACATGGCTTTTCTACCAAAAAAAAAAATAGCATTCCCTTAATACCTCCCTTACAGTAGGTTTTGTTCCATATAAAAATCTACCCGGTCTTATTTAAGCTACCTTTAGTTATTATTAATATTACATATATAAACATACATACTATATCGAATTCCATACGAAATATCTCTTTCACCCACCCTACTTAAATGGATATGTCTATTGTTTGTACTGTGACTAACTCGCTATACAAACCTTTGTTAATGGATGCTGGAATCGTTGCTATTGACTCTGTTGATGCTGGCTTCTTTTCATTACTTCCCTCTCCTTTTTTCGTTCGATTACGTTTTGCATCCAAACGCTCCCATACAATGTGATCACAGTTGAATAGTACTTTATAACGTTTTTTCTTAATTTGAAAATTATTCAAAAGTATATCACCGGTATTGTTGTGTGTATAAACCATTTTAGATTCTATCATCACTTAATTTGCAAAATCTTCTATTTCACGCTGAACTCTGTTAAAGATAATTTATTTCACTGTGTTTTTGTGTGCCACACTACATGTTTGAACTCAATAACGCCTCGCCGCCACCAACATCACATTTTAGATGAAAAATCTTTAAAGTGCTAAAAAAAAATATATAAAAAATACGATCTCATTATTACGAGAATGATTCAGAATCTTTTTTGTTTTGTCTCTTTTAATATTTTCAGCAAAACTGGTTTTAGTTATAATTTTTTTTCTAGCTAAAGTTGTAATTTGATTGTCTTTTTATATTTTTTAATGTTTTTTTTTAACGAATCCAACAACAAAACACGAAAATAAGTTTTCAACCAGTCATCTTTAGGGTTATAATCAGCTTTTTGTGCGGAATTCAAAGTCAACCAGGTTTAAATAGTGATTAAGTGAAAAAATAAATTATTAACTTGTTTCCTCAACAGGCAAGCAAGCAGTCAGTCAAGTACAAAGTTCTTTAAGATACATTTCTTATACCCTTCACAAAAACGAAAGGGGTATATATGAGTTTGGCATTCCGTTTGTAATTTCTACAATACTCATTTCCCACCCAACAAAGCATATATGTATATTCTGGATTCTAATGGGTGGGAAGTTCAATTAATGATGTCTGTATGTCCGATATTAAAATCAACTTTCTAACGGCACTACATAAACTGTGATCTTGAAACTGCGTTTAGCGAATTCTTGCTATGTCATATCGGTACACAAGTTTGCGAGATACAGGCATCAATTTTTCTTGGTTTTTTTTTTTTTGGTATTTTCTCTCTTGCAGGGAAATGACATAGATACGCCTAAAAAATTTACGTATCAAATTTGCTATAGAAATTGTCAACCCGGAAGCCCAGATAAAAAATCAAATTACAAGAACAAACAAAATGTTGTAAAAAATCTGAATAAAACCGAAGTTGCATTACTAAATTAAGAATTCATCAAAAAAAATTAAAAATCATAAAAATTTAATATTTGGCAAAAACTCTAAATTAAACTGAAAAATAAAAAAAAAAATGAAATTTAAACACAATTTAGGAATTTAAAAAAATTTTTGAAATTCTTCACCAAACCAAACTATAGTCTACAAATTTTAAATTACCAAAATAACAAAATTTTTCAAAGTTAAAAAAAAACAGAAATTGCACAAAAAAAATGCGAAAAATTCAAAATTTGGCAAATTTTTAATTTCTCAAAAACTATAAAATCAAAGAACTGAAATTAAACAAAATAATTGCTAAAATATCACATAAACGAAAATTCACCAAATTTTAAGTTTTCAAAACAAAATTTTTAATTTCACCAAAATTTTTCAGTATTGCCAAAAATCAATATTCTAGGAAAACGTTGAAATTTTAACAAAATCTATGTTACACAAGACTCGTAAGACCAATGTCTTCCAAAAAGCTAAAATTAACAAACAAGTAACCAAAAACAAACTTCAATATATTTTAAAATTTAACGACAAAATTAACCAAAAGCCTGAAATTGCACTGAAAACTCAGAATTTTATCAAATATTAGAAATTTTACTAAAAACCCAATTCCGCTATTATCTACATTTCGCCAAAAAATCGAGAATTTATCAAAAATTGATAAGCATTTAGAGAAAACAGAAACAAACTAAAACAGCCGTTGTTAAGAAAAAAACATCTGATCTATTAACCGATCTGAAATGCTCATATTTAAACGAAAGGAGAGTTTAAAGGTAAAGTATGACGACAAAAACCGAAGGCCAAAATTAAAGATCTTAAACAATCCTTTCACCGGGAAAAATCTGTAGTCTATTTTTAGTAGTACACACTTTTTTTGAAGGGTATATAAAATTCAACACAGCCGAACATAGCTCTCTTACTTGTTTTTTTTTTTTTTTTTTTTTTATGAAACTCAGTTTAAGGTACTCTCGAACACTTGGTGTTGGTATCAAGCTTATAGAAATATAAATGTTTTCAGAGTACTACAGAAAACGGCGATTAGTCTTAGTTTTCTTCGTATTTCAAACACTCAAAAACTCAATTGCACGCACCTACATGGTTGTGCTTATAAAGAATTTTACAATTTTTTTTACAATTTTAAAACAATATTCACTATATTTCTTCTATCTGATGCATCATGCATATACTACGTTAAATGCCTTAGAAAAATTAGCCGGCCTTTAACATGGATTAGTTTGAGGGGGACGAAATAGATTTGGCAGAATAAATAAAGAAATTTAAAATTATGAATAAAGTCTTACTATTTTTTGCCCACAGTAGTATATACAGGTATCCCTCCTACAACACGGTATCCCACAACACGATTTCACTCTAACACGATTAAAAAAATTTTCGAAAACCTCTTATAACACGGTATTTCTACAACACAATTTTTTTTAAGAAAATTTGGGAATACTATTATTTTATTTCAAGAATGCAAGTCTTAATTTATTTTTTGTTTATGTACACAAATTCGCTGTTACAAAAAAAATCTCAGTATACTGGCTGGCATATATTTTGGCATTTTGTGAAGCCCATCACAAGAGCGCAGACCATATTTTGTAAAATAGAAAAAAAATATTGTGTAATTCCACAGTAACAAAAATATTTAAGTATAAATTGTGATAGTTATATCAAAGCATATTTGATATAACTATCACAATTTATACTTAAAGAACATTTCTTCCACAAAACAAAAAAAAAAAAAAAAGAAATCAAACAAAAACAACAAACAACAAAAAACTAAAATATTTAAATAAATTTTAATTTAAAAGGAATCGATTTTATTAAATTTTTTGAGGTAATTAATAAGGAGTTAATTTTTTGCAATTAAGTAAGACTATTTTTTTAAAAATAAATTTCAGTCTGGTGAAAATATAAAAACAATTCGGAAGAGAAAGTTTATTTCTTTAGAAGTAAAAATACAAATTTCAGATCGTCTGCTAAAAGGAGAAAAAGCATCACACATTGCAAAAACCCTAAATTTAAATGAGGCGACAGACCGCACGATTAAGAACAGTGAGAAGGAAATTAGGAGTGCTGTTGTTGCAGGATCTTCGAAATCCGCAAAGTTTTCAGCTCGTCCCCGTGTGCCAATAATTGAAAAAATGGAGAAAGAACTTAGCATTTGTATTGATGATAGCTGAAAAATATTCCATTGGACAGTAATATAATTAGGCAAAAAGCTCTTAAAATTTATGACCATCTTAAACAAAATGGAGAATCTTGTGTTGGGGTTGAGAAATTTAAAAAGCGTTTTTCACTTCACAATATAAGAATTCAAGATGAAATTGCATCAGCAGATCATGAAGCTGCCAGTTCATATCCAGAAAAGTTAAAATAAAATAATTGAAGAGCAAGGATACACATCAAAACAAGTTTTTAATGCCGATGAAACTGAAAAAACTGCACCTGGATTTAAGGTATCAAAAGGTCGTGTAACGTTACTTTTGTGCAGTAATGCTTTGGGAAATTATATGACAAAACCCATGCTAATTTATAGATCTTTGAATCCCAGTACACTTAAAGGCATAAATAAAAATGCTGTACCGGTAAAGGAAGCTTGGAAGCTATTTCCAATTAAAGACTGCATCGATATCATATCATATCATATGAAAATTACAACATCAAATCCATGTTGGAAAAAGATATGGCTAACAGTAGTTAAGATAGAAAACGTGCTTGAATCAGGAGAAAATGAAATTGGTGGCATATTAGAACTTGCTAGGTCGATCGGAGCAGAAGGGTTTGTGGATATGGCTATTGAAGATGTGCAAGACTTATTAGTGGAACAAGGAGTTGGGGAAGCAGATTTGGTAGAAATGGCATCCGAACCCCAAGTGAATGAAATCGATTCTACCTCTGATGAAGATAATGAAGTTAATAATTTGACACTAAAAAAAATTACAGGAAGGATTAGACTTGGCCAAAAAATTGGAATTATTGTTCTTGGATGCAGACCCTTGCGCTGAAAGAATCCGAAAATTCAAAAGGGAATTACAAAATTGCCTATCACCATATAAAGATTATGGATTTTTTAAAGATATCAGCAGGTGAACAAAATATAAATGCAAGTTCAGAAAGTGAAGATGATATTATGCAGCCGAAAAAACGTTCCCATTAATTGAATTGAGCAGCGATGATGAAGAAAACTACTAAACTAAATTCATAATATACATTCATATATATTTATGACGGTTTTTGTTTGTTTTTTATGTATTTACGTGGATTTATATTCGTGTTTTTTATATATTTAATTGGATTTTTATTTATTTTGTTATTTTTAAAAGAAAAAAAGTTTCTTCTGTGTCATTAAAATATATTTTTGGAACTTAACCACTGTTTTTGTACCAGCTTCTAGTTTCCTATAGCACGGTTTCACATAACACGTCATATTATAATATTATAGGAACCTATCGACCGTGTTGTAGGAGAAATACCTGTACATCTGTTCATTATGCTTTAAAGCAGACTGGCTAAGTAGTATCCAGCAAAAATATTTTGAACTCTCGCTTAGTCACAAAACTCTCCCTAAAACTTTTAATAACTAATATTTATTTAATTTAAATTGTGCGAATCTCACAATTTTAATCTTTAATCTTACAAATGTGTTTTATAAATTTATTAAATTGTTAATTAGATTAAAACAGAGATACTTTCAATTTAACTACATGCGAGCTTTTTTATGCCTCTATTAAAAATAAAACGTAAAGCTTTTTATCTGATTTATTATTTATAAAGTGGGTATTTTTAGATGTACAAAACTTTAAAATAATTTATAATGCGGATAATTTAATTTATAGAAAAAAACAATCATTATTTAATGGAATTTTAAGGAAAAAATACATACGTCCAAATACCTGGTAACCATGATTTTTATTTCTTAATATTTGGCTGATATTGCTTTAACTAAAAATCTAAACTGATCAGTTTTAGCGGTTGTATATGGGGTAAACAATTTGACAAACTTTTTGTAACATGTTCATTTTTGAACGAAAAGGAATTTGTTGGTTGATAGAATTTTTTTTAATAAATAGGCGAATGTATAGTGAAATCCCTTCCCTATTAACAACACTTTTATTTCTATTAAAAAAAAAACATCTAAATATAATCGTTATTATACATAGTAGCTGCGGTTTCTACAGAATGTAAATATCTGAAACATAATATGTTCACTTTTTTTTTAATATTAATTAGGCTGAAGGCAAATCGGCACGACTAATTTTCGATCATCAGTCTTTATTTAGATCTGGCTTATCGATTTCACTCATTCCTACAGAAAAATTGCTGTTAAATCGTACGATCTTAGAAACGCTCTTTTGAATTAGTCAATTGTACCGGACGCCCCGTGAATTGTTATTGCTCTGCATCATCAAGGCGTTCAAGAAACGAAGAATTCGTTCTGGCTGGATTAATGATTCCATTTATTAAATAAACACCCTTCATTTTCATAGCAATATGAAATTGAAAAACAGATGAAATTAATATTAGCACCTGTTTTATAGTATTTTGTTTGGAAACATTGGCACTTAATTAAGTCACGATTTTAATATTTGCTTTTTCACACATACCGGCATCTGATTCTTGTAACAGATGCCATGAATATCAATTTATTGTTTTAAAATTATTTTAATTTTTTTATAAATATATTTTTGATAAAGAAAACCTTTTATTAATATTAAGTAATTTAATTTCTAGGCATTATTTCGTTTTTCTTTATTCTTTTTATTCAGAAAGAAAAGTTATTTGATTACTTTTAAATACATATTCAAAGGGCACGAGGAGTAGGCCTCTTAATGGGGTGTTTTTTTTGTAATAGTGGAGCTTAAAATTACTTCAAATATACGATCTTGTAGGGAGTCGTAAAGTGACTTTAAATAGTCGAATAATATTTCTTTCCAACATTCTTTAATGACTTCAATAAATGACGATTTGTTATTAAATTGCCTTCCTCTTTCATACATTTCCCAGGTAAGCCAACCCCAAAGATGTTCAATTATGTTTAGATCAGGAGAAAAAAATGCCAATTAGTTCTGTAAGCGCCGAATTAAGCACACTTTCGTAGGTTTCCTCAGTCATCCTGCCGTTAATGATAATCCTGCCCTCTCTACGGTTCAGAAACAACTCTTCGCAAATCATGGGAATAGTAGTTATATCCATCACGCCCTTCCAGGTTTAACTTCTCCTCATCAGTAAAAAGCACAACTTTGCAATCATTAAAGTGGCTTTTCGAAAAAGTAAAAGCTTAAAATACCTTTGCGGTTTACTTTCGAAAATTTTTTTTAATGTTTGCAGCTTAACTAAATATAGCCCGATAGAACTTTAAATTGTACAAAATAATATAAGAAATTAAATTTTAATCCATTATTGGATAGATCAATCAATAGATGGTATTAAGATTTGAAAATGAATTTGCCACCGCGGCTCTTCTTTAGGATCGTATTTTGGAGGTCCAATTTCCTTATTTGCAAAGAAATAAGATCCAATATCCACCAGCCTTTAAACAGCACCAAACAGTGCCTTCGCTGAATGTAATTGATTCTGTAAGGTC
This sequence comes from Phania funesta, assembly GCA_963932375.1. Lineage (NCBI taxonomy): Eukaryota > Metazoa > Arthropoda > Insecta > Diptera > Tachinidae > Phania > Phania funesta. The sequence goes on along the minus strand of OZ010652.1, from coordinate 92,514,731 downwards.
TGTTGTGGGTTGGTTTCATTGCATATTCAGCAATTATGTTTATTAACAAACCCGTTCAGCCAAAAATGGGCCTCATCGCCGAATACAATTTTGCGATAAAGACTAGCATCAGTTAATAACTGATTTTCAAAGTAAATCTGGAGAATTTAATACTGTTGTTCCAGCGTCAATTGATTTATGATGATTTGTCAGAGTATGATCGTTAATCTAACAGTTAATCCTATCGTAAGTTCCAATGGGGTTAAAAAAATACCTTTTTCAATTTTTGTTCTACACATAATATATCAAGGTATATGTCCTGCAAAGTAACAAAAATTATGTGGGTCTAATCAATTGAATTGGAGTGTACATACATATGTATATAAACAATTAATATACATATGTACCTATTTCAACTATTAATGAGAACACTACGCAAGTTTGCTTAATTTTAGTTGATTTGCACTAAAACAAGCTCTAACAGCAATGCGTGTGTATATTTGCTCAGTTGCTGATAAAAGAAAACATTTATTTCTGACATATTAATATTTGTACAAGAAAAACTGAATACTGATCGACGTAGATAAGCCGTTCAACAAGAATTTAAAAGTGTATAAAAAAGACTGTCACGATCAGTTACAAAATGCAAATTTGGCTGAGTACCATCGTGAGTTCCCTCACATTCTCTTCTACAGGTTATAAATGCGAACTGTATCAAGTTTATTTATTGTCCAATTATCAGAAGTATCCATAAGAATAGAATAAAGAAATAATTGATTTTTAAATTCCGAATAACAAACTTTCAGTGAAGATTACCGTATTAATTATTTTTATTATTAAATCTATAGCTTGGAATAAATTAAGTCCCACACAAATTTAAAAGATTTGATGATAAACAAAACTATGACTGAATTATTATGTTTTATATTTCGTATTAAAAAACCGTGATACAAGTTCAAGGTCGCAGTGTTTTATTAATTTTTTTTAGATGTTGCGTTGATTTGATTTCTTAATTAACCTTTAGTTTAAGCATAATGAAATGATAAACTGAATAACGTTTCATTGCATTGGTGTCATTGTAGTTTCGAAAGTGGAAGATATAAATAAATGTGGTTTTGTGTACTGAAAATCAATCGATATGGGCGATAAGTAATTTTTAATTAGAAAGTGTCAGAACAGTGATTATGGGTCATTATTACAACCCCGTACGTCAAAAGCTAAAGGTAAGAAGATCTTCCTGATGAGGTTGCCTCGCTTTAGCTAGAATTACCTTTACTTTAAAAGCAAGTTGATATAATAGTCCTAAATGAATTATAATTTTTGTGCAGAAACAATAAATATAAATATTTTAAAGCGTATACTTTTTCAATTTAATTTTTGTTATTCTTCAAGCAATTCATTTTATGCAAGGAAAAAGAATTTGCATAATGAAATGGCCATTGTAACTGGGCATGTTTTATCTTGATTCATAAACCGCAAATGAAAACTGTGAGTTGATAATGTAATGCACGGTTGACTAAACTGGTAAACTCACCACCGCAGCTGAGTACTTTTTTTAACTGATTGGATGTCAAATTCCATATAAAAAAAACAATGTTTCACCACTTCTGGTACATTTTTTATAAATGGAGTTTATTCGCAAAGAAGTCGGAAATTGAATTCGCCCGTGAGTCTATATTTTATCAATTTGCCTTGTTGTGCGGGTATATTCGTAAAAGAGTTCAGTTCAGTTCCATACAATGAATTCACACAAAATTCCAATTAAGAGAATATAAATAATTTTATAGCATTAAATTTTTTAGGGACTGTTCACAAATTACGTAACAGCCTAAGGAGAAGAGAGTTTTTAAAGTTTGTTACGTTTTTAAAAAACAACATATTCATCAGCAGATATCGAAGCAATATTCTACGTAAGAGGGGTTTCCATATTTTGTGAGATTTCGGTTGTTGGGTGACTTTTTGTTTTGGTAAAACTAAGATTTTCTTTTTGTTAAAACTTTAATGTGTTTGTTGTGATTTATATTTCTCATTTGGTCTAAAGAATTTCGAGCCTAAGTAGTTTGAAACGACTCCGGTTTTTCCCGGTCTATAGTCAGGATTTACTCAGGGCTGTCCAGGGTAAATTTCCAAGAAAATTTATAATTCAGTTCCGAAATTGTAGTTTGTATAGTTGGTTCTTTATTTTATATGTGTCTTAATTTAGATTATTACAATTCTCGGGGAACAAGGAAAACTAGTATAATTCTAAAAAATAATTTACAAATAATCTTAATTCTAACATATTTTGCATGGTTTCTTACATCTTGGCTCGCGAGATTGCTTACAAATAATACTTTCTCTATGTTTAGCTTTACACCCACAACAATTTATCCAACGTGTGACGTGATCTCTCCTATGGTCTAGACACGACTGATCTCGAAATATTAAAATACTAATTGTAGAGTGGTTTGTGGAACTTGTGTTACATACTCTGTTCCTTGGTCGTTATCTTGTCATGCGTCCGGTTTCTGTTGGCGTGAGCTCGTGCAACGGCGGAATGCACCCATGCACATTCTCCCACTATTTTACTGCTTGAGAGCTAGAACACGGCTTAATGAACCCTCGTTCGCTCTCTCATGCAGTCAGTTGATTCGTTATCGGTCAGTTCGAGCTCGAGCAACAGCGGAATGCACCCATGCACGCCCTCTCACTCTTTTACTGCTTGAGAGTTAGAACACGGCTGAATGAACCCTTACTCGCTCTCTCATGCAGTCGGTCTGTTCGTTATCGGTCAGCTCGAGCTTGTGCAACAGCGGAATGCACCCATGCACGCCCTCTCACTCTTTTACTGCTTGAGAGCTAGAACACGACTGAATGAACCCTTGCTCGCTCTCCCAGGCAGTTAGTTATTTGTCTTTCTGTCAGTGTGAGCCATTAGGAGCGCGACGATAATAGCCGAATCAACCATCTTCCTCGCTCTCCCAACATCTAAGAGCGCGACGACAACAGTCACTGTTTCTTCGCTCTCCCAATATTTAGGAACGCGACGATAACAGTTGCATCACTATTTCCCTCGCTCTCCCAACATCGCTCTCGTTCTGCTGCTGTAAAAAGTTCCACTTATCTCTCGTACGGTTTAAACACGACTGAACTCGAAATGGAATTTGCCTGCTATTTATACCCGCCCCTGTATATGATTGTTGTTGCTACTTAGCGGTATTCTTATACTATAAAACACTTAACCTTGAATCTACCCTTGGTTGTTGTTTTTTTTTTTTAAATCTCATTTGATAATATTTATAATATTCAAAATAATAATCTTTATTTTTTTCTCACATCCCCTCCCTACTTACGTTTGATACGTCAGCTGGGTCTCTCAATATTCTACCTCTAATCTATCCCCGCTCTCTTGCTACGTCTACTGGTTTTCTCGTTACCTTTGCTGGCTCTCTTGCTATGTCTTCTGGCTCTCTTTCTATGCCTGCTAGTATTTCTAGTTCGATGCGTCTACTGTACCCTCGCTCTCTTGGTTTGCTTATGCCTCAGGTGCTTGCTCCAGGTCGGAGTGCTCGATTACCCTTGCCGTCGAGGTTTGTGCCACTTGTCCTTCCTGATTTGTGCCCTGATGGAACGATTTTGTATCGCTTATGTGAACTCCCTTCGTTATTCGACCGTGTAGACTTTTGGCAAGGATGATTACTGGCGATATATAGCTCTCCACCCGATAGGGCCCTTCATATTTAGGGGCTAATTTCGCAGCGTAGTTATCGATGGCCTTCGATAAGTTATGCGTTTTCGTTAGGACTACCTGCCCCACTTCTGGTCTCCAATCTCGCGGACGTAAATTATAATACTTGGCCTGGTCCTGGCTCGCTCTTTGCAGGTTCCGCCTGACTGTTAAAAATATATCGTTAAGGCGCTTTGATTTCTGCTCTGGATCATTTGGGGTACGTCCGGCGTCGTTAATATTTTCGTCATACATAGCCTCTGGGATTCGCGGTTCTCGACCCTGATTAAGGAAAGCCGGTGAGTATCCTGTTACGTCGGAGCTGCTCGTGTTAATTGCCAACATTATTTCTGGTATATGTTCGTCCCAGTTTCGCTGATCGCTAGCGGTATATTGTGCGATCATTGTTTTTACAGTGCGGTTCACTCTTTCCGTAGGATTTTCTTGTGGAGTGTACGGGGCAGTAAGTTTTTGGCGAACCCCTAGTTCTGCAAAAAACATCTTGAACTGCTTACTGGTAAACTGTGCCCCATTGTACGATATAAGCACCTTAGGGACTCCAAATCTGGCCACAATGCGCTCCCTGAACGCTTTTATTAGGGCGCTCGTTGTCGCCCTACGTATGGGAACTAACTCGGTCCATTTTGTGAACCGATCTACAAATAGCAGAAGTATCTGGTGCCCTTGCCGTGAGCGGGGTAGTGGTCCCACAAAGTCCGCGCAAACGGTGTTCCATGGCTCCTCGGGCAACTTGGTCAACATAAAACCCGCTGGCTTCTGTTGTTGCGCCTTGTAACGCTGGCAAGACTCACACTTTCGGACGTACTTCGCGACATCCCTGAACAGACCAGGCCAGTAGTATCGTTGGGCTACGCGGTTAATGGTTTTCCGTACTCCAAGATGTCCTGCGCTCGGTTGATCGTGGTTTTCTTTCAGAACCCGCTCTCGCTGGTTACAGGGGACACACATATTCCACGGCAGGTCAACATCATCGCCTGGAAGCCTCGGAATGTGGCGGAAGATCCTGTCGTTGATGCAGCTGTAGTCTGGAACATTTTCAGGGTTCTCGGCCATTTTCTGGCGTAGTTTTTGTAACCACGGGCACGTTTCCATGGTGATCTCTGCCATGCACGCCGACTCTTTACCCTCATGCGGTTGCCTCGATAAGGCGTCGGCCATTACATTATTTTTGCCTCTTCGATACTCGACATCAAATGTGAACTGTTCTAACTCCAGGGCCCAGCGAGCGATACGGCCCGTGGAATTATCGATTTAATTTAACCATTTTAACGCCAGGTGATCCGTGATGACCTTAAAATGGTATCCCTCTACGTACGGCCGCATCTTCCGTATTCCCCACACTATGGCTAGGCATTCCAGCTCTGTTGCCGAATACTTGTGCTCCGTCCCCTGGAGATGCCGACTAGCGTAAGCTATCACTCTCTCAATGCCGTTTTGTTCTTGTATTAAGATTGCTCCTAGACCCACTGAGCTGGCATCCGTCTGTAATAAAAATTGTTTAGTGAAGTCCGGACAGGCTAAGACCGGTGCCTCTGTCAGTCGTTGCTTTAACGTCTCGAAAGCTTGCTGTTGAGCTTCTCCCCAATTCCATCTTTTACCCTTTTTTAAAAGCATTGTTAAGGGATGGACGACTTCCGAGAACTCGGGAACAAATCGGCGGTACCAAGACACTGTCCCTAAACACCTTCTTAGTTCGCGTATGTTTTCTGGAGGCTTCAGATGTCGGATCGCTGCAACCTTGTCTGGGTCGGTCCTGATACCCTGTTCCGTTACAACATGCCCTAGATACCTAAGTTCCTTTTGAAAAAACTGATACTTGTCTCTGTTGACCTTCAGTCCTTAGTCGCTCGAAAATTTGTTCCAGATGGTTGACGTGTTCCTCTCTCGATCTGCTAACCACGATGATATCGTCCAGGTACGCGAACGCATTGGGTTCCATATCTGGTCCGATGACTTGATCTAGGGCTCTCTGGAAGGTGGCGGGAGCCGAGTGTAGTCCAAAAGGCATTACCCTCCACTGGTAAAGCCCGCGCCCCGGCACGGTGAATGCGGTAAACTTTTTACTTGTTGGATGCATTGGCACCTGCTAGTAGCCATTCTTCAGGTCAATGATACTAATGCATTTCGCTTCCCTTAGCTTGTTCAATATATGATCGATCCGGGGAAGAGGATAGGCGTCTGGGTAAGACCTTGAATTTAGCGTCCTGTAGTCAATACACAGTCTCCATTCTCCAGATTTTTTTGGGGCTAAAACGATGCGTGCGCTATAAGCACTTGTGGAGCGCTCAATACAGCGGGCTGCGATAAGTTTATCTACCTCTTTATCAATGATCGCTTGCATGGCCGGGTTCCGAGGTCTGTACCGTATCTTAATGGGTATATCATCTTTCATACGTATTCGGTGGCAAGTTATATCTGTAGTACTTCGTAGCCCGTCGAACTGGTCAAGTTCGTTCTTGAGAAAAGCGTTACTTCATTCTCGACCGCTTGAGTGTTTCCATCCGCCATGTGGACACCCACATCCACCTTCCTTGTGCTAACAACATTTTGTAAATGGTCGAGTAGGTCCTGCCTTAAAAAACTTCGTGTTGCCCCGGCGTCAATGAACGCCTCTGTCACCCTACCACCAAGGTTGGCGTTCGCCATGAGTCGATTATTGATGCATCTTAAATCGGAGGATCCTAGTGAGTTCGGTCGGCCACCCTCCGGATTTGGCTGACCCTCTGCTCGTTTCCCTGGTCCTTGCGATAACTATCGATTGTTCGTGTCCCACGTCGTCCGCAGTCCCAACAAAACAGTATACGGGGGAGATTGCACTCCCTTCCAAAATGGCCTTGTTATCGGCAACGACGGTACGCCCGACGGGGATCGAAAGGTTTTTCCTATATTGGTTGGATACTACGGTGTACCGCATTAGAAACGCGCCCGAATACGATCTTCGAGTCTTTCGTAGAAGCGCAAGGGTAGAAAGAATATCCTAAAGTCCGCTTTAAATTCATCCCAACGTTGTCACGTCCGCCTGTTGTTTCGGTATTATATATATTATATTTATATTATATTAAGGCTTCCTCGCTCAAAAGTTCTGCCATTAACCGTGGCATTGCGTTTCTTGGGAACTCGTATGTATCCGTAAGTTCTTCGATACGCTCAATGAAATCCAATGGATCTCCACTGCCATCGAACCTGACGCTCCACTTTCTTATACGATCCATAATGGTTGCGCAGGAGACTGGATCAACTGTTGGACGTCGAGGGCTAGTCGACCTGCTCACGCTCTCCCCTGTTGTAAGTATCACCGTACTGGACATTCTATCACCGTACTGGGCTTCCCACTCACTCGCTCGCTTCGCTAACTCGGGCTTTATGTCGGAGGCGGTAAGTGAGCCTACTAATGCTTTCCTCATTTCGTCCACTGATCCTGTAGTGTTTAGGCCGGTCTCGCTAAGTATCTCAACCAACTCCTCCTTACGGAGGGTGTAAATCCAAGACGTCTTGACCATACTAGTTTTCCTTAAGGTCCCTGCTCGGGCGCCACTTGAAACGACTCCCGTTTTTCCCGGTCTATAGTCAGGATATACTCAGGGCTGTCCAGGGTCAATTTCCAAGAAAATTTATAATTGCAGTTCCGAAATTGTAGTTTGTATGGTTGGTTCTTTATTTTATATGTGTTTTAATTTAGATTATTACAATTCTCGGGGAACAAGGAAAACTAGTATAATTCTAAAAAATAATTTACAATTACATCTTGACTCCTAGCGAGATTGCTTACAAATAATACCTTCTCTATGTTTAGCTTTACACCCACAACAATTTATCCAACGTGTGACGTGATCTCTCCTATGGTTTAGACACGACTGATCTCTAAATATTAAAATACTAATTGTAGAGTGATTTGTGGAACTTGTGTCACATACTCTGTTCCTTGGTCGTTATCTTGTCATCCGTCCGGTTTCTGTTGGTGTGAGCTCGTGCAACGGCGGAATGCACCCATGCACGTTCTCCCACTATTTTACTACTTGAGAGCTGGAACACGGCTGAATGCACCATCGTTCGCTCTCTCATGCAGTCGGTCTGTTCGTTATCGGTCAGTTCGAGCTCGTGCAACAGCGGAATACACCCATGCACGCCCTGTCACTCTTTTACGGCTTGAGAGCTAGAACACGGCTGAATGAACCCTTGCTCGCTCTCCCAGGCAGTTAGTCATTTGTCTTTCTGTCAGTGTGAGCCATTAGGAGCGCGACGATAATAGCCGAATCAACCATCTTCCTCGCTCTCCCAACATCTAAGAGCGCGACGACAACAGTCACTGTTTCTTCGCTCTCCCAATATTTAGGAACGCGACGATAACAGTTGCATCACTATTTCCCTCGCTCTCCCAACATCGCTCTCGTTCTGCTGCTGTAAAAAGTTCCACTTATCTCTCGTACGGTTTAAACACGACTGAACTCGAAATGGAATTTGCCTGCTATTTATACCCGCCCCTGTATATGATTGTTGTTGCTACTTAGCGGTATTCTTATACTATAAAACACTTAACCTTGAATCTACCCTTGGTTGTTGTTTTTTTTTTTTAAATCTCATTTGATAATATTTATAATATTCAAAATAATAATCTTTATTTTTTTCTCACATCCCCTCCCTACTTACGTTTGATACGTCAGCTGGGTCTCTCAATATTCTACCTCTAATCTATCCCCGCTCTCTTGCTACGTCTACTGGTTTTCTCGTTACCTTTGCTGGCTCTCTTGCTATGTCTTCTGGCTCTCTTTCTATGCCTGCTAGTATTTCTAGTTCGATGCGTCTACTGTACCCTCGCTCTCTTGGTTTGCTTATGCCTCAGGTGCTTGCTCCAGGTCGGAGTGCTCGATTACCCTTGCCGTCGAGGTTTGTGCCACTTGTCCTTCCTGATTTGTGCCCTGATGGAACGATTTTGTATCGCTTATGTGAACTCCCTTCGTTATTCGACCGTGTAGACTTTTGGCAAGGATGATTACTGGCGATATATAGCTCTCCACCCGATAGGGCCCTTCATATTTAGGGGCTAATTTCGCAGCGTAGTTATCGATGGCCTTCGATAAGTTATGCGTTTTCGTTAGGACTAGCTGCCCCACTTCTGGTCTCCAATCTCGCGGACGTAAATTATAATACTTGGCCTGGTCCTGGCTCGCTCTTTGCAGGTTCCGCCTGACTGTTAAAAATATATCGTTAAGGCGCTTTGATTTCTGCTCTGGATCATTTGGGGTACGTCCGGCGTCGTTAATATTTTCGTCATACATAGCCTCTGGGATTCGCGGTTCTCGACCCTGATTAAGGAAAGCCGGTGAGTATCCTGTTACGTCGGAGCTGCTCGTGTTAATTGCCAACATTATTTCTGGTATATGTTCGTCCCAGTTTCGCTGATCGCTAGCGGTATATTGTGCGATCATTGTTTTTACAGTGCGGTTCACTCTTTCCGTAGGATTTTCTTGTGGAGTGTACGGGGCAGTAAGTTTTTGGCGAACCCCTAGTTCTGCAAAAAACATCTTGAACTGCTTACTGGTAAACTGTGCCCCATTGTACGATATAAGCACCTTAGGGACTCCAAATCTGGCCACAATGCGCTCCCTGAACGCTTTTATTAGGGCGCTCGTTGTCGCCCTACGTATGGGAACTAACTCGGTCCATTTTGTGAACCGATCTACAAATAGCAGAAGTATCTGGTGCCCTTGCCGTGAGCGGGGTAGTGGTCCCACAAAGTCCGCGCAAACGGTGTTCCATGGCTCCTCGGGCAACTTGGTCAACATAAAACCCGCTGGCTTCTGTTGTTGCGCCTTGTAACGCTGGCAAGACTCACACTTTCGGACGTACTTCGCGACATCCCTGAACAGACCAGGCCAGTAGTATCGTTGGGCTACGCGGTTAATGGTTTTCCGTACTCCAAGATGTCCTGCGCTCGGTTGATCGTGGTTTTCTTTCAGAACCCGCTCTCGCTGGTTACAGGGGACACACATATTCCACGGCAGGTCAACATCATCGCCTGGAAGCCTCGGAATGTGGCGGAAGATCCTGTCGTTGATGCAGCTGTAGTCTGGAACATTTTCAGGGTTTTTGGCCATTTTCTGGCGTAGTTTTTGTAACCACGGGCACGTTTCCGTGGTGATCTCTGCCATGCACGCCGACTCTTTACCCTCATGCGGTTGCCTCGATAAGGCGTCGGCCATTACATTATTTTTGCCTCTTCGATACTCGACATCAAATGTGAACTGTTGTAACTCCAGGGCCCAGCGAGCGATACGGCCCGTGGAATTATCGATTTAATTTAACCATTTTAACGCCAGGTGATCCGTGATGACCTTAAAATGGTATCCCTCTACGTACGGCCGCATCTTCCGTATTCTGCACACTATGGCTAGGCATTCCAGCTCTGTTGCCGAATACATGTGCTCCGCCCCCTGGAGATGCCGACTAGCGTAAGCTATCACTCTCTCAATGCCGTTTTGTTCTTGTATTAAGATTGCTCCTAGACCCACTGAGCTGGCATCCGTCTGTAATACAAATTGTTTAGTGAAGTCCAGACAGGCTAAGACCGGTGCCTCTGTCAGTCGTTGCTTTAACGTCTCGAAAGCTTGCTGTTGAACTTCTCCCCAATTCCATCTTTTACCCTTTTTTAAAAGCATTGTTAAGGGATGGACGACTTCCGAGAACTCGGGAACAAATCGGCGGTACCAAGACACTGTCCCTAAACACCTTCTTAGTTCGCGTATGTTTTCTGGAGGCTTCAGATGTCGGATCGCTGCGACCTTGTCTGGGTCGGTCCTGATACCCTGTTCCGTTACAACATGCCCTAGATACCTAAGTTCCTTTTGATACTTGTCTCTGTTGACCTTCAGTCCTTAGTCGCTCGAAAATTTATTCCAGATGGTTGACGTGTTCCTCTCTCGATCTGCTAACCACGGTGATATCGTCCAGGTACGCGAACGCATTGGGTTCCATATCTGGTCCGATGACTTGATCTAGGGCTCTCTGGAAGGTGGCGGGAGCCGAGTGTAGTCCAAAAGGCATTACCCTCCACTGGTAAAGCCCGCGCCCCGGCACGGTTAATGCGGTAAACTTTTTACTTGTTGGATGCATTGGCACCTGCTAGTAGCCATTCTTCACGTCAATGATACTAATGCATTTCGCTTCCCTTAGCTTGTTCAAAATATGATCGATCCGGGGAAGAGGATAGGCGTCTGGGTAAGACCTTGAATTTAGCGCCCTGTAGTCAATACACAATAAGCACTTATGGAGCGCTCAATACAGCGGGCTGCGATAAGTTTATCCACCTCTTTATCAATGATCGCTTGCATGGCCGGGTTCCGAGGTCTGTACCGTATCTTAATGGGTATATCATCTTTTATACGTATTCGGTGACAAGTTATATCTGTAGTACTTCGTAGCCCGTCGAACTAGTCAAGTTCGTTCTTGAGAAAAGCGTTACTTCATTCTCGACCGCTTGAGTGTTTCCATCCGCCATGTGGACACCCACATCCACCTTCCTTGTGCTAACAACATTTTGTAAATGGTCGAGTAGGTCCTGCCTTAAAAAACTTCGTGTTGCCCCGGCGTCAATGAACGCCTCTGTCACCCTACCACCAAGGTTGGCGTTCGCCATGAGTCGATTATTGATGCATCTTAAATCGGAGGATCATAGTGAGTTCGGTCGGCCACCCTCCGGATTTGGCTGACCCTCTGCTCGTTTCCCTGGTCCTTGCGATAACTATCGATTGTTCGTGTCCCACGTCGTCCGCAGTCCTTGCGATAACTATCGATTGTTCGTGTCCCACGTCGTCCGCAGTCCCAACAAAACAGTATACGGGGGAGATTGCACTCCCTTCCAAAATGGCCTTGTTATCGGCAACGACGGTACGCCCGACGGGGATCGAAAGATTTTTCCTCTATTGGTTGGACACTACGGTGTACCGCATTAGAAACGCGCCCGAATACGATCTTCGAGTCTTTCGTAGAAGCGCAAGGGTAGAAAGAATATCCTAAAGTCCGCTTTAAATTTATCCCAACGTTGTCACGTCCGCCTGTTGTTTCGGTACCATATTAAGGCTTCCTCGCTCAAAAGTTCTGCCATTAACCGTGGCATTGCGTTTCTTGGGAACTCGTATGTATCCGTAAGTTCTTCGATACGCTCAATGAAATCCAATGGATCTCCACTGCCATCGAACCTGACGCTCCACTTTCTTATACGATCCATAATGGTTGCGCAGGAGACTGGATCAACTGTTGGACGTCGAGGGCTAGTCGACCTGCTCACGCTCTCCCCTGTTGTAAGTATCACCGTACTGGACATTCTATCACCGTACTGGGCTTCCCACTCACTCGCTCGCTTCGCTAACTTGGGCTTTATGTCGGAGGCGGTAAGCGAGCCTACTAATGCTTTCCTCATTTCGTCAACTGATCCTGTAGTGTTTAGACCGGTCTCGCTAAGTATCTCAACCAACTCCTCCTTACGGAGGGTGTAAATCCAAGACGTCTTGACCATACTAGTTTTCCTTAAGGTCCCTGCTCGGGCGCCACTTGAAACGACTCCGGTTTTTCCCGGTCTATAGTCAGGATATAATCAGGGCTGTCCAGGGTCAATTTCCAAGAAAATTTATAATTGCAGTTCCGAAATTGTAGTTTGTATGGTTGGTTCTTTATTTTATATGTGTTTTAATTTAGATTATTACAATTCTCGGGGAACAAGGAAAACTAGTATAATTCTAAAAAATAATTTACAATTACATCTTGACTCCTAGCGAGATTGCTTACAAATAATACCTTCTCTATGTTTAGCTTTACACCCACAACAATTTATCCAACGTGTGACGTGATCTCTCCTATGGTTTAGACACGACTGATCTCTAAATATTAAAATACTAATTGTAGAGTGGTTTGTGGAACTTGTGTCACATACTCTGTTCCTTGGTCGTTATCTTGTCATCCGTCCGGTTTCTGTTGGTGTGAGCTCGTGCAACGGCGGAATGCACCCATGCACGTTCTCCCACTATTTCACTACTTGAGAGCTAGAACACGGCTGAATGCACCATCGTTCGCTCTCTCATGCAGTCGGTCTGTTCGTTATCGGTCAGTTCGAGCTCGTGCAACAGCGGAATACACCCATGCACGCCCTCTCACTCTTTTACTGCTTGAGAGCTAGAACACGGCTGAATGAACCCTTGCTCTCCCAGGCAGTTAGTCATTTGTCTTTCTGTCAGTGTGAGCCATTAGGAGCGCGACGATAATAGCCGAATCAACCATCTTCCTCGCTCTCCCAACATCTAAGAGCGCGACGACAACAGTCACTGTTTCTTCGCTCTCCCAATATTTAGCAGCGACGATAACAGTTGCATCACTATTTCCTTCGCTCTCCCAACATCGCTCTCGTTCTGCTGCTGTAAAAAGTTCCACTTACCTCTCGTACGGTTTAAACACGACTGAACTCGAAATGGAGTTTGCCTGCTATTTATACCCGACCCTGTGTATGATTGTTCTTGCTACTTAGCGGTATTCTTATACTATAAAACACTTAACCTTGAATCTACCCTTGGTTGTTGTTTTTTTTTTTAAATCTTATGTTATAATATTTAATATGTATATAACGGGGAAAAAATGAATTGAGTAGATATTCAAAATAATAATCTTTATTTTTTCCTAGGATAATTTGTGCGTCGTCACAAATTTAAGTTTTTCTTAAAAGTTGATGAGCTCTCTTAAGCAATCAGCGAAATGCGCTTAGAGACTAGCTTGTTCCCCACAAGAAATAAAATTGCATTTTTATAATAAAATTATTTCCGATAGAATTAGAAATAATTTTGAAATAAGCTGTTTTGCATATTAATTTTTTGCAGAATTTTTGGTTTTTTTTTTGGGTAAATATGTATTATTTGCCATTTTAATGAATATAGTCAAACAATTAGACTCGATAATAAAAAGACCGCATAAAAACAAGGGTAAGCCCAACTTATATTTGGAAAATAATAAAAATACTATCATTTCATTCATAACTAAAAGCAAATTAAAATCATTTAGATAAGTACTTCGTACAAGTACATTTACCAACAACAAAAATAATGTTTGAGTACATGCGTACTGATGGAAAATAAGATTACTTTATTTTATCTAGAAACTGTAGAATATGAATATTGTATACGTTTAAAAATTCAACAAACAAAGGTGTTGAGAACTTATCAGGCAGATGTTTCGGCGGAAGCGATTAAAAATTAAAGTTTTCCAAAAACGAAATATTTTAAAAATATCTGCCTCCTTCACGACTGATAACATAACATGTACATAAAAAGTTTTCTAAATGATCCACGTGCATAAGATCCAAATAAAAAGCTGGCGACAACTATTTTTAATCATTTCGATATTTTCATACAAATTTCTCCGGAATCGTACACGACATCTCAGAAAACTTTCGTTTATTACGGCATCAGTAAGTTTGAAATCACGACAAAATTGACGCTCATTTAGTCTTCAGTAAAGTTTTATTCAAAATAAGTCCTAAAACATTTTGCTCCATTAACTATCTATATGGTTTGAAACAGCACAAAATTCCTGCAATGATCGCTCATTTTGTGCTTAATTAAGTTTTTTCGATAAGTTCAAGACATTTTCGTTCGTTCATACAGTTGTCAATGTTGTGGCAAAATGGATGTATTTATGGTTTATTCTGTCCTTAAGGTATCTTCATTTGCGAAAATCCAGTCATGTTTAAACATTAATAAACAATATAACATAATAAACATTCTAAAATGTGTTGAAGACATTCTAGGCGAAAATGGCTTGTGGAAATATCTGGTCAATGCGGACCCCTTTAAAACCTCAACTGAAATTCAAAGGGAAGTTTCAACAAAATTTGGTGTCGACGTCTCCTCACGAACAATTAGAAGAAGAATTCATGAAAAAAAATTGCGTGGATGTATTGTACAACACAAACCACACATGTTTAAGAAAAATTTAAAGTCCCCGTGAACACTTAGGCAAGCCCCTGCTTTTTTGGAAAAATATCTTCTGGAGCGACGAATCCAAATTTTGCAGATTTGGTTCTGGTGAAAACGTGATGGTTTGGGCTGCGTTTTCTGGGCACGATGTTGGTCCAATAATTAAAATCGATGCACGAATGGACCAGTACGTATAAAAATATAATTTCGAGTACAATGATTCCATATGCAGAGGAAAACATGCCACTTAGATGGCGTTTCATGCACGAGAACGATCCAAAACACACTTCACGCCTAGTGAAGTGTTGCTTGGATCAAACTGGCATTGACATTTTAAAATGGCCAGCTCAATCGCCGGATCTAAATCCTACAGAGAACCTTTAGAACGATGTAGAGCAACACATAACTGCTGATAAACCCAAAAATTTTAACGAATTATGGACGGAAATATAAAACGCGTCTGCAATATCAAAGGAACGCTGCATTGGCCTGGTGGACAGTATGTCCAGGAGATGTGCAGCTGTGTTAAAGAATAAGGTCTATCCTACCAAATATTAATCATTTTGTGAAAATAATATTATGGTTTTTATTTTTATCTTGTTGGAAATAAATTTTGTTGATTTGTGCTAAATTACTGTCCAGTCATAAAAATAATATAAACGAAAAAAAAGTTAAGTAAAATAATATCGCATATTCTTGATACCGGGAATAATACTTTAAGATATAACAATGCTAAAAATAACGAATATGTAACAAAAATTTTTAATTATAAAAGTACAAAATGATATGTGCTAAAATCATTGCCACCACTGTATATTTTTATGCAACGCATTAAAAAAAATGTCGCGTCTTTTGTAACCGCTAAACACCACAGTTTGCAACAGATTTAACATATCAAGCGATTCAATTTGATCTCAGTACTTTTTACGGCCTAAATCATGAGGGGGTGAAAAGAGAGCGTATGGTTTCGTGTCATATACACACTGTGTGCTTTAGGCCTGAACTTGGCCTGGCGCACTACAGTGCGCCCTAATAGATGTAAAAAGTACAACTTTTAAAATTTAATTTATCATCCTATTAAAACCGCTAGTTAGCACCTTATGATACAAGTGGGTATTGGTGATATTGTGAACTTTTTGCTGCCTCTGGCAAATAAATTTCAGTGGGAGAAGTTGTACTAT
The DNA here is from genome assembly GCA_963932375.1 of Phania funesta. Classification (NCBI taxonomy): domain Eukaryota; kingdom Metazoa; phylum Arthropoda; class Insecta; order Diptera; family Tachinidae; genus Phania; species Phania funesta. The sequence continues at coordinate 92,498,889 of OZ010652.1, read as the reverse complement.
AACTTTTAGTCAAGTAAAAAAATTAACAACAAATAAACAAAAACCGGTTTTTTAAAGAAAAAAACGGGTTATTCGAAATTCTAAAATCGGCATTTCCAAAAATTCGACCGCTATAAGCCCGAAAAACCTGGCGAATAGCTTTGTCGGTCACCATATGTGGTTTATACATAAATTAGTAAATAGCAGTCCTTGAAAAGAGGTAGTATTTTTGCATTTTCAATAAACAGTCGGTTTAAAAAATATGAGTATGTAAATTTTTAAACCAAAAACCGTTTTGTAAGATTTACACTTTTTAGTTCTTTTATAGGTACCTTTAATAAAAAATTTCTAATGTTTCCAGTTAAAATTAAACCAAAATTGTTTTATAAAATTTTAAATCATTGTCTGTCCGTATAACAACTATCTATCCACATATGTATGTAGGTACTTGACAACAAATCATGTAACCGTTTTCTCCTTTGGACTACGACAACTAGTTACTGGTATTAGACAGTCACTAAAAGATATCAAACACAAAAAGTACGTATTTACTTTGTGGATGTTATTTTTGTTGTTATTTATTTAGTATGAATAAGTTTCCAGTTTTCATTTTTCCAGTTTTATTTTTTAATTGTATTGTGTTCTTTGCCAAATACATGTTAATACGATATGAAATACTTTAGAATGTAAAAATAATCAAAGAGCTCATAAATTATAGAATGCAATGCATAGGTACGTTTATTTTTTATGCTTGTGTTTGTGTAATTGCAATGTTCTTCAATAACAGTAGTGTGTGTACAGAAAAATTAATAGGTACAAAGTAATGTATTTTACATAAACTTTATTGGTTTTCACTTTTTCATTAAGGCCACATTTCACAAAAATTTAATTTATATTATGTTTTTTTAATTATACCTACCAAGAACTTCTTTTATATCCAGAAGAACATTCGGCTTTAATGAACGACATATATAATTTTGATAAACAGAATTTTGTTGTTGTTTCATTGACCTTTTCAATTAATTGCCGAAATTATTTTCCGTTTTTTATTCGAACAGTCGATATATAATCAAACCGTATTGTAAACGCCACCGACGGTATAATATTTGTTCGCCACAATCTGAGAGCAAGAATTAAACTAAATAATTGAAAACAAACATGGGGTCTCTTTTATGCCAGGCAGCAGAGTTGTTTGTTCTTTTAAGCTTCCCCTATAATTGGCTGATAGCATATCGCCAAAATATCCCAAATATCGTCAATATATAAATGTATGTAATTTTAATAATTAAATGAATATGTATGTAGTTTCATCATAAAAAAATTTATTTCTTTAAAGCAACTGAGTACCAGTCACACCTATTGAAGATATTATCTCCAAAGGTACCGTTGTAGCTTGAATTGTTTATGATCTTTAATCTATAATTCCATCATCGGGTAACTCTGACAATAATGCATCTATTCCTAGCATTAACGATCTGAGGGATCCCAGTAAAGTGAGTGAATGAAACACGTTAACAAAGTTGGGATGGCCGCCCAGTTTTCAAAACTGAATAAAAATAGCAAATTGCGAATAATAAACAAAACTTTCATACCTAATTTTTTCAATATCTCTATTGTTGTTTGTATTCTTACTACGGTACATTATTTGTATAAAATAGGTTTTGGATTAAATAAATTTATCGAGTATCTTGCCAATCGCAAATCTAAAATTTTCATCACCACGTTTGGCGACTCATCACTATACCTGAGAACACTGACAGTTAGTGTTGCCATATCAGAAGTTACTCTCCGATTTGAGTTTATATATTGGAAGATGGAGATAACAACTTTGTTTAGGAATTGTCTGAACAAATTGCTCTTGATGTGGGCCATGTCTTTTTTGTACATAGTGAAAAAATTACTTTCAAGTTTTATTTTCGTTTATAAACAAATATTCTTTCAATGCAATTCCTTGCATTTGCTTGTTTACAATTTCTTTTCGTTCAGAATTACAACAAAATAAACGAGCACAAGCAAGTTTGAACCGCGTACCTCTTTCTATCCAACACACTCCGACTTACTGCAAGAAAACTTTCAACGTCACAACGTTCGAATTATTGTTACGTTTAATCATTTTAAACGTGTTTAATGATCGCAGGCTCTTTTAATTATAAAGTTTCTTTTACGTACTACTCGGCAGAACTTTATTGCTACACACTGTAATTTATTTAACACTTAAATTCAACACAACGCTAGCTTCTTTATCGCGATGATCGCACTTTCACGTTTCACTCGATAAAACAACGTCTTTTTCTAACATTCGTTTAGTTTCTAGCGTAGACTACTAACTAGACGCGATAACTTATAAAAACATTACCTCGATTTTATAAAAGAGATGAAAAGCCTTATCGTTTCTAATTTAGCTTTCTCTTTCATATAATGGGGTTAATTTTAAATTTTGTACGTAAAAACGCATATCACCTGATTACACGCTTTTTCAAACGTCATTGTTGGGTACTCTGTTTATATTCTGTGGTTTCAAGAAACTTGTAGAATATGCGAGAATCCAGTAGATAGTTCTTTAGATATGAATATCTTTTCTACTGTTTTAGTTTATTATTATTTCACAATACTCGATTCTTACATGCAAGAACTTATCCACGTAAAAATACGTACATTTTATTTTTGGTACAGCTTAAGTACGTAATAACCAATCGTATTTTCCAACCCTGATTGACGTATATGATGAGACGTTGCCAGAAGACAGGATTTTTATATTTAGTTGTTTTCAGGGAGATTACTTACAGTGGACAATTATACATGTATGTACATATATCTACTGATTCTTGTTAATTATTTGAAAACAACTATTGAATTTAACATTTTACGTAAAAATGGCAATAATCGCCAAGCGTATTTAAGCATGACAAGTTCACTTTTATTAAATGTTTATACTAATAATATTATGGTTTTTAGTACGTTTAAGGAACTATCAATATTAATTTATTTTTAAATATTACTGCTTGGAATAAATAATAGTCGTTCCCACTAGAAAATACCATCTCTCATATTGTAAATTTATTTAAAAATACATAAAAGGGTTAGTATATTAACACAGACATATTATATAACTAAAAAATGTTACTGCATATTAATTTTCGCAATACAAGTTCTACAACTATTTCTTTTAGAACTACAAATTTTTATTTGAAATTAGGGAAACATTTTTTGGAAAACGTAATCTAGGATATGAATTTACTGACATAATATCGCTCAATCACAACGTCACAACTCAAAAAATACATTTTTGGAATTAATCATGCAAAATTGTTCGTTATGTCATGCTTTACGTTGTGTACAAATTTCATCTTTATAGCTTTGCATTGATAATAATTAATAAAAAAAAATTTTATAGATAAGATTTGAATACTTATTGTAATTCTAGATAGATTCAAGAAAAGAAGTTAAAGCTTAAAAAAATCGTTATATCTTTTTCTACTTGCTACGTTAAAAGCGAATATGCCGTGAATTTTTAGGAATTCGGAGGAAACAGAAATCTCCGACAGCGCTTATTTCGGAATGGTATTTATTTGGCATAAATGAGCGATATATTTTTCCTACTGTTTTTAAATACAAGTTTGGTTAGCGGTTAGTACAGCTCTGTGTTATAGCTTGATTTCAAGGCAATTGAAACTAGGTAAACGCATCCCAATACAAATAGCAATTTATATAATTCAATATTCTTGAGAGTTTTTTAATATCATATATTAATGTGTGAACAAAATATGACCAAATTTTATTATATGAAGCTTGGCAACTCTACTGAAAAAGAAGATGTAATGAAATGGTTTTTTTTTTTGGAATACGCGTACCTTTTCGAGCATGCCTTGTTGTTTTCTTTTAATTTCACTTAGCGTTTTTAATTCCACAATCACATAATTTTGCTAAGGAAAATTTCGGCCGCCTTTTAAAATAGTTTTTAATTACTTTTGAAAGTTTAATTTATTTATCAAATATGGATGATGGAGATTTTGATAATGACGAGTAAGTTAAACTTTAATAAATAATTTTACCACTTATTTTAAAAGTGATATGAAATTGGTTTGCAACTACCACGTTTCTCTTCAGAATGTTTACAATTTATGGATGTAAATGACATATATTTTTTGTTTTTAATAGTGTGGGAGGTGATGATTTCGATGATGTTGATGAAGAGGACAATATCGATGACATTAATCAGGATGAAGAAGTAGATAACATTGAAATTATAGCTCCTGGTAATGCCGGCGGTGGTGTACCCAAATCGAAACGTATAACTACCAGGTACATGACGAAATATGAACGAGCGCGTGTTTTGGGTACGCGAGCACTGCAAATTGCTATGTGTGCTCCTATTATGGTGGAACTTGAAGGTGAAACGGACCCTTTGCAAATAGCCATGAAGGAACTAAAACAGAAAAAGATTCCAATTATTATAAGACGGTTTTTACCCGATCACTCTTATGAAGATTGGAGCATAGATGAATTAATCATTGTAGATCATTGAGTGTTTGTGTGAACGGAAGTTGTGTAGTATGTATTAGATTATAAGATTAGTATGTATTTGAAATAAAAAAAAAAATTTTGGAATAATTAGTGTTCTTATTCGGAGATGATTTGCAGGTAAAAATTTACATAACTTTAGGAGATATGTTATCGCTAAGTATTGGAAAACAAATTTTAAAAGAACGGCTCGCTGTAGGCGAAATTGTAATGTAACATTTCAAGAAATGAATACATGCGTACATGTCACCATGATAATGTCCTAACGATCACTTTTACGACATTTAAGCCAAGTATATAATTCAAGCAATTAGAACTGACCGTTTTTAGAGAAATGGTGTTGAATGTTTAATTCCTTTGCACAAAAATATATTAAAGCGATTTATGGTTTATTAAATTATAGTTAACCAAAATCTTGTGGAATTATTATTTGCTTAATTATTTATTTTAGTAATTTTAAGTCAAAACAGTATATTACATAGATATAGAAAAAAACTAAGTACATATTTACAAAAATGAATACGGAATTAAAAAAATTGCAACTAAAAGGAAGTTATTTAGTAAAATTTAAATTTACTCCTGCCAGTTTCATATGTCCCTCAAGATAAGAAACTCAAAGCGAGAGAACATGAAATAAAATCAGGGTAAGAGTAATAAAGATGACCAAATGAAAGGAGTACTATTCTATAGAAGAGAAGTATTTTAATGGTTTGAACTTCAACACATTAGAGTGAGAAGAGATACGCAATTCTAAAGGGAGGCTGTTCCTATAATGTAGTACTAGGACACTAAAAGAGATAAACAATTTAACGCTTCAGTTAGTTCTAAGGCCCTGCTTATTTTAATAATCCCATGAAATTCCGAAATGTCATATTTCTATAGAGGGCACCCTAAAAACATTTTACAAAAACGTATTGTGGTACCACCATCCTATACTGCAAACTAACCTTATGTACAGCCCTAGCTTGGAAAATTTGTTCTACGTTTCTAGTATGGGAAAGGTTTGTGACAAAAATGCTACCAAACTAGCACGTTGCCTAGACATTGGATGGTGTTGCACATATGAACAACTTGATCCTCATTTTGGTCTCAGTACTTTTAACGGCAGAATTTTTTTTATAGGAACTTGGCCATATTTTCACAATTATAAGCTTGCGCGGATACATATCTATATATATTCACAAAGTATGTAGAATTATTTTTGTTATAACAAACGATAATTTCAAATCTGAAAGTCGTCGTTGATAACCAATGCCTTGGTTTTGTGTGTGAAAATGGTGTATTTTCTATTATTATTAATATGTTCATAATTAGAACAGCTTTATATTTTTTTCAAACGCTTTACCATAGTTTAAAGACTTGCAAATATTCTTTATTTCAGACATAATAAATATCAAAAATCTTATATGTATATTATTTTATGTGTGCAGGCTAGCTCCAAGCATATCCATATTCCTTATCATAACAAACACGTTCTAGCAGAGTTACCGCCTGACTTCCCGTACGACACATATTTTCAACTACACATGCTTGCAAACCGCAATCAGATAGATTTTCTTTACCAAAAACTTCACCAGCCTTTTCATCATCTAAATGAATTTGCTCTTGTTCTTCGTTTTTCAGTTGATTCTGGCCAGCAGAATCCTCTAAAAGTTTTTTTGTGGCCTTGCTAAAGGCCAAAGTAACTGTGGCGGAGGCTAAAGTAGCACTAAATTTATCCTTTGTTTCTCCAAGCACTTGACACACATAGGGAAGAAACGTAGGTAAAATTATACCCTTTACCTCAATGCTAAAATAGTCCTCACCATCCATGCGCACTTTATTTGAACGAGTATTTAACTGCTGCATGGTAGCCTTTGGGAAGGCAACAGGTGCTAAAAGTGTAGGAGGTACGCCGGCCAAGCGGCCAACCGCGCTTATAGTACTTTTGGCATTTAACAAAAAGCTGAAGAAACCCTGACACTCGACACCTTCAATTAAAACTAAAGAATTGTCACTGAAATCTTCTGACATTTCCTGAGCTTTAATCTTACGCTCATGGGTTGTTTGGATTTTACGTATTTCCTTAGCATCCACTTCTAAACTTTCCAACCAATCATCATCTTCGTCTTCATCGTCGTCACATTTCTCCGCACTATCGTTTTCAGAATCATTGCCTTCTAATTTAGAGGTATTTCGGAAATCTCCCTCTACAGACTTATTAAGACCTCCAGTGGCGTCCTTTTTTAGAGGCATAGTGTATTCAATACCTTCTTGCTTTAAGGCTTGACGGATACCTCTCGTTGTAGGAGACATGAGAGCATGAATTTCGGCTCTGCCACCCGTCCCAGCGGCTCTAAATAAAACCGTAAATGTGTTGGCACACAGATAGTAATATGCACATTGCCTGGCTCTTAAAAGTTGAAATAGTCCCCTGAAACTATAATCCCAGTCTTCTGCTAAAGCTTTGCGTTCGTTTTCTCCTACAACAATTCCAGTATTTTCTCGTGAATTTCGTGGAAATAAAGTCATCCAAGGTATGTGTGGGTGTTGCCAATAATAAGTTGCTTGATTAAATCTGGTAGCAAGAGAAATATCCAAACTACTGCCCTCGGTCTGACTATCTATACAACGTACAAAACTTGTAAGACTACTGGCCATTTGACTCGTCTTTAGTTGGGTGGCTGGTAATTCAGAACGGCAAAAGAAACGTACACGCGTTTTTATACACCAATCCATGGGCAAATGTTTAGTTATACTTTGCTCCACCACATCTTCATCATCTTCAATAATAGGTGTCGCAACAGATTGATGCAGGATCTTAGAGAATGCTTTTGCATCAAACGGTTGTAGTATCAGTTTAGCGGGTGGTGTCCGTGTAGGGGTTTCTTTTACTAAAGTTTCCTTTGGCAACAGGGCTGGAGGGCTAACGAAATTAATTAGGGAGTCTTCACTTTCGTCGGTTATATCTATTTTCTGTTTTTTCGAACAATCTGTAATTCTAAAAATGATAATTATTAACAAAACATTGACCTCTTCACTATAACAGTGTAACTTACTTCGCAAATGGGTTTTTCCGTTTTTGTACCATTTTAGCCTCCAACAAGGCGGCTTTATCTTTTTCTGCAATCACATCTCGCACAATATTATTGTTAATACTAGTATTACAATTAAAACGTGCTGCCAACTGTTTCTTCCGTTGTTTCAGTCTTTGCAAACGTATGAGCTGGAAAACACGCATTGTTGGACATTTTGCCTGTAGGAACTAACAAAAATTCTATAAGTTGTTTACCCACCTCATCAGGTCTTTTCCAGTTTTGTGTTGATTCTTCTCTAGCAGCCATTCTTACTAGTTAAATAAAACTTAAATTATAACTAGTTAATATTTTTTAATTGCTACTAACATCATGTATAAATATTTATTCTAAGGCGCCCAATAATTGTTTTTGTTCTACTGCCAAATTTGATGGACAGATAAAATGTTTTTGTTTTTAATTAAACACTTGCCAGTGGTGGTTATTCAGCGATATTTTCCTTTAAAATTTCTATATTTTTCTCGTAAATTAAAAAAACCTCATATTGATGAACTTTATAGATTAAGAGGTCAATTGTTGTGTTTGGCATTTTTATGATCTTGGAGTTTCTACGATACATATGCACATCGGTCCGCTTTAAATATTTTTTTATTTTCATTAGCAATTTCCTCCTTGATCGCAATTTTTTTCCAAATTCATTTAATTCTAATGTCAAAACCTAGAAACGTTTTTGGAGAAAGCGCTTCAATAAATAGTCGGTAAGTTGTTAAGGGTTACTGAATAATAATACCGTTTAATAATAGGTTGTCCGTATTTTTTGTTTGGTCCAAATTTTACTACATACAACTTTAAACTAAAATATTCCGGAATTTGTGGAAAAATTCTTATATTATCACCGTTTAAAATTTACCCTACGCTTATTTTCCTCTTCTATTAATTTCGTTTGATAAAAGTTTAAGTCAAGTTAAAAAGGCAGGTTAGTTCTGATTTGTCTAAATAGTTTCGTATATTTTTGTGTTAATAAACAAAATAATTGCTAATTTGCGCCATCTGATTTCTGGTAGTACAGCGCAATGACAATACGTGGCATCCCCAAAGTATGCTACAAATGATTTTCTCTTATTACAATAGAATGGCAAAACCTTCGCAATTAGCAACTTGTTGTGTTGGTGACTACACATATCTGGAGGAAAATCGATATAACCCAACTCAGAAATTAAGAATAAAATTAATGTTTCTGTTGCAAAAAGGTAAAAATTATATAAAAAAAAATTACAATAACATTTAAAATAATATTTTATATATGTACTTTCAGTTTATTAATATGTTTTTAAACTTAATGTAAACATTTGTGTTTTTTGTAGACACTTCCAATATGGCCAGCAACTTTCTTTGGTTGCTTATGGCTATAACAGCTGGCCAAAGAATTGCGGCTTATACACCGATTTCCAAGGAAAGTATATTTGCAGATGTGCTTCTGACCGAGCTGCTTAATCGCATGGACAAAGAAAATGATCCAATTAGTAACTATTTCGATATGGATAGCGATATGCCCAAAAGCTTAGACATGGTATCACGCTCCTCCAGCCAAAATATACCAGAAGATTATGAATATCGTAATGTATTTTCCGGTGGACCAAGCACCTCTATACGAGATCAAGAATTTTTGCAACATAGTTCATTGTGGGGCCATCAGTATGTTTCGGGCGGTATGGGTGAAGCACCCAATCATTTTCCCACTGTTATTAAAACCGATGCCAGTCTACCTGCCTACTGCAATCCTCCCAATCCCTGTCCATTCGGTTATGAAGAAGAAGAGGGCTGCATTTCAAAATTTGAAAATACAGCTCTCTTCAGTCGCGAATACCAAGCTGCTCAAGATTGCACCTGCGACAGTGAACATATGTTTGATTGTGCTGGTCAAGATAGCAGTTCGGGCAATAGTGAAATGGCTTCGACCATGGAAAAGTTTTTAATGCATCAATTCCAGAACGATAATAGCATTGACAACAATAACATTCCTGTTAAGAAATTGTATGGTTATGCCGTTGCTCCTGCTGCTGCCGTTAATCCATATTTGGAAGGCGATAAACTACCTATTGCTGCCAAAAAGGGTAATCATGTAAAAGTCTAAATGTAATAAGTGCATAAATATATTTGTGACCTGTTTTTGAATCAGTTCCCTTTTCCTTTCCCCCTACGCAACAAGCATATACATATTTCCGCTCCACTAGAAATACTAAAGTATTACTTCAAATACATATTAAAGTAACATGTCGAAGTGATTTCTAGGCATGTGTAGTATTTTATTATTATTTTGTGTTTAGCAAAAACTTAACTCAAGTTGGATTTTAAAATAGCAAATGTTATTATTGTAAAAGTTTCAACTAAATAAATAAAAGTATTATGGAATATTTCTAATTTGGAATTATAATGTAAAAGAATCTAACAGGAAAACTTTTTGTAAATAATTATGAGCACAACGTAGTTACATTTTATTCAATATTTTATTAACAACTGACTACACTTGCGTGATCAATGAAGTAATAACCGTTAATGGTTTAGGCCTTGGAAAAACATATTAATGGCGGCTTAATACTATCAGCTGTGTGCGTAAGAAAAAGTTAGCAGCTCGTGGTACACTGTGTACAACGGGCGCTAACTAGAATGCCGATTAGGCCTAGGAGCTCGTTGGCTTAGAATTTATGCATAATGGCTATTAATCTGTTTGGTAACTAATTACAAAACCACTTTGAAATTTCGAGGAATTATCCAAGCCAAGAACCTGTTCTTCGGCTATAGCTGGTACTTTAATGAGTCTTTGCTCTTTTTGCTTGTAAAATATTCTTTAACATAAGCCGCTGTTTTTTCCCAAATAGTAAAATGTTAAATTGTGTTATGAATAAACTATATGCTAACTTTTTGTTAAGCTTAGTTTAGACGATATGTTGAATAGCATATATATGCTACCAACTGTATGGTTAAAAATAGCAGCAAATTCCTATTTCATCATATATCATATGCTAAGTGTTTACACTATATGCTGAAACTACCAAATTTTTTATTTCAATATATTTCAGCAAATGAAACGGAAACAAATGAGTTAGCATACAATTTTTTCGTTTATACGATATGTTGATATTTATATGGTGGTATATATGCTGAGTCGTATAAACATTTGCTTGTGGAATAAGAGAGTTTGACACTACTTTTTATTTATACAACGCGTTATTAAAGAAAAATTTATTTTTTTAATTAAAAGAAAAAATGTCTTGAGAGGAAATATCGCTTGCTATTACTTGCGCAGCGCTAGTTTTTGATAGTGATGAAAGTGAAATAAAAAGAAAAAAACGCAGAGTTTGGGAAAGAAAATGGGTACAACGACGGGAGGAAGAAGGTTTTTGTGCAAAATTATACAAGGAATTGGAAGAGGAAGACGAATCCCTGTATGGATATTCATCAATTTAATAACTTGGTGTCACCAATAATTACTAAACAAGACACAGTGATGCGCAAAAGCATTACAGCAAAGGATCGACTTATTTTGACCATTTGGATGTGTGTGTGTGTGCTCGCCTGCACATTTTCAAGAAGAAATGTATGTACATTAAACAAAATTATCGGCGGCTCGACTACGCCATTTGGCAAATTTGCTTATAAATTTGGCATATGCTGAAAAGCTTAAATAGGATTTTCAACAAATAGCACATCAGCTAGCATACACGGAAAATTTGGCAAACACTAATAATGTACTGTTCACACGATATGCTAAAATTGTCAACATACGATTGTTGATGTAGTTACCAAATTGCTTGCAAATGTTGTTAAGCATACGTATGCTGATAAAAATTTTGCGTTTACAGGATATGATGACACTTTAACAAATTTTTAAGCATAAATTTGCTGATTCAGCTGATTCATGATATCGTCTAAACTAAGCTTTAGAGAGCCAAAACTATTATTAATTGTTAAGTAATTTCAATCTTTAGGCATGAGTTCGTTTTTTCTTTCTATTCAGAAAGAGAATTATTTATTTAATATGGATCACCTTTTTTTTTTTTTTTGCTAAAAGCAAATTGCATATGGTAACCTAGATTTCAATAACAGAAAAGTTAGAGTGTTGTAAAACTTCATTCTCAACCAAGAAAAATACTATAATATGAAAAATTCAAAAAATTGAGATATAACTCGTACTCGTATTCCATTTGTCTTAAATGTTGGTATAAATAGAAGTTGTTTAGACACACAATTTGTAGATAAGACACGAATAATGTTCATAACGTGCGTAGCGGCATAGAAAATGCATTCCATTCAGCTAGATGTCTAATAGAATTAAAACTTTTACTGTTTTCGGAAAAAAAGGTTGTCCATATTAAATAAATAATTCTCTTTCTGAATAGAAAGAAAAAACGAACTCATGCCTAAAGATTGAAATTACTTAACAATTATTAATATTTGTAGTTCGGAAAAAACAATAAAACGAATCAAAACTATTTTTAAACATTTTGCTGAATTCCTGATTCGTGATGAAATTAGAGATTTTTTTTGATATTAGAGTGTGGTGAAATTCCAAAATATGGTGAATTTTTACTTTTGTGATATTTTTGGTAACATTTCGGTTTCTTAATAAATATTGATTTTTTAGCAACTAAATTATTTTATTCCAGTTTTTCGAATTTAATGGTGAATTTAAAATGTTGGCGAAATTTCATGTAGAGTTTATTTTTTAAATTTAGATTTTTTTAAATATTCCGCTATTTTTTGTAATTTAAAATTTTTTGATCTGTAGTTGGTTTTAGTAGAAACATTTTTAAATTTTGTATGTATTTCCCTTTGGGGTCAAAATGATTTTCTTTGAATATATTTGTTATAATTTCGTAAGATATTGACTTTTCGTTCACTTTCGACTTCTTGGTGAAATTAGAAAATTTGGTGAAGTTTTAATTTTTGTTGTGAAATTTTAAAACTTGGTGAATTTGGTTTTGTGGTAATTTTTGATAAAATGTCGGTTTCTCATTAAATATTGTTTCGTTTAGCAATTAAATTTTTTTATTTCAGTTTTTCAATCTATAGCATATTTACGAATTTATGATGTATTTAATTCTTGGAATTTATCGCAATTTTATTTGAAATTTCGGTTTTGAAGGAATTTTGTTTTTTGTGTTAGTTTTCGAAATTTAGAGTATTTTTTAAAAATTTGTTAATCCAACATTTAGGTCCGTAAGTTACCTGTGGGCCGCGGATTGATCATTCCTGTAGGGTGACATTATAGCAAATTTAATAAGGAGTCAGAATATGCAAATTTTGTGGGCTTGTGTGGAAGCGTTTCCTTGCAAGTGTGAACATATAAAAAATAAACGAACTGATCAAATGGTTCAAGTTTCAAGATCCCAGGTTGTCTAGTGCCGTCAGAAAGTTGAATTCAACACCGCACAGACGGGCATGAAATGAATACTGTAGAAGTTACAAACGGAATGACAACCCATATATGTATATCCTTTTAATTTTTGCAAAGTGCATAAAATGTACAGCATACTTTTAGGGAGGGAATGACTTTATTATTTGTAAACATAGTTACCACATGTGACGATTTATTATAAATTTGGAAATTTGAGAATCCAAATTTTATACCCCTTGTCAAGTTTGGTTTGGCGACAAACCGGTTTCAGCTATGTGCCATCTTCAGTATCATTTTTCGTTCTGAAGAAAACGAAGATAAAACATAGTCCAAACCGGTTTGTCTTCAAACCAAACTTGACAAGGGATTCGTTGAAAAATTCGACATCAAAACACCCTCTCGGAATATCAAATCAAGAGTTAAATAATTTTAGTCTGACGAAGTTTTAAATTTTATTAGAATATTCTATACATTTCACATACATTTGCGCTCCTTTTTAATTACAAATATTAAATTTTATTTAACTAACTAATTTAGTAATTGCTTCGATTGACATACTAATGAGTATTTGATTTAAGGATGATTACACTGGTATTGTTGGCAACACTATAGCAACAATTTGATTTTCTTAATTTATGTTTACAACACACATAGAAAAAAATTAAATATATAAAAAACAATAGAAAATGTTTGTAATATTTATACTTATACTTAAACAAACAGCAGTTAAAAACTATCATTATACATATGTAGAATAAGAAACCTATTCCCATAAGGATCAAGTCAAGTAATCACTGACAATCTTTTCAATCCTTTCAAGGAAATATCATTATAACGGCAGTGTGATTAGCTTATAGTATTTGAGCACAATTATTAATTCATTTAATTTATGAATTTAATAACTAAATCTCTTAATATACAAATTAATTATTCATTGTAGTTTAAATAAAATTATTTACAAATTTTATAATTTAAAATATAAGAATGATATTCATCATACCTAAAGTATCCTATACTTCAATTTATTAAATAGAAAAAGGCAGTAGAAATTTATTAAAGGTAACAGGCAGCAAAATAGAAAAAAGTTGGAAGACCTAACAGTTGTGACAAATAATACATACATATGCAAATTAACTTAAACATGAGTATTTATTTTTTACAGTGCGTGTGCTTATGATTACAAACGACCTGTACTGTTGCTGTTGGTACCCCATGTAACTTGTGGTGGATTTCTGGTGGTCAATCTTAACGAGTTGGCATCATCTTCTTCATTGACATGTTCGTAGCCTTGATTTATGGTGCCGCCACCATTTGACCCATAAATTTGCTAGAGAAGATTTAAAAGGAAAAATTGAATTTAAAAAAATCTAAATCTAGTCGTTTAAAAAAAAAACTTGGGGAAAGTACAGAAATGCCGATTCGGCGTCGTGGACAAGAATTGTAAATTTGAAGAAGCTCTCTACAATGTAAACTCATTAAGGATCCTTGTCTCAATGGGTTCAATTGATATAAGAACTGAAGTGTAATGATCATGAAGTGTCATGATCATGCGAAAAGAGTTTTCTAGCAAAATCATCTTAAGTGATGATGACCATTTTCATTTTGATGCAACATGTTAGTATCGTATAACAAATGCATCCACTTTGAACTAGAGTCGTCAGTGGATCGTAAATCTTTGAAAATTAATCTGGTTAAGCAGTCTCGGTTATTGGTGCTCAATATCGTAACAAAATGTGCGTTTATTGATGTGGGCGACAAGTGGTTTTTACAAGACGGTGTGACTTTCCATACGACTCGTGAAACACTTTAATTATTCGGCTGTGAAGTGTGCTCATATATTATGTGATTTTATATCATTGGATTAATTTTTATTAGGTTATTTGAAGTCCAACATCTATGTTAGCCCTCATTCCTTGATCGCTGTATTACCGAAATAAAAGTTATATTTTTTGTTACTTCTACATTTTGATTTTTAGTTCCATTTATATTATAAATGAACTGTCAGAAGGTGTAATTTTACTCCGACAAATTTTAGACAAACTTGTTCCTATCTTAGCGCAGATCATTCTACAAAGTTTTGTTGTGATGGGTATATAATTAACCTTCGGCAAATCTTTTAATGTCCTTTTACAGGTTGACTTTTAGAGTTTTAGAGTGAAAATGGCGATACGCGGAAGGGTGGTTTGACGACACGTTTCCGCGGGCAATCCGTATTTCTTGCATGTGAAGTCAATTGCAAAGAATGTTTGCGACTCTTTATTATAGCATAATAAACGTTATTTAGTCAAATAATTTGTAAGTCATAAGTACGAGTAACATCAGCAGTTTATTAGGAGGTGGCATACAGCGATTTGGCAATTTGATATGATCTTATGGAAGCCCTAACCTCCAAAAAATATTGAGTGATGACAGCGCACGAACTCTAACACGGATGTATATACATAGTACTGCTCCTTAGAGATGAAGCTCTTGCTAGGATCTGTATTTTGCCTACTGTTTACTTGCTATGATGTTACTTTAACTCGGCGACATGCAAACTTACCAAGCGTATGGCATTACTACTTACTTAATATTACAAACGCTATATACAGATTCTTAGACATTTCAATGGTGACGGGATAGTATTTCAAATTGCTTTATTTCAGCAGCTGTCAAAGTTATTAATGTCAGCCAGCTATCAAAGTATTCAATAAGGTTTGCACACTTCATAATTTTACACCTGCCGAGAGTGTGGAAATTATTGTACAATTTTTTAATAATTACATATATATATAAATTCCGGTTCAGTTGTCAAGACACTACTTGAATTTCGTCTTGAAGTCGGTCGTCATTATGGCTTCAGTGCGCAGTCAATTCGAGGAACCTTGGGAAAGTGTGAGCCTGACTATACTCTTTTGGACCTTAATCCACCAACGAGACATAGATTAGTGCGAAGTTGGTACATAGCCGCCGTAGCAGTCAGTATCGAAGAAGACCCACAACTCTTCGTTCAGCTGAATTGGGCTTCGCCAGACAAAATTGTTTTGACATAATAGTTGAAGCCAGATGATCATATGAAACGCCGGGAATTCGCTAACGGACGGAGATCTGGATTTTATCTAGAAATCATCATGAATCACTGCCAGCGAAGCCGAGGCGACCATTCGAATGATGTGCTATTCCATTCATAAATAAATTTCACTTTAGAATAACGCCAGAATCAGTTCGATACCTTACACCGTTGTTGTTTCTTTTCCTATCATGCCCATCTGGCCACCCCGTATTCCCTTGGTACACTTACCTCTGAAGGACCGCCGTTTACATTAAAAACATCTTTGATATTAATGCCAGCATTTGAAATACGACCGCTGCGAATATTCGGAATGCCACCATTGTTGTTTAACTATAAATGAATAATAAAACAAAATTAAAGTTTCATTTAAACTTATAACCTTAAATCGAACCCACCGTTGAAACTGCCGCTAATCCATATTCATTTTTGGCCCCCAAAGTTTGCATTGCAGATTTTCTCCTCTCAGCCATGACGGAATTTTTCCGCACTTCCAAAGCTCTTATAGTTTCGGCACGCATGGTCAGACGTCTCGTTAAAATGGGCGTGGCTGAAAAGACATCCATTTAAGTAATAGTTTTTATTTCATATCCAAACACTCACAGGGATTATTTTCAGCTTCAGCGGTCAATTTCATAAATCGCTTCTTAAATGCCACATCCAAAGTACCAATTTGGCGGCGAGGTTGACGAGCTTTTTCCAAATTTTGTATAGTTTTGCGTCTGGCAATGCGGTCGGGCCCGCTGCCGGAATCATTGTCATAATCTCCATCTATGCCCTGCAGTCGCTGAAGGTTTTTAACTATTTCCACAGCATGCTAAAGGGGAAAGAAAGAAATTGTAGCCATATGATGCGTTTGAAAATCTTATCTTATTTTTAATTCCCTGCATTGTTTTACCTTGTCTATCAGTGCATCTTGAGAAAGATCCTCGGATTTCTTTTTGAAGAAATTCAATTCTGTTGCAGCCAAAATATGTGAAATGGTGCCAAAACGATGAAACAACATGGCCGTAAATTGTATGACTAAAATCAAGGCAAAGAAGAACACAAACACCAAACCTATGGGTTCCAACTGCAGGTATTCTTTCGATATGTGGACCTATTATTGGAGACGAAAATCAGGTTATTGTTTTGCATGTCATAAATAGTAAGGCGTAGTCGTATTAGTTACATAGTACATTAGTAGTTTCTTTATTATAAAAATAGTTTAATGTTTTATGAGACCCAGAATTGTTATAAATTTAAACATTTGATGTGCCATGTGTTTGTGATACAGAATGCTTGTCTTTGTTCGGTGCTGACAGAATTGTATTTTCCAACTCTCTTCCCGATTTCTTAGATGTGTTTAGAGTTCATATGATTTTGTATAAACCACCACACAGAGTAGCTTTGTAATGTGAAATGATGGAGAATAGAGATTTGTACAGGGAGTTGGGATGGAGCGTTTTAAGCTCGGAGAATAATGTTTGTTGGATATGATTATGATGGAACGAACGAAAGTTTACACACCAGAGCAAACGTAAATAAATTTATCAACATGCTTTGAAGTTTTAATAAAAATGGTTATTAACTAAAAGTTGTTTATTTTATATAAAACCATGAACGTAAAATTTTTAAAGGAATCAGAAAATTAATATAAAATATTGTAATCGTCAAGTTTTGAAACGGCTTAAAAAATTATTACCAACAGTTGTTTTTAGTGACAGAGAACTTTAAATTGGCAACGCTACTTGCTTGGGATGATAACTTGTTTTGAATTTTGTTTGGCTTGGCATCTCATCATGAATAGGCTCGCGCCGCAGCAAAGCTTGCAAATTCTTCAAATGTAAATTCAAAAACTCATTTGATAATGTTATTCAGGTATGAAGGTCACTCTTGGTGAAACTGCTTTGATAATGAGCAGGAATTGCTGCATTTGATAATCAACAACCAACAATGGTGATGAACAGAGCACTACAGCAGGCTGTACAGAGACGTGATTAGTAACATGTATGTACTTTCAGCAGAACGATGTTACTCGCAAAAGATTAATTTTGGAAAATGCAGCTGGTAACTGTCCACCTCGTTCGAGCGATTTTTTATTATGGGTACCAATGGAGCACTTAAAAGTCAACAGCAAAGAGTATGTGAACCTCTTCATTATGGCATTGTTAAGAATATTCAGGATGATATAACAAGATTCGAGGCATTTTAATTGCTAAATCTCCTCTTCAGCTCCACCAAGCTTGCTTAAAAACATTAACATTGGCCCAAGGTTTACTAATCGATAACCAACAAATTTATTTTGCTGAAAAAGTTCTTCGATTAGGGCATGACAAGGCGCGTTTCGAAGACAGTGGCGTCGAACAAATCACGGCTATTTACAGTATGTAACATAAGAAATTTAAAGATTCACGATTTTTTAACATGCTATGCCCATACAATTCTCTTAAATATTTAATTCTTTATGAACAAATTCAAACATTGGTTTCTCTAGTCGGTTCCTATTCAAATATAACCCTGAGTTATCGAACCCATCTTAACAATATTTACCAATTTAATGAATCAAATAGACTTTTATTAAGTGAAATAAAAATGTTATTACAAAAAAGGACTTAAGTGGAGTGTAAATTAAATAATATGAAAATTCATACAAAGAAATAAACAACTTTTAATTGTACGCCCATTTTAAAATTGGACCTGAAAGCCAGTTGCATTTTTATTAAGGGATTTTGTATATTTTTGTGGGAATTATAACTTAGGAATGGGGTTTTGTTTTATTTTCATATTCGTATGTCAAGTACAAAATTAAGTTCACTGTATTTTACTACACAAGTAATATTTTCGATTTATCACGCTAATCTTATGCGATTTTTTTTAGTTTGCTAAATACATTTAAATCATTATAAAATTATATTCTATAAAATAGCTGGTTAAGAAATTCCCCTAACACTGTGCAAACATCATTCATGTGGCTTTGTCATTGTTAAATAGGCAGTCAAATATTTATATTTATGTTATATTTATGTACTTAAATATCTATGAGTAATTGCAACATCCGCGAGCCGGTGGCATCATGGCGGCCAATTGTTTCCTTATTACCTAATGTGAAAATTGGTTCAGTGTTACAAATGTGTTGTACGGTACCATATTAATGATACATACTAAAATTGAAGTAATAAAACTTTGTGATATTTTGCTTTAGCAGAATGGAGCACTACTATTTGGAAAAATCTTGCGACATAAAAAAATTCACTATTGCTACAAATGCACAACCGCGGTAACACTACAACTGATTAGGGAACTTTTAATGTTGTGCAATAAAATCACCTGTGTTTATGTTATATTAGAAATTGGTGCAATTTAAAGGGTGTCTCAATAAGAACGCTCTATGTAAATTTTTCGTGCGAGTGGCAACTCTAAAATTTACAGCTGTCATCTAATAATGCTTTAATTATAATATAAAAAAAGAAGAAACCCATTATGATGACACCAAACCCAAGCTTCACAGAAGTTTCGATACAGAAAGTCAATCTAATGTGTCAACAACTCGGAGAATGATTAAAACATTAAAAAAAACTGGGCCGATTAGGGAGAGTAAGTCTCGTTTGCGTCCCGTACTGGTTGGTCTCCTGAAAATATTGTTGCTATAACCATTCGTTACAGGATTATTGATTAATTCTTGTGACCTCAAGTGGACCGCATGAACGGTGCTACGTGCCATGCCACGCATAAAACAATCGGTTTGCTTTAGCAACAATTTCAACACCAAATTCTTTCGGGAAATTCTAAGTTTAACTGGCTATCGAGATCAAGTAATTTAACGTCGTTCGATTTCTTTCTTCGGGGTTTTCTTAAAATATTGGGCCAATAACAATCCCGCAACTGTAGACTTGATCCCACGCGGCGACGCGGGGTTCTGAAATAATATACTCTCTTTGAGAACCCTTTATTAGAAAATACTAAGTGCAAATTAGTTCCTAATAAGTTGGCAACATCGTTTAGAGGTTATATTCACTTCTCTTTTGTATGTATGGAGTAACTTTGGAATATTGTAGAGCATAATAAGCCAATAATATATCTAAAGACGTGAATGCATATATCCATGTTGCACAGTGTAAGTTTTCTTGCTGCGAGTCTGCATTTAAAAAAGAGAAAAAAGAAGGATGATAAAGACTTGCTTGTACTTGCAATTTGTTTTGTTTTCCCATTCGTAACTTTTAACAAGACTAAATTGTAAGTAAAAAAGGGGAATTGCAAAAATTTCAAAAGGCAATTGTAGAAAATTTTTGCAAAAAAACAGAAGTTTCCTTGCCAACAGTAACTTTTTTGCATCTCTTCCTTGGCTAACATACCGTCTTGAATCACCAGAAATCTATTCGCAAATGGGCAGAGCGCCGGAAGAATAACGGCAAAACATTTTTTCATGGTATTCTCTGTGGAGCATAGTTGTTCTCAGCATAGTTTGTTTAAGAATTCTTACAGTCGTGTGTAAACATTTATACATTTTTTTTTTATTTTGCCTGCATGTAATTTGATTGGGTGATGGCAGAAGAGCGTTGTGCAAACAACTGTTCGCACAACGCTGTTTGAACACGAACAGACCATTAAAAGCCACGGTCCCCACAAGCCAAATTCCCGTGCGAACAGCAATCTGTACATTGGCAGAATAGGTTTATGGCTAGTCAAGACAGTGTGTAAAAAGTTGATGTCATGCAAAGTTTGCCTTCAAATGCAACATGCATATTTCCAGTCTATGTTTTTTCACAGTCGGCAGTAGGTGTAATTGTTAAGCGATTTAAACGTTTAAACAATATCGAGTAAAAATTACTGAACTTTTTTTTCTTAAATAATTTTTTATTAACAACTAACTGTAAACCGAATTAATGTAAGTAAAAAACGAATATAAATATACATATGTAAATAAAAACACAGTAACAGTGTTAGTTAGTCTCCTTTAAAGCACCCAAAAAAACAAAATCACAACGAATATTGAACACCGTATTTAAGGGATATTTAGAGGGGAAATGGTGACAGTATGTCAAGTTTTATGAACAGAACTTTTAATATGAATTTATTAAAAATTGCTTAAAAGTATGTAAGTATGTATGTGTTTGAATTGGTTTAAATTACCAAAGATACCCGGTAAAAATTGTATAGAAAGGGTAGTTAAATAACACAATTAAAACAAGTATGTTAAGTGTGGAAGGAAGAAGTAAATAGGAAAAAGAACACAGGTTTATTGAACACAACAAAACACAAGAAAAACAATTTATAAAAACCTCTGAAGTTTCTTCTATGTAGGTTATGTTCGTTTTGACACCCAGTGGCCAAATAATATGTAATTTATCCTTGTTCAATTGCAACAGAAATACAATCAACACAAACAAGGCATTGGCCATGAAAAAGGCGAAGACCGATTTGTTTCTCAACTCAATTAGATCAGCTGCAATACGAGCCTGATTTTATATTCAATTGCAGACAGCAGCGCATCAAGGCACAAAGCAATTGTTCATGTTTGTTTTTAATTTTATTTTTTTTTTAAATTCAGTTTATGATTTACAAAATTTTGTTTTTTTTAAATAAATTTTTGTATTGTTATTTACCAAAATATAAAAGAAAAAGAGAAAATAATAGGTTAGTATGATTGTTCATAAGGGATTTCTACGAGAAAACGCCTTCAATTTCGTTATAAAAAATGTGACCTTGAATTAGACGTTGTTCTCGTTGAAATCCCTTGTAAAAGTTTACCTCTTGTGTGGATTCATCGTACGTTATATTTGTGCGTACACCAAAAGGCCATTTGACGTGTATATTGTCCTTGTTCAGTTGCAATAAGAACACAATTAATACGAAAAGCGCATTCACCATAAAAAATGCAAACACCGAAGAGTCGCGCAAATCTTTAAGATCTTTAGCAATTCTGGCCTAAAAAATGCAATGTTTTATTAAAGTTAATAGTTTTTTCTTTTCATTTTGGGAAGATGTTAGACCAATTTATTTTTCATTTGTTTTCATGGTTGTTGTGGTGGCGTCATCAGAGATCATGGGTTCCTGAAATATGGTTCGAATTTTCATAAGGGGGTTTTAAAAGGGGCAAAGTTTCATCCGATCGGCATTTTGACCAATAAAATAAATAATTTGGACAACCCCTTTTTAAAACAAACGAGGCTTAATATAGTAGCACCAGCGCAGTACTACTACAGTAGTGTAAAAAATGGAGTCATCCTATTTACTTTGACAACTTTGCTTCAAGTTTTGCTTGAGTCAGACTGGCAGCTGTAAGGCTTTTGAGTGAATTAGTTAAGTATTACTTTAATTCGAGTTCTTGTGAAATGTTACAGAGTCTCAAATTTTACTCAAAACCATAGAACTATCAGTCGACGAATCAGGAAGAGTCAGCGTTCCTGCCAGATTACTTTTGATAAGAATTAAAGTTTCCTTAAATTTTTTACAGTTAGAAACATGTCTTAGAAATAATCGAATACGAGTAAATTGTTAAACTCGCTGAAAGTTATTTTAAAACTGACACAAATTTTCTCAGAGTAGTCGTTTGTAAAGCCGACTTATTTTAATTATTTAAAGCAACCGATATTTCATATTGCTATTGCTTTTTAGTTATCAACTCCTATTTTGATGGATACATTTTACAAAATTGCCTCATATAATAATCATTCTAACTAATTGAGGAACAACTCCACGAAATAACAATTAGGCAAAAGTTTTTAGGGCTGCATCGTAGTAACGAATTCACCCTAAGGGATACTTTATCTTAGTTTTCCAAAGAGGCTCCAGAAAATATCGCCAGAATATAGCTTATGAAGTTGGGTAAAGAAAATATTTCTTCATAATAAGAAGTCAAAAGATGTTGCTGTAGATTGTTTTTTTTAAGTACACAGTACATTATT
The DNA here is from genome assembly GCA_963932375.1 of Phania funesta. Classification (NCBI taxonomy): domain Eukaryota; kingdom Metazoa; phylum Arthropoda; class Insecta; order Diptera; family Tachinidae; genus Phania; species Phania funesta. The sequence continues at coordinate 92,476,041 of OZ010652.1, read as the reverse complement.
GCAACATTTTACAGACCCGTTGTACAACTTATTTTACGCTGGAATAGAATTCGATATATTAAGTAAATTGATGTACGTATAAATCCACATTTTGCGCACAATAACCAGGATAATCTCAAAAAGAGAAATCCTTTTACAATGCATCACAAACATATTACCTGCTCAACGGGATCATTATCGATGGGGAAGAGATATTTGTCGATCAAATCCTTCCAGAATTGCAACTCCGAACTAGACAAAAAGTCCACCTCACCCTTACGCAAATCAGAATCTTCGATCCAATAGGGATTGGTGAGAAAATCTCTTTCTTGTCTGGGCTCTACAGAAGTATCGGTATCAGAATCTTCGGACTCATCACCTGATTTTTCAGCCACCGACGACAGTAAATGATGATCCTTTGATCCACTCGATGTAGTTCGTCTGCGAGCATGGCGATGAGACTGTTGGTCATGAGGGTTAATGGTTTGTTCAATACTATCAATGCGAGTTTTAATGGTGTCCAAAGCATCAGCAATAGTACTCAGTTGTTGCTTTTCATCGGAAGTTTTGCCGTGTGTGCAGAATATGCAACGGAAAAGACCAGCCAACGAGAATTCTACGGAACCTTCTTCATCGGCATTGCTGCCAACACCACCCTGTAAGAAGCCTAACATACTTTTTTGTTTAGCCTGTTTGGCCGCTTCCTCTGCTGCCTTCTTTTCAGCTTCCAACTCCTTTTTGGTTTTCTTGGCTACCACTTCTCGAGTACCCCAAGAGACCACGTTCAAATTGATTATGGAGTACAAAATCAACAACAAGTACATAGAAGGTATAGATAGTAGATAAATAAGACCCGCTGATATACACCAAAACTCTTGAGGATGCAAACACGCCGCTATGAAGAACGACCCCACCATGGATATTAAGAAAATCGCAGAAGGTGAACCTATACCGTCCTCGCCTAACTGCAAAGCCGTACCGACTATGACCGCCATCATAATAAGCGCATAAGCTGTAGATAAAACCTGAGCCACAAACAGTTGTATATTGGATTTACAGGTGAAGCAGACAATCATGAAACCCAGTATAGGAACGATATTATAATGAAACGAAGTCCAATTGTCTATGCGAAAGGCAGCCACAAAAGCACCCACCAACATAAGGAAAATCGTACCAGGACCAAGAATAGTGCCACCCATTAACATCATTTGATAAAAGATATACAGCAAAGAGATGTTGTCATTTATCTTAATGGTGCGTTTGGAATCGCCTAGCAAATCCATAATGTTGGCAATGGTGGAGGGTACCCAACGACGACGCTGATTGTAGAATTCGTTGAAGCCTTCAGGACAGTGAGTGTAAGCATCAGAGGCAGCTGAATATTCAACACGATAACCACGCTGCAACAGTAAGGTACACAGCCAACGATCTTCTCCTTGATCGTATTGCACATAATGTCGAGCCTCGTCTGACTGAGTTGTATATTTCTTCATAACATTATCGTCCATCAAAGCCTTGCCGCGGAAGAGCGAGAAGCAACCAGGACTACAAAGTACACAACCAATCATATGTTCGGTAGCCTTTTGCAGCCAATGACCAATAGCATATTCGAACAATTGATACCACACCATGGGGCCTGAACCAACAGGGTGAATACGTCCACAAGCAGCACCTAAATTCTTGTTCTTTTTCATTAAATCTACCAGCAGAGTGACAGCATTCGGCTTAAAATCAATATCACCATCTAAAGTCAGAAGGTAAGTATTTTCTGCTATAGTATCTTTCCGATCAACCGGTATCGGCAGTTCCATGAGACGATGCCCCAAAAGATAGTACATGTACATTACTTGAGACCAGCGCTTACGATGACGTATACGATCTTTGTCCTTTAAATGAGTAATGAATTTCGTTTTACCGGGCAAAGTCCATACCAAACGTCCGCCATAAGGAGTTGGATATTTCTTCGGAGGTCGCAAACGTATTCTAGTTTGATGAATTTCGGAGGCAGCATCATCCATGGTGGCTACTAACAGTTTTACGAAACGATTTACTTGAATATCATCATCGCTGTGATCCGAAATTTCAAAAGCATCATCGAAGAAAGTGTGAGCTATAAAAGAGTTTAAAAAGAAGATGAATGGTTTTTCGATCTACAAAACTTTGATACTCACTTTCAAACTCATAATAATCAGGATCTACAATTCTCAAATATTTTTGAGCCACTCTACGGGCACATTGATCTTCATCCATACGCATGATACTCTTTAAAAACTCTATCATTTCATCTTTAGTTTCATGCCACATAGTAGCACAAGCATAGATCCTGGTAATATGATCGGAAGACTTGATAGTGGGTTTGCTTTGTATAGCCGAACCATCTGTGTGTACCGATATGGTTTCATAGTATTCATCACCTTTTTCCTTTTCGATTTCCGAAAGGTCCTAAATCATATTGTGTTTTGAAATAAAAGACAGTTACTACAATGTGAAGCTCACGTATACTTACTTCTGTTTTAACATCAGCTTGATCATCTCTTCTCCTATTCATAGCCATGGACTGATCTATTAAAAGAGAACAATACATGGGCTTAACGAATAATTTTTCTGTTGTGGCCAAACGTTCACACTTTGGAGTCCAGATGTGTAAACCAATCCAGGTCTGCGACAATAGCCATAAAATCCAAGCCCATGCCATCTGATTAGTAACAAAATCATTGAATCTAAAGTTCGAAGGACTTGTAAAGAACAAATAATCGGGAATAGTGTCATGGAAAAAGCAAGGATCGTCAATACGAATACCACAAGCTGCTATTAGCATAGATACGGCAATAGGTACTGTCAAGCTGACGGGGAAGGCATAACTGAAACCCTGTATTAATATCTTGCAAGCGAATTTGCCAAAAATATAGCAAAGATAAGCGCCGAAAATTTGTATCAACAAAACATAGACCACTGTATTATAGGAAGCGTCAATATCAATACTGTCTATATTGGCTGCATCTATGGTATCGGGCAAACTGTTCGTTAAAGAAGTTGCCAATTCATCTACCGAAATTTTATGAGGTCCAAAGGCATCGCTGAATAAGCCAAAAATGTTACCAGGATCCTCGCCTTGTATCCAATAAATCAATAACACGGAACAGAGAAACAAAGATATTTTCCATATAGACAAAAACATGTGACTGAAATATCTTGTATACTTTAATTCATCCTTAATTCTGCCCATCGCTCGTATTAAGCCAAATGAAGATTGTGAGGTAACATAGTTCTCCCACCAACCACACGACACCATCAGACAGGCCACCGGAATGACCCACAATTCCTTGCGGTTCTCCAATAGAGGCCATATAACAAAGCCAGTAACCTGAGCAGCAACTGCTATTAAATCTATTAACATTTTGGCAAAACGTTTGCCTTCCTTGCTAGTGCGGGACATTAAGCCCAAAGTACCGGGTACAACACATAGGCAATTCGTTAACATGGCGCCTTGGATGGCATCCAATTGCGGCAAAACTACAAACATTAGCAGTGCTGTACCAAAAGTATTTAGACTTTCCATAATGAACATGAATAGAAATTGACTCTTTTTGGGAACCTTAAAAGTCTTGAAGAAGCAAATACGAGCTGAACGTATCAGCGAACCCACTTCGGGTACCGAAAAGGCTATTAGCAAAGCCCAAATCCATGCTATACGCTCCTCTTCGGGTAACTTGACAACAAATGTTTTATCACGACCCTGAAAAAGTGATAAGTCAACAATTGAAGAGATATCCAGGAAGTATGTATGTAGTTGTTCTTAACTTACCAAGTCTTTATTGCAAAACTCTATTCTTTTATCTTTGCGGATTTGTGATGTCATAAATAATACACAGCCTTTAGCCACCACACCACCCGCCAACACCAATACAAATGTGAAAATGTAGGCTAATATTTTTAATATTTTTACAGTTAATTCCAGACATTCTTGATTTGCCGTTGAGCCCGTTTCTATTTTAATGGGTGGATCTCTGAATACATCCCATCCTTTTGTTTCCTGTATAGTACGTTGGCTGCCAATTGAAGAAAAGAATGGAAAAAGAATGGTTTCAGTCGGAATAAATTAATTAACTATAAGGTATGTTCTGAAAATCACGTGGTTTCAAATCACGAACCGTTTTTAAATCACGCGTGCGATTGGCGCTGTTCTGCACGACTTACCGTTTTGCGACGTGGTTTCGAATATTGTGGTGTGTTTGTTAATTTTGTTACCTTCTCAATCATTCCATTATGTGAACTGTAAGCAAGTAAAATACCGGGAGCTACTTCATAAGCAGTAACTGCTTTAAGTTACCAAACCATAATAAGAAGGTGAAAATAAATGACTCGATTATTAAATAGCATAAGACCACGTTATTTAACGCGCAGAACACCTTTCATGTGATTTGAAATCACTTTGACAAAAAGTAATTATCAGAACAGGCCTGCATAATTTCTTTCTAAGTGTGGGAGGAAGTACAAAACAACCTTTTGAAGTCTTGTAGGAAATGAATTGTTTTAAATAATTATAGAACAAAAATTTATTTTATTGAAAATAAAAACAAGTAAATGTTTACAATAAGTAACTAAGCCACACCTAACTGTCACAAAATAGCAGCGGTTTATACAAGCAGACATTTACATATGTATGTATGTATGTATGTATGTATATATCCGAGGAGTTAATATGTGAAAAAAATTTGGACTCACAAAATGCTCGTTAAATGTTTTAATAACAATAATTATAAAAATATTTATTAATAAGGAAATACAAATTTAGTTGATCTCCTCCACTACTACATTAATAATAAGGTTTTGTAAGATTCGCTTTAAAATATGATATATAAAGTAGAGAGCAAAATAAGCAGGTTAGCCGATTTCTGCTGTGAAAAACGTAAACCTGGATTGGAAGCATCTAATTTGGTCTGATGAATCAAAGTTAAATTGGTTTCAGTTCGATGAGATCTTTACTGGCAAATGGTTCAAAGAAATCACGTGAAACAAACAGTAAAGCACGGTGGAGTCAACAAAATGGTGCAGAGTTGTTTAACGTAGTGGATCACTCAACTGAATTGAAAAAAAATGAGGAAGACAGACTACCTGAGTATTTTACAGCACCATTTTGCCGATTTTGTGTTCAAATGTACATATTGTCCTGTAACGGTGGTAGGCTTAGAATGTTGCATTCCAACATAATAAAAACAAATGGTTTCTTGATTTGATATTCCGCCAGGGTGATATGACGTCGATTATTGGAACGAATTTCCATTCTCCCTTGTAAAATTTGGTTTGGATACAAGCCGGTTTCGGCCAGCTTAGGATTTTCGAACTAAAAATTTTGGTTTGTCTCAAAACCAAACTTAACAAATGAGAATGTAAATTCGTAGCAAAAACCTGAAACAAATGGAATGTAAACGGAAATTAAATTAAAATGCAACCATACAAAGAACACACCAAGGGGCCATAAGATGGCAAAAATAAAAATGGGGTAAATCAAATCACAGGTAAGTGATCTAACATTAAGTCGTTAGATTATTAACTTGTATGGGTACGTTAGGGGCAATTTATAGGCGCGGCATAACACCAGCTGCAGACCAGAAATGAACTGTCGTAATTTATACCAAAGGAAATGTTAATATTTTGTTACGCTTTTTTATTTGTGAGGGGCTTTCGTATTCTTTATGAAGCAAAGCCTTCAATCTGAATTCGATGCGGTCTTCTATAATTCTTTATGACAATAATCTATATTAGCATATCTTCGATTCTAGGCAATTTTAAGTGCACATCCGAAAGACGAAAATAATAAATCAATAATACACAAGCTTCCAAACGGTAGTATTACGGATTTAGTATTGTCGATCAAGAAAGAGGCTGAATCTAACATCTCCAGCTATTTCAGGTCCAATAAATATATAAAAACATTTGCAGGTATTATAAAAGCTTACCTTGACACTAAAAATACTTCCCATGTGCAGCAAAGATCTTTTTTATGATGTGTCTTGGAATATATTAAACGTTTTAAAAACCTGACATTCATTTTATTATTATACCAGCGCGGCGCAAACTAAATAATCCTAACAACCTCAGTGTAGTCCTTGTTCTGGATATTTTAACATCCTATAATATATAATTGTCGCTCCATTGCGTACGCTCCATTGCAGATTATTTGTTGAATTGATCATCATGCCCTTAACTTTTACTTAAGTGCATGGTCGAATGATTCTATGCAATTTCGACTATCTTCATTAAAGTCGACAATTAGAAATATAGATATGAGCAAATCACCCGGACCTGATCGTATTACAGGATCATTGATTAGAAACTTACCGAATTCAGCTGTGAGAATTGTACTATTCATATTTAATTCCATGTTGCGCATTGTCTTCTTCCCATGCTCTTGAAAGATGTCTGAAATTGTTACAATCGCTAAACCAGGAAAGGCCTCAAGCCAGATTATGTCATAGTCCTCCAAATAACAAATACCACTTTTCTAGCCGAAACGCACGTTAAATATTTAGGTATCCACCAAGATCGACGCCTAGCTTGGTCCCGTCACATTGAGGCAACAATAACGTCAATAAAGCTTGGAACAAATCAACTACATTGGCTAATAAGTCCTAACCCTAATTTTGTAATACAAAATCCTTTTATACAAATCCATTATAAAGCCAATGTGGTCATATGTCATTGAGCTGTGGGGTACTGTTTGCGCATCAGACATCCAGAAGTTACAATGAAGTGATTTTACGACTTATCGGATGGGCCCGGTGATATATAAGAAATAAAAACATTTATAGAGATCTAGTAGTTCCCACTATCTAGGAAGAAGCAAAAACATACTCGTCCAAATACGTAAACAAACTAGTCGTACATCCAAACACGCTAGCGCGCAATTTACTGCAATTTCATGGGCACCAGAGACTAAAAAGAACTGACACATTGAGCGTGGCGAGGTGGCTCTCAATAGTAGATAGTTTATTAAGATCTGAATACAATACATTAGTTATTACATTGATAATAACTACTAGTAAATAATATTTTAAAAATAAGAATTGAGTACTTATTTTCTTTTCTAGTAGAAATATTGATATAATTAAAATTGAAGTTAAAAGAAAATAAGTGCACCAATTGATTAGAGTGTCTCAATCATATATTTAACAGTCCCGATATTTAACGGCTGTCACCTGTGATTGTTTAGATTATTAAATATATAGAGCCACATAACAAAGGAACGCGTTATCATTGTAAAAGCCCATTACGCTAAGACTGCTCGCAGACTTTGAGGAATTTTCAGTCAAGAAACTGCATGTCAACAATTCGGTGAGTAGTCACGTGACTTGAAGAAACTGAGTCGATTATGCCGTAACCGAGACTGTATGAGGAAACCCTAGGCCCTCAATTCGGCAGTGATTGTGAACGGCATTCGCCTCAACTAGACGACATATGGTTTCATCAGGACGGCGCCACACTACGCGTGAAACAATCGATTAAATCCATAGTTGAGACACTCTATGTATGCCGTAATAGTACATGGTAATGTACAACCTTTCCAAGGTTGACCATTTATTCAGATAAGGCCGCAAAACGATGCAGTTAAAGATCTTTCGAATCAGCGGATAACTTCTGGCAATCACCATTGTTAGATCAATCGTAATTATTGAAATAATTTCATTTTGCTATTTATTGATCATGGGTATCTAAATGAGCTAATAATTTGGCAAAAGTATTTAAAAATTTAAAAAGTAATTATATAAAGATTTGTGCAAAGCACCAGCTGGTTATTAAGACATCAATCAAATTGTAACAGATTAAATATTAAAGGCGGCTGCTGTTGTTTTAGTATCAAATGATTTACACGGTTGAACGAATTGTGTAGAGATTTCATATGTAACTTTAAATGATTTTTATCATACGTTCATATTTTTATTCCGGGAACTGCTACTACTGAAGTTAGGGCATGAAAGAAATTTCGCACTAATTATATTTTCGTGTCGAATTTGCTTAAAACCACTATGTCTGAAAAATAATTTAAAAAGCACATGATTTTAAAACCTAATACAACTAAAATTTTTGCTTATGTTTATAGCCAGAATTGCAAAATAATGTTTTCATGTGGAATGAAAATTTTTTGTAAGAAGTTTGTAATTTTGTTTACTTTCCCTAAATGACATCTTCATAATTCACCTGAAAACCATTATACAATCCGAATTGAACTTTACTCGTACCCAGAGGAAATTAATGATAATCTCAAAATTGAGACTTGAAAGTGTTTTTAATATTGAGGGGCTTCTAAACATTGTGCCTTATAAAATTTTTTGTAAAAAAAAATTTCTCTCAAAAACGAAACGAAATGCATTTAATTTATTTAAAACATCCGGGCGGGAATGACCATTTATCGGTATTTTCTGTTTTGAAACGAACGAAGACATTGTTAGCATCGAAGTTGAAAGGACTTTAAGCAAACAAATTAACAATGAAGGTAACATTACGGCAATTTGAAATTTTGGTTTCCGAAATGGAAAAATATCCCGCATATGATAAGGGGTTTTGGAAAAGCATAAACCCCAAATTGCGATGGATATTGAAATGAGATTGAATTATATTTGCACTGAACAAGCCTGTACTGTTGTAATACAAATGTTGAAAACTTTTGCAGCTACCAAAAAATCAGTTCACATAAAAAAATTGTTTACATTCCATTGTTTAACCTTTCGACATTTGAAATTTAACCTAATTATTGTAAGTTGCGTATTGATATTAATCGCTACCGGAACCTTCTGTAGAGCTAGGACAAAATTAGTCATTCCCAATGCTAAGTTGATATGATCCCGATTTTATTGTTGGCGTAACTGTATACTTTTGCATGGTACATTTTCGTTTTGGACGGATTATAGTAAACCTCTCTTTAATAGATCATTGAGTCAGAATGTAATCACAAAGAATAATATACAAAGATTTGTAAAATCGTCAAAAATAAGGCACACACTTACGAATTTAGGAACAAGGCAACGACAAAAAGGCAAGGGTATGGAAACAATTAAAACGCCAACAGGAATAGATCAGATTGTCTTATTCACAGTTGAAAAATATTATATACTTATGTCTGCAAAATTGTTTGACACAACTTAATACAACGAGTCTACAAACTTTGCAATCTTGTCTATAACCTTTTCAGGTTGTGCTAAAATAGCTTTAAAGTGGCATATTTTATCATGAAAATTCAATACGTTCAAATTTAATATAAAAAAAGTACACAAGTACACATGGGAGAAAAAGTAACCAATTTTGGTTAAAAGTAACCAAAACGGCAACACTTCTTTCACGCGTGGTTATACTCAGACCGGCACAGCGTCTACAAATTATTCAGTTGTACTAATCAGCCTAGCGAGCGCACAATTAATTATATTATGTAAAGTTTCGAAACGGAATTTCTGCCCTAATGTCAGCAAGTTAATTATGCCTCGTAATGAGCATTCCGAAAGAGGTTTAGGATTCATGGTATCCATTTAAAACTCGGTTTGATATTATTACAAATGAAATCACTGGAGCAATTTTTGTTTGAATGGTACCCTTTATCACGCCATAATAATATTATATAATCCGTCTAAAATTCAAGCATATGTAAATAGATATAGAGAATTGTAATTTCATGTCGTAACTAAAGCATGAGTTTTGACAGCTTTTCTTAACAAAATGAAAAGGTTAAATATACATTTCTCTCTTTCAATTAAGGTGAATTTAATAAAGAATTCATTCCTTTAATTTCGTCACATACATAAAATTAAATACAAATCTCATCGATGTTAATGTCTCTGCATGTGAATATTCATGCAAACAGTGATGTTTGTCAATTTCTACTCACCTTCCGCCATAAATATCTTGTGTCAATGGTGTACTCTCGTCATCTGTAAAGTTATCATCGCTATCGCCCGTACCCGGTGGGGCCAAAGGGCGATGTCTTATGTTAGACATCTCTCTCTATATGCCACGGCTACACACTCCCACACACACACACACGGCGGTACCAACTTGTACCCAACCAAACAAATCAACCAAGCTTAACTGGTTAAAAAATGGGAATTTAAAAAGTTGCCAACTTTGATGCTGTTATTTATTGGAATCGTTAAAATAGACAAACAAAAAATGGAGGTAATTGCTCTGAAAAAAGAAGAGAAGAATACACAAACTGATTAATAACTCATTCAAAGCAAGCGAGAGCGAGAGCGATAAAGAGAGAGAGAGACAGAGAGTGGGGAATGGAAAATTGGATTAAAATAATAAATTTTAGTTGTTGCTTCAAGTATTTATGTATGGATGTATGTATGTGTGTAAATAAACATAAAAATAATTTTCATAAATAAGTTTTAAAAGATTTATCTTAATGTAAATAATGTTGCAAATTGCAAGTCTAGTATGAATTCTTTTGCTCTTTTGGACCTTTTGTGCTGGTGCCAACGCATTTAAAGCTGCTTGCCAGTTGTTGATAAACAGCTTTAAAATTTACTTTTTCGAATATTTATTAAACAATCGCCACAGATTTTATGTTTTTGCAAAATACATTAATTCACTAACAGCGCTAGCTATTGCTGTCGATGTGGTGGTGGCTTTGTTCAAATCAGGTTCTTTCAATTGAATAGCACTGACAGTGTTCGAGTTCTGTGGTCTTGTCTAGTCAAAATTTATCGTTTTAAGCTTTTGCAATGGCTAAAACTGAAAAAGTTTGTAATGTTGTGCCATATAGGCAGCTCCTTGCGTTTTATTTTAAAGCTTAAGTTTCTGTTTTAGTTGTTTTGTGCCTTGCAACACGATACATTCCCTTTTGCTTTTCAAGGACTTAATGGTTCTAGTGACTGAGTGTTATTGCACAATGTGTATGTTGGCTTAATGCATACATAAGTTTAACCCTTTTCACCTGGTGCACTGTGGAAAGAATATTATGTATATGGAGGGAGCTGTTTGCCAATCTCAATAAAGTGGTCGTGACACATGATCTACGGTAAGTGATCGTGTGTTGACTAATGACACTCGATACAAATATGCACTTAGTTTATATTAATCACCTCTAGTTTCTTTGTGATAAGTTAATATTGATTTCGGCGAAAAGCTTACAAAAGGTGAACATATCCGCTTATTTGCTGTAACAACATCATAACTCGACAAACGCAAAAATTTGGAATTAACATCGCTAGTAGATCGGTTTCATATTCGAGTTTTTAAGATTCAGATTATAAATCTGATTCTTGCAGTTAGAACGTCATAAGAAAAGCTCCGAGGTTTACTGGAGCCATAGAAAAAGGTAACTTGTGTAGATTCGTCTAATGATTTAGAAATTCGTGAAATTCTGAAAAATTGCGGACATGGAGTTATTACGACATTGCAGCAAATGAGTTTGATCTCTATCAGGTGTTGAGCTTGTACGAATATGTCGACATAGTGTTTGAGCGATCTTAACTCTTTTAACGTGTTACAGCGAGTATTTTTCATTCTCAGTTGCTCATCAAATCACAGTGTTTAAAATTTTGTACGTTGTAGAGACTGCTGATATCTACTAGCTCACTTAAGGCCTTATATGGTCCCTTTGAAACTTGTATAGCTTGTGTACAAAATTTAATGGTTTGGAGAAAGGTGTATGTCATATGACGTTTGCTAAACACTAGGGCTGTGTTTTGATTTTTATTATTACTACGAAAATTGTTAAGGATTTACCAACTCTAAAGTCTTGCAAACAATTTTGCAAGAAAAATTGATAGCAATGAAATATTGATTCCCGCATATTAGTGGGGCTTAACTCCAAAAAAGCATTTTTATGGCATCGAAACTGGAGATTTATTGAACGTTTGCTGGACACACATTTATATTTTTAAATTGAAAATTGATGACTACAAAGAGACGTTTTTCTCAGTAAAAATTAAAAAAGTGTTATCAAACTATATGAAGTTTTAGAAAGATTAAAGACCAAACCGGAAGTCGTTATTGACAATATGTAACGGCAATATTATTTTGGTGACGTTGTCAGATCCTTTGTTTACTATTTAGTCACTGATGTCAAATTGCAATGTCTAGAAATATGGTTAAGCAACAATAAAGAAAGAAAATTTGAAAGTCAATATCTATCTTGTCTAAAAATTCTCCTTAGCGACAGGAAGCATTTTGGGTTGAATGACTATGATAACAAGCAACGTTGTCGTACACACAAGGACGCAAACCCACACGAGATTCACCGCAAGGCAATGCATCCAAAGCTACTGCTTGGTGCAAAATTTTCGGCTGTGCGCACTTTTTCTAAAATAATGTTGATGAGGTCATCAGCGGAAAGGACGATCGCTATAGATCAATGATAACCAATTTCTCTTGCCTTGAATTAAGCGATATGATGGTGTACGCCATGTGCTGCTAACACGTTGACTGTACGTGCCTTACAGCGAACACAGCAACGGACAATCTGCATGAACATAAATTATCTACCGAAATCGTGCTATTTGACTGTAAGACTTTTTTCTTAAATCGCAATAAAAAAGACATGTAGGCTACGAAGTCTTAAAAAATTACAGCGAAGTCTCGGCGGACATTTGAGTCGGTGTCGTATATTATTTGTAACCATGTTAAAGCTTACATTTTTTAGAATTGTGTTATTAGTTGACTTTTAGTATTAAAGTCCTGATGCAAAATTTTATAGGTCAATGTGTCGCAGGTCCGATGACCTATTGGGACAATCTAAATAAATGTACAGTGCAATGAAGACTTTGTAAACAGGATGGGCAACAGTTTGAGGTGCCAGAAACTATTCGTTTAGGGTAGCAGTTGAGTATACTGCACGATCCAGCCCTGAATTGTGTTAGAGTTGATGGAGTTTTTCTTGGTAAAAGTCGCTCATTATCCTGTTGATACAGCTGTTGCTGAGTTGACAATCTTTGGCCGAGTGTAACTCGGGTCGTTCTGGAGTAAAGATACAATTGTCGTGGGGACGCCAATAAACCGTCGCCACGTTTGCCTTCTTTTGTTGACGTTCTCCCGGAGAAGTTGAGTACTGTGTGATGGTTCTATGTTTCGCCCTCGTTTTTTAAACGACGCAAATACTCCTGTGGATTCCGGTTGAACATCGTTACACACTTCTGCGCTTATGGTCGATTGTCCAACCAAACAGGTAAGATGCGATGTAACCAGTCAGCTGGGAGGCCTACAAGCCCGTGGCAATTTACATAATTTCATTTTGCTATTGTCTAATACCATTTTATTGACTGTATCGACTATTTCTGCGTGACGAAATCTTTTGGGCGAATTGAACGCTCCGCATAACTTGTATTGATAGTACCACAACACAACGCCATAAAGTGAACCACTTTTTTACCATTATAATTGATTGTTTTATCGAAATCCAACCGCTTTTGTTTAGCAACTCCAGATTTTCAATTCAAGTCAATTTCAAACGCATAAGCCTTACGTTAAAGGTAAGAGATAAGAAGATCTTCCTGGTAAGTTAAAGAAAAGATTTCCTAACCTCTAACGTTGAAGTTTAAGTTTTATGCGTTTGAGGTCACCTCACTTTAGCTAAAGTTTACTTTTACAAAAAAGAACTTTAAATTGAAATGGCCCTAAGTCATATAACAAATTCACCTTGTTTGTTAGATCTCGATTACCATAAAATAAAGGACGAAATCCAATACAAACACGTAATTTTAAGCGAGTTGTAATATTTCAATTGCATTGTAAAGTAGACCATTTTCCGGTTACGTATGGAATGAAATATCCGGCAAATGGCTCCCGCGGCTCTGACGATGGCAATTCCTGATTGTAGTTTTTTTTTTCACATAGACACAAGATTTTACATAATTCGAAAGAAAGAAATTGCATGACTTTAAATCGCATGATCTTGGCCCTAGTCGTTCGTGAAATGAATTGCTCTAGAACTCGTTGCTTGAATGCGCGGTGTAGCAGCTGGCTCCTTTCTGCTGCTACCACATGTCGTCCAGATCCCTCTCGTCTAGTTGAGGCAACATTTTATTTTTCCTTAGAAGCTTTTTCCGCACACCAGATCTATGTGTGTGCAGTCATGACCCCGGCAAAAACTTTGAAGTAAAAGACGCACTCCTAAGGTGCGTTCATATTAATTAATTTTACAACAACAATAAAACATATGCTCAAATTATGAAAAACGTTACTTAAATTTGTATCAAACGAGTATAAAGACTTAATGACGCGGAGCTATAAATTTGTGACAAAAAACTGGTGGTAGTGCCGCTGTTGGCATTAATTAAAAGTCGTAGATCACAGCTTGTAGTTTACCTTGAAAGTATGTTGTGTCTTCTTTTTGTCATTTACTTTGTTGAAGCTTTACTAAATACATAAATTGACCATTAAAAATGTGCGTTAAGCTAGAAAATACTTGAAAGCGTCGACAACAATATTGAACATTTAACAATAAATATTAAAATTGAAAAAAAAAATTCGATAATAAATTAAAATTAATTTACATAATTCAAATGCAGAAATGTTGCTGTTTGGCCAATGATGATGCTTGTGCATCTGTTAACATCAATATTGAGGGTGGTTTTCTTTACGTCATATAGTTTTTGAGTGTTTGTTTGTAAGCGAATGCGTTGTAATCGCTATATGCAGCATCCCTTAATTATTTATTTTCTATAAACAAAGGAAAATTTGTAACATAAAGCCAACGAAAGTTTTTAGTTAAGCACAAGGACCGTGTGGCCTAATGGATAAGGCGTCGGACTTCGAATCCGAAGATTGCAGGTTCGAGTCCTGTCACGGTCGAAGTTTAATTTTTTCATCTAAATTTAGTTTTACAATCTTTAAAAAATAATTTAAGGCCAAAACAAGTTTTGATTAAAACTTTATAAATATTTTTTATTCATGAGTATTTTTGAGTCGTTCAAGTTAAATTCTTGTGTTTTATAAATTTTGTTAAATGTCAAGTGGTCGGTCTTACATTTTGTATTAAATTTGTATTTTTGTGATGATTTCTTCGTCATCAATAACACAAGTTTACAAATTCTGGTCAACTTTTATACTGGAACAACGAGTAGTTTGTTACTTATCTTATTTCGGGTATTGAGTTCGGTTCTACTTATATAAACACAACTGGAGAACGGTTTGCCCAATTGAGTAAATTAAAAAATCCAAAATTCGGCAATAATATCCCAGAACGAAAAATGACACTGAAGATGGCACATAGCCGAAACCGGTTTGTCTCCAAACCAAACTTGACAAGGGATGACGGAAATTCGTTCCAAAAATCTACTTCAAAACACCCTGTCGGAATATCAAATCAAGGATCAATAATATTCTTTAGGCCATATTTTTTAATCTGCTCAGCAGTTTTAAAAATATTGTGGGACATGTGGAAAAATATATTTTTTTTATATATTGTTGTTATTGAATCTTTCTTAAAGAAAATTACAATAAGTTTTCAAATCTTAATCCTACTTAACATTATATTAATTAATTATTACCAATGTAGTAACTAAATTGTTGTGTTAAAATCTTAGACTACTTTATAATGGATGAAGAGGGCCGTCTCGCAAAGCTCAAAGTATTGATTTTTCTTAGTCTCTGGGGTCCACCAAACTGCACAAAATTACAGGATTAGGAGTTGGGATAGACTGATAATTTGCTTACGTATTGGCATGAGTAACTTTAAATGTTTCCATAATCCCGGTGAATATTCTCATTTCGCGTGTTCCGTTGAGTGCAGACGATTAGTCGTAGTAATTTGAACTATCTTCTATGTAACTTGTGGATATTTGATGCGTAAGCAGTATCCCATAACTGTTATATGTCTTTATATTCCAGGGCCAGAGTTGAGTTGGGGCTTATAATAAATAAGCCAATGCAGTTATAAGTTTATAGCTGTTATTTTTGCTTCAATATGGCGGGATCATGTTAGACGTTGGTCGAAATGAATACCCAAATATTTTACGTGCTTTTCTGCTGGAACAGTGGCATCAGTTACTTTAGTTGGAAGGCAATTTTGCATTCTGAGTGTAATAGTTATGTGAGCGCATTTCCAGGGATTAATCTTTATCTTCCACTTTTTAACCAATCCTCTAGCTGGATAGTGTGAGATTGTAGATCCTCTGAAGCAATCTTCGGGTCCTTATTTACACTTACAAGTGCAGTGTTATCTGCGAAGGTTGAGTTTGTTGGCATATCTGCTGTGTAACACGAAAATTCCGACATTTTTCTACCAGCACATAGGGAAATATGTTCCAAACAAATTCGGCAGTAATATTATCTTCAAGCTGCTCAATTAAATAATCGGTTCTATTACTGCTAAGGTTGAGGTAAACAGAAAAACGAATTCTCGAATTCAATTGTATTCATTAGTTGAGTTAAATTGACACTAACGTAGTAAATAGCCATAGACGTCCGTAGCCGCAGAGAATATGCGCATCGCATTCTGCCAGTGACTACTTAACCTTTTCAGTACTTAAAAAATCATCTAAGTGAAGGTATCTCTTTTGCAAATGTTGTCGTATGCAAACCAAATTGCGAGTGTCGTACTGTTATATGTCAAACCACTTTCTTCATTTTTGAGATAATATTGGAAACAGGAACCATTTGAAATAAATGGAGTGAAGATTTGAATTCAGCAGAAATAAATTTTGGTTGCTCCAGTCCCAAAAATATGCATTTTAACAGCTCAATTACAATTAAAACTACTCATCACACCCACATCTAAAGGGTAAACCACGAATTATAATTATTGGTCAATCGACGGTATTTTACAACCATTTAACCCTTTTATTTTAAACATAGGTCAACGTTACTTCTTAAACAAATTTGACCAAATTTATATTTTATATTATATTATTTATATTTCTCGCTAAGAATGATATTGAAAGTACTTTTGTAATTCTCGAAATTGTGTAACTTCGATGCTTTTTGAAGCGGATGAAAGCTTATTTTCCAAATTCCTTTCAACATTATCTATACTTTGGACACAATATTAGCTATAGAGAACAACCAAACTGATATCTACATGGAACGATATTCTCGATTTGACTCATCAAATAATCAAGTTGGTCGTATTCTTTTTTTTTGCTTGAAAAACATCGCCGATTTTTAATACATTATAAACTCCAATTAGGAATTGTGACGCCAAATTACAGCCATTGATATTTGTATTTAAATTCATGTGAAATTTCGATGGACAATGGAACCATATTACTGATTTAAGGAGCAAACATTTTTAGACATTCGGAGATTATGCTATTTTTGAATATACTCGAATAAATGGAAAATAGGTGACGCTGGATATCAAGCAACGGCTCTCTTTGTTTTAACATTGCAATGCATTGACCAGTCTTGTTTCCTCCTTCATCTCATCTGTGGACACTGACCTACTCGTGGTGTCACCTAGGGCAGCTACCTTTAACACTTGTTAAAGGCAGTGAGCTCAAATGTGCCGCGTGTTTACGCAGAAGAACGATAAAAAATAGGTTGAGACGTAGGGTTAGCAAGCCATCCTTGTAAAAAGTGAATACTATGAAAAACATATCCAGTGTGTTGGATGTACGAGCGATCTGAGGAGCAAACATCGATTCGGATTATTACCTTGCGGCAGCAAAGGTTCGCACCCATATAAATGTAGCGACCTGACATAGCACGGAAGCTGGATATCGGAAAGCTGCAAACAATATAGACAGCAACGGTATACTCCGGTCGACTGAAGCAATTGCTTAAAGAAAGCACTTCTAATATTGCAGCGCTGTGGTGAAGCATTTCCCACTCCATGGAAAATGCCGCAAAATCCGTACCTGGGTCCCAGAAGCGAAGAATGTGGCATACAGGGCAAGCCTGCAGTCAGTAGCAAGACGTTATGTAGCGGGAGAAAAGGAGAGAGTTTGCTATCCCTGAAAAACGAATACGACTCCGCAGGTAAAATAGGAAAGAATCTCTTTGAGGTTTCACACAAAGAGCTGAAAATGGTTATACGAAACACAAATGTGAATAGCACTGGCACACTATACACCAAACAACACATGTTACTCGCGTACGCAGACGATAGCGACATCATGGGTCGGATATTGCGAGCAGTAACTGCCACCTTTGAAAAAGTCGAGAAAGAATCTGCCAAAGATAAGACCAAGTGGATGGTGTCAACGCACAAGACGTTCAGTAGACTATGGTAGACAGTGGATGTTGAAAACTACAACCTTGAGGTAGGCACTTTAAAAACAAAGCCACCTTTGATATTATGACAGACAAAAATCACTCCCTTCAAAATACTGATACTATCCGTGCTGTCCTATGGTTCTGAAGCATGGCTACTTGCGAAAGCAGGCGCGTCAGTACTGGAAATGTTCGAGAGAAAAATTCTAAAATCCATTGACCAATCTGCATTTACGGAGAATATCGGAGTCGTATGAACCACGAGCGTTCGCTAGGGCATGTTGTAAAAAGGAATGAAAACGCTTCAGCTAAAAAGTCATTTGAATACGAACCTGGTGATGGATCACGCACGAGGGGAAGATCCAACGAAACTCCGATGGAAAGATCAAGTGGAAAAAGGCATCTTAAAACTTGGTATAAAAAATTTGATATGAAGCGCAGAAGAGTGAGGCACTTGGAAATCTTTTGTACGTTCGGCTATAGGAACACCTAAGTATGTAGTAAATGGAAACACTGTACACGAGGCAGTTTTTGGACCCTAACGTGTATTTCATTGTTTTCTTGAAACTTTAACAAAACGATCAAAACAAATTTAACAATAAATACACAAACAATTTTAAGTTTAACAAGAATCCAAATTAAATCGAATGGCCAACGTTACTGGTTTTCGATTTATCTAGACCAGGTGGGTGAATTTATGGACAACAAAGTAATTAAAATAACAATTTCAAATACATTTGGAGACAATTAAAATAGATAAAAACCAAATGTACAAAACAAATACTGCAACACCCAACAAATACGAGTTAATGGCGAGCGGTCGTGTAACCTGCAAACTACAATACATTCCTTAATTGCATGATTATATTGTAAATAGCGACCAGTTCTCTCTACTGGACAATTCACTTTGTGAATGAGTATAAACAAGCAGGCTAAGCGAACATTGATTTTTATGGTTAAAACTAGATGGACTTTTCTATTGTTACACGAAACTAAGCAGCGAATTTCGAAATTCAATATCGTTTGCTATCAAAGGACCAGTTCAAAAATAATCGTAAGTCAAAATCCAATTCATTTGACTGAAAGTTAATTGGTTAATTAAAAGGCCATTATTTTGAAATCGAAAGTTAGTAAAATTCTCTTTCGGTTTTCATGTTTTACTTTAAATTTATGATTATTTTTTGTTAATTCAGATTCTCTTAAAATTGCGATATTTCCTCATTCATCCTTTCGTATAACTTCAGGTGTCTCTTTATTGTATGCAAACCGTAATGTTCTCCAATACTGTGTGGGAGAAGCTTCATTGTTATTCCATACTGATTTATTTATGCCCTCCCAGAATGGTAATTTTAGTGATACAACTGATGTCATATATAAATGGGACTATGCTATCCTCTGAAAACCTCTTTGTCCAGATGCCCCATCACAAAATCATTTCCATTACATTGTTAGATTTCCGTTTTCAATTTAATCTTCTACTGAGTTGGTCTGTAGGTGCAAGAGATTTTGCAAAGTTACAGTACCCGAACTTTGAGTACTAACAATGCCTTTGGGACAACTGCTAGATTGTTCTTGTTTCGTGAGTGCCTTGTATGGGGCAAATGTGTCATACCCTTCATGTTGTAAACGATGCATTAGATATTCGCATTTTTATTTTGTAAGTTCAAGCTTTGTAAACATACCCAATATTTTTGTGTACAAATTTTTTGGCTACTTTTTGAAATACTAGAAAAAAAATCAATCACTTCTTGAGGAAATATAGCACGAACTTTATCTCTTTTGTACAGTTTTGGCGCGATCACAGCTCTTCTCAAACGATTGCCGTGGCCGATCAAGTACAGAACTAGTAGAACATTCGTCCTCACTGAACTCAATTCTATACTTGCCTTCAAGCCAATTTGCATTATTTTCGTTTTTCAAATCGTGGCTTAATACGCTTAGAATTCTGCTACCTTCGTTTAGGTTGAGAGTAAAAACGTTGTATTCAAAATTCCATATATTCTATCTTCGCTTTAGACAGCGCATGATTGCGCAAAAACTCGTTTTAATTTTGTTCTATCTTTGTCACATTCCATAAGCTTCGAGCATAAAACGAAATGGAAGAAAAACTTTCCATTATTGTGTATATAACTCATTATAATTATTACTATCTGCAGTTTATTAGTAGCTACTAGTAAGCGTTTACACGTAAGGTAAATATAAAGTAATTCTTTGCAGTAACAATCTTCAAAACATTGCGTCAATCCGAGAAGTTAAAAAAAGAATACAAATCTTAATAGCGCTTCGTTGGAATTCCGACTAATGAAAAAGGGGCACCTAGGAGTCAGATCAAAGTATTTATCTTTGATGTGATTGTAACAGTTAATCCGAAATTTAAAAACGCCTTTGCATATTGCATCAGTAATGTGGTGACAATTTGACTTTTTTCAGCGAAAATCCCACAGTATAATTTTTGGTAGCAGCCTCCACTCTACTAGACGCCAGATTTAAAGAAAATCCATTTCCATGAACCACTAGCGCTATCTTCTATTAGAAGATACGTTGGAAATGCTCGATCAGCCGACAGTATTGGAAGTGGAAGCGACACGTTTTCCATTGGCATTGAATTCGATTATGGTCCCATCACAAGTCTTTGTCTCACAAGCGAAAAAGAAAAGACGATGACTCTACAAGTCGAGCAGATGAACCAAGCTTCTGCCAGATTGGAATTTCTGTAACAATAGAACGCATTTTTTCCAAAGCAGGTTGCGCTACGGAAAAATGCTGTTTTAATTTATTTTTTATTAATCGATTACTTTGTTCATATTAAGTGCAATTAATAACTTTTCAGATCGATTAATCATATGACTAATTAATCGATTAATAGTTTTTTTTGCCACCACTTGTAGCACTCCAACCACTGCAAATGATACCACAAACATGTATGGAAAATTCCCTAACTAATTCATCATCATGACACTTAAAGTTATTCTGGGTTAGGGAAAATGCATTTAATTTTATACACAAATAAACAAAGTGAAGTATGACTATTAAATTGACATTAAATCGTGTTGAAGTGATTGTGAAACCAAACGATATTTTATTACATGAATCATTCAATTATCTCTGCAATGGTAAGACTTTTGTAAAATCAGCCTAAAAAAAGTCTTTCTTTGTGTGCGAGTAATAATGAGTGGCGGGAAATAACAATTGTCGCATTCAAGCAGTTGCTGGGTAAGTAACAGTACGTTCGTGGTAAGTTAAAATTTTTCCTGTTTAAATATTCGTACATATTTGCAATTAAACCGGTTGGGAGTTTTTCTTTAAACCGCACTATTGCTGATTGTCTTCCGATAAAAAAAATTAGGAAGAAACGAACAAAAACTGAAATCAAACTGACTGATCCGGAATTAAAAACTATTTGTGGTTACACCTAAAATAAACTTAATTATTTTAAGAGATTTTGTGTAAAAGAATGGAATTTTAGTTGCGATAATATTTATTTCTTTTTGTCTGGTTTTAGGAAGGGTCAGGATTTGTATTTCGCTGCTGTTGATTTGTTCATTTAATAAAAATCGTTCTCCTAAACGGTTTTGCTATTTTAATGAAATTATTAGCAACTGTGTTAATGCTTCCCACTAGTTCACTTTTTATTTTATTGATGCATTGCTTATTTACACAATATGTGTACGCCCATTAGGGTGGTAGCTTTTTGCATTTTTTGCAATTATGAAAAATGGCAAATAATAGTCGAAGAGGGTTAAAAAATTAGGAAGAAACCTGGTGTATTTCAGTACTTTTAATGGCCGAAATTTTTGGATAAGAACTTGACCTTACTTTACGTTTTAAGATTTTTTTATTTACTTACTCATCCAAACTTGGCTGTATAAAAAATTCCAGCTCTCTAGCTATAGTGGATATGCTCTATTATATTGATGAGTGAGTGAGTGAGCCAGTGAATAGATACTAAAATATGCACTTTTTACACCTTCACATCTCGGGGAGCTCAAACTTCACCTATAAGGTTACCGATATGTAGAGTCCCTATGTTTCAAGTTTTACAATTTTATGACTAAATGAAGCCAAGTTGCGAGGGGGCTAAAAGCAGAGCGAATGGTTTTGTGTAATATACACACTGTGTGTATATGCTGAATTTGTCTGACGAACTACCGTGCGTCTTAATGTTGTAGGAAGCTTTCGACATTGAGAGAGAATACAGACGAACATTTCACACATAGTCTACTAACTAGACGCGACAACTCACAACAACATTACCTCGATTATATAAGAGAGATAAAAACCCTTATCGTTTCTAATTAAGCTATCTCTTTCATATAATCGGTTTAATTTAAAATTTTGTACGTAAAAACGCATAACAACTGATTACACGCTTTTTCTAATGTCACTGTTGGGTATTCTGTTTATATTCTGTGATTTCACAGTCTAATATGGTTCTATTCATTTTCTACATCATTTAATAAAATCAAGTTATTTCGTTAAATGTTTAGTGATAAAAAAGAATATGTTTTGGGGGAGACAAAAGGATACTAACCAAAGAAATAATATAATTGCTTTGGTATCAGCTGGTCCTTTTTTCTAAAATCGAATCAAAAATCTAAAAAAATAATAATATTCTTAATTTAGCACTTAACACGTTACACTTTTAGGATGCAACCTTCAATTTCTGGTATTTAGACGCACAAAAATAAAATTCTGTGTAAAATATATTTAACTCTTAGAAAAAGCTTTAAAATGATGGTATTTTCCATACTCGATGAGTCAGAAGTATTGACTTGGTTCAGCTTGAGCTTAGAAATTAAGTTTTGCAGCCAGTATGGAATTTCTACTTGAAGTTCCATAAGAAACAAAATTTGCATTTTTATTGCAAATTATTTAGATATTTAATGTTTTGTATAAAAAGTGCAATTATTGAACAGATCATACAACACACGGATTTATCAACTGGAGCCTCTTAGCCTCTTCAGGACCCGTCCACCTCTTGGTTTTCTTGTCCGTTTCTTCAGAATTCCTCCATTGGCCAATAAACACCGGAGTATTAACCTCTCTACAACTTCCAAGCCTTAATTGCCCATCCCTACCGGAATCTCGCGATCCAACGCCTTAGAACTAACTTTGAAGATTGACCTTACCACCCCTCGCGAGGCATTTTTATCCGTCTCTTCCGGCTTTCTCCTTTGCCAGTTATCATCGCCTCTTGTGGGGCTTCGTGATTCATCCCTGTAATGGAGAAAAAGATGACCACCCACACAGAGGTGCATATGCACGGGTAAGTCTGTATTAAAACTGGATGATGGACTGGTATCCAGAGTTCGCATACTAGAGACCAAGCATCCTTTTCGTCACGAATCCCTGACGTAGGGATTTTTTATAAGAGAATGTTAACTTCTCTCCGCTCGACTTCTTTAGTCAGACTCCTTGCAGACACTGGAATCTAATACCGGCCGCCACCACGTAGAGGTATAAGCCAAAACTCCTGACAGTGCACTCAGTTACAGTAAGCCATATTTTTGTGCCTTGTTCTACTTCATATTTATGTTGGGAGAGCCAGAAGAGACGGAACATAGCGTTCATATGTTCTAGATACACATTGTTGTAGCTATATTGCGTTCAGCCCGTCATTGATTGTATTTTATTTATATGGAACTGCTGCTATAAATAACTTAAAATTTTAAAGTTACCAGACATTAAACAAGTTTCAGTCATTGAAACTATTTATTTTACTAAAGAAGTTCTTTGATACTTCGCGAGCAGAAAATTTAATTATTGGAAAAAATATTAATTAAAATAAAACGAATTGTGAAACAAGTTTTGTAATCATAAAATTACGTTACATCAATACAGACAGACTATTTGTACTGGTAGAAGAAACGTTTGTATGCAAGAAAACATATTAAACCGAAAATCAAGTTTTTATACTTCTCTGTTTGCTACCCATAGATTAAATAAAATAATAACAATAATTAAAGGGTGTTCATAGAAGAGCGGGTGGTATCGACCGTCTTTAACGGCTATGTTGGTTTGGCGATAGTGATTGATGCCAAATTATCATGACAAATTACGAAATTGACCAAGAGGTCAGATTAGTCAAACATTTGACGAATTAAACGTAAGAACTATTTTCACGGTATGTTGATTCAAGCTGACCTGTCCCATGTAGGATAAAATTAGAATAAATATCATAACAACGTTGGTATATTTGTCGTTATGTTAATTAGAAACCCATTTAAATTAATTAATATTTGGCAAAAACAAAACACAAAAACACCATATAGTGGTTACGGTAATTTCGTCAAATATTTAACTAATCTGACTTTACTTAAAGTGATGTTTCGGTCGAAAAATCATTTTTAGCTACGAGGGACATTTTGGCTTTTTCAACAAGCAAATTTGCGATATTTAGGTTCACCAGATAGTCGTACATGCATAAGAAATTACTCCTTTGGAGCGGATTTCAGAACTGCGACGTCTACCGTACACATGTACATATGACAACTCATTATTTGTCCGTGAATTAAACACTATGGACGTCGATTGTATATATACTACAGCTGAACGACGCTACGCCGATTGCCACAAAGCTCATTCTTCAGGGGTTTGATTAACTCTCGCAGATGTGACGTATATTGGTCATCATAATCGTACAATTTGACCCCGCTGCACACTCTCTTGTAGGGTTTTCTATTCGCAATCGATCAATGGCCCCAAAGTCAGCATAATCCAAGTCATGCCTCGAATTCAGCGCGCACTGCAGCCGCAGACATCTGCACGTGCACATGCCACACATGGTTTTTTTAAAATAAATAAATAAATACATTTCGTTAACATCTGGCAAACATCTTGTTTTATCTTTCTTCAACATTGACCACCCGCCCTTATCGGAAATGCCTTTACTTTGCCAGATATCAACTCCTTTTTACAACCACTGGCCATTTTTTTTGCCAGTCTAAATGAAACTGGTCTCACTTTTAAACAAAGAGGTTTTGTTTTTTGTTTTCCTTTTAATTTTTGCTGTTACTTATTCTCGTGTTTGAAGTTAAGAAAAAAAATCAACTCAAGTAACAACAACAAAGTGAATTTTTAAATAATTTTTTTTAGAATTTATTTTTTAGAGTTTTATTGCTTGCATGGTCAATTCAAATAAATATCATACTTTAGCAGCGGCCTGACCGTCTGTCCATGTTTTTTCTAAGCTTTTGTTTAAGCGTGTGCGGTTTACTGAATCACATTCATTTGTTGTTGCTGCAAGTAGTCAAGCCGTGGTTAGTGGTACACAATAGTTCAACATTCGCTATTTATTTGTTCGCTTTATTTCTTTGTTGCGCTTTAGTGCTTTTATAAAAAGTCTTATTAAAGCTCGTTTATGTTTGTTTTTTATTCATATAATTTTTCTTTGTTTTAGTTTTACTTTCACTTTTATTCAGTTTTACTAAATTTCAGTGATTTTTTTTGCTTGTTTAGTAGCTTAGAAAATTTTTCTGCACTTACGTGTACGAAGTCTTAAGAAATATTGAAAGAAAACAGGTTTTTCTGTTTATGAATTTTGTTTTATAGTTTAATACAACAATTACCCGAAATTATAGTTTATTGAATTAAAATTTAGATTACACACAGTGTTGTAGCGTGCTATAATGTTGCATATTATGTAAATTATTTGTTGAGTTTTAGAAACATAAAACAATTAATTTTATTTTCAGTTGTTAAATGAAAAAAAAAAATATAAATAAATCTAAAAAAATACACACTGTAAATACCCGCTACCAAAAAGTTGGTATTCTTTTCAATTTCAAAATAACGGCCGTCAGCTGGCAGGCACAAAGATATGGCTAGCCGTAACTAAATGCACTGTTAGGAGTTTAGATTTATACCCCGTGGTGGCGGCCGGTAACAGGTACCTGTCTCTGCCAGGAGTCTGGCTAAAGAAGTCGAGCGGAGAGAAGTTAACACTCTCTTATAAAAAAGCCCTGCGTCAGGGATTTCTGACGAGAAGGGTGCTTGGTCTCTACTATGTGAACTCTGGATACCAGACTTACTCGTGCATATGGTACTCTGTGTGGGTGGATATGTTTTTTTTTCCATTGCAGGGATAAATTCGGAAGCCTTGCAAATGGCGGAGAGGTTAATCTCAAAATAAACTTTGGTTTAAATGGGCTAAGGCAAGAATCCGGAAGAAATGGGCAAGAATTCCTCGCGAAGAGTGGACAAATCTTTAAAGGTACTTCCAAAAGGGATGGACAACGAAGCCACGCAAGAGGTGAAGCGGTGGAGAGGTTCATCTCTGTCGTAATTCCGGTGTTTATTGACCAAGGGAGGAATTCTGAAAAGATGGATGGGAAAACCTCGAAAGGGATCTCCACGGATACTCCTAAAGAAGAGAGACGCTTAATACCTCTTAGACACTTGTTAAATGTGAATGCCATCGTTAATCCAAGCCTCAGGCAAATGTTAGCAATTATAAAAGAGACTCCGTGATGAGGAACAAGGAATCACTACAGTCAAGAGTAAATGGTAGTGGTAGCATAAGACTAGAATGAGACTAAGGTAGTCGTAAATGACAAATCAGTTACCTGAAATCAATTAAGGGAAAGAAGGGGGTCGAAAGGCACCCATCGGTCTGCTTCGATATCCCCCTACATTAATAATAAATACCAATGCCAACCACCTTCCAAAATACGAGTGTACAGTAATGTTTGCCATTTCATAATGCACCGCTTTTCAGTTCATTCGTAAACACGCAAAGTGAATATCGTCGTGAGGTCAGTCGCCATACGCAACGTGCATATGGTCATGAGATCAGTCGCCACCATGGCTTTTGTGCGCAGGCAATTCGTTGCTCTGTGTAACAGTATAAGCGCATAAAGACTCTCTTGGACATTAAGCCCCCAATCAGACAAAGATTAATGCGAAGTAAAGAACCAATAGCTGGCGTTCAGCTGAATTGGGCATCGCCAGAGATGTAACCCGGCTTAATTTGGGATTATGTTTGGCCCTGCACCTGTGTAAGATTATGCTAACGCAATAATTGAAGCCGGGTCGTCATAGATAACGCCATGAATTTACTTACTTGGCACCGGATAAGGCTAGAATTAATTTGTAATCTCACGCTGTTGTCGTTTTATTTGAATTTATTATACTATTGTTCTCATCTGGCCACCCTATGTATCGGCTTATCTCGTCATTCTCGAAATGCAACAAGAATAACATTATAGAAAATTAAAATAATAACGTCAAAAGATTTCAATACATTTAAGAAGGCTGTCGTTTCTAAATAATATCTTAAATTTGGTCTATCTATTCTTGATGAAAGAAATCGTTTAACTATTGCATATAAAAACCCTATAAAGACGTGGCAAGCTCAAGCGGCTGAAGATAAAAAGAAAAGTAGAGAAAATTTGAAACAGATTTAAAAGAATTTCCAAGAAAAGCTGTACCTCCTTGCTGACATCCTTAAAGCTGGCTACGAGAATAGTAATGACGGCAATATTTCAAGAAAATTTTTCGGAAATCGTGAATGTGCAGAATACATGGCATAAATGACGAGTTAATGAAAAGTATTCAAATAATTCTTAAGTTTATATCACTGATCCAGTGAAAATTCGACAACTACTTTCAAGCACCTGCCTGACTGTATGTTGAACTACATATATATCCCTTGTCACCAACAGTTCACAACTTAGTACTGCCTGGTGCTCAAGTCATATCAGCACAATTAACGCTCGGGCTCGTAGGTTTTATGTTTTTTTCTATTTTATGTCCGGCAATAGTCAGAATCAAGTTGTATTTTCAGGCGCATATTTTACGCCTCTCTTTTTAGACCAATTGCAAGTGGGCAGCTTAAAATTCATTTTTTGCCATTTACTACTCTAGTTAATTGTTATTTTGTGAAGAATTCCATAACCCTGGAAGTTTCTAAACAAATAAAACGCATAACCCGACAAACCGGAAAATGTGAAAAAGAAACACCGCAAATGATAAAGATAAAAATGTTGCTTCCCCACTCAATCAAGTTACAACAACTATAAGAAAAACATAAACTACACAAAAGTTTACAACGTTTTATTTGCTGTTTTTTAAAGAATTTTTATATTTTGTAATAAATGATATTTTTATGTTGTTTTTTTTTTCAAATAGCACACTTACCTTAAGGGGAAATGACTAATATTTTAGCTGTTGGCGATTTTTGTTCTCTGTTTAATTCAGCAAAAAAATCCTTTGTTGCAAAAAAGTGCTAAAATAATGACCATTAAAACAGAAATTAAACGAATTTTTAATTTCAACCAATAATAATAAGCTAAACTGTTAAGTTGTTGTTGTTGGTTTCTTTAAATAAGATTTATTTTTAAAACAAAGACTATGGTGACTTAGACAATGATGTGTCATGATAGCTGGGTGTCGGTTAAAGGATTTTCGTTGTAAATAATTTAAAATATCCTAAAGGAATGAGTCAGTTTGACGTTATTTGGCAAGGGGAATACCACTTTTATTAATATGTACAATGTGAATGTATTGGTTGAAAATAATTATAAATATTCGGCAAAAATTGATTTTAAACATTTTATTCGTTTATTCATTAATTGAAAATTTCTTAAATCACTAATTTCGATGAAATAACACTCTCGATTTTATTGAAGGTTAGTTTTTAACAATAAAATAATTTATCATTAAACTTCTAATAATAGAAACAAGTTTATTTATTTACATTAACTGTTATGGAGCCTTATAGTATTTAGGCTCCATAAGAATAAATAAATAATAAATTATAAACACTTATTGTGCCGCATTTTCCAAAATTTATAAATGCCAAATGTGTGTCGTCTCTTATATGCAAATTCGTATAGGCTTCTTAAATGAATTTTCTCAATTTATACCGTTAAGCGTTTATTATTCTCTCGTTAAAATTAAAAAAAAAACAAGTCTACATAGGTAGCTACAAAGCACTCATTGAAAGCGTTATTTATGCTGATTTCTTTATTATTTGTAAAGAGAGCAAAAGAGAATTCTATACATGCAACGAGAGGGGTATCAGAATTATCAGAAACAGCGAAAAAAAAAACACAAATAACTTGAAACAAAATTTCCTTTTTTCGTTTTGTTTCCACCATTTGTATCAGCGATATTCCACTGCTACAATACCACTTTTTTGGGACACCTATCTACCATGCAATGCAGTTTGTGGAAATTATGAAAAACGGTTGTGGCATGTAAATTTATTCATTAGGCGAATAGTACTGCTAAATACCAAATTTCTCAACAAATGGATAGATGATCTCTTAATAAATAATGCCCGTCTTCGCCGTAGTAACGATGAAGCAGTGAAACTAAGACCATATTGCGTTAAATACCCTTTTCTCTCTTCAGTACGCGATCGACTGGCTACAAAATAGACTTTAAAACACCGGGTCATACTTGGGCTTTGTGTTCGATTTTTGTTCGTATATAAGTAGCATAAATGAAAATGAGACCAAACGGAATGCAGCATTGGTGTAGTATCGCCAGTTTCTCAAAATATCCAATTCAATTGTTCGAGTAGACCAAATCTGGCAAACACGTAGGTGATGAACATTAAATAATTTGTTTTTTTTTTGGTATTGCTATAGCGAAGCCATATCATTGCTGGCGTAATTGTAAAATTGGTATTGGTATCTTTGGACATTATTTATTTTCCACAAACTACTGTTTTTGTTTGAGGCTGGTCACTTTGGTAAATCCTCCACCTCGACAGATATATACATATTATTTGTAATCCCGGAAAACCAGTTTCAGAGGCCCGCCTCAACCTTTGAGAATAAATTTTTTATTCTCAAACTGATCACTTTAGCTTTATATTATTGCCATTCTGAAACCGCCCTCGTATTTCTGTATGGCATGTTTATTCAATAAAATTTCAAAATAACAGCAACAATAATATCAACTACAACAAAAATTTTAATAAATTTAAAAAAAGTGTGTTAATTCTGGTTAAACATTTTATAAGTCCATGTGTGCGTGAGTGTGTTCCCAACACAACACAACTGAACACAACTGAACACGTATGCATTTGTTTGATAAAATAAAGGTAAAACAAAAGACTTAAGACAGAAACGTAGTAATAAGACTGTATAGTGAGAGAAATTTATTGTGGAAACTGAATATTTTTAATACGATTTTCTTCTCCAAATTTATTTTAGCATATGACAAGGAGTACCGACTTTTGACAAAGTTACAACTGTAATTGGCAGATGTAAAAGCCATTTTCATAAAGTTTTTATAAGCTGGGGCTTGTCGATTGCTTGTAAAAGTATATGGTGAGTCTACTTTAAGTGAGACAACTTGTCGTGAGTGGTTTCATAAGTTTGAGTTTGAAGTACAAGCCACGAGGATAAACGACAGAAGTTGTACTTGCATTAGACGTGACTCAACAAGTAATATAATATCACGCTGTTTGCCAGACAGCCAAGAAAACCATAAATATGCGAGTAATTTATGGTCTTATTTTGCATATTAAATCACTTTAAATGTATATAACTCTTTTTCTAAAATAAAATAAAGAAAAATACGTTGAACATCCTCCATTAAGTTTTGATTTTTGCACACTGTTAAATGACATTTATATCCCATTCGTAAACTTGAAATAGACAAAAGGTGCAAATTAATTTATACATGATTAAAAACAAGTTGCTAAGCGCTACAAACAAAAACTATAACGGCAGTAAAACCTGATCTCCTTGGCTAATGGGTGGTAAATATAATTATTAATTGTATACGGATAAAAAAGAAATAATACTTAAAACAATTTAAATTTAAACCAGAGTCATGCAATAATTTATTAACAACCATAACTTTACTTTGTCTTTATTTAATAGAATAAATTAAATATCGAGTTCCAAAGATTTGTAATGAAGCATGAAACACTTTACTTTTTAATTGAGTTTTAATTATTGACATTAGTGCTACAAATCGTTCTTTCGCCTGTGCAGAAACAGCATTATTAGTTTTTAGGTTCGAGTTTTTTACAGTCTCTTTGTCATTCCTGGCAAGCGTTATGTAAGCCTTTAACCTCAATCGGTGTAATAAAATTACACAAAGCATTTGAAGTGAAAAGTATAGAGTGTCTCAATAAGAATACACTATTTATCAAATATGCAGTTTGATGTTGTTTGTAGGCCGGCGGAAGCATCGGCCAGAGTTGTCTTGAATACAAGACAGTACTTTGAACAAAGTACTTATTGAGAAGTGCATTTAAAGAGCAATTAGTTACATGAAGGCTCTACTCTATGCCTTAAGCAACGTTAACTACAGCCTTGGGAAACGATGTTATTAGCAAAATACCTGTCGCTGTCGTCGAATAAGAATTTCAAAACATAAATTCTCACTTGGATCACTTACGTTGTAGTCATGTTGATATTTTAACGCAAATTTTATTTAGAAAGTAAAATGCAGAGACTTATTTATTAATTTTTGGTTCTTCGGAAATTATTAGAGTTTTTTCTTTACTTCACAACCAAACGTTAAAAAAGCTAATAGATGATTTGTTTTTATGGAATTTTATGTTTAATTATTAATAGCAAAATTTCCCATGTACTTTTTTAAAGTCTTAAATCGTTTTTAAGAAAATCGTTTAATAGCTTTTGCTAAGTACTCAAAGTCAGCAAGAAACATTGCTGAAACTTAAAAAGTCTATTAAGGGTGTTGGCCAAAACACAAAAAATAAAGTTTAGGAATCGTAACAGCTCATACCAGCTCAGCGTCGCATTTCGATATGAGGGCTTTAAAAGAATTTGAGTGAGCCTAGTTTTTTCCAAACCTTTAGATTCTGCGGTATCATTTTCATAATAATCACAATCTTTTTTGACTCGAAATAAAACAAAATTAGAATCGAACGAAACAAAAATTTAATCAAAAATCTACAACTTCCGTCTAATATTTTTAAAGATCTAATAAAAAAACAACAATTTTCGATTTGTTAAAAAAAAAAAAAAAAAAAAAGTTTTCTTTATGACATTAAAAAACAAAGAAATCGATACAGAAAGAGACAAAAATAAACTTTCACATAATTTGAAAAACTTTTGTAACAATTTTTATTTCAAACACTCAAGTTGTTTTCGTTGTTGCAGTAATTTATTTATTACGGTTGAATAATTAACGGGTTTAAAAGGAAAACAAGACAAACATATCGAAGAAACCAAAAGAATAATCACGTAAGTCGTGGTGACTGAGCCAAAGAAGAAGAACAAGAACAGCTTGAAAAATTGTTCGCTCATTAAAATGTTTCTACTTAAAACTCCTACACTATTGAAACTCTCTTCGATTCCACACTCTCAAACAGTACAGAAACAGTGTTCATTTAAAATTTTTATAATTTTATTAAAATAAAACAACAAACGTACGAGCAAGTAACAGATTTAGTAACACTTTCAATTTCACTTTAACTGAAAATTATTTAAATACTTGTAATTAAGTTTTAATTTAATTCCTCTTTTAAGTTTTTTAACAACACTCTTGCGTGGCTGGATTTTTTGTTTCATTTATTTTTATATTTTTCTTAATTTAAAACTGGATTTTTATTTAAACCAAATTTGAAGTTTTGTTTAATTGGTTTTATTCATAGCTTATTTTCGTTGTTGCTTTTGGTTAATTAAAGATTCCTCTCCCTTCTCGTATTGGTACGAGTAATGAGCCTCCAATAGCAGACCACATATACACTGTTTTGAACTAATCTACTCATTTTACACTCTCACTCAGTTTTAATAAATTTTAGGCACTTTTTGTATCTCTTTTTTGTTACCCACCGTTATTATCCGTTTCTTTTACCCGCGTTCTTTCCGATTTCGACTACTTGTCGAGTTCGATGTCTTCAGCAAACTGAATTGAAGTCTTTCGTTTTTTCTTACTTGAAGCTCTGCAAACCAAGTCTGGCTTTTAATTTTCAAGTTTGGTTTCTTGATATCTTGTGTTATTCTGCTGCTTGTGTTACTTGTAACTGTGTGCTGATTGTCTGTCTGTGTTTGGTTGTAATTTCTTGGTGTTAAAAACTTTGCTGCATTTCTTACGAAACCGATTACTTTGGTTTTTATGTTGAGTCATACCTCTTGTTACTGCAGGAGCTGTAAAGTCATACTGTTTTGTGCTACAAAGATATTGTTTGTGAGCGCTATTCTTCATTAAAGGTACTTTTATAAAAACTGCTTTTTATAAAAAGGTATATCGCTTTTGGAAAAGTAAGAGGTACTTTTGATTTATTTTTATAGATGGTACTTTTTATGAAAGGAGTTTTGCATACAAGGTACTTTTTATAAAAGAAACTTGTTGTGAAGGATACTTTTTAAAAAGGAGTTTGTTATGACAGGTATTTTGTATAAAAGGTACTTTTTGTATAATGCGTTAACATTTTCATACTCATACGGAAAGGCTAGAAAAGCTCTTCTAGGAAATAAGAATCCTGATGTAAGTTCTGTCTATAAAAAGTCAATCACTATTTTTTCGCGTACCGATCTTATATTCAAATTATTTGTGTTAGGAGCCAAGAGTAATTTTGGATCATTGCATGCACAAATTTAATAGCTGAATATCTGCTTTGAAAGTATTTGACTTCATTCAGTGGTTCTTATGTGGAACCGGTGTTCTAGAACCAGTTATGTAGAACCGGTGTCAATAGGGGAAAAACTTAAGGTAGCTAAAGTAAGTAATGATTAAGAGATGCGATTTATGTGCGCTATGGTAAGTTACGGGCAGACGTCATTAAATTACATTGTGATGATTTCAATAAAAAGTTATATTAACAAATATTTTTGTATATGGGAAAATAATAACGTGGTTGGGCGACATTATTTCTCTTTCTTGAGCCGTGTAATGGGTAGCTTTAAGGCTGAAGTTTATTCTGAAATCCACTAATAGTATTTGTCTGCCTGCTTTACTCTGCGTTGTGCCGGCTGGTACGGAACATTCATACCAAAAGTACGTTGCTGTCTCAATATATTTCTTTTGCAGCCAACAAACATTGTTTTTCGGGAATTTCAATCCGACCAGGTTTTAGATCATGAAGCCGTGTAATATAACTAAGTAATATAACTAACTGAACTCCAATTTTATCTATGTACACTTTCGTGCCTACAAAATTTATCAACCTAAGTCAATCAGATAGAGGCAACTAATATATTGGAAAGCAGCTTTTGGTGCTAAATGTGATTAAACATATAACATCTCGATTGGATATGGCAGGCCCATATATATTTGAAATACTATACTAAAATAAAAATGGCAGGCCATTGCTAAGTGCATCTGTGTTTTATTTAAATTCAAAAATTCATTCGTAGATCTAAAAACAATTTTGTAGAATTTTAATGAGAAACAATAAAGCCCTAAACCGAGAGGAAAATTTACTGGGTCGATAGATAGAACCATGAATCTTTTCGAAAACCTTACAAAATCTTTAGCAAAAATGTGAGTCGATTACTTGCGTACTCCATAACATCACTAACTATCTAATTAACTTTACAACTTTTTTACAACAACTTAACGTCGAGGTCGTCTGGTTTCTTGTTCATATTTTCTTTATTAAATTTTTCACTTGAATGTTTCAGATATTGTTAAAAAAAAAAATGAATGAAACACAATGCAGCTGCTACTCTTAGAAGTAGAAAAGTTTTCAATGTGTAATAAATGCATATGGAAAAATACGACTACGATTAGCGAACGAGTAAACATTAAAAACACTGTGATTTCTTAAACTTTTCATACTCTTTTTATAAAGAGAAGAGTAATATTTTATTACAATAGGGAGAAATAGGAAGAGAGAGACAGAGAGAGGCAAAAATATAGATCTTTAAAACTTAATTTAATTGTTTTTTTTTTTTTGATTTGAAATGTCTGTCGTCAGCTCTTTGAATTATTATTACGAAACGCTTGGCCATATAAACATTTTGTGCAGCCGTAGGAATTTTTGTAGTGGAACTACAGACACCGTGGGCTAAGTCCCAGTTCCTTTTCTTTTCAGTATTTGTAATACCTTGTACATAATATGTACATATATACGAGTATATTTTTTAATTTAATTTTTTATATGGCGGGATAGAAATACTTGTAGTCGTCTATAATCTTAGTAAAATAAAAAAAAGTGTAATAAAATGTTATATGTGTACACATATAATAGAAATCAGCAAAAATGTGTAAATCTGCAAGAGTACGTGGCTTAAATAATTTCATAAAATCAAATTAGTAAATAAGTATTTGAACTCAATAACGGTTTCAATTTTATTTTATTGTTGGCACCCTGTTTGCGAAAGGCTATTGTGAATTATGTTGGTTGCCGGTCTGACTTATAGAAAGCTATGACATTCATATTTTCATTTTCACAACCGAAGTCACGAAGAAATTGAGAGTATTTTTTCCGTAAGCTTGATAGGGTATTTAATAAAATAACTTTAAGTAAATAAATCATTATTTTAAATTACTTCGATCAACTACTCTAAATCGCGATAATTTAAGAATACTAGTATAGTAGGAACCGCTGTATTGATGGCAACGGTAGAAACTCACTATAATAACACATACAACTAAGCAAATAAAACCATGAAGAGGAACTTTACTGACTAATTTAAGTAAGGGAGTCCACGCCTATGCCTATTTATATTTTAGTATATCAGAAGTTAGCTATACAAGATTTTAATTTAACATTATACGGATGTATTCTACGCCCAACTGCATCTGTAGTTGTTGAGATTAAAGAAAAATTCAACACAATAATTTTATTTTAGTATACATTAAATATGTATGTACATATGTATGTGTATCCATCCAAGGTGTAAAATTCTTCGTATTGTGCATCAGAAAATATATCTGTCTATTTTAAAAGCAATTTTTCACACTAGAATTACGTAAAATGAATTATTAAATATAAAGATTAATTTCCAACTAAGGCTTAAAAGTATTTAAAATGAATATATTAATAGAAAAAATAACATATAATAACCCGTCCAACAACAGTATTAATATATTATTATAGACAGAATTGCTATAAATTCCCCTCTCAGACCAGGCGAAAACTGATTAAAGAATTACATACTTCTAATTATTCGAAAATTAGGTGATTACCATAGTGCGTTGCATTCCAAAACACATGATTTGCTCAAATCAAAGCAAGTGCCTTTTCTTAAATATTTCAGATTAGCAAAATACTTCAAACGTCTTGCTTTACAAATGCAGATTTGTGAAGTAATTACACAATTTAGTTGTCCGTTTTAAAATATTTCATTAATAAATATTATATACTTAATTGTCGGACATAAAATTTTGTTTCAGAACGTCAAATGTAATTTGAAAATTCGAATACAAAAACCTTAAAACCTACAGATTGCTGTTTGCAACGTTGTCCGAACAGTTGTTCGCACGACGCTGTTCTACCATTACACAAATAAAATACAAACAAGCAAAATAGAAAATCAGTATGTTAGCGCGTACATAAACTGTGCTGAGAACATGGAAACAATCTCATGAGAGACAAAAAATTATGCTCAAACTGAATACGAACATCTCCATGTATTCTCCACACAGAAAACTACGAACACATTTCTTTCGTTAATTTGGTGACGCTATCTCCATGTGCGAACAAAATCGTGGCTAGTCGAGACTGCGAAATGTCTTGCTGAAAACAACGGCTTTTGCTTATAATACCAGTAGATATGTACTGTTAGAGACTCCTAGCAAATGAATATTAAATGCAACTATTGTTTGCATCACTAATCTTTTACTAAAAATTAAAGGCGTTGGCAATCCTATACAAATAATTTTTCCAAATACTACTCTGTAAATAAGTGGATGGATAAAACGGTAGTAAAAAAGAACGACGTATACAGAGACCTGAGCCGGACGGTTAAGACCGGGCCAAGCCTAGCCGCCGCCACCGGTATTAATTTGGTTTAATGGAGTTCTGTGACAGTGCCGATAATAGTGCAATTATAAGTAAATTAATAAGTACATTATAAACAATTATAGCTAAATAAATGAATTTGTTAGGGGTTTTGAACGAATTTTTATCTCTATTAGATAATGTTAGTTCTGAGAATAAGTATAGTTAATGAGACGCGAAAATAACTTATCAAGTCACAGACTTCTAATAAAGTCACACTTGTAACGGCCCAATTCAGAACAATGTAATTCCGCATTATTATCAAATTTTTAATGTTCTAGCTTTACAAATGTAACTGAAGACTACATAAGATTCGGCACAGCCAAATATACTGCTCGTTTTTGTTTCGTGCGGTTTTTCACATCACCGTCGAGGTTGGCTGGTATCCATAATAGGTATACACCATTTCTATTAAATTTTAAAGGCATGCAAAATAAAAAAAATATAAAACAATGTTTTCAATTCATATATAAAGATAAACTACCAATAATATATGTATATAATTTATAAATAAATCAACAAGATGCAAGTTTGGATAAAAATTAAAAAAAAAATGCAATTTTTAAAATTTTTATTAAAAGTTTGAGGTGCATCAGGATAATATCGCTATTAGTTTCATACCTAGGCAATGCGAAGAGAAATTCATCTATCTGTAACGTAATAGGTAGTATTAAAAGTTGCGAACAAGTATATAAAATTTAGTTATGTAATCTTTTGTATAAACCTTTGAAATTGATCTTTTTAGAAAGGTATTTTTCCTTCATTATTGAAGCATTCCTCGAACGGTTGTTGAATGTGCTCAGGGGTGGCTCTGGGGAAAATTTTTTTAATGGCATTAAGTTACTCCGTAGGTAATTGGGGTTTGAAAGTTAATGTTACTTTAATCTACTTACATCTTGTGTAAAACGCAAATTTATTTTGTGTTGCAAAATTCCGAATCGTTGAGAGAGAATTCCGAACGCGCGCTCAACAACTTGCCTAGCCCCTGTAAGCCGATAATTGAAATTTTCCTTTTCTTTTGTAATCTCGGCTTGCGAATATGGTCTCATGATATGGTTTTCGAGTGAAAACGTGGCATCGCCAATTATAACAAATGGTAGTCTCAGTCTATTTCCAATGACTTTGTCTTGTGGAAAAAATGTCTGCATTTTCAATAACTTGTCCTAAGTCACTACTCTGCAAAACCGCTGCATTCTGGATACGACAATTGCACCCAACGTCTCTATACATATATAAAACGGCAACATGCATCTGGCTAACAAAATAATACTATGAGCCCCCTTATCGTTACGAAAATAGTTCTTCTATTTTGCTAGACGCCCAAAGTTGATGTGTTTGCCATCTGGAGCTCCTAAACAATTGGGAAATTGCCATTTTTGGGTAAAATGACTTGCATATCTTCATATTTAGCTTTTGTAGTTGGAAACTGGGATTTTGTGAAAAAAAAAAATTGAAAACAATATTACTACACTATTACTAAATTTATCTTACCATAAATGGTTAATTGCCAATGAAGGCTTCAATTTAAATTAATCGTTTTAGTATGAATATGCATACATACATATGTGAAGTAACTGAATATTCAAATCTTCAAAAATTCATCTTTTAATTTATTCCAAATAGCCTTTGAAATGGTTGTGGAAAGATAGGAAACAGATATCCGAATTTGGTAACTAATGCTCTGATACGATTCGCCAGTGGCAAGAAATCTGTATGTGGCAGCTAATTTCTCCGCCGGAGAAATTGCTTATCGCATCACCGTATCTTATTTTACTATATTTTTTTCAATCTTGAAGAGAATATAGTAAAATCTATCAGGTGTCATTCGCATATAATTAGTAAATGCTGGAATGTCATTGGATAGATCATTCATAAGGAAGGAAAATAAGCCTCGTTACAGACGATGTAACTGCCATTCCTTTGTCTACTCGCGTTTGCCATCTTATCCTTTTGTCTCATTAATTGTATTCTCAACACATTCTACTAATACCAAACAAACCACAATATTTTCCTCAAGCGAAAACGAAATCGTTTTTAGATTCTCTGAAAAACGTAAAACACAAAATTATTATGTTTTTATTCCACTTCGAAATAAAAAAATAATAATTTGAGAAACTTAACTACATGGAACATTAAAAAATTTTTGAAGTAAAGAATAGCGTTTTTACTTAAGTTGTGAAATATGTAAATCCCATTTCGTACGGCAATTTTACATATTTTTTAAATTTAACAGAACCAGTAGAAAAATTTGGGAAATATACATTTTTTAAGGATTAAAACATAATTTCAAAGAAGTACTTTAATGTATTTTCCAAATTGTTACACTTATTGATATTTCCTTCTCAAACTAGCAGCTTGATAGAGATACCATCTATAATTTTGATTTCGGAGAAGTGTAATCCAAACGTTACGAATTAAAAAGTGTGTTAATTTTTACTTTCGTACGAATTTTGTGACATACCAGATAAAGAGCATCACAAAGTTGTTAGATTTGAAATCAAGAAAAAAATACTACAGTTGTCATTGGTAATAGAAAAATCTATTTGTTGGTTGCAATAGTTATGAGTAAACGAAAAAATTATTTATTGAATATAATAGTTACGTTTAACAAATATTTTATTCGTTACATCAATTAAAATCAATTTTTATTTGTATTTCGTCAAAGTGGTCAACTTTTTCGTATTTTAGGTTGCCGTATTCTATAAATAAATACATAATAATAATATAATTCTTACAGTCTTATATTTGATTTAAAGGCTCAACTATAATATGCATAAGCTGGCTTAAGCAACTGTTCAATTACATATAAATCATATGTGGCAAACTATGATGTACTTAACAACACTTTACGTTAAGTTTCGTCAACTGTCATTTGCTTAAGCAAAGTACGAAACTGATCGCACATTCCGTACGAAAACAGCTGCTTGTGTTATAGATACATACATTAACAAACAAGCTGCAATGGAGGACGAAAGTGAACAATTTTTTTTCTAAATTTAATAGAAAAAAAATTGTTTGTATCAATTTTATTATAATCGCAATTCAAAGGAACGAGCATGGAAAAAAGTAGCACAAAAATGCTAACAATATTTATTGTTCATAAGTTGAGTGATGCACACCGCTGCAGTTTTTAGTACTTTTTGCCAAAATTACACAAGCACCAAAATTGTGTATTTTTTTGTTCGAAAATTTCTTAAAACTAATAAAAATAATTATTAATTTGTATATGAATGGTATTAAATATATAAAATATATTTATTCAACACCTTTTTGTTAACGAATTTTATTTATTCTGAAATAAAATATGTTTTTGCAAAAGTACGAATAAAACAAATAAGCAACTGTGGCACTATAGTTTCCAGGCTCATGTCACAGGGTAACCAGAGGTGAAGACTTTGACACATAAAAAATAAAAAACTCAGTTTTTTTTACTATGGGCTCTGTTAGAAAGAGACAAATATAGCTTTTTGTGACGAAATACAGGAAAAAATACAGGCAAACACGGCAAGAAAATCAAAATAAAAACAAAAATCTAAAAACAAAACTAAGGCTCTGAGGGAACGAGACGGATAGAGAAAAAGATCACTATACTGTCGTTTCACCTCTGTTTACTACTTTGTGCTCATGTAAGTATATTGTAGCCACCTAAAAGTCTTCAATAATTTGGTTAAGCATTTGACAGGCTTTTCGTTCAATTTTTGACATTAGCTTAAGATACCTTAAGCATATTATAGTTGGGCCTTTAAAATTCCCCATAATAATTCGTTTTTCTCAAATGACACGACAAATTAAGCGGAATCTGTACCAAGCAGGATATTTCGCAAGATCGCCGCAACTCTCATACAAATTTTTTTTAGCTTTACTAACTATCATATTCAATACAGAACCTCTTGTTTTTATACATGAGTATGACAGTAAAAGAGATTTTCGAATGCTTAGCTGGAATCTGCAGTTATCTTAACAATATTTTTTGTACTGACAAAAAAAATTATTAAGGGGACTAGACACGATCAAATTGCTTAATGTCAAATTTAAAATTTGAGTACGGGTGCTGGATGTCATCTAAATAACTACCACAAACTGATTTTAAACAAAATTGAACATTTTATTTACACAAAACTAAATATAAATTATAGTTAAAAAATTGCAGGTAAAATTATAAATAAAAATTCACACTTAAATGTCTAAGAACTAACTGAAATTAAAGTAAAAAACTGAACATTAAAAAAATCTATAAACTATCATAACAATTAGAAAAAATAACAAATTTAATATAGATTTCTTAATATCTTAAATCTTTGAAAAGGAAGAGTTTTATAAACCTATAATAAATAACAAATATTTGTTTGCGCAATCTACGCAAAACATATATTTCTGATATATGAAATAGTTGTAAAACAAATATGGAAAAGAAAAGCACTTTATTTAATTTAATTTTCTTGAATAAGGAGTCGCTGTAGTAAAATACGATTCTACCCTAAAACTGATATTAACTGATTTAACATCAATATTATAATTCCAAGCAAAAATAAAAGTTAACAAATAACTATTACTTTTTAAGCATAAAGTAAAACTTGGAAAATAATTATCAAAAGTAATTTTTTGAATGACCCTTACAGCCGCTACAATCCCTGACAAAAACCATTTGTGAATATGTTCCCGGACTCTATTTTCAGCAGTATTTTAGCCGCCGCCGATCATTGTGCAAAAGCCGCAAACGTTAATAAAATGAGGCGGCGCAGAACTCTGGACCAATATGTGCGGAAGTAAAATTTTAATTAAATGAAATTTCTATAATTTTGATAAAATAATATATTCAAATGCTATAAAAGTGCACAAAATTTAAAGTTCTACATATCAAAATATTGTAATTGGGAAAAGCACAAATAAGAAACAAAATTGTAAAAATATGGACGAAGAGAAAAAAGTGAACGACAAGTGACCTTAAGTGAGTGAAGAAAAGAAAAATAAATTACAATTGTGTTTCTATTAAAAGACGAAGTGGTGGAGAAATAAAAACGCATACCTTGTTTTTCAAGAAAATATTAAGAGTTTAGACGCACAAAAATAAGCAATAAAAAGAGTTTGTAAACAATTTTTTATAGTTTTTATTTTGGGTTTTTTATTTTGGTGAAATGGGTGGCTGTATGGGACGTTATAGTGGTGATAATGAAACTGTAAGTGTATCATCGGCCAGTGTGTCTAGACCGCCTACATCGGGTAAGTGTAAAGTTGATGTTATTTTTACTCAGGCATTAAAAGGCTATTTGATGGATGTCATATTGTCTATTGTTCGTTTGTTTGTGTTTTAAGGACCCCAAGTGGGACCCGCACGGAAAAATCGGCCCTTGTGCCATGAAACAATACGCTGGCGTTCAGATGTTCCCTTGACAGAGGGCCAACTTCGATCAAAGCGTGATGAATTTTGGGACACTGCACCTGCCTTCGATGGTCGCAAAGAAATCTGGGATGCCTTAAGAGCTGCTACAACAGCGGCTGAGGCTTTAGATTTTCAATTAGCACAAGCAATATTGGATGGTGCAAATATTTCGGTGCCGAATGGGTAAGTAACTAAAAGTTTAAAAGAATTGCAAAATGACATCATAATTGTTTAAAAACAATTTAATGCAAGTAAGGTTTTAATGCCTAATTACTTTTATTATTTTAAATATAAAAAAAATCCCGGTTTTAACACATCAATTACTGACTGTGAG
This sequence comes from Phania funesta, assembly GCA_963932375.1. NCBI lineage: Eukaryota > Metazoa > Arthropoda > Insecta > Diptera > Tachinidae > Phania > Phania funesta. The sequence goes on along the minus strand of OZ010652.1, from coordinate 92,433,324 downwards.
TGCTAATGATTGCAGTCTTTAAATGTAGTAGTAATTGCAAAAAATTGTGATTTTATTAAATGCAAATTTAAGTTGATTTATTTGATATATGTACGATTAAATACAGATACGTACTCTGCTGTTAATAAATAGCAGAATTATTTAACTGTTAAAATTAATAAGATTCCTATTATTGAAATTTGGACATGTTAAGAGAATTCAAAATCAATAACCAACATTGACGTTACCAAAATTCAGTTGGAAGTTGTGTGTGTTTGTACGTAACTATTGCTAATTGCTTGAAAGTTTTATTTTTACACAAACTTATTTGCTTATTCGCGGTTACAATCGTACAGTCGCTGATAGTTATATATATCATAAATATACATATATATTACGTATTATTGTGAGTGTATATATTTGATGTGCTACTTGGTCATTTGTGTGGTTTGGTTTGTTTGTTCTGTTTGTGTACTTGCTTCTGCTAAGGCATTTTTGTCCTTAGGGATTTGTTGTTCCTACATTACTGTTAGTCATTTAACAAATTGTTGTGGGCAACATGCATTGTTAATTTAAATTATACGGTTTGTTTGCTTTAAGGTTTCTTACCACAGGATTGTTTGTTAATCTCGCAAAGTTTTCTTTCGGAAACGTTTTGAAATATATTCATCAATTAATTATCCAACCTTTATGGTCTTGAATGAAAAACCTTTCCTTTAAATATTATTATGTACAATCGATATTTCGCAATGATGCTTGCACAAAGTCGTGTTTTAATTGTAAAGAAATATATTTTATAGATATTTGGAACGAATTTCCGTCATCCCTTGTTTGGTTTGGTGACAAATCGGTTTCGGCTATGTGCCATCTTTAGTGTAATTTTTCGTTCGTTTTCAGAAAGTTTCGTATTCGTTCCAAAAATATATATCAACACATCCTGTCGGAATATCAAATCAAGAATTAAATATATTTTAAGAATCTAAACCTTCGACCATTAATTGGTAAATTTTATAAAAATATATGTAACGAATTTATGAAAATGGAATGGAAATTTTTGATAGGAGAATGAATTTTGTATAAAATATTTGAGTGTTTTTGTTGTAATTGTTAAATCAATACAATTCTTCATATTAGGTCCTAAATAGAGATTAAGTGCCAGGAGTTGTACTTCCTAATCATGAAGAACACATAATGCACACAATAAACCGGTTTTAGTAAGGAAGTGCAGTTGGGGTGTGACAAATTGCCCAGATACATTTAAATCCAAGAAAAAAATTTGTTTTATATATACACTTACTCTAGGAGCAGAATGAACTAGATGTAGGAGTCTTGTTTTTTAATATGTAGTTTCAATTGTTGTCTATTCGACGTTGTGGTTTAAGCCAAAATTGCATGTAGAGCGCAAGCTCAATGTGGAGTTGCATTGTAACCGGGTGCCTTGGCCCATAGAACAGTAGGAGTTTTAGATATGCTCCACTCCTAAGGAAAGGGGAGACCATGTTCAAGTGCATGGATTCAAATTGGCACTCATGAGTTGTAAGTTGCTGCACATGGTGGCATTCTTTACACTTGCTGCTGAGGCTTAGCGTAGAAAGTCCGATCAATTGTGTCGTGGGAGAGGGGAAGACCCAGCGTCAGGATTTTAGGTTGGGGTGACTAGGTGGGACATGCCAACACCGGCAGTTGCATCAAATTTTTTTTAAGCATTTCTTAAAAGTTTGTTTGCGTTGGTAGTTATTAGAGAACAACATATGTTGCGATAGAACCCTCTTTTCATTTTCACTTTAGCCTTTTTAAGAGAGCTAAATTGAATTAACTTTAATCTCATTTTTTTTTTTCATTTATTCAAATTATTAAAATCATTTAAAAGTCTGCTGACATTAAAAGACTTAAGTGTCATGAAACACTAATACAAAACAAAGAAATTGCACGAATAATAAAATGTTTAATTCTTTGCTGTGCATTCGGTGCTCCTTAAAAACGAACCACGGTTTTGAATAACTGAAAATTTAAATAAATGTTTAAATGTTTGCAATCTTCCAATAAATATGTGAATGGAACACATTTCCAATAAAATTTGAAATTCTTAAACTGAATTACTTTATACTTTTTTATCCTTTACCTTTTTTTAAACCTTGCTTAGAATTTTTTTCTCCAGGACCAGGCAACACTGCTCATAACTAGTGATGGCAAAAACCAAATTAATTGATTCATTAATCTTATGATTGCTTGAACCCAGAAATTAATTACCATTAATCGAAAAAAAATATCCAGTATTTAAAGCTAACGTTGAAAGATACCATTTATTACATCAAAATTATTTACAGTGTTGCAATATGAAAATATGAATAAGTGTATGAATATACTTTTTTGGATCCGAGTTTAAGACGTTTTTCAAATAGACGTGTTTTTATATATGTTATATATTTATATTTTATTGATATTTTCCATTTCCTGTACAACAAGAGCAACTCTTACTTAAAGTACAGGAATGCATTAAATATCATTATATTCATTCATCAATCATAAATAGGAAGCAAAAAATATTTACTGTCAATCAAACTAAACAAAGTTATTAAATATTTTTTTAAAATAATTACTTTGCTATTAAATTGTTGGGTCACCGGAAGAAGATTCCAAAGAAAAACTGCCATTTTGACGAAAGATACCAGTGGCACGGGATGATAATCTTTTATCTTTTAGGAGATTGGCAAATCTAATTTTATAAATAAATAATTTTATGCAAGAATAATAGAACACGAATTTTAAGTAGGTTATCGAAAGATAGACCGTAAAGTTTTGAAGAAAAATAAGAAACATGATCGCATCTGCGTAAGCTATATACTCGTACATATCTCAAAATATTATATAACATATTCTGCATATCACAACATGCAAAAAGTTCACAGCCGTAGGACAGTCCTGGAATAAGGTAAGACATCACAAGAAGTTCTATATGTAAGGGTCTGTAATTGTGTAGACCATAGAGACCTCAAATTGTTGTACATATGTCTTACTTACAAGTGTATTGTTAAAAGTTAAGCCAAGATTCGTTCTAAACTAAAATTTTCTCATTGATTATTAAAATATTGACATTAATAGTTTTCTTGTGAGTTATTAAGCATTTTGATTTTGGTGGATTTAGCAAAAATCCATTTGTTAAAGCCCAGTGACAAATTTTACTTAAATCATCATTGAGCGTCACAATATTTTAGGCAACTGATTGCGCCGGACTGCTTAACTATAATTGCACGTCATGTGCATACATATTAATTTTGCAGTGCAATTGTTGTTCGTTTAAAAAACGAGTGGTCTGAGAATTGATTTTGGGTATTCCTCTATATAATTTTAATGGACGGTATTGTTTGTTCGTGTAAACCGACTGGCAACGGTCATTTAAATACGAAGGAGCTTCAGTAAAACGATACTATGGTGAACTGTGTCAAACGCTTTCGAATGATCAAGTAAAATCAGAAAATGTGTCTTATTATTATTTAGATAAATACGTATATATACTGATACATCAAGCAAGACAGAAACACAACCATGGTTTAGGCGAAATCCTAATTGTATGTCAGACAATAAATTTTTTTCGAGATGAATGTGGACATCTGAACGTAAACAATTTGTTCTAAAATTTTTGATAGCAGAGAATATTTACTGGCGTAAACTCCGACTCAATTTTAAGCAGTGATATTATTTTCGCAAACTTGAAACTGGAAGGAAAAGTACATGACATGATAATGGTATTAAATTAACGTGTTGGTGAAAGAGTAGCAGCAGTAATTTTATGCATTTCGGTTGCATATTTTCAAAACCCACCGCGACTACTTAAAAGGAATAGGTGTGAAAGCTCTATTAAGTTCTTAAGCATCTGATTTTTGATTTGATATTCCGACAGGGTGATTTTATGTAGATTTTTGGAAAGAAATTCCGTCATTCCATGTCAAGTTTCGTTTCGAGAACGATAAAAGACACTGAAGATGTGACATAGTCGAAACCGGATTTAGAAATGCGCTTTGAGGTTAATGTATTCATTCCCTTTTCCGTAGCGGTTGCGCCTGCTTTGGAAAAAGGCCCTCTTAGCACACCTCAATAATTTTGGACATGTGTTAGGGTACACCGTTTTTATTTTATCCAATTCGCTAATAACAGTAAGTAATCACATTTAAGTATTTCTCTACTCATGTGTGAATAACAACAAAATATTATCGGGTGCTTTTTTTAATGCTCGTGTGTTGAGAATTGAAAAAAAAAAAATTTGCAAAAGTGAATATAATATTTATGTTGATGGTTCACAGAATTTTGGCATACTTTTTCCAGCAGGCGGTATCTCACCAATGCAGTTGTAATGTTGTCTTCCGGTGCTGTATTTGTGGCTGATTTGTCCCTGTACACGAGAGACTTCACGTTTCCCTATAAAAACAGTAAAGTGGGGTGAAATCAATGGACTGCTCGAAAACGTGATATTAATTGCTCACCAAAATCGCCTCTTAATAGGTTTATAGTAATGAGTGCCGTGTGGCATGTGGCACCGTTTTGTTTAAACCCTCCAATTATTCCATTTTGGGTAAACAAATTTAGTAATCATCTTATGTATTCAGTGTTTGGTGCAAATGGTCTTGTAAAACTGCAAGTGAAAAATACACAAAATTTCTGTCCAATTTCATAAGAAATTGCATTTGCACCAAACACTTAATACCGCTGATTTGCAAGCGTTGTTCGTTTCTTAGTCTATTCAAGGTGAAATGGCAAACCTTTCTAAGCATTTTTGGCATTGTCACAAAAAAATAACAACCCGATATAACAAAAATTTGTAGTTTCCTAAAGTTTTGAAATATTGGTTGTCGTATTTGAAATGGAGCTACTTTTATAAGCCTTTATTTAACTTGCAATGTTTGAATGTATATTGTGTAGACCAAAATTCGTAGCACGAATAGGCCAAAATTCGGGTTTCATGCAAAATTCATATGATAATGGAATATTGTGATCAGCTGGACCTGATGCTGCCGTTATCAATAGCTTACAGCAGCCATATCGTGTTTAGGCTTGCTGGACAAGTACTTTTATTTTTGATACTAGATAGTATACAGGGTCTGATAATAGTGCCGGAAGGTGGTCATACGTATTCAGCAGTGTCGTAATGAGGAACTTAACTGTACTAAATTAAACAATGAACAGACTCAGGAGACCCATATGCAGTGAAAATTGAAAAACTAATAAATAAATAAATAAAAAAAACATTTTTAAAAACCTTAAAAAACTTTATTTTAAATCACACCCATCAATTTATTACGTTATACAATTTATCTGATATAAGAGCCTCTCGCCAGATATTCTTTTATGAAATATAAACATGCATTATAAAAATGATCTTCTTAGAACTAATTCCGCCAACAAGTTCTTCAATAATGAGACCTTTAAGCGATTTGACTTTGAAATACATTCTTTTTATAATATTTAAACAAAAGCTTGTTTTAAAAAATGTTTTTTTTTTTTTTTGCTATAAATTTATTTACACTTGTTTTAAGTAATATACTCGTACATACTTCTATAGCGTCAGTTTTAAAGGTCTCGTATTTATATTATTATTGATAATTTTATTCAAAAATATATTAATTTGATTTCAGAATCTCAACTGCCTTTTTTCGTGAAGTTATAGAAAAAAGTATTTAATTTTTTTTTTTATTATATTCATTGCAGTTACCTAACGGAGTGTTACGATGAGTTGGGTAATCAATACAAGGTACCTATTTATTGCCTTTCATATCCCATAAATATTGTGAAAGAAGAAAATGGTCGTGATTCACCTGCCGAATTTTCCGAACCTGTTGATGGTGGCACAAAAATATTCTTGAAACTAAGAATATCTTCTCTTATGGCAGATGTCAAATTACCGGTATATTCCAAAGATACAGTGGGTCAATGTAAAAAGAAATTGCAGGTAAATGAAATTTATAATTTGATCAATAAAAAATAATAGCAAAGATGTGTGTTTTTTGTTTGTTCTTAAGGCCGTTGAAAGTGTCGATGCTTGCTGTCAACGATGGTTTTATAGCGGTAAACTTTTAGGCGATAAAGTACCCATCGAAGAGTGTAATATACAAAATGGATATGTAGTCCAAGTGATTGTAAATACAGAGCATTTTAACCATGACAATAGCACAAGTATTGCTGTTGCAAGCTAGCCAATGTTAACCTTAAAAAATAACTGCTACAACAAAAACTACTACAACTGCTCCTATTTTGGCAACGAAATTCTACAGAATTACTACCGTAACAATGACAACAAGAGCAACTGCAAATTCAGTATATTAACAAATTTAAGTACTGCAAATAATGCAAATTGTAATCGTAATATAAAATGCAACTACCTAAAAATAATTTATAATAATTATCGCCAGCAAGTGAATTGTGGTTAAATGCTGGTTAAACGCTGTCATAATGAACAAATTTTGAAAATCAAATCAGCAAGAAGAAATGAAATAATTTTTGATAATAAAACTACTGCTGCTGGTAAGAAGAATAATTTTAAAAATTGTTGTAAAGTTGTAAAAATATCAATAATCTTGTTGTTGTTTTTAATCATATACATTTCGTTGAAAATTTGTTAAATTGAAATTTTAAATGAAAGACAGTAAATTTATAAAACAAATATCTAAATTTACATTTGGTGTTGATTGTTTTTTATTTATCATCTTTCTCGTTCAAAAACAGTCATAATTTTTATATAAGAAAAATTATATTGATAGAAATTGAAATTAGAATAGCGAACAGTTAATTATGATGAAATACCTAAAAATACTTTTTGTAAATTATTTTATATTTTTTTATTGTTTTCTTTTCTAACTTTAATTCTAATGCAAATATTTTGTTGTTTATAGAATTTAGATTAATAACAAAATAAAATAGAAATTAAACACAAATAAGAAAAAAACAAAAAATAAAATATTAACTAATTTTAAGTGGATACAAGTATAGTTTGAAATCAACTCAGTTTCAAGTAAAACAGTAAACTGTTATTTATTCAATCAACTAAAACGTTGATGATTAAAGTAACACTTAGAAAAATAAATAACAAAACATTTACTCGAAATTACAAAGTAAAAAATAATATAAAAGAAAATACAAATAAATAAGTAAAACTAGAAAAATAGAATTGCATATTTTATGCGTAACATGTACACAGCCATATTAAAATTGAACTGCATAAATTAACAAACATATAAACAAACCCAAAACTCAATTAAGTTGAATAAAAACATTAATTTAATTTTTTAAAATATCAAACGACGATAACAAATCTGATACCGACTAACGTTTGCATTAATAAGTTATAAAAAACTATAAAATTTATACATGCGATTAGTTTGTAAAGAAGTGCTTTTTAGCCCAGCTTCAAATGCATTCAATCATTCATTCATTGCCTCCCTTTTCATTCATACTCTGTTGTCGTGCGTGGACTGTGTGCTCCAACGAATATATTGAATGTATTTAGAAATGTGCAATGAGTACTTTTGTGTAAATCAAAAATAAACTTAAACAAAACAATAAAACATACTATAAAAATTATTAAGCTGTTAATGTTAATTGGGATGGTTGCGATTGTAATGTGCGGTAGTGGTTTTCTAAAACGAGAGTATTTTTTTTAATCAGTTTTTTGTTGTAGCGTTTTCGCAAATGAATATTAAAGAAATTACAAACTCGTAGCATAGGACAATAAAATAATTCTTTATTTTTATTATTTTATTTTATTAGGTGAAGAATAAATGTATGTATAAAGGGTGATTCAGTTTGACAATAATTCGTTAAAAAAGTATTATTTGGGCGCCCGACACATGTGACATGACGTAATACGATTGTCATAATCGATGTTATTTCTGCAAAGACCAGATTCAATTTTCAAATAGTGCCAATGGAGTTTGGTTACACGATATCGGATGCAAATTAATGTCGCCGTGTCGACAATTTTTTGTTGTTGAAAATTCTGACTGTCTGGATGCGTGACCATTCGACAATCACGCACGCAATGCTGTTTGATGGTCTCTGAGATTTAATTTTCGAATGATTTGAATCCTGTATTCGCGTATGTAAATGCGAATCCTTCGTCAAAATTAGCTTCGTAGTATAATACGAAAGCCCCAGTTGCTGCGACCAACTTCGTATCCTGCGACGTCGGACATTCGTTCCGGAACGACCCGAGTTATAATATGCTTGTATAATGCGGACTCGTTTTTTTTGTGTTATGGCTCCTTGACAAATTTTGTGAAGGTACCTAGATATATATTTCATTTAGTTAGTGATGCAAACTTTAACGTTTGAAAAAATTTGCCACTGTCATGTGGAAAGTCAACTTGAAAAAACCTTTATATAAGATCTTACATACGGGCGTTAACTTTTTGATCCATTCTCATCGCGAGATTTCACCCGATATATTTTTTTCTATTTGATGGTTTTTTAATAGTTCTAATCAAATTTACAATATGTATTCGAATTTTAAATACTAGTAATTATTTGTTAATTGATGAACTGTGTAACAGTTTGTAGCCCCGTGCATTGGATCCCACGATCATGGCGTTGTGAGTCCACGGTTTTTGGTCCAATGCCAAATCCACGTCCCGCTGCAGGAGACCAAGAGTTAGAGCAACTGATGCTGCTTTAGAGTGGAGAAGGTCCATGTGTCAATTTTGCAGTCGTCCGGATTGTAAACGACTGTCGCGTTGGCGTTCTCCTGATTGGAATTCAGTAGTACGTCTTTGTCCTCAGCTATGTTCAGGCGACGGTGCCCACTTGTCGTCTCCTCGGTACGCACACAGCTTGGCGCTATCAAAACTGTAGAAAATCTTAAATCGAAGTGCAGAATAGGGATGAATATAAAGAACTTATTATGATCTCGGTATTTTTAGCGGAAGACATTTTTTGATAGGAACTTGGCGTTATTTTCACATTTATGATTTTGTGCGGATTCAAAACTTGCTCAATGAAATTCTTTCGTTACAAAATCTGCTATATGCAAAAAAATAGTGCCACATTTGTTTTTTGCGTTACAAATTTGGTACGACTTGCGCGTGATTCCCCATTAGTTTGTTAGGTCCCTAAGCCATTTTTAAGGATGTGTTCTATTGGGAATGAGAATATTTGGCATTTGTAAGTATTATAGTATTTCTGATTGTTGGCTTAGAAATTTATTTAAAAATAAAACTTTTAAGCACAGAATAGTAGTCTATGCTTTTAAGAGACAAGTTACTCTATGAGTAGTTAACCAGAGAACGAATAAAAATAATTATTTTTGCCTATAATAAACCAGGCATAGGATTGTTATTCAACAACAGTAAGATGAACATAAATTGCAAAATATTGATTGTGGTGATTATGAACGTCAAAAAATGTACTAGACAATTGGCAAGTTTATTATTTCAAAAAAGATAAACTCACAGTGTGTGTCAATAGGAAACTTTTCACTCTTATATTTTCTTTGCTAACTCGAGTGAAAAGTTTCCGATTAGAACACAGCTGGAAAAATTTTTAATATAACAAATTAAATTTATTGATTAATTTATACATTTTTCCTGTGTTAATTAAAACAGCATAATTTTTCTGCAGTGATTGGCTTGATTCTTGTACTGGGGTTCAGGGATATCTCCTGCATAGCAGGCTCCTATTTATCTCAAAAGGTCTTTCAAATGCAGCGACCTTTCGGTAAAAGCGTTCCCCTTGTCGTCACTGACGGTCCCCATATTTGCGAAGAAAAATTTCTTATGCAAGTGAAGAAAGTACAATTTTAGTGACACATTTCATTCCATTTTATAGCAGTTGTCCAACAAAACTTAAATTTTTTGCGCGAATCACCATCTGATTTCCTGACATCAATGAAAGGGTTCCATGCTTATTTTTCAATATGGTTAAGAGTAGATTTAAAAGATAAGTCTTGAATTAGCCTATGATGAACGATTTTGCTTTATCAAGTGGTAAATTCAAATCTGTTATAAAGTCATTAAAGCCCTTGCACTACGTCTTTACTAGCCATAAATTTATTGGCACATTGAGAGAACTTTTGCAAAATAACAAGAGAAAATGTGTTTGTGATCTTTTGTTTAAATATGTGTATATGTATGTTCCTGTTCAGTTTAACCAAAATATTTTGTTTCTCATCGAGATTGTATGGACGCTTTTGTATAGTTTATACGTACGGGTGTTTACAGACGAGCGCGCGCACACACACATACATCCTTTTTATTTTGCCTGTGTATTTTGTTTGTGTAATGTCATAACAGAGTTGTGCGAACTACTGTTCGGACAAACTAACCATTTTTGTTTAGAATATTTATATTTAGTCCGTTCGTTTACAAAAGATTTTAAAAATTTTTACTGGATTTTACTAGATTACGTTCGTTTACCCTAAATCTATGAAATGAAAGTATAAACGGTCAGAGGTAAATCTACAAGTTTTTACTGGATAAATTTGTGCGAGTTAAATTTAATAAAATGAAAATTTACAGACGCAGAAGATCAAATGCAGTTTAGAATATTAGATTTTTTATAAGAAATATGAATCTCTTTATTTAGTAATGTTGAAAGGAGTTAAGTGATAAAAAAATAATTTACTAAGAAAGCTTTATTAATTTACAACAATTTACAAGTTTTCCGTTCACATAATTTTCGGTACAAAAGGATATTCTGAGGGAAATACTCATTCACTGGACTTAATTGCAAAGTAAACGAACGGATCTATTATTACTTAATTTATTGCCTCTTTTTATTCTGCAAGAAAACGCTAAATTACTGACAAATATGTATAAGGTAAATTTGCTACATTTGAGTATAAAATGTTTGAATTAACAAAACTGTAAGATTTTAAGCACGAAATGTCAATTTTTATCTAAAAATGTTTAGTTTTTTTTTTTGACAACTTACGCTTTTTTGTTTATCGATAACACATAAAAGTTTTGTCTTGAACTAATTTTTCTTAATATATGTAGCTGCAGTGTTCGGCATGGTAAAATTTTCAATTACCATATATTTATACTGTTCAACAAAATCTTAAAAATCCGGAAAAAGAAAGTGTTATGAGGGCTCCAACGATTTAATTGTAAAAAAATTTCCTCTCGATTTATCGAGTTTATAGCGATAATTTTCAAAATGACCCATAAAACATGTTTTTCTTGTATACTACTAACATAATTGGTGGCAAATCAACTAACAATAACCATTTGAAACAGCTTGAACGCCGGTTAAGGAATATGGAACAATCATATTCACTGGCAGTATCACCTATAGTAGACCGCAGATTAAAAAAAAACATCCACCTTTAAGATATCTACGAGTATGACGAGAAGAAACAAGTCGATGAAAATTATCGTTCAGACGACAGTATTGGAAGTGGAAGCAAACCAAAAAGACAATAGTTTTAGAAATTCTTACAATAAGCTAAGCTTTTTTCGGAATGCTCCAGTTCTCCCATTAGCAATGAGATGTGGTTAACTAACACATTCGCTCAAAAAAGGAATATATTGACCACAAAGCGGCATTCCAAACTCGTTTAAATTCTGTTTCAAACAAATCAATTTAGAAAACATCTTAAACTTTGAAATAATTTTTTGTTATGTATGATAATTTACACCCTTAGCTAAATTAACCGATCAACATATTTGTTTCCAATTAATTGCAATTAATATTTATTCTGTCATATGAATATTTAATTAATCGAATAATACTTTTTTCGCCATTACTAGTGATACTCGAATAAAGAATTTTAGAGTTTGTGTTTTCAAGAGCAAAACGTGCTTGCAAATAATTGTTTACCCTGTTAAATAAAAATATTGTGATTTAAACATAGCTATTGTACTTTTACGCCATTAACGAAATTCGCATTCAAATTGGGAAATAAAATTCAGAACAAAAACCTCTTTAACCTGCATAAATCCTAAAAAAATATTTTGTATCCAACGGAATTATTTTAATTTCAAATAAAAACTATTCAAAGCGGTTTGATTACTTTATATATCAAACAATATTATTTGGACTCAGCGATAGACTGAGGTAAGAACTGACTCGGTATACTTCAGTTGTGAATTACATTTATTAAATTTTTTTCCATTAAACATCTTTAAAATTATATCGAAAAATAAACAAGGAAACTAACTGAATATTGGACATTTTATTATGCCGTACTGTTATGTAGGCTTTTTTACATGCCGTCTTGCCTAGCCATAGATCTGTTCTGCCATCGTATAATTTGCTGGTCGGACAGGAATTTGGATCATGAAGACCGTCGCTGTTGATATTCTGTTCTGCCATCACACACAGGCAAAATAAAGAATATGTGTGTAAATAAACTACGCAGAGAAACAATCTTGATGAGAGACAACAAATTGGAACATCTACACGTGTTCTCCGCACAGAATACCACGAACACATTTTTTCCTGTTATTCTGCCGATGCTCTCTCCATGTGCGAACAAATCTATGGCTTGTCAAGACGTAGTGTTATTGCATTCGAGGTATTTTTCTTAATCATCACGTTGATCCATTTTTTGCAACAACGTTAAAAATGAAAAGGCTGTTGTAATCATCTGTAAATAAAAATAAGAAATTCTTGTGGGTTTATAAATTTCACTTCCTCATACACTTACGCTTTTAAAAAGCTCATTATTTAATATTAAAATTTTGCCAGCTGTCAACTTAAATGCTCTTTTTGAATTCAGCAGAAATAGCAGAAAGTCATACTTCATTTCACTCATATGCAAATACCAGGGACTTCTTAGAATTGCCTCGCCACAGCGTTGACTATTTATATAAACTGTTTCTCCAAAATAACAAATAATCAACAATTCCCAGGTGACCAGAAACAAATATTGTCCCAATGATAAAATCTTCATAAACGATGAATTGGCTGTAGTTGACTGGAAATAAACGAGCAAAAAAAGACAAATAATTCAACTTATTTTATTGAATTCAATAATTATTTGCTTGCAACACACTTTCACGGATACAAATGCCACCAGACACATTAGAGATATTACTTCTCCCGTTTTGAAAAACCATATGGGACTGTAGAAATCTTCCATTTTATTTACACATTTCAAAATATAACGGTGATGATCAACGCACTTTTTAATGGCGTCGCGAAATTGAAAACGAAAGTCGCGACTTTTCACATTTCTTTTACGTTGAACCAGATCATCTAATTTGCATTTGATTTCCTTGGAACAATAATATTCGTTTATTTCGGGTGTAGCAAATTCTTGCAGTTTGTAGAGTTTGCTAAAGGAAAAAGGAAAATGATATTTGCTTACATTCCTAAGAATTAAATTTATGTTAAAATAACAATCCCAGATTGGGTAAGTGCACCAGTAGTCGACAGTTTAAGGATTCTACTCTTATTCAAACTATTGTTCTTCCGTGTGTATGCTAATAAATTAGTGAGTACATACGGTAACTCACTATTTTGTATGGTTTGAGAATAAATAACGAAAACTTAGATATTTTTGGATTTAAATTGAGAAATTTAGAAATTTTGTAAAAATGAGCATGTTTACCAATAGTCGACACTAATTTTCCAGTCGTCGGCAAATCGTGGTCCTATTGGTCAAAAAATTTTTTATAGCGAAGGGATTTAAATTGCTATTTATTGAAAATTAAAGCTTTTAAATATATTTATATAATAATAAATAATAAAAAATAAATAAATAATAATAAAATAAGTATTTTTGTACAAGTCAGGCCTTTGGAATTCATTTTTTGTACTTAGGTTGGATTTTAAGCATAAAATGGTAGGTGTATGACACCATCATACATATATGTAATTTTGGGAAGTCTATCTAATTTTAATTAAAATTCAGGTACATGAGCATAAGGAACTTAAGCATTTTGATCTTGGCATGATTTACATACAAAATCCAATTGACAGACATCATTATATTGTACATTTCTTAGTCCAGTACATTTGAGATGATACCGCTGAGGGCAGGTGTCACACCCTACGTTTTTTAAATCATCGTCTTCAGCATCAGTATCTAGTTCTTCATTGCAAGTGTTACATACTTTCTTAAGTTTTCTTTTTTTAAATTTGCTGGATTTGTTTTCTTTTTCTGTTTTGGCGCTCTAACTTTCGTTTTTTTATAGCTTCAGCTTTAATTATCTCCTCATTTTCTTTAGCCTCTATATGCTCCCTCCACGCAAAAGCGGAAATAGCACTTGGCGCTTTAATTTTTGTTTTTTGCTGTGGTGACGGTAACGGTTTTGGAAAGTAAAGATGTTTTTCAAAGGACGGTGACATTGAAACTTCAGGATTTTTTACTAGCGTTGTTGAGCCTGTTAAATTTACAATAAAGTAAAATCAAATGTGGGTTGGTACCTATATTTAATTGAATTACCTGTTCGCGAACAACTAATAGGATTAAGCAAAACATTTTTTATAATTGAGCTACATACCGATGAACTAGGAGAGGGGCAGTCAACAATATCCTCGAATAAACTACTTCGTGTTTCTTTACGTTGTGAAGTTGGCGTTGCACAATGGTCCGGCACTAAAGTATGGCTTTTATTAGCTGGAGTTGGTGATCTTGGTTGACTATTTTCTCTCTCCAAAACACCTTCCTCATTAAGTGTGTATATACCAGACTGAACTGATGTATTGCATATAATTTCAATTTCTTGGACGTTCTCACTATTTTTCAATAACTATACTTGAATCAATTCCACGCTCAAGCAATTTGGGACTTATCATATTAATAATCGCCACACACTTATCAAAATCTGTTTCAGTCAAAACTTCTTCACTTTCATTGCGTTCAGTTGTTAGTTCTTCTAAAATATTTTTAACACATTTAGTGTAATCCACGTTATTGTCATTAAATGGGTAAAGTCCAGATTTTCGGAACCCGTTTTTAATGGTTTATTCTATATTGAGCTCAGAAAGAACCATGTGGAGAAGGGGACAAAAAGTAGACTTAGATAGTGTTTGGTTGTGGTTTTCCGGTTTTCTTTGCCATTTTCTAACGGTTTTTTCCACTCCGTTTTAAATGGTTTGAAAACGCTTACATCAGCCGGCTGCATTATATGCGTTGTCATATGTGATTTGTGTCCGTCCACAAAAAGCAATACAGGCCGTTGAACATTGTGCTCGCTAAGCCAATTGTGAAAACAGTTTGCTATGTACTCATAAAACGTTTGGCATATCATCCACCCCGTCTCGGACTTCCCAAGAAACCATTTATCGGGAAGGCTGCTTACAATGTCTCGGTATTCGCACATACGGAAATACAACCATTGGTTCGACAGTCTTCCCGTTTGCAGAAAAGACTAATAAAACAGTAATCGTTTCTTTTTCATTGCTTCGCTGGATGGAATAAACATTGCGAATCTTTTAGGTGCTAGCACTCTTCCAGTTTTCGGGCACAAACAAAAACTTGTTTCATCCCCATTAAAAATGCGTGACGGATCTTCTAAAATAGATAAATCATTCCGTTCGCTTAAAAAACTTTTCAATTCCGCAAACCATTTTCTAATACATTCTTCTGTAATTATCGCTCGTCCTTTTTCAAAAAACTGGAGAAGCACTTTCTGCCAGGACGATCATTTACAAATGGTGTGGCTCGTTTCTCTTTCTTTATGATTGTTTGAACCGTGTTGAGTAAAGCGTCAGCTTAAAGTGGGAAACCGCATTTTGCCAAGTCGTGGCACCACTTTTCTAAACAATCCTCCTCAGCTTTTGTTAGTACTGTTGGTGGACCCATTCTTCTGGGACCTTCGGGAACACGACCATTAATCCTATCACAAATGGTGGTACGTGGAACACCATATTTAACGCTGGCGGCAAATACTGATATCCCACCACTCCTTATTTCACTAATTGCGTCTTGTAGTGCCTGCTCAGGATATTGATGAAAAGATCTTTTTCCTTTGGTGGCCATATTTTGGTTTAAATTAAGTACCTATATAACGTTGCTCCTAGATATAGGTATACCTGTTAGAACTTTAGTTAAACTAAAAAGGCAATAAAATCTACTGTCGACCTTAGGATGTCAATTGTCCTATAGTCGCCAGGTTGTAGACAAGTCACTGTTTACTATGTCGACTACTGGGTAAAGTTGATTTGAATGACTTTTTTATGTACTCATTAACATTTTAAGAGATGAATTATCATTTCTCTTGAATTTGAGTTCAATCTCAGCAAAATGTTATTTTCCCAGTTGTCGACACCCCCCGTCGACTATTGGAAAGGTAATTTTTTTTTTCGTTCCTAATGTCGACATCACTGAAATAAAGAGGAAAAACTATTTTTTTGTGTTATATTCACATTTATTGTGTTTTTCTACCCAAAAAAATCCTTTTCTAATTTAAAATTGATTATAACAATGTAAAACTTACCACACAAAGTTAGCACTTTCACTAGTTTTTTATTAAGAAAAACACACTATCGCACCTGTTGCAAGACCGACACTGAATGATATCAAAATAATGCCAAAACTAATCATTTCGCATCATTTTTTTTTTGCATCCTATCAAGAGTTGAGAATATTTATGATGCTTATGTATACTCATTTAAATACATAAACACCGTTATTATTATTTATTCAAGTTTAAATCAAATTAATGACGACTGCTGGTACATGTCGACCTTAGGTGCACTTACCCTATTAAGTTAAAATGTTTTTATTTCACCTATTTGAAACTAGATTGCATTTACTTGCAACATTGATGTCTATCCAATAACAAAAAATTATAAAGTATTTCGATGAATTGCTGTTTTAACGATAACGATTCCCATAAGTGCTTTTAGCTCCATTTTCTGTTTATTATTTTTTTTTTTTTAGAAATAATCCCCTGGCTTGAAGCTTTTATTAATGTTTGGTGAATATAAATCCCGCCAACAACTATTATGATTTGATATATTATATGGAGTGGCTCAATGAAAATGCACTATTTAAATTTTGGTGCATTCTTTTCGTGCAAGTGGCAACTCTGATATGTGACAGCTGTCATTTATAATTGATTCGATTATTAAAAATTGAGCGCTACAGAGAAGTAGGATGCGTTATCATTGTGAAAACCCATTACCCTAACAACGCTCGGAAATTTCAGTCGAAAAAGGGCAACTAGTTGTGAAAAATTCGAAGGGTTGTTAAACAAATTTGAAGATCCTGTATCGATTAAGGATAGTATTATCTGCTTCGACGTATCGGTCAGTCTCTTGAAAATATTGTTGCACTTAACGAGAGCATCGCCAAAAACTCGAAAGCCTTTATTCGGCAGTAAGTGTGAACGGCATTCGTTACAGAAAGATTTAAAGGAATTATTGTGAGTTTTATTGCAAAAAATGTCGTTAATTTGATAAAACATTTTAGTAGATTTTTAAATAGCAAAAAAAGAACAAATTCCTGAGATTGGTAAAATGGAAAAAGCACTATTAAAATTGCCGGTATGTACATACCTATCTAAAACGGTATATATAATAATGTAGGGGGTATATCGATGCAGACCGCTAACTTTATGGATCCCTTTTCGAGCACCTTCTTTCTTCGAATTGATTTTAGTCGATTCGTTACTGTCGACCTTCTTCCTCACCACGGAGTCTCTTTTCAATTGCTAGCATTTGTCTAAAGCTTAGGTCCACCATGCATTCACATTTAACTAAAGTATGCCCGTTATCCTTAGCCCTATGTTGGCCAGTGCTGGACATTCACACACAACGTGCGCTACCGTCCAAGCCACTTCCGCAAGACTATCTTTGAAAACTGACCCGTCTGCCCCTGGCGAGGTTTTATCGTCAATATTTTCAGAATTGCTCCATTAGTCAATAAACACCGTAGTTCCTGCAGGGATTAATCTCTTCACCTCTTGTGAGGCTTCATAGTCCATCCCTATCGAAATCTCACGTTCCAACGCCTTAGCAGTACCTTTAAAAATTGACCCGTTCACCCCTCGCGAGGCAGTCTTGTCCATATGTTCCGGTTTCTTCTGTTGGCCATATAAAATCGTAGTTTCTTCAGAGATTAACCTCTCCGTCTCTTGCGAGGCTTCCTGAGTCGTCTCTGTAATGGAAAAAAAGATGTCCGTAAGCCCACTCAGAGCTCCAAATGCACGGGTAAGTCTGTATTAGAACTGGAGATCCACTGACATTCAGAGTACGCATACTAGAAACCAAGCACCCTCTTGGCCATGCATTCCATGGCGTATGCTGTTCCACCTTGGATTAGGGATTTTTGATAAGAGAGTGTTAACTTCTTTCCGCTCCACTTATTTAGCCATACTCCTAGCAGAGACATGAACCTGTTACCAGCCGCCACCACGTGGAGGTATAGGCCAGAGCTTCTGGCAGTGCACCTAGTTACGGCAAGCCATATATTTGTGCCTGCCAGTTGGCGGACCTCTATAACAAAGCGAATTAAAAAGCAATAATAAAATGGTTATACAAGCTTCAAACAATACGCATACACAACACCAGCATCGTAACACTGTTGTAAAAGTAATCATAACGCACAATTGCAGAGTTTAAGCTTTTCTATCCCTTCTATGTCATAACCTGTCTAAAAAATTAGTAAGCATTAGTTGCCTGAGTGCTCCTCTCTTTAAAAAAAGTTATTTTTAAAATTCTGTTCCAATTAATTTGTCTTACATTTTCACAATTTCCAACAAACATAGTCAACAAAAAGTACGCACGACAATCGCAAAAAATCGGTTCAGAGTTGGTAGTATATAATTGACAAAGTTTAAAAAGCTATCGAATATATAAAGAGAGCTTCTATAGAGGGCAAAAGTTTAACAGCTCGGAAAACCCAACCCAATTAGAAAAAAATCTACAATTAATTTCTTGATATTCGACGAATACCATGAGTTGCAATTTCGTTAATGTATCAATGAACTCACCTTAATTCACTTCTTGTTGCTCTGCTATTTATAGCAACAGTTGCTAAAATATTTTTCAAGCTACAAAATAGAACATCGTATTGTCCAGAAATCAGAATTCCCAGCACCATGTGCAGACCACTGGAAGCCGAGAAGGCAGCTGCAACTTGTATCTGGCCAACAAATTGAAGAAAATACATCGTTTCATAAACAATGGGTTCCTAAATGGTCAAAATGAAATAAAGGGAAGTTAAATAAACAATTTATAAAAATTCAAACCTTATAATCAAAAGGATACCAGCAGTCTAAAGGTAGACTGCGATCGCCATAAGCAATGGGTAAACTGAGCCAAAACAGGGTGCCAACGAAACAGCAGCATACATATAGTTTTACCCATTTTTTTGACAGGGCCAAAGACTCGTCCATAGTCACGTATGTGAATCCTTGGAGAAGAAAGTACAAAATCGTGATTATATGAATACGAGAGTACAAAGCAGACTGGTAACAAATTGTCTGGTTTATTGGGAGACAATGGAGTGGTACTTTTCAAATGGTACGGAGTAACATGACCAGCTAGATGATTTATGGTACTCGTTTTGAGGTTACCTGCTATTTAGATTTTACGATTTTAACAACAAAATTTTGACTTAATTCTGTTGCAGTTAAAAAAAAATAAAACAAAATGATCTTTCGATGCCACATTATCACACAAAAAAGCCAAGCTAAAGTCCGTCCACACATGCACTTTTAATCCGCGCCATATTTTTGAGCACTCAAACGATTTTTACAGATCTAACGACTAAATTTGATAGTGAATTACGGCCTTAATAGCGATAACAAATAATACTTTTATGTTTATCGATAACGTTTTTAGGTTTCTTTTTCTAGTAGCCACTCCAGTTATTTATGATGTGGTTGATTGCCACTATTCATTCCGTTTGTCTTAATGAAAGGGAATAGTTAGTAGACAAGAAAGAGAAGCATAAAAATAAGGAGATACACTGCTGCGAACCAAGGAAAAATAACAAATTGTCATTTCACAAATAATTTCATTTAGTCGTTGATGAGACGGGAATATATCTGATGATGATATACGAGCAATATTTTATGATAATTAATGCGTTTGGCAACATACATAGTTAATATTTTATTAATTAAGAGTATAAATATAGACGATTTTATTAATATTGTGTAAAAATTACGCTTCAAAGTATTATCAGTTTCGATTGTGTATAAATCCCGGTATTATTTATTTTTCTATATTTTCTGTTTCTTCAAAATTCCCGCACTTCTGTTCTGCAGTCGAACAACATATGTATGTAGAAAATTTAAACTAATTATAAAATATTTGTCTATGGAATGGAATATAGCATATTATCCCACCTGTGACTTCGTGTTTTCTGGGAAGCTTGCTCACCAACACTAGCGCAGCTTAAGCTTTGGCTGCCTATGCCTGTAAGTAAAGTTGTTTTTGGAAATATAATTATTTTTATAGGTTCAAATGACTATTGAATTCGTTGACTCCTTTTAGATAGTCAAGTGAGTAGTACGCAATTTGATTGAGTAATTGTTCTAAAGCAGTTAGATTTGATTGTCATGTCACGAGATACGTCCACCAGTAGTAGTACTCTTCCCGTTTTACTAGTCAAGACACTAGATCTCTTCACCTTGTGAAAGTGATTCAACATATTCAAACACTTGTTTCAACAACTCATACTTACACATTCCCGTAGTTTATTTAATAACTTACCAAAGGCTGAGCGTGTTTTATAGTTTAAATTCAGCAAATCAATTAAATTGACCAGCCTTGTTTGCTGCAATCGGCGGAAATATATTTTCACAGTGATCACCCACCAATAAATAATTGTTTGAATCAAACAATTCACAAATAACTCCAGATCTCCCTTGTCATAATTTAAATAAATCGTGCACACATACAAAACTAAAATGTGAATAGAGACAAAATACAGAAATAATTCCAGCAACAATTCCAATAAAATTCCCAGTCCATGCATAAAATCGGGCAAGTGCCGTTCCAAATGAAAAGAATGCATGAGAGCAGAGTTCATGATGATGCGTATGAATTTAAAAAGATCTCGACGTTTAGCCGCTTTCAAGTACATTTTGCCCACTACTGACTTCTTCACTGTTGTTTTAATATTAAATACCATTTATAATAAATAAATTATTTAAAATACATTTATTTTGTTTTTAATTATTGGGATTAAATTAATAATTAGTTGCAACGCACACCCCCTTTAATAGTTGAAACACTTCCTTTTATTTATTTGTAAAATAAAACTTTATTTTATTAATAATTCATGAGTTGTTTGTATGTGTGCTTGTCTAATAATTCCCTTTTAAAATTAAGTGTGGAAGAGTTTTAACTACGTTTTATAACTTTTTGAAGTGATTATAAATGTTTTCCTATAAAGGCGGGTAGATATCGACAGTACATAGCGGTCATGTTGTTTTGGCGGTATTTGTCAGATCTTGTGTATGCCATTCAGTCACTGATGCTAAATACCCATAACAACCCTGCGGGAAATTTGTAACAATTGATGTCGACGCATTTGTCCAGTCACGGAACGTTACAAAAAGTAACGTTACAAAATTAACGTTACAAAAAGTAACATTCCGTAACCGCTGAAAATAGCACATATAAGTTAACTAGTATAACTTACTCAATAAAATATTATACGTATGTAACTTTTAATATGTCTTAACGTGGATTTGTATTTAAACAAATATGTAATACACAAATGTCAAAAACAGGGCTGTAAAGTAAGCGGTCTGCTTCGATATCCCCTCTACATTATAAAACACAAATTATAACTGTTACCAGCTCTATAGTAACCGACTCTGGACCAGATTCTTCGCGTCCATTCGGTTACACGTCACACAGTGTCTAAAGGATATAAATTTTTCCCTCCTAGGACAAAGCCATGTTAAAGTGCGATGTATTGAACTTATACTGGTCCTTATCCGCAAAGAACCAGCGTGACAAGTGCTGTGTCAGGTCTGTTCCCTCTAGGGAAGTTACACGTTTGGGTAGCACGTCTAAATGATAAAACCTGATTATCGAAATGTGTGACGCAGTGGTGTTTGAAAGTCGAATCTCCAACGTTTGGTGGCCAAATTCGTACTGTAAACTGTTTGTAAATAGACTACCGGAGGTAGTCAACACCTCGCTTTACATTAACATTGAGAACTTCGCATTTTTCAACTTGACGAATCTCTGAAAACTACGTTGCTGAGCCTACCACCGTCAACGCTGATTAACTACTAACTTCTTTTGGTTTGATTTCATTTCGCTAGGCTTTTTCTCGTGTTTTTTCTAAAGTCGCAAGTATATGCCAATAATCCGCAAACGAACGATCGGCTCAAAGACAACATAACACAGACCATGACTCAGACTTAGGCAGATCTAAGCAGTTATTGTCAACATATTAGTTTTGATCCTTTTGCATATAAATTGCAAAAATCCCTAAAATTTACTTCTAAGTAGTGATTTTTTTTATAAATGTGCATTTATTTGTTTGTTGCATCGTTTTACATATTTATGAAACCTTTCCCACTACCTCTACAATTAAAGAGTATGTACACATTTCTGACGCGTATTGGTTTTTAGGCACGTACAACATTGGCGTGGGTGGCAATGAAGTAAAGCAGGGCAAATGAATTAAACGTGATCAGATAAGAACGATAGGAAAGGAAATTTAAATAAAACGGCAAGGGTGTGAGATATCAAGCAGCATTTATGCCATTACGGATTTAGTAGCACGTCATTCAAATTGACTTAATTAACCGTGCGAAAAATTTATTTTTTGGCCAAGATCCGAATGTCCAGTCAACATTTCCCGCTCGGAATTAGCGAACTTGCGGTGTTGTCTTTGGTGGTCCGGTTTCAATTCTTTCGCCAGAACAATTTTTAATAAACGTAGGCCCAAATCGAACCTCAACAGAAGCCGGGTTGACTCTCTGGCTATGGTTCTGGTTCAACTGATTGAAGGAGTATCAATATTTCTGGGACTTCTTCGATACTGGCCGCTACGGAAACTATGTATGTTTTACTTCGCGCCAATTTCTATCTGGTTGGTGGCTTATTGTTTAAAATAGTGGACTTATATTCAAACTTTTTCAGGTACGACGAATTGCTTATGACTTTACGACGAAATTCACGAGCTGAGCCGGAATTTCGATAATATTTAGCGTGATATTATGCGTGATGAAATGACAAATCCTGCTGCATATTTTGGCAGCTGGATGGCTTTTGGTAACTTCTATTTTGAATAGAAAATAAGTTAGATTTTTGATTTTATTTTCCATTATGGTGATTTGGTATAGATACTTGAAATGAATTTCCCGCATTCCTTTTAAGGTTTGGTTTGGAGAATATCGGGCTCGGCTATTTTTTTTGTAGAAAGCCAGAAAGATTGTTGAGGAAGTGTGGCACAGGAAATGCATTTCATTCTAATAACACAAGTATAACACAAGTATAAGCTTTTGGAATGGAGTTGGTGAATTTACATCTCCACGCCGTTTTTTGTAAACAAAATTCTGAATATGAATTAATTTTTTTTATTTTGTTTGTTTTTTGTTAAAACTTTAATGTTTTTGTTTCAAGGTTTTTAAAGCTTTCCTATTGCGTTTGAAGATTTTCGGCAATAATACTTTTTAGTTTTTCTAAAAAGTTATTCCTCCAAAAAAATAAATTGCATTTCTGTAATAAAATGGGTTGGGGTAGAATTAGGTAGAAAACAATTTTTAAATAAAAAGAATAAGATCCCAAAAATTATTTTTATTAATGATAAATTTGTTTTTCTTTTCATTTTCCGTGAAATAGGTTTTTAATTTGACGACTTTTTTGTGAATTTTCGATTTATTGGTGAATTTAGCATATTTTTCTACCATGAAGATATATGACTATAGAGATCGTAATTATTTTAATTCCACTAATTATGATTAAGGTTAAGACTCAAACGTTCTATACAACCATCAAAAACTTATATCGGAAAATTTAAAATCTAAATTTGATTGAAATTTGTAAAGCAAAGTAAGGGGTGCACCCCACAATGACTTACAGTCAATAATTTCCAAAGAATTCTTTTACTATTTCAGTTTTTATTTTTTTTTCTGATAAAATTTGATGATTTTAAAACGAAATTAGATTTGTATTAAATTTTCGTGATGTAAATTAATTTTTTTAAATTACTTGCGTGTTTGGAAATTTTAGATTGTTTGGTGAATTTTTATTTTTTTGTGAATTCCTACCAAAAATTGATGGGTTTTAGGTGGATTTATTTTTTTTTCGTAAATTTAAAACTTTTAATTAAATTTAATAATAAATTTACGCTTTTTGGGGATATTTTTTATTTTATTGGGAATTCAAAGGTCTTGTAGATCCGAAAAGAAATTGTAAAAATGGAGAAAAGTAGAATCAATCGTCACTAATGAACCGATATATTTAAAATAAATTAATGTAATGCTGCTAATTGGTTGCACCAGAGAAGTCCGTAAATTATCTACGTTCTCCAGATGCGCCATTCCGATATACACACACTTACGATCGCTAATAAATATTGCTTAAGTAGAATTTACAAATGGAATGACCTTTTCCATTTGTAGTGAAAGTATAAAAAAAAGCGGAACACAATAATTTATTGATTGAACTGCAATAGAAAAATCGCTACTTCACATTTTATTTCCAAATGGTATTTAAATTTGCTACAAGTAGTGAAAACGATTTGCATAAGGATTTCAATGTCCTCCAATTAATTGGATGTACGTACCGACTTTATTATTCTCACACACATATACACAAACAGGCACACACAATAACGCAGCAAGTACAAATTAATGCAGCTGTAGCTTGTGACCACCATGTGCGCTTGTGAATGCGCCATAAATGGAAGTGTATGAAACGAGCTTTATATCATCACCCGGACAATGGTAATTAAAACAGTCTTTATTTAAATTATTGCAACAGAATTTTATTCTTCATGTTTATTTTATGATGATGCATTATTAAGTTGGAAAAGCACTTGTACTTGAACTACTCGCAATTTAAAGTTGGGAAGTTTAAGGGTTCTTTAAAAAAAATATACTCGTAAATAAACATGTTGTTTTATATTTTAAATGAAATTAACTGCCTGGTCTACGATGTCGCACGTTTATGTTCGCTTGAATTCTAATAGAAATAAAATATATTTGCATCCCTCTAATGAACTGTTTTATGAATTTATTTATTTATTAGTCTGTAAGTAAATAAATAAATTCATAAGGAATGAAATTAGAGGGACGCAAGTCAGTTTATTTTCCATTAGAATTCAAGCAAACGTTAACGTTTGACATCGTGGGCCTGGCTTTTAATGAAAACTTTCAGTTTATTGAATTGATAAGTTAAATATTATCTGCATTAAATAGTGGCGGATAAAAAATAAAAATCAACAAAAAACAAAAAAAAAAAAAAAAAAAAAATTGAATATCACTTTTTTAATCGATAGGATTCCAGTTTTACAAAAATTATCAAACGGTCGAATCTTTGATGGGTATTTTTTATTCCCTCTAATGAAGTTTTATTGTAAGTAATATTTTGATTTCGAAACTGAAGGTTTGGAAATCTTTATAGATATACTAAGCTGCCGCGAATTACTACGTGGGGGCTGGTTAGTTATCGTGTTATTCATGCTAATTCCTGTAATTCCGTGTTACTTCTAGGCACCCGCTCGATTCGTGTGTGTTCTAACAGCTCATTTGTTCCCAAAACGGATACGTTCCAGCAGTTAGCCCCGCTTTTCAGCACGTATTGAAGTATATTTTTCGGCTCACTGATTTGTGTATTGCAAAGCTTGCTTCAATCTTCAAAACACTTAGTCTAGGCGATTTTCGAATCATCCCGAATGTTTTCGGAAACACAGACAATTTAGAAATTGTCTTTCATTCGGATCTTGAGCAACGGCATGAACGTTGATAACAATGGGTGACCAGATAATGATAGGAAAAAAGATTTAAAAAAACAACAACAGTGTGAGATATACAATTGAATCTGGCTTTATTTCAAAGCTACATTTATGCCATTACGTAGGAAATAACACATCATTCGAATGACCGCCGTGCTTTCGCTAGCGGTGCTATATTGTGCTCAAAATATGGACCTCCAGTCAACATGTCTAGTGCCAAGTTAGCGAACTCACGGCGTTGTCCATGCTCGCCTGGCTTCAATTCTTGCGTCAGCACAATCTTATGGGCTCAAATCCTGCAACAAAATAAGCTTTGGCTGGCTCTCTGGCATTGCGCAGTTCAGCTGGTCGACAACGAATCGACATTTCTGGGTTTTTTGGGTCGCTAAGGGGGCGAAGTTTTCTTCTTTTCGCACCAATCTCTGTCTGGTTGGATCCTCAATCTCCAAAGGAATGTAATTAGGCCATGATGACGACCGACCTTAGAACAAAGATCGCGAAATTTCTTACTAATTTCTACACGTTCGGCAGCCGTGCTTACAAGATGAACGCGAGTTCTGGTTTCTTGCGATCCGCTTTCCTATTCTCAAACAGTTTAATACGCTCGCATGAATATTATCTGATATGATAAATATAAGCAAATCGATTTTGCGTTTTTCTAATGTTTCGGACTCGTTGGCCATTCAAATGTTTATTATTTAGTTTTAATGTTGTACAGAGTGGCTGATAAATTTTGCTAAATTATGAAACTGGATTAACTTTTTTTGCAGTGGATGGAATTTATTCAATATGTTTTTAATTTGAAAGACCATTGAATTGTATTAAAAATAGTTTAATTAGTCTTAGCGATAATTGAATTTAAATTTTCACTACTGCCCGCAAAATTTCATCAACATTTGTGGGTTTCGATTTGTGCACTTCCTGTTTTCAAAAATCCGGATGAGTTAGGTCAGGCGACCTGGGGGCAATAGTTTCCCCTGCTCGAACGGAAGGGTTTCAATTATAAGGACTTCTAGCGACTCCAAGTTATTCACTAGTCCATTTACTCGAAGGATCGCCGCCAAACGTGCAGCTATATTCTCTTTGAACCAAAACTACAGATTCCAATGATTGAAAGCGGCGGACAATCCAGTTTCTTTTTACAGTGTCCCAGTTTTCCATTTATATTAAATGTAAGAATCAATCTACAAAAACAACAGTGCGATGCTGTTTATGTCCACGCCGACAATATGGATGCATAAATTTCTGCACCAATTCGAAACAGATTGTATTACGATCACTCGATGTTTTCAACGATCGCAAAACTTCAGACAAGCCCTAGCGAAATTTTCAAAAATTCAACGAACGATGTTTTGTATATTTACAAATCTATCACGCCTCATTACTATGCGTAGTGAGACACAGCTGGATACAAATCGTATTATGGTTTGGTTATTGTTATTAAATGTTGTTGCAGATTGTCAGGCTTAGCACGTTGCTTAGAAAGGATATGCTTTCATCTGCATATTCTTTGAAGTAACAATTGCACGTAACCAACCCTGCAGAAATTTACGATAAAACAGCAGTATGTTGATTAAGTGAAATACTCATTTAGGTACTCGCATGTGATGAATAAATAAATAAAATTTAATCTCGGAAACATTTAAACAAATGCACACAAGTAACACAATCAAGAAGTGAAATGGATAAAAATACACGAAATAACACCTTCTGACTGAATATTAATACATAATATTGTCAAGGATTTATGTCCTTGTGTGACACATGCTTTTTCTGCTGTCAACACTGCTGACAATTGGAAGAGTTATGGTTTTACATTTTATATTAATTGCGAAACAACTTATTTTTTGTATTTAAAAGGACATTTGTATGTCCATTCTTTCGTATTGGTTGGTGGCAAGAGTGACAGACTGTGATGCTTTCATCGTCAGTCAACTCGAATAAGTCTTCCATAAGGGCAATATTGTATTATTATGTGATTAAAAATATATTTATGTTTTTATTTAAATTCAAAGTGTTTGATACAGTCAATCTGGATCTGAAAATGAATAAATTTGCTTTTTGATTATCATGTCATTCAAAATGTTCGCTTGTTGCTGTACAAAATTAAGGATAAGCAAGAAAGTTCGACCACATGGCTCATTGGGATAAAAAAAGTTTTAAACACTAATTTCAAATTCAAAAATCTTAGATATTTTGCACACATCAGAGAATAACTGAGCTGGTTGTTTTTAAGTCAGCTTATCAGTAAATTTTGACCCAACTTTTTAGAAAAGCTAGAAATTGTTTTACGAAAAGTGCTGCATAAACCAAATGAGAATTATTTATGTCTAATGGGATATTAATAACTTTAATGAAAATAGCAATGTAAAAACTTTTTTAACTATAGTAATGAGGTGCTGCAGTAGCCTATTATTAGTGTGTTAGTTTACCAGCCTGGCTGGCGTGGGTTCGATTAGCACTAAAGGGTCTGATATGTTTCTATATAGCGAGTGAAAGTCTTAGTTACTGTGCTGGGTAATTTGAGTTAAAATATTTACGATTTGTAATAGTCAAACAAAACCCAAAAAAAAAAATTATTCAAACTAGAATATGTTCGGTGCTCACGGAACCAGCCTGATATACACCTGAAAAAATTCATTGAAGTTTAATGCGATAAAAAGTCAATGTAAAAAGAAAACAAAATCAAACTAAATTACTGTGGAAACACATTCCGTGTTGTGGCACGCGTAGGTACCCTATGATTTCGAGTTTTCATGAATAAGCCAGCAAGTCCATTTGGCCGATTCGGAATTATTAATGCTAAACTAACTTTTTGTTCTTTACACGGGTCGGCAAATGTTGGTTATAATAAGGGTCATATTAACATGTCTTTTATTTCTATTCAAATGGTTTTTAACTTTAACGATGTCTGCCGGCAAACATTTGCGTGCTAAATAATTATTTCCATATAAAAAATCACACACAAGCACATACGTTGTTATATCTGAACATATTTTAAATGTTTTTTTTTTAAATTTTAAAAACTTGTAATTTTTTATCTTTTTTTATCTTAAACTTGTCTTAGCAAGATTTTTATTTCACGAAACCGACTTGTGTTGACTTAAGTTGTTTTAGTGTCCGTCAAACGTTTCCTTTTTCGCTAAGATCTCAAAAAGTAAATAAAGTTTCTCTGACTGCTAGAAATACCTCGAAGTTTTTTGCCAGAAGCGCTCAGTTTCAAATATATTTTTGGTTCTCTTGAGGATTTCGATTTTCTGCTACTTTTTCTACATAAAACCGTCTTCTGTAAATCACCGTTGTTGCAAACTTTTTTGTCTAAAGCTTATTTTTGTGAGCCCGATGGAACTGTAAATTGTAAAAAATAACAAAAAAATTCAATTTTATTAAATTATTTTTTATTTTCGAAAGATACATGGCTTTAATATATAAAAATATTCGTGAATAACACGAAAAATGTTGGCCACCAAGGCGTCAGCCAATTGTAGTTGGTTAATCATCATAAACCAGTGACTTCACGTGGTCCCACGTGATGGCACATAGCGCCATACTCTTGAAACCACATCTCGCCCGAAAAATGTCATAAATATTTTCAAAACAAAAATCATTAATTATGGTGCTGTAATTATTTTCATTAACCGTAACGCGAGCTTCGGCCTCGTTTTTGAAGAAATAATGTACCCTAGCGCACAGTATAAAAATTCGGAATTAATAAAATGTGGGAATTAATTTAAATTCGGAAACCTAATAAAAATTATTATTGAAAATAACACACGCCACAAAATATATCAACAGTTCGACGGATGACTGATTTCCAAAGAATACTGACCATAAATGTAAAAAAGTGCGCAGTATGACTGCTCTTTTGACAGAACTCTTCAGTAAGTAAAAAAACTATTTATATTTCTTGTACCCGATTCTTAGCAACAGACTTTTCTAATAATATGAAATTTTATGTGTAAATGAGCCATGGGTTGAGATGCCAGAGGATGTTTTTTTTTTAAATTTTGGAAGGATGATTTTTGGATCCTATACTGGGGCAACATTTCTATGTGCAAGTTGTTTTGGCAAACATAAATATTTATTAATCGCCTCGGCGTATTGCATTTTTGTAGCTATCTACATTTTGTTAAAGCCATTAGATACAGGGGAACCAGTACCCTGGTACTGTTTGATACCTAAAAATAAGAGACAACGACTTTCGAGGTTCTGACTGTTACCATGTGAATTAGACGTTCATAAAACCCGTTCGCGGGAGTAACGTCAGGTATCCATGCAGCTAAAATTGCCACCCAAAAAGTTTTATAATACCACACATTAGTTCACACAGAGTTAAGTTCACCAGATATCATTTATTAAAGGTTTTTTGTAAAAAAACAAAAATTTTGGTAGCCGTTTAACCCCAGTTTTCTTAAAATTTAAAGTTGCAATTGGTTTGTTTATACATAACTTCAAAAGTTTGGATTATCTAAAAACTGGCTTAAATAATCGTACACCCTACTAATCATATTTCTCATTTTATATCTATGTATAAATCAATCTTATAGTTTAGAAATTTTACATTTATAAATATTTATTTTCAGATTGAATGCGGCTGTAGTCTTCCAGTTAACTTGAAAAATAAATTGAATTTTCAAATTATTTTTTATTATTATTTATTTAACACATGAAGAAATCTTAAGTAAAACATGAAATATGAAAGATACTTTAATTCATTAAATAAAATTAAAAATCATAAAGAAATCATGTACAAAACAAATTAAGCTATAATACGGAATTAGTTGAAACAATTGAATACTCGTAAAACGAAATAATAACCACCGGACATCATATAATCTCAAATGAGGTCTAAAGCGAAGTTTAACGTTATGGCTTCTACTCAAATTGCAGGGCTTAATCAATATTTAATTGCCTAAAGGTGCCCTCCATGCCGAAGAGATCATCACTGGTCTTTGGTGAACCGGGACGCAAGGCTTCGTTGGCCTTCTTTTCTTCTTGCTCTGCGAACCAGTTGGTGTATTCAGCCAACTTTTTCTTCCACATTTGAGTCAACTCAACAATGGAACCGGCCTTGCCGCCATACTCCTCGGGCAGCAAATCTTTGGGTACAGATTTGTACAAGCTTTCCATATCGTTGTGAAAGGTGATGCGATTAATGATCTTCTCCTTAACGAATGGCTTAACAAACTTGAAGATGGTATCGACCAGAGGAGAAATATTAATAACATGCACCTCTTTGACCTTGACAGGATAAGCCTCTTGAACACAAATCAAGAATTTCTTAACAACAGCAGGCGAGAATTTGGCAAAGTGTGTTGGTGTAGCAACAGCAGCGTCCAAAATGAAAATGTCTCCGGCAATGCCAACACTCTCTTCCACCAAACGGATATCACCGATCATAAGAGCAACTTTCATGGCATCATTTACTTGGCTGGGCTGGAAATCACAATCGATACCGCGAATAAAAGTAATGCGACGACCATTGGGAGTCAGGCCGGGCAAAGTAGGACAGTGTCTGCAAAGAGGAGAGAAAAAACACGGCTATTTTACTCTGATAATATTTAGAATTTCTTCAAAGCTCGAATCTCTTAAATTTAAAGGTTACTCTTTCTGGAGAAAACAAGGCGCTGCGGTCTTCTAATGTTTTTCTTAAGGTTGAAATGGTAGAAATAAGTTTAACGATGTCTGTCTGTCTCTATGTTTAGCTTCTCATAACTTACGGACGTAGATGTTAGGCCAATCAGTCAGAATGCCATTCGTCAAATCGGCCCATCAATGTCCGAGATAGAAAGTGTATATTTTGCATCCCTACTAGCAGTGGAGTCCATCTGGCCGGGGTTGAAATCAACGTTTCAAGGATCTCCTATAACATACAGATCAGTGAGTTTGACTGACCAACCGTTTCAAAAATTTTTATTTGACTTCGTTGATCGAATTTTTTTTAATGATTCCGCTTAAAAAAAAAGGAAATTACCCAATCCGTTTACTGTTCACTATACTACATGATCAATAAATTAAAAGTGATAAAAATTCTCTTCAGGATGAGTTTTACTTAGTTAAACATTTACTATATACATGTATGTAAATGATATCCTTATAAACATATCATACCAAATCATGACGCTTGGAACTAGTGACTTCACAAGTTTCTTAAATTTTCCTCAATTCAAATATATGTACATATGTTCACAATGCCAACTTACACATAATCCAACACTATGGACAACTCCTCACGATTGATATCTCGACTTGAAAAGAAGTCGGGTATAGCATTGCGCATCGTATAGTACATGTCCAACTTCTTTTTCACTTTTTCCAAACTGAATTTACAACCGCGCAAAAATGTACGCAAACGGCCATCATCCATATCTTTGGGTAAATGGGGCTGTGTGTCCAACCATTCGCGAATCAATTTGACATCGCGCTCAATCTCTTCAGCATTTTCGGGTTCGCGCAATTCTTCGCGAATGGTAACACGTTGTTGAGGTGTTGGTTGAACGAGCATCATCTGAAATTAGAAAAAAATTAAATTAATATATTTTAAAATTAATTTAAATTAAAGAATTATTATTATTGGTTTAATATAAAAACCAGTGAGTACAATCAAATGCTTAAAGTTCTGTACTAAAGAACCATGCAAATTGCTTAAATACCCGGCGAATTAAACGTGGTCACTACAAGACTTTTTACAGATTCTAGAAAGTTCATAGCAGACGCTTGTAGCTATATACTCTTCGGTATTACGGGAGTAACACTTTACTAAAAGTTATTGTTATGTTTATTTCCAGAAATATTTGCACAACGTATAATACAAGAGTCTTTCTATTTTATCACTAAATATTATTTATTTTTATTAATAGAACGGCCTATCAGTGATTTTTTTTATCTCTGATTTGCTTCAGTAGTTTTATAATTGTTATTATTTTATTTTGTTGCAATTTATTTAAACGTAATAATACGTTTGTTTCAAAATGTTTACAAAATTTATATTTTTATTAGAAAACAATTTAAAACTGTTTAAATATTTACATCAAACAAATGAAGTGAAAACGTGACCTAAAGAGAACAAAAAAAGTAAAATCCAACAATGCAACTAACAACAAATTCGAAATCGTGTTGCCTTAACCAATCTTCGGTGAGCTGGGATTAAAAGCTGAATGAATAATTTAAAAAATTAACCCAAAGCCTTCAGATAACGCCAAAAGTCGAAAAATTGCGATACAAAATAATTTCTTAATATAATATTCCGACAGGGTCATTTGATGTCAATTTTTGGAACGAATTTTCATAATCTTTTGTCGAGTTTGGTTTGGTGATAATCCAGTTTCGGCTATGTGCAACCTACAGTGTAATTTTTCAAAATCCGAAATTAAACCGAAATAATTATAAAAAATTAGGAATTCAACAATTGGTACAAAATCATAAATAATTTAAATTTCACTAAAACCGAAAATTTATTAACTAATTTAAGGCACCAATAAATATTATATATTCTGTATTCCGAGTGGAATGAAAACGTGTTGACTTATAAAAACAATCGGAATCGAATAAATCGGAAATTAGCTCTTATGCAGTCTACATATGTATGTGTTTCCTTTTTTTCGAAATTATTAGAAAATGTTTATTAAAACACATGTGGCTTACGTTAATAAGCAAGATTCTTTAAGCAAGACTGTCCAGGAGTCCCATATGTCATTAAAATATTTATTGTGGAAAATAAATGCAAATTAAATAAAAAACCCTTTAAAATTGTAAGACAAAGTTGTTATTTTAAAATCTAAATAAATGGAATGGATTAGAATCATTCTAACGATACGAATTCATTCCACATTCGGAAATTTCCAGTTTTTTATAAAATATTGCGGATTTCGAATAAAATATTATAAATTCAAATACAGAATAGCACTGATTAGTCCAAGGAAACTATATTAAAAAATTTTTAATTTTAACAAAATTTCAAAAATTCAAGTTTTATTACAGTTGTTTGTTTTAGCTTAAGTGATTAACCCCCTTAAATGATCAAAAATAACGTAAATAAAATGTTTATAATATAAAGTGTGTAGAGGAATTTCCGCTTAAATTAGTTCCGTTTAATTGAGTTGAACCGTTTTTGGGACCCGCACACTAAAATTCCGGATAATTGCAAAGTTATAGTTATTCCCAAAAATGGAACAATCTCCAAAAAGGGTTTTTAAATAAATGTACATATATCATATATTTTCGTTTGTTTTAATAAACGTCAAACATTTGATTTAGTAGTTTGTGGATATTTGTGGTTTCAAAATGAGTGTGATTTGTCCGCGAACTATTTCTCTACACACGACGCACAAATCACATAAGTTTTCCACGTCCACAAGTAAGCATAAATTGCGAAACGCGATTGGACAAATTACTGGCCTTTTCTTGTTTTAAAATTTCCCATACATACACTTTGGCGGACCGTAGTAAACTGAAATCAAACAAATCGAACAAATCGCAAGATTTTGAGAATTTTCAAGTTAAAAAATCAAAAGAATTTAAAAATTTTAAATTATTTTATTAATTATTAAAACACACAAGTTTAATTATAAAGCAAAAATATAACCGCAAGTTATAAGTGTTCCAAAGAAACCATAAATAAGGATTCAATTAAGGAGCAGTCAAAAACATTCATCATGTTGAGCAATTAAACGAAATTCTGCTAATTGAGTCATTAAATCAATTAACAGAGTATCGGATAAATGATTTTTCGGTTAATTTTGGGATATTCAATTAAGCATATATACTGCATTATACAAAAAATCGGGCATCTCACTAAAAAGTTATAAAATAAAATCGAAAGCTTAACGAAAATCAGAGAATAACCGCAAGTAAGAAATTTCGCCTTAAATTCCTGAAAAACTTAATTGCACCAAAAAACCAAAAATTTATTAACTAATTCACGACACCAACAAATCTTAAAGATACCAGAAAATATAAATTATGTGAAAACAACAATTATGTTGAAAAACTTCGAAATTTCACCAACAATTCGAAAATTCGCTGAAAAATCTTGATTTGGTCAAAAAATTCGGTATCTTTCCGAAAAGTTGAAATCCAAATGTTGCCAAGAAATCTAAAAACCACCAACAACTAAAAGTTCTGCCAAAGAACGAAATAAAACCGAAAAATTGTGCAAATTTAATAAAATATTACGAATTTAGCAAACATTGGAAAATTTACCAATCAACAAATTTCAAAGTAAAATGATCTAAATCTTGAAAAAGTGGAAATTTCCTTAAAAATCCACAATTCAATAAAACAAAATCAAAAATGTAGATATAAATTGGAGTAATTCTACTAAAAAAAGTCAAAATTTCATAAACAAATTTCAATTGCACGAAAAATTTAACTTTTGCTAAAATATTAAAATTATACGCAAAAACACTACTAACGAGAAATAATAAAATATTTATTGAAACGGTCAACTATTTTTTAAAGAAAGACATTTTCAAATTCTTTTGATAATTTTATAGAAGACAGATTTTAGATAAAAATTCATTTTCTGGTCGACCACTAAAACCTTAATCAGCTTCCACTGTGTTACTTAAACGTAGCTTTAACCACCTTCTACCGGTCATACATAATAAAACTCCATCCGAGTTTAGAGTGGCTGCGGAGTGCGTGGTTCAGATGTGATGAGCAAGACATTAGATCGCTGCGGATAGAGAAAGAATCTAGCGGGGAAGTAGTATTCGGTCCAGAAAACAAAATGTGATTCTGGTGGCTCTCTATCCACTGTACTCGGTCAACAACTCGCCTTAGTGGTTAGATGAAACAAGCTCTCGGTCGCCAATCTACTCATTACGTGTAAATCAAGGCATTAGTGTCAACCTTAAACATTATCTGAACGTCATATTATTTAATTTGTTATAAATAAATGTAAAACGTGTTAAACTGAATCTGCCAGAGAGGGGGAGAAATAAAAAGTTTCTACTTAACATAATAGAAAATTTACCAATCGCATTTTATCGTATACGTGACACGTAAGACACATGGTTATGCTTATTTGATCAAATATTTGCCCCGTCTGGTCATACCTTAACAGCATTTGAAGATTCTCCTTAATCTCTATTGAACACGTTTAAATTATTTCTCTAATTACTTTATCACAATTGTGTAGTTGCTTATTGTAAACTTATTTTCAATAATCTCTATTTTTTTCCAAAGAACTATTCATCTCATAATAAAAGCAACAAATAGAAATGAATAAATATTAAATTTATGTAAATGAATTGTTTGTTTAAAGAAGACCAACCAACATTGAACATCTTAACTTTTTTGTTTGTTAAATCTTGTGGCTTCAGTTGTTATTTGAGAAACCAAATGCCAACAGTAACAAAAACAACTAAGATCAACATTAAATTGTTACATTCAATTTCAATTTGCTGTCGTCCGTTCATAAGCCTTGAATTGAAATGAAAGCAAAAGCTAAACAAATTTACTTTTTTGTACGAGAGGCATTTGCACAGAAAATATACGAAAACAAAAACTGAAGCCGTTTTAAACTGAATTTCATTTTTTTATTTGATTTTTATTTTTATTTTAGGGATTTCATGCCAAACAACAATAGCAAACAACAGCATTTAGCAGCAAGATGTGCTATCATTTTGTTGGAATTCAGTTAGGGAAAGTAATTGGAGCGGGGTCGTCAGTACGTGGAATAATGTTTTTGGCGTTTCTCTGGTTTATATATTATTTTATCAGCTCTTTTATTTTTGTTAGTTTTCCTTTTATTAATTCAAAATGATAAATGAATAGAATTTGTAGTTTGAAATTTTTTGCATGCGGATGTCTTTGTTATTCTACCGGCAGCCTTCAAATTTTAAGTATGCATCTGCATCAGAGTTACCGTCAGATATATTATTTATGTAAATTGCATAAAAAGTTGTCCACCTAAATATCGTTCAATGTATATGTAGTGCTCGCCGTTGACGGTAATGGCCACAGTTGAGAAGTTGTTTTTGAAAAAATATTAAGCACTGATGCCCGAAATCTAAACCAAGCAGTTTGGAGGGCTACCTTATCGACCTTAACTCACGTAACGTTGGCATCAATTTCATAATTAAGACGTTCTGCTCGATCGTGTAACGTGCCATATTAGTTTGGCATCAATGGTTGAACAATAAATCATGAAGCATGAACCTTACTTACGCAACTAGGAACTAGGAAGAAAGGTTAAGGGAAGGGAGATAACGGGAGTAGAATTTATGGACATTCGATTTAAATTTTCCCACATTGAAAGTGGCATGAAAGATATATGCGGGGAGTTTATTCGACATACAAAAAATACGGCTAAAGAACGAGTTTTCCCTGTAGCGTGTTGTGCGGTGCAATAGCCAATCTACCATGAATGTAGGAGCCCTTAATAGGGAACGTGGTTTATGTTTATATGTTCGGGTATAAGGTCAAGCTTCCTAATTACTTTGGAGTACATTCCGTTGTAATAACGATACAATATTGACACACAACCAACATTGCATTGAGTTGGATGCT
This sequence comes from Phania funesta, assembly GCA_963932375.1. Taxonomy (NCBI): domain Eukaryota; kingdom Metazoa; phylum Arthropoda; class Insecta; order Diptera; family Tachinidae; genus Phania; species Phania funesta. The sequence goes on along the minus strand of OZ010652.1, from coordinate 92,396,021 downwards.
CTACTGTCAGCGCTAAGCATCCTCTCCTTTTCTTGTACGTGGCCAATAAGTTTCCAAATAGACTTTGAAGCACTGGCTCACACATGGGATTTGTATTTAATTTTTAGTCGGATATAGGAAATCAAATGGAGTGAAGCATATCTTACGCAGTTGTGCTTCTTTGGCGATCTGAAAAATCTCATTAGCCCAACGAACAACACACTGAATTTGCATGCAAAGTACATCAAGATTCCTTAATACCTACAGTATTGTCAATATTGAGTCTTACGTGCATTAAAATCTACCCTGTTCGCACGACCCCATTCAGAGATTAACGCAAGATCTCGGTTGAATATATCATTCATACGGTGCATGATGGCTCCAGCTTGCGAAACCATTGGTCTATTCCTAAGGAAAACGAATGACAAATGCTGCTATCGTCTGTAAAAGAATAAATAAGATTGGATGTTGAACATACCCCTGAATTTATCTTGAACTCGTTTGTTGAAACCCCAAATAAAACAAGAAAGCTTGATATGACGCAAGAGAAGTCTTTACCCACACCAAAAGCAATAAGTTGTGACAGTAGTGCACCATGCCATACTCTATCAAAGGCCTCAGTGATATCAAGAGCCACTATTTTACTTTTTCCAAAATGTTGCATGGAACGACACTATCCTTGCTAATGAATTACAGCCGAATGGTGGTTGAAAAAACTTAAACTCTTAAAGATTTTAAAGAGTAGCAGACTCCTGGTATTCAACTTTGACTGAACAGTGTACTCAAACTCAACTTGTATTCAAAATGACGATTGCAAATATTATTTCGCAATAGTTGACTTAATCTTTCGTCAAAATAATGCAAACTTCATACCGCAACCCCATAAGGTTAAAAAATGGATCCATTGTGCGGCAATTTTCAACCAAGACCAAAAGAGTATGCAAGAATGACTATGTTAATATTAATATTAATTAATATAAATTCGATACACGAACATGCTTCATTATTAATCTTACATCCGAACACAACAAGAGTAACACAAAAAAAAACACTACATTGTGTTTAATTAGTTTAGTACGTTAAACGTGCAACAGAAGTAACTATTACGAACAATGGAGTTGTTAAAAACGAATACATCGAATCCTACGGTATGGTCAGACGAAGCAAAAAAAATAAATTTGAAACAAATTAGAAGAGTTTCTGATGTGAGAATTATGTTATTTATATTAAATGGCATTTTGGGAGTTGGTTGTGCCCATACTCTTGCCAGATGTCTGAAATGGTCCCGGCCCATAAGCCTACTCTCGGTTTTATAAAAATTGAGCAAAACATACCGCACTATCAGCTTGGTTTTCGAGCACGGTATAGTACTATTGAGAAAGTCCATAGAATAGTCACTGTAATTAGATCGGCATTTGAAAATAAGCAATATTTTTCAGCATTTATTATAGAAATTTCTCAGGTGTTTGATAAAATTTGGCATGATGGGCTACTCACATCCTGACAGCTATTTGACATATAGAGCGTTTAAAATAAGGTCAAAAGATCCGTGTTCAAGAAATGGGAAAATGTCTGCAGTAGTCCTGCAATGTAAGAACTAGGGCCGCTATTGTATATCATCTACAGCGGATAAGCCAATTAGTCACAATATACGTACAAGTTTGCAGACGACACTGCATCTATAGCGTTAATCTAGATTGGAAGGTTGCATCCAAACGACTTCAGTCTCACATTAATGACGTAGAAGACGGGCTAACAAAGTGGAGAAAAAAGATAAATTCATCAAAATTCGATCATGTAGTGTTTACCCGCAGAAGGCAAAAACTATCCCCCAATATTATAACGAATACTACTGTTCCAGCGAAAACACACGTAAATATTTAGGTATACACCTAGATAGAAGTCGAACTTGGTCCCGCCATATTGAGGCAAAATTAATGGCCATTAAACCCAGAAAAAAATCAACTACATTGAATAATATGCCAAACCAACTCCACCCTGGCTCTGGAATACAAAGTCCTTTTATACACATCTATTAAAAAACCAATGTAGACAGACGGCAATCAGCTGTGGTGTACTGCTTGCGCATCAATCATCCAGAAGTAACAAGGAAGATTGTCTAGGATTTTACGACTTTTCGTATGAGTGCCGGTATATAAAAAATTAAATATCCATAGAAATCTAAAAGTTCCTCCTATCCAGGAGGAAACTGACACATCGAGACGGCTTCCAAACCCAGTAGTATTATACATATAACTGTAGAGATACGATTTGAATACTTATTTTAAATTTCTTTTAGTAGAAAGATTCTATAAAATAAGATTAATGTTATATAATGTTATTTAATCTCAAGTAAATAACACGTAAGATTAAATAAACGTTTTGCAAAAAGAGTGGTTAAGCTTATTTCGTCAAATATTTGCCCCATCTGATCATACCTTTAGCTGCTATGTAACCTCGCAACTGATAACTGGTTTTCACAGATCGACCCAATAGAGTTCGTTAAATTCACTTCCATTTTTTTTAAATATTCTAGAATGGATATATGACACTGTGCGAATGACTCTCCCACATATACGTATAAAGATTTCGTACACATTATAGAGCCTTCGCTGATGAGTTGATAAACCTATGTAAATTTTCCAACTTTCGTAAAGGGCATACCACTTCACGTTGTTGTTTTTGTTGTTATTTAAAATTCAAAAGTTGTCACATAATTTACATACTGAATCACTTTAGTGTTCATTTGCAGCTCTTTATTTTAATGGATGCCAAGTTCAAAGAGGTTGTCGAAAACAAACCAGTATGATCTTTTTGAAAGCATTTTTATTATTATTATTTTAATATTTTTTGTAATACAAACATGTGAATACTAGAAAGACAAGCACGCACACACTACGTAATTGAATTCATTTGCATTATGTGTCTGCTAAATATTTGGAAGTTTGTAAATAAATTTTTTATTGCTTTTTTACTTGATATTTAATGACCTTGTCTGCACATTCAACGAACATTTTGTAATTTGAAATGACAATTAATGGGTTAATTAAAATAGTAAAATTACTGTACAGTGCAACTTCGCTGAACTCAACTAATAAAAAATTTGTGCAGTTGCCAAAAATTTAATATCTTTTCTTCGCATTCAAATTTATCTAAAGTTTTATATAAATCGCCATTGTGATCATATGGTTTATTTTCATAACAAATTTATTTATTATTAAAATAAATTTATTTATTTTAATATAAGTAGAAAGATTTTGGAGGAAAAGTTGCGATAACTGGGGCTTTCATAAAAGTTGCGCTAGCAGAGTTGTGTTGAACGAGGTTATACTGTAGTAATGACAAGTTAATTGTAATTTTTTTTTAAATATTTGAATAAAAGTGTCCAAGGAAATACTGGTTACAAAATTTAAAATATATTGAATCATTAGTCTGCACAACTTTTTCCACACTGTTCATTTCCTTTAAGACACCATAGATGGGAAAAGTATTAGGTGTTTATACTAATGTTTACAAAACACACCTGTTAGTACTCCAATGGATGCTTAATTACTTTCTGAGTCCACTAGTATTTGCTTCAGCTTTTGTCTATGTATTCATGCTAATATTGTGATCAAAGCGTAATTTATGCAAACTTTTTGTGAGTGGAGCCGTAAGTTACCGTGAGCTCCATGTTCCTGAAAATTGCCTTCACTTGCGGAAATCTCTTTTAAAGTCGGTAACGCATAAAATGAAAACTTAAACATTCATAGTATTGAGATTTTGGGGAATGGCTAAAGAAGAGAAGAGAATAAAGTTAAATCCATAAAAATTTGCTCATGTAATGTTTTCCTTCAGAAGGCAAAATTGTCCACCAGGAACAATAACAAACACCACTATTTTAGCGGAAACCCACGTCAAATTCCGCTATGCTGAGATAAAATACCGCCAATAAAACTTCGAACAAATCAACTACACTGGCTAATAAGTCCTAATTCAGACTTGGTTTTGGAATAAAAAGTCCTTTTATACAAATCCATTATGAAGCCCATATGGTCATATGGTATTCAGGTGCTTGTGAATCAACATGCAAAACTTACTAAGACGACAAAGATCCTATGAAGAGATACAAATGCGGATAAAACAAGGAGGTTGCTGAGACTGAGCAAATCTGAAATTAATAATATGATCTGACTGGTGACTTGAGCTTACAGTTACAACTACACCGTGTAGAATGCCGAGACGATGACAAACTTCCTATGCCACTGCCCGACTTTCGCATAACAAAAGACCCGATATTTTGCGGTCGATACTCTACTTGACGTGACTTATTTGAAAGGCATCGACTGATAACTATATAGGAGGTTTATTGGAGGCTTTTTTCTCCAGACCGCACAACGGGCTTAAGTACTGTCCTAGATGCATGCTTACGGCCAAGGGACTTCGACCCAACAAACAAAGAATACAGTCTACGATTTCACGACTACATAGACGCCCTTGGTATAAACGAAATGAAAATATTCATGAAGAACTTATAGCGCCAATTATCCAAGAACAGCAAAAAATATTCTCGTGCAACTATGTAAGAAAACTAGTGATTCATCTCAACACTTTCTTTCAGACGGGATCTATTGCAGTTTTATTGATACCAGGCACTAAGAAGAACCGCCCAACCGAATTGTAGATAGTAAGATTTGAGTACTTATTGTAAAATGATCATGTGGGAAAGAGAGTGAGATCATGATTTAAAAGCGAAATAATTTTCGTTTTAATTGCGTTTCACTTGTTATCGTGATTAAATTAAACATTAATCGAGCGCATTAACCAAAATCAATGCGTAATAGAGATTTAAAAATCAGTTCTTCAGCAAAAGTAAATTTAATAAAGAGGTATTTTTTGGACTTAAAAGAATTTAAAATAAAGATGAGGAAATTAATTTCTGCTATTTTCATTCGAACATGATTCCAGGCTCTATGGGTCGAATATTAGACCTCCCAATAGCACTACATTTCAGCAAGCTGTTACGATTTAATTAATTAATATTCCCTTGAAAATGTTACTTAAATTACTTGTCACATAATTTCATTCGGCTTTAATGCCGTTCAAGTGCTTCTTACACCTAAAAAAAATACCCTTTATACTAAACTTTTGATGAATTCCCTTCTCCTTGCAAAAGGCAAAACATACTTTTTCTTTAAGTATTGTTGCAACAAAGTCTGTTGTATATTAATTTGCGTTTCTTTCATTTGCCTGCTGACGTTGTAGCTTTTACTGTTGCAGCATTCATTGATTGCAACATAATCCATTAAACAGGTTTTAATTTTGCACTCGCACAATGGACTGTTTCATTATACATATGTATGCATGTATGTATGTATTTACGTTCGTGTGTTCGAACATGTATGCATGTATGACTGTAGGTAGCTCTTTGTATTTAGCTGTGTCGTAAGAAACTTTAAAACTTTGTTTGCAAAAACTGATTGGTCATTTCATGAGGTTTTTGTCTTGCTGTGTTGTTGCAACACGTTAAACAATGTATTTATTTCCTATGGTGATAATATATGTGTATGTACACGTACATACATGTGTCTATAATACGGAAACGTGTAAGAAATTTAACGAAATAATTATGTAAATATTATGACTTTGAAAGTTAAGCAAATTAAGTTAATCACTCATGATCTTAATGTACAGAATGGTTTACTTGGCCCCAATTTAGGAGCCCATGCTTTAATTTTTTGCTTTGCTACCGGTTTAGTTACTGCTTGATGTTTTTGAGATGCGAGTATAAATTAAAAGGTTTAATAGTTTTTTAAACTTAAATGCAGGATATTCCAAGCATTTAAAACGTTTAGTTGAGCAACTGTATTTTCTATATTTTACTACAGACTGAAATTAAGTCCCTTATATATGATGTCATGCATACATACACACATGTATGGATGCATGCATGTATATGATTCATTTACCATAAATTTTAATATTTTATGCTGTTGTTTCGTTACTCATTTTTTTATAATCATTTTTTTTTGCAATTTGCGTAATGGCTTAAATCTCTTTATTAATTTAAGGTTTTATTGAATGACCTTGAAATATAATTAAACGATTTTAATAGCCGTAATATTATAACGCACGATAACAAAATAACTTGTTTTTAATACATTAACAATTTTTTATAGTTTCTCAACTTCAAACGACAAGGAAACGATTCCCAAGTGTTGATGAACACCAACATTTCTGGTGGTTCTCAAAAGCGTCCGAAAATCACTATTGTAATTTGTTCCTACCCTTCGACAAGTTAATAACTTCTTTTTGTAGTTTGAATGCTCCCCTTTGCGACCGTTTGGTACAACTCGGTTGGTAATCCATTTCAAGTAACTCTATACAACTGTCTTTCCTCTTTATATTGTTTCTACTGTATGGAAAGCATTCAGTCAACTGGATCCTTAAATTGAAATTTGTTCCTTTTCGAAACTGTTAAGAGCTTTTGCGCGTTCCATTTGTTTGAAATTTACAATGAAACTATTTCATTTTTGTGACATTAAAACAGTCATCGATTAGAATTGCAATACATGGCCTTCTTTTTACAAATATAGAAATATTTACAAAAAATGCCACTGAAGAAGATGACACATAGCCGAAACCGGATTGTTTTCAAACCAAACTTGGCAAGTGATCACGGAAATCCAAAAATCCACATCAAATTACTCTGTCGGAATATCAAATTAAGAATTATATAAAAATTCCTTATTCAAGTGATGCGTAAAAATCTTTTCATTTATTATAGGCAAAATAAAAAAAAACAAATTTTCTTTAAGAGAAACAAACATTCTTTTACAATTTGCACAAAATATGGTATTTAAGGGTTCTTGATTTGATATTCTGACAGGGTGTTTTGATGTAGATTTTTGGAACGAAATTCAAGTTTGGTTTGGAGACAAACCATTTAAGGGTCCAAAATTGTGTAATCCCCAATATCTGGTTTGCAATATATATTCGTCCATGAAATGAAATTCCTTATTTAAATGATTCGTGAAATCAAACTTCACATAAGTCATAAAACGTTCTATTTGCAACTATGGGTTCGGTATAATGGTTAGACTATTTTTATTAAAGTTTTATAAAAAAAAGTTCAGGGAAAAATTACATAAGAGAAAGTGTTTAGGCCAGTAAAAGTGTGTGCAGATAAAACAACTCATGTGAACACAGTAAAAATGGCAGATTTAAGAACATAGTTAAGTAATTCTAAGTTCTTGTAAACCGAAAAATATTTTATACCAAAAGTGTTTGATATGAATGTCGATAACCGTCATGAAAGCTAAAAGCTTTGTTTTGTTATCAATTTCGTCAATACTGTTGCAAGCATTTCCAAATCCATGCAAAGAGCGCTTAAAATAAACCTTCTATGTTTTATTAATGTCGTAAATATGTCTACTGTTGCTTACACGGGATAATATTAATGGGAGCAAAAAATACGAATAAACGCCCAAAGAATTTTGTTAACTTTAATGAAACAAATTAAAATAGATTTTGCAAGAAGTACAAACTTTTTCTGGCCCACACACGCACTTCATAGTCAGCATATATATTCTGTTCTAGTAAATGTACTGCGAAAAATGTGAAATTTGTTTACATTTGTGCGTAAGAATATTTTTACACATTCGCTTATAGTCGTGCATTCCAGAAGGCACTACCGTGTGGCAAGGAACAAAAACTTATTCCCTTCACTATGAGCTATGAATAGAACATGACAAAACGATAGTAAGCATTCAGTGAATCTTCAAATATCAAGGAAGCGCTGAAATAAATACTTCAAAAGAAATACTCCAAAGTGGGACTTCGCGAAGAAATGTCGTGGCATTCGTAAGCAGGTTCGTATGCAATACCAACCCGATATTCCCTTACCAGGTTTTCTGGAGATTCGTTTTATGTGGAAGGTAATGTGGAGTTGATAAATTTGTTACTAAAGTTAGATTTTTATAAAAGACCTTGGCACTAACTAAATACTAATTGCAAGACTGTGTGTTGCTCTCATCACCATCACAACAAAGTAACTAATTTGTGATTAAGTGTGTATGATTACGGTTACGGTGTCGCTCATTTTTGACTTGGCCATGACGAACGTTATTAGCGAAATTGCTCAATTTAGGTGTTACAAAGATCAGAAGAATTCGGCAAAACCCCACGCAAAAACTCACGTATAGTGCAATAAATAAATAAGTTTTTTTAAAGGGTGTTTTTATTAGAGGTGCACGAATTTAAACTGAAACAATATATTGAGATTACATAATTTCAAGCCAATAATTGGTCCTATTAGGAATTATATGGCAATAGTGTTTGCCTATGATTTCTGGCTGTAGCGCGATTTTGAAGTCATATTTTCGTTCACTTCGTTAAGCAATTGGAGTCGTATCTCGGTAATGGTCCGTAAAGTGTTGTCTATCGATTCGTCTCAAGTTGCTAAATTATTCGTAAAAACTAATGACTTCGCGTAATGTAGCATGATTCTACAGTCTGTAATACCGACACAACATAGCATGACTTTAGAGTGATTATCAACATGCAGTGTGCAATGTATGAAAATAAAAGAGTGTCATATTTCGCACTGTATAAGCAGCGAATACTTGACGCTATGTAATAGACTGTCGCTGCGTCGCTGAACACATTGGTATGCACACAAGCAACGATCACTTCATATTTTTTTGTCATGCCGCTGACCGTCTTCATGCATGTACTCTGCATATGATGTATGTCGTTGTTGTATAGCAACATTTATGATCGTGTGCTCACTTCATTCTTAACCGCGAGAATTAAGATTTGTTATAATTATGCAATTGGCTCGTGTCATATTGCACCCACTTATCCCATGGTATTTATAAATAAACTGTTAGAAGATACAAACACATGCACATGTATTGTAGTAAATAGAAATATAGAATTAATAAAGAAATAAGCGTTGACTTGAAAATTGTCAAGTCAACCAAAATTCTGTATAAAAGAAGAGTTTCTTTTAGTTTAAGACACAGACCAATTCTTATCATCTTTGAGCTCTAAACATGGAGCTCGATGAACTAATAAAGAATCCAAATTTTAAATGATAAATAAAAAAGGTCATTTCACTACATGGCGATCCTGTCATGGCAGGGCCACCCTACATTAACCTTGATGGCAATTGATTGGATGCTCTCTAGGAATAAGGCGTTCGCAAAACTTTTTGCTATAGCGTGTCAATTATTTAATGTGCTGCAGAGAATGTGGTGTCGTCCTCTTGGTAAAATATGTTTTCAATGAACTTCCTATTGAAGTCAGGCACCAAATTATTGGTAATAAATGATCTATATCAATCGCCGCTTATCGCTGGCCTTATTTTAAAGAAGTAAGGACCAATTTTTCTACAGGCCGATATAGCGATCCAAATAGTACGTTTTTTTAGGTTTAACGGTGCTTGGGAGATCTGTCGTGGATTTTCCTTACTTCAAATGTGTAAATTTTGCCAATTGAGCAAAAAAGTCATCTCATCATTAAACAGCAAGTTGACTTCCAGATTATTTCAAAGGTACGAAGCAAAAAAGAAAAACGGCTAATCAAACCAATCAAAATTGATTATAGCGTTGCCAGATCTGACAACCATATAGATTAATCCCTGTCGGAAAATGAAACCTTAAACAACAGCTCTTGTATCACCAAAATATGCTGGGAAACATTTGTTGTGAAATTATCCAGTTAATATTTGATTCATTTTTACTTAAAAAAAACTTTTAAGTGCTTTTGTCCTTTTTTTATAATTTTTATTTTTATGTTTGCACTTCTTTAGACCCGTTTACTCGGTTAAAAGCCAACACATTTTACAACTTCCTTTTGTATTTTGTTATACACACTTTCTTTTTTTACTGGTTTTTATTACAAGTTTCCTTTTAATTTGAGAGTGTTTTCTCTTTTGCAGTTCGTCCTTACCTTGAAAGCTAAAAATTTATTTGGTAAACTTATTAAAAATATGCAGCTTTATTAATCCACAAACAGTGATCTTTGGAAGGATAATCCAATTGTTTTAATTGCAGCAACACGTTGAAAGAAAATTGAAATCGCGTCTCTTATTTAAAACCGAATGCAAGACACTTGATTGAAAAGTTAAAATTTATTTGTTTATTTTTTCTTTGGAAGGAAGTTAACGTACAACCGATTCGAATGAAGTAAAATCTGCAACTGGCTACAAAAGAAACATGTTTTACTGCTATATAAATCGTACGATCGTGTTCCATTGCACTGGGATGGAAAAGTTGAACGAGAAAAAAAACGATTCAAAAAGAAAAAGCATTAAACATAACGAACCAACATGCAAACAATAACAACAATTCACCAATTGTACAAGTGGTTAAACGAAGAGCAAATACGACGAGACGTTTTCTCGTGTGTAAGTGTGAATGATAAAAGTAAAGTTAATGTTACTCGTCGTTGTTGTTGTTGTTGTTGTTGTTGTTGTAGTAACTAGTGGTAAGTGAAGTTTGACTTTATGAAATATAAACTTCATACATGCTTGCTGGTATTTCTTTTTGCACAGTGTTTTAAATTGAATATTCTCACTGTTCCACAGGAAAAGTGAGAACCCGCTTCTATATGCTTGACATCCCACCATGCCTAACGTATCTCAAAAACATTAACGGAAGGGGTTTGACCGATTTAGTTTCTTAGGCAAAGCGTACAACAAGTCTAGTCAATGTATAAAATGTCTGTCCACAGCCATGAGAGTAATGCCTTGATTATACGTAGCGAGTAGATTTCCACGTTTTGGGTCTAGCATTAAACGATTCATGATGACTTGCGAAGCCTTACTAAACAAAAATGTCAATATAGTTTCACATTCTCTGCTGTCAAACCATAGTTATCGATATCGATAGTTCTCATGCAATTCTTACTTTAATATTTTTCTTTAAAACATCATTATTTGTGCCCATTTTTGTATGTTTTTAAATATCACTTTTTTATTAACCAAAATTGTTTCGCAGAACGAAAGACTTTGACGTTTTATTTCGTCTACTGCGACAAACGAATTCATTTTATTAAGACCAAAAATGCCTAGTTTAAGCTTTTCTAGGCATTTCTAATCTTTTTTAATCACTCACACAATTGTTTTCATTTAAGAAAAATGGGCTGTTAATTATATGTTGTCGGGAAAAAGTAAAAAAAAGAAATATATATTTGTAGCCTGACTTTTCAGAAAAAGTAATTGAATAAATTGTATTTAATTGCTGTCAACAGCTGTTTCACCTTTTTCACTATTCTATTTGATTCTAACCCTAAAAATATTCAACAGATTTGTGATCTTTTTTTTTTTTGTATACAAAGCCGATCTTGTTATATTTTTTCGCTTAATCAAAAATATTATACTCTAAACGAAGCTTAATTAACACCTGTTGAAAATTTTCCTTTCATGCTACTGTATTTTATTTGAATCGTAAAAGTAAACATGATTTCTTTTCTAAATAAAACTTGAAAATTTAAAAATCAAAATTAAAATTAAGTTATACATAAATCGACTTGCATAAGTGTACACGCACACTATTTGAAATTAGTACATGTGTGTGTGTGTTCGTTTCAATTTTGTGGCGTATTGACCAAAGCAAATAATAAATATGAACGAAAAGAAAATTATAAGATCGATTATAAATTTTTACATTATTTTTTACAGACAGACACCTGATGATTTATCCGAATGGAATGCAATCAAATATTAAAACTGTGGCAAAACTTTTAAGCTGCTGGTTAATTTTATTTCATTTTTTTTTTTTCTAAAAATTACTTTTGAAAAAAGAGGATAGAAACGAAGTGTTTTGATCATTAGCAATATTGACTGCGTGTGGAACGAGTGTGTTGCAACAATAATAAAGCAACAAGTGTTAAAAACAAAAGAGTGTGATGGTTAATGAATTTCCACACATTTCTACAGTTGGTCTGATTAGCTTTTGGGAAAATTTGCTGTTATTGGAAAATATGAAATACCTCCAGTGAAGAAATTGTTATGATAACTAACTAAACTAATTATATTGCTCAACAGACTTCAAGTATGTGTAATAAACAATATTTATTTTACAACAACAATACCCTACATTAATTTACTACAATGTTCGGATTTAATATCACATCAAATTTAATATCACATCAAAGTTTGACTGCAAATGAACAACAACCGGACTGGAATTATTTATAATTAAAGCTAAAACTTGACTTTATTGCACCAAGGTTTATAATCGAATAAAGGATTAACTAGGTAGAAACTAAATTTAAGTGCTAAAACTAGAGGTGGTTGAAGAATGAGCTATAGTTTATATCGGAATGCGAGTCTAAAATAAGTTACCGGTTATAAAAGTTAACCCTTACAAGGACTAATTTTTAAAGTTGCAACTGAACCTAAGTAGTCATTGCTAATCTCTTGAAAGTCTGGTTATACTTGAGTCAAAATTGAGTGTAACTGGTCAGAGTCAAGCTTCGTGTTAGGGATGAAGTGAAAGCGGGCTCTTCACAAGTAGCCTCTCATCTGACTGCTTTCGAATTTTATTAGGATGAGTAGCTTATTAACAAGCCGCTGTCAAAAGACGGAGATGAGATAATGTTTGTAAATTATTACACGAAGACTACCTTTCCAATACCGCCCCCAACATTCTTCGCACTTCAGTATTTGCTGCACTGTGATGTATGCGTAACTACAAAAGCTCAGAGTTTACCTGATATTGGCCAATTGGCTACAGTGAAAGTGCACGTGATCGTTGGGTGGTGTATCTCGGATTACTGTGACAGCTGCTTGACAGTAATTGGTTGTTTTGGGGTTAGTTTGTTGCGTTTAAATTTCACTCCTATTTATTTTGAAAAACATGGCTGCATATGAAAAACTCAACTGGTGCTTCGAATTGTCTATAAGATCGATTAATTTGACAAACTTTTCGGGCAACAGTTCAAGCAAAAATACATTATCCTGCCCAACAATTAAAAAATCTTCGTTTAGATGTTTGAACAGGGACTTAAACACAATCGCTCGCGCTGCGGCTTTAAGAATTATGTTGAGTAATAAATATACTTCAAACGTTCTATGCGCCTAATAGGTCATAGGAAGTTTTCAGAAAAAAACTCGAGTTAGTTGCGTGAGTAGCACATCATGCCAGTCTTAATCGAATGCCTGGGAAATATCTATAAATAAAACTGAATGGTATTGCCTCTTTTCAAATTCTGATCTAATAGCGGCGACAATTCTATGAATTTGCTTAACAGTACTCTGCCTGGGATATCGAAGCAGACCGCTAAATTTATAGGTCCCTTTTGGAACCTCCGTTTTCTTCGAATATATTTCAGGCAATCGATTTCACTTTCAGCCGCGTCTCGTGCCACAACACTAGCCTTTACTCTTGAATGTTATGACTGGTGACTATCACCTTTCTTCCCCATCACGGATTCTGTTGTAATCGCTAGCATATTTCTAAGGCTTAGTGCCACCATGGCATTCACATTTAACAAGTGTCTGCCCGTAGTCTTAAGCCTTATGATAGCCAGTGCTCGACATAACCACACAAAGTGCGCTAGCGTCTCACCCTTTCCGCAGAAGTATCTTTGGAAACTGACCCGTCAAACGCTTTCGAGGTTGTTTTGTCCATCTCTTCGGTATTCCCTTATTGGCCAATAAACACCTCCATATACACGGTTAAGTCTGTATTAAAACTGGAGATCGACTGGTATCCAGAGTTCGCATACTAGAGAGCAAGCACTCTCTTGGCTACATATACCTTGCGTTTGCTCTTCTACCGTGGATTAGGGATTTTCCCAACTTATTTAGTCAGACTTGAAAAGACAGGCATCTGTTACCGGCCGCCATAACGAGGAGGTATAAGTGAGAACTTCTGACAATGTACCCAGTTACGGCAAGCCATATTTTTATGCCTACCAGCTGCCGGCCAGTACTCGATAGCCAAATTGATGGACTGGAATTATGTTTTGTTCAGGAAGATAAGGTTTTAAATACTCTTACAGCAGAATTAGTTAAATTTTTTTATCAATGATCCTATAACCGAAATTTAATGAGATTATTAACAGTGTCACTGAAAATTTGAATGTTAAAACTTTTTGTCATGTAGTGTGAAATCCTTCTCCAAGTGATTAGCGAAGACATTATTTAGCTTTTCTTTTGAGTTTTTGCCCAAGCGCGATTTGTAAGTGCTTTACAGCTTGCCACAGGCTATAATCCGTACTTTTTGGTGGATCCAACTTTTGTAAATAGCTCTCAATAGTTTATTACGTAAGGTTGCGTGGCATAAGTTGATTGACATTATGTGTGGAGAAAGACTATTTTGCCATTGCCTTCTAAGCCTGCTGTTCTCAATGCCGTCCTTTGCCATCGTAAAATGGTGTTCTTGTCGCAATCAAATCGGAATCTAGACTACGTAGGAGGCTTCTACATACGCCTAAGTAGGCAAACTGTAAATAAGTGTGGAGCTTAAAATCAGATGGGTCATATTGCGCCAAATAACATTTGTGTTGTGTACTTCCACACATGCAGGTTTATATTTTTATCTCCCAATCAATTAATATTTTCACATGCAATTTTTGGTCGGTCTTGATCGATCCAAACGGTACGTCTTGATAATTTCAAATTAAAATAAGTAAATGGCCAAAATAAGAGTGGCTTACAAAAGCGTATCTATCGTCAGTGGTTTTTTGATGAAATTGTAACGGTTGGATAAGAAAATCGTTGATGGATTTTTTTTGCTTTCCTTTGCAAATTCATAAAAAAATATATTAACAATAACTGCGATCGTCTAGCAGACAGGTTTTTCTTTACAATCAGCACAAAGTAAATCAAGCAAGTATTTGTTCGTATGTGTGTGTTTTGTGTATATAATTCAAGTTCGTTGTTTAAATCTTATGTTTTTTTTTTCTGCGAAGCCCCAGCACTTTAGCTTGAAAAGGGTTTTAGACTTTAAACTATTAACGAGTATGGAAGTTAATTATGTTGTTCAGCGTTTTTGGAAGTAAATAGAAGAGCAGTATTATTAAATGTTTAAACATTTATTTACTTGTGTAAAATATCTTGTTTTCGTTGAGTTGTCACTCATTTATCGTAATTTTTAATATGAAATTAAATATTTCTATACGTGTGTTTTAACATCGTTTTCCTATTTAAAATATTTTTTTATTTTTATAACATTTCTTTTGATTGAGATTAGTAGATTTGTTTTGAGGATTTTGGTTTTTAAAAAAATAAAAACACTTTTTTAGTTATTCTAAAAAATGATCCTCTTTATTTGATTCAAAGTATGTGAATGAATTTCTTTCTTAAAAAACTTAGTATTAAATATTGGATTTTACAAAAGAAATGCTTCTAAATATTATTGATTCTTAATAATTGTTCTACTTTCAATACTTTAAATAAAGAAATGCTTACTTCTAAATATTATTGATTCTTAATAATTGTTCTACTTTCAATACTTTAAATAAAGAAATGCTTACTTCTAAATATTATTGATTCTTAATAATTGTTCTACTTTCAATACTTTAAATAAAGAAATGCTTATTTATAAAAACAATGTTTTGAAAATTTCTTAAGCGTTCTTAAGAAATTTATATTTTAGGTCATTAAACAATTTGGGTGTTCGTTGCGACATTTATTCAAAAGAAAAAGAAATCGTTTAACTTCAAGTGCATACGTACAAAAAATCATTTAACTTCAATTGCATACATACTTGTATGTTTGTATGTATGTTTGCATTTTTATTTTATTTTAATTTATTATTCTTTTTCTTTATAAAAAAATGTTGCAGCGCTTATTTATATAAAATTACAAAGGCGTTAAAATATCTAGGGAAATATGTATAAGAATATTAAATTATTATTTTATGAGGGGTTGTTATCGTAACTCCCCCATCGTTAGAGTGAGGCTCCGGCGAACTAATGATGTAGGTTTTTCTATTTAGTTTTAAATAAACTATAATTACAATAAAGATTAAAATTACAGAAACGCTTATATGACTACTTGTGAGAACTAAAGTGTTTTTCAATAATTTATGGTTTACAATTTTTAGTGTTTCGTTAAAATGTATTTCTTTCATATTTAAATCGGGAAGTGTCATGTTATTTTCATTAATTTTCAACATAAAATTTTCTAAAATAAACATTTCGTTTATATTTATTTTATAATTTTCAAAAGTTCTTAATTTGGTTTTTATAAAACAATTTTCAAATTTTATTAAGTAGGTTTTTAATTTTTCAAATTTGAATGAGTTTTTACAATTAGAAACAATTTTATCTTTATAATTTTTAAAAATTAGTAGGCCTGCGTAAATTTCTTTTTCTTCTGCATTTATAGACATATTCATTGTGCATTTAGGTTCCAAATGTTTCACAATGTTTGTTAAACAGTTGTCATTTATTCTTTCAAGATTTTTGTACTCTAAAGAATTTGGCTTGTATGTTTCATTTTTATAAATAAGTATTGTGTTTTCATTGAGTGTTAAAGTTTTATTTTGGTAATTAGGAAGTGGTTCAAATATAATTTTTGTAAAAGTATGATTTAAAAAGTTTGGAACATTCAAAGTTAGCATTATTAATTTTTCTTTATATGACAGTGAAACTGTAGTATGAAGATAGGATTCTATATTGCCTATAATGTTAAATTCTTTTATTGTTAGCATATCTGATGGAATTATTCCTAGTTTCGTATTAAAAACAACATGCCCAATTTCATTAACGTGGTCTATTAGTAAATTTAAATCATTATTTATTTGGAAAATATTTTCTAAAAATGTGGTTTCGTCCTCTAGTCCTAAAATCGTATTTTCTATTTTCGTCTTAAATTCATGTACGTATCTTTGAACGATTCTTTGTTGGCTATTTATATGGTTTGTAATGTTCGTTATTCTCTGTGAAAAATGAGTGTTTAAGTAAGTTTGTTCGTCTAATGTATGCATAGTCTCTTTGTTGTTCTTTTCTAAGGTCTGGATCTTCTGAAGTATTTTTGATTCGTCATCACTGTTCATTGTTCCGGCAACGTATTTCAGTCCTTTTCCTATTGCATTTATCAATCCTCGTTTCTGTCTGAATGTGGGTATTAGATTTCGAATTTTTGTTTTACATAAGTCCATGCTTTTACGAATACTGCCTAATAGTGGTTTGACGTTCGTATAAGTTGCTGTTAGTTTGTGTATGTTGTCTTCTAATATGTTTGCTGTTTCTACGTATTTGGTTGTGTTAATGATATGAATTATTTTTACGTAATTGTCGATCATCTGTACGTCTTTGAGTTTAATTGGCACATAACCATGATTATCTGACAAGTCCTGTACTTCCAATATTTGCATATATATGGCATCCAACGTCGTTATTAATAACAATAAAATAGGAATCATCTGTAAATAAGAACGAAATCATATTGTTTCTGGAGTATTTTCATTTTGAAATTTTTTCTTTCTTTTGATATGTGATTTATAATATTTGTGACCTTTATCAGTTACGACGTGATCTTCATCCACTTGTGATACTATTACTTTCCGAAACTTTGAATGGTTCTTTCCGCCTCTTTCATCCTTTAGGTAAATTGGTCCTGTTTGTATGTCTATATTTTCTCGCTCCGCGTTCAGTTTTCTTATTGTTCTCTCCTTTGTTTTAATTATTTTTTCCCTAATATCTGGGTATTCTTCACATTTTATTACTCCATTTTTAAAGTCTATAGGTTTTTTTCCAGTGGTGGAATGGATTGTGTTGTTGTAATATTTAACGCATCTAAAAATTTTTTCTTCTACCGTTTCTACATCTCTTTGAGAGTCGTGTTTAAGAATCCTAATATGATCATTCAAAGTATTATGAAATCTCTCTATATCCGCGTTAGAGGTATGATTATTATTCGATGTGTAATGGATTTCGATTTCTTGTTCCCGTAAATATTCTAGGAGTGGCAAAGCTTTAAACCCAAGTTCATTATCGACTACGAGCTTTTTAATATTTCCAACGGATGATAAGTATTGAGCTAATGCAGTTTTAAATTCTATCCAAGACCTAGTTTGTATTCTAATTGCCTGTGCATACTTTGAAAATTTATCGATAAACGTCATAAATAACTTTTTCTCTAAGCTATAATATATGTCTGCATGTATTACCTCACCTGGTTTTTCTGGAGTTTCTGTTAATTTAAATTTTTGTTTTATCGGTCGTCGTTCATATTTCTCTCTATTACAAATATCACAATTATTGATATATTGTGTGATGCGTACTTTTAGTTTTGGATGGTATATTTCGGATTTGAGTCCCGTGAAATTCTCATTAATACCTCTATGATTGTTTTTCCTATGTTCTCTTTCTATTCTTTCAGTTAATTCAACTTCATTGTAAATATCCTGCAAAATAATTTTGCTTCTATAAATTTTAAATTTCCTATTATCTCCGAAGTATTTGTTTACAACTTCCTTGAACTTTTCATATATTATTTCTTGGTCTATTAACACTGCATTAATTTTTTCTGGGTCAAAATGATTTTTTATGGGTGTTATTATTGTTTCCTCGTCCAAACTTTTTGCAGAAATAGTTTTTCGTTTATTTTTGAATATTTTGTCAGTTTTTATTTTTAATGAACCCGATGTTGTTTGTTTAATAATGAATTGTCGCTTAAAGAAATTTAGTGGGGTGGATGTTTCCGTTATAACGTTATTTTCTTCTATTAAATTTATTTCGTGCGTATTGGTTTCTATTCGAGACAATGCATCAGCGTTACCGTTTAAAACACCTTTCTTGTATTTTATTTCATAATCGTATTCTTGCAATTTCAGTCTCCATCTGACCAACTTTGAACTTGGTTCCTTGATAGAGAAGAGCCAAACAAGTGGTCTATGATCAGATTCGATCAAGAATCGCCTACCGAATAAATATGGTCTTAATTGTTGTGTGGCCCACACTATCGCTAACAACTCTTTCTCTATGGTGCTATAATTTTGCTCGTGTCCATTTAATGTTCGGCTAATATAGCAGATAGGGTGTCCATCCAGGGAGAGCACAGCTCCTAGTGCGAAATTACTCGCATCGGTTTGCAAAATAAATTTCTTATTGAAATCTGGGTATGCCAGGACTGGAGAATTTTTTAATAATTTCTTTAAATTTTCGAAACTTTCTCTATATTCAGAATTTTTTACATCTACTTGTGCATCCTTCTTGAGATATCTTGTCATAGGCCTAGAGATTTTGGCATAATCTCTGATGAATTTTCGGTAATAACCTGATAATCCCAAAAATTGTTTAATCTGTTTCTGTGTAGTTGGTATAGGAAAATTCTGTACGCATTTTATTTTATCTGGGTTTGGTTTTATACCAGATTCAGTCACTATATGTCCTAAAAAACTTGTTTCTCGCTTCATGAATTCACTTTTGTCCAGCTGAATTTTTAGATTTACTTCCTTTAAACGTTTGAATATTTTTGTAATAGATTCCAAGTGTTCCTGAAGTGATGTAGAAAATATAATTATATCGTCGAGATATACTAAACAGATTTTATTAATATAGTCTCCTAAGACATTGTTCATCAGCCTTTGGAACGTGGCTGGTGCTGTTTTGAGGCCAAACGGCATACGAAGGAATTCGTAATGTCCGCCCTCGACACTAAATGCTGTTTTTGGTATATCCTTCTCATCTATTTCTATCTGATGAAATCCTTTGGCCAAATCCAAAGTTGTAAAATATTGGCACCTTCCTAGTTTTTCCAATATCTCCTCTATATTTGGAATTGGGTATTTGTCATCTATCGTAATTTCATTTAGTTTACGATAATCTACCACCAACCTCCATTTTCTCTCACCACTGGCGTCCATTTTCTTTGGCACTATCCATACTGGGGCAGAGTAGGGTGAATGGCTTGGTCGAATTATGTTATTATCTAACATTTGTTTTATTTGTTTTTGGACTTCACTTTTATGAATATAAGGGTAACGGTAAGTCTTAGCTGTGATGGGGACGTTGTTGGTTGTTCTAATTTCGTGTTTAATTGCGTTTGTAAAAGTTAAGTCTGTATTCTCTATGTAAAATACTTTTTGGAATCTTTTGATTATTTCTAAAAGTTTGATTTTTTCTTCCTTATTTAAATGATCAGTTCTAATCTGGTTCAAGAGAGGAACTATGTTTTCCTTTTCTATGTCTTGAATATAAAAGTTTTCAGTAGTCACTTTTTCTGTTTTCTGAGTTGTAAATATAACCTTTTTTTTATTATTTCCTTTCACATTAACGAATGCTGTAATCTTAAAATTTTCTGCGTTGTATACGCCTTCCATAATTTCAATGTTTTTATCTTTTGATACTGTTTTATCTTTAAATACTAATCCTTCTTTGCAGTCAACAGGTATTTCGATTTTATATGATCCTTGTCCTTCAAAATAATATTCTGCTTCGTTTTGTTTATATATTAATGGTATTTCTTTTTCTCCAATAACCAGAGTATTATTCTTTAGATTGATTATTGCTCCTAATTGTTTTAGTATATTATTTCCAATCAATCCATCATAATATGTGTGGAATTTACAGACAAAAAATTCAATTCGACAATTGCTATCGCCGAATTCTTCAAAAAGGGGTATGCGGACTTTTTTATTAATTTTAATTAAGTGTTGTAGTGTTTTTATTGTTACTTCTTCGGAGGGTACATTCCATTGTGGGTGGCATATGCCAGGATTAATGATAGAATGGGTTGCTCTTGTGTCTATTATAAATTTTAAATAACCTAATTTAGTTTTCAAAACTATATGTGGTAAAGTCCCTTCGAGGCTAAATACTGAAAATTTTCTATAGGTGTATTTTCTTGAAGGATTTGGACTATATTCACGTCCATGGGCTCTGGAACTACTTGTTCATTTCTTTGATAGTTGTGGTTGAAATTTGATCGGTGTTGTGGATTTTGATATTGGTTCTGATTGGTATAAAAATTAGGTCTATGTTGTTGATTTTGGTATTGATTTTGATTGGTATGGAAACTAGGTCTGTATTGTGGATTTGTAAATGTCCTGTGTTGATTATGTCTGTACTGGGTTTGGTTAGGGTTAAAATTTGGTCTATATTGTGAATTGGCAAATGATTTTTGTCGGTCATTTTGATTATAATTTTGATTAGAGTTTCTGGGCTTAGTATTTTTATTAGTAGTAGTAGTATTTTATTATACGTAAACTTGTGATTTTTCAAGTTTACCACCGTAGTAGCCATACCCTGATTGAATTAAGATTTCCATAGCACTTTCGAGAGTCTGTGGATTCCTACAAGCCAATATTGTTTTCATAGGCTCTGGTATTTTTTCTTTAAAAATATTCAAAGCTGACCTCATATTATTATTTACTATTGTTTCTGAGCCTGCATTTGTTCCCATTATAAGACTAGCTTTGTTGTTAAGTCTTCTTAACCTGTCTTTTATTTCAGTGTAAAAGTCTAGTGTATTAGTTCTAAATCCTACTGATCTCATTTTGTCGTACAATTCTTCTAGGCTTAATTTCTCACCGAAATTATTTACTAAAACATCTTTTATATCTGTCCACGATTGGACGTGAAAATTTATTTCTATAACTTCTCTTGCTCTACCTTGAAGTCTACTTTTAATAATGTCCGAGAAAACTAACTGTGACATTTCATCATATTGCGTAAGTAAAGGATATATTCTGTCTACTAGTGTAATGAAATTGTATAGGTCCCTTCTATCTCCATTGAATTCTGGGAGAGTTTTCAAGTATTTTATAGGGTCTAAAGTTATAGAGTGTACTACTGGTTGGGCCATGATAAAAATTAATTAACGTAAAATTGTTTCTATAGTAAAATGTTTTTTTTTTCTATTATATATATATATATATATATATATATTTTTTTTTTTTTTAGCGGTAATTGTTGTTGGATTTTTTTAAAAATGTATTTTACTTCTAAAAAAAAAGTTTGCTACAAGATCTGAATTTAATTAAATACTTATTGCTATTACATTAATTTACTCACATTAATAACTTAGTAATAACTGTTCCAGAAATATGTGTAGATTTTGTTGATTGATTTTTTTCTTGTAGAATTCCTTAGTAGTCTTCTTTTTAGTTGTATCCTTGTTAAAAATTTTGTTGGAAGATTATTCTTCTTGTCCCTTTTTTTTCAGAAATAAGTTTCACTTCACTTTTGAACTTTTAAGTCCGTAGAATTATTTCTGGAGTTCTTTTTTTTTATTCAAAAATAAAGTTCCCTTTTTATGATTGGGTTGTAGAATTATTTCTCAGATCCTTTTCAGTTCACCTTTAGATTTTTGGTCTGTAGAATTATTTCTCAGATCCTTTTTAGTTCACTTTTGGAAAATCATTCCTCCAATATTTTTACACTTTAATTTAGGAGAATTATTCCTCACTATATTTTATTTTTCACTTTACTTTAGGAGAATTATTCCTCCATCCCATCCTCGTCGCCAGATTTGTTTTGAGGATTTTGGTTTTTAAAAAAATAAAAACACTTTTTTAGTTATTCTAAAAAATGATCCTCTTTATTTGATTCAAAGTATGTGAATGAATTTCTTTCTTAAAAAACTTAGTATTAAATATTGGATTTTACAAAAGAAATGCTTCTAAATATTATTGATTCTTAATAATTGTTCTACTTTCAATACTTTAAATAAAGAAATGCTTACTTCTAAATATTATTGATTCTTAATAATTGTTCTACTTTCAATACTTTAAATAAAGAAATGCTTACTTCTAAATATTATTGATTCTTAATAATTGTTCTACTTTCAATACTTTAAATAAAGAAATGCTTATTTATAAAAACAATGTTTTGAAAATTTCTTAAGCGTTCTTAAGAAATTTATATTTTAGGTCATTAAACAATTTGGGTGTTCGTTGCGACATTTATTCAAAAGAAAAAGAAATCGTTTAACTTCAAGTGCATACGTACAAAAAATCATTTAACTTCAATTGCATACATACTTGTATGTTTGTATGTATGTTTGCATTTTTATTTTATTTTAATTTATTATTCTTTTTCTTTATAAAAAAATGTTGCAGCGCTTATTTATATCAAATTACAAAGGCGTTAAAATATCTAGGGAAATATGAATAAGAATATTAAATTATTATTTTATGAGGGGTTGTTATCGTAACTTTTAGTGTCGCTTTTTTACTTTTAATTAAAAAAAATATGAATAAAAATTTAAAACGTAAAAAAAACAAAATAAATATTTATAAAAAAAAAAACAAAAAGCATGAAATAAAAATACGACCGTAACCGCCGCATGCATGTTTATAGTTCTGAAAACATTTAACTGTTCGCTGATTTGTTGAATACACATGCAATAATCGTGTCTTTGATTTGATTTGTTTGCGTCTTGATTTTCATTTGCAGCTTAATGTTGTTTTTGTTCATTACTAAAATTAAAAGAGAAATATTAAAAATATTAAAAAAAAAAAATAATAATGGTAGGCAAACATTTAAAGAAGAAATAAGTTTCTTTTTTTTTCTTTCGTTTTTGCTAGCGAAAATACAAAAATTTACTATTTGAAAAACATCACTTACCAGCGGTTAAATGAGTCACACACTTCTTATACGAGTGTATGTAACTTATTTACACTTCATTCAACATGTGCATGTTAATATAGTTAATGTAGCCGAGCTTGAATCTGTGTCTGCATGTAAAACTAGCCAGCCATTGAACTTGTGAATGTGTTCATTTTATTCCAATTTAATATCTATGTGTACATTTAACTAATTCTTCAACTATTTGCTTTCTGCAGGTTGAGTATTAATCGTTGTTAACACGGAAACGTTAACACTCTTTTATTGTGAGGAAAAATTAAAAAAGAATAATTTTCTTTGTGATTACGTTTTGTTTATGATCAAACAGGAAACTTTGTTAATCAAATTTTATTGTAATATAATCAAAGCCACTTTGTGGAAGCTAACTACATTTTTTTTAATGGAACTTGCACCCATAGTTCCATAAATTTTATTCTACCAGAAATTAAAAGCGTTAATTGTTTGAAAGAATAAATTTCTTCATTTCGTTATGCGTATTGTTGCTTCTTAATTTTCTTTTTTTAATTAACGCAACAATTTACCTTTACCGAACTCCTAAATAATCTGCGTGGATGTTGAATTTCTTATGTTCGATAAACTTATCTGAAATATTATTAACAAGTGCGCCTGAATATGATTTAAAAACAAAATAAAGCGATTAATGGAGTTTGGCAGCCATGTTGTTTTTTGGTGGAGTCTGTCAAGTATGTTGCTTATTATGCAGCCACTATTGCCTACTCAACCATGGCAAGCTACAGCCCATTAATCTAAGTGTTTATAAGGTATCAACATTTTGGGCGAAAACTTATTACTAGCATTAGGTGCATAGCTATATTACCAAGCGACTTTGCTATATATTAATGTACATATGAGTGGGATGAAAAAAAATTGCACCAGTCAACTCTTGGAAATGACAGATATTACAATGACTATTTGAAAAGGCCTAAAATTTTTGCAACATCTCTAAATACAGCCTCTTTTGTTTTTTGTTTGCCGTGTCACCATTTTGAGTACGATTACAACATATAGCATATCATTGTTAATAGTTGGAAAAGGCCTCCATTTTCGTCGACCTCGTATATTTTGGATCCTTCACCCAAGCAAGCCCTCAGCAACCTGAGGAACGTTACATTCGCTGGTGAAGTTTTCCATATCCACTCTCACTCTCTCTCTCTCTCTCTAAATAGATTAAAGTCGCAAACTAATCATAGTCTTCAGTTGTATTGAAAAGCATCAGTGTAAAATCAACAATTTATCTCAAAACAAGATAGCACGCGTACAAAAAATGTTTTTTAAATATATTATAAAGGTCAGGACTACTCTCGATTCATATAAAGCACTATACGAGTTGCGGTTTCATCAAACGAGTTCAAGATAAATACAGGGGCACCGCAACGTTCCGTACTTTCTTCTACACTATTTCTTTTTTGTTTTAAACACCCCCTACGTCGAACTTAAAATTCTCTCTATTCTTTTGCTGCTGATAGCTGCAATTGCCATTTGATTTAATTTAAACAGTTTATTTAGACTTGTCCCATGGTACTTTACATGGTTTTTGATAGGAATTTCTGAACCAGGAACAGAGAGGACCCTTGCCCGAAGCATTACGAAATCAAGTGGCTTCTGGCTTCCAGCTAATAATTATGGTACTCCAATGTCTGTACGAAGAGTCTATTGACGAAACCTGGTACTTGACTTTGCTCATCACGTCAGTCACAGGATTTGGTCCGTGTGTATATATATAAGAATCTAGCACCACTCAAGGTATGTGAAAGTCATGCACTAGAATGTGATATAAAAAAGGGGACAAAACCGAATTGGCTCAGTACGCATGACACGCTTAATATAAATTCTTTATTTCGTTGCGAAGGGGGGAATTTATGTAAACTCAGCAAGTTCGCTTTCATAAAAACTTTCCTGCCGAACTGTTATTTTTGTCAATAGAAATTAATTTTATGAACTGACACTTGAATTTAGCACAAAATAATATTTTACAGTCGACCGTTCGACTTAAATACAATTTTGAATTTTATATTAATTAAATGTTGTTTAAATGTTGGAAATAAATTTAAGTTAAGTTTTATTGCTGACATGGTTGAGTAAAGATCCAAGCAACCAACAACTCACTCATTGCTCGTACACTGAAAAGGCTGGCATTAATTATTTATTTTGTTAAGAAAAGTTATTATTTCTATAAACAAAAATATAAATTGTTATTAGTGTCAGACAGTAACTTACTTAAATTTTTTATTATTTGCCAACAATTAATTACAGTTCATACTTCGGGAATTGTGTAAATCCAAGTGTTTACGCAAAATAAAAAAAAAAAATTAAAGTATGAAACAATTACTAAAATTGTGTGTGTGAGTGTGTGTTGAATTTTGAAACAAGTGCAATAAAATTCGGCTTAAGATGATAAATTTACAGTTTTAAAGTTTTGCTTCAATTAGTAGGGATTTGTTTTAATTTACAAAAATTAATTGAAAGCAAAAGTTACGCAACCTGAAAGGGTTATGGGGGTCTTCAAAAAATATTTTTTATATTTTATTTTTAGACAGAACGTATACAAGTAAATTTTGACGAAAAGATTCCAAAATAAATAATGAATAAAATCATCTTTGCGGAAGTTTATCTCTTTGCTAGGATGTAAATGCATAACAAAAAATTTATATTTTAGCAATTAAAATTTTGTAACATAATACGTTCCTGTGCTATAAATATAAGACGCAGTCTTGTTGTACAGGAAATGAAATTAAATAAATAAATTAAATAAATAAATAAAAAAATAAAAAAATTTATGCCTACATTTTTAATACGAGAACGGATAAATAAATCCGTGACCTTTTGGAAAAAACATAGTCTTTTTTAGCAAAATATATATTTTTAGCGTAATATCGATTTAGCTCAGTGCATTTTATCCGAGTTTTTGCAAGTTTGTTCTCCTTTTCCTTTCTACTGTCTTGGAAAGAGAAAATAGTCACTGAGTACGAAATCTGGAGAAAACTTCGAATGAGGTAGCAATTTGTAGGGAAAATCTTAAATTTATTTTATCCGGACAATGCAGGTATTATTCGACATTAACTATAACCGGGTTTCGAATAGTTCAAATATTTGAAATTCAAAGAAACCCGGTTTGATTTTTGCTATCATGAAAAAAAACCGATTAACCGGGTTTAAAAACAAAAAAATTGAACATTAGTTTATTTCTATTTATTGCTGGTTAAATTACCAACATGTCCAAAGGCCGTCGTTACTTTGCCTCTTTAACTTTACGAGTTACCAACGATTATATCAAGTATTTTAACTTTTAAAATTTTGTTTAAAAATAAAAAATAAAAAGAGTTCGCATTTGATCTGGACAAAAATGTTCGGAACTTTCATTAAATATTATATTTGTTTAATGTGGGTTGTTATTATTGGTTTGTTTGCCTTTAGACTTTTTGTTCCGATAATGGCATAAATGATTCTTTATATAAATGATCGGCGTATTGAGAAGACTTATGAGACGAATAGCGTAGATCATTAAGGGAATAATATCTGCGCTATGTTTACTGATCAGAGACCTACGAAAATTGCTGACAAATTTTCTTTTAAAATGTTTAGAAACATATTTCTGTCTGCAAACATCCCTACACCATGGCACCAGCACACCCATATTTGTTTCTTTTGCTAAAGATCAATTTAGTTAGACAATTTGTTATTCTATTAAGAAATTTTATTCTGGGTATATTGTTCGGTTTGACGTTTTTTGTAGAGTATTACACTACAAGAGAACTACTTTCTGACCACAGCGCAACATGGTGGGCCATTATTCCGGCTGCTGGCGTCTCCGAATTTTTATTTACAGAAAATAGTTTACCAAAAGTTGAGAGAGCGAAGTGACGATGACTTTGGTCCGTGTGTGTATATTGTGTTATTTACAAATAAATTGAAAAATTACAACTTTAAAAATAGAAAATTATCATGTCTTTTCATATCGCTAGAAGTTAGGATTTGTGGCACCGCTATTCTGCTAGAATATGTCCGCCACATTTAATCCGGCCCAAATGAAGTTGGTGATGTTGGTCTATTGCGCACGCTAATTTTAAATGTACTGCCATCTGGTGAACCTTGTATGGGTTACCCCTTTATAAATTATAGCCCCTCAGTAAAATTTAACACTGTTGAATAAAACATGTTTATTTACTTCAAGTTTACATTTCCAAATTACTCGCATAATCTCTACAACACAGTAATACGAGTATTTTTAGCATTAAATGTGTTTCTTCATTAAGATGTCGTAGGTTAAATTTTAAGTAGGATAATTATTATTTTGACTTGTTGTGATATAAACACAATGTGAGCTTTTAATGTAAAAATATATAAATGCTTTTTACGAGTACTTTTACGTAAAATATTATGTCTTTTATATAAATGAAAATACCAGAAGGAAAACAATGGGAACAAATATCTTGTACCGATATGAATAGAAACAGATTAAACGCTCCATTAAATATACAGTTTTGAACTGATAAACACAATATAAATATATTTCAGTGACGCCTACTTTTGAGTGGGCATAGACCGAAAGTCGGTGATACTTAGATTTTGCTGAAAGAAAATATTTCAACTCAATCTTTAAACAATCGAGAAAATACGTCTCTTTAAATTTGGTATTTGTATTGCTTCGCCTATTAAATGTTCGCAATTTCAAGCTTGAAATTTCGAACATCGTCTTCGCTCCAAAGATTTATCTTTTCCGCTTTGAGTTGCGCAGCCATGGATCCAGCTCTGTTTATGGTTTTGTTGGAAGAAAGGGTATACTCTAAAATTCTCTCTTCTCGTTCCATCACTAAGCTTAAACAATATCATCCGCAAAGGGGCAATTCAGTGGGCCATTTAGATTTTAATCTTTATAATATTTCCGTTAGAGGTTTTAGGCGCAAATTCGACCCCACTCAAAGTTTTTCTCCCTTGTAGTATTTAAATTTTTTTTTTATTTTCTTAAATAGCATTAATTGTGTCTCTGATGCCAGGTAGGGGACTTATGTTAAAAACCGAATGGGATTTTTTTAAGCGGACTCGTTAGTGAATCAAATCCAGGGAAATTCGTATTCCTACGGGTTGAAAGTAAAGCGCCACATTAGTAAGCGTGTGTGCTTTGTAATATAGTTGTCAACCAAGTGTTTCGCTAGGTTATCGCTGAACTAGATTAGGGTTTAGTAGCGGCTTGACAATGTTATTTTCTACACTCAAAGAAAAACGCATGTTGTGGCATGGTCATGACAACCATATTCATTTTATATGTGTAAATTTATTTCACCGTTAATGCAAAGTATGACTAAGATTCAATCCTATAATGTTGGTTTTATACAAAAAATTTCTCCAATTGTGTTGCATGCTTATATTGATCTAAGAAGGGCCACGTTATTATGATAATTTATATAATACTGAAAAAATTAACACTAATGGAATGAGCATTTTGTGTGCTGTTATACACGACATCTGCATTCTCTGTATCTTTCTACTGAGTTTGTGTCTATTCTAAATATCATCTATATAACACCACGTATCATGCAAATTGTGTACCACAGTTTCTTATAATTTTTATATTTTTCGATAATTTTTCTGTTGGGTTAGAACGAAGTTTGTCCCACTGTAACTTTACTCGTTTCATTCTTACTCTTTTTTAATTGCAATTGTTCGATGAATTCATTCAATAGTATGTTTTATTTTTATTTAAAAAAGGAAAACACGTTTTTTTTAACTTCATCCAGATATATTTTATTATAAAAATTCAACTTATCCGGTGGGGGACAAGCTGGTCTCTGACGCATAGTTGCTTAAGCCAACTCATCAGTAAACGTTTGACCTAAATTTTAGAAAAACTAGAAATGGATTCTTATAGAAAGAGTATATGAGATTTGTCGTCTCCAAATGATGGTCCTTGAGTAGTTTCATTTTGATTTCTTCTTAAAATTATTTAAATATTTATTTCTTCTACAGAAAATTTTCCATGTCGTTACCGCCAAGATTCGACTCAGTAATACGTGTTCTATATAAATGCGCAAACGCACTACTGTTTCATGAAGTTTTAATTAAAATCTGATAACTAAAATTTTAAATACAATTTTTTTCTTTTAATTTTTACTATTTGAAACTTCATTGTTAAGATGGGGAACAAAATTTTGGTAAAAGTGGAATGAAAGTCAGTTTTTTCTGTGTTTTCATTTGTAATTTTTTGTTATTTGTAGCGTTTTTTACTTATTTGTAAACGTTTTCGACATTAATGTTTAAAATTTTAATTATGGTTTTTATCTCCTCATAAACATTTTAATATACGATAAATATAAATATTTTATTTTGCATTGTACGACTAACTTTGTGTGCTCATTAAAAAATAGCTCACTGTAGTTTAATATTGCAAACGTAGATGCAACGATAAAAAGCGGTTCATTTAAAATTGGATTCGGGAGGAATGTTGGGTTATCCATTTAGTGGCTTTAAAAACGCTGGCAAGGATGTCAGCTGTTAAATATCTGGCATCTGAAGTGTCATTTCTGCAGTCAAAAGTTTTGCTTTTCGAGTATGGATCGAAGAACGCGTAAAAAAGTTAAAACTTACTACAAAATAGGTGGTTTCAATGTGGCTACTTTACAAGCATAACGGGGTGATTATTGTCGTCATAATCGACCTACTATGCAAGGATTTCGCTGCTGTTAGTGAAAGTGGATTGTCAGCAATTGGGCCCATCTTACGGCTCATCATGGCGTATTTTGCATTCGGATTTCCACCTCCTTCCATAGTCCAACACAGGTAGAATTAAAGCCGGCTGGCCATTCACAATGCCGAAGATATGCTGATTAGGTGCTAGAGCAGCATCTTCCAATGCTGCTTTTTCGAACGAAATTTTCTTCTGCGATGAAGTTCATTGCTCGCTCGGTGCTTACGTCAGCAACCAAATCGCTGCATATAGAGCTCGGAAAACGAAGACCAGAAGGGATTGTGGAAAAGCCATTGTATCCAGAAAAAGTGACTGTGTGGTTCGCATTATGGTCTGGAGGTGTCATTGGGCCGTATTTCTTCGAAAATAACGCTGGAGGAACTGTGGCCTTCAATTGAGATCGCTATGGCCATATCGTAACAGGTTTTTTTCGCCCACAATTGAAGATTATGAACTGCACGATATGTGGTTTCAACAAGTTGGTGGCAAGGACCACACAACACGACTGATTTTGGCTTTATTGTATGGGAAGTTTCAAGAACGCATTTTCTCGACGTCAATTCACCACCAAGTGCGAAAAAGTGGCCGAAAACTAGCTCAAAAGGATCGTCTGCTGCCACCAATATAGAGGCGATCATTAAAATTACATTGTATTTCGTACGTCATGACAAGGTCCAAGCATTATAATAAAATAAAAGTTTCAACGAAATCACAGGTATATGTTTGTTTTATTTAACTCAACTTCTGAAACCAAAAAATGGATACCCCTGGATTTGTGCATGGAGAGTTCCCTAATAGAAACTGGTAGGATTTTTACCTTTGGTTAATTTTCTTAAGTATTTGATGGAGGGAGGGATTTAAGTCCATTCGACTTTTTCTTGCAATATTTCTTTTTAGGATAGCTCTATTGCATTCAGTACCATGCAATCAAAGTCGTTAATCGTTTTTATATTGAGTTTTTGTATTAAAAATACCCTGGTTAAATAAAATATTTCAAAACAAAACTTCTTCACATTCAATGATATTTGGCCTATTTTCGTATTCATTCCCATTAAACGCAGCATTTCTCTTCACGGCCTCTCCCATTTATTCCACTAAATTTTTGCTCAACATTCATTTTTAATATGGCGCGATTATTTCATAGCTTATTTCTTCGGAATCGTCTAGTATTTTTCCCACAGGTTTATTGTAAATATAGTTATCATTGTTGCACCTCTTTAGTCGCACGTTGCCAAATCTGATCACAAATTTATTGGCGATGTACAATACCCAATGAAGGTCAGTCGGCGTTCTTTAAACACTAGAGTGAACACAATTTTGATTTAATTGAAGAAAATCGCTTGACAATGTAGGTACTTAATTTTGTCGTGTTTTGATAGCTTTACCTGCTACCAGTTCACACCTTACAGATGCCTACGAGATTCACCTGCTACTAGCTCACATGACAAATAAATACCTGACAACCAATAACACACTAACGAATTGAAGCAAACTTCGCAGAACAAAAAATTTAAGTGACGATGACACATATCCGAAAGCGGTTTGTCTCCACACCAACCTTGACAAGGGAATACGGAGATTCGTCATCCTACGAATCTACAATTCATGAAACGTTTTTTCGAATAAAGCAACACATGTGTTTTTTGAATTTATCTTATTTCTAATTTATTTTGTAGGTTTTTTGATAGTAACTTTGTTGCACAGTGTATTTATACTGTCTAGTGTAATGCACAGACACAAACTGTAACACTTTGCATGTAATTAAATGTTGTAAAACTTAATTTTGGCTTGTGCTTTTTTTTCATATTCAGGCACTAATTTGTTGTGTGCGCGCATACCCAACTTTAATGTTAAATTTTTTTGCAATTATGGCAGCTGTAACATGAAAACAGACATACATATACTACATGGTCTTAATTTCATTTTGTGCTTAATTTTATACACGATTACTTACGCGTTAACATTAGAATCCTTTAGGTCAATGTTACCGAAATATGAGTCACAAATTTTACAGCTAAATGCATTCGCTCATTAAATCATGTCAGTTGCAATTAAAGTTAAAGTCTTATTTAAGGCCGAGGTGAATTTCATTACACCATTGGTGAGAAGGATTTGTAAATTTTACATTATTTATTTTGTTTGTTGCAAAGGAAAAGTATTTCAGATTTCTGACCATGTAATTATTAAAATTTTTATTTTTGAAAAATCGAACAAAATAAAAAAAGGTAAAAATTACAGTTTCTCAAATAAAATCGCAAGTTTTATCAAAACGAGATGTCTTCACTTAAATTTGAACGAAAGTAAAAGTTATCTATCGATTTTAATGAAAAATGTCACATTTTGTTTGGAACATATCTGTCTATATGCTGTTAGGAAAAAATTGAATTTTTGTTGCTCTTTTTTAATTTCTATAAATTTTTTAAACACAAAAATTTGTATAAAGAAATATTTTTGCCACAGGTTCCACGATATTTTTGAAACTTCTTACCAGATGTTAGCACAGCTTAATAATAATGTTGTTAAAATTTTTATTTAACTGCAAAGGACAAACTGTTTTACAATTATTTTAATATTTTGTCGTGCAACTGCTTCTTTCTTAAAAGCTAAAACCAATTTGCACAGATATAATTCAGAAGGCCGAAAATCAGATCTCCAAAAGTGCGAAAAACCAAAATTTTAAGCCTAAATATCCTATTGCTGATACCTCATAAATGTTGAACTTCAGATTGTGATTTAAGGCACTTAAAACTCATGTAATAATAAAATTATTGAAAAGCAAACATATGCGCGATTGGCAAAAACAAAAGTTAAAATAGAACCGAATAACTTTCCGTCTTCTTTCAAAATAAATACTGCTTTATAATGGACACTTTATTCAAGTCTCCCTTCAGAAATTATCAACACGAAGCACCCAAAAAATTACGTACCTGAATGTTGAACCGAATTAAAGTTATTAAAATTGAAAAAAAAACCTTCAAATTTAACAAATAAATTGGGAAAAAGTAGAATTTTGTCAAAACTTAAAATTGACCACAAAATTTAATCTCATACAAAATATAATCTTTTACGCAATTTTAACAAAATTCATGTTACACATATGAATATATATATAAAAAAATCAAACTTCAAATCACCAAAAAATTTCAAAATTCGCGAAAAATATAAATTAAAATATATAAATTTTACAGAAAATCTAAACTAAACTGAAAAATTAAAAAACCGATTTTACGCCAGAGTTAGAGAAATCAACAAAATTCAAAAGCTCTTCAAAAGTTTTAATTATATATATATATTTTATAATTCATTCGCACTTTTAAAAATATCGATGTTCCACAAATATATAAAAAATATTAATTTTACAACAATTCGGGAATTCACAAACATATTTCAAAATCTGAACTGAAAAAAATCGAAATTACGCCAAAAAATTCATATTTAAAAAAAAAAGTTCTAAAAATTATAAGTTTTACCAAAAATCTATACAAGTATACACTGAAAAATATAAAAAGACGAAATTTCACCACAATTCCAAACTATAGCCAAAAAATGGTAATTAACAAAATTGTCCAAAATATTGAAATTTCACAAAAACAGCGAAATTCACCAAAAGTCAATCTTTTTCGAAAAACATTAAAATTTTAACGAAAATTCGATGTTATACAAAGATATCACAAACAAATGCAAATTTCATACAAATCACGAAACTTAACAAAAACATCATAAAAAACTTAAATTTCGCAAAATGTTGGGAATCAATTATCAGTCCGAAAAATATCTCAACACAAAATCAATTCATCAAAACAACAAAAGTTTTCCAAACAGACATTTATCACAAAAAACAAAAAACTAATTTCGCTCAACTCAGGAATTTTACCAAAATTTAACTGAAAATCAAATTCTATTTTTATCAACAATTAATCAAAAAAATTTTAATTTGTCAAAAATTTATAAGCATTCAGAGAAAGGGTAAAAACAATTAACAAATAAAATGGTTACCACTAAAACAGGAGGCCAAAAACAAAGATGGCAAACTATTCCTTGCACCGCGTTAAATCTGTGGTACATTTTTAGCAGTTCGCACTTGGGTGAAGGGTACATTGTAACAATTTTGGCCAAATTTGAGCGACTTTGTTAACGATCTAAAATTAAAAGCGTTGGCAAGTCAACTGTAACAAAAGTAACAAAAACAACAGTCATTTTGCATCATGTGTGGGATACACAGAACTAAATTTCTTTTTGTTTTGAAAATAATTAGTGGGAACTGCCCTAGACCTGCTGAACGGTGCAATTCGGTTAAAATTTGAAAGATTATTTTTGTTGAAATTTTTCTCCCCTCAAAAGTCCAAATTGTGTCCACATCTTCGTGGACCCAATTTTTCACTGATTCAGGTCTGGATGGGAGCCCGATTCCAGCAAATAAATCATCTTATTAGCCAGGAAACCTATTTTGGATTCCGCGCTTATGGAATATATCGGCAAAAAGTTGCTAATTGGTGCGGATTGTAGGCTGGTGTCATATTTGATCCGCACTTCTTCCGAAACGAAGATAGCATTGCTATCACAAAAACAGATTAGAGGATACGGGTACGAGTGATATGCGGTTCCAACAGGTCTCGGCTGCATGCTGTACATTTGATGCCATAATTTATTAGGGCACGTATTGTAGCCTACATTCATGATAATCTATGAAACAGAGTTATAAAACTTGGGACCCATCAGATCGCGCTCTCTTTCACACACTAGAAGAATCCATATCTCACAGCTATCTGACCCTAATGGAAACTTCTTTGCAATGAGAATCATTGTTGTTACTTCTGGTCTTATTTAAAAGTAGTTTGATATCTTAATTTTGCACCACACACCAACACAACCCACATCCGCCTGTCAATCCCAGCCTTGATGAATGTCTTCTGACGTGTATCAAATCTTTTTTGTAGTAAAAACAATTTGTATTGGATTCTGGTCAATGATGTTCTGTTTTGTATGATAAATCTACAATGTCACTGCCATTAAAAGCTGTTAGGAGGCCAATTTGGCATTGATTTAGGCAACACTCGATTATAAAGTTCCATTGGGTGACAATCAAAAATGAAAAGAAAAAACACATGTTTATTTAATTGAATTCCTTTGGTATGGGAAGGCATTTGAAAGAAATTTTATAACCTCCACCACAGTGTGAGTGTGTGTGTATCACTTGGAAAATTCCTTGCCACGTTTGACTGTACAAATCGTTCGAGTATTGAATTCAGTAAGTTATTTATAATTAAAATTAATCAAGTTAGTTGCTACTTGTGTTTCGCAACTAAGAAACTAGGAAAATGATTTCTATTTTCAAACAAAGCTTCTTAGAACGGCCACATGCTGCTTAAATATTATTATCAATCACCCCTCCGACTGTCCACAATGAACTCTAAAATCTTTATTTAGGGCCTCATCTTATAAAACGCAAGGCAACGCCAGAATTTATATGGAAAACAAAAATAAATTTTAAACATTTTAAAATATTTGTATGCAATTTTTGTG
Organism: Phania funesta; assembly: GCA_963932375.1. NCBI lineage: Eukaryota > Metazoa > Arthropoda > Insecta > Diptera > Tachinidae > Phania > Phania funesta. Next base: position 92,360,305 of record OZ010652.1, on the reverse strand, counting down.
CCTTTCAACGCCATAAAACATGAAGCGTTGATTTCCTTTTCAAAAGCCTAAAAGTTTTGATGAAAACAATTCTAGCGTTGCCTTGCGTTTTATAAAATAAGGCCCTTAAGATTTTTTATTCCAGTTGGGTTTTTGGCGGTTTAAAAATCTCGAATCTACTTGAATCTTCGATTATTTTGAACTTTTTTGTTTTAATTTCGAAACTAAATAAAAGTTTTTGAACATGATTGTACTTAAGAATTTTGTTTTTTTTAAATAAATATTAAGATTTCTTATAATGTAGTAATTAACATTGGTATTATAGTCATCTTCGAAAATTCGATATTAATTTCGAAATTTCGAACATGCTTTGGTAATAAATTTTAGAAAAAAAGCATTATTTTTTCGGATAAAGTAGACTTTATGAAAGAAAATTTTGCATCTTTGCAAATTCGAAATAAAGTTTTCAAAACCAATAGAAAGAGTATACACATATAATTCTTATGTTGGAAGCCCTATGCACTACGGACCATTGGGTCTTTTGTGAACTGGAGCAGATTAAGGCTAAGAATAAAGTCAATTACCTTGTTCAGTAAGGTCTCTAAATTTCTTATCCGATAAATAAACCCTTGATTATCATGCTTATTCTTATCTAGCCTCAGAATCCTTTTTGATTTCCCCTAAGGCAATGTAATGAACCGCTGTGATTGCTTGGGTCTCTCTTGAGACTCATGAAGAGTATAATAGACTACCTTACATAAACAAGTTTAAAATAATTTAAAAACCCGGTTGCAATAATTTCTTTTGAAAATTTAAAGTGACAAGTGTGAACGTTGAGTAGTAAATTGTTTGTATTTTAAATTACTTCCCCGACTTACTGAGGGAGCTATTAAAGGCGAAGTTACAAAATATCACACCAATCGTACGCTTTCGGATATAAAGTTGTGTTTCCCTGTGTGTGTAGTAGAATGGAAGCTTAAAAGAAGTAAAAAATGATCGAAGTTAAAAAAAGAATTGTTTTCAGTGTGAGTTAGTGTGATAATAAGCAAATGGCTTAGGATAATTGCTTCCAAATGGACCTTACCAACAGCCAGTTGAAGACTGTTACATACACATCGAAACCTATTTCCGAAGAGGCCAGGAAACCATCGGCTGAATTAATCTGAGTGAATTATTCCTTAACCAAGAAAATAATGCTATAAGTGCATACTCGCCTTTAATTCGGGTTTTTGGTGTGTTTAAGTCGACCCCGAACAAAGTTCAACTAACTCCGTCAACGAAGTTAGTTGATAGTTTTCTTTTGAATCGAAAAAATTACCAAAATTACAGACTACCAGCCATGAAAAGCACATCTCAATAACATGCACAGTTTTGTACCTGCAAAACAATTCATGCAATCGATTTTAATCAATAAAAAATGCGTGTCTACACACATCAGCGAGAGTATTTTTCAAAAACTACTGCAGGTGCAAACGTGTAGTTGAGTAGTTTTCGGGTTAGTACGTGTGTTTATCTGTTGAATTCATTGTTACATTTCTAGTCAATGTGGAGGCACTAACCCACCGGTTGATGTAGAGTTAAATGTGTGTTGTTTGAGAAATAAAGTTTGCGGTCAATCACCATGGAAACACTTTGTGAGTGAACAGCTGCTAATGGTGACTAATGTAATTTGTACAAGTTTGATGAAAAAGTTTTGGTTTTGTTTGTTTATTTGATGATTTTTAGAGAGAATTCATAATTTGGTTGCGTTATATGAAAACGAGATTTAGATGGTTGAACTTTAATATTTAAGGGGCTTTAAAAATAGATTTATTTTCTAGCAATTTGCTATTGAAATTTTAAAATTCCGAGCGTTTAATGGCTTAAGTAACGATATTATTAACTATTAAATGACTTATAAACTAGGAAAGTAAAAAAAAGAAATAGGAATCTTCTGTATCTAAAAACTTAAACAAAATTAAGAGAAACACATCTTGAAGAAGCAATGCATATTTCTACATAAAGCGGTAAAGTTTGTTAAAATAGTAAAAAAAAGTAGATAAGAGTGGAAAAATTTACAATTAAAACAAATAATCGAAAAAAAAATAAAAACATCAAAAAAAAAATTGGCTGTAGAGGAATAAAGTCGGCAGATTCATTTTGGCGTTATATTTAAAAAATCTCAAATTGAACTACGAGTTCTACAAGTATTTGAGTTTATCAATAGCAATTATGACCCCTGAAAAGTCATACATACCTTTGGCTATAATGCGGGTTTTATCTGATCAATAGATGGAAAATTTCATTCTTCAAAGAATCGCCTCAGCACTGGGAGCAGAAATAAAACTGCGAGCACGATATCTAGCAAACACATTAACTGCCATAAAAAATGTTTAAGCTTTAATTTAATTTTATTGAAACTTTCTAAAAGCAGATTAATTATTGCCCATGTAGCAACTAACTTATTTTATTCAAATCTTGTTAAACTATTTACTATTAGGTAGCGAGAGCCGTCGCGTCCGTCAAATTGCAATATATTGTGTACAAAATTGTTGAAACGGACCAATAGTTTGTTACGTACTTGGCGGGATTCTCTTTTATTCCCCACTTCTTTAACCAGTCCTCAAGCTCATGAATGTGCCACTGTGGGTGTTTGGCTGCAACCTTAGTATATGGATTAACACATAAATGCAGCGCCAGCAAACGTTGACCTATATACGTGTATATTTAGGCTTTTTGGCATATCGGTTTGACTTTAAATGTTATAATTTGGTAAATAGCTCTTAAGAAACTCGAACTATTTTCGTAAGTATCTCATTATGCCTGACTTTATTGAACGAATGTGAAATGTCAATTACTAAAGCTGAACAGTTTTGTTCATTTGCAAAAGCCAATCTAACATCGGTAATATTTCTCTGGCTTGTTTGTTGTTTTTTTTAATTTGGAATTACGTTTCAAGCACTTTTCAATTAGGCCGCACTGTGGGGCTTAACATGAAATTGAAGTTTATCTATATTTATGATCTAAACCACTGATGCGGCCACAAAATGCTGTACAAAAGAATCGTAGAGGAATAGTGTTTGCAAAGAATGTATTTCTGACCACCCTGTTAAAATACTAGGTGAGCTACAGGGCGTCAAAGCAGTCCGCCTTCGGTAGGCAAAACCTTTTAGAGCTGCTTACTTACGAAAAAGGACCGACTGGTATAGTTTTTACTTTGTTGTGAAACAAATGAGAAGATAAACGTAATATATTCTTAATCTTCTTATTTATTTTAGTTTACAAGACCTCAACTTTATTGTGTTTTTCGCCAAATATCTTACAAACTAGTTTTGGAAACATTTTTATAAAAATATCTTTTAAATCATTAATTATTAAGTAATTTTAATTTCTAGGCATAAGTTTTTCTTTCTATTCAGAAAGAGAATTATTTATTTAATATGGACAACCTTGAAAACAGTAAAAGTTTTTAATTTTATTAGACATCTAGCTGAATGGATTGCATTATCCATGTCGCTGCACATGTTATCAACACTCTTCTAAACATCTTCTACTTATATCCACATTTAAGACAAATGGAAAACGAGAATCAGTTATTTCTCAATTTTTCATATTCTAGCCCTTTTTCCTTGGTTGAGAATGAAGTTTTACAACACTCAACTTTTTTTGTTTTCAAGGTTGCCCATATTAAATAAATAATTCTCTTTCTGAATAGAAAGAAAAACGAACTCATGCCTGGAAATTAAAATTTCTTAATAATTAATAATATTGTAGTTCGTCAAAAAAACAATAAAACTTATCTTTTAAATGTTTTTTCTTAAATATCTCAATTCGTTTTTCTTGTAAAAAATTCATTGATAAATTATTTTGATATTTTTGATAAAAATAAAATTAAATTGTTGAAGCTTTTTCTCAAAGATTTATGGACAAAAATCGTTCATATTGGTAGAAGTAACGAGTTTCGAAAGGTTTTGGGAACATGAAGGCATCGACTTCGTCACGTAGTAGATCGTAATTTTCCTTTAACACAATTTCTTTTTCGACTAATTTCAAAATTAAAATAATCGCTAACATCTCGTTTTTTTTGCTTTTATTTAGATTTCATAAAATTGTTTGAAAATTATTTTCACAACATTGTTTTATTTTAATAATTAAATTTAAGTAGTGAGATTTTTATAAGCAGAGTCATTTGTATTTCCAAAACTTTCAGTTAACTTAAGTTTCATGCAAATTTACCCAAACTGGCGAAAAGTTTTGCTAAAATTTTACAAAGTAAAACGAAAAAAAAAACATAAATTTCCGGTGTTCTATCGCGAAAAACAAAACATCACTTGCAACCGTAAGAGGTTTTTACTAATAAGGCTACAGACAAAAGAAGTGTTAAGTTTAATTTAGTTTTGGCAAATAATAAAAAAGAGCAAAAGAAATTTTTGCACGGAAAGACACTCTTGACAAGTTAATGACTTCTGCTAAAGATGCTCTAAACCAACGCCCTTCCACAATAAGCGTAAACAAATAAATAAACTTCTTGTGATGCTACTGCAGCAACCTTGTAAGTGGGAGTCATTTATCAAATTCCGTGATTTATTTCATCAATTGTTGCCACAAATAGTAAACAACCAACCAACCCTCCAAACAACCAGACTTTATTGCCACTCAGCCCGCTAGCCAGACATTCAACTACCAGTTAGATAACACTGTGGCTTGCCTCAATAAGGAAAGTGTATGAAGTGGTTGTAGGTTACTAAGTCGCATGTGCGGTATGTTTTCACAAACACATCCTTATGCTATATCAAACGTTTATTAGTGTGTGTGTCTGTAAGTAAATGTAGGTGAATTATTTGTTGTCTTATAAATTTTGAAAAAGTATTTTGGTTTTTCTTTGGTGAAAGCAGAGCGTGTGTTGTTTCTTAGAATGTTGCCAATGCGAACGATACAACAAATAGTAGTTGTTGTTTTTGTTGTTGTTGATTTGCATTAGGAATATTTGATAATTCTACTTGAGCTGCACCAACACCATGAAGTATGTGACAACTGCACCGAGAACCTGAAAATGGTACAAGAAGACGCTCGTAAATAACAATTTCAAAGTATGTTATCATTGTATAAGTTATTGTGTATGCATGCATGTGTGTGTGTGTGTGTGTGTGTGTTCATATATAAAAGTGTGAGTATGCATTTCATAACAAATGGAATTCACCAAGTTAATGTTGTTACTCGCACAAAAATAAAATTATTTGTAAAAGTTTTGTTTTTCTTTCAAACAACTTTTTATGATATTTTCCTGCAAAACAAGCTGTTTTTAGTACATGGTAGCTCAATAAGAGTCCATTATTTCAAATATTTTTTCACTATTTTGGTCGTGCGCAACTCTAATTTATGTATAACAGATGTCTCCTAGTTTTCTGATGTTTAAAAAATAAAAAAAAAAACGAAAAATGAATGCCGATTTTTCGAAAAAAAAGGAAAAAATCTTAACGTATGAAACGCATTCCCATCTAATAGGCTTCATGAATGAGCAAAATTGTCAAAGTTGGGGCTCAGGAATTCCACACGCAATTCGTGAGAAACAAATTTTGATTAGACGGCGTGAATGGGCCTTATTTTTTGGAAAATCAGTCCGGAATTGCAGTAGCTGTCAATGAAACAAATTAACGACTTGCGATTTATTTCTTCGGGGTTTTGTGAAATATTGGGTCTATGCGAAGAAACAAGTAACAATTCCGAAGCTCAACACTGAGATCCAACACGTCATTGGTAAGATACAAGCACACTTTTGTCAAAAAGTTATCGAAAATTTCATGAAAAGAGTAACGGCATGTTATCTGAGCAGGGTATTTTATTCCGGACTTAATCGGAATATGGTCTCTTATTAATTCATCCTTTAGTACAGTGGCTTTGCGATTGGTTTAATCTGATAAAACTTTCAATAAATATAGAATTTATAAATCTGCTGGATTTTGAATTTTTTATCTAGACTTTAGCTGTAACTAAACAATCAATAAAAGGCTAAAATAGAAAAGTTCAGAACAAAAATATTGTGGTGTTAATTGGCCAACGATTAGTTTGCCGACCAAAAGTAAAGAACTGTAGCCCTTCTTGAGGTGGGTCAGGCTAAATAATTGATTTAACGCTTCTTATACAGTTTAGGGGATGTTGGATACCATGCAACGGCTCTGATTGGCGAAGGTCAGTTCTTATCTTGGTAGTCCACCATATCAATTGAATACTCACTTGACAGCTGGTTTCTCAATTCACTCCATTGCGCGAGCGGGTCGCTATAATCTGCCTCAAAGCAAAGTATTTTGACATCAGGCTAAATTATACCCACGCGCCAACTGAGGAAAGGACGACGATGTTAAAGAAGCTTTTTATGACAGCCTGAAGGAAGTATTGATCGCTGCCCTAATCAGGACGTTAAAATAAGTAGAAAGGGAGAGCGACAACGGTATGAGACTGATTTGCTTTCCTGATAATTTATACCGTTACTGACAAGTAGTAGCACCACACATCGCAGACAGTAGCGATGATGCCGGGGAGAGGTAACGGGAGAAAAGGAAGGTGGACCAACGTCTACTCCGACACAAGGAATAATAGATTTAAAAAATCGCGATTGAGAGGAGATCGAGATGTACAGGAGTAGAGACGATTCCATAAACGTATGAAACACCAGAGAGGGCGATGTAGTAAAGGCGTTTATACCTGTAAGGATGAACAAGGGAACCTGGTGAGAGATAAAGACCGAGTGCTGAGGATGTGGAAGGAATAATATTCAAGATTCCTGATGTTAGATGAAGGCGGCGATGAAGACACTCTTAATTAGAGTGTGCACCACCAAGCCAAAAAGGAGCAAAAAAAAAACATTATCCTGGCTGAAAAATAATAAAGCCGCGAGATCTGATGGATTGCCAGCGGAGCTACTTAAGGCTTGATGTGGTTATGGTGCATGCATCAAGTTATCTGCTCCTCAGTGTGCTATGCCTCCTACACAAAAAAAACATCTCCTTCTCATTGCCTACAAGATACTATTGAGCATACTGTGTGGAAAACAAAATTGAACGAAATAATGGGCTGTTACTAATACAGCTTTAGGCCTGGCATGTCCACTATCCACCAGATCACTCATACTGCTTCAAATCTTTCGCTGGCTCGGCCATTTCGCTATCGACTATTTTATTTTTTTAGATAAAATTTTAAGAAGAAACCTACGCAGAGAGATAGATCGCCCGGGCGACTTCTCTTATGGTCTTCTAATCCAAAACAAGACCGACAATATTTCTTCCAAGTATCGACAAACGTTTAATATTAGAATGCTTAAGATCTGTTACGAAATAATATGCCTCAATATGCTACGATATGCAACTCACAAGCTCTAGATATGCCCGTAAATAATTTATAACTCAGCCTCTCCACTGTGCTGGTATTTTTCTAAGTTTTGATGAATTTAAGAAAAAAAGAACTTTAGGAATAAAAGAAACAACCTACCGAAGCAAATAGATCCAGTGAGACTATAAAGAATTTTGCACCTGAAATCGACATTGATTTCTGACATTGTTGACAAACGATCTGTACAAAAGTTTTTGCTTCCTCAGAACCATCATACCATTGACACGAGTAAGCTGCTTCCATAACGGATGAACTCTGGCAATAATAAAAATAAAATAAGGAAAAAGAATAGCAAATAGTTAAATATTTAAATGGAAATAAAATAAAAGTTTTTTATTTGAAAAATAAAACTAACATTTTACAGACAAACAACTAAAACGACACACGAATGTACAAAATACCACATAAACACATTTACAAATGACGCAACACACTCACATACATGCACATACACAGGCATGAATGATGTAGTCATGCACATGTATACGTGTCCACGTTCATAGCACAACTTATAACAAAAGCACTTTAGTGCATTTCCGGCTTTCGAGTTTCCGATGAGTGAATTTTGCTGTTGGTATATTTTCCTTTTTGCACTTGAGCTTTTTTTTCTACCATTTTTCATGGTCATTGATATGAGTGTGTGTGTGTTTGTGATTTTGCTTATACGCAAAAGTCTTTGAAACATGAAAACAGAGAGGCAGAATGGCAATGAAAACGGCGAAATATCTATTTTCGTTGTGCTTTGAACGGAAGTTCTGCAAAATGTTTGCTTTTTGGCTGCCTGAGTCTAGTTGTTTTTCTATTTTTAATTTCCTCATTGCAGTTTAAAAAGTTAAAAGTGCATCTAAGCGAAGATAGAAAATATTACGCTTTAAAGTCACAAGCAATTTATATTGAATTTCTCGGCAGCTTATTTTACATATCTGTACGATCGGGTTTTAATTAATTCAATGACACGGTTATTTTACAATTATATAAACTCGGTTTTTAGGAAATTGCAAGACGATATGAGGAGGTGCTGACACATTTTTTGAAGTTCACAATACAACAAAAAAATTTTTCGTCCATTTTTTTAAAGTAACTTTCAGATAGTTTTTGTGTAGCATTTTTCGAGCTTTTTCTGAACAAAATTAACAGATCAGTTTCCTGCCATTCGTTTAGTTTTTCACTAAAAACTATTCGAATATAATAGATTTTCTGTAGACAAATTACGGAGAATTTTTAAGTAGAAAACTTTTCAGACAGTTTTTTAGTTAAAAAGTTTTTGACTAGTTTTATTATAGAAAACTTTTTACCACTTTTCTTTCGACCAATTTTCGACCAGAACACTTTTTTAGAAGTTTTCGGGTCATCACGGAAACAAGCGCCTATTTCGTGCCAACAAATCTTAAAAAAACGGCAGACCAAATATGTCAAGCTAAGTATGGTGAGAAATAAAATGCTTTTTTGTCAAAACATTACCTTTTGCGCAAATTACCCTCGCATGTGTAAATGTAAGTTTCTTTAGTTTTTTTTCAGTCATTTTATAGTATTTGAAGTTGCTTTTTTAGCGCCGACTGTCCGCTTGTACTTATAATTTACAACTTCATGGGATTCTTTTTTATTTCTTTGCTATACTGTCCAGTTTAAGGGTTCGTTACTTTTCGGAGACAAAAATTGCCAACATATATTTCCTGCGATAGGAGTGTAAAGGTACAGGCAATGGGCCTGATGAAAATTGTGAAATATTTCTTTGCCTAATGTGACCATTGAATAATTTCATAAAGTGTGAACGCCAGATCAACCTGGGGAAAATAACAGCAGTAGTGTAAAAACATGTGGCAAATGTGAAACAGTGTTGTTAATATGCATTTTAATTTAAAAACCGCCAAATTATGACGGATTACTTTGTTTCGTTTTTCCATAGTTTTGAGAAAGATATGAAAAGTTTATATATAAACAAGACAAGACAATGATGCAATTCACAAACACCGTGTATTATATGAAAACTTTGGTTTATTGGCTTATGAATAGTCAGGTTTATTGTATTGCTAATGTCAAAAATTGTAGATGTCAAAACAATGAAATCAAATCACCAAAATACCATGAAATTTAGCCAGGCATGGGAACTTTCAATTAACAACAAATACACTTAAAGATAACATAATGTGTCCAATGAAAGATTACATGATAAATAATTATTTATCATTCAAAAGAAATTTGTAGTGTTATAGTTATACGTACAAATTTAGTATGTTCAATTTATTTAAACACTAAATAACCAATATAAAATACCATAGTCCCCAGCTTTGGTGTCAATAAAACGTTTTAAAAACATATGAAGTGAAGTTGTATTATAATATCAAGATTTTTATGAAAAAACAAAAACACAATATTGTATTAAAATACAACAATTAAATCGATACAGCATTACAAGGTGTTTGTGTATTAAATAATATTTGAGTGAAGCGTATAATAAATTCCTAAATAGCCGGATTATTTATTTTTCTACTAAAATAATAAAACTTTTTATTGCCTGAAACAAAATATTTATTAGTCTTAATTCTTAAATTTGATGTGCAGATTATATTATTTTATTTTTACGTAAACTTTTGTTTGGGGTTTCTTAAAAAAAGAAAATTTTCATTGTTAGGCATTAAACACATTGACCATAGCAGGCTACACGACTATAAATACCGCTGGCTACATATGTAGCCCTGTAGCCAGATATTTAGTTATTGTGATAACGACAGCTACATAATAATGAAAAAATATTAACAGCTGTTGCATCAAATGCATTATATTTTAGTAGCATCCCTTTAGATTTTCAGCGTTTTTTGAAATTCGATTTTTTCCCATTGAACAAGTCCTGTGGGAGAGCGGGTTTGCAAAATCGGATATGTCTTCTGAAGTATATCGAGCATAGTAACGAACTATTTGTTATTTAAAGCCTACAAAAATACCTCTCCACCAATGCATCAACCTCTTCGACGTGGACAAAATGAATAAATTTTATCCACAACTTTTTTTGAATTTATTAAAAAAAAATCGAGAAAGATCATGGATATAATTACATACTTTGTGCTGTCATTTGAAAATAAAAGAAATAACCGTGCAGAAATATAGGGGCGAACAGTTTTCAACTTTAGTGCCGCCCGCGCTCAAATATAGGCGCGGCCACCGAGAAATACTATTAATTTTGTAGAAGTTCAGTGTAAACTTTGTCTGAGTAAAGACGTACTTCACTTTAAGCGCATAATTTAAATTCATTTAAGGTGACTTTTTTTTTATTTTAAAAATTAAACAAGTGCAGAGACACAGTTAACAGTTAGTAACAACAACAAAATAACAAAAAATAAAAAGCAATATAATATTGTGTGTGATAAAAAAGACAATAACAAAGTGCATGGTTAAACCTGTTTAAACAATTGATAGTGAGTGCATGAGCGCACCAAACATTAACGAAAAAAATATAAAAGGTAATAACAACAATGCTTATTACTCTTTTTCTTACACAAATGCTAATAATGCAATAAACAATATAAATAATAAAAAAAAAGATGACAGTGCTTTTTTAACCGCCAGGCCAATTGACCGAACGCGTTCTTTATCAGCAAATATAAATATATCTGCTACAGAAACAAAGAATTCAACAAATAAAACTAAAGAAACAAATAATACACAAAAAATAGCACAAGAAATAGAACCAAGTACTGCATCTAAACGCGTGCAAACTGGTATGGATCGGTACATAACCATAACGAAGAGGAAGGCGAGTCCTAAGTCTTCACAAGAGCGAACCGCCAAGCAATATAAAGGTTCTCATCAAGTAGCTGCAACAGCGGTAAGTGAAAATAGATTTTCTGTCCTTGCTACCCCGGATAATGAAAATGCCGAACCCACTGTAAGGGAACAAAAACCCCCACCAATCTACTTGCGCGAACAAACATCAAATGCCATTGTAAATATGCTGTCCCAACTCGTAGGCAAAGAAAATTTCTATGTGGCTTCTGTACGAAGAGGACAGATACAAGAAACGAAGATCCAAGCCCACACTGAGAAGAATTATCGCCTAATCGCAAGTCGTCTCGATGCAGATAATAAGAGCTATTATACGTATCAACTAAAAAGTGCTAAAGGTTTGAATGTCATTATAAAGGGCATTGACAGTTCTGTTCCCATTGAGGAGATAAAAAGTGCCATAGAGGTAGAAGGTTATGTCGTAAGGTCAGTGCACAATATTTTAAATAAGAATAAAGTTCCCCAACCTATGCATCGTGTTGAAATCGTGTTTAATGCATCGCAGCTTAAATCAAAAAACTCGGTTCATCCAATATATAATTTGCGCTACCTTTTGAACAGAAGAATAACGGTGGAAGAGCCTCTAAAACGTAACGGTCCCCGTCAGTGTAACAACTGCCAGGAATTCGGACACACGAAAACCTACTGCAAGCTACCATCTGTATGTGTTGTTTGCGGTGATGCGCACCGGACTTTGGAATGCGCTTCTTCCAAAACAGACCCCAAGGTCAAAAAATGCAGCAACTGTGGTGAAAACCATACAGCAAATTACAGGGGCTGCAAAGTATTTCAATATGTAAAAGATAATGCGAAAGTCGTACGTAAACCGGAATATGAGCAATATAAAGCTTCCCAATTTCCTCGGCTTCATGCTGGTTCTATTGCTAGTACACAAGCTACACAGCCACACACTAAGCCAAACTTTTCATATGCCCAAACATTGAGAAATGATTTACCTAATGCGAATGCCAAAAGTTCTAATGCGCATAAACATTCATATGCCCACGTCTTAAAAGAGGGTGCTCAGACACCCCTCACCAACAATTCGAGCTCGATCGAGAACTTAATACAGACAATGAATAATTTCATGACAACTATGCAGGGTATGTTTCAGGAAATGATGCGAACCCAAAACATGCTTCTGCAAGTTTTGCTTGGCAAAAAATGAACCAGTTAAAAATATGCTTCTGGAACGCTAACGGGCTCTCCCAACATAAATATGAAGTAGAACACTTCCTGCTAGCACATGATATAGACATACTATTAGTCTCTGAAACACACTTCACTATAAAAAACTGCTTTAGAATTGATGGGTATTTTATATATGACACCAAACACCCAAGCGAAAGGGCATGTGGTGGGACTGCCATTATAGTCCGAAAAAACGTAAGGCATTTTCCGTTGCCTGAATTCAGAGAGGACTTTTTGCAAGCCACGGCCATAAATCTTACAGATTTTAAAATTGTAGTCTCATCAGTGTATTGCCCGCCTAGGCATAAAATCGAACACCATGAATTTGCCAGGTTCTTTGCTACGCTAGGGCAAAAATTTATTGCCGCTGGCGATTACAATGCAAAGCACACATATTGGGGATCCAGACTCCTTAGTCCTAGAGGTAGGCAGTTGTATTATACAGTTGAAACAAACAAGCTTGACGTCGTATCTGCCGGTACACCCACCTATTGGCCCACAGACTTTAATAAGTTGCCAGACCTTATTGATTTTGCTATAGTAAAAAACATCAAACGCGATCAACTCTTAGTTAAATCATCCTATGACCTATCTTCTGATCATTCACCTACAATTGTTATTTTACACGACAGTTTTGTCACTGCACCTAAAACCCTTAGTTTCTACCCGAACAGAAACACGAATTGGTTAAAATATAAAATGTATGTGAGCTCTCACTTACCTTTGAACATCCCACTGAGAAATCCAGCTGATATTCAAGCAGCTGTAGACCATTTTACAGACGTCGTGACTGCCGCAGCCATAGCTGCAACGCCAACAAAGCCATCAGCTAAAATAATAACGTACCAGGCAACAGCAGATATTCAGATGCTCGTCATTGAGAAAAGAAGACTAAGAAGACAATGGCAAAATAGCCGTTCTCCACACATAAAAATGCAAATGAACTTATGCCAAAAAAACTTACGCAGTAAATTGAGACAGAAACACCAATTCGCTATTGACAACTTTTTAAAAAACTTGGATCCAATGAAAAACACGGATTATAGTCTGTGGAAAGCTGTAAAGCACTTACAATGTCCTATTGCTTACGAATCCCCACTAAGACTTGAAGACCGTACTTGGGCTAAAAACTCAAGTGAAAAGGCAAATGCGTTCGCAAAGCACTTAGAGAAGGTTTTCGCACCACATGATATAAGTAATTCCACTATTCCAAATATTAGCGATATCGTGAATGATCCTATGAAATTTCGGTTGTCTTCTTTAAAATCGACAATTAAAAATACGGATATGAAGAAATCACCTGGGCCTGATCGTATAACAGGATCAATGATAAAAAACTTACCAAATTCAGCTGTAAGAATTTTACTTTACATATTTAATGCTATGTTGCGCGTCGGCTTCTTCCCATGCTCTTGGAAGAAGTCTGAAATTGTTATGATCCCGAAAGCTGGAAAGGACTCAAGCCAGATTACATCCTACAGGCCAATTAGCCTACTGTCGGTTTTGTCAAAGATATTTGAAAAATTATTCGTCTCGAGTGTAACTCCTTTTCTAAATGAACACAACGTTATCCCAGATCATCAGTTTGGTTTTCGAGCAAGGCATAGTACGATTGAACAAGTCCATAGAATCGTTACCATTATTAGATCGGCTTTTGAAAGAAAGCAATACTGTTCAGCTTTATTTATAGACATTTCCCAAGCATTTGATAAAGTCTGCCATGATGGGCTACTTACTAAAATAGTTCGGGTTCTACCTGAAAACACCCACAAGCTTATAAAAAGCTATTTGTCCGGTAGAACTTTTAAAGTAAGGTCAAAGGACCAGCTTTCAAGATGTGGGAAAATCAGTGCAGGAGTACCTCAAGGTAGTGTGCTAGGGCCGCTATTATATATCATCTATACAGCGGATATGCCGACAAGCCCACATACATATACATCAACCTTTGCAGACGACACTGCAATTATAAGTGTCAGTAATGATCCAAAGGATGCATCTGAAAAGCTGCAGTCCCATATTCATAAGCTAGAAGACTGGCTAAAACAGTGGAGAATAAAGGTAAATCCATCAAAATGTGCTCATGTAACGTTTTCCATTAGAAGGCAAAATTGTCCACCAATCACAATAACTAATACCACGGTTCCAGCGGAAACGCACGTTAAATATTTAGGTATCCACCTAGATCGGCGCCTAACTTGGTCCCGACATATTGAGGCAAAAATAACGTCCATAAAGCTTCGAACAAATCAACTGCATTGGCTAATAAGTCCTAACTCAACTTTGGCTTTGGAATATAAAGTCCTTTTATACAAATCCGTTATAAAGCCAATATGGTCATATGGTATCCAGCTGTGGGGTACTGCCTGTGCATCAAACATCCAGAAGTTACAGAGGAGACAGTCTAGGATTTTACGTCGTATCGTATGCGCCCCCTGTTACATAAGAAATGAAAACATACATAGGGATCTCAAAGTTCCCACTATCCACGAAGAAGTTAAAAGATACACCTCCAAATACGTGAACAAACTAGTGGCACATCCCAACACTCTAGCACGCAATTTATTGCAATTTGATGGCCACCAGAGACTAAAAAGAACTGACACATTGAGCCTGGTGAGGCGGCTCTCTCTACACAATAGAAGATAGATTTTTAAGATTTGAATACAAAAAATTAGTTATTACGTTGGCACTAACTAGTAAATAATAATTTAGAAATAAGATTTGAATACTTATTGTGAATTTCTTTTAATAGAAAGATTCAATAAAATAAAATACAGTAAAAAAAAAAAAAAAAAAATTTTGTAACTAGAATTGAATTATTTTCAATGATCAAATTTTGAGTACGATCAGACTTGGGGACATAAAAATTCACTCATTTTTATTTATTTATTTATTTATTTTTAAATGTTACAATACAATTACAAATTATATTGCAACTTAAATTACCGAGCATAGTAACAAAGACCTTCAAGACCTTCACTCGTTGTAGTGAAAACACCCAGAGTCTTAGGTGGGAATCGAACCCACAAACCCCCAACTGATAGACTACCACACTACCAACTAGTCTACCGGGGCACCAATTTTTATTTTCAATAGAGGTATATAACAATAAAACAAATGAATTTATTTATTTAAAAACTCTTGATGCTTTGATATTGTAACATTTAAATTTTGTAATTAAAAAAAAAAAAGAAACATAAGTCTAAGCATTAATTTAACTACAACGACAAAAGCAGCGCATGGACCAATGCACCAATTTTTATTTTCAATAGAGGTATATAACAATAAAACAAATGAATTTATTTATTTAAAAACTCTTGATGCTTTGATATTGTAACATTTAAATTTTGTAATTAAAAAAAAAAAAGAAACATAAGTCTAAGCATTAATTTAACTACAACGACAAAAGCAGCGCAAACCCGCAGCAAAATAACCGTTCTCATTTAAACTTATTTGAATTTTGACACGTTGTAGTCGGTAGCCCGCTGTCTTCTAAGTGTTTAATGCATTATTTTATTAATATTTGTTATAATTTTATGACATTTCAAGTGTTTTGCTTGTAGTATGTGCGTCTACAGTGATAGTGCGGGGTGCATAACAAGTAACGACTTGAAAACACTTCCAACGGAGTAATAACCTGCTACAGTGTTTGGGGAAATATTTTGAAAATAATGAAATCAACTTACCTCTTCAATTAAGCGATTACCAAATATACAAAAATGAAACACTTGCGCCAATGAATAACACAAATAACCAATAACGGTGAAAGCGTAAACATTGACACCCGTTATTTTGGTGGCCTGGTATGCCAACAGTGTCAGTTTAATGGTCGACACCAACATGTGTACAAGTAGAGCGGCGCCATATGTATCACCGATGGCACTCACTAATCTGTAATGCACAACATAAAACAAGAGAAAGGTATTGTAGAGTCAGTAAGTGTCGCGTTGCAATCGAGAGAGGGGAGAAAACAAAAGTCATGTAATTTTTCTCACCAAAATACATGTGTGTGTGTTTTGTCAACCATAAATACTTGGGCCTTCTAAGAGCATACATGCACACACACACACACAGACGCAATATATAAAGTTCTTGTTAAAAGCAATTCTACTCAAGTTTGAGTGTGTGTGCTTGCATTTGCTTATAAACAAATATGTATGTGTGTATTTGTGTGTTAAACTATAAATACAATTGACAAATATTGAAATATCGTATTCATTTCGTTTTGATTCCTTTTATATAAATCAATATTTGCTTTTTGTATACCAACTCACTCTCTTTCTCTGGTTTACATAATTGTGTTTTGGCCTTAAAACAACAACAAATAAGTCAACATTATTGTTATTGTACGAGACCTTGTTAGTTGTGGTTATCAAAGGAACACAAATTTTTAATCCTTAAAAAGCCGATTTATTTTTATCATGTTTTTTTTTGTCAATTTAACTTGGAAAACATAAAACTGTTATTGTCATCCATTTTGTCGGTTATTTATTTAAATAAAAAATTTTACAGTAATTGCAACAACATTGCAAGTCGATTATAAATCCCTTGTGCCAAGTTAAATGTCAAGTTTTAAAATCCAAAACCGATTTATTTGAAATCAGCCATGAAATTTTGCAAACTATTTTTTTCTAGCCGTTGGGCAAAATCCCATAAGAACGAATAATTTCGAGGTATTCCAAATATATGTAGATGCAACAAATTATGTCAACGCAAGTATGAGGTGTACAAGAAGGTCATCGGGTGTTTAATTATGAAATAAAATAATAATATTAATTGGTGGTTACTTAGGTTGCTTGTCTCTTATTTACAGCCACTGAAATGCAAAACTTTTTAACCCTGCCTAGACGCCGGCCGTCACGCTGCTGGTACTGCTCTAACTTCGAATGAAAATTCGTAACACGGCGCTGACACAATGCTTGCGGGACTGATGTCATTTTTGATGTGATAGTGCCTCAGTTGCGCCAGCTTCCTCGGTTTGTTCTCGTGACAGGGATGCCTTGGATGCTAGTTGAAGGCGTTATCCGTGAAATGCTTTGAATTTGCACAATTTTCTGATATGTGCCAGCTTCTATTCCTCCTACGTCGGATTCACTATATAGCACCAGAGGCGCTGCAACAGTCTTCAACATTTAAACATAACACACAGTTGCAGAGTAGTTAAACATTGAACCTTTTCTATTCTTCACTACCAGTCGTCTCTAGTATATCCCTTTTCAAAGAATGTAACACAATGAATTCAATTAATTAGTAGCCATTAACTGATAGTATTTTATATAAAACCAATCTGAAGCGTGTCAAAATAAATTATAAAATTTATAATTAAAATTAATTGAAATGCGAGGGCGGTTTCAAAATATGAGCAGCACTGGACATAATTTCATTGGCAACATTGCAAGTCACCATTCAAGAACTAAGCAGCATAGGGTTGGAGTATATGCGTTTCAGATAAACTCCTAATAAACGTTCACGTACCAACAGTCATAGAAGGAATTTCAGAAAGTGATGTTCATCTCTTAGCAACTAAAAATTTGGCCATTAAAACGCTTTCCGAAAAAATAGAATTTTAAACGGTTCGTGGATGTAGATTAGAGCAAATAAGCTGAGCTTTCTCACGCCGACTACTAACTTTGAAATAAAGAATCGCGCACTGTTGGCGAAAAAACAATTATAGTATCGAACGTTGTTCGAAGAAGCCGAAAATGTTTTACGATTGATTTCTACATAATAGGGGCGGGAATATAATACAAATTTATAGGGGTGCTTATGTGAAGACATTCAATAAAAAATGGCGCAATTTATTACCCATAAAGTCATAGTAACCGAGTTTACACATTTGAATCACTTGATTTAGCCCCTTCGGATTATTGTCACGTTACGATTGATAAATATGCACATTTTACAGAAATTGTTGTCTAACATAGCAGCTATTTTAAGACCTGCTTACAATCGGTTGTGCTTGGAATTCTTTTCTCACTTTCGTTTAAATTTTTGTTTCGTCTTCTTTTAGTCAAATTTGGTAATTTTTAAGGTGTGCCTTTATATTTTTGTTTCAATAATGACAAAAGTGGGTAATTATATTTCGATCGTGGCATTAAGAAGGAGTTGAAGATGAATAGGGCAGATTATTAAGCGAACAATACCTGGCTGTAAGTTTAATCATCATAGACCAATGTTACTTAAAGTACGTACACTTGTTTACATGTCTTTTAAAAGGTTTATAAATATGTTACTGTCTATTATATTTTCTATATCTATTTAAAGCTTAAAAACCAGGTTATTTCATATTCGAAAAATCTCCATTCCAAAAATCTCGGCCGCTGTCAGCCCTACCAACAGGTCGATAAGCTTCATCGATCACCCTGGTGTCTGCCTCCTCAGCATAATGCCGCCCACTGTAGCACCATTGATTGCTAAGCTTTAACTGACCGGGTCTTACATCTATCAAGAAAAAAAGTATTTATATTTTTCACAAACGAAAAGAGTGGACTTTCATTGTTCTGAATCAATAGACCGCAAATAATCGTCATTCTTAAGATTTCGACAAAAGAAATCGTAGTGGAAAAAATATTATATGGCACACCAACGTAATCCTTGTGACGCGGACTACCATTGGGTGTATTAATTTTTATATCTTTGTGATTTATAAAAAAAATTAACTTTCATCGATTTTTTTGGGTTTTATTTTCTAAGTTTTAAATTTTGCTTGGAAAATAAAAGTACTTTGCCTTATTTCATTTTAATTTTGTTACTGTAGAAACTGTAGAAACTTATAACCGCTCCTGTCCCTGTCTGAATCTCTTTAAATTTGCTGTTGCATTTTTAAAAATCCCATTAGTATTTTGACGACAACACAAAGGCTGTTTGTAATTAAAATTTAAATTTCCTGAAACAAAAACTGTTTCCTTTCGTCCTTTTTGCACTTTTGATTTTTTATTTATTTAATTGACTTTTTCGTAACGATTGAGCAAACACAGGCCGATGTGAAAGGCTTGTGTTGATTAAATGAATGGAATGTGATTGGTCTGCTGACTTACCTGACTACATGTTTGTGTCTTTCCACCCAGTATTTGATAGCGCTGCGCACCATCATTTCCTGTTTCCTTGTCAAGCCATTGGGATTGCCGCCATTGAATGTTTGCAGTGTTGTGGGTGCACGAAACTGTGCACCCCAATCTGCTTTAGTACTATAGATGCCGGTCACATCTAGGTCATTAGGTGGTTCTTTTTCTGTAAAAATGTAATGGAAACAAAATTGATTTGTGCAAATACATCAGCCACTCTCACTACGCCAGCCTCTCACTTCCTACGTACCTTCATTAATGATTAACTCTGCCTTGGAGTGGGCAGACAGCGACCGAAACAGGGCTGCAGAGTCTGGTCGGTAACTATCCAAAGAGGCTGATAATTCCATTAAAGGTTTCATAATGCCTTTCAAATGCTGTAGTTGTTCACACGCCAGAATCAACCATGAACAGAAGAGTACATCACACAAGTTTGAGTGCACCATGGAAAAGAGCAAGTAGTAGCTTTGATAGGCGAAGGATATCAAGTAAAATACACCCCTACTAGCATCCCACGGATAAAATGATTTAATAGGCAGCCGTGGTATCTCTACAGTAATGGTGGAGTTGGTCTCCTTTTCAAAAGCAAACTTGACACTTTCACCAAAGAAAGTAATGGTTATCCAGGCTAAAATACAACAATAAATTAAATTAATTGCCACCAGACAGCACAGCACAGCACAGCATTGCCACGTTACAGGCTGCATTCAACTTACACACAGCTGATGCCACTGTCGTGAACATTACCATGTAGAACAATCTTCTCATTTTGGCCAAAGAGATCGAATGATAGCGAGCATCTGATTCGGCAAACAATGGATGAGTATTAACCTGATTCCAAATGTTCAATGTTCTGGTCTCGCACCACGAGTTTAATCAAGGCAAAAATGGAAATAGAAAAAATAAAAAACCTTAACAATTTGTAGTGAAAAATAAATTATTCGTATTAATTGATCCTTGTGCCATTTAACGCAGCCTGGACACTGTATTGTAAGCAGGCGCAGCAAATATGTCAACCATGTCATAATGCCATAAGGTAGGTTTAATTTGATCCTTGTGCCTTAATCATAGTATTATTTTCAATCCCATAACCGCCCACTACACATACAAAAGCACACGCAAACACACACACACAAACACACCCCTTCATACAATACACCCATTTTAAGATTGACACACACCGCATTGTTTATTATTGGCCACTTACCTGTAAAAATTCTTTTGATTCACAGCCTGATAAAGAAATTTCGTAATACAGTGCGTAAAGAAAAGTGTGGTAATTGTATTACTGGACAGCTCATTTATTTCATCGGCATTCAGGGCCAAGTTGACAAGTATAAATATGAATTGCATCAATAGTAATATCAAGTGCATCGATGAATAGATCTTCTTGAAAAGAGCTGAGCCACCCGTGAATGCGTGCATAAATAAGCCCGAATATTTCATCAGCTTGATGTTGGGCATTAGATCGGCCACAAGGCCGACATATTTCGTTGATTGAAAATTCGACTGCATCTATAAAGTGAATTAAAATAAACAAGAATATTTGCGATTAAATTTATGATGAGTCTGGAGGAAATGCAAGAAGTAGATTATCAACCTATAAGAATTATTTTATGATTTTATTAGCAAAAATAAAATGCTATCTGTATCGGGCTCTGGCAGGTGATCAAAAAAAATTAAATTATAAAAGATCCTAATTGTCGTACTAGAAAAATTAAAATGATCAACCTAAACTTCGGAATATAATATCATAAAACTTATGGACCCGAAATTCGTTACAGATATTTTGTAAAATCTGTCCGCACATAGCCAAAGCTGTAGAGTTGTGTAGTTCAGGAACGAACTAGTGCAATTGAACTATTCACACAACTGAACTAAGTGAGCCGCTCATCGCTCTGAACGTTTTAGCTCCGTAGTTCAGGGCTAAACTTTCTTTTTTGTTTATGCTCTTTAGTACTGAACGTTTCAGTAGTACGTTGTTCATGTTTCTTTGTTGCATTGTCCTTTTCACATACTTACACTTTTCGTTTAATTTAGCCATTTTTTCGGATGTTTTTTGCTGGTGTTTTTGTATCCTTCGTTGTAAAATTATTTAAGCAATATTTTTGGATAGGAACTTGGCCTTGTTTTCACATTTATGTTTTTTTGCGGATCTGAGTCCTTTTTTCCAAGTTATTTTTATTTGTTAATGTTGATATAAAACCTCTTTTAACTTAAAAGTTACAGACGTTTAGGTGCTAATATATTTCAGCTCTCTACCTATAGTGGAAATGCTCCATACAAAAATGAGGGAATCCTAGTCCACTAGATGTAAAGTGGCCATTATTTTCATTATTTATTCTCCAAGGCTTATCTGTATACCAAATTTCAGTTCTCTAGCTACAGTGAAAGTTCCCCAAAATATTGATGAGTGAATCAGTGAATATGAACCAAAATATGCACTTTTTACACCTTTATATCTCGGGAAGCTTTTATGGTAAAACTTTCAAACTAGAGTCCTTATGTTTCAAGTTTTATTATTTTATGATTAAAGGAAGCAAAGTTATGAAGGGGGTATAACAGCGCTGTTGAAGTCACACTTAAAAGTACCAGAATTAGTTACTTTTTTTTTGGGAATTATGACTGTTGTTAGTTTTTTAATTTTTAGTTTTGTCTCTTGCTTTTTATTAGTGAAGTTTGTGAATTGGGAATCGTTTGATTGTTTTTTTTGTCAAGTAAAGATAATTTGTTGAAGTAAAATAAAATTAAATTCTGTTTTATTTTCCACAAACGGTTATTCCTCATAAACAAGCGCGAATGGTTTCGCGTAACATACACACTGTATGCGCCATGCTGAACTTAGCCTGGCGCACTACCCTGCGCCTTAATATTGCGATTTTTTCTTAGTATATCAGAGCAAAGTTTGAGGAATTCCTCACTGGCCGTTTTTAAGCTTCTGAAAACCTTGTTTTTGCTGTAAAATTTTCAATTTAACTTTTTAGCTTTATGTTTTGTTCTGTTAGTTCTACAATTTTGGCTTTTATTGCAAGTAAAAGAAAGAATTAAAGAAAAATATATAATAGACCCTTAATCAGAATATTTGAATTTTTTTGGCCGAAAAAATTGTTCAACAAGAAAAATTAAAAAAAGAGAGAACTGAATTGCTACACAAGTATTGTATCAGAGTTTGGCTTTTCGATGTAGCATTTGCAACAGTTTCCTTAGTTATTCTTAACACGGGTGTTACGTTCCACGATAATGCTATGTGAAGCCAAGACGTATTAAACTTTTCCATATGCTGACGGTTTAAAGGTGATTTAATATCGTTATAATTGTTCTATATAAAAGGCTTTCGATAGTGATGGAAATTTTGAAATTCAGAAATTCTATTGAAATTTCAAAAAATACATTTTACCAAAGAACCGACATTAAGCCAAAAAATCATAAAAACCCAAAATTTGACCGAGAACAGACAATGCAAGAAAAATCCCCAAACTCTTTTTTTTTTTAACTACAATAACTGATACCAATTAAAAAAATTTATTTAAAAACAAGGACGAATTTAAAACACAGTAATGGTTTTAAAATTTCGCAAACAAATTTTATGAAAAAAACCGCGTAAATTCCCCATTATAAGAAACTTTAATTAGCCGAAAAAACAGACTCGAAATCTGAAACTTTAGCGGTCAAATCGGATCACATAAAAAAACTTTTTTTTTCTATAAATATTTGGATCGAATTTCCGTCATCCCTTGTCAAGTTTGCTTTCGAGACGAACCGGGTTTGACTATAACCCATTTTCAGCGTAATTTTTCTTTCTGTTGCTTTTCTAAAATTATTTTTAAATTTTTTGGAGGTAAAAATCTTTGAATTTAAAAAATATAGCGTCAAGAATTTAAAATATAAAATAATAAAACAATGATTGTAAATAACGATTCTCCGGGAAATTTTACCTTTTTCCCATTTTTTTCTCTGAATTATTAATTTTTCCCTTTTTTTCCTCTCATTCTCAAAATTGTTAAAAAAAAAACGTAAAAATACTGTGTATATCCATTCTCTTGGGCTCTATAAGATTCGGGACACTGTCAAGTATAGCGCTCTTACTTATTTACTTTTTCATTACTATGCACTAAAATTTAAATTTCTCTTGTAGAACTCGCATTTAATGTTTATGGAATTATCAAAATTCAGAACTTAATCACTTTAAAAATATTTAACTTAATTTTCTTCTCATACCTTTTCGTTTTATTGTTTTTATTACTTTAAAATATTGTGCAAATTTTATTTAAACTTCTTGAAGTGTTTTGTTATTTAACTTTTCTTAAACAATTAAGTTATTGCGGCATGTTGAATATTTTTGAAAATTTATCACAAGCGCTTTGTCGAATATTTGAATAGAAATGTGAAAGAAAACTTAATTTTCGTTATAAAAAAAATTTCTTTTGTCTTGATTTAAATTTTTGAAATGTTGCTAACTTGTTCAAGTCCTACCGTTAAATAAAACCACCCACGTTGGTTAAAAGGACTTGTACTTAATAATGTCCTTTTTTTGATTTCAGTTTGCTTATCATCAAATTTCTCACGCTCAATACAACGACACAGAAAAATTTAAACTTGAATAACGTGGCGGTTACCCACTTTTTGTTTTAATTTATTGAAATTCGAGGCTCGTTTAAAGAGAAA
Source organism: Phania funesta (assembly GCA_963932375.1). NCBI lineage: Eukaryota > Metazoa > Arthropoda > Insecta > Diptera > Tachinidae > Phania > Phania funesta. The sequence continues at coordinate 92,336,261 of OZ010652.1, read as the reverse complement.
TAATGGCCATGTATGAGAATGACTGCAAAGCTTTTCAATTAATTACTTCAAGTCCAATAGAGTTTTCTAAAATGGGTCAAAGAAATAAGCAACAAAATGGGAGGGGTCTCTCAATCGTTTGACATTAGACATTGATTTTGAAAATCACTGCCTTTAAAACAAACCAATGAAGAGTATCCAGGGAACGCATGTAATTATTTATCAGTCTGTAGTCGTGTAAGTCTGCCTTATTTGTGTTTAAGTTTTTAAAATCAATACATGTGTATCACAGTGTTATTATTGTAAGTGAACGTCTGTTTAAAAATTTCTAAATTCCCACAATTATCTTTATGTGTTTTAGAAACTGTGTGTTAATAATACTGTTACGAGGGTGGTGTCAGACTTACCCTGTCTGGCGAGGAGAGTAGTGAAAATATTTACCGAAATCTCGATAAGCTTCTTAGTAAGCATCGCCAAGCCTCTCAAAATAGCCATCACGTGCTTTGTCACTGATGGAAAAGTTTCTATTACCGAGATTTTGTTATTATTCTTTTTTTTTAGCTTGCAAGTACATAATTGATCCTGTTCCTTGCATAACAGAATTTGTTAATATTTTACTTTTTCAAATAAATTTGAAATATTTTTCGGTAAATTGCGCTTCCTTTGTGAAAATAATAAAATTTTATTTCGTTTTCACTACAATAATTTCAAGTCATATGCGACTAATTGCTCAGCATGTTATAAATTTTTCCATTCATGGCATTATCCGCTCTCAAAATGTCGCCTACCGCTATGCCCATTTTAACAGCTCGGCCAACTTTACATTTTCTCATTAAATATTTTATTCTTCAAAAAAAAGAGAACAAAGTAAGAAAATGCTTCAACAGCGTGCGAAATTTCCAGGTTTAATAGTGTTGCCATATTTCACATCTGTCTAGTTGAGGATTTCTGCCGCCACCCTCGTATTAATATTAAAAAAGTTTTCCTTTATGAATTTGATTAAAATAAAAACAATAAAGCAATACAAAATAACCCTGTAGCCTGATGTTTAACATTTAAAAGAGACATGTGTGTGCAAGCAAGCAACACTTTAGATCGATAAAACTTAAGACTTTTTGCTGCATGGTTTTGAAACACTGTAAGAGTATTTAGTTAAATTTTAGTTTATTAATTTCTTTTTTTTAATTAGAACAACTTTTTTTATTTACTTTTCATTGTACTAAATCAAAACATTATTTGGCTCTTCTTTCCAGCTATTTCACAGACGTTAATTTTTTAAATTATTAAGTTTGGTTAAAAACACGTCCATAATATTAAAAGAAATTGCAGTTAGTTTAAGTACTCGCAGTATTTATGTTGATTATGTTTAAAATATGCCACGTATCTCTCTGTTTCCACTCATACTCACACGTCCACACACTTGTGTTTGCAAAATATCGGCCAAATGCTCTCCACTGCTTCGGTGGCACAACGATGGTCCGATGGTCGATATTTTCAATGACTGTCACATGATCGTGACGCCACGACGTGAGATAACACGGCCGTTGAATTGATCGTGCAAATGAGCCATTATTTCGTTGGCTGTGTGGCAAGTGACACCATCCTGTTGGAACCACATATTGTCCAGGTCCATATTCTCAATTTCTGGCCACAAAAAGTCCGCTTTTCATTTCGTGATGGTGACCAACGAATAACATCGTGCATTATAGTTGAACCACCCTGTATTTAAAACATTTTTTTTACTGCATTTTATTTTATTGAATCTTTCTATTAAAAGAAATTCACAATAAGTATTCAAATCTTATTTCTAAATTATTATTTACTAGTTAGTACCAACGTAATAACTAATTTTTTGTATTCAAATCTTAAAAATCTATCTTCTATTCTGTAGAGAGAGCCGCCTCACCAGGCTCAATGTGTCAGTTCTTTTTAGTCTCTGGTGGCCGTCAAATTGCAATAAATTGCGTGCAAGAGTGTTGGGATGTGCGACTAGTTTGTTCACGTATTTGGATGTGTATGTTTTAACTTCTTCGTGGATAGTGGGAACTTTGAGATCCCTATGTATGTTTTCATTTCTTATGTAACAGGGGGCGCATACGATACGACGTAAAATCCTAGACTGTCTCCTCTGTAACTTCTGAATGTTTGATGCACAGGCAGTACCCCACCGCTGGATACCATATGACTTTATAACGGATTTGTATAAAAGGACTTTATATTCCAAAGCCAAAGTTGAGTTAGGACTTATTAGCCAATGCAGTTGATTTGTTCGAAGCTTTGTGGACGTTATTTTTGCCTCAATATGACGGGACCAAGTTAGGCGCCGATCTAGGTGGATACCTAAATATTTAACGTGCGTTTCCGCTGGAACCGTGGTATTAGTTATTGTGATTGGTGGACAATTTTGCCTTCTAATGGAAAACGTTACATGAGCACATTTTGATGGATTTACCTTTATTCTCCACTGTTTTAGCCAGTCTTCTAGCTTATGAATATGGGACTGCAGCTTTTCAGATGCATCCTTTGGATCATTACTGACACTTATAATTGCAGTGTCGTCTGCAAAGGTTGATGTATATGTATGTGGGCTTGTCGGCATATCCGCTGTATAGATGATATATAATAGCGGCCCTAGCACACTACCTTGAGGTACTCCTGCACTGATTTTCCCACATCTTGAAAGCTGGTCCTTTGACCTTACTTTAAAAGTTCTATCGGACAAATAACTTTTTATAAGCTTATGGGTATTTTCAGGAAGAACCCGAGCTATTTTAGTAAGTAGCCCATCATGGCAGACTTTATCAAATGCTTGGGAAATGTCTATAAATAAAGCTGAACAGTATTGCTTTCTTTCAAAAGCCGATCTAATAATGGTGTGGCTTCCACATTGCACATTCATTTATAATGATGAGACACCATGTTCTACTTGAAAACATTTACTATAGCTAGTAATATATTTTACAACTGTGTTACTTTTGCATATGCGTACATAAAAAATATGATATACATTTTCTCTTCTTGTTGAACACGCCATTGCTGATAGATCGGCTATTGCCTTAAATTTAAAATTAATTAATTAGCAAAGTTTTATAAATGAAATAAATTTATTTAAAAATCAGCAACGTGTTTTCTTTTTGCGGGAACTCAAAAGACTCCCACATTGGTGACCCCGACATTGCCACCAGCACCACAGCAACATATTGCGAAGTAAAACGTGTACATAACCTAAGTTACACCTGGTGGACAACTTCTGCAGCCTATCCAGATACTAAGTACAATTTTAAAACACTTTGTGTCACAAGAGCAGCAATAGCCACATCAATTGTAAAACCAAGGATTTTTTTCAATTTTTATATTTCTAACAAGAAAGCAACAATTCCAAGCGAGAGAATTCGCAGCCGGCCACATCGGTCCAACAACCGCAGCAGCAAATATTCAAAGCAACTTGAATTGGGAGGCGAGCCCAACAGAAGCCAAATTGGATACCAAAGACTTTGACCAACACCCTCGGAAGACCCTCAAAATGCCTGAGACTTCAACACAAGCAACAGAGCAGCAACAAACACAAAACGTAAGTACAATTAGCAATTTGCCTTTACCCGAAATAGGTCGAATAACAATAAGAGCACCAACGTTCATTAAAAATGAGCCCGATTTATTTTTCATATAAATGGAAGCTCAATTTGCTAACGCGGGAATCACACGTGACAATTCAAAATATAATCATGTTATAGCTGCACTTGATCCTCAATATTTGTCAATGGTTTCTGATTTGATTCGCAATCCGCCACCGGACGGTTCAAAATATGAATCATTAAAAACGCGCTTAATCAGTGAATACACCGCGTCTGATCAAATTAAGTTGAAAGTTTTGTTGACGGAAATTGAGCTTGGTGACGGAAAACCATCTCATTTATTGCGGAAGATGCGTGAATTAGCGCGTAATTCTCTAACCGGTGAGGCATTAAGGTCATTATGGATCGACCGCCTACCGGAAAACGTGAGGGCAGTCGTCGCAATTTCAAATGACGATCTGAACACATGTGCCACTTTGGCCGACAAAATTGTAGAGTTAGCTACACCCAAGCACATCTCCGAAATCAAAATGGACAATAATAATGTATCATTGTTACAATTGAAGGAGCAAACCGACGAGCTTACAAAATCTTTTAGGGAGTTTAGAGCAAGTCGTAGCAAAAGCCCGAAGTTGAACGGCATCAACAATAACAAAAACAACGAAAATAGACGCTCTCGTTCCAAGTCAAATAGCAATCGACCATATTGTAGATTTCACTATAGGTTCGGCGCACTAGCGCGAAAATGTGAACAGCCATGTAGGTATAAAAAGCCTAGTGAAAATTTATCGAATAATGCGGAAAACTAGGAGCCACTTCGTCACCGTCGGTACACGAAGTGGATTCAAATTTCACTCGCCGTCTTTTCGTTACCGACCAATCAAACCATTGCAAATATCTAGTCGACACTGGCGCCGACCTATCAATTTTGCCAAAAAAAATCTATTCCCTAAATTAAAAAAGCCAGATTTATATAAACTTTTTGCCGCTAATGGCACTCCTATTGAAACTTTCGGTTTTATTACATGCAAAGTTAATTTAGCTCTTCGACGCGATTTTGTTTGGACATCTCTTATTGCCAATGTCTCTAAACCCATTCTTGGTGCTGATTTTCTCAGTGAATACGGATTGTTGGTAGATATAAAAAATAAACAATTGATCGATTCAAAGACAAATTTGCGCACTAGGTGCAATTTACAATTCACGCAATATCAACGAGTTAGTTCAGTAGATAAAAAATCATGCTTCAATAATTTAATTTGTGAATTCAAAGATCGCACCTTGCCCCCAACGTTCAATAAATATGACACCTTGAAACCAGGTAATGTACGACACCAAATTATTACAACGGGTCAGCCCATCTTTTCACGCGCTCGACGTTTAAATCCCGAAAAATTAAAATTAGCACAAACTGAGTTCGACCTGATGCTCAAGGCGGGTATTTGTCAACCCAGTAAAAGCCCTTGGGCAAGCCCATTACACATGGTACCAAAGAAAAACGGCCAATGACAAAGAGAAAACAGCAATTATAACACCTTTTGGTCTCTTTGAATTTAATGTCATGACATTTGGTCTCAGAAATGCTTCACAAACATTTCAACGTTTCATGAACAATATTTTTCATGATCTTGATTTCGTCGTTGTTTACATCGATGACATTTGCATAACATCAAAAAATATCGATGAACACCGAAATCATTTGCGAATAGCTCTCCAACGCCTACGAGAACATAATATCAAAATTAACCTAGCCAAATGTGATTTCGGTCAAGAAACAGTAGCTTTTCTTGGACACATTGTTTCAAAAAATGGCATCAAACCAACTCCAGAAAAAATTGAAGCCATTTTACAATTCAAAAAACCTGAAAAAGCACATGAGCTTCGCCGCTTTTTGGCACTTTTAAATTTTTATCGTCGTTTTCTCCACAATGCTGCGCATATTCAAGGCAAACTTCAAGTATTGATCAAGGGTAACAAGAAAAAAGACAACTCGCAAATTGTCTGGAGTGATGACGCACTCAACGCATTTGAACAATGCAAAAATGATATCGCTAATGCCACATTTCTAACGCATCCTATTCCAAATGCAACATTAGCATTACACGTGGATGCTAGTAATTTGTCTATCGGAGCAGTATTACATCAAATTCATAACGGACAACTTCAGCCCTTAAGTTTTTATTCAAAGCGACTAACAGACACCCAGAAACGATACAGTACCTATGATCGTGAGTTACTGGCGATTTATTAGGGAATAAAGCATAATAAATTTATGATCGACGGGCGCGAGTGCATCGTGTATACGGATCATAAACCGTTAACTTTTGCTTTTCTTCAAAAACCTGATAAAGCGTCACCAAGACAAGCACGGCACCTTGACTTCATAGGTCAGTTTACAACTGACATTCGCCACATTTCGGGCAAAAATAATATTGTCGCTGACATGTTGTCTCGCATTGAGGAAGTTAAAGCGGATGAGATCAGCCTAGAAATTCTGGCTCATTCTCAAATTAACGATCAAGAATTGCAACATATTATTAAGGAAAAAAATAATTCTTTGAATTTGAATAAAATTAATATTCCTAACTCTGATCTCTATATACACTGCGATACGTCCACCAAACAGATCAGACCTTTCATTGTTAAAAGCATGCGAAAACGAATTTTCAACCTTGTGCACAACATTTCACATCCAGGCAAAAGAGCGTCTGTAAAACTGATTACGGAACGTTATGTTTGGCCAAGTCTCAGAGCAAATGTCTCAAAATGGACAAGCGAATGTATTGAATGCCAAAAAAGCAAGGTTCACAAACACAATAAATCTGTGCTTGATAATTTCAAAGTTCCCGACGGTAGATTCAAACACATAAACATTGATCTCATTGGGCCGATGCCTTTGTCAAAGGGTTTTAGATACTGTCTTACGTGTATTGATCGTTTTTCACGTTGGCCCGTGGCTATTCCAATTGAAAATATGACAGCCGAAACTGTCGCTGTTGCACTCATTCACAATTGGATTTCGCACTACGGCGTTCCACTTTATATCACAACCGACCAGGGTCGACAATTCGAGTCGAACTTATTTAAAGAATTAAACCGGTTGCTCGGTTGCAAACATATACGAACGTCACCATATCACCCCCAGGCCAATGGAATAATTGAACGCTACCATAGGACTCTAAAAGCATCGATTATGTGTCACCAAAATGATACCTGGTACGACGTCTTACCCCTAGTAATGCTCGCATTAAGAACAACATTCAAACCGGATTTACACGCGTCTTCAGCAGAAATTTTATACGGTACAACGTTAAAGCTACCAGGCGATTTTTTCGACAACAAAACTATTAATTATTCATCAGAATTTGTTAACAACCTCAGGGACACTATGAATCAAATAAAAACCATTGAAACATCAAATCATTCAGCAAATAACAATTTCGTACAGAAAGAACTTTTGAATTGCACGCACGTCTTCCTACGCGATGATTCCGTTAGAGCTCCATTCAAGCAGCCTTACGATGGCCCATATCAAATTATTGAAAGAAAAGGTAACAATTTTGACATACGGGTAAACGGCAGATTGGTAACGGTATCTATAGATCGTGTGATAGCTGCTATACTAGAAGATACATCTACTAAAAATTTAATTGCGAAGAATAGATCTAAGGTGGACAATGAATCGCCTAACGATACGAGAAATTCAAATAACGTAAACAAGGATACCACAGAAACTAGAACACGATCAGGTAGACTAATAAAATCACCCAACCGTTTAGTGACTTTCTCAACGTGATCGGTTGACCACTGGTGGGGGAGTATGTGGCTTCCACATTGCACATTCATTTATAATGATGAGACACCATGTTCTACTTGAAAACATTTACTATAGCTAGTAATATATTTTACAACTGTGTTACTTTTGCATATGCGTACATAAAAAATATGATATACATTTTCTCTTCTTGTTGAACACGCCATTGCTGATAGATCGGCTATTGCCTTAAATTTAAAATTAATTAATTAGCAAAGTTTTATAAATGAAATAAATTTATTTAAAAATCAGCAACGTGTTTTCTTTTTGCGGGAACTCAAAAGACTCCCACAATGGTAACGATTCTATGGACCTGTTCAATCGTACTATGCCTTGCTCGAAAACCAAACTGATGATTTGGGATAACGTTTTGTTCATTTAGGAAAGGAGTTACACTCGAGACGAATAATTTTTCAAATATCTTTGACAAAACTGACAGTAGGCTAATAGGCCTGTAGGATGTAATCTGGCTTAAGTCCTTTCCTGGTTTCGGGATCATAACAATTTTAGACATCTTCCAAGAGCATGGGAAGAAGCCGACGCGCAACATGGCATTAAATATGTAAAGTAAAATTCTTACAGCTGAATTAGGTAAGTTTTTTTATCATTGATACTGTTATACGATCAGGTCCAGGTGATTTCTTCATATCCGTATTTTTAATTGTCGATTTTAAAGAAGACAACCGAAATTTCCTAGGATCATTCACGGTGTCACTAATAATTGGAATAGTGGAATTACTTATATCATGTGGTGCAAAAACCTTCTCTAAGTGATTTGCAAACGCATTTGCCTTTTTTCTTGAGTTTTTAGCCCAAGTACGGTCTTCAAGTCTTAGTGGAGAGTCGTAAGCAATAGGACATTGTAAGTGCTTTACAGCTTTCCACAGACTATAATCCGTGTTTTTCATTGGATCCAAGTTTTTTAAAAAGTTGTCGATAGCGAATTCGTGTTTCTGTCTCAATTTACTGCGTAAGTTTTTTTGGCATAAGTTCATTTGCATTTTTATGTGTGGAGAACGACTATTTTGCCATTGTCTTCTTAGTCTTCTTTTCTCAATGACGAGCATCTGAATATCTGCTGTTGCCTGGTGCGATATTATTTTAGTATTTAAAAATGAAATAATAAAATTGTTTCGGTAATAGTAGACAATATTTTAAAAATTTCTCTAAATACAATAGTTACCTTTACAATTCGAATAGTTCTCTTTTTATTACTTCTGTAAACATAAGAAGCGTTTCTTCTGTTACTAAGTTCAACAAATTTAAGTCGCTGATTACAAAGTTACCGGATATAACTGCTATCCAAGAAACATGGTTTGTCCGTGGATTAACAACAACTTGCAGAATTTGATTCTGCTTAAGCATAAATTATTGCGAAAACGTCGAAAGTGCAAGTAAGGAGGTACTAGTAATGACTTATTAAAGAAGATAACTAGAATAATAAAAATTGCCTGTAACTCTGAACGTAACAACTTCCATTATAATAGTCTAAGGAAAGTGTATGGGAATCAAAAATGTGCTGGACAATTGCTAGTTTAACGTCCTCTTCAGGTATGCCCATTCTTGATGATAATGTAAAAGCTAATAATTTTAATCAATATTTTGTCGAATCAGTGAAGGAATTGCGGCAGCAAATAGTAGTGAACTCTAATGATCATTCTACCCCACTTAGGACCTTAACAAGAAGCTCTAGTCGTTTTTCTCTCTTACCAATTTCTGATGAGGATGTTGAGAGCATAATTAATATGCAGGTTATGATGGAATTACTCCAAGATTAGTAAGTGAGTGTAAGGGAATTCTTATACCTGTGTTAACCAGAGTTCTTAATAAAAGTTTCCGGATTGCCTTAAAATCCCCATTCCCAAACTTCCAAGTGCTTCAACAGTTGAAAAATATCGCCCTGTTGCTGTTCTCTCCACCATTGATAAGGCGTTTGAAAAAATAATACATTGTGAACTGTGGAAATATTTCGATAACAACGATTATTTATACAAATATCAATTTAGTTTTAAAATGGGTTGCGGGGCTAATGAAGATAACGGCTCGAAAGGGATTGCTGGGCTTTTTTTAGATTTCTTCTAAGCTTTTGATTTAGTTCATCATAAAATAATGATACAAAAGTTAAATTATTATGGTGTTGTTGGTCGAGAACTAATGCTATTTCATAACTACTTTAAGAATCGGAAGCAATACGTCGAAATAATGTTACAATTGTATTAACATGTGTACCAAACTTATTTAAATAATATAACATAATTCAAAAAACCCTAAAAACATACTTATATTAATTATCTTATTATATGAACTAAGTGTCTATATACCTGTGCAACATTATCTGTGTCTGCCTTAAAATTAATTCTTTGCGTACTAGGTGTATTAACAATTTGTAACATTTCTAATATAAAACGACGCTTATAATTAATTTCTGTATTCAAAACCGATGCGTTTTCAAAGTTAGAATAATGATTTGATTGAAAACAATGAGAAGATAATGCTGTATTAAGGGTATGTCTGCAATTAAGATTTTTTCTTCAGTTTATTTTTTGTTGTCCCTACATAAACCTCATTACAAGTCTCCTGATCATTTCCCTTACAAGGAATTTTATAAACTATCCAATAATGAATCCTATCTTTGGTTTTATCAAACAATCTATTCAATGTATTATAAACTTTGAAAGTCATTTTGTATTTTTCCTTATCAAAAAATTCAGTCTTCTTTAACCGCTTTGATATTCCTGGTATATATGTACGAGTAAACGTCTTGTATATCTTTGGCTCCAATACGTTGCTTATATTACGTTCTCTCCTAACATTAGACTGATTAATTAATTCATAAATCAGCTCCTTTGGAAAACTGTTCTCGTCTAATATATTCCTAATGTTTTCTTTAATCTTTCTATGAAATTCTCTACCACTCTATTAATAAAATTCTTAGCTTTGTTCATAATTTGTGCTTTGAATAATAGTTAATAATTCTGCCCGAAGCTGCTGGCTTCTTAAACATATTATTTGTTTGTTGTTTTGTAAAATTTTTATTTCCTGATGACGCTACACAATGGAGTAGCGAAATATCTACAAATAAAAATATAATTTTTAACAAAAGACCTTCAAGCTTGTAGAATTATTCATATTTTAAATATATTTTCATATATTATTATTATACCTGTTTTCTTATAAAGAAATAAGACTGACGTGTTAATTGCCAGCTAGTCTCACTAATGCCTTTAAGGCGTGGGTCATTTTTTTCTCATGAAATGTATATCTGTACTTAAAAAAAAATAATTTAAATAATTAACGTGTAATGCCTAAAGTAAATTAAATTGAAATATAAAAATTTGTTTCTCCTCCTGTCTGATATAATTGTATTTCTGATATAGTTCAATCTATTTGTGGTCTGGACAATTGTTGTTTTCATTTATTTTCATTCCTGTTCACATTTCTTTTGTTATGTCAGCTGTACATATGCATATGTACTATATAATATCTTGTAAACCCTAGTATAAATTAAAAGATTTAATTCTTGTTGTATAAGTATTACTCGTATTTTAAATAAATAAATAAAAATGAAGCAAATTGTTAGACTGGAAGAAATAAAACTAATTTTCTTCTTCAACCGAACTATGATAAAACAGCATTTAGCTGTGATAATGCTAAAATGGCAACTCTGCGTTGTCCCCAGGTTTTATGTACAACTTATTTCTTTAATTTTAATAAAACATTGTTTTCATAATGTTCCCCTTATTAGAAAGTTAAAAAAATATAGCAAAGCTAGCAGGTTACCTATAAATGAGATGGTAAGGCATATGTCAAGAACTTGGTACTCATTTTTATCTCAGTACTTTTAACGGACGATATTTTTGGACAGAAGTTAGTCCTGATCTGCACGTTTATGTTTATGTCCGGAGTTGACGCAATTTTTCTAATTATTTCTTTTACATATATATATGTGTATATATAAAACTTCTTTTAACTTAAAGTTTACAGGCTGGGTTGGAGTTATACCAACTTTCAGATATCTACCTATAGTGGAATTCTTCCATACCGCTAGATAAAAAGTACCCGTTCTCAGATTTTTCTTCACTTTGATTCCTTATTTCCAAAGAATTACCTGTATACTAAATTTCAGCTCTCAAGCTATAGTGAAAGTGCCTTGTTATATTGATGAGTCAGCGAGTCAGTGAGTGGGTACTAAAATATTTTTACACATCCATATTTCTGGAAGCTTTTTTTTCAATCTAAATCAAACTATTCGTATGCCCAAAGATTGAGGATTTCTAATGCGCTTAAACATTCATATGCCCACGTCTTAAAAGTGGGTCCACAGATACCCCCCACTTACAATTCGTGCTTAATCGATAATTTAATACAAACAATTAATAATTTCAAGAAATGAACCAGTTAAAAATATGCCTTTTGAACGCTAACGGGCTCTCCCAGCATAATTATGAAGTAGAATACTTCCTGCTAACACATGATATTGATATACTTTTAGTCTCTGAAACACACTTTACCATGAAAAACTGCTTTGGAATTGATGGGTATTTTATATATGACACCAAACACCCAAGCGAAAGGGCATGTGGTGGGACTGCCATTATAGTCCGAAAAATCGTAAGGCATTTTCCCTTGCCTGAATTCAGGGAAGACTTTTTGCAACCCACGACTATAATTCTTACTGATTTTAAAATTGTAGTCTCATCAGTGTATTGCCCGCCTAGGCATAAAATCGAACACCATGAATTTGCCAGGTTCTTTGTATTTTACACGACAGTTTTGTCACTATACCTGAAACCCTTAATTTCTACCCGAATAGAAACACGGATTGGTTAAAATATAAAATGTATGTATGTGAGCTCTCACTTATCTTTGAACATCCCACTGAGAAATCCAGCTTATATTCAATCAGCTGTAGATCATTTTACAGACGTCGTGACCGCCGGAGCCATACCAGCAACGCCAATAAAGCCATCAGCTAAAATAAAATCGTACCAGGCAACAACAGATATACAGATGCTCGTCGTTGAGAAGAAGGCTAAGAAGACAATGACAAAATACTCGTTCTCCACACATAAAAATTCAAATGAACTTAAAAAACTTGGATCCAATGAAAAACACGGATTATAGTCTGTGGAAAGCTGTAAAGCACTTACAATGTCCTATTGCTTACGACTCTCCACTAAGACTTGAAGACCGTACTTGGGCTAAAAACTCAAGTGAAAAGGCAAATGCGTTTGCAAATCACTTAGAGCAGGTTTTCGCACCGCATGATATAAGTAATTCCACTATTCCAATTATTAGTGACACCGTGAATGATCCTAGGAAATTTCGGTTGTCTTCTTTAAAATCGACAATTAAAAATACGGATATGAAGAAATCACCTGGACCTGATCGTATAACAGTATCAATGATAAAAAAACTTACCTAATTCAGCTGTAAGAATTTTACTTTACATATTTAATGCCATGTTGCGCGTCGGCTTCTTCCCATGCTCTTGGAAGATGTCTAAAATTGTTATGATCCCGAAACCAGGAAAGGACTTAAGCCAGATTACATCCTACAGGCCTATTAGCCTACTGTTAGTTTTGTCAAAAATATTTGAAAAATTATTCGTCTCGAGTGTAACTCCTTTCCTAAATGAACAAAACGTTATCCCAGATCATCAGTTTGGTTTTCGAGCAAGGCATAGTACGATTGAACAGGACCATAGAATCGTTACCATTGTGGGAGTCTTTTGAGTTCCCGCAAAAAGAAAACACGTTGCTGATTTTTAAATAAATTTATTTCATTTATAAAACTTTGCTAATTAATTAATTTTAAATTTAAGGCAATAGCCGATCTATCAGCAATGGCGTGTTCAACAAGAAGAGAAAATGTATATCATATTTTTTATGTACGCATATGCAAAAGTAACACAGTTGTAAAATATATTACTAGCTATAGTAAATGTTTTCAAGTAGAACATGGTGTCTCATCATTATAAATGAATGTGCAATGTGGAAGCCACACCATTATTAGATCGGCTTTTGAAAGAAAGCACACATTTCCCAAGCATTTGATAAAGTCTGCAATGATGGACTACTTACTAAAATAGCTCGGGTTCTACCTGAAAACACCCACAAGCTTATAAAAAGCTATTTGTCAGATAGAACTTCTAAAGTAAGGTCAAAGGATCAGTTTTCAAGAAATGGGAAAATCAGTGCAGGAATATCTCAAGGTAGTGTGCTAGGGCCGCTATTATATATCATCTATACAGCGGATATGCCGACAAGCCCACATACATATACATCAACCTTTGCAGACGACACTGCAATTATAAGTGTCAGTAATGATCCAAAGGATGCATCTGAAAAGCTGCAGTCCCATATTCATAAGCTAGAAGACTGGCTAAAACAGTGGAGAATAAAGGTAAATCCATCAAAATGTGCTCATGTAACGTTTTCTCTTAGAAGGCAAAATTATCCACCAATCACAATAACTAATGCCACGGTTTAAGCAGAAACGCATGTTAAATATTTAGGTATCCACCTAGATCCGCGCCTAACTTGGTCCCGTCACAAAAATAACGTCTATAAAGCTTCGAACAAATCAACTACATTGGCTAATAAGTCCTAACTCAACTTTGGCTTTGGAATATAAAGTCCTATTATACAAATCCGTTATAAAGCCAATATGGTCATATGGTATTCAGCTGTGGGGTACTGCCTGTGCATCAAACATCCAGAAGTTACAGAGAAGACAGTCTAGGATTTTACGTCATATCTTATGCGCCCCCTGGTACATAAGAAATGAAAACATACATAGGGATCTCAAAGTTCCCACTATCCACGAAGAAGTTAAAACATACACGTCCAAATACGTGAAAAAACTAGTCCCACATCCCAACACTCTAGCACGCAATTTATTGCAATTTGGCGATAGTTAATTAAGATTTGAATACGAAAAATTAGTTATTACATTGATAAAAACTAGTAAATAATGATTTAGAAATGAGATTTGAATACTTATTGTAAATTTCTTTCAATAAAATAAAAAAAAAACCTATGAGGTTACCCAAATGAAGAGTCCTTATGTTGCTTATTATTTTATGATTTATTATGTGTTATTATTTTATGATTAAATGAAGCATATTTATGAGGGGGGGGTAAAAACTGCGCGACTGGTTTCCTGTAATATACACACTGTGCTCATAGGCCTGGAATGTAAATATATAAAACAACCGTGTAAATGCTGTGCATGCACACTTATATTTTTAGATTTTTTAAAACATAAACCTAAATTTTTGTATGTGTTCGAATTTGGGATTCCAGAACGTTAATATCGTACATGTGTAGCTTTATGTAGTGTATGAGAATTTAAATAAAGTACATAAATGCTGGTGTCAGCAAAACACCTACACATACAGCAATAGGATGAACGCTTGGTTAAAACTTTAAAGTATATACATAATAGAGAAAGCATATGTGAAGAGTGAAACAATGGCAGATAGAGAGAGGGAGAGAAAGTAATCCATGTATTAATAAAGTTTCAGTTGCCCACATCATGAAGCATAAGTACAAGTGCGCCTAAAAGTATGCGCCCCTAATTGTGAAAATTTGCGTCAACAACTTTTAAATAGAACAATAAGAACCACAACAATTTGTTGTAATAATTTACATTCGTTGTACGTAAAATAAATAAAATATATCTTCCTTAAACTTTATCGGGAAAAAAATATTTATTGAAAAATTCATTTAAAAAGCACACATGCACACACATCTTCATACTTGAATTTTTTAATATTCAGCTCTTTACTCTTCCGATAAAAATGTCATTTTGTTGACTTTATATCTAGAGATTTCCAAAATTTACATATTTGTGCAAAATAAGAGCGTAACGTAGTTATTTTTAGGCTTATTTGGAGAGATGTAATATTGATTTAAAAGTGAAAGTGTTTAATAAATATGTGGAGAAATATGATTTCAAAATAGTGATGGTCAAATGTTTACACGTCCTAAGGGGAGCACTCTACACGCATGTTCATCTTGATTTGAATTTTTTACCACTGCTCTGTAATAATTTAACATATTTGTCAGACTAAAGCCTTTTCTTGAATATTGATCCTTTGACCTTACCTTAAAAGTTCTGTCTTCAGAAGCTTGTGGAAGTGTTCAGGTAGAACCCGAGTTATTTTTCTAATCATCCCATCACGCCATACTTTACCGAACACCTGGGAAATGTCTATAAATAAAGCTGAACAGTATTGCTTATTTTCATGTGCCGATTTAATAGCAGTTACGTTGGTCTGGGATAATGTTCTGTTCATTGAGATAAGGAGTTAACCTCGAGGCAAATAATTCGTCAAATAACCTGGTTTAGGATCATAACAATTTCAGACATCTTCCAAGAACATGACAATAAATATGAAAAGTAAAATTCTCATAGCTGAACTAGAAAAGTTTTTTATCATTGATCCTGTAGTGCGATCAGGTCCGAGTGATTTTTTCATATCTATATTTTCGATTTTAGACTTCGTGAAGATAGCCGAAATTGCACGTAGTCACTGATATATATCTAAGTGATTAACGAATGCATTTAGCTTTTCAATAGAGTTTTTGATGCAGGTGAAGTGTTCAAGTGTTAGTGAAGATTCTTAGGGAATCGTACATTGTAAGCTTTCCACAGGCTTTAATCCGTATTTTTTGTTGGCTCCAAATTTTTTAAATAACGCTTGATAGAGGACTCATGTTTTTGCCTCAGAGTCTCTGTCATTGCCTTCTCTCTTCCCTGACAATAATCAACCGGGTTTCTCAGAGGAAAGTTCTGAGGTAAATGAGAGCTGACATACATTTTATATTTTAACCAGTTCGTGTTTTATTTGGGCAAGAAAGAAGGGGATCAAGTGCAGTAGAGACCCTATCGTATAGAATAATCACTGTAGGTGAATGGACAGAAAATACATCGTGGGATAAACTGAGTAATAATAGTTTACGTCTAATGTTATCACAATGGCAAAACCGATAAAGTCTGGCAGCTTGAAAAAGTCAATAGGTGGGTTTACATTCAGATACGAAGTTAAGCTTATTAGCTTTAACTGTGTTATACAACTGCCTCGCTCTAGATCTAGGAAGATTGTTTAAGGAACTAAAAATATGTCTATTTCCTGTGTTCTATTTCGTATTTATGTTGGGAGACCCCATTTGCGTTCCAGAATCATATTTTTAACTGGTTAATTTTTTGCTAAGCACCCTCATTTAAGACATGGGAATATGAATGTTTTTGCGAATTCAATGTTTGTGCATACGTATAGTTTGGCTTAGTGTGTGGTACGCTACTGGGTTTTGTACCAGCATGGAACCTGGGAAATTAAATCTGAATAAAAATCAATTACAATTACACATAAGCAAGCAATCATACAAAGAAATAAGTATTGATTGCTGTTTTATTCTGAAATTATAAACATTTTGTTGTTATATTTAAAAGTGTTTAAAAATTTTGTTCAATTACAAGTAATTATTTGTTACCTAATTGCAATTAAAATTACATGTAATTTGTAATTAAAAATTTTAAATTTCCTGTCAAAATTACATCTAATTTTAATTGTGCACGGTTCTTAATTTCAATTACAATTTCTGCTAATTGGGAATACGTCGCATACAATTTTAATTGCAATTAAAATATAATTGAAACCCCAGCTCTGAAATAAATGTTACCGCCGTTGATCTGTATCATTTTATAGCTCTTTTAATCACTTACCAAATTATGATGTTCTTTAAGTTTTTTCTTCTTTCATTCAGTGGTTTATCTGAAATGCACTTTAGCTGAAGTGTATGATTTTACAAAATACTTGAAGTTAAAATATTCGTTTCTAATTAGTCTTCAAGTATTTTTCTTTTACTCATGTACTTGAAAGGTTGCACTATGATTTTCTTTCACCTTAAGAGCAGGTCGAAGAAAGAGTTTTTGTGAAATTAACGAGAACTTGATTTAAAAACAAAATTCAAAAATACATTAAATTAAATTGTGGGTAACAAACCCTACAGTTCAAATGTAAAAAATTAATTATATTTATCATAAAACTGATTTTACAATAAAACTAAAACTCTGCATTTTATACTTTTTGGATTTTCTGAAAAGAATATTAGTAAAACGTCACTAATTGAAAAAAACATAAAAATAAAAATGCCAGCTGCTATATAGCAATAACAAAGAAAAAATATTGTGCTGTGCTATAAATTTCACTACTTAATAAAATTGATTTTGCTGTTACTGTGTTGCTGAAAATAAATACAATCCTGCAATAGCAAAAATCAAAAGCCTTTGCTGTCACAAAATAGAACTTCTTTCTCGTTAATTTATTTATGCTTCGGCTATGCTCGTACTGTTAAAAACACGATGGCAGTCAAAACAGCACCAGCACAAATACAGCAGTAGTCACATTGTTAGCATTTTGAAAAGGCACAGCAATTGATATCAATAAGGAACTTTGAATACACATAATTTGATTTATTAGCTCTCAAGGGCTGGGAGTTTCAGTGTAATTTTGATCTTTCGTTTAGTTTTCTTTTCTAAGTGTGTTAAAGTAGGCAATAAAATCAACTTTTACGCAGTAAGAAATTATGACTGGACAAAATGCACAGGTAGGCATACTGGATTTGTTTAATAATTTCTCTTCTAGCTTTTAAAAATAACCAACATATATGTGGTACTGCTGTGCTGTTTTATTTTCTTAACAGCACAAAAAAAGCAAAGGCGTAGATATTTTGCATTTGCTACTGCTGCTTGGAGTTTTATTTTAATATTTTTTAATTTGCTCTTAACGTGCTGTTATAAATCTACTGCAGCATAGAACAGCGCAGTATTTGCTGTCATATTTGAACTACTGCTGAAGCGTAGTACTTAAATTAAAATGTCTTCACTGTGCTAATCTTTCTCACTAGTTGCCAGTGCAGTAAAATCAAATGCAGCAGCAAATAAAACGCTAGCACAAAATAAGAATTTCTCTCTTATTATTTTATAATTGTTATTGTAAAAGTGAAAAAGCGTATCTTAAATTACAACTGCGTACTATTAATGATACAACGGGCGGTAAAGGGTTAAAGGATCTACATCCAAAAAGATGACATATTTTTTTATCCGCAGACATTTTGCATATTTAATAGCGCATTGTACAAAATTGGGACTAAATGCTTATTTATGTTTAATTAAAATTATCTTTGGCAATGACCCCAGTTAAAAAAAGTATATAAAGTTATTTTTTAGAAATTATAGGGATTTATAAAACGTGTGACCAAATAAATATTGATAGAGATATTTATAAATCATATGAATGCCGTCAAGTCAAAGGAAATAACACAATTTTTTATGCAAAAATAAACAACAATTTGGGGTTGTCCTCTGCTGGCCTTTGGTTTTATAGCAGCGTAAAGGTTAGAAAAACGTTGGCTGGCTGGCTGCCTGACTGACACAGACATAAAAGGCAAAAAGTAGAAAAAAAACAGAAGTTTTAATAAACAAACAAAAGGAAAATACTTAATACCTTTTTCACTTACCTCTCTTTTCTTTTTGTACAAGATTCGTTTATTCAAATCGGTTTCATTGGGATAAAGAAGACACGTAAAAAAGTGTGACATATTGTCAAACCACCTTTTGTCCTTTGTTAATAATCCTATCAAAGCACTACTTGAGTCATTTTCCAACAAGTGTTTATATTTAAATCTCTGTTGAAGTGACTTAACACGACTAAGTATCTTCTTTTAATGAAGGTGGAGGCCAATTTCAAAGTTTTTTGAGAAAATAAACCATAATTTAATTTAGATCTCTTAATGTTTAAAGGTTGTTAAGTAACCAAAACACACGTTTGTTGTCGAAGCAATTTGAAATTAAATTTCCAGGTGATTTTTGACAGTTCGAGGACTGGTCAAAGTATGTTCTTAAGTTTATTAAGCTCTAGTCCTGCTTCTCCAGAAAAAAATTGTGGGCAAAACTTGTATTCCATTTCCGAACGCTTCTAAATATATTAATTTCCGAAATGTTCGATTATCCGCTGACCAAGAAATTGCAGAAATTGGACAAAGAGGGCGCTTGCTCTCTAGTATGCAAACTCTGGATACCAGTCGATTGGCACTTTAATACAGAACAACCCGTGTACATGGAGCTCTGCATGGGCGGACATTTTTTTCTATTACTCGTGAGAATTAAATGAATTTTTTTTTAACGAACTCCGGTTTCAATTTGCTAAGGGAGGAAACCGAAAGAGATGAACACGAATGTCTGGCATGAGATGGACGGGCAAACCTTTAAATGTACTCCTAAGGTATTGGACTATGAAATTCTGATAGGGGTGTGAATTGAGGCCTCGCAAGAGGTGTAGAGGTTAATCTTTCTAGGAACTTCGGTGTTGATTGGCCAATGGAGAAATTCTGAAGAGATGGACGAGAAAACCTCCTAAGGAGTGGACGAATCAGTCTCTGAAGATACTTGTGAGGAAGACGGTGAGCCGGTAGCGCACGTTGCGTGAATGTTCAGCCCTGGCTATCGTAAGGCTTAGGACCATGGGCAGACACTTGTTGAAGAGGAATGCCATGGCAGTCATTCGGCAGTCTGAAATCACCATAGTCAAGTGGTAGCACGAGACTCGAATGAGAGTAACATAGTCGTAAATTACAAATCGGTTGCCTGAAATCAATTCGCGGAAAGGTGGGGGTCGAAAGGCTCCCATAAATTAAGCGGTCGATATTCTTCTTACGTTAAATAATAACTACAGTTAAACCATTTTTCATTTTGCTTATTGATATAGGATTTGTTTTATATGATTCTTCCCAGTGCTTATGTAAGGGAGTAAGAAATCGCTTTTAAATTGCTTTTTTCACTACTTCGTCTTTGAAAGTAAGCGAATTTTTTTGTTTTTATGAATACGGTTAATAAATTAACATTTTTACCGCCGTTTATAAACTCGTTATTCAGCTCACTATATGTTATAGAAAATACTAGTACGCACTGAAATTGTCTTTCAAATGAAAATGGAATGAAGTGAAGGGTGTAACGTGGTTAACGGAAATGTGTTTTCAGTTAATTTCTAACACTTGCAACCTCTTCTTGAATGAGAACTAAACGACGAAAGAATCATTTTTTTAATTAACACCGGTGTAAAAGCTTTTTTTACAATAGTTAGTAAAAGGGTGGTCGCAATTATGAAGTGTGGCTTGTCAACCTGCCACCGTGATATAATTAGTTAAATTTTTTCCAAAATTTTCCGTTGTATGAGTGATTTTTTAACCAATAAATATAAAAAAAACAGAACTCTTGTTATCGAAGAATCATAAATTCCTTTACTTGGGATTGTTCAGCTAAAATCCATAAAATGCAGGTGTGTTACATACGATAATTGCATTACATAATTCTATCTTCACTTAATATTGAATAAAACAATATTGAAAAAAAGCAATCATTTCATTTAGATTTTCATCGTATTTATTTATTGATAAAACCGACATTTTTGGGATAACTCGAAGGTGAATTCTCTCTGTAAATTATAACTCATGCTCTAAGTATGTGTATTTAAAAGTATATTCCTATAAGTATGCTACATATTTTGGTTATAATCATGCGTTGCAGTTTGCTGGATCTGTCAAATATTTGTAAGTTTTTACAACAGTCGGTAGAAGTTGGTTGAATATGAAAAAATAGACAGCCTAGATTAAACGGGTAAACTAACGAGCACAGCTGAGTACTTTTCTTAAACTGATTGGATACCAAATTCCTTGAAAAAATATGTTTCGCCATTTCCGGTACATTTTTAATATATGGAGTTTGATATTCGCAAAGAAGCCGTAAATACTTTGAATTCGTCCGTGAGTCTACCTGTTATCAATTTGCTTTGGCATAGACTGAAGATTAGTGGGTAACTTTAAAAACACATACCCTTCCGCTTAACTCTTTCAAATAAAATGTCGATGCAACACTTTTGATTTTAATCACATTTTTTGGAAAATAAAAATTTATACAAAAATTTAATTTTTTTTAACAAACTCCACGACATCTCTGAAAGTACTGTCGAAATTTAAAACGAACGTTCGTTCGGCTTAAAGATAATATTATTGCCGAACCTCGGATTATTTGTTTTTAACTAAATAGGACAAATCGTTCTCCAGTAGTGTTGATATTTGTCATGCAATTGCTTCTTTTTTGACGAAACGATATTTCTTGAAAATTAGAAGCAATTTGAAGAAATCGAATATCGAAGAAACTAAAAGACAAAAAATTTCTTGTTGTTTACTCAATCGACAAACTGAAATTCATGGCATCTTTTAGGGGCAGTGTTAGTTCTTTTATGTATCAACAATATTTTTTATGGACTTTTTCAAAAAGAGATAACCGCATGAAAAATTGTATCCATAAAATATTTTGTGGTAGCCAGGTTATTTGTTACATTTTGAGTTCTTTGTAATTTTGACAGCAGCCCAGATTACATAAGATACTTCTTTCAGTTCCTCCTAATCCAAAAGTTTACCTTAGATTGTAAACTTGTGTAATCGTTGCGATAAGAACAACAGCTGATTTAACGATAGCGAATAACGTTTAAAAAGTTTACTGAATAGCAACTTTGTGAAACTTATCGTTAAAAAAAGAATAGTGAATCGCAATACTGTACTGCACAAATAGTTTGAAAACTCCAAAGGAAGACCAGCGCGTAGTGCAAGAATTTAAAAAGATAACTGATTTTTATTTTCAAAAACTTTTTCTAACTGCTTCTATCGCAAGTCAATAATTTAGTATAAAATTGGAATTTATTTCTAGGGGGGCAATCTGGTCTTTATGCGAATTTCGCTAGTTACTTAAGCCACCTCATCAGACAACAGCTTTTTAGTAATTCCTTTAACAAAATTCCTTAGACCAAATGAGAAAGTTTAAAGAACTTAAAAACAAAGTCATTCGAGCTTTAATAAAAAGCAACCAACAAATTTATTTTATTTTTCTTACTTGCGTTTCTATATTGGGTTGGTATCTTGCCAAATCTAAATGCGGTAAAAAATTAAAAACAACACAGCTGTCATTCGCTTTGGGTAGAAAAGCACAAAATAGGAAATGTTTCTAACATTTGCACAAGCAATCGTATACATGTATTTATTAATACAGGCTGTCCGCCGGGAAGATATACTACTTTGTTTTGCCGCCATAATGGTAAACATTAGTCTTGACAGTTCATATTTGGCAGTCGTGAAGTAGAGACGTGGCAAATTTATTATAGAAAAATATTCGGTAAACCAACGTGTTTTAATCGTGAAAACATCATATCAAACTCAATCATCGATTACTGTGACGATGAGAAAGTTACGTGAAATTTTTGGGAGAAACAACGTGCCAACAAGACGCACAATTTATCGTGCAGTGAATGATTTCGAAGAAAGAGGGACTGTAGCTGATAGGCCCACGCATGGACCACAACGTACTGCAAGATCGGCTGAAAACTTTACTGCTGCTCAAGAAAGTGTTCAAAACAATCCATCAACCTCAATTCAACACCGTGCTCAGGAGCTTGGTCTTCAAAGAACAACTTTGGCCACAATTTTGCACAAAGATTTGCATTTGTTTCCATTTAAGATTCAGTTGAGACAAGAGCTTCTTCCAGAAGACCGTTTACGCCGCCGTACATATCCCAATAGGATTCTACAGCTCGCCCATGACAAGCCCGATTTTCATAATGAGTGACGAGGCACATTTTCATTTGAATGGATATGTGAATAAACAGAATAGGCAGTTCTCGGCAATGCAAAACTTTCAAGTTATTCATCAGTCACCTTTGCATCCATTAAAAGTGACAGTCTGGTGTACAATTTGGTCAGCAGGAATCACGGTAACTGTCAATGGGGAGCGATATCGTGATATGATTGAACTGCATGCTTTGGGCTTGACTAACATGTGGTTTCAACAAGACGGTGCCACATCGCATACAGCCAGGATTACAATGGAATTACTGCGAGACCTCTTTCCACAACAAGTTATTTCAAGGAATGCTAATGTTGATTGGCCTTCACGGTCGCCTGATTTGACTGCTCAGGACTTCTTTTTGTGGGGATATCTGAAAAGCAAGGTTTATGCAAACAAACCAGAAACACTGGAGCAACTCAAACAAAATATTCGTGATGATATTAATGAAATACCGCGTGAAATGTGTGAGAATGTAACGAAAAATGTGTTCAAAAGGGCTCGCATTTGTGAGGCGGACATTTATCTGATATTGTATTCCATACATAATTGCCGACATTAAATAAAACATTTATCAATATACGATCCATTCTCTTTCACTTAATCAAAAACTATAAACAAGCAAAGTAGTATACCTTCCCGGCGGACACCCTGTATAAAGATTTTTGGGATCTTTTTGTTTTTTGTTCCAGCTTTTTAGGAAACCTCTATCCCAATTCTTAGAAAACCTTTAACGTCCTAGTATGCAATTCACAAATTAAATGATTTGAGGTATTTCTTTCTAGAAATTGAACTGGATGAATTCCCATAAAGATTTTCTTTTCGGTTTCTGTTGTTGAAATGTTTGTTTTAGGGTTTTTCCGAAGAGCTTTCCTTTATTCTTAACTGGTAACCTTGAAATTAGTGTGCATAAGGTTTTGTTCATTTGCTAACAGCCTTCATTATTATGAACACAAATTTAATGCTTTTAAGCCATCACGCTTCTTGTAACTCAGATCTTTTCTTATTTGTTTTATGAGAAGTCATCTCTAAAACATTTATCCATTAATTTGTTTGAGTCCTTTTTTTCCTTTAGCAGAGACAAAAATTAAATGATACAAACAACAAATGTCAATAGTCTTCATTTTGATTAATGTACTTCTGTTTTAATTTCTTTACCCAGGTTTCCTTTTTGTTATTTATTAAACATGAAGGAGGACTGAAACTGCCGCTTATAGGTTTCCAACATAAAAAGAAAATCCTTTCAAAGTTGTTTTTCTTTCAAAGTTTAAAACTTCACTGACAATTGCTTTAAGGTTCATGGTTGGAGATACAAAGTGCAACTTGAGGCAAGTAAGTGAATGTAAACTTATAATGATATTGCACAGCCCTCGGCATATACATATATTCAAACAACTGGAAAAGTTTTTATTTAAAATTGTTTATGTCTTAAATCAAGGCCAACATGTTCATTGATCGTGGGAACGATTGATATGTTTTACTAAAAAAAAACTTTTCAAACGTAACTAGAAATACACTTCAGTAATTCGCATAAATAATTATTGTGAATAACGTGTTTCGTTACTTTAATAGCACTACTTGTGATTTAACTGTCAAGCAAACTATCATAATATTATATTTGTAAATGTAATTTGACATTTTCACAATAATAGCCAGTCCACAATAACAAGCTCCTAACCCGATACTCAGTGCCACATGTTGGCACAAATATTTACGTATCCTTTAAACTAATACATAATCCATTTTTACTCGGTATAATGAGTGCTCCCTATCTTAATTTCGGCTTTAAAATAATAATATAAAAAAATGGTGTCCAAGTTAGAAAATAGTTTGAAGAGGAAAAAATTTGTTTTCTCAAATAAAATTTGTTTGAAAAAATCAAAGAATTTCTTATATTCAATCTTTGTTTGTTTTTTTCTTCATTTTTTTCTAGTTTGGGAAACGATGTTTTAGAAATTAAAATTTAAAAACGGCAACACTGAAGCCGGTCATAACGCGATAAGTAAACATCATACAAACGAATATTTTATATTTAAATTGATACCTACTGTAGATTCATCATTCGAACAAGGACAATTCGAAAATTCGCATTATTTTTAGTTTTAATATTGTTCAGACGAATACAACTTTTCAATTTAGAATTTAAATTTATTTGAACGTTTTTTGTCGAATATTCAAATATTTTTTTAAAACGACTTAGTAAAAAATATCTTCTTGAATTAAAATTAATAAACTTAACCGTCAGCTGGCAGGTACAAAGATACCGCTTGCCGAAATGCTTTTTTTTTGTTGTTGTGCTGTCTCAGGGCTGGAAATGAGGGTTGGAACCTACCCTGGTGATGCGTTAGAGCTGGCCGGCTACATCATTTCAGCGCCGCGACGAGGCTAGACATAACAAAATGACTTAGCTCCACGTGGTGGCAGCCGGTAGCAGTTTCCTGTCTCTGCATGGAGTCCGGCTAAATAAGTCGAGCGGAGAGAAATTAACACAGCATTCGCCAGGAATACGTGGCCAAGTGGGTGCTTCGTCTTTAGTATGCGAACTCTGGATAACAGTCGATATCCAGGTGTAATACAGACTTATCCATGCATATAAAGCTCTGTGTGGGTGGTAGCCTTGCAAAAGACGGAGAGGTTAATTTCTGAAGAAATTCAGATTTTAATCGGACAATGGAGGAATTCTAAAGACATTGACAGGAAAAACTCGCAAGAGGTGGACGAATCAGCCTCCTTCTTCCCTGAGGAAGAAGCTGACACGGCAACGCAATTGGTGTGTGAAAGTCCAACGGGCAGACTCTTGTTAAATATGATTGCCATGGTGTTCCCAAAGCTAAGACAAATGATAGCAACTACAAGAGACTCCATTATGAAGACGAAAGCTGACAGGCATCTGCCGACATTGAAATCACTAAAATCAAGAGTAAATGCTAGTGATAGCACGAGACTCTAATGAGAGTGAGGTAGGCTTAGATTACAAATCGGTTTGCTGAAATCCATTCGTGCTAAGAAGGGTGTCGAAAAGGGACTCACACGGTTAGCGAGAGTTAACTTCGTTATCGGCATTATTCAAATTAGCGGATGCAGGTCTTAAAATCAATAAGTCCACTTAGCGATTTTTTGCACTGATAACAGCATCTGATAGAGCGTATATTTGTTTTGTTATTTTAAATCATTAAGTTGGTTTTTTTGAAAATTGTCAAAAGTTTATTTACATCATTTTCAATAACAAACGGAGTCTCTGGATTTTAAAGAAAAGAAATGGGTGCTCGAACCCATTTCCTTTCCTTTTTTTAATAAATTATTGAGGCAAGAACATTGAATTTATTATTTACATTGGCAGTATTCAGAGTTTAGGGCAAATGGTCTGGCAAAAGTGCAAATGCAAACTATGGTTGCTTTTTTATGAAATTCAACAGACAATTTGTGTAGTTTTTTTTTTGTTTTTAAACAAGAACGGTGTACTAAAGTGTGCATTACTAAATCACGTAATAAATATAATTGTAATAGACGTCGACTACAAAAAGCTAGATGGGTTTGCGAAGACTTTAGGTTCCCGTTTCGAAACCAAAATATATTTCATCGCACTGCATAAAAGATCGCTTTCAGAAGAAGCCATCTAATTGGCTGATACAAAGTCAGAATTTTGATGTTGGACCAAATTTTGCCCGAACTTTTCAAAATGTTGTTCCTCGTGCTCAAATAGAAGAACGGATTTTTTCTTACCAATGATTCTGAGCGCTTATCAATTCCTGCTGAGATGAAACTAAGATCAACAGGAAAAAGAACTTCAGCAAATATATTTACTAAATTATAAACATTTCCCTAAAGCGGTACAAGTATTAAAAAAAATTACAAATGTTTCCAAAGAAATGTAAATATTTGTCATCGGCCCAAGCACTCATTATTGATACTTATTTGTCGAGAATAAGTTTGCATGTAATGTATAATTTTCTAAAGTAGGTAGAAAATAAGAGAAAAAAACGTGCAGAAATATATGGGCGAACAGTTTTCAATTTGAGTGCCCCTCTCGCTCGAATATAGGCGTGGCCGACAAGAAATACTATTAATTTTGTAACCAGAATTGAATTATTTTCAATGATCAAATTTTGAGTATGATCAGATTTGGTCAATATTACAAAAATACAATAACTTATTTTCAATAGAGGTACGTAACAGTAAAAGAAATGAATTTATTTATTAAAAAACTCTTGATGCTTTGACATTGTAGCATTTAAATTTTGTAACTTTCTTTTTTATTTTACAATAATAAATATATCTAAGCACTAATTTGACTTAATTTGACTACAACGACAAAAGCACCCTTGTTGTTGTCGGCAAAATAATCGTTCTCATATAAACGTCTGTGTTTTAATTTCGACAGATTGTAGTCGGTAGCCTGCTGCCTTCTATGTGTTTAATGCATAAGGATTAAATAAATAAATATCTGTACATATGTACGAGTATGTATATGACTGGGCCTATCATTCGTTTAAGTTTTCTAACTTCCTTAAGGAAGACTTTTGGAATATAAATAAAATGACTTCTATATAAATAGTTTCTATTGAAGCCACAGTCTTCTTTTATACTCGTACAAGAATTCATTCAATGTTTGTTTGCTAGTAATTAATTATATCTGCTTGTAATTTAATGAATGAATAATTAATTAATTTTTATTTAATTGAGTCAATTAAAGTTTTAGTTGATTAAAATTAATCAATTTATTATTATGATCCTTAATCCATTTTCATTCATACTTCATTAGCATAGTGATGGCAATAACTTGTTAAATTAAAAAAAAAATTATAATAGAAATTCTTTAAATTATTATTTAAATTAATAAAACCAACCTGTATCATTTGAAAAACATGGCTCCTTTGCATATTCGATCATTTTAAGCATTAAATATAAATATTTTGGTGAGGGGTAGAAACTGTAATCGCTTTTTGCTTCGGTTAATCTTGTTATTTTTTTGCTATGCATGCTGAACAGTGCTTTCCTTTATAATGAAAAGAAAGAAAATAATAATAAACCTTGAAACTGGCAAACAAAAATGCTGGCGCGAAATGTTCACAAATATACAGTGAAGGCCCAAACATTTGCAACTAAACTCGCATTTTTACCAACAGTTATTTTGTTTACCAAATCAACAAAAAAGTATTTTTGAACTTAAAGGGAGTTTTAATTAAAGAAGAATAGAATTCAATAGTACAAGACGTGAGAAATCTTAATATAAAATTAACCAAAGTTGTTGAATAATTATCAAAATTTTTTATTTTCCCTTTTTTGGGCGATTACTCGCGCAATCATCCTTATGTTCTCAATCAGCTTAAAATTGTAACATTATAGTGGCCACAGCATTATACTAGTTTGGTCCTTCTCGTTGTCATATCGGCCATTTACTCAAAAAACGTCATATCTTAAAAAATGAGTTTTTGCAACTAATGATGCAGAATAGTTCGTTGTGGCATTTTTTATATTGTGTATATATATCTTCCTTATATCTTTCCTACCTTACGCGTTTGAAGAGAATAGGCGGTTATTTTTTGTTGGTAGTGGGAGCAAAGAGAAAATTGCAATCGCGTTCATCCTGTAATGACATTGTTTGAGTAAATGGGCGATGTGTATCCTTAACATGTGATAGGAAAAATATTTCTGCCAACATCCTTCATTATGGAGCCTGTATATGTAGCTCTTTTCATGGTCGGATTGTAGAGTATTCTGTTTAGAAGTACTTCGAAATGTATGTAGGTATGTAAATTAAATTCGAAACGAATTTTGTGTTTTTATTTATCACAAGTATCGCATTTCACTTCACTGTACACTTTCTATTTACTCAAAGACCTCAAAATGTTTGTGAATAGATGTTTGACTTCAACCACGTTTATAACACACACGCTGACAATTGGAAGAATAAAATTTTAGCCCGATTTTTTTATTCGTATTCGAGTTTCTCTTATTCCAGGTGCGTGATCGGCATAATTTTTCCTTTGCGCCCTTAATTTCTACAATATTCAATTGCGATCCAATAATGCCTAACAGGTGATTGTAGTGCAAATTTAATGATGTGGGTCTGTTGGGGGCGATCTCTCACCAGAGCCAAGTTTTTGTAATTTAGGAAGTAACATCCGATCCTTTTCTAACAATCAAATGAACACGAAATTAAGTGAATGCCCGTGGAATGATTGCTGTGCTTGATTCATATAATATTTAGTATATAGCTTCTAAATATTCCCTCATTAAGCGTTGGAAACGTATGTCAGCTGTAGTGAAATTCGAACTAGATACTCATGAATCTAATAATTTTTCCCAATGGGAAAAATAATTGCTTAGAAGAAAATTAAAGTTTACCGATTTGCGAATTTTTATTACTTAAATTTTTTCGCAGAACACTTTATATCCAACAATCTAGTCTCTCTACTTTATTTTATTAGTCAAACTAAAAGGATTGTTTTTATGCAATAATAATCCTTAAGGAAAATGCATAAGAACAAATTCTTTTGTTTAGTGAGTTGAAAAAATTGCATAAGAAAATGTAATGAACTGGTTTTATAGTATATGCATCAACTAGTTGCGACACTACTTAGCGAATTCATATTAGCGATAATCATAATTTTTATAGTTGTGCAGCCCTCTTAGAAATGCTAGTTTCCTAACTTAAAAATGCTTGAACAAGACAAGCAAGTGCACGCGAACTTGAAGTCAATTAAGCTACAGCTACAAAATAAAAGTGGGCGAGAATAAGACGAAACAACGCTGGCATGCTCATCATGAAATGAAATTAAATTGTTATACCCTTCAACAAAGCTGGAACATGTGCATGTACATCGGTAAAATAAAGGGTGTGTGTGCGTTTACGCGAGATTTAAATAGAAAATCTATTCGATAGGCTAAGGCTAGCTCTCAATGGAGCCTGCAGTACACGCTTTGGAAATGAGTTTGTGGAGATAAATATTTCATGTGATTTAGGAGACCAAAGAGTACAACATCACAAAATAACTCGGGCAGTAATTGATTATTTATTATTTGATGTCGCATAATCGGGCACCAGTAACAGTCACTACTAGACTAGATTATTTACAATGACGCCTCTAGCCCAAGGTCAAAACCAAACGATGTCACGTTATAAATCCATTTCTTTTTCGCTAGTCATATGGGGGTTCTTCGTAACCGAAGCTATCTATGTGAAATAAGCCTTATCACTTCAGACAATTTTGCTTGAAACCTCAGCATTTATCCGTTAACGTTCAATAATTCGTTAAACGAATCCTCTTCGCTACAGTTCTTGTGTTGAATAAATTTTTTCAGCGTGAAAAATCTGATCTATAGAAATTTTGGACCTAGTTGAAATAAGGCGGCAACCGTGCTTAGCATGCTAAAATAGTTAAGCTTCTCTGAATTTTTAGTTTGTTTCATCGAACTGTTGCATTCATTGTGTAGGAATTATTTTTTAACCTCAAACTGCCAGGTGTCAAAATGTTTTCTTTATTTTTGAATTTGAAATCTTTTGTTTCCAACTAGAAATTGAAAAGCTACTGTTTCAGCACTGAGATCGTTAAAAAAAAACTCACTCATAATAAAATCGCTATGTCGCTAACTTGGCCGCTTATTCGCCAAACGAAATGAAAACTCGCCACATAGGACGACCCTAATGCGTGTTGGTATTCTTGTGCGTCTGTATAATTTTGCCATTTGCAGCTGATGTCGCTCTTGTCTTTTCCTGTAATTTTCTTTATTATTACTTGTGTCTGTTAACTCCCAGACCGGAAGTCGTCTAATAATCCATGTACGGCTGTCTGTCAATGAATTTCAAAATATGCAGTTCGTTAATACTTCATGTTCATCCGTTCTGCATGTATTTCTTTCTCAATGTAACAACCTTTGTAGTTGTTGCCGTAGAACTGCAGCAATAAATTTCAAAAATAAGTAGTTAAGAAGGAAAGTAATCCTGGCCATGAGGAAACCTGTTCTTCTTTTTTCTAAATAAAGGAAATGGAGAAAAGAAAAGCACAACAAAATTGTAATATGACTTTTTTTTAGTTGTTTGTTTGTTTGTAAAAATATACAGGTCAATGGATTCTTTTCTAAGATATTTTTCCTACTATATCTGTATAAATCATTTCTTAATGGTTTTCATTAAATTTCCGCCACCAAAGCTCGTGCCACAACGTTCTTGCCCCAACTAAGATGGCTTAAAGAAGCATCTTGATTTAATTTCGAAATTATTGTTTTAATTTCGAAGAGAGGAAAAAGTGTGTAATGCGCATATTTCAAAATAGAGAGTGGTGAGGGGATAACGGAGATGCCAGATGGTCATTTCGACCGTATTTTCTTTAATTGTGAAAGGGGGAACTTTGCTTAGAGAAAAACTCAAAAGAATGCTTCTCATGTTGCTATTTGGAGCAAAGTGCTTATACAAATGTCTTAAGCTCCAAAGCTTTTTGAGCTAATTGGGATCATTACTTAGGTTAATTCAGAGTTTCATAAGCTTTCCGCAAACAAATTGCTTCATTACCGGACTGACTACCTGCCAAAATTGTCACAAAGTAATGACTTTTTACAATTACAATGAAAGGACAATAATTAAATTCAACTTTAAATCAAAAATAAATACGTGAAATAAAACTCTTGTTTGCTAAATAATGTAGTTAATGCAATTGTAAAAAAGGGTAGATTTTCTCCCTACACTATTCGCTGAGTGCAAAACATGTTACATATTTACATAAAGAGTGTCAATCAATCGCAATCGACATCAAGTTAGTGGTTTCTGCTCTGCGCCAAATTACAATTTTACAGAATTTAATCCAGGCGTGAGTCCAAAGTTCTTTCAAATATTTTTCTGTTCTCCAACAGTTAAAATAAACGTTGTCTTTAGTAATTTCTGACTTTAGTAATTTCCGACCATAACTGTAATTAGTTATGGCCAAACAGCCTGCAGCCAGCGAATATGGCAACGCCTGGTACACAAAATACTCACACATTTGAATCGACTTCCGCTCCCAGTTGGTTGGCAACCAAATGGATATTTTCAATGTTCAACTGTTAAAGAACCCAGTTAAAAATGGTCCGCCGTCGCGACAGCATCCCGGGCAATTTGGAAATTACGTAAACATTGTTGGGACCGAACATTTTTAAAACAGAAATTCTCCTTAATTTTTTGTGTTCAAATGCTTTTTATTTTACTTTTTTGTGAACAAGTGCACAGTGAAATTATAACTACCACGGAAGACAACAAAAACAACAACAATAATAATAAAGTGAATTATGTTTTTCGTTTTCAAATTGATTAAAAAGGCACGCCAGCACACCTATTTTTCGAATAGTAATTAAGTGGAACAGCAACAGCTTCTTCGCACAAATTAAACGTAAATGCAATTACAGGGTGATTAAAAAGTTTTTATTACTTTTATTTTCTAAATAATGAATAGAACAAACCCAGCAAGTTACATAAGCAAATGAAGGCAGTAACAGCAAAAAATTAATAAAGTTTGCCGCTGCTCCAGACAATCAAATAAATATTCGGTAGGAAGACATTTGGGTTGGCACTTGAACAAAATTAAGCGTAGAGTTTATTAGAAGCGAATGAATTTAAATCTTTGAAAAGTGAAAGAGATTCTGAAGTGAATTGGCTAAAAAAAAAAACACACACACACAGACACGAGAACAACAACAAATCCAGAATAAATTTACGTTTTTGTTTTTGTATAAATTTGATTGTTGTATGTCTTGTGGCAAGAGTAAGAGTTGTTATGGTTTCTTATTAGAAAGGTACCCCAAATGTAGCACGCACTCGTAGACAATGACAACGCCAGCCAGCATTATTTAATTCTAGAACTGCTGAATATAAAAGCAACAAATAAAGATTATTCATTTGAATATTAAGACGTTTTCAAAGAAGGATGTTTTAATGTGGCTTCGTGCTTCTTATTCAATGAATAAGCACAATTTTTTGTTGGTTTGTCTTTGTGGATTAAAGGACTTCTTTTGAAATGTTTTAAAGCTTAAAATAACAAATAAATACGTTGTTCTTAAAAATATCTGTTTGCAAAATTGCAAAATTAAATAAATACGCGGAGGTAACTAAATCTATAATCGGAAGTAAAATAACGAACTAAAAATATCTGGCCAAAAAAATTAAGATTTAAAATTTAAAAAGCTGGACATTCTAAGGAAATTTAGTTCGAGGCGGAGAACTTGAAAATTGATTATAACAAGTCTTGGAACACGATTCTATTGGGGTCCAATTTTAACATCTTCTCCACCGTAAATCAGGTTGAATTTGCACAATAATGTGCCGAATGTAAGCCGCCAAGTTACGCATTTGTTTGCGACTTATCGGTGTAGACACGTGACTCTGTATATTCCTAGAGAGAAGATTATAATGTCGTCAAACCTTTAAATAACTGACTTCAAATATCAATTAAATTATTTTATGCTGAAACTGTTGAATTTATTAAGGTCCTAAGAGAATTCGTCTGCTAAAAGTTACTATTCGTAAGCGCATTTCGAACCGGCGCTATCAGCGGGCCCACTTTGTCGAAAATAACGTTGGTGAGGCAATAATCGTTATTTACGACTGGCACACATCCATGACAAACAATGTACTTTTCTGCTTTCAATGGCACGGAGTAAATATGTCACACAACGACCACGCACAATGGACATTCTGTTTGACCGATTTAAGTGTATGGTTATCTCTAACGCAAGAGATGAGATTTTGCCATTAAGATCGTACGATTATATTCCACTATATTTTGCTTGTGCCGATAAGCCACAGCCGACTCGATTTATGCGGCAGGATCAGTGAAAATTTGCCCTCTACAAGTCATAGCCGCGGCAAATATTCGAACGATTTCATATTTCATGCATGATGGCACCTACAAAAAAAAAACACGTTGTTGTGGCACGCTCACTGCTATCATATTGTGATGGTATACAACAATATATTGTTGTGGCAAACATAGAATGACTATTTGAAAACATTTTAAACATTATATTTATTGCGATAAGCAAGTTATTGTTTACATTTAATCATTAAGTGATTTTCATCCATAAAAAATGCAAATTGTTTGAGTTGGCCAGTACAATTTTTACTAAAGTATTTCACAAAGTATTTTAAACATACAAAAATAATATTCTAACTATAACCATAAAATGTTCTTACTAGACTTAATACGTAAAATTGCTTTGGTGTTTAATCAAAGCATTCAAAGCAACCAGTAAGGTAATTTTTTTGCTTCTCTTTCGCTCTGAGAGGACCATGTTATTACTATCTATAATAATAATATAAATTATTTCCAACCATATAATTCAATCATAATATGGTTACCTCAACTATGTTTTGCTTTTGCATACGTGGCTCCTTTATGTAGAAAAATAATTTCATTATTATCTCCCACACAGCTTGTTTTCTTCCATTTAAACAACAACTCGTCCTAATGGGGAACCTCTTTATATTTTTGTTTTATAGACGCTGCGAATCATTTAAATAAGGAATTCAATTTCATCAATTTTGGATCGTGTAAAACAGAAATTGTAGAATTACAAAAATGTTCGAAAATTGTGACCGGATTTTTTCTTTCTTCTAATGAAAATTTGTTTTTTCTTTATTTAGCTGCAATAAGATATAAGTTCTTTACTTGCATAAAGGTTTTTTATATTTTAAAAACGTTGGCCATTCTAAATGACGAATGTTATAATGTCACAAGGACAAAAAAGTTTTAATAGAAATTTCCAAAAAATGGGAGGCGTGAAAGCACTTAACACTTTCGAAAAGGAACAAATTGTAAATTTAAAATCCAGTGGATTGAAGTCCGTCCAAATATCAGACGAAATAAGAAGAAGACGGACAGGTGCATATCTCTACTTGAACAACATTAAAAGTCATGACAAAAATAAGAAAGGAGGTACCAAAATGGCAATAAAGTGTCGAGAAAAGCAAGCAATTTTATGGAAAGCTTTCAGATTGGACTCCATATTCTCTGGATCTTAATACACTGGAACATGCCCTGGGGGTGGCTTGTTATAAAATGATACGACGGCGGAAAGCAACTTGATACAGGGCGTAATAAAAAATAATTAGAGGGTTTTCTAAGCATTTTCGCCAAAAGGGATAAAACCAACTGCTTAAATGTCGAATATTCAACGCTTATGGCCATTTAAAGAAATATGTTTCTGATGGATGACTTACCATAAGATTTTGGCTCATCTTGTGGGTGGGGAGCGTGGTCAGCAATAAATATTTAAAAGGAGAGTATGAGCTAAGCGAGGCTATGCACTTTGCTGTCTACGAATAGCTAAATAACTTGCTATTCACCCCAATATCACACACTGCATCCGCTCATTTACAAGGTCGACTAATTGACACTTTCCCAACCCCCTTTTCCGAAAACAGCGAATTTTTTTAAATTGAAAATATCGATTGCACATTGGAAAATTATGAAAAAGCCCTGTTAACCGCCTTTAATATTGAATTTTAACTAATGTGGGAGTGGGAACGACGCGAAAGAAGAGGTATTTTTTAACAGTTTTGCTCTAAATTCGTGCAATTGATATACTGCAGACCTAAACTGCATTTTCATGATGGATGATGAGGAGCTTTAGTTTAATGAAAGAAGCTTATTTTCAACAGAAGTTATTAAAATATTCTTGAAAGATTTTGCCATTTGATTCACAGCGAAGAATGGTGAAGTCGATAAAGTGAAATGAGGAATTAAAGTTAAATAAATCAAATAAATGTTTAACAACTGCCTGACAAAAATAGCAGACTTTTTGTTAGGAGGAGGACTTTAAGTCGCCTTTCTCCTCCCATTTATCTGAATGGTGACACACTTGAAAAGGAAATCTTTTAAAAATCGATAAGAAAATTATTTACCAGTCTTATACAGCATTTCATTGACATAAAAACTATTCCGTTTGCAAGGTGGCAAAATCTGTTCCTATTTCTAATAAAAAAAAAATCAGGTGCTAAAGGCTCTTCCGTACTCACAAGTAATAAAATTCAGTTTTACTGCCACCATTAACCAACATTTTAATGGCCACGTGCATGTTGTATCATGTCTGTTGAGTCATTATAGCTGAAATTTTAATACCAAACGAAAAAAACAATGAACATTCACATGAACATACATGGCTTGTATCTTTATTGTTCTCTGTTGCTCCACTTTCTCGCCCATGTTAACATCGTCATCTTATTGTTGCAAAACCATTCATTATCCAGAACAACAATGTTGTAATAAAATTGTGGTTGCGATGTGGAAAATTATAGTTTCGTAGTTGTTTTAATATTTTGATTCCTTTATTATTTTTTCTTTTCTGTTTTCGTTTAAATGAATTTTTAATTCAGTTCATGTTGATGAAACTGTTATTTTATCTCTTAGAATGTGGTGTAATTTAATAAGACCCTTAAGACTGACTGTTTGAAATAAAATTATTTGAAGCAATAACAACAGAAATGTGAGAAAGACTAGAAAAAATTCCAATTATTATTTCAGGACCGAGGGGCAGCCACTTAGTTAGAGCAATAACGGTGGCAATGAATAAATGCCAGTAGAGTTGTGTATTTCACGAACTAGTTCGTTCAATTGTGAGATTATTTCAGAAAGGTGGTAGTAATTTTATAGCGATTATAGAAAGGACGTATGGTGTGTCATGCACAAGAATTTTAAATTGCTTCTGTTATCGTTGTAAAGTTACTACCATATTTCTGAAAAAATTTTCAATTCAATGAACTAGTTCGTGACTAACACAACTCTTATTTCCGGACTCACTGCTCTTATGGTAGAGGAATAATTTTCTAAGTTCAATCTCGAAAGATAAAAAAGAGTGTACATTCACTTTCGTTATGGATCCCATATTAGTTGCTGAAGCTTAGAATAATTCTCAACGCATGAGTGTTTCGAAACCTTGTTGGTACTGAGAGAAATAATCCATATTTAACCACTGCCCAAGTTGTATAAGAGCAACGGTCTACGTAGCTTATCTTTGTGCCTTGCTACTTTGTCCGTGGACTTAAGCTTTCTGGCGAGCAGGCTAATAAAACAATCAATAAAATAGAATCTTTAATAGTGCCAGTTAAATACCAGAAAGGTTGTTCATTGCAATGCAATGACTAGGAATTCATATCAGTGTCAACATCGAATATTCCATATCTAATTGACATTCATTGATCAACATGGCTACAGAGAAGTGCAAACTTAAACACAATATAGCCGCCTTGCTGTAGATAAAATAACGTCATTTAAATTTGGCATAATTTGCAACGACATTTAATTACATCTGAATCTCAGCGGAAAATGTGGTAAAAGTTTGTGTTCTTAATAAAATCATTGACAAAATAAAGTAGTAAAGCTACTTTAGCCGTATGTTCGTGATAGTAACTATAAAATTGCGAGTATTTGATGAAAGTTATAATCTGTCCATATCATCCTTGTGATCAACCTAGTGGTTTTAAAAAAATAGGGTGTGTACGCCGCAGCAATACACCACTTTCGGAATACCATTTGTTCAATCTCGAAGTCTTTGAACAAAATACCCTCCCTTCCTGCATGTCTGGGATACAATAGCGTCCAACACAGAAATTGCAGCTGTTTCGCTAAAGGCTGGCCACCTTCGGACAGTCATAAAATTTTCCCGAACGCTTGATTGGTGTTATAATTTTGAATAGTCTCCTCTTACACACAATGTTTTCTAGCTGACTATCATTTCATGTCACAAATTTTGGGGGCTGTTTTTGCTCAGTTCAGTTGTGATCGGTTTCGCGAATCTCTATTGTCAGGGCAAACTTGGCTGTGCTGTAGCCGTAGTTACCGCGGGATAATTTATAAAATATCTTTCTTAAATTATATGACACGCATCGTAATCAGCAGCCTCAAAAATCATTTGATTTGTTGGGATGGCAAATGAAGAAGACTTTTAGAAGCCCTTCATACGCCATTAATGAATTGGCGATCATGTTAAAGGGACATTGAGTACTTATTTGACATCTGCAACAAATGCTGTCAACTCTAAACAGCCGCTATTTTACAGGAAACTTGGTCTTCTTTATAGACTCGAGAAGAGATTCATCCACAAATCTTAAGTACCTCAGTATTTAAACTAAGAATATGACGGAAGTCTTTTCATCTGCTTTGAATCTTTAATACTCTCCAGAATAAGGATAGTTGCGCTTCAAGAGGAATTGCACAATGCTTCTAGCTTTATCTGGTAATTTCAAGTTTATCATTAATCCCAGTACTGGAAAACCCATTAAGTTTTTCTCTCACTAAAAGATAATTTATTTTTTATTTGAACATAATTTTGATTACATAAGACCGCATATTCTTTGCTTGTATTCATACAAAGTATGAATGAAAAGAAGAATAAGAATGTAAATGAGAATGTGTTGGTAGATGTATGAATGTGATGAATGATGGCGATTGTAACAAAAGTGAAAAGGAAGTATAAATTGCAACATGACAGATTTAAATCCCCATCGTTAGATGGCAAATATCTGCACAATATCAACATGTGTATGAACAAGGCTGGATTTGTGTGTGAATAGAAAATAGTAATAGTAAGTGTGTGTGTGTTTGTTTCCTTCGATGTACTACTTGAAATAACACATTTAACAATGTGAAAATGTATGATGTAACATTCGTTGCATTTAAACAACAATTTTTACTTCAAACACAGATTAACTACAAAATGTCCCCACAGAGTGTAAATATACTTTAGGTGTGTTCCACTAAAAATTGCGACATAAAAAGTGACACATACAATCAGACATTTCCCTATTTACGCTGCAAACAAAAAAAAAAAAAAAAAAGAACACGAAGAACTGCAGTTCGCATGACATTATTACAAAAGCTTAAACAAATTGAAAATATCAGACAACTCGCTGAAGTGCGATAAAAAATCAAAAACCATGAAGAGGCGGCACTTAAAAAATGGCAGCTTTTATTAGGCTCACTCCTCGCTTTCAATTCCGTGTAGTTTTAGAAATTCGAAACAATTGTAATTGTTTTGTTCAATAGAGTCAGAGCTGGAAAATTGGAATTAATTTGGCATTTCTTAAATACCGATTATTCCCCACCAGGCAATTTTTGGATCTTAATTTTTTTACTTTAGTATTATTTTATTGATCGCTATACTAAAAGTATTGAAATCTTATCTTTAGAATATTATTTATTAAGTATTACCAATAAGTCGCGTGCTAGATAGTGCGAACTTTTAAATTCTTGACTGTCTTCTTTGAGCTTCGGCATATTTGAGGCACCATCGATATCCCACAGCTGAATGCCATATGACCACATTGGCTTTATAATGGATTTGTATATACTCGTAAGCACTTTGTATTCCAAAGCCAGGTTCTATTAACCAGTGTAGTTGAATTGTTTTAAGTTTCATGGCCGTTATTTTTTGCTCTCAATATGGCGAGACCAAGTTAGGCGCCTATCGGGGTGGATGACTAAATATTCGACGTGGGTTTCCGCTGGTACAGTGGTATTTATTATTATTTTTTTCTGAACAATTTTGCATTCGAAGGGAAAAAGTTACATAAGCACATTTCGATGGATTTGCCTTAATCCTTCACATTTTTAGTCAGGCCTCTAGCTCATGCATGTGAGACTGCAGTTGTTCAGATGCAACCTTTGGATCATTATTAACACTTATAAATGCAGGTTCGTCTGCAAACGTTGACGTATATGTATGTGGGCTTGTCAACATATCCGCTGTATATATGATATATAATAGCGGCCCTAGCACACTACCTTGAATTACTCCTGCACTGATTTTCCCGATTCTTGAAAGCTGATCCTTTGACCTTACTTTAAACATTCTATCTGTCAAATAGCTTTTAAGAAGTTCATGGACGTTTTCAGGAAAAACTGGAACAATCATGCTAGAATTTATCCAACGTCTGGGAATTGTCTATAAACAAAGCTGAACAGTATGGCTTATTTTCAAATCCGATGTAATAATGGTTACGATTCTGCGTGTGATGGGATGGGATAATGTTTTGCTAAGTAAGACAAGGTTTCCTTTCCTGTCCCTTCCTGTTGTAGGGATCATAACAGTTCAGATATCTTCCAAGAGCAGGGGAAAAGGCCATCCCGCAGCATGGCAATAGTTAAATATAAATAGCAAAATTCTCACAGCTGAATTAGGTTAAAGAAATTTTATAGGATAGAACCAATAATGGTGCCACTGACAATTAGAAGAGTGTAACTATTTATGTCACGTGCTGTGAAAACCTTTTCTAAGTGATTTGCGAAGGCATTAACTTTTTTAATGGAGTTTTTGGGCCAAGTACGATATTCAAGTTTTAGTGGTTCAAGTTTTCATAGGTAGTAAGTTCCTTCTTTACACAGACTACAATCCATGTTATTTCTGGGATTCAAGTTTTTTATATTTATTACGTAAAGTTTTTGGCATAAGTTCATTTGAATTTTTATGTCTGGATAATGACTATTTTTCCATTAGCTTCTAAGCCTTCTTTTCTAAATGACAAGCATCTGGATATCAGCTATTAACTGGAGCGATTTTCTTTAAAGTGATGATTTTTATGGCGTTTTAGCTCTGGCTGCGGCAATCACGACGTATGCAAACTGGTCTCCAGCTGATTGAATATCACCTGGATTTCTCAGTGAGAGCTGACATGCGTTTTACGTTTTAACCAATTTGTGTATTTATTTGGGTATAAAATAAGGGTTGTCACGTTGAATAAAAATTGGGGGCG
This sequence comes from Phania funesta, assembly GCA_963932375.1. Taxonomy (NCBI): domain Eukaryota; kingdom Metazoa; phylum Arthropoda; class Insecta; order Diptera; family Tachinidae; genus Phania; species Phania funesta. The sequence goes on along the minus strand of OZ010652.1, from coordinate 92,295,493 downwards.
AATGAAGAGAGGATAGGTCATAGGATGAACTAACTAACAGCAAAATCGATAAGGTCTGGCAACTTATTAAAGTCTGTTGGCCAATTGGTAGGTATACCGCCAGACACGACGTCTAACTTGTTCACTTAAACTTTATAATATAACTGCCTGCTTCTTGCACGAAGGAGTCTGGTACCCCAATATGTGATCTTTGCATTGTAGTTGCCAGCGGCAATAAACTATTGTCCTAGTGTAGCAAAGAACCTGCCAAATTGATTATGTTCGATTTTATGTCTAGGCGGGCAATACACTGACGAGACTGCAATTTTAAAATCAATAAGATTTATAGGGGTCGCTTGTAAAAAGTCTTGCTTTGATTTTGGCCTTGTGTTTCTGCGCAATATGACGGCGGTGCTACCACATAACCTCCCACTCCGATGTTTAGTATCGTATGTAAAAAATCCTTTGACTCTAAAGCAGTGTTTTTAGAGTGATATGCCTTTCAGAGACTAAAAGTATATCGGTTTCTTGTATTAGAAGGAAATCTTCTAATCAGATTGGGAGAGCCCCTTAGCGTTCCAGAAGCATATTTTTAACTAGATCATTTTGTGCTAAGCAAAACTTGCAGAACCATGTAGTTTTCATCGCGCTTCCATTTTTGTTTTGAGCATTCCAAAGTCCTCTGCGCATCGGCGTAAACAACGCATACGGATGGTAGCTTAGAATAAGTTTTCGTGTGCCCGAATTCCTGCACACTACGTTTTATTGGCTCTTCTACAGTTACATGCTGTATGTTTCTTGATCAGAGACCTACTGAAAGTAATCATATTTTTTCGATGCCACACTTACGCACATTTGCTGACATATTTTCTATTAAAATGTTTGAAATACCTCCGTATGGTGTATTAAGTTTTATATATCTGCGAGTTATTCGATACCAGCAGCCGAAAAATAAACGTACAACACGCCTCTACGGCCTTGTTTGTTTTTCTTTGCTAAAGAGCTATTGAAACCGACAAATATCCATAAGCACAAGGTTTCCGTGTCCCATTCGAATTTATCATTCCTATTCAAATCGCTAGCACCTTATTGTACAAGTTGGTATTGGTGGCGCTGTGAACTTTTTGATGACTTTGACAATTACATTTTTTTTAAATACTAAAATGTATTAAAAACATTGAAACTAAGAGAACTTGTACTATAAGTTTTGGTCAGTTAAAATAATAAAACAAATTCGAAATCCGGGTTTTTCGATGCAATAAACCGAGTTATTCGACATTAGAAAAATCACCAGTTCTAAAAATGTTACCTCTGTAAGACCAAAAAACCGGCCGAATAGCTTAATCGATTATCCTAGTTGGTGTCAGAGCTATAAGAGAAATATAATAATGTTAGGACATACAGTGACTACCAAAAGTGATCACAAAAAATACATTTGAATCGCAGTTTGCCTTCTTCACTATTAGATTTAAGATTGCACTTTCTTAGAAAAACATAACTCTAGGAATCTTCCGCAAAATTTAGGAATATTTCATAAAAACTTGAAAGAAATCATATCGACTTTATGAGGGAGTCTTTGGGTGCGAACTAGGTGGTTTCATGTATATGGCTTGCGTGGCTTGACAATAACCGTATTAAACGACGATTTTTGAAACGAATTTTCGCCATCCATTGTCAAGTTTGGTTTGAAAACAAACCGGTTTCGTTTATGAGTCATCTTCAGTATCATTTTTCATTCTAAACGAGATATTCGTTTCAAAAGTCTACATCAAATCATCCTCTCAGAATATCAAATCACGAATCCTATTAAATTTATGAATTGATGCTTATGATCCCCGAACTTGAAGATTCTTGCAAATCTTTCGAATGTTAAAAAAAACACAGGTTTAGGCTAGGGCACATGTCAAAGGTCTTAAAACAGTTGTGCTCACACAAGTGTTCACAAAAATCGTTTGTTAAAGAATTTTCAAAGTCACTGTATGTTAAGATAACACTTTTTTAACACTTACTATTGCTTTTACTTACTGCTTATATTTGCTGTACAAAAAACCTGTGAAAACCATGACAACACACACCAGCAGCATTTGAAACAAAAATTATGCTAATTAAAACAGTCGCAGCAACACATTAGAAGTGACAGTGTGCAAACAGTACGAAAATTATCAGTGTCCTGGCACCTAATAAAACAACTACTAATTGCATAAACATTAGAAAGGCTTAATATGTGAGAAAAGAAAAATGAGGAGATATACTGTATCCTCCTCTAAGTACTCCTATTCCTGAATCAGATTCCTTTACACCTTCAGTTTGCTCATTGTCTACTTTTGTGGCGCATCACGTACTTTTTGTTATTTTTGTCATCTGCTAGGATAAAGAGTTTTAAAAGATGTTTTTGCTGTAAGTGCATTCTTTTTTGATAGAAAATAAATCAATGAATGAAAGACTTTATATTTACAAAAGGAGACAAAATGAAAAACACAAATTTGATATAGGGTGACCCGACAAGACCGATAGGTAAGAGATTTTAACAAACCAATATTTTGTAGCTACATTCAGAACATCATTCAAATAGCCGCTTTAGCTTCGCCCCATGGGGCATTTTCAGCGCCCCATTTTCAAACTCACACCATCAATTCGAGCAGATCGGCGACAAGTCGACTTTTCTGGAGCTTTGTCTTTAGTCGCTGTAGCGGCAACTATGATTCCTTCACTTTGCACCAGGTTAGAGAGTGAAGGTCCAAAAGAGTGCATAGGCGCTCAAACTTTTCCTGCTCATTGAAGCCAGAATGACGACCGACCTCATAAAGAAATTCACGTTGGGTATGTATGTAAAACTGAGCCGGAATTTGGATAATATTTCTTAAAAATTTTCACACGTTCGGCAACCCTGTAGCAAATATTTTGATAGCTAGCAGGCATTGTTAACTTCGACAGCTTCTGAAATATAACAATATTTTGTGAAACCAGTCAGATAGAAACGAAAATTATTGCAACTACACACGACAAACAGATTCATTTTATTTGTAACACAGCAACCAAATAAAAGTTTGAATGAATGAAAGCATGAAACAGTGGCTGACAAGCAATCTGCCGCTGTAAGTGGAGTAAAGGGAAGTAGCAGTAGGAATTAATTATGAGATGAAGGATTTCTCTTAATGTATAACGTAAACATTTTGAAACATATAGAAAAGCTTTTAAATATACGAGGGTAGTCCCATGACTACTTAATCTAATTTTGTTTTTGGCTGTATGAATAATCGCGTCATGACGGGAAAAACTCCAGAACAAATTTGCAAATTTTCCAAACTAAGAAACGAAAACCGACCAGAGTTTTGAGGCCAATTGTTCAATACGTCAAATTGCAACCTTATAATGATTAAACAGGCAGCCTTATTTCTTTGGAGAAAAGCGGCAAAAATATAATTTCCCTGGCGACCATAAGCAATAAGACCCCTAGGCAGCTTCCCCGCAAAAAATAATCCAGACTTTGTTAGTACTTTTTCTAACACACAAGCGCTCTTCATGGTAACCACTTACACTTTGCCTTAATAAATGTAGTACTCTGTTTTTAGAAAACTAAAAATAAATAATAAAAAGAAATGCTGCTTAGTAGATATCGCGAACTCGCTATTCTCTTACAAACCTTCTGATGCCAAAGCAGTCGGTTTAACGGAGTTCTTTTATTTTCAATATTTTCATAATGTTGTAGGAGAGTCTGGAACTTTATCCAATCAAATAAAATATTAAAATTAAACTCAATGTGAGTGCTTGATATTATTAGCTAAGAAGAACATAGTTCGCGTGACGTAATTTGTGCTACGTGCGCAGAAAATATCAATTTTATATGCGGCATGGCGAAATCTTTATTTCTACTATCCACTGCAAATCAGCAAGCAAAGGTAGGAAAATAGCGTCATAAGGATAGTGTAAGCTTTCATGTGTTTGGAGGTGTACAGCTGTAGAGTAAAGCTTTAAAACATATTTTCAACCACGAGTACAACATTTTACATAAACTCTGATGAGAACAATATAAAAATTTGCTGAAAGGATCAATAGTTTACGGTACCAGTACCTTGGGACGTGCATAGTATTTTGCCCATGGGTTGTTCTGTAAAAAAGAAGGGACTAAATCTACAAAGAATACTCAGGGAGATTATTCAAGAATTTGAGTAAAAAATCAAGATAAAATAAATCGTTCACACAGTCAACAGGTGCACTACAACTATCAGTGGTTTAAAATTGTTACTCCCTCCCAATGCAGTAAATTTAGATTCGTCGTTTTTATCTCCTACTTTGACGGTGACTATGTTGAAAAACACACAAATTTGAACTTTATATTTTATGATTTCTATGCTGATTTGGATTATTTTCAGGCAGTCTTGTAATATTGCGCCGGACTATAGATACAATAGTTGCAGATTTTCGTTTAAGTAGGACAAAGGATTGGGGTAGTTGTAGAATTGAAGTAAAAAGTTTATTAAAACAATCAAAATATGTCTATCGAATGCTGCTGCTCCTCCTTATTATCACAATTTTAAAAACAAATTCTTTCCAGCCAACCACGTAACGAATTTAATAGAAATTATGTTGATTAGAAGCTGCATGAAGCTTCTTGCGTGCACAACAATCTCATCGTTTGTCGTTGTTGTTTAGTGGAATTTCACATTTTTGTGTTCGTAACACCTTCAGTCGTGTAGCTTCTGTAGTTGTCTCTAAATTAAAATACTCAGACATGATGGCATATTTTTCGGTTGCATATTTGCGCTTTATCAGATGTCATTACAATGTTATCAGGCGCACATGTGTGTCTTTTTAATAAAGTGTGCGAAGGATAACACACGGTTGTGTACGTGACTCATACTTATGATGAGAGAATATTTTGGCTCATGTTTTGTGAGGTTATAATCACGGAATCTTTATCGCTTTCTACGAAGTATACAAAAATAATTAGATAATAAACAAATTTGAAGTCCTTGCACTCATAAATGAATAGATCTTATTAACATTAATTATTTTTAATATATGAAGGATAGTAATCAGGACTACGTCAGAAGTACTTAGACCAATTGACGTATTTTAATGCCACGATAGTCGGCTTAAGAAAAGTCCCATCCGTAAAACTAACCTGATAAATCCTGCATTTGCATTTACTATTAATAAAAACTGTGTACACCTGCATCCATTCTCAATGTCTCAACTAAGGCACGGAAAAGAACGATCTCTTTTACATATTTTCAAATCTCCTTATTCATTTTTTTTTCACTTTTGAGTCGACTAAAAACCTACCAAATAGAAATAAATGGGTGGTCCTCATAATCATTCCGTCATTCAGACGACAGGGCAGAAATTGAAGTCAAACTATTTATAATTTTGTATTCGGTTAGCAGTGAGATAATGTTCCGATTAAATACTGAAAATATTGCAACAGTACGTGCTTCAATTGAAAATGATTAAATCAGCCGATTCTGCGTCGTTCATAGACTTTGCAAATTAACCAAGCCCCATTAAAGCGATACTAGGGGAAAGGTGGGCTTCAACACTTTTGCAAAATAAATTTTACTAAAGAACTGCAACCTCTTGGTCAATTCTATATCCATTGAAACTCCTGTTTAAATTTTATTAATTCTTTAATCGATATCGAATGCCGTAATTCGGGCCCTTAACTTTCTCGAGCTATCTTCATCAAAGGAAGTCGACTTTGCATAAATTGTTTCAAGCGCAATGTGCCGATGTGATAGTATCCGTGAAAATGTCCGTCATATTACAATCTATGAACTTTTTTATAGTGAGGGGTTGAAAAACCTTTTTCGGCCATAATTATATAGACTTAACAGCAGTTGATATTGATGGAAGGTTGAAATAAGATGGAAGGCGAAATCGAATGTACAACCGATGTTGGATTTTTTTTTATGGGAATATCTTAAGCCGTTTAATTGTGCCAAAAATGTTAGACGTACTGTACTTTAAATGTGTTAAAGACTGTCGCCAAATCGTCTGCATAGTATCGGTCATTATAAACGTGCTCGCAGTACTCATACGAACAATACTAAGTGCTGCAGTTAACGGTAACATGTGTACTGTACCGAGAATAAGCTTTAGCACAATATTTTATTCATTGTAATGTCCAATAGTCGAGCTGCTTTCAAATTTCTTATAGGAGTGTTTTCAAACACTCGAAAAACTTGCCACAAGGTTTTTTTGATAGTGCGTACCCGGCCACAGTCGCCAAAAAACTACGAGTTAGCGAATGAACTATCCAGACAGGCCTCTCTTACTCCGTTTTTCGCCCAGAGGAATATTCTTACGAAAACTGGTCACTGCATAGAAGTAAGGATCTGTTTATCGCAAAGAAATCTACGAGTGCTACTCCGGTTTTGATACATGCTGAATCCGTGATTAAACCCTTCTTATTTTCTCATAAAACAAAATCTTGGAACTAAATCCACTTTTCCACTTTTGGTTAATTTTTTCTGCGGGAATTTTTGACTGAATTATCCCGTGTGGAGGAGAATCAGATAAGTTCTCTTTTGTGTTTCAATGTGTTTTTAATTTTGAGCTCTTGTTTTCGAGTGATACCAGGCGGAATTTTCCTACCTCAGTACTAATCTTAGATTAGATTAGATTAGATTAGATTAGATTAGATTAGATTAGATTAGATTAGATTAGATTAGATTAGATTAGATTAATAAATGATCTGAGCTACAAATGATCCCTATGATGATGTCGTCGCAGTGCCGGTCGGTGGACTAGATATAACCCTCACTACTATTATTATGTCTCCAAACCAAACTTGACAAGGGATGATGGAAATTCGTTGCAAAAATTTACATTATTAATGTCCTTCATAAAATCCCTTCAAATGTTTTTTGCATAAGAAAAATATATTTCTAATGCCTCTGTCCACTTTTGGCACAAATAAGAACCCAGTATTTTAAGGCCGACACCGGGTTTATTCGGAGAAATATTGCTCGGACCACCAAATTCCTATAGTCCTCACAGTTATTTTTGTTTTCCTTTCCTTATTAATTTATAAAGAATTTAAAAAATATTTCAAAAAGTTGGGAAAATATTTAAATTCTGCTTGGTCCCAGCAGAGTAACAGCTGCTAAAAATAATAAATTTGGTTGTTGAGAAAAAGTAAATGAAAAATGCTTTTTCTGCTTTTGATTTATTCCCATCAGTTGTTTTGTGTATCTGACCTTTAATACTCTCCTGCACTCGAGTTCTAACGTTGGTTGTTACATTATTTGTTTAGCTTTCGTGTTGTTGTTTTAAGCAATAGGAAATGAGAAAATAATGATCTCAAACCGTTGTTGTCGGGGTCAATGATTGATGATTTCTTTATTTTTTTCGTATTTGTAAACAAAACAAATAAAAAATTAAGTTCTTAAAAATGTAAAGATAGTGTTTGTGGTCAAATGTCACAATTCAAAGATAAAACAACATCCTTAACAAATCAATCCCGGCAAGGACAACAACGTGACATTCAGCATAACGAACAGTATAAAACCAAATTAATTTAAACGAATATTCCCTACTCCCCCAAGAAGAAGAAAAAGCACCTTAAGCAAATGTTTAATGATTAAAAGTGGTAAAGAGATTAAAATCCACAAAAAAAAAAGAATTAAAAATTTGTTAAGTTACTAAAAAATGCAGAGGAGGTAAAAAGGGTAGAAATCGTAAAAAAATGCTTTGGGTGTTGCACATTTTTTAGTTCAAAATTCAAAAAAGGGTTTGAGACCATACACCAATAGCAAAGAATTAATTATAAAGCAAACATTTGTTCTCACAGATGTTGAAAACCGCATTTTTATCTTAATGGTGCTGCCTTGGGCTGCTTTGGTTTACAGCTGAAGCTGCTACGTGACCATATTCCGTTTTAGTTTCACTTTATTCAAAAAAATTTCACTATAGCAGTAAAATCATAATGTATTCGAAGCTTTGTTGGTAGGTTCTAAATAGTTTCTAAATGCAGGATTAGTCAAATCTCTTAGAAATAAAGGAATACTCTTTATTTCAAAAAGCTTTTATTTTGTATGCTCGTAAAGGCACAGATAAGTATATATTCCAATAAATTATAAATGAAAGTTAACTCAAACGAAAGAATACACAATACATATTTCGGAATTCAAATATAAGAAATATAAATGGTTACATAATTTGGAGCAGATAACTTATTTGTATCGTTAGTTACCAATTATATTGCGTCCAATTATATTGAGACTCTTGCTTCTTTAACCTGACGAAATTCTTCAGATATATGAACAAAATGAACAGTCAAAAGATAAGATTCAACAACTACATAGTCGCTCAAAATGTTTGAAGACACTCAGTGGTTCATATAGGCCATTTCGGAAGACTATTTCCATAAATTCAATGATAAAGCACAATAATGACAACACTGAAAATATCAAAACGAACAATGTTTATTACTGACGCCTGCAAGTATGCAACAAATGTTTTGTACAAGTAAAAACTATTATTAAGAAGCGGCAGTATAAATTAGCATCCCCTTTGCGGTTTGGCTAATATTTCAAATTGTACAATAATTGCGGTTGGAAAAGGGCTAAAATCCTTTCCAGTGAAGTAAAACATTTTAACAACAATTTCGTTGCTTTATAATATTGTAAAGCAGTTTGAGAAAATTCTATTGGTGAAAATGGATACAGGCTTAAATAATTTATATATCCCTGAGAGACAATTCGGCTTTAAGGAAGGAAATTCCACGTTTCATACTGCTATAATACAGAATTTTAGGAAACGTCAGTGCTCTGCGGCTGTAAACCCTGAACATCGAAAAGGACATTCGATAAAGCATATCATGATGGAGTTTTATTCGAAATAGTAAAGATTTTCTTCAGTCAGTCAATCATAAAACTCCTTTAAAGCTTTTTCGACGACAGCTGTTCCCCAGGGCTCAGTGTTAGCACCTCGTTTGTACAGCATATTCATATATGACTTTCCCCCGCGAATGTCATGGATTCCAGGATATACTCTAAGCTGACGACTCCCTGCTTTATGCTCATAATGAGTGTCGTCTAGTTGTACCTCAAAATTCTGATGAGTCTTATTCACATTTGGGAATAAAAAAATTGACATTTGCTTATGCAATGCTTGCGGGAAGTTTAAATATATATTGGTTCCGGAAAGCAAACGATTAAAATTGAACTTGAATGATGACATCAAATTGAAGGACATCATTAATTGGACTAAATTCCTTATGTATAAAGTGAGCATTGGGCCAATTCTTCTTTATGCATTTCCAGTATGGTTTAGCGTCCGTTTCAAAGGCAGTGATAAAAAGAATGGAGATTTTTGAAAGACATATTGTAAGCAAGTGCATAGAAAAGAGTTATAAGTCGGTTAACAAAAGATACTCTAATAAATTTATATTTGACCAAGATCAAGTCACTACCAATATCACTTTACGATCTCGATTTAATGCGACGAGTTGTGACCACATTATCCAATTTCAAAGGAAGTGTAATTTTACGCGGAGAACAAGGTGTTAGCTGGTCCACTACACAATATATTTCCGCAACTGGAGTTTTACATGAAGAGGTCAATAGTGTTTCTGGTCAAAACTTCTGTTCACGTCTTATTCACGGCATTTATAAGGGGTAAACAATTTTAATAAATCGTGTTTGTTTTTTCTAATTTTCTTTTTGTAATTATCTAGATTAAATTTAGATTAGATTTAGATTTTTAAGATTTGAATATAAAAAATTAGTTATTACGTTGGTACTAACTAGTAAATTATAATTTAGAAATAAGATTTTACTACTTATTGTGAATTTCTTTTAATAGAAAGATTCAATAAAATAAAATACAGTATAAAAAAAAAATTTAAATACAAGATTTGTTTAAGCTCATTTGTTGAGAGATAAAACTCTATAAGTGCCGGGAGCAAGCCCAATTTCTTAAACACTGTTAATCATTAATTTATATAATATTAGTCCTTCTGATTTTGATAAGCAGGATGCATAATCAATTGAAAATTTATGTAATTAAAATAATACTTTGTAGTCTTAAGTTATTTAAAGCGTTATGTGGGTAAATCCAGTATTATAAAGAAATAAGTCTCAATAAAAACTAACTTACATAGCATCCTCTCAATAGCAAAATCTAGACCCAGCAACACAACAAATTAAATAAAAAACAAATTCGGTACAACTACAAATAATCAACAAATAATCAATTGAGTTTATGAAACAATTTAATAAATAATTAAAACCTCATGCCATCAAATAGAAGAGACAAGAATAGCAACTCTCATCGACGTCATCGGTTTTACAATTTCAAAAGCAGCAACTAGAAAAATTAATATTGATTTTGAACATTTCTATTCACACGCAAGGGAACACTTTGATACGCTTCCTTTTTAGTAGCAGTTCTGCAAAAAAAAAAGCAAAAAAAAATGTTTCAATGTTGTGTTCACTAACCTATTTGTCACCCTCATCTACGAGTGTGTATGAATATTTATAAGAAAGAAAAAAAAAACACAAAATTAGAAACTAATGATTTGCGTGTTGTTGAAAAGTAATGAGAAAAAGTTATCGAGAAAATTCAAAAGTAAAAACGAGGGTGTGTGTGTGTGTGTTGAAAAAAAATATGATTTTCTAACTAAAATTGGAATTATCTGGAAGCGATTTTAAATATCACTGCATCTATGGTTGTATTATGAAAGCAATTATAGTCAGCAGTGACTTTTATAACAGAAGCGTTGAGGTATTGGAAATAAATAACAGGGCTTCACTTCAATAATCATAATCGACAATTAAAAAAGGTTTGTGTCATTTTTAATTTTATATTAAGCGTAGAAAGAGTTCGAAATGTTTTATAATTCATCGTTTTTTTTTTACCTTAATTTTTGCCCAATTGCGATATGCGATGGATCAAGTAATCCAGAAAGAGGGCAACAAAATTACAGTTGTTCAAAAAAAACTTTCGGTCCTGTGCCTCTGTGTTGTTGCATCCTCATTAGACTTCGCTTTCAAGCAATGGCGGTATTCAGTGTTCGGTGCAAATGGTCTTGCATAAGTGCAAATGCAAAATATCGTAGCTTTGTTGTGAAATCCAGCAAAAAAAAATACATAAAATTTCGGTTGAATTTCAGAAATTAATTTCCGGAAGTCTAAAATAACGCTTTTCAAATGCAAACCCTGCTCTATTAAAATCCGGTACATCTTTGTACAAGTTACGAGCTTTCCTTCGATTTCGTTGTTGTGTTCTCTGATCCTATGAAAGTAATTTTTCTATAGTGTCCTCTAATATGACCCATTTTAGTACAATAGAAAATCATTAAACCGCGGTAAACAGAAATGTTTTCTGCTTGTTCACTAAAGGTGTATGTATGGTTGCTTCTTCGCTTCGATTAAACTCGAGAACAAGCTTTACATATTAGCTTTATTAACAACATTTTAGGGTTAGAACTATTATATTATGTTTATGTGGTTAAAATATTTGGGTTGTGGCTACAAATATGGTAAAATCTATACTGTACAGCCCAACCAATATTTGAAATATATTTAAAATAATCATAATATGTTTGCTATACTCATTTACTGTTGGCATGGTTATTACAATGTTCTTTCTTTGCATGCAATAAAGCTCAATTATGACTGTATATATCTCATTAATCTTTAATAATAGAATTTTAAGGAGTTAACATATTTTCATTTCAATTTATTGACACATAAAAGAGATGTACAAACACTGTTACAATATTATAAAAAAAAATTTCAAGTTTCTGCAGGTATAAAACCGATTATATCGAAACTGTGGAACTATTGGAAGCAGTGTAGAAAATACTGATTTTATTAATTCCTGATTTGAAATTCCGACAGGTTGATTTGATCTAGATTTTAGAAATGAATTTCTCTCAACCCTGCTCAAGTTTGCTTTGATTTGATTAATTTTAGTACCAATGAGAAACAGCTGAGCTCTGCCGTCCACATGTTTTAACGTTCTTCTCTCTTAATCATCCCAATTTATACCTGCGTAGTAAATTTTGCAAGTGTTTGATAATTTGTTTTCTTTTCCTTCCGTTCAGTCAATCCAAGAGAACGTAGCACAAATAAGTCATCAATTATTAAAACGAGTAAAAGCAAACAAAAAAAATCAATACATGAAAAATACTAAACGAGAGCATTAATTATTTAAAGGTTGTGCCACGAAAGCTTCAATATCATTTTTAGAGGTACGCAACGCTTTTTTATTCGTATTAAAAAGTTTGAGGAGCAAACAAAAAGGAAACGAAAAAAACAGGAAAACACTTAGTTACAGACTTTGAAGCAGCACAAGAAAGAGCAAAAAGCGTAAGAAAAAGTTGACCAAACATTCAGCAAATATTTATTTATCCTCAAGTTTGTAGCCAAAATTGTTATGTCTTTTATACGGGCCTTCTTATGAACCAATTTCGTTGAAAATGTTAATTAAAATATAGGGAAGACCCCTGGAGTTTCTCTTCAGATTGAAACCTTTTAAAACTTAGCACTTCCTTTGATGAGTTAAGTTTTAGGAACAGAGTGCGCTGTTGAAGTCACTCCTGCAGATTGGACGGGATCGTTCATCACGTCACTGCCGAATTGATGTTTTCGGGATAAATGATCTGCCCGCTTAATTAATGCAAAAAATTTTATTGAAATTTGTCTGTTATAAAGTACATAGAAGAATTCCAGCTTAAATTAGTTTTATTTAATTCAGTTACCCTCTTAGAATTAGACCCATACACAGAAATGCCGGTTAATTATCAATGGTATACTTGTATATATTCCAAAAGTGAAATATTCTCCAAAAAAGTTTTCAAAGCATATATTTTCGCACATTTTGTAAGGATGTAAAGCCTACAGACTTATGATTTATGTTTCCGATTCTTCTCGAGCAATTTCTGCACACACCTCGAACAAATCACATTAAACTTTAACGTCCAACAACAAAGAAGAGAGCAAGTGGTCAAATGACTGACTTTTTATTTCTTTAACCTTTCCTTAAGTTCTATTAAAAATTTATTGCTAGTGCCAATTTATGGGATTCTTAAACTTTGACGTTTCGTAGTAAACTAAAATGGGACAATTGTCAAATGTTCACCAATAAACATTTTCAACTTTTTGCGATTTATGAGCGCACAGCCCTATTAATTTGCAACAAGGCGTCAAGCGCAAATAAAGCTTACATACAACTGATAAGTGTATAACAGGATTAAGGAAATAGAAATCTTTTATATAATGCAAAAATTAAATGTTACTACTGATGTAAAATACAAGTGTTCCAAAGCCACCACAATTATTTCGAATTTAAAGCAGTCAAAGCCAATGTTCTGTTTAATTGATCATGCTGCGCACCTGAACGAAATTGAGTGATTGAATCAATGAGGACAGTATCGGCTAAGTGATTTATTGGTTAATTGCATCAAAATCTGTGCTGTCTTTGGAAAACAAATTAAGCGAAAATTTCTGTATCCAAAATCGATCTAGTTTCTTTAAATATATTTTTTTTACCACCGCTCCAAGTGTTGACACATTAGATCCGCTTTCTCCACCAAAAATTTCGCGAAGTTTACGAGTGATCTCGCAGCGGGTCGTCGCAATGATAACTAACGCATGCTTCTTCGGTGCAGCGCTGCATTTTTAATAATCGGGACACTCAATAATACAAAATTTAAATACAAAGTAGTGCGTTCTTATTGAGACACCCTTTATCCTTGTAATTTGAAAAAATTCCTTATGACCAAAACTAATAAGTCAGGATAATTCGCAAAATTCTTTGCATCTCAACTTGTTTGGAAACAAAAATTTTATGATGACTTAAATTTGGAAACTTGAAAATTTCCAAAAATAAAAATTAATTTTTCGCTTTCAAGACATCCTAAAGTTGATCTTAAAATAAAAACAAATCCTTGTCGACTATTGTCACAATGAAAGGAATTTTGTTGAACATCTTAACGCCGTCATTGCTGCCAGTTTCCCTTCTATTTATCTTGTCTGTAGATTGCATCAGGTGCATATCGATGACGTTTTACTTAAAAAGCAAATACGAGGGGAATTTAAGAGTTTTACGTATTTTATTTTGTTTTTTCTTTGTTTTGGCTTGTCATCATCCATAATTGAACTGCTTGAGGAGACGAAAAGCTTAAATTCCTTGCAAATAACTCTGCATTAAAAGCATTTCGTCACAATACGGATGCAAAAATTACGTGCTTTTGCTAAGAGGAAGAGTGGCAAAGAAGTCACTTGTTTCGCCTTAAATACACTTCCTAGTTCCTTTCGAAATAATCTAGCATCTACACAACCTTCAAGCTGATGCTGGCTCACAAGAGTTGAGGAAATGATAAAGTTTTTCAAAGTTTTTTCAACAAGTTTTTTGTTACAAAAATAAAAAAATGGAAAGTTTTAGAGTCATGTCGCTGGCAAACAAGCTCATCCTTCAAAGTGCTGTTCTTAGTGTTTTCAACAAGCTGTGGAGCAGGAAATACTTGGTGCAATAAATACAGGACAAGCGTGACCGTACGAACAAGCGACTAAATAATGAATAGATGATAGACGCTTTTTAGAAATGTATTAGCGCTTGAGTAATTTGAATTGAAAATAAACGCAGTTGCAGAATTTGTACGCTACACTGCAGCATGTCAATCAACCTCCTCGATGTAATTGATGCCCAATTGCGTGGGCTGCGTTTGATCGATCCTTCGAGATTCTCTGCGACATCTTAAGCAACATACGCGATATTTTCAGAATAAGTAGTTGCTCTGGTTAGTTGTCCATTTTTGGTGATTTTTTTTATATCTTTTACATCGATTTTGTTAAAATTTCCAGCCTTCCAAAAATATTGGTTTTTGGTTTTTGGGCAATTAAAATTTATTTAAATGAAGTTTTTCGTCTTTATAGAGGAAGTTTTGAATTTTCACAACATTTTTGGTGGGCTCGGTTTCATTATTTCTGCAAATTTGATAAGGGTAGGGGATATGCAAAAGTTTAGGGCTGAGAGTGAAACTACAAAAAAAAAACAGAAAAATAGAGGCTTTGCCTGGGGAGCTTGTGTAGCGATATTGCTGATTTTAAATAGCTAAATTTCACTGATCAAATGATCAAGATCCTAGTGCCGGCAGAAAGTTGATTTCAACATTGGGCAGACAGACATCGTTAATTGAACTTCCCTACATTTAAAGATTGACAAAATATTTATAATTTGTTCGATCGTAAATGGATATTGTAGCAATTACAAAAGAAACGATGAACCCATATATATAATCTATTCAATTTTTGTGAGGATTATAAAATGAAACATTTAAGAATATAATGTAATGTCTTAAAAAAGTAAAAGTTAACAGTGCCGTTCTTAACACTAACTGATTAACCTTGTCACGAGCTGCAATGGCCGCACTTGCACTTTTATACATTTCGAAATAACAATCAACTAAGTGTTAAGCTCTGCCTGCTGCATAAGAAAAATCGTAGGATATTATGATGCAGCTCGATTTTCCATTATTATTTGAAAAATTTGAAAAAGTTATAAAATCACATAGCCACCCGGAACTGCTGGAGTCTATCCGCTTCTATACGAATACCCTACATAAGCTGGCCCTCTATTAAATTTATATTTTGACAAGCTTTTTAATAATATTTAATTTATTTTTTTCATCGGAAGTTTAATAAATTTACAATTGCACATGTGGGTTAACCAGATTTAATAAAATCCTATTGAACTTGATTTAACCAATTTGTAATAAATATTTACAAAATGAATTGTTTGAATTATATGAAGGATTAAGTGAAAATATCTTCACAAAACCCAATTTATTACTGAAACCAAATAAACCATGTGAAATTATTTAATTGACATCATTTCTCCGCACTCACGGACA
This sequence comes from Phania funesta, assembly GCA_963932375.1. Taxonomy (NCBI): domain Eukaryota; kingdom Metazoa; phylum Arthropoda; class Insecta; order Diptera; family Tachinidae; genus Phania; species Phania funesta. Next base: position 92,279,652 of record OZ010652.1, on the reverse strand, counting down.
GACATACAAATTGAATAGATTCATCGCACAAATTATGGACGATAAATCAAATTGGATGTATTCAATTTCTTCATCAATTAGGAGATGCAAAAAAGTCAATGAAATTTCTCAGCACATCGAACATTTCGAAGTTCTTTTTCTTTATAGATTTATAATTTTCGTCTTATACTGAACACAAATTCATTTAGAAGAGTCTACATGTTTTCTTAAAATCATGCGTGAACATGCATGTAAAACGTCATGGCAACTAATAGAATCAGTTAAGAAACATCGAACTTATGCGATCGACATACGCTTACACACTTAAAGCTCAAGCACAGTGGGAGGTTTTCAAATAAATCTGGAAATTAAACTGCAGTTTTCAAATGGGTGTTTGTTTTTCATAAAGTTGTGCACGATAGCTGAAGTAAAATAGATCTTCCGCAAACATGATAATATTTTTTCATATGTTTTTTTGTGAACAGCCATTAAAGAATTTTATTATTATTGAGAACTAAAAACATATTTCATCAAGTTCTTTAGTTATTGTTACATAATCTAGGAAGGAGAGGGATAATTATACATTTTTTACACAAAACTGATTAAAATTACACGTTGTATCATACAAAAGTTTCCTTGTTTTTTTTTTAAACTTCCCCCACGAAAATGTAAAGCTCGACATTTTTCGAAAAACTATATAAAAATAAGATCTTAGTGAAGATGAGTAAATAGAAATATCCTTGTGTACGGACACGAAAAATAAAACAACTTATGTCAGCAAAGGTATTTGGCATTGGGTGTAGATAATACTAATGACATCAATTTTGGGGACATAATGGAAAATTTAATTAAAAATTATTTTTAATATTTTTTTATTATGTTTTTTTTTGTGCCAGATAAATTCGTATTTAAAACATTGTTGTCGATATACATACGTAACTTACTTCATAATTTTTGAAAAGTAAATCTTGCCAGAATATATAGAACTTACGTTGTTTTTTATTGCTAAAATATGTAAATTTTTCACATTTTATCTAAACATTTTTAGACCCATGTAAAGAGTGTTTGAAATATCTTTCCTGGGTTCAATTTAAATTAAATACCTAAGGGCAAAGTTTTTGCTTCCATATAAAGATCTTCATACATTTGCTATAAAAACTTTGTATATAAATATTAAAAGACATTCGGGCATGCGTCACTCAAACACTTGCAGAGCATATCGAGCCCCAACCGCGAAAATAACATGATTAGCACATTTTTATTGAAATAAACTGATAATAGCTACAGAAATATTTGAGTTTTAAATTTAACATAAACAACCACACTTTTTTGTGTGACCGCAAAAATGACATAAAAAACGTTTATGCAATATAACGTGATTGGAGAAAAATATTACTCACGCTCAAAACTATGTTCCTTATAGAAATTCTCAGGAACAATATATAAACGTGATTACGCATGATAATGAATGGTTCACGCTAATCACGTGAGCGATGACCATCTCGACTTTAATGTGTTTTTGCGTTTTTTGTCATTTATCAAATCTACTCTTGGTTAGTCTCGTAAACAAGAGCCATTAAAAACTTGTACATGACATTATTACTTGTTGGAACTCTAACTGTAAATTACAACACAAAACACTTCTAAAAGAAAAAGAACTTTATTCGGCAAAGTAAAATTTAAGACTTATAATGAATAAAGCAAAATAGAAAAATTAATCTCACAAGGCCTTCAAATATAACAATGTTGTATTTTGTATGAGTTGCCATTAGGTATAATAATTTTATTAATTGCGTTGCTATATTTTTCAACATTACTGCTATTAAAGTAATTGACAAAAAAATGTTTTCTATACGCAGAATTAATGGTAAAACCTTATCAATAACTTTGATAAGATCGTTTTTAGGTTACATTTAAAATTCCATTAAAAAATTCTCTGAACAAATTTGGAAAAAAAAACAAAAAATAAAATCCTTCTTTCAGCACCATCGGTCTTTGTAAATTTGTGTTTCTGGAAAAAACTGCCACAACGACTTAGTTAGCGTATATTAGCACCAATTTACTATGAGGCATAAAAGTAAAATTAAGGAATTAAGGGACACGACTAATGTGACCCTCTTAAAATTATGAAATCGATGTTATGGATTTTAATGACTTTAAATTAAGAAATTTTTAATGGCAATATTTTTAATTTTTACGAAATTCTGCACCCAACTTTTTATAATTTTTTTAAAAGCGTTAATAATAAAGAAAAATTTTAATTACTTCTTTACGGGTACTTCGCGACAAATAAATATATTTTTTTATTCGAAATGAATTCAAGACATGTGTAGAAAATTAATACCCATTTTTTAGTTATAATTCAACTTCAAAGCCAATAGTTAGACATTAGGGACGAAAGGCCACAATATACTAGAAATTGCAACTGTAAAAAAATACATTAAACAAGTTGAACGGATTGTAGCATTTGAGCATTTGACAATTTCAATATCAAAAACTTTCAAATTATATTGGGGCGTTTGCTTAATATTTAATAGTTGTTCTGTAACAATTATACGCAACCATATTCGATGCCAACAAACTACATACACACATACCTAATACCGTTCCTTTTTTTTAATAAAAATACTTTATTTTTAAGCTTCAGCTCTTTTACCTAAATAAATAAAGTCAGTATACAAAAAAAAATTTCATCCAAATTTTAAGTGAAACCAATCTCTTTCACTTGGCGTCATTGAGAGCAATTTATATTCGTGAATAAAATTCCATTATGCGAGCCAGGCTTTTTGTTCAACACCAAAATGTTATAAATTAACTTCACAATTGTTTACCAATAAAATTGTCATAAAAGAAAATGAAATGCGTAGAGAAGATACTAAATTTAATTTGAGAAAGCAAAATATTTTTGCCATAAATAACAAGAGAAAAATGCAACAGATTTACGATCCGAATTCCCCAGACAACACGTACACCTTTCGCAGCAGCTGCACAACCAATGGCAGCAATCAATTTTATTTTTGTGTAGCCTAAATACCAAGATTTCCTCAGCACTCTTGCACAATTTCAGTAATTTTAATTTTAGCCAGCGAAGACCACAAAAATATATTTTTTCTCTCTTTCTTTTTTCTAATTTAATACATTTTATTTTCTTTATTTGCGTAATTCTGTATTCGTTTGAGCCATGTTCAAAGTATAATGAACATTTCGATCTGAACATTTAGATGTTTATTAAGTAATGCTTATAGGGCGATGCAAGTACAGGGAAATGCGAAGCGTTCAATGATAAAATGAAATAGAATCAGCAATACCTATAAAATGCAAACATATGACAGCGTGAACCAACAACAACAACGTAAATTGGCAAATACACATAAAATATTCCAGAAAAGTTGTATGTTTATTGATATCGAATCGTTAACATTGTTCACATTAAAAACTGCTGCCATAAAAAGTTCACTTTTTATAAAAGAAAATAAAAATTTTATTCAAATTCCTTTATTGTCACCTCCATTTGCTTTAACATGACACTGTACTGGAGATACTTTTACTCTACTCTAAAGACTAAAACTATGCAACACAAATGTTGTTAGCTGGCATCACATTAATCCGTTGTTAGTTTCCAAAGTTTAATAAGCTAATTCGAATATTCGAACAATTTGAGTTCGGACTTTATGATTTCAAGATTTGCTATAAATATCAAAATTGATTTATAATCAAGATTTTTAATCTCAAAAAGGATTGAAATATTTTAATCCTTCTCAATGAATGAATGAAAATAAATCGTGATTTCTGAATGGCCTGCGTTAGTTTTTATTACCCCATAAAACCAGAAATGAGAGAAAGAATTGATGTATTTTATCCCTTTGACATTAAGTAGCTACTTTTTTAGTGCAAAAATAAATGGAACTTATCCTGATTTAAATCAATTCTATGCAAATAAGCTCTGCGATAAAACGGTTCTCTTTTATTAGCAAAAATGAATAGCAACTTCTTTTTCTTTTATCATTGAAAGCATGTGAACCATAAATAAAGTATTATTTTTATATCGTTGCTATAATTTTGGAACAACTGTAATTGAAATGTAATAAATCGTAAATAAATCTGCTCATGAAACCCAAATAAAAATATCAATGTGAGCCAGAAGGGAAGAAGCAAAGGGGGAGTGGAACTGCTGCATTATTAAATTAGCATCACAGACAAAATAAAATCTTGTTATGGCTGACTGCAAGCTGAGAAAGAAATAAATTAAATATTAAGGACTTGCAACGTTTTTCATACAGAAGGAATCTATGCATTAGCTCTACTTATTTGCAATAGAATTAAATTTTCTATCTCTTCTTTTTAAACAGATGTTGGTATTTTTAGTTAAAGACAAGAAAATAAACTAATTAAACTACAGAGCGTAAGCAAATTCAGCTCTGTGTTTTACCTCTTATCAGGCATGAAATAAACACACATATGCCTGCATGTGTGTGTGTGTGTGTGTGTATGTGTGTGTGCGCATAAGGTTTGCAACATTTATAAAAATGTAAAGCTGCATAAGTTTATCGAACAACAACTTATTAGAAAATATTTCAAGCCCGTTTTGTTTATTTCTGCAAATATGCAAAGGGGTTTTCGTTTCTGACGGGTCGAAGTTGTCGGTCGCTTATGCTAAATCTTAGTACAATTTACACAATTGAGAAACACGTCCAAATGATAACAAATGTATTATAGAATTATTGCTTATTAGCAATAGGATTATTGTTTATTTTTAATGCTGCTTTTTTTTGGGTGCAGATTTTGATGTGGCCTCATCATTACTCCGTACTTTTTCGAAAACAACGTTAATTATAAATGGGGAACGCTACAGGTATATTTGGATTAACGTCGGCACTTGTCTTTAGACACTATTCGACGGTTGGTTTAGCGCCGGGTAAAAATAATGCACTGGCAACATCTCTATAAGCATTGTATAGATATCAATTTTAAGACCATGCCTGCGTGGACTCTCTACCCACATTTGGCTGAGTGCTTCGGAGCTATATAATCTCCTGCAGTCAACAATTAAGTACCATCTTGCGTTTCAATGCAACGCCCCATCGATCAGGTACTACAATTTTCCCGAGACTAAGGTCTAAGGCACAACTGCATCGTGCACCGCCGAAGCAGCCTCATCAAAAACAAACGAAACTCATTGCTGATTCTCTCCCGTATCCCCCAGTTAGCAGTTCATCAAAGTGTTTGCTTCTAGGGGGAGGTGAACGCTTCAGCTCAATGATAACCAATTTTGTTTTGCTGGGCTTGAATGGTATGCGCGTGGACGTCATGTGGTTTCCCGCCTCAATGGGCTTTCTGTATGAGGGTGTTTAATAGCGTTAGATTTCCGGCTGCGAAAATCCGAAGTTAACGTGAAATTTTGAAAGTGCTGCCCAAAAATTATAAAAAATATATTAATTATGAAAACATCAACAACAATTTTCGGAAATATATAATTAAAAGTAATTTCCAATTTGACATATATGGCATAGAAATTTTTATATATTCGTTGCTATTCTGTATTCCGAATCAGAGAGTTTTTATGCGGAATCGGAAAATTCCGCATGTTTTAGTTGTTCTATATTCCACTTCCGAATAATTTTTTGCGTTTTATTTCGAGTAGAAAAACGTTAGTGGAATCAAACCGAATCAACTTTTTTTTAAATAAAATTCCCCTGAAATATTAAAACAACGATTGTGTACTATAATTTGATATGTTTTGTTTTATTTTCCATATTATTTATATAACTCTTTAAATAAAAATTCTTTAAAATTATGAAATTAAAATTTGTCTATAAATTTTAACAAAAACAATCGTAATCAAAAAAAGAAGTAGAAGAAGAAGCAGAACAGCAAATTTCCCATTTTTTTATTACGAGTAATATTACAATTCCACTCGAATTGTTTCCACTCTGAACACAGAACAGCAACGATAATTTTGAATATTCCCATAATATGTTGAGAATGATCAAGGATTATTGAAATCTACTTCACAACCAAGTAGTGCTAAATTAGTCATTTGTCAGTTTATAACTGTTTTTCATCTGTAGTCAATTCAATCTTTTAAAAATTATCATTACGTTAAGCCCACTGTGTGTTTTGCTACTTTATTTAAGTAAATTAATTTCAATGGCATTTAAATTTATCCTTCCTTTTTTGTGTCGTTTAAATAAATAAGTTACAATTTTATTGCCATCTTTCCCAAAGCAAAGAAACAATTGAAAAAACAAACACACAAAATATTTATTACTTCTCTAATACCCTCAAAATGTTTGAATAAAAAAAAGGATGAACTCCTTCTGATTTTCGTCCTTTCATTCTATTTGTCAAATCATAAAAATAAGCGAATGTTTTTTGTTGGGAAGATCAGACCAAATTAATATTTAAGCAGTTTGTTCCTTTTTATTCACTCTCGTTTTTATTCTTCTCAGTTTCACTTAACTTTATTTAGTCAACTTTAGTTGATTTTACTTTGCCTCCTTTGTCCTTTTTTTTGTGAATTCTTTTATTTTTTGGAAAAATAAATAATAAAAAATCATGCTTGTCTTAACTTACTTTTCACGGATGTATAATTTTGTTTGTATTTAATTTTACGAAGACGGTTTTTAATTTGTTTATTAATCTCATCAGAAATAAAAACAGACGAAGGCTTTAACGAGCAAAAAATAATAGATTTCTAACAAGGAAAAAATAAAGAAACGTATATTGTAAGAAGGAGTTATATGAAGTTGTTTAAACTTTTATTTTGTCTTCATTCTTAATACCTGCAGACGCAATTATAAATAAGTTATGTGATGTTATGAAAGTTACCCTAAATTATTGCTCAACACTGTAACTCTAAATGCCAATGTGCAGACATATTTCGTATCTCGTTAGATGGGCAGATACAATGAGAGACTGTATATATGCACAATGACAAATACCTTTGTATGTTATCGAAGCGATTAAGATGTGAGCAATTGTTTGATATGGAAAAGAAACAGACTGAACATCTAAACCGTGAAAAAGGCTTTCCCTTTTTGTATTCCTTCGATAATGAACAAGTAAAAGGATTTATTTTTTTTAGGACAAACGTTTCATTTAGTTGTGGAGTTATATTTACCTGACTGACAACCAACCAACACTAGTGCCAATTATTTTGGGAAATAGTGGGTTCAAACGCCATCAGCAAGGTCTATTTCTTTTGGTTCAGTGCAACACCAATTCCTTAATCATGGAGCTGACTTGTAACGTGCCTTGATTTCTAGGGTACTGACAGAGCCTATCGATATGGCACTGTAGTAGTAAAGGATCAAATGTATCGTTGATGTTCAAAAGATAGTTTGAATTGAAGATCTTAACAAAGAGAGGCAGAAAGTCTGCCGAAAAAAATATTTCTTTATTAAAAAATAAATAGCAAAATTAGATATTTCACTGCGTTATTTAATATCCGAACTTAAATTTTGCTTAGATAACCCAGACACTCTAAGGTCAACAAAGTACCAATGAAAAATAAAACTTTTCCACTTTTCTAAACTTTTTGTATGGAAAAATGTTCTTCATTTGATCCAATTAGCCAATAGTTTTATATATCATCATAATAATTATAATCATCATCATCTTCGTTATCATGGTTATAATCATCAGCATCATCATCATGTCTCCTGCTTCGGATAGAATTAATAACTCCAACGCCAACTGCGGTATTCTGTGTTTATTTTTTATTATTTTTTTGACTCATGCTGGTAATAGAATGGATCTGAAGTATGCGCAAAACTTTAAGATTTTTTTCCGTGCAATATCGGTTTATGCATGAATTCGGATTTTTTGGCAAGATTGTTGGTTTCTTAGTTAATGTTGAATACGATTAACATGATCGGAGTTTTTAATTTCAAATATCGTCAAATCCCGCTTATAAAATATCTCTTCTAATAAACTATAGGTTGCTCATTGAGAGACTGGATCTTCGTCAAGAGTGCGAACGAAGGGTTCACACAGCTTCTTATCACTACTTTCTCTATTATCACTCCTGGCGTATATATTTGTTCCTTCTCCTTTTACCTCCCTCTTCTTGGGTTCAAAAATAAGCTGTCCCTTTAATCTAACCTAACCCACCAAAAGGTATCTTGTTAATTTTATTGAATTTTTAGGGATACTCATCCAAATATGGGATCGGTCTCTTCAATAATTCAATAAGAAATTATTTTCTAAAATTAATAAATAAATATTTAATATATGTATAGAAATAAATAATTATATTTTCTTTACCATTCTAGCAATATTAAGCAACTCAACTTATTTTTTATTATTTTTTTGACTCATGCTGGTAATAGAATGGATCTGAAGTATGCGCAAAACTTTAAGATACATATATCTTCGATCGTTTTTAAAATCTTTGTTTCTAGTCTCTTGTGTTTGCTCTGTAAACTCATCAATTTGGCAAAAGGTCACTGAATATTTTTTCTAGCGCGTGATTCAAAAATGTATGAAGAAAATGCCGAACAGTTCTGTGAGCAAAGTCTCCAAACTTCTCACTTGTAAAGGATAAAGTTCAGCTTTTGAATTTATTCCAATTTTGGTAAATTTTAACCCTCTGTATGATAATTTCACCCTGCACAAGACAACCAGAAGTACCGATAACTTTCGCAACAGGAGCAGAAGCCTTTTGAGTTGCAGTCATATATCAACACTTTTTTTAAATATCATTTAGAGGTAAAAAAGTATCAGAGAGCAAAGCATTTAGGATCATTGAATCAGATCTAGGTTGTGCGTCCGCAATATTATTCCATGTATATTCCAAATATAATATTTCACTATCAACATCAATGTTGCTTAAATAACTCAGGCGAACTTAGTGGCAACATGTAGTCCAATGAATTAGCTGCATTTTTAATGAGCAACATCTTGAACACTCTTAAGTAAACAAAGTTTGAATGAAAAATTTCCACTTTTCAAAACTTGTTGTATGGACAAATTTTCTTCAGTGATGGAGGTAGCGGCGTCGCGAAGGGGGTGCAGTAGGAGTATCATGCCCCAGGTGCCATTAGCAGAGTGCTGCCAGGTTTTAGTTTCTTGGAAGTACAAACTCATTAACACACATATGCAAAGACATATACATGCATGCATATATGTATGTGTGTTGGTTTATATACATGCGTTGACTCAATTTGTGCTCAAGGTTACAATAAAATTAATTACACAGATCTTCGATCCATGTATTTTTGGTGGATTCCAGACTTTCGATAAATTTCGATAAAATTTGATGTCTTTAATATTTTTCGGATTTTATTAAAATTTTGAGTTCAAGTTTTAAATTATTTGGTGATATTGAAATTTATTGACGAATTTTAGATTTTTTTTTTTGTGAATTTTCAACTTGAAATGAAATTCGTATATTTTTTCCTTTTTATAAAATTTCCACTTTTTTGATCACTTTTCCAGTGGCATTTCAAAGTTTAGCGAAATTTGGTTTGTGGTTTACATTTTCTGGATCTTTCGTTTTTTTGTTAAAAATTTTTTATTTAATTTTTTTTCGATTTTTGGTTAATTTCTTATGATTTTTTGGTGAATGTTAGATTTTTTGCAAATTTTCGAATTTCCTGTGGATTTGTGACATGTTTTTAAAATTGATTTTTTTATGATTTTTTGGTAACATCATGTTCTGCTGAAATGTTGATATTATTCATAACATCGATTTTTCTAGTGGTAAAATGTTGCATTTTTGTGGTTAATTATGATTTTTTTTGGGAAATCGGGGTTTTTAAATTCAGAGATTGTAGCAGTTAAAAATTTTTCCAATTTATTTACAAGTTCCGCAAATTTGCAAAATTTTGTAGTTTTAGTGAAGTTAAAAATTATTTCCGTGCAATATCGGTTTATGCATGAATTCGGATTTTTTGGCAAGATTGTTGGTTTCTTAGTTAATGTTGAATACGATTAACATGATCGGAGTTTTTAATTTCAAATATCGTCAAATCCCGCTTATAAAATATCTCTTCTAATAAACTATAGGTTGCTCATTGAGAGACTGGATCTTCGTCAAGAGTGCGAACGAAGGGTTCACACAGCTTCTTATCACTACTTTCTCTATTATCACTCCTGGCGTATATATTTGTTCCTTCTCCTTTTACCTCCCTCTTCTTGGGTTCAAAAATAAGCTGTCCCTTTAATCTAACCTAACCCACCAAAAGGTATCTTGTTAATTTTATTGAATTTTTAGGGATACTCATCCAAATATGGGATCGGTCTCTTCAATAATTCAATAAGAAATTATTTTCTAAAATTAATAAATAAATATTTAATATATGTATAGAAATAAATAATTATATTTTCTTTACCATTCTAGCAATATTAAGCAACTCAACTTATGCCAAAAATAAAATCATCAACCATTAAGAAAACTACTTTAAATTTGGCTCAACTTTTTGTTTCATCATTCAAACGTCACACTGCACAAATCATTCCAAACTAAACTGCAAAACTAAAAGCAATATATTTTTAATTAAAAGTGAATTCTTCTATCGATAACGCAATAAGTAACTGAAAGCAAAGAGAAAGAGAGAAAACGGCAGGAAAATATCTCTAGAAATTTAGTCGATTTCACAAACAATTGCTGCTGCACTCGTCTGCATTAAGAAACAAACATTTGCTTGCCAAAAAGTACGGCTGCCAACGGAAGAATAAGTACACGCACACACAAAGCAATCATCTTTAGACCGACTGACATTTAACTGGAGAAAAAGAACCTAAAATAATTGCAAACTGGCGTTCTTTCAAAATATAATGTGGAGCACAATTTCACCGACAAATTCGAAAAAACTTTTGATTGGCAGCACACGCAGCGTTGACTATGTCGGTGACAATTCTACAACAAAATCAACAAAGATCTCAATCGCAATGGAAATTCGTATACAAAATAAGTGCATTTCAGCATAGCGCATCACTCTGGAGGGTGGTGCAGAGGCCCCATGGCTACAGGGCCCCCTTAAAGCGGCATTTTTGGGGGCCACTGGCGTCGGTAAAACAAGTATATTACAGGTGAGTCGTAATATATTTTAAATCGTCTAAATGCTGGAGTAAAAATATGAACATACATATATTAAAATCTAAAAAAAAGTCGGGGGAGGATCGTAAAAGAGGAGACAATTTTTAGGGCAGAAATAAATCTGTCTTGTATAACAGATAGGCGCGGATCTAGCTTAGGCTTTTGGAGGGGGGAAGTATTAAGGAAAACATCGAATTCTTCAATTTTTCTAAACTTTTTGTGTGAGAAAATGTTAGTTTTTAATGATTTTGGAGGGGAAAATTCCTCTTTTTCACCCACTCCCCAATCGTCGACTGATAGCAGCCATATATGCTTGGCCTGTAACATGTGTAGAACTGTACGACTACGGTACAGAGAAATAATTTTCATTGCGGTATACATCTCTTCGATGATTAGACGTATGCAACAAACGAATATGGACTCTATTTTGGTATTGAAATATGTCCTGAAATCAGAAGATGTTCCCCGGTAAATGAGTTCGTTTATAGTGATGTGGTATAGGATCATATAGCCATAACAAAAGAGGCAGCATTAGTGAATATTAAAAAAGGAGGTCTGTCATGACTTTCTATTTGCTTGAAGACAAAATCCTTCCTGGTGGGGTAATTTTAGAAACTAAGATCTCCTACTACTGCATTTTTTGTACCTAAAAGCAGCTGGTAACACGCGAAAAGATACATTAGTATCATGATCTGGATAACTGCGCTAGTGACAGGTACTCGAGGAAGATAATGTTTATAGGCTAAGCCTGAAGTGGGCCAGCCTTGCAAGACTGAGGACCACCTTGGCGAACCTCTGCTTTTACCATATAAAAGCAATGATAAATAATTAGTTCCCATTTGGCAGCCGACTTCTGAAGAAAAATTGGGCATCTAAAACTGTAGTGATCTGCTTCAGTATCAAATGTAAAAGTCTTCTGGACACCTCTGTGTAGTCGACCACAGTCGACATTAAAGCACTTATGAAAATGTTCCTCGAAGCAGTTCTTGGTCACTAATTGAAATAGTTTCAGAGCCGAATAAGCCTACTCTTGAAACTGAATTTATTACTTTGTAGCAAGCGTGGATCCAGAAGCAGGAGAATCCGAATATGTCCCATCCGATTGATAACAAACGTTTTACTGAGCAATAGTTTCAAGAAGCCTTAGGTTTCTTAAAATCCGCGCCTGCTGCCTGGAATATATTTTACGGCGATTTCCAAATCGGGTAATGGGAAGTATGTGTACTGCTTGTAATGGATCTTATTTTGTAGGGAGCCAAATTAATAAAAATAATTTCACGGATTTCCAGAACTTATAGGCGATTAAAGAAGTGAAGAAATTTCAATCTTTTCGGTTTTTGGAGGAATTTACAGAATTTAGTATCATTATTAATGTTGGGGTTATATCCAAGTAGACCGCTAACTTCGCAAGTCCCATTTTGACCCCTTGTTTCCTTGAATTGATTTCCGACAACCGATTTTTAATTTACGACTACCTTACCCTCAATCGATTCTCGTGATGTCACTAGCCTTTACTCTTGACTGTAGTGATTTCAGACTGTTTACTGGTAACTGTCAGCCTTCTTCGCCACCACGGAGTCTCTTGTTATTGCCAGCATTTTTCTAAGGCTGGTATCCATACTTCGCATACTAGAGACAAAGCACCCTCTTGGCCATGCATTCCTGGCGAACGCAGTTCTCACGTGGATTAGAGATTTTTTATAAGAGAGTGTTATTTATTTTCCCAGACTCCTTGCAGAGACAGAAAGCTGTTGCCGGCCAACAGTGGAATCAGATACGGCAAGTAATATCTTTATGCTTTCCAGTTGACGGCATTTGTGTTTTGCAAATTTTCAGGTTTTTCAAGAAAATTTTTAGTTTTGTCTAACATTTAGACACATAATTTATCAGAGGGTCACGGATATATAACTGCTGTAGGGTATCAAATTAGATAAGACTTCGTGTATATATTACGGGCTTGCGGATAAACGATTCCCTGTTAAAGTGAGAGTAACAAAAATTGGGTTTTGCCCATATCCCACAAACGTGTGGACTGATATCACTGAGCATAAAATTACCAACTGCGCTGGTCAAATAATCAGATTTTTAAGTTCCTAGATTGTCTTGGGCTGTCAAAAAGTTGATTTCAATATCAGAGATGGACTTCGTTAATTAAATTTTTTTACCTATGGATTTGAATGTAGCTATGAATTTCAACATTTTTGTACTCGCCTTACACGTTTTTGTACTGCCTCCTTTTTTATTCAAAATTAAAAAAAAATATTGCAAGTTCTAAATAGAAATAGAAATAGAAATAGAAATATTAGTGAAGTCCCAAAAACAAAACATTCTCTTTTTCTTGTTGACTTTACACAAACACAAATATTTACCTTTTATCGCTTTTCGTTTTCAATTTATTCCGATTTACAGCAATTTTTCTACCATGATTTTCCCAAGACACATCAAACAACAACCAGACGGAAAGTATACAAAACCTGCCTGGTATGTGACACATGCATACGGGAGCTGATGGTAATCGATGTTCCACCCCAGGTAAATAAATTACAATTTTAGTTTAATGTCGCCAGTGGTTCGTGAAGGAAAATAAGCAACAGTGTTGAAGACTTAACTTGATTTTCCCTTTGGTTGTTGTTCCTCATAATTAATTTATTTGTAACCCTTTGCATTTGTACATTAATCGAGACGAAGACTAAAAACTTATTTATTAAATTTATTGTGAAAAAGCTTAAACGAATTCCATTAAATGTTGAAAACAATTTAAATATTTTTCCCGAATTGCAAAGCAAACCTTTTAAGTTTAATGAGATTTTATAATCCCATTTCATGTAGCGCTCTCACATTTAATACCATTAAATTTTCAAACTGGAAACGCAAGAGTACTACACCAAATGTACGATCAATTAAAACTTTTCTAATTTTTGTATTTTAAATTATGCCCAACACCAACATCAACATCAACGTCAACGTCAACAATACTCCACATTGAACATTCAACAGAAACGGTTTCCAGCTGATAATTTTGCTGAATGGAACAACGGTCATCCACTGGGGTTGAGAACAGTTCATGCGTATGTTTTGGTCTTCGATATGGGAAATTTGGAAACATTTCGAGTAAGTTTTATTAATTTTAATTATCGTTTGTTGTTGTTATTGTTGTTGTTATTTTAACATCATTTAATAAATAAAAAATAAAAAAACGAGAACTCGAAAAATCATTTAAAAGTTCTTAAAACACGCTTGGCACTCACGTTTGTCAGTTTTATTATTTCTCTCTTTCAAAAAGTGTTTTTTTTATTTAATTACTTTTTTTAATTTGCATAAAGAAAAACATGAAAGAACTTTTCAAACCCCCCTTACTTTTTACTTTGTTGTCATGCCGATTGTTTTTAACAACTAAGAAACTTTTTGTTTAAATTTATATGAATTAATTTCATTTTTATGATTTTTTTTTGGTATTTTTCATTACAGTATTGCAGATCTATGAGAGATCAAATTTTGGATAGTTTCAGTCATCGTGATTTTAGCATAATTGTAGTTGGCAATAAATATGATACAATAAATGAAGCGCAAGCAAATTCACAGGTAAATATTTATTAATTTATTTAAATACAGCTGTCTCTTTTAAAATGTAAAAAACTCCCAGCCATGAACTTGTCTGGTCAGTTTTAATGAAGAAAATTTGAAGTCGAATATCAGTAAACAATCCACAAACTTATTTCGCGGGAGTAATAGAAAATCAATCAGCGCTGAATAAAATAACCGAACCATGTGTTCCAGAAATCCAAAGCTCAATAAGTTTTAACGCAGTGAAGATCTTAACGGAGTGAGGGGGCCTTGACCAATCAGATGGCTTAGAGAAATGTTTTTGTTAGTAAGAGAACGAATCGTTTTATCTCTCATGAATGCAACTCAAACGATATGGCCTAAAAACCTGATATGTCTCACATTCACGGCACTGTCGCAAATATCAGGGCCGAAATGCCCCTTTTAATAAAGAGTCTGGCGGCAGTTATTTGTTTGACTGTTTTCTTTGGACTGCGATGGTAAACTTATTTATACATAAACATCGGATGTAGAGCTGGTGTAGAGCTCTAAGGCGAGCAGCCAAACTAATTAACTTACGAATAACGATTCAAACCCTTACTTGCTTAATGTTATAAAACATATTTTCACTGAAGAGTATAGCTTAAAGTGATTAATAACTGACTTCGCCTCGAATTCGCCACCGTTTGATATTTATTTTATGCGATAAATTCAAAAAATCCTCAAAAAAAACGAATCCACGGGAGAAATGGGGAAAGGCTAATTGGATATCGAGTGGAGTCAACTGCTTTGCTTAAACATTTGTTAATGTCATTCATCTCTTTCGCACTTGCTGAACAATTAAAACATTTATAACTTTGCCGCCAAGCATGTTCAACTACTTTAACTTTAACTTCTTTTTGGAAATAAGCATGTTCCCGAAGGCCAATTCTGTGGTTCCCTATAACAAATTGGAACCTTATTAGTCTATAATATATTGTCGCGGCTTTTTGCAAATGACTTTTGCAGATTCCGGGGAAGTTTTACAAATTGACTACAGATGAACATAGGACGAGGATCATAAAGCGACTACCGTCGTTAGTTGTTGGAACTGCGAATGCCTGTTTATAATTACTGTGCCCCGTCCTCCAACCAAATTCCGATTTTCCAATCAAAACATATTCATTGGTAGTTGCAATACTGCAAAGGCATCCACTTACGAAGCTACGACAAAAGGTTTTGCAGTTCTTTGTCTATTTTAGACTCAGCGGCAGTAATAATTTCAGCACATGGATAATACTTGCCTTTTGCATCTAATAAGGTCTGATAAGAAGGCAAATTCTTTAATTATGTTATATTGAAGTCTCATTAATTTGACACTAACCGTCACTATTGTCTGATGCGTTAAGAAGGGCATCAATAGCAGAAGGATCTTGTTCCAACAAGCTGGACTTCCTCCTCGACATGGTTCTAGAACTACACTCAGCAAAGTATTTTTTGCCCGGCGCCAGACTTTACACTCCTTTGCGAAGGATCAATCTTGTTTTCAGAGATGAAATCAATGTTCTCTGTCCATATTCTTCCTTAGAAACTGCGCATAAAAAATAAGAATGAAAATTTATTCAAAATATTACCTTGCTGTTGATAAAATGCTTATGGGTCTGTATTTACATTTTAATTTGGTTTCAATCTGCTTGCGTACGTGGTTTATTTTATTTTCGAGGATATCATGTGAACCTATATTTACTTCAGTAAGATCCGAAGGGCACGAAGGCTCTTGGACACCAGATTTATTTTCAATTTACACCCAAACATCAAACATCAAAAGTATATATTCGGGTAAAAGAAATCCTTGACAGAAGGGAAAAGGAGAAACGGTAAAAATTTATGTTTTTGTAGCCGTTTTGTAGTAGTGCTACGAAGGCTATACCCCCTGGCGTCTCAGACGTATTTCAAAATATAAGTCGCGAAAACCAAACTCTCCTTTTAATATTTTGTGTCAAAATCATAGAGGCATGGCAACCCTTAAGGTAGTACACAATCGCGAGCAAATATTAATAAATAACACTCTGCAACAAATTGAAAAAAAAATTCTGCCAATGAACAGCCACTATATGTTTTTATATATTGTGGTTGCCTAACTACAAAAATCGCCTTTATTTCGAATTCTATGGATAGGTTTTTTTAAATATGCGATTTTTGAAAAGGCCGTTTCACATATCTCATCATAACTTTCAAACGCCTCGTTTAATTTCGTTGTGGCATATGTCCACAAATTCCAAATTACAACAGCCATAAGTGATTCTATTATTAATAAAATTTTTGAACGCATAGCATAACGAAATATAACATTCCGTTTGAAAGTTATGATAAGATGTGTGAAGCAACATCTTAAAAAGTCCCATATTTTAAAAGAAAAAAAATTTTAAAAAATACACCGATCCATAGAATTTGAAATAAAGATGATTTTTGTAGTTAGACCGTACAACCGTAACATTTAAAAAAAATATAGTGGTTGTTCAAGAAAACGATTTTTGGGCCAAACTGGGTACTTTTGGTATTTCGGGAATAAAATAAGTATTTATCCACTGATTTGCACAAGTGATGGCTCATTTTATTTTTATTATATGTAGCTTCATCGTAAAATAATAAAACTGGTAAATATTTTTGGTTTTATATTTTTAATACATTTTTGAAAATGAAAAATTTCACAATTTTTTGAAAAAAAATATATCAGTTTATTCGAAATAACTCCAAAACTAATGGGTATAGTAAAAAATTGTATTAGAATGTCTTATGGCTGTTCTAATTTGGAATTTGTGGACATATAGCACAACGAAATTGAATAAGGAGTTTGAAAGTTATGATAAGATGTGTGAAGCGGCCTTTTCAAAAATCTCATATTTTAAAAAAAAAATTAAAAAAAATAACTCATCAAAAAAATATAGTGGTTCTCCAATGTTTTTTTGGTTGTTGTATTGTGTAATCAAATAGTAAGTCCCCCTTTACATTTGAATAACAAACAGACGAAGTTTTTTGGAAAGGGGCTGAACAAGTAGAGTGTGTAGTACACGAAATTTTTTTGTTTCCCTCATATAATTTTTTCTCATGTTACTCTCATTTTAGTACTGCTGGCTGTGTATTACAAAGCGGTAAAATGTATGAAAAAGAAATCAAAAAATGTCTGTATGTCTCGTATCTTAAAGGTTAAAGAAAGAAATCGATAAGTTTCTGTCATTCAATTTCCCTAATGCAAACGCGCTCTAAATGCAAACCTTGATTAAAAGAACGAAATTAACACGCACAAGCAGTATAATGTCTTCCAGGGATATGAACACAGAATGGATCTTTCAAGCGATATATTTATACCATAATTAGGAATCTCTAACAGTGTACCGAATAGCGAGATCAAATTGCTCCTACCTCACGTTCGCAAAAAGTTCTTCTCGATATACGTTATGTGTTTAAAGACTTTAGGAGTTTTAAGGGCCCTAACTATCCATCTTTGGTAACCATTATGAAAAAGAAACCTTTCACATTTATTATGCCTCAATAGTAAGAATAATACCAACATTTTTTAGCGCTCAAAGAAATTCATCGCAAATATCGGAAGCCAAATCAGTTTTATATATATTTGAGTTGAGTTGTTAGGAGAGAAAAAATTTGCGTACTAAAATTTCTCTGTATTGCCATCTGTCGTACATGCCCAAAGAAGACTTCTCTAAATAAACTTTTTCTGTGTTATCGGTCTTTCTTTGGGCAATTATTTTAGTTTATTTTATTTGGCTCACAAAAGTTACTCAAATTTCAGCTTTTTTTTACTTTTTGAGTTCGGTTTTCGAAAAACATAAAACCGCTTTCTCGACCATACTCTCCAACTTTTCTTTCACTCTGGAGAAGGCTTTCCTGGCAAAAATGTTCGATGATTTCTTATGAAATATTTCAAAACGAGTATTAGCAATAAATCAAGCGACTGGTGATGGTATCTTTCAACCATTTAACCATTCTTTAAAACATATGTCAACCCTACTTCGAGAGTTAAGTCCCAAATATGAGAAATGACCAAAAATGCCGGTTATATGAAATATATTGTATTCTGCCAGCGTTGTATTCAGCATTTTAGCAATATTTTACATTATATGGAAAATCGATGTAAACTTGGGGTCGGTAGTGGTTGTGGTGGCAATTATAATCGAGCTGTTGTAGATAACAAAACGTTCGGATGAAGTTGGCATAAAGTTTATTCACAATACATTACCTTAATTATTTTACCAATGTTCTGCTAAACTCTTGCTAACTCTTAAAACAAAAACAGTAGTTGTTTCAATGAATTTCGTAAATGAAATTTTTATTTGCAAGTGTAAGTTTGTTTTGAAAAACACAATAATATTTGTAAAAACTGTTTTCTATTAAATGGAGCGGAACAAATACAAGTGGCAACAGCAAAATTAGCAATGATTAAAAAATACAATGTGGCATCATTAAATTGCAGAGTTGATTTATAATAAATTTGCAAATGGATAGAAATTTGTTGTACATAAATAAAGTCTACACTAAGGAGGTGCTAAGGTTAAGCGGAATTTTAAAGGATGTCTCAATAAGAGTACACTATGGAAATAGTTTGTGCAATAAATCGATTCTTTCATGGGCGATGTGACAATGGCACCGTCCTACTGAAACTACGTGTCGTCCTGATACATCCGTGTAGTTGACACCACAAGAATTCCATTGTCATATCCTGTAGCGAATACCATTCACAATCACTGCCGACACTCTTGTTCACATCTACCATGTGTTACGTCACGCTAAGGGGGCTTACTAACCATTATCAATTGAGTTTTTCGCTTCATTTTGATTAATCGGATAGGTGACAGCTGCTAATAATCAGAGTTGCCACTTCCATGAAAAAACGCCACAAAATTTTAATATTAGCTCGCTGTATATCGGATATAAACTGTTGCTAAGATCTTCCTGGTATTAATTGTTTCGCAATAATTTCGCTGCAACTGTATTTATGTTTGAATGCTACCTTAAATTACATTCTTTAAATTACAGTCTTTTCTATTTCAGGAATTAAAGGACATTTCAACTTTAGTGCGAAAACATTGGCGTTGTGGTTACGTGGAGTGCTCAGCGCAGTAAGTATTTTAAGGCCTTCTGATTTATTTTAATTTAAAAATGGTGTATTTTTTAACGTTTGGAATTTCATATAAAATGCACATGAAACAAAAGGTTTTTGCATTTTTTCGGGTATATTTTCCGAAATATGGCTTCCTAATCAAGTGCGACTATCTTAACCTTAAACAACAATCCGTATCACAAAGTTACGGATTTCATTTGCCAACATATTTCGACGTCAGAAATTCGTCTACAAAACAGGCGAAATTTGATCTACGAGAGATACAGGCTAGGGAGTCCTTTATCAGAGATTTTACTTAAATGAAAATAGCAGGAAATTATCTTTCAATTGGAGCTAGTTTAATTGGCTTTAATAACTTCATGTGTGGTTTATTTCGCTTTAAAGTTCTAAACGTATAAAAACAAACACTCTTTAGTGAGAATGATTAACATTTTGGTAGCAAAAGTAATTAAAACAAAAATATATTTTTTCTTTTCTCTTTGAACGCTTCGCTTCAACACCATCCTTCGTTATTTAGATACAATTATAAAATTGGCGATGTTTTTCGTGAATTGATG
Source organism: Phania funesta (assembly GCA_963932375.1). NCBI lineage: Eukaryota > Metazoa > Arthropoda > Insecta > Diptera > Tachinidae > Phania > Phania funesta. Next base: position 92,259,413 of record OZ010652.1, on the reverse strand, counting down.
GGTTGTACCAGTAGTGGCGGTTCCATTGGCACCGAATTTTTACAATCAACTAGAAATAAAGGACGTTGTACAATACTTTAGCAATTTCTGCATAAGTTTTTTTAAGTGCATCACACAGATATTTTAATAAATTTTTAATTATCCTAACATTAACAATAACAACTTAAGCAACATTAATAAAATGAATTAAATACTTTAAAGAATGCAATAAAAGAAATTATAATATTTAAACCTGCAGGCTGATATTTGAGGAAATTTCAAAGAAGTTTACAAAAACTGCAAGAGTTTAGAATTAATTTGAAATTTTAAACACAAAAAGTAACAAAATGTATTTTTAAGAGACCTTGTTTTTAATATGATGATGAGAAAATTTTGATAGTTGAAATTAGTTGCGAGTGTAGCATTTTATTTACTCGTATTATTGCAAATAAAAAAATAAAGTTAAATAAAATAAACAATAATTACTTTAGACAAACATATAAATAATCATAATGATGAAGATGATGATGATGATGATGGTAGACACGAACAATTAATTAAGCAAATGAAAAACAATTAAACTTAAACATTTAATTATCAGTTGAACATGTTTTGTAAAAATTCAATTGCATGAAATAAGCGAAGTATTCAAAAGAAATTGTTCAGTACACATGACCGATTTACCAAACAAAAATTTAAGCGATATTGTGTTCAAATTTAATTAATTTTTGTAATCGCATTTAATTGTCAAACAATTAAAGTGGCCAACATGTTTGTAAATTTGCCAACCATAAATCCGGCTACCAAGTGCCCAATCAAATTACTCAACTCTGAAATGACATTTAAATAACAATTTGTAACAAACAAAAAGATAGTAGCTCTGTAACTGTTTCATAAACGAGCGTGAAATTTAGGGACAGTTGTGTTATTTTAAAATCAAATTTTAATTGAAAATTTAAAAAATTTGCTTAGAAGTAAAACTTGCTCTGGATTGAAAGCAAAATAAATATTTATAAGGAACGATCAAAGTGTACGTGACGTTAGTAACCACGTATGTTTTAAAATCAAACTTTTCAAGGTACAAACAACTTACGTCACAGCAAGTAGATTTGGATGAACAAAAATTAAAATGGTGCAATCACTCAAGCAGAATTAAATTTAAAAAACTAGAGAGGATAAAAAATAATCGCTTTCAAATGCCTTCAGTAATAACAACATATGTGCCTTTGTATTTTCTGTAAACTAAAACAATTCGCCCGCAAGCAAAGGTTTGTACGTATATTTCTTTAATACTGTAGTCAATGTTTTCTAAAGAAGACGATGGACACTAAAGACCGAGTTAAAATTCACAGTAAGAAGTGGCATAATCATAGGATGTCTTTATATATTTTTATGACATCATCTAATTTACGTTTTATATCGACGAGACCAGTGTGCAAATTTAAGCAAATTGCGTATCCTTGCTGACTTTCTGCAGACTTTCATGCGAAATTTCAATAAAACAGAAAATGACTCAGGACTGAAGAGTGCATGGAATGCCACAGCGGTAAGAATTCATTATTCATTAAATTCATGTCATTAAACTAAAAGCACCTGAGAATGATACAACAATAATGTTACGATTGCTTAGCAAAAAGTCCAAAACTGCTCTGAATATCAGCTAATTGAATCCTACAGGAGCTTTACCAAAGACGAATTACTGAAGACCATTGCATTTTAAATATAAGTGTACACAACTGCCGCCAAAATGTTACTGAAAACGAGCTCAAATGAATTCACAAGAGTTTAACGAAAGCTGCAGAAAACTCTACTTTTATTTCTGCCCTATGATTGGCATATTGCTTTTAAAAGTATGTTACATTTTATTTCAATGCACTATCCACACAATATCGATTTACGCATTGCCAACATTTTGTACTGTGGACAAGTTGCCAACTATGTTTTCTTATTCCACGTAGAACATTCATTAAGCGAATAGATTCTTTGAAATTCACCATTTGATTCCGCTATTCGAAATCCCTCCTTTTCTTTTTAGTATTTCTTTTGCCTTTATAGAATTTTGATGTTAGTACAATCAGCAGCAACTAAAACTAGTTTTTGAAATAAAATAAAATAAAATAAAATAAAATAAATAAATAAAGGAAACTCGATTCGAACAAAACAATTATCAAAATCTTTTCAATATTTGATTTGTCTAAGCCAGGAGTAAAATGTCAGTTAATATTATCAAATAATTATGACAGAAATCGATTACTAGCGAATCCCTCTTAACATCGCCGGGTTGTTTTTTTTTTAATTTTTTAATTTTTCTGCAGTTAAAATCCTCTACTTTTTAAAATTTTTCCTTAAAAAGACATAAAATTACATAAAATGAAAACGTAAAATTAATAAATCCCACCATTTTTACAATATTTAATTAAAAGAATTTTGTGGTTCTTTTTAAAATTAAACGAAGAAATTTTTAAAATTATAAAAATAGAAAAACACAAATTAGGATAATAATATGAAAATATTTATTAGTAATTTGAAATAAAAAATGTTGAAAAAAAGCAGAATAAAATAAATATCCAGTAAAAAATTAAGCTCATAAGTGGGCAGGAAGGCTTCTAAGGGAGCAAACCAAGACTTTCGCTTACAAACCTGATAACAAGAGAAGTGATTTTTTCAAGGCAGGCTTCGACTTGTCAACTGCCGATTAGAAAAAGTTTGTCAGCATGGCTTTAAAGTTTTAGCCGTTCATCGCAATAGCGTTACCATCGGCTTATTCAAAAAAATAAGGTCCACTCACATTTTCTGGCGAAACTGCATAATAACCGTACTTTATGTATTGTGCGTGGATTTTCCGTATTCCAGAACCGCGGATTTAGCTTTTTGATATGACCGGTGTGAAAAAATAAGCCTCGTCGCCCAGAATAAAATTTCGTGTAAAAACATTCGTCGTTAAGATCCAAACTCTTATTCTAAGCCGGCGCTTGGTAACCTAAATTTTGTATAGGAACATTTTGAAGTCTAATATCAAAATTGGGCGTTTGGATGCTGAGAAATGTGCAAATGCTCCTCTACCAAATTTTCATGCCTTGTAAGCCAAACGGAGGCTTTGGGGCCTTACAATACTTCCGATGTCGCTCGCCTCAAAACGGCACGCCAGGCTGTGTTTACGCTGTGAGCGCTAAATGATTAGTTTATTTTCGGTGAAACTTATGCTGTGTCAACGCAACTGACGAATTACTGCGCATAAACATTCCCACAATTATTGCGCGTTCTTGAGAAATATATCGCTTAATTGATATTCACTATAAATTTCACACATGGCTATTTCACGAATGCTAATACAACCACATACTGATATTGTTGCCGAGAACATATCATTGTGGCCACCATGTCTCTGCATGTATTTGCACTGCTAGTCGTATTTAATCCTACATTACAACGGCTTCTAAATGCCTTTCTAAATGACTTCATGTTTTGCGTTTCTCTCTTACAAACCTTCTACTTACGAAGCATAATTTAAAGTGCGAGATGTTTTCGCTTTACTTGAAATCGCCTTTTTCGTTGCTTTCCATTAAACTGGGTGCACACATGTACATAACAGTTACAAAAGATAGAAATATTAAAGTTGTGATCAGTTCATAGGCATAAACAATATTTTATATTATAAATAAGTAAAAAAAATTTTTTAAATCATTAAAATGTCTTCACAAAATTGAGGGGATTCACATGTCTTTTTCTTTTCAATAATAATTTTTTATTGAATTTTCCGCAAAAATATTTGCAATGAAAAGTAGTTATAAATTATGAAAATCAAATAACTCACAAAACATTTTATGAGTCATAAGAAATTCTAACTCACGCACAAAGCAACCAACGTGTTCTGTAAACACAGAAAAATAGTAAAATAAGAATAATTAATTATTAATTAAACAACAAGAAAATGTAATTCGAAATAAAAGAAATGTATCGCAATAAATGCAAAATACAAAAACAATATAAAATGAATTTAAGAAAAAGTAGCAAAAGTAAAACTTGGAATACAGTGATCAATCACTCCCATTTGAAAAAGATTGATCGAATTAAATATAAAATATATTTACTCATATGAATATTTGTACTTAAACAATGCCTACACACACACACACACCCACACCCACACACGCACACACATGTATACACACCAACACATTACGAGTAGATTGGCTTTTTTTATGACTAGCCATAGGATCTGCTCTGCCTACGTACAAATTGCTGAGCAGGATCATGTGCACGTATTCTCCACACAGAAGAACACGAACAAATTTCTTTTCGTTATTCTGCCGACGCTCTCTCCATGTGCGAACAAATTTCTAGCTAGCCAAGACAGTATATTATATACAAACGATGAGTGTTAGTTTAACGTATACTATGCCAATATAGCGATATCCATAGTGATATCCATATCTTTGATAGACCTCCGAAAGCATGGACTACCTTATTATTCAGTCAGTCTTTGATTATGGTCGGAAGAGAGAGAACGAACTTTAATTTGGTATTATCATGCGTAACCCTTTACAAGAGGCTTTAGCAGCAACCATTCGATTTGTATCTTGTTACTCACCACACTAGACCTGCATTGCCAAAAATATTTTAAAATTATTGATAGGTGGGAAAATGCTTACACATCTAAAATTTTTATACACTGTGGTGACAGCAGTTTCGAAATCAAAGAAAATTGAACCAGTGTTGACAGCTCTTTAATTGAATTTGATATTCAATGTTCGATGTACAAACTCCAGCTCACCTATTCTGCGATCGTGTGGTTGTTAACACATGGGCAACTAGTTAATAACAGCCCTTAATTTATTGCTGTGGATCCCGCCTTTTTGCAGTATTTAGCGCCGTTATGAGTTTTAACATGGCGAAAAATGTCCTCCAGCCAACAATGCACCGGTCGAAAACTTAATTTGTATTTTCTTTCATTTTCAAATTCTATGTTCGTGGTGAATATCAATATTAAAGTACGGCAGTCGAAGGCCAAAAGTAATAAATTTCGAAAAATATGAAGCTCGCAGAGTCGTTTATATTGAAGTTCAACAGAGCTGGAAAACGCAGATGTGGAAAAAATTATTGACATTAATTTATTATAAACCCTTTTCAACCCAAATTACAAATATTTAAATAAAAATAAACACATAAAATAAGGCTGACTTTGTATATAAAAATAAATTTAAAACAATATATATTTTAAGATGAATAAAAAATCAAAAAAATAATTACAACAATAAAAATGTAAAATTTCTATAAAAATTTGTTCGTTTACAAAGAGAAATGTCATAAGGGTTCTTTTGAATAGTTAACCTCAAAAAATAAAGAATAGAAAATTCGACATTGAATTGAATTGTAAATGAAACTCAATGAAGTTTTGAAAATAATGACTGCAACAATTTTATTTGAAAAAAAAAATACTTGAAATGTGCAGACAAAAAGGTTTTCCAAACAAAAATGGACTAAGTATAAAAAAAAATTTAAAATATTTTATAGCGTTTACTTGTAGTTACAACAAAATAATAATAATAATAATAAAAAACCTAAGTAATAATTAGAAATCATTTTTAAAAATTTTAATACCGAAAAAATTGCTTTAAAGCTTCATTTTATTTTTCAGCGGTGACCAGATAGGAAATTAATTTTGACGGCATTTTTTTTCTTAAATAAAATGTTGCCCTATTAAAAAGGAACATGCTCAACACGCCCTTGTTATTTGGTATTATATACTGATCATAAAAAGCAAAGGCTTTCGACATTATTAAGAGTAAAATCTAAAAAACACCACCTTTTTGGGCACGAACGTACTTGGCAAAAAATGTAAATTTGTTTCTAGAAACGAAAGCACCATTAATTATTCAATCGTTTAGAAAATTTGTGTAGAAATGACTCAAAAATATTTAAAAAAATTGAGTTGCTTCCAGGCGATTAATTCGTTCTAAATAAAGAAAGAGGCATTAAATTGATTCTGGTATTTTTCGAAGTCACATTTACGTAATTGTTTATAGAATGCCATATCATTTTAATGCCAGCCTCTGCATTGATCGTAATGCTGCAAGCGATCGATTCAATTTTTGTTAACTCAGTCCTAAATATGCGGTGTTATTCCGGAAATAGCGTCTCCAATGCTGGCCTTTAACTCATCGAAAATGGTAGGCGTATTAACGTTATTTAAAAGCAATATAGGGTTTTCACGTCGCATGATCGCAGCGTGGACTTGATAAACGCTCGCCGCCAATCGACCAAATCGTCAAGTTCTTTCTTCAAAACTTCGAACATTGCGTCGTATTGTATGGCATCTTGTTGGCGCTCGAGCTCTGACTACAAAAAGTCAGCATCGTTTTATATCGAACACGATGACTCGTTCGATCTTTGGCAAGAAAAGAGGTTCGCTGATGCCACCCTGCTGTAAGCCACACCAATTGAATGTTTATGAATGCAGTCACGCTTAGTCGATCGCTTGTTAATTGTATTCGCTCCAATAATGGCAATTTTGCTTATTGCCTGCTGAACCAGAAACGGGTCTTGTTCGAGAAGATGGTTTCACTTTTGGCAACTTCTGGATCGCCATCCCATTATCGAATTTCCGGCTTCAAATCTTGCGTCAGCACAGCCTTTTACGGGTGTCGACTCAAATCCGATGGTGTCCATTTCAGCTAATTGGCGCCAAATCAACATTTATGGCTCTTCTTGGTTTCTGTCCGCTACGGTGGTAATGTTTTCTTCATTTCGAAGCAACCTCTGTCTGGTTGACAACTCATTGTCTAAAAGAGTGTACTCACACTCAAACTCAAACTTTTTCTCGGCGCGAAGAATTACCTGCGCACTGAAAGCATGATACCGACCGACCTCACGACGAAATGCGCGTTGCATGTAACTGAGAACTTCGAATAATATTTTTTTAATAATTTCCACTCATTCGGCGGGCGTGAAACGATGATGATGAAATTACTGAATATATTGACAGCTGCATGGCATTGCTAACTTTGACAGCTTCTTAAATATAACGGTAGGAAAAACTATTATTACTATCTGGTCACCCTATATTTGTTTCAATTGCGACAACATGACATGCAAGCAACAGAAAATGCATCCCTCTTAATTATTGGCCAAATCTCAATAGATTCGAGTAGAGTAAGAATTTTATGGGCTTTTTTGCACAATAGTTACGCATATTTTTTGCGTGTTGAATTTGTAGTAAAAAAAAATAATTTTAGGAATTTAATTAACTAAAAGTGTTTTTTTTTTTTTAAATTAACATTGATAAGAAGAAGAAAATAAACACTTATTTTATTTGTTATTATTAATATTATATTAATAAATTTATGTTAAACCATTTGAAAATTCGTCAAAATGGCTGTTAATTTAAATTTAAATGAAAAGTGTAAGAAAATTTAAGCAAATGCAAGAAAAGAAATTGAAGAAAAATAAAAAATTATGCTTTAAATATTATGTAAAATGCATTAAGCTTTTTTTAAGCAAAATACATCAAAATGTTGTTAAATAATTGAATTAAATAAAAATAATTTAAATAAACCTCCGCACAAGCTCTTGTCATTTCGATAACACCGAACCACGTTGTGTAGAATCGCATCAAAAGTGGACGCAGTTTGGGAATCATTTTTTTTTTTCAGGTAAAACTAATTAAACTTAAAATGGATGTCAAAGTGGATAAATACCTGGATTTTTTATTTGTTAAAAGTTTTTGAATTAATTTATTTTAATACTTGGTTAAGAAGTTTTCATGAAGATTTTTTTTCTTTAAAGTATTTTTTTTAAAGTTTAAATATTTGATGGAATCCAGCTGAAAAGGTAACACATCATTTGTTCTTGAACTTTGTGATAGAAAGTTATAATATTTTAGTTTTTTATGTTCAAGAATAAGTATAAGATTTCTCGTTTAATGACAACTTTTATTTAAAATTGTAAATACAAGGTGGCGCAAAAGTGGCGTCATAATATAATCGGTGTCACTTTGACAAATGGCGCTAAAGGATCTTTACTTCAGTATTTATGGCGTACGGTAGTGCGTCAGACCAAGCTCAGGCATAAAGTACACAGTGTGTATCTTGCACGAAACCATTCGCGCTGTTTTTACTCTCCTCTACGTACAGGTGATCTCATAGGCCAAGTTTTACCATAAAAGCTTCCCGAAATGTGAAGGTTTAAAAATACACTGACTCACTTACTCAACAATATTTTGGGGAGCTTCTACTGTAGCTAGAGAACTGAAATTTTGCCTTGGAGAATAAATAATTAAAATAAGGGCCACTTTACATCTAGGGGACTAGGATTCCCTCGTATTTGTATAGGTAGAGAGCTAAAATTTGATATAACCCAACCGTGTGTAAACTTTAAGCTCAAAGAGGTTTTATTTCAACATTAACAAACAAAAATAACTTGGAAAAAAGGACGCAGATCCGCACAAAAACATAAATGTAAAAACAAGGCCAAATTCCTATCCAAAAATTTCGGGCGTAAAAGGTGCTGAGATCAAAATGAGGACCAAGTTCTTCATATGTACAATACCATCCCATTTCTAGGCGACTTGCTATCTTTGCAAAAATGTTTGTAACTTTCTGATATAAGAAAGGATTGTTGGAAAAATGTTATCAAGCTAGCAAGATGCCTAGGAATGGGATGGTATTGTACATATGAAGAACTTGGTCCTCATTTTGATCTCAGTGTTTTTTACGGCTGAACTTGCAAATAAGCACACTTATCTTTTTGTGCGGATATAGAGAATCAACAAGTCCTGAAGTGATCCATGCACACCTCTGGAATATAGAATTACTGTTAGTACTTATTTGACCAATTTTAAGAGTCTTGGTGTTCCTACTAAGAAGGCGCAAGGTAAATGAAACATAAAGCGGCAGAGGCCGCTCAGTCCTCATCCGCCTATAAAAAGAGGGCATAGAGCAGATGAGCACTTATCGCCTAATTACACCGTTCTACAAAATTGCACACATGCAAAAATTAGTACATTCTGAAAGAGGAGCAATAAATAAAATATACGTATTAGAATAGAGAGATATAACCAAATAAGTCTGCAATCTGCCTTAGCAACCACAAACTAGCTTTTACGTTTATAAATCATAATGGAATGATTCGAACAGTTGAAGTTTTAGGAAGATTTAATGAAATAAGAACTCTAAACTTATTCATGTTTAAAGTTTTCCTTATAGACTCCGTAAGATTCAAAAGCAAAACACTGGTATGACGATCATTGCGGAATACATATTGGAAGTCGTAAATTTGTCTGCAAAGTCATTTCCAAAATTTGTTCTTTAAGATGAAGCTTTGTTACTTTTCTTGATGATTGGAACAACACGAGACATCTTCCAGAAGACAAGGAGCTTAGATTGCCTCAGTTTAGTATTAAGCATATGTGCTAAAGCAGAGGAAAAATTATTTTAATAAATTTAATAGGAATATCATATATACCCTCAGAAGTGGACCTTAACTTGATCAAAGTAACATACATTTCACTTTCATTTACACAGCGAAATAACTTCGCGTTAACAGAAAAAACGAGATTGTCAATGTCAACAGTATGATCAGCAGCATTACTACCCATATTAACCTATTGATCGTTTATAGCGTTTATATCACCCTCCCAATTTAAATCGTTATCACCCAAGTTACCAGACTCTTTGACTATTATCCACCCGCCGGCAGCATCTTAAATAATTTCGAAGAGAATTACATTTTTCCTTACGAATTCTTCTCTTAACTTTATTTTGGTATTTGCAAAAGAATTTATAATTCCGGTCGCTTGTATGCTGAAAAAGCCTGATCCCTAAGGATGAAGCCAAATTAATGGCGTTTGAATTAACGCAATTATATTTTCAGAAGTTATCCTTTTAACAAATAACTGGAACAAAAGACATTAGGGAATCAAAAACTGTGTTGTTAAAAATAAACGAAACATTGAATTCCGCTAAATAACTCAGCAAGTTATTCCAACCGATCTGATTATAGTCCCTATATCCAAACGTCTCCACAACAGCATCGATTTTAAAGATAAGTTAAGACTTGTTAGAATTAGATCAATTAAGGATGTAGAACCGTGCGATACATTAAAGTATTTGGATTACAACATAATGCGCGAAACTTGGCCGAGTTTGAGAGTTGAAACAAATTTCAGTTAAAACCGTCTACAGTAATAATGTTCAAGTATTGCGAAAATAGTTGTATGTGATAATCTTTAAATGTAAGTCAGTCTCCACGGGGGAGATAAGATATACTAAAAATAATGTTGGTATTCGCAATAGACATCTACAAGAACAAAGGCTCGCAACACTCAGGTAAAGGTGATTCGGACACAACTCGGGATTTAAGGCTATTCGACACGTATGCGCTCTAGAATGTGTCCGATCATTCCTATAGTATCTAAAGCCGTAAGATGTAGGGTTCCCGATATATTAAGCTTTTAATTTCATTGAACTTTGAAGAATTTACGGTTGGGCCCATGTTCTGGCAGTTAAAGGGGCTGCCTTCAATGTATTCCTATATGCACGAAAGTTATTTGTTTGGCACTGACCACTAACTGAAGGGCCAACATTATTATTAGAAAGCATGGATGTTAACTGAAACCACTGCAGAGGGGAACCAAGTTTGATAAGTTAAGTAAGATGTTAAACGATTGGACAAATTCATACTATTGTAATTCAAGGAACAACAAAACAACTACTTTGCAATTCAAAATTTTACAGATAGTCTTAAGCATCGGTAAAATATCCCTAATCCACGGAGGAACAGCATACGCCAGGCATGCGTGGCCAAGAGAGTGCTTGGTCTCAAGTAGGCGAACTCTGGATAGTAGTCGATCTCCAGTTTTAATACAGACTTATCTGTGCATATGGAGATCTGTGGACATATCTTTCTCCATTAGAGGGATGAATCCAGAAGACTCGTAATAGGCGCAGATGTTATTCTCTGCAGAAAATACAGCCTTAATAGTGCAAAGATGGAATCCGGGATGGGATGAACAAAGAAACCTCGCAACAGGTGGGGAGGTTAATCTTTGTAGGGACTCCGGTTTTTATTGCCCAATGGAGGAATCCTGAACAGTTAGACAAGAAAACCTCGCAAAGGGTGATCTGGACCATTTTTAAAGATACATCTGAGAAAGAGGCTGAGACGGTAGCACACAGTGTGTGTGAATGTCCAGCACTGGCTAGCATAAGACTTAGGACAACGGGCAGACACTTGTTAAGTGTAAATGCCACGGTGGACCTAAGCCTTAAACAAATGCTAGCGATTACAAAAGACGTGATGAAGAAGAAGTTCGACAGTTACCAGTAAACTGTCTGAAATCACTACAGTAAAGAGTAAAGGCTAATGGTACCACGAAACTCGATTGAGGATAAGGTAGTTGTAAATTAAAAATCGGTTGTCTGAAGGCATTTCGAAGAAAGAAGGGGGTCGGAAAGGGATCCATAAAGTTAGCGGTTGGCTTTGATATCCCTCCTACATAAAATAAAAGTATCGGCAAAAAAAAATTAAAAGAAATAAACATGAGCAAAATTGAATTACTACGCACCAGCAGAATCACCAAACACACTTCTTTAACCCAGCGAAAAAAATAATCTTGACCCTCTGCTTGTCTGACTTTAGAATTTTATATTTTGTAATGACTTTAAGACGAATAACGCGTATTAAATTTACCCTCAGCCGGCGTGAAATAATCATTTAGATATATACAGCGATCAATATCCTCTCCAATGACATTCATAATCTGGTCTCTTAGGTTGGTCTTAGTTATTTAACTTGACAAGAACAGCTTTTAGGTTAAACATGTAACAGATATAATTCACATCACCAGGCGTACATCTCTGACTTTAAATCAACCACTACCTCAGCAAATGCGTTTTTATTAGAAAGCGATTCATTTTTTAATTTAATTCACAAATTTCAGCACTTAACGCCTTATTCGACGAGAAGCTGAGATCTTCTTGACACTTAGTAAAGGAAAAAGAAATCGACTTTACTACACTAAGAACCGTAAATGTTTCATCCGAAATATTTTCACTTTGGGTGTTGAACCAATAGTCGCAGATTATACACAATACACTTGCTAAGGTTTTGCCAATGTCAAGCTGCCATGTACCACATTTGTAAGACTTCGGACCAGGCATAATCACCGTCAAAGTAAAAGCTTAGCGAACAGTAAAACAATAAAGCACAGACAATTTGATATATGTACTCGTATGTGTGTATGTACTATATTACAGATTTATTACCAAAAATTATCAATATGGCAGAGTTCACTCTTAATAAATTTATTAAAATACGGCTCCCTATGATAGCCAATTAATATGGTTGTTCGTTTGTATATATGCGTGTACACATGTCTACAAACATTAAATTAGTAAGACACCATAACTCAGATCGCTACGCAACATCCATAAAGTAGAGCCAATTGCATATCCATCCGATGCTATATCTTCTTCATCCAAGAGGATACAAGGATCAAAATATTTCCATAAATGGCATCATACTATATGTGTTTTGCAGTAACGGCAAATGAATATAAGTGTCTGCATGTGCATATGTATGCTTATGTATATGTATGTGAAACTTAGTACCAGTTATCATTGAATTAAGTCTCCATTATTATAAGAATTTATTAATTACACCAATTACCCATTAAATAATAGTTTATATTTCCTTTATTTTAAAGTTTCGAATTAATTTTATGGGCACAGAAAACACGACTACCTTCCAAATCAGTTGAGGTTGCCATGGAAAAGTTAATTAATATTCAAAATCATAAAAAAGAGATTGAAAAAATCCCAAAATTCAAACATAAATTTCGAATCTGAAAGTTAAATTAAGCCACGAAAATGTTACACTGGCAACGCTGGCTGCACAAGATCTTCAAAATGAGGACACTACATGGCGTCTTGACTAGCCATAAATCTGTTCAGCGATTGCACGTTTTGCTGTTCGGGCAGAAATTTGACTAGTAGAGACCTTCGCTGTTGATGGTCGGTTTGTGTACAAACAGAGTTGTCAGAACAATTGTTCGAACAACTCTGTTATGCCATTACACAAACAAAATACACACAGGCAAAATAAGAAGTGTGTGTGCGCTCGTCTGTACACAATCGTACATAAGCTAAGAGACAAAAAGTGATGCTTAAATTGAACAGAAACATCAACACGTGTTCCCCAAACAGAAGACAACAAACACGTTTTCTCCCGATCAAATTTATGGCTACTTAAGCCATAGTGTTGCAAACAAAAACATGTCAACTGCAAAATTAAGAACATTTATTGTCAGCGATTAACTTTTACGTGCTGCTTCTTATTACGAGTGATTATAAGCCATTCAAAATGACGGCAGGGTATTAAGACATGAAATATTCACGCTCATATAAAATCACGCAAACACGCTCATAAAATCACAGAAACAAACATACACAAAATCAACAAACAAGCAGCCTGCTTAGTGCCGCTTTACTGTTGAAATTGTATTAAATTCACAATATAAATTTAATTTATTTTTTATGGTTTCAAGCATTCCGCCATGTGTTTTTTCTTCTTTTTTACATTCACAAATCAGAAAATTAAATATTTATACATCTGTATAAATAAATTAGCTTAAAAGCAAAAAAAAACGAAAATTAAATAAATAAAACGCACGAATGAATGCCAGGATAAACGTGCAGCCACTGTGACTGAGTTGGTGTGTAAGTAGGGCAACAAAAATATTCTCCCCCAAGCATATTTGGGTTCGATATGCAGGGGGGTAGTTGCAAAATTAATCGACCTAACAGGAATAACATAAATAATTTTATATTGCAGTGTAGATTTTATTTCTTTAATGGAAAAGCTGCTTCTTAATATAAAATGTGCTGTGGTAGGGGGCAAATATTTTGAAAGGAGCGATTAAAGAATCAATTTCAATCAGATGTCATTTATTTTTGCCATTTCTTTTTTGCCATTCTTTCTTCTTCGCCAAATGTGGTCTTTTAATTCCAGTATTCATACAAACGTATTTGCTTTAAACTTTCTTTTCCTTTTTGAGTATAATCAAAAATTAATTAATATTAAATAGAGATTTTAGAAGGCAAACTTTTATTTGCAAATATTTAATGCATACATATTGTTACGAAGTTAAGTGCAAAGAAGAATTGAATTGTATGAACACATGTGGCATTTGCTGTACCGAAAGTTCTAGAATGAAAATGTTCGAATACTGGGAGCACCCACTGTTCAGAAAGCACTCGTTTCGATTTAAATCTATTTAAAGCCACTGGTCGGCAGTTGGTTGGTTGGTTGGTTAACATGGTAGCCTGCTGCTCGCAGGCTGTCAAGTAAGGTCTGAATGACCACGTTTTGACAAGACCATACCACTCGCCAGGTAAATGGTGTCTTAGAGCCTATGCTCGCACTAAGACTAGGGAGCTAGATCTATCCCGTAGCCGTGAGATATCTTAAAATATCGTTGAAACGGCACCTAGATATCTCACTGAGATCCTCCACTATGTAGTCTCCAAGAAATTTGTGTCTCCTGACAGCCAGCGCAGGGCATTCGCAGAGAAGGTGAAAAATTGTCTCCTCTTTCTCTATGTCCTTACAACTGCGACAGTGGTCATTATAGGGGAGTCCAAGTCGCCTGGCATGTTCTCCTAACACCCAGTGACCTGTTAATACTGCCAGCAACCTCGATAAGTTCCTCCGATCACGACCTATCAGTTGCATAGTGCGCCTAAAATCAAAATAGGGCCACATCAATTTAGAGACCCTACATGTGATCAGTCTCCGCCACCTATTATCAGCTTCCTTAAGAAAGTGACTGAAGATGCCGCTCTTAATACTCCCCAAGGGGATTGCGACTGATTCCACATTGGGAGTATTTAGAGTGGTTCCCTCTTTGGCTAGTTTGTCTGCTTGTTCATTACCAAAGTGGTCCCTATGCGCAGGAACCCAAACCAAGGTAACATCCGCCAGGCTCCCTAGCCTTGACAACTCTCTCTTACATCGACTGACTAACAGAGACGTAGTTCTGTACGATCTGAGTGACAGAAGCGCCGCCTGACTGTCGACGAAAATACCGATATTCTCACGTATATTTCTGTCGTATAAAATCCTGCATGCCTTCATAATAGCAAGTATTTCAGCTTGAAATACGCTGCAATTATCCAGAAGACGATATGAGATGCTTATCTCAAGATCACTAGAAAAGACGCCAGAGCCTACACCGCTGTTCATCTTAGAACCGTCCGTGTATATCCTGACGTTATAGTTCTCCACGAGACTACCACCGCACCACTCCCTCCTGGAGGGGATTAGTACTCTGAGCACTCTGTCAAAGTCTAACTGCGGCGTAGTGTAGTCAGGGAGTTGATTTATATCCGAAGGCAGTACGCCCAAGATATTCGCATGGCCGTACGTCCTCGCACGCCAAGTTCCCGTCGCCTTTAGCCTAACTGTACTACTAGCAGATATGGCCACGAAGTGTAGATCTATAGGAATAAGGTGCAGTATAGTATTCAGTGACTCTGATGGACTAGTACGCAGTGCACCTGTAATGCCAATACATGCCGATCTTTGAATCTGTGTACATCCATCTAACTATAGAAGGACTAAGTCCCCATTTTGCACCGAACATCCTACGACAGGTGTAGTAAGCTACTGTAGCCTTCTTGACTCTGTGCTGAATATTCAGCTTCCATGACAACTTAGAGTCAAGGATGACACCAAGATATTTCGCACTGCTCGTAAGAGGAATATCACGGTTTCCTAACCGCGGTAGTCTGAAGCTAGGGATTTTGGTCCTTGTTGTAAATAGTACCAAACTGGTTTTATCCGGGCTTACTCCTAGGCCATTCCTCATCGCCCAGTTGCTAAGTAGCCCCAGCGCATCAGACATGATATTGCTTATCACGTCCGGGAACAGTCCTGATACCAAGATCACAACATCATCAGCATATGCGACGACCTTTATACCTTTGTCGTCCAATTGCATAAGAATCGTGTTAACAACCATAAGCCAGAGTAGCGGAGAGATTACACCACCCTGACGTGTACCTCTATCCACTAGTTTTGTCATATTGCTGTTACCAAGATTTGCAGTGACTATTCTTGACCTCAACATGGACACCAGCCAGTTACTGAGGTACTCCTCCACTCGCAGACTAGTAAGAGCATGTTGAAGGGCCACAGTAGTCACGTTATTGAAGGCTCCCTCTATGTCCACGAAGGATGCCATTGTGTACTGTTTGTATTCAAGGGTCCTTTCTATGACCCCTACCACCTCATGTAGGGCTGTTTCCGTAGATCGACCCTTAAGGTAGGCATGCTGACTTCTCGAAATGCCCTTGGTGCTTTCCAGTCGATGCCGTATATGAAAGTCAATGAGTCTTTCCAGAGTCTTGAGCAGGAAAGATGAAAGACTTATCGGCCGAAAGTCTTTCGCAGTCTCATGACTTCTTCTGCCGGTTTTTGGAATATAAACGACCTTGACCTTTCTCCAATTTTCTGGAACGTGATTGAGAGAAAGACAGAGCATGAATATCCTATGAAGCCAGGGAGTGATAATTTTCTTAGTACTCTGTAGCATCCTTGTCAAAATGCCATCTGGCCCAGGTGATTTGTAAGGGGAAAATGTGTCTATCGCCCAGGAAATCCTGTCGTGAGATATCATATTCCCATCGATTGTGTACGGAATTCCGTTAGAGCTCACATATTCCGTACCGATGTCCTTGCAGCCCGGAAAGTGAGTGTTCATCAAGATTTCAAGGGATTCCGCTGAGGATTCGGACCATGAGTCATCCTTCCTTTTGATATAGGAAGGATTTGACTGACCTTTGGCTAAAATTCTTCCGAGCCTTGCCGAATCCTTTGTTTTGTCTATAGACTCACAGAAAATTCTCCATGAGCTTCGTTTTGCGGCTACTATAGCCTTTTTATATGCCTTCAACATATCACGGTATGGCTGCCATGACTTATTGTTAAAGCTCTTATTAAAGGCTCTGCGTGTTTCCTTACGTAGTTTAGAAAGCTCCGAATTCCACCATGGAGGAAAGCTTTTCTTGGCCTTTGTTATTGGGCAAGAGATTTCGAAGGCTTTCACCATAGCACTGCTGAAGCTCTTCTCCATCCTCTCAAGACCAGTGATCGTGTCCTCAATAACTGGTGTTTTGCATAGTTTGTGCTTCAGGATTCCATTAAACTTAGACCAGTCGGTCCTTCTTGGGTTCCTGAAAAATGGCTTTTCTATTCTGCTCTGTAATCTAATCTCGAAGAGAATCCAGTTGTGATCCGAAAAAGATCTTTTACTAGATACCCTCCACTTATCAACTGATAAACTAGATCTGTCATTTGTGAGTATAAGATCCAGTATCTCCTCCCAACCTTTGTATTTGTTCCCACTCGGCAAAATAAACGTTGGGGTGGAGCCGGAGTTACATATACTTAATCTATTATTGTTAATGAAATCAAGGATGTACTCACCACGTTCATTAATTTCGCTGCTGCCCCAGATTGTATGCCTAGCATTTGCATCACATTCCAGGACTATGTCAGATGCTCCTGTTGAGGCCAAGAGATTACTCACATCGACTGGAGGAGCTGGCTTCTCATGCGCCATGTAGCTTGAGGCTATGATAAAGCTTCTGTTCTGCGGCAGCTCGATCCTTGCCACCGTAAGGTCTGCTGTACTAAGCTGTGTGCAGAGAAAAATGTTAATGTGTTTTTTGGCTATTAGACATGATCTAGGCTTACCACTATCCTTTGCATAGAGAACGTTATATTTTGACGCTGGGAACCCTTTTATCTCTGAGTTAACAACCCAGGGTTCCTGAAGTAGTCCAATATCCAAGTCCTCTTCAGCTAAGAGCACCTGGAGGTTATCTGTAGCACATTTCGAGTGCTGCAGATTTATTCGAACTACCATAAGCGTCATTTTGTTTATTTGAGGAAGGTTCTGTAAGTTTCATCTCGGTGAGCAGATTGGCTTCAACAACATCAGTCTCACCACTACCAGAACCTGTTGGCCGGAACACCTTTACCTTCGCATCCCGCACTCCGAAAAACAGTTTGAAGCCGGCCTTCTCCAGCTCCACTGTTGCCTTATCGGCAATGGCGAGAATAAGGCATGTGTGGGGGTCCCCTTGCTCTGTACGGATGATCGACCAGTCATCCATGGAAATGTTGGAGTTCTGGCGCTTTAGACACTCCAGCATCTTTTTTGCATCGGTTGCCATTTTTGGTAACCAAATTCTTGCCCGTGGTCTCATCGGGATCTCCTCAGCAGGGATGAGCTTAAGCCTTAAGCCCTTCCACGTACCGCTAATCTAAGCGATGCATTTGCTTAGAAAGTCCTTTGAGAACTCGTCCAAGCACTTGATTACCCTGTAGCCCCGGTGTATCTCGCCGGAGTCAAAACAGGGAACCGGTCCAGTCTTCCCTGCGAGCACGTAATCCATAACGAGCTCCGCCAGTTTAGACTCTATGGCACCCCATTCTGTTACCACAGGATTGATGGCACCATCTTTTTCGCTAGCCAGAGCCACAATGAGATGGTCCTTTACCACCTCGTTGAAAGGACGTCTGGCTGATGTTGACGTGGCTGCTATGTTTGGTCCTGGAGCGTTCGCCTTTTCTGCGATCTTCCTGGTCGGCAGTACTGTGTGCGCTAGCATCAGGAAAATATCAGTACAAGGATATATAATAATGAAAAGATTCCAAATACTACTTTTAACGTCGGGATTGACAATTTAAGTGAAATTTTAAAAAGTTAAAATATAGACACCGATTTCCAACAGTTCCAATTCTTTAAATTACCAAAATTCAAATTGACATGTTTTAATTTCGAAAGCTATTGTGGTCTGGTCCCTACAGCAATCATGGCATGAAGTGCGCCATAGCGCACTCGCACGAAGCTAATGAGGCTAAACACTGAGACTGAACACCTTTCGGCTCCTTCATCAGAACCTGTTCACCATAAATAAAAAAGTAGTTATCAAGATAAATCTAACGATCGTAAACACGAAAAGACATAGCCGCTACAAGCTTTTGATGACTTCGGTGACCTCCAGGTGGGCCTGGCATCAGGTGGAATATTCTATTGTCATTAGGTTTCAGCATATTAGGGCTACGAGAACTGGTGCAAAATTCAGATAAAACGTTTATGCCATACGAATCATAAAATAGCGTACCGCCATAGGTTATCCATTGAACCATATACGATGTTTTCTATTTTAGTTTTATCGGCCATTCAGCTCAGGATTAAAGTGTTTAACCACTGTTGCTTACACGAGTCAGTCCATACTTCGATATCAATGAGCTGTGGCCGAACAGGCTCTTTCTCCCTTTCATTGACACAACAGAAGTGGAGCACATACCGTGCAATACTTTGTCAATTAGTATCGGGATGACTCAGAAGGATCTATTAGACCTTTGCCTTCGCACAGTTTACATACGTGAGACACAGGCAGTTGTGGCCTTTGCTACCGACATGTGCTAAAAGAAAATTATTTTGGAAAGTGCAATGCGCAATTTGATTCGCTTGAATATATGAGCATGTGCACTATTGTCCCCATTTACTCCTAAACACCAGATTTGCTTCTTTATGCACTCATACTGATTTCAGTTACATGATATGGAAGACAAGGCCGCGTTACTTTGGATGTTGCTTGAAAACTCCATCGATATATTATTCTGATGAGTGCTACCTTCGATTCTCTCGCCGTCCGTATGAACATTGAACGCATTACCTGGGTTACATATGAATGTATACAGTCGAGGATGACATATTCAATGTTGATAAAGGAAATCGTTTGTTGTGTAACGGAACGGTTGCATAATAGACTATGAAATTAATCTTCATTCGTTTGTGAGAACTAGTACACGATTGCAGCATCCTTCATAACAGTGACCAGTTAATATGTGACGAATGGCGCATTCCGAAATCTTTTTTACTTCTGCTAGATCTCATACTTTGAGCCAGCAATCAACCAGCACATGATGGTGATCTTCAGAGTCTTTAATTATTATCACAGGAAAATACTGCTATAATTATTTCTAATTGAAAACTTGATACCATTTCCAATTTCCGTAACTCATGCTTCAGGTCGGACAGTTCTTTGACTACCCTCGTATACTATGTTCTATCATGGAAACTAACTAAATAACAGGAAAAATTTAAACAAATAAATTATGCAAACGATATATAAAGTAATTAAACTAAACAAAAAATAAATAAAATGATTAAGAAAAATTAATTCAAAAAACAAAAAAAAAACATTTAAATATTTCATAATAATAATTATCGTTTTAATTTAATAAATAACTTCCACATGGTAATTTTTTTAAATACTGCATATGTTGTAGATTTCGTTGAAACATTAACCGAAATATTGTTTGTTAAATTTTATTAAATATTTGATAATGCAGAAAGACAAAGCAAATTTTTCGACTTTATTGACATATGCGAGTTAGAATAAATCAAAATTATTGAATGTGACAAAACAGCATACAGAAGTACTCTCCTATCATTAATTGATTTCGAGGCTTTAAGTGGAAAATCACAAAATATATAAAATGTTAACGTAACAACTGCCATTTTGCTGTACCTACCTCTCCGCTTTTCTTCAGTGCAGGTAGACCGTTGAAAAAAAGTTCATCGCATTTGTGGAGCTCCTTCAATTTTGCTGGCTAGTTGGGATATCCCAACGACTTAAGATAATTCCATAATTCATCCAAAGACTATTTTATTGAAATCGCATACTAGCCGAAACTCGTCGTCCGAAACTCGAATTTAGTCGACAGAAAACAAATGTGTATAACGTGATCAAATCTACGGCATTTAATGAAGGCCACTAGATTAATTTTTATTCTAACGAGAGAGTCGCCACAAGGCATCTCTTCTGGGTAATTGCCTCTAACTTCATATGGGAAAAGCAGTCGGCGAGGCTTGTCTGGAGCTTGAAACTGGAAGAAGAGAACTTTCGAAGTTCGACCAATAACTGAACATAGGAACCAGAGGCCCCCGGGATGATAAGTTCCGGACCACTTATCGGTGAGCTTCATCGGGACTGCACCCTCAAATTATAGGTGAATGTTTAGATCGAAATTACAAAAGATAATGGATGCTATGCGCACTTAGCGTAAACGTCCTATCGGATACTAGAAGTAAAGGTACCAGCTAACTTCGAAATACTGATGCCAGACAGATGACCATGTAGACAAACAGAACCCAAGGACATATACATATTGTTGCTGCTACACGAACGGCTCTAAGCTACGGAATAAAGTAGGACATGGAATCTCCGTAGGGTAACCAGAGATCGAAATAGACTTCCAACTTTCAGACGAGAGGTACGCACAATTCCGGTATGCACAAGATGGCCCAGTGGGACCACAAGCCCAACAGAAACCAACACCTTCAATGACTGGCAAATTACCACCAAGTGAGTAGTTGATAATGAAGAAGAAATCAGCTAGAGCATACCACGAAGTAAGCTTTGATAATGCAAACAAATTGGCAAATTGATCAAGGACGGCCCATATCGCACTTATTAGAATCTTCTGGGGTGATCCAAGCGCAGATAAATCTAGGATCCTACTGAAACTGCATTCAAGCTTACAAGCACATCTGATTCGAATATGAGGAGCAGACAATAGAGTCCGCTGGAGCATGCAATGAGAACATCGAAACAACTTAACCTTTTCTGTGCCAGTGCTCTTTTTCGCACAAATAAGAACCCAGTATTTCAGAGTCTACACAGTCAGGAATTTAGCACGGAGCACCAAAGTTCTATAACATTATCAGATCTTTTATCTTTGGTATTAATGAAGAGCGCACAACAAACCAAACCAGTGGATAAATTGTGTGTCTGCTGGCCAATGAGCCCAATAATAGGTTCCTCTTGTCAACCTAACCTAACAATGCACTCAATTCTTCTTCTATTAAACTGTAAATAAATTTCAAAGCAAAATATGGTGTTGAAATTATATCGGTGCTATAGGTGGCCCAAAAGCTTAAGTTCTTGCTTTAGTTCATTAATTGATTTCCAATTTGCTCAAGCAAATGCGGCTTTGATCTTTGCGATTTTAGACTGCTGCGTTCTCTCACTTAGGAACATTCAACAGTGTTACTAGTTTGTCTCGAATTTATGAACCATAGCACGACTATTACTGCTACCGCATATTGAACCGAATGCTCTTGAAGTTGATAGCATCGCTAACGATTTTCAATCATTTGTAAAACGTTGCTCATTCGTATCTATTTCATGATGAGAAACAAAACGTTGAAGAGGGCTTTCATTTTGTGTTTCATATTTTAAGTCCCCACTGAAAAACTCTTTATCTTGCACAAACGGTTATTTAATGGACTTTGCTTTCGCTCACTGACATTTTTATTTTTTTGGAATTCAGCTTATCTCTTATGTAGTTCTTCCATCGAACGACTGTAAAGCGCTTACGCTATCCATTGTTACTTTTTCATTAAAAAACAAATTTCCAAAGCTTAAGTTCTTCACCCACAATTCACACTTGAATGGTTTTAAATGATTCCATTTGGTTTTTTTTTTTCAATTTCCACTGACAAGCAGGTCACAAAACACAACATAAATCTTATAATCGGGAAAAAAATCTCCGCATTCAAAAATGCTGCTTCTTGTTTTCTTGTGTCCTTAAAAAAAATAATAAAAACCAAAACAAGTGCATGGATTTTTTTCTGTGCTTTAGAAATAAAAATACATGCTGTAAGGACACGTGGTTCATTCGAATTGATGTGAATGAAAGTTAGTCCCTGTGTGTGGGCGTGAGTTTGTGTGTGTGTGTGTGTGAGTGCTTGTGTAGTTGTTTTGTGCTGGTTAAATTTAAATTTTCGTTTATATTTGTTGCGGCTACACTGACAATGTTTTATACTCTCATACACATAAAGTCTCTTTACACGCATTCCTTCATCCATTTATGAACACTGGCAAAGCAATTCGGCTGCATACTTGTATTCATGTATCAAAATTTATATGAAATGATTTTGCTCTTGGGGATAAATTTTGTGTCTATGCTCTTTTTAACAAGCACTAGTTGGCTAGACCCACAAGAACTTTGTTTTTGCAATTTTAACGACAACAGCTGTTGTCCTTAATTCCAACATTTTAAAAACACTTTATTTTTGCAGCCTTCTCAAGGATAAGAAAGAAGATATTTTCATTTTTCTTGTCGCTATATTAAAAGTATTGGCAGGCACAAAGAGAATATGAAATATTTGATTCGAAGTATGTGTATGTAGTGGTTGTGTTAATAAGCTTCATCAGGCAACTACGTTGAAAAATAGTTTCGGTTTCACTTGTGAGGTTCGATGACATTCCTGATGTCAATGTTGTAAATGCTGTTTATCTACGGCTTCCGCTGCTATGAGTGCCTGTCATAAATTTCAGTTTATATTCCTTGTAAGTTAGATAAGATAAATTTACTCTTCTGTAGGTCACTAGTGAAAGGGAGAATCACAAGTTACTGCACCGCACAGTCAGGCTCCTAAGTATTAATTTCGTCCAAATTTTCACAACCATTCGGTTGAACCAACCGGTTTTTAGTAGCCTGCAAGGGGCCAAACAATCTTGTTTTCAAAATCTTTTTAGTGAAATTATAAATTCACACTAAAGTGGATTGTTTAACGTGTTACGAACCTATATTATGTTTTATATATATTATATAGCTTAGATTTATATGTACATATATAAAAATTAGTGTGTATGTATTTGTTTGTAAGTTTGTACCTTATGGACAGCCAAACGGCTGGGCTGATCGTTTTAAATTTTTGTAATCATCTTACTATTGACAAGCAACTTAAAATAGGCTTTTTAAAATCCGGGAGATGAAAGGGTACCCTTCATACATAGTAAGTATTAAGTTAACTGTATTTGAAGAACTGCAGGTCTTAGAGTCTTGATGTTATATGTGGGTTATTTTCAAACCAAATGCCTTTCATGCAAAGTAATAAAACTTTTTACCTCAGAAGCTTCAACAATGAAAGCCTTCAAATTTGGTGTAGGGTATTTGGAAACACAAATCCCTACTCCGAAAAAATTCTAAAGACATCGGGGTGGGCAGAGGGGTACGCCCCATACCCATAACTCTTTAATGTTTGAGAAACTGCAAAAGTGAGAGTCTTTAAATTGTATGTATGTTATTTTTAAAACCAAGTGCGTTCTCGAAAAATATTGTTAAGAAACAGCAGTGGGCAGAGTAATGTCCCTAAAGACCGTACCTAGCAAAAATCCTGAAGAGATAGGAGCGGGTAGGAGAGTACCCGCCATACGAAATAAATATTAATTTCCCTTTATTTAAAAGTTTAGTACAAATATCGTGTACGTTGTTTTCATAACCAGTCGTGGGAAATACTGTACGAATATGGGCTGGCAGAGGGGCACTCCCCATACAAAGTAACTAATAATTTGCCTAAGTCGCACTGATTAAGTTCAGTACCATGTTTTGATCGCTGTCTAGGATTCGTGACAGTTTTTCGCATGGCAGGGCATCGGCAGATGGCAAGAATTTTCTGCCCGGTAAAGGTTATTTGAATAGTTGGCATTTGATGCGACCGGGCGTTAGGAGTTTAAGAATTTTAGTATAATAAATTTCGAATGGTTTTAGTTTAGCCAAGGACACCGGGTGAAACTAGTAAAGTCTATATGTATGTTGTTTATTTGATAGCTATAAGAGCCAGAGGACGGGGCATTTCCCTCACAAAACAAATATTTATCATCGTTTGTCTGGCCTTTAAATTTGACAAATTAGCGTGGTCATGATAAAAGTTACTGACTCCGAACAGTGGGCGTGTTAGCTCCTCTACAAGCTGAATAATTATTATCATACATCAGCAGAACTGTAACATTAAGAGTTGTCAAAACTTTGTTTGTTTAATTTACGACGTGCCACTAAACATCGAAAACCCCTGTATGACCGGCCAAAACAATCCCAAAAAAAAATTTCTCTAAATATCAAACTCGATATCCGACACATGTAAACATGTTTTTGTAGAGATTTGCAAGGTCTACTTTTATGATTTTATTTTTAAGATTGTCAAGCCAAGATGATCTAAGAGCAGTGCAAATCGAATTGAAAACGCCTTAGCTTTATTGTGCCTTAAATATAACGATTCCCAATCTACCAATTTATTTCTGGCAAAAAAGGTTTTTCAGCCACTGTGTGGCATTTGGTAGGGGAAACAACAGTATTATGATGCTGTGTTAAATCACAAAGGAATATTGAGATGATGTCGTCGAAAGACTCTGGATCAACCTTTGCGAATGAGGGAAATAAACTCACGCTCTAATATAGGAAGAGGAAAAATGGGATATGTCCACCCCCAAAGTAAATTTAAATATCTGCTGTTTATTTCACTAATGAACGTTTTGCTAAGAAATGATGAAACAAATTATGTTTCGTTTATTAGCTCCCATCCCGAAAGCTTAGTCTTAAGCCGTGCCTGATGAACTAAATATTTAAGTCATCAGAAACATGAAACATTTGATTGAAACACTATATCAAGATGAACACAAAAGTTGTATCAATCGGCTTTACGCAGTGTAAGAATTTTACAAATGCGCGAGGCGCATCACGAAAATGAGTTTCTTCTTTTTTGTCAATGACGGGGCTTTAATGCCATATTACACAATGGCGGTAGTTGGGGTTTGGTTTATGATGGCTGCACTATTCAATTGTTACTGCTTTATTTTCTCTTCCAATATTTGCTCTCTTAGTCTTGAAATATTAATTAATATATATTTATGTAATTGATATTTTGTTGCAGGTTCGTAACTTGTCAGAAGCATTAACTACATATTTAATTATTTGAAAAGAAAAAGAAAACTGTGGTGAAGATTTTATTACATGAAGTTGTACGAGAAGCCGTTCTAAGGGTGATTGGCGCATTGGCTACTATTTCATGGCCTCAATAGCCAGATTTCAATATTCTCAACCGCTATATATCACTGAGTTGTTGCCGAAGTTAAATAATTGACCTGTGAAGTATATCCTAAATTGGTTTTGCCTAATAAAGCCTCTCTGTGTTACTGCCCTTCAACCGGTCTCAAGGATTTGGCCCTCTTGCGTAACTTTAGTGAGCCGGGCCAAATATAAATCTACTCCAGAGAAAAATATCCTTAGCAGCGTTCTTATGGAAAGCCGATGTTAGACATAACGTTACGCAGGTTATCCATTTTCGGTTTCAAAAGTAAAGTTCAAGACGTAACCACCGCGTGAGAAATTGGCTTCATCGCTAAAGAAAATTGCAAACCTGTTGCTCTAGCACCTTATCAGTACATCTACTCGTTGTGAATGGTAAGCCGGCTTTATTTGTGTCGTGAGTTGGACTTTATATGGGTGAAGGTGCAAATCCAAATACAAAATACGCCATAATGAGCCGTAAGATAGGCGCAATTACTGAGAACGTGGAATCGACAAATTCGTATAACCCGCCACACCTTCAACAACAGAAGTGATATTTTTGGGAGTACGTACACTGCAAAAATGTACAGGGCTGACCACATTTGTAACGCTTTCATTAGTTTCATTATTTTATGATTAAAGGAAGCAAAGTTATGAGGGGGGATAAAAACAGCGCTAATGATTTCGTGTATTATACACACTGGGTGCTTTAAATAGACCTGATCTTGGCCTGGCGCACTACCGTGCCCCTTAATATGTAACGAACGGTACGACATTGAGAGAAAATATAGATAAAAATAAAAGAGTCATATTACGCTCTTTGTTTTTTGACATTTTTTACACAGCCATCACATCCTAATAGATCAGGAATGTCCTTTTCTGTAAAGAAACAAAAACAGCTACCGACTGCTAGCTAATCTTCGTTATGTTTGACAAATATTTTCTATTAAAAATTGATTTGTATCTATGGATGTGTGTATTTTTAGAATTAGTTTACGCAGGGTAGAATAATCAGGTCAACTCACCAGTAGTTTTTTTCCAACTGATTGGATGCCGGAAATAAGCCGATGAGTTTATGACGACCATAATCACCCCGTGATGCTCTATAAGTGGCCACGTTTGAACCAACACTTTTGTAGTTAGTTTTAACTATTTTTACACGGTCTTCGGTTGTTAAACGATCTAAACGGAAAAGCCATTATTATCATTACCCAAAATCCAAACCTAGCAATCTCCTGCAAATGGTGCATCACCAATATATACATATGCATGTACATCGTACCTAAAACATATACAGCCATTCACCCAAAAGAAAATTTCAAAAATCACCCAAACTGACGAATGAACAATCGATAAACAATATATTTTTCTAAGTGTACAAATGTGTGTACGATTGACTGACTGGTGCATGAGAGTGTGCAGTTTTAATTTTTTCAGCCATTCGTTCATTTAAAACACTGACTTTGAAACTGCAAAAGGGCTGTGTTAAAGAACATCCCATAAATGTTTAATGAGTCACAATGGGAATTTTAACAAACATGAAATTATTATGTTTTCTACCGTTGCGATATTTAGCTTTCGTTCGTTTTTCTGCCCACCAGTTGGAGCTGTTCGTTTTTGAATTTATTTATAGTCGTAACTACATGGCTTTAATAGGCTTAAATATGCTACAGCATTTAAAAGTTTCTTTCTATAACTATTTTTGCTGCATGAGTGCAGCTGTGTTCGTAAATGTATTAAAGTGTTTGTATCTTTTGCAACAAAAGTGTAATAAATTTCATTTTCAAGTTTCTTGTCATCCCTTATACGAAAACTTATTAAAGAAAAAATTGTGATTTTGAAGTATTCGGACAGGCTGATTATAAAAGCGTTCAGTATTCTAAGAAAATATAATCTTATGTCAATGCTGGTCATGACGGATACAGGAATTTTTTGTGGATGAACTTTATCATCGTTGCGAATGGTATCGTCTATTTATTCATTAATGCGTTTCTTCGCCAAAGGTGTTGGTTGGGCCAAAACTGAGGTCTGAGGTCAAAGTCCAGTCAGAGAATGAATGGCGCTGACCATTAAACTTGTACGGCTGCAGCTCTACAGCCTGTCAAAATTCGATTTCTTGTAAACGGCGGGGAATCGACTCGGAACCGGAGTTTCCTGCATACTTTGAACATTAACCAACCAAGATGAAAATATATGGGAATACTAATTGTTGGTAGGCTCTGGAACAGCCTACGCGCCCATTGCAGAAAAATCTGATCCGGGTTATCTTAGACTGTTTATAGATTCAAGCATGATCTGAAGGTAGGCAGTAGTTAAACAACCTTTTAAACAAATAATCCTAACTTAACTACAACAACATTTATCAGCAGTGTTGGTGAAATTCATAAAAACCAAATTTAAAAAATATAATTTTGTGAAAATTGTATCAAAATTTTCTCTGCAATTGAATGTTTTAAAAGGGCAATTAGTTTCTGGTTTGTAAATTATTAATAATTTAAACAAGTTTTACCCACTCTTAAAGAGTGTTTTTGGATTATAAATGAAAATTACTTAGACCCCTTTCAGACCAGCAAAGTTTTCTTTGACAAAGTTTCTTGAATTCTCTTTTAAACTTTGTCTTGTATTCAGACAGGATAATTTTACTTTGACAAAGTCTGCTTCTTTTGTTTGTATGTTTGTCAAATATAAAGAGCAACCATATTAATTCGGTTTACGAACTAAAAACACAAAAGGAATTTGCGAGTACAACAAGTTTTGTACCAACCCCCGCTCTCCTTTCCTCTCTCCTCCACAAACTCAAGACTTTGCTAAGAAAAGTTTGCTGGTCTGAAAGGGGTCTTACAAGCACTCAACCAAGTGACAAGAGAAAAAAAATATTATTTAAATTTCTTTACAACAACAAAACATGCTTGAGTTCAAAAGGAATTTAAAACAAGATTAATTTGCATTTAAAAACTTTCTATTCATGGAAACAAGAATTTTTCGTTCCAAAAATAAATTCTACAGAACGGTTCACTTAAAATCGGGACAATTGTTCGCCAAATCAAATATTTAAGTTTTTGGAGAATCCTTATTGGCCTGCCATTATCTAATGAATGAAACCTCTGGCAATTTTATAGGACAATTAAGTTGTAGTTAATTAGAGTTGTGCATCTTTTATTGATTTGCATACAGTTGCTTTTAA
This sequence comes from Phania funesta, assembly GCA_963932375.1. NCBI lineage: Eukaryota > Metazoa > Arthropoda > Insecta > Diptera > Tachinidae > Phania > Phania funesta. Next base: position 92,230,318 of record OZ010652.1, on the reverse strand, counting down.
TATCTTATCACATCTGTGACCGCATGTACAATTCTCGTCATATTTTTCCCATCCGCTACAAATCGAATTTTTTAAGATTTTAATTTTACGACAGAGCCCGTGTTACATTCTTAATTAATTTATACGTGATTTTTCCAAAGTAAAATTTTTTATTGCGGTCAAATGATAACATTGAAAACGTTTGCTAGACCACGGCACAACTGTGGGCAATGACATGTTTCAGTTTAAATTTTTTTGCCATCACAACTACAGGGTGTTAAATTTCCAATGAACTGTTCTTTATGAAGGAACAAACTCAAAGTGTCAAATAATTTCATGTTCAAAAGGATAAAATGTAAAAGTCATTTCTTTTATTCATAAAGCATTATTTGGTTCGTTGAATTTTAATTCTCTAGTTCGAAAAATAAATTTCAAAACAGTTTTTCCTGTATTTAAAAGATATTAGCAAAAATTTTAATTAAAAAAAAATATATTATTTTTGTAAAAGAATTATTAATGTTAGTCCGAGTTTATCAACTGTGGCACTGATGACGGCCACATTCGCCCATAATACCAGTTTGATCAGATACTGACCTTGAAGACTGGTGCACCAAATATTAAGGATGGCAAGACATCGAGGTGCCACAACACGGCGTGATCGACAAGAATACATAGTCCTAGCAAGCCTCACCCTACAATATGTTTAACTGGGCACTAGCATTTTGGTTTATTCGACGATACCTTTACCACTGGCTATACGTATTAAAACTTAAAGTTGGCAAATGCCTGAATCCTTGTTGAGAAGTTAAAAAATATTTGAACTGCTATTCATGATCACTAACTCTACCAACCTGTCTGGGACTTGCTGTCCAAGCATCTGAAACATATATCCGACACAGTAATATCAAGCAGAAATATCCACATGGAGCCTATACTATAACAAATAAACAAGTCAGAGTTTTGTATCGGCACATATCTTGCGACTTATCGAACGGTGCCACTGGGTGAACACAATGCGTCCACAACTGCTCCTACATGTATTCCATCATATAGGTAGTAGTTGTAGCATCTGTGCTACCTGTGTCATGAACTTATTCCCTGCTGAGGATCTGGAGTTATCTATTCTGCTGTCGTACCATTGACAGCTTGCATTTCTATGTAACGCCACACCGATTATGTACCACAATCTGCCTGCCCAAAGGCGCCTCACCAACACATAGTCCGGGACTTATTTTGCTGGCGACTACTGGTTCCCGTGGCATTGTCATTATTATGACGCATTTAATATATTCTGCCTACCAACAGCTTCGACTTCACAAGAGGAAGTGATATTTACTGACCGAAGGAATGGCGATAAAAAAGAGTGCGACCCCATGCGACCAATAGATTTAATCATAGTTCGTAAAGCATAACAGTGCGATTAAGACCAGACAAAGGCTTCTAACTTTCAGGCACCACAACAAAATCCTTGTTCGGCACAGGCCCCAACCTCACATCCAGGATTAACAACGCGACTCATTTTCCGTGATGTAATACCTCGAAGCTTACACAGAAATCTTTTTAGAAGGCGATCTATTAGCTGTGAAAATAGCAGCTGATTTGCAACGTTTCTATAAGATATTCGACTAAAATATCCAATAATGCAACAACCGGGGCGCATTCATGTCGCTGTTAGCTATTTATGCAACATTCAACACAATCCCACAATCTGTCTGATGGTGAAACCGCTCTCATCTATAAAATTAATAGGCAAGAAATTTTTTTGTCATCCCTTTTACGCTCACATTATACTGCCAAGTTTGACAGAAATATTTATTAGCAAATCCTCACAATCTGCGTTTTATTAAAATTGGGTGAGTATTTTGATTTAAATTGAAAAATAAAACACGCATGTGAATGTTTCCTCAGTGGTTGTTGGCGCAGCTATGTCGGGCGTAACAAGTTTAAATGTTTTCTTCTTTTTCTTTGAACGAAAGACAATCACTAGGGGGGTGGATGCATAGACATGAAATCACTAATGGCCAGAGTCGGGATTATAACTCACTCCCATTTAGAAATGTGGTTTTCATGTGTAGCGTAGAAGAAGATTACAACAAAAAGATTCTCTATGGGGAACCCTTCCACTCTTACAACAAAAAATAGTTTTCCAGATATTTCAAAAGCTTCCAGTAGTTTTTAAGATTCTGGCAAGGCTTGTATACGTATTCGATTTTTGGGAAACTTGTAATTATTTTTAATATTTTTTTTTTTTTGGCGCTAACGCCCACAATGATCGATACAATTAAAGATCTTGTTAATATTTTGTCATGGCATTATTAAAAAAAAAAAAACAACATTTTTAAATTTAAATAAACCCTGACACGACTTTAATAATCGTAATCCATGTTAAAGTTTTCTAAAAAAAAAATTCGCCAGCATTGAGTCTGTTGAAAATTCGTACCAAATTGCAAGTAAAAATAAAATAACACACCTTTCCAACTGACAGACTGCACGTTAATAAATAATCCAAGGATGGTGCTTGATGACGGTGGTGGTGCAACGTCAATGAGTTGGTTAGTGATTCGTGAAGAAAAACTACATTTCGTATCAGTAAATTGAGTTTATTATTAAAAACTTTTTAAGTACGTTTGCTTTTTGCTATGGATTTTAGGCTTAAACAGAAAGAAACTTTTTCTTTCTTGGCACTTTATTTGTTTTGCAAGACCAAAGAAAAGTTTTTATCGATTCATTAATTCTTTTGGCAAATGTAAGTTTTGTTTTCCTTCTATCAATGCAGGTTTCTGGAAATTTATTCTCTTGTATTTGCCAGAAATTACTCTGCATAATCAGGAACAGTGGTCAGGATGTATCTACTCTATATATGATGATTTTTTAAGTGTTTGCTTTTAATTATCAAGCAAGCCCGGACCAGAGGATGTAACTCCTAGTAGGACAATTCTTTTTTATTGTTTTATATAGTAAAGGACTAATCAGACTATAAACGGTTTAATTGATCCTCTTCAATAAACGATTTTATTAATAAAACTCCGCTATTTAGTTTCAACGGCAGGAGTTCACAAGCGAATCAATTTTATTTTCAAAAATGTTTTAAACTTAGTCTCTTACAAATTTTATAAAATATACTTACCGTAGTTAATCCTTTTAATTCAATAATGAGAAATAATTCCTTTTAATTACAAGTGTATTTTGGATTTTAGATTATATTGCATTCCGTGGTACTACCGCGGGATACTTGATACAACTTAAAATTCAAATTTTTCTTTATAAGGCAACATTAATTGCATTTGGCTCGGTTGAAAATGTGAACATATTCTTTCTGGAATTTTCTTTAATTCTCTTTTAAACTTTCATTCGTATCTACACACTGATATTTTTTTAATTATATTGTTTTTCTTTTTTGACATTTCCAAAACAAAAACTAAAGCCTGTAACAAAAGTTTAAAAACAAATTTGCACATGAAGAGAACTTTCTGATGTAGATTTGTGGAACGAATTTCCATCATCCCTTGTCAAGGATGACGGAAATTCGTTTCAAAAATCTACATCAAAACACCCTGTCGGAATATCAAATCAAGAACAAGACATCATTTGACAATCCAGGATTTTGAAACTTAGACGACTTGATTAGTGAGTTTGGTATTTTCACTGCGAAATGCTTACACAAGCCAATAAATTTCCCACATTATGAATCCTTTTAGATAAAACTCATGAATTTAAAAAAACGAATTTATCAAAAATAAACACCTTAATTTTGAAAATCAGCAAATTTCGAAAACTAACCACAAAACCAACCTATAGTTAAAAAATTTTATATTACAAAAATAGCATATTACATACCAGAAATTTTAACCCATAACAAATTCGACAATTCATTATTAGATCGAAAAACCGGAATAAGCAAATTAATTGCTAAAAATATCAATATACGGCAAAAAAAACCGAAGTTTTACCAAAAAATATGGAAAATCATATTCTCCCAAAAATTTTAATTCCAATAAACTTTTTATTTTCACCAAAAAGCCTAAATTCACAAAAACTCTATTTAACAAAATCTATGTTAAACAAATATATAAAAAAAAAAAATAAATTCCATCACAAATGTGGAATTCAGCAAAAAATTAAAAAAATCACAAAAAAATTTAAATATCATAAACATTATAAATTTTGCTAACACTCTAAGTTAATCTGATAAAAAAAAGAAATTTCACCCAAAATTTGGAAAATCACCATAATTCAAAAGTTCACCATTAATCCCAACCCATAGTCCAAAAATATTAAAATAAAAAAATACAAAATTCGAAAATGTATTTTTAATTAAAAACTTTTTTGCTACAAAGTCAATATTTAAGAGAAACCAAATTCCCAAATTTTCGAATTTCACCACAAAACCTTAACCAAAATGTTGTAAATTAAAAATTAACAAAGTTCCATAAGAAGTTCAAGACAGAATATATCGTACACAATTATATAAAAAAAACCTATTTCACCACGCATCGGAAATTTACAATATAATAAACAAATTCAAAAAAAAAAATAGAAATTTAACAAAAAAATTGTCTTAATATTATTAAATTACGAAAATAAAAAAAAAATTTCAAAAAAGCAAAGTTTGAAAAAACAATTAACACTAAACTACGAATACTTTTAAAATTATGCCAAATTTTATATTCACAAAATTTTAAAATTGCAACACTAAATTTAAATTTCGCCATAATTTTCCAGTTTCACCAAATATTTGCAAAAAAAAATATTATCTTTATGAAAAACGTCGTAATTTTAACAAAACGGATGTTGTACAAGTTCAAAAAGACCTCTATCTTACAAAAAACCTAATTTTTACAAACAAGTAACTAAAAACAAACTTCCCCAAATTTAAAATTTAACGACAAAAATTACCCAAAGTCTGAAATTGCATCGGAAAGTTTAAATTTGATCAAATATTAAAAATTATACTATAAACCTTATTCCGCTATTCCCTATAATTCACCAAAAATACGGGAATTTATCAAAAATTTATAACCATTCAGAGTAAGCAAAAACACGCAGATCGAAAATGCTTATGTTAAGGCAAAAGGAGAGTTTAAATGTAAAATAAGACGACTAAAACCGGAGGCCAAGTTAAATAGCTCAACCAATCCTTTGCGCCGGGAAAAATCTCTAGTACATTTTTAGTTGTTCATACTTTTGAGAAGGGTTTATAAACCTATTGGCACAGCTCTCCTACTTGTTTAATTTAATTAATATGAAAGAATGGTACCGTCATGGTCTAAAAAGTACATTCTGCAATAATAGTTGGTGGAAAACCTTAAAAGTCATTTTCTTTCCCTGTTTTGGACTGGAGCATCTGAAAGTTGCACTCCATTGTTTTAAATTGATTCTGGCTACCGAAATATACCGTGATCTCCAAAATACATTACTATAACTCGACATACATTAGTATAACGTGAGAACAGTTGTTTGTTCTATTTGGCCAGGATAAAATTAGCATTGTCATTAAATCTACCCAGTAGTTTCAAAGATATCAAAGAAGTATTGTCCAAATTATTGTTTATGAAAAGTTTGAACCTTTTTGATTTTTAAAAAATAATAAAAAGTAGCAAAACTCAAAAGTCTCACCTTTCTTGTGTGGCTTTATTAGTTTTGAAACAAAACGAGCCATATACATAACGTTGCCAAATTCATACAACAGTGCGACACTCGGAAATTTTGTTAGAGAGCATTTTACCGTTTTGTACATACGGAAACTTTTATCGAAACGAGATACCATCACTTAATTGTGGATAAAATCAAAATTTGTGAACTAATTTTATTCCGTTATATTCTGAATATATCCAGGCAAATCCGATAGTTTTTAACCATTATGGCATAGAAAGCATATATGTGTAGCAATATCTAGAGTCATTGCTGCAATCACAAAGAAAATGGCGACTAAGGTGTCTTACAAAAAACCATTTAGTTATTTTGTTGCCAAACGAAGATTTTTAAATTTTAATGGCGTTTAAAATGCTAGCTGGCAAATAGCAATAGCACTGAAAACTATTCTACAAGAATCTACAAGCCTTATTAACAATGATTTTGCTGCTATTGTACTGAAAATTAAGAGAGTCCAGCAATATCAAAAGCCAATATGAAAGACATTACCTGTCTAAAACAGCACTTCTGTGTAGTTAATTTATATGTGCTATTGCTATGTTCGTAATGTTGAAAACATGACAGCACCAGCGTCAACATATCAGCAATCACATTTACATCCTTATGAAATAGTACAACAAACGTTCTTTGTACTAAAGCAAATTTTTAAATACACACAATTTGTCTTATTAATTTGTAAGTATCGGGAATTAGAGTGTAATTGGTGGTGTTTATCTTTAAATTTTCTCTTCTAAGTATTCAAGTATGTAAAAAAATTAACCCTTACCTTACCCGAATTTTGACAAGGCAAAATGTACTTGTGCATGCTGGATTTGGTTGAGACTATAGCAACAGCAAAGAAGGTGACAGTAAACATTTGGTATTGTTGTGTTTTCTTTTTTAGGAGCTCGTGAAAAGCAAAAAAAAAAATTCCCACAAATTTTTGCATTTGTTGCTGTTGTTAAAAATTTCACTTTAGTATTTGCCTTTAGCGTGCTGTAAAAAAGTTATTGCAGCATACAACACCGCAGTGTTGGATGTTGTATTTTTAATACAAGTTTAGCAACTGTAATAGCTATTTTAATATTCCTAAATTTAACGACACGAAAAGAGGGTGTCTCAATAAGATTACACTATTAAAATCGTAACTGGTTTTCTGAGAATTTCTGACTCGTCGTTCTCGATAGTTTACTCGCAGGGAGCGTAAAAAAAGTCTTCTCTCGCACCCGACGGGAGTCTTAGTCTTCGCTAGGATCTTCGGCGTGTGAACAGGAATCAGCTATTGGTCAATCAGTATCAATCTTAACCCAGTGGCGGCTTCTTAGGAAGGAGTATATTCCCCTTATTTCCACCTCCGATAGTTCGGAGAGGCTAACGAGAGGCATCGCCAGAAATGAATGAATTGATCCCTTAGGGCGAGACACAGACGCAGAAGATGTGACTGTAGCCCTCGTAATCACTTATTTTGCTGATTCTGCTGCAGCTCCCCCAATCACTATATATTTCAACTTATCTTGTTAATGCACAAGCAATAATAATATTTATGTAGTGACTTGGTTAAATTTCTATGTTGTTTTTGACCTGGGCGGCCTACTGAACTTGGCTCCAGTATCTAGTTCCCCTGATCATATAGACTATCGAAGGGGTGCCTCACTCCTCGACAAACCTCACCACCAATGATAGCTCCTGAGTGCAGATAAAACTTTGCTCAATGGGAAGATCCTCCACTGGAGCTGTGTCCCAATTGCTTCTAACAAATACTACTTAAGTACTTATATGGGAGGGGTGCCCTCTAATAGCAGTTCTTTCCGTAGCGCAAGCTACCAGCGAACTGCTCTTTTTTCAGCGATCACTCGCGTTTAATACCTGTTTAATTGTACCAACGCGAATACACATACACACATACAAACTCATTATAACAAACAATAATAAAGCATTAATTCAGTATGAAGTATAAAATAGTTAATAAAATAATAATACTTAAACATATCGTAGTTCAATGCTGGTGCGATTAAAACGAGTAGACGACTTTATTCGTAACAAAGTGGTAGAATAATTCCTCCAGAAACAGGTAGATCAGTTAACAGGCCGCCTGCACGGAGTCCCACGTGGGACGTGTCACGAGTGACACATAACGGAAAATCCAAAAACTGGAGAGTGGCGATTGACAGATTTCTAGACTTCTAATTGTGATTGGTCACTATAACTGTATCAATCTTAACCCAGTGGCGGTTTCTTACGAAGGAGAATATTCCCCTTATTTTCACCTCCGATAGTTCGGAGAGGTTTCGCCAGAAATGATTGAATTGATCCCTTAGGGCGAGACACAGACGAAGAAGATGAAAAACTGTTTCCTATTTTTCTACATTGTGACTGTAGCCCTCGTAATCACTTATTTTGCTGATTCTGCTGCAGCTCCCGCAAACACTATATATTTCAACTTATCTTGTTAATGCACAGGCAATAATAATATTTATGTAGTGACTTGGTTAAATTTCTATGTTGTTATATTATTTAAATTTTTTCATAAGACCCCTTTCAGACCAGCAAAGTTTTCTTTGACAAAGTTTCTTGAATTCTCTTTTAAACTTTGTCTTGTGTTCAGACAGGATAATTTTACTTTGACAAAGTCTGTTTCTTTTGTTTGTATGTTTGTCAAATATAAAGAGCAGCCATATTAATTCGGTTTACGAACTAAAAGCACAAAAGGAATTTGCGAGTACAACAAGTTTTGTACCAACCCCCGCTCTCTTTTCCTCTCTCCTCCACAAACTCAAGACTTTGCTAAGAAAACTTTGCTGGTCTGAAAGGGGTCTAACTTATCAAAACATAATTTTAATATCAATGAATACATAATTATAAAATTTTTAGCAATTAACAAAGTTTAACATATTAACCACTACAGTGACAACTTCTACAAAAGTTGTTCGTCACGTTGCCTGAATTATGTAATCTGAAATCCAATCAGATCCCTGGTTCGAATCCTACCTAGTTTTGGCCAGATTAGCCTAATAATCTGGATTAAAGGTTCTTCCCATCATGTAGCTTGAACCATATCATTTAATGCATTGCTAATTTGTATATTACAGGCCGAGAAGGGAACGCCACAGAACTCTTCAATGTACGACTCTTGCAAACTTTTCCCTCTCTTAGCCAAATTGTGGGTCAAGCAATCGCCTTTGTTGATCTCATGTTCATACACACACAATTATAGGAGCAATTGTCAATATTAGAAACTCGCTAAGATTGTATTGTGAGCCTGAATGATTTTATATTGACTCTGTGAGGGTTATAAGGAATTTAGGGGATTGTTGACAGACTCATATAAAGGAGGGAATTTTCTAAGCCCGATAGAAATTTAAATTGCAAAAAATATTACAAAAAATGTTAATCTCAAATGTTTTTGTTCGAAACGTCAATGCATAACATTAACATTGAAAATAATTTCGGGCGTATGGCTGCTGCGGCTATTCCTGACGAAGCCCATACTGGATGTTCAATCTTGGACCAGTTTTTCGAGCACTGTTGGCCGTATCTCACGAATAACACGAACAATGTCGACCTACAAGGCAGCAATATTTGCTAGTTTATCAACCCACAACCGTAACTTCAGTTAAAAGGTCCATCAGCTTATCGTCAATTTTTGATTTTAATGGTTGCGGTCGCTGTATGGCACGTAGTACCATCTTGTTGAAACCACATCTTGCCCGCATCAACGACATCCATATTTTCAAACAAAAAACTAATTTTACAAAAATAAATACCACCGCCGCCAATACCTAATCGAAATTTCTCGGCCATTACCGTCGAAAGTATTGCTTCGGATTCTTACTCTGCTACTTGCTCGAAGTAAACAACTACGCTATTTTCATTTTGATTTAGAATTTAGAAATAAAATAAACGCCCTAGTTAAAATTTTTAGCATTATTTAAGATGAATTTGATGATGAAAGTTTTCTACCATCGTAATTACAATTAACAGCCTCCAAACATAACGAAATGTCTCTACAGAGAGAGGGAAAGAGAGAGAAGGAAAGCTATAGCAATGTGTTATTCCTTAATTTTTCGGCTAGTGTTACTAATGTCTTCTATCCTCTGCAAACAAATTTTTAAATTTGATTTTCGTAAAGGTCCAAGTTTTTAATTTATGTTGAAGAGTGAGCGAAGTTTGCTCACAAGTGCACATTTTTCTCATTAAAAACTTGCACAATTTGTTTGACGTTGAAATTTAAAGGATTCTCGTCAGCATAATTTTATTTAATTTAGCAAAGCGTTTTCTTGGCAACATTTCAAAATTTTATCGGGTTTTTTTTTTTGTTTTCATATAGAACAAATATATTTTCCTTCCACAAAATTTATAAAAGAAATTCTAGTGCGATTTAATAAATTTTCGAAGGAAATTTAATAGAGACTTATGCAGTGAAGTTCAATTGCATAGAGGCAAGAACTTTGCTCTCGGTATCCATAGTTTTACAGTTACACAAAGGTATTTTTGCACATATTTCAGTGTAAATATAAAATGGTTTTTAAATAACGGCGAGTCTTTGTTGAGGTTTAAACAAAATTATTTTTATTTGAAACGCCAATGAATGCAATATCACATCGTACCATAGTCCTCCGCGGATGCGCAGTTCCAGAAGTTGAGATATTCTATGACTATGTTGCATAGATCAGATTGCATCTTAACGACAGTTTCGATTATGTTGCCATGACACCATTGGTCAATTGCAGCTTATTGTCACAGACTATCTATTAGAGAATTTCCAGTGTGGAGGACGGCTACATAGCAGGTACCTACGTCCCACTGGAATCCAATGTCTTCCACGACAATATATTTCATTCAGGGCCAAAAGAAATTGGTTGTCAATGATTTGTAAATCTCTCTCTATCCCGCTCTCGTCTTCTTTCCAACGTTCCCAAGCCCAATTTCACGAATAAACCGAAAAATCATGGCGCTAGAGATTGTAAATACCGACTGGCCTTTCACAAGATATGCTTTAATTAAAGACTGTAACTTCTACTTTTACAAATTGAATTTATTTTCTATTAAATTGATTTCATTGAAACAGTAAATCCCCTAATACATTTCTAATATTTTTTCTTTACTTTCTTGCTCCAGTTCTTCGTAATGCAGTTGCATTAACTTTGTCCCTTGTTGGCAACATTCCATATTGTAAGAAACAAATTGAAATAAATTCCTTTTAACATTTTATCATTTTACAATATTTATAGACTTTAAGATTATGAAACTAATTGCACAGTAAATTTAAAAATTAAAGAAAAATAAATTAATTTAGCTAAAATGTCCTTCGCAACCCTTTTAATAGCAGTATTGAATATTTCAATTTTACTTTATCAAGTGGCTACTGATTTATTGACAGCTTATTCAAAATTATGCCGCAATTAGTTTGTGATGGCTGTCTATTCGACATCTAAGCTGGTCCAAGAATGCCGATCATCCTTAAATCAAATGGCGAGACACGGGACTTGCGTGAGCAACTGATTATCCGCAAGGCTGGCAAAGAAAGGAACAGGTCTGCAGAGTTAGCATATTGACGTACTGGATAAAGATAAAGAGCGACAGAGAAGAAGATATCTGAACTGGTGCGGAATCTGTATGAAATCTTTTACTATTTCTGATGAGGGCGTAAATTCCATTTCCACATTGATGATCCAAGAAGAGTCAAAGACAAAGTAGAGTAAATATTATTCCATCTTTCCAGAAATAGCCGCTGGATTGCAATCCCATACTGTATGCACGTTTGCCATAAAATACTTAAACTCTATAATACTTTTTAAAGAGATAGAGAGAGACTAACTCTCTTTCTCTTTCTCTCTGATTCTCTCTCTCCATTGCTTTCTATATATCTATATCTCTCTTTAGAATAGTATTAACTCGTATTCGGCACAATCGAGGCCAGATCGGGCTTCCTCACTTCGCTGCAAGAAAAAACCGTGAACATTTGTTAGAGTCACAAAAAGCTAATAATCCCACTAATACTCCACCTTTAATTGTACTTTTTATATCTATTTGTTCTAAATGACGCAAGATACTTATAAACACCAATAACCATACACAAATCCTGATCCGATTTTTTTTTTAATTTCAAATGTTCGAAGTATTTGAAAGCGCTTTTTAGCGAATGTTGAATAATCGAGCACTAGCACCAGATCCAACTGACTTCCAGTCAAAAGCTATTGGCCATAAACAACGCTGTTTGCTCCCCAAGTGGGCTTCGGAGCGTTTGGAAAAGGCCAAATTTTTCACGAATATTTGAGTATCACTATGTGGCGAGACCTCTACAAAAAAAAAGTTCCATTCGTTAAGGGTTCCGGAGCTATAATAACGTCGGTGTGAAAAATATCATACCCCAATCATATTTGAACACACGGACTTTTAAAATATAATACAATTTTTTTAGTACCTTACACACATCTTGTTTTATTCTATCTCGACCTTGGCCCGTTCTAACCAGAAATCTCTTAACACGATTTTCGTGATTCCACTATTTCTAAGCATTTTAATCTATGTTCTTCGATTGCCTTCCATTTTTATTATTTGATAATTACGGCTTGAATTGTTTGCTCAGCAGGTCGGATGGGTAGGTCAAAAATGTACGAAGTGTGCTCAAAAAGCAAGGATTTTGATGAAAAGTCCACAGCCAAAAATTTTTTAGTTTAAAAAGAAACACCACTTAAGCAGAGGTCCATAGTAGCCGGAAGTAATGTTTATCCTCAATTTGCTGCTTGCACGCCATGAGAGAAATGTAGTCGTGATAAAATGTAAAAAGGCACGCCAAAATGGCCTATTTTAAAGGATCTGAGCACTCAGATGTCTTTTACTAAAACCCAACAAAAGTTGTGGATTTTTTCAAAGAGTTTTTATCCTTAACGAAATATGTTGATAGATAGTTGTTTGCTATTAGATTATTTTTGTTCACATATGTTGTTTTGTTCAATGAAAACTAAGGTTTTTTATTGTACATTTTATTTAAAATTTTAAGCACATGTTATGGTTTCTACAAATTTATATGACTTTTATACCGAGCCAGTAGTTTCAAATAGAGGGTTTGGCATTTAAGACATACGCCGTTATTATTACCGAAAACCACATGTTTCATGGTACCTATACAAACGAAAATGTCACTGCATCTATTTAGTGCTTTCAAAGCCGCCGGTCTGGCAAGACTATAAGCTGCTAAATATCTGTCATCTGAAGTGTCATTTATTTTCGAATTTGTATCGTTTAGTAACCGAAGAACGCTTAAAAATAGTTAAAACTTACTACAAAATTGGTGGTTAAAACGTGGCCACTTTTCGAGCATCACGGGGTGATTATGGTCGTCATAATCGACCTACTGTGCAAGAAATTAGCAAGAGTATAAAGAAATTTGAAGAGACTGTAAGCGTTACAGATGTACTCAGGCCTGAGCATCATCGCAGTGTACGTACTCACAAAAATAATACTTTTTTTTCTAAAATAACGTTGAAAAAACTGTTACCGTCAGTTCGAGCGCAATGGCCATATGATAATCGATTTTTTTTTTTTGCCTGCAATTAAAGATTATGATTTGAACGATAAGTGGTTTCAAGAAGACGGTGCCACGAGCCACACAAAATTTCACGTTTTGGCAACATTAATTGGCCACCAAGATCAAGGGATTTGACGCCGTTATACGTTTTATGTGGGGCTACGGCAAAGACCGTGTCTACGCAGATAATCCCCTAACGTTGGAGCTTTTGAAAACCATCAAACTTGAAGTTATTGACGAGATATCGTCCGAAATGTGACAAAATGCGACTGCCACAACCAAGCTAGTATTATATATACGTATTTCATACGCAATGGCAAGCCCCGAGCTTTATAATGAAATGAAATTTTCATCGAAATCGATGTGTGTTTTCATTAACTTATCTTTTCCGAAAAATAGATATAACCTGTTATCTTGCAGCTTGCAAACATTCACATACAAAATAAAAATTACAAACTTCCATTTGAAATTTAACAAATTCCAAAAAAATCTTTGAAGTCCACAAACCAATTTTTTATTTAGTTTTCAAACATCAAACATACAAGGACAGCACTAAAAACAAAGTATCGTGTTAAAAATTTAGTTAATTGTTTGAGCCACTTACGCACAGAGTGTTTGAAAACTTTTTGCATGTGAAAATTTATACGAAAATAGTTGAAAACAAAAGAAAACTAAAAACAAAGTAGAAGAAACAACAATGTAAGCAGGTACTTAGCAGATACTAAGTACTCGTATATCCAACAACTAACAGTCCTTCTGTTGCATGTTGTTTGTCTACTGATAACAGATGTAAGAGAAATCATTCCTCTGCCGCTGTCACTCTCTCTCCCACTCTCTTAAAGTTTATGGCAATAAAAGTAAAACTTTCAACATTTCCTCAGTTTTGCATGAATCATTTACAAATTCATTTAGACGGACGAGTAAAACAAAAGGAGAGAAGGAGATGAATTTTTCTAATTTAAACAAGTTGTGTCATTCTTTGCTAAATATATAAAGTTCTGAAATAATTTGAAATTTAATTCTATTAATTACTTCCGGCAGTGACTTGTAGTTGTATTTTCTTGAAGAAGGTTGACAGATTATTTTATGAAACAAAGAGCCAGAAGTATGAACTCTATTCGTACGATTGAATGAAACATTAACTTTTGTTGAACTTTCTATAGTTAAGATATTGTGAAGGGTGATTCAATTTAGGTGACCACATTAAACTTTAAAAAAAAAGCATAATTTCTTTAAACAACCCGTTAATATTTTTTCACGAAAAATTTCCTTTTCAGTTCATTACAATTGTGTGTGAAGAATTATATCAGCCAAATGGCCACTCCGAATCAGGTGGCAAGACATAAAGCGATTGTCATAATTTTCAGCGACATTTTTTCAAAGCGCTGATTCGATCTTCTGTTTCAATTCGGGAACCGTGTTCCAGACCCAGAGCAATGCGAGTCATTAAATCATACGTCCTGGGGGGGCAAAGTTTTAGTGAAACCAGAAGTAGCCGGTATCCACATCTTCTAAGGGATCCCACAAATCATCCGCTCAGAAAGGCGCAATACGTTTCCAAAAATTCTTCCTTTTAGTATTGCTCCATGACTGATTTCTTTGGTGATGCATACTTCAATGTTTGTAAAATATATTTCACTCTCATGTAGAAAGTCAACTTGTATTACCCGCTACTAACAAATACTCACATACAACGTTGATATACAGACTCACTTGCTACTGCTTTGTATACTTTAAGAATATTTCAGACATTTTATTTATTCCTCTATTGTATTTAATACCAAGAATTAAATGCACCAGCCCCACCACGTTGAAGAAAAACTTTGGCTTTTTCTATTCTCTAGATAAATTCTTAATTGCGGTTTTGCAGCAGATTAAGAGAATTTGATACAATTGGCAGACATTTCTGTGGACCGCTGCAGCAAGTGAGGGGGGAGTGAGATAATAAGCCAACTAAATAATAAATAAACTAACAGGATTAAATAATAGATAAAGCATGGCAACACTCCCTAAGGCTTGGCATGTTGAAAGAACAAGTTGGTGTTGACAATTGTGAAAATTGGTGGCACAACGAAACACAGTTGTATTTCAAAAATTAATATTTAATATTGCATTTGGCTGTTGAATAACCCAACGGAAAAAGCAAAGGTCATGTTTCCTTTAATGGGCAAATCAACTTCTGAACTCTGCAGTGTTGTTAATTCTCTTATATTATACTAGATTGTAGCGATTTTACGTCATATATATTATTAACTTATCGGTTTCTCGCAGAACAAAACTAGGCAACATTGTTAGGAAAAATAGGTCCGTTCGTTTACTTTGCAATTAACTCCAGTGAGTTAGTCTTGTAAAAGGTTGTAAATTAATTAAAATCGCTGATTGCCAAGAAGTATTAGCAAATAAACTTTTTTGCACTCAACTCTTGTAAACACCGTCAGTGATTGAACTGTCACTTTCTTAGTTTATACGCAATTCAGTAAAGTCCAGCAAAAATGTGTAAAACCTTGAATAAACGAACGCGCGAAATATAAAAACAGTAAACAAAAATATTTTGTTTGTATTTTGTATAGCCATCTCTTTCTCACACTGCATATTTCACTGCTTCAATCTTAGATTAAGAAAAAACGAAAAAAGCAAGTATCATAAGGCCTTAAGTTTATTAAGAAAAATGTGCGTTTCATTTTATTTTCATGCACACCTTGTTACTGCTGTTAAATATCAATGATTCTAAATCAGATAAAGAAAATATTTATTGGCGGCTTTCAGAATTTCGATAGATACAATTAGCAATTAATGTACCATTATAATCCTCTAATAAATGAGTGTATAAATCAAAGTGGAAGAATTAATACAAAAAAAGGAATCAGTAAAAAATACAAAAAGCAATCGTAAACACTTTTGGCACTTATTTGCTACTTAGTCATTTTCGTAATCTTGGACACTACAAGCTATAAATTTGCTGTCAAAGCTTTACAGCGCTGATATATGATTTATAATGTTGTGGCGTTATTGGTGTTGTGTCAACTGTTAGTTATAGATGTTGTTCATGGTGGTGTCTTTTATAAATAATGGCCCGAATGTTTGCTAAAATTCCCATGATAAAATATTCAACTGATGAGACAAAGACAGCAAGCGAGAAGACATCATGGTCGATAATTTCCTTATAACCCACACACGCACACACACAATGTGAGTGTATGTTTTTGTATCTCCATATTAAATAGGACTTGTCAGCACATATACAGCTACGTGGAATTAATTAAAGAGAGAATGTACTGGAAAGAAACTCTTAACACAAATATGTTGGAATTATTCGTTCTTATAAATAACACAGATAATAAAATTTTCTTAAAAATATTACTTTTATCAAAATTTTATATTCTTGGTGAGGACGTTGGTAGCCTTTTGAATACTCGACTGACTGCTTGTTCGAGTTCACCAAAGTACCCGTTGCCACATAATGTGTTAGTATGATGGCAACAGATTTCGGAACCGTTTTCCCAGAGTAGATTTCGTCAAAATCATGTATCGAAAGCTTTAATTTTGCGTACTGTGACTTGAATTCGGTAATTTCTTCCATTGGTCTTTTTACCACATCTGCTGAAAATTTATAGTCAGCGATAAGCAATACATTTTTTTAAAAAAAGTAACACTCAGGCAACTAAAGCCTACTAAATACTTGTTGAATAACTGTAGTTTTGCAGCGCCTCTGGTGTTATGTAGGCGCATTATTTGACGCTAATATAGCAATTTTATTAATTTTTTTACTTCGCCAACTACTTTGTACTGTAGAGTAATACTGATGAAGGAGGGCGCTGTGATATATTACTAGTAGGAACAGAAGACAGAGTATATCAAAAATTTTTTTGTTATTGATTGGCAGCGGCTAAGATACGGAAGCACCACCCTTAATAAAACTTATAGCTTTCAATACGGCCAATTATCAAAGTATATATAAATATTCATAAAAGCATCTTTCCTTCTTTGATACTTTGATGCTTTGAAGTAACTCATGCATTTTGGAAAATTTTTACTAGTTTTCGATTTTTTAACAAACGCCATTTTAGATGCCAATAGCTTATTTCCCGATATATATAAGGGTTGTATTCGTTTAAATAATCGTTAAAAATGCCTCAATATCGTTGGACACTGATAATTAGTTCAAAGGCCGGATGAAATATCTTACATAATGGAACTTAGTCGCCCTCAATTTCTTGTGGTAGTGACAGTAATAAAATTCTCTACGCTTCCCAGTGGTAATACGTAGGACACTTCTAAAGTACTGATTGGATTCTGACGCAGTCAAAATTTTAGAATCATATCTTGTGAAGTCTGTAGCTTAATCAGGGACAAAGGGGCGATAGTTAACTGCTTCGAGTGTGAAGAAGTTTGAGCGGCTAATAAGTAATTAGTTCTGTATCAATTGCAGTTCAAAGGATATTTTAATTCGAAAATAAACATTTTTATTTTTTGCTTTGGCTTTTTAAGGTTTTTTGCTTATTATTTTTTGACAACGCATCTGACTTGAATTTTAAAAAGGACTAAATTAAAAACCTTGAAATGCAACAATATTTTACTTCACTGTAGTTCCATGGTGGAATTTGGAAAGAATTTCCGTCATCCCTTGTCAAGGTTGGTTTGGAGACAAACCGGTTTCGGCTATGTACCATCGTCAGTGTCATTTTGCGTTCTCATATGTATACTCGACGTCACTTACTCGATCAATTAATCAATTAACACGTCCTGTAGAAAAATTGTATTTCGAACCACGATTTCTATAATGGAAGGTTTTTTTAAGTATTCCAAAATTTTACCTTCCAGGTTTTTCAGGATGATGTTACATACGATAAATAATCGTAATTTGAACCAATAAAAAATTATTCTTTATATTTATTTAAATTTCCAAATTATTTTGCTGCTCCTTAATTTAGAGTGCGATTAATTTATTTTACAAATTATATAAAGTTGAAAATATACTCACAAAAAAACTGCACAAATTAATATAAATTTTCTTAATACAATGTTAAGTTTATTTTGCTTACTCTATTGTTTGAAAAATATTCGCCATTTTCATATAAAGGGCCTTCCGAACACCTGCGACATATTATGGTTACCTCAATCAGTTCTTTCTTTGCGTCTAAATACACGAATCTAATATTACAAAAATTCATTTGGTGTAATTATTGATTTTTAGGACATGTTATTTAGGACATTAATGAGTGTGTGCTGGCATGTGTTAAAAATTTCCTCAATTGTTTTTATCACATAAACTTTTACGTACGATAACATACGCCTAGACCTTTTTCGCATAGATTCGAAAATGATTTACCAAACATATAGGTTTGTTGCTAAGAACATAAGTTATGGTAAAAAAAATAATAAATGCTTTTTTGTTCCATTTAATGGACATGGATTCGCAGGCTCAAGGCTAATCATCTTTAATATTTTGATCGAACTTTACAACTATAAAATATAATAGTACATGTCTGAAGTTTCTGACAAAAGGTGCAGGTGCTTGACAAATAGCTTTTGCTTTCATAAATATTCTATGATAACGTATTTATGTATTTCCTCTACTACAACAAAAAAGTGTAAGAATACAAGAAACATGTTTTCCTTGCCGATTAAGCGTTCAATAGAGCTGCAGGACAAGTTGAAGTAAAAGGTTTTAAGCAAAACAATATTTAGCTGAACAATACACCGAAATTATACGGCACCTGCATTATAACATCTTCGGAAAGAAATCAATAAAACATGCAGTCACCAGAATGTACAGTGGCGGCCAAAACACATGAAACTGTGGTCACATATACGGTTTTCAAATAGTGCCAATTCGTGATTTTTATTAGACAAATTAAACATGAATTAATTGCATTAGTTTACAACAACAAATTATATTTATAGAGATAGTAAAAATGTAGGTTAAGTTAGATTAGGTTGAGGCTAGGGGACAATTTGTTCCTTGCCAGTACTTCGGCCCATTGTGCGCTCACCATTCCGAAAAAGTCTCCACCCTCATAGCCATTTTGTTCCGCGAACAAACCTCCTAAGAACTTGCCAGGCAAGGCACTCATCGCTATCCGCACGTCCTCTACGCTGGAGATGTGTCCGCAAGAACGAGTGGCCCGCCTGTACACTCAATGCTCAATAATTTCACATTTTTCAGTCTCAGAAACCTTCCTGTTTTATCCCCCGTTTGGATCTTTGTTATTCGCTCCACCGTAGCGCTATATGGCCCACTTTGCCCAATCTTTCAGCTCAAAATTTGCAGTAATCTTTGTTTCAGGTATGCGGTCCGAAGATTCAGCGCTTTCCGTGTAACTGGCCCTACCTTTCATATTTTTTGATGTCGTTATTTCTGACCTCGGATGATCCAGTCACTCAACGCCTGCAGGCGTGTTGCTGTAAGAGCCGCCTTATATTTTATGTGGACTTCTATTGTTGGATATTCAATATAGAATCCAGCGACCTTGTTGGGTGGAATTAAAATTTAAGCCTTAAAAATATTTGGAAATCTGCTCTCTCTTTTTTTACGCACGTTCAAGTTTTCATGCTGCTAGTCAGAATTTACAGGGCAGAGAGGAAAAAAGAATGAAAATGTTTCTAATATCTAATCAGTGGCATCTAGTTTTTGTAAGAAAACTTTCAGCGCCTAAACTTGGACTACCGAAGCACCATAAAGGCAACTGCGTTTATTATAAAAATTATAGATTAAGGTCGGAAATGAAACTTAATAAAAACTTTTAAATTACTTACCAGGCAGACTTTGTGGAAGAGAAATTATGATGAAATAATCTGATTAAGTTGGGTTGATTATCGAAAGAAAAAAGTTTTTATTGTTAGACGAGTTTTCATGCAATCGGAATATTTAGCGATCTTGAGGTGAACAGTTAAATCCCAGATACTCAATGACCACATCCCAGCACTGTGACGGATATATCATGATGCAGTGATGCACCTACGCTGAAAGGAGAATTGCTTTTCTTGGATATTTAAGCAGTCTTAACATTTCAATGAAATATTAAATATCAATCATTATGACTGGGAACATATCGCTTCTTTATTGCGACGTAGTAACGTTGTCTCAAACAAAAAAACAAACTTGGCAAAATGTCATTAAAGTTTTTCAAATTATAGATCTATGATCTGAGTGGATATAAATAGCTATAATTTTTATTTTTTTCAGATATGACTACGTTGCAATAAATGGTTAGTTATGATTACAAACCCCAAATACTTTAATTTTAACTTCCCAGTAAAGTACGAAGATTACAGGTAAGCGGATTTGTAAGTGAGAGAATCAGCATTCACGCTAACAAATCTGCTGACAAGAGGTGTGATTTTTACATGGCGCATTTTTATTTGGACCCACTGCATTCTGAGAAAGTTATTTTGGCCTTACCCATTCAAAGAGGCTTTTATTTTTATTTCTAAACTTAATTTAAAATTTTTAAAGAGTTTTTGCTAAAATTAATAAAAAACCAATTAAATGAAAAAAATTATAAGAAGCCTTTAGTGAAACGAGTTGTTCCAAATCTTTTGATAGTCATTGTACCTGCTTCAGAAATAATATTTTTGTGGAGCATACATTTTGTATGTGTGTGTGTGCGTATTTTAATCACACTCCTTATAAACTCAGCAACAACAATAAAAATAATATTTTTAACACGAATAATAAGACTGTATTTGTGTTTATGTTGCGTTAGTGTGCATTTGAATGTGCAGCACCCATAAAATTCAGAAAACAAGGAAACATTCAATTTTACTCAAGTATAAGCGAACAATGAAGCAGGACTTATGGAATATAATTCATTGCTCGTATTGCAAGGTTACCGCTGGGGACTTTAAACATGTCGCAATAAAAGTCGTTTTGAACACAACATTTTTATGTTTTTTTTTTATTTCAATAAAACTTATCCAAGAAAAACAAAACATGAATTAATAATTCAATCAAATTCCAAAAACTTTAAATAATTCACTGGCCTATTTAGTTTTGGCCTTAGATTCGTTTTAGACTTTTTTCTTTTTGATCAAACAAGAAAGAAATCTATTGAGTTTATATAATAATATTTGATTGTTTAAAAAAACAAAATAGTTACCTGTCTATGAAAAATAATTTTCACAAAAATTCGTCTATTTTATGCCGGCTACACACGAAGGAATATTATAGCAAACCATAAACGAAACATCAGTTCTGTATAAATATCACACATACTATTAACGAAATATAAGCTGATGTTAGTAATCTGTGCAAATGATCATCACAACACGACTACTCTCCACAAACTAAGTCATCAAAAACAATAAACGTCCATATAGACGATGCAGCATTGTATTTAGAAACACAAAAATATAAATCATATTTTATGTTTTAGGAACCAAAAATATCAACAGAAAACATAGCCACAGACGAGGCAACATTACGACAAAGGTGAACTTACTACGTACATATGTGAAATTATTTTTTTCATACTACAGACTTGGCAGAAGGCAAAAAAGTGGCAAAAAGTCGCAAAAAGTGGAGAAAAGTGACAAAAGTATATCATTTAGAAAACTCGCACAATAAGTCAGAGGACATCAAATTGAAATTGAAGTCGACGAACAGTAACCCTGATTACGAGTATATTCAACACTATTCGTAGGAAGCCTAGAACTTTAAATTGGCTATGATATCTTCTATGTTAGCCAATTTGAGAGCTATGGTAAGCTTGGTTGGCAGTGAATTATTAAAATAATTGTTGAAAGATTCACTTAATATTCAAGTGCAGTGAATTTTTATCGTGCTCAACAAAAAATATACAGAAAATTGCTTTTTGTTTTATTTTCATTTTGGCTACCTCTTAAAGCAACGCTTAGAGTTTCGAAACGCTGGGCTAGCAAGAGAAAGTAAAAATTACATAATGATTGCTACGAGTGTAGATTGAAAGGTAAACATTAACACAGTTTCTGCCAACTACCATCTCTTAGGAGACATTGAAAGCGGACAACCTTGCAAGTTTCGAGGCAAATGGAAGTACTGAACTTCGTGTGTTAATCAGTGTTGCCAGGTCCTGAAGAAAAAACCTAAGCAGGGCTTGAAAAAGGCTTAAAAAGGCGAAATTAGTTTAGTTAAAGAATTTTACATTTTATTGTATTTAAAAAGAATCTCGATCAGATATTTAGAACCACTTGCATATTCGCTTTCAGTAGGCCATATCCTATTAAATTTTTGTCGACAGCTAAAATTTTACTACCAATCGAAATTGCACTTTCTTAAGATTACAAAAATAAGAATATTAATATTAAATATTAACGCAACAGCATTTTAAATGTCCCAAAAACGACAAAAACACACATTGTCTTGCGTTCATGTGTCTAGGAACCACTTTGGATCTCTTAATTTTTTGCAACTAAAAAATGATTTGTTTACGAATTTGTCAAACTGAAATTCAGGCTTAAGTACGTTTTTGATTCTTGCAATTAAGAAAGAAAAATTTATTTTACTAATGCGGCGATTTTTACATTAATAAAAAAAGTTAAATATTAGATACCAGTAGAATGGAAGCCGTGCATTTTCTGTATCACAAGCATTCCATATATCTTTCTACTCAGTAGTCTCTATTGCAAACATTGTCTATTTAACCCACGCAATACTTTAGTTTTTCAGTATTCTAAAAATTATCGCATTAATAAAATAAATTTATCTCTCTTAATTGAAAGAATAAAAATCGAACTTGAGCTTGAATAATTTTTTTTTGCTTAATTATTATAATTATTAAAAAATTAATTTGAATGGCATATGTTACATACATACATATGTAAATATAATATATTAAGTTCATAAGTATTAATAATGTCCTCATGAGAACCGTAACAGTTATCTAAAACACAAACAATTATGTTTAGTTATTTTTTTATAACCGAAGCAAGTGAAAATAATGCAGCACAAAATGTAATCTGCATAACAAGGATAACGTTGGTGTACTTCTTAAACTTCTTTAGGAGCATCGAATGCACAGCAAAGAGTTAAATATTTCCTTATTTCTTTGTTTTGTTTTAATAATTTTCATAGTATTAAAATTGTTTTTAAATATTTCAATAAATAAAAAAACTTCGTTTAAAGTTAAGAAAATTTTTTTTTAAATGCAAAAGTGAAATTGACAAAAAGCAAGAAAAATGTCACGAATCTTAAACATCATTTTCCAAGTTAAACAGCAGAATAAAAAGTTAAATTTACGTTTTTGCGAAAAAAAATTGTTTGAGTTGTTCTACGACTTTTTCCTATTGGGCCTATACAAAAATGTACCATTATTTTTCAATAACTGATAAAAGATAATTTTACAATGTTCTACAACTTTGTATCGAAAGTTTAATTCTTTATTCTGTTTCAAGATACAAACCTGCGAAAAGTTCATATAAGGGCAACATCTTACAACTTTCTAACAAATATTTGTTTAGCTTCATCTTGCGGCGAGATTTTGAAACAATAAACAAGATAATTTTACAATAGAAAGCCAAAGTACTTATGTAAAATTTTGATTCTGCACACTTTTCATCTATTTATGGTCAAATGTGGCAACGCAATATATGACATTTTCGATCTACAGAATTTTCAGATTAAATTAAACATTTTTCAAAGTAAAATAAACTTTTTCAAATTCAACGAAACTTTTTGAAATTAAACGAAACCTTCTTCAAATTATGTTAAACGCTTTTCAAATTGAACAAACCTTTTTTCAAATTAAATGAAATTAGCTCTATCTTCAATTTTCAATGGCTTGAAGAACTCAAGATTACGCCAAAAATGGCTTCCATCGAAATGGACCGTATGAATAGTGTGACGACTATTGAACACCGCCTACAGTATGAGTTAGAATTTCCAATTTGGTCTCCTCAACAAAAATAAAAAATTACTTTTATAGATAAGTGCGGATTCAACTTACGGCGCTCACAAGCACGAGCCAAAGTAGATGAGAGAGCTCATGTTGTTGTGCCAACTGTAAGAGAAAAAAACTTGACTCTAATTGCTGCGATGGATAAGGCTGGCTTTGTTTACCATAAAATTATTTCAATTTCCACTCTAAACTTGGCTTGTTTCAAGGAATTTCTTCAGAGGCTCTTACATAAAATTGAAAGCACCCCATAGTTACAAAAATCATTTTTAATTATGGAAAAATGTAAACTATCGAGAAAAATAAAGTACCAAATATAATAAAAAATTCGAATAATTAAGTGAAAAAATTAATGCATTCACCTTTTATAAATTAATGACTGAAATAAGTTTAGAAATTCTTTAAGAAAAGCGCTATTTTTAACTGATTTTGTTGTAAACGATGAAGTTTTTTTCCCCTCTCCTCTTACAATAAAACATAAAAGAAAACAAGATTTGTGTGTGTTCATGTGCGCTAGTTACATATGCAATTCCAAACACAAACACATATATTAAGACAGACACTAATGACGAACTTATAAATATCAAAATAAGCACAAAATAACGTTCTGACAAAATTAATCAAATTTCGTTTACCATCGCAATTCTCAGGATGGCTAGTATTAACACATTGAATATAAAATGAATAGAAATTAGTGCTAAGCCAACAATATTGTAAATTAATATCAAAATGCTGAATTAAGAATTATTTACTTTAGTTTAAGCTTGATTGTAACTTATAACATAATTATTCCTCCTCCTAAGAACAGGTTAATAAAATTAGAGCTGCTCAAACTAAATAAAACAAAATTTGCTTTTTTTAATTACAAGTGGCGCGAATTTGAGTCGTGTAACCTTCAACAACTAATTTACGTGGGGCGGCGATTTTAACTTCATGTTATCGATTTTGTTATTGCAATAGGAGGTGTGTACACTGTACGTTTGAATAAAGTTTTTCTGCTCGTATGAGTATTAGAAATCAATGAGAAAAGAAATACTCATTAATCATACGTGATGTCTGTCACTGATTCGTTGATTTATTTATCAGAACAAATTGTGCCATTTCACATCATAATGTATAATAGCCTAACACGCTTACATATATAAGATTGTACAATAACGCAATAGCGTGGTCGAAGCTCTCAAACCTCTTATTTCTCACTTAGTCACTGATAATAAATCATCATGGAAAGTTACTCGATCGATAAAACTTTATTATCAAAACGAGTGTTCGTTAGTACGAATGGCAGACAAGCGTTTAGGTTTTAGCTGATTTTTTGCAGGGAGCTGTCTAATGATAATCGTTCTCAGTGTCAAAAAAAAGTCAGAAGTAAAATATTCTCATTACACTTTTTGTTCACACTATATGGCATTTGTGCAAAAACGCAACACTAAAATAAGAAATTTATTTTACTAAAAATTATCTGGTTTCTTTTTTAATTTTGCGTTATTGCTTACTTTTAAATGCAGATCTAATAACAGTGACAATTCTGTGGACTTGCTCAATTATACTACGTCCTGCTCGAAAACCACACTGATGGTCAAGGCTGGTGTTTTGATCAGTAAGATAATGTTCTAAGCACAAAATCAATAACTTTTTAAGCAATTTTGTTAAAATTTATTAGGATTAACCACAATGCCACATGTGGTGTGAAAATCTTCTCTAAGACATTTGCGAAACATTATACTTTTCAATAGAGTTTTCAGCCCATGAGTGGTTTTCAAGGATTAGTGTGGATTCGTAGGCAATAGGAGATTTTAAGTGCCTTACAGCTTTCCACGGGCTATCCAAAGTTTCAAATATATCTCTGCAGCGTACTCGTCTCAGTTTTTACATGAATTTGTTTGACATAAGTTTATTTGGGTCTTGGTGTTAGGAAAACGACTATGTTTCATTGTTTTCATTGACGAGAGTTTGTATATCGGGCGATGGTTGGTATGAATTTCTTTTCTCTGATCGTATACCAGCCAAATTTCTCAGTGAGATATTCAGAGGTAAGTGAGAACTCATTTACATTTTATATTTTAACCTATTCGTGTACTTATTTGGATATGAAATATTGCGCTGTAAAATAACGATTGTTGGTGAATGATCGGAAGATAGATCATAAGATGAACTGACAAATAACTTTTCACGTCTAATATTTTTATACAATGGCAAAATCAATGACATCTGGCACATTACTAAAGTCTGTTGCCCAATAGGTAGGCTTACCTCCAGATACTACGTCTAACGTCTAACTTATTTGCTTTAAGTATATTGTATAGCTGCATCCCTCTTGGGCTAAGAAGTCTGGAGCCCCACAAGTTGTGCTTTACATTATAATCGCTGGCTGCAATAAACTTCTGCCCTAGTATGTCAAAAAACGTGGCGAAATCGATTTTGCACCTGGGCTGTCCGCTGTACACTGATGAGACTGTAATTTTTAAGCCAGTAACATTTATAGAATCTTCGCTGAATTCTGGCATTGGAAAGTGCCTTACGTTTTTGCGCACAATTACGGCGGTGGCACCACATACCCTTCTACTCGGATGTTTAGTATCGTATGTGAAAAATCCATTAACTATAAAGCAGTTTTTTGTACTGAAATGTGTTTTAGAGACCAAGAGTATGTCTATTTCCTGTGTTAGCATATATTTATGTTGGGAGAGTCGTTTGCGTTCTAGAAGCATATTTTCAACTGGTTCATTTTTTGCGATGCAAAACTTGCAGCAGTATGTTTTGGGTGCGCATTATTTCCTGAAACATACCCTGAATTGTTGCTATAAAGTTGTTCCTTGTTTGTATTTAGTTTTCGATTGAATTCGAATTGTTTGTAACCGATATCTGTGGACCCTCTTTTATGATGTGGGCATAAGAGTGTTTTCGCTCGAATTGACTTTTCGCCTCACGATTAGCATTAGCTAAGTGTGCATTATTTTTCAGAGCTTTGGCATTCGAATAATTGGGTTCAGTGTGTGGTACGTTACTAGCATGCAGTAAGTTTAGGTGCGCCCGAACTCCTGGCAATTGGTGCACTCGCGGCGACCATTACGTTTTAATGGCTCTTCTACCGTCATTCTTCTGCTAAGTACTTATCGTAAGTTGTAAATTGGGTGGACGGAGTTTTTAGATTTTATCTGAGTTGCATTAAATACAACCTCAACTTGGTGAATAGGTTGGGGAACTTTATTCTTGTTTAGGAGATTCTGCACTGACCTTACGACGTAACCTTCCGCTTCTATGACACTTTGTATTTCCTCAGGGGTAACGGAACTATGAATGGCCTTTACAACAATACTCAATCCTTAAGCACTTTTAAACTGATACGTATAATAGCTTCTGTTTTCTGATTCAAGCCGATTTGATTTGCTCCCGTCGAATGGCGGCGACGTAAAAATGTTCCTTTCCTACGAGTTGGGACATCATATTTATAATAGTGCAAAAAGATTGGTGGAGGTCTTTTTCCCTGACAGCGGGTTCAGCATCTTCATTATCCGGGGCAGCAAGTATGGAGAATCTATTTTCACTTACCAGCCTTGGAGCTACTTCAGACCTTTTATTTTCCTTCACTGTGCAATCTTGTTGCGAAGACTTAGGACGACTGTCTTTCATTTTAGTTATGGTTATGTACCTATCCATACCTGGTTGCAGTTCTTTTATTGGATTTGTTATACAAGTGCCGTTTTTTAGCACCTGTCGCGTTTCTTTGTTTCATTTTATCTTATTCAGGCGTTGTTATTAACTGAGAAGTTATGTCTATCTTTGCGAAACTGAGTTTTTTGTATTTATATTGGTCATTGCCACATTAGTTTCTGTCGCACTAAAAGAGTAATAACCATTGTTGTTATTACCTTTTATATTTTTTCATGAGTGTTTGGTACACTGACTATCAGTGTAAAAATTCCACCAGTTTCAAATACTATGCGCTATTTATTGTTGTTTACAACTCACAATATATAAAATATTGTTGTTTTTTTTCTAACTATATCTTTGCACTTGGTCAATTGAATTTGATTAATGAAAAATTCACTTTTTTATTATTATTAATTATGCTCTAAATATAATCTATGTCTCGGTCACAATTGAACTCACTTGTTTGTGAAAATTAGGTTCTCTTGAAGGGTTTCATAATTTTGATCAGATTTATAACATATTGTCTTTACAATAAAATACTTTCTCATTTTATTTGATTTATTGACAAGTCGTTTTACTCAATCTAACAGTGTGAAAGGACCTCAAGTATAAGTGTTAGTAATTTAAAGTACCCATGCCTGATTCAATGGTATGGTATTATATGATTGCATTATTTTAACATTTATCACCTCGTTTATACGCACGTATTATTTGATAAACAATAATATGACTGCACCATAGAAAAAACCAAATAGTCTTATATACGCACTATTGTTTAGAAAAACAAATAATGTGAACGATTCTAGAATAATTCAGGCAATTGAGGCAATTCAGGCTGAAAACATAATTAGTACATAAACTGACTTAGTAAGTTACAATAAAAACTATACAGCAACATGTGAGTTTAAGCGAGGTTTATAATTTTTTGATATAAGCCATATAATAATACTACAATACCACAAAATTGACCGGTCACAAACAAATAAACAAAAGGTTTATTTTAATACACGATACAATAACACGAGGCATTTGTGAATAGCATAAATATTATCAGCAGAAAATACCAACTTCCGATGAGGTTTTGAATTGAACAAATATTATCCTCACGAATATTGGTCGTTGGTATTACAGAACGTGCATTTCTCGTTTTTTGGGGTGACTTAAATTCCACCTTCAAACTTCACAACAAAGCGCACCAACTGACTTTTATTCATAGATTAAGTGAAAGTAGAGAAACAAATATTTTCTGGTATATAAGTCTGCCTTCACAGTCAGTTACTTATTTAAAATTCATCACAAGTCATTTAGATGAGTTTTTGGTTTCCATTTGACTCCCTACATCGCAAGTTATATTTTAATTTCGGTGGGTGGTTAAACAGTGCGAAATATGTACGTGACCAAATATACCGCAATGGAATATTTTATAATGATTTTTAATTTTCATTTTTTGGCTTTTCTCAACCTCTCTCACTTTTTCCAAGGCAGCTATATAATAAATATTAAATTGCGTTTATTATTTATTAATGGCATTGCTATCAATAACATTTTTATGTTGCGAATTCCTAAGTGAAAATAACAATTTAAATCTTGGTGAAATTGAATAAGGCCGAACACAACAACAAAGCAACTTTTTTGGTCCTGTACATGTCAATATCAATATCAATATCAGCTGAAGCTGAGGCAACCAAAAATTACCATGGAGGGTATAAGATAATTTAATATCTAAAGTACGTGAATTTCTGAAACAAGTTGTTGGTGAAAAAATTATGAACTTTGAAGAAATGCCTTTTACAAAATTAAGTAA
The DNA here is from genome assembly GCA_963932375.1 of Phania funesta. Lineage (NCBI taxonomy): Eukaryota > Metazoa > Arthropoda > Insecta > Diptera > Tachinidae > Phania > Phania funesta. Next base: position 92,200,848 of record OZ010652.1, on the reverse strand, counting down.
ACAATTTCTTCAATTAGATTCAATTCAGAAAATAAATTGTACAAACCTTCCCTGTTCTTGCAACGACTTCTTCAAACACAATGATGAACATCAATATTAAACAATTTTGTTTCATAACTTTTAATCTTCTCAAGGGATTTTGCCGACTTATAGTTTCGTTGGGAATTTGTCTGTCGATCAATATTGAAGTGGAATCAACCAAGATATGTGGGGGCTATTGGTTGGTTTATGCAATATGACTTCGAGAGAAAGTCTGCCGCGGCTTCGGATGCAGCTAAGTTTAAGCGATGAACTCGGTTAGGGGGCATCGGTCGATTTTGGCTTGTTATTACAGATCTAGTAAAATTCAAATCTTATTCATCATCTAAATTGGATGTATTTAATACAACTCTGATCAGAACTTGCGAAAAGTTGCAACTAATCTTCGCACCCGCAGAATGACTATAAAAGAAATGTCTTTGATAGAATTTAATCAATCTGCGCTCGGCTGCATTCAAGGTAAGCAATAATTTCTTGGTGGCGTTTACACATTTAATAATTTATAACCGAAATTGAGTTAATTTTTTTCGGACAAGGAGAGTGATGGGGCTTACTCCCTTTGTTTGGGCTTACACCTTTAACAGTCTAATACGAATACAAAGCAATACAATGCTTAATTGGCTGGGCTTGCGGTGGAAACTATTTTTCGGAGAAGCTATATTATCTTATCAAGATTGAGCACACGGAGAGCGACAAGGATTGTGGTGGGAACTACACCTTTTGCTTGTGTTTCAGCTACGAAACTTCAGCCTATATAACGAGTTCTAGCTCACCGGATGGCAATATTCGGTTAGTGGCACGCATAAGCTTACTACGCTCACCGCCTAGAGAGAGATTGGCTCTGCCCTATGGTCAGGGAACGGTCAGCTGAGTCGCATAAGGATGTTCCGACCCAGGGTTTCTTCCCTGAGGATGGTGACGAAAGCTTGTTACTACATAAAGATACGATATTCCCTTTATAATGTTAATCGGTGTGTTTCCTTTCATAAGGGTCTAGAACAATAAATACACTGTTGCAGCACTGCTGGTAGCGGCGAGTGATACCCCAGATAAGAAACATCGTTTCAAAATAGCTGTGTTTATAGGAAGACTAAAACTAACCTTAGTTGGAAAATAAAACTGCGCTACAAAATCCAATACACACAACCAGTGGCCAAGTACGAAACAATTTCTTTCAGTGCCATTAGCGAAAACATTACGCTCAACAACAACCAACCAATGCAAACTTGAAATAAGAATGTATGTATGTGTGTGGGCGTGCCTAGTGTAGAAGCAACCATATTTATTGAACGCAGAGAGCACAGATCGCGTTATATGTTAAGCACTTTATTGGCTGTATATTTTATGATTTTGTAAAGAAGCGTTGTCTGAAACTTTTTCACAAGCCAGTACGGACTAGTAGACCAACATCTATCGTAAAATAAAATGTTTGCCCTTAGTTGACCGGTAAGAAACCCTGTAGCTTCGATCCGTAGGATCATAAACTAATTCTTTGAAAAATTACTTCTGATTAGAATTTCTAACGGCTGAAATAAATAAATAATAATTTTGCAATCTTCGCGCGATAAAATATTTTTTATTCGTTTTAGAGGAGGGGGGAATCTACCATTTGCTCTTCCACCTAAACAAAAGACAAAACAATAAAAATATTTGAAATAATTTCATATTTTTAAAATTTATAAAAGCCACAATGCAAGTTTATGATATTCGAAAATTCAAACAAAAATAAGACGTAGATTAAGAGTGGTGTATATATTTATTACCATTTACGAGTTTTTGCGATCAACACTGTGCAATAGACAAAGATTTGTACAAAATAGTCTAATCTGAATAGACTTTTCATTCAATTTTAAACTGCGCTTATATCTTAAAAATCAAATCAATATTCGCTAGTCTTTTATATATTTTTTGCTAGCAGAATATTCTGCTACATAGTGCTATTAATGGTCTAATCTCGTACTATGGAAAATGTAAAAAAGTTATGATATGTATATTTTTTATAAAATTCTTTTAACGTAAATCGAAATAAAATATTCAATCTGAACAATCGACTCTAAATAAAAACATTCAAAATTTAAATGAAACATAAGTTAAAATAAAGAAAGTTCACTGATAAATAAAGTACATGTTGCCTGTCATATTGTTTTGAGATCTTCCCTACAAATCATAAGACTTAAGTGTCAAAATTATTACTTCGTTATTTTATTCTTCTAATATTTATATTCTTCAACACATTCTCTTGGAAGTCAATGTCACAGAAAAATAAAAAACAAAATAAAAAAAACAAACAAGTTTAGTTCTCATTGAAATTCAGCAAAGACAATAAATAGAGTTAAAACAACAACAAGGATGTCTGTAGATATCAAACAAACAGGAATGTGCACATCCTCATACATATAGATACCCAAGCAAATATATGTGTATGTGTGTGTATTTGTATGATGCATGTTATGTTCAAACAAGTAGAAAAATATTTGTAGAGGAAACGGAAAATGTTTGAAAATTGGAAGAGGAAATTCATACACACGAACAGTTGCATACAATGTCACAAGACTTTATTAATGCAAGTTGATGTGTATGCGTGTTATTATTTAAACTAGCACCCAGTGAAGATTTCTCGCCGACACTCGTGACTTCAGAAATAATCTGAAACTTTATCAGACAATACACCGAGTTACTGAAGCCGCTCTCAGCCGGCAAACTGAATAGTCAGTGCTTATTTCTGTACGTTTTCTGAACTGCTTCTTCAGCCGAATATACACATTTTTTGGAATAATATGGTGAATGGCAACCACGAATTCCTACACAAAATCATCAAAGTTCTTATATAAATCTATCCGACAAATTTGAAAGATTTGCCGTCCACACATTCGATACATTGTTCGACCGAAAAGGGATACGCAATCGACAGCTTGTGCAGACCGTCTATACGAGGTTCATCCGAATCCTTCGAAAATGTTCACTGGGTATAAACAACAATTTTAACAACAATCGTAACAATGTAAAACTGAAACAAACATAAATAGTTTTTAATTCGTGACAACAAGCAACCGATAATGCATGCACGAAGGGTGAAAATCTGGCAACTTTTTTTTTATCAGATTTAAATTATCTCGGAAAAGGTAGAAAGTTATTTTTTTTTAATTTTGTTGGACAAAAAAGTTAAATAGTTCAACAGAAATGGCAAGCGAAATTAAATTTAATACAAAATTGATTCGCTTAAAATTAAAATATTATTAAGTTTTTTAAAAGGGTAATTTCTCTAGTTCCCAAATAATTTTTATGTTGGGAAAGGTATACTCTTGAACTCGCCATATTGCTGCGAAGATAAATGCAAGCAAGTATTCTTGCTTGTAAGCATTAAATAGTACGAATACTTCTGGACTTGTATAGAAAGTTCTAGAATTGAAGTGTACGAAAACCTGTAGCACCCACTGTAAAGAAGGCACTGTGCTTAAAACAACAAACACAAATTGCGGAGATTCTTTTTATAGAGCTTCCTTTAAATAATACACACAGACCTTATTCTACACACTGTACTTTATTCATTTAATTTACGATATTTGCATTTCAATCTTTTACTCAATACTAACTTGTGGCTTGACTATATATTTTTATAGTACATATTTTTTTTATATTCTAGAAACATGTAGAATACGCTAGAATCCAGTAGATAATTTTTTAGCTATAAACATCTTCTTTTTTGCTGTTTTTTTATTATGATGTTTGTTTTTGTAACTATTGTCACTTTCTCACTTTACGTTGTTATTGTTTACCCACACTATTCAATTTCTTTACGTATTCATATTATAAGATTATAGATAGGATTGGAAGTTTGACATAGAAGATCATTTAGAAATAGTGTTGAAGAAATCCTTGCGGTACCCATAAGTTTAACTTGAATTCGTTTGATGAAAACCCGTCTATAACAACTCGTATAGTGGGATCGCTGGGAAAGCTCGATATGAATCGAGAGAAGTCATTGCCCAAACCGGAAGCAATAAGTTTTGACAATAGCGCACCACTAATGATACTCATCTATTTAAGTTCAATTTACCATTATGGACATGGACGATCACAGCAAATCTTGCAGTTAACATTCTGCGTTCGTTAAAATTTATCTTTCAATATTAAGTGACGAAATAAGGATTTTATTGGTAACACGGACTTCTAACTTTATAAATTTAGTTTTGAGAGTAATTTAAAAACGAAATGAAATGAAAAAAGAATCCAAACTGCCAACTCTGGTGAACAAAATTGCAAAAAATCAGTCATCTTTCATTGCCATAAGGTTTTATCAAAGTAAATGAAAAGAGTTGTTAAATATTAACATAAAAATATTCCCATTTTACACAACTGTTATCTTTTCAAAAAATGTTTTCTATACATTAAGCCAGATAATTCAATAACCATCCTCGTATACGATCCTAATAACTTCAACAATGTTCATTTAGAAGAATTTATTTCGAGCAATCAACAGATTAAATCTTGTCCATCTCAAAATGATTCAAACATAAGCAACAATACAAAAAGAAGGCAATACATTTGAGGGCGGGATGGAGGGTGCGTCCTTGCCAGAGGCAGATAAATTACACTTGAATGGCAGCATTGGCCGTTTCCTTTTATCATATGCATATGTTTATGTGGGTATAAATACGTTAAACTTGCAATCAAAATAAAGTGGGTCACCACAATTCAGCACAATATAAAATCATTATTGGTTACACTCAGTGTCTGCGAACGGCAACAATGTGAAAGATTGCATGTCTTTAGTAATGAACCATGCACGAGGCCTAATTGATAAGTAATTCCCAAAGATAATTTTTTTAAAAATTCTTATAAAGAGTGAATTCTTAAGCATTTAATTTTAAATTAATAAGTCAACCTTTGCTATTAAGCTTTTAAATCAACCAGGCTATTGTATGTTTCGATTCGAATGGAAAATTAATCGAATTTATGTCAAATTTGTTTTCTTTCAAATTAACACTTAACGTTACAACATAATAATTGTCGACGACTACGTCATAAGTGATTCTTGCGAGAAGTCCACACTTTTCCTGCAAAACTTCCCACTGTGAGGTTTTTTCTACGGAAACATAGAGAGATTGAGAGAGAGCGTAGAGAGACCAAGTTCCACATTGTATTGCATGATGATGGGGCTTGAAGATTATTCAGGAAAAGGCATGATGATGCATGATGTGGATACATGATGCATGAAGATGTATAATGATGGTGCATGATGAGGATAGATGATGATGATGCATTATAAGGCTACATGATGCTTGATAATGATGCATGAGTATAATATTTCACCTTTTGAATGATATTTTTTAGGGACGCCAAATTCCTCATATTGTCACGTAAGATGCTTCTTTCTTTGGATATTTTTTTTTAAGTCACGGATCCATACGAACAATTCACATCTTCTAGAAGCTTGCAAATAGAATTTACGACGCGAGTGCCGGTCCAAAAACTATTCATCAACAATGGCGACGTCTACCTACCTGAACGAAAATATCTTGAAAAATTAATGGGAAGAAATTTCAAATTCTAATGAAATATGTTACCAAAAACAAATTTACCAAAAGCAAATTTGAATATTTCTTACTCGTTCCAAATAAATTTTAAAACGGCCCTCGTGCAAGCATAAATATTAGTTTTACATGCATGCGAGTATGATTTTGTTTATAGAATTTATGCTATTAGTCTTGTTACGCTCAAATAAATTGATCCGATAAATATAGAGTTGAAAATTGAATCCTTGTGTAAAAAGCAGAAACTGCAAAGGACAAGAGTTTCCACCAATATCCGTGGGCAAACGAAACAAATGAGTTTATGGCTTATAGTTTTTATAACCATTAAGTATTTGGATGGCGTAAAAACAGTTGCCTAATGATGAAAACCCCACTAGGCAACATCATAATGTGGTCAGTTCTTTTTTCCCTCACTCTTTCCATTGTATTTTCACATTCTTATTCGACCACGTTTATTACTCTGAGATATTGATGGAATTTCTTAACGAAATAAACATGCTCTAGACTGCCATTAAACCGAAACGGATGTATTATAATCAAATAAACTCTGATTGGGTGTTAAGAGGAGAACATCCTTGAAAAGGAGAAACACAAACACTATGAAGCATGAAATCGTTTTGGCAGCCATTTCTTTAATTTTTTCAAGAGGTTGGTGCACGAGTTCATTGCCTCATGTCATTAGTCTAGCAATAATTGTTTCTCATATTTGAAATTACATACATATTCTTTTTTTTTGTTACTCTTGGAAAGATTTTTGTGTTAAATTCAGTCAAGTGCTAAAGGTTAATTTTTCTAGGTAGGAGAATAAATTTGGTGTAACAAAGTTTCATTTAAAAACACTAGAGTCGAATATTTCGTCTTTCAGGAAGAAGTGAACAGCAATAATAAAATCCCACAGAGGCACTAACTGGCAAATCTTAAGGAACTTTGCTTCGAGCACCGCGTTCCTTAAGCCCCCAAATGTTTTTTACATATGGGGTCATAAATTATAGTACCCAACAATCCTAAACAATAGAATCACTTGATGTCCACGGGCATTAGACCAATAAATCGCCTCCTCTTCTCAACATAACCTAACCTAAGCTTTTAGACTAATAATTTTGCAAAAGCAGAAAATGCTAAACAGAAAAATGGAAAGGACAATTTAGGTTCGGATTTTTATGCCGTTTTTGCTCAGAAACAGAAATAGGAACAATTAAAAAAATAACTGATATAAAGTAAATAAAAGCTTGTTTGAGAATTCTACAATATTGTGCCAAGAAATGCGTTTCCGCAATAAAAAAGTAGAAAATGTGATAAAACTTTTTCCAAGATTTTACGGTCGCTTGCCATCGTGGCCTTAAGAATTTGCAATAATTTCAAGGTGTTTGAGTTTAAATACTTCACACTCTTGTTGTTGTAGTTGTAACGATGCGAAGTGCCAGCAGCATCTTTAAATAATTTGTGATTTCTTTAAGTTTCTATATTATTTTATACGTTGTATATATGTTATATAGAAGTTAGATTAAAGTGATTATTGAATATTAATTAGCTTAATTTGTTAAGAAAGAACATTTTGTTTGATAGTATAACTTCGAAAGCAGTAAAAACTTTAAAATGTTATTAGCAGAATGGAATGCATTTTCTATGCAGCTACACACGTTTTCAACATTTTTTGTGTGTATTTTCTACTAAGTTTGTGTCAACTCTAAACATCATTTATTTCACCCAACACTAAAGGAAAATAGAATACAAGAATAAATATTTTAAAATTTTGATGTTCTTGCTTTTTCTTAGGGGGAGAACGAAGTTTGCAATACTCTAACCTTTTTCATTATTGAATTCTTCGTTATCATACGTAATTTGCTTCAGCCAACCATCGGTCAGCAATGAAAGCATTGTATGCATTTCCCTTTTCATCTGGGTTGATTTTATTTCAACCCTGTAATAAAATTAAATCTATTTGTTGGAAAAGAAAAAAACAAAAATTAATATCCCAACCTCTGTATTATTTGATAAGTGTACCGCTATGTGGCAGCAACAATCACTGACCGAAGGAAGGATATAAAAATCGGGCTAATCATCATTCGTGTTCAGTCGTAATGAAAACGTACCAGAGATTAGTTGAACTCTTTCAGTGGGAGGGCCAGACTGACTGCATGAGAGAGCGAACCGGAGTTTATTTAGCCAGGTTCTCACTCACAGGCAGACTAGTTGGATATATACAAAAGGCTGTTGGTAGGAATAATAAAACACGAGTTCTTCAACCGCCCATCACTAAATCTGAAGCCAAGTTTGACAAATTTTAGCATTTCGAAATCGAAAAAACTGAAAAAGGTAAATTAATTGTAAAAATCGTCCAGAAGACTTTTCTTTCGGCCTGCCAAGAAAATCAAAAGTTTTTTTTTGATAACTTTAATTTTTTTATTGAAACTTTTATTAAAAGAAATTTACAATAACTATCCAAATTTTATTTCTAACATTATTATTTATTAATTATAAGCAATGCAATCATAAAATTATTGAATTCAAATCTTAATAAATTATCTATTATTGGGCAGGGAAGCCGTCTCCCCAGGCTAAATGTGTCAGTCTTTTAGCCTCTGGTGCACATCAAATTGCAGTAAATTGCGTACAAGAGTATTGGGAGAGACCACTAGTTTGTTTACGTATTTGCATAAGTACGTTTTGACTTCCTGTATAGTGGGAACTTCTAGATGGCTATGGATATTTTCATTTCTTATATACCACCTGGCACAGACGATAAGTTTGAAAATCCTGGACTTCTTTGTAGCTTCTGCATATTTCATGCACAAGTAGTAAACAAAAGGTGAATGCCATATGACCATATTGGGTTTATAATGGATTTGTATAGAAGGACTTTGTATTCCAAAGCCAAGGTTGAGTTAGCACTTATTAACCAGTATAGTTGATTTGTTCGAAGCTTTATTGCCATTATTTTTGCCTCAATATAACGGGACCAAGTTAGCCGTCGACCTAGATGGGCATCCAACGTGCGTTTTCGCTGGAACCTTGGTATTTGGTATTGTTATTGGAGGACAATTTTGTCTTCTGAGGGAAAACGTTACGTGAACACATTTCAATGGATTTACCTTTTACCTTTTTTAACCAGTCCTCTAGCTCATCAATATGGGACTGAAGTTGTCCAAATACAACCTGCGGATCATTATTAACACTAATGCAATGTCGTCTGCAAAAGTTGACGTGTATGTAAGTGGGCTAGTTGGCATATCCGCTGTATAGATGAGATTAAATATAATACTGTCTTGAGGGACTCCTAAAGAGGTTTTGCCATTTTTAGAAAACTAATCCTTTGACTTTACTTTAAGAAGCTTGTGGTAGTTATCAAGAAGAATTTGAGTTATTTTTGTGAGTAGCCCATCATGCCAGACTTTATCGAACGCCTAGAAAATGTCTATAAAAATAAAGCCGAACGGTAATGTTTATATTTAATTGCTGATCTCATAGCGGTAACGATTCTGTGGACTTGCTCAATAGTACTATGCCTTGCACGAAAACATAACTGATGGACCGGGATAATAATTTGTTCTTTAAGATAAAGAGTTAAACTCGAGACGAATAATTTTTTAAATAACTTTTACCAGAGTAGGCTAATGGGCCTGTATGGCGTAATCTGGCTGGCGTCCTTTCTTGGTCTGGTGATTGTAACTATTTCAAACATTTTCCTTGAGCCAACGCGCAACATGGCATTAAATGTGAAAAGTAAAATTCTCACAGCATGATTAGATAAGTACCTCATCATTGATCCTGTAATACGATCAGTTCCGGGTGATTTCATCATCACGCCGAAATGAAATAAAGCCGCACAATCAATAAACTCAGAATAGATTTCCAAACTACGAAAAATACCAAAATCTCAACTGTCGCCAAATATAATTCCATAAAATTTCGGTACATTAATTTATTCTTTAAAAGAGTACTATTAAAATTGCTGATAAATGAGCCACTTCAAATGTCTTTTCGCACAATGAAATTTATAAAATATGTTAACGACAAATAGGGAACGCTTAGGGCTTATCCAGTAAATCATTTCGATTTCTTACCCTTCTTCTATATCCCAACAATACAAACTTAAGCAGTTCAAAACATCTCCTTTATAACGATTAGTCCTGCGGCCAATGCCCGTTGTTCTGTTGTCAATATTAGTGTGAGTACCATCCCTGCGGGAAATTTATGTCAATTGGTGTAGACATGAAAATGACTCTAATACAAAAATTAACACAAACAATTTTTTTATTATTTAGATTTGCTCCAAGACAAAAATTGGTTTATAATCTTAGCGACTATGTTGTTTTCTCTGTTTCACATATTGTTTCACTCATAACCTAAATGTTTACGTAAAACCTTTGGAGATGAATACGACGTGGTGGAAGCCATTGCAATAGAATGTCTAATTTTGAAATCATTCTTCAATTCAATCATGCATTATTGTTCAGCGTTATTTGCAATTTTTTCTCAATTTCATTGAAATTTAATAAATAAACATATTTTGCCTTAAATATGAAACAGAAAAATTTACTATTTCCTCATTGCTTTTACCATCCAAACACATGTCCTTTGTTCTCAAATTTGATCATTTGTTCTCAAATTTGTAACAAGAATGAGAACGGTGTTTAACTTTTACACAAAGTTACCTTCCTCTAAAGATTGTAGAATTGTCATTCCAATCAAAAACACTTCAGATATATTAAAATCATTTCTTTCTTCGTTGATACATCCATCATGTGACGCTTAAACATCTACTAGAACGCCAGCTATCGAGAGTTTATGTTGCGTTGTTCCAGTTACGCAAAGTCCAATCTAGTTTGAGAAAGTTTTTGCTTGAAATTTTGTCTTTCTAGCTCAATATTTTGCACGGGGGCGTTAAGACTTGACAATGTTAAGTATACAACCCAAACTATTTGATAGCAGATATACTCACGAGCGAAGCTCGGCTTTGTGGCGGATGTTAAGCACCATGTACAAAAAAAGTGCCGGAAATGGCGACCAATTTTTTTATATAGAATTAAAAAAAAAAACTCCTCAGCTGCGCTGATAAGTTTACCTATTTTAATTCGTCTTGATGCAACCCTTAGAATGGTAAAAAAGCTGCAAGAGGACAGCACTAGGGCGAATTAATTGCGTCTATTTATCCATCACCTCTGGCCGACGAAAATACAGAAAAGGCTAAAAACTAATTATAGTCGTAGATCATCTTGGGCACCTTAGTTTTCCGAATAAATCCGATAGTAGTCTCTCTACAAGGAACAAACAATGCCCCTATACGCACTAGCACAGGAGGCAATTATAGAACCACGCTTGGCTGGACCATGAACATACGCCTTGGACATGTCGTTCAGGTGGCTACTGGTTCCCGCAATTCCAGTCTAACAGTTATATCTATATCATATTATGAATTCCCTTATTATTTGCTAAGATCACTTGCTTGTTTTTGTTTTACATTACTTTGTTATAATACTGGATGGATTCATATAATAATGTCAACTTTATTTCGTACACGCAAAGTATACGTGACACTTATCTCACGTATACTTAATTCTGCATGCCCAATTTTTGTCTTAACGTGTTACTAAGCGAATGTAATACTTACGATCGGAAACACAAAGTCACGATTACATTCCTCCTACATACACACAGAGAGCAAGTTTGTTTTTGCTTGTAACAAATGTCTTTGTATGCGAATGTGCATAGATTATAATTCTTAATGCCAAACTCTACATTGTTATTTAATATTAAATGTTGTGTTGCTAAGAGTATGATAGACATTGACATGCACTATCATGATCATTATAATCATTATTTTTGCATAGTTGGCAGTCAACTCGAAAACGTTAAAACTAAAGCCTGAATAAAATACAGGACATGATCCTTTTTTAAATAAATACATTTAATAAATATTATTATCAAATAAAAATACATTGTTCGTGTTATTTAATATTCGAAAACCAAAGACGTCAGTTGTAACCTCCTTGTTTTCGAAACATCGATAGAAGCCGATAAAATAATTATACCAGCTTCAAGTGTTGCGCCTACACAAATAACGCGCGGCTATGCTGTTCCACGAAGGTAGAACAATTTTCCAAAAAAAAAAATTAATAATAATTAGTAGGGAGGACTTGCATGAGTGGTTTTTTAATTCTTTCCTCGAATTGATTACAGGCCACCGATTTGTAACTGTCGATTACCTTAGTCCCAATCAAATCTGCTGCTTTACTATCGGCTATAGTGATTTCAGACTGTCGGCTGGTGGCTGTCGACCTTCTTTCTCATCAGCGAGTCTCTTGTAATTGCTAGCAATTGTTTAAGGCTTAGGTCCGCCATGGCATTTAGACTTAACAAGTGTTTGCTGCCTGTGATCCTAAGTCTTATGTTAGCCAGTGCTGAACATTCACACACAATGTGTGCTACCATCTCAGCCTCTTCCTCAGGAGTATCTTTTGAAGCTGTTCCGCCCACCCCTTGGGACGTTTTCTTGTACAACTGTTCAGAATTCCTCCATTGGCCAATAAACACCGGAGTTCCTACAGAGATTAACCCCTCCACCTCATGCGAGGCTTCATTGTCTACCCCTGTCGGAAGCTGACGGTCTAACGCCTTAGAAGTACCTTTTAAGATTGACCCCGTTCACCCCTCGCAAGGCATTCCTGTCCATCTTATCCGGATTCCTCCTTTGGCCAATTAAAACCAGAGTTCGCATACTTCACACCAAGCACCTTCTATGCTGTTCCACCGTGGATTAGGGATTTTTTTTATATTTAGCCAGACTGCTTGCAGAGAGGTCGGTAACAGGTTCCTGTTGTAAAATTGTGGGCATGATAGTAAAGTCCGATGGCTCATCTACTAAATTTTTTTACTTGTTTTAAAAAAGCATAGCCAAAAGTGTTGGGTTTTTGTAACGTTGGCAAATTTACCTCTCTCTATAGGATCTCTCTAACATACTATTCATAATATCTCTCTCTCGCCCAAAATGCACGTCTTTTATAGGAACCATGTACTCAAAGTATATCTTGGAGACTATCGAAATCTACGTACCAATCGTTCTCCATCTAGAGTTCATCAACACTTCAGGTTTGATAGCTCGTAGCATTCGTATATGAAATAAACTGTCTACAGAAAAAAGTCACAGACACTTCTTCATCTATCCATATTTTCTTCAGCTCCATCCCAAATGCATTGCGCGAGTAGAGGCCATATCCTGAGTGCTTATTTAATTTAAAAAAAAAATTGATTGGTAAAAAGCTACGATTATTTCTCTGAATCATAATTAATCTTTCGAAAATCTGCTAAAGTGATTCAAAAACGAAATATCACCAACAAAATGAGAACCCTGTTAAGCATTTAAACTTCTCTTATTGTACAAAAGAGTTTGGCACCCAATGGTGCTTTATTATTATTATTCCTTTTACTTTTGTCTCTAATCAATTAAGTGTAAGCCATGATGTGAAGAAAACTTATTGCAGCCAGAAACTTAGCAGTCGTCAACACTTTCTAAATGTTTAGATCAGAGTTTCCCCAAAATGAAAACAGCGAATATTTTTGTGATTTCAGCGATTTTTTAATAAACTTCTTTTATTTAATTTTGATTTTTCCAATTTTATAAAATTTGACTAAATTTAATTCTTAGTTTTGGCTCTACTTAGGGTTTTTATAATTTGTTTCTAGTTCACATACATTTTCCAACTGTAACAATTTTATTTTACGGCCTGTCGTTTCATTCCAATTTTGTTGTTGTTTTTTTTTTTTTTTTTAATTTGACTGTTTTTCCTGATTTCGGCGATTTTTTGTTTGTTTGAGCGAGTATATCAGACTTTATTTTCAGCTGTTTTTAGTTGTGTGTTTTTTCGCGGGGGTTCAAAATTTTCTGGATTAATTTTAATATTAAAGAAAACGCTCGGATAGGACTTAGACAAATATTAAAATTTTTTTTTTTCAAAAAATATTCCTAACCTGAATCGTTTTGAGTCTCAAGACATCTTCAATTTGGGTTAAATTTACTGGTAAATTTTTTGATACAACAAATTTATTTACAAAATTTCTGTTTTCTTATTCAGTGCTGTTACTTGATTATGGGAAACTCTGTATGGAAATTGAAGTACGATCTCATGCTGTGTGTGGCAGTAAAATTGTGAAAATCGTACAGATTTGTTTGTAATTCGTTTGACTTAAAAATTAAAAAGGATTCAGTTGTACTTTACTTTATTTATATCAGTTCTTTCACGTGTTCTCTGGACAAGAAAAATGGACATTTTTAAATTAATGCTTCGTTAAAGTAAATTAAAAATAATCATTGATACAAAAAATAATCTTAATGCAACTTCTGTGGGAATTAGTTCTATGTCTTGATAATGTCTATTTGTTTCTTTATACATAACAACTAAGCGATGATATGGAATATTATGAAAAATCGGGCAAAATTTAGTTATACAGCTAATTAAAAGCTTCGATAAGAATACGATGCCGTGTGCGACCTTCATCTTTTACTGGAACAGAATTAAGCTCTCTAGTTCACTGAGAGACCATATGCATCTCATGGAGTCATTAAGGACATGCGAAATAACTTTATTGTGGACAATCACAGCACATACGCCCAAATGTCGCATTATGCATTCTTGTCTGGCTTCAGAACCTTTTAGGATTTCCCCCGAGACAGAGTAATAAGGAACCGCTTTGATTGCTTGAATACGGCTATAAGTCTTCCGTGTCGAGCAAATTCCGAATCAACCCACGAACCACTTTTCTCCATAGTATAGCGCCGATTTATTCCAAAGAAAGAGGTATCCTCTCCAAAAGAGACACGTTCCGCTGCTATGTTTTCTAATCTGTCGGTCCGTGAAGACAATTTAATTGATATTAAACATTATACTGTGTCTTGTTTCATATTAAAAATCAAAGGTTGGTACAGTGGGTTACATTTTTTTATTTGCTTTCAACTTCTTGAATTTTTTATTAAACAATTTAATAACTAATAGAACTACGGCCACTATTCCCATATTTTTTTATACAACTATGGAAATGTCATAAATGCGTTAATGAGGAAAAACTATTTTGAATACAAAAGAAAACGTGTCCAAAAATTCTTATAACATTAAATTTTAATTTCCCGTCTATTAAGTGTTTTTATTAATGAGAAAATAAATATTCTAGTAATTTTGACACTTCACTGAGAAAACTTTAATTTCCCCCTCCATAAAGTGAATTAACATTTTTAATACAATTAAATACGTCAGTTTTAGTGCAGCAGTAAATGCAACCGCGCTACAATAATTTTGCTATAATGTTAAATATAGATCTTGTATGGCTTAATTTAAACATTCAATAATCCTTGTACAATGTAACCAACTTGATTCGTTTCTCTTTTCTTGACTTGGCTGTCTGGCTTGATTTATTTTATTTTATCCTTTCTATAGCTCCGTTAAAATCCTGCATTTTCTCGTGGACGTTAATCTGTCTGTTCAAAAAATAATTATGAAAAAATGAATAAATATTTGAACTTGTAAAGGAAACGAAATGAAGCAAAAGAAAAGAAAAGCGAAAATAAAAACGTAATACCCGGGTTAAAAACGAGTTACACTAAATGAATATTATCGTTTGTTTCTCAGCAACTAAACAACTGAAACGCGGTAGGAAACATGTTTGTTGACTGCAACTGGCAACCAACAACAAGCAGACAACCAACCACATCAATAATGTAGGTGTTGGTTGGCATGAGATTCTATTAATGTTTGTGTGTGTATTTTTATTTCATACAGTCTATTTGCATCCTTTAAATGAATATTTATTTTGTCTGTGGTCCTATGAATTTACTGGACATACTTTAACTATAAATTGAAAAAAAAAAAGAAAATTAAAAAAAAACAGGTAGAAGAACTGAGTTCATATATTTAAAAGTATTAATTCTTTTCTCTCAACTAATAAAAAATTACTTGCATGTCACACACAGTGTTGTGCAAAACAAAAGCAACAAACTACGCAAAAATAAATATTATTTTTTGTAATACAGTTTATTTCCAACAAAATTATGTTTCTATGATTTATTTATATGTTTGTACTCTCAACAACAATTTAATTAAAAACCAAATTAAACTGTTTATACAAAAATATACTAAAACAATTCTGGTCTCTATATTGAGGTGTGCAAAACAAAAGCAACTGGTAATATTTCGTATATGTTCCGTTGTGTTTTTTATAAATTCTGTACAACTGCGTGGCACACATTCAGTGAGAACAGTTTCTGAAATACGTTTCTAGTCAGTTTCAAGAGTTTCACAGGGTTTATTCCGATTTTTAAATATCTTACCGAAAACGTTGCGCTTCCATATGCCAAAGAGGTTACAGTCATGTCATTGTGCAGGTCCATCAGGGACTTAAACTTCTTCTTCGGAGAATAATTCTTTCACCAACCTCTATGGGTGTTTCGAATGATTATCGTATTAAAACACGCATCAAAGTGGCATGGTAAACTCAGCGTGCGGAATCACTTTCGTTTTCGGAATATTTTTGGTATATGAAGCGGTTTATTTTTCCAGCAATTTATTAAAATAGTGCATCTCTGTTGGCCGACTACACCATTATGTTCTCTTCCCCATACTTAAAACTAATTTTGCAATTGCGTGGCTCAAGCCTTTCACCAGATAAACGTCAAAGCAGATAGTAGACATGCCATCCGAATAGAACAGTTTTCCATATCTGTACGGTCCAATTCTGGCATGTTATAGTAAAATTCCAATTATTTTTTAAAAAGTAAATTATTTGAGATTTCAAACCAGTATGAATACAGCTTAGAAATGGTGATGGTTGAACTTTGGAAATGTGCCATTATTTAAACAAAAATTGTTATGCGTTTAATTTTTTAATTTGTGGCCTGTATTTTGCACAATCTCTTTTTAGGAATTATGCACCATATTTTAGTTTCATAGAAATTTAATTCTCTTTATTTACAACTACAGATGTGAGTTTTTAAATAGCAGAAATCTAGCTTATTACTCAATAACATACATGTACGTGTATATAGACATGAGTTGACATCTATGTAACTCTTCTTAATAGATTATGTAGTTGCAACCACAGTATGCAGATCAGGCATTGACGTTTGGTAAAATTCTGGGTTTTTTTTGGATTTTGTAAAGTTTTAAGTTTTTCGGAAAACTAAGTGATTTGGGGTTATTTGGGTAATTATTTTTTGTGAAACTTTTTGGTTTACTAAAGAAATTTCTATCTTTGGTGGATTCCCAATATTTGATGAATTTCCGATTTTCGGTGAAATTTCGGCTTTTTATGATTTTTCGCTAAAATTTCGGTTTTCGGTAAAATGTGCTGTTTCTAACAAGTTTTAAATTATTTCCCGGTGAGAATTTTCGACTTGAAATTAAATTTTGATTTTTTTTTTTTTTTGTAAAATTTACACTTTTTGATAAATTTGTCCAACAAAAACCCAATCTTTGGTGAAAATTTATATTTCATGGTTAAATTTCGAAGTTTAGTCAAATAACTTTTTCGCGATATTTGTTTTTTTTTTTTTTTTGGAAAATGTAGTTCTTTTGGTTATTGATTTTATTTTTTATTTTCTGTTTTTGTGCTGAATTACTGGACTTTGTCGAATTACGGATTTGAAGTAAAATGTATATTTTTTGAGGATTTAAAGTTTTTTTTTTTTGAAAATTTTCGAGTATTTTGTGAATTATTATTATTATTGGTAACACCATATTTTGGTAAAATTTCAAGGTTTTCATTCAAATTTGGTTTTGTGGTGGTAAAATTTAGACTTAATGGTGAAATTTAATTTTGTTGAAAATTTTCAAATTCGTTGTGGTTTCAGAAAAGTATTTTTATGTCCAAAATGAAGGAAGTGCCACGACATATAATTAGATGCCTTCACTTAAATGTAAATAAAATGAAAAGTTGTCAACCGATTTTGATAATATACACCTCGTTTTTTTTTTTTGGATTATACTTACTTATATACTAGTAGAATAGGAACGCAAAAATTTGTATCTACAATTTTTTTTGGCACACGATTCCACGATTCATCTGAAACTAAGAAGCAGTTTTAAAATCAATGTTGGCGCAGCTTTTGATAATAATAATGATAGTGAATTTTGGATTTTCTATTTAAATGAATAGGACAGACCCTTCTTCAGTTATTCCCAATTCAGCACCCCAAATAACATTAGCAACAACTTTCCGTTGCTCCTGTCGCCTCCTGTCGCAAAGTTTACTTGAATGTGTAAACTTGTGTAGTAAAATATTTTTAACCATAGAATATTCGGTGCATGACCGAAGCACGAAAGAATCCAGTAACTTACAAAAATATTAAAGCGCATCGTAGTACACCAGGCCAAGTTCAGGCCTAAAGCACACAGTATATATATTACACGAAATCATTCGCGCTGTTTTTATTCTCCAAATAATTATGCTTCTTTTAATCATAAAATAATAAAACTTGAAACATAAGGAATCTGCGTATTAGTGACCTCATAGGCCAAGTTTGAAAATACCAAGCTAGCAAGTTGCCTAGGAATGGGACGGTATTGTACATATGAAGAACGAGGTCCTCATTTGGATCGTAGTACTTTAAATGGCTGAAATTTGTCGATAGGAACTTGGCCTTATTTTCACATTTATATTTTTGTGCGGATTTCCTTTTCGAGGTCCGCTGAATGCTTTTCTATCACTTTAGAGTTCTGTGTGTAAGCTGTAGATTCTTTTGCCCACGCTTGGCTCTAAACGAGTGTTTAATTGTAATTTCCTCATAAACTGGCTTCCAGCAAGGGCGAGTCGATGATAAAGTGTAATAAAATAAGCTGTGTATTAACAAAATTGTTGTGAGAAGTGATGTCAAAAAAAAAAATATTAGTTGATTAAATAATCATATGTACTAGTTTCTTTTCTAAATTTGGGCTATGAAAAAAGCTTTGAATGATTGAATTAAGCGCTGATAGTTGTGCTTTTGCTGCCATAAAGATAAAAGACGAATTGTTGATTTATATGTAGATATGGGTAGCATTCGATGTCATGAACGCCTGGGTTCGTATCCCAGCCGCTGCAATCAATGACATCAATTTTCCTGACATGTACTAGCTTCTATTCATACTAGAATATATCAATCGCAGCGCCCTCCTCGTCGGTATCACTCTATAGTAGTAGAAGTAAAACAAGTAATAAAATGTGTTACATGTGCACCAGAGGCGCTGCAACACTGTTTTAAAATTAAACATAGTGCTTAATTGCATCAGTTACTGAACAATAAGTAATACGTTTGACAGATGTCACCAAAACGAAGTGACCTCCATCGAGCCGCCCTTATTGAAAATCGCTTTATTTAGGACTAATTACGTAAAACACCCAACTTTTATAAATTTATTACACTACCAATATTGAATATTAATGAAATGTAAGATTTCAGGCATAAAATATGAAATTATGGTCAAATATATTAAACAGCTGTTCGTTCGATTATGTCTTTAGAGTTAAACTTTAAACAGGAAACAATTCGTAGAAAAAGTTTTATGAAGAAGTTTTCCAAACACATCAAAGTTTAAAAATCTTTTTATTGTTTCAAAGTTCTGCATTTAAGTTTAAGTTGTGAAACTAAATAGTTGATATCTGAATATGAAAATAATTTAAAAAAATATAGAAACAAAGTATAGAAAACGGAAGCAAAAGTACATTTCATCTACTCAGATTATGCCACAAGCTAAAACTCTGTATCATTTCGAAAGAAGAAAAATGATTTTGAATTCAAATAAACGATACCACAGCAAAAGCTGCGGAAATAATATCGTTAAATTTACATCTTCTATTTTTTTTGAATTGTTTAGTGTTTAGCACAGACTTGGGAACAATGAAACTTGTTCATATTTATGGGATGGATATTCGTATTTCTTGTAAATTTATTTGCCACAATTTTTATTTACTAGAGGAGAATTTAAGATCGTTAACGATTAAACTGTGCACAAATTATATATATTTGGAATTATAATTAAAAACGAATATTTAAAAACACACTCGTCTATATATAACAAATTATAATCTTTGTATTTTAAATTACTCAGCATAGCTGGCGGTCAATAAGAGGTTCTTTTATCCAACAGATAAAGAAGTGTCTACTAGATTCTTGAGTCTTCTACAACTTTCGGGCAAATAGAAGACCACAACAAAAAAACTAGGGTGGTCAAGCTAGAAGTCAATATCGAGTGAAACTTTAAACTGCAAATATCGTGATACAGACTTAGCCGTTGTCCAAAAATTTCCCATCGAATTTTGCTACTAGAATTTTATCGTCTTCATCGATTCTAATCGTTCAAGAAAATGTTTATTATCCGTTCGTACATGGATAGACCGTCGACAAAATAATGAGAAGAAATTTGTTTATGGTGTGAAGAATACGTGCGGTGTTCCTGTTCAGTTTGAGCATAATTTTTCGGATTTTTGCAGATGTGCGCATACATACATATTTTTTATTTGGCCTGTGTGTATTTTGTTTGTGTGATGGCAGAACAGCTTTGTGCGAACTGTTCGGACAACGTTGCTTGAACACAAACAGACCATGTTCACAAGCAAAATTCCTGTGCGAACCATCTGTACGCCATTTTACGTTTTAGGTTAAAATCAATATTAATAGACGTATTTCTGAGAATTCATAGAGCATTCGTTATTCAATTATTAAGATCCAAATCCAAAATGTAAAAATCTCCATCGAACAAGTGACGTAAAAAATGCATGTAATCCTAACGGGGTACAGTAGAAGTAGAATCATTAATCAATGAGAGGGTAAGACGTAGATAATTTATAGACCGAATAAGAAAAATAGGTCTAGTTGCCATAAGTTCTTGCTCATTCTTAATATGTTGGTTATCCCAACTGGCCACGCTTACGTACACTTATCGAGCCCAAACCCCGAAAACAACGTAACTGACATATTTTCGAAATTCATTTTTTGATGCAGAATTATGCTACAGCCTCCGACAAGTCGTCTGATAAAATTATCCGATAGCTTTAATTGTATCAACAGCTTGTAATTTAATTACTGTTGTAATAAAACAATAATAATAATATATATTTACAATCAAAACTTAACAAGATATTTAATACAAACTTGCTGCCAATAATGCACCCCTTTTATTTGTATTCTTTAATTTTTAATTGATCTTCAAAAATTTCAAATGAAAAATCCGAATGCTCGCGTATTAGGATTTTTTATACTCACGTTAATACACGTTCGCGTGGTTGCTGCGAAAAATGACTAAAGATCAAACGTGCTTATGCATGATCCGCACAAATTACTACTGCGAATCCTATTTATATTCCCTTCTTAGTGCTAGGTGAAACATACAGATTTTATAAATTGGAAATTCTTTTCTGGCTTTAAAATAGCGAGAGTAAAATGTTTAATATTGACCAAAATCTTTTGATACTCATGGACTTTACGAAGTTTCAAATGTCCTGAACTTAGATGTTAACTAACTCATAGTTAAGAATTAAAAATGCAAATTTCGCCATAACCTTAATAAATAATGATTTATGCACAGAGCTGTGCTGCATTCAGGTAAACAAAAATATATCAAAATCTTTTAAATATTTATATGATCTAAGTTAAATTTAATTGGAATTTAATTGACAAAATAACTTTGTGTTATTGACTCTTTTTAAAAATAATTTTTGTTGTTGTGAAAGATAATATAAAGAATTAAGATGCATAGGATCATTAAAAAAGATTTATCTCCATATATATAAAAATTACGTGTACGTTAGTGATCGATAAACTCAAAAACTACTGGATCGATTTTGACCAAATTTTGACCATCCGATATATGGCGCAACATTTAGTTTTTTTCTGCTTGTGCGCGATAACTTAAGGCCTATATCACCGATTTCGACTAAAATTTATATGTATCTACTGTTCGTGAGGAGTGTTTCTATGTGGATTGGGGATTGGCCGACAGATCCCGCAATTTTTCTATTGTTCGACCGCAATAACTTAAGAACTACCGCACCAGGTTTACCATAAATTAGTGAAAACTATGAAATAACGGTTCCAAGACAAATCGATATGCAGTTAATTGTAGCAGATATGAACTTTAAAATATCCGAAAGAGAAATGGGTGAAAAATTTAGGAAACAAAATGAAAATTTTTGAGACAAAAATATATAATAAAACTGTATACAATGCTAAAATAAAAATTGATAATGATTCGTATGCTAAAGTTATGTCAGTTCAAGAAATAAATGTTGGATGGGATAGATGCCGTGTTTTTGATGGAACAAATATAAATATGGTTTAAGTGTCAAGGGTTGTCAAGGGTATAATCATAAAGCATCTGAGTGTAGAAATGAAGAAATTTGTTCCAAATGTCATGGAAAACACAAAAGTAGTGATTGTACAAAAGAAGTAATAGCTAAGTGCATTAATTGTATGATAGAAAATAGACTGCTCAATTTAGGAATAGACGAAAATCACGTTACTAATAATAGAGAGTGCCCCGTATACCAAAATAAACTTAATCTAAAAAAGAGAAGAATAGGCATTACAGCCTAATATAACCATTTTAACACAGTATCCAAATCAAACAAAAATGGTGGTGTGATTGCATATTTTAAGAAACAGTGGAGCATAATGAGAATAAGTGAATATGTGAAAGAATCGAAATTGAATAATTGTATGAAGAAGACGGTGATTTAATAATAGTCGGAGATTTTAATATAGAATGGTCAAAGGACTTTTATAAGACTAAAATAGAAAGTGTTCTTAATGACAATGGTTTAAAACAAATAATTAATGAATATACTAGAATAACAAAGAATTCCAAGACTTTAATAGATTATGTTATAACAAATAATGAAAGGATTTCCGCAAGAACTAATATAAACAATAAGATGATGATGATAAGATCATGAAACTATAGACATACATGTATATCGAAAATGAAAATAGTTTGAACGATCAAGCAGAAGAAATAGAAATGTTTAAATATAATAAAACCCGTTTGCAATAATGAGTTGAGTGCAATAATAGAATGTAATGAAGTGAACAACTTAGACTGTTCTGTAAAGCATGGCAATAAATGGTTTAGCAATGATCTTAGAAACATGGAAAGAGAAAAGATTTTTAAATACCAAAGGGCAATTAATGAAAATACAAATCAAGCATGGGATGCCTATAAACTAATAAGAAATACATATAAAGTAAAAATTGAGAAAGAAAAAAACAATTATATAAATAATAAAATAAACGGTACAAAAAAACAAAAAGATTTGTGGAGAAAAATAAAGGAATTAGTCCTAGGAAACCCCAAATCTGTGATAAGAGCTGTAATATTTAACAATACAGAATATAATGACAGTGTGCAATTAGCCGAAAATGTTAATAATTATTTTATAAATAGCATAAAGGAAATAAATAACTCCATTGATCATGTGCAATATAAACATAATATACCTGTAATAATATATAAATAACAAACCAGACTGCAATAAAATAAGTAATAAATTAATTTCAGATAATTGGAACATAGTTGGCAATAAAATACTTAATATTGTAAATAAATCACTTGACAGTGGAATTTTCCCAAACAAGTGGAAAGAATCAATTATAACTCCGATAGAAAAAGTTAAAAATACAGTGAAATGTGAAGAATATAGGCCTATAAACAGCCTAAAAACGTGTGAAAAAAATCTGGAAAAATTGGTTAAAATCAACTTAGAAGAAAACATTCATGTGAGACCACTGTAAATTATGTTATAAATAGATGGAAATACGTGAAGCGAAGTAATAAAATTGCGGCCATATTTTTAGATTTCAAAAGGGCTTTCGAAACTATTGACCGTGATATAATGATAGAAAAACTAAAAAAATATATGGAATACAAGATAATGAATTCAAGTGTTTTCAATCTTACTTAACTAATAGAAGACAAATGACTAAAGTTAATAATATAAAATCAATGGGGAAAGAAAATGAATTTGGGGTACCACAGGGCTCAATTTTATGTGCTCTGTTATTTATTATATATATTAATGACATGGCAAAAGTTTTAGAAAATTGTGAAATAGTTCTATACGCAGATGATACCCTAATTTTCGCAGAAGCCCAAACAGAGGATATATGTTATGAGAAACTAAAAATATATATTCATAATATTAATAGTTGGCTAAAAATGAATAGTCTAAAATTAAATGAAAATAAAACAAAGCTAATGGAAATAAATTTGGAGAGCGATAAAGAATTCAAGATTAATGATGTAGTTATTGAAAAAGTAGATAAAATAAAATATCTGGGGTTTTACATAGACAAAGAACTAAATTTTAAAGAACATTTAGAATATATGTATGTGCAAAAAAATTGGAAAAAAGATAGGATTTTTAAAACGCATAAGAAATAAAGTGTCTATTATTACAGCAATAAACATTTATAATACTACCATGAAACAACATTTCAAATACGGGTCAACTATAATATATACATGTTGTACAGACAGTCAAATAAATAGATTACAAAAACTACAAAATAAAGCAATAAAATTAAATCGTTTTGCATCAATAAGGGACATGTTAGAGGCGCTAAGATGGATGAATATAAGCCAAAGACTAGAATTTAACACAATAATTTTTATTTAAAAAAAAATGGACATGGGAGAAGCACTAGATTATCTGATAGAGCAAATAAGACATGTAAGAGATGTTCAGCAGTATAATCTACGAAGTAATCAAAACTTTAGACTGAATCGATCGAATACTAGCGATACACAACGACCACTATTTTACAAAGGATTGAGAATATACAACATGATGCCAAACAGTATAAAGAGTGAAACAAACAATAATATTGTTAGAAGGAAAGTTGTGGATTTTATTAAAATACTACTAAATAAATAATAATAAAAAATAAATAAAAATAAATTAAATAAATTTATATGTAAGTTCTATCGATGGCCCGTGAGAAGCGCTTCTAAAGTGCTTTCGTGTAGTTTAGGTTTTGTTCGATAAAGATTAGCGCGATAACCCTGGGCTATGTTTCGGCTATGTTGGGTGATTAATCGGTGTGTAGCGGCGTTAATAAGCCCAATACCAGATCATACCTAACCTATTATCGTGAAAAATATAAAGTTAAAAAGTAAATAAATATCTCCATTATTTTAATCTCTATTTGCGCGGTAAGCCTATGCTGTTTTACTGATAGCGTTGCGTGCTTAATCGGCCTGTGGCGGCGCTGAGTATCCCGACACCGACTCATACATAACCTCTTTTCGTGAAAAGTGCGTGCGAGTCAACCGAAAAAAAAATAAGTTATTTAATTAAAGTTTAATTTATTTAAATTAAATATTACATACATTTTAAAAAATTAACCCAAAGTGTTAGTGAAAGTAACTTAATTATATTATTGAAAGCTTTTGAAGAAAGTAAACAAGCAACAGGTAAGAAAACAAAGGGCAGCCTCCCTACCCCAACAAGAACAAACGAAAAATAACTTAAATCTTAAAAAACGTATATTGCAGTACAAAATGATATGCCCACGTGCAAATATTGGTCGCCGTACACGGCACACAAATCATATTCGTGTGCTGGGCTTACAGCAGACACAAGAGGAGCGCGCAGAAGACAACGAACAAGTCAGGAATCGAACGTCACTTTTACGCCAAAGTTCTTCACTATAAAATCGCGAAATACGGAACGAAGAACAACGTGCTGCGAAAAGAGCCTCCAGAGCAGCAATACACAATACCAATCCCATTGTTTTTATGCGTCTTGCATTTAACTACGACCCAACAAATGATTATAATGTACATCCCAATCTTAATATCGGAAGCATGAATCAATTATGTGTCCATTGCAAAGCATTTAAATATAAAGGAAACACCAGGCTTATGTTGCGCAAATGGCAAAGTAAAGCTGCCAGAACTAAGCCAACCACCGGAACCATTACTTTCATTGGTGTCTAGAACAACACCACAATCAAAACATTTCCTAACCCATATACAAGGTTATAATAATTGCTTTCAAATGACGTCATTTGGTGCTGACAATATAGTTACTGCAAGTTTCATGCCAACACTCAAAGTACAAGGACAAATATATCACAAAGCAGGATCCTTATTGCCTATTCCTGATGAAGAATACAAATTATTGCAGATATATTTTCTTGGCAATTCTGAAACAGAAGTTACCACCAGATGTGCAATTGCTACGGGACTACGGCGCAACATTGTGGAATCATTACAAAATTTTTTTCAATCAGCATAACGAATTGGTGAAATTATTTAAAGTTGCAATAGACCGAATGCCATCCGATAATCACAAAATAGTTACAACAGCTGATAAAACACTAGTAGGGGAGCATCCACGACGATTCAATGCACCAACAATAAATGAAGTTGATATTGTATTGTTGGTGATCAGTTCGAGCCAAGAGATATAATTTTACATCGAAGAAATGATCAATTGCAACGAGTACCTGTAACACATCGCTCATATGATGCGCTGTTTTGACAAGGAGAAGATGGCTACCATTTCGAATTAAAAATGTTAAACCTACTACTACTGGTAAATTTTAAAATATTTTATTGCTCACAAAAATTTTATTTCGATATTATAGGTGAAAAAAGATAAGTAGCATGAATTACTATGCGTACAGACTGATGATTCGGGAGAATATGGAAAATCATATTTTGAAATACCGCCAACTGTATCATCAGTATGTTGTAGATATGTATACAAAAAGGCAATCAGGGCGGCTATTATTTATTCGCCAAAATCAACGTCAATTACGATCAGAGGAATATATTCATCTACGTGATGTAATTAATAATGATGGCAATTTAAATGAAATTAAAAAATTTGTATTGCGAGGACAATCGCAAACTGATCGTCATGACATCACAGCACGCGTATTTAAGCAGAAATTAAAGTCTCTGATGGATTTAACTGTAAAATCTAATGTTTTTTGCTTAGTTCGTTGCTGGATGTATTCGATTGAATGGCAGAAAAGAGGATAGCCACATGCTCATATTCTAATTTGGTGTGTTGATAAAATTCAGCCAAACGAAATCGATAATATTATTTCTGCTGAAATCCCAGACCCAACAATTGATCGAGAATTGTTCGACATAATAACGAGGAATAATTATAAATAACCAAAATCACTGATTTTGATTTTCTTCGAGAGGCAGTTCAGAATAAAAGAAAAACTTGGGGCCAGCGACGCAGACCGGACCCAGGTAGTATTTAAATAATATTGAAACATGAGTGAAACTAATTAACTATATGTTCGTATAAACAAGTGAATTATTTGTTATCCACAAGTATAACAATAAAAAATTAGTAGTGAAACTATGAGTGATAACGACAACAATACATAATATGTATAAAAATCTATGAAAACAATTACAGTTGTGGTCAAAACATTTTCAATTGAAGTTATTTCTTCTCCAACTATGTAATAATTTTTACCCTTCACCATTCCGTTTGTAATTTTTCCATTGATACTTTAACGGTATCCGCCTATCCGTTTGTCACATCATCGGCAGCCTACTGGCACTCGACGATGTGAAAAACACAAACGTAAGTGTGATATACTTGTATATGTAGGCGGGTCATCTAGGCGATCAGCCACCTCAGTGAACCCCCAAGACATTGAAAAAGTTAAATCAAGCACGAATCTTTGGCCACAAGAAAAATTAAAGCCAGCAGTTTCTCACAGGTTTCCTCTTGGGCACAACTATTTGGCATATAACTTTTTTTAATTTCGAAAATTTAAGTAACTACTTGGGGAGTTATTTGTCCTTTCAGACGATAAAGTCTTCTCTTCTTCGCTGAAGAAGGGGAAGAAAAATGTTTTGAAGACTAGAAAAAGCTTTTTTAATATGTGCGTTACGTATCAATAAACATATGACAACATTTTTCTTTTCATTACCTGACACATTCTAGAGGAATTAGAGTTTAATTTTTAAGGATAGCTGTTGCCAAAACTTACGAAATACAAATTTGGACTTAAACATTAGTCATCTCGTTTAAAAAGGTTTTGGCTTTCACTGTAGATATGAACAAACCCTCTGGCTTTAGAAACGTGATCCCATGTATAATATATTGCTCCACACCACCCATACGTATTCACTAATTAAATGGAAGTGTAAATTTCAATCCTATTGAAAGTATGACGACCACTAAACTGTAAAAGTTGAATAAGTAAAGCGCAAATTGTGGTTCAATGTTGTGCATACGATATGCATAGAAAAGCAGCATATGCTGTTAGACTTAAACATACATACATATGTACATATGCATATTTAAGCAAAAATTAAGACTTATTTAAGTCTTAATTTATTCAAATTAGACAAAAGCTTTGATAATGAAAATATCGAGCTAAAATTTTATGTTCTGGAAATAGGAATTATTTGCAAAGTCTTCGAAAAACGTTCATCTATGCAGAAGCTTTCTCTTTGATGTAAGGCGCCACCTTAGATTCTATTCAGGAAGATAACAATAACCTCTAATAGTTCTTGCATTGGTGTTCAGTGTGTCGCACATAACGTCATTCTGCTAGAACCACAGGCCCTTCATGTCCACGTCATTCAGTTCGGGCAAAATAAATTGGTTGCCATTGATGAGTAGCACTTGTCCTTAACGGTGACGGCCCGACCAAAGTAGGTGTAAAAGAAGTACGGACCATTTGTGCAAATAGTAGACGTCACATATTCGCCAGTTTGGCCTGCTGATTTTGATACAAAATTTTAGTCGCGTAGCTTACCATGGTGACTTGGTATCAGTGACTGAAGAACAAAAGCCGCCACCAAAACAACATGGCGGCCACAGACTGTTAATATCGATCTGCTCTTTTTGGAAAACACTCAATTTACACTTTCGTTTAGATGATTACAACTACAAAAACTTCTGTTTTTTAAAGGCCATATCTTTTTGATTTTTTTGTTGACAGCTAAAATTTTACTACTACCGGAAATAGCGCTTTTTTAAGATTAAAAAAAAATCTGGTCTTTCAGCGTCACCAATCAGATCTTAAGCTGGTATCTCAATGGTGAAAAGAGTCACTGCAAGCTGTGAATACCGGAACATAAAATAAAAACTGATGAAAACCGCCGCTGAAATATGGTCTGAAGTGAAATTCTAAATCGGCACAATCGATTTAGAATTTCAAAGTGTAAAAATGACTGTAGATTCTTACAAGATTCTGTTACAATCAGCTGTCCTTAAGTTAAATGATATTTTAAGACCAATGCCATGGATTCTGTAACAAGATAATACTCTTATACATACTGCCAGAGTTGTAAGACAATTCAATTGAAAGCAAAATGTTCGGCCTCTTAATTGGCCACCGTATTCTTCCGACTAAACATAAGCGAAAATGTTATTCAAATCTTGCTTGATAATTTAAATTACAATTAATATAATTTATTCGCGCTACTTTCCCCAGTACTTAATTAAAAATAAACTCACAAGAATTATTGCACGGGGATAAGATAGTCCCTAGGCGCATATCCCTAGCTGCTTAAGCCACCTCATCATGACACTTTTATCTATATTTTGAGAAAAAACAGAAATGTCGTATCTTATGATTGTAGTTTCATAAACAAAATGAGAATTTTTTATTGAACCCATCACACAATATTAAAGTTTTAACAAAAACCTAACAACCATTTCGTCAATTTGTTTTTCATAGTTTTATTCCAATATTAGTTAGACTTTTAAATATGGGAAAGAATTGTGGGAAAAATGTTGTCAAGGAAGCAGGTTTCTTAGAAATGAGATGTTATTGTACATAACAAGAACTTGGTCCTCATTTTGATCTCAGTACTTTTAACGGCCGACATATTTTGATAGGAACTTTGCTTTGCAGAGCTCTACAATTATAAGGACTCCTACGATGTCATAGTCTTCGTTCCTAAATTGAATCGCGTTAGTGTGAGAAGGCGTGGTTTTAAACAGATGGCACAACCTTTCACATACGAAATTGACTTAAGGAAGCTTTTAGGAGGCGCATAATTTCTGGTTTTCGATCTTGGAACTGGCATTAAATTCACAAAAAAAAATGCCAACCATCTATTAGACAATAAAGCCCATTCTAATGCAATTAATAAAACTCTGGCTTGAAAAACACCCTTTACAGCCATTATGTCATTTATTTTACACAACTAAACACCTTTTCAAAACTGACATCAATGCTTTTGAGAATACCGGTAATGCGATTTGTTTATTCCTATTTGCCGGGAACACAAAAAAAAACTCTTAAAATTTTAAACCTTGCTCAAAAGTCATCTGTGTTTGATTAATATGCTGCAGTCTCGTAAAACTAAACCTGAAATTAATACCTATTAGCAAACATTAATAAACAATTATATGAAGTATTGCAGGCGCGGATCCAACGTAAGGATTGGGGGTGTGGAAATTTGGAAGGAAATACACATTTTTCAAAGTTTTATTTTGGACAAACGTTAATTTTTAATCATTTGGGGGAGTGGGCTGGTGATATAATGCATTTTCTCTCCCCCTGAATCCGCGCCTGAAGTGATATTATGATTAATATTTTAATGGCGATTGCTAAGGTCAATTGTTTAGATTCTAAACACACATCTCACCGCTTATCAATTGCGAAAAACAAACAAAAATAGCTTATCAACTTTGCACATTTTAGAACTCATTTTGATAAAAATCAATGACAATGAGAGATTAGTATTGTGCAAAAATTCAATACGTTAACATCGGGAACGCTTACGACCGAAAGCATGAATTTAAATTCGAAATTAAAGCCGGGCTATGTAATTAATGTCATTGTGTTCTTGATATTGAACTTTGGTGCAATTGCAGTCAATGTAAGTGCTAATGCGAGTGTACAGAACTTTACATTTATTTATCGTGATTATTTGCGAAACATGGTTGCTGTTATGGATCGTGAGCTGCAGCCTTGTGAGAACTTTTTTCAACATGCTTGTGGTAATTTCGAGAAATTTCAAAAGGGGGAATCGCCAAGCATACATAGCGAAGACCAAATTGATCTGTTTGACAGCAGCGATAAAGAAGATGTGGTGCCTTTTTTGTACAACAAACAAGATCACTATACGTTTTTTGAAACCCACAAGCAACGCTTCAACACAATACCGGGCATTTTGGTGCGCAATGTATACGATCTATGTAAAAGTGCTCTTCAAGAAACTCGTGGGAAACGTACACTATGGCGGAACATGATTAATGACATACCATTCCTGAAACATGATCATGACCTCTTGAGGAAATGGCCATTCTTGCAATATCAGTGGCAAAAATATGAACCGCAATTAGATTTAAGTTGGCCCGCCTTAGCAGCAGAGTTCAGCGCTCATGGTCTGAATACATTTCTAAATGTTTTCTTTGCTGAAAATACAATTTATGTTGCCCCTAACGATGCACTCCAATGTCCGGATCAGAGTGATTTGAAAGTGAGCTTACTGACTTTGATACACAAACGCAATGATCAAATAGCAGACATCGTTGGTGGTGAAATTTGGCTGCTATGCCGCCAACTTAAAGGAGAAGTACCAATGTCGAGTGAAAACGATCAAATATCGAACCTTCTACTAGACGATACACTGATAGAATTTTTTCAACGACTATTTCCGCGCTTGAATATTACCGATTTCGAAATTGAAAATGCCCGTAAAATTATAATTAACATAGATAAATTAAGCGATACAATGTCTCTACTACGTTCCACTAATCCTCGCATTGTTTATAACTTTATACTCTGGCAGGCGTATAAACAGATCTCCGATACCGATGACTGCTTCCAATTAGCCGAAGAATTTCACAGCTTATTGCAAGTGGAATACTGGCAATGGTATGCGTTTAAACCGCACTTTAGTCGAGATGTAGCAATGGCCTCGTATCTATTTCACACCACACGATTCCAAAACCATTACCGTCAATTTATAACCAGCACATCGTGGGAACGTTTGTTTCAAAAACGTAACGAACGTAAAGATTTAAATATTGAAAGAACTATTAAAAACTATGCCAAACAGTATTTAGATATTGAAAGATATTCTGCCTCTTTTAAATCCGAATTCTTTACAACCGAAGCCCCTACATTTTACTCTCATCTTCTAGAACTAAGAAGACTTCAAATACGCTACACATTCTTAAAGCACGTTCCCCATGAAAATACAGACGATTTGCAGTTTTGTAAAGAGTTTTTAAACTTCTCAATTTTACTACTGTATCGACCGCGACTTCATTATTTTGCTTCTTATGATCGCGAAATGTGGCACAATTCTAGACTGCTGGAAAATTCTGATGGATTTTATGCGGCTATAGATTGTTTAAGTCACCAAACCGCTTTAAATGTGGATGATTCCAACATATATGAGGAACTTAGTATAGATCTGGTTGAAGACATTTTCAACTTTTATACGGCCTTTATCGAAGCTTTATCGGATTACAAATTCTGGCTGAAGAGTGAAAATTTCGCTATTGCCGAAGATTTCATTTTGGAATATTTTAAACTGAACTCAATGCGAGTGATGTTCTATGCCGCCGCCCAGCAGTTTTGTAACCGAAACGATCGTATCTATAGAACAGTGATCAATCGTAGTTATATGAATATGCCGGAGTTTCAGGAGGCTTTTGAATGCATGTCTGGTGATGAAATGAATCCCCTAACAAAATGTATGGTAAATCAGTGTTTGACAAATTAGATTAATATAAGAGGGTCTCCAATAAGGGTGAGTTGGCGGTGACCAGGATTTGAGAGGTCTAAATTCGAATGACTTTGACTTTGGTGAGCGATGGTCTGGATTATATTACTTTGAAATCGCCGGTCGATTCTGTGTTATTTTCGTAGAATTGCGGCAAGAAAGTCTAGCGAGATCTTATCGCACGATTCTGGTGGTCAGCTCACTTTACCTCCGTGAAAAATAACCACACCCTGAAATAATTTATCTAGAATGTTAATTGTGGCGTTATGTGGAACATATCGCTGTCCTGCCTTCAACGTCCATATGGTTCAATTCGGTCCAAAAGAAATACGTTATCATGTATGCATTGCTACGTTGCATCATACGGCAAATATAAACTTTAACACGCGTGAGCTTGAGCACTAACATACATTTATATTGATATTTACACAAGTTGCGCAACAATGCAACTTGCTAATTGGCAGCAATAACAGAGTAATAGAACGTTAACACAGAATGTCAACATCGACTTGCCCTTATTGTAAAAGACTTTACAAAAATACTTATTTAAACACATGATTAAAAACTGGACTGTAAGCGTTAAGAATAAATGCCTAAGAATATGGCGTTTTCTTTTCTAACAAAAAATTGCCTTATGAGTGAGTGGGTGTTGAAATGTTGCCTTTTTATAATTTCAATAAAACAAAAATAATTCATTGCTTTTACTTGACATTTTACTTTAATATTTAGTATTTAGCATTTGCAATAATAAATTGATTTTAACACACAACTATGTGGTTGCCAATGACCGATAATATCACTGATCATTTAAAATATTAATCAAATTTTATGTATGACAATAATTTAAAATTTGAGCCATAATTACAATTGTAATTACAGTTGAAAAAACGATAAGTCGTCTTTAAACAAAGTTAAGAGTAAATTAAATTACACATTTTACACTTCCATCTGCTACATACACTCTCGGTCAAAAGGTTAGAGTAAAATTTTACTACCATCCCTTGTTTATAATAACTCGAAGTAAACGGGTTTTTATGGAACCATAATAAGGTGACTTCAAATAATCCAAAGAAATCTCATTCCAGGAGTCCTTAATGGCTCCAATTAGTGATTCCTTACCGTCGAATTGTCGTCCCCTTCAAAAACCATGAGAAAAAGCCAACCCTAAACATTTTCAATTAAGATTTGGCCGGGAAAATATGGTGACCAATTAAGAAGACGAACTTTGTGGTTTGAAATGAATTCTTCTTCTACAACTCTGATATTATGTAAACTTGTTGCAGAATCCATGGAATCGGTCCAACCGTGTCACTTGCTCTCTAGCAAATTGTAATCGACTTTCTTTACGTACATCATTCAGTGGCGGCTTTTTACGTCTCGTTTCAAGCAATTCTCAAAATTTTTATCATTTCGGTTGGAGTTCAAGCGGTTGGAATCCTTCCTTTGTAATCCTTTCAACTGGTTTTGGTATCTTTTAAGTATACGAGCACAGATTTGCGACCTTTGGTATTTTTCACTAATGTTTATTAGAAAGTAATAGTTTTCTTCTACGGATAATTCCAAAAAAATTTTAGGTGCAAAGTGGTTTTAATCAAACGTGGTTTTATAAAAACGCGAAAATATAATTTATTTTATTTTTTAGGAAAAGGGTTTAAGTGGTTCTAATAATTTAAACGAGAGCGTGTTTTAAAAAAAAGCTGCTACAACATTTTTTAAGAAAAAAACACACAGTTTTACAAGGTATAGATTTTATGAAATACAGCCTTAAAACTTATGGAAAAGCATGTGTCTCATTATTCGTGTTTAAAAGTAAATGACTGAGATTAAGGTAATAAATGAATATTTAATAAAGTAAATCAAACATTTGCCAAAACGTTAAAGTATCACAAATAAACACGAAAATTTACAAAAATTATGAAAATTCTCAAAAAACCTGAAAATATACGAAAACGTACAACTCAACTTAAAAAATATTAATAATATAGCAGAATCGACAGAGTAAATATGTATGCTATATTGCATGATACCATGCGAATCACTAAAATAAGGAATTTATTTTTAGTTTTTCTATATCAAGGCAAATTGTTCACAGGTAGACTCACCAGCATCTCTGGCATCTTTGCGGATGCCAAAACTTCATATAAAAAAATTTTTCCGGCATTTCCGGTATATTTTTTGTATACGCCTGTTTTAACTATTTTTATATTACTTGAGTAGAGAAAACTATAATTTATTATAAGTAATTAAAAAAATAATAATCACCCCTATTCTGCATTTCGATTCGAATTGAAATTTTTACCGCTTAGCGCCTTTGATTTTGCGTCCCAATTCGATTGGAGTTTTTACGATTGTGTGTATTCTGCGTAGCTACGTTTTTGTAAGTTGTGAATTGAGTGGCAGAGAGTTTTTCGATTTTAGTTTGTTCAGCTTCACGAAATGTGTAATTAAAAAAAGAATGCAATTAAAGGTTACATTATTGATTCTTTTTCTCTTCCAACAACAACGTCGGTGCTGTCGCACATTTTCTTGAAATTAAAACGAAGCAACTTTATTTTCGTGCTACAATGATATAAAAAATATTAAAATATTTGGCGCGGCAGAATTCGTCCCACTGGGATAGTTTGGACACAACTACCTCTTACTTATCTTCTGGGGGTTTTCTTTGTATTTCCGTACTGTGTTTATTTAATTATTGTACCCACAATATATAATTATTATTTGTTTTAATTACTGAATCACGGTTTTATTGGACAAAATTTAACGTTTTATTACAATGTTTATAAAATTGCTTAATTTTCGTGTTCATATTTCACACGTTCCACAGCGAAACAGCTGCTTTTAAAACACTATCGATTCTTACGATTCAGTTTTTGGTTGAAATACCATTTTTAGTTTCGTGCGTAACTGAATACGGGAACGTTTTCGAAATGCAGAATAGGGGTGATTGTCTTTAAACAAAATCCGTTCACAATTTTCACGATATTAATTGAAAGAATTACGACCTTTAAAAGTCCAAAATTTTGTATTCCGCAATAGCTTTTTTACAATATTCGTCCAAAGTTGATCAAAATAAACTCCTTATTTAAATTATTCGCAGGCAGCCAATAGGAATACTAAAGAGCACTAATTTCAACAAAATCGTATGACCCATGTTCAATTTTTTATAACATTTTATTTT
Organism: Phania funesta; assembly: GCA_963932375.1. NCBI lineage: Eukaryota > Metazoa > Arthropoda > Insecta > Diptera > Tachinidae > Phania > Phania funesta. The sequence goes on along the minus strand of OZ010652.1, from coordinate 92,165,404 downwards.
GCACAACAAATGAAATAAAAACTATGATTGTAGATTATTTTAATACAAAATTTATTCAATTAATGGAAAAACCATTAATTATATTAATTTACAATTAATTTTTATTAATTCTGTATTTATTGTTATACTATCTAAGCATAGATGTACTATTTGTAACGTATTAAAAAATACTATCTTAACAATGTGATAAAAATCTTAAGATATACATTCTTTACGCTATTTATAGGAATAGATTACATGAATAATTTGTCAACTAGTTTCTGTAACAAAAATCAACTCAGCACACCAAGTCATTCTCTAATAAAATTCATAAAAACTAGTCTTAGATTAGTTACGTTTGAATTTCGATAATCGTGTGGTTCGAAACTAGATGATCGTGGACAAACGTGAACTGAATGCAGTCAAATGAGTTTAAGTTTTGTGTATGAAAAGAAACTAATTACGAAAAGAAAAAATAATGTTGCTTAAAGGACAATTTTCACAGACTTGGCATTGGTAACTTAAAACTAAATACTTTGTATTACTTTAAAAATATATATATTAACTATATGTATGTTACTTATCAAATAAAATAAAACAATTAGTAAAGTAACGATAAAATTGTCAATGCAAGTAAATATTTAGAACTAAATCTCAACACTTGTTTAGCAGCTTTTTAAGTGAAAACAAAATGCTTTAGTTGTTCTTAGGTTTAACAAGTGAAGAATTAAAAGCGTTTTAAAATAAGTTAATACGGTACGCTTGAACAGTCAATACAACAACTTAAAGGTCTACAATAATTATGATTTAAAGGTTAGTAGAAATAAATTGGCATTAATGATTTGAATTACATAGTTAAACTTCGGATAGATTGCAGTTTAAGAGAAAGAAATATCAATATGTATCAATAGTTAGGCAGGTTAGATAAGGCGAAAAATTACATATTATTGCCAGTTCTGTAAACCAAATCGTTTTTAAAATAAGTACAAGTAATGCAAGAAGCAAACAAATTAAAGCGCTTTCTCCTTTTAATAGACTAGTAACGCATATTCAGTTTACAGAATAATCTTGGTTTAAAAAGAGCTTTTTACTACCACTCAAATATGTTTAAACAGAGTTTACCTCTCAACTCGAATAAATATGTTTGAAACATCTTAATCAAGAAAATAAAACTTTGTTTAAATGACGCAATGTACTACAATTCAAATTTCATTCAAGGGTGCAGTTACCTCCTACTAGCAACAGAAATTGGGTCGAAATAATAGTATATTTCCTATTTTAATTAAGTCTCCTTAAAAAAGATTTTCAAGGTAAAGAATTTATGATATGATTTAATTTTAATTTTTCCATTTAAGGGAACCGATGATTTTGACATAAGACTACTGCATCAAGGGTTCTTAACTCTTCTATAAAGATAGTGTTAATACAGAGGCAAGCTTAACATGCCTCTTTGAGATTCTTTTTATATGGAGTTTGGCAGCCTCTAATGTAGAGAAGGTAAAGTAAAAATCTTGAAGCATCAAGTATGTTTTAAAGCAAAAACAATAGTAAAACGTTTTTTCATTTGCTTCTTTCTTCTACTTAGTACCTTGGCCAATGTTCGAAATTTTTTACCGCAACAGGGGGTTACTGCGAAATTCGATTCGAAGAGAAAATTATAAGTTTTCCTTGAGGGTAAAAAAATGGTTTATGAATGTTTTATGACAAAAATTATTAGTGCTAATGCAACACTGATAACCAGAATTACAAAATTTTTGGAGCACTGATAACTCCACGTAAAAGTAATATTGTTTAGATGTGAAAAATTCAACTAAGGTTATTTACAAATTCCGAATATTTTCCCAAAATGAAGCACGCAACATTTAAACTATTCAAAGAAGAATTATATGTGGAATGAGGCCAAGAATGTTTGTAAGCTTCTTTTTTCTAACATAAGATTATATATTTATGAAAAGATTTTTAAAAGTAAATATTTACTTATTAAACGCCAAGATTTTGTTTAGAGCGTTACCAGGATGCAAAATAAATATCTTTAAATATTACGATGTTTCAAGCTGTTCCAAAACCAGTTCCGACGATTCTCGCAATAACTCTTACAAATGCAAATCACAGCACAAATTTAATCGCATTGTGGAAAATTTCTTTCTTACCTTTTAAGTAACATTTACTTTAATCTATCTCTTGAAAGTTAATCTTGTAATTTACATATGTAACAAAGACGTACATATGTATGGTATTTTGATTGTGTGTGTTATGTGTGAGTGCCTTAAAGTTATACATAAAAATATAAACAAATGACTTTTTTGTTATTCACAACTAACTACTAAATGTACGCGAACGACTTAAACGCCTTGCCGCAGCAGCTAGTGCGGCAGCTTCGCTATCTCCTGGTAGATCAGGCAATTTTAGAATTTCATTAAGCTGAACTTTCAATTCACTAGTGGTTGGGCGCTCTTCGGGTGTCGAGGAGAGCATTTTCTTGAGTAGATCGAATTCTTCTGGATGTTGAAGGGGGAAATCTGTTGGATATTTTCCGTCACGCAACGATCTCAAAGTCACAATACGTTCCATTTCAGTACCGAAGTAAACTAGCAACTCGAAGAATATCAGACCTAATGAATAAATATCTACTTTGTAGTCATACGGCAAGCCACGTAACTGTTCCGGAGACATATACAGATGTGTACCCACTTGTTGGGTATGGCGGGCGCACGAAGGCAGACCCGTTTTATCACCACACTTGGTAATCATATTTGGTATATCGGCCATATCGGTAACCAAGCCAAAGTCCCCGATTTTGATTTGGCCTTCCTGAGAAAAGAAAATATTACTGGGTTTGAGATCACGGTGTATCAGACCCTTGTAGTGAACATAATCAACGGCGTCTACAATCTGGTGGAAAATACTGGCTATATAGTCTAAACGATCTTCAGGCTTGTTATCCCTTAGCCAATCTTTAAGGCATTCTTTACGACACAATTGCATTTGAATATACAAATAGACTTTATTTTGTTTTGCTGGCATTATAATACCCGTATTGTTATTTTCTCCATTACTTATGTCTAAGGCCAAGTCCTGAGGTCTACGCTTTTTATGATTGATAACTTGTGCTTTATTTGCAGTTGAAGTCTCTTCATCTTCAATTTCTTCAACTAGCTGCCGATCATCACCATTTACAGAGCCGACAAATTCAATATGAAATGAATCAGAGAGTTGGCTATAATCAATATTACGACAACCAACGCCCCCATATAAATTTAATTCAGTGCTATTAGTCTGTATATCAATCGATACAGCTTCCTTGTGAGTTTCTTTCTTCTTGCTGTTGTTACGTAATCGGGATTTGTTTGTAATACCACCTTCTGTAGAAATATCGCTGTCATATCTAATTCCCAAAGCACTTGATTGCGATTCGGAAAGGAAAACAACACAGGAATCACTGTCCTCATCATCGCAGTTATTGTTGTCGCACGTATCCAATGATGTTGATTCGGAACGGAATATAACACACGAATCATTTTCATCAAGACCGTTGCTCTTACAATTATGATCCGAACTACAGGCTGTAGATGTCATACTATCAATCCACAGTTTTAGTTGTTTCTTTTCATCAATTTTATTGCGATTAACGTTTTGCGATCTTGGAAATGTGGAGTGAGTTTCAGAAGGTGTATCAATTTGTATGGATGTAGACATTTCTGTAGCCAGCCATTTGTTGTCTTCCTGCTCTTGCCAGCCCGGTGGAGGTTTTTCTACCCATGACTGCAAATAAACAATTATAGGTGGGTGTAACAAATTGTATGTAATACATTGATCGAAATTACAAGAACTTTAAAAGACATGGTCGTTGGAAAATCTTTAGTGTTTTAATAATACGGTAACTTGTGAACTATGGAAATGTCTAATAACCAATGATTTCCATTGTTCGAATTTCCAATTCGGAGAATACTTTGCAATTAGTTTTTTTTTATGATTCTTGATTTGATATTCCGACAGGGTGTTTTGATGTAGAATTTTGTAACGAATTTCCGTCATCCCTTGTCAAGTTTGGTTTGGAGACAAACCGGTTTCGGCTATGTGCCATCTTCAGTGTCATATTTCGTGCCATCTTCAGTGTTGAAAAATAACACTGAAGATGGCACATAGCCGAAACCGTTTTGTCTCCAAACCAAACTTGACAAGGGATGACGGAAATTCGTTCCAAAAATTTTTTTGATATTAGAAACAATGTTTTGGTGGATTTATTTGTTTAATTAGCCATTTATATAAAATAACAACTGCTTAGTAAAATTGCTCTTAGCAGCTACCATATATGTATATGTTTATTGCAATTTTATACAATTTGAATCTATAAATAATAAAGTTTGTATAAACATGATAGTGGATAGTAAAAAAAGCAAGTTATACTATTAAAAATGCAGCCTTTCAAATAAATATTGTCAGATTTGTATAGACGATCTGAAAATATATCACCGAATATTTCTTATAATGCCATAACATATCTGTTACTTAGTAAAAATACATTATCAGGGGGATTGGCTGCAATTTTGTAACCACAAATGTTCACAAGGAAAACAAATGCTTGGATTCAATTGTTTCTATTAGTTGTCCAATGTGAATAATTCACATTTTTAGTAGTTTCACTATCAGTCGAAATTATATCATTATTTTGAATCATCCATTTGGTTCTTTTAAATTGGAACTTACCACGGTATCCGAAACAGCTTTATGTTCGAATATTTTCTTAAGACCCCTTCAAGTGATCATGACGGAGAATAATTGAAAACTTGGAAAGGCGAATTAAATTTAAAAATCTTAAAAAATGAACGATACTTAAGTTACACGAAAATATTTACAGACCATTTTCACAGTTTTTTTTTAAACAAAAAGCGTAGCGATATTTCTTGATTATTGTTGTTTCCATTAACATCGAATTTTATATGTAGGTACGTGAGCATCATGTTAAAGGAGGTCATAGATATTAAATAACATTGCAAAAGAGATTAACCTTTTAAAATCACTACTTCTGAATGGTACTCGTAATTCAAGTTGACAATAGCAAATATTTTCAAAAGATTTAAGATTAAAATTCATGGAGACGTACCAAAGGGAAGAAACGTGATCGTAATACCCAAGCATATTATACAAAAGGGCGCCAGAGAAAATATGTACAGCATGCTTTACGTTCACTTTAATGTTCCTGTGGTTTTACATCTCCGAACATTTTCCTTTGGGGGTTTCTCAAGAGTATAGTCAACGAAGCCAAAGCAAACACGATTGCAAAACTAAATCAGCTGAGTTGAGCTGTATAAATGGCATCGAAATTATGACAACCACACGTGAGTGACGGCGGCCATATGGCCTATATAATCTTTCATACATAATTGCAAAGCAAATCTTTAATAAAATATAATGGTTTTTATTTTGAATCGCATTTTTAATTGGTGATTGTCGTAAAAATAGTAATTATAGTATACAGGAAAATAATAAACAATATGTAAAATATGTTGAAGTTCCCTTGTAGGGTAAAAACAACTTTGGGAAGACCACATTGGTAATTTCAGCAAACAATGTTTAAATCCAAAGTTACTTTTTATACAAAATACTCTCATTAAGAAGTTAGTACATCGGATCTTTAGAAGGAAGTTTCTAATGAAGTTAATGTTCCTCGGTTGTCTGGCACGTCTCCAACAGACTAATATTTTTTTACGAAAATTGCAACGAAAAAAGCGGCGATCAACGACATCACAATATTTTATTGAAGAATATGTTGCATGAACGCATAATTTCGTGGTTTGGAATTGTGATTTGGCGACCATCACAGTGATATATATCACCGATTAATTAATTTAAAATTGTTAATTTGCGCTTAGAAATAAAGATGATTGACTACTGAATAGACAACATTCGTTGCGTAATACTTAGACTACAACAAAGGCAGATGTGGCGGTCATCTTTGAATAAAATTTACAAATTTTTACATTTCATAAAATTATTCGAATTTTATTCAATTTTAAATATTGTACCTGTCAAAACTCGCACAAATCTTCATAATAAAGATCATTATTTTCCGACAATTGTTTTTGTGGAAACATTTTTGTTTTCCCTTTTTAGGTTTACTGACGAATCATTATATTTTTCCACTGTATTCTTAATTGTTATGCTACATCTTATACATACGTGCATGTACTTTAACTTTCAGCACATATTAGCCAAGCATTACATATTTTCCTATTTTATTTAACTCACCTGAAAATATCTAACAATATTTTGATGTTCACAATTAGCCAAGGTCTTGACTTCACGCATTACACGTGTTCGAGATTCCTCCTTGTTGGGCAGTGTAATTCGTTTGATGGCATAACTACAATCGTCTAATTTATTTTTAGCTTCAAAAACAACACCAAACCCTCCGCGACCTAAACAACGTTGCAAATCAAAGTCACTTTGGAACCGAGATGCAAAATGTTCTCCAGAGTTCGAAGTAGATTCTGATAAGGAACGATGACCGTTTGCAGCACTTTTTGTATTTGTATCGGTATGCGTGCTGTTAGTGGTGGGACCTAAGAGAGCAACAGTTGAGGATTCGGTAGCTTCAATACCCGACGGAACTGGTATATGACGCTCAATGACAACAATTTGCCGTTCACCGCGATTACGTTGGCTTATCAAAATGTTGAGTAATAGAGCTGAGGTAAAGACCACAATAGCCATTTCTTTCCACCAAAACCATACGGATAAAATAACAACTTTGATGGGGATATCTAGATCATCCAGATTAAAGGTCAAATTTTCATCGATGGAATGATTACTTTTGTTTGTATTGTCTATTTTACTGTCATCAATCGGGGGCAGTTCACGTTCAATAGTCGTATTGCAAATATTATCTTCAATACCATCTTCCAGTCCATCATCGTTGTACAAATAGAAACCATTTCCATTGACGTATTCCGAAGCATTAAGTACTGACTGAGCCGAAAGAGCAAATATATCATTATCATAGGGCACCAATTCATTGCCGTGCATTTCATTTGAGGTATATGAATCGCCGCCTATACGCTGGTCACCATTGTATTGATAAATAATCAAGGAATTGCTACTAGCTGTCTTGGGACGCCAAGGTATTTTTGGTAATCTAGACTCCGTGGTAAGATGTGAGTAAAGATTTGATTGATCTAGAATTTCTTTGCGCAAAGTAACCGATTCCTTAAAAAATAAAACAACAAATTTGTGATAAAGGCTTTTAAAAGTAAAGAACGAACATACCTGAATATACAATTGCTTATCATACATTCCCACATATATAGAGGGACTTATAGTTGGCGTTGGCATTTCAAAAATGTTATCATTATGACTCCAAAGCCATTGTGCTGAGCCGAACATATCAATAGATGCCAATTCATCGTCTGAGCCAATTTTCCAAGCACTTACAATTGGATGATCAAACTGTAAATTATTTAACGGCAACAATTATTAAAATTATAGCTGCTCTTGACCTTTTTTTAAATTTAATTTATTTAAAATTGTCCAAGCTTGAAGGTCTTTTTTTAAAAAAAAAATTATATTTTTATTTTTCGATATTTCGCTACTCCATTGTGTAGCTAATAAAATAAAAATATATTTTTTTTTAAAAAAAGACCTTCAAGTTTGGACAATTTTAAATAAATTAGGCAACAATTATTATAAATCCATTTTAGTGATTTGCCTTTCTTACCTTATATTTCCATAACACAACTGATGGCTCTGATTTACTGAAAGCACATACAATTCCCTCAGGAACAATAACTTTTATTTCCAAATCCACTATGGCCATGTCCATATTGCTAAGGTTGTGATCTTGACATTCGGCTGGGCGTATCAAATCCAATTCATGTTGGCCAACGCTAAAATTCCAACGTTCCACTCCGGTACGTGTCTCCACAGCACGGACTGTCTGAGTTTGACGCCTCACAACAATTACATCATCGATTAAGGGATCATGATCTCTAACATAGAAATTGCCATTCATTTCATCTTCTTTGTCATTGTCCACATCTTCTACAACATTTTCGTCATCTTCATCTACGGTTGTAGTAGTAACAGTATTATTTAATTCGGCACCAGTTGAATTAACACACCCATTCATGGAACACTCATACAACATTTGACCTGTGCGTGCTGATATGCCATAAGTTCTGGTCTCTTTGCCTCCAGAAATTACTAAATCATCGGAAAATTTGGCCGAAGAACTTAGTAAATTATCGGTAGTTATGGGTATAGGGTCTAGGTATTCGCCATCAAATTTGTAAATGCCTCCACTCAATGAAGGTATCATGCGTACAAATTGCCCGTTATTCGTCAGCTCTAAACGATGTATGCTTGAAGATATTAAAGGCCCCGGGCTAGTGGGTATACTCCAACGCATTTTACCACCCTTAGTTATTTCCAATGCCGTAAGTCGTCCATCCAAAGTGGTAACATATAAAAGTCTAAAAATATTTACGCAAGTTTTTATTGTTTTTTCCGAACTACAAATATTATTAATTATTAAGTAATTTTAATTTTTAGGCATGAGTTCGTTTTTTCTTTCTATTCAGAAAGAGAATTATTTATTTAATATGGACAACCTTTTTTGAAAACAGTAAAAGTTTTCATTTTATTAGACATCTAACAAAAAAGGTTGTCCATATTAAATAAATAATTCTCTTTCTGAATAGAAAGAAAAAACGAACTATACACTTTCCTTACAAGATTTAATGCGGTACTCCAAAAATACCCGAGTCACAAATTGGAAAGAGTCTATCATAATGCGCAACCAGAGTACCTGTGGTATACCCGTCAAAAATCTTTCTCAACCGATTGGAAGCAGACTTTGAAAGTATACACCGCCAATTCCAATCCGAGTGGAACACCATGGCAGAGTTATCGAACATCCTCCTCGCAAGTAGAACGCCCGAAGAACCCAAAACCAAAGGTACGATCGTGATAGAAAAACAATTAATTACTACCATCATCGACACCGGCGCCACAAGTTCATCAGGTCGAGTTTAGTAAGAAGATCTTCACGAGAACCCACTTACATATCGGTTGATGGCTCAAGGAAACGCATTACACATACCAACTGTGAATTTTCGTTCATCAATAAACCCACTGAAGGGATAATTGTGGAACAATGATGGACTTGATTACCCTCGTTATCAAGAACAAACACAACTGTTTTCGGCACAAGAATTACCCATGTACATAATAAAGACTGACAGGGTTGTACTGGAGAATCGTCTGGTGCGTTTCTGCAATTGATAAACTCATTACACCTGAAAAGGTGCAGGGAGGCTACCACATATAGGCAGGCTCGAAGGGTGCTCAAAGAGCGCCTTGCAATTAGATTTTATTTTCGCTGTCGGTTTTTAGGCAGTACATTTGATTATATGATGCGTGTGTATTTTTTACAGGTAAAGAAAGGTGTACAAATCCAGGATTAAAAACAAATTAGTTTATAACACATTTTTTTAAGATGAAAGTAATGCTGGTAGTTACATTAAATCTATTTCATACATACACAGGAATATCAATTAATATTCTAAAATGTAAACAATGTAATAAAATTTATTTTTAACTATTTATTTATTGTATTTAACAAAGGCAAAGCTGTATAAAATATCTTAAAACATATAAACTTCATTATAATATAACGAAATAGTCATCTTTTTTCTATAGGATCAATGTTTTTTTATGAAAAATAAAATTCAATTTCACGTTAAAATAAAATACTTATATATGCACAGCAAACATTAATTTTTAGCGAGCCTTTAAGATACTTATAACTACTAGAAATATTTTTAAAGTAAGAGATCAATAAGAAGGAATTTATAAAAGAAATAATATAAATATTTTAATTTAAAAATTATAAAAAAGTCCTATAGTCACCAAAAATGTTTAGAAATTTAATTACTTATTTACATACTACGAAAGAATAATAAAACAAATAATGTTAGGTACAAATTGAGTTCATAAAAACAATTGATCTCTTTGTCGAACTGAACGTCAACATTTTCTGCATGTAGTACTTGGAGTACATGTGAAGTTTTGAGCTCGTATCATGTTTGTAAAACGAACACAGCCGAGTACATATGAACAACATGCATTTCGTATGCGATACCTATAAATAGAAAAAACATGTCCACGTAACGTTGCATCAATTTTATTGCTCTCAAAATTGAGTACTTTATTTTGCTCTGCTACTTTGAAAAGGTGTTCATGACTCGCCGCTACACGTGTACTTCACGTATACAAATATAATTGTGCAGACCTCTAACGGAAAGTATCATCTGACCAGGATGAAAATCGTAGAAGATGATACTTGCCGACTGTGCCTGGAAGAGGCTGAGATGGTAGCACACATTGTGTGTGAATGTCCAGCACTGGCTAGCATAAGGCACAGGACAACGCGCATGCGTGCAGACACTTGTTAAATGTGACTGCCATGGGGGAGCTAAGCCTTAAATAAATGCTAATTACAAGAGACTCCGTGATGAGGAGTGTTGAGAGTTACCAGTCGACAGTCTAAAATCGCTATAGTCAAGAGTAAAGGCTAGGGCTAACACGAAACGCAATTAGAAGTAATGTAATCGTAATTACAAATCGGTTGCCTGAAATTAATTTGAGGAGCGAAGGGTGGTAGTCTGCATTGATATCACCCCTACATTAAAAAAATGACTGTATAAACAAGGAAATTTTCACGAGGTAAACCAACTAATTAAGAAAATATGTATTGAATCAACACGCCGCCCCAACAGTTTTCCTATCACTTCAGTCAAGAAAAAATATGGCACCTGGCATAGACTTCCGTCTAGTGAATGCACTATCACTACCAAATGAGACCAAATGGCAACTGATATGACTAGAATCAACAACACCGCTATCATCCTCCGGTGCTCTCCAATCAAAATCAGCATACGCTTCAACCTAACCATCAAAAACATATTTATGCAATCCTTATTTATATATGTATACATATTTTTAAAGTAAAAGAAAATATATATGTTAAAGTAAAAAACTGTCAAAAGTGACCAATTTATCAAAAAAAATGACTTTTTAAACATAAATCTATAAAGCTATTTGCCAGTTTAAAAACTGTAGAATAAACATCGAGTTTGGCAACTCTGTCTACTGTTACTCATATCATGTCTAACGTAGACGTCGTCACTTATAGCTAAACTTAACGCAACAGTACAAAGACCTTTTAAAAGCGAAAAAAACAAGAAAATATTATTCATTTCTTTAAACCCATTCCTAATAATAATATCTACTATTCTTTAAAATTGTTCATTAAACTGATTTTATAGACATACGTATCCCCAATAGTACCACACAAATTACCATTCCATATTCACGGTATCTGAATTCGCCACTCATGTATTTACGGAACATAACCATTGCGAATAAGCAGCTTTATCTCAACATACCTAGGTGAGTTTTTTAATATAAAGAAGTTTTATATATAATTTTCAATGTGAAAAAAACAGTTTTCCTTTCTCTAGTTTTTCCACTAAAAAAAGAAGAAAGTCATTCTTAGAAATTTTTTCCACTGCAATTTTCATTTATCAGGACGTTCAGAGGGCAAAAAATTATTCAAAATGTTTTGAATTATGACATAGATAAACGTAGGATTCACTTAAAAGAAATCTGACAGATTTCTGTAGCAATTCTCAAAAACTATGATAAAAATGCTCTGCGTCACATCACACAATAATGATGCAAAAACAATATTCAAATCTGCTCGCTTAGGAAATATCTTTTTTGGCTTTTAACCTACACTTAAATAGTTTTTGAACTCACATAAGTCCGATTTTAACTATAATGTCCCATTTTAAATTGTTCGTTATGTAAAAAACATGTAAATCAAAAAGACCTTATTTTTATAAGGAATCAAGATGAATGCGATTGATAGAACTAAATTAATATGCAATCTTTTTCCGAAAACTTTACCAAGTAGAATGGAAAATATCCTTCCATTTGCTCAATCTAAACAAGTTATTGATTAATCGATTAATTCATAAATTTATAGGTACACTATGTTAAGAATTCAATACTAAATTATAAGATGATTATCAAGGCAGGATGTCAAACTCCATATAAAAAATGTGGTGAAAATGGCGAAAAAAAATTTTATATGGAATTTGACATCAGTTTAAAAAAAAGTCATCAACTATCGTATCGAATAACATTTCGATACGTGTCGAGTAAGCGAATGATCGCATACGACATCTATCGAATCGTAATTTTAAAGAAAATGTAATAGATTTTTACCATATGTTTAATGTAAACAAATGATAAAAAGAAAAAGAACATTAAACAAATTGTGTGTAATAAATGTTTTAATAAAATTAAAGTGAAAAAATAATGAATCCGTCAATGCTATTTTATTTATCCTCATCAGACTCGGAAGAAGAAAGTATTTCACGTATTAGAAAAGAAATTAGATACAAAAGTGATATTTTTTCTTTGCCGGTAGCTGCGTAAGACTTGTTTTCCCAATTTAAAATCTTTTAGTAAGTGTTTTTTATTTGTAGATTTAGGACTAGGTATAGACTGACAAAGAAGGCATTCAATTACGTCCTATGTCACACAAACTTTATTGGGCACATGTCTACAGCGGTGCCACCGAAGCTGTAACTAGCGGCCAAACTTTCGCTTTTGGCAAGTGGAAGTTTTCAGTTCAACGTGGGAAATGACTATTTGGTCGGTTTGGGACACAGCAAAGTTTGCAAGATTGTAAGACATGTTATAAACGAAATGGAAACAAAACTTTGCCCATATTCAATTTCTTGGACAGTTAGTCCTACAGTTTATTCATTGCACTCCGCCCATGCGCACAATTTGGTAAAATACTTCTTGCTAGCTGAGGATGCGCACCCCTGAATTCGGCCATAATTTCCTTTTGTCGTCCATTAATTTTATTCGCGTTTGTCCTACCCAATATAACTATATTTTACAGAAAATATAAACAAATTTAATTGAAATTTACTTACATTTCCTTTGTTAGTTTGCAACTTCTTGAAATAATAATAAAAACACACTTTATGCGCTAAAATCATTTGTTTTCTTTTTGCCTACGATAGACACTAACGTATCGAATGACAGATCCAGAGATGTAACTTCTTTGGTTACTCGATATCGTATGCCATAATATCAAATTACCATATTTTTTATACGATATCGTGTGCCTTAATACCAAAATGAAAAATTACGATAGTTTTTACTCGATATCGAATGCGGTGATTAGACCCCTGATTACTTTTCTTATGCCCAGTTTTTGACTCTATATTTAAATGTCATTTAGCCTTAAATTCTATTTAAATACGAAATACAGTTTTTCAAGGCTTAACTAATTGCAACTTAAATGAGCAACCTTGGGCATTTAAAGTTTATTTAAAGCCCAGAAAGTTAACATATGACTTTGACGTTTGTTTACCTCTCAATTTCTTGGTTCAAATATATTTTTCAGAAATTTAAAGTTATTAAATATAAAAAGTATATATATGTAAATTATTTTAAAAACTATAGATATCTGTATATAAGTATAAGTACATATACTTATACGTATAAATATACATACATATATTTATTAATAAAAAAGGCAACAAAGTGAATTCCGATCAAGAAGACATGAGTGATGCTGAATTGTCTACAACTTTTATTTATGATGCACAGCTGTTTTCTTTAAAACTATCAATAAATTTTTTGACATTTCATAGTGCTACCATATTTTCATTGCGATTTAATACGAATAATTGTTTAACACTGAAAAACTGAAGCTGTATTTAAATACAATTTAAATTTAAGTAAAAATTAGCTAATTGCATATTTAAATATCAACTCAAAAACTGGGCATTACGTTGTCATGGAAATATTGTGGCATTTGCGTCGTACAAAACAGTACTGAAAAAGTACAATATTTCGGAATTAATTATGTGACTGAAATAATATTAATGTAACACAAATTTACAGGTATAGTCGAATTCTACGAACACTCTTGATGCAACTGAATTCTAGTTTTAAGCAAAATAATGCATCATTTATTGTTAAAAACGCTGAAAGATTTAGGAAAAAATAACTTAGCAGTTATATTCGTTTAAACCACTGCTATAGACGCACCCACATTGGACGAAAATAGAAGATGCTAAATGATTGAAAAAAACTTAAAAAATATACTAAATTACTAGAATTGAGTGATATATGAGCCGCCAATAAATCGACAGCTTTTGCGGTGGTGCGGCTAATCCCTACCACATGCAAGTGCAAAAAACTCAATACAATGCCGTTTTTACTAACCCAACCACATTTAAGCTACTTGCAAATGACAAGAAATTAAAATTTGACAATTTTTCGAATCACAAGAAATTGTTTTCTTTTTTAAATATTTTTAGAGGTAAATTTAAAGAATAATTCTTAGTTTTTATAAAATACGATATATGTATGTATGTCCCTACCCTAGTTACGGTTAATGAAGAACACTTGGCAATACTGAACATTGCTGTTAAGTAATCATTTGTAATCGTACTGATTAGCAATTAAATTTATTTCATTTAAAGACTGAAGTAATTGATTAGATTACAATTATTTCTAATTTCGCATGAGTATTAACTGATTACGATTACAATAAATATAAAAATCAGGATTACATGAGATGACTATCAAAAAAAATTTCAACTACTTTCAAAATTTTCAACTACTTTCTAAAATTACTTTTGATTATTGCATTTACTACGAACTTTTTTCTTGAAAATATGAACATTTTTGAAACATATTTAAACAATTTTTTTTATTTATTTTGCAATCTATTATTAATTTAGATAAGAAAACTAACTATATGTAAATTGTATAATAACCTTGACGGAAGTACTCTTTTTAGTACAACTATAAAGTTTATGTTTTTTTTAAACATACATACATGTAATGTGTAGAAATAAAATAATATGTTTAATCAAATTAAACTATTAATTGTATCAATTTAAATACGTATCTAGAATATTTAAATACTTAGAAACGTGTTAAATATTTTCGGCAACCGTTAGGTCCGAAACGGTAAATCTAACACATGATATATTTTCAATCTTTTTGTTTCATATGTACCATCTAATAAACAAATAGCCAACGTATTCTCTCGATTACGTAATCTGTTTAATTTCCACTGTGAGTTCTTATGACATGTTGGTATATCGAGGTCATGTATGACATTGTTATGAACCATGGTGCTTGAGTAATAAGCCTAAGTGTTATTCGAGTTGCTTGCTGTACCCCAATGCTTGACTCTATATGTCCACACTATTTTTAATATAGCTTTGTACATTTTTACTTTATTTATCCTGTTTGTGTTTGATATGTATTTTGTAAGTTAGCCTTTAATCCATATACATACATGCCACGGTATTTAACTCTATCTTTTATTGAGCTTTGAATGTTGTTTATGATCAGGTTAGAGCAGCTGCCTTTTCTCAATGCAAATGTTACCTGTGCCGATTTTTGTGCATTTTTATTTTCCACTTTTTTTAACACGTTTCTAATAAATGTAATTCATTTTGGATAAAATTTTGAAACTATAATAGGACAATCAATCACACATTGCCGAGAATGCAGTGTCATCAGCATGTGTTAATATGGAGATTCCGTCGGTGACAGGCATATCTGCAGTAAATATCATACATACATATATCGTATATATATATATATATATATATATATATATATATATATATATATATATATATATATTACTCTGATGTAGTACATTCTGTTTTGTGTAAAGGATTTTAGGACTAAATAGAATGGGGCTGGACAGTAACCCATTGCGCCAAACTTTATCAAATACTTTTTCAATATAAAAACTGCTGAGCAGTAAGAATATGTAATGAGGTTGAACATTTTGATTTGAAACAGTTACAAAAATTATTTTTTAATTTTTCTAAGTATGTACATACTTCACGTTTCAATAACAACCCCCCAAACAATTACAATTTAAGTAATTCAAACTAATTGAGTGAAAATAGCTTAAAATAAATAAAAAAAGTTTAAATATTTAGGCTATTAGTATGGTCTACACAAGACATGAAATGAATAACATTGACACTAACATCATGTTAGTTAATTTGAGCATAATTTTTTGTCTCGCATCGAATTGTTTTCATTTTCAGCATAGTTTCTGAACGGGTGTCTACAGACGAGCGTATGCACCAGATTTTTTATTTTGACTATGTGTACTTTGTGTGATGGAAGAACAGCGTTGTACATTGGCAGAACAAATTTGTGGCTACTCAACATGGTATATAAAACATTTGTTATGAAAGTTTTTTTATAAGACAAAATTAAAGGAAAGGAATGAAAATTGTTGCAGAGTAACAGAATTTTCTTCGTCAACATACAAATAAAAGTTATGACAATAACATCATGTTTTACCAGTATTTCAGGTCGAATGTAGACGGCACCTAAGGCCAAATAATAAAAGTAATAATCAATCAGCAATTTAACATCATCAATTAATAATAATTTGCTAGAAATTTCGGCGATAACATTTTACGCTGTCTTGATAAGACATAAATTTGTTCGCACGTTCAGAGAACGTCTGCATAATAACAGGAACAAATATAATCATGTTCTTCTGTTTGGAGTATACGCGTAGATTTTCGCCTTCATTTTGAGCATAATTTTCTATCTTTCATCGAGGTTGTTCGGATGCTCCCAGCACAGTTTATGTATGGTTGTTTAAAGACGAGCACAACTCTGATTGAACACAACCCGCCCATCGACAGCGACGATCCTCACTAGTCAAATTCATGTGCGAATAGCAAAATGTACGATGGCTGAAGAAATTTATTGCTAGTCCAGACGCCATGTTACACTACATCTTAACTAGCCATAAATATGTTCGCACATTGAGAGAGCCTCTCCAAACTAACGAGAAAATGTGCTCGTGGTCTTCTGCTTAAAAATATCGTGTAGGTATTCACGTTCAGTTTGAAGTTAATTTTGTGTCTCCTATCGAGATTGCAGGGATGCTTTTAACATAGCTTATGACGGGTGTTTACAGACGATCGCACACAACCATACATACTTTTCATTTTCTCTGTTTATTTTGTTTGTTTAATGGCATGACGTAGTTGTGCGAACTATTGTTCGGACAACTCTGTTTGAACAAGACGCGACCATAAACAGCGCCGGTCTTGACTAGCCATTTTTCTGTGCGAGCAGCAATATGTGCGATGATTGAACAGATTTAAGACTAGTCAAGTCGCCATGTTTAAGAAGAACTTGCACACGTGCAGTGTAGCCACTCTACAAGTTTTTGTTTTTCTTACATTTCTACCGATTTTCGTAGTCAATAGGGGAAAACTGCAAGACTGAACAATACAACTTACTTCTCTGCTCAAGGGTAAAAATGTACAAACATGAGTTTTTATGAGGTGGACACAGAATCTCCCTCAGCTATCAAACTCCATTAAAAAAATACATTCTTACACGAATTTTTTTTTATATGGAGTTTGACAAAACATACAATGACAGCTAACAAAACCTTCCGAGTTATTTAGCTTATCTGTGATGAATTCGCTTTATGTAGAAATAACAAAAAGCAAAAGATAAAAAATAAAACAAAACTACAAAAAACGTATACAAAACAGACAGATGCGAATGCATATGCACTAAAAAAATCTACGAGAACATTCCATTTAAACCCTTCAAAGAAAACGTGACCATACAAATCAAACAAAAACAATTTAAATGAACTTACCTCCTTGCAATTGTTCTTTCATTAGAGTCATCACAATACGGTACAGCTGGCCGATTCTTGACCACAATTTGACTGCTGATGTCATTCTCTGTCTGAATTTCTGGAGGTGGTAAAGGGTTTGCCATTGGAATACTTTCCTTAATTGATGGTGTTGATGATGATGCTGTGTTTGTTAATGTAGGTTCTATGGTAGCTGTCGCAGCAGTTGCTGCAACAATTGATGTTAACATGGTGAGATGCAATAGGGACTTCCGATAGTTTCGAATGACATTCAAATCATGTTGAATGCCCATAGTTTCTCCTCAGTTATTGGGTAATAATTTTGTAGGCACCGGCTAAGTTTTCGAAGAAACAAAACATGAAGCTAGTTTCTTCGTTGATATATCACGTACGTAAAAAAAAAACTGGTATGCAATAATTACACCAAGCGAATGCACGATACTTGCGCTCAATTATATAAAATAATGAACAAAATAACTACCAGTAGTGAGCAAAGCAACACGAAAACAACAATCAATTGAATATCTTCGGCAGAATATCTCTAGGTAATTTAAGTTTTTTTCTTTTTACGAGTTTTACCAACAATGTATATTTAAGCAAAAGGAAAACGCACGAATACGGAATGTTAAAATTGAAAATGAGCTGTATTTGCACTTTGGAGCTCCCATCAAATACCACGACAATAAAGACTTCGACTTTGTTGGAGCTCTTGTATTCATTACTTTTTACTATTTTACGAATATAATACGCTTTTCGTAATTTTACCCACTGTTGGTTTCTAATATTTGTAATATTCTAAACAAATTTTAAGAACTTTTAGCACACAGAAAAAAATTTCTACCTCAACAGTTTCGCAACTAATTAAAATGTCAAGTGAAGAGTTGACTTTTCTAGAAGGAAGTGTTTAGAAATAATAAAATGCAACCATGTTGAAGGTGAGTTTTCTGTCGTATGGTATAACTGAGCAGTTGCAAAGTTATTTTTCATTAAAATTAAGGAAATTTATGAATGAAGTATAAACCACGGCAGTGATATAAACAAAGTAAATGCATGAACAATCGATATTTATGTTAACAGAAAATTTAGTTATAATACGGGGGGTTAATGTAAACTACTACATACATAAGTATATGTATGTACACATGTATATTTTATTAATTTGTTCTATAATAGTTTTCATTGTATTGTAATAATAATAATAATAGTAAGTGTGTTTGTAAAAAAGGAAAGGGATCGGGATAGATTTTAGCTATTAAAATCAAATTATTTTTGAGTAACATATCGCTATGATACATTTTCCTTTGATATTATCCTTAGGCGCGAAATTGTGGGGATATTTGAATGGCGACGTAATTCATGCGGTATGCATGTATGTTTAAAGCAGCAGCCTAAAAACACAGTGTACCCAAAACTTGTTTTGTGGATAAAAAAAATTCGTAGAGAAATTAAGTACAATGTTGCAGGCAGAAACCTTAAGCAAGTCATTCCCCATTAAAATTGTAGATTTTTGGAACGAATAATAACGGAATCCCTTGTCAAGTTTGGTATGGTAGCAAACTGGTTTCGGCTATGTGTCGAAAGTTCCAAACGACCTGAAACTTACAAAAAAATAATTATCACAAACTTTCCCATGCTTCGAAATTTAACAACAAATTTTATACGAAGGCTGAAATATCACCGAAACTTTAAAATTGATCATATATTTTAATTTTAATTAAAAATTCAATTCCGCTATTATATACAATTCACCAAAAAGTTGGGAATTTATCAAAAACTTATACTTTGGTTACGGGTATATAAGATTCGGCACAGCCGAAGAATGCTCCCTTTCTTGTTTGATAAAACGGAGTTTATATACAGGCAAAAAAAAAAAAAAAAAATTGAGCCGTTAATATTTTGAAGAAGGCACAACCAAAAATGGAAAAAAAGGTCATTTCTCAGTTGTGACTAATTCAACACATGCGTCTTCTACTTCTCTTTGACTCATGTTTACAGAAAATTTAACTTTTCGACAGCTCACGTCTGGAATGTTTTTTCTTTTGTAAATTTAAACCATAATTTCCTTTAACGTGTCGGCATATTGTTACGAATTACTTTTAAGGTTACTGTTTTGGGCCCTGCTAACCTTGTCGGCTCATTCTTTCTAGGGTGGAGGAGTTCTGAACCCTGCAGCTAACCATTTTTGCCTTATACACTAATCCATTTTTTTTTTGCTCATTTGAGTTTTTAATATTAAATTTATTAATTTGTTAAGTCAAAAGTAATATTAAATATTTATACAACTTAATTATTTATTATTATTATTTATTTATTTAATAGCAAGGCATATTTAAGTTAGTTAGATACGCCTTGTTAAATAGAAAGTTACAAAATTTCTTACTTGCTAGGAAAAGAGGTATTGCACAGACTTGGCTTTGCCTTATATCTTAAATATTTAAAAAAATAAATAAAAAAAGAGAACCTCCAATACAGTAAATACAAAACTAAAACATTATTATATAACAATCATAACATTAATACCATAAGATTAATCCCAAGAGAGGTTAGTACACTGCTCCTATAAGAGGATTTTTAGAGTAACCACATTTAGCTCTAAAGCGTGCATACGCTCAGATACAGTTTTGGTGTTGCTAATTGTATGCAATCTTACGGTGGAGAAATGGTAGATTAAGAACCATCTTTAAGATTTTATTCTGGGCTATTTGAAGGCGTTTTATGTGAGTTCTAGCACAACTGCCCCAAACTGGACACCCATAAAGTAATATAGACTGAAAATTTACTTTAACGATCAACATTTTATTTGGGTTGCTGAGAAGATAGTTTCTATTAATAACTGAACACAGAAATCTTTTATATTTATTATCTGAACAAATTCCTAAAAATAGTATGTCAGTAATAAGCAAGTATGTGGGTAATAAGCAAGACTTGCTTTTCCTCGTAAAAAAGATGGCTCGTGTCTTATTGGGATTAATTTTTATTTTCCACTTAGCACAGTAGCTTGCTAACCGGTCTAGTGAACCGTCAAGACTTCTGCATAGGCTGCGAATTTACTGGGACAGACTAGGGCCAAGAACGGAGCCCTGCGGTACACCCGCTGGAATTTTACTCATATCCGAAAAACAATCACCAACAGACACACAATAATACCTATCCTGTAAAAAATTTTTAACAAGCTTAACAAGAAACACTGGAAAACAAAATTGAATAAGCTTATAAACAAGGCCATCATGCCACACCGAGTCAAAGGCTTTTCCAATATCGAGCAGCACAAGTGCAGTTGTTTGGCCAGATGCCAAACCATTAACAACATCATTACATATTCTTTTAACCTGATGAGCAGTCGAATGCGGTCTTCTACACCCAAACTGTTCATCAGACATGGGTATAGCTATAACCTTTGCTGTCTTCCAACTCTACGGGAAGTACTGATGAGTTAAACATGAATTGTATATATTGTATATAGTGAGAAAACACGTAGCACAATCGGGAAGATTTTTCAACATCTTATTATTTACCTTATCTAGCCCACAACATTTCCTCTTTTATAAACTATTTATAATTATTTCCACTTCACCAACTGTGACTTGTTCACAATTAGGAGTAGTAAAAGTTGCTGAATCAAAATTGTCAGCAGCCTGATTAACAACAGCAGAGTGACTGCGCACCTTATATTACACAAGAATAATTAGGATGATATAGATTATTTGATTGACTGAGCCAAGATTCACTCTATAGACAAATATCTATATCATAAGTATTCAAATAATTAATAAATTCAGACATTTTGTTACGGATGCTTATACAATTTCAGTACACTACTTTTATATTAGATAAAGCCATCTTTTATACACTATTATACACAAACTTAAAAGGTAATTGAGTCATAACACCAAATTGTTCTTGTTTATTATTGCACTCACTTAGTTTGGTGATCAATTCCATTGTGAGATTAATAAATTCTTGCTCAGAGAACATGTCCTTCTGGTGAATACTAGCAGCAGAATTCTCATTATTACGTCGAACTTATAATTTCCATTATTTTTATTTATGATAATAAGCATTGTTATTACTCTTGATATTATTATTATTCTTATTATTACTAATAATTGGTCTCCAGTTTCGCAGATTGCGTTGCGTTGGCATGTTTACAGGTTTTCTGATGTTAGTCAGATAAGGAAAATGAAGCAAATTATTATTAGTGTCTGGTTGATGTGAGTTGACCATTCTCTTAGAACTATTTGAAACTCTCTCTCATCTGAATATACGCCAAACGACTGGGGCATAAGGGATCAATTGATATATGGTTGTTACAACAGTTAGTGCACTGATTTTTACATTCTGATTTACAATCATTGGTTATGTGTTTTGCTGCACAATTTGCGCATCTAGCCTTAACGTGGCTCCCCCTTTCACCGTGGCCGAACATTTGGTATTTGCTGCATTGAACCGGCTTATTTTTTATTTTACTATGGTGCGCATACTTTTGGAAGGTCCTTTTAACAGCCTCAACTTCAGAACACTCAAATCCAAGGGAAATTTGTTCAGCTTTCACTTGTGCCTCTGACTTGCAATCGAGACCTTGAAAGGTTTATCGTATTTGCTTTCATGCGTAAACAACTGAATATTATTGTCACGAAAAAGTTGTATTGTTACATTATAAGTCTCCATAGTTACACACACGATTTTTAAACCAATAGACATTTACTTTACAAGGTACTTCGTTACACCCTTATCGTTTAATATCTTCAAAACATCTTCAGTATTCTGCGTTAAAACCTTAATTGGTGGTACTTTAACCAATTTTACTTTATCATTTTTATCACTGCTCATTGCAGCAGACTCCTCTTTATCGTTATCAAAAGCTTGCAAAGGGGTCCAGTTATTGTTCCTGGACCCATTTTTTGCTATTTTAGATGAAGACATAAAGACTTCATCAATAAATGCACGAAAACGTTTAGCAATTCTGCAGTTTACAACCAACAGCAGCCAAAAACCAGAAAAAGATACCACGTATAACACGGACAATGGCAAACGAGACTCAAAAATTTAAAATTGGAATTATATTAATTTGAATTTATTAAATTTTAATTTATTTTTTTTACCACACATGTCCACCTTCTATAAAAATACTTTTTTCAATCCGATACAACTTAATATTTATCTCGGTATATAAAATTCTTAAAATGTAGTTTTTTAAATCATATTTATGCCAATATTAATGTCCAGTGCTAATTTAAAAGATATTATATCTTATTGCACTGGTGAAATATAATAAACAAAAAAGATTTATACTCACATAACTGAATCATATAATACGAAAAATGTTGTTTGCCTCCTATCGCCCTTACCCTACCGAAGCCGTAACGTATCCATCTATAAGTTATTTACTCATATTTTTCCATATTTTAAATTTCACTATACAATACTTTATTAACATATTTTCCTTATACTAAACATTATACTCAAGGACTATAATCTCTTTGTACGTAAATTTTCCAAGCCCAAACTATTTCACGCCATTGACCTTTTTTATAGGCACCACGAACTAACAATGTTTTCTATACGCCTGAAGGAGCTTCCTGCGGATAGACTAAGATAATCACTACGTCTAGATGATTGTTTTCTTACTTGCTACGCGCCTAGTTTTATTCTATGCTTTTTTTTTTTTTGCTGATTTGTAGTAATTAATAAATCCCGATTTTTTCGTTTAAATTTTACTTTATATTAATATAATCTTTCGTTTATATTGTTACGTTTATTACCACAATAAACGTTATTTTGAAAGGGTTCGTTTAATTGCAAATATGAAAATACGCATTCTTTTATGATTTTATCAGTACACAGTTTTATTCGGTACTTAACACTCTTATATACAACTCTTTAGTACTAATTGACACTGTAAAATAACACTTCTTTTGTACACACAGATGTTCACTCTATGAAATCTCAAAGTCAACTCTATCTCCTTCGGTGGACGGCGCCTTTATATACAAATCACGGCCGCTTCTTGAAATGTCCCGAACATACACGAAATTGCGCATCAGTTATTTCAGTTGCTGGCTTAGTAGTCTTGTATATGTGTTTGTGTGTGTGTGTGTATCTTTTGTTTACTTTTGCTTGCTGTAGAAATTGTTTTTGTTTCTACGCTGAATCGCAGTTCATGGAATTTCTGCTACGAAATTTGTTTTTGCTTTATGTTTATGATATTGCGTATTTGTACATTTGCACAATAGGTCATTTCACACACCTTTGACTATTACTTTGTAACAATATTATAATTTCAATTTGATATTCCTTCGGACTTCTTTTTAGGTTTGTTTTACTGACTCTTCTTATTTAAATCAAAACATTTCTGGCTTCGCCGTTTTTATTGTTATTCCAGGACTGGTTTTCGGTCTTCCTGACTTTTCTTATAATCCGTGCCCTTATTTGCTTTGGAATTTTATTTTCCCTTGGATTTATAAACTCTTTTTGCTTTCATTAAAACACCAAAAACGACACTTCTAAGTAATTTGCTACCTTTTTTTACTAATTTTTTTGCCAAGCCAATACATAATCTTTTTTATCCTTTAGTTTTATTTTATTTAAAATTTAAACATTAAAATTACTCCTCCACTTTCACAACACTAATATTCCCAGCTCTTACTAATTTCTTCACGGCCAACCAGAATTTAATTTCTCCTTTTCTAAATAAACTATGTATTCCCTAAATGCTGCGGAATTTATTTACTTGGAATATATATGTATGTATGTGCATAGCTCCAAATCCTTTATTTGTTTTTCCTATTCCGATAAAATGTGGAATATTTTTTTATTTATGTATGTATTTTCTTAGATTCAATTATCTATTCCCTAGCTTTTATTGATCTTTACTGATTTATCTTCCCTAGATCTAGTACAAATTCTATATGCTTGCTCCTTCGTCAACCAGGACCTCATCGTTTCTAGCAGTATAATTTTTTCATTCGCATTTTCTTTAGCAAACCACTAAATTTGTGTTTGTGTACTTAAATTTTACAATAGGTACGAAACCATGATATCTTACGCAAAATTATAGTTTTATTTTTTTCAGGTTTTCCTAAGGAAGTTTATACTTTTAGGATGCAACAATAGGGTATTTATGTATACTCGTATATATCGTTCCATTTATATACTCAAGTCAATAATCATATATTTTCTTCCTTTCAGGTTTTTACTAACATACAAAACTATTAACATTTTATCTTACGACTGGAACTCGAGCAGGAAGTGGTCACGTTGAAATAAAAAGGATAGGGCATATATTTAGAGGTGTGATGGAAATCGCAAACGCAAGAAATTTGGCGACTTCAAATCGCAAGAGCAATCTGAAGTGAACTGTTATATTTTGCATGAACCAAACACTAAAAAAACAAATAAATGATGAATAAAATAAATTTGATATGTTTTTCTTTATTTTCAATCATAACTAATAATGTTTTTTACCAATTCTTATTAAAAATATGAAATAATCTTGTTTCTAAGATTATAACTTTTGTGCATCTGCATGCAAACACACGTACTGTTTTTACTTCTAACACTTTATTGTAATACCTTCAACAAATATTCAACCCGTCCAATAAATTAATACCGAACAAAGATGTTTATGGTTTGAAGGCAAAAGAAACGATAGAATAATTACGTTCTGCATCTGAAAATTGTCTGTTGGCGTATTCAATAGGATGCTCGTCTGGACTCTCCCCCTGGAGTAAAACTGCCCATAGAGCATAACCGCTAGCATCAGTCTTTAGAATAAATGGTTCGTTCTCGACTTCTTGTTTTAATATTGGAGATGATGTCAATAAAGTCTTCATTGTATCGAATGCCCGTTGTTGTTCCAAGCTCCAACACCATACAGCATTCTTCTTTGTCAGTATTGTTAACGGTTTGGACACATCAGCAAAAGAGGGTATGAACCGACGGTACCATGAACATGCCTGTAGAAACGACAAGACTTCTTTGACATTTCTAGGATTTTTCCGATCAAGTAGTGACGCAACTTTCCCAGGATCTGTCATGATTCCTTTTGGAGTTAGCACATGACCCAGATATTTGACTTCACTACATTTAAAGCGACACTTTTCTAGGTTAGCTTTAAGACCAAACTCTTTTAGTTTATCAAAAATGTGCTGTAGATCTTGGATATGCCGTTATGGCGTTACAAAAGCTGTTTTATCCTGGTCTGTTGGGTGAACACCTATCTGCCAGTAACCGCTTTGCAGATCAATTGTTGACATATAACTCGTTACTTTTGCTTCATGCAGTATATCATCCACTCGTGGAAGTGGGTAACGATCAGGTTTAGTTATTGCATTAAGTTCACGGTAGTCAATGCATACTCGAATTCCACCAGTCTCCTTAGGTACAATCACCACAGGAGCAGCCCACGGAGATTGGCACTCTACAATAACTCCAGATTCAAACAGTTTCCTAATTTCACACTTGAGAAGCGTATTTCTAGCTGCTGACAAGCGATGAGGAGGAAGTGCAATAGGCTCATGATTCTCCGTGTGAATTTTATGTAACGCGTAAGGTGTAGCATTGGTTGCTTCCTCAAATATCGACTTATTTGTTATGTGAAGTTCATCGAGTTTACCTTTCTGATCTGCAGACAACCCAATGCCATCTGTTTCCTTTAACAGTCTTATGTCTAATGAGAAAAGGGGTGTAAAATAGTCATTCATGTCATCAATTTTTTGCGTTTTAGCCGGTATTGTGGGAGAAACTATTTCATTCTGATTGTCATTACAATTTTCCCTTTTGAATATGGGTTGAATATACTTCGGAGAATAATCATGGTAATATGGTGATATTTGTTGTATAGATTTGCCTCTGGCGATTAGTTTTTCCTCTAATATCTTCTCACGGATATACGTAGGGTCAGTGGTGTTAGCAAAAGTGGGTGTTTTTGGTAAAGCTAACCTTTCCACGCTTGCCTTAGCAGTTTTCGGGGTTCCGTGAATCGGGTAAAGGCTACTTAGCCTCTCTCGTATTTTATAAATGTTGACATCTCTTTCATTGCATATGTTGTTGGAGATGTTTTTTTCGTTAATTGAGCAAATTTCTATAGTATTTGAGCTTTTAAATGCATATTTCTGTTTTGGGTGGTCTTCGAAGTACCAATACTTTTGGGCCATATTGAGTACGATACCAGCTTGCTCGAGGAAATCAGCACCAATAAGCGTACTATTCTTTGTTGCGTTTGGCAGGCATATGAATCTAGTTTTACGCAATTTATTTCCAATAACAATGTCGAAAATTGTGGAAAAAACCTTATTAGTTGACACCGACCCGTCTGCTAATGTAACTTCAGCATGTACATTTTGAAAACTACATTTATTTGCAGTAAGAATTTGCTTCAATTCCAAGCTGGCGACGCTTGTTATTGCTCCGCTGTCGAATATGACTTCACCTTTGACACCAAAAATCTCTACGTGAGTGGTTGGTAATGCGTGCCCGCTAACGGTTGAAGAGATTGAGTTAAAGGCCAGGTACTGAGGACTGTTCTTACCATTTGCATTACATGTTGAACAGTTTGCCCTATACACCCCTGTTGCTCCACATCCGTAGCACGAAAATGTAGGTTTTCTCGAAGCATCAGGAGCTTGTTTTCCTTGTGGGTAATTTGAAAAGGGATTATTCCTCTGTAATGAAGCTTGACCGTTTTGTTGCTCATCTTGCCTTTTCTTTTTGAAACACGTCTCTATGGAGTGGCCTTTTATTCGACAGAAATTGCAGCGGTTTGAACTAGCTTTAAATTTCTCCTCAGAAGTATTTATGGCCAGTGAAAAAATTGCTTCTGCTTCACGGCTTGCAGAAATAAGCTCTTCAAACGATTTAATGCACTCGCGCCGTACACGTTCTCTTATTTTTATATTAAGTAGACCATACAGCATATTTATTTGTATGTCTCTTTTTGCAAACAAAACTATCAGTCGGCTCACTGCTTTGTTGCTTGGTTTCAAAAAAATTTGAAAATATACGCCAGTCAGGCATGGGAGGTGTGAATGTAGTACGAATGAGAGAAAAAGCCTGCTCAAATGTTTCTACGGTATCCTTAACCCCTATCCACCAAGCTGCCGCATAGTCATCCAATAGTAGAGGCTTTCCGCGTACTGCATCCACATCTGAGATCTTTTCAATGTCCTTGAAAACACTTATAGATGAAATCAATTCTTCAACTGCTGCGTGATCTCTTTGGCCTCTAAAACGAGCAGCACAGTGTGTAAATGATCGCCCTCTAGTATTGCCACTTATCGCAGCTAATATTTGCTGAAATTGTTCAACAGAGAAAGTTACCATTTCCTCTATACAAGAATTAGTATCAATTTCTTCTGTTTCTAGCGTCACGTTTTGTTTGTCAGCTCTGGTTTCTTCTTGTGTGATATTTTTCGTTGCCACAAAGTAGGTATTGTTGGTGTTGTCCAATCTCAACCCCGGGTTGTTGTCTCCGATGAACTTTGGCACCTGATGCTGGTTTCAGTCAACTTCAAACCCTGAGTAGTGCCTTCACTAACGGTCGCTGTGTGGTTGGTGTCTTCGCTTAACACAGCATTATGGCGGATGTCTTCGCTGCAACCGATTTCGCACATCCTGTCTTTGGTGGAGGTAGTTGGTTCCTCACCACGCACCTTGTTGCTGGCCTTTGGAGTCGTAGCCACTAAGGTGGGCGCCACTGAAGTAATCTTGTTTCTAAGATTATAACTTTTGTGCATCTGCACACAAACACACGTACTGTTTTTACTTCTAACACTTTATTGTAATACCTTTAAAAAATATTCAGCCCGTCCAATAAATTAATACCGAACAAAGATGTTTATGGTTTGAAGACAAAAGCAAAAGTGACTTTATTATAGCGAGCAGTGCTGCTTTTATACTGTTTCAAAGCATAAAGTAATTTTTTTCTTAAGATAACGGTTTACAAAAGAAAGCATGTTGTTATGTTTTAAAGAAAATATTTGTAGTTAAAACTGTAATTACATAGGGCAGCAGATCTACGTGGTAGAAAAAGTAATTTTAAGAAGAAAAGGTTAAATAAAAAACCGGCAACACCCCCATTTCCGTAGTTACGGACGCCCAAGGTTTATATATATATATAATCAACGATATTTTGAGCATTTCAAAATGAAATGGCGCAAAATAGGTTACATGTGAAAAGTTGTCATAATTGGTACCACCTGTCATACATATACATTTGTGTGAAAAAAATTTAACCCATTGAGCGCATCTGATTATAAGTTATTTGTTTGGTATTATCGCCTTGCTGACGTATGTATGTGGTATTTTTAAGAAATTTTAATTTAAAATTTATCTTGTACACCGGTTTCGATTACTAAAGATTTCTTGCATAACCGGCTTTCGGCTGGGCCAAGGATTTTCTTCTATATGGTGTGACAAACACCGGCTTCGGTTACTAAAGATACCCTGCATAACCGGCCTTTACATTTGCGTTAATTTAAAATGTAACTTTCGTTTTCGTGTTGAAAAGCTTCATAAATATAAATAAAATAGCGGCATAGAAAATGCATTCCATTCAGCTAGATGTCTAATAAAATTAAAACTTTTACTGTTTTCAAGGTTGTCCATATTCAATAAATAATTCTCTTTCTGAATAGAAAGAAAAACGAATTCATGCCTAGAAATTAAAATTACTTAATAATTAATAATATTTGCAATTCGTCGAAAACAATAAAATAGGTTAAGATAATAAAAAATTATTTACAATTGGTTAACTTGCCGTCGAGGTGTAAAATTCTATAAGCTTTCATATTATACCCAGTTTGTCCCGTTCCGTTTCGAAATATCGCAAGTTATGATAATCGTTCTGTCGAAAAAATCTAAAGTATATATGCCAATTACATTTTTTTAAATATATTGGCTGATTTTTCATTTGCTCACTTTATAAATAATATTTGTAAATGTTTTTGTAGTATTCTTAGAAAAATTCGTTTCAGTCTAAAATTGTTATTTTCATTTTGTCTTAATGTTTTTCATGTGTACGGGTAAATATCTTTTTAAATCACAATATCCTAATAGGAAATTTAAAAAAAAATCAAAACCAATTCAGAATACGGCAGATGCAATATGTTTAGAAAATTTTACAAAAATCATCTAAATACTTACTTAAACCCTCTTAACACGTTGCGTGCCACGCGATTTTATAGCGACATTCCATTAAAGTTTTCTGAAAAAATGTTCAATTTTTACCTTTATTATCATATTTTACACTGTCAGTCACCGCTGAGTGACTCGGCCTAAACTGAAAGGTCGGTGTCAGTCACCGGTGCCTGACGTGGCACTCAACGTCTTAAGGAAAAACTGATTCTGATTATTTACGCAACAATGAATATCAAATCTTGCTCGAATCTTAATTGTATACATATTTTTGGATGAAAAACGACTAATCAAAATTAAGAAGATTGGAATGAATTAAAACGTATTGCAAAATACTTAGAAGGTACTAGAAAATTGTTTTAAAATCGAATTCATATATGTATTTTTCTACTCAATTAAAGTGTAGTTAGTTGGATTTGCAAAAAGCAAACAACCGTTTCATTATCAACAACAGAAACCGAGTTTCTAGCGTTATTCGAAGCTTTTGAGGAACCTATCTAGATTAGAAATATTTTCAATGACGTAAATTGCAATCATGAAGTCCCTACGGTCATCTTTGAAGACAACAGAACTTGCCTAAATCTTATAAATGAGAAGAAACTTAGCAATAGATCAAAACATATTGAGATTAAATGTTATTTTGTTGACGATTACGTGGATACTAAAATAATCGAATGCAAGTATTGTCCGTCAGAGGAAATGACGGAAACACTACGATCCAAAGCCAATATAACGACATTCGCAATTGAGGAGGATGGATAAAAATATACTGTCTGATTTTTCAGTTGCTCATTTTATAAATAAAATTTGTAAATGTATGCAGTTGTTCCGTTGGCTAGATCAGAAAAGGAAGGGGGAAAATTATAGTTTCTCATATACAACTAATTCCATTCCTATAAAATCAGCTACTATTTTATTTTCCCAAACGGTGAATTAAAGATTACAATAATATTCTGATCTGAAATCACTGAGGGTTTCTTTTCTTGCTTGTACAATCGTTCATACTTTCTCTAATAGACATTCCTAGTCATATTTCCATACTATATACTTTCTTAATTTATTTGAATTTTTTACAAGTTGTTTTATTTAACCGAAAGGTCGGTTAGTTAAAACATCGACGATATGTAACACAAATACCCTAAATACTGCCTTCACTTATATAACTTATTGCGCCGAGCAGGGATTCTCAACGACTGTACCGCAGCACTTTTGTGTGGCGCGGAATTTAAGAAATGTGCAGGTTTAATCGTTTTTCGGTTTCAAAAGTAAAGTTAAATAAAACAATCATAAATTTTTATTTCATTATAATGCTTGGACCTTTCCGCTACGTTCGAAATATAACGTCGTTTAAATGACCGCCTCTATATTGATTGCAGTAGTCGAACCATTTGAGGTATTTTTCGCTCATGAATCTTGGTTTTAAAATGCACCAACGTTAGAGTATTATCCACGTAGACACGGTCGTTGACGTAGGCCGACAAAAAATTCTAACGGCGTCAAATCGCATGAGCTCGATTGCCAATTGATGTTGTCAAAACGTGAAATTAGGCGTTCTGGAAATCTAAAATCGGTCGTGTTGTGTGGCTCGTGGCACCATCTTGTTGAAACCACATATAGAATCCATGTCTACTGTAAAAAATCCTTTGCAAGCTAACAAAACCAATTGATATTTTCTGTGTATGCAAGAACAGGGGTAAAAGCAAATTTTAAGATTATCGGTTGACAGGGTGCCACATCGCTCCCCTCGCTGAAATAGGTCATCTAAATCGCACGGGAAGCTTTATGTGTCTGCCACTAGATGAAGTCCTCAGTATAGGCTTTGGAACAATGTCATCTTTTGAGGTAGGTTCGTTTCATGGAATATTTAGATCGATATCGCTAGGGTTGTTTTTCGCTGCTGGTTGCTCGTCGCAGGAAAAGCTACTTGTTGAATTTGGTGGTTGTAAATTTGATAGTTGTAATACAGGTGCATCTGTTGCTGTGTAAAAATACGGCTTCAAGCGATCAATATTAATGTTGCAGTTACGGTTACAAACTCGAATTGTGAAAAATTTTGAGTTGCGTTTCAAAACGACGTATGGACCATCATAAGGGTGCGTTAGTAAGGGACGAATTGAGTCATTTCTTACGAAAACGTGAGTAGACGAAAAAAGATTATTTGATATAAAAGTTTTATCGTTCGAATGATGTGCAGTTTCAATTGGTCTTAGTTTTTCCATTGATTTTCGAAAACCGTTAACAAAATCACTTGAAGACTCTTTTACGCTGCTTTTGAAAATTCCCCTGGAATTCTCAGCGTTGTTCCATATACCAGCTCTGCAGCAGAAGCATTAATGTCAGTCTTGAAGACTACCCTAATACCGAGTAATATTGTTGGCAAAAATTTTACCCATTTTGAGGTATCGTGGCATAAGATGGATACCTTTAGAGTTCTATGCCATCTCTCTATGATGCCGTTAGACTGTGGGTGGTAAGGTGTTGTTCGCAAATGTGTTGCACTGATAGTTTACATTAGCTCTAAGCAAAAACTGCAGATTCGAATTGACGTCCTTGATCGGAAGTGATACGCGCTGGTACTCCAAAATGTGAAATCCAGTGCATTACTAGCGCTCGAGCGCCATGTCTGGAAGAGGCACTGCTTCAGGCCATCGTGTCAAACGGTCTATGATAGTTAGACAATAGCATTGTCCTTCGCATAACGGCAGAGGACCAACAATGTCTATGTTTATGTGGCAAAAACGTTCCAGCGTTGGTTTATACCTAGCTAGCGCAGACCTAGTGTGGCGATATGTTTTTGAACGTTGGCACTGAATGCAATTTTTAACGAAATTTGCAGTGTCTTTTTTAATACCAGGCCAACAAAACCTGGATACCATCAGCTTGGGGGTAGCACGACTCCCAGGGTGCGACAAATTGTGAATATTTGCCAAGACTTGAAGTCTGAATTGCCTAGGAATGTATGGACAGACTTGTGAAGTCGAAACATCGCATGTTATTTGTTCGTTGCAACCTTGGACAGACAAATATTATAATACTAGTGAATTCATTTGGTTACCTGTATTTTGAAGCAGTTTGCGTAATTCTTCATCATTTTTCTGAGCAGTTGCAATGCTTTTGTAGTCGATGGATTGACATAGACTGTATTCTAGATAGAGCGTCTGCTGGAGCGTTTTCCAATCCAGGTGTGTGTCGGATATCTGTTGAAAATTGGGTGATAAAATCAAATTGGCGTATTCGGCGTGGCGATGCTTTTTCTACTTTTTGTTTAAAGGCAAAAACTAGTGGACGATGGTCAGTGACTATTATACATTTTCGCCCCTCGATGGCGTAACGAAAATGGCAAACAGCTTGATAGATTGTCGTTAGTTCTTTGTCATACGTTGAGTATCTCTGTTGCGTAGTGGTAAGCTGCTTCGAGTAAAATGCAAGAGGCTGTAATTCACCATCAACTATCTGATGTAATACTGCACCGACTGCAGAATTCAATGCGCCAACAAAAATCGATAACTCTGCGTCTACATGTGGGTGAGCTAAGAGTGTTGCATTTGCTAATGCAGTTTTGCACGTTTCGAATACAGCTTCGGTAGCTGATGTCCATTCTAATGGGGTAACGTCGTTTTTCTTGTTACCGGGGACCATCTCTTGAAGTACTGTTAGATATGATGTTGCATGAGCCAAGAACTTTCTGTGAAAGTTTATCATACAGATAAATCTTTTAAGGTTTTGGGAAATTTTTAATTGCATCGACTTTTTCTGGTAATGGTTTTATCCCATCAGTATTTACGAGGTGCCCGAGAAATTTCAAATCGCTTTTACCAAATTCACATTTAACGAGGTTAATGGCTAGTGAGTTCTCTCTTAAACGTTGAAATACAACTCGGATGTCCTTACAATGCTGCTCTACAGTCGTCGATGCAACAAAGATATCGTCTACGTACGCGATTAGGCGTTGAAACGTCTGGGCGGCGTTACATAAGCCAAACGTCATAAATTTGAATTCGAATAATCCAAAAGGCGTACTTTTGGCTGTTTTGGGGATGCCTTCGGGATTTATCGGTATTTGATGGAATGCTTTTTGGAGATCAATTTTTGAAAAAACTCGTTTTCCCCTTAAATTCGCCGTAAAATCTGTTAAGTATGGCAAGGGGTATCGATCTGCAACATTTTGCGCATTTAGGAAGCGATAGTCCCCGCATGGTCTCCATGTTTCATCGCTTTTTTTAACCATGTGCAATAGGCTAAACCGATTGCTCTCGGAAGGTTGACAAATACCTATTTTCACTAGAAAATCAAATTCTTTTTTTGCGGCTGCCAGCTTTTCAGGAGAAAGTCGACGCTGAACCTGTTGATGCTGCTACTACGGGTTGTACGAAATCTGGCGAGCGTTTGGTCCATAAACCTTTCAACGCAGCTTCACCTAAGTGCTGCCTGCTACCCGTTTCATCTCAAAATATAATTCTCAGGGTTTTTTGTCGCCCAACGGCAATTCCTACGGTAACCTGTTGAGACGTCTCTGTTCGCTGTCTGCGAAGCGACTAATTATTTTCTGCTTAACTAACTCAAATCTGTCATTTTGTGGAACCGCGGATATTATGTCACTAAGTTGTGCAATGATATTGGGGCTTAACGCAGCAAGTACGGTAGCTACCTTTTGTTTGTCGGATGTTATACCTGATGCTACGAACCAAAAATCCATTGATATGAACCAGGCTTCGACGTTGTTACTTGGCATTTGGGGAAATGGCAACCGAGCATAAACGGCAGATACGCTGCTTTGAACTTCAACTGCACTATCTTCGAGGTTAGGCATGGCTGCAATCAGTTATTGGACGACTATTGGTTGTGAAGCTGGTATTTACTTGGTAGGCTGCTATTAGCTGTGATTGGATTTAGTTATTTTCTAATGAGAAAATAAATGTTGCTGTCAAAAATATGTATGTACCTTACTCTCGAAACACCGGTACTCTTACAAAATGTGGGCAGGTTAAAAATGTGTTGCTTTATTTAACCTCGAAACTGTTGAGGTTTTTTGCAAAAATCACGGGGTCACCAATTTAGAAAATACGTGCTTTTTCTAATTTATTAGAAATTTAATATAATTTAAATTTCAGATTTATTTAACAGTTATATAATAAATGAAAAGTATTTACAAACGTTTTTTATTTTTAATATTTAATTAACGCATGCACAAAAATGAAGCGAACAGCGGGAGCTAAGAAAACCAATTGATATTTTCTGTGTATGCAAGAACAGGGGTAAAAGCAAATTTTAAGATTATCGGTTGACAGGGTGCCACATTTCTAGGCAACTTGCTAGTTTGGTACCATTTTCCCCATAGTTTGGCAACATTTTTCCCATAATCCTTTCCCATATTAGACAGTTAAAAAAATTTTTTGTCAAGCTCACATTTATGTTTTTGTGCGGATCTGAGTACTTTTTTCCGATTTATTTTTCTTTGTTTCACCTACAGTGGAAGTGCTCCATACAAATAAGAGCGGGGCCTACTGCTCCTAGATGAAAAGTGCCCATTTTCGAAGCTCTCTACCTATATTCAAAGTGTCAAATACAAATAACGGGCAACCCTATAGCCTTGCATTTTCTTTTTTTTTATTAAAAGTAAAATTTACTTATCGTGGTTTTTCTTGCTGAAAATAGTGCAAGACTGAAATTGGCGCCGTGAACACCTTTGATAATTATAAAAATAAAATAAAGACAACTGCAATATAAAGAGTACTAAAATAAAATGATTATTTATTAATAATTAATAAATGTTCTTGGCCAACAGTAGTTTATAAAAAAGAGGCGACCTAAGATGAAGTTTTGTATTCATACATATTAAACATAAAATTATAATTACAAAATAAGAAACAGACACATACTGAAAAGGTGTTTTAAACTCTACAAGCAATAGGTTTTCTAGAACTAATTGTTTGTTAATTCAAGGGCAACAATCAGAATTGTTTAAATAAATTTTTATTATTAATTATTATCTTCACGTTTCTTGCAGATTTCAATAATTTCATTGACTTGCCGACTAAAAGCTGCAGCCATTTCAGCATTTTTAAAACGTGCCGCAAATTTTTCTAGTTCACCTTTGTCCGATTCGGCATAATTCAAAGCAGCCCAAATAATGCTTTTAGGATTGTTTTTATGGTTGTTGAAAGTGACGTCACTAGTGATCCCATGATTAAGGACTAATTTGTGAATCTGCTCACGTCGCATAAGAAGACGATAACTATGTTTGGTCGGATGAAATAAGATTTTCAATTCACCAACACCTGGGAAATTATAGAAAATATAGGTAAATGAATTAAAAATAAAAAGGGTATAACTTATACGCACCTCTTTCTTTCCATTCCTTATTAGTATCATCCCAACGGAAAAGTACAGCGCGCTCGCCAAATATCTTCGTCTCTTCCTCTTCCCCTGTGCTTACTACAATTTCATTCGGCAATTCAATGATGGGTTCATAATGAGGATCATAGTTTTCATAATTACTACTATCACCGCCTTCTTCATTGCCGCCAATATTTTTATTCGATTCATTTATTTTATTGGTGGATGTATTTCTATTTGACTCTAATTCTTTCAGGGGTTTCTCGAAACTCGAAAAGGCATTTTGATGGGTTAAACCAATAAAACCAGAGGTTTCATTTGATTTTTGGTCAGAGAAAGTTGCATTTGAACTGGTTTTAGCCAAACTGGCAAAATCAGTCGATGCCGCTGAGTTTTTTGACAAATCGACAAAGGTTGCTAATGGTTTATCATTTGTTTGCACAGGATTCGAATTGGCTTTGGCTGCCAAACTGGCAAAGTCTACGGTTTGTGATTTGGATAATTCAGCAAAACTTATTTTGGTTGGAGCTGATGAGTTTTTATCAGCGGCTTTTCCGATACTACCAAATTGGGGTGTAGCAAGGGAACTTGAACCAAATATTGAAACTTGAGTACTATTTGATCCAAATCCTCCAAAACTAGGTGTATTTGTCGATGACCCAAATATGGAACTACCACAGCCACTTTGCGTGGTGCTTGCTGAAATTCCAAATATAGTTTTGTTGCTATCATCAGCGGTTGAAACACCAAATTCAGGAGCTGAGTTGCCAAACACAGCTTTTCCTCCAAATATTGAACCAGAAGTTGTACTACTCCCACCAAAAATTGAAGTTGTAGCTGTCTTGTCCAGTGAAGCGGAACTGTCATTTAATTTTGTAGTAGTGTTGTCAAATGTATTAGATCCCCCAAATATGGCCGGCTTTTGATCAAAAGTGGATTTATTTTCCCTTGCTCCTCCAAAAATAGAACCACCAGTACTAGCTGAAGCGGATGTTGCTGCAGAACCAAATAAGAAACCTCCTGATCCTGCTGTACCGAATAGCTTGTTTTCATCAGCGTCTTTAGTGGTGCTATTAGCAGCTGCCGCAAACGAAAATAATGTAGTTTTTGTTGCAGTAGGTGCAAAGGCTGTAGAGTTGGCCCCTCCAAAACCGGAAAAAATGCCGTCCTTAATTTTCGTTGTTTCTGTTTTAAGAGCGGCTGGTGACAGAGTACTTTGTTTTAACAATGAACGATTTGGTATAGACTTGTTTATTGATAATGATGGCAATTCCATTATTACCAACTGATTTTCGGTATCCTCTTTGGCAATAAATGGTTCAATGTTTTTAATATCTGCAAATACAAATTCATCAGGATCGCAGCCGCGACAACCTGAACATGTTGTCTTCGCAGTAAAAAAATCATAAGACAATTTTAATTTATCGGCTGTCTTCTTTTCTTCTTCGGTTATACCTAAAACATTGGGAGGTGTCTGTAAGTTAATGGGCGTTATTATTGACGATTTAGATTGAGGCTGAACAACCTCAGCAGTTCCAGCAATTGCTTTTTTTACAGTTTTGATAAATTCTTCGGCTACTTCTTTAGTCTTAAAACGCAAAGAGAATTTTTCTAATTCGACAGCACCCTCACTGAAATCATTAACTACAAAAAGCCACGACTTGTCATCTTTACGTTTGTAGTCAACATCTTCGCTTAGCACATGATTCAAGCAAATTTTCCAAATTTGCTCGCGTCTCATTACTACACGTAGCTTTTTGTTTTCCTTATGACGCAATATCTTGACATTGCCTAGGCCTCTTTCCTTCCATTCGCCATCAACAAAACGGAACAGTTTAGCACGATGTACATACAAAAGGTCTTCATCTTCCTCACCGGTTTTCACTTCAATCTGTTGAAAATTTACCATAGAAATTATAATTAATTAAAATTTCGAAAAATTTTCGAAATTTTTATGACAAATAAAATAAGGATAGTATATGTATATATAAACATGTAACATATATTATGTATGCACATACTTATGTACACATGTATTTCACTTGCTCAATGATATCACAAATATTACCAACCGATTCTTAGATGACTAAAAACTGATGTGCGTTTTCATATTTTTCTGATTATTTATTCACTGAGACCTACATATATGCATATTAAACTACAGCTAGCTTACTCTAGTAGAAGTTTCCCATTAAAATAAGGGAACAGCCTAAACCTTCTACATAAAAATTTCCCATTTTAAGATGTTTCTGATTACTTATTATCCTATTCCTACGTGTATGAGCCAGTGAATAGGTACTAAAATATGCACTTTTCCACCTTCTTATCTCGGGAAGCTTAAAACTTTCAAACTTATGTGTCAAGTTTCATATTTTTTTATGATTAAATGAAGCAAAGTTATGGGTAAAAATAGCACGAATATTTCCGTTACGGCATTCGATATCGATCGCATTTTAGATTTATAACCTGTTGCTACATGACGAGCTAAGGGACTGACTCGCCTTGAAAATTTGTATCGAAATCAAGAGCAGAAAATTAGTTTTTCACACAAATTCTTTGAACTAATTTCTGGCTGTCATACAGAAATAGGCTACTAAATTTCGATCGATAGCGAATTCCGTAAAATGCTCCCTGAACTACCGTGCCCCTTAACATGATAATAATTGTTTATAAAGCTTTGTAAGTTTTATTTTTTGGAATATAGCCGTTGAGATGAAACAAACGGGTTTAAAGCTATTATAACCGATAAAAACAATATATCTTACCTTATCTGGTAATGGTATTACAGGAGTAAAATATGCATTGTTTTCTTCGTCCTCCTCTTCGTGGAAATCTGGTTCGCCATCATCTTCGTTAGTTGCATCAGCATCGCCACCTCCGAATTTCATAGGGCTTTTGGCGCTTTTACCAGGACTCTTGGGTTTCAAGGTGAAACTAAATTCTTTTTTATCCAATGAGAAAGTCTTTGTAGTTGATTCTCCTCCAGCTCCTGGCATGGAAGGTGTTTGCACAGCTTTTGAAGGGAAACTAAAACTAAAAGTAGATTTACCTATAGCGGTGCTGATTGTTGAGGAGACTGTAGTATTAGACAAATCAGAGTTTAATGTTGTGGATGTAGCAGACGGTCGAGTAAATGTAAACGATTTTCCACTATCTGCAGCAACCAATGGAGCTGCATTGAAACTAAAACCTGAACTGATCGTCTTGTTAGAATTATCACGTGGTGTTGCTGCCGCAGCGGGATAACCATAATTGAACTTTAGTGATGGATTGGAGAGCGCAAGTATATTAGCATTTGTATCGCTATCTTTCTTGGGAGCGGTATCATCTTTAGGAGCATCACAAGCCTTGCAATAAACGGCGTCATCAGTATTTGACAAATAACAACTTTGACATGTCCAGGAACCAGCTTTGGGTTTGAAAGCATCACCAAATCCACCTGCATGTTCGTTAGGTTTTGCTCCATATGGAATAATTGATTTTGCAGTATTTGCGGTAGATTCCAACGTAGGCTTGTTTGGAGTAGCTGAAGTTTGTTCAGCAGTTGGTGCGCTTGATATAGCAGCAAAACCAAAATTAAACTTAGTTGTATTGTTCGTAGCCAATATGCTAGAATTGACTTCTTTTTTGGGTACTGAACTATCTTTAGGTGCATCACAGGCTACACAATACAACTGCTCAGGATCATTTGATATGTAGCAGGCTTCACATGACCAGGAACCAGCTTTTGGTTTAAAGGCCTCACCAAAACCTTTAGTAGGCTTAACCTCATCGGTTTCTACTTTCCTTTGACTTGCTTTAGAGTTAGCCTCCTCACCATCGCTATTCATTTTGGTTTGGGCTTGCTTTATAGCATCTAAGAACTCCTTACAAGTTTCAGGAAGTTTAAAGCGAACAATTAATATTTCAGTAACCAATTCATTTTCGGAAAAGTCTTGTCCAGCCCAAGTCAAAGAAGTTTTAGAATTTTTAGCGTACTTGAACACTGTGTCTTTATAAACGCGTTGATTGCAGCACAACTTATGAATTTGTTCTCTTCTCATAACCAGTCTCACTTTATTGACATCGTCTTTGTCTTTCAAAAGTTTGATGTTGCCCAAACCACGTTCTTTCCACTCACCAGCTTCTTTGTCAAAACGCAACAGCTTAGCACGATGTTCGAAAAGAACCACCTCATTTTCTTCCCCCGTATTCACTTCTACTAAATC
This sequence comes from Phania funesta, assembly GCA_963932375.1. Taxonomy (NCBI): domain Eukaryota; kingdom Metazoa; phylum Arthropoda; class Insecta; order Diptera; family Tachinidae; genus Phania; species Phania funesta. The sequence continues at coordinate 92,124,985 of OZ010652.1, read as the reverse complement.
GGGAAGTGGTATGACTGGATTAAATTGTGCCGTGGGTACGTAATCGTCCTCAGTATCTGAAGTTGCTGATTTACTAACCCCACTGGGATTGGCTGCTTCATTTACTGTTGTTGGTATGTAAGCAGCTGTGGTAGCATTTGTTGCGTTGGTGAAGGGCGAGGAGGACAAGTTGCTGAAAATACTGGCGAATGGTGAAGCGGTGTTAGAGCTGATACTTGTAATAGGAGTTACTGTTGCAGATGTAGAAATGACAGAAGAAGTAGGCGATTTACCAAAAGTAAAGTTAGCAAATGGCGAAGGTGCTGCTGCTGTAGTGGTAGCAGGTTTATTTGATTTGTCATCAGCTGCAGAGGTTTTTGTTGATAAATTTAGGCCAGTGAATAAAGATTTTGTGGCTGGTGTTGGGTTTGCAGCAGAAGCATTATTTGTCGATGCTACCAGTAAAGGCTGTCCGAAAACCGGTTTCCCAGTGACACCAATCGCTGCTTCGCTCTTCGTTGCTGGTGTGCTGGTAACAAAATTGCTTGCATTCGACTTGACCAGAGAGAAAGGAGCTCTACTGGTAGACACTGAAGTTGGTACGACTTTAGAAAATTCTTCTTCTATTTTAGTTGAGACAGCGGCACTTTCTTTTGCTTTAGTTGCCGTTTGACCATTTTTAAAGGCTTCTTGGAATTGTTTAGCTGTTTCTGGCAACTTAAAACGTACAAAGAATTTCTCCAATCGCAACGACTCATCAGCAAAATCATTAGCGACCCAAATAAAGCCTTTAGTTTCATTCTTTGGTGTCGTCAATATTAATTCAGGTGTAATGACGTGATTGGCACATATCTTATGGGTCTGGTCTCGCCGCATTAAAATACGAGAGCTTCCTTCTTTGTTTTTGAGTATTTTGATATCGCCAATTCCACGTTCCTTCCACTCTTTATCTACATGACGAAATAGTTTAGCTCTATGGCAGAACATGACCTCTTCTTCCTCTTCGCCTGTACGAACTTCTATTTCGTCAGGAAGGGGTATAATGGCCTTAAAGTCAGGGCGTGGATCATACTCAACGTCATCTGCGCCAAATCGATTAAAATCACTGCCGAAACTCTCTGAAGTTTTATTAAGAGTTTCGTTGACTGAAGAAGTACCGCTAACGGACGTATTATTGGCTTGGGCTGCTGCAGCTACAATCTGAGGTTTAAAACTAAATGTTGATGTAGCGTTAGACGTAATAAATGTGTTGGAAAAAGGTAATGTCGGGGTCGAAGTTACAGCTTTGTTCGCCAAAGGTGCCATCTCAATTGAAAGTGGCGGATGGCTTACTAGACTAGGTTTAATGTGATGAGATGGTATTGTAACGCTTAAAGGAGGTTGCTGCTGTGATTGTACGGCGATGGTATTTGGATTAGGTAAAGGATCAGAACTGGTTATAACAACATTTGCTGGGGGTCCTTTTTCCACCGGTTGGCTATTTAAGGGTTTATGAATTTGTAAAGTAGTGATAGGTGCAATATTAATTGAGGTGGTACTTGCAACTGGTACAGGCATTGTCATTGAAGTGTGCGTTAAAGGTGTGGTTGAGTAGGTGACCATTGCAGATTGTGGTATTGGATTGCTAATATTTGGAGTCATTTGTTGCAATATGTTGTACAAATTGTTTGGTTTAGGCTCTACTGCTAAAGCTGGAGGAGGATGAGTTGGAGGTGGCAAAAGTGGTGTAGAAGTAGTTGGCATATTGAAGTTAAGACCAGCCTGGTGTACTGGCACAGTGGGGTCCATATATGGCAAAGAAGGCAAGGGACCACCACGTTGGTTAATAGGGGGTACAGCCGGTTGCGGTGTTATTATATAAGGGTTGGGTTGGTTGGGATGACCGTAGAAGTTCATAGGAAAATTGTGGTTCGGTGGAAACATGGGACTGTTAAATGCTGCCGCTTGCAAACGTTGGTGTTGGGCCAAGAAAGGTGAATTTGGCAACATGTTTGGCCCATTTGTTACACTGCCAACATTATTACCATACTGCTGGGCATTTACGTGAGACGTTGCAGTTGATTGTTGTTGCTGTTGCTGATACAACTGCTGTTGCAAGGTATCCTCAATTAGATATAAATCGTCTAAAACATTAGAGGCGTCATCCCTAGAAGGTGGATTTGAAGAAATTCTAATTTTCTTAACCGCATCTTCAAGGTTGGAGATTTTTTCTTTTAGTGTAGAAATTTCCTTCGTTACATTACCTAATTCTAGCTTAAGAGTCTCTGTTACTTGTTTTACCAGATTTTCCATTTCTTGTTTGTGGGTTGATATTAAAGCATTCGCATTAGACGCATTTTCACGTCTAGCGCGATTCAAATTCTCGGCATAAAAGTCGGCTTCAGCATCCTCGTAAGTGCTAGAGTTGTTATGACCGGTTAGCGGACTAAAAGTAGTATTCGAATCATTTAAATAACGAGCAGAAGCCTGCTGTAGTCTTTTGATTTCGCTATGTATGACGGAGTTAAGCGGATGGTTGGGATCTGCATGAGCACTGCTTTTGAGTAGAACCAATGTTTGATTGAGACATTCACTAGCGCGGTCCAAATACATGCGCTTGGTTTTCTTGGGTGTCTTACTGGCTTCATCTAGTTTACGATAAGCTTCAGCCTGCAAGTATGTAGCAAATGGCAGTTGTATGCCAGACAATTCCTCAATTAAATCTTCGTACTCCGATTTCTTGAAGTATCTAGTGGCCAAGTATGAAACAGCATCTTCAGCGGCAGTAGCCAAATCACGCTCAGTGGCTGAAGTTTGTGATTTGTAGTACTTAAAATATTTTCGGAATGGCTCCAATACTCCCTTGTTATGCATTTTCATCATGTTTAATCCATATTTGTAAATTGATTCAGCTCGCGCTTCTAGGAATGTTTTTTCTATAGGCTTTACAATATCTTGGGCACGAGCCACAAATAACTGGCCCAATTTAAAGACAATTGCCATGTCTAATTTGGGACCATTAATGCCTCTAACAGCTTCAATACCGTATTGTAAAGTGGCACGTAGTTCTGCTAGATTATTGCTGTTGCTGAGGTTTTTATACAGCATATATGCAGCATGCCACCATTGCGATTGCTCCTCTGAACATAAGATATTCTGTATATTAACAAAAGGTAAGATTTTGGGCTTTCCAAGCGCTCCGCTATTACCCGATTGATAATTTTCGAAGGTTTCTCGCTCCACTTCCAAAGCTCTCTTGGCTTGTATAGTAGCAGCATAGAGAAAACTGTCCACATCCAATTGATTTAATGACTCGGCTCCACAGAATGACAGATTGGGTGTGGAGAAATTTAAACCACTAAAACACTTTGCTTTCACATAGGCTAAATTCTCATTGCCTATACATAAGTAGACCATATGCTGCAAAGATTGAGGTCTTAGATATTGGGCAGCATCTTCGTAACGTTCTACATCAGCATATGAAGGCAAATCATACAATGGTTCGCACAGTTTTGTACTTTTCACAAAAAGAGATGACAGTTCTTTGACTTTGTGATCACTGTTGCAAAAAAGTAAAGCAAAAATATTATGACGCCATTGTCGGTCACTGCAAGTTTGGCGAACTTGTGCTAAAAGATCATCATTACTTTGCCAAAGGCTGACGGACTGAGAACCCAGAAGATAATTAAGGTTGTGGGTATTTTCCTTGTCTACAGTAGAATCATCTTTTATACAAGAAAGTAAAATTCTGCCCACCTTTAAGAATATAAAATTAAAATCTTTAACAATTATAAAAATTAATCGTATTTACCTGAGCACATCGAAATGAACCCTCTCTTTGCCATAGACCAATCAACTGTTTACTCTGTTCATCACAATGTTTCATCCAAGGTTCTTTGTTTTCTGGTGCTTCAATTTGATATGCCAACAGCAACAGAGGCAGAGCTACTCTTGTAGTTTCTTTCCATTTGTTTTTATTTTGTAACAATTCACGTTTAAATATAAGACCAGCAGCGTGTAACAACAGCTGACCACGATAATGATCAAGGAATAATTGAACGAGTTCTTTTTGGGCACAGAATTTATCCGACAACTGAGAAATCTTAAACAGATATTGATCCAAATTGAAGAGCAAATTTGCTGATTCAGCCACACCTCCACCTGCAATAGAACTAGCCGTGGAAGATAATGATATTTGAACCTGACGTTCCAAACATATAGCCACTAGTAGCCAGAAGTCCCAGTCTTTTTTGGTGTTTGGCATTTGTTCATATTTATTCAAGACTAACCAAACAATATTGTACCACTCGCAAATTGTTACAAATTCATCTTTTTGACTCATCTCTAATTGATGCACATACTTGAACGCATTCAATATCTGATTTTTTTCAATGTAATTACGCACCAGCCTTACTCTTAATTGCACATCATTTGGGCGGGCGGAGATTTCTTTTTGTATTAATTCCTCTACTTGGTTAGTGGCAAGATTATCTTTGTCCATCAATTTAAGTCGCAATGAGAAGACGGCTTCATGTTGCACCTTTTCCGACTCAGCCAATTCACACCAATATTTTGCTTTATTGCCACTCGAATTTTGATCGTCCAACAGCAATTGACAAACTTCGCCCAAAACATCAGATTGTTTGGGATTCAGTTGCAATGAAAACTGATAAGCTTGTAAGGCTTTGTCAGGTTTTTTCAAGCGTTGATAACATTGGCCAAGTAGTTTGTGAGCTTGGTCGTTGTCCTGTTTCACACTCAAATAAGATGTAAGATATTGTTCTGCTGTTGCAAATTCATTAATTTTAAAGTAAAGTTTCGCTATGGTTAAACTGCGTAGATGGCGCTAAAAGATTTATAAATAATTTTATTTTATAAATAATTTTACATCTAAATATTTACATATCGCTCATTTAGTCAAACGTCATAACTCAAAAAATTCCATGTCGAGATAAACGCGATTGAAATTTTGTACAAGTGGAGAGTAGAAAACATATAAAGATAAAAGTTAAACGTAACATAAAGCATGACATAACGAACAATTCTGCATCATTAACCCCAGAAATTGATTTTTTGAGTTATGGCGTTGTTTGAGTATATGAGCGATATGTAAGAAAAAATGAAGAGCTGCTAATTAAAACAAATTAAAAAACAAAAAATATCACGTATTAAACACACTTTTTTGAAAATTGTTTTCTGTGAATTTACTTATAGCTACACAATTGTGAAAAATATTGAGTAAAGGATGAAATATTTAATAAAAAGAATGTTAAAGTCCGCTAATAACTTATAAATATGAGAAAATGCATAATTCCATTCCACCTTGACTAAACAAGCTGCTAAAGCTCATAGCAGAAATTCAATGGCTTTATGTTTTACTAAATTTTCACATTTCGTATATACCAAGGGGCGCAGACGATAAGTCATAAAATCCTAGACTGTCTTCTTTGTAACTTCTGGATGTTTGATGCGCAAGCAGCAATGTAGATGAAATTGCGAGATACGTTTGAACCCAAGGGACCTGCAGGAAAAGCTCACATTTTAAAGCAGATTGCTTTGGCTCGAACGTCCGGGAACCAGAATGTAAGAGATCAAGGGAATCGTTTTTATGATGCCGTAAATTATTATTATTATTATAATTTCTTTATTAGTATTAAAAATACTTTTCAAATCTATTACATTAAAATTTGTCTAGAAGTTTTTCAGAATTATATATTTACCGTATTCACAAGCTCTGCTAAGGTGTAGGTAGTATTGCATACTACCTTTTGTTTACTTCTTTGTGAACAACCATTGTATCAATGTGCCATTGTACATTGTACTTCATACGTCAAAAACTAATAAAAATATCTTTTAATTCAATTTAATTTAATATAATTCACATTTTTTTTTTTTATTGGGTAATTTAGTAGTATTAAAATACTTTACAGTAAATTCTTAAAAAAATATTATTTTTGTACTTAAGTTTTTATCAAAAGCTCTGTGGAATATCATTATTTCTTATAAAATATAAAATTTTTCTTTTAAAGAAATTAGTATTTGTTTCTGATTTTGTATTGCTTGGAAGCATGTTATATAGGTGTAGTCCTTTGTAGAAAAGTGAACGTTGCTTTGCAGTTGTTGTTGCTTTTGGTAGTCGGAAATTATCAGCATTCCTTAGTTGATACGGTTGTATGTCTCCAACATAATTAAGTTGTTCTATTAAATATTCTGGTGCATTTCCCGTTTTCATTTTTTGTATAAAGTACAGTGTATTCATTTCAAGTCTTTGTTGTATATTGAGCCATTTCAGTGCGCCAAGCATATTTTCAATTGGTGTTAAAATATTACATCTTAAAATTGATCGCATAGCTTTGTTTTGCAGTTTTTGAAGTCGTTCTATTTGTGTTTCTGTGCAGCATGTATATAAAATTGTTGAACAAAATTCGAAATGTGGTTTTACCATTGTATTAAAAATATTTATAGCCGTTAGTACCGATATTTTATTTCGTATTCGTTTAAAAAATCCGATTTTTTTACCAATTTTTTTACATATATATTCTATATGTTCTTTAAATTTTAATTGTTTATCTATTATAAAACCAAGATATTTAATTTCAGTTACTTTTTCTATAACTTCATTATTTATTTTAAATACCGATTCATTGTTCATGTTAATTTCCATTATTTTTGTTTTGTTTTCATTTAATTTTAGTTTATTCATTTTTAACCATTTGTTTATGTTATTAATATCGTGCATCATGTTGTCTTGACATTGCTTATCTGTGTATCCTTCAGTGAAGATCAGTGTGTCATCAGCATATAAAACTATTTCGCATTTTTGTAAAACGTCCGGCATGTCATTAATATATATAATAAACAATAGTGCTCCCAAAATTGAGCCCTGTGGCACTCCATATTCGTTGTCTATATAATCAGATTTAATATTATTTACTTTTACCAGTTGTTTTCGGTCTGTAAGATACGATTTAAACCACTTTAACTCGTTTCCTTGTATTCCATACATATGTAGTTTTTGTATTAAAATATCCCTATCAATTGTCTCGAAAGCTCTTTTAAAGTCTAAAAAGATTGCCATTAGTTTTTTGTTTTTTTCTACATTTTTCCATCTATTAATGACGTAGTTTACCGTTGTTTCACATGAAAATTTTTTTCTAAAGCCAGATTGATATTTAGAAAATATATTATTTTCTTCAATGTATTTTTCTAATTGTTGTTTTACCACTTTTTCAATTATTTTTTCACACGTTTTTAGGGTGTTTATTGGTCGAAACTCTTCACATTTTTTTGTTTTCGCAACTTTTTCGATTGGAGTTACTGATGAAACTTTCCAGCTTTCCGGGAAATCTCCCGTTTTTAGTGATGCGTTTATTAGATTTATCATGGTCTTACCCATAATGTTCCAATTGTCTATTATTATTTTCATTGATACGTTATTAAAGTCAGGTTTATTTTTTATATCTTTGCATATATTTTTAAGTTCTTGTAAATTTATTGCACGAAATTTAAATTTAGAGTTTATCACAGGTAATTGGTTTATATATTGCACATGTTCGATCGAATTTCTAATTGATTTAATACTATCCACAAAGTAGTTATTAAATTGGCTGGCTATTTGGTAATTTTCCTTATATTCTATTTGATTAAATATCACAGTTTGTATCACATTTTTATTTTTACTAAGTACTAGTTCTTTTATTTCCTTCCACATTTGTTTCTGATCTTTGGCATTGCTTATTTTGTTATTAATAAATTTATTTTTCTCATATTCGATTTTAGTTTTATACTTATTTCTTATAACTTTATATTTGTTCCATGCTTCACTTGTGTTTTCTGTTATTGCTATACAGTATTTGGTAATTTTTTCTTTTTTTAGTAACTTTAGTTCTCTACTTAAACATTATTTTTTTCGCTAATTTTTCTTTTTTTTGTGAATTTCTTTATTGTATTTTCAATACACATATCGATGTTAAAAGCATTACTATTTACATTATTATTTTCAATATATTCTAAAACATTATTTAGTTCGCTATTAAATAAGTTTTTATTATATTCAAATATGTCTATTTCTTTTGTTATTATTTGTTCACTAATTTCTTTTTGAGTTATTATATCTATAGCTTCATGATCCGCTATTTTATTTTCGTTATTAATTCTAGCGTATACGTTATCATTATTTGTTATTACATAGTCTATTAAAGTTTTTGTATTTGCTGTGACTCTTGTATAATCGTTAACAATTTGTTTGAGACCGTTATCATTTAAAGTTAGTTGTATTCGATTTTTGTATGTATCGTCTTTTCTCCAGTCTATGTTGAAATCACCTACTATCATTATTTCATAATTTGTTTCACATATTTCTTCAATTATTTTATCAAATGCGTTACAAAATTCAACTTCGCTACTGTTTGGAGATCTGTAAACCGCCATTACTATCATCATCGTACTTCTATTTTTTGCCAAATATGCACACATCCAATATTTTGAATCATCGACCTTTTCACATAATTTGATCACCTTCCATGTATTTTTAAAATAGATAATAACTCCACCGGTATGCGCAGAATTAGACAATGTTACATAAGAATCATATCCTTGTAATTGATATTCTTGTTCCTTAATTTTTTTGGTTAAATGTGTTTCAGAAAGTATTAAATATTCGGGATTTTTTACTGCTGCAATTATTTCCACTTGATTAAAGTTGTTAAGTAAACCTTCGGCATTTGTGTATATTCCATTGATTATATTCTTTGATTGTTAAACATTAAAACCCATTCTTCTCATCTTCATATTCAATTTGTTTTGATACACTGGACATTCTTTGCTTAAGGTACGATGATTTTCATCAAGACCCAGATTAAGTTTTTCGTTTGATCTTATGCAGTTTACACATTTTTCCATAATTTCTTCTTTACATTCCTTTGCTCTATGATTTCCATGACATTTATAGCATACTTCCTGATTTTTGCAGTCACTTGCTCTATGATTGAAACCTCTGCATTTATAGCACATTAACACATCGGTTCCGTCGAAAACTCTACACATGAACACAAAAATAATAATTCATTTAAACATAAAACAAAAATCACATTAAAAAATACAACGTTTGAAAAACATATGAAAAAAAGTACTAAGTGTTGTATCGCATGTTTGCATGAAAATTACCAACAACACAGCTAGCACCGTTGTATTTTGTTAGCACTTAGCACGTACTAGGGGGCTTGTGAATAGGGCAATTATGTTTTACATAGTAGAAAATATGTTTTTAAAATAAATTTATATTACGTTCCAATTTTTCATTATTGGGCAGGGAGTTGTATAGTTGTAAGCCTTTATAAAATAGCGACCTTTGCATTGCAGTTGTTGATACTCTTTCAATTCTAAAATGGTTCACGTTTCTTAACTGGTACAGTTGAGCGTCTCTCACATATGTTATTTGTTCCGTTAAGTATTCTGGGGCTTCACCGATTTTAATTTTTTGAATAAAGTTTAGTGTGTTCAGTTTGAGCCTTTGTTCTATGTTGAGCCATTTTAGTGTTTCTAGCAAGAAATTAATGTGTGTATCTGCTGCACTTCAGTATGGTTTGCATTGTTCTATTCTGTAATTTCTGTAGCCGTTCAATATGGTTCGCTGTGCAACATGTGTACAATATGGTTAACCCGAATTCGAAGTGAGGTTTAATTATAGTGTTATATATGTTGATTGCACTTAAGATTGAAATTACTTACTCGCTATATTGTTACTGTAAAGCGTCCCTGCTTCATATGAGACATTCCCTAATGCCCTTGAAACGAGGGATGATCTACCGATTCTAGAGACTTTAAGAGTAAACAAGAGTCAGTCACGGAAAGCAACAAAAGTAAGAACGAACGGAACAGAAAGCACAGGCGATGAATTGCTTCAAGGCAAGGTGGGCCATTTTGCAAGAAACTGCAATTTAAAGAATGCAGAGATGTCGAGCAGCGGCGTCGGTGATCAATGTTTAATACAGTGGAGGCTGTATTGTTTTGTGAAAATGGTAATAACAGTTTGTGGTGTTTGGTCAGCGGCTGTACAAATCTAATGAGCGCTAATAAAAGCAATTTCAAAGAATTTAAATCTATACATAAAACGTTAAGTTTGGCGAACCACAATGAAACGAACATATAGGATATAAGAACAAATTTGTTATCGTTTTCTAACATTACAGACAAGGGTTTTAAGGTGTTATTCCGTCGTGATGCTGAAATTTAAATGAAAGCTGCTGGTTATTTATACACGGCGAACAAATGTGGAAATCTATTTTATTTAAAAAAACCAACAACATAGAGCAGAAATAGCGGAATACAAAATCAGCAATATGGACGTTTGACAGCATCGTATGGGTGGGTCATCTTAACGAAGACGTCTTCAAAATTAAATGAAGAATTTGGTTTAAGGAATGAAATTCTTAAAAGACTAGAAATTGTCTCCTTGTAAAATATCCCTTTTTCAGAAGCAGACACGAAAAGCGTTCTTAAAATGTGACGACAGTAGGACATCTAATGTGTTGCAAATCGTGCATAGTGATATTTGAGGGCCTACGAAAACCAATTCTATCTCCCGGGAAATATATTTTATTACTTTTATTGATAATCATACCCTATACTGTGAAGTGTTTTTCTTGAAAAATAAATTAGAGTTCCTTGACACTTTTAGGTAATATAAGAATGCTACCGAAAATTTTACTGGCAGAAAAAAATATCTTCAAACTGACAACGGGTTGGAGTGTGTTAACACCGAATTAAACAGATATCATCCACAAAATGCCATCTATGAGAGAAAAAATAAACTGCGGAGTTTGTGGTGAGGCTCTTAACACAGCATGCAACATCAGAAATAGTTACCTCACATAAACTCTGAACGTCAAAGTGCCATTAAAACTATGGACACAAATGGTACCAAGTTTATCGTACATGAGACCTTTTGGTTCAAAGGCATTTGTTTTGATCAAAGACAAATCAAACAGAAAATTGAATTCTAAATCACAAAATGTGCTTTGGTTGGGTATTCGGTCGAAGCCAAGGCTTATAGTCTATGGTCTCATAGTAAAGAAATGTTCTTTAACAGCGAAAATGATGAGCCTCGCCAAAATCAAAATGATGAGGATCAATGTCAATAGAGTATGTATTTCAATCGGAATCATCGATACGCGATGATGACTGGGTTGAGGTGTGCGTAGATGAAGAACGTAATGATGAACGCCCCAGGAAATACCGTAATTATGATTCCTGATTTGATATTTCGACAAGGTGTTCTATAGAACGAAAAATTACACTGAAGATTGCACATAGCCGAAACCAGTTTGTCTCCAAAGCAAACTTCATAAGGGATGACGGAAAAATCTACATCGTAAATATGCTTACGTCGAGGATGACAATGACGAAGGTACCTAATCAGATGAAAACTGGTATTTTGCTGTAGCGGGTGAACCGAATTATACAAGTGACGCTCTTGGTGGCGAGAACTATGAAACATGGATGCGTGCTATTGAAAATGAGTATTTGGCACAAATAAAAAACAAGACTTGGAATATAGTTGAGCGACCAGAGAAGAGACAAGTTATTGGGCAATCATTTCGTTTTTCGTACCAAAGAAGGTGGCAGAAAAAATGGTGGACAAAGGCTGCTCTCATTGTCCAGCCGAGGATTTTGATTCCACTTAATGCCTTCCGAGCACGACTCCTGCCTGCTTAAGTTGATGAATTACTATTGGCTTCTAACGATGATAATTGGGTGGATGATGTTAAAACATATCTGGAAAAATGTTTTGAAATAAGAGATATGTACAAACTTGTTTTGCCATACAGTCCAAGTATATTTGCGTCAGGCAAATTTTATAAATGAGTTGTTACGTAGGTTTTCAATGGAAAATTGTAAACCGGTCAGAACCTCAATGGAAGCGAGTTTCAAGCTGTTGAGACAACTAATTTGAACGAGAAGGCGAAGAAATATTATGCAAATTAGAGTTTAGTTGGCACGATGATGCATCTATCGGTCATGACTCGAACTGGCACCTCTTTTGTGTCATGATTTAGAACACTGGAGAGCAGTTACGCGAATATTGAAGTACCTTAAGGGTACATCAGAACATTTATTATTGTACAAATTATATGGCGTGGTTGATACAGATTGGGGAGAAAATCAAATAGGCGTTCCTATATTGGATATGCTTTCATACTTTCGGGAGCTGCCTGCTGATGGCAAGCGTGACTGCAAAATACGGTGACATTATCAAGTACTGAATCTGAATATTTAGCATTATCTGAGGCAACCAAAAAGCCTCTTTATCTTAAGGGCATTTTGAAGGAAATCGGTTTCGAATAATGCACAATTAGGATGTACAACGACAGTCAAAGCACCCAGTGTCTTGTCATGGATATCATAAACTCACTAAGCTCATTGGCATTCGTCATCACTTCATTCGGGAAAAAATGATCTCAGGCGAAATTGAACTAGTTTACATGTTACAGAAGATATTTTAACAAAATTTGTTGTCTCACAGAAACATCTTGGCTGTATAAAAGACCTAGGCGATACTTTAGCCGACTAAGGCATTCTGCTCACAAGGAGTGTTACAAATTCCACTCAGTTTATTTGATTGTTTCATTTTGTATTAACTTTACTTGAACGTATTTTTTCTAATCATATAATTATTGCGTTATACATTTATTATTAATTTAATTTCTGTTCGTCGAACTGATTAAAATGAAACAGCAATTCATTTCAAAATCTCATATGATTCTTATGAATTATAATATACTGATATATTCTGGAAATCACTTTTTATCAAAGTGGTTTGAAATTTCAAAAATGTATTACATATTTTAAATCGGTCACCAATTTGTCGATTTAACAATAACAAAATAAACAATTGCATAAATAAATAGCTCAATAAATAAATAGCTTTATTGATTTGAAAAACACTTAAAAATAAAAAAAAATTTTTAAAACACTTATTGTTTTGTGAAATTTTTGTTAGTTTTTCTTGCGATTTTCCGTTTGAATATAAAGAAATCAGCTGTTTTCATGTGATTTGAGGTACTGATTAACGATGCATTGCCTGGCTCACTTGCTGTACATCTTTTTGATTTAAAAAAAAAAATTTTCTTGTACTGCGAGCTTTATGGTTTTCAGCGAGCTTTAATGTTTTCGGAATATTTTTTGACGGTTTTCAAATGTCTTCAATGATACCCTTTTTGCTAACGCCACTTTCACTCTTGTTCTGCTGGTTTCATTCTTGTGAATTCATTTAAACGTTAATTCTTCTACTGCTTATAAAACTTAAATCAAATTGGCCGTATTTCTGTAAGAAACCCTGGGTCGTTGTGTTTTGACGTGTTTATTTCATCCTAACAGGTTAATAATGGCTATTGCGATTTAATGTCGATATAAACTTTAAAATCATCTTAAACCTAAATACATATACTTTTTTGAAATCTTTCGAACCGAATGAAAAGATCGACAAGTATTGTATAACCTTTTACAAACTTATTTTTGTAATTAACCCTTACACTATTTTGATATAACAAAATATCTAACAGCTATGATGAATATATCAAAATTATAAACTTACAATAGGCCCACATGTACATGAAGCTAATAAAATCTAATTGGCTACGTAGATACATATGCAAACTGAAAAATATTACCTTTAACTGGACGAACCATTACTATTTCAAAACATCGCCATGCTGTAAATATGTACTAGCAAACAACAATGGAGGGAAGAAGAAAAATGCCGGTACATGCGACTAATAAGATGATAATGATGTTTAGAATCCATCGACAATGTGATAACATAACCTCAACTATACTCTTGTTTTGATTTTTCAAGAACAAATTTGCAATAATTATGGTAAAAGAAAATGTTTATATCATATCAAAGTAACCAAATGGAAAACAGATGCGCTACTATGTGCTTCTGTACCTCTCCGTGCAAAGAAATCAATTATTTATTACATTATATAAAATATATATGTGTACAACGCTTTCCATTGCCAAATACGAATAAACTTTATATGCATTTTGCAAATATAGAAAAACCAACTCACCTCTGCCTCCGAGCGTATTTTCGACAATGCGGTGCGTACATGAGCATCGACTTCTTTTTTGGTCTTGAACATGATAATTTATAACACCAATTAACAAGAAAGTATAAATATTCTACACACAAATAGTGCTTTACATAAAATATCCAGAATTCTAGTTCTTTTGAGTGTTTCCTATTTTAACTTTTTAATTTTCTTTATGCAATATACGGAAACGTTGCGAAATTATATTTCACATTTGATAAACAACATTTATAATATAATGACGAAGGTTTCCACTGACTTAATTTTCAAAGATTTGAAATGTGATTTATTTAAAAAGGATAACACAATTATATTTTGTTTTATTTTCCAAATCACTATTCATCGGTTTTGCAAAGTTTTGCAGTTTTTCCCGTGAATGAGTTCGCGCCGCTTCGTTGTTTGATTGGGGTTGCTGTAGTCCTAAAATAAACGTATTAGATGTAATGTAAGATATTTTGTAGAAACGGCCAGATCATAGTTGTTTTTGCGGATACTCAACGAGTTACTTGCCGTCTTGACATGGCACAAATTTGTTCGCACATGGAAAGACCGTCGGCAGAATAACGGGAAGAATTTTGTTCTTGGTCTTCTGTCTAAAGATTACGTGTAGATGTTTTTTTATGCGAACAACTGTTCGGACAACGTTGTTTAAGCACGAACAGACCATCCACAGCGCGGTCTTCACAAACCATATGTATATCTGGAATTAATTTATTTATGGCTGTGTAAATTAAAAACAGCAGCTGTAAAATCAATCAATGATTCGTAATTAACTTCCTAATTTTTTAAAAGTTCCAGAATAAATATTGTAGTGGTTTTTATTTAGAACAATCAATTGAACATTACAAAAACAGAGAAATGATGCGCAGTGGGCGTGCATCTGTAACATGCCGTCTTGACTAACCATAGATCAGCGTACAGATTGCTGTTCGCACAGGAATTTGGCTCGTGAAGACTGTGACTGTTTATGGTCTGTTCGTGCTTGAACACAATTGTTGATCACACATCGTTCTGTCATCACGCAAACAAAATACACACAGGCGAAATAAAAAATATGTGTGTGTGCTCGTCTGTAAACACCCGTATATATACTATGCTGAGACATTGAAAAACTCTCGATGACGAACAAAAAATGTGCTTAAACTGAACAGGAACATCTACACGTATTATTAGAGGTTTTACTCATCTTATTTTACATTTAAACTCTCTTTTCGCTTTATTTTAATGTAAGCATATTCGATAGGTTAATAAATGATGTAGATTAAACCGAATATGATTTTTAGAAAAATTTCGACTTTTTAATAAAAATTAGAGTTTTAGCTACAATTTCAAGCTTTGGATAAAATTTGTCATTAAATTTCAAAATGTTGGGTTTTTTTGTTAAATTCAGGTGTTTTGGAATTGAACTTTATTTTGGGTGTTTTCAGGGGTTTTGGTGGATTTGTTGTAAACTTCAGATTTTGTGTGGAATAATTTTTTTTATTTTTAGTGATTTTGAAGTCTTTTGATTAGTTTCCTCCTTTCTGTTGAATTTAAGAACTGTGGTGACTTTCTTATTAAAAATCGATTTTTTGATGAATTCCCAAATTGTGGTAAAATTAATATATGTATTTATGGTATTTTTCTGTTTAATTTTCATTTTCAGTAATATTTATAATTTTTATGATTTTAGTCTTGTTGGCGCATTTTTTAATTTTTGGTTAATTCCAGATTTGTGGTGAAATTTGAATTTTTTGTGATATTTTTGTGTAATTAGAAACTTTACTGCGATTTTGACATAAACATTTTGCAGAAATTTCAATGTTTGTTGTGAAATTTTAAAACTTTATAAGTTTTGTTTTTCATTAGGTTTAAATTTGTTTGGTAAAAGTTTTGTATTTTTAGAATTCTGGTGAAATTTTAAAGTATAGTGAATTCCGACTATTATTTTATTTAACAAGAATTTTGTTGTACAAATTTTATTTTGTAATTTAATTTTGTTTTGGCATATGTAGGCATTGTGTTGAATTCTTTGATTTTAAAAAAATTCCAAAATTTGGCAAAATAACGTTTTTTTGAAAAGCTTTTGTGATATATATTTTTTTTCTAAATTCTTGATTTAATGGGTTACTTTTTAATTTTTGGTTTGTGTAGCAATTTCAAATTTTGGTGAACTCCCAAATTATGCTGAAATTTAAATTTATTTTTTAGTTTAATTTAGATTAATGAAATTAATTTGTAATTTTTAATATGGTAAAATTTTTGGATGAAGTTTTTATTTTTTTGTGAGTTTTTGGGTAAAATTTTTACGTTTTCTTTTTTTAATTTTCGGCTTTTGGTAAAATTGCAAAATTTTTGTGAAATTAAAATTTTTGTCTTGGAATTCCAAAATTTGATGAATTTTAACTTTTATTGGTTAAATTACGTTTTTTTTTAAATTAAATATTGACATTTTAATCATAAATTTTTTTTGATCTAGTTTCTCGATTTTATATTTAATTTTCAGTGAATTTTATATATCGATTTTGTGATGTCTTTCCGTATTTTACTAAAAGCCGAAATTGTTGTGATATTGACAAATTTATTTTGATTTTTCAATTTAATTTAGATTTTTAGTAAAATTTATGGTTTTTATGATTTTAAAATCCGAAATAATGTTTAAGTTTCAACTTTTTTTAGGTGAGTTTTTAATATTTGGTGAATTCAGAAGCTGTGCTAAAATTTAATTTTTTTAATACAAAATGAAATTTCAACGTTTTTCATAAAAATATGATTTATGTAATTTTTGGCTTTTTGATGAAATTTAAGTTTTTGTTTTAAAAATTCAGAATTTTGTAATATTTGTTTTTTTTTGCTAAAAATTTTGTTTTTTGATTAAATTTTTTATTCCGGTTTTTTGATTTTATGATGAATTTTTGATTTTTCGGTCAATTTAAAATGTTGAAATTCAGAATTTGTCGCAATTTTTTGTTTGAAATTTTTAAAACTTTGTATGCTGGGTATGTGTTTAAGTTTCTTGGCACATCCGCTGTGTCGCGGAAGGGATATTTTAAATAGATTTTAAATTTTAAAGGGTTTTTTTATTGCTATAAGCCTTGCGCTTGAAATACAAATTTACATTTTTCCTTTAATATTTCCGCAGTATAACGATGAGCAGATTCTTTAAATCTGATATCGGAACTCTTATCCTGAAGATGCAAGCTGCAGTATTTCTTAAAAAACAAAATCAAATTAATTTGCACCAATTTGCTTGCCAGTATTGCTTTCTCTAACTTTGACAATTTTGATTGTCGTAAGTTGAACGTAGGGCCTTATCTTGGCGCATATAAGCCCGCGAATATAAAATACAACAAGAAATTTGTGCCAAGTTACATTAGCGGACTTGTGCTTTAATTTCTTTGGTGTTCCAATTTCTGGTTTTTATAGCACGTTTCCGAAGATAATTGAATAGTAGTAAATCATCTTACGCGTCATTGTCATTATCGTTTGTTGTTCGCTCCTCAAGTATTTTTGGTTTCACACTCTGGTTAGGCTTCGAATGACTGCACCGAGTTACGGGTTTTTATGGTTGCTCCATTGACCCATTGCCGTCGTTTTGAGCTTGTAAATTTTACTAAAAAACAAACTGTACAATTATACACTGCGTGTCATCAGGTTAGTACACTTAATCCTTAATCCCCCTCATATATAATGCACTTATGCTTCTTCCAATCCTTGAAGCATTTTTGAAATGGGCTCATCTGACTTTATCTCATCAATTACGGCAAAAGGCTTTCCTTTCACTGATCTCTTCAATTTTGGGAATAGGAAAAAGTCGCAGGGAGCCAAATCTGGTGAATAAGGTGGTTGAGGCATGATTATGGTGTTGTTTTTGGCCAAAAAATCATATTCTTTGTCGGCAACAAACTACTAATCCAAATTGACTGATAATGTCAACATATGACTAACACATGTGTACCAACATTAAAAAAAATAAAAAAACGATAATCGAATGCACACAATTCAAAATTCTTTTGAACAAACCATGTATAGCAGCTTTTTGGTATTATATTCTTCTCGTCTATCTCGGCAGAAGTCATGAAGTTCTGCGATATATGTCGGGACAGGGCATGCGGGGACGCGAAAACCAGAAAGTAGCTGTATATAACGACAACAACAACAAGAGCAATCCTATCAAGCTAATATGAAATGTGCTAGCCTGGT
This sequence comes from Phania funesta, assembly GCA_963932375.1. Classification (NCBI taxonomy): domain Eukaryota; kingdom Metazoa; phylum Arthropoda; class Insecta; order Diptera; family Tachinidae; genus Phania; species Phania funesta. The sequence continues at coordinate 92,106,752 of OZ010652.1, read as the reverse complement.
GACGCGCAGTGTATTTACTTACATACAAACATATTCAAGTGTGATTGCAATTTTAAATGCAGAATATAAACATTTTTTAACGATCTGGTGGAGTACTAAATAACTCGCTTTTGACATTGGTGTAGACCATACTCCACTCGCTAGCGGTGGAATTCAGGAGTTCCTACTTTCTATGCGAATATATACTTAGATACATATGTACATACATATATTCCCAGTTCTTTAACGAGAACCCCTATAAGTGCGAATACAACAATTTACAAAACTCCAAAATAAGGCATAATTGAGTGTTAAACATTTTTCCCAAAAGATGTTTAAAACAATATATTTTTGAAGCAACGCTATTCTAATACATTCATATGTATGTTTGTATTTGTATTGCAATTTCCTTGATTTACAAAAAAAAAAACCTTTTCTTTAATTTTCCTAAGGTGCTAATTAGGGATTTTCCAAAATTAACATCGAATAATAAGCTCTTATGGGGATAAAGTTGATTAATTTATTGCAACGTGCTCAATACGAGTACTAAAGCATAAAATAATAACTTTAAAATAAATTTCTAATAAACTCTTTAAGAATAAACTCTGCTAAAAAGGAACTACTTTCAGGAGTATGTGCCAAGCCAACTCGAACTCCTTGTCTTTTCGCCAATGTTCTTAATTTTAAATAAAACAAAAAGTCAACATCTGAGAGGGATAAAAGCAAAGCTCTTTCTCACCCACAAAACTTGTTGACCTATTTCCATAGCAAACTTTATTTTAAAATATTGTGGTGAAACGGAACATTCCTAATTATATCGTTTTTCCATTGCATTTTCTGCCTGGAGCAACAAATGTAACATGACACCATCAAAGGCAGCAAGATTATTGCAAAAAGGAAAGACTTTCTTCCCTTTTAAAGATGTTGTTGCTATAACTACTTGTCTTATTTCCTTTCTTTGTTGCACAGCAACTGCTTGTACTTCAAGTACAAAACATCAAGGGTGGTGGGTGGAATGGAAGTCTGCATGTATAAAATTCACATTCAAAATAGAGAGCTTGCGCTGCAAAGCTCCTTTTTAGTGTTTGCGAATGACAGCTGGTGGTAGCGGGAAGAAGGGCTGCCACTACAAATGAGGAAGTTAAAACGCAGTTAAAGTGAAAAAACAAAATAATGCACTATAATAATAGGTGTGTTCATTTACTTTGCCTGCGGAAACTTGCCGCGAGAGAACTAATTATGCAATCTCCGTGAAATTTTCCATCTATAAAATGCAAGTAAAGGAAAACAAACGAATCCTGAATAATAAGGCAAATTAAAACCTTACAACCAAATATCAAAAATGAGCGAAATCTTTGTACAGCAATCCGATATTTTGAAACAGATACGCCTATTAAAGCTAAGCCTTGCCTCATATTCATAAACTATTTTTAAATCATTCAGCTTTAATGCTGGCTCGTCAGATGAAAATAATATTCATTGTTCACCAAGCTTTATTGATCTTTCATTAAACATACATATGTATATCCTATATCGTGCAGAGAGGCTCGCGATGAAATGCATAAAATCGCCCGGCTAAACGGCAATAAACACTTGCCCAAAACAGAATTCTTATTTGTTACATAGTAGACTTATATTTAATGTTATAATTAGTTTAAGCCATTTAAGCCAAATAAATTGGATTATTGCATTTCGCCATTCATACGCATAGGGTGGTCCAGCCAAAACGCACGATGCTAATTGTAAATAAAACAAAAAGTTTTCATTTTTCATAATGATAGAAGGATCTATGACAATTATATGTGAAACAGAATATTGGCAGTGGCATACCTCTAGCCTACGTTGTCGTAGGCTGCCTCCGAATTTCAACCAATTCATGCCACCACCAATTGGAACTGCAGTCCAACAGGCACTTTCCTCAGACGTTAAATACTTTTATCACGTGGCTAATTCAGTTTCTAGTGCTTTCTGCCCCAAAGACTTAGGCATTAACTACATTGACCACATCAGGCCACACGGCTACACGACTACAAATGCCGCTGGCTAGCAATGACGCCCAGTAGCCAGCTACTTAGTTATTTTGAAAACAGCAGCTACATAGTAATGTTAAAATATTAACAGCAGTTGCAACAATTCATTTATATTTCAGTGATGTCAATTTAGATTTTTTACGTTTCTAAAGTTTCTAAAGCTCGGTTTTTTTGCATGAAACAAGCCCTGTAGAAATATAATAGATGCGATGCATCAAGCTCTTCGTAGTGTGTACACAAAAGAGGTACTGTGCATACTGGCTATATATTCTAAAAGCAAAGACAATAAGCATTCATTTGATGTGTAATATTTTAGAGTAGTTAATTACTAAAAGAAATAAATGTGCTGAGATATAGGGGCGAAGATTTTTCAACTGTTGAACCCTGCTCGCTCGAATGTACGTGTTGCCAACAAACAATACTGTCAATTATTTTTTAACGCTGAAACTTGGAGTATAATCGGAGAGGTTTACATAAACGAGACTTAAGACAAAAAAAAAAAAAAAAATACATGATTCCAGACATGTACATAAACTTCACTCAATATTAGAAAAGTACAATTAAATTTTTTGAATACATGTATATAAAAATAAAACAAATGAATTTATTTATTTCAAAACTTTTGATGCATATTTATTGTAACATTTAAATTTTATAATTTCCTTCTTTAGTTTACAATGAAAAATATATCTAAGCACTAATTTGCTTAATATAGTTTGATCTATTGCCAACATTATTTTTATTTTGTAGTCAACAAAAATAGAAATTAGTTTAATTTGACAACATGGACAATACCTGCAGCCATGTTGCCTTGTTGGCGTCAAAATAATCGTTCTCATATAAACGAGTGTATTTTAATTTTGACAGATTGTAGTCGGTAGCCTGCTGTCGTGAATGTGTTGAAAGCTTTAGCCAACATAAGACCTGCACCAATAGTTCACTCTCGATGGTTTACAAAGGCCAGCAGGCTTTTACGATTGTATGTAACAACAAATTCTCCATCGGAAATCTTCAAACTACTAGCGGAATTCATTATGAAGGTCTATGTACCAACGTATTAATAAAAATTTACATTTTCGCAGCAACCTTTGGGACTCGTCAAGGCTTAGACCTTACATGAAACCTTTAATATATTTTTATTGCGCAGACTACCTTCACTTAGATGATGTTAGCATATTGCCTCAGCCGCCATTCAGTGCACACATCGCATACGATCATTTGTTGGGGTACATAGAATTTGAGGACCCATCACTAGCTGATCCAGAAATACCGGCACATATTCAGGGAATTTAGCGCTTCGTTGTTGGCAGCTTAAGTAAATAGTAAGCAAAATATAAAACGTTTTCTAAATAACGTGATTTCTATTTTTAACCCGCAGAATTGAATTAGAAGTTTTCATTTAAGATTCGTTTAATAAATTTTTAATAAATAAAATGCTGTTTTATTAATAAACACTTAATACTAGCACTTTTCTAAGAGTTCGATAACGCGTAAATAAAAGTTGTATAAAATGAGGCAATCATGTTGCTATAGAGTATTCAAATGGCTGAGGTGCATAGTGTTTTTTTTTAAATTTAAATTTCCCTTATTTATTTATTTTATACTTATTAGATGTTACAATATTATTCGAACTTTAATTACCGAGCATAGTAACATAGACCTAGTGAAATAGACTAAATTCTTTGGTGTGAATCGAATCCATAATACTCAGACTGATAGACAAGCATACTACTAACTAGCCTATCAAGTCACCCATTTCTATTCCTTAAGTGAGTCTGTAGCGCGTGATGCAATAGCTTGAAACTACCTTGCAGTTATAGTTGTTGTTAAGCTTATCGCAGGGCAAGTTGATGACAGGTAGACTCGCGGACGAAGTAAACGAATTTCTGGCTTAGTGTCGGAAGTCAAACTCCATATAACTCCATCCAATCACTTAAAGAACTGAAAGAGTTTAGATGTTTTAATTATACTTGGCTTGTAATAATTTGTAAATGTTTTTAATTACTGAACAGACCTTATAATGACAAAAACAAAAGTATGTAATGAAAACAACAGAGATGCAATTAAATCTAAAGTAAAAACTCAGAGGGTCGAAATGTTAAAGAAAAAGGAAAATTTATTAAAATAAAAGAGCATACGATTTTACTGGAAAAGAAATTCTTTTTGAATCTCCCATTATTACGTTATATTAAATTTGTAGGGATTTCTATGTTTCCGTTTTCATCCCTTTGAAAGTAAGCAAATTGTATATGGATGAAAATAGAACCCTTGTATTGTTGGTTCCGATTGCTATCTAGAACAGTAAAACTTGAGAGGTGAAAAAATTGTTTTTACTTTTATTTCAGATTCTTCCCCTTTAATGGAGATGATTATCGTTTGCAAAATAATCTCATTTCCAATATTAATTTACCAGCTTTGTGCACAATTTTTGTGGAAATTATTAGGGACGGAAAATATTAAAATTTACTATCGTATTCTTAAAAGAGTTTGACTTTATATTTAATTTGTTTTATAAACCTTTAATAAGCCAAAAATATTCTCAAAGAGCCATAACTTTAAATACCTTGATATTGATTACACTTGTAAAAAGTAGGCAGTGACTAAGTTTTACGTCAGGCTACAACAGGCTACAATTTGTTTGTCAATTTTAGGTATTAAGAAAGAAAATAATTTGTTGAATTATTTCGATTTTCTTAAAAAAGTACCGAACATGGAGAGCAGTGAAGAACTATTTTATTCGTTGTAGAGAAGCATACCCAGCAGTTCAGTCCCCTGGGATTCGAACCCATAACCACTAGACTAAAACAGGTCAACCGGAGCACCTGTTTTATAGAATAATAAAAACAAATAAGAGAGTTGTATTCTTCTTTTGCGAATTTTATAAATTCTTCGCCGAAGTATTAAGCACTGGAAAAGTGTGTCCTGAAGAAAGAGTTTTTGTTGTGTTTTTAATTTCCTATTGGAATTTAAATTTTTATACCTAATTTTGGGTTCTGACTTTACTTGCTCTATTTTACATTCTAACTTTTATTTCCTCATTTTTATTTTAAGCTTTTTGGTATACATACGACAACATACTCTCGAAATTTTGATAAATTCTCCATTATTTTAATATTAAATAATTATTTAATTATTAAGATAACTGTTATTTAATATTTTTATTCACAACCAATATTTTGCTACCAAAAATGCAAAAAAAAAATTATTTAAGCTTGGTTAATTAAATAATAAACTATAGGAAATGTTTAATAAAATATTAGATAATGCTGAAATTTAGATAATTTCGGGAAGTTTTGTTTTCTGTGTAATTTCAATCTTGTAATAAAAATTTGATTTTATGTGAAATTTGTAAATTCTTTATTAAATAAAATTTAGATTTTTTTTGTCAATTTAAAATTTTCTCAAGTTTTTTCGATCAGTATGTTTTTTGAAATTTTGGTTAATTCTGAATAAAATTTCGGCAAACACTAACATTTTTGGTTATCCTAAAAATTGGTGTTATTATTTAGGGAAATTAGTTTCGGTTTTTGGTGAAATTTCCGTTTTTTTCTAGTTTTTAGAATTTTCAACTTCATGAGTGAAATTGTTGGTTTATTTTCGATATTTTGCGAATTTTCGACACTGTAGAGGTTCTAATTTCCGACCGTTAAATACATTTAAATCGTAAGTTCTCATTTATGGAAAGTTCATATTTATGGGATTTATTATTTGTAAGATTCTGTTGTACTCGTATGTGGGTAAATTTATCTTTTTTGAACTATTATTTTTTGTGATATTTCGGTTGTTAATATAATTTCGGCTTTCAAATTAAATTCTGATAAAGTTAAGATCTTTAAGCTTTTTGGTGAAATATATGGTGAAATTTCAAAACTTGGTAAAATTCAGTGTTTAGTATCTTTTTTTTTTGACAAATTTCGTTTTTTTGGCAAATTAATTTGTTTCGATTTGTGGTGAAATTAAGAGTTGATGATTTTGATTTTTTTTAATGAAATATCGAATTTCGGTAAAACTTCGTCTTTTTGCATAAAGTTTTGATTTTTCGTGATATTGAGACATTTAGCTAAAGTTTAACATTTTTGGTGAAATTTTGAGGTGAATATTTGGTAAAATTCAATTTTAACTATTTCTGTGAAATTTCGGATTATTAATTTAGATTTTATTAATCAAGATTTTTTTTTGGTAATTTTTGTTCTAAAATTTAAAGAGTAGTTTATATATGATTGCGTCCACCTAATTTTTGCTAATAAATCAAAGGGAGGGAATTTTTGATCTGTGGTGGAATTTGTTTTTTTTTTATATAATTGTGTAAAATTTTGCCAAATTTTAAACTTCTCGGTGCAATTTATCTTTTTTTTAATTCAATTTTTGAGAAATGTTTTTATTTTTGTAAGTTAAAATGTTTAGTCTATAGTTTAGTTTTGTGCTGCACTTTGGGGTTTGGTAAACTCCCAAATTATGGCGAAATTTCGTATTTATGAAACATTTTGATGAAGTTAAAGAATTTCGAGAAATTTAAATTTTTGTGGTGAAATTTCACAATTTGGTGAATTTTTTCCGTATTTTTTGGTAAAATATTATGGACCTATTAAATATGGATTTTTTAGCAATTATATTTTTTGATTTTATGATGAATTTTAGAATTTTGGGTGAGTTTAAAATTTTGTTAAAATTTCGAATTCTTTGCAATTTTTTTGTGCAGCTTCGGTTTTTGCGCAGTTTATTTCTGTTTGAAAAGTTACGATATTTTTTAATTTAACGCTTTTGCACTGTAGTTTGGTTTTGTGGTGAATTTGTGAATGTTGGCTAATTCCCAAATTATTTTAGGATTTTACGGCATTTTGGCGAGATTACTAAATTGTGGTGAAAGTTAAATTTTTTGGGGAATGGTCTAAATTTTATAAATTTTGGATTTGTTGGTTTTTTTTGGTAAATTTTTGGGTTTTCTTTAAATTTAGATTTTCGAAAAAAATGTAAATTTTCGTTATTCGATTTTGTGATAAATTTAAAACTTTGGCAAAATTTAAAATTTTTTCAATTTGTTTGTGAAATTTCCGATTTAGAGGTTTTCCTTGTTAGTTTTCGAAATTTGCTGGTTTTTTTTTAAATTTTCGGTTAAACATTTAGCTCCGTAAGTTATCTGGGTGCATCGGAATTTCTGTAGGGGGACTTTACAGCAATTTTAATGAATATTCGGAATATGCAAATTGTATGGCCGAAAAATCACAGAAAATTCTTTATTTTCTGAAATTCTAAAAAATCGATGTTACACACAAGTAACCACAAATTTAACAAAAAATAAAAAATAAAAAAAGTTTAACGCATATGCTGAAAGTGCACCGAAAACTCCAAAATTTATCAAATATCAGAAATTTTACTAATAATCCAACTCTGCTATTATCTACAACACCCCAAAAAAATCGAGAATTTATCAAAACTTGATAAGCATTCATGGAAAAGGAAAACAAAGTAAAACAGCCGTAATTAAGAAAAAAAAACATCTCACATATTACCCGATCGATATATAAAACGAAAAGAACGTTTAAATGAAGAATAGGACGTTTAAAACTGGAGGCCAAAATTAAGGATTGCAAGCAATCCTTTGCACCCAGGGAAATCTGTAGTACATTTAGTTGTTCATACTTTTGTGAAGTGTATATAGGATTCGGCAGAGCCAAATATATCTCTCTTACTTGCTTTATTTTTGAGTTTTATTTTAATTTCTGTTTGGTTTAAATGTTCTATATTTCGGTATTTAAAGTTTTTTGTGAATTACTAAGATTTTGACTTTTTGTTACTGAAAAAAATTTCACCTTTAGAAGATCCATTCTAGTTGTTGTTTTTATAGATTCTTTTCAGCAATTTTCCCTGTTTTCTATTTACAAAATATTGACTGGGTGCATTATTATTTAGAAATAAAGTTGTTTACACGAAGTAACTGTACATTACATACCTCCAACATGCTGCAACATTCTAGTTTACGCACACATTCTTGATGGTTGAAAAGCTTAAAAGGTATATCTTGGCGCCAAACTTGTAGGTGGGTGTAACGTTATCGATGTCTTACTTGTGGTACATATTTAAATAACATAAAGGGGCTTGTGCTAAACAAAAGCTCTTATTAAAAGTTGCATTTTCAATCATCTTTATAGAGCGCGAAAGCCTAAATATTCTAGTACATATGAACCTAGTTACTGCAAACGTGCAGATGGAAGAATATTTTTGGAAATCTGATATTATTACTTACGTCAAAAATAAGAGTTCCTAAGAACTAAGACTAAAACGAAGTCTGTGTAACCTACTTTATACGCAATTGAGATTAACGTAACGACACTGGACCAATTTTTTGCCAGCACTGTATTATTTCATTAGTTTTTTTACTTAATTTGGGCTTTCTCATTCAATTATTAAGAAAATCGTAATTCCTACAAAAAAAAAAACACGTTAAAGTTTTACTAAAGATTTTCTTATCACTTCACATTTATGTATGAAAAATTATATGGACCAAATGTCCATCCTGTATCATGTTATGTGCCGTAAGGCTACTGTCGCAATTTTCGATGATATTTTTGCAAAGCTCGGCTTCGATGTCAATCACTTTTCAAGACGTCACAAAGTCTTAAGCCACACGGTCTCAAAGGCCTCAAACGGTCTCAAAGGTCGCACAAAAAGTTTGTTATCATGTGCGAATAGTAAATGCCATTGGCTGTTATGCCTTCAGACAACAATTCACACCATACAGTTGCTCCTTGAAGATGCATTTTCGTTTGATAAATCCGGCTTGGGGTTTGCAGCAATTTCGCTTCTTTATAAATTTATTGGGATGAAACTGAACCCCATACCTGAACTGAATTTTTACCGAAAAATCTACTTCTAGTTTAAGCATCCATTCGACAAACACACGTCGCTGTTGATAGTCTCTATCAAAAGTGACAATAAATCGAAGCGGCTGGTTAGTCGGCTAGACTTTCACGAAGTTTTGTAATATTCTGGTCCAAACGACCTATTTGTTTGTTGCAGTGTTTTCATGTTGCATAGTGATCCAATTTATTCGAATTTGAAGAATTCCAACACGTGCTTCTGTTTTGTTTGGGTAATACTTGCCTCTGTTAAATCATTGCGGGGAAAAATTTTCCGAATCTCGGAAAAGTTTTTTATTCGAAATTCGTTTGAAATTTTTTGAATTTGTTGATTTCTACTTAAACGAATTTATCAACGCAAAATTATGGATTTATCTCTATATACATATATATAGATGACTGAGGGTTCTATATTTTCTGCCCGATGTTTTCCACGTTTTTTTTATTTTTTTTAGTTGGCTCCCAAAGGTAAGTCTTTTCACCGGTTTAATATTCGATGGTTGGAAATTTCTTTTTTTCATCTTTGATTAACTTTTTGTGATATTCAAGTAAACGTAAAATTCAGGAAGAATTTGGTAAAATTTCGGTTTTATATTTTCCGGTTCTTATTTCGAAAACACTTTTTGGCAATACATATTTGTCTGATCACAGACGGTCATAACACGGTCCTCCAAGTGTAATTTCGTGCGATTAGATTTAGGACGACTCTTGAATCCAAAAAAGCAATAAACGACTACTCAACGTATAATAGACTGCGCATCATTTAGTTGTCCGGTTACCATGGATTGGTCGAAAATGAACGAGCTAACGGTCTGACAATTAAGAGCAGAGAGCTCCAACAGGTGGAATCAAGTAGCGCAAAGTCTCTGGAGACCACGAAAGTCTAGCTGAAAAACTGGGCAAAGCAGACCCATATATGTTGCACTGTGCAAGTAAAACATGTTAAAGCAAATAACAAAGACCCTATGGGAAACTGAGCAAATCTAAAATGATGGTGATGGTGAGTGTACTGTCGGCTCAATCGGGCTTTCGTGCACATCTACGACGTATGTAGTATGCAGATAGGGGTGAATGCAGGGTATGCACTACCCCGCTTTCGTACTGCTAAGAACCCAATACTTCGCGGCCAATATTTTACCGGGCATGTTTCATTTGAGAGGCATTGACTGGCAACTACTCAAGAAATACTTTTGGAGAACAGAGTTCCTATCAGTTCCGTTCTTTTCAGAAATGGAGAGCGCACAACGGATCGAAACACTAGTCTAGGTGTATGCCTACGAGCAAGGGACGAATGTCTCCCACCTACTCTGCACCTAATCGGACTCAATGCATGAAACTCGATACGTCAACGTTCAATGTACTCCAAAGTCCCGTAGTTTATTCTAATTGCGAGTAACAGCAGATTTTATTGGACGCTTAATTACCAAAAAAGCTTTTCCTTGCTACAGATTTTGGTCAGCAGTAAGAGCTAGACTTTTCAGCTTTTTCTGTGGAATGAGATGTGAAATTAAACAAAGTTTAATAGCTTAACTACAATCGGTTGCGATATTAGTTGGCTGTCTCTAAGCCGAGCTGAACTCGTATTATTAATTAAAATATCGTATCAGACCATCCTGAATTAACTAGAAACTGTATTGAAAAATTGTGTTTAGAGAATGCTCGAAGTCCAGTCGTGGCGGTGAATAAAATAATACAAATAATTTTGCTCTTATTATAATAATATTTCAATCAGGTATCAGTTGTCCAAGCTGAGGGAGTTCTAATTCTATGAATTTCTTTTGAAAAACAATTGAAGGTGAACATTTTGAGATTGTGAAAATGTACTAGAATACAGTGCAACATGTGGCTGCAACGAATAGACAACACTGTCTAAATAAGCCATTGTTTTTATTGTCTTAAATTAGTTTTCTTCAAATCAAACATAGTGCATTTGCTTGATAGTCGAATGTTTGAAAGAGTGACAGTTAGAGTTAAGCGGCAGCAATGCCATGACCTAAATTATATTCATACGATGTTGGTATCGCTGTTCTTTGGAATGCATTTTTCTTGCCACCGCATACACATTAAAACGCTGTTAGTATCTCCTTTCCCCCGTCTCAATCACTCTGTCACTCTCACACTTATAAAGAACACACCTATGGCAGAATAAAGCTTTATTTCTTATTTGGCAGTTGAACTCATAAACAAACGATAATTACACGAACAACAATAACAACTGCAAGAAAAAAGTGAACGTTATTTACAGTTATTTCGACATTGTTACTTGGTGTGTTGTTCTGCTTAATAAAAACAAAAAGCAATTTCAATCATTGAAAAGCTTTTAAAGTTTGCTCTTGTTCGTATTATTTTGTTTGCTGTTTTTGTTTCATCGTTTGTTCGGTTGTTCGTTTGTTTGTGTGCGTTGACAATGTGGCGGTTAAATATGAAACTAGTACGTGTTGCAACAACACGTTGTAAATGTGAATAGAACTGAGCCAAAATGTGAGCAGTGCCGTTTAAGCACGTTTTTGGGTTGAGGACACGAAAAGAATACAGAAAAACAAAAGAAAAAAATTAAGCCAAAACGAATAAAATTAAAGAAAACAAAAACAAAGCATGAAATGAAAATGGCAATGAAAATTTCAAAACACAAAGATTAGTTTCGAAAGGTCTCTATCTATTCTTTTGCATGAAGACATACATAATATGGAAATAAATATTATGTGTATCAAATTGCGAAAATCAATTAATTGGAAACAACAACAAAAAGTTGTGGTTAATGAAGAATTAAGCATAATAGAGTGTTACTGAAAAAATCACTAGCATGTTTCATTGTGGCTATTTAATTTGTTATTTCTGTGCATTAAGGCATTGGAAACACAAAATTTAAAAGCATATTTTCAGGAGCTGATCGCAATGTAGATACATACATTAGTTTAAGCAATTGAAGAAAAACTTTTTAAAATATACTATATGAGGGCGGATCGATAAAACCCTTTGCATTTTTTAATGGAAAACAAATTGTCTTCAACCATATCCGGCGAATGTAGTGAATGAGGATGGAACTCGTAATTATTTTTTGAACAAACGCGGCCGTTTTTCGTTCAAATCGTCGAAGAAAACTGCTAATAACTTGGCATTGTATTCACCATTTAATATTGCTAACTTTTGAATGTGGGTTATGCCTTATGCATTCCGGAAAATTGACGGCATGATCTTGTTATATAAAGCCACCTTATCCTTGTTCAGCGCCGGTTCACAAATAAAATCTCATTAATTAGGCTGCTTCTTTCTCTCTGGTGTGTTGTGATAAAAAGGAAACTGAAGAAACCGAATACTTTTTTGAGCAGTGACGTTGTTTGAGTAAATGAGCCATGTGTTACTCAATCCCGCGGAAGCGTTTACTTCTAGCTTTCTTAACACTAAGTTAATATAATCTCTATCATTAAGGCTGATGTTCCCATTGTCTTCCACATTTATTATGTGCTTGGCAGCTGTCCTCAGTCCAATGCAAACCAAAACTGTGTCCTATAACCTGTGCGATTATCAGCTGAGGGTACTTCAACTTTATCTGACAAGCTACTCAATTTCTTGCTTAAAAGCTTAATGAGCATCAATTAAAATGTCTGCTGCCTCCTCATAGGTTTATATAATCTTACTGTCAAACGTTTTTCCATTGCAATTAGCAAAAAGGAAGCCACGAAGTCACAACACACCGCAAATATTGCTTCTACTATGTCTGCCAATTTTTAAGTGGTCAGACCGAGCTTGAGTTTTCTGATTTATTCCCTCAAATCTCTTACCGCCCGCTTTTGAAGTAGTCTGATCGCTTCTTTGCTATATTGCGCCAAGTTTTCCATTTTGTAAACCTTGTCCCGTCAAACAATAAAGCGGACTAATGCTTCTCGTATTTCAAAGCTTCATTGGCCTTGTCATATATTTCTTTCCAGTGCAGTAAAAGAGAAATGAACACACCTATCTTTGTATTAAATTAGATGATGGCTGGTATCCAGACTCTGCTCTCGGAAAGCCACTTTGAACGTCATCGATTATTTTGTCATAAGTTGGTATTCTATTATTACGAGACACTCATCGCGCACACTTTTGGTTATTTGGTTATGTCCGTAAGTAGAAATGTCGTATTTAGAGCACTTATGATCCACAAGCAATTGTCGGAACACCTTCCTTCATAGTTTGAAGTCAGTGCTTATTGCGATTACTAAATTTTTGTTACCTAAAAATTAAAGGCATTCTAATCAATCATGTGGCACAATACAAATAATGTAGGTTACCACAGGCTCATAAGGGTCTGCAAATGCGGTCCCCTTGTGTTACCTATAAAGAGACGAAAAGAGCACAAAGATAGTCGAAAGGTGGAAAGTGACGACGAGAAAGAGAAGATAAGAACAAGGTATAGAAAGAAAGAGCTTGATTGTGTCGATGTGGAGTCATTTATGAATCAGCAGAGGCCTCTGATGTAGTAATATACTTCCTGTGGTCCCACCACCGATAATTCAAAAAGGCTGACGGCCACGAAATCTCTCAATTGTATCTTCTGACATCTTATCAGATATCTGCCTTGAGCGTGGTCTAATGGGCAGATTAGTTCCCTATTCCTTCATATGGGTTTTCCCCAGAATCTAGCCTGGGGCTTATCTTATAAAGCATTGACAATTTGCCCTTTGCAGGTCGAAAGGGGAATGTCAGAGAATTCGTCGATTTGTGAGTTCTGTAGCCATACTCCCCTCTTTGGCAGTTCATTAGCTATTCAGTTGATCATATTGGTCCAACTTACACGCACCCATTTTAGGTGAATGTTGAATGTTTCGCCATTCGATTTAAGGATGTCCGGCATTCGTGAACTAGCTAAGATGTCGAATATCATTTTGACGCCATTGTGGGTGAATGTCCGAATATCGTAATCAAATATTCCCTCCAATTAATGTACTGAAACATTTGACAACCGATTAATTTCATGAATTGGATAGACGCAAATATGAACTTGGAAGCCAACAGTGAATAATTTCTCGCAGAACTATGGTCTCGGTTACTACAAGATACAGATTAAAAACATTTCTCACCATTTTATTTCAATTTTAAAGTTTCTCACCTCTAAAATAAACACAATAAATACAAAAAAATTCTAATCCTCTTGAATATACGCTCATAAACTAATGAATGACATTTACGAAAAGCTGACACATTGATTTCTAATAAATATTAAATAATAAAAAATATAAAAATAATATTTTATATCTGCAACTTGTATAAAAATATTTGTCGGTTAGTTTGGAGTTGAATATTCTAAAACCTACTTTTAATATTTTAGTACACATTTATTTTCTGGTAACGGAAAAGTCAAGATATTAGAAAATGTCTCCAATAAGTTTGAATTTGTTTTGAAACATTTAAGTTCCCTAAAAATATGCTTCAAATGTTATTAAGTTTAATGCATTTGCCGGCTTTTTTCCAGCTTTCAGTAGTTTCCGCACACTTGCTTGTATATAGGAAGTCACATATAAACGAAGCATTCTCGCCACTAAAAGCTCTTTGACCCACATTCCCAATGCTTTGGTATACATGCACAACTATTTGTTGCTATTGTAGTAGATGTGTTCGTAAGTATGTTCACTCTATATAGTGGCAGAAAAATTCTTTACTATTTATTTTCAGTGAATTTAGGTCATTTATATATTTCTGTGGCACATAGATACGAGTGCATAGTATGGCAGAATTTTTGCTCTCATCGCTTTGACTCAAAGTTCTCGTAGAATATATAAAATTGTTTGCGTTAAAAAGCTTTTCTTTCCGGCATAAAGCACTGAAGCATCAATGGCGCTTCGTCAACAGTTTATTCGCCATATTGTGCAAAGTATTCGTTGCAAAAATTTTGTGTGTGTGTGAGAGAAAGAGAGAGGGCATAGTATTGTTATTGCATTATATTGAAGGCCTTAACAAAACAACAACAACAATACAACAAAATTAAAAACAGTGCTTGGCAATGGGGAAAGGATTGGCATTGGATTAGATGGCAGTAGATGGGGAATATGGTGGCCAACACAAATGCAGTAGCAGTGGCTTTTATGTGTTTAAACTTTTAACTTTTGATTTGGTTTTACATTCTTCTTTTTCATTATACACATTCTTTGTGTTTAGGTACATACATACATACATACATACGAGTACATACGTATGCATGTGAATTCATTTTTCTCTTTTCAATTTCATTATTATGTTATGATTTGTTTCCTTCACAAGCTCAGGTTGTTTGTTTTTGTTTTTCTGGTTAGGTTTTGTAGTTTTGTATGCATTTCACGAAGTAAAAAATGCACGTAATTCTAGTACAGTTGTGCAAAATTAAAAAAAAAAAAAACAATTCTTATAACTATTTTTATGTTGAAATATTACCTTTAAGAAAAGTATCCAGTATAGAGGCATGTAGATAGTTAGAAAGACACACACATACAGTCCCCGGAATATACATATGTTTATTTTATTTTTTAACTCAATTTTAATTTATTGAATCTTTCTTATTTCTAAAATATGATTTACTAGTTATTACCAATGTAATAAAAATTTGTTTATTCAAACCTTAATAAAATAACTACTATTGGGTAGAGAAAGCCGCTTTGTCAGGCTCAATGTTTCACGTCTTTTTAGTCTCTGGGGCACGTCAAGTTGCAATAAAAACTCAAAAGTGTTGGAATGGACGACTATTTCGTTTATGTATTTGAATGTGTATGTCTTCGGTTCTTCCTAAATAGGAGGAACTTTCAGATCTCCGTTGATCTTTTCATTTCATGTGTACCAGGCGGAGCATACGATAAGGCGTAAAATCTTAAACTGTCTTCTTTGTACCTTCTGGATGTTTGATGCACGAACAGTACCCCACAGCTGAATGCCACATGACCATATTGGCTGTATATTGAATTTGTATAAAAGTAATTTCTACTCAAACGCCAGGGTTGAGTTAGGACCTATTAACTAGTATAGTTGATTTGTTCTAAGTTTTATGGCCGTTATTTTTACGTCCATGTGGATACCGAAATACTTAATGTATATTTCCGTTGGAACAGTGGTATTTTACCTTCTTTTTTATCCCAGTTTCTTTAAAAAATCTTATCACCAGCTATACTTTATGACAACGGGCATTATATTATAAAATAAATGACTCCCCAATCATTCTACATCCACAGACGATTTCGTGTTTCTTCAATACCTGCTGGTACTTCTGTTGGTTCATAGTTCCGTCACAATTCTGCCCTGTTTCTGTTACTGAAGCAAATGTCTTTCTAATTGTTTCAGATAAACGAATATAAATAATTTTTTGTGAGCCATGAAAAACTTTCATCTCTCCATAATTCTCTTCGTCAAAAGCTCAAATGTTTATTATCATAATCTGTTGCGAAATGAACATCTTTTTTTTGTATTGTTTGTAAAAAGCAAAACAAAAGTTTCGTTTTATACCCGACACAAAAATAAAAAAGGGTATATATAGATTTGTAATTGCTACAATATATTCTGGATCCTTATAGGTAGGGAAGTTAAATGAATGATGTCCGTTTGTGCGATGTTGAAACCAATTTTCTGGCGGCACTATACAACCTAGTATCTTGAAACTTGCACCGAATTTTTCTGGGTTTTTCAGAAATGATCATCCCGAGGCACCCAGATAACTTGCTCAATAACTCAATATTTTTGTAAAATAAATTTTACAAAAAAAAAAAAAAAACACAAAATTTTTAATCTTCGCCACAAAAATTTTATATTCACCAGAATTTTGTAATTTACAAAAAAAAAAAAAAAAAAAAAATATTAAAAAATTTGGAAATTTGACAAAATTCGAAAATTCATCAGAAAACCAAACTATTGTTTATAAATTTTAAACTACAAAAATATTATAATTTGTAAAAAATCCAAACTTTAAAAAACCGAATTTGCACGAAAAAATTCACCATAAATTCGAAAAGCGGAAATAAAAAGAATTTTTTTGGGCAAAAATTAAAAGTTTAATTCAAACCCGAAATTTTACCAAAAAATTTAATTTCATCGATGTTAAACAGCCAAGCTCGTATATGAATTACCATTCGATTAATGTAAGCATATGTATCTATACTTACTCAGTTGTATTCGAAAGAAAATGTACTTTTTCTCGCCCGGTTATTAAGACTCAAAGTTTGAATAACAAAAATCAGACTTAATTTTACTGTTGAAAAGTAAAGATTGTTTTAATTGTCTTGTTTATTTAACTGGCGCAGTCGGTAGGATTGCTAGAAACGCTTTAGCAATCCGTAAATAAGAATCCTACTCAAAGAGAAGTGGGTGAGGTCCTATGAAAGGGGAGAATTGAGAAAGTCCACAAAGCAGGAATACAAAATAATTTAAATAAAACTTATGACAAAAGAACTTTGACAAAAAGGGAAAAAGAAAAATAATTTTTACGAAACAAAAAACTATTGAAAAGAGAAGAAATAAACCAATTCAATATGACTACTACAAAATCCTTGGAACTTTCGCCTTTTCCCAGGACTTACCTGGCTCAGCTCTCCGATTTTCATGGCAGGAAGGAAGAACTATACACTTTCACGAGTGGGATCGATAACCTGATTCCTATTTTATCAGCGTACAACGAAATCTCACAGAACATGGTGCTTTCAATCATAAAGGGTATACTGAAAGGACGAGCTAGAACAGCAATGGAAATTCATCCACATTTGAAAGCTTGGCCAGAGATCCAAGTAATGTTAGAAACGAATTTTGGAGGACTTGCCTCCGCCGAAAGTCTCTATGAAGATTTGAGAAACGCACAATTTAAAGGCGACGTCACAGAATTTTATAATTATATACAACGAAAATTGTGCTTATTGAACCAAAGGTACAGACTGGATGACCAACTACATGAAATTCAGGCCAATAACAAAACTGCACTGAAAATCTTCATAAATAAATTACCTATACATCATAGAACGGTTTTGTGCGCCTTGAAACCAATTACTTTGGAACAAGCTTTACATGAACTATCATCAGCTGGATTATTACAAAGTTCTAGGAATAATTCCTTTAACAATCTTAATTCTCCAAATAACACTCAGCAGCGGAACCAAAAACATCTTAGCAAAAATCCACAGGAACCTCAACCTCAACAAAAGTGGAATTCCAAAAACCAACAACCCAACCAATGGCAACAACAACCAAGACAACAGTGGCAACTGGGACAACAACCCCCTGCAGAGGCAATGGACATCTCACAGCAAACTAGGCAGAACCATTACATAAATAATTACGACTTTCCTGAAAACTATCAGTATCCACAACAAATAGATAAGTATGAATGTAATGATAAGCACACAAATTTTCATTATATGGCCTCGGGAATACCACCCGACGGGGACTTCCCTATATCTTGTTCAAATCCCCAAAAAGGTCCACTAGAATCTTAATTGACACGGGTTCAACCGATAATATTTTAGCTAAAGGACATTGTCCACCCCAATACATTAGTAATTTAAAAAATCCGATATCAATTAAAACCGCATCCGGTCAATTAAAAATTACGCAAGATGCAAGATTCCAAAGGAGACTATGTCAGTTTCACTTAAGACTAGCCCCAATTTCCGAATACTCGAATTCCATGGCATGTTTGCGGGAATTTTTGGTTAAACTCTTTTAAGAGAAAACAGTGCGACGTTGGATTATGAGAAAAAAAATACTAATATTAAATAATCAGGAGATACCTTTATTTTTCGAAGGTGATGATGAAAATCAGATAGAAATCAGAGTAGAAGATTTACCAGAAATGTACCACCTAGACGAATTAGGAATTACTGAACAGCTTAGGATTAATCATTTAAATACTGAGGAACAGGAAGATATTAGTTATCTCATTCAGAAAAATAGCGATGTATTTTACAGGAAAGGGGATGACCTATCCTTCACAAAGGAGATTAAACATAACATACCTACAGGAGATTTAGGACCAGTATACTCTAGGACTTTTGGATATCCCGAAGTCCATAGAAACGAAGTAAATAAGCAGATAAACGAAATGTTAGAGCAAGGTATTATTAAACCAAGTAGTTCCCCATATAATGCACCTATTTGGGTAGTTCCGAAAAAAGAGGACAAGGAGGGCAACAGAGAATGGAGAATAGTAATTGACTACAGGAAGCTGAATGCCGTCACCAAGGAGGATAAATATCCTATACCTCTAATTGAGGACGTACTGGATAAACTAGGTAGGGCAAATTATTTTTCAACCCTAGATTTGACCAAGGGTTTTTATCAGATTGAGGTTAATCAAGAGGACCAGGAAAAAACAGCCTTTTCCACTTTTGATGGTCACTTCGAATTCAAGAGAATGCCTTTTGGGCTGAAGAACGCCCCCGCAACTTTTCAACGTATGATGAATAATGTTCTAAGAGAACATATTAATAAAATTTGCGTCATTTATATGGACGACATACTTATTTTCAGTACGACACCACAAGAACATCTGATTAGCTTAAGGAAAATTTTCGCGACTCTAAGGAAGTCAAATTTAAAAGTGTCTTAGAACAAGAGCGATTTTTTAAAGGAGACTGATTTTCTGGGACACGTGGTAACTCCTAATGGGATAAAGCCAGACCTAAATAAAATCAAGTGTATAGAACATTTCCCTATACCCAAAACAGTCAAGGAAATTTAAAGCTTTCTAGGCCTTAGCGGCTATTACCGGAAATTTATCCCGGATTATGCTAAAATTGCAAAACCTTTAACAACTAGGTTGAAGAAGGATTCCAGGATCAACATAAATGATCCCGATTATAGAGAATCTTTCAACAAATTGAGGACGATTTTAATGTCGGATATGATACTAAGATACCCAAATTTTGATGAAACTTTTATTCTCACGACGGATGCAAGTAACTTCGCTATAGGGGCAGTGCTATCTCAAACAGATGGTCCCATAACATTTGCATCTAGGACTCTGAACAAACACGAAATTAACTGCTCAACAATAGAGAAGGAACTGTTCGCCATCGTTTGAGCAACAGGACAATTTCGCCATTATCTATATGGAAGGAAATTTAGGCTAAATACCGATCACAAGCCATTAATTTGGTTATCCTCTTTAAAGGAGCCAAATTCGAAAATAATTAGATGGAAGATAAAGCTCAACGAATATGAGTTTGATATCTGCCTTGCAAATGGAAAAGACAATAAGGTTGCAGATGTCCTTTCTAGAATTCAATGCGAAGTTAATCTTTTTGAATGTAACGAATGCAATAGGAAGTATACTCAAGCTACAAACTTGGGAATACACAAAAGAATTGTGCATAAAGGATTAAGATACCAATGCAAAATATGTAAAAATCTTTTAAAGACGAAAATCTCATTGAAACACCATTTTAATCGAAAACACCCAAAGGATAAATTGTCATATACGGACGTTTGCGTAAAGGACAGCAATAACATGTTAATGAATTCGGAGAATGAATCGGTTAAACGATCTAGGTTACCTGTACCTACGGTACACAGCGCCAATGAAGATGGCAATGATCATATTCAGGTGACTGAAAAACCTCTCCAATTTTACACTAATCAGGTGTTAATAAAACATGGCGACATGGATGAGTACAAACTTGTTGAAAAGTTTGGCAAGAAAAGACATGTATTCAATTATAGTCAGGATAGCGAAATTGTGGAGAAGGTAATTGAGATAATTAGAAAGAACAAAATGTTACAATTTATTGTGAAATAGAACCTATTTATCTAAAGATTCAAGAGGAAGTAATTAAATTGAGGAACATAACGAACTTTAAAATTTTTCGAACTTAGACATTAATTGAAGATTTGCAAATTGAACAATTAATGGAAAAAATATTATGACAACAATCATCCGGGAATAGAAAAAAATTACCGCATGAGAAGACGGAAACTCCAAAAGGACCGCATGAGATTTATCACGCGGATATTTGGTTTATGAGTAGAAACAAGATGTACCTAACCGTTATTGACAACTTTTCCAAATATGCGCTTATGCAAGAAGTAGAGGATAGGACAGCTTTATGCCTAATTAAAGCATTTATTATAGTATTCAATTTGATGAAGCCATCGAAATTGTTGGTAACTGACAATGAGGCCAGTTTTACTACAGCATTATTCAGGGATTTTCTGGAAAATGGGAACATTGAACAACATCTAACGACACCAAATAGACATACTGGAAATTCGGACATCGAAAGATTCCACAGCAGTATAAACGAGCACATAAGGATCTTCAGGAACCGAGAGGAGGAAAACGATGTTGCATACAACATCGATTTAGTAATACAATCAAATTTTACCTATAACAATACAATACATTTGACCACTAAACAAAAGCCCAGTGACATCCACTTTTTTAACTGTAAAATAAACATAAAGGATGTTTATGACCAAATATAGGCAGTAAAAGAAAAGACCGGAAAAATGAAGATATTAATCAAAATTTCCAAAATACTTCAAACGTACCTAAACTGTACGCAGGACAAGAGAAAGTTGAGGTTGAACGAATTGATGGCAAGCGGTATAAAACTAGGGGAAATAATCAAGAACACTACAAGGACCAATTTATTAAACGGAAAAATTCTTTCGGGTCCATGGACGTTCGTTTTGATCCTGAAGATATTGTTGACGACAACCAACCATCTTCAAGCACCGGAATTGCAAAATATTGGAATGAGCGTAACGACCATTGGTAAAATCATAATCTTTAATATAAGAATTCAACTTATTCTGAATAAACAAGGCATGGAATTATATATGGAAAACATGGAATATTTGGTTAGTAATAAAACTGTATGTTTAAATGTAAACGGTGTCGTGTGTACGTCCCTAAAGCGGACGACAACAATACTTTTGCAAGGAGCAATAATAAAAACGTTACCGAGCCTTCAAGTGGACTAAAAGGAAGAAAAGCGGTCTTTTTCTTTTTGGTTTGGCGATGAGTGAACAAGGCAAGTTGTGGCAAGGGGCAGCAGAAGTGCGCGATTATATATATAGCAATTGAAATAAAGAAAAACTCATTGTGCCTAGATGATATTAAAGACTAATAATACAAAAATAAAAAGTTAAACAAAAATCGAAGTTTTATATTCTTTATTAAAAAAAAAAAATATGTACATATATACAGACAAATATTAAAGCTTAAAACAAGAATTTTAAAATACGAAATGGAAACTAACTTAAAAGCTAATATACATATGTATACCCTATAAAATATAAATGAAAAATAAATGAAATTGTAAAAAGTAAAATTTAAAATAGTAAAAATCATAAAACTAAAGTGAAAATAAAATAAAACTAAAATAGACCTAAATAAGGCTAAAAAGAAATAAAATAAAGCTAAAATAAAACTAATTAAAAGCCCCCAACAAGCGATAAGAAAAACACTGCCAGCCACAACCCACGAGGGAGCAGCAGCCATTTTGTGCACCGGCCATCAGGCGGCGCGAGGTATACTGGCTTAAGACCATCGGACAACGCTGACAGACCCACGTACGCTGTAAAATATATACATATATATTTTTTTTTAGTAATTATAATCAGGTATAAGAAAAAAATTAACATACCGCGTCGTTGACTATTCCTCTTGTGTTTTTTTTGCGGCAAGAGTGCGCGCGACGTAAGACTTGAGCTCAGGTCTAGGTCGTTCTGTTCGCCAGTAGGGAGTTTTGCCCCGCGTTTTTTCCTTTGCCTTAAAAAGTGTTCAAAAAAAAAGAAGGAAGATATATATATGTAAATAAGCCACAAAGATTTTCTTTAAGACGTACCATAAGTAACGGGGACACGAAACGAACGGACGGCAGTCACGACGGATCAGATAGGCCGATCAGGAAGCTCGGTTAAAGAAGAAGAAACGACCAGCGTCAGTTTGCCTATTAACTCTTTTTTGCTAATATCTAATATATTTATTTGCTTATTAATTGTTTGCTATTACATTTTTTTTTATTGTCCAATATATTTATTATGATATTTGTTTTGTAAATATTAAGTTAGAAATTTTTTTTTTATACATCCATATATATTTGGAACATCAGTTGTTTGTTTTGAGAAGGAACATTAAGTTGCTAATTTATAATGTAATAAATTTATACAAAATTTTATAATGAAAATTCAGTTTTTATAATGAGTGAGTAAGCTCAAGGTATAGGAAGGTGATGAGGAGGTAAGTGGGGAAAACGTTTGGGATAACCAAGAGAAAGGAATGGCCGTGGTTATCATGGAGGAGTCCCTACGGATTCCAGAGCGTGGGAGGCCGAAGTTAGCGAACACCTGCTAACCGGAATTGAAGTGTGAAAGGGAGTAAGTATGTGGGTAAACATGTTTCGTTCTTTTCTACAATCCACCTCTATTATTTTCAATTTTTTTTATATAGATTTTTTTCCAAGCCTGGCATGAATTTTTTGTAAGTCGGTGTGGAAATACCCAGGTTGGTTGGCGTAGAACCACCCCAAGACGGCGAGCCCTAGCCGGTGCTAAACGCCAGCATACCAGCACGGCCAACGATCTGGCAACAACGAAAACACATAAACAACATACTAAAACATAAATACACCGACCATTACAACGGAACAAGTAGGTTAATTAAAATAGACAATAAAATTAAGGAAATTGTGTCCTACCCAATCCAGTAGGGTAGATAAATCTGACCGACCACCATGTTAAAAACCTGGAACATGCTAATGAAATGAAAATGAGTCGGGAAACAATAAACTTTGTAATGTATGTAGTAATAGTTGGCCTAATATCAATCATAATTACTTATTTTTATGTTCAAATAAAAATTAAATAAAACCATTGTTAAGGCAAATAATCTCTTTGTCCCCTACTCCTTCAGGATATGGTCAAAGATCCTCGCCTGGGGGAGTTATGGAACAGCCAAGCTCATATATGAATTGCCATTCGATTAATGTAAGCATATGAATCTATACTTACTCAGTTGTATTCGAAACCAAATGTATCTAGACTTATTCAGTTGTATTCGAAAGAAAATGTACTTTTACTCGCCCGGGTATTAAAACTCAAAATTTGAATTAAAAAAAATCAGACTTAATTTTACTGTTCAAAAGTAAAGATTGTTTTAATTGTCTTGTTTATTTAACTATATATATATACTACAGATGGGCTTTAATTAATCTGCAAAAGAAAAAAAACAAATTTTACCATAATTTGGGATTTCACCAAAATTCGAAAATTCACCGCAAAACCAATATATTATTCTAGACTTTTAAATTGCAAAAATAACATATTGCATTAAATCGAAATATCAAAAAAAACCAAAACTGTACAAAAAATTGCGAAAAATTACAAATTTACTAAAAATCCAAAACATTACAATAAATTCGAAAAACTGGAATAAACAAATTTATTTACTAAGAAAACTTCGTTAGGTTTCTAATTTTTTTGGGTTATAATCACAAGATATATACAAACTTAAAATTAGTGTTACTAAAATAATATTATATTTTATAGGAAACAGATAACAAAAAACTTAGATTTACCAAATAATAAAGTTTAAATTTTGCCAAAACACGATATTTTACAAAAAAAAAAATAATTTACGAAATTTTAACAAAATCTAGAAAACAAATCTATTAATAAAAGTTTGAAAATTCACAACAAAGCCAAACTATAGTAACAAAATTTTCGAAAACAGTCAAAATTTACAAAAAACCGAAATTGCACAAAAAAATACAAAATTTTTCCAAAACTTAAAATTTACCAAAAATTTGGAAATTTACCACAAAAGCATTCATTCAATAAAAATTTTGCAAATTAACCAAAAAGCCGAAAATTAAAAAATCTCAATTTTATAAAAACGACCAAATTGAATACATGTTCTTCACAATTCACAAAAATTTTAAAATTATTCACGAATCCAAACTATAGTAAAAAAATTTTAAAATAACAATAAAGCAAAGTTTTAAGAAAACCGAAATTAACGGAAATTGCACCGAAAAATTACGAAAAAACCAAATTTGGCTAAATTCTATACTTACCAAAAGTTTGAAAAGTCCCCACAAAATCGAAACCTTGAATAACACAAAATAATTACGACAATACAACAAACATCAAATTTAAAAAATACTTCTACATTTTTTATTTCACCAAAATTTTTCGGTTTTGCAAAAAAATTGAAAAAAAAACGATATTTTATTGATAAACGTCGTAATTGTAACAAAACCGATGCTACAGGAGTTCCAAAAGGCCTATATCTTACAGAAAACGAAATGAACACTAAATTAAAAGAGCCACAATTAGAAAAAACATCTCAATTATTAAACGATCGAAAATGCTTATAATAAAACGAAAGGAGGGTTTAAATGTAAGATAAGACGGCTTGAACCGGAGGCCAAAATTAAAGATTGCAAGCAATCATTTGCACCCGGAGAAATCTGTAGTACATTTTTAGTTGTTCATACTTTTGTGAAGGGTATATTTTTGATTTGTAAGCAGACGCTTGCGAGCAGTGCGTATGTATTGCCGCAGATTGCCAACTTTGTTCGACGCTCACTCAAGTGACCGATAAATATCATTGCATATTTTTTAATTTGATTACTGAGCAAAAGAGCGTTCATATTATCGCCAGATCAGGGTTGATTTTAATTGGGCACAGTCAGCATTATTTCGACCCATTTTTTCGAACATCCACAAATTAGATGCATTCGCATTGTCGGTGCATGGCGGTGCATGGTGCATTGCGACGAAAATTGGTGATTTTACGTTTTTTGATGTAGAATTTCAATTTTCATCTCACATAAAATTCTAGTAGGACTGGATATGCGGACTCAAGTGGGCCTGTGTGTAACAAACAGAAGCAATATCAATTGTTGATTAGAGTTTTTTTCGTTGAGATTTTGGTAAATTTTTTATGTCTGTTAAAGAATTTTGAATTTGGATGAACAAAGTAATCTAGAGTCTATAGTGACGGATATAAAAACTAATCAATAATTTGCTTCCGACCTATTCGAAAGGACGAACTAAAAGTTCAATAGAACTTTCACAATTTAACTTCGGGGTCAATAGCAATCTCGGTGGTCTATTTACGATATGTAGTAGAGAAAATAAAAGCAACTTTATTTTACAAATAATGATTTATTTAATAACTTAACATTATTTATTATTAAAAAGTTACAATCGTGTTGAGCACTAGCTGACATGGCCATCAGCTCTTAGTTTTTAAATAAAATTTAAAATTTGGCCATAAGTTTTAAAAATTTGCATTATTTTAACAAAGTTTTATTTTTTGTATCTAAAAGTAAAGAGACAAATTATTGTTGTTACATATGGATTTTATTTATTAAACAAAAAATAAAGAAACAGTAGAAACCTGGGCCAAGCATCCAACAAATGTTCTACGTGCAACATACACCGACAAGGTGTAAAACGAAGAGAAAACGTATCTCAATATTAAATCAATTAATTGCTCAATCAATTATTGAAGGTTTTTTGGTTGCTCAATCATTTTTTCTTCATTCAAATTTTTTGTTAAATACATAAAGTCATAAAAGAATCGTAAATCTCTTTAACAAAACCTCATAAATTTAACAGTTAATTAATATTAATGGTATTTCTATTAAGATGAATGAATCAATGTGTGTGAGTGTATGTGAGAGTGTGTGAGTTGCAAAAGCTGCTGTCACAGAAGCAACGTGTTTTACGTATCACCACGCACGGCAGCAACCAACCAATGTACAACACTTTAGACAACAAAAGTATCAAAGAAAAAAAAACAAATAAATATGCATGGCAACGTTGAAAATGCATGTAAACGGGTTTCCAATGAGTCTAGGTCGCTGTTGACAATCTGTGGAATCCAGGACTTTTTAGATTTGTCTATAAAATCAGTTGTTTCTTATTCAGTCACCGATGCCAAAGCACCGTGGCGTGTTTCATGGTTTAGAAAAGGACTCCATCTTTGTTCGTGACGGGCAGCAAAATCGCTGGATATGGGGTGATACTGACAAGATTACTGTTTGCTACGAAGGCGTCATGGATCTGTACTACTATGGACGTGGACGGCATTTGGCTTCTGCAGAATGGCGCTACATACCACAGTGGACATTCGGCATGTATGCATTAGATTCAGACCTCTCGGGTCTGTGCCACTATGCGAAGCAACGTCCTAAACGTTTTAAAGTCGCTATATTCCATAAGTATTGACAGAATTTCGTTAATATCTCACGCACAGCTTATTTTATTCCATTTCAATATCGAGCCGCCATTATTGCAAACCCCTTTATGTTAAAAGTCAAACATACTGCTAATGTTTGCAAACAATTTGCACAACAGTCATAAACTAAAAACCCCCCATGTTGTCAATATGGATTTGCATGTTTCTCCCACGATACTGGCGATGCAGGCGCACACACGATCACTTACTTCATGCTGCTACACATGTGTGTAAGTACGTATTAAAACTTTGTACTTTGATTTGAAGTAAGACTCCATCAGATCCAATAATAGTAAAATGCTCTTGTGCTTGTTATAATGCAACAGGCATTTGAGAAACACACTTAAACGAACGTAACAAAATTGGAATTGAAATCATAGAGTTGGCAATAAAAGAAGAGGTAAAAAAACCTACAGCAAGAAGACATGTACGTAGTGGGCGTCAAAATAACTATTTGAATTGGTACTTATTGTGTGACGTTCATAAAGACGTTAAAATATAGTTGCACGCAACAGTTACAGTCAAGGTCTTGAAATGTAAATAGAAACATTCACATGCAGTATGGGTTGGGGAGAATTAAAAATTTAATGTTAACATGCTTTTGAATGACTACTATATACCGTTTGGATTACTTAGGGATACTAAAGTAATGACTGGCATAATATCTGAACTGTTTTCTTAAAAGACCCAATTCTGGCTGTAATCTCTTTAAATTTTATGCTTAGATTTTGTAATAAAATTGGCAAAAATATCCAAGATTTTTTAAACCTTCACTATCTTTAACACTTTTCTGCTAACAAATTGCTTGCGAATGCCATCAATACAAGTTTCGATAGAATTTGTTCGGTATAGAGTAAGAGAATTGTACAAGTATTGAATTTCGCTCGTGTAGAAATGAGAGTATTAGCCCTCATCATTTTTTTAAATTTTTTGATAAATTTCAAATGATATGCTTTTTTACACCCCATCAAAAAGCCGTGGCAGAAAAACTTTATTAATTAATTTATTCAAAATTCGTCTTGGCAGAGTTGCTTCAAATACCCAAAATTATGGGTAATGATGCGTAAGAATAAATAAAGACACCTTCACCATTAACGAAACGTCATGTTTGTTCCCTCGGGGGGTTATATCGATCCTACCAGCAGAGGATACGGTTAATCAGTACCCGTGGATTGTCTGGGTCCTGAAAGTGAAAGTTAAGTATCTTCGAGTTGTGACCAGTAGCATACCGATTGATACTACAGGAACCCGTAACACCCGGCCCCTTTACAAACCGCGCAAGAAGTTTACATGATCGATCTGTCGTTGCATTGCAACGCTAGTCGTCAAGGGTAAGGCAGGAGGTTTCATGACTCCAAACCCTCTAGTGGTAGTGGTAATCTGTGGCCCAGGCAGTCAGGGAACTATTGGACCACTGTGCGGTAATGGACACTTTGAGTTAAGCCAGTGGTAAGACAACTCCTTGATTATAAATGTAATATAGTTCAGACGTCTAATTAAGGATTTGGATATCAATCAAAATTTTAATAGAATTCAAAGCTGTATTTTAATCGATATCGAATGGCGCAGTTTGAATCGAGATTATTGTGTAATAAGAGTACTGTTACGGAGGACGAAACATAATAGGCAATTTTTTTTTGTATCTTTTGTCTGTATAGAGTGACCAAATAAGAATGATAGGCTTCGCTGGCAGTTCTCCAACATGATTTTTTGGTCTAAATCAGGATCCCCATCCAAAATTTCTAGCGTCCTTTTCTTTCGTACTTGCCAATGTTGGCACAAACTTCTGGTGGTCTTACCACAGAGTGTATTTAAATGCGAATACCAACGCCCCTATACACATGCTTGTATAGGTTGCAACTTAAGATCATGGACCCCATGGCCCTGATTCCACCTCTTGCTGAGGGGTTTGGAGCTACCCATTCTCCTGCTGTCAAAAAATGCCTTTGATCAGCTTACGTTGCAATGCCACATTGATCCCGCAACAAGATCTTCCCCCGATTTCTGTGTAAACCACAACCACCACGTGCACATCTGAAGGAGCCTCATCAAAAACCAATCTGAGACTTGCGTACCAGGGGCTACTGGTTCCCGTGTTACCAGCGTCTACATGGTTCCAGTTTCAGGCCCCCGGTACTCCCATCTTAGTGACGGCAAGAGGGCCGCTAGAATTTACTCTGATAGGATATTCAGAACATGGAATAATCATTTTTATTAGCAGCATCAACTCTACTAGACCTCAGGTAAAATAGAATATTTCCTAGACGCATTAGTGCTATATACGATTATGAGAGACGCAAGACGCATAATGTTTGTTTAGACGACAGTAGTGAACACACACATCTTCATTCGATGTTGAATTCTAATAATAGCCACAGCACAAACCTTCGGCTAACAAACGGAAAATGACAATTGTTCTACAAATTTAACAAACACTCAAGCTAAGCTAAGCTGAGCAGAGCTTCTTTCTCAGTGCTTCGGTGCTTCTCCAATGAAAACGAGATGTGGTTAACGCATGTAATGAACTGAAAACAGTGTAACAATTAAGCCTTACACACATGGAGCTTCTGTACTAAATAAATTTAATTTTCAATCTTAGCTAAACTAATCGATTATATTTTTCCGATTAATTGTTAAAAATGTCTCGGTTCAATTAGTTATATAATTAATTAATCGATTAATAATTTAACTTTCATCAGTTCTAAACTGTACGTTCGTGGAAAGGAAAAGAGTCGATATTTTTCGTTTTATTCTTTCGAAAAATCGCCAGACCGATAACTTATAAACTGCATTAAGCAAATAGTGAAAGATTTATGTCAAAAGAAGAAGCCAAACCCGAAAAACACTTCAAATCTACAAAACTTGTTAACTCTAAATAAAATCTAATCGATTTAAAAATAGGAAAGTATGCATTGAAATCGGAAAATAGAAAGAGAATACAAATGTTATGTTGCGCTACAGGGCGAAAAAATATATATGTATATTATTAGAACGAATTTGAACTAGAAACTCTTGATTCTAAAATTAAAAATTTCGACTTTTTTACATTTTGATTTACTCTCTTCAGACGATCCTCCGGTAAAGTTACGGTTGTGGTTAAACCGAAAATGAGAAATGAAGAAACAGGAGCGCTGGTACAAGTATTGTGTTATAACCACACCGAAGAATAAGGCCGATTAGACAGGTACTAATCAATATCCTGAACCTAATAATAGAAACCATGTGTTTCCATGTAGAATAAAATACAATCTAATAAAAAAATGCATTTCGTATTATGCTCATCAAAAACTAAACTTCATCTCAATATTTTACTTGCACAAATTAAATAAAGGGTGTGTTTTTAGAAGTAACATAAATTCATCGAATAATATGAAACATGCTTCGTTTAAAACAGAAGTATCTCTGATTTTTACCGAATAAAATTTCAGGCAAACAACTCGCGTGGCTAACTCCTGCGTAGTCCAATGAAGAGATCTAGTTTTTGATTTAGACAATATTTGAATAACAACATGATGGAATTAAGTCGCTGATTTCCTAATCCAAATGTGAAATTGTGCGTTCGTCAGACTTTTCTATGCAGTAATCGCCAGCTTGATATAATTGCAGGTTTTTCTTACCTGGGCACCAATAAGTAATTGAGCAGCCCACAAACAACAGCCTAAGGATGTTCCCCCGTTCAAATAAAGCAATATTGTTTATCGAAGTTTTCAATTGAAATCGGTAGTTGGCTTTCGGCTCAGCAGAGGGGTTAAATAAAAAGGGCAACAAAATTTACTTTACCCTTTACATATAAGTATCATACAAAATTGAATGAAGCAACAAGTGACCGCTGCAAAGACACGCCGATAGAGAGATTGTACTAAATAAAGAAGTATTAGTAAGCGAATGCAACAAAACATTCGATAACACTTCAAAGAGACTGCAATACAATCAAACTTTGTTGAAGAAAGGAAAAATAGCAACAATAAATTTGTGTGATTATTTGTAAAAATTATGCAATCTGCACTCGTGTGGACTCAACATGCATGCAACAGACATTAAAGATACTTTTTAGACCACAACGATTAAGTAACGACAATAAAGTACTCAAACCCATTTGTAGAAATGAAAGAATTAGCCAAAAGATCAACTAAAGGATTAAATGCCCAAGACGCAAATAGACACACAAACAAGTACTAAATATTTTAATGTTCGTACCATCTGAACTCTTAACTCTTAAATAACTGCGAGTATGTTATTGCACATTCACATTTTCAAGGTGTTGCACTCATGTCCCCCACATGTTAGCGTCTATTTTTTGTTTTCTTTCTTGTTATCTGTGCCTTTTGAATTTAGGAAAAATGTTTTCAAAACACACATTTTCTTCTAGTTTAGACAATAGAGACACTATGGGGTACAATTCTGAGAAATACTTTCAGAACCTAACGGGAATAGTTTCATGGAATGAGCTTACTGCTATTATCAGACTACTGGCTTGGAATCCTCTTTAATTATTTCTGCGCACTCTCGCTTAGCGCTTAAATCATCTTAAAACGCTTCTGTCGAAGGGGTGAAATGAGTCTTGCTAACAGGAAAAGAAAAATCACAAGAAGCCATGTCAGGTGATTTTGGATCGACTCAATGGTTGTAACCGTCGCATTGCCTTTAAATATCTTTTATTTTAATGTTTCACGAAAGTTTTTCCATGTTTTGGCAGTATTTAAGAACGAAGTTTACTCAAGAATACATTAGTTTGCTATTGAGAATGAGCAAATCTTTCAAATAGGAATAAGTTTATGAATTAATATCCACACAAAGACATAAATGTGAAAATAAGGCCAAGTTCCTATCTCAAAATTTCGGTCGTTAAAGGTACTGAGATCGAAATGAGGACCAAGTACAATCATATTTCTAGACAACCTCTGACTCTTTTTTTTTTGCAATTTTTGTTACAAAGGTATATATTTGCAAGTAGGTGTAAAACTTCTTTTAACTTTAATTTTACAGACGGTTGGGTTATACCAAATTTCAGATCGAAACAAATAAGAATGTACCCTAGTCCCCCCAAGTAAACAGTTTTCATTTCCAAACTAGCCGGTTTAATTATTCTCTAAGACGTACCTGTATACCAAATTTCAGTTCTTTAGCTATAGTGGAGGTACCCCCTTAATACTGACGAGTAAGTCAGTGAAATATGCACGTTCTTATCTCATAATTTTATTATTCAACAGCGCGAATAAATTCGTGTAATATGGATATTATGTAGATAGGTCTGAACTTGTGCTGGCGTACTAGGGTGCGCTTTAGTAAACGAAATATTATGAATTTAAGACCATTTGAGGCACATACTCCTCCAATACATTTTGACAAAAATCAGTGAATATTAAAGCCGTCTCTGCTCAACCTTTGTTTCTAATTAAATGCCTTACTTTCAATGTTCGGACCAAATATATTTCAAGCAACATAAAAGTTCAATAACGGGTTTACCATTTAGTGGCTTCAAAACGGCCGGTCTGGCAGGACTGTCAGATGTGAAAAGTGTGCCATTTACAAATATGGACCGTTTAACAACCGACGAACTGAAAAAAATTGTTAAAACTTACTTCAAAAGTAGTGGTTCAAACATGGCCACTATTCGAGCATTACGAGGTGATTATAGTCACCTACTGTGCAAGGAATTGGCAAGAGTGTAAATAAATTTGAAGGGACTGAAAGCGTTACAGGTATGGTCAGGCCTGTCCTCATCGCAGTGTGCGCACTGTC
Organism: Phania funesta; assembly: GCA_963932375.1. Classification (NCBI taxonomy): domain Eukaryota; kingdom Metazoa; phylum Arthropoda; class Insecta; order Diptera; family Tachinidae; genus Phania; species Phania funesta. The sequence continues at coordinate 92,073,969 of OZ010652.1, read as the reverse complement.
GAAAATGTCGTTTTTATCGATTCCATGGTGTTGGGCATATTTTGGATTTGTACCTCCAACCATGTAAGAATTAAAGCCGGCTGACAATTCACAACGCTGATTCAGTGCTACAGCAACAGGCTTTCAATGCTAATTTTCCGAGCAAGATTTTCTTCAGCGGTGAAGCTCATTTCTCACCCGGTGGTTACGCGTCAGCGATCAAAATTTTCGCATATGGGACTCGGAAAAAGTGACTGTTTAGTACGCATTATGGTCTGGATGTGTCATTGGGCCGTATTTTTTCGAAACTGACGCTGGAAGAATCGTTGTTGGCAATTCAGAGCGCTATAGCGCTTTTTTTTTTGCCTGCAATTGGAGATTATAAACTGAATGATATGCGGTTTCAACAAGATGTTGCCACTAGCCGCATAATACGACCGACTTTGGCCACCAATAGCATGCGATTTGACACCGTTAAACTTTTTTGTGGGGCTATGCCAAAGATCATGTCTACGCGGATAATTCCCTAATGTTGGAGCATTTGAAAACCAACATCTGCCAAGCTACAGCCGAATACCGCCCGAGATGTGCGAAAAAGTAGTCGGAAACTACCTCAAAAGGATCGACAGCTGGAACCAATCTAGAGGCGGTCATTTATATGACACTGTATTTTGTGTGTTATAGCCAGATTCAAGTGTTATAATGAAATAAAAGTTTAATCGAAATCATAGATTTACGTGTGTTTTGTTTAACTTAAAACCCCAATTTAGACTTTCGCACTGAAAATAAAGTTTTGAGAAAATATGCCAAACTGTGTAGTCGATCTAAAATTTGGCACAGATCCGTTAAAAGCCAATTATTACAGGTATCTTTCTATAATATTGAGGAGAAGTGTAAAGAGGTGAGTGGTCTGTATTCCCATTTAATAACTATTATTTACTCTTTACTATTTCGAAATTATGGAAACGGTATCCGACTGATCGGTTCGAAAGTCTCCGAAACATTGATTTAGTTAACTCGACTCCCATTCTCCTAAGAATCTAGGAAATACACATCTTATGCGGTTGCAAATGAATCTGAAATTCTTAACAAAATTGTACAACTGTTAGAATTTTCTGCCGGTCTGAATCGCACTGGGGTCTCACAACGGTTATACACGCTAAATCCAAAGTGGTGATGGAAGATTGATGACATGGATGCCAAGGAGGATCTTAACCTATAGCGATTTCGGTGCGTTCTGTGGCGAAAAAGGAATTGAGACTACCGGTCCACAGCTGTAAAATGTTCAAAAAATAATGGGTGGTGGTTGCTCATGATAGAAAAAATATTTGGAAGAATTCGGTTTTTTTAAAAATAAGTTAGCATTTTCCTAAATTAGAATAACCAAATCAATGCATTAACAGCCCACTGTGTATATTGCAGCCACAGCTGCACCTGTCTGTAGTAGTTGTACACATACTGGCTCAAATACGATCACACATTAGACCCGGGAGCGGTTCGCAAATTTATTGCCGCATTTTAATTTTTAGATTTCCATGTCTTTTTTTGTAAGTTTTTCTTGTTTGTTCAATTTCAAATAAATCTTTTGGCTACGATTACAGTTTAAACGATTTTCTCCTTGCGCCGCTTATATAACTTGTTTTACTTTTTGCCGGTGGTTGCCATGGTGGCGTTGCTGGTTGGCGGTGGCACCTGTATAGCCACTCAACTGAAAATCATGCTGTACTGTTTGCTATTTGCTGCATGATACTTGCAACCAACCGGTGACTGATTATAAACGAATCACAGTAAACGTGATTGAGCTCAAAAACATTCAAAGATGCAGACGATATTTTCAAATACCAACATGTTTTTCCCCTTAAATTTTTAAAAAATCTTTTTTGCTCTCAAAATTTTAATTTTTTCTATTCGATAAAGTAAAAAAACCCAACGAATAAAATATTAGAGTTTTTTGGAATAAAAAAATAAAAATAATTAAATGCGATAAGACGTTTTAATTGCAAATTGTTGGGTTAAAAGAGGTCAGTAACATTCGCAGCAATTATTGTGGCAACAAATTTTTTTGGCAAATTTTTGCAACCGTATCTTTCCATCTCTACCTCTTTGGCAAAAAGAAAAACACAAAACGAAAAACTAGTCAAGTCAAGTCAAGTGAACAAGGCATGGATGGACATGTTTATTTAAACTCACGTAGGCCAAAATGTGCACGTGCGTCAACGCAGTTCGTGGCCCACTACAAATTTAAAAAAACCACAAAGCAGCATAGTATATTTTTGGATGGAATTCAAGTCAAACATTTGAAAAAAATAGTGTAATTGCTGTCATTAAGTGAAGAGATTGTGCTTTAATCCATATTTAGTAGGAATGAAAAAGATGCCCGGAGATAAAACTTCTCTAAAAATACAAATCACCCTGGAAAGTACAATTAACTTCAGCTTCCATCAAATGTTAAATTATATTCCATTACTTCTTTAATTTTACTAAAAGTTTATCGACGTTTTGGTGTCAAAGTTATCAATATTTTCTCAAATGATTGCGAGATTTTCAAGATAATTCGGGGATTTATTTGCGTTTCCTCCAACCAAACTCAGCACAGAACGTGTGTATGAATTGTGGACATCAATTTATTAGTAATGCATTCCATCAGGCGAATATCATATCCAAAAATACCACCACGAAAAAGGTTCTATGTGGGACTAAACGTTTTACTGTGAAGACAGCGACTATTGGATATTGTACTGCTGTTCCAGAAGGGTTTCGGTTGAATTACCCCGTATTGTCAGTGCTTTTCCGACATATTTTACATCTGCAAACTTGGATATAATTATTAACGTAGGGGGAATGTCGAAGCAGAGTGCTTATTTGATGGGTCCCTTTTCGATTAACTTTGTTCATCGAATTGATTTCAGGCAACCGATTTGTAATTAACGAGTACCTTACTCGCATTGAAGTCACGTGTTAACACTAAACTAAACACTAGACTTTACTCTTGACTGTAGTGACACCTTTCTTCATATTACGAAGTCGTTTATAATTGTAAGCATTTGTCTAAGACCTATGCCCGATGTTCGGCCTAAGATCGGATTTACTTGCTATAAAAACTTTTTCGAAAATTTTCCTAAGAAACTTTGAAATTTTCGAGGCTGAAAAAAGTTTTATAATCTATGCGACGTTTCGTTAATTTTGGACCCTCTGAAAAGGTCCCTTGAAAAACTTTCACAGTAGCAAACACAAGTTAAAAATAAAATAAAAAAGTCTGAATTCAAACTATCACCACCGTTCTATGGCAGTGTGAATATAAACGAAAAAAGACTTGTAAACCTTGATTTCCTGTTTGGAATTCAGTAAATAAAAGCCATACATAATTTCTAGGTTTTAGACTTTTTAATTTGGTTCCAAAAATTCTGCTGTTTAAAGAACCGGCAAAGCCTTTGGGACAAAATTGCAATAACAAAGAGGTTGTCGAAAGGTTGTCTGCAAAACAGTTTCCGTACAGGGTCCCTCTTGTTTGCACTTCCCAACTGAATTACATCACTGAAGGCCTGGCCATCTCATTTAAGGAGAACTGAGATTCTTGAATTTAGACTATGCCTTCTCTTGGCACGGTCATACTGAGAAGGTTTTCCTTGCAGCTTAAAACATTTACTTGGTTCTAAAGAGTTTTATTGCCGATAATATATAACCTAATTACCGCTATTCTTATGATATCTTTTCAGATTTATTTCGATTTGCTAAAAATTGATATTCTAGCCAGGAAATAGACTTTCCTTTTTTTCCGTTTTTTTCGGAAAGTCCAGCTTTGCCGAAATATATTCGCACATCATGAAGAACAGCATCACGGGGAAGTGCAAGACATTCTGCTTTCGAATTGGTAAATGTTGCAAATTAAGTCTAAATTAGAATAAAAGACTTCTAATTGGTCAAGGGCAATATACTTTCTTCAAGTTCTTGAAGAGTAAACATAATTCTGTCCATCGGACACTTCATATCGGAGTTCAGTAATCTTTCGAGCACTACAGGCAGTATTTACATCTGAAATGGAACATGAGTTCTAAAGAGTCTAGATTGACAAATTTTATAAGTAAAACTTAGTAAAACTTAGTGCAGAACTAATAAACAAAATTAAGTTAAGAGTTTTTAAGTTACAGTTTCATATAAAATTATGCTTTTAAAATATAAAAGTGAAATTACTTTCAGTGGCTAGTACGAGTCTGTTTACTGTCTTATCGAACATAATTGTTGTTTCTTTTTTCTTCGTTTTAGTCACAGATTAATTTAAAAATATCTTAATTATACAATTTAAATAAACAAGCTACATTAAGCAATAATGCAAAAATATACAGACACCCAATCGGTAGTACAAAAACATGGCTTCTAAGACAGGTCTTATCTAACACTTTGTGCTCGTAAATATAAATCTATGTAATTTTTTAAGTTAAGCATACATTTTCCTACTCCTCCTTACTAACGATGCAGCAAATAATTTTGCTTATTTTAATACATTGCGAAAAATTAATTCACGAAAAAGTTCCAGTGTAGGTACGGAACTGATGAACAGAGTCTTTGGATACTGTCAGAACTGCGACTTATACCTCCTAGTGTTGGTGACTTAATTAAACTCTCAAAAAATTAACCCAAACCCCGGCCAACATCATATTCTAAAGAAAGCACGGCTAGGACGAGCTTCGTTGCTAGTTTACAATCTCTGGATACCAGTCGAACTCATTTTAATGTAGACTTAACTCAGTACAGAGGAGCTCCATGTCGGCAAGAGTTGTAGAGGTATTCCCACAGGTAGCTTGACTGGACAAAGAAGGTTAATAGACGACAATTATTAATACGGATACCCAAATCAATGAAGCAGATGAGTAAGGAAAAGGATACGACTCCGAAAGTGAAAGAATTGAGAAAGATGTTAAGAGGCGAACAATCGGCTTAATCCTCTACCCAGCCCCAGTCCTCGGGTATAGATACTAAGCAGCCCTGAAGCCACTATAGCAAGTTATGTACTAACTCTACAGACCAAAAAAGGTGTCAGGACACTGTTACCGGTTGGAAAGCTTGAAGGAGGCTAGCGAGGCATTTAGGTAGGAAAGGGAGCTTAGCTAAACTCAGAATACTTTTAGTAGGATAACTGCACTTCGAAGATACAAAAATCAAAGCACATCACTCGACCGATACAAAACATTTTGGAAGATGATATTTGCTGGATGCGTCTTTGACAGCAGCACAGGGCTGTATGACACGTAGCACAGTATTGCTGGAATTATATATCGGTTATGTCTTCGACATAGAATAAAGCCTAAATAAATTGGTTTACACTGATCTGTATCGCTTGCTCAAGCAACAGCAGCAACAAAGTTGTTTAAAAGAAATACGGAGCAGTGATGCCGCCGCCCAAAAAGTTCCCAACATGCAGCACCTATTTGGAATACATTACCACCTGGTGAACATCGTGCGGGGGTCTTCATAATTTTCGGCCAAATTGGGGACGGCAAATACCTTCAGTAAGAACAACATCTCGCAGATATATAACATCGGATTTAATACTTAGTACCGATGATGCTGAATGTTAAAATAGAGGTCGGAAGGCGCCAGTCGATACTTTCGTAGGGCTCAGTGATAGACAGCCAATGATCATTGCGGAACAAAGGAGATTAAACAGGCATGCGAGTAAAATTTGCAAGAGAGTGTAAAAAAGTGAAGCAACTTAATCGTTTGTCCAGTGGAGATCTGAAGTTTATATCAGGTTTTGATAATAAACGGTGCCACTAACACCACTTACCTGTCCTTTATTTCAATTTAGAGTTCTGCATTATAAAAAATACCCTCAAAACTTTTTACTTCCAAGTCGATTCCAATCTGACACATTTCAAACACATTTATACAATTTATTTGAACCAGACACTCAAAGTCGCCAGTATTACGATTGACTCCTGATATTCATTTTTTCTCTAAGTGTAGTTTATAATTTCAAATATTCATACAGTCAGTGAAAATAAAAGTGAAATGTTAAATGATTTCTACATTATTTATTGGAAGGAAAAAAAACGGACAAGTGCCATAATAGACAAGCTGCCTGTTGACTTGTTTGCTCTTTGACTGGTTTCGACTATTGTTTGCTTTCGTCAAGCATTCACTTCAAATGAATGTCGTGTTGTCTGTATCTTGGTTGGGGTGTCTCAAAATACAGCAGCGACTTCAAATTGACTTTAACATCAACAATAGTTTTAAATGCAAAATAGTTCGTTTGGCTAAGTGAACACTCGGGATTTGTAGAAAAGAAAATAAAAACTAGTTTGCCACAAGAGCTTTCGATCTGCTGGATGAAAAGGATGTGACAGAGATATGATAGAAGTAGTTTTTGTAACTGTGTCCGCTGTATCAATGTTGGCATATTTTACAATTTCAGCAGTTTATCTTTAAGAAACGTCTAAGGTGGATCGATGGATGGATGGATGCTGTGGTGCAAGAAGAGGAAGTAGGGAAAACTATAGAGGGGTTTGGTAGCAACTCTGCTATCACTGCTGCCGTTTTTTAGTTGTCAATCAGGCCAATGAACGCAATAAGCGGATTAAGGCATGTGTACTAAATATTGCTGCCGGACGAGCGGGGCAATTGTAAATGTAAATCTAAAGGCAACGTTATTTCAGCAACTACACTAGCGGTCTAACTGACTGATACACAATACGAGACATGACCGAACCACTTTCAGGTTGTATTAAATCCAAATGACTGGCTGTGTGTTATGTGTTGTTCCCTCTAACATAATTATGAGTTTGGAATTGTGGCAACTGGTTTTTCCCACATAGGAAAAATTTGAGTACTTTAACTATAACAGCTCTGCTGAGTGTTCACTAAATCAATTTAAACACTTTGACTTGAACAAAAGTTTTATTATTTAATTTCCACACGAAATTTCAGAACTCTCGCCAAACCACTTCAATTATGACTTTCCTCTTTTCGTCTTCAGTTTTTAAAGTTATTTATTCTTTTTCATTTTAATTAAATTTGATTACAAGCAGATTTCTATTAAGATTTAATGACGGGTACAGGGAGATTTTAAGAGTTTCGTTTTTAAATAAAAGAAAAGAAATCTGAAAATTTGTACGATTTTAATTAGGGTAGTCAAGTCAATGCTTACCGAAATTCTCCGAATTTTTCCGAGCACAGGGTCGACAGGTAAATAAAACAACATGATTGCGGTGATCATAATCTAATAGCAACTTATTATAATTGAAATATATGTTTGTAATCAAATAATTTTATTGTTGTAGATAATAAGGAAATGGTCGTTCGGTAACAACATTTTTTCGTATACAAACATTGTATGATTGCTTCTGAATTTTAATCAAAAGCAGCATGAAATCTGATTAACAGCCAGGCCCAAAGAAAAATTACATATTCACCCTTATTCTGTTTGGCGACGGCAACATCGCCGTCGATTTTGAAACAGCATCACTTAAACACAACATCAATGTTAATTTGGTATTCTGTAACAATGTGGTGACGACGTTGCCAGTTTATCGATAATGTTAATAAAATATAAAACACATATCTAATATCTGAGTCAGCTGATTTGTTTGTTTACTACTTTTTATAAAATTGTTGCGATAGAAATAAAAAACTTTTGGGAAAAAATAAAAGAGAGTATTGTCCGCGACTTCTAAAAGTTCCCATTCGCTTGCGACTCCCTGAACCATACCCTTAGGGCTTATTTGTTTTTCAAACGGGAGCAGATTTGCCACAGCTTCTTCCAAGGGGCTCAATACAAGCTGCTTAAATATGCCACCTCCAGTAGCTTTGCATTCTGCTTTGTTGGTCACCATTTTTTTTACTTTAAATTTGAAGTCACGCCAAATCTGTAAAAACCATCCTGTCATACAACATGTATTTGTAAAACACTATTTACCATACCTTTTGCAATCCATCACTTGTTCTATTTGGTGCGCCAAGTGATGGATGTTTTTCCAACTCTTCCACTAATTTTTCAAATTAGCTGGGGTTGATTATTTTAATTTTGTCCATTTTTTACTTTATTTGCACTTTTTCTACTATATTTTGTATTTTAAATTTCTTTATTCTTTTTAAATTTTTGTTTGTACATAACACGACACTAAAATCTCAAACGACAATATCAACGGCAATTTCTGGCAACATCAACGTCAAATTTTCTTACAAAATACCAAACATGTGTTGCCAGTCATCGATAAACGGCAATATTGCCAACGGGAATACGGATTTACAACAAACGATAAAAACGGCGTCGTCATGAATTGCCGTCGCCAAACAGAATAGGGGTGATTATGTTTATTAATAAAATTGAATGATTATAAGAATTACATTAGTTTGACACAGTTAAAATATTTTGTTTGTGGCTAGAATTTTAGTAAAAATGCTGCAATTTTTATGGATTTAAATCATTTAATGATTAAATGTAAACAATAACTTGTGTATCGCAACTCAAGTAATGTTTAAAATGCTTTCAAATAACCCTTATATGTTTGCCACAGCAAAATATTATTGTAGACAACATAATATGGTTGCAGTCACCATGCCACAACCATATTATTTCTTTACATGTGGTAACGTGAGTCAGGTGACTGCATTCAACCAAAAATAAAAAGGCATTTCTAATAGTGCGGTAAATTACTCGCAACATTTGCTTCTCAATTGCTGTATTTGCGTAAAAAGCCAATTTGCCATTGACAACCGTTGTCTTGATAAAAAGTTACATGCTTAACACACCCTTATATTATATTAAAATAAAATTTTATATGGGTCGTAAAGGGCAGTGCCTTTTGCCGCCAATATTAAGACTAAAATCTAAAAGGAAAACAATTATTTGTGGGCGTAAACATATTATGTTTGTGCAAAAAATATTAAATTTTGTCTAAAAAAATACCATTATTTAATAGGAAAATATCGGAGTTGGATGTATTGGCAACTCGTGTATTGCCAGTAGAACGAAATCTACAATTTGGTTTATTAACATGCCCAAGCAATTATATGCAAATCTGCCATTTTCTTCAATAACCGCTTATGTCAATTAGTCTACGTTTTAAAATATTGCCGACGCTAAATTGCTTATTTTGAAATGAGGTCTATTCAAATATGGATGAATTTATATTTTCGTACTTAAGCAGTTTTCAGCTGAAACGCAGTATGATATCAAACGTTTGGTGTTTGACGAATTCGAACTGTCAATTTCCGGCTCCATAATGTATATATGTATATATATCCTGTTGGGTTGATTTTCTAATATCCGGCTGCCCCAAATCACTTTCAGTCAGATACCATTGGATACTTACGGCTATTATAATTTAGCGAAATCAGTCTATAAGTTTCCTAGATATAAGAAAAACAAGCGTTAATATTGCTGTCTTTCCACGCATACATAGAAATATGCATACATACATATATGAGCACGTTAAATTCATACAGTGTTCTTCAATTAGAACGGCTCGTTGTCGGCATGGAGTCCATGTGGAATATAAAGTTTTACTTGAGAGGTCCAATTTTTAAGGACTCGCGCATATATTCGGCGCAGTATATGCGATAGACTGCGACTTCGGTAGACACCCCCACTCAAAAAATTCTAGTGGTGTCAAATTACCCTCGATATCTTCGAACTGGTAATACAGAGTGTCCGATGTGCAGTCCGCTGTGTGGCATGTCGCACCGTCTTACTTGAAACACTAAAATAAATTGGTTGTCACTGATCTGTCGTCCATTCCCGAGTCCCCAGCAAATAGCAACATTTTACAGATGCGAAGTGTATAACTTTTCTCAGCCAGTTAACCGAGTTTCACCTGATTTTAATAACCAAAACCGATTTTTTTTAATTCCAAATAATTGAACTATTTGATACCTGCTTTTTGGAAAATGTCGAATAATCGATCGCCCTATAAACTACGATATTTTTTTTTTAATTTCAACGATCAGTCAGTCGTCGGTCATTCGATTTTACACTGATATAGGAAGCAATGATCCAACAATGTCACAACTTAATTCGCATACTCGTGCATATGTAAGTGTGTATGTTCGTATGTACCTGCATATTTTTTATTTGTTCTTCTGATAACTTTGTGGTTTGAAGTTGATACGTAATGATATATTTTTATAAAAGTTTCCTCATTTTGCGCAAAATGATTTTAATTTGATTTCTTTTGGTAAAATTTTTCGGAAAAAGATTTAAAAATTAAAGGGCTTTAATGAAAAATAATGCATTTTCTTTTCTGCGGCTTCTCTTATATTCACATGAAATTATTTTTAGTGAAATCCAAAACTTTTAGTGGTCTGTCTAATTATCAAATAATACCTTGATAAAAAGACTTGTGTTTAGAAATAAAGAAACTATTTAAATAAATTTTGCGATTTGTTTTGCAAAATCAATTTCAAAAAAGACAAATTTCTAAATAAAAAACTTTCTTACATTAAAATAAGAAGTTTTATGAATTTGGTTAATACTACGAGTACATCCGTATTTACATAGTATGTACAGTTAAACACTAAAGCAAATATACAATAAAAGTAACGGTATATTTTTCATAGTCTAGAAGTTGGCTGCTTTTTTAAAAAAGTCACGTATTTATATCACAAAAGCAATTATTCAACTGCAGAAGTTAGAAAGTGCTGTATTAAGAATAATTTAAAAAAAATGTTTAATGGCGGTACTTTCATACACTTAAATGAAAATTATTTAAAGTACTACTTTTATAACTTTCGAAAGACATGCGGGGTTGTTATGTATGTAATTCGATTCAAAAGGGAAATCTTTCGAGTTCCTAGCAATTGCGAGTCTTGAGAATTTATTTACGAACGTTCGGATATTTTTTCCCTTACGAAAAACAAAAAGTAGTCTTTCGTATATGCAATTATGTAGTACGAAGGTAAATAAAGTTTACGTTAAATTGTTTAAATTTTGTTCGAAATCTATTTTCTTTTCGAAACAAATTAAATCTCCGAAAATGGTTTTGTTAAATACTGTGAAATCTAGCGGGGAGAAAAAAAGGTAACACGAAGCAAAACCTCAAAACGACTTTAAAAAAGGCTTAAAATTGACCCACAACTTCGAAACCCTGCTTCTCGAGGGGCTTCTCCGTGCCCTCCGGGGCCATCAGAGGGCACGGAACCCCATTTATATCATCTAGACATATACACAAGACATATACACATCTTAATGTGATATCGGAATAAGAGGGGGTGTCTACATAGGGGAGTTGGGGATCAACAGCGATATAAAAGGTAACGAACTGACATGGTGCTATAGAATATTAAAAGGGAATATTCAGATTTTCACCGACAGGCAAGTTACAGTTGTCCTCTCGACATCTAAACTACTCCAGAAACGCCGGATATACTTAAATCGGATGACGAAACATATGGGAGCACTATGAACAATTTATGGCCGATAAGCTCTCTTCGCCTGCAATAAGCAAATTAATAACGCTATATATGATATAGCTCAGGGCAGATGGTGGAAGAAACCCATATGTGGGAATTCTAGACCAATTTGGCCCTGTTTACACAGGGATCGACCTAGAGATCTTTTAAAATTTCAGAAGGGATATCATGCCAACGACTACCGTATAGTGCAGATTTGGCAATCACATCAAGAGAATAGGGTTGCCTGTAAATAACTAATGTAACAACGAGGTAAAATATGATACAGTAGTTTATCATCTGTGCCTCCGTTCTGCATTAGAGCACATACGCCAAGCTTATCGCGGGTACAGATATCGGAATTCGGAATACAAAGTTTATTCTCCGTCATAAGGAGCACCAACTGTTTTGGCAATGATTACTCAGCGGCAGATATGCAGTGACCATTCAGCCCCTACTCTCCATACTTTTTTATCTATCGCTTCACTTTTCTTTAATCCACTTAACTTTCAAAAGAGACCGATTTAACAGACCCACCACGGCCTACGCTGCAGGCGGCCTATTAACCTAACGTAACCCAATACTTGGAAAAATCAAATCCCTCAAAAATGAAGCAGCATCAAAAGGTAAACGATTTCCAACCAAATTCCCAGATTTGTGTAAATCAAAAAGTGTCTGTTTGATAATTTTGAAAATAAATTGTTGTGATATAAAACTAAGAGCTGATTTAACAGGAGAAGAATAGTTTTATTTGTAATAAATCCGATATATTAAATAAAAAATGTTATAAAAAATTTAAGAAATATTTATTAAATTTTTCCAAGCTTGAAGGGATTTTTTTAAAGAGCTTGAAAAAATTTAGTAGATTTAATTAGAAAAGGTAAAACAAATCCATAATAGTAAGAAATATATTTTTCGTTTTTAAATTTCTACAAGTAATTAAATAACATTCCTGTGTATTTGTGTATCCATGAACATGATTTTTCAAAGGATATATTAAATAAACAAAACTTTTATTTGTTCAATATTTGGCGAGATAAACAATTTCTCTGCTCTCCTGAAAAATTAGTGGTTTTAACTTAAAAAGATTATTTCTAGCTAATTCTATTCCAACTAATTTTATTATAAAAATGCGGTTTATTTGTTGAAAAGGGGGATAAGCTAGTATTTATGCGCACTGCGCTTGAAACTTAAACCAGCTCATAAGGAAACCTTTTCCCAACTTTTTAGAAAACCTTAAACGGGTTACTTCAAAGTAAAACATTAAAGTTTTAACAAAAGCCCAAACAACAAACAAATTTTATTTTTCTTACTTGCCTTACAACTAGCGAAATGCATATAGAGACTAGTTTATCCCCCTTTTCAACAAATAAACTGCATTTTTATAATAATAAGGGTGGTTGGGATGTAGTTAGCTAGAAATAATTTTTTTTTTTTTAATAAAAAGAAGAATATCCCAAAAATTTTTATTTTTATGAAATGTTCCTAACTTTGCACATTTTTGGTCGTCATGTTCAATCCACCCAACAGGTTAGTGAAGCTGTTGTGAGTAAATTTGGTGTGAAGAGTAGCCAGAGGCAGTTAAAAAGCTGGAAATGCACCCTGAAAGATGGACTGCTTGGTGCGGTTTGTGGGCCCGTGGTATCAATGGACCGTACTTCTAAGATACCGTGTGATGAACACCGACATATTATGCCCAAAATATAAGAATTGGACTTGGTTTCAACATGACCAGGTGCCACATCCCACCCGGCTCGCGATACCATGAACCTATTGAGAGGCGATTATGGTGAGCAAGTAATCTCACATTTTGGTGAAGTCTGCCAAGATCATGCGATTTAATCCCACTAAACTATTTATTGTGGGAATATACGAAGTCTTTGGTGTGCAGGTACAGCTCTGGAAGACAACATTACAGCTGTCATTGGTAAGTTACCGGAAAAAGTATGACAAAATCGAAGCTCTTGCCGTATTCGCGGGCAACATTTACATGAAATAATCAGTAAAAAGTTAATGGCAGACTGTGTTTCTCTCAATTTCTCAAAGCTCAAACGATTAAAAAATCACCCTATACTACATATGTATATATGTAAATACATAAATTCATACAAATGTATGTAAATAACATGTAAAACTTTCACATACATACATATGTACATTTAAGTACAACTATCATGCGATAACGTGTCGACATCACGGGTACATATAATATCAATTGCAACCATTTACCGAGTACAAAAGGTCATTTAGTTAACTACCAGAATTACCGTCAGCTCCACCACCATCATCATTTGTAAATTCAACTCGCGCTTGAAAAAAGAGAAAAGGAATAAACAATGACTGCAACAAATTTCTATTGACAAAACATTAAATACACAATGCAGCCGGACATTGGAGTCAGACAAACAAATAAATAAACGAATGGACAGGGCAAACGGTACACGAAAAATCATGCACAGTTAGACATTAGGCTTTTAAATCCCAATATTAAATAAATACTAATACGCACAGACATGCGAAGTAAAAAAAAAACTGCATTAATAGGTGTGTTCGTGTACTTTACCTGAAAAATCGTTGTAAAACAAAAACTGAGAATCTCAATAATATTAAAGTGAAATTTTATATGACGACAAATTTTCGAATTTGTTTTAACATGTATATTATAAAAGGGGTTCCAACAATGACGGGTCAATGTTGTCAGACTGTGGCGGGCTGTAAAGATTTTTGAGTCAGCGCACGCCAATGACTCAACTAGTGGATAAAAACATCGCCGCTGTCACTGAATGTGTGGAGAAGGACTCGAGGCACTGAATTCCACACCGTGCAAATGATGTCGGATTTAGAAGACTTTTACTTAGTTGGTTTTGTATTGGGAATTGGGCCTGCTACCGTAGAGAATAAAACTATCCCAGGAACTAAAAATGTATGACTATAGACAGGCTAATTTGTGCTCTAAGTTTCGGTGTGTTAGAAAAAACACTCCAATTTTCGCAAAAAATAATCTTTACCCATGCGGGACCTATGTATGGCTATGTTAACTAGCAAAATTGCAGGTGGCAAAGTAACGACAAAAATTTATTGTTAAATGCGGCGCCACTGGTCTGTGCTTCTTTGGCCCGATCGTCAACATGCGCGACCAGCGTTGCGGTGCCACACAACTAACGCCACAGTGGACGTGAAGTGATTTAGCTACCAAGAGTGTGTGATTCTTGTAGAGTTGTCTAAAGTCGCAGGTCCATGACAATAAACAGGAATCCACCGATGCCCTTGAATTCTAATTAATCCAGACCATCAGCCAAATTTAGCCAGGCCTGCGTGGCAGTCATTAAAATTGGCACCTTCGGATCCGTGAGAGGCTGCGGCTGATGTTCGGCTGACGTCGTATTATATACAAAACGTTATTCGAAAAATCTCCTTTTTCGAATGTGGAAACAAGTGACTGGTGCCGATTTTGGCACGGAACAGTGATTTGAGTCCGATTGAATTTTTTTTGTGGGGAGCCGTTAGGGGTAAATGTGACGGTGACCAAGCAGCCGATTAAAGCCTTAAAACACGAAGTTGCCATTCATGAAACTCAAGCACAAACATTCACATAATGTCTTTAAAATTGGGTTAATCTGAAGCCGTATACTCTGGCTGGTATACTCTGGAAGTCATCATGAATTAATTGACGCTTGCACAATCCTACCAAATCATCCTGATTTATTTTGAAAATCAGTCATCTACTGATCCGATGTTTTATTGCAAAATTGTGTTGAGCGGTGAGAATCACTTTTTGCTTATCGGGTTTGTTAATAAATTGCCGCTTATGGAGAGAATCCAATCCACAACAGGCCCTACAGACGTCATTATATGCAGAAAAATTTACCATATGTTGCGGATTACACGCTGGTGGCTTCATTGCATCTTATTTCTGTAAAAATTAAGCCGGCGCTCTCATTACGGTCAATGGAAATCGTTACAGCACCATGATCAGTGATTTGTTTTTTGAAAATATGGATACATTGATTAGGGCGAGATGTAGTCTCAACAAGATGGCCACCATCGACCGCAACCATCGACTTATTGAAATCAAAAATTCGACAATAAGTTGATTTCGGGATATGGGCCTGTCAATTAGCTTCCAAGGTCGTGCAATTTAACACATTTGATTATTTGCTGTGGGGCCACGTGAAGTCACTGGCTTAAGCTGATAAACCAGCAAAAATTAACGCCTTGAAGATTAACATTGTTCGTGTTATTCGAGGCATACGGCCAGCAACGCTCAAAAAAGTGGCTAAAGATTTAACGCCCATAACATCCGTCATCAAGAACACCCGAAATTATTTCAAATTTTTATTCCTTTAATTGATTCTTCAGTTGATATTCCGGCAGGTTTATTTGACCAGAATGAAAAATTATACTGAAGATGGCACACAGTCAAACTAGACAAAGTGATGACTGAAAGTCATATTTATTAAATTTTTTACAATTTAAATGTATATCGTGCTTAAAAAACACTCTATATTTATTTTCAAAATTCGATAAGAATTCCCACAAATTACGAACAGGCTTATTATTATTTTTTGCCTTCTTCAAATTGTTTCTAGACATTGTTGTTGTCGTCGTGGTTGCTTTATCTTCTTTGTAACGTATAATCGATAGTAAAATGTAAATACGAGTACTACAATGACAAAGAAATGTTTGAATTTTTAACAAAACATTATCAAATTGTTTACAATAACAACATTTACTTATGCTAAAAGAAAAATAACAACACCAGCAGGCCCCATTAAGGCAAACAAAAATTAAATGTTTGCTCGAAGAGGATGATGACAATCGTAAATATTTTCGCTTTAATGCGAGGGAACACTCCCATGCATTTCACTGTTTATATTAATTGGTTGTCCGAGATGCCAGACGAAATGGACATAATCACATGAGGAAATGTGTTAATTATTAATATAAAGAATATTATTGAATTGAATGTTTAAAGAAATCGGGTGAATTCGTTGGGAAAAAAATACTCGTCATAAATTTAAATTGTCTTGAATGAGAACTTTTGTCATGTTATTTACCATTCCTGAGGTGTTGATTGCTGCTCCAAAGGGTGATCGTTATGCTGGAAGGTATTATGGAAGACCTACAAAAGATCAGGATTATGGGAAGAAATTAAATTTAGCAAAACGGGGAAGATTTTAAAAGCGTAAGCATGGTTTATAATCGCATGGTTTGGCAGAGTAAAATTATACCTTTTTCTGGCGAAAACTTTAACAGAGCCTTTATTTGTCCAACCATCGATATTTATATTACAGCTATTGAATTTATGTCACCCGAACCCGCCAAATAAGCGTCGTTATTATTAGATGAATGAAATTTACAGTTGTTTTCAGCGAGGCAGCACAAATCTTGCCAATGTGACCAGCATAATATACTATTTAGAATGGTTCGATTGAGTTATCGGTCCTCATTTCGATTGTTTTAACGTTACCATCTATGGCAGGCACAGTATCGTATCGGGTATCGTGCTCTGATTTTACGATTATTTACCAAATGCAAGAGCTAAATCTGGCCCACATATGAATTTAGTAAGCTACGCAGCTTCTAGAACAAGGGACCTGTATAAAGTATATAGTGTAATTTTAAGCTATTATACTTCCTATTATTTGTCGAATGACTTGAAGGCTCGTATCGCTTTCGATTTAAGACTCGGGAAACGATGCTACTATATAATTGACAATGTAGTCATGGTCGGCATTTACATGAATTTATTAGCAAAAGTAAATATACTCTGTTGGCTTATTATATTTAATTATATATTCTATTAATTGGACTTACTTTAACTAGGCCTTCCCCCTAGAGTCTTATCTTTATGGTGACTGTCACCGCTATGATTAAATAGCCAGTAACCCCGAGGCGAAAAGTAACCTAATGAATGCTTTTACGATCATTTTGACGAGGCTGTTGTTTACACCCAAAGCAATAAAGAAGACGGTATCAACCTCGATGCAGCTTTGAAATGCAACACATACTGTCAAGAGAATAGCAATAGTTTAGATCACGTCCAGCTCTCAAGCAAGCTGAGTGCCTATAGTTTTCACCTGAGTGTTAAAAGGTACATAAATTCAATTTACTTAGTGTTGTGGCAACTGCCAAAATAGGATGGAAGCCTGGTTAATATTGTTCATACAATAGCGATGAGCTTTAGGTCCGTAACGATGAGTGTTTTAGATCTTACTTTCTTACTTAAAGCCTTTAAGCAGAAAAGCCAACATTTGACTATTATGGAACGCTAAACAAGTGATGTGTAAATAAGTTATAATACCAAATGTGTCAAGGTGACAACTTTCTCTCAGAATTATGCCATTTGTTTTTGCCCTGGCATTTTGGTGATGGAAAGTACAAAAGATATTGAATAGGCAGATTAAAATATTAAATTAGGGGTCTGACCAGACGTTTAGATAGGGAATATAGGCCCACTATCATAAGTCCCCTTTGAAATTGATTCATTACAAAAACTAATGATTAAATCCTCCTCTTTTAATGTGCTGTTTAAGAAAAGGAAATTTCCACAGTATGCTTCCGAACATACAGTGTGTATATTTATCAAGTAATTTTTTTGCTATTGAATTTTGTAGTGTTAATTTTTGTCAGTGTAGAAAAATGCGTGACATTTCCAAAAACGCTCAGTAGTATTTCTTATTCCACCATGAATAGACTAACAAACGAACAACTTTATTATCAAAACTCGTGCTGTGTGCGAAATGCTTTTCGTAAATTACGTTCATTCTTTGGTCGTCATATTCGACCCACTGAACAGGCTAGTCAAGCTATTGTGACGAAATTTGGTTTGAAGAGCAGCCAGAGGCACTTCAAGAGCTGGCAATGCATCCTGACAGAAATACTGTTTGGTGCGGTTTGTTAGTCGGCGGCATCATTGGATTGTACTTCTTCATGAACTTTTCCATCGTTAATGAAGCAAAGTATCGCGCGATGATTGCCGACTTTTGTTTGCCCAAAATGAAAGAATTGAACTTGGTTGATTGTCATGTGGTTTCAACATGACGCTGCCACACAAATATTAAGACTTCATTAAATCTTCCTCATTAAATTGCAGGCGGTGCACAGGCTTATTTGAGAGCATTTACGGATATGAAACGTCGCCTTATGATCGATAAATTTATCAAGATTTCATTATATTTAGAATCACAAATTATTGTGATTCATTGCAGAGAAAATGTTAACGAAATCGTCAATCGCGCGTTTAAGTCGTTCGATCTGGTAACTATGAGCTGTGTAATTTAACTTATTTGATTGGAACGTTCTCGTATACATGCGTATTTGTTTTTTCTACACATACATATGTACCTACATGAAAATTATTATTATATTTACGCATGTGCCCAGCTGTACTTTTTTCCATTGTCTTGTCTTCTATTTCTTTGTTTCTTTCAACACGCATACATACATATATAGGCCACTGTCGGCCACTCGGGTTATCCGATAACATAATGAACTTTGATCGTCTGTTTCTATCTTGTGAATATTAATATTAACAATAACAACAACAAATGCATTACAAAAGAAACGGACGCCAGCCACATTGTTGCAGTCTACACATTGTTTTTGCAAAATTGAAAAACATTTGTTAACACAATTGGCATGAAAATTCAAGTAATCAAATTGTAAACAACACAAAAACTATTGCATTTTGTTTTTAATCGTCTTGATAACAGCACTGACCTCAAGATGGATATTAGCAATGATGCCAGATATACGAAATCATATGTAAGTGTTGCCATATCAATTATTTTGTGGAAGTAAATTGAAATGCTGCTTGTTATTAAACTTAATTGTTCGGCGGGTTTGCATTGAAACTACTGATTTTTGCAGTTTAGTTTTGTGTTTGAACATTGTCTACATAAAAAGATGATTTGCTGCAAAACCTTAATTGCTTTTATCATTTAACGTTTCAATATGAAAACAAATGTAGCAGCTATCAGGTAAGTACTGGCATAATAATTATGACATTCTAATTTTTATAGTAGTTTCAATAAAATTTACCAATTTTCAAAATAGTTTTACAATAAAAAAATATTGCCACAATAAACTTGTCAAACAAAAATTTTATTATGTTTTTTGTTGTTAAGTAGAAACAAAGAAAGAATAGAGTAGAGCGTTTGAAATATGCTACCTGTAGTTAGATAAAGTAGAACTTGTTAAATGTGAACCCCATGGGGAGCTAATGCTAGCAATTACCAGATACTCCGTGATGAGGAGGTGTGTCGACAGTTATCAGCTGACACTCTGAAATCGCTAGAGCCAAAAGTAAAGGCTGGGGTTACCAAAAGGCTCAATAAAAGTAAGGTAGCCGTGAATTAAAAATCGGTTGCATGAAATAAATTTGAAGAGCGAAGGGGGTCGAAAAGGGACTCAAAAAGTAAGAGGTCTGCTTTTATATCCCCCCTACATTAATAATAAAATAGATAATGACTCAACATATACTGACCTTTTTCCCATCCCAGGCCAATTAGCCTAATGGCAATTTTATCGGAGGTATTTGTGAAATCATTCGTTTCGTATTAAAGTCCATAGCTTAATGAGCAAAACACTACACTGGATTATCAGTTTGAGCTTCACGTGAAGCATAGTGTCATTGAGGAAGTCTATAGAATTGTTGACGCTATGAGATTAGCATCTAAATGTGAGCGATACTGTTCAGTTTTGTTTAAAAAATTTCCTGGCCTTCGAGAAAGTTTTGGATGATGGGCTACTCACTGAAATAAAACAATTTATTATTATAAAGTCTCACCAAGTCCTTCAAGGTAGCATACTAGAGCCACTATACGTGGCAACTAGAGTTTCGTACCCCATGGGAAATTATTAATTGTAAAAATTCCGAAGTTACTCTCAATGATTTTGCAAGTTTTATTAGGTTTTCCAAGAACCTTTATCTGTCTTTCAATTCTAAAATTTCATTCTTTCATAGTCTTCCCTAAAGTTTATCGTCTTCTACATAAATAGTACCATATTAGAGACATTAAAACCAATCCCTTTAAGTACTATTAGAGAGGGCGTGCTTGCCATAAAGTCCCATAAGAATACAGTTACATTCTGCATCACTTTTTTTCGTGAAAAATAATGAAGAAAACTTCCCTGGAAAGCAACTTTTTATAGTTCAAAATTTTCCATTTTCAAAGCAACAAACATACCCTGTGAGTGTGGAAAAGTCAATTCGGTGTGTACTGAATATTGTTGACAGATGTCAAAATTCTCCGCCGAAGAAGCATAAAAGTTTGTGTCTTTGTTCAGAATATGTCAAACAGCGAGCACTAGTTGTAATTCCACTACATTTTAATTTTCTAGAGAATATTTTTAGCAGAATATATGTACATGTTTCACTAATTTTTGTTCTATATTCACCTGCGTGTTTAATTGTTTGCTTTTATTATAATTTCGTTCTTGTACTACAAGCTTGTCTTTCAATATGTCAGGTATATCTTTGTTTTTGCATTGTTCACCATTTGTTGTTTACATACATACATAAGTTTACCTTTGATAAGTAAATTTCGCTTTTAATTTAAACACATTTTCAATAGTGTATAGTGCAAAAAGAAGCATAAATACATACATGCATGCATGCATGTGTACATATGTATGTATGTGAGTAGTGTATGGTTGGGATTTGTGTTCCTTTTCTGGGCGGCTCAACTGATTTGTGTGTATTAATCATGTTTTGTCCATGTTTTCCATCAGGTTTTATGACTGAAGTTGATGCCATTACGACCAACGGTATTGAATTTGGCATAACTTCCATGAATTTTCACAGGGGTTTCCAATAGGAACGGAGAGACGTATGTTTATAATTTGCAAATACTAGAGTTAAATTCAGAGAAAAGAAATCCACTTGACATTGCCGACGGTGGCTAAGCTAAGATAAAGTGGCGAAGGATATTAGGCGGCTTGGAGCAGATTGCTTTTAAGATAAAAGTGTTTTTTTTTTTATAAAAAAAAATATATATTTCAGTCTTTTCCCTTAAAGCTTTTTGTGTTTAACTTTAAATAAATATGACTATTAATGTCATGTCGTGGACAAATAGTTGTGTTTTACTGTTGCTGGATTTATGCATTTCTTTTTCCCATTAACACAATTTTCAGGAAATGCAAATCCTGGCTATGATGATGAGGATGTGACTGGAATTCTAAAGCTCAAATGAACTGGAAGAATTTTTTGGGAATTTTGTTCGCATATTTTTAACATGGATCAAATAAAGCTGTCTCCACATGGCTTTAAAATACAGCCCTTGTCATAAGTGTAAATATATTTTGACAATGGTAGAAGTAATTTTTTCGTAAAAAGGTAAAGGTTTGTTGATTACAATGACCTACCGAAAAAAATATTGTATATTCGTTTGCCTCCAACAATTAGACCGAAGTTCGCTGCAGTAACTGAAACAGTGCGACTTCATGGAAGCAGTGTCTTGTTTCAGGGCTGTGTGTCTGCTAATGGGTGTAGCGATCTAGTCGCAGCTGACGGAACGATGAACCAAGAGATGGAAATAACTGCATGAATATTCACGCATTCGTCTGTGGAGATAAAATGATTGGGGAGTCGTTTATTATACAACAAGGCAATGACCCTCCTCATACAGGACGATTGTTAGCAGTTTTTTAAGACCCAAAAGGCAGCTAAACTTTTCACCAACATAGCCGCATTTTTCTTTGGAGGCTGAAGTAATAAAAAAAATTTGGCGAGAAATTGAAGCCGGCATTTTCGCTGTGCCATTTGCTGGGTGGAACATAATGCTGCCCTGTTGAAAGTACAAGTTCTGCTCTCCCTATTATCAAAACACATCATTCAACAGCTGTCTTCATTCAATGTAATAGCAGTGCTGTTATCGTTTTCGACGAACTGCAGAACGCGTATAGTACCACTTATACTGAAATTAGGGTACGCTGGTAACTACTCTAAAACACAGTCATCGATCATATGTCGTTGGTTACAATGATTTTCCCTTGGCCTCATGGGTAGTCATATTTTTCACGAAAAAAGTTTCCCATATTGTTGTCTAATAATGGCCTTTTCTCGGACTCTCCTACACACTTTTGCCTGTCGAATCGCCGGTGTTGGATGCTTGTTCAGAAAATCGTTCCACTGTTAAAGTCGACTGCAACGAAATACCATAAAAACTATTAAATGGTCGTAACACACGTTTCGTTGCCACAAGAGACTAAACATTTTGATAATAAAGGTAAAGAGAGGTCCACTTATTTCCAAACCCTTTACAAAGTGAAGAGCAAGTAGAAAATTTGTTTGTTGCTGTGTTTGAGGTGACTAAGGATTTAACAAATGGCGTAAGAACTAAGTGACGCTTTAATAATTTTACAATTATTACTTTTTTACTAACGCACTGATTTTGTACGCCGCGATGCCTTTTAAAATCAGCACATTGGCATTTATGGCCTTCGTAACTTATTTTGTCCATAAATTACAATTTTCTTTGCGCCAGAGCCTTTGAAAGCCTTAAATATTGATTTTGTTAAAAAAAAAATGTTTTCCTTGAGCTTTTCCTTTTGTTTTTATTATTTTTTTTTTTTGTTGCTGGAATTTTCATATTAAGGTTTTGTTTGCTTGTCTCTGCCATTATCTCGTGATTATTTTTTTAACAATTTTTGCATTTAAGCTGACAGTTTTGATTGATACCGTTGTCAGTTTTTATGAAGTACTGAAGGAGGTCATAGGCTTGTGGTGAAACAAAATCATACTTCAGACACTTTTATTAGTTTTACTAGAGGTCTATGAACAAAGTAGAGTATTTGATTACTGAAAGCAGCGTAAAATATGGATTGAAAAACGAACACAAGAGACTTTTAGTTCTTGTATTTCGGCAATTTCAAAATGTTGCTCAGCTTGAGGTGGTAAACTTTGGCACACGAAATTGTGACATTTAATAAAATACAAGATATATATGTATAACAATTTTTTACTATCTTTTTTAATAAATTATAAAGTTTTTTCTTCATATCATTGAAAGATTTGCATTATCTCTGGAGGACAAGCATGTCTATTCTAGTTTAAGTCGACGATTGATCGAATACATTGTTTTCAACCACACGTTTGAAATAATTCACCTACAATTTTTTTACTATTCAACTAACTGGAAATTGAAGAATTACATATTTTTTTTTTTAATTTACAATGTCTTTTGGGTGCCGTGTAAGTGTTACATACATTTTTCCTATTCCTATTTTTTGTTTGGATCAGCACTCCGCGAATGCCCCTACTCATGTGATACATTGAGCTGTAATGGGAGGGACGATCGCGAGAGTAAAGATTGTGGTAATTCGAAAAAAGACTTCTGCAAGTTTATGCAATATACGAACAGTTTTCCCTCTAGTGCAAGATGCAGGCCACTGGACAGTCTACTACGAAGAGCTGTGGTGTGTGTATTATATGAAACATATTATACGCATATACGTATGTTCTGGTATCAGGAACCAGTTCGCTAATTTCATCCGAGCATACTGGAATATAACCCCCATTGCGTCGATGTTCCAGCGCCTCAGTACACTGGGATAGCCTACTGTCATCGAAAAGTATCTTCGCTCTCTCGTGTTCGTGGAGTCGAGAATCCCCTAAGTAGACTTTGAAGCACCTGCCTCTCACTGTCTCGTAGCAAAAACAGTGCAACAACAAAAAAAAACTATACAATTAATATATGAATAGATATATAACAAAAACCACACGACAGACCAGAACTGTCTTTGCAGCAAGATCGCACAGCGAAGCAATATAAAAGCTCGCAAGTAGCTACAACATCGGTAAGTGAAAACAGATTCTCCGCACTTGCTGCCCCGTACGATGCTGAAGCCGCTGTCATGAAACAAAAGCGAGTTGGGACAACATGTTTGATGGTAGTGCTATAAAAGCAGAAGGGTATGACGTAAGGTCATTGCACAATATGCTAAACAAAGATAAAGTTCCCCAACCAATAGATTGTGTTAAGATTGTATTTAACGCAACTCAATCCAAACACTTAGTTTATTCTGTTTACAACTTACGATACCAGGAATTCGGGCCCACCAAAACTCACTTCAAACTACCATCCGTATGCGTTGTTTGCGGGGATGCCACCGAATTCGGAATGTTATTCTTTCAAAACTGATTCCAAAGTAAAAAAAATAAGTGTGGAGAAAACTATACTGCAAACAATAAGGGCTGTAGTGTCTTCCAGCACGTGAAAAAGGCGAAAATAGTGCGAAACCTAGAATTTGAACAATATAAGGCTTCCGAATTTCCCAGGCTCCGTGCTGGTTCTATTGCTAGTACACAATCCAGTCAGGTACCGCTCACTAAGCCACATTTTGCGTAAGCATAAACATTGAAAATGATTTACCTAATGTTAATACAAAAAGTAATGGGCAAAAACATTCATACCATGTCTTAAAAGAGGGTGCAGAGATACCTATTGCGAACAATTCGAGCTCAATCGAAAATGTTATAAAAACAATAAACACTTCTTAATGATAACTATGCAGAATATGTTTCAGGAAAAGATGCGCACCTAAAATATGCTTCTGCAAATTCTGTTTAGTAAAAGAAAAAAGAACCAGTTGAAAATAGAACAACGGGAAATAGACGTATTTTAAGTCTCTGAAACGCACTTCACCCTAAAAAGCTGGCTTTTTAACATTCGATACTACATATCCTAGTGGAAGGGTACGTGGTAACACCGCCGTCATCGTGTGCAAGAACGTAAGGCACTTTCCAATACCAGAATTCCACAATGGCCTTTTTCAAGCTACCAATATAAATATTACTGATTTTCAAATGCAGTCTTATCTGTGTATTGCCCTCCTAGACATAAGATTGGACACGATTGTTCGCCTGGTTCTTTGCTATATTGGAATAAAAGTTGTATAACACAGTTCAAAATAATAGACTAGACTTCGTATCTGGAGGTAAACCCTCACACCTGCCAACAGACTTTAACACGCTCCCAAACAGTCAGTTCATCCTACGATATATCATCTGACCATTCACCTACAATTTCTATTTTATTTCTTATTTCTTACCCTGACAAGAACACGAAATGGTTAAAATATAAAATGTATGTTAGCTCTTACTTATCTTAGAACATTTCTCTGAGAAACCCAGCTGATATCCAAGAAGCTAAGGACCGCTTTACAAACACCGTGACTGTATCAACCAAACTTGCAATGCTAACAAAACCAACACGTAAAATAAATTTTTACCAGTCATCAGCTGTTATAGAGATTCTTGTCAAGGGAAAGAGAAGGCTTAGAAGGCAATAGCAAAGTAGTGATACTCCAGACATTAAGATCATGAAATTGTGCCAGAGAACTTTACGTAATAAATTGAGACGCAAACATAATTCTGCTATCGAGAGCTATTTAAATATCTTGGCTCCCACAAAAAACACGGATTATAGCCTCTGGAAAGCAGTAAGGCACTTACAATGTCCTGTTGCCGCTCTTGGGCTAAAAACTCAGATGAAAAACAGAATGGCTTCGCAATTACTTTTAAAACGTTTTCACACCACACGATATAATTAGTTTCACTATTACAAATATCAGCGACAATCTGAATGTTCCTATGAAATTTCAGCCCTAATTGTAAAAATCAACAATGAAAACACTAGATATGAGAAAATCACCCTGACTTGATCGTACTACAGGGCCAATGATAAGAAATTTACCTAATTATGCCGTTAGAAATTTACTATTCGCATTTAATGCCATGTTACGAGTTGGATTCTTCCCATGCTCTTGGAAGATGTCTGAAATCGTTATGATCCCTAAACCTGGGAAACTTAAGTGAAATTGCGTCATACAGACCTATTAACCTGCTCTCAGTTTCATCAAAATTGTTTGAAAGATTATTCGTTTCGTGCTTAAAGCCTTATCTTACTTAGCAACATATTATCCCGGACAACCAGTTTGGTTTTCGAGCAAGGCATAATACTATTGAGCAAGTCCACAGAATTGTCCCCGTTATTAAATCAACATTTGAAAATAAGTAACACTGCTCCGCTTTATTTAGTGACATTTTCTACTCACAAAATAAACTCGAGTACTTCCTTGAGGAAGAACTTCATAAGAGCTATTTGACAGATAGGGTCAAGTGGCCAATTTTCTAAAAAGAGGAAAATCTATGCAGGAGTCCCCCAAGGTAGTATTCTAGTGCCACTGTTATATATAATCTAAACAGTGGATATGCCAACAAGCCCATTTGCAAACGACACAGCATTTATAAGTGTTCACCAAGATCCGAAGGTTGCACCCGAACGACTTCAGTTTCATATTAATGAGGTAAAAAACTGGCCAAAAAAGTGGAGAATAAAACGTGATCAATCAAAATGTGAAGGCGAAACTGCCACTTATAACAATAACAAATACCACAGTGTCAGCCAAACCACAAGTTAAATATTTGGGTATCCACTCTGATCGACACTTTACTTGGTCCCGCTAAATTGAGGTACAAATCGCGGTCAAAAAACTTAGAGCAAATCAACTGCACTGGTTAATAGGTCTTAACTCAACACTGACTTTAAATTACAAACTCCTTTTATACAAATCCATTATAAAGCCAATTTGGTCATATGCTTGGTATATACGAAATGAAAATATCCATAATGATCTAGAATTTCCCATTATCTAGCAAGAAGTAAAACATAATTGTGTAAATACTTGTACGCAATTCGATGGTCATCAGCGACTAAAGAAACTGGCACATGCTGCAAAAAAAAAATTGTTTGCCTCATTTGCAAAAAAAAAAATAGAATGAATTAGAACGGCTTAATTTTCTTAATCAAAATCTACTTTCAATTTTTTTCTATCACGCAAACATTTTTATAAATGGGCGTGGCAAATATGACCCCCTTAATAGAGCGCCTACACTTGTTCATTTCACTATAACTCAAGAACAGTTAATCCGCTTTCCATAAGCAAAGAATCAAAACTTTTTTTTATGCCGAACAGTAAAACAAAAACGCAAGTGGTGAAAATATTCATCTTCACTCTGAAAATATTTTGTTTTATAAAACATTATATCAAGAAAACTATCAACTAATTTAATTGTTAGGCTTAACTTAATTTTAATTAACATTCGTTGTTTTAGAAATACATTTTTTTGTTTGATATGATAACTATGAGTACAATAAAATTTATAATGTTTTTTATTAGACAACTAGCTGAATGGAATGCATTTTCTACGCAGCTACGCACGTTATTAACACTCTTTGTTTTTTAACTAATTTTGTGGCCACTGTAAACATCATTTATTTGACCAAATACTTGGGTTAGAACGAAGTTTACACCACTCGAAATTTTTGTTAATGCATTCATTGTTGTCATACGAGTATGCATTTTTGCTTCAGCCACTCAATTAAACTTTGAAATTTTTGACACAAGCAGATACTTTTTTTGGAAGTCCGTTTGTGTTTCACTGCTGTACGAATTTAAGCTTAATTTTCCTTGAATGTAGCACAGAACATCTTCCTCTTGTAAGTTTTCAAAATATTCTTCAGTCTATTCATTATAGCTGACACTCTCCATATTTTTATTAAGATGAGTGTAAAGGACTATAAAATAAGACTTGCAAAATTTTGACCATCTCTTAGAATCAAATATTAATATGAAGCTAAAATATTTTCAAATTATTTTCTTTATATACTCAATATAAATCATATAAAGCTAATCTAGGTTACCTACTTAAAATCTCAATTTAAAATCTCAGATACAGGGTCGCCCAACCACCTGTGAGATGATAACGGATTTCTTGTGACCAAAAGTTGAGGGTATTGTTCTGGACGATATGTGGTTCCAACAGGATGATGCCACTTGCCACACATCCAACGACATCATGGCTGTTTTGCGCCAGAAATTCAATCTCACGTCGTGACGATGTTAATTCGCCGTCACGATCATGTGACTTAACACCGTTGGACTTTTTTCTTTGGGGATATTTGAAAACAAAGGTGAACGTCATTAACCAAAAAAAGGATAAGATAATTCTGCACATTAACGACACTGTACCTCAATTGTGTCTCAGAGTCATTGAACATATCGACCATCGGATAGAAGTATGCCACCGAAGCCCTGGGGAGCATTTGACCGCTATTTCGCTTCACACATATTTCCCATAGATCCTTTTATCATAATACAAAATATTAAGACAATTTTCTGAAAACTTTTTGTTTTATCTACAATTTACATCTTGTGTTTTGGTTGGGCCACCATATACAAATTAGTTTCTTTTTATTTTGTTTAGGTAACATGTGTATAAATGGCATTTACGTGGTTTCTACGGTAAATTGATTAGATATTTTGGTACATTTTTTAAAAATAATTTTTGAGTATTTTCATTAAAATGAAAAAAAAAATGTTCTAAGGCGAGTCGTGGCGGGTGCAAAAGTATATATAGACTTGAAGAAGACACTTTCATCTTTCTCTGGATGGTTTCAGTTTTTTTTTAATCGTTTTGATCTTTAAAAGTTATACATTACTAAACTTCAAGTTTTACGAAAATATGGGGGCTTAATATTTATCACATAGCGCCCTAACTACAAATTGTACCGGATATGCACATACCATTACCCAACGTAAACGCAGGCCGTTATCGATAATTGTTTGCGAGAAATCATAGTTTGTCTCATATCAAAGAAAAATTTTGGTTTTTTTTAAATTAACATATATTCTTAGTTTTCGATAGCATGGTGTGGCACTGCGGATATTTTGATTTAATTTTTTGGCTACCAATGAAAATTGATTCTGAACCACAGTGCGGCGCACAATGAACTTCTACACGAGACTTTGTAGAGTTAATTTAAATTACTTTTCTGTGCTGATAAACCACCATCAAGTGTAGCATGGATAGACAATAAGACACCAACAGCCTCTAGGATCCAATATATTTTCCACAATTGAGTCTCCTCCTAAATCATCTTCGAATATTTATAAAAAGTTATATTTAAAGAAACATTCGTTGATTTATCATCTCAAATAAAATTGCCTTTCACTTTTCACAAGTTTTTGTGTTCTTCTTGTAATTTAAAACCCAAAAACTTGCAACATCACTCTTCATTCCGCTCTTTAATATATTTATATCAAATTTATTTAAGAGCCACCTTTATACTCCTTTTATGTTTATAATCCACATGACATTAAAGCATAAATAGTTTTCTTTAACTCTAGCTGGAAAAGGCCAAATATCAAATACAAAATAGTTCGTCTCTTTATAAATCATTTATAATTTCAAACGAATATTTAAAAGATTTTTATTGTTTGTTCTTTTTAAGTTAAATTTGGAAATTACAACAGAAATCCGGTTTGGAGGTTCATAAAAAATCAATAAAAATCATTCAAACAACACAACATCAATTACAACAACACCGACAGCAATAAAAGGGGGCAAAAGCGCAGCAAAAAAGTTATAAAATAAATACTCAAAAAGACAACAAAAATTTCGAAAATTTAAGCAATGAAGGAAACAGACTTGCAGACAGACAAATGGCCCAACAAATAAATGACCCATCAAAAATTCAAAAGCAAAAAATAAACAAAAATGACGGGTCTTACAAAATTTTTTATATCAAAGAAAAAGCCCAATCCAACATTAAACAAAATCAAAATGCAACAACGAGGGGAGTTTTTTTTAAATCATTGATATTGGTATTTGAATTATGAGTAAAAGTTTTCCCAATTTCTTCAATTTATATGGGCACTTTTAACGTTAACGAAAGTACAATGGCACGCACTGTACTTTAGATTGCAGAGTCTCTTTTGTACAAGTATGTCGTTATTAACGTTTACATTGACTTTCGACATTACGCCACGGTGGTCCTAGCACTGAATGAAAATAATCAGATCATCAATGCTCCTACACGCATTTGTATAAGTAGCGATAACAGAACCATGGCTGCTTGGACCATGCACGTACCTCCTGCTGAGAAATTCGGTGGTATATCATGGCCTACTGTCAATGGATATTCTGTTGATAGCTGCGTTACAATGCAACTTCACGTCAAACACCACAATCGAGCACGTGTGCTCCAGATGGAGCCTCACTAATGATCAATGCGGAACTTTCGCCGTGGCGACGACTAGTTTCTGGTCGAACATCGGAAGTTCTCCCTTCTTCCGGATTTAGCTAATACATGAAGGTAGCGGACTAACCAAGTAGACCTAGCATCGGGTAAGACTTTGCGTACATAAAAATTGTATTTAATTTGTGACGCAAATACTGCCAACCCAATTATCCTCAACTACAGAAGGGCAAAGAGGTAAAACGTGTGCTGGAGTTCATAAGGCATCTAAATCTAACAGACATCTACTGTAGGATGCGACGATTTTATCCTAATTAGTTTGTTTTGGCTTCGTACCCAGAGTCTAGTCCTTTTAGTCGGTCCAGTTATATATTTGGCTCTTATTATCATATCTCCCGAATTGCCTTCGCAGTGTGCTGTACGACCTCAGTGACCCCAACAGTAATTTTTTCCAGCCAAGAGGACTTTGGGAAGACACATATGTACATAATACTTGACAATAGCTCTCACATATTCCGTAGTATATGGGAATTGTTACCTGAATGCTTTACTGTACATT
This sequence comes from Phania funesta, assembly GCA_963932375.1. Classification (NCBI taxonomy): domain Eukaryota; kingdom Metazoa; phylum Arthropoda; class Insecta; order Diptera; family Tachinidae; genus Phania; species Phania funesta. Next base: position 92,043,000 of record OZ010652.1, on the reverse strand, counting down.
ATTTTTCTTTAAAAATTGGCACCAATCGATTAAATGCTTAAAGAGTTGGCAGCCCTATCAATTGGTCTTCGAAGAAGGAGTGCAGCTTGTTTTCTTCAACAGTATTTTCCTTACACCAAAATTAACTGATTAATTTGCTAATAAAAAATTATTTTTTGCAGGAAGAAACCATGTACCAAACCAAGGAAGAGCTTTGTAAATGCATTCATTCCGCACCATCAGTTTCAGTGGTAAACAAGTAATTTTTTGAGCTTCGTTCTCCGAATTATCTAGATGACAAATTTAGTTCACTAAATCGGAAAACACTAAGGGAATATGCGCGAAATTGCCGATCCTCCAGAAATATCATATGGCTATGTAATTTGGATTTTATACGACCATGTGGACTTTAAAAAGCGGCGGCACATGTGACAGCCTCGATGCAGTGTTTAGCGTTCTTTAACCGCCATACGGTTTAGTCTTTGTGCATTACAACGCAATAACCAGCTGTAAGTGATGATGATCTCTCCGTGAACCGGTAACGGTTGCGCGAACAAATATTCGGACATCGTTGTTTTACCACAAACAAACCATTAACGGCGCCGATCTTCACGAGTCACATTACTTTGGGAACAGCAATCTTGGCAAAACTGATCTATTCCTAGTCAAGACATAGCAGATCTATTCCTAGTCAAACGGCTAGCAGCCACAGCTTAGCCGTCGCACATAGGAGTATTTAGCTTACATATATTCCCGGCCAAAATTATTTATTTATTTTTAACGACACCGTTGACATAGAATGTCGCGGATATAAATTTATATAAAATTTTGCGAACATAGACAGAGATATGCAAACTTCTGCCAACTTTGAGTCGATAAATGAAATTAGAATCGACTGAAGTAAGTTTCGCAGTTAATTCGGAATTGACGAACGATTCTCTACTCGTCGAACTTTTTCTTGAATTATATATATAAATATTTCCTCTCCTTAGCAATAGCTTTGCCAACTTCAGCTCTGCCACCTTTTATATAGGAAGTTTATATGAGAATAAAATTCGCTATACAAAATCCAATATTCCAAATATTTTAATTTTTCTTTACAATTTGGCAAGTTTAGATCGTAGCCTTTATCGAAAATTGATTTGCGGTTCACCACCTAAACAACCCGGTGATCTTTGATTTGATTTTCCCACAATTGTTACTTGGAACGCGTTTCCGTCATCCACTGCTAGTTTAGAGCCGAACCGGTTTCGGCTATAAGCCATCTTCAGTATCAGTTTTCGTTCTGCTTAGTTCGTGTTAATTTGTTGTTGTTTTTGTTGTTAAGTGGCGATCGCCACTCATTTGTGGGCCGGTAAGGGATAAACATGGTGTTAGCCGGTAACAGGTAAATCTTGTTGGCAGAGGTATTTTCATGTTTTTTTTTTTGAGAGGTTGGAGGAACCCATTCATAACCCTATAATCATCAACCCCTACTAAAACACTGCATACGAGTCTTACCTGCACCTACTCACACATGACAAATTGTTACGTAACAATCAATAAAGCAGTGATCCTGAAACAAATTAATTACCACGTTAACGTAATATATAATTCAAAAGTGATTTTTCTATTTTTGCTCTTTCTTGATTTGTTCTCTCCTAGCTCAACAAGGGGCGACAATAGGCGGGATATTAGAATATATTTATATTGTAGAGACTATAACCTCTCACTGTCAATTAACATTATTACCGGAAAGAACAGCGAAATACAACACAAAGTCTTTTTAAAGAGAGAATTAGGCTAAAAGTTTAATCATTTCAAACTGCATATATACATACATATGTATGTTTTTTCAAACGTCAAAAAACAATATCCTATTAACAAAAAATACAAGACAATGTTTTAACATTTTTAGACTTATCTCCTTGATCCATATTCGCAATAATATTTGAAAAGAAATCAATGATCAAGGAAATGTTAAACTTTTTACACGATAACTTCATACTTAGGAATCGCGTAAGAAACGGGCAGTTTTAACAAAGATTAAGTAACGACTAAGGCAAATGCGCAGCTCCAACCAATCGGAAATAGGGATAAGTTACCTATTGTGCTCTAGTCAATCAACAAGAATTAGAAAACTTTTAAAAACTCAATTTACGACCGCCTAGATATGCAATAGAAACACACATTTTAATTTATATTTTTACACTTTTTACCGAGTTTATTGGCATTTCGCTATACAAAAATAAATACGTTAAAAAATAAAAATAAGAATGTCCCATATCGTATATTATTCAGCGGCGGTTTTTTCCCCAGTTCCTTTTTAATTTCAGTTATTCAGGCTGACAGTGGTTCTTTTCACCGTTAAGATACTTGCCTGGATACAGAGTTTAACGCAACTTTCATGGTTTTTCGCCTTCGGTTGTAATCAATCCTTTTTAACACAGTGTTATGATTTCCTCATTTCCCGCGCAATGGCCCGATAGGAGTAACCTCGCAAACGATGTTTATCGATTTTGGCTCATTCCGATATATTTAAAATACTTTTTTTTACTAATAGTTTATTGTATACACCCGACTGGTTGCAAAAAATTTTAAAATGCATAGCGGTCCTAATTTCATGAACAGAAAAAATTATATTTTTCGTTTTTTTTGGAAAAGGACCTTTAAAATACTGGCGCTCTTTCCGATTATAGTAAAGTTTTATCTGACGACAAAAAATTTGTCAAAAGAGATTTGGCCTGCTAATTAGCAATAATTATGTGGATCTATACTATTGAACAGGAGTGTATACATAAAATACAGATTTATATTAAATATTAATGAGAGATTATAGACTTCCATGAAAAACTTAGTAGTAAAACGATTAATTTTTTTCTTTTTTTGGCAACGCCTTTACCTTTCCCATCAGAATGGGAATTATATACCGATAGGAAAGGTAAATGCGTTCACAAATGGCTTAGAAAAGGTTTCCACACCAGATGACATAGTTTTATTATTACAAATAACAGTCACACTGAGAGTGATCCTATGAAATTTCGGCTATCGTTATTAAAATTAACAATAAAAACTGTTGATTTAAGAATAGGATCTTTCCCATGCTCTTGGAAGATATTTGAAGTTGTTATGATCTCTAAAGGACTTAAGTCAGATTACGTCGTTCATACACATTAAAGCCTTTTCTTACTGATCAAAACATCATCCCGAACCAAACCCACAGAATTGTCAGCGTTATTAGATGTAAGAAATATTGTTTAGCCTTGTTTATTGATATTTCCCAGACGTTTGATAAAGTATGGCATAATGGGCTACTCACGAAAAATAACTACCATAAAGCATCGAACAAATCAACTGTACTGGCTAATATGTCCTTACTGAAACTTGGATTTGGAATACAAAGTCCTTTTAGGCAAATTCGTTATAAAGCCAATTTGGTCATATGGCAATCAGCTGTGGCGTACGGCTTGTGCATCAAACATACAGAAGTTACAAAGAAAACAGAGTAGGATATTACGACTTATCGTAAGAGTCCCCTGATATATAAGAAATGAAAATATCCATAGGGATCTAGCAGTTGCCACTAACCAGGAAGAAGCAAAAATATATATGTTCAAATACGTAAACAAACTGGAGGTCCATCCTAACACTCTTGTACGCAATTTATTGCAGTTTGGCGGGCGCCAGAGACTTAAAACTGACACATTGAGCCTGGCGAGGTTCCTCTTTCTGCCCAATAGTGGATAGTTTATTAAGGTTTGAATACAATAAATGACTTATTACATTGGTAATAATTTACAAAAAACATTTTAGAGATTAGATTTGAATATTTATTGTAATTTTTTTAGAATCATTCAATACAATAAACTTAAAGCATACAAAAATGCTGATGCTTCTATAGTACAGGGCGGCCCAAATACCGTAGGGGTTTGAATTGCTTATAACTCTTTTATTATAATGTTTTTTTTTCTTTTCAGTATTTTGTAAAGAAGACTTGTGGAATTTAAAATGGAGCAGTACAAAATTTTTCAAATCAACGATCTATTGTTTTGACTCAGCGTGCATATCGTCATTATTTTAATGTGCTGGTTGGACACTCAGAGTCAACAATAAACTGTTTGGTTGCAAATTTTTGACAACAAGGAGCAGCAAGGAACCTGGTGCTGGCAGAGGACGAACGGTGCACACGGCTGGTAATATTGAACTGGTACAGAGGAGTATTCGGGAAGATGGAGAAACATCAACCATGAGACGTTCGACACAACTTGGCCTCTTACGAGCTTCGCTGCAAAGAATTTTGCCACAATACGGATGTTTCCATACAAGATTCAGCTTGTCCAAGAATTGAAACCGATAGATTACTAGCAACGACTAGATTATGCAGTTTTTTTCCGGCAAAAAGCAGAAGAAAATCATAAATTTATTCATAATTTAATTATGAGCGACGAAGCCCATTTCGAATTAAGTGGGTTCGTTAATAAGCAAAACTGCAGGATATGGGCTACGGAAAATCCGAAAGTAGTTCAACAGCGAGACTTACACCCATCTAAGTGTACGGTTTGGTGCGATGTTTCACCGGAAAGGATAATTGGTCCTTATTTTTTTGAAAATGAACACGGGTTCATCGGACAATTTTAAAAAAATGTTTAAGGCCAGCCGTGGAAAACCATCCACAAGTATGGTTCCAACAAGATGGAGCCACAGCGCACACTGCAATGGATACAATGCCTCTTTTACGGGACATTTTTGGTGAACGAATTATTTTGCGTAGAAGTGATTTTAATTGGCCTCCGCGTTCACCAGATTTAACCGCTCCAGACTGTTTTCTTTGGGGTTATTTAAAAGAAAAAGTCTACATTAATAAGCCTAGAAGTATCCAGCAATTAAAAAGCAATATACGCCGTATGCGTATATTTCGTAAATAAACAACTCGAATTGCGAAGCAGAAAATGGCCACCACTTCCGAGATATTATTTTTCATAACTAAACTAAAAATATTCCCCATTTATATACTGTATTAAAAAAAAAATTTTATAATTATTTCTTAAATAAAAAGGTATAACGAACTCAAACCCCTTCGTTAAATTAGGCCACCCTGTATTTGTATAATTATTATATTACAATATCTGGTTGTCAATATTAGAAATTAAGTATTCAATATGAAGTATTCAATGTAAAGGTCAATATCGTAAATGGGGTTTTCAGTATGAAGACCGCATTATAATTTGAATTGTCAATGTTATAACTTGGGTTGTCAAAAGGATGATGCGAAAGTCGCAGTTGCCAATATGATGATGACAATTGTTGATTAAAGACCTTTAAAATTAAACAGCATGCTTTCGTCATCTTGAATACCGCTGGTTTGGTTACAAACAGTGAATGACGACGAATTTCTTTCAACTCGAAAGGACTTCTACAACAACTTTTACAAGCTGTTCTAGTACGGACTTGACATAAAGACGCCTTGACTAATAGTATGCAGAAAGTAAATTCCCACAGCAGTTACATAATATATTTTTAAAATTAATTTTTCGTGGCTCAGTAGCTAATATCTACCCAAATTGATAACTAGGTTTTAATTTAATTTGTTTCTTTATTAAATTGTTAAAAGCAGAAGAATTGAGTGACTTTTTAATCCGATGATTTATTGCATACTCGACAAAGAAAGGTAGTCATATCGAAAGAAAATAAATAAAAAATTAATAATTATAACCCACGGTTTAGCTCGATATAAGACGCTGTAATTTTCGATACCGATAAAGGAAGTATTAAGCAACAATTTTTCTGATATATGTATGACTACGTTACAACAAAGGAGCGATATATTGAATTCATGAATGCCTTGTATTGTTGTATCTATTGTATTATAATACAATATTGTATTTTGCTTGTTCGTTATTTTCATTAAAAAAAATGTGAGATTATAATATAATAAGTACAGTACGCCCTCGCCTTGAGCAACTCTTAATTACCGCAACTTTTCGCCTACTGCAGCAGTAGAATTTCTTACATTCTATTAGCGCAACACTGCAATATTTTGTGACTCGGTAATCGCAACTTTACATTTTTGTTCTTAGTTTGTTGGACATAAGATAACGTAAGAATAATAACATGAATTTAGTTTCCTGATAATATCCAAAATGGAAAATAAACTTTACGAGTGGTTTTTAATACAAAGAGGCAAAACCTTCCCTGTTCCTCTAGAAATATTGAAATCAAAAGGTCGAGAACTAAGTACATGGTGTAGTTGCGGCTTATTCTAAGTCTGTGAATGCAATCAACGGTTGTTTCGTCAATATTAAGAGACAACATGGTATTCGTATGTTAAAGGATTAAAGATCTAGGCCCCACAGCAAATGAAATCTATAGTGCGGTTGAGAGGTGATTATTTTAAAAAGTCATGCCGAATAAAATATTCGTATGTTTGCACGACAAATCTGTTAGTGGCGAAAAAACCGACAAAGAATGCGTGTACGTCTCCGGTACGCAAAAAGTATAGAAATATGTATTTTTTTCCAGAAAAACAATTTGTCCTCGAGTTTGTAGTGTTAATTCATAAAATGTTTAATCGCATAGTGCAACGCCCTCGGTCCAAAAATGTTGCTCAAGTCGAGGGCGTAGTGTGTACATGTGTCTACATATGTGCGTTTTAAAATTGTGGCAATCAATTTTTATTTCAAACAGTGATACTACTACTTTAGTGTTAAAGTGTTAGCTGCGAAATAGCAAAAGCACAGAAAAGTTACTTTAATATAAATATATCAAGAATGATTTTGCTGTTACTGTGCTGTTCGAAATAAATACAGTCCAATAATAGCAAACGAAAAATTAAACATTTGCTGTCACAAAATAGCACTTCTTTCTCATTAATTCAATTATGCTTTAGCTATGTTCGTACTGCTAAAAATACGACAGCAACGAAAACAGCTCCAGCACTAATACGACAGCAATCACATTTACAGCATTGTGAAATGATACAGAAATTATTTGATTTATTAACTTTTAAGAACCGGAGAACCAATTGCACTTTTTTAGTTTAATTTCTAGGTATTCAAGTAGATTAAAAAATCAACCCTTACTTTATACGAATTTATGACAAGACAAAATGGATTTGTTAAAGATTTTCCATAATTGATTTTAAAAATTAAGTAATCACAGAAACAAGAAAAGTGGCAGCACACCTTTGATATTGCTGTGCTGTTTTCTTTTTTAACAGCACAAAAATATCATACATATATCGTAATTATTTGCTAGTGCTCTTTAGAAATAAATTTTCATATTTTGATTGCATATTAGAACAGGGCGGCGTTTTATGTTATATTCGAACTGTTGTTATTGCTGAAGCCGCTGAATTTTATAATATGTTGACATTAGCATTACAATAATGTATACCACAATACAATGAAATTAGCTGTTCACACACAAATTAACGAAATGTCTGTTTTTTAATGGCAAAATAATAATATTAATTCTGATTCTTATAATTTCTTTCTTTTGAAACTTTGATCCATCCTTTCTAGCATTTGGTTTGTCGTTCATTTTTAATTTTTACTCAAACAAGTGTTTCAGAGTAACCAAATTGCTTTTGTACATGTGTGTTTGTAACATACATACAATCACACAACGTATGGTTATACCACAGAAGCATTATTTAACAGTTTGTTTCCCTAATCAACAATACATATGTGTGTACCTACACGTAACTGTTCGGTAGATACACATCTAACAGCTGTAGATACGTTACACCAGCTAATCAGCTGTTATAATCATTGCTGAGCACAAAAATATAAAATAAGTTGTTTACATTTTTTTCAAGCAAAACACTCTTCGCGAGCAGAGTTGCCGCTTGTTTACTTTTAACCAAAATTGCTTTTTTTTCTCCAATGTGTAATTGTAAAGTTATTTTTCATTTTGGTTCCTTTTTTAACAAAAAAACTTTCCTTTTACATATTGTTTTATGGTATGTTAAATTTTAATATATTGAGTTGTCATGATATTTCAATTTAAGCACAACTTGAAAAGCAAAGAAGTTTGTAGACTCTTCGTATTAAGTTGTGTCGTGTTAAGTTATACTAAACCAAATCCGTCCAAACCAAAAATGTAACATGCGAAAGTTACGCCAATAATAAAATTTGTAGCTTCTATGCGGGTTTTTGCGCCAATGACTAATTTTGTCTTGGCTCTACGCAAGGTTAGTAAAATATGATCCGAAGATAATTAAGATAAATTTCAAATGCGAGAAGATGGAACAATTGAATGCAAATAATTTTTTTTATAGGAACTGGTGTTTTGGTAGCTGCAAGAGTTTTCTCCATTTGTATTGTATTACAACAGTAGCGCGTTCGTTTAAATGACTTCTAATATTGTTCCAAGAAGAATCAAAATTTAGAGTTTTATGCTTTTCCGAAATCCTTTGCCATATGCGGGATATTTTTCCATTTCGAAAGCCAAATTCCAAATTGCCGTTATGTTATTTACATTTTTAATTTGTTTTCTTAAATTCATTTCAACTTCGATGTTAACAATGATAACCCCAGTGAACAAATGTTTCTTTGTTGTAGCTGTCTTCGTTTCAAAATAAAGAATACCGATAAATGGCCATTAATATAGGCCCTCATATTTTACTTTTTACAGAAATTATGATTACAAAACAATTTTCTGTCGTGGAAACGCTGTCCGAGAGTTCATTTTTGTTTTTATATTCAAATAATCATTCTGTCACTTTCTTTTCATTATTTAACTGTTTTTAATGTTGGGTTTTATTAAATCTGGCTCTGTAATATATTTGTAATGCTCTCCGAATCAACCCAACACTTTCTTTGGGTTGGTATGCATAATGCATTCTGTAGTATACAATTTATTTGTGTCCATATTCACTCGCATATGCATCTATGTATTATATTATCTCTCACAAACTGTTTATAACATAAACTTTGTATGTTTGTAAGAGAGATAAATTGAGAGAAAGGAGATTGGTTTTCATATTATATTTATCAGTGTTGTTAGATTGTGGAATTTATCCCCTTGACAGTAATTGTGAATTTGGGGGTAAAAAATTTGTTTAGACTGGGGGATTTTTGTTAGGCACATTTTTTAGGATTTGATATAAACATGGGCTTTGATGATATGGCATAAATATATTACGTATAAAGTACACTTTGGTTAACAAATACTTTGAGGTCCATTTTAACAAATGCATAAACAAGAACTTACTCTACTTAAGGTTGTATTACTTTGTGTAGAGTTACATACATACATTGCTTTTTTAAGAATTTTATGAAAACTCAATTAAGAAGTTAAAATGAAATAAAATGACGTTTTTAAAATATAGAAATGTAAATATTAAAACGTAGAAGCTATAAGGAATATTAATACTTGGTTTTGAAACAACTTTTTCCCAAAAAAAAAAAAAATGTCACCTTAAAATGGGTTAATGTAGGTACATATCTACTTTAAACCTTCAATAAAACTCGTCCATAATCCTTATTTTTAAATACAATGATATTGATGTTTGCTTTTTATTGGGTTATATGACTTTTTATACATTATTTGGAACGAATCCGTCATCCCTTGTCAAGGTTTAGTTAGACGATAAACCAAAATGTAAAAATTACACTAAAGATGGCATATAGCCGAAAACTGTTTATCTTCAAATTAAACTTGACAAGGGATGACTGAAATTCCTTCCAAACATCTCTATCAAATCACCCATCCAATACAACTCAAGGAATGCAAGGCCTTTGAATGGTACATTTTTGTTGTACAATTACCGACGAAAAAAAAACACAAACTTAGTGAGCAAGAGATTCAATGAAATAAAATTAAAGTTAAACAAACAATATATAGACATAATTTTTAAATGAGATTTTAATTTGGTTATAAATAATAAGAAGTAAGAAACTTATTATTGTCGTTACGTATGGACTTTGTATTCACGAAATCGAATTACAATTACTAATAATGGTAATTAGTATTTTTCCTTCACGCATTACATGTTATGTAATTGGTAACATAAGTAATTGGTAACGCCCAAGTTTGCCAATAATATAGTTTTGAACCGCTGCGTGAATTAGTAATTTGCTTTCAATATATTCCGTTACAAGCGGATGGATAATTTTTGGCTTATTTAGTTGTTCTGTAGTTTTTTCATTTCCAACATTACCCACATTATTTCACAGGTCGTGTCATCTCGAACAATTTTATACTCTTTAAAGATATTCTAGATTTTGTTGACATACAAATGTACGTACAGTTACGCAGAAAAATATTTCGCTTACATTCTTTTAGAATGAATTTCATGCTTATGGTTTTTTGCTTTTCTTTGAACAATTGCGCAATTTAAGAGTCACAAAAGTATTTTGCATAATGGTGTTATTCCTTTTTTGTTATATTTTTTTTACTTATAGTGTTTTTATCATGTTTAATTGAAATAGCGTTCTTATTGTACACAGACGTGAAGTTCTTGCATTTAAAATGCCTAAAGAAAAAGAATTGAATAGTTCAGAAAATAAAATTATATTGCATCAGGGTAAATCAATAAAATACATTTGTGATATGTTGGGCCGATGTAGGCAAACAATAGAAAAGTGAGTTAAACGGGAAAAGAAACGCGGTAACATTAAAAATATTCCACTAAAAGGACATCCAAAATCATTAACTTTGATAAAACAGAAACAAAATCTTAAAGAAAACCAAGAAAATCCATATTTATCTGTCCCGAAAATTACCGAGAAGCTTAGGACGACACTACGAACAAATGTAATTGACGAAACGATTCCGTAGGTTTCTAAGAGCCAATAAAAATACCGGTCATGTGGCAAGAATTTGAATATATTTGAATTCAAAAGCGTTTATTATTTGCTGAGCCCTACAAAACTAAATATTTCGGCCTTTGCGAAATTATAATATTCAAGCCAAATGAATTTCTCAATTTAAAAACAATATAAAATTAACAGCAAAACGTGTTCATGGTTCTCTAGTAGTGTGGGGCCCTATTGCGGCATCTGGAGTGGGGAAATTTGTTTTTATTAAGAGCATTATTCATAAGCATGGGTACGTGTAAAATTTGAGTAAGAACTTACATAATAGTGCTGAAAAAATGAGACTATGTAGGTATGGGGATAATTTCACACACGTAAATGAACATACAGTTCTGGACGTTAAACTGTGGATCTTATATAACACCAAACACTTGCCAACACTACCCTAAAGTCCTGTCATGAACCCCATTTAAAATCTTTGGGCATATCTGGATGGAAAAGTTCGAGATCTCATCATTTCCTCTAAAGCTACTTTTAAACGGGTATTGGAAGAAGATTGCTACAAAATCGCGCCACAAAAGTGTCTAAACTTAGTAGAATTAATGCCGCGACGTCTGGAATTAGTTCCAGAAAGCAATTGATTCTATACAAACTACTAAAATTAATATTTTTATTCCCAAAGTAAAATAACGTATGGAAAAATTAAAAAACCAAAATAATTTTATGACCTGAAAAATTGCCATCTACTCCATATTATTTTAAATAGCTCATGTATTATAAATGTACTCTAAGTTAAAGAAAAGCAGAATTAAAGTTTATCTTTGCCTTTAATAATATTCAATGAAAAACACATACATTTTTAAAAAGGTACATTTTTCTAAACATTTTTCCTTCAAATTTACTGTGTGAGTAACTGTATATGGTACTTATGAGATATCATATATAGATTGTATGTACAAACCGCTTTTTGGGTAGTTTTGGGGATGTAAAATTTCAAATTAGGGATACGATTCGAAAAAGATCTGGGAGTTCTGTTCTGCATTCAAAATCATTGCAAACACAAACATTTAAATAGAAAATTCAACAAAAAATGTAAACAAGTGGTTGTTGTTAACTTTCAAATTAGGTCACCCGTTAAAGTTGCATGTGTTAGAACAAGACAAATAGTTGTGATTTACTTTAACATGTATTCTCTAGCTATCTCTTGGTGTTGACCTATTTTTATTTTCTGGGATAGTGATGATTTTTCCGTATTAACTGCAAACGATTATGTGTGTCTTCTTTATGATGTTTGGTTAAAAAATATTCTGGGTTTTGTTATAGGTATTTTTTCTTCTAATTTGTTTGAATTTTTTTCAACATTTCACTTTAATGCTATTAGAGCATAACAGTAACTGCATATACAAACTTACAAACATACATATGCATGCGTGTGTGAATGCATGGACATATACAAGCAACATATGGACACATTTTTTCCTGTGATTTCATGCAATCTGTGAACACTCTTACATCTAATGCGTAATAAAATTATTACACCAAAACCCAAGCACTTCTCGTAGTAACTTATTATTGTTGTTGTTGCTGCTGGCTTAGTTTTCATTCTGCGATTTCTTCCGTTTACTTGCACTTTTATCTTTTGATTTTTTTAAGTTCAAGTGAAGTACGATTTTTCCAGTTTTTGTTGAAGTTTCAAAAACACAGATATGCACTTTTATTTTTAATACTTTAAAGATTTTGTTATTATGTCTAGGTATCTATAAACTACAAAAATAAATCATATTCGCTATTTAAAGCTTGAAGTCTATATAAAAACTGTATTCAAAAACGATTTTTAGTTTACAGTAGACTTTAGTTAACACTAAGCTTTACAAACCTTTGTGAAGAAAACATATGTACATATTTCAGTGAATTTTTACTGGCAACACCATCCCAAAATAAAGCTAATGACGCTCAAAAATTTTTTAATTTTTCTGTGGGGACTGGCTACTACATATGTACATGACTCCAAGCTAGGTGATAAAAATAACTTGGAATATTTGTAGATGAACCAAAGACCGAAGTAGACAACCGACCATAACACGGTCCTTTGAGTGGAAGTACGTGAGAGCACTATTACTGATAGCCCGCTGATTACTACAGCAATAGAGTCCGTGAGAGTCACATCGAGGACAAAATTGGACTGCAAAAATCCCATTACCGGGCTGGTAAACTGCGCATCATCTGGGTACCAGGCTATCGTGGGGTATTTGCGAATGCTTAAGCAAAGCCAGGACACTACAAGAAAATGCGAAACTCTTCTGAGGCTATGAGCAAAGATGTTTCACTGTGGAACAACTGAACAGTGGGGAAAATAACAGCAACAAATTTATATGGCGATAGCATAAAATTAAGAAGTTGGAACGAGGAAATATTTTCTTTGTGCTATCCACCTTTAGAACAAATAAGAACCCAGTTTTTTACAATTGACTCATTTCCGGACATAACCTATCTCAAAAGCATTAAATAAACTTGGACTGTCAGGTACTTGCAACAACTATCCAATTTTTACGATTCCGGTTAATGGTAAGCGTGGTCTGTACCCAGAACTTGCGATTGAAAGCAAATTTAGACTAAAATGAGTGTAATTATTGCTGTTAAACTAGGGCAGCAACTCAACGTAACACCTCAATTAATTCCTAGCTTTTTACAGCCAAGCTAGAACTGCATAACGACATTTAATACATGTCGAGTTAGATTGCCAAAATTTTTACAAATGAGTAAAAGCCTGTACCTAATAACCTCCAATCAATTAGGGCTTAATTGGGTCAACTAAAAAACTAAGCATTCGAAAAATATACAGATTTCGGAGACCGAATTTTTGAAAACCTCAAAAGGTTCGCGTTTGAAGCCAGACTCAGGCTTATTATAACACAATACTTTTTAGGTCAAATGTAACCTACAAATTTACTCAACAATTGGGTCACAATAAGTTTCATGTTTTGTTTTATTAATTATTTTTCTTTTACTGGTGATTTTGTTATCAAAGTCTCTATTTTGTAAGCGTAACGTTGTTATATGCATACATGCATATGTATGTGTATTGGAAAACTACTTATTTAAAAACAATGTGCATTGTCACGCTCAAGATGGCGGCCAGAGTGAATTAATTATGCCTTTTATTTTGCTTGTTTTTTGTTGTTTCAAATGTGGTGAAATTTTTAGTGTTTTTAAATTAATTGTATTAAATAAGTTTATTTGCTTCCATTAAATTTTTCTATTTTAATTAATTTCCGACAATTTTATGGTTACATGAGTGGTCGGTCAGTCTTTTGAAAATTAGAAATTATTTTTTATTTTGATATGATAAAAAAAACAACAACAAGAAATATTTAACCAAAAGATAATGGCGGCTGAAGTTTGTTTTGTGGTTTTCCAAAGTAAAAATAAAAGTCAAATAAATTTTTGTGAATGTTATCGGATTGGCCAAGCCACTTTCACATCAAATTAAAATTGTTTTGAATATTCATTCAAATTTTATATCAAACGTTACAATAGATTATTTTTTATAATGGCTACATAAATAATTACCCAAGTGAAAATCGCCCAAAAACGCCTAAAAATACTTGGATAATTATTCACCAACCTTTGATTTTTGTTTCAATGAACGTGTATTGCCCATTCAAACGAATTTCGCGTAATTTGGCGTAGTGAACAATTGCCCAAAAAATGTCCTTCAGTTTATGAAATTTATAAAAATGTTACTGCAAATTTAATATGTATTTGAAATAAATTTAACATGAAGGCTTACAACAATTTTCAGTGATTTCAATGTTGCTGCAATTGTTGTTTGCATGTTTTCAATGACATTTCAGTGATCTAGTTAAGTTTACAAAATCCTTGGCCCACATTGAAAACAAAAGTGTCACAGCAAAGGACCTTCAAATTACAGCCTAAAAACTAGGTTAAAATGTGCAAAGCATAAATTCCTTGAAAATGCTCTGCTTAAATAAATAATAAAGAAATTGCGGATATACAACAAAAATTAATATGACAAGAAGAGAACGAAAAGTCAGACACACCGAGCTTGGAAATAGATTTTTCAAACTCGGTGTGTTTGACTTTTCGTTTTGGAATTAACAAAAACTTTCTCTCTGAAAAAAATACATAGCCAGAAAACAATTTGTTATATACAGGCTACTCAAACAATTGAAATCACTCAAAGAAAACCAACATAAAAGAAATACATAAAGAAATACAATTTTTTAAAGCAGCCTAAATTTTTAATAACAAAATGTGCAACACAATAAAATATAAAATTGATAACAGAAATCTTAACAACATAATATTAACCCAGCAACATTTCAAAAAATGTTGACAACACAAACGGAAACATTTACACACACAATCAAATTATCTAGTAAAACTGGCTTTATTCAACATCCCTGCCAACATTTTCTATCGAAATTGGTACTAAATCGTTATTCCAGGTAAGTGATGGAAATAGATTTTGGTGCAAAAATCATTTTCAAAAACCGGCCTAAATTTATCACACTCCTTTAAAAGCATACGTTTTAAAATCGATCGGTTTCTATCACATACCTAATTATTTTGAAAATCATCGCATATGATATCGCTTTCTTATCAGAAGAGGACAATATGAGCCACTAAGTTAATACATATTGATCGGATCGTTTAGGTCTTTACTGGCGTGCATACATAGTGCCCTTTTTCGGTGACAAATTATTGTTGCTTAAAAGTAAAATAGTAGTGCGGTTTGCAAGTTTTGTTATACTAACTAACACGTAACGTAAATATCTCGCCTTTTGCCGAATATTCCATATAACAATATAACTTGCTTAAATTATTAATAGTTTAATAATTTGATATAATGAATTAAAAATAATGCTTATAGTTGTTGTTTTAGCAATAAACTTTTATTTTTTCAGTTGAGCCTAAAAAATCAATTAGTAATTACTTTATTTGAATTTTACTTTTTATAATTCGTCATTCAATTATTCTTATTAAGTTTGTATATTGGTGGACGCATGGTAGTGCGTCAGGCCTAATAAACACAGTGCGCACATTACACGAAACCATTCGCGCTGTTTAAAGGTGTGAAAAATTCATATTTTGGTATATATTCACTGACTTACTCATCAATATCACGGAGCACTTCCACTGTAGCTGGAGAGCTCAAATTTGGTATAGAGGTGCGTCTCAGGGAACAAGTAAACAGAAAGATCTAAGAAGGAGCACTATTCATTTAAGGTGGCTAGGGTTCCCCCTTATTTGTATTTGCCTGGGAAATGAATCCAAACAAATCTGTTGGGCTAGGGTTCCCTCTTATTTGTATGGGGCACGTTCACTGCAGCTAGAAAGCTGAAATTTGGTATATAGGTAAGCCTTGGTGAACAAGTAAACAAAAAATCTAAAAACGAGAACTTTTTATCTGGGGAAACTAATGTTCCCCCTTATTTGTATTTGATACTTCTACTATAGCTAGAAAACAGGTAAGCCTAGCAAAATGAGAAAGATGGGCACTTTTCATCTAGGAGGACTAGGCTCCCCTCTTATTTATATGGAGCATTTCCATTATAAGTAGACAGCTAAAATGTTATATGGCCAAACAGCTTAAGTTGAAAGAGGTTTTATACGTAGATTAACAAATAAAAATAACTTGGAAAAAAGGAATCAGATCCGCACTAAAACATAAATGTGAAAATAAGGCCAAGTTCCTATTTGAAGATTTTGCCCGTAAAAATACTGCCCAAAGAATGACCTCCAAGTCACTCCTTGGCGTTTATACATCAACTCGTCGCTCTGCTTAATATTTCGTAAACAAAGTTTAAGTTAGCAATTCTAAATATATAATAATTCGATACTAATGTATTTGTTCCTGTAAAACTTGTTAAGTTAAATTAAGTATTTAGTTTTTAGGTAATAGCTCATTTCATTTTTATATGCTGGCAGGAATGTCTGCATTAAGATGAGTTGTCTGAATTTCTCTTAGATCATGATTCAAACATTCAGTGTTGTTTTGTTGGTCATTTCTAAATATTTTCTCCCACTTTGTTGGAAGAAAACTTAAATTTTGTTAGAAAAATCTGACCGTTATCGTAACTGTTTCGTCAGCCTTCAATGTTAAGCTGGATTGTCAAACATTTTTCAGTCCTCGTTTAGACGTGTCGAAAGATTCTTTAAGATTCCACAAGAAAATTCCACCGTCGTTTTTACAGAATTCTGTCCTACAAATATTAAATATTTCCGGAACTTCTTCAGACAGAAATGTGCGCGATGTCTCACCGCTGTTAGATACAAAAAATGTTCGTTGGGTACTTTACAAAGTGATAACTGTAATCAGCTGCGAAAATATAAAAGAGGGGAGTGTGAATGAGTGACTTTCAACAACCGCAAATACATAGATTTGGTTAACTTAGCTGAGGAAACCGAGAGTGGGAGAGAATAAGTTTTTCTTCTAACTTGGTTATGTGTTTACTGTTAATGAGAGTAGTGGTGTGTGAGTATTATGTTATTAGTTCTGTTATACCGGCCGGTGTTTATTAGCTATATATACAGTACTGTCAACTGACGTAGGAACATTTTCTGTGGGTGTGTGTTATTATTATTTTGATGTGCAGTAAGAAACAGCTGTTACGGTAACAGTGTAACTAAGTTCAATTACGTTATGAAATATGAATAAAATGTAAATATGTAAATGTATAGTATCTTAAGTCCATTTTTGGGCAATCAATAACTGTGTTGGTTGGTGATTTTTAATTATTTTGATTTGTACCACCAAAACTTTTAATATAATTTTTGGCACAATATACAAATACATGTGTATGTATGTATATGCATCAAAATGAATCGTCCACAGCCGGCCTCTGTCTAAAAACATATCTATGGTAATGATAGGTGCGGATCCAGGGGCGTGAAATAAGGATATTTCCCCCTCCAAAATAATTAAAAATTAAAATTTTCCTACACAAAAAGTTTAGAAAAGTTAAAGAAGTGTTTGTTTTTGTTAATACCACTTATAACATTATTTGTTTAATCAGCTTTTTTAAATACCGCTTTCGCTAATAAGACAAAGTACTTTTTATTTTAACTCTTACGTAATGACGTTGGTCTGTTGGACCAACTAAAAAAATGAACACATTATTTTTAACCAGTAGGTAGTCAGGTAAAAAGTTACATTAGTGGTGAAATGTATGTAAAGAACATTGCTAAATAAATTAATTTTTTAAATAAAAAATTTTAAATAAATATTCTCTAAAAAATAAAGGTCGAACACAAATTTTTAATTGTTAAGCGACTTCTCTTAATTAAAGGAATAAAATATACCATTGTGCCTAAATAAATTATTCGCTTAATTATTGAAAATTTAAAGTTTCTTGTTGTACTTTTCAATGGTGCAAATATAGGTTCCAAATACACAAGTTTTAAAATAAAAATATGGTATTTAGATTTTTTTTGGCGAACTTCACTACTTAAGGGTTAAATGACTAATAAGGTTATTCCATATCAATTCAGCACAGGGTATAAGTCTGACCACCTCAGAATTTGCTGAAAATTGTCGTCAAAAGGGCTAAGTAAAATTTAATTATAATTTTCAAATATCTCAAACTGTTTCCAAATTACGGTTATGTAAATTTTTCAAAAAGCCGCCGAAAAATCGTAACCGACATTTTTTGTAGTGACCATAGTTGTTTTCCTAATCGAGCTAGATATGCTCTTGATAAACAACAAACATTGTGAATCTCAAAATTTTACACGGGCACTAATGGGTTTTAGTGTGTTGATTTCATACAGAATAATTCAAGAGCTTTATTTACATAAGTGTCGTTTAAAAGGTAGTTTAAATAGCTATATCAACTCTAAAAAATTCGGAATTTTAAAGGCTTACTACAGGCCAATAAATCGAAAAATCGAAGTCGATCGTCACAGGTTTTTCTTAAACACTAAACAAAATATTTCATCTATTTGGATTCTAAAGACTAAAGACAAATTTTACAACTGCTAATTTTAAATGAAACAACTCTTTATTGACATATTCTTGAAACACAATATTTTTTCACCAACATTTTTATGCAATAAAACTACAAGAATTAAGCTGTCGTTGTGTAGTGTAAAAATAACACTTGTAACAAAAGATATATTTTAAAATGAAATATGTTTCATTTGGTACAGAGCCATTTTTATAGATAATCTGTGGGTTTTAAATTGGACAGACAAACCAATATTTTGAATTACATTCTGACTGATCCAACAACTTTAGCACATCTAGCTAGTACACTTTCTTGATTCAAGAACAATGCCTATCAGGATTGGTGAGAACATGTTTATTATTGAATTATGTACATATGCATTTGGGCTCTCGGATTGAGCTTTGCACTCTCATATGGTTAATATGTCGGTATACTTATAATCACAGATTATCTTATTATATTCAGCACAAAATAAACTTCAAGATAAAGAAATCTCGAATACTCCGTATACTTCTTATGTGAATTTTAGTACATTATGCACGTAATTAGTTATAAGTAAGTTCTTCTGCCTAAAATAATTTAAGCCGTTATCCCAAACTCGTTTAATAGCTATAATTGGGTAGGTTTACACTGGGAAAGTTTTCATGCCACAGGTCTGAATTTGTTGATCAGATTGAAAAGAGGAAGTGCAGTTTTGTAGGTACCTACTCGAAAATCGTTTTGTGCTGTCATTAATTAGAAAGAAATAACAACAAAGTCTATACAATCAACAACAATGATTAATAAAGTGATTTAGTGTGAGAAGAGGAGAGAAGAGAAGAGCAAATTTATTTGAATTTTGTTTAGGTTTTTTCTTCGTATGTTTCGTTTTTGGTTGTACGTACCGTTTGACTTTGAAATGGGTGAGTGTAACGTTTTCTTATTTGTTTTCCTTTAATTTTAGTGCAGTACTAAAATTTAGTACCAAAGTGTGTGTGTGTGAAAATGTTTTTGTTATTGCATTCGCTTGTAAAGCGCTTGTTTTCTGCTAGATTTTTGCATAAATTATTAATTAAAATATTAAAAACTCTAAGCAACATTTATTATGTGTTTCTGCTATTGCCGGGTTGTGACGTGCTTTACCCGTATGTGCCGGTATTTCGCTCATTGGATTGGGCAACACAAATTGTGGTTTTGCGGTAATACATCGTTTCTTTCTTGACAACCTCATATTAATGCTTTATTAAATGTTTTTGTTTTAATTAATCCGGGTTTTATGAAAAGAATTAAAATACATATGTATATGCATGTATATATTGTATACATATGTTACAAAACATATGTAAACATTCTATGGATGTATGTATGTATAAAAGAGTACACACACACACACACACACCGATACTTTAACAAATCGACCGGCACACCGACTGCACCACGTATTAACACGTAGGCAGCCACACAAAAAGCAAGAAACGAAACATTCAGAAATTACAAACACACTCAAACCCACAAAAAAATACCGTGTACAACACAAAACAACAAATTGCATTTACGTAGAATCAGTCGTCAGTCGTTGATAGTCAACTCTCGTGTTCAGACGATAAGCGCTTTTTTTGTTGGAGAAGAAAGAGACAAACAGTGACATAAAGTCTTATTAAACATATTCACCCCCACAAACACGGGCCGGGCCATCTAACGTGAGTTAACAACTACAACAAGAGCGAGTAAATACGTAAAATTGTATCGTATGCACAACAAACAAACAATTACGGCATACAAAGAAAAAAAAGCAAAAACAAACTGCATTTTCCCTCTTTTATTTGATTCGACCAAGAAGAGCAGTCAGCATTACTACAAATTTGTATGTTTTGTTGAATTTTTGTGTGTTTTTATCATTTGTGAAATTTTCAAAAATAAGTTTGCTCGAATTAAAAGCAAAATAATTAGAAACAAAACAGGTACATAATTCTAAAAAAGCTTGTAGTGTTGAAAAAATTGTGTTTTAATGTTTAAATTTAATTAAAAGAAAAGTTAAAATCGGTAAAAAAAAAAATAGAAAATACCGGTAAACAGAACAAGAAGTGCAACATCCCACCATCAACCATTGCAAACGAAATTGAGAAGAAACTCTAATTAAATCGTAAAAACTCTGATGAACGATTGGATTATGCTTAAGCTTCATTATAAACGTCATAACACTTTATTATCTCCTGCTAGAAGTCGTGTAGCTAAAATACACCAAAACTATTTTCAAAATCAACAACTACAGCTTACAGATTTTGGTAATGACCAAACGCCATTGTGGTATCGAAAGCGCGTCTTGCAATTTAATCAAACTTTCAACAGTCGCATCGTTTTTAATTTGAAACTGTATCACAAAGATATTTTGAAAAAAATACTTCAAACGTTTTGCAAAAAATTTAAAAATTTCAAAGACACTCGGAGATATTTGGAAATGTATAAAACTTGAGAAAAGGTAAAGAAGACAACTTGTACATAGATATCTTTTTAATTTTTATATTAAATTTATTAAAGAAATTTTTAATTATCTATGCCATATTTCTTATCCATCGTTTATGTATTACGGACCCCCAAAATTTGTTCACTCTGGAATGGTATAGTATGGGTGGCTTAGGAGAGCTCATCAAAATTCTATTAGACGCCGCAAATATGTGTGTTTAAAAAGATGTAATCCACTTTTATTCGGTGGTAGTTTCAGCATTAAGCTTAATTTTATATTTTGAGATTGGCCAAATGTAGAACAATTACAGGCTCAGGTTATCCTCAAGAAGGTACAATGGATAGTCTGCTTGAGTGTAACGGGTGCAATGGGAACATGTCAAACACAAGTCTTAACAATGATCGCTGCTCTTCATGTAGCAGTTAAAAGCACAACAGTCAGTGTGGCCTTAATGCTACCCAATCAAGCTGGCAGTGCGGTAAACTTTTAAATACCCTAGCTGCGAGGAATTAGGTTACTCTAATGTGAGTACCGGAACATAAGGTGCATGTAGGCAATAAAATAGCGATTGTCGGGCCACAAGAGGCGCAAACACCTCTCTCATAAGTCCAGAATCCTTCTGTGGAGGTAAACAATAGCTTCACAAATAGGCGAAGGGGAAAAACAGGTTCGGTTCCTGAAGAGTCCGAACTTGCATGCGGTGGTCAAATCGACTCATTGACCTCGAAAGTATTTCAGCTAGAGGGTAAATCTCAGTATATTAAACTCTACACCGAACTGTTACCAGGACACTGCAGACCGAACATACAGAAATAATATAGGTTTTGTTAGAAAGTATTTCTTGTACTCTGACAAGAGGAACATGAAATATCAGAAGACGCAGCAGGGCGGCAAGACCCAGACTTAAGTACCTAGGCAGTAGGATGCATGTCAATGATTACAAAATTTATAAGAAGTATAGAGTTGTTTTAGATCCGCACGAGGTTGCGGTGCTATTATATCCTATAACTAATAATACGTAATAACATATTGAGATCATAATTACCCCAATAAATGGGCTCAAATATATATAAATGTAAATATCATTTTGGCTTATAAAGAGAGAAATCATTCTAGAAATTATTCTAATGATACCAATTTTGATCAATTTCGACACAAAATATTCAAGATACATATTATATATTATACAAAAACTTCAAGGTCTCTAATTCGGAAAATATGGATTGTCATAGTTTTTTTCCCTTACATATTTTTAACAACCGCTAGACAACTCTTTTTTCTTTGCTTTTTTGCAAACTAACTAAATTCTTAATCTTACTTTTCTCTATAGAAAAATTAAAATTAATTAATTAAATAATTTTTTTTATTAATTTTTACAGTGCAAACAAACTCTGTTACCTCTTAAAAATCAAGGGTAAAAAATAAAATTGTAAGAAAAAAAAAAACTACAAAATAAATTACAACAAATGAAATATTTTAAACCAAAAACTTAAACTGTTTCCAAGTCTAAATATATGTATCTCTCAAAAAAATAATAATAAACAAGTTCATACGCAAGTGAAATAAGTGCAAAAAACTCCACAAAAGATCATTGACTCTTATTTTGTCTGTACATTTAAAGCAATAGTTAATATTTAGTAAATAAAAAGGAAATTTAAATTTAAGTAAATTAAATTCCAAATGAAGAAAATAAACCAATAACCATAAACATTTTAAAGTCTGCTAAATTAATTAAAAAGTGAAGAACATAAAAAGCAAATAATATTTCAAAAACAAAACAGCTGTGCATATAACAGCAGGTTCCAAGTTAAAGTAAAAAAACACAATAAAAAAATAAGAAAAAAACACAAAAACAACAATTCTAAATCAAAACAAAACAAAACAAAACCTGCTCTATGCTCTCTTTAAATAACGGAGGCCAATCAACAACTCCATTAATGTAAAGTTAACAGCGACAAGCACTAAATAACAGTTAGAGCCAAACAAATCATAAAATAAAGAAAAAAAATCTATTTTAATTATAAAAAAGTTATAAAATTTACACAAACTTTCTAGAAAATTTAACAAATTGAAAAATTAATAAATTTTTTTTTTTTAATATTTCAAATACATTTGAAAAAAGTGAAAATATTATTAAAAAAAATCTTTTAACAAAACGAAAAACTCGTAAAATGGATGTCACACAACAAATTTTAACCATCATTAACAATAAATTTAAAAAATAAAATTAAACTAAAGAAAACTTATAATAATTAAATAGAGAAAAGTGCTTCCTCCCTTTTGCTAAATCTTAAAAAACTCATACGATATTCCTTTCCATTTTTAATGCAAAAAAAGCTACGTTTTTTGTTTTTTTTGCGGTGAAAAAATAAATATTTTATTCCCCTCGATTCCTGATTTTAAATTTTACCTTTCCTAATTTACTTTTCTCGTTTGAAAATGTCTACTGGTCGCCGTTTAGCCAAACGTTCTATAATCGGCACAAAAGTTTGTGCTCCCGGGCCCGATGGTCTTTGGTATTCGGGTATTATACAGGATATTAAAACTACGCCGTCAGCAACTGCTACTAACGATAACTTATCAATAGAAACTAAATATATAGTACGTTTCGATTTTAAAACGCAAGACAATAACATGGAGGCACGTCGTGCGGTCAGTGTGCACATAAGTCCGGCACAATCATTACGTCGCAATGCTATGATTAAAGAATTTCTTGAATCGGATTTAATCGGTCCCGGGTTTCGTTCGCTAGTAGGCGTTCAATTGCAGCCAGATCAGAGGGTCTATTTGACTCATAACGGCCGTGAGGTCTCGGGAGATGTCTTGATGCATGACAGCGAGAACGATGAAGTTCTGGTGAAGATAACGACTACTGGAAGTGAGGTAAGTGCATTTTCTTTTTTTATAAAAAAAAAAATGGAGTGTCATTTCTTTTTCAAGCCAAGATTATGTTTGCTTGTAAAAAAAAAACACCATTGCACAGTGGCTTAATCCGGCAAAAAATTTACTGGATTTTAAAAACAAATCAAAGCTTTAACAATTCTAGTAACAATTATGCGACTTTAAATTAATCTTAAGTTGCTTAAAACGTCATGAACGCGATTAAGATTCAGCTGCAACTACATACCTAAGCGATTCGGATATGTTTTGCAAATACTTGTTCTGGGAAACAAAATCGATGGTCAGGAGTTTACCAATCTTACCTCATCGTTCTGCCTTCTGAAGCTCTTGGAACACTCTATGTTTGCTGCATTTTTTTCAAAGTCAGCAAATAGAGAAGAAAGATGTGGTTGACAGAATGTGTTGAAAGTAGGGATTGCAAGAGATATTTTGCTATAATGTTTTTTCTGTTTGAAATCATGATTAAAGGCGTATACTCTCTCTCAAATGTGCCTTGGGATTAAGCTTTAAAAATGTACGTTTGGCAAAATGTTCACTAATAAGATGAGTAATTTTGGCTACGCCAAAATGTTCTCGCTCTTATTTTTTCTTTTTTTGTCAAACAGATTAATATCGATTTTACGTCAGAAGAAGTGCTTAAGTTTTGAGGCTAGAAACTTCGACTGTAATGCAGCCACGTTGCTCTGAACTGAACGAAACAAATAGCAGTTAGTGGGGATACGAGTATAAGGCAGGAGAGGTAAAACTTCCTATCTGCTGTTTTCCAAATAGTTACTGGTACAGCTAGAAGATTATAGCTTCGTGCCTGGTAGCATATTCTGGGGGTGTTGCGTTGATTGCTCTCTTCAAATGGATAAGTTGTTGCCCGTACAGTTTACCTTTAATCGTTTGAAACGGATCTTGATGGGGTAATTCCCCTAATACATTCTCTTCAAGCTTTTGTGATATGCCCGAAAATTCAAAGCCTGCTCGTTTGATGCTCGCCATAAACTTCCACAGAAATACTTTGGATAGGTGAGATGTAGTTTAAACACCTGACTAAGTTATTTGGTTAAAAAGCTTTATGAGAGAGGGTAGCTTCATGCAAAATTCATAAACATTCCAGGTAGTTCCATAGAAAGATATAATTAGCATTTTTGAGAGTAAATTATATTTTAAACTATTTTTGTCTACACGGAAATTCTTAATAACATTATCTATCTGTAGCACTTGAAAAATGGAACGAACTTAATGATATTATCAATCCATTTGCTCGAATATGGTCCAGCATATTGCCAAGTTACACGATATTATATTTCTAGAGGTGCTAAAGTCTATGGCATATTATAGTATTAGTGTTTTTCGTCGCTACTTACACGAAAGTACTCGCTGCGATTTGATATACTCACGCACACAACAGTAGGTGCCTCTGTAAGTGCTACAGTGTTATCGACGGCCAACACTAGTCTATGTATAACAGTAATATGTAGTTTCCTATTTGTTGTTCATGTACTTTTAATGTCAAGGTTAAAATACTTTGCAAAAGTGCAAAAAGCCGTAAACAAAACTTAATTTAGTAGTCGAAACGAGGGTGTGAGAGTAGAGCAGATACAACAGGCACACACATAGTCAGATTATTTCCATTCTCATTGTTTTTATTTTATTTTGTTTCCATTCTATTTTCTAGCAAGAACTTAATTCCAAATGTGATTTTTAGTTATATAGTTGAAATATTTGGTTGTATGAATAATCGCCCAAGTGAACATTTTTCAAAATCAGCGAATTTTAATTTTTCAAAAAATATTGAAAATATTAAATCCCCCAAAGTTGATGAAGAATTTCCAAACTATTTTTACAAACATTTTTGAGCGTATATTAATTTTGCTCTTTTCGGTCATTTCAACTTGGGCGATTATTCATACAGTCGACATACACGTTTGTTTGAAGAATTTTTGAATTTTTGAAATCATTGAACAAATTTTCGGTACTAGAGCATAGATTCTTAGTGTTTTCTAATTACCTTTTTTGTAAGTACTATTTTAAGAGTACTTTTCAAACAGTTTATAAGGTACTTCTTTTAACAGGTGCTTTAAAGAGTTAATTTTGTGCATGGTACTTTTTAGCGATACATACGTTTTGAAGTTGCTATTGTTTAAAGGTACGTTGTACTTCTTTTATACAAGTTTGTGTAAGAAGTACTTTTACAATTAATTTTTTTAAAGGTATTTTTAAAAATATTCTTAGTGCTGTGTACCTCAACTAATAATATCGTTTAAAAATACCTTTTGTCAATGTAGTATATTTTATTTTCGTTAACATAACAACTATTAAAGTAGGAATGATAAATGAGGAAACTCTTTTCGTACAAACGAGCTTATTCGAGCTTTTTCGACCCCAGTATTACTAATATCGTTTTATTCTATTTTTTAAACATATTTAAAATAATTTACACAAAATAAAACGTACTTTAAATTCATATGTACATGCAAAGCCTCGTATGTATTAATAAGAAACAACTTATAAAATAAAGAAAATAATACTCCTCTTATAATTCTGGAAAGCCCTGAAAACTTGCAGGTCTGTCGCAGAATCCAATGTTGTCGTAATAGCATTTGAAACCCAAAAAAAAAAAAAAATACTTTGGTGTCATGAAATCCAATGTTATCGGTTTTATGTTCGAACTAGAATTATTGTGGGTTTTAGGTGTCACAGAACCCAATGTCATCATTATGGGTATTGGAAATAAACCAATCACATAATAAGTTCTTTGTTTGGTCGCCTTGCTCATATTTTCTAAAAAAAATGTTGTCTAGCGCTACTTTTATTCCATACAAATGCGTCAACGCTAGATCCGGGATACCGTACACCTACCGCTCAAATTTTCATGCCATTGTCACAAATGTGAATATAAATGCATATACATAGTAAATGCAAATGATTCACGATTTACACGCCATTACAGCCCTTTATCTGTAAGAGTATTCAGAGAAAATTATGCAAATTCCGAACCTCTTTTAAGAATTTGTAACCAATTTAATAAATTTTATAAGCACGTTGATTATTCGCTAAATGTAAATATTGTAAAGACTAATTTAATTGTATCTTTAAACAACTAATTGTGATATTTTATAGTCTGTACGGATCTTGAATCCATAGACATTATTAAATAAATAAATAAGTTATCGCATTCATACTGGAATATCCTTTTCGGTTAAAGTATAAATGCTCGTCATAAGTAGGCTTAATAATCTTTATGTGTGTCCCGTTGATGCAGCCTATTATTGAAAGAATTTTGTAATTGATGAAGAAATGATCCCTCGTCTACACTTTTCGTTGGAATCCATTTCAACTTGCACCCACTTAGGTCAAATTAACCGCCCCGCCCCGTAACCTTAAGCACGGCATCTAAACTTGTTGAGACCGTTTTTCTACCTAGATTTATACTAGCGTCGTTTCTGGCAGATCGCTGATATGATCCCTCAGCTAAAAACCGCAACGAAGCTATTAGTTGCATATTGCGTATTCTTAGAATGTGACAAGTGTCCTTTGATTGTGTCAAAGATCATACGGAAAGCGTCTTCTTTTAACCGATTTAAATATGAACGCTCAGTGTAAAATATATACTCCGGCGGCTTACCTTTTTATTTTCTAATTAATTTTAACATAAATACAATAACGTTTAATAATATTTAAACGAAAATAATTGTTTTATAAAAAAGCAGCGTTGAGATTGTAAACAAATGTACAAGTGCTGATTCGAATATCGGTTTTAATTTCATTCTAAAATAACCAAACCGACTTGGTTTCATGACACCAAATGAAAGCAATATTCGTTTTCAAAACCGATAATAAGCAAAACCGTATTTTGTGACAGGCCTGATTAACTCATTCAATTAATATTTCAATGCTGACTCTTTGGTCTAAAACATAATTTTCTTGCTTAAATTAAACATTTACGGATGCCTCTAATATGTATTTGCATACATGAAAGAGTATTTCTTTGATATTCAACGAGTATTTCCATAAATAGAACTTCTATTGTTTTCGTGTAGTGTCGTGCTCGTATTTTTATTTCGATTAAATAGAAAAATATTACATCTACATGTTCATCGTCGCCTTAGTAAACATTCTATTTGTCATTTTGCATGCTGTACAAAGTGCCAACAAGTTACGTCAGAATAGGAGCTGAAAGATAGAAAATTACCAACAAAACTATGAATACGAATGAATAGAAAAATAAACGACAAGTGATATTTAATAGCCCACAGTTTATATATAAAAATCATGCACACACACACCTAGAAATATTTATGTACTATATATTTTTATATTTTCGTTGCCAGATTATATTGTTGGAAAATCGCAAAGAGCCGTCCGTGTGCGAAGGCAGTTATTTTTTAGATTTGCAGAGTATTAAATTTATTTAAATTTTCTATAACGGTAGCTGAGGAAACTTCTTGAACAAATTCTCCTTGTAATAGCTTTAATATACATATACAGTTCATATACAGTTTTCTTAAATACTGTAAGTTGTCCCGTCCCCAACTTGTGTGGTTTCTTGGCCATGTCTTCAGAATGCTTCTAATGGCCAATAAATACTGGAGTTCCTAAAAAGATTAACCTCTCCACCTCTTGTGAGGCTTCATTTTTAATCCCTATCAGAATCTCACGGTTCAACGCCTTAGCAATACATTTCGAGATTAACCCGCCCACCCGTCGCGAGGTTTTGTTATCCATTTCTTCCGGATTCCTTCCTTGGCCAATTCAAACCAGAGTTCCTTTAGAGAATTCATATAACTCTTACGAGTGATGGAGAAAAAGATAGCCATAGGATAAGTCGGTATTAAAACTGGGCATTTTGGCCACACATTCTTGGCGTATGCTGTTCTGACGTGGATTAGGGATTTTTAAAAGAAAGTGTTAACTTCTCTCCACTCGACTTATTTAGCCAGAAGAGATAAAAACCTGATACCGTTCGCCACCACGAGGAGGTGTAAGACAAAACTTCTGACAATGCATTCAGTTCCGACAATACATACCTTTGTGCCAATCAGCTGACAGCCGAGCTATCCCATTGGTGCTAGAACAAGTAATCTATTATGCCTAACATATTCACAGTTTAAACTTCCATCCCAATTTGAGTAAATAATCGTCAAATTCATTATAGATATATCACCAAATCTGGTAACAGTAGCTACAGTGCTTGATGCAACAACAACTCAACGGCATCAACAATTAATAATAGACATTCAAAACAACACTTTCCTACACTCATTTCAACATTCATACAGCCGGTTTCCTACACACACAAAAATCATGATGACGTTTTCGTTTCCAAGATCATTTTAATTTATTGCTTTTATGTCTTCTTTTTTCTAACAAAAAAAAAATATTTAAATTTTTTCTGGGTACAGGAATGTCTAGTTTTCTGTGCCTATGACTTTGAAAAATAATTCAAAGAGCTGGGAGTTGAAAGAGGGAGCAGAGATGAGATACCTGTTGAATTTTAATAAATTAGTACGTTTTTACTTTTGCCATTTGTGCGACATACATATGTTTGTTAAATATTTAATCACTTAAACAAATCTGAAAAGTTCCGCTCCAAAATTATCATACTGTAGTAATTTGTAACACTTTTTATATGTTGCAAACATGAAGTTTCTTTGGAATTCGTTCTACGAGTATTAAAGTAAGTTTAGCAGATCGCAACGTAAACTTCACAGGCTTAATGCATTTAACAAAATTTTTCAACACTTTACAACGTGCCGACGAATAGGCCGACAATTGCGGACCAATTGAAATTTGTTTTGCATTCCCTAAAGTCATGACAAGTATGGTATTTCGTATTTCACTTAGCGACTGCAAGTAAGGCTTTGGCGGGACACTGCCAGATGCTACCCACAATTTTGTCCAAAACCTGTAGCATGTAGCGAGCGTGATGCTCTTCCAAAATTGTTGAGTTAGGTTTATCTAACTTCCTTGTATTCCGCATTACAGGAGTTGTTATAGTAATCATAATAATAATAATTCACTATTATTTCAGATGTACCGCAACAGTACATTTCCTCCTATCCTATTGGGATCTTCTAACATTGTCTGAATGAAGTTGTATTAACATGCTGTTTCATATTTCATTATGGAAAATATGATCATTAATGAATCTGACGCCAGCTGGTCTCGAATCACTTAAAACAAATGCGATTTTTGAAACGGCATAATAAGAATACTTAGGCAGACAACTACTGATGTGGATCCATTTTCAAACCGCATCTTTCCTTAGTAATTTCCGTTTTTCTACTAGTAGTTGTGGTTTTTCTGGCGTCACTAAGTCCCGCCTAATCATTAACGTTTACTTTTAGCTCTACTAACTACCGGCTCTCAGACTAAAGCCAGCTACTGATTACATTGACACACAGCTTCCGCTGCTGTCTCAGCCTCTTACAGCCACAATCTGCAAACGACAACTTGCCTAATTCTTAAAAAGAACCTTTATGCTTTCACCTCAGCTTCATTCGTGTTACCCAGCAATTAGTTGCCTCATGCCACGTTTTCAGGTTTCTAGTGTTCAATACAGATTCATTATCAATTATATTATGTAAATGCTGATCTCACATTTGCGGAAAGTCACAGCAGATCTTCTGTTTAAAACATGAATTTTCATTCGAGTTTAGTTTCATTCGAAGGCCATTTGCTCAATGATCTGGAGTTAGTTGGGGTTTCCGATGTAGGAACGATCTGGCTTCTCAGTATCACAGTAATTTTTCAATTTGAAGACTTGATGATCAAACAATACTCAATGCACCGGTGCAAGTATTCGAACGAGCGAGTTCGGGAAATCAGCATGTTCTTGAAATTCAACACGAAATGGATTGGAAACGCAATTCAAATCGATTTCCTACTTAATACGCCTTAATGACATTCAATAAATGTTTACCAAAATCTTATTTTTTTGCACTTCAAATAGGAATTGAATTTGAATTCCAACATTCATGAACAGGCTGAATGTTGGAATTTTGATGTCTATCATGACGTAGCCTGAATCTTGGAATATGTCACATGACAATTAATAACTTATTTTACATGATTGACCCAAACTCGTTCTTGCATTATACAAGCGTTCGTTGCACAGTTGCACAGTTGCCAAAAGTTGAGGCTAGTTTACTTCTTGTCTGGATAATCGACAGAGAAAATCATAAGAAATCCAACACAAACAAAGTTTTGTTCAAAAACTGATAGGTTTTCTAGCAATCAATATCAGCTGACACCTTGTATTAGTGTTAGTTATAAAAATTTATTTACTTGTGGTTTATTTTTACTTGCAATCGCTCTCCAGTGTTCATGCTACCAAATAATAGACGACATTTAATTGAAATTCAATGCAAGATTTTGAAAATCAATCAGATTAAAAAAGTGTTATAAATGCAACGGAGCAGAGTCTCATTAGGTTTAAATTTAAAAATCCTTAACAATTGTTAATTCCATGCTGTCTAATGAATAAAATATGTAGTGGATTTTAGCAAATTATACAACCATTTGCCTCCTAAAAACCATCTGTCAAAATTAATGGAAAGGCGAATGGTATTGTATTGAACAGAGTCTTGAAAAATAAAAAGTATTCGAAATGTTGCGTCACACGCCAGCTTATATTTGTCTATTGGGCATTGAAAAGTGAAAAAGGTGCACGCAAAAGCGATAAGGTGACTTATTGCCTAAATTTATGGATCCATTGTCGAATACTTCTTTCCACGAATTTTCGCTGAGTCTCATGCTAACACTAGCCTTTAAACTTGACTATAGTGATTTTAGACTGTTGACTGGTAATTGTCGACCGTTTTCCTGATCGCGGAGTCTCTTGTAATTGCCAGCATTTGTCTGAGGCTCAGGTCCATCACGGCATTCATATTTAACACGTGTCTGCTCTTGGTTCTAAGCCTTATGCTAGGCAGTGTTACTAGTGCGCTACCGTCTTAGCCTCTTTTTTAGGAGTACCACTGGAGACGGACCCGTCCACCCGTTACAAGGTTTTCGTGTACTTCTTTTTAGACTTTCTCCATTGGCCATTAAATACTGAAGTTTCTACAGACGTTAACATTTCCAACTCTTATGAGGCTTCATTGCCCATCACTATCGGAATTTCACGGTCCAACGCCTTATAAGTACCTTTAAAGTTTGACCTGTCCACCCCTTACAAGGCGTTCTTGTCCATATCTTCTAGATTCCTCTCTTGGCCAGTTTAAATCGGAGTTCCTTAAAAGATTAACCTCTCCGCCCCTTGTGAGAAGTTCTGATTCAACCCTGCAATGGAGAAAAAGTCTGTATTAAAACTGGAGATCGACTGGTATCCAGAGTTTACATGCGAGAAATCAATCACTCTCTTGGCCACACATGCCTGGCGTATGCTGTGGATTATGGATTTTTTATAAGAAAGATTTAACTTATCTCCGCTCGACTTATTTAGCCAGACTTCTTCCAGAGACAGAAACCTGTTACCGGCCGCCATCACGAGCAGGTATAAGACGAAACTTCTGACAGTCACGGTCTGCCATTTGGTGGCCATGCGAGGGTTGGTTGACTATTCTCTTTGATTCGCATGTATAGCTATAGGCTTTCCTAATTTGGCTTCGAATATACACGGCTGTGCTTTAATGGCTTCCAATCAAAAAGTGTTTTAGTTATGGCCTTCTTCAAATTTTTTTAAAGGGTTTCCACTACATATTTAGAAGCATATTTCACGCATATTTTTATATTTGTTTATTTGGATATTTACACTGGCAGCTCCGGTACCACTCGGTGGCAAGGACTGAGGACATATTAGTCCCAACAGACATTTAACTTGAAATCAAGGACACGATTAGGAACTTGAAATATTATAACGCTTCTGGGCTACTCATTGTGCCTGGAACCCTGGGTCCATAGTAATTAATATACATATGTATGTATGATAAGCAAGTGTTTTCAGTAACAGCATCATTTACTATTTTGTATTTTTCGCCTATACAGAAAAAATAAAAAGCGACTTTATCATATTGTCGCGCGTTTTCTTTGCTATTAATTTCCTTTACAATAACAAATTCGGTAATAGTTTTGCGAACAAAAAATATGTATTAAACTATAATAAATAATGAATTACAGACATACAAGGTGCGTTTGTTAATTGCAACCTCATCGCATTTTCATTGTGAACAGACACACCAATTTAAGCATTTTCATGTAGTTTTATTTGTTACTTTTTTGTGACGTTTTTTTTTTTAATATCATGCTTGTTGCGCATGGTCAAGGTTTTTTTTTTTTTGTTATTTATCCAAAAATGGTTTTGATCCAAAATTCTCAAAGCTTTTTAGCACAAATTTTACATTTTGTATGAAAATACTTGAAAGTTTTGAAAATCGAAATAAAAAATCAATTTTAGTTATTTAGCACAACTTTATAACACGTATACACGAAGCTACCAGCATGTTTCTAGAACTGTGTCAGCTATTTTAAAAAACGAAAAAAACAGGGCTGAAATTATAGTTACATATATATGACACTGAGAACATTGAAAATTCAATGAAAATTAAGTTTCCATTTACATCAGTCTTGGCAGCGCATTTTGTATATTGGAAGTAATAATTTGTGGCATAACATCGTTCTTTTAAGAATCTCTTCAGCTTCGTCAACATTTGCCGATGGTCGGTGGGAAAGGCGCTATCCCTGCTTCTATATGTTTTGCAGTACAGGGGTGGTAATAATTTCTGCCCGGATCTTAAACTTACTAAACTATAGTAATGCCCTAACACGTGTTAGCGGCTTGTACTACAGTGTTGATTTAAGTATAAAAACTGGACGGTGCGGGATTTTAAAAATAACTATGAGCTTATTACTGATCAAACGATAATGTATTTTCTGTCAGATTATTGAGCAACAACTTAGTAGCTATTTAACCTGTATTTTAGATGAGAAGAATAGAAAACCGCTACAACCAATTCTTGTTCCTCCACAAAATCAGTTGCGGTATTTGATCAGTGGATGCAGCTTGGTTTTCGACAATCAATTGTTATTTCTTTGAACACCAAATCAATCCTAATTGATGTTCAACGATTCCTTCACCGGAATAATGTTTCAGAGGCGAGCGCTACAGATGACACAATGAGTTGGCCATAAATATCTTGCTATTTATATTTTTATGATGGGGTTTTGGGAAGTCCAAAGTCAATAATCCACATTCGACCAATGTCTTCAAAACATACGTAACCCATGTATATCATCAGTCAATTAAAGCCGAAACCGACCTGTATTTAGGGGTGTGCAAAGAGAATCGTTTGAATTGTTATTAATATCTCCTTCATCCCAGGGCTGACTAGTGCAATTTTTTTTGCTATGGCTATTGATGCGGACAAGGTCCCACCCGGTGTTAAGACTACCGTAGTATAATTCGTAAGGAAGTTGGCGAAGTTAAACTCTGGCTTTATGCATCACAATATATTAACCGATTCTGTTTATTTCCTGTAATAATTTTGGAAATTGAAATAATTGGTACGGCTCTACTTTTCTATTTAAGCGGGAAACAATTTGTCTTTCTTAATTCTTTAACCCGCGACTGTTTTTTTAAATATAAATGTATAAAATATACAACTCTATAGTCCTCGTTAGTATTTCCCTTCTCTCATTGCGGCTATTTTCAATATATTAGAGAGGAAGAAACAATTAATTATTTAGCCCATTTGAATTTATATTTTGTTTTTCGGTCTTATATTTATTACCCCCAGTGTACGAAATAATAAAAATAAAAAACAACATGATAAATACATTTTTATTACAGCATAAATGTGCAGCTTAAATAATAATAATAATAAAAAAACATCGTGAAACATAAATTAAAACGTTAAATTATATAAAAAAGAATATAAAATACCAAAACTTCAAACAAATTTACAGAAAGCTTGTCTATACCTACGTGTAAAACTCCCCTTTGTTTTTAAAAAAAAATCCATTTAGATGCTCTTAAGCTTTACGCAAGTTCTAGCGAATTGATTTCATCATAGATTTATGTGACATAAAACTAAATATTTTATATTTCGGTTTTATATTTTTTTATTTTTGAATTCTTCATTAATCGTATAAAATTTTAAAACTTGTTGCGTTTTATTGCTTGAATTTGAATTTTTATTTCGGCCTATTATGGTTTTAGTTTAAAGTCTTCAACAATGGTTGCGTTAAATATTTTATATTGAAATAAGCCCAACTATTTTGAAATAAAATTTTTTAAGTTTTATGGAAATTGTCATATTTAAACAAAGACAGACAATTTTATCTGTGCTTTTTATCTGCTTTCTGCACTGTTTTATTTAATGTGGGGGAAAGTTTGAGTTGGTTTTAGGGAAATAATAAAGCTGCCTATATAATTTCGATTATTGGAAAAGGAATGAATACTTTGTGTGTTAGAGTCGTTAAACAGATAGATGTAAAAATATTTCCTCCTGTAAAGCGTGCAATAGTGCGTAACACATATACGGAGAGGAAAGATTAAGTGGTTTTCCCTGTAAGACCCGAGAACAGGACAGTCACAAATCAATTTGCACGAATTTACACTACTTTGTCATAGTATTCGTATAACCTTAATAAACTGGTAATCTCTGAGTTCACAATGGCCGGTAAACCATAGCCTTCTAAGACCGCAATTTTTGTGATTTTCCGTCAGACAGCATAATAAATCGCTTCGCTTGCCTGAGTTCATTGTCCGATCTTCACCTTAGCATAGCCACTAGATATTCACAAACACGATTGTAGTTCAACAAATTTGCGCTCAAATTTGTCCTCGTGACCAGATGCCTAGTTAACGGTCATCCTATAATGTGTGCCAAGTTCGTGTAGATATGTGACATTGCCCCTTATGACACCTGACCATTCGAGTATAAAACGATGGGCTATTCGAAATCAGATCTAATTTTATAAATCCCTCCCTTCTCGAACATTCTCGACTACAAATTAGGTTGGGAAAGTCTTGTCGTGTGTCCTAGTTACACTATCAACATTTTCCCGTTTGTAACTAACTGCATGTCAAGCACACCAAGTCAGCATCCTCTTGTAACCAAACTCCCATTAAACTTCTGTTGAAATTTCCATCGATATCGAATATTGTAATTTGCTACCATATTTTAACTGAGGGATGCTCGGATTTCGCCCGCTTCTGACGGCCTCTTGTATTTATTATTGAATATAGTTATTTTTGTTGTTATTAATATTTGTTGGGACGTTCTAAAATCCACGCCTAAACAAGGTTGAAAATTTCTCAAGTGTTTTTGTAACATAGGGTGATTCTTCAAGTGATTGGTGTTTTAAAACCATACAATTTTGTTTAAATTCTTAATCAGAAAATGTTGGTCACTGGTTTTTCTAGACATTTCAGCCTCTATGTTGTTTTCCAAAATGCAATTGATTCGCCCACAGCGTTCAACCGGAAATAAGTTTGGTCCCTCAAAACACTTTCTAGGTCAAAAAATGTAACTTCCTCACTTTTCCTTATGTTAATTGTATGATAATTAGGCGTTGTATGTTATTTCCACAGTAGTGGTAACGTCGCGCGACTTGCGACCTGCAATAGGTGGATTCGTGTTCAATTTCGTTTTAAAAAATGGTTTGATTGACCTAAAAATGGTCGAAGTGTGTAAAAAACCTTTCTCACAGAGCATGAAATTTCATAATAAAATTTGTCATTAAAATTTTACATTTTAATGCTTGACATATGTCAAACTGGCTGTACTGAAAAAAAGGCAAAGAAAAAGAAAAACGTTAGTTAGTGCTGTTGCTGCTGTTAATGCAACGAACTACAAAAACGGAATTCAAACGTACTTGTACACATACATACACATTTAGATACAACAGCTATGTACATAGTAATGCACATGGTTTTTATGACCTAAAACGCCCATAAATTATGTTCATTAACTCTTCCTTGATTTTCTTACGTTCTTTACGGTCTTGAATTCGTCGTTGTACTTGTCACATTTCACATGCTTTTGTTAAATAGTTTTCTTAATTTGTTTATGATCCTCTTTTTAACTATGATTTACAATACACGTAGTAATACTAAAAAAACAACAACAAAAGTTGGACATTTCAATGAAAACGTCTGTAGTTTTTTCGGTCGTAAAAATTTGGGTCAAATTCATGGGTCAAGTTAAACCAACGTTTTTTTTTTATATTTTAAAAAGAAAATAATAAAAAGAATGGGACAAAAGTTCCACTAATTACTTGGGAATATTCAAATGTCATAAAGTTTAGCGTGGTAAATTTGCTTTATATTTGAAAGCGGCTGGAGGAAATAAGTGAATTAGTAGTATGTAAATTTTTTTAAATGTCATAATTTTAAACAACATAAAGCACAGTGGTATCTCTCTAAGAGCTAATTTTTACAAGGTACGAATGTTTTTGAAGTTGCTTTTTTAAAAAGTATTTATTTTAAAAAAGTTTTTGTAAAATAAATTTAATGAAATACTTTTTTAAAAGTGATTTTAATAGGCACTCTTCTTTTTTTTTATAATAAATTTCTTAATAGGTACTTTTTAAAAGTTTTCCATTTTTAGAGGTACTTTTTTAATAGTCTTTTTACTTTTAAGATAAATTTAAAGCGTTTTTAGAGGTACTTTTTGTGGTTTTTAATTAGGTTTAATAAAGGAACTTTTTACTGTTAATAATGTAAAAGTAAGTTATGATTTATTTTTGTTTTGTATACTGTTTTCTATATGGCTAATTATGTTCAGATTTTTCTTTATTACAAATGCCAATAAGAGTTCTGGAATATTAATCTTAAGTTTGGTTGTGATCTATTCTGTGAGTTATTATTTAAATTATACATTTAAATGGGTCGTTCCCTCCAATTTTTATAATTTATTTAGTGATGACACCAGAAAATAATCAAATCTAAAAATAACATATAAATAAATAAAATTCTCCTGAAGTCCTGGGACAAAAGAAATAGATGTAAGTTTTTCAACTCTAATAAAGAAAAATCTGACAATAATTAGCCAAATAAAAAACTACGTGAAAGTCATAAAAAAATAATTTATTTAATTTTTTAATGTAGAGTACTTTTTAGAGTACTTCTTAGAAGGTACTTTTTTAAAAGATCCTTTCTAAAAATATATTTTTTCAGAAGGTAGTGTTTGTATCAAACGATCTGTTTACTACAAATTTATTTTTAGAAAAGAATGTAGGGATATTTAAATATAAATTTCTCCAAAGTAAGGTTTTAGTATCTCTAAAGGGAAATTTTTTATGTTTCTTAAAACTACTTTTCGAAAGAAAAATTTTTTGTAAAGCCACTTAGAAATTCCATTTTGATAAAGGTACTTCTTACAAAGGTGTTTTTTGAAACGGTAATACCTTTGAAAAAAATTTGCAAGGTACTTTTGGTACAAGATGGTTTTTTTTTTAAGTTACTGTTTTAAAAGTATCTCATTAAAAGGAACTTTCACAGAATAACATTTGTAAAAAGCACTTTTTAGGAGTAGCAATCTCAATAAACAGAATATATGACAAACAAGTTTGATGCCTCTTAAATTTTATAATTTTTTCCCTGCTTCACTTCTTTATAGACCACTGTCACACTTTCAGACTAAAAATGCAGTTTAGCTACCGTCAAACAACTAGAACGTTAACAAATACATATGAAACCTGCAAATAATATAATATTCGTACATGCATATTTAGTAATAACTACAAACAAGAGCATAAAACTTGGATGTCAGTGGTTCTGTTACCTATTTAATGTTCAATACTTTCGACTATATTTAAGATTCCTTTTATTATAATTATTTTAATTTGCTGTTGCTTGTTAAACACGGTCAAACATGCCACACAAGAGTACCCCACCCTAGACCATCCAAGTACAACATCAAGTAAATTGAATTTCTGTAAAAAAAATGCAAACATTATAAATAAATAATTGCAGTGTTTACTCACACTTGCTGCTCTACAAATGAGAAATCAAGAGCAGCCTAAAATCGTTTGGAATTTAATCCAAAAATTTAATGAATGAAAACAACTTGTACGAATGTTTGCTGGTTGTCATTTAATCTTTTTGTTGGTTGTCAGATTTATTTTAATAGCTCCACAACGACACACCAAAACACCCTGTCGGAATATCAAATCAAGAAGCACACATTTTTCATTAGCTTAGCTTTTTCACATCATAGCTTTTTATTGCATGGCAAATTGAAAATTTTTCACCCAAGGAGAGATTTTTTCGAGGAATTTCGCTTCGTTATTTTTTATGAAGAAACGTGCTGCAGAAAATCAACGTATTCTTGAGGAGGTTTATGATGGGCATGATCTCTATAAAACGACCTGTAGAGATTGGTTTCAGCGCTGATTTTGATGTTAAAGGCAACGAATCTTAAGGAAGGCCACACAAATTTGATAATGTAGAATTAGGGGCATAACTCGATGAAAATCTAACTTGAGAAGGATGTGTAGAAGCATCGGGAGTAACTCGACGGCAAGAAAATTGAGTGTGATATTTGAAAAACATCGGATTACGCGACCCGCCTATCCATTGATCTATTGATGTAGAATAACCTGACTGGAAAACTCTTCACTTCGTCGAGGGTATCTAAAATTGGCTGGATTCGTTTCTGTCTCAAAAGAGAACCCATTTTTCGGGGCAATGTCACAGTTAAGTTTTGTTAATTTTCTGAACATTTGTTTTATTTAAATGAATCTGTACTTTTTGAAAAAAGAGAGAAGTTTTTAAACAGCCAGTATTAAATTAATTTCATCTTAAACTGATATACGCAAAGACGTGAAACAATACAAAAGGGATTCTGTTGAATATGCTATTTTATCGTTGGTACGTTTGATGCTCAAAGCCAATGTACCAAAAGTAAAAAGGACAACTTATGCTTAGAATGGGAATGCAACAATATCAAGATCTATGTTTGAGTAAAATCCGAAACTTGTAGCGATGCTAGACCTAAGCTTAAGCGTAACTAAATCAGCACTATATAAAAAGCTACAATACACGTGACACTGAAAAGATCCACAGCTGCACCTACAATTGGAAAATATATAGCCCTACGATTCGACTGATCAACAGGCGATGCTTGACACTGATAGAAACGGAGGGTTGAAGATAATCCTTTTTTGTACAGGAATTCCACCTGGGTTTTTACTCCACGTTTGAAGTGATCGGACCTTTGAAGCAAAATTTCCACAACTTTTTCACATATATCATGTTCAATATTGTCCCTGAGCTCTTTTTTAATCGCGTTGGGTTGTGGGCATAAACCAACAACTGAAGTTAATCCCACAATGTGACATGAATGCCCTAAGTCGATTAAGCACGTTACCGAACTACGCATTAAATAGATTAATTGTCTTAAAAGCGAAAATGATCATCGGCGATAATATATGTACTACACGGCAATCGCAGATCCAGGGGAGGAAAAATATGATATTTCCCCCTAAAACGTGTCAAACTAAACGTTGTTCCAAAGTATCCTATTTCAATACAACTTTCCTCCACCTAGAGCTTAATATAGATCAGCGCCTGTACACGATCACCTTTTGAAGCTGTTACATGCATAACGGAATTTTGGTATTTTTTGTCATAAAAGTTTTCAAATTCTAACTTAAAATAAAACACAATTTAGCAGTAGCAGTTTTCCATAAGTATTTAAAAAATTTGAAAACACGTGATGCGTTATAAAGTTTTTTTTTTTTTTTGATACTGTATTTTATTTTATTGAATCTTTCTATTAAAAGAAATTCACAATAAGTATTCAAATCTTATTTCTAAATTATTATTTACTAGTTAGAACCAACGTAATAACAAATTTTTTGTATTCAAATCTTAAAAATCTATCTTCTATTGTGTAGAGAGAGCCGCCTTGCCAGGCTCAATGTGTCAGTTCTTTTTAGTCTCTGGTGGCCATCAAATTGCAATAAATTGCGTGCTAGAGTGTTGGGATGTGCGACTAGTTTGTTCACGTATTTGGACGTGTATGTTTTAACTTCTTCGTGGATAGTGGGAACTGTTTTCATTTCTTATGTACCAGGGGGCACATACGATAAGACGTAAAATCCTAGACTGTCTTCTCTGTAACTTCTGGATGTTTGATGCACAGGCAGTACCCCACAGCTGAATACCATATGACCATATTGGCTTTATAACGGATTTGTATAATAGGACTTTATATTCCAAAGCCAAAGTTGAGTTAGGACTTATTAGCAATGCAGTTGATTTGTTCGAAGCTTTATAGACGTTGTTTTTGCCTCAATGTGACGGGTCCAAGTTAGGCGCCGATCTAAATATTTG
Source organism: Phania funesta (assembly GCA_963932375.1). Taxonomy (NCBI): domain Eukaryota; kingdom Metazoa; phylum Arthropoda; class Insecta; order Diptera; family Tachinidae; genus Phania; species Phania funesta. The sequence goes on along the minus strand of OZ010652.1, from coordinate 92,001,693 downwards.
ACGTGCGTTTCCGCTGGAACTGTGGTATTAGTTATTGTGATTGGTGGACAATTTTGCCTCCTAAGGGAAAACGTTACATGAGCACATTTCGATGGATTTATCTTTATTCTCCACTGTTTTAGCCAGTCTTTAACTTATGAATATGGGACTGCAGTTTTTCAGATGTATCCAATGGATCATTACTGACACTTATAATTGCAGTGTCATCTGCATAGGTTGATGTATATGTATGTGGGCTTGTCGACATATCCGCTGTATAAATGATATTTAATAGCGGCCCTAGCACACTACCTTGAGGTACTCCTGCACTGATTTTCCCATTTCTTGAAAGCTGATCCTTTGACCTTACTTTAAAAGTTCTATCGGACAAATAGCTTTTTATAAGCTTGTGGGTGTTTTCAGGTAGAACCCGAACTATTTTAGTAAGTAGCCCATCATGGCAGACTTTATCAAATGCTTGGGAAATGTATATAAATAAAGCTGAACAGTATTGCTTTCTTTCAAAAGCCGATCTAATAATGGTAACGATTCTATGGACTTGTTCAATCGTACTATGCCTTGCTCGAAAACCAAACTGATGATCTGGGATAACGTTTTCCTCATTTAGAAAAGGAGTTACACTCGAGACGAATAATTTTTCAAATATCTTTGACAAAACTGACAGTAGGCTAATAGGCCTGTAGGATGTAATCTGGCTTGAGTCCTTTCCAGGCTTCGGGATCATAACAATTTCAGACATCTTCCAAGAGCATGGGAAGAAGCCGACGCGCAACATGGCATTAAATATGTAAAGTAAAATTCTTACAGCTGAATTAGGTAAGTTTCTTATCATTGATCCTGTTATACGATCAGGTCCAGGTGATTTCTTCGTATTCGTATTTCTAATTGTCGATTTTAAAGAAGACAACCGAAATTTCATAGGATCATTCACGATGTTGCTAATAATTGGAATAGTGGAATTACTTATATCATGTGGTGTGAAAACCTTCTCTAAGTGCTTTGCGAACGCATTTGCATTTTCACTTGAGTTTTTAGCCCAAGTACGGTCTTCAAGTCTTAGTGGGGACTCGTAAGCAATAGGACATTGTAAGTGCTTTACAGCTTTCCACAGACTATAATCCGTGTTTTTCATTGGATCTAAGTTTTTTAAAAAGTTGTCGATAGCGAGTTGGTGTTTCTGTCTCAATTTACTCCGTAAGTTTTTTTTGGCATAAGTTCATTTGCATTTTTATGTGTGGTGAACGACTATTTTGCCATTGTCTTCTTAGTCTTCTTTTCTCAATGACGAGCATCTGAATATCTGCTGTTGCCTGGTGCGATATTATTTTAGCTGATGGCTTTGTTGGCGTTGCAGCTATGGCTCCGGCAGTCACGACGTCTGTAAAATGGTCTACAGCTGCTTGAATATCACCTGGATTTCTCAGTGGGATGTTTAAAGGTAAGTGAGAGCTCCCATACATTTTATATTTTAACCAATTCGTGTTTCTGTTCGGGTAGAAACTAGGGGTTTTAGGTGCAGTGACAAAACGGTCGTGTAAAATAACAATTGTAGGTGAATGATCAGAAGATAGGTCATAGGATGAATTAACTAAGAGTTGATCGCGTTTGATGTTTTTTACTATAGCAAAATCAATAAGGTCTGGCAACTTATTAAAGTCTGTGGGCCAATAGGTGGGTTTACCGGCAGATACGACGTCAAGCTTGTTTGTTTCAACTGTATAATACAACTGCCTACCTCTAGGACTAAGGAGTCTGGATCCCCAATATGTGTGCTTTGTATTGTAATCGCCAGCGCCAATAAATTTTTGCCCTAGCGTAGCAAAGAACCTGGCAAATTCATGGTGTTCGATTTTATGCCTTGGTGGGCAATACACTGAGGAGACTACAATTTTAAAATCAGTAAGATTTATGGTCGTGGCTTGCAAAAAGTCTTCGTTGAATTCAGGCAATGGAAAATGCCTTACGTTTTTTCGGACTATAATGGCAGTCCCACCACATGCCCTTTCGCTTGGTTGTTTGGTGTCATATATAAAATACCCATCAATTCTAAAGCAGTTTTTTATAGTGAAGTGTGTTTCAGAGACTAATAGTATGTCTATATCATGTGCTTGCAGGAAGTGTTCTACTTCATATTTATGTTGGGAGAGCCCGTTAGCGTTCCAGAAGCATATTTTTAACTGGTTCATTTTTTGCCAAGCAAAACTTGCAGAAGCATGTTTTGGGTTCGCATCATTTCCTGAAACATACCCTGCATAGTTGTCATGAAATTATTCATTGTCTGTATTAAGTTCTCGATCGAGCTCGAATTGTTGGTGAGGGGTGTCTGAGCACCCTCTTTTAAGACGTGGGCATATGAATGTTTATGCGCATTAGAACTTTTGGCATTCGCATTAGGTAAATCATTTCTCAATGTTTGGGCATATGAAAAGTTTGGCTTAGTGTGTGGCTGTGTAGTTTGTGTACTAGCAACAGAACCAGCATGAAGCCGAGGAAATTGGGAAGCTTTATATTGCTCATAATCAGGTTTGCGTACGACTTTCGCATTATCTTTTACATATTGAAATACTTTGCAGCCCCTGTAATTTGCTGTATGGTTTTCACCACAGTTGCTGCATTTTTTGACCTTGGGTCTGTTTTGGAAGAAGTGCATTCCAAAGTCCGGTGCGCATCACCGCAAGCAACGCATACGGATGGTAGCTTGCAGTAGGTTTTTGTGTGTCCGAATTCCTGGCAATTAATACACTGACGGGGACCGCTACGTTTTAGAGGCTCTTCCACCGTTATTCTTCGGTTCAAAAGGTAGCGCAAATTATATATTGGATGAACCGAGTTTTTTGATTTAAGTTGCGATGCATTAAACACGATTTCAACACGATGCATAACCTTCCACCTCTATGGCACTTTTTATCTCCTCAGTGGGAACAGAACTGTCAATGCCCTTTATAATGACGATCAAACCTTTAGCACTTTTTAGTTGATACGTATAATAGCTCTTATTATCTGCATCGAGACGACTTGCGATTAGGCGATAATTCTTCTCAGTGTGGTCTTGAATCTTCGTTTCTTGTATCTGTCCTCTTCGTACAGAAGCCACATAGAAATTTTCTTTGCCTACGAGTTGGGATAGCATATTTACAATGGCATTTGATGTTTGTTCGCGCAAGTAGATTGGTGGGGGTTTTTGTTCCCTTACAGTGGGTTCGGCATTTTCATTATCCGGGGTAGCAAGGACAGAAAATCTATTTTCACTTACCGATGTTGCAGCTACTTGATGAGAACCTTTATATTGCTTGGCGGTTCGCTCTGGTTGTGAAGACTTAGGACTCGCCTTCCTCTTCGTTATGGTTATGTACCGATCCATACCAGTTTGCACACGTTTAGATACAGTACTTGGTTCTATTTCTTGTGCTATTTTTTGTGTATTATTTGGTTCTTTAGTTTTATTTGTTGAATTCGTTGTTTCTGTAGCAGATATATTTATATTTGCTGATAATGAACGCGTTCGGTCAATTGGCCTGGCGGTTAAAAAACCACTGTCATCTTGTTTATTGCATTATTGGCATTTGTGTAAGAAAAAGAGTAATAAGCATTGTTGTTATTACCTTTTGTATTTTTTTCGTTAATGTTTGGTGCGCTCATGCACTCACTATTAATTGTTTAAACAGGTTTAACCATGCACTTTGTTATTGTATTTTTTATCACACACTATATTATAATGCTTTTTATTTTTTGTTATTTATTTTGTTGTTGTTACTAACTGATAACTGTGTCTCTGCACTTGTTCAATTTTTAAAATAAAAAAAAGTCACCTTAAATGAATATAAATTATGCGCTTAAAGTGAAGTACGTCTTTACTCAAACGAAGTAGATCAATGATAAATGATATAAAGTGAAGAACACATAATCTGAGTGGCAATTGCCATAGAGCAATAATTGCTGCTACTCGTGACAACTTGAGGATGCCGGATTGGCTATAAAACCCCAAAAAACTTGGACAAGAATGTACGCCACCAAAAATCGAGTTCAATTAGGTCCTTCACAGGTGCTTGGTTGACATCTTACCTGATACGAGAAATCCAGACACTCTTGGTTTGATAATCACAGAGATATAGTTATGAGCTTGTGCAAAGAAAAGCTTGGCCATAGGAGTCAGATGTTATGTGGCATCCTCCTCTTAATTTGTTCTTTTTGTTCGGCGTCAAGCCATATGTCTGTGCGAATGCAGGACTACGAGGCCGATTAATTTTTTCCAGTCTGTGCTGAGATTTCTGAAAGCGCATTTGAAGATGATAGAGCGTATGGTAGTTTATTAAAATGTGATTTTATAAATCTGCAATCTGTGTTATTTTGGCCCAGGCTTCGATCTTAAGTACGTAATCGTACTCTCTAACTCGCCTTATTTTTAAGCTTTTTATTTTAACAAATAGTTTGAAAGCATAACTATTCTTCTATTGTCATGGCAAATTTGCCCACGCCTAGAAATTCTTCGTTAAAACAAAATATCATCTTCAAGCAGTTGCAACAAAAGTCTCCTTTAAGCTGGGCCAGACACATAAATTAAAGATCTCAAAATCACAGCTGGATTCATTTTATATTGCTGTTGCAAGATCGTCGTAGTGCCAGCTAAATAATCAGCAACTGCGCTAACAGTGTTAAATCGGTAATCAACAACATTTCAGTGACAACAGAAAAAACAAAAAGAAACAAAAAATGATCTGGTCTGTAGTGTTCTTTGCCGCCGAAAATAGCTTTAAGGTGCATTTAGTATTTTTCTGGTTGCTCCTGTTTTTTAACTCCTTACAAAAGATTTATAAATGTTGCATGTTTAAATGAATTAGTTGATGTTATTTGTGTTTGAGGTTGTTATTCTCGTTGCAACAACCACAATTGTTGTTCTATTTGATTAATAATTTCTTAAATGCTTTTGAATTGAATGCAAAAAATAAATAATGAAAGAAAGACTCGCGGTGCACACTGCAACATGAAAGAGGCATGTCCATTGTAACTTACAACAGTAGTTGGTTTGTTTCTTTTCCTGTTTGCCTTTCAATTTTCTAAGGACAATGAAAGAAACGTTTAAAAGTAATTTATTATTTTTAAAATTCATAACGAATTGAGAAAGAAGAAATGTAAAATATAATTTGTTTGAGTAATGCTACGAATAAAAGCAATTTGCGACATTAGGAGTAACAATTAAAACAAATTGGGGACTTTATTAAAAATGAAAATTAAAATTTTCTTTGCAAAGACTATCAAGTGCAATTAACAGTGGAACTAGAAGCCATTGGGTTGAAACTTAAACTTCTAAGGTCTTCGATGGGTTGTAGTTCTTGCGTTAATTGAATTTTGTAATCACGTGGAGGCGACTAATATTTAATGAGTATCGGTTTAGAGGGATTCTACAAATCGATCCTTAACCACGTCGTCCAATCGAATTTCCTGATATTGCGCTAACACTCAAGCTCCGTGTCGTTGTTACATTTTAACTGCTGCTTATTAGACGTTCAGTACGTTCATCATTGCCAGTTTATATATGTAGTTACCCTGAAGTTCCATATCTATTTTGTGCACTGCCGTAGTCAAACTTGTATTATTTTTAAAATAATTCTTCAACAATTGAAACGCGTTGGTCTTTCATTTAGGTTTCGTCTTTAACTCACACTAAGCTGTCTTAGTTCTATGCTTTTGGGTGGCAATACTTCCATTGCTTCCATTATTTTTGATGGTGTGATTCGTGATTTTGGGCTAACCATTAGCCATAAAGGCTGCCTCCTATCTTTGGATATTGTTGTGCTAGACGTATAGTAATGTCTCCAGCGCCCTTGTTGGTGTGATTCTGTTCGCCCAGCTTATTTCAAGGCTTCAAATTGCAATTTTTCTCCAATTATGTCCATCTACTACTGAAGCGTGGCTTGTTATTGGTCTGATCACACTCTGTTAGAGTCAGTACCATGTCGATTGAAGCCCCATTTTGAGGCCAAGGCGGTTTTGCATAGCGACAAGCATCTGTGGCACTTATTATCTCTTTCCTCTATGTAGTTTTCTATTTCAATTTCCAAGAACTTAACCTTGTCTTATAAATTATGTATCTTACCTGGAAAACGAGGCTCAGCGTAAGCTACAATCTTCGTTTGTCTAAAGAAAATACATATTTCGTTTAAGTTGAGTCCATTCGGTTGAGCCAAGTCATAAGCTATACTTAGAAGTATTACCACATTGTCCGCATAGCAAATTGTTTATCGGATATGGTCTTTAGGAGAGAGTGTGTTGTCGTTACTCACAAGAGCGCTGAAAGGAGTTCTGTGTCGCACTTTGTCTCTGATACTAATGTTATGTGATCTTTGATTTATCCATCTGTTGCTTAACGTATGGCTTATGTAGTTGCTTAGCGTACGATCAATTTGTAACTGGTCTAATAAGTGAATGCGTTTGTTGGCTTTCACATATTGACAGTAGCTTCAAATTCAATTAGAGCTAAAATAGGTTCCATTATTGAAGTTGAAATAAGGCTGAACAAAGAACAACAATTTAATACATTCTCATCAGGGGCGGATGCAGGAGGAAATAGGACATACCATATAAAACGATTAAAAATCAACGTTTTACAAAACACAAAATTTCAAAAATGTAAATAATTGTTCTTTAGAATTTAGCGCCCCAAGCAAAGCTTAAATGAAGCTATAAAATGTTCACTCAGACCATATATGGATCTAGAATTTAAAGTGTTCTGGATACTATAAACAAAAATAGGTTTGTAGAAAAAAGGTTTTTCTTAAAATAAAATTAATAAATTAAATCTCAACCATATCAGTTCTTTTTCAGTAATGAAACGATCAAATAAATAATAAAACAGATATTTTTAAAGCTTAAAGTCGCTTTTTCTAAGGTTTCTTTTGTATTTGTATTTATGTTGTTGTCATGCCAAAATTTGTTGTTTTTTTAATGTTTAGGAAACATTCCAGTTTCATGCTGGCCTTAAAAACCTGACAATTGCCTTATGCTCCCCCATTGTCTCCTGTGTCCTCTGGCGGTATTTCTTTTGTTCTCCGCTTTGTGCTTGTTCCTGATACAACTTTTGTTGCAACAATGTATTTTAAGATCATACTTTTTTTTAGCTAATGTCGTTTTTTTGCTCTCCCTCTCTCTATCACTCTCCATTATCGTATTCGTAAATCTTTACTGTTCGGTAGAGACATTTTTCAGGTTTAATTTCCGTAAAGCTACGGGACAATTTGTTGGAAAGAAAGGCTGTGGATTTAAAAACTAATAATAAATACACAGCTGACCGCTGCTAACGTTATTCCCTTGTGTCTACTTCGTCATGTTAAATGTTTAGGACAGGTAGTGGTTTTGGTTTCATGTAGACAAATGTAATTTAAGGAATATAATTGGCTGGGTTTTAATTTATTTTTCATAGAAATTAAAATAAAAATATTAATGACATATAACTCTGAGCTATCCTGAAAGGCGGTTACATTGCAAATTCCCTTTAGTAGTGTCATTGGTTATTCTTAAATGGTTTGATTTTAAGATCTTTAAAAACTTTGTCTGTATGGTAGGCTTCATTAAGGCTTTAATCGTTACCAATATTGCTTCAATAATGGCTCTATTTATAGTCCTCTTTTAGCTTTAATCTTGAATGGTTTATTTACATTTTGTGTAATCCTGGCTTTGTTTTTCTTTCCCAATTTTTGCTTTAAACGCAGATCTTTTTATAATAATATTTGTATTTCAATTGCTGATCTAGTTTCAGTGTTGATGCAAGGAGTGTCTGACATTTACTCTTAAAAGCTTTATCAATCACTATTCTAGTTGAAATCATAGCAATTTTGAATCACCGGTTAGCTTCAAGTGAAGGTTTCGTTAAGCTTCAGTATTAATCTTAGCTTTACTGAATAGAAAGACTTAGAGAATGCTGATGACGGTCGTAGTGGTATAGCAGATGTATGTATTACAATCTGATGGTGTCTAATACTATCTTTTTCAGTATTCTAATAAATAATAGTATTAATAAAATAAATAAAAAATTGTCGTCCTTAATTGAAAGAATAAAAAACGAACTTGAGCCTGAATGAATTATTTGCTTAATTAATGTTAGAAAATAATTGAAATATGTTATATTTGTGACCCATTACAAAGCATCTAAAACAGCGTCAATTTACTCCCTCCAATAATATAATACAAACCATCGGTACTAAAACCCCTCAGAAACTAAACACGTGCCTAGTTTTGTATCATTTCCCTTTCCTTAGTTTGGGTTATATCCTTAATTAATGCCGGGCTTCTCACAGCTGCAGGCAGACTTTTTGAAAATGTGTCTCAAGCCGTTTCCCTTTGCTTCACATACTCAGCGACTGAAATTATTTTAATCTTCCAAGCCAGGAAATCACGTTTAACAGTTACAAATGTTCCGTTGACCATGTTTTAATTTTGCTGCAATAAACTTAACCTCAAACTTTTAAATATTTAAACTCTATATTTCTTCATTTTATTTATTTTTTATTTGTTGCTTATTTCCTCTTTTAATTGCTTCAATTGTAATTAAGATTTAACAATTTAACACTTAAATATGTTTAACAACGGCTACATACTTTCACTTTTACTTTTTATAAACAACTTTAATTTAAAACACGACGGGAGGAGGTAGGAGAAAAAAAATAACCATAAAATAAGATACAATTAAGCCACTGTGTTATGAATTAATACATGTCAATAATGGCAACAATTTGCATATTTTTTGCAACTATTTAAAACGCAAAGTTTTTTAAAATATTCGTGGAATGTCGGTAGAATGAACAAATAAATCGTTTATTTGCAATTATTATTTGATGAAGCCTTCTTATTGAAAGGTGCAATTACTTTATATGACAATGTGCAATAATTTCAAAAGTTTTAAAATTAAACCTCTCAGCAAAAAAAAAAAAATACAAATAAAAATATTCCAACTGACCTAAATTCCAAATGTCACGATGTGTGGAATTATGCTTTTAAAGAAGGAGCAAAATTTACTCTCTATATTATGTTTTGGCAAATAGTGTGGAATGCAAGAATTAGAATAAAACGCAATCGCTCAAAAGCAGGAAAGAATTACTTCTAAAGAATTTTTATTCAAAATAAAACGATAACTTTATTTAAAATTAGTCCACAATAAAGCCACAGAAATGAATAAAAATTTATAACAATCTTTACGTGTAAAGAAAAAACATAATTGTGGCATGGATGCGATAACAATATTATGTTCTCTACAACACTGTTATGGCAAACATATAGTGGTTATTAAAAAGCATTTTAAAGATTACTTTAGTGCGATAAGCAAGTTATTGTTTTTATCTAAGTTCTAATCGCAAACAAAGTATTTTAAATATACAAAAATAATATAATAACTCTAACCATAACGTGTTCTTAATAGACATAATATGTGAAATTTTTTCGGTGTTTAATCAAAGTATGAGCGAGCATGATGTGCTTAAAAGCTTAGCGTCTTGTCTATTAAGTATTCGATGGCTTTGGACGCTTCTGTTCGTACGTACCTCAGCCGCTGGCAATTATTGCCATACATTTTTTACTTTTCCAAGGCAGAAAAAAATTTGGAAAATAACAAATTGCGTGACGTCTGCACTCAAACTCAGGTATATTTGTATGCCAGTTTTTGGAGATATTTTTAAAGGTATTTTTTTAAAAGGTACTTAAAAAAATGTTATTATACCAAAAGGTACTGTTTTTAACATGCACTATATTTAAAAGGAGCAACCTTTCGATAGGTATTTTATTTTTGTTAGTCTTTTTTTTTTTGAAAATGTGTTTTATGAAAAGGTAATTAATGAAAAGTTCTTTTTGCGCCCTTTCTTTTTGTAAAAGGTATTTTTTTTCTAAAATGCACTTTTTTATGAAATACTTTTCGAAAAGGTACATTTTTGAAAAGGTACTTTTTTGAAAATGTACTCTTTGGAAATGTACTTCTTTAAACGGTAGTTTTAAAAATGTCCGTCCTTAAAATTACATTTGTGTATTTTCCGAAACAGCACTTCTCAAAAAGCTGCTGTTTATAAATGTTTAAAAATAAATAAACGAATATATATCAATAATTTTTCTCTGATTTCAATACAAAAAAAACTGAGGCCCAGAAAGTAAATAACGTTTTAAGTGGTCAAAGTGGTCACACTTTGAGGAATGCTCTTATCAAAGTTTACAAACGTTTCCAAGAAATGAAAGCACTTTAGACCTTGGTGAATTGCATGATGTCTGTATTCGAACCACAAATGTTTTCTGCCTTGGGCAGAACTTTTTTAAAGGCACCTTTATTTTTGAAACAGCTACTTTTCCAAAAAAAAAGTAATTATATACATCTAAAAGTATTGTTTTTGAGAGGAAGGTGTTTAATGCTCACTCATTTGGAAGGTATTTTTTGAAAAGACAATTTTGGTAAGGGTACATTTTTGAAATGTACTTTTGGTACTTTCTTTAAAATACTTTCTCTAAAGCTACTTTTTGTTAAAAGTGCTTTTTAGACAAGCTATAGCATGCTTTTACAAAAGTAACAAGTTGAACTTTTTTAAAAGATTTCCTATAAAGAGCTCTGTTGAGAAAAGTACCATTTTTATAAATGTGTTTTTTCGAAGGCTATTTTTGAAAAATGTACTTTTTTTAAAGTAGCTATTTAATAATGTGACTTTTTTAAATAACACTTTTTTTTAGAAACTGAAAGGAATATATACCTTCTATGACTCTTCTTCTAAAAGTATTATTCTTGAAAGATGCTTTTTCTAAATATTTATTTTTAGATATTCTTTTGGAAAGACTGTTAATATAACCTAATAATAAAACAATAAAAATATAAAAAAAAACATGTCATTCTCCGTAGCGTTAAATTTAATTGATGGTCGTCTCTAATAACCAGCTTACACGTTTCGAGTGGGTACCACAAATCATTCTTATGGATTTTTTTCACGTGTTACAATTGCCCGTTTTCGTATTATGCAAACTAAATATATTTTTTAATTTTTATAATTTTAAACCGTTTTTCATTGATTTTAGTTTTATAAAAAACCTAATTTAAATTGTATTTCTTTATTTTCAAATTAACAAATCAAAAGCTTGAGACCTTGGAAAAACACGCACCAGCCGCGACTTCAGTAATCAGGAAATACTCGTCTTTGTGCCAGTATCAATTTAGTCAAAATATAACAAAGACTTCATTTGCTGGTCAACACGAGTATTTCGAAACCATAAACACCAAATTAATAAGGGCTTTTTTAAAATAAATATTTGAACATTCTATATAAAGCGAACCCCACCACGTATTTTATCTTGTGTTTTTGTTGGTTTATTTACTCGCTGTTACACCTCTCCACCGTTCTACACGTTATTTGTTTTAAACATTTCAATGTAAAAGATTTATTTTTTAAGTGAAGTTGTCAGGAAAAAACTTGGATTAACGACACATTGTTTAGTGATTGGTTCCAAAACTCTCTTTTGCCGGAGTAAAAAACTATTAACGAAGAGAGGGAGGGTTGCATATGTTTTTTTTTATTAATTTAATTAAGCGTGAAAGTGCATAAGAAAAGTTAAATAAAATTAATTGTATAAATTAATTAAATCTGAAAGATCGACAGAATTAATAAAAGTTCCTAAATAAGGCTATTCTTTTATCATATAAAGCACCCACAAAACTTGAAATCATACCAATTACGCAGTCTTCAATAAGTGCGGGTCTGGGACGGCCATTTTGATTTATCGGTCAACTCTTTTCTTAATCCCTGATGCCAAAATACTACGGCTAGTTACGTGATTAAGGAGTACATGCAAATAAAATAACAATATTATCACATGGAGCGTTTGTTTATGCAAACATCGGGCTTATTGCGCCCATTTTTCGGCAGGCATGGTGGTCTTCAAAGTTGAAACTTTAATATATTGTTACCAAATCGTAGACGGCTGACTGGCTTGGTAAACTAATTGCCAACACTCGTAACCAACAGACGTCAGATCCACTGAGGCCAACACCTTGAAGGGCAAGCGCTACAGATAAGAACAATTTCTTTTGGCAAGTTGGGATCGCTTTATTAATTTTTTGGAGAAAACTGAAAGGAATATACATATGATTATAAAAATTGGCACACTTTTTTTACTAGCTATAATTAAGAGATAAACCAAAGATATTCAAAATTGATCCACCCTTATGGGTACTTCTGATGGGCCAATGTTTATAGTTTTGCATGACAGTTTCGCCTGAATGTTAATTGATTTTAAAGATCCTGAGTTACAATGTGGACAACTTCCTATACTACTAATTAAAGTATCAGACGAGCTTTTACTGCATTTTAACATTACTCAGTACTTTCCTACAATAGTTAAAACTGCTGCATCAAGTATATCCTTTCCAAATATCAATATTTTATGTACAGTGACAAGCATGAAGTACCAGTTATTTTTTAACGAAAAGCTTAGCCATATTTTGGGCAAAGTTACAGCACATATTTTGACCGCATTATTATTTGAAGATCGATTCGGAAACGATCAAAAAGTTCTTCGGCAACAGCTCTTATATCACCAACGAATGCAGCCTGTAAAAATAAAAGCCTTGAGTATTTACAATCCCTCGATGACCCAGTTACTTGGTTTACAGCATCTAGTCGCAAGTTCCTTCGTTTTTTGAAAGCTTTCTGATGCTAATTTTCTAGTTTTATAACTTTATTTTTGTTTCGATCGCAGACCATGTATTATTCTAAGCATTCCAAGCTTGGCTTGAAACACTTTCCGAATTATTTATTCATAAGGTTGCTGAGGTAGTACTTGTAACTACTTCAGCCGTTTTAAAATCCAGCACTGTGAATAGCAATTTCTGTTTAATACTATTTTGCCTACCGCATACTATAACATCCGCATTTCTTAAAGCAGTAATATCAAAATGCATTTTCTCAACAACGGCTGAAACTTTTTCTTTTGTCTTCTTTGTGAATGCGATTACAATTCTACAGCAGTTTCTGCTTGTTGGTGGGGTTTTTTATACTGTAATCTTAAAGGCATTATCGATAGCAATATCAGATTTTTGTGCTTGCATCAGCTGGCAAACTCTGATTGTATTCCACATGATCTGAAGAGCCATCGCAACCCCACTTCGATTTGAGTGTATAAATGTGGCTTTGCTTTTTCTTTGTTTAATCGTATGGTATGTGTTGCTTTCTTATTAGTAAATTGTTGTTGTAAGATTTAACTTAAGTAACTTATAGGTATATGGAGAATATTTATAAATTTCTTCGGCGATCGGCAAAACTCTGTGAATTTTTTTTATTCAAAATGAAAGAACAAACTCCAACCTCCAACTAGTTTTTATTAAAAAGACAAGACCAAGTTGCGTATATAATTTTTCAACAACATTGGCAAACACTGCATTTTATGGAACCATTTTCAATCGGTCATATCTATAGAATCATTAACGCTGCCCACATAGGTGTTTTCTATTTTATTAAAATTTACATTGTACAATTCTTCTATTTTATTCCGTAGTCAATATAAAAGTAGTATTATCATTCGTTTCGGTCTACAATCTTTCAGTTCCGTGGAAACGAGGGACACGTGTGCATGTATACTCAGATAAAATTCCCTTCATACGTTTGTTCACATTAAATGTTATTGTAAATTTGTGTGTGACATAGTTGAGTGCTAATTTTCTTATAATCAAACATATACGAGGTGCGTTTATAAATAATAGCGTATTCTTAAATTCTTCTTTTAACAGAAATCGGTTTTCAAGAATATTTATTCTCTTCTGTTGGTGCCGAAGTTCTGATCCTAACTTGAAACTATAAATACGTCCAAAGGTTTTAAAACTTATTGTAAAATTTCCTTTTTCTTATTTAGGCGATTTTTTTCGTCTCTGTATTTCTATTTTGAGCACATTGTCGCAATTTTTAATTAGCGAGGAAAGATTTCCAATTTTTAACAAGTTCTTTTGCGTTTGCGTCACTTCTCACCCTTTGGCTGATTTTTCAAAATTGTTCCCTAATTAAGTCAGCCGGGCTTATGGACTATGGCTTTTCGATTTAAGCTGTTCGTTTTTTCTTTCTAATTTTTGCTAATTTTGGACCTTTTTAATATTTTAATAGTAGACATTTGAAAAAAAAAATGGCTTCTATAGAGATACGAGACAACTTGTTTATATGACCCACACCTGAGATTGGTGTTCAACCAGACCACCTGATTGTGAGAATTGCGTCCTCTAAACTACTTCCATGGGCGCTTCACCAGCTTCAGTTGCAGTTTTAAAGATAGCTAGTTTTACAAACATAACCTACTCTAAAACAGAGTAGTTTAGCTCATGCTTATATGCCGGAAATTATAAAATGATCACACCAGTACAACAATGTTTAAGTCTGTGTCCGAACTGTCATTAAAAATATTCCTGAGGGTTGTGCAACAGAAGGGAAAACTTAGCGGCAGATTTGAGTTAAATAGAAACCATACTTTTTCTGCAAGAGAATTTTTTCTAACATAAAATATAAAGGGCATGCTTATGTATGAAATAATCCATAATGAAAGTTACGCTGACTCATAACATATGTATGTTCTCTTTCCATCCGATTTTTCATGATTTTTGCATAACACATGCCTGTTGAAATCGACATATGACGTCAAATACGCCCAGAAAAAGAAATGCAATGGTGTGCAGTCACCGTCTTATCAATGAATATGTTTAGGCAGAGAGAACTCGCTCTATCGAGGACAAGTATCAATCACTGCTTATTAGCAAAGAACTTTGGTCCAATTACTCGTTTCTTGCAAAGTCCGCGTTAAATAGTATGACATTATCAAATATCAGCACTCACTTAGTAAGGCATACATAACCGCACGATTTAAGCAGAAAAAAATCTTATAAAATGTCATCTCATTCGAAAAAATTGCAACAAAGTTATTTATTTGTCCGCCCCACACTATCCCACAAAAAATATGCGAAAACAAAATGCACCTCTTATTGCATACAAAATATTACATTTTAATTTTTCAAAACATTTAGCAAATCGGAGAGACCTGTAAAGAGCTCTGTCAACGGTATCATAATACTCTTTGAGCACACATACTTTTTTCTTTGGCAGACCTCTCTTCACTCGGCTATGATTCTTATATTAGTTAAACTTAAGGAGATAGATTTAAATTCAGTACACGCTTTTGGGGGCTTCTCAAAATGTCAGTTCCATCCCACGACACGAAGTCAATGCTCCTTAAGGTGTGGTCAGACCAGGCAAATATTGAATGAAATAAGAGTTTTAAACAACAATTCAATAACTGGAACAAGTAACTGATTGGCTTAACGGAAGGCATACCAATATTATTACATTATTGAAATCTATTTTACCCTGTATTTGGCTGTTTGAATAAAAAAAATTATTTATCATCCCGAATTGATCCCGGTTCTGCAGATTTTTCAAATATTTCCTTCAGAGCTTATCAAGTTAAATCCATATTCCTATTTTTGTTTTGCTCAAAATGGACGAATTATTGCAGCTAAATGTTCATTATTTTTTAAATTTCAAGATTGAAATCTCGGGGCTTTTTTTTTACCAACTAAAGGTGGCACCTGTCAAGATGTACGCTTTTTTGTTGGCAACTCTATTATGTACAGTTAGCGACACAGTAAAATCTGATACGAATTCTGTGATGTTTTTTCGAAACATGATTGTTAATTTTGCTTAGCCCAATGCATTCCTTAAGCTAAGCAGGAAACTAAGTTAACTAAGACACGCCAGAGAGATGACAATATAATGATCATTTTACAAATTTAGATTCAATTGCTCCTTTCACTTGCAAACATTTTATATATTTCTATGTGTATCGGTAAGTCATCATTCGAGTAAAACTCCTCACGATTGTAAGGCAGCTAAAAATAATTTATAATTTAGTTTAGGGCTGGCTTTGTTTTGAAGCTACTTTCATGCCATTAAGTATGTAATCATTTGAATGGACCGACATGGCTTTGCGGGCAATGCTTCAAAATGAGCTTTTGCCAAAACTCCGTATCTCTGGCCGAAATTCCCATCTCATAATTTGCGAGCACACGACGTTGTCTATTGGCGTCTGGCTTCAATTCTTGCAGCAATATGGCGGTTATCTTTTATTGACTTCTTACCAATCTCTGCCTGTTTAGTGGCTCGAAAAGAGTACTCACTTTCGACAGGCGTGATGAAATGACAGACCTTACTTAATATTTTGACAATTTGATGGCATTTGCAATTTTGACAGGCGACAACTTTTGAAAAATAACAATTGCAAAAATTATCCGTACTATCTGGTCACCCTCTTACATCACTAAGTTTTTTCGGTATTTTTTTTTGCTTTTCGCACTAAATCGCGTATATTTTTTTATTTAATTTGCGGCCTAATTATAGAAACATAGTGTCGGATGACCTAATTCCAGAAGTATTGTCTACACTAAATTATTACAATGTCTGTGCGAGCATTTTTGTTTGGTTGTTAAAGTGGGTCTTGTAAAAAAAATCTGCTGGCGTTGTTTGAAGTTGACGGCGACATTGTCAGCAAACATCCCCCAAATTGTAATACCACAGCTTGTTGAAATTAAAAAGAATCAATAGGGAGGTGCTTATTAAAAAAGTTTACTTAGAAAACTTTTCTATATTATTGGACGGTTGGCCAACTTGTCTCATAATTTTAAATTTCTTATAAAATGCGGATGCTTTGTAATTTTGATATTAACGTCTCCCGCGGTACCGTGTTTTATATAGCAGAGCATAAAAACCTTCAATACTTTACATAGTTTTATCCTCTTTTCCTACCCTCGAATTCGATCATTATAAGAGTAAAAACGATGCATTCAAAAAACCAGATGTTTTAAGTCTAATAACCACTAACTTCTTTGGAATTACCAAAATTTGTAAATAGTTGGGAAAGTGTCATGCCCCCCAATCGAAGCTGTTTTTCAGGAAAACAAATTTGCTGTTGTTGTTCAGCATACTTGATAAGGCTTAAATGTTCGAAGTTCTGTTTGGCGAATCCCGATTTAATACTTAAACCGAAAGGTCTCGAGAATGCAGCTAGCCGGATTAGTGCATTTGAGTTTTAAATTCTGTTCAAGTGAAAGTTGGCTGGCCCGACTTCGAGAGTTTATTTCATGTAGGAATGATACGGCTAAGTAAAGAGTGCTCGCTGTGATGTGTTGCGCTTTAGTGTGTTGATTCCTTTACGGTGTCTTCATTAGTTGCTATTGCTCTTATTGACGGTAGCACATCGTTAGCATCAAAAATGGCCGCTGAAAATTTTGAAAGTTAATTTTGGCACTAGAGTTTTCTCAATACATCTCCATAAGCATCGAGAAATTGTTTCTAGTTTGACCAACAGTTTCATATTTTCGATAGCAGCAAAGTAAAATATGCCAAAAATGCTGTTTTTTATTTTCATATTTGAACGGTCATCAACCAAAATCCACTGCGTAGAATCAGTCGAACTTTTTCGCAAACAGCCTTGTTGTTTCACCTGTCAAAATATGTCATGATGTTGCGGTTTAAGTGTGAAATTTGAAAAAAAAACTATTAAATTCTCTGTTAGGAACAATGTAAATTAAAATCCTATAAATAGATACGCAATATTGTCTCGGCTAGCTCATGCCCCAAACTCCGAAACCCTGGGTCTATTACAGAATGAATCCTGAGGCAAATACAATTGGTAAAGAATATATAGAGGATTAGAAGTTTAACAGAAGATTAATTAAAAAAAAGTAATTAAGTAAAAAGGCCGAATGGAATAATTAGTTTGGCCAGTAGATGGAAAACCCAGTTTTCTGTAGACTATATAGGAGTGTTTTCAGGAGATGTTACTTTTTGTACGAAAATATGGGCTGAGTAGGAAGTCTTTTCTTTAATAAATTAATATTTCAAACTTTGTAGCAAGTCGATTTTGAGCAATCGAAGTGTTTAAATAAATAAAGGTTTCTTTAAGCAGTGACTGCAATACTCTAATGCATGCTACCCTAATGAATTATTTTCCCCCCTAACTTCCAGTTGTCATTGTAACCCAGTTGTTGTTATAGTGTGCGGTGTCAAAATGACAAGAACCCACAAAAATATTAAACAATGTTTGCTTTTCGACACAACACAAAAAGCTTTAGTGGTCTTCCCCTTGGTATTCGGTAAAACAGCAATACAAAAAAACTCACAAGAAAATGTTGTTATTTCCTCCCAACCTCCTTCCCCCTTTAATCGAATATTGCTTTCTTTATTTTAGAATAATTTGGGTCTCGTGAGTACTCGCACCCTTGCTGAGTTTTCTATTAGTTTTCTATTTGAGCTACTTTTTTTTTCAACGAAACCGTATTACCCGGATACTTTTACAACATTTTCTTTTAGAACACAAATTCCCAGTAATGCTACGTCTGCTCCCTAACTATTCAGTCATTCCAAGTATTAAGTGTCATCCTAATTATTTCAGCAAAGTCCTTAAGTATTTATGGGAAGCCAGCGATTATGTTGTTATTATAAAACGTCAGTACGAAGTAGTCAGTTAAGGCATTCCCAGGCAATCTATAGTAGGGGTCATTTGATCTGCCTTTGCAGTCTTATGACTAGGCTCGTGTGGGTCACCGAACTAGTTCATTCAATTGAGAGATTATTTCAGTAAGGTTGTAGCAATTTTACAAACTGAACAAAAAATTCTCCTTTGTCAGCCTGTTCTTTTTGCAATTATTATAAAGTTGCTGCGCTACCATCTTTCTGAAATAATCTCTCAATTTAAGGAACTAGTTCGTTACTGACACAACTCTTAAAATTCCTCTCAGCAGTTCTATAACACTGAAGGTACTGCTGGGCATACACATAAATTTGTATTTTAGTTTTTGTTGTTTATTTGTATGGCTGTCAAGTGCTGAAAATTAAAACAAAAGAGAATCTTGAAAGATGATGCGCCCATCCCACTGAGCACACAACCAACCCGCTGCTAAGTTTGGTGGTTTGTTTACATTTTGGTTTTTGTTAACTTGTCTGGAGTTTTGAATTCTTTAGCTCTTCCTCTCGATTTCTTTCCTTTATATTGGAATTTTGTCTGCCTGTCTGGCTTGTCACAATAGTGCGTGTGAATATTTTGCCTGCTGACATGTGTGGTGTCTATATTTGGCTTTATTGTGCCTGTTGTGCTTTAAGCGCGTTAACCTCTATTCTTTTTAACATTTAATATTTTTTAGGTTGGGTGTTTTTATGGGGTGTCGATTTAGGCAACCATTTTTTTCTTTAATTTGCTTATTTTCTATCAAATTCTTCAAATGATGAAATGCCAAAGGAAATATCGCATTTAATGTTGGTAGAAAATGTCTTTGGATTATAGAGGATGGCTTGACGATTTAACAACAATAGTGAAGAATGTTGTAGAGAATGATATGGAAAGCTGTTGTTTTAAGTTGATGTGGGTTTGGGCATAATTATTTAGTTTTGATTTAGCATCTTCTTAGTTATTTCTTTGATAATTACAGCCAAGTAACTAGGCTACAGCAGCATAAACTACACTTCAAATTGGTTTAAAGAGTGGGGATTATATTCATAAGATACGTGTTCCTATCCTTACCTTGAGTTAAACTTGATGTTAAATAAAATTTTATTCAAGCTCACAGGCAGCCATACTAAAATCTCGGATAAGTATCTCTCGAAGATGAAAATGTCCTTGCAAATCCCTCAGCCCATTTTTTAAACGATTTCAACGACCACATTTATAGGAAATCTCGGCCTCAAAAGAAAGTGCCATATAAAAGTGATGACAAAGTATTTAGGAATACAGCGTAAAAGAAATCGTATTTTTTTCTTTTTGAACATCCCAAAACTTTATAGAACAACCAGAAGTAAAACTGTCGCGTATTTGAGGTTAAAGTAACCTCCAGAATCGCCATGAATAACTTTGCATTGTGTAAAGAATATTATCGAATGTGTAATGTTAAGAGATGTTTCCGCTATAATAAAAAAAGCTCCGGAACTTTGGAAAAAGGTTATATGCTATTAAACCCCAATTAGACCGTTTGCTATGGCGGTTTTTATTATTAAAACCCAAGATACACAAAACCCTAAATCTAATTTCACATATATTGAAATAACCCACTGACATTTCCATATACAAATTACATAATTAACCACTGCCAATAAAAGTCTATTTAAGTACTCATCAATATCGAAATGCAATTAAAACGATCTTCATCCAACTTCATATGAGAACAAACCATAATCAATTTTTTATTTATTTTTGTTGATTAATCAATTGGCCAAGACTTCACATCGTGTTCTCGTTACCTTAATGGTCAAAAATCAAAATTTTATTGCAAATATGGCCAAGAATATGTGTATGTTTTCTGGTAAGTTATAAGAAGGAAGTCCAAAAGGAGAGGAACGGCTTTTTACGATTAAAATTCAACTAAAACAACTTTCCGGTAATTTGAGAAGTAATAATTTTGTTATAAAAAACTAAATCGTCGGCGAAGTAAAATAATTAATAAAATGACTAACTAGCTTCAACGATTGCGCCTGTATGACATCACAAGCGCTGCAACAATATTATGAAAATAAACATGACGCGCAATTGCAGTGTTGTGTATTATATCCTCCTCTACTTCACGACCTCTCTTCACTAATCTATCGTCCTAAGCTTTATGGCAGCCAGTACTGGACATTCATACACAATGTTCGTTACCGCCTCAGTCTCTTCCTCAGAAGTATCTTTGCGTCTGAGGGGTAGACACCCCTTGCGAGGTTTTCTTGGCAATTTTTCAGAATTCCTCCATTGGGCCATAAACACCAGAGGTTCTACATAGACTACCCGCTCCGCGTCTTGCGAGGCTTCCTGATTCATCTCTGTAATGGAGAAATCCACCCACACATAGCTCCATATGCACGGTAAGTCTGTATTACAACTGATGATCCATTGGTATCCAGTGTTCGGATACTAGAAACTAAGCACCCTCTTGGTCACGTATCCTTGGCATATGCTGTTCCACTGTGGATTATGGATTTTTTATAACAGAGTGTTAACTTCTCTCCGCTTGACTTATTTGCCACCACCAGTCACACGAGGAGGTGCAAGCCAGAACATCTGACAGTACACTCAGGTACGACAGCCATATCTTTGTGTCTGCCATCTGACGGCTCCAGAATATGTTGCCAGACACAAAGATATAATTCCCCTTATCACAAGGCCCGTGCTCATGTTGTAGCATTAAAAAACTATTTGAAATACAGTGGCTGGAGAGTTTTACTTCAACCGCATTATAGACCATGCCTTGCCTCATCTTACTATCTTTTGTTTCCATCGATTCAAAACAACCTGGCTGGAATACTCTTCACTTCAGTCGAAGGTAGCAAAAATTTGCTTGATTCACTTTTTGCCAGAGGGATAGCTAGAATTGATTCTTGATTTGATATTCCGACACCATGTCGGGATAGCCAGAACCTTTTTGTACAGCCAATATAAAATATGTGTTATTTCATTGTTCGCTATTGTATTTTTATCTTTCCTTAAAAATCCCTTCATTTTTTTCTTTATTTAATTTTGTGTTGTTAAAATTTACATTAGACATCCATTATGTTGTTAAGAAAATAAAATATTTACAACATTTTGAATATTTTTATTCTAAAAAAATGTGTGTAGGTGCCATTCGTTTATTGTCAGTTACCTCTCACTTTTAGTAATAAGAACATTGTACAGCTGTGTGCAACTAATTAGGGACACCCGTAACGCAATAACTGTAAAGTAAAGTGTACTTTGAGGTATTATTAGCAATAAATTTTTGTAGTAGATGACATCATCTCCAGTTTTTGTGCGTTTTTTTAATTGAATTAAGTGGAATATTAACTCGAAACGATTGGCTACTACTGAATATAAATGTAATCGTAAGTAATATTCGTTGAAGGGGTCTTAACTTAAAATGTGAGCGACACTAGGAAGAAGTAAGAGTAAATTGAAGTAAACTTTAATTTAAAATAACTAAGCTGACGAATTTTGGACATAAATTATTAAAACGTTGTTATCATCATCTTTTTTAAGTTGTGCGTGTAAATAAAATTTGCGTTCTTTTCACCTTTTACAGGCGGTATTGGGCAGGTGAGCGCCGACCTCGTTAATGACCATTTAGCATCTCCGGTAGATAAGTTTTCGCACTTTGCCGGACAAAGCGCGATTTTAGACGTCCCGTGAACATAACCTTCTAAGCATCCCTCTTTGATTGCGCCGTGTGCAAGAAAACGTTTGATTAGATTAATTTCCCTTAGTTTAACATCGTTAATTTGAATCAAGAAAACATCAATAATTGCGGTTATTCAACGTTCGTCAAGCACGTGCAGCACATTCTCAGCATCTTTGACAAACAAATTCCCGATGACACTTTCACCGTAAATGCTAAATTATGCAAAGACTTTGAGAGGTTGCAAAATGGCTTTTCGTGAAGAATAGAAGTAGCGCAAATATTTAAATGTGTAAATGATCGCATTCCTTTACAGTCTGCAAACTTACTGTTGCTAGTTCACATTGTTACTGAATTTGTGTTGTTGGTATTTTTATATTTTGCCATTATTATGATTCATAATTTCATAAATTAATTATTATGCTATTTTATGTTTTAGTGTGTGTGGGGAGAGACAAAGTAATTTATATTCTGAACTAAAAAATAAAATTATTAAAGAATCGTATGAATTGAAAAACTATTAATTTTATTTGATTTTTGATACAAATGAAGTTCCTTGTTTCTTGTAGTCCATTGATTCTTATAGGGAAATAATTTTATAAACAACTCTCTTAGCCACTGTTCTGGTTCTCTTTAAATTTAGCTTTCTAGTGATTGTAGAGGTATAACCTTTTATTCGGCAAGAAAAAGATAGAATCAGTGTGCTGTCTTAGAATTGTATTTAATTTTTTTTTTGGTGACAGTTCATACCCCAAATTTGAATTATTTTGCTTCCATACCGCTCTCATGGACAGAAAAAAAAGCAACAAAAACAATGTGAGATAACAAAATTTATTCAGAGTATATTTCAAGCTAAATTTGCGTCATTATGTATGGAACAGCACATTAGTCAAATGGCCGCCACCGCTTCGCTGGGAGTGCTTTTTGGAAAGAATTCATCTTTTCCAGCGCCCAATTAGCAAACTCAAGGCGTTGTCTATGACCGGCCTACTTCAGTTCCTATGTCCGCACAATCTTATAGGGATACACGCCTCAATCCAACCGCAAAAAAAACGGATTGCCTTTCTAGCAGCGCCCAGTTTAGTCAATCGGCATCGAATCAACATATTTTTGGTAACTTTGGTAGCTTCCGAAATATAAAAATTGAATGAACTATGATTGCATGAATGAAGGACTGAGTCTTCAAATGTGTATTGCACTCGTATGCTTATCTTCTATTAAGAACAACGATTATATAAAACAGCCTGAACTGTCTACAGTACAAACTGTTTAGGAGTAAAAAGTCACAGTTGGCTATGGTGGTTAGAGAAGCCTATGGGGGTCAGATTGTTTCCTCGTCTGCACAAGCTTAAACTGTATCCGCACCAAAGCCCTAGTGTTTTCGATCAAATAAAACCACTTCAGATATTCGTACTCCCAACAATTTAAATTAGTTATCTGTCTTCAAAAACAGTTATTAAATTATTTAAAAAGCAGATCATATTTTTTAACGCCTCTAAATTTGGTGTCGATTGCTTTAACTATTTCTGCTTCAGAAACTAAAGCAATGTCAAACAAAGGTACTTGCTGACATGATGATCCGAATGGATACTATCGGCGGTAGTACAGCAAGTAGAGGGGCATTTCCTCGCATAAAGGGGAAAGCGGCCAATCACGGCAGATTTTACGCTCAAAATGGGCAATAGGCTCGAGTTCTTGAATGCGATTTATCAAAATTATAATTCTATAAACGACTGCATTGATGTTTCCGGAATTCAGATCAGTTGGTAATCTCTCATTGCGGCAATAAAAGCCAAACGTGAATGGATTGATTCGAAATTATGGATAGCTTGTTGGGTGGGGAGACAATCTTAAAGATAACTTTCACACGAAAACAAAATTGCTCTGAGGCCTTAGTGGATTGAATTTCTCAACGATACAATTTTAGCACAACGAAGTATTTCCATGTGTTGCCAGAAATGTGAGCACACATCACATTTAAAAATATTTACAACGTTGACCTTATAGTTCGACCTATTTATTTATTCTGCTGAACTAATTCCTTTTCTGAAAGTCACATATTATTAACACTTTTTTGCATTTGGGGTATGCGAATAAATTTTATACAACTTCTTTATTTACAATCGATTTACCACCCCAATAGTTATGATTATGGTGCCAAAAAGAAAAAATTCCAGCTGGTTTCCATTAAATTATTTTCTATTTAATTTGCTTTTGCCCAGATTCTAGCCCGGTTTTATATGACTTCGTAAGGGAGAGTTTATCACTCTTTATTCCATTCAAATGAGTAGGTTATTTTTTGCGTTTGAGATTTTTTTTCTTTTTTGGATTTTAGGGTGTTGGCGGCAAAATGGAAGAAAGAAACTCACTCATACTCACCCGCATTCCCACAGCCAGACAATCTAAGAGAGTGTGGGTTAGGAAGAGAGTGTGGATATGTACAAATAACGGCGGATAGTTGTTAGACGTAATAATTCCAGTGTTGCCTATTTGAGTAGAGAAATGTTTGAATACATAAATTGCGTCTAATACATGCCTTAACCATGCGCCGGAAGGTATCACGTGATTTCGCAAACATATGTATGTAATTATTTTTACATAAAATATTTTAATGCCTATAAGTTTTTATACATAACTTTTTATCCTTGAAATTGAAATTTTTAATAGAATTTTTTTAACAATTTTTTAATTTGATTCCTTTTGTTTCTTTTGCAGGTATGTGCAAAAGTTACTTTGTAAAATAAATTAAAAAATGGTAAGAATAATTTCACTAGTTTCACAATAATGGTTCTGGATAAATTCTACCAGATCTAGTTATTGAGGTATAGGAAATTTATGATAATTGGTAAGATAACATTTGTTATGAAGTCAACATAATTATTAGGTTCTTAGAACCTTGATTTTAAAGGTTTTCTGTTATGTGTGGACTTCATCACATCATACGAGCATTTCGAAATATCTCTTTCAGTCGCGATGCTCACAGTTCAGAGACTTGTTTAGAAATATGAACAACTCTTAAAAGATCACCTAGATTACCTAAAAGAATTCTGGTTTATCAACTACCTGGTTGTTGATATGCTGCTTGGATACTCACTCGATGTTGTTTATTTATACCCACTGCAGAGTAACAATCGAAGATATACATTTTTTGTTTCTCGGCATTCCAAATTTAAATGTACTTCTTTCGCTGATTTTCTACAATCTTAGATATGCAATACACTATTTTCAAACCCCATTGGGGCCATAGATAGCCCCCGAGTTACGTCGGCACTAATATGAGGGCACAATTCACAACGGTGGTCTTTTTACTGGGCGTATTAATATGCGATCACCAACGTCTCTATACGCACTTGTATAGGCAGCAACTTAAGGCCAGGGTTGCCTGTACCCTGGTTCTCACCTCCTACTAACGGGGCTACCCATTCTAATGCTAATTATATTGAGAATCTAAGATGAAACTTGCACCAACATCTTCCCACAACTATTGGTCTGCGACTTGCATCCCGGCGGGGTCTGGTTTCCGTGGTACCAGTGCTTCTATAGTTACTGATCAAACTTGTTGAGATCTACATTTTTCCAGCTTCGGGGACTGATTCCTTAATCTCACCCCCGGTAACAATAAATCAAGGTATAGGGATCACCAAAATACCTTCTCTGCTACAAATTTCTAGGGTTATGCCAGTGGCGACACAAGTTGCAGTTGCCAAAGGGCAACTTAAAAGAAGTCGACAAAATCCTTGCCGTAATTTAATTTCGTTCCGATGCATGCGCTGACTCATTAGTCATCAGTGGCGAAGTTAAATCCCATTAACAACGCTACGCAGTTATCCGCCTCTATCGTTAACAGCCTATATGTTCGTTATAAATCTTATACTTCTATGAGAGATGAAAGGTCTTATGGCATTGCCCTTCCCACTGACCTATTCGTTTTTATATAGCTACTTCATAGTCCCCTGAGTGCAGTTTTAAAACAAAATAGAGTTGATAGACAACAATTAATTCCCTCGATATATTAGAGCATTTTATTTTTTAGTAAAAGATAAAACAGTCGGGCATGTTATGAAAAATGCTTCGTTTTGTAATCGCCAAAATATCAGGAAAGAATCTGGCTTTGAAGCTTTTTTATATATTAGATGTTTGAGGTATTTTATCCGAACAACATCCCACATCGCATTGCGTGGATGTGCAAGCTCTATTCCAGTATGATACCCTATTGTCATCGATAAGCACCTTCGATTTCTGTACTAGGTGCAGTCGCATCAAAAGTTTTAAGTAATGATGCATACATTGAAGTTATATTTTATTTTCGATCGGATATACCAATTGGCATAAAAAGTATGGAGTTCTGATGAAGTTAAATATCTCCTATACCGTTTCAAAAAACCGAGATACTTGTAAGCTGCTTATAAGACTTTCAAAGTTCATCGAACATGCCACCGAATTTTCATTTCAAAATTATCAAGGGCTACCAATTCCCTTATACTTTGGTCACCCCATAACTACATATGAAGCAAGATGAACTGTCGTCCGACTTTGTGTAAGCACAGTCCATTGCGTCTTACGAGCATTAAAATTGATCCTGTTCGTAGATCCGCATTGCTGGGTAATCACACAATCTTAATAAATTGTATCCTTATTATTTTTCCTGATAGCCACAATCTGCGAAGGCTTTGATAGAAAAAAATGCAAATGCTGTTGTCATCTTCAACATAATAGAAGAAGTTAGAAAGTTTTTTAAATAAGTAATGCCGTGGCCTTGCGATATTCCTGAATTAATCTTGAACTGCTCTGCTGAGGTCATATCTATAATAACTCGTATAGCACGAGATAAGCCCTTACCGACTTCATCAAAAGCCTTATTAATATCAAGAGCCCTGTCGGCGAAATTGTTTATGGAAGGGCACCAATTTAACAAGCAGAAGGATATCAGGTCTCTTATAGAGCGTCCCTTATGGAAACTACACTAGTGGTCACTAATTAAGTTGTTGGACCATAAGTATCTCATAGCATGATCGCTTACCTTGCTTTCCGTAGCTTCATAAAGTAAAGAAACAATTGTAATTGGACAGCAATTTTCTGGGTTGTAGATCTCACCCGTTTTAGGGATTGGCATTACTGAAGCACCTATCTAAAACATTAAAAATTAGTTATTAAACGTACTTACATCCATCCAGCAGATCTATTTATGTACGTCGACATCCGTTTATTCTATTTAAAAGAATCTTTATTATTAAAAATAGTTTTGATATCCACAAACAATAAAACCCACAATATTTCTTGTTTGTATTATTTTAATTAAATTATTAATTGTATTGACAACGATGGTGTTTCGTTTTATATTACACTTGCCTCTCCTGATTCTGACACCAGGTGTTCAAATTTTCCTACCTGCAGCTTATGTCAGTGGCACAAACAGTTGGTTATTGTTTAAAAAATTATTTATCTCTTAATTCTTTTTCATTTCACTTTTTTCGCTTACTAAGCCCTATAATATTTTTCACAATTTTGAACCAACCTTTCCAAAAATTGTTTGCAGAGATTAAGGCAAACTAATAATCTCAATGATAACTAATGCTCATATCATTTTGAGTTTTTTAGTTTAACAAAATAAAAGTAACCCTCCTAGAAATTTTGAAAAAAAGAAAACAATAAAAAACAGGAGAATAAAAAAAAATAATAAAAAAAAAACAAGATTTAAGCTAAACACGCCAGCAGCCACCATTAGGCGGACAGGAGCTGCAAAAGAAACAAAAAAAAAAAAAAAAAATACTCTTTTTAAAAGGTGACATCATGAAACCAACAAAATATTTCAATATTTGCTCAACAACAGTTTAAGACCCTTTACGCGTCTTTTTCTATTCCACACATATACACACACACACATGCACACTCAATACTACAAATGCCTTTATGAGGTGTCTTTGACCCTGACAATGCTTTTGCCGACGACGTTCTGCCAACTGTGTGAGTTTTATGGGCCTAGAGGAGAATGAGTTGAATTTAGTATTTGTTGGATTTATTAAATGTGCCTACGTACCTTTTCTGGGTGAAAACGGCAGCAGCAGCAACAAGAACAACAACAATATCGTAAATAAACACACACCTTCCATATGTGTGTCAGTGTGTATCTATTATTTGATTTTGAATTTTTATTATTATTTGTTCGTGTTTCCTGATTTTAGTGTTGTATTTTTTTAAGTGCAAGTATTTCATTATTTAATGATGACGATTTTTATGTCTTGTAAGTCATTGTGTTTCGAATAGTTTCTGGATACAACAACAATCCAAAGAATCCAAACAATCCAAGGTTAACAGTAGAACGGATGGAAGATAATATGGGAAATTTTAAATTATTAATAGGGTTCGTTCGAGTGTTAGTAGGAAAGAACTAGTATTGAATTGTCCTTATTTTTTTAGTGCCACAAAATTGTCAAAATTTTCTAGGAACGCCAGAAAACATTATATTTAAAGCAGTGGGAATGAAATGGAAAAATTTTATATAACAGATCCTGGCGATCAATACAAAAAGTCCTTTTTAATTTTGTTTTAAAGCTTGTGAAAATTGAGTTCGCAAGGGCGAAAAAAGTTAGTTATATTATATTTTCTTATTAAAAAAAATCACTAGCTATGGGATAAATTACCACCATATGGCGGAAAATCCATCACTTCATGATAGGATGCTATAATCTTGCAAATAGCGGCGAGTGTCAATGTCACTGTGACATTTGTGAAGTAAACAGATACTAAATACACGTCAATACAACATCAAGCGCTATACTCTTGAAGAACGGGAAATAATTACCTCGTATTTCGGTGCTGATTTCTCAGTCGTCCGACATCAAGTGCACAAACGCTATGGCGCTTAGCCGCTCGCCTGGAAGAGTATGTGACAACACAAGATGTTAGCAGTTCTGGCCAGCCCAGGCCTGCCGTTCTGCAGAGAATTTTGGAGAAAGACTTAAAGATGTTCCATACAAAAGGCATACGGGGCTTCCTGGATCTCGACTACGAGCCCAAAAAATTATCATGAGCAACGAAGCTTATTATTTCTATATTAGTGGTTATGTTAATAAGCAAAATGATCGCTTCTGTGGTCCGAAAATTTGCGTATAACCCAAGAAGCGTTATTACTTCCGCTCAATTGTACTGCATAGTTTTCTGTTTATGTTGGAGGCGCTATCGGGCTTAAATTTTTTGAAAACATCGCGTGACAAAGGACATGTGGATGCCGAGTGCTATAGAGATATGCTCAACACCCTTCGATAACTTGTTGTTAATTTCAATATATTTTGTTTTGTCTACAAGTGTATGAATATGTAAATAAAATGTGAATTATTTTTCAAGACATTGGCGACATTGTGATTTATATGCGTTTCATTAGCTGCAATACCTTTTGACTCTAACAAGGATGAATTGATTACAAAAGAACACAACGCTTTGAGGTGGTGAACATATTTTTAGAACAGAACACTAACACTTGCGTTAGAAAGGCAAAAAATTCTACATTTTTTAAATAAAAGAGCACAGCGCGCCTTTTACGCGACTTTCTTGATAACTGAACAGACACCCTAGCACAAATCCAGAGAATTCATTTTGTTAAAGTTTTTAATAAATTCTGTTCATTTTTACCATTTGGTCCCACTTTGCAAGATTTTTTATTATGAATTCCTCTTAACAGCTCTGAAGCAAATCCACTTATATGTTGTTGTTATTTAAAAGATTTTAGTTTTTTTTTCAGTTTAGGTAGAAGACACACAAAAGTGGTCAATAAACCATGTGTTTAATATTTTTGTAGATAAGCAGGCCTTTTTAAGAAATTATAATTTAAGTCTTTTTTTTCTTAATGAATCCCACTCAAGTGTTAAGTTTTAGTAGATGATTTGTCTGAGAGATGATAAAAATTCAAAATAAACTTAGAATAGAATAACTTTTGTATTGTATTTTAGAACTTTAAAGTGAGACTTAATGTTGGCTTGACGCTAAGGCCGTTGTATTTTAACTGCACGGAAGGGTTTTTGGGTTTTTATATGTCGAATGTAAATTGTGCTTGTACATCTGCTTCTAGTTGTACTTAGATAAGAGCTCACAGAAATCAACACAATCCCTGCACTTGATGTTTTAGAGCAGTTAATTAAAAGAGGTTCTTTGACTTGTCTCAAAATAGAAAATTTCTCTAACTATTGAGAAAAATTAAAATTTCGAAATCTTTTTGACAAATGTACAATTCCTTACCGATCTGCAAAGGAGATCGAACAAAGACTTTAAACTGAGCGCAAATTTTTTCATCCTTATTATCAATATATTTTTCCTTTCCTTAATATCTCAATTTGTCGTATTTTGTAGATTTTTTCATGTTTTCGCTGGTTTTGTTTACTGAGTAACGACATGGAAATTGTGATGCAAGGTAACAGATCCAATCGTTGCCGTTGGGCTTGTGGAGCTGTTTAAAGTGTCGCTAATATGAAGTACACTTGTAACGCTAAAAGTCGTGGGACTAGTTTTTAACTACACAATGAATTAATCTTCTTATAATATTGTGTTATTTTATTATTGTTCACTAATAACTTTGTATTTCAATTATTTTACCTTTCCCCCCTTATTAGTCTTGTATATTATTCTTTTTGTTATTAGTATTTAGAAATTAGATTAAGTTTAAGCAGCAGATTAATCAGTAACGCCATCTTCATATGTAAGAACAGTGTTGTCATCAGAAGAAATATGACAGCTGTGTAATAAAACAATTGCTTACTATGTGTGTGTGCCCAGGATGAGCTATAAAGGGTGTGTGCCCAGGAATAGGTATAAACGCCCGCACATTCATGAGCTCGAGAGTAGTTGGTGCGCGGACTGTCTGTAAGTGAGAACAAAACTGGCGTGTGAGTTTCCCTTTTTGTGGTCCTTGTTCCCCGGTTCAACTATCGTGGACCAGTGGGATTAGCTGAGCTGTGTGTGGGTTTCCCCTTTAGTACCCTTGCACGTAGATCCAGCTATACAGATAGTAGCCATTATGAGCCGCTGACCTGTACGTGAGGGATAAGTCTGTCTGGGTTTCTCATTTTATGTTCTCCTCGTACAAATCCGGCTGAGCCGAAGGCGTATACTTCTGCGTGGGTTTCCCTTTTAGTATTCGTCGCCAACAGTGAACTGCAGGCGTTCAGACCGGCAGCAGTGTAATATACTGCAAAAATCTAACCGCAGCAGCATCACCGACGCGGTGTATCATTCACATGGCGTTACTACCGGGCAGCAGTGTGATATCCTGCACAAACCTCACCGCAGCAGCAGCGCATAAGCGACATAACTTCCCCACGGCGTTACCACTTAATCTGATTGCGAACAGTATAGCTGTAGCAGTAACTGTCGTTAGCTTTAACATAATAATAAACTCTTATTGTAACGTTTATAAATAAGTGCGTTTTATTCCTCGACCATGTACTCTGCTGAGCATACCTCAGCAACCAGCGGAAACATGTTGTTACAAATAGGTAGAGGAAAGTGTTTCCATCCAGAACACTTTGCGAACTGAAAATTTTTTGTTTCATTAAAGGTTAAAGAAACCGCAAGTACTTTCAGCGACCTACCTCAGAATCTCTGACTATTATCAAGCATTGACTACGATTGTCAAATGCCTATATAGGTTTTTATAACCGATAATCGAGCAATTCCAACACAACAGTTAAGAAACTTATTCCATTAGGTTACCTGCAAGGGATCGAGCAACAAGGTATCTGCGACAAAAAGTCCTTGATCTGATCGCAAATATTCGTATTTGAAAAAATATTTTTTATTGTTTTGCTTCAGAAATAAGATTTTATACAATGTAAGCTTAAAAATTGTATTATACTAAAATTCGAAATGAAGTTCGAAATTTCGAACACGCTTCAGAAATTATTATTTGAGTATTTTCGTGTTAATTATCTTAAAAAAGAGGTCTTGTTCATTTTAAAGATTCGAATAGTTTTGTTAAATAAATAGTGCCGTTTCAATTAGAAACGTCTTCTATCTTTTCATTACAACGGGTGTTTTTTTTTTTTGGTCCTAATATAAAGAAGCTTATGCTAAACGCTGACTTTGACCAAATGCAAGAGAATCCGATGAACATGGCAAATATTTTTCATCAAACACGTGCACCTATTGAATAACGCTCTTGTAGCCGAAATAAGCTGGATATTGCTTGATGATGTTATAGAATTACCTAGGCGTCGTTTGTCGGTATCTATGGCACTAAATCGTCGGCGAATTTGTAATTTTAATAAAACAGTTATACGAACTTGAAGTAATGAGCTTGCACAACACCAGAGGTGCTGCAACACTATTCTAAAAATAAACATAACACGCAATTGCAGAGTTGTAAACACTACTTCACTACCTGTCCTTTCCAAAGAAAGTCACACAATTACTCAAAAAATTAGTGGGCACTAGTTCCTTAGTGTGTGTTACTTTCCTTTTTATAAAAAAATTAAGTTAAGTAACATTTTAATTAAATCCCCATATTTGCTTTCATGTTTTCATAAATAAAATATTATACATACAGCTTTCTTTTGTATGGTGATTTGTAGTGACATTTTACGCAACACATATTTTCAATACAAACTGGCCTCATTAAATCTGATATTAACCTTTAAATACTTTTTAGGTTTTCACTTATTTCTGTCATTTTGAGCTTAGGTGTCTTTGAAGACTTATAGTAGAATTTTGTGACAAATAGTTTTGAAGGACAACTTACCCCGCTGTATTGCTTTTCAAGGGAAGTTTTTTGGATTAGCAGATTTCCTATGCCGATTCACTATAACAATGTGTAAAAAGTAAAGAGAACTGCAACCAGCCCTTAAGTGAAGCTCAGGCGTAAGCTTTCAAAATGTTGATACACGTAAATATATTTTTTTAATTTGCTCCCTCTGCCGGAATCCGTTGCCAGAACCTTGTTATTTTTTTCTTGTGTTGTGCATCATTTAACTTTAAATTATATGATCTCGATTTATACAAATCATAATTCGATAAGAGATTTTGGTAAAACTAGAACTCGTCGGTATAGATAGTTTTTTCGGCTAAAATTTTGGTTCTCTTCCAAACGTTTCTTTTGATATCCTACTCAGTCGCTCAGCTCGCCATAGTGATTTGGCATCAGTGAGCGAGCAAATAGCAAATAACAGACACCGCTGTGAAATCAACATGCCTTTCGCAGATTGTCAACATTGACCGGCCTTTATTGAAAACACCTTTTGAATACGAAAACAGTTAATTTATTAGACACTAACAAAATGAAAAGCAATTTCTCTTCTGCTCCACATTTCTTTGAGGCTTTTCAACGTGATTAGTGCCAGCCACAATCGTCATCTATTTAACCCAAACAGCAGTGCAGTCAATTTGCATTTTAATTACAAGATTTTAAATATTTTATAAAATAATTTTATATAAAGCGGCGGCTCTTTTGCCTTTCCCCCGAATATCAGAACAAGAAGGAAATGGTTCTTTACTTCCTCCTTTGGCAACCTCAATTAACTAAATAAACAGAAGGTGTTGACAGTTGTCTTAAAATTTATTTCATTTTTCTGCCTCAAGAGGGTCATTGCTCCATGAAATTCTTAAAAAAAAATACTCCCCTACATGGTTCAATTGGTTGTTAATATTTACAAATGCTTGAACGTTTGAATAAAAAAATGTTTGAGAAAAAAAGGGTCTTTTTCCATCTACGAGTATTAACGCACTGTTAGCCACACACCATTTCCCTACAAAATCATGCAAACATACATATGCAGCAACTCCCTAATGCTGGCTTAAGAATTCTTGAGGTTTTTTTACAGAAAAAAAAGAAATAAAAAAGAAATTTTCCTTCTGACATTTTAATTGCACATAAATTGATGTGTTGTTGTTTCTGGAAATGCGTGTAAGAGTGTGCGTGTGTTAATCAGTGTGTTTCGTTTTGTAAACAAAATTTATTTGTTTCCTAGAATCCCGTTGAAGACGCATTGTCTTCATTTTATTTTATAAAATTTTTAATTCTTTCTTTCACAACTGCAGCTTTTGTCAATTGAAGAAGGTTATTGAACCTACTGGTTGGGATTTTTTATTGTGAAACTGTAGGAAACGCTATAAAAAAGTGGCTGCTATTTTAAAAGTCCGTTGAATCTCATCGCCTCTGGTCTAGCTTACGAAATAAAGTTATTCACCACAGATGCACCGTTACTTTATTTTAACCTGAAAAGCAACACACGCAATGTAAAGGGATTGCTTGGGAAAAATATTTTGATTTATCTGATCTTTATCGAGCTTGAAACATCTAGAATGTTACGAAGGTACATAATGATTCTTCTTAAACGTCGTATTGGGACTAAACACCGAGTGTTCAGTAATGATTATTGCAGATATTACAAATTTTAAAAACAAATTCCAACCCATTAATTTTAGATTGAAAATTGAGTATTCGAGTTTTATTTTTAAAAGTCCATAAATTCATCAAGCGATATGATATTGTGAATTTAGTCGCGAGCAGTTTACTACGCATTCTTCAAAGTGTTAAAAAATTCTAAACGGGTTCCTAGCCCGATTATACAGGGCTCTATAACAAAGTTTGCTAGTTGGCGCAGTTGTGCGCACACGGCAACTTTGTTCAAAATTAAATAGAAAAATAAGAACCGAATTCTTATAATTTCCAAATTTTGCATGAAAATATTTTTTCCAAATACCTTTGAAGCAATGGAAGGAATAGTATTAGGGCGGCTTGTATGTAAAGTAAAACCGGATTTTTGGATTCTTTTTATTTAAATCGGATTAGTACTTAATTTTGTATATAACGGTTTATCACGAGAATCAAATTTAATTCGAACAAGTAAGAGCTATGTATATTCGGCTGTGCCAAGTCTTATATTCATCCAAGTAAGAACTACTTAAAATGTTGCAAGACTAAACATTTTGTTTGATTGTTAGCGATCCTTGTTTTGTCCTCAGGTTTTACTCGTCTTATTTTACACCTTAAATCTCTTTTTGTGTTATTATAGTAAGTGTTTTTAATCGGCTAATGGCACATGAGCTATTGACACATGAACCACTGAAACTTGGAGTAACTTAAACGTGAGCTACTGACACTATTAAACTACTCAGCACTTGCACTAATGGAACGAACTAAAAAAGACCGTTCACTTCAAAGGAGCTTTTAAACCGAACACTGGACATGCTCCACTGTTAGGTATAATTACAAGTTTTCTATAAGTTTTAGATTTCGGTAATTTTATATTTCAATTGTTTTGTGGAATTTAAATTTTCTTAATAATTTCAGTAACTTGTGAAGTTTTTATTTTCAGATAATATTTTTGAGAAATTTCGGTTGTCTTTGTTAAATTTGTCAAATCAATTGGCTTTTTATGATTTATTGACGAAATTTGGATTTAAATTTTGCGGTAAAATTTAGGTCTTTCGGTAAAGGTTTTTTTTCGCAATTTGGGGTGTTTGGAAAACTTTTCAGTTATTACTGGGTTTTAACTTTTTTTGTGATTTTAAATTATTTCGTTGATTTGCGATTTTATGGTGAATTTTTGATTTCTGGTGAGATTTGAGTTTCTCAATACTGCTAATCATTTTTTTTTTTTGTTTTTTGTTGTGAAACCTCGTTGTCTTCATCTTATAACATTCGAACTAGGAAGCAAGTGTTTCATTTTATGTGAATAGTTTTTTTTTGCTCATCTCTAAGTTATTATTTATTAAGTATTACCCATGTAATAACTAGTTTATTGTATTCAAATTTTAATAATAAAAGACTTTCTACTATTTCTTTGAGCCTCTGGTAACCATGAATTTGCAGAGAATAGCGCGCTAGTGTTGGTATGGACCACTAATTTGCTTGCGTATTTAGACGAGTATGTTTTTGCTTCTTCCTGGACAGTAGGAACTTCTAGATCTCTGTGTACATTTTCATTTCATTGTGAATAGTTTGGAAAAATATAAAAGTTATTGCGTTGATTCGAATAATTTTTAATAGATTAATTTAATTCAGTTTAACACTAAAACATACAAAGCCATTAAAAAACATTTTACAAGTTCACTGGCAAAAAGAAAATGACATAAAAACGTATTACAAATAAAGAAAACGTAAGAAGTGAAGCAACAAGACGTAACAGCTAATTTATGCGTCCTTTAAATTTCATTTATACGGAACGAAATATGGCCATTAAATAAATAATGGTCAAAAATAAAGCTCACGATTTCGAAGCTTTTTTTAGTTTCTGGATTAAAATAGATTGGCTACTGTCTAAATAAATGTGTAATGAGTTCAATTAAACAACACCCACCATTCCTTTGGAGCGGTTGGATAGTAAGTCAAGTTCAAATAAAAACGATTATGACTTAATCGGTAAAGAAATTCAATTTAGGACAGCAACGATTCTGCTGCTATTGGTTTGTCGTCAATGAAATTGTAAAATTTCTTTAAATAAAAAAACATGTATTTTTCACAGATTTCAAGCATTTAGCCATCGAGACTTCTTTAGCTCGTATAATTTGGAGCCGTACGC
This sequence comes from Phania funesta, assembly GCA_963932375.1. Taxonomy (NCBI): domain Eukaryota; kingdom Metazoa; phylum Arthropoda; class Insecta; order Diptera; family Tachinidae; genus Phania; species Phania funesta. The sequence goes on along the minus strand of OZ010652.1, from coordinate 91,965,030 downwards.
CACATTAAAACTAACTATATTTATGAATCATATTAGCGTTTTGAGGAGTTTCTGAAGCCATTCGGAAAACTTGAGGAATTTTACGCTAAAAATGATTTTTGGTCGACCAAAGCTTTTATTTATAATATATGAAAGAGATTTCAATACCTTTCGAACTTTTGCATAAACAGAACAAAAATTAAGCGACCTTATCATTTTGACTTATGCACCGAAAACCAAAATATACTACAAATCAGGAAACATTGTCAGCACTTTGATGACCACCGTTTTCTGTATCTGATTTATTCTTCTATTTTCTTTTGAAATATAAAAATTCAGTTGTAGAAAAAAACTTGGGTTTTAAAATCCTGATTTATTTGAAAATATATACTTATCTGTGACTACATAGAATGTATGTAAATGATTACGATAATCGAATATGATGAAGGATATCTAACGTGTGTAAATGAAAATATTATTTCAATTGAAATTGCCTGAAACTGCCCGAACGCAAGATAGTGCGACATAATAAAAGTTATGCAATATGACAAATGACTGTAATTAATTTTAGCAACAGGATAATTATATAACCCCACCCTGCAGTGGTAATATTATAACACACCTCTAAAGACTAGAATCGTGGATAAATCTGCTGCACTTGTAAATGAAAAAGAATTAATTCATTCATTAAGAAATCATAACAGATAGAAACGCCAGCAATTAAGGTTTTTGTAGAAAATTTTAGTTATCAATTTAGGGCATAATAAAATCATAATCGATAACTTTTCTACACAAAAGTAAAATGATCGATAGCTTCTATAAAAAAGTAAAATAATCAATAATCTCCTCTAGAAAACGAAGTTATCGATAAATAATGTTACATGCAATTTTCTATAGGAATGTTGTATATTGGTATCTTTTTTATAGTATATTAAAATTATCGATAACCTTTTATAGAAAAGTAAAGGTGTCTATTATTTTTGTATAGAAAAATTAAGTTACCGATAACTACTCTATGGAAAACTGTATTATCGATAGCTTTTCAATAGAAAAGTAAAGTTATCGATAACTTTTCAATAGAAATACAATGCTATCGACAAGTTTTTTATACAAAAGTAAAATTATTAATAATTTTTCACTTTTCTTATATTTTAATAGAAAAGTAAGTTTGTCGAAAACCTTTCTATAGCAGAATAAATAGTAGATAACTTTTCTAGAAAGGCGTACTCGATAACAATTTTATATAGCAAACTAAAGTTATCGATAAGCTTCTGTGGTAAGGTGAAGTTATCGATAGCCTTGTATGTAAGGTGAAGCCATCAGTAATTTGTTTACAGAAAAATGAGGTTATTGGTCAATAACTTTTCTATTGAAAAGTAAATCTTATCTATAATAAAATTGTAGAGTTTTCGCTAACTGTGATATTAAAGCGAAGATTTCGATAAATAGTTTGGGGGTTAAAAATGTGTGTTATTACAGAGCAGTGTATTTAATCTTTTAAATAGCTGAATACTATGTAGACATTTTTGGGCTGTTTAAAACTAAATAAATTTTGTAAATTTTTTTTTTTTTTTTTTGAATAATTTATACAAACTTGCACAAGGTATGCATGAGTATGACAATTGCGTATCTATTCTTAAGAACAGCTAGTGTGAGTGTGCACATGCACTTATGTGTATGTCAAGTTTTGTAAGGTGTTTTTTTATGTGACACTGTTGATGTTGTCGGCCGCTATTTTGATTGTCGTTTTCCTACTCCGATATTTTATTACACATTTAGCGGCTAAAGTTGTGTGTACGTGTGATTATGCCGAGAACATTATTGTGTGTTTAGTGTTGCCTTTAAAATTCGATTTGATTGTCGATCGCAAAAAGCACACGGAAACAACAGCAACAATAAAACGGTTGTGCAGCTGTACCCTTCCTTCTACACTGTCGCATAAAGAATCGTATTCCCACTTAAATTCATGTGCGTTTCATATACGAATGTGTGTGTGAAGTGTAAAAGTGGGTTAATGGGTCATGATTCAATTCAGTCCATTTGTTGTACATACTTATATATATTTATTTAGTTGTTGTTGGATTTTATATTATGCACACTCTCCGTATGACTGTGTACGTTTGGATCTTTGTTGCTTTTTTATATAAATAAATGCACTGCAATCGTTGTTGGTGTTATTGGAGATAATAAAGCAGTCGCTATTATAGTATCGATATTGTTAATATTGCTACTACTTCTTGTTTCAGATTTTGTTTGAGTTCTCCCTCTTCATTAAAATTGAAATTTTAATTGAATTATTGTTACAATAGTTTTGTTATTTATGTTGAGCTCTCATTGCAAGTATGTACTCGTATGTACATATGTATGTATTTATGTATATGCTCCTATGTATTTAAAAATTTATTTCTACTAGCTTGTAGTTATTTATTGACATGCATGTTTGAGAGTAGTGCAACTTACTTTTATTGCAATCGAAACAATATGCTATTGTTGCTTTTGATTATCATAATGAGATTTAGTTATTTAAGGGGTTTGTTAGTCAACTTAAAAGTATCATACAGATACGATTAATTAGGACGAAACGTGTTTCCAGAATTGAAGGCAATGTAATATAATTAAAATGAAATGGAACATGTTTCGCATTTCCTGATAACTTTTATATTTGTTATCGTTAGTTTTCTCTAGAAAAAAATTATCAGTAACTTTATGTTTTTATAGAAAATAGTTGCCAAAAACTTTTTTTCTATCAAAAAATATGTTTGTATTTCCTTAATAACTTTTTGTATTTTTTGTAGGAAAGTACATCTCGATATCTTTTTTCTAAAGAAAAATAACGAAAACTTCTCTATAAGCTACCGATAACTTTATTCTTGTACAGAATAATAGTTATCCATAGCTTTTTTTCTAGTGAAAAGTAACAAAAATGTTTCTATAGGAATGTAAAGTTTTCTATAGAAAAGTAATATGAGCAGAAAATTTTCTATAAATAAATTTCAGTAATTGTAAGAATAAAATTACTGATAAATTAGAGGAAAGTTATCGAAAATTTATAAATGTTTTATATTAAGTTTATAAATGTTTTATATTAAATTTATAAATGTTTTTTTATATAAAATATTCGATAACTCTATTATATAGAAGAATAAAATTATCGGTAAATAACGATTACTTTTCTTTAAGTTATCGATATAAAATAAAGGTAGCTACACATTTTCTTTTAATAAGTTCTATTTAAATAGAAGAAGAAAAAAGTTATCGAAACCTTTCTTTAGTCATCTTAAAAAATAAAGTTATTGATAACTTTTTAGTATAGTTATTGTGACCTTTCCTTCCTATCGAAAATTTATGTTAAGAGTTACTTTTCTACAAAACTATCAATATATCGATAATTTTTCAATAAAAGAATCGTTATCGCAGCTTATCGATACCATAATTTCTCTAAGAGAATTATGGTATCGATAAGTTTGAAGAATTGAAACCTTTGGAATAGAAAACCAAGACGTTGATCACTTCTTTTATGGAATATATAGTAAACGATTAGTTATCAATGGATCTGTCTTGTTATCGATGCGTTTCCTCTACTTATGAAAAATCGATTTTCTAGTTATTTTATTACAGAAAAAAAAATTGCATGTTCCTTCCTTTTGGACAATTGGAGATGTTATCAAAACCGTTCTATACGAGAAATAGGCATCGGCAACTTCACTATGCAGAACTAAAGTAATCGACATACGCTCTCATAGAATAAATTTATTTCCTCTACTCTTTTCTAAAACAACATTTTCTTACCGGTAATTTTTTGTTGTCCGGCCCAAGTGTCATGTTCCGAACTTTGAACTTGTATCTAGTGCTTGTCTACTCGCTTAAACTTTCCTACAACTACAATACGCACAAATTTTTGGGGTTTTGTTTGTTTTTGTCATGGGCGAATTTAATTGCATAATTGAGAATTTCGTTTTGTTTGAAAAAATTGTTTGTTCATGGAAACAAAACCTTGACTGTTAAACTTTTTTGTCGTAAATGTGTATAATTGCTCTTATGTGTGTAATTTTTTTGTTGTTGCAATTTTGTGTGAAATATCTTTATGATTAAAAAAAAAAAAAAAAAAAAATGTTCATGAGCATCATTATCATCAACGTTAGAATCATTATTAACTAAATAGAAACTATAGCAGTCTTCATACATTAAAGCGCCACAACTGACAACTGCTGTTAGTATTTTATCAGCAAAAGCATTAACGTCATCTATACAATACGTCTTCATAATTTATTATTAATTAAATTTGATTTTATAGTCTCGAAATCTATTGTTTATTATGTTAATGAAGATATTAAAATAAACAAACGTTTACAGTGAAGATAAAATGTTGAATAGACACTTCCATTTGTAATGCCTATAATAATGATTTGCAATTATATACTGTATGCTTCTGAATATATCTTGTAGGGCTTTATAGGGAAAAGCGTTGGTTGAAAGGTGTTCCTCTGTCTGATATCAAATTTGGTTTTCTGAAGTCACAATTTTATCACAAATTTAAATAAATAGGGTTCGATCTGGTTGGGACTGCTTCGACACCTTATGAATCTTCTCAGTCTCAGCTCATTTATTGCACGAATCCCTAAGTAACGCTTGTATTGAAGGTCAGTACTGAGTTTAGAAAAGCCCAGCTGATATAATTCTAACACACAAGAGCTCCGAGTTAAAAATACGTCTTCTATCACTAAATTAAAATTGTACAATCACAAAGAATGGATGCCGTGGTTTCATTCTCCCCAAGGCGAAAAATAAAAACAAAATGGAAATTTCACCCCAAAAATATTAATATTCCCACAAGAATGAAAGAAAGTTATGGTGCGGCATGGTGACGACAACCATGTTATATTCTCTACAATATATTATAAATATTGTTGCGGTTAGCATATAGTGGTTGTTTTAAACAATACTATAGTTGCGACAAACAAGTTATTGTTTATATTTGATAATTAATTGATTTCCATCTATCAAAATTGTCATATGGTTGAGTTGAGGAATACAACTTTACTAAAATTCTAACCACAAAGCCTTTTAACTATGCAAACTGTAGCCATAAAATGTTATTATTAAAAATAATATGTAAGATTCCTTTGGTTTTTAGCCAAATTATGACTAAGATTTCTATTCTCGATAAAGCAACCATGATTGTGGTTACCTCAACCATATTTTCCTCTGAGTGAGGAGAAGTCGTTGTTGACAGTCTTCGATGGCCATGTTGTTTTCGCGATGTCCGTTAAATCTGTTATTTGTTATTCTGCCTCTGATGCCAAATCACCGTCCTGAGTTATGCGCGTTGCACCCATTTTACGGTAGACGCTGTGGTGTGCCGGCTTTAGTCGATACCTCTACGTTACAGGAACGTCGGATCATTTGGAAACATCATCGCTGTCCCTGAAAGTGTGTAGGATGGTTCAAGGCAGATGTGCTGTATTTGTGGCAACGTCAAGCTACTTGAATTTCATGAAGTTCTTGGACATTTCTTTTGTTATACTCAAAATATTTTTACGCCCATAAAAACTGTTTTTTGTTTGATTTTAGCCTCAATAATGTCGAACGGCATTGCCCGTTATGATCAGCATAAAATAAAAGTGTGTTCAGCATGCACTCTTTAACAGGGCAACGCTTTACTTAAGAAACGAAGATGCGTTTAGTAAGTGGAAGAAATATTTTGAAGACTGATTTAGGTATTCAAAAGATTCTGAATTTGCGTATTGCACGTAATGATAATTTTAATGTGGTGATTTAAGCCCATTTTTGGTAAATTTCTCAAAACAATCACACTCACCTGCATAAGAAATCGTCAAAAGGCAAAATGCTTAAAGAATTGTTGATCAGGGCTAGGGCTACTAACCCGTAGAAGAAAACACATGGTTATGGCATGGTCACAAAAAATTATAATATGATCGCTATAACTATATATTATTGTGTCAAACATATAATGGTTATTTGGAAACATTTTAAATATTACTTTAGTTGCGATAAACAAGTTATTGTTAACATTTAATCATTGAATGATACCATCCATAATACTTGCAACCTGGTTGAATTGAAAAATACATTATTGCATATGAACTATATAAAAATAATATAATAACTCTTACCATAAAATGTTTATTTAATTTAAGTATGAGTGGCACTGTGGCTTCAGCAGGTTATCGAGTTGCCTATTAAGCATTTGATGGCGTTAATCCTCTGTGTTCGTAACTCCGAAACTGATAATCAGTGACATAGCCGAAACTTGACAAGGGATGACAGATATTCTTTCCAGATATCTTGACTATATTTGTATTATGTAAAATAATCATATGATTTGCTTACAACCATATATATATATATATATATATATATATATATATAATTCAATCATAATATGTTGCCCTTAGATTATGGTTATTTCAACCATGTGTTTTTTTTGCGTGAGGCTCATTTCTATCATTTTGTCATATAGGTTCTTTTTCCTATAAGTATCTCTAGATAATCTTTCAGATTTTTTCGGCATTTCTCTCAGCTTTTTGTTTCATTTGTTCTTGCTATTTTTAATTGCACAAATTGTTTGATGCTGTTCGTTTTTGTATTTATTTTTATTTTAATTTTAAAAAAGATAAAAATTGTGTCAGTGTCACATTATTTTCAATTAAAAATCTACAAAATGCGTTTAGTAGTTTTTCCTATGCACATTTGTTTGCTTTATTTTTTACACTGCTATTTTCGGAGCGACATTGCCATTTACCAAATAAATATTTAACATCAAGTACGAACGCGAGTAAATTCATTATTTTTTTAATGTATACATGTGTGTGCACGGATATAAATAAATACGTATGTGGCTCACTAGCCAAAAGAGTGCCATAAGTCAACAAATGCATTTAAAATTATCATTTCTTCATCTGGCTGCAAAAACAAAAAAAAATTATGATGAGCACTTCTCTGTTAAAGAGTATTTTATTTTATCACTTGTCAAGGCACTATTTAATCGAACACATTAGAGATGTTTTTTTTTTTAATAAAATTAGGGAATTTTCGTGTTGTGGTGTTCGTTCTTGCGGCAAATGAGCGCTACAGTATCGCATGCAACTTTTCGGACCCGGCGACAGTGTAAAAAACCCGGTACATATTTTATTCATGAAATAAAAAAATTTATTAAATAAAACTTGAATGCCCTCTAGTGATAAAGCTGCTTAAATTACCTCAGAAAAGTATTCGAATTTTCGTATTTGAATTCACTTTTAAATTTATATGTTATAATATCGCAAAAAAATAAATATTTTGAGTGGTGATTGTTATCTTGTGGTCAAAACTAGTGTAAAGTCGGTCTGTAAAACACTCTGAGTTCTTTGAGTATTGATTTTAGTCGTTATAGACGGTTTCCCTCTTTTGAGAGTTTTAGCAAGAGTAGTGTGCCCTGAGCCATTGGGTGTGCCAATAAACTAATGCCGGTATTAAAAAGCATATACGTTGGAAGACTCCAGTTCGAACAACTCTGTACGATCTTTTAGAAAATTATTTTTGGATACATAAGTGTGGTCTATTTCAATGTTCGTACTTTAAACACTGTTGCCAGAAAGTCCTTATTGCCTTACACTGGATTTATTGTATCAGCATCAAGATGTTTTTTTTTTTTACATATTGACATATTTTTGACATTCTGGAGCAGACTGCATGTAGGTAAGAACAATACGGGCGTGTGGATTTTCCTGCTATTTCCTGTAGGCGTGGGTTTGCTATTTTGTATTCTGTACCATGAGAATCAACTGCCACTAGGCCAGCGGTAATAGCTGAGCTGTGTATACCTTTAGTATTCCTTACGCACAGATTTGGCTATCGTGGACCTGTGGAAGAGCTGAGCTGTGGAGAAAGTGTACTTCCGTATGGGTTTCCCCTTTTGTGCTTCTTGCTCTTAGATTCAACTGTTGTGGACCAGTTGGAATTGCTGAGCTATGTAGAGTGTATAGTTCTGTGTGGGTTTCTCCTTTATTATTCTCTCCTCACAAACTCAGGACAGCTGAGCTGAGTGGAGGGTGTGTTTCTGTGTGGGTTTCACTTTTAGTAACACTTGATTCATCTTCATATATAGATAGTAGCCATTGTGGGCCGCGGACCTGTAGGTGAAAGATACATATGTGTGGGTTTTCCCTTTTTTGTTCTTCCTTCACAGATCCGGCTGAACCGTAGGCACATCGTTGACCTGTGGTAAAAGTATACTTCTGCGTCGGTTTCGCCTCTAGTATTCGTCGCCAACAGGCAACTGCAAGCGATCAGACGGGACTCAGTGTGATATACCCCACCGCAGCAGAATGACATAAGCAGCATGCCATCACCACGGCATTAGTACTGGGCAGCAGTCTGTTATATTGCACAAAGCTTACCGCAACTGCCTCGAATAAGTGGCATAACTTCAAGACGGCGTTACTATGTAATCTGACGAATGTTAACATAGCTGTAGCGGTAACTGCCATTATATTAAATATAATAAACGGTAAACATACCTCAGCAACCAGTGGAAACGTGTCATTACACAGCACGGCAGGAAACCTTTACCCAACTTTTTAGGAGCACTGAAACGTCTTAGGCTGTATCTTCCTTCGACAAATTGATAAATCCAAAGAATCTCAAAACAGAAATATTAAAGTTTTAACAAAAACCCAACAATAAACAAATTGTTATTTTATTTTTTTCTTTATTGGGTTACAAGATTTGGGTTGGTACAGCTGTAAGCTGTAAAAATATACATACCAAAGAGCTATGATTTGCTTTAGTTAGAAAAGCAAAAAGTAGCAAATGTTGCCTACGTTGTCATTTACACCTGCATTTAGCGTTGGCAAAGAATCAATCAAACGTAGTAAGACAATTAAGAAAAATAAAATAACAATTTGTTTGTTGTGGGAGCTTTTCGATAAACTTTAATGTTTTTACTTCGAGGTTCTTTGGATTTCTCATTTGACCTAAGGAGTTTCGATCATGAGACGTTTAAAGTTTTCTATTAAGTTGTATAAAGTATTTCTAATGAGCTGGCCTAAACAACCAGCGAAATGCGCATGGAGACTAGCTTATCCACCCACCACAAATAAATTGTATTTTTATAATAAAATGAGCTGAAATAAAATTAGCTGGAAATAATTTTTAAAATAGAAAGAATAAAATCCCAAAATATATAATTTTTCAAAATTAGTATTCACTATTTTTTTACCTCGTGCATCAATTTGCCCAAAAAAAAAAAACTATTTAAAAGATGTAAAAAATTTGATATACATATTGTAAAGTACTCTATAGCACCTTTTTCGTAGAAACCAAAAAAAGCTTTTTTAATTTTTAATTTAAATTGCTTTTAGAAAAGCTCGGCAAACGGGTGTTAATGTCAATTAATATATTTTCGAAACCATGTAAATTTTCAGGAGATATAATTAAGCGACTGCCCATGTTATTCTAAACTTGTGACCCCGGCAACTTCACGGAAAAATCGTCAAAGTGAAAGAACCGCCTGAGAGAGAGAGAGAGTTAAGCGCATTGTAATTGGGATTTAATGTCGCACCACTTCTACTTCAAACCGCTATTCATTGCATTTTTCGATTTCACTTTGGAAATCTATAAAACATTACGGCTTTTATTGCTGTCGAAAATTTGTTCAGTCTTATAAAGTTACCTTTTTTAACCGGTGTATAAAGTGCGAATTGCCATGGTTTCCGAAAACTTTTAACAAACATAAGAAACTCACTATACAGCATTAACTTTCCTTTCTGGTTTAATCTCAGTAAGGCCTTAACTTCAGTTTCTTTTAACTGGGGACTTCTTTTTTCACATTGAAACACCTATAACATACTACCTCTGCTGAGTTTTAGAGTCACATTTATAAATCCATCTATACAAGGATTTTAAATCATTTGAATCAAAAAGTAGGCGACTTAAATAAGAAAAATCTTTTCGGCTAAATATTGATGCAATAATTTATGTATGAGGCTTGACGTAATTCCTGAGGTTCCTCAAATGCCAGAATATGTTACAACAATTTATTTTTGAAACTCTTCATAGTGCTAAATGCAGTTCTAACGAATAGGATGTAATCTATGCATCATCATTTGAATAATAAACATCGAAATTCGTAGTAAGTTATTGCACGGAAATTCGCCTGTTGTAATCCCACATTTGGTTCCACATGTCCCACCTTTGTGGCTTTACTAAATAATCCCTGGACCACCATTCCCATAGAGTGGCTTGGGCCAGCTCATCAAAATTTTTCCATAATGATCACTGGACACTTTCTTTTGTTTCCTAAATATTTTAGATCTGTTACTTTTATGGGTCAATTAACTAACCCTTGGAGCAGTTTTTACAAAAGGGTCTCGTTATGGTTCTGGTTCCTGCAAACTCAGCCAGCGGAGACACCTCCGCTAGTTAAATTCGAATTTATCATCACTGACATCGATTTTTGGTAGAGTATAATTTCTGCCACCACTGAATACAGAATATCTTATTCGACTACTAGTTTTCTTCCGATTTGGTTGCTTTTGCATAAATTCTCTTTAAAGATCCAAAATAAGTCAGTTATAGGAATCAATAATAATAAAACCTCTATGGAATTTCTCAATTTATGCTCGCTGGTTATTTTAATTTTAATAGAAACTGGTCACTCTAGTTAGCGTGCATTACTCAATAAATAGAAAAAGTAACAAAATATTCTTTTATAAAGCACAACAAAATGAAAAAGTGCTATAAAGCGTAAAATAAAAAATTCTAATAAATTTTAAATTGATTTAAAGTCGCACAGTAAAATGCCGCAGTAAATGACAAAATTAATAGAGACTATTTTCTAGACGTATAGAATTTTAAAATTAAAAAAAAAAAAACAGATGAACTAATTGAATTAAATGCAATACGATTGTATTTGCGATATTTCGAATTTGTGTTCAATTTGCGGCATATGGCTCCCACGGTTGTTCCAATTTTGCGATCAGTTTTCGCCTTTTAAGTCACCAATCTTTTCTGGTTAAGTTGCACGATTTAGAAGGCCAATTCTCCGTTCTAAAGCGTGAAAGCATTCTCTCACTCAAAGAACTTTAAAACAAAAGTGGCCAATGTTATTCCTAAAACTGGTCATGTGGCACTAGCTGCACGTGTGGTGGTAAATCTCTCAATAATATGCCAAAAATGCAAAATTTCGAAACTCTTAACAACTAATTTTGGGGATATGAGTTTGATAATTTTTATGACAAGGTTTAATATAATAAATCAGGTGTAAACTACACACAAAAATCACCTACAAAATATACGAAGGATCGGACTTTTCTTTTTGCGTTCCACTGTCTTGAGGAATATAGTACTACTTTGTGTTGTAAGTGAATATTTTCGTTTTATTTATACAAAAAAAAAAATTACCAAAAATATTCAGAGCAATAAAAACAAATTTAAAAAAATAAAAACAAGAACATTCGTTTTTATCCACAACAATTTCGAATAAATGGACAGGCAAATATCAAAGCGCGCGCACACTCTGCTAAAGATGAAATATTTTTATTAGAACATTTTATTTAAATTAGGTCAGATGTGTCACGTTTCTGTCATTTATATTATTATTGTTATTATGATTATTAATTATTAGTGATCGATAGTAAAAATATGTTTTTAGCAAAAATTAGATGATTTGGATTTGGAAAAGATTTGTAGACGAATGTTTACGTTAACAAGCGAAATTATATGGAGGACGCTAAACTACAAATGACAAAAATGACTCAGTCCACGTAGTAACCGAACTACTTTAATAATTCTAGGTCACCTAGTGAGATTATATCCAGAATTTTAATTTGTCATACACCTTTTTAGATATTAAATTACAAAGTTTGAAAAAACACGCTGATTTCGTTAAAGGTCCTTAAACGGGGACCCTTAAATTAGATTTTAATAAAAAATTTGTTTGGAAATACTCCTAATTTATGGGTCCAAAACAATTTTATAAAGTTCTAATGAGGTCAGCTATAGATATTGATTATCAGTTCCATTTTTTTTCGTATTGAACGATATGGGGGAATGGTATGTCATGATTATTATTATTTAACGTAGGGGAAATATCGAAGAAATCCGCTTATTTTATGGGTCCCTTTTTGACCCTCCTCATTTTTGAAAATTGATTTCAGGCAACCGATTTGTAATTCGGAATTTTACTAATTATTCTAATACCAAGCCACTTTCTCACAGATATATTGACTGTTACTTTCAAGTTATAAACTTAAATGCGTATATCGTGGCGTCATTATATATTTAGCTCTTTGAAGTGAAATATCTCGTTACGAATCCCCTTTAATATCTCTTAATAGTCAGGCTTAAATAAAAGCCTAAATAACCCCCTAGCGATGCTAAAAATTTGTTCGAATAAAAAAAAACAAGCAGACACAAAAACAGACAAATCTACAGATGTGGAATTGTTAAAAGGGAAGTTCAGCTCTTTTTCCAATTAACTTCAGCTGCTGAAGATAGAACACCTCTTTATCCCTTTCCTAAGCTATAATCAGACATGCACCCTAATTAAGGCAATTAAATTTTGAATTGAGTTAGAGGCTTTGTTGGTGTTCTGACACACTTACTCAATTAGCATTTGACAGCTGAAAATGCTTTATCTTTTTTTGCGTAAAATATGTCTTTAAAGTCATTAAATAGTTTCCTTAAAAATTTCATAAAATTTACTAATCGTCAGACCTTTATATATTATTGTTTTAATTTTTTATGCAGTCACCATGTTGAAAGTGCCTTGACTTTGTCATTGAACAGCGTTTTTTTCTTTTCATTGAACAGACTTTACCAGAGTTTAATGAGGAATTTGCCCTAATTTAGGGACTAATTATATACTAATTGCTCAATTTATTAATTGAATTTTTGGTATTGAGCTCAGTTAGGGCCTTACTTGCGTAAATGTCATAACTGCGCAATTAAGGTCATGTCTGATCATAGTCCTCGTGTCAGACAGTTATTTGCTGTGTGTAATTTTTCTCTATAAATAAAAAAATTAACACGAAGAGCAAACACTAAATACTTCGAAATATTGTAAGGAAATAAATACTTTCAGCAAAATTTAGTTTGCGCTTCGGTTGAAAACTTTTTCATTTTTGGTTAATGGGACACTTAAGCAAACGCCGATTCGAGGAAACCAAAACTAAACGTACCTTCTGTCCATTTGGGGTCAGCCTTCATTGACTCGACTACAAATGCCTTGGATAGAAAAAAGTATCTACCAAAATTTAGTGATGTAATCAATATGATTGAAAACGATTTTTCTACTCGTGAGTTGTCCCAGTTGCAGAAACATTTGTGGACGACTATCTCTCCCCCATTATTTGAAACAATAAAAACTTGTTGAATTGGAAAAGTGCACTTTTCATATGCTTAATATAGTGACTATATTTGTAGACAGTTAGCTATGGGGTGGTTATGTTAAAAAGGAAACAAAGTCGCTTAAAATTGAAGAAAGCAATTAAAAAGTTCGGACACTGAGTATTAAATCTTCTTATTATTTAATTTATTTTGCAAAAGTGCTACAAATGTAGACAACCGAACATATAGAGGTTAAATGAAATGTGAAACAGATTTCCTAAAACACAGACGTTTAAAAGTTTGCATATATTTTTTGTTGCTATTCCGCCACGATTTTAAAACAGAAAAAAATCTTAAAAGAGAACACAGCTGCATTTAAGAGTTCCAAAGAAAATTAAAAATTTTGTAGAAAAAATATATTCAACTTCAAGCAAAATGATTACCATTGTTTGCTGAGTCGACTGCTGCTAGAGAAGGCTGTGGTGGTGTATTTTAAAAAATTTATTCACTAAAAACGTACCCTTGGCGCGCCACTGTATTGATGCTTTTTAGAATAATATTTCAAATATAACTCGCTAATACTCGGAATTTTCAATTTTACATAAATTTTTGTATTTGTTTATTTCTAGTTTAAAAAACTAAACGTCATCCCTGCCTTTTGCTATAGGAATCTACACATATTAGCACAAACAAATATATATTTTTTTGGTAAATGAAAATAAATATAAATCATAACACGCCACAAGTATCTTTTCCACCTACAAAAATTTATTTATTTTAATTTTTCCCCTTCTAAAAAAACTACTCGTGTTTTGCATAAATATGATAAATTACATTGAATTGAATGTAAATAAAATAGAATAATGTAGTAGATTCGTATTACAGACCAAAAACATCATATAACCATGGTGTCACATACAGCTGCTGGCGACTGCATCGACGCCTGCAACGTTTTTGTTCAATTTCGCCGCAGTCGTTATGCGAACCCTACTTTATTTAGCACCAGTTGTGTAATTGTTGTGATATATTTTTGTTTTTATTGTGGAAATGCCCTTTTAATCACCAGAGTGACAGCTACATCTTACAAAAATAACTGGCAGTAATTGTTTTATTTTTTTTAATTTTTCGGGGGAATTGTTCAAATTTTACAAGTGTTTATACAGGACACTGAGAGAAAAGTTGCGTTGTTAAAAATTAAAAATTGTCTTTTAGAGAATTGTAGTCTTAGTGAATACAAAGGTTTATTAGGTATCCTTGGTAATGGAAAACCGAAATTTATCTTCTACATTTATTCAGATCGCTGCATAATTATCTGAATTACGAGTCTAGCAATATTATATTAGGTAGTTAATCTCTATGCAGAGAAAAGATTGGATGGAAACGTGTTGTCAGGTTTTTAATGTTTTCCCCGATCCCTGAAATCCGAATTTGCATTCAGTTTTTTCGGGTAATTCCAATCAAATCCTCTGTTGTTATCCTCTCATATAGTTCTCATTTTAGAAAGGGTCGTAAAAGATTAATATATATGATCGATCGCTGTTACTTGTTAAACAGAAACATTGTTTCCGTTTGGGAATATTATTTTAATGCTTTTAGATATTCAAGCATTAAACCAGAGGACAATTTATGGCATTCGCTATCGATCGAATCCTTCATTTAATTTCGAGTAGTACTTCGATCGATATCGAATATCGTAATTTGTTGCCCGAATTCTTTTAACTACTACTTCTTTTAACTACTAAATCGAACTGTGCTATTATGTAGGTAATTAGGACGGATTAAACTCGGTTGCCCCAACTATTCTTGTTTCTCTGTGGGACACTTGAAATTCTATCTATCTATTCTATTAAATAAAAATCACGTTATTTTGTTTCTCTGTATAATTTTCGGCACTTTTTTTTATTATTTATTTCATTTAGACAAATAAATATGTTGCAGCCTGCACATTGTATAATAAACAGGCTCTCAGAAAATGCTGCAAGCAGAAGTCTTAATAAATTTCAAACACAGAAAAAGGATTTTACGAAAAATCTGTTTACATTCCCCCCCTTCTTCACACACATACACAAGTTATTTGTAGAGAGGTATTTGCCCCATATTTTTAGTTACAAACAATGAACATTTGCCATCATTTCCTGGAAGACACAAAGGCCCATATTTTCTTTGTTGTTTTAATTTTTTGTTGGCAAATGTGCAAACGAATTGTTTATTGAAAATAAAAATGTTGCTCAGCACTCAGTTCACGTAGTGGGCAACCAGCAAGTGTGCAGCATGCAACACTTAAACAGCAAAGTGCAATGGCAGTAAGTGTGAAGGGTTATAAATTTTAAGACACTTTTGTTTGCGCAGCAACTGCTTTCGTTAACTGGGGCAAAAAAGGCCACAGGTGGGTGGGTAATCACTCCCTTTGTATTCTTTCTGTAAGATTCTTGGTCGGCTTTTTAAAAATATATCTCGAACTTGAGATTTGAGGATTTTTGGAGCTTGAAGCTTAAAATAAAAAATAAAACACTGATGTAAAATAATTTTATCAAAATTTAATTTATTTTGCATCTGGTGCCCGTAATTGGCACATAGGTTTTACAATGGCGTGGTATAATTTTCGATTCGATTCTAATGATAAATGTTGATTTGCAGGATATTGCAGAGTAATTCGCTGGTCCATACCGTAAATAATTCGCTTAATAAACTCATTCGTTAATACGGCCAAAGGCCAGTCTTAAAGACCTCATGATGAAAATCATATTTAAATAAAAATTAAAATAGGAAATACGATTTTATTTAATGTCTAATTTTATACGTCTGAAAGTGGTCTGAAATAGCTCGTCTGGCTGACTCATATTTTTAACTTACATGGCAATAATAAGTGAGAGTAAAGGCCGTGAATCAATAACGAAAAACTTGCCAGAATTCTGTTCCACTCGAAAAAAAATTGATTTTTCAAAGCCATATTATCCCAAAAATAAAAGGCAGAAACAAAATGTACTCTGATCGCATAGCAAATCAAGGTGATTATGTTGTTGTTCTACATGCGATTTTTTTATTTTTTTTATTTCATTCAGTTCACGTATTATCGAATAAAAAAAGTTCCCATTTCGTTAAAATCGCAAAAAACTAACGAAGTCGGAAAATTTCTTAAATAAAAATCAAGAAACATCCAGAAAAATTTAGTTAAATATAAAAAGGTTGCAGAATATCGGCTGGCAATTGGTAGCCTTAATAAATTTGTTCAAGTACATTAAAGGAGAGTTGCATGTGGTGTGCTTATAGCCACCTAAATGAGTTGTTTTTGTAATGCAAATTAATGGAATCCATTTGTTTCTATTTGTTTGGTAAAAACAAAGAATGAAAAAGTAAAAAGATAACAAACCATGGCCGACTAGAGTCATCGTATCATTTTAATTAGAAATGTTCCTACTCCAGCACATTTACCACATGATTTTGCACTTTAAAGTTTTCGCGAAGCGGTTTTAAAAATGTTTATATCGAAAAATATATCTGAAATTGAATGAATAAATACCAACACAGTAGTTTTGTACAGGTGTGAGATCTTAACTCTTGTCCATTCATTTAATTGAAAAGAAAGAAAGAAATTTTTCTTTATCTAATAAATATCACAATATGAGACATGCGGATCATAAACTAGACGAAAAAAGTGAGTGTTTGTTCAAACAAAGATCTATGCCACTCATTAAAAGTGGGGAGAGAGAGCGAAAAAGTCTTTGTTGTGGTTGGTAGTTTAAGACAGTGATCCTCAAATGGCTGACGGCAGACTCACTAACGATCCCTTACTTTATGTTCTGTTTGGTATCATTACCTAATATTATTGTTGTTAAAATGTTGTTCATTTATTGTCATGTGGTTATATTTGGCTTGAAATATACATAAATCAAAATATGTGAAATAGGGATTTGGAAATGCACCAAAATTTTGTGGTAGGGTACACGTGCTTACCTATTCCACTTTTATTTATTTACTAAACAAACTCGTTCATATTTAGAGGTTTTGAAAACTTTTCTAATGCATTTTATCCAACCATGCACTCAAAATTATTGCCCCTACACAGTGCAAAGTTTTCACAGGAGCAGGCGTAATATTTTCGCTTTGTAACCTAAAATAAGCTATTACAAATAGTTCAATATAAAGTACCTTTTGCAGATAGCGCCTTTAATAGAAAGTAAATTTTACAAAAAAATACATGTAAAAGTGTCCTTTATAACAATAATCCTTTCCAAAAGTACTTTTTATAAAAAATAGCTTTTAGTAAAAAAGTACCTTATATAAAAAGTGTTTTTAATAGAAAGTACATTAGATACATTTTATTAAATGAACCCCTTCTGGAAAGTACTTTTACCAAAAAGTATCGTTAACAAAAAGTATAATTTGCAATAAGTACCTTTAAAAAAGTGCGTTTTAAAGAAAATATAAAATTTATTATTCATAAAAGTCACTTAATATAATATGCACCATTTACAAAAGGTACTTTTATAAAAAATACTATTTATAAAAAGTAACTTTAATAAATAACATCTATAGAAAGTAACTTTTATAAGGAGCCTTTTATAAAGAAGTATATTATAAAAATTGCAATATTTACAAAAAGTACATAATATAAAATTCTTCACTTATTAAAACCTTATTGTTAAAAAAGTACTTTTTTAAAAGTACCTTTTGGTATCAATACCATCCATAAGAAGTATCAATTATAAATAGTACCTTTCATAATTAGTTATTTTTATAATAATTGTCGCATTCCAAAATGTATATTCTTGAGATTATGTCTTAATGGGAATCAAATCGGAGAAAATTATAAACATGTATAAAAGCCACAGTGAGCAACAAGCTTTTAAGGTAACGGTACCAGGCAAAACTCTATACATTTTTGCTTAAATGGAACATAACCTTATCATTTTGACACCAGTTTTATTAAAGAGAAGCACATAGTTGGGAATTTCTGTAAAAGAAATAACAAATTAATATTCATATTGCATGTGTTGCAATGCAACCAACATTGTGGCAGCAACCACAACAGCCAACAATTTAATTTTGCAGGAGCTGATATCGGTATTCCTCTTGTATATGATTCCGTTATCATGAAGAAATATGTGAACCGCTTTAGTATGTGGCACCACATCTTGCGACATCATAAATTAATTTTAAATGTGCAATTATTCAGCGCGAAATATGTGTGAAGTATTGCGTTATAAATAATAAATGAACAAGTTGCACATCTGTTCATATACAATGAGACAGACATCTTGAGCTTTTCCCATGGTATATTTTAGAAGGCCTTAATGGGAAACTAAATGTCCTGTTAGAATCGTTTTCAATTTAATTTGGTTTTAATGTGAAATTGGGAGTTATGAATTTTTACAATCACTTTTCCGCAGCATATATTATGTATGTACTCATATGTGTGTTATATTAATAACACAAGCAGACGTCACATTTCCTCAATGACTATGGGCATGTCAGGCCCTCTTTAAAGGGCTTTCCATGATTATCATATATTCCTTTTGCAAAAAACACTTATGTAAAAGTATCTTTCAGAAAAACTAAATGCAAAAATTACCTTAACAAAAAATGCTTTTTTAAAGCGCCTTTTATAAAAACACCTACTAAAGTTAACTTTCTAAAAAAGTACCTTATATAAAAAGTAACTTCTATAAGAATTACGTTTCACGAAAAGTACCTTTTAGAAAATGTCAATTGTATAATAAAGTACATTTTGAAAATTGTTTTTTTTTTTTATTATAAAATACCTTTAACTGAAACGCTTCTCAACACAATCGTCTTTTTAAACACATCTGCTAAAATAGAACTTTTTTACAAAGGAACCTTATAGAAAGTAAATGTATGATTTACCATTAAAAAATAGGTTTTTGTAATACTTAAGTTTTAGAAAAACTATCTTTATGGAAAATTACATTGTAAAAAAGTACCTTTAATGAAATGTACGTAATAGAAAAAGTTAATTTTAAGAAAGAACCTTTTAAGAAAATTAGTTTTTATAAAAGCAGTTTTTAAAAAAATTACTCTCGTGAGTGCGGTGGTTGAGATATACTATCTTCTGTTCATACTAGCATACATCACTACGCCCTCCTTCGTCGGCATCACTCTATAAAACTAAATCTTCACCGAAGTAAAATAATTAATAAAATAGCTGTACCAACTTCAAGTATGGCGCCCACATAAATCCAGAGGCGTTGCCACACTGTTCTAAAAATATCAATAACGAGCAATTGCAGAGTTGTACACACATGCGCTTTTCTATCCTTCTGCTTCACTACCTTTCTCCTCTAATATATCCCTTTCTAAGGATGTAGCACAAATATTAAAAAAAAGTAATTGGGGGCCATGAGTGTTATTTTCCTTTACAAAAAAGTACTTTTAATAAAAGGAAACTTACAGAATGCCACAAAATATCTCTTATTATTACCGCTTTTTTAACAAATTACCGTGATAAAAGTACTTCTAAAATAGTACTTTTCATAAAAAGTACCCCTTTTGTAGAGAATACACGTTAAAAGAAATGTGTGTTTTACATAAAGTTCTTTTTATGGAAAGTTCCTTTTATAAAATTTGTCTGCTATTCAGGATACCTACCTGATACAAATGTGCCTCCTTTGAAATGTATATTCTTGTGTACAAACACTTTCCAGAAAATGTACATGTATGTGTGAATGCATAAAAGCGCATCGGAATCATTCTGTTTCTACTACACTGCCAGATAATTTCATACAACATGCAGACACCAATTTTTTTATTACATTTTAATTGCAAAACCATTAGTTATTTGTATTAAGTTGTTTTTGTTTCTGGTTTTAAGAAAAAAATTTTAGTAGCTTCGTCTTTTATTGTTATGAGTATTTTAACTAGCGCAAAAAGTGAGTTATTCAATTGTATTTTATTTTCGTGTGGTATTCGAGATTTTGGACTGTAAGAGTATTTCGGCGCCAAGCTAATTTCACACAAAGAGCGTGTAGATACTTTTGGATTGAATCTTAAATACAAATATAAAATTATAGTTTTATTTTTTAGGTAAAATGTTGGTATTGTCTGCCGTTGTTAAACGCAAACAAGAAGTTTCGTTAATTAAAGTTGGAATTTAAAATTAAGAGCAGTGACGCCATAAAATGAGTAACTTTCTGTCTCTGAATGTGTCGAAAGAGGATTTCGTTGTAATTTAAGTGGGGCATTAAACCATTTCAGTGACTTTTTATCTTTGTTTATTTTTATGATATTGTCCACAGATGGGGGGTTTTTTGAGCACAGTTTCGTAAAGGAAAGTTTAAAAAAATAATCATTACAGTAGTCGCAAGTTGCTGGTTACCAATAAAATTGTGCAACTGCTTAATGGTGTTTTAATGGTTCTTTTTCTTTTAATTGCATTACCATTAGTTTGTCACATAATTTCGGTTAATTAAAAATGACCCGACCACTCTTGAAAGTAGTCGGAAACCAAATGTGAAATGTATCTATTTCTTCTGTTTGAAATGTTTTTTTTAATAAAAGGGAATTCTGCCTCTTTCAAATGCTGTATTTTGTTTTGGCAGTTCGATTGCGATTTAAACAAAATATTTATTAATATTTTTCAAACCGGAGAAGACAGACAATACCTTAAGTTAACCTTGAATTTTGTTAATTACTTTTTTCTACTTCTAGTTTTATGTTAAGAATAAATAAGTTACATGCTGATATACGACAAGCATGTGCGATAGAAAATAATAATCATTCCACTGTAAACAAAGTATGTCTAATGTTACCAACAGATTTAAATCACTAAAGGAAAAACATGAAAACGTCATGTCAAAATAAGTATGTCTAACATGTTTGCAGATCACAGTGGGACACGTGCTGAAAAACCAAAATAATGTTAATTGAAATTAATTAAAAAATTAATAGTGATAAAACGGGACAGCGTTAATATGAACAACATAAAAACCACTGCAGAATAAGAAATGTTCGGGATCAAAGGACTAGAACTAAGTACGAATTATATAAAAAACCAAAATATTAAAAAACAGCAATTACTAAAAACAAGGGGAGTTATTTCTTATCATTAAGTCTGAGCTCCTGGGTTAGTTACATCTTGTATATGCGTACAGTCTCAAGTCTTGTTCTTGTACACGGCCATTGCCACGAGTTCTCTTGCCTACTTTTACGGGCAGCGGCGATGTTCTCGGCCGTTTTTGTGCACCTTTGATGTACAGTATAGAATCGGTTGTCTCTAATTTTTGCATTAAATTGTTGGAAAACCATATTTCTTTTATATTTTTTTGTTTGGCCTTAAAAACCATTAACAAAATCGGTAATATATTTTTATAGCTTTCAAAAATGTACGCTGAAATCCAAAGTGCAGTTGGCCCCAGTTATGAACAATTCTTTTAGTGGGTTCAAATTTCGCATCTATGAAATCAGGACTAGTATTCTGAAAGTTTTAACTCGTATTTTCTTGCTCATGCAGGGGATTCTTTGATGGGTCATACCATTTGCCACCTTTTAGTATTATTGTCGTTTCGGCACACTGTGTTTTGTGCTTAAGCGTAACATTAAGTATCTGTTTGTTAACAACATAAAACTTTTATAAAGTTACATCCAGTTGTTTTATTTAATACCTTTTTTATTATTGCTATTTTTACTACTATAAAGGGTGTTTTGTTAGTGAGACAGAACTTGAAATTTAAATAAAGCACATGGGAACCTTTTAATTTACTGAGAAGAAATTCATAGTGCATTGTTGAAATCATTCTGGAAAATAGCTGCTTTGTAGATTGAAAAAGTGACGACTCCGCCGGTTAGAACGTTGAGCGCTGTGTGGGGCGCATATAACTGATTTCTTGCAGGACAGGTTTAAAGAACGCGTCATTTCGCGTTTTAGGCCTATAAAATTGTGGGATTTAAAAGCAATAGATTATTTTCAACGAGACAACTCGACGGTATTTGTCTAAATTGCATCCCAAGTGTTACAAAAAAAGATTGATATTTGGAAACCCTGATTGATTTACACATGGCCCAAAAATGTACCGTATGAATTAATAAATTCATCTGTATTTGATTAAGTTTTTAAATTTCTATGTGTCAAAAAAGAACACCCTCTACTTTGCAAACTTAATAAGTGTTTATCAGGAAATATGTTTGTATATACATTGTTAACAACAACAAGTGCACAGTAGGGTAGGGTTCCTATAATTCTTCTATTCTTTCATAACATCCAGTGTCACCGATTAGTTTATTTTTAAAAAAGATTAATTATTTTTTCGCTAAGCTTTTAATTTTTCTTGCAGCTTTAATTGGGGGCATTCTATTAATAAAAAAATATTTTTAACTTCAAAGCTACAAAGTCTGACTTTCATTAGTGCGAATTGTTTTAATAATTGAGATTAATTTTGGTTTCAAAAATGTTTGGTCATGGCAACACTGATTACATTATCTCTAAAAATAGAACTATAGGTACAATTATTTATTTATTTATTTTTTTGTGTCTTATAGTAAGACTAATTGTGCTTAACCTTTACTGATTTTTGTTGGTGGTGTAGAAACATCGGTCACCAACAATACCACATATTCGAATGTGTTGCTCTGCGGGCGAATCCCCCATGATTTTTTTGAAAGCTTGTCTAGATCTTCCAGATTTGACCAGTAACTCGTTGAATGGTACCAAAGGAACCAGTATTTCGCGTGATGGAAGTCCCATCGGGGAAGTAACGTGCTGGCTGTTATTGAAACCCAAATCGATAGAGCGCATATGAGGGCGGTTGTGAGTGCATTGTCTTCAGCTTTTTGTTCCACCAATGCTTTATAATAATCTGAATCCATGGTTGGCTGGTAGCTTGTCTATCTCATGCACGTGATTTGCAAACTCCTGCACATCCTACTGCTAAAAGTAATATTATTGGCATAAACTTATATAAAAAGTGGTGTCAAGACGAAATTCAATTAAAGTATAACAGAAAGAAAAAGGCACTGAAGTTGGATTACAGCCGAAACCGATTTGTCTCCAAACGAAACTTGACTAAGGGTGATGGAAATTTGTTACAAATATCAATATCAAATCAGCCCTGGCAGAAAATCAAGTCAAGAATAATGTATAACTATGAATTATGTAAAAAATCGGTCCAGTATTATGTTCTTTCAAGGAGTAACTTTAGAACAATCTTCTTGGATTAAGGAAACGTGACAAGGCGCGCAGTCAGGTGAATTTTGAGCTTCAAGAACGTCGCAAGTAACATATTTTTGTGTTGTGTAAAAAAAAGATGTACGTTCCGATGCGCTGAGTTGTAACAAAGAATCAGTCGTCTTGACTCTCTGATGCCCAATTTAGCCCATCGCCGCCGAATCGACATTACTGGTTCTTCTTCGACACTGGTCGTTACGGCGGCTATGTTTTCTCCACAGGCGTGAAACCATGCATAATCTGACTAAATATTTTGAGGGCCAGATGCCATTTGAAGCTTCTGAAATAAAATTGGAAAAACTATCTCTACTATTTGGACACCCTATATTTCTTGTTAGTCTGATTTTTCGTTTTACATTGAAGCCTTTTTTGAATTTTTTTTATTTTAATAAAGACCCTTTAAATAGGAAGCTAAAAATATGTTTTTGTTATTGTTATTTTAATGCGTACGAACGTGGTCTACGTGCCACTTGAAGGTAAAACTATCAGCATTTCGTTTCATTCTTTTTTAATTGCGAGCACGATTATGTTACATTTAAATTCGATTGAGATTAACAAAATTTGAAATTTATATTTATCAAGCGTAATTAATTGCGGTTTGAAAATTAATTTAAACATGAATTTAAAAACATATTGCAATATTTTAAACATTTTTTGACTTGTATGTTTTAATTTCGAAACTAATTACGTTCAATAAAGCTAAATTTCTCTGGTAATGAACATAAATGACAACATCATTTATTTAAAATAGTAATTAGCCAGGAAATTTTAAATAATCCAGCTTCAGTGCTTGGGGAGAAGATGGATACTTTAAAAAAGACAGCCTTACAACCGTTTCGCTTGTCTGGGCTTGTTAGTGGTAGGCAAATACCGATGCAATCCAGGACCCAGAACTCTTCCTAATATAACTCTTCGGGCTGCAAAGAACATAATTCTTCTTATAAACTTATCTCGAACCTTTTATTAGGTCCTTGCCACAGCCCAATTTACTTTGGATTGCAGCGCCACTAATGTGCAAAAAATTAAGCTGTTAAAAACGTACAACTAACCAAAAATATTCATTCAAATGACATTCTATTTGCTTTTATTTTGAAACACGATAATAAATAGAGACTTCAAAAAAAATGTCTGGCTAAGTTTCAGTAATGTCTCTGCTATGATTATTGACGAAGACCAGTGACTCACGGAAACCTCAAAAAAGAAGTCTGGTCCTGTTAGACAATTGAGTCATCAACTGTGTGTTCCTCTTACTTCCTTGATGTCGCTCACATTCATATCACCAAATTTTGACCACAAAGAATTAGTAACCCTGGATGGACTGACTTTCTTCATATACTTTTCCATTTTTTAAGGAGGGATTGAAATGCAACAAAGTCGAGTATGAAAGACATCCATTATGACTATAAAGTGATGGTCTTACTAGTCGTGGTGAGTTTTCTTGCTTGTATGTAAAATAAAAAAAATTATTAAAATTGACATAAGAAGGAAACGAGGAAATGTCAAGGTTGCAATCGGAAAAATATATCTTTTTAATATTTCTTACTTGTATTTACTTCATGAAATTAATCTTAATTTATTTATTTCTTCTTTTTCTTGTTCATTACAGGTATGTAAATGAGTGGGGATAAGATCTTGTAAATATTGGCAGCCTCAAAAGTAAGAAAAGTATTTTTTTATTAAAAAATAATTTTGTTGTAAACAAATTTAATACCTGTTTTAACAATAATATGACATTGTGCTACGAGTGAGTTTTGATTTATGAATTTATTTCATTTAAATTTAAATGTGTAATTCACATACAATCGCATATTCAGCTGACACACATAAACAAATGACATTTGTGTTTTTATTAAAATAAAAAAATAGTTGTAATATATTTATTTATGTTTGATATAGAGAAAAATGACTCAAATGTAAATAAAACAACACCTTCACCTACATTTTCCTCATTGTGGCTGTTGCGACATTTGGCAAAAAAAAAAAACTGTCGAACAACCGAACAAATATTAACGATATAAATGTAAAAACAACAACTAAGAAAATGTAACATTTTTTATTAAAAAAAAACTGATTTAGAACCAATGATGCAGCAATTACCCTATAAAACAACAAACATGCAGCAACACCGTACTACAACAACATCAAGGCAAATACCGACAATAAAGATGGCATGTTTTGTTTTTTGTTTAATAAAAATAGTTTTATGTTAAATATTGCGCAAGTGTCGATTAGTCAGTTGTATTTAGCGCATTAGAAAATGAAGCAATCAGTGTAAAAATTCCAGTTTAACTAGGGAAATTGGTTAGTCACTATTATTTTAACCACACAGAGGAAAATATTTACATCTATTGAAGGTGCTTGAACTCTTATTTCACATATCTTTTGGATTAAAGAAATAATTAAATTAATTATAAACTTGATTGAAAGAAAAACTCTTATTACTGTAAATAATTGAATCAATTAAAAATTTAATTACGTTTCAAACTGCAACCTAACAATATAACTCTTTTCTCTTGCTATTCTTTATATAGTCTACAATCAACTTCAAGTCTAGTTTTAATTTCAATCCAGTATCAGACGAGTATTTAGTTGCGATCGTTTGCCTTTACAGAATCTCGTTTTGAGAATGTATTGTATATGTTAATAGATCCTGGTTGTGGGAAGAGTTGTACATCTTTATAGAGTTAAGTTTTGCACACAACCGTAAGTCGTAAGAAATTATTATTAAGCGCGCGTCTTAATCGAAAGGTTTTTATACAATCCTTTTTATTAATAAACGTCAGTCTTTACAAATTAGAATTTTGAAAACTGTCGTAAGCCACCCTAATTAGTCTAAAATCATATATTTCTTACAGCTCCCTACAACTGTGTGGAACAATTTTTGTATAGACTCTTCTGTCAGCCATCGCAGAAATTAATGGAACCTTGTTTAGTCAACAATCCTAGATTCCTGTAGGGCGTTGTTTTGTCCACAATCTTAGATCTCTTTAAATATACAAGACTAGAAAACTGCATGCCATGTAAATTTTCCTACTGGTTCAGAACAATTGTTATTTTAGTTCTACTGTAGCGATGGTTAACAGAAACTAAAGGAACACCGAGTGACGGTTAATCGAAGTTTTACTTCGTCCCTTTTAAAATCTTTCTTTAAATAATAAATTGAATTTTCATCATGAAATTCCGAGTTTAGTACAAGATTTAAATCACAGTGATATTTCAAAATGTTATAACGAAAACTTAAATTGAAATTTTAATTTAAAAAGTGTCTGTTCTGAATTAAAATTTTAGTACACGTTTTATTATTGAATCTAAATTTTAATACAAAATCTAAAATTGAGTTTTAAATAAAAAATTTCATTGTAGAATTTACGTTTTGCAAAATATTAAGAATTTAGTACACAATTGAAATTTCAGTACAATTTCAAATAATACATTTGTGAAATCAAACTTTTGCTAAAAAAGAAAAAAATTAGCATCAGGTTTAATAACCATTTTTTAAGACGTAGGAATCATTTCGAAAAAGTTGTTTAAATTTAGTACAATTTTAGCACAAAACTTAAGTTAAGCAAACATGTATTTAAAGCTATAGTTTTTAGTTAAAATTTTAAAGCAACATCATTTCCCTTTTAATATTAAATGCAAATTAAAATTTTCAGTGTAAAATGGAAATATTAAAATATTCTATAAAATCTAAATTTTAGTACAAAATAAAACGATGGTGCCAACACGAAAATATTATAATTTTAAATCTGGCAGTCAATCAAAATTTTAGTACAAAATCTTGGCCGCATATTCCAATTTTAAACTTTACTACTAAACTAATTTTAATTATAGTACTAAATTTAAATCAACAAAACGATTTACACCTTAAATTAAAATTTTGTTTCCAAAAGTTTACTTCTAGTGCAAAATATAAAATTTTGTAAGTCGAATATTTTAGTTGCAAATAATAATGTTTCCACACACTTTCAAGTTTGGAAATGTGTTTATGTACTAAATGCGATTTTTTTTTATATACTTTTAGTACCACATCGAAATGGAAGTTAAATTTTTACTAACAAATTTAATTTCAGTAAAATTTGCTTTAGAACTCTTAATTGTAGATTCCGTGATTGCATGGAAAAATGGAGGTTTCAAAATAATGAAAATTATAACGCAAGGTAAAGGTTACATTAATTATTTGTGCAAGGTCAGGCATGTGAAATGATTGAAAATAACAAAAGCACTTTACTGCTACTTGCGTACTAGGACAGAAGAGTTTAAAAAAATAGCACAGTAAGGTAATTTTTAATGCAATATTAAAGTGTGTGTTTCTATAAAAAGCTTATGTAAAATAAACAATAACTTGGTTTTTTTTTCTGAAATAAACTTTAAAGCTCGTGCTACTTTTTGTGTTACATTTTTAGAATCTCTGTAAGAACATTAATTAAAAAAAGAAAAAAAGAGAAAAAAATGAAATATTTTTTTGTACGTAACGTAGATAAGTTAAATCCCAACTACAAAAACAACAACAACAATATGAGGAAATACTATTTGCAAACACAAAAGCAAAAGAAGCTTATTCATCGATTGAAAATGAAACGCCATTCATTTCAATAGACAGGCATGAGTAATTATGTTGAATGTTTTTAAAAGTTTTTGAATTTAGCACAATTAATAGATAGACGAAAAAAAACAAACAAAAATGTTCGGAAAAAATGGTGATGAAAATTTGACAAGTGGTCGGCTTATTCCAGCTTAAAGCCACAGCTACAGAAATGCAGCCAGTAACACTTGATTACTATTATTGCCATGAAAAACATAAGTACGCACTCAAAGAAAAAAGTGTAACAAAATGAATGAAATGAGTGGGGGCATGTAAAATTTGTTCCAAATATTTCATTTAACACAAGATTATATTGAATATTAAGTGGCAATCAGTTCCCAATCGTCGTCAATTTGGTTGTCGTGATATGTCATCAATTTTATGACATATTTTTATTGACAAATAATGACAACAATGACATTGATAATGATGGTTATCGCATGTTACAGTGGTTGTTTGTTGCAGTTGAGAATGTTGATAATATTTCCTTTTGTCCATATTTGTAAAAGTGTGGATAAAAATGACAATCAATTGGCAAACTTTGTTTTTTATTTGTTGCAAGTTAAGTGAAACGTTAAAAAAAGATACGGGTGCTTTACATCGTGCATGGGTGCATCGTGAGTTTATAAATCTTTTAAGAAATTATATGAATACTAGCACATTAGCAGAAGCACATATGCGTGGATTAAGTGCACGACTCCTAAGTTTCGTTACAAAAAATTTATTTATGTTACACAAGATAGAGAGACGGAACACGAGTAATAGGTTTAATTTCGTTAAACCTTATAAATTTTTATTTATAATTCTCTCAAAGTAATCGTTATTAACACGGCACGACACGTGACTACTTTAGCACTTCCGAGCACTGGCTGAGTGAATACGAGCTTACTCGCCCCACCTCAAAGCCAATAGAAGTCGGAGCAAAATTTTTTAAGACGAACTAGCTCTTAAAATCCAACCTAACTCCTTTAAGGCGAATAAAGTTCTGGCTCAGTGTTGTCATATCGGATATAGTTTTTGTCTACGAAATCTCGCTGGCTTGCTGAAGTCAGTTGAGGATAAATAAATCAAGGGCGTTGCGACAATACTTTAAATATACAACCGACTAATTAAATATTCCGGGCGGCCTTAAGCCAGTGGGAGCTGGCCCATCCGATCAAACTCAGCACCAGCCGAGTGCTTCTCTTGTCAAGACGAATAAAATTCTTGGCTAACGATTGAATACAAGTAACATTCTAACTAAGACTTGATTAATTAAATTAAGACATACTGCCAACCTTCGTGTTTTATTTACATAAAAAAATTAGTTGTTTTTTTAATACCGTTACCAAGTTACACGATTTATAAATGGATAAGAACGATAGAACTTTATTAACGAAACGTGTTAATAACGTGTTCGTAAGAGCAAAATACTAACGTGGAACATGCCATGGACAAAATATATACGGCCGGACAACACTAATCTACTCCAGGTCAACCAGTTGGCAATGCATTCACTTAAAGTTTCTGTTTGATGCGAATTTTAAGCCGCCGTCAACAATGATCCGTACTTGACCCTTGTACTACTCAATAGCTGATCAGCACCACAACACTGAATAATTTGAGGTTATGTATCTCTTGCAGAGGTGAAATTTTCTTGACGGATTTTCTGAAGTCATAGACCGCTGCTCGAAGAGTTAACGTAGCCCAGATCATCCCTCAAGTACGCGTTCTAATCCTATGAATATGCGACCTTTCAAATAGTCCACATGCATATGGTATTTTTGAAAGAAAAAAAAATATTACGACAAGAACAATTTAATTAAACCATAGAATGCGTGTGAACTACTTGAGAAAGCTCGTATCAAACAGAATACAAGTTTGGTTCGCATCTTACGCATACAGGTAACCAAAACCACACCCTACTCACGTGCTCTTTCTTATAAATGACTTAGTTTTCGAACTCAAATCTTCCTTTCTGGTTGTGAATACCTATGGCTCTTACCGTTCGGCTATTAACATAAGAAAACATATGTAAATAAGAAAATACGTTTTAAAAGCGAACAAAATACTCCAACAAAGTGAAATTTCTTTTGATGTCTCATGTTGAAATGGTAAAAAGCTTAATGAGTTGCAGGTAATCTTAGATGAAAGTGGTAGTTGGTTTGTTTTCTATATCTTGAAAATTTACTTTGAAATTTAATATTTAAAACAGCAGCAAGAGAATGACAATTGTCCAAAGCAGCGTAAAAACGAAGGAGCAGCGGTCAATGAGTGCTACTGCAGCGTGCCTAACATGCAGTAAAAAAAACTATTAATTTAGTAAAGGCGTTTTGATGGCATTATGCGTAGAATGTTATAGAGCTGAAATTGCGGCAACGGCTTTGTGGAATGGCAAATGACACGTAATCAGGCTGAGTTTGAGAGATGGGACCGGTTATATTTATTTTGACAAAAACGCGAAACCCTCTTTGCATCCCTCTAATGACACAATTTCTAGGCATAAAAAAATGGGGCCTTGCAAAGTACAGCAGTATCATATTACATATTTTTTTGGTGACGCAATGCAATTGAACGCAAATCGGGGTGTTACTTATGGTAAAAAATAAACTTGTGGAAATCTATTTAAAGTAGTTTGAATGCCACTAGTCTGCAACACCTTCACAAATTCCACATTCAATTAAGAAGTGTTTATCTATGTCTAAATTGAATACATTTAAGTTGAATTGAACAAATTTGCATTTAACATCAAATAAATCACATTACAAACACAAAAAGTTGACTGGTTGATTGTTATTTAATTTCGAAAATCTAAAAATGAAACGACTTTAATCTTTACCGCCATAATTTGCACATGTTCCAGTAGTTGGTTGCTATCTGCCATCTGTTCAATATGATTCTACTAAATACATGTGCAAAACAATAGTGATAAATGAGACGGCCATAAACACACAAATATATCTAAAAAATTAACCCGTAAAGTGAAATGAAGAAGCCTAACAATAATTCTTGCTCATGGGTCGATACTTAAGCCTTACTCAACACTGGCTTTCGCTTAATAATTTACTTTCGGCTTTGGTAATCCGTGATTGCCCAGGGTAGTTGTAGACCTTTCTTATCACTTAGTCCGTATAATCGCGAGCATCAGCCCTGATGTCTTAAATGCCTCTTTGCTATGCGTCTGGCTGCAATTCTAAATTTGATGCCAGCCTAAGCTAGAGATTTAAGAACATGCGCTGGAGTAGTTTACCTTACGGGCTATAGGAGCCGCCGGCCCGAAATATTTTCGGATGCATTGTCACCTGGTAAAACTTGTGCGAGTTGATTTCGTCTTATGTACGAAGGTTTTTCTTTTAACAATGCCCTTGATCTAAACACGTGTCTCGCAGGATGTTACGGACATTTAGCAATAGAAACTGAATAATAAACCACAGATCTTACTAAGCCCGTCAAAACATGACGATCGCCACAGAATGCCAACATTAACCCCAAATTTTCATACTTTTTCTCGCTTCTTGGATTGTATATTCAAGGATTTTCAACTTCTGTGGTTGGACTAGGTTAGAGTTTCAAGGGTTGTGCTTCCTCTACCTGTGATTCATTGTTTTTTAACATTCACCCCGTATTCCAGTGAAGTTACCTCAGACATTAGTCGCCCCACCTTTGTGAGATTTCATTGGCTGTATCGTTCGGTTCTCTTTAGTTTAGTAGAGAAAAAAAGGCAAACCTACGCATAACCTTTTAGAGTATACATCATCTTTGTGATTTTTACTAACGAAAGCAGTCCGATTACTCATTGTTGAAGCTACTTTGTTCCCTTTCCGCTAAATGGGTTAATGCATCCTTTTGTTGCTCTATGTTATATATTTAATAGAAATTAATGCCAATTAAATTTCCAATATACAAAGTAACATATCGAATTGAATGACGTAACTAACTGAATGCACAATTCTATTGTAGCATTAAGTAAATCAATGATCACAATACTTAAATAATTTTTTTATTATTACGAAGTATTCTATTCTTTAGTATCGAAAATTCTCAATCTTTGCGTTTAATTGTGACAACAGATCCAGATCCAAAGCGATTTTGTTACTATTAATCTAGGGCCGCTAACTTTATGGGTCCCTTTTCAAACCCCTTATTTTCTCGAATTAATTTAAGGCAACCCATTTGTAATTTACGACTAATTTCATGCTACCAGCAGCCATTACACTTGACAGTTGTGGTTTCAGCCTCCCCAGTGGTGGCTGTCGGTCTTCTTCCTTGTCACCAAGTCTCTCGTAATGCCCAACATTTGTCTAAGGCTTAGGCCTACCATGGCATTCACATTGACATACAGTGTGCTTAGGAGATTGCCCTCTACACCCATCCCAAAGCATTCTTATCCATCCCTTGGAGATTCATCCCTTCTTCGAGATTCTTCTTGCGAGGCTCATCCTTGTATTGGAGAACAATACGTTCGCCCACCCAGAGCTCCTTATGCTCCTGAAAGTCTGGATTAAAACTAGAGATCGACTGTGCTCCAGATTTCACATGCTAGAGACCAAGTACCCTCTTGGTCACGCAGCCCTGGCGTATGCTATTCCACCGTGGATTAGGGATTTTTGTAAGAGTGTTAACTTTGCTCCCCTCGACTTATTTAGCCAAACTCTTAGCAGAGACGAGCACGTATTACCGGCCACCACCACGAAGAGGTATAAGTCAGAACTTTTGACAATACAGTCAGTTACGGCTAAGTCATATTTTTGTGATTGCCAGTTGACAACCAAAGCTATATAAAATAAACATTTTCTGAAAAAACGTTTTCAATGTTTTTCTGTTTCATGTAAACTATCTTCCCCCAGAAACTTTAGCTGAATCTCTGCCGGCAAAGCGTGATGACTGAGAAGGAGTGAAAACTTCGTCTACTAGGAATAAGACGCTTACAGAACTTTCCCTTTCGTTGAGACGCTTTTGTAAAATTTGATGTTATTCTGTTTTTCAAATTGAAAGTTTTTTTACATAATCGAAATGAGCGACTCTCTTCGACTTCAGACGATATTTTCAGCCGCTGCTAATCAATAATATAAATTGACGGCGAAGTAAAATAATTCACAAAATAGCCACCATTTACGAGTGTTAGTTAATGGAACTACTACCTGTCTTCTATTTTGCAATTATTATTATTATTGGTTCTAGGGTCTAATAGCACCGTAAGCTTATAGATTTATTGTGCATTCTCGTATCCAGCTGAAAGATTTTTCGACTTTTACAAAGCTCGTAATCATTGTGGCTTTTTTTTAACTAGGTTATCTCAACTATTATCCTACTGACTAGATTATTAAGTCTGCGTCTTGTGTGGGCTAGGCAATCGCGTGGAACATGTTCTGATGTTTCTCTTTCCTGTTAGCAGAGTGAGAAGGAATTACTTTCTACTTCTAGTCTGTTTTCAGTTCAATGTAGAGTTTAATAACACTTCTGCTGAGATTGAGAATATCATCTAACTTAATACTTTTGGGTTCTTTACTAATCGAGTAGACCGCCTTTTTTGTCCTCTCGTATTAGGTTAGTTGTGATGCTATTGTCTACCCCACAGAAGTGTTCTGGAACTATGTACCGTCTGTCTGCGCCCTTTACTGACAGATAGTATGCAATTCATCGCCTTAGTGGGCCTTATGTCTCGGTACCCACATTAGAGAACTAAATTCCTCGCTGAGAGAGTATGTAGGATTATAAAGCACTCCCAGGCCAATTAAGACTGGAACTAGTAGTTTACTATTCTGAGAAAATACATATTTCAATACCGTGAGTGCTTCTACGTAAACTTATTCTAGTACAGAGCTCTAAGGTATGGACTTCCGCCTGACAAATATAAGTTGTTATCCATATTGCAGTTGCGTTTGGGAAATGTGGCTCTACATTTCCCACCCCGGCACTTCCTTTTTCCATCATGGACCCATAGGCATTAATTGCTGAATTGTTATTACTTCCCTTTAACAAAACTAGAGCTGCATTGGAAAACTAAACGTG
The DNA here is from genome assembly GCA_963932375.1 of Phania funesta. Taxonomy (NCBI): domain Eukaryota; kingdom Metazoa; phylum Arthropoda; class Insecta; order Diptera; family Tachinidae; genus Phania; species Phania funesta. The sequence goes on along the minus strand of OZ010652.1, from coordinate 91,930,969 downwards.
TGCAGTTCACGGCTTCGATCAATAAAGTGTATAGCGTGTCATGTTGAAATACTGACTTTACATTAGCGATATTGCTTCATGACATGCAGCAGGTAAAACAATTGGTAAGTTGAATGCAAAGTACGATTACTTAGCCTTCCCGCTCATGCAAAGCACTTAAGTCGTTGCTTCATGCAGCAAGAGAACAACGCTGCAGAAGGTCATGGATAGTATTTACTGTAGAATTTCGGAACGGAGACCAGCCGGTTTCGGCTATGTGCCATCTTCAGTGTCATTCGTTATCACGAGAAACTTAACAAGGGTTGATGGAAATTCGTTCCAAAATTCTACAAAAAAACACCCTGTCGGAATATCAAATCAAAGATGGTATTTACCATATACGTAATTGCCAATGATCCACCCAATACGAGGTATAGGATCAGCAACAGGACAGACAAAACACTGTGCTATGCCATAAATTCTATGACTTTTATTAACAATGCTTTTGGTGTTAGTGCGCTGGTGAAGAATAATACAGTCCTGCAGTAGCAAAGTAAAAATCCAAAATATTTGGCATCTCAAAATAGCACTTCTGCCCCGTTAAGTTACTTATGCTACTGCTATGCTCGTACTGTTGAAAATACGACAGAAACGCAAATAGCGCCAACACAAAGCAGCAATTGCAAGATCGTAAAGATTTTGATTTTGCTGTTTAAAAATACATTTTTTATTTGATTTTGGCGTGCTGTTAAAAAATTATTGCAGCACTGAACCGTTCTTGCTATCAAATTCCAACTGTTGCTATTGCTGATGCTGTCCAACTTGCAATACAAGCTTTATAGCAACAGTGATATATAGCAATTCTAATCTAGCATTTTTTTAAACCCTGGATGTAAAGATGAAAAATTAGTTTCAAAAGTAAATTTAAACTCAATATCTCAAACATTTACATATGTACAATTTGAATAAAAAATTATGTTTTTGTAGGAAAACGCCTTACTTTTTCATCGTGATAGGAGCTATGTGGCGTTTAACAATTAAAAATGCAAAAGCGTGGCAACGCTTCTATGACTAACAATTGCTCATACATATTCCTATCGACTTACACGATACTGCTCACATCTAATAGTTTTTAAAAGTGCTTATGGCTTTATGCTGCAAAACTACTCAATACACTTTTCAATTATCTAGCATTTTTCAAATGTTGTTACTTTTCTGCTCAAGTTAAAAATGGTATTTTAAATAACTGCTTGAGGTGATACACGAATATTAAATAAATTATTCAACTACAGCCTTAAATTAATTAATACTATTTTTCAAATGTTAAAAGATAACAATTGTATTTATGTCTAAAGTGAAATATTCAAATGCCACTTTAAATTAGTGGTTAAAATTAAAAAATTCAAATTAAATAAAAATATTTTTGTAAACAACAAATTTCATTAACAATTATCTTTGAAATTAAAAAAATAATAAAGACGGATAATGTTGTGGTCAAGACATGTGTATTTAAAAGAAGCAAAAAAGATTGTTTTTCATATGATTTCGTGGGCTTTTAAGTACAAAATTTGATATGACAATGAAGTTAACCACAAGTCATTCGTTCTCTCTGCATACAATGTAAATTATAATTATTTATTTAAAAATTTGTGTAAATTAGATTTTACCGCACACTTATGAAATAAAAAATAATTAAAGTTTTTGTACTCTTGAAAGGCAAGGAATTTTATAAAAGATTACAGCCTGGTTTTGTGGATGGCTGAGGTGAGTCCCCTCCTAAGGGTCTACTTACGTAACTAGAATCCATCTCTGGAAGGAGATTTAAATGTTGACTTTAAGAGTTTTCATTCAATTTAAAAATAGTTCCTAGATACGATAGATAAGCAGAGCTATATACATAAATATATAATTCAGTTAGTTTTTCCTTGGACTCAGAGTCAAATCATCAAACCGAGCACAGTATTTCTAACCCACAGGCGCTTAAAGTCAAACCATTGGCAATTCACATGCCATTGGAAAGTCACAAATTTTACTTTCGCGCATTTTTTCTATTTTTCACAATGATATTCAAATAGGGAGGGCTGTCGAATATGGCATCAAACACAAGAAAAACAGTAGAAAATATCTTCTTCGCGCTTACTGCAGCTAAATAGACATTCCAGAACTAGCTAAAGTAGTAAAAAATTATTTTAAAAACGAAAGCAGAGTAAAAGCAGAAAGTCTTAAATAATTAAAAAATCGAAAAAATTTTTATTGCAACATAGAACAAAAATATAAAAAGTGAAAATGAAAGTAAAGAAATTAATATGCCGCAAAGAAAGAATCGCTAAAGTTCATGACCAATCGTTAAGCACTCAAAAAATACGTAAAATAAAGTCCCATCAGAAAAAGCGTAGTTCCGGAAAAATCGAATAATGAATCGATTACTTTTTTCATATGGGTACGTAATGTAGCCTTAAAAACTCATTTTACTTCTTTTCCTTGAATTTAAAAACAGCGAATAAACCATTTAAGGGGTCTTTATTCAGTTAAGCCAAGTGTTAATTTGTATTGCGGTGTAGAAAAAAATACGATTTATGATCTTAACTGAAACAACTTTAATAAATGTTTTACAATAAAATTGTAGCATTTGAACAAATCAGACGGTTGCTAATTTCATTAACAAAGTACAGAAGAATGATTAATTAACCAACAACATACTTCAGCAATAAAAGAATTTCAAAACTTCAGACAAATATATTGAGAAAGAAACTGATTATTGCGTTTAATTGCTATTACACACGTATTATTTGTAAGCGATAAAAAATAAACAAACAATTGAACAAGCAGTAATAAAAGTTGCAAAAATCTTACACTTGCAACAGAAGCGAAAACACAATGAATCAGATGTTATTGCAAGTGAAGCAAAGAGTTATGCCGAGAGCGATATCGATAGCAACTAATATTACGTTTTTTTATACTGGAAGCTCTTCACTTGCTATTGCACCTGCAGTACAAGCAATGCAAAAACAAAATATGGTTATTTTAAAAGATTTTAAACAAAACTTTAGTTGTGGTAAACAAATTCTGGTTTACACTTAATCAGCAAATGATTGCCAGCCATAAAAAGTGCAACATTGTTGACTTGAAAATATAATTTTTACTAAAACTTTAACCAAAAGCAGAGTTTGTTTAGCACTACAAATATGATATAATAGTTCTAACCAAAAAATTTACACTGTTCTGCAAAAAAAGTTTTTTTGCCCTCAAATAAAAAACAATGAATTTAAAGTATTTGAAGCACTGATTCAGTTTCTCAGTTTTTATTACTCACGTACAGTTTTTTTAATGGGCGTAACTCGATAACCTGCCCGATTTAGATATGCAAAATACCAAATGCAAAATTTCCTGTTATTTTTCATTTTCTTAAAACCGTATTGAACTGTAGATTGTATTCTGACGGCATTCAAAATATATGGAACCTTATTGTCGGCAGTGGTTGTGGTGGTGCCCATTGTTATTCGGCATCAAAATCAAGAGCCTGGTATATTAGCAATTGTTTAAAGGTATTAGTGAGATGATCAGAGCCACGTATAACATCGGTTATTCCGGCATCATGGCCGTATATTTTATCATATTTTCCACAACAAAGTTGTAAAGTGGTAACATACCACTATTTCAGATTTTATTGCTTTCCATATACGACACAATTCTGTTCCAAATGTTGTAAGGGACACGATTGCATATTCGAATAAAATATTTCTTATAATACTATAAAAGCTAAAGTTCCTGTTTGAGAATTTAACCGCTTCGGAATAACAGTACTTTTGAAGTAAAGCGTTTGTTAGTAAAAAAAATATAACAAGTGGTGCCGCGAACTGTTCATTTACATTTAAGGTGCACTAAATTCAAATCAATTTGAGGGCATATTTCCCCAATTGAAATCTGCGCACACATCTGTAAAAAAACAGCTAATATCCTACGAGTTGAATCTTGCCAAGATTTAAATATTAAAATAATTTTATGAACTCATAGTTGCATTTGAATGATGTTTTGTTGCCGGATCGAGCTAATAAAATAGATTGCAAAATACTCTTCGTTTCTCAGTTTGGATGAAAGGCGTACTTTAGAATCAATAAGAGCAAATCGCTGGATCAATTAATATAGTTTTCCTGTCAATAAATTTTCATATACCTAAATTTGGAGCCAACATTTCCACGGCCCTGCGTTGAACTAAAGTATACTTTCTGGGCCTCCTTTACAATTCCGTTCTTTGTAATATTTGGTACTCTTTTTTGTCTTTAAAAGAACCTCTTATTTCCATCACGTGTATTTTAAACTAAAACAGAATCATTGCAAATGTTTATACGACATCGGTACACGACCAAAATGTATTTCTAAAGCTCTAGTTTTGCATGCTAAAAGTGCTGCTTGCCATAGCGTTGCACGCTCATATTTTATATGAACCGTTCTATAATTTTATTCGTATTTTGCGTTCCCAATATTTGTATGAATTCAAATTTATGCAAATTTTCTGTTTGCAATGATAACCTGAGATGATCGTAAAAAGTTCATATGTGAGAACATGTTTTTTTCTATTTTATTTTATTTATACCAACCAAGAGTCAGTGCTTAAGAGCGTGAGATAAATTGTATATGGATTGAGACTAATAAAATTGAAATTTTTTTAAACAAATAAACATTTGTTAAGTTACATTGTAACACAACTTTGTTTTTATTGTAAAAAATCAATGATTTGCATTAAACCCGGCTAAGAAGGATATGAAAAGATTTTCCAGAGCATTTGTTTAATTATGGCGTTTTCGTTTCTTAAATAAAATGTTGTCTTGTTAATGGCGACATACTTTAATATAGGTGGGATTATTTCGGATTTTACACAGGTCATAAAGGGCAACGCCTCTCACAATTATTAACGGTATTTTATGTAACATTAAATGTTACTTTTTCCCCCTTTTGTTATACTCGAAATATGGTTACGCCCACAAAAGGTGGGGCTTTTTTAGATTTTACTCTAAATAATGCCAAATAATATGGGTGTGTTAAAGCATGTACTCTTTAATAACATATTATTAGAAAGTGCAAAAAATTTTAAATTTTTTCTAGAAGAGAAAATGCGATTAGTTGTGGTGCTCGTTATTGGCTTAAGCAAGCAAAGAACACAGAGGAAGTCGATAACGCTAGAAACCAAATATATTTTTGAAAATAGTTAACTTTGCCCTAAATATGTAATAATATGTTGCAAAGGGTAGAATATGCACAGTGGCGTTGCGAGGCAGGTGCAAGGGTACATCGTGCGCCACTTGCAGAAGGGCGGTAAGTTTCTTAGGCGTATAATTTTCTTTATTCACAGCTACATATGCCCCTTTGCAAAGGTGACACAACTAGTTTTGAGCATATTAAAATTGTAAAGTGAACGCATTGAATATAATTAAAACGAAAAACTCATTACCATTTATTCCAAATAAAATTTAAAAAAAAAAACTTTAGAAGGAATTAATTTATTGAATATTGGCTTGTAATACTCTTCATATGATATACTCGCTTAAAACTCATTAGCATATAGTATGTATGTGTGTAAGTAGGCGTGCGTTAACTCCAGTTGGTTTCAAAGGAATGCAGTACATAACATACATATGTATTTATGTTACTATTCACTATAAAAATTAGTACATAGAACTTCGCTCAATGCTCCTTCCTTTTATTCTTCAAATAGTTGAAATCACAGTATTCAGATTAGGCGATCGATGTATTGCCGTTTGGTAAAATTTAGTTTTCGGCTTCTTTGAAGTTTAGCTTTTTTGGATTTTTTTCAATTTTCAAATTCACCTTTATTTACAAGTTTTTATTTACATATTTACATTTTTCGAGATTTTATCACTCGATATTACAACGAATTATATAAAGAATCGTAGACATTGATATATTTTTAATATTATTTAATAACGTTTAAAGGAAAAAAATAGGAAACCCTTTATCTGATCAAATAAATAGCCAAATATAGTTAGAAAATATCGCAAATTTATCTCAAATAATATATTATATACATATCAAAGCTTTTTTGGAAAACTTAGTTCTTTTTGTATTTTTTGTTGTTGGTTCTATAACCTACTGGATTTCTATTGAATTTTCGATCTATGGTGGATTCCCTCTCGATTTTTGACAAATTTCCGATTTTCGGTGAAATTTCGGGTAATATTTCGCTTTAATTTTCGGTTTCTGGTCAAATGTATAACTTTTAATAAATTTTAAATTATTTGGTTATGTTAGCAATTTAATGGTGAATTTTGGACTTGTTTGTGCATTTAAGAGTTTTTTTTATCCATTTAAGGATAATAAGTAAATTTGATATAATAAGGTAATATTATTTGTTGTCCTCCACTGAGAACAACAATATACTAATACAATTTGTATACTGATATTATAATATAAAACTTGTTATATAATTCATGAAAGGCAAATATATACAAGTAACAAAAATAAATAAATAATTAATTTCGGAAAGGCAAATACAAAATGTGATATCTTTTTAATCGGTTTACTTCATTGGTGTCATCTAGAAGAGCAATGGCTAATGGATTGTTGTGGTAAATTAGTCTTTGGAAATAGTTTTTACTTAGCCTTCTTATTTCGTCAGCAACCTTAAGTATAAATAGGTCATTGTGGATTGAAAAATTTGAAACAAACCATGGAGCATTGACAATAGATCTCAGCGTTTTTGATTGATACCTTTGCAGTATTTCAATATTTGAGTTGCTGGCTGTTCCCCAAAGTTGTATTCCATAGGTCCAGACTGGTTTTAAAATTGTTTTATAAATCATAACCTTGTTCAGCAAATTTAATCGAGATTTTGGCCCTAGTAGCCAAAATAGGCATCTTGTTTTTATATTCAAATGTTGCTTTTTTGCTTTTATATGATCCTTCCATGTTAACCTCCTGTCAATGTATATTCCTAAATACTTAACGCAGTCCTTTTGAGGGATAGGATTATTGCCCATACGTACTTCAGGGCAGTTACCCCGTCGTAAGGAAAATGTGGCATGGGTGGACTTATCGCTATTGACTTTAATATTCCACTTGTTCAACCAAGCTTCAATTTCATCTAGTTCAATTTGAAAAATATTTGATGCATTGTTTGGGCAAATATCAGCTGTTAAAATGGCTGTGTCGGCTGCATAGGTTGCGACTAAGACGTTTTCAATAACCGGAATATCTGAAGTAAAAATTGTATATAGGATTGGTCCAAGCACGCTACCCTGAGGGACACCTGCTTTTATATCATATATTTGAGAGAATGTCCATTTGACCTTAACAAAGAAACTTCTCTCTGTCAAATACGGGTTCAAAAGTAAATAAAACGGTGTTGGAAGTAATTTCTTCAGTTTGTAGCATAGTCCAGTATGCCACACTCTATCAAAAGCCTGCTGTACATCTAAGAACACTCCTGAGCAATATTTTTTGGTATCTCTTATAAATTCGACGATACGGTGGCATTGTTCTGGAGTGCCATGTTTGTTCCTGAAGCCAAACTGGTGATCAGGAATGATATTAGACTTATCTAAAACTGGCAATAATCTTTTCATAAATATTCTTTCAAATATTTTGGAGAATAAAGACAGTAAACTTATTGGTCTATAAGATGTTAAGTTATTTTCAGGCTTATTCGGTTTATTTACCATTACAATCTCTGCAAACTTCCATTGCAATGGAAAGTAATTTAATCGAATCATTGAATTTTATATATATGTCAGAAAAAGTATATTTTTTTTGGCAATGCTTGAATCACTTTACCATTTATACTGTCATATCCAGGAGACTTTTTGCAGTTCAGTTTTATAATTTCTTCTCTAACTTCGTTTGGAGATACGTGTTTAATTGGCCAGTCCATAGGACAGGCACTATCCAGGAATACATTAATTTCGTTAACAAAAGGATTTGTATTTACATGAGGTTGAAAGGTGTTTTCTAGATGACGAGCAAAGGCTTCTGCCTTACTTTTGTCGGTTTTACACCACACATTGTCAATCAGCCCAATTATGAATATCCGCACGGAATTTTTCCCTTCCGCACTTTGTTGTTCCCGAGAAAAAATCCTCATATTCTAGCTACCTGGGGAATAAATAAATTAGAGAAAGGGAAAATTAAAAACAGCTGTTTTGTTTTTGACATTATAGTTTGTAATTGTGATTTAATTTTTAATTGTGATTTAATTTAAAGGTGACTTTTATAAATTGGTAGATTTTTTATTCCTAAAATTGTGTTTTTTTTTAAACAATATTTTGTGATATAAAAAAAATGAATAGTATAGCTTTCCAAGTGCTTGTGGAGGAAATTCGTTCCGAGGAAGAAACTCGAAAAATCAGCCAGAGAGTTGCAAGGAGGCAGATGCGCGATGCATCAAATCCGCTCGAATTGGACCAATCATTGTAAGTACAAAATGAATTGGATTGATTTAAAGTTTGAACTTTTCCTGTTTTAGGTTTGAAAAATATTATAAAGCTGAAACAGTGGGTTGCAGTGCAAAATCATACCGCCATCTAGGTAAGAAATATAATTGTGACAAAAACACAATTAAGAAATATTTAGAATCAATGGGAGTCCAGAAAAAGAAAAAGAAAACAGCACCATTTACTACTGAAAACCAACAGAATGTGATTAAATGCAGATTACGGGAGCTTTCCAGAAATTGCTTTTCTTGCTCATCGGAGTACAAATGTGTGATGGATGACGAGTCATATTTTACCGTTGAAGGCAACGAATGGCAACCAAAACATTACTTTGAAACTTCCAGTCACAAAGCTCCCGAAAAAGCTAAATTTATTCGAAAAACAAAGTTTCCAGGAAAAGTTTTGGTGTGGTTAGCCATAAGTGAAAGTGGCATCAGCGAACCAGTTTTTTTTAAAGGTGGCTTGGCAGTAAATGCGCAAGTTTATAATGAAAAATGTCTGCCAGCGCTTAGCAATTTTATAAAAAAATATCACCGGGAAGAAAAAATAATTTTTTGGCCGGATTTGGCGTCCTCCCATTACGCGAAACGCACAATAGAGAATTTAAAAAATTATAAAATAGAATTTGTGCCAAAGGAAATGAACCCTCCAAATGTTCCGCAATTGCGACCTATCGAAACTTTTTGGGCTATTTTGAAGAGAAAGGTTTACGAAAACGGATACAGAGCCAAAAATGTTGATTCCCTAATTTTCAAAATAAAAAATGTACTAAAAACCATTAATACAGAAGGAATTCAGAGGTCAATGAATGAACTACCAACAAAAATTAGAAAAGCAAATCGCTACGGAGCTAATTTTTTTTTGTGAATTTTCTTTGACACTTTGTTATAAATAAGAAATAAAAATAAATTAAAAAAAAATTATTTTGCACCTGTGTTTTCTAATTTTGTACTTGTTCGTATTTTATTCACCATACGTTATCAGACTGGCGTGGGAAAAGACTTCGAAGTTTCGTTAGCTCAACCAACTTTTAGTAAAGTGCTTACAGAAGTGCCTGACATTTTTGAAGCGAATCTTTGCCCCATGTGGATAAAAATGCCTACAACAGAGGAAAAACGAAAAATAGCTTTGGCGTTTTATAAAAAATATAAAATCCCAGGAGTTACTGGATGCGTTGACGGAACGCACATACAAATAATTGCTCCCGCTGAAAATAAACATTTGTTCTACAACAGAAAAGGAAAATACAGTTTGAATGCTATGCTGGTAAATACGCTTTAAAATTAGATATTACTCTGCAGACGAATTATATTTTTAATATTTCAGGTTTGTGATGATGAACTAAGAATTCGGTATGTTAACGCATCTCACCCTGGCGCTTGCCACGATTCCTTTATATGGGCCACCAGCGATGTTAGGGCCCACTTAGAAGAAAAATATTTGGAAGGAGTTCATAACTTTTGGCTTTTAGGTAAAACCTTGAAGAAGATCGAAACGAAATACTAAAATTATTTATTAAATTATTTATTAGGTGACGCTGGTTATCCTTTGGAACCGTGGTTATTAACGCCCCATCGTACTCCAGAGAATGGTTCCCAAGAAGTGAAGTTCAATGAGGTGCATTCAAGGTGTCGCAACATTATTGAGCGAACCAACGGGGTACTAAAAAATAGGTGGAGATGTCTCCTCGGCGCAAGGGAGCTTCACTACTGTCCGGAGAAGGCAGTAAAAATTATTAATGTATGCTGTGCTCTACACAACATATGTATACAATTTAAAGTAAGAGAGGAACCACAGGATTATTTAAGGGAACTTTACACCGTAGATGATCATATTCATTTGCCAACTTCGACAATATATCGTACCGCAGCTCAATTAATTAGAAACAATATTAGAAGCACGCTTTAAAATAATATATATTTGCAGATATTTAAATTCATTTGCATAATTAAAAAAAAAAAATATAAAAAACACAAAAAAAAAACCCTTCTTCGAAATTAAATTAAAACTTACTTTCTATTAAACTAAATTTATGTAAAAATAAAATCAGTCTTAAATTTAGTTTGGTTTATATGTGAGATCATTAAATTCCAGCTGCAATTTATTTTTCTCCAGTTTATATTGAACCTCCCTAGCCCTCATTTCTTCCATGAAGGAGTGGTGGCGCCGCATCTCCTGTAGCTTTTCTTTTTCTATATTTTCCACTTGTTGAAAATGTTTTCTTTTCAAGTCGTACATTTTATCAAGGGATCTATATATCTTTTTAACACTTTGCTGTTGCTCCTTAAGTTCCAGTGCTACTTCCTTCAATGTACCCAGTAAATCTCTTTGCACGGCAAGTTCGGCTAGCAGTATATCCGACGAAGGTTTTACATTTCTTTTGGAACATTTGCCTTCATCTTGCAAACCGGGTTTGACTTTTGGATATTTTTGGATCCTGTCGCTTCTTCATTACTTTCATATTGGTTAATTTCTGCCATAACATTCACGCATACTGATTCATACGTTTTTTCTACAGAGTGTTCGAAATTTTTTGGTGATCCCAGGCCAAAAGTATTTCCAGGCACACCTTCAACCGAAGTTTTCATTCAAATTAAATTGTATATACTTTCTTCAGTTGCTGAAAACTTATATTCTCTGTTAGGACCACCACCTGTGCCCTTTTTTTGTTGCAAATTTTGCGCTGCCTTTTGCCGCACTATTTTTTTTTGGTCAGACCATACCTGAATATAAGAGAATGTATATAAATACATAGTTTTCATGGCCAAGGAACATACCTTTTTCCATTCAGTTAAGTTTTTGCTTGGCGGACCTAGAGAATTTAATTCTTCCTCTGCTTTTTGCCAGAACCGTTGGAGTTCTTGGCGTTCTCCTTTAAAAAATCCACGAGCTATTTCGGGATTTTCCTGCATAAGTGTTAATAAATGTTGGATTTGTTGTTTATTTGAGCTTTTGGACCTAAAAAAAGAGTTTTAGCCATTATTTCACTTAATATTTACATTTTTATTAATAATCATTATTTAAATTAATATACATACTTACATTTTTCTATATTTCCCTTAAAAATTGTTAGTGAAAAAACTCGAATGAAACAATAACCGTTTTTCCCCTTTTTATTAATGTAGAATGCTTACTTTTTTCCCTGCGGAAAAAAAGGGAAAAAATCCGAGGGAAATTGTAATTCACAATAGGAGGATTGAGGAAAGGGAAAAACTTCTCACGGAATTTGTATTTATAATTGGGCTGAATATCTTGTATTGGAACATTTCATTTCGTAGGTCTGTTTATATATTTTGAAACGTTCCACAAAGAAAACTCATTATTCTTAATATTATTAGTATCGAGGTTTTCGAGGTAGCTACAAATCCGATCATTTTTCAAGTTATAAAGTGCAATTTTCAGGAGCTGCTAACTTTATTAAAATTTCGTTTATCAAAGGGATTCCTACTATTTTGCCATATTTTCCTTAGTCTTCGCTTATTAATTAAAAGTCTTCTGATTTCAGAAGTCAAAATAATTTGATTATGGATAGGTTGATTTTCAGTCCTTGGAGATGATAAAAACCCAGCTTCGTGAATTACATTATTAAGATTTTCAACAGCATCCTCTATATCTTGCTGAGATTTCAATGGAATATTTAAATTTATATTCCTTTCAATGAATATGCCAAACGATTTCAAGTCAGTTTTATAGTTAGTAATGTTGTGCCTTATCATATCTGACTGTATTGCAGTATTAAAAGTAACTAAAAGTGCTATATGGTCAGACCTTAGTTCATCTAAATCTACAATCTGAAATAATTGACTAGGAATTCCGGAGATTACTGCAAAGTCTAGAAGATCTGGTATCTTTCTTGGATCTGTGGGCCAATATGTTGGATTTCCCGTTGAGAGAACAGAATTATTGTTGTTAATTATGCACTTGTAGAGTTCGCTACCTTTAGCGTTCACTAATCTCGATCCCCACCTTTGGTGTTTGGCATTAAAGTCACCTGCCACGAAAAATTTTGGTCCCAATTTGTTAAAAAAGTTATTAAATTCCTGACATTTAACAGAAAATCGTGGTGGAAAGTAAATAGCACAGAAAGCAATAAAGTTATGATCACATTTTACTCTAATACCTGCAGATTGGAGATATGGTTGCCTTACTTCATCTAAAACTTCATATTTTAGTGAAGATTTTATTAAAATTGCTGCTCCAGCATGGGCTCTATCATCTGGATGGTTTGCTGTTATTAAATCATATCCTCTTATTTCATATCATATACTCTAACATGATATCAATAAAATGTAATTTAAGAAATAATTCTACATCTTGTGTGTGGTTAGAAAGCCCGTTAGCATTCCATATTGCAATATTTAAGATTAATTGCATAATTTTGCGATTAAAACCGTCATCATGTTTATTAGTTTGTTAGTTAATTCTATTTGATTCTGTATCAAGTTTTCTAGTCTTTCAAAAGAACTTTGTGGGTTATTTTTAACAACTTCAGAATACGTTACATTGTTTTGGGATATATTTGAATTCAAAACATTATTGCTTACGTTAAGATAATCCGCACTGTTATAATTATAAGTGTAGTTGTAACGTTTATTATTTCCATTGAGTTGAACTCTTTTCTTTAAGAGTTCTTTGTAAAGAATACTGCCTTTATAGCTCGCTGGATGGCTCTGTAGACAGTTTACGCATCTCGGTGCAGCATCAGCATCTTTGGTACAATTGGCAGATAAGTGACCAAGTCCACATTTAACACAATTTATAGACTTACTGCAATACGTTTTTGTATGACCAAATTCTTGGCAACGGTGGCATTGTACTAGATCTTCCGTTTTCTTGGGTGGTACTACGTTAACAACTGCATTGCAAAGCGTTTTAGTGTCGTATATATTTTTATTGTTTGTGTCTGGTTCTAAGTCTACAAAGAACATTGGTAGAGGAATTTTTGTAATTCTACTTTTAATATTAACCACATTTCTAACTTTATGTCCCAAAGATTCGATAGCATTTTTTATGTCATCGCTTGGTGTTGAAGGATGTAGATTTTTAACAACTTCTCTCTACGATCTTTCCTGTTTCAGTTGATAGGTGTGAAATTTAATATTTTTGTCTTTTAGGAATATAACTAAAACTCTATATTTGGCAATATCTTTGACCATAAACTTTATTTGTCCGTCTCTTAATGTTTTGTAATTAAACAAAGTGGGTGGAATTATTTTATTGAAACTTTTTATCATGGCACTAATGTCTGAAACATTAGGTATAATTATTTGTGGGGGTATAGGAACATTATTAGCGGTTTTTCCATTATCAGTTTCAGCTTCATCATCTTCACTTAAACTGGAAAATCTATTTAAACTAACACTACTAGCATTGTTGTTGACATTCTGCTGTGTATCAAAATTGTTTTTGCTATTTTGTGATGTAGATGCGTTGTTGTTATTTACGGTAAGTTGTGAATTAATTTTAATATTTTGTCTCTTGTTCAAAAACATTATTGGTGATTCACTTTGTTTTCGCTTTCTTTTATTTTACGATGTGACTACCTGCCAACACAGATCACCATCATCATCGCTACTATCATTGTTATCAGTATTCATGATTTATTCAAAGGGATTTGAATATTCAAATTGTTATTGTTAATTTTTTTTTACTGTTTTTCTTTTTGAAACCAAATGTATATATATATATATATATATATATATATTGTTACGTTTATTACCACAATAAACGTTTATTTTGTAGGGTTCGTTTAATTGCAATAATTAAATTACACAGTCCTTAATGATTTTTACCAGAACACAACTTTATTCGGCAATTAAGACTCTATTTACAACTATACTAAGTACTTATTTACACTGTACACTTAACACTTTTGTACGCACAGATATTCACTTAATAAAATCTCAAAGTCAACTAACTGTTCTGCGGTGGACGGCGCCTTTATATACAGATCACGGCCGCTTCTTGAAATGTCCCGAACATACGCGAAATTGCGCATTTGTTATTTCAGTTGCTGGCTTAGTAGTCTTGTATATGTGTTTGTGTGTGTGTGTGTATCTTTGTTTACTTTTTGCTTCCTGTAGAAATTGTTTTTATTGAATCGCCCTTCATGGAATTTCTGCTGCGCAATTTGTTTTTGCTTTCTGTTTGTGATATTGCGCATTTGTACATTTGTACAATAGGTCGTTTCACACACCTTTGACTATTACTTTGTAACACTGCCGCCCACTTAAGCCTTTTCGTCCCGAACAGGCTCAACATCACCCTTTCTATATTTGGCTAGTCGTTCAAGGTGAACCACCTTCATTTTGGACCTCGGGCTATGGCACTTCTGTATCCGGTAAACTACGTCATTTAGCCTCTTAACCACCTTGTATGGTCCCTCCCAGTGGGTTTGCAATTTAGGGGATAATCCTTTCTTGCGTTGTGGGTTAAACAGTAGAACCATTTGTCCTTCGGTAAATCCCTCCGTGTTTGCTGCTCTATCATATCTGGCTTTCATCTTATCACTGGACATTTTAATGCGGTTACGGACAAACTCATGAAGCTCGTGAAGATCTTCTTGTGCCTGAAGAGTGTTTCCATTGTCTTCGCACACAGGTTTAGGTTTAAAACCAAACTCTAAATCCGCTGGCAGTTTCAGTTCCGTTCCAAACAGGATTTTCGCTGGACTACGTGAGGTGGAATCGTGAACAGCTGACCGGTAAGCCAGTAACAGCTTAGGTATATGCTCATCCCAATCCTTTTGGTGTGTACTAACCACTTTTCTGAGATATTCCTCCAGCGTACGGTTGAATCTTTCTACAATGCCATCAGACTGTGGATGTAGCGGTGTCGTTCTTGTCTTTTTGATGCCATATAAGTCGCACATTTCTTTAAATATGGCGGATTCAAAATTTCGTCCCCGGTCAGAATGCAATTCTATCGGAACACCGTATCGACACACCCAATTGTTGACAAATGCGTCTACCACCGTTTTAGATTCTTGGTTTGGAATGGCATACACCTCGGGCCATTTGCTGAAATAATCTCTTACCACTAGTACATACCGGTTACAAGCGTCACTGACAGGGAATGGACCTGCTACATCGATAGCTATCCGCTCAAAAAGGGCACCCACGTTGTATTGCTGAAGCTTGCCGCGACTTCTTCTTGATGGACCCTTGGCCGCAATACACTGTTCGCAATTAGCTATCCAATCGGCTACAGACTGCTGGCATCCAACCCAGTGAAATCGCTGTTTTATCTTTTCCAGAGTTTTTGTAATGCCCAGGTGGCCGCCACTAGGACCGTTATGGAACTGCTTCATTACCTCCTTTATCTTGGAAGTGGGCACGACAATTAAGTCCGTTGTAAATTTGCCATCTGCACTTTCCCAAGATCTATATAAGCAGCCATCTATTAATTTTAGGCTATTCCACTGGGCCCAGTACGCTTTTGCTAATGGACTTTCTGCCGATATTTCATTGCGGGTCGGTCTTTTGTTTTCCTGCTTAGCCCATATAATTTTTGCCAAAATGGGGTCATCATTCTGTTCTTTAGACCAGTCTTCTCCTGAGCTGATATGGGTCCGCCGCACGTCGATGGCGCATTCCCTTTTTTGCACTTTTGTACAGTGTTTGCGCTCTACGTTGCATGGCCGTCTCGAAAAGGCACCAGCGTTATCGTGTTTTCCGCCTTTTCTATCCCTTGGTGGCGAAGCAGATCTTGATCTTTTCTTTGCAGATCTGCAGTTGCGCTGGAAGTGGCCGATCTTACCGCAGTTAAAGCATTTGCCGCGAGATTTGCCTTTTTCCTCAAGTATTCGCTTGATAATCTGTTTTATCTCGCTCCTTTTGTATCCGCAAGTTAGCGTATCAGCCTCAAGTTTCCGCATCTTGTAGACTTGTGGCTTTGATATGACTTTTGCGGTCTCCTGGGCCAGTGCGTACGAAATGGTTTCCGCAAAGGACGACTTCTGCATAGCGCAAACTGCATATCTAACATCTGGATCCCGTATGCCATTTACAAATGCTTCTATCTTGAACTGGTCCAGTAATGGATGGTTTTCGCCTGGGTAAGTCAGCTGCACCAAACGTTCAATTTCCATCGCAAAATCTTGCAGCGTTTCATTCGGCTTCTGCACTCTGCCCCTTAATTCCATCCTGTACAGTTCTCGCTTATGTTCGCCACCGTACTTACGTTGCAAGGCCACCATTATGTGGTCGTAGCTATTTCTGCAGCTAACTGGTAAGCTTTCAAGGATTGCTGCTGCTCTTCCTTTTAATGCCAGAATTAGTTCTATAGCTTTTTCCTCATTGTCCCATTCATTTTTGATAGCTACCGTTTCGAACTGGAACTTGAAGACATTAAAAGGTGCGCTACCATCAAAGCTCGGGGCCTTTATCTTGTTGGCGTGCTCGGATAATATTTTGGCCGGTCCTTTTCGAATTTGTAGATCGCTCATCTTGTTCTTTAAGTCATGAAGTTCTGCGTAAATATTGCTCTTTATGCCGTAGAGTTTTTCGTCAAAACTTCTCGTTATGCTGGAGAGTTTTTCCTCAACATTTACCGTTATGCCAGAGAATTTTTCATCAAGCTCACTAACTTTCAGTTCTATAGCTTCAACTCGTTTGCCTATAACTTCTGAAATTTCCTGAAGTGTCTCGTTGTTGGCTCTGACCTCAGCTGAGAGTCTTTCGCTGTTCTTAGAAACTTCTTGAAACTTTTCTTCTAGCCCCTCGTTGTTGGCTCTGACCTCAGCTAAGAGCCTTTCGCTGCTCTTAGAAGCTTCTTGAAATTTCTCCATCATAGCGGCGAACATTACGTTGAAGTCCATATTAGCGTTTGTGGGAGAGGTACATATCTCGAGCTCCTCCTTTTCCTCGAATTCATGTAGACCGATGTCAGTACCACGTCGCTTGAATTCCTCTATCAGCCTCTTTTGCAGTTCTGCCTTATTGCCCGCCGTTGGCAGATCAAACTTGCTCAGCTCTTTTTTTAGCTGATCTACTTTCAGCTCGTCAAACTTCATTTTGTTTTACTTACTTTTTATTTTTTACAATTCTACTTCTGACACCAGTTGTTACGTTTATTACCACAATAAACGTGATTTTGAAGGGTTCGTTTAATTGTAAAAATTAAATTACACAGTCCTTAATGATTTTTACCAGTACACAACTTTATTAGGTACTTAACACTCTTTTTACAACTATACTAAGTACTTATTTACACTGTACACTTAACACTTTTGTACGCACAGATATTCACTGTTTGAAATCTCAAAGTCAACTAACTCTTCTTCGGTGGACGGCGCCTTTATATACAGATCACGGCCGCTTCTTGAAATGTCCCGAACATACGCGAAATTGCGCATTTGTTATTTCAGTTGCTGGCTTAGTAGTCTTGTATATGTGTTTGTGTGTGTGTGTATCTTTGTTTACTTTTTGCTTCCTGTAGAAATTGTTTTTGTTGAATCGCCCTTCATGGAATTTCTACTGCGCAATTTGTTTTTGCTTTGTGTTTGTGATATTGCGCATTTGTACATTTGTACAATAGGTCGTTTCACACACCTTTGACTATTACTTTGTAACAATATATATATATATATTTTTTTGTTTTATTATTTTAAACACTTTGGAGATCGCAGAAATTTTGTACGTGTGCACTAGTTCACAGATATGTTTAAGAGTTAAAAAAAATTATTTTTGAAAAATTTCCACAAATGTACAAATACATTTTTGATGATATTTCGACTCTAGGGAAATTTGATGTTCTTAGTGAAAAGTCCGTGGTAAAATTTTGAAGGTTCGTGAAATTGGTATTTTGGATTATTTTTTTTACCGATATTTAATTTTTCTTGGAAAATGTAGTTCTTTGGCAATAATTTTTTATTTTCTGTTTTGTGGTGAATTATTCGTTTTTCGATTTACTGATTTGAAGTGATATGTCTACTTTTTAATTTTCGGCTTAATTTTGGTTCGTAAAACTTAAATTTTTTAATGATTTTATTTATTTTTAATATATTTTGGAGACTTAGATATTATTGGCAAATTTTAGATTTTGTATGAAATTTGAATATTTTTAAAAATTCGAAGATTTTTCAAAACGTTTTTATTCTGTGGCGGTAAAATTTAAAAATGTGGTTCATTTGGATTTAAAAATCAAGCAATAAACATTTGTCTTATACATATGAAGTTTCTAACATATTGTAATCTTTCTATTTTTGTTTTCTTTTCACTTAATTTTTGGGACTGGACCTTGCAATCATAAAGTGTTTATTAAATTTACAAATTTACCCTTCGTTAGAGTAAGTTCGTCTTACTGTATTCATGATATGCAAATACATACTCGTACAAATAGGCAACATTCTTTTTATAAATATTAAAAAAACACATAAATTTATTTCCGGTTACCTAAAAATCCATATTTTTTTGCATAGAAAAAAACCATACAGTAGACTCGCGGTAACGTGAACTATTAAAACCTGAGCGTGTTCACGTTTGCGAAGTTGTTCATGTTTATGAAGGTGTAATTTTTTACATCTTAAAAATAAAATATACATATGTATATTTAACTCAAATTCATATATTTTTTTATTAATTCATTTTCATTAATTCATATTCATATTTGCTTTGTTAATAAAAACAATGTATATTAAAATTATTTAAAAAAATGGGTTATCTTTTTTTGGATTTTCTTTTTTTGCAAAAAGCTGAACACCGCCTTTTCTCGGAGACGTTTAAGTGCGGTGATATCTGCTAGACTTATATCTTCATCTTCTGCCCATTCTCAAGCTTTATTGAAAATGTTAATTGCTTCACTAGGTTCTACTTTGGTCCGTGCTGTTTCCAGAATACTATCATCGCTTTCACTTTCATCACTGCTCAAGATTTCAGTTCATTTCAGTTACGTTTTGAAGATCTTCAGTGCATTCAATGATATCAGAAAATGAAAAACCAACCTGCAAAGACACAATTTAAGTTAAGCGAATTACTAGACATGTGAAGATGTTCAAACCTCTGGATTAATTGAATTAAGAAGTTCTATTGCGCGTTCTTGTTGGGTATTAATTGGTGCACAAATTCTTTCTCTGAAAATAGCTAATGGGATATCCTCTTCAACGTCTTCTTCATCTCCTATAGAGGTTAAAATGTTCGTCCAGCAATTCCATATTGTTTCTTTTTCAAGACGTTGCCAAGCTGAATCTAAATACCCAACAGCGTCCCTTAACGTTAATTTCTTTAGAGCTTCAATAACATCATTTCCTGTAGCTACAATTGATGCCAAGAGACTGTTTCTATAGAAAAGCTTCGTAAGTTTTATGGCACTTTGATCCATTGGCTGTATGAGTGGCGTGACGTTGGGTGGCATGAACATTACATTTATGAACCCGTCGTCTGATATCAATTCATTTTCTGGAGGATGAGATGGAACGTTATCTATCAAGAGCAAAGCTTTATTGGGTAATCCTTGCTCTTTTAAAAATTTCCTAACCTAGAAAAATATGAAATACAATTGTAAAACTTTGAAATCAATAAAAAGTTTTTTTACCTGTGGTACAAACGAGTGGTGGAACCAATTTTTAAAAATGGAAGCTGTCATCCATGACGATTTGGAGTAGTTGTAGTCAACAGGAGATTTAAAATTTCTGAAAGAGCGAGGGTTTTTTGCCTTTCCAATCACAAGAAGTTTTACTTTATGTGCCCCCGTTGCGTTTGTACAAGCAAGAAAAGTGACACGCTGTTTTTCAGTTTTTCTTGTTTTTGCATTTTTTTCTTGAGCTGATACGTATGTTCGGTCAGGTAGCAGCTTTCAAAATAATCCCGATTCGTCTGCATTATAAATTTAATCGCGAGACAGACCTAGGTCTTTAATTTTGGCTTGCAGCTTGTTCTTGAAAGGGTCCACAAGTTCAGATCTAGAAGACAACTTTTCTCCAGTTATTTTAATAAAACGCACACCATACCGCTTCTTGAATCGTTGCAACCATCCGTCACTCGCATTAAAATCACTTTGATTTTCTTTAATTTTTGAATGAAAAAATTTAGCTTTTTCTTTAATTATTAATCCATTGACAGGATAATTCTTTTGTCTCTGTTTTAAGAACCAACGGTAAAGTGCTTTTTCCATTTTAGGAAGCTCAGAGCACTTCAAAGTCTTTCGCATTCCAGGACCAGAATAAGTATTGTTTACACATTTAAAAATTTTATCTTGTTTTTTGTTTATAGCGCAAATTGTTGACTTTGCAACATTGTATTGCTTTGCTAAGCTAGTCACGCTTAATCCTCTTTTTATTTTTTCTATTACATCCACTTTTTCCTTTAAAGTTAAAAAATTTGGTAGTTTTTGCGACATTTTCACGACACACTTTATATAAAACTAAAAACAAAATAAGAAAATCAACAGCGCGCGTTACACAAAATGCCAGAATATATTCATAAGAATCCATTTACGGGGATTCCCAATTTTTAAAAAAGTAGTGATTGCTTATAAATGTCCAAAAGAAAATAACGTTTTCTATGTTTCATGAATTTTACATTTGTTCACGTTATAGGGCTTTCTTACTGTGTTCCCGCTACAGAGTAGTCAGTGTAAAATAAAATATGTTCATGCTAGCCGGTGTTCACGTAAGGCGGTGTTTTTGTCATCGCGAGTCTACTGTATTACAAAGTAGGCACTTCAATCCATTATTCGTTCAATCCACTATTCGCTCGGGTAAATCTAAACTATATAAAAAAATTACTGCAAAAATGTTCAGAGGTGGCGGCAACAAGGTGTTAGATATGTACTAACAAAATATATTACCCGTGAAATTTGTATTTATTACAATTGAACAATAAATTAATTACAACAAACAATTTTATATCAGTATTGTTTTATGTTTTCTTATATATTATGTTTTGTTTCTTTTATTTAATTAGCGATTAATTATAATTTTAAAATAGACTTGCATGCGTAGTTTCACTTTCACCATTTTTCCTATAATTAATACTTTAATATTTTGAAAAATCTTCAGCACAAAACCCTCAAATCAATTAATAGAAGTTTACATTTTCAAGTCGTTTGTAAAAGTCTGTTGTGAAAATATTTTATTAAAAGTTAATTTATTATATCTGATGCAGAATTATAAACAACTTTAAAACGGAAAAAAAGTGTTGTATGTACAGAAACAAGTTACTTTACAATATTTGGGATATACGAGGACAGTCCCAGAAAGACTCGTTTCAGCCGATTTTTTTTTTTTTTGGTTTGGAATTCCAATGGAATAAAAGAAGTCATTAACGGAATTAGTATTTGCAATATGAAGGACCCATGTATGCGTTCGGTGTGTGCAATATAGCCGGAACTACTCGTTATCCATTTTTATGTCGTCCAATTTGGGCCAAACTAAATTGGTTATAAACAACCAACCAAAAGGTGTAAGGCAAGTAAGAAAAATAAATCAAAAATTGTTTGTTGTGGGGCTTTTTGTTAAATCTTCAAAGTTTTTGCCTTGATTTTCTTTGACGTTTGAGTTTGTCTAAAAAGTTGGGTAAAGATTTCCTGCTGAGCTGGCCGAAGCAAAGAGACTAGCTTTTCGACCCTCACCTGTAAATTGCATTATTTATAACAAAAATGAGTTGGTAAAGAGCCTAGTGTGGGCTACTCTGCGAACAAACAGCTTCTCTTGGCAAATGCGCCAAGTTCTAAGTTCCTTTGCACGGCGAGGAATCTACTACTTCGGGTGTACTTCTGCACACTTTCACGGACAGCCAGGATGTTTCCGGACGATCAGGCATTTCTTTGACATACGGGTGCTGGCTGGTTTATCGAAACGTTCGTTTTGTAATTTGACGTTTGGAGAGCCGACCTTGAAAAGTCACTAAGCCTGTGGCCAAATACGATTACACCTGTGGCCAAATACGATTACACCTGTGGCGTCATAACGAAAACTCATTTATCATTTGGAAGTGCTGCTCCTTGTAACTTGCATCAAGGGCTAAATAACAAGCAACAAGTTTGACAGACACCGCCAAAACAATGTTCAACAACATTTTCCTACTTTAAGTTATTGATTAAATACGAATTTGTTAACTGCTTCGATTCTTATATATAACAACTTTGTCACAACAATGGAGTGTCTTCCCTCCAAATGAACGTTTTGGTTTATTTAACGAAAAATAACCTTCATCGCGGGACAAACTTTTTTGTACCATCTTCATGGTAATTAATTAAATATCAAAGACGCGTGATAAATATTCCTAAGCTTTCCCTAACCTTCGCAAGTCACAAAAGTAATTCAAGGCTTTATTATTTTCGAAATATTGTTCAATATCGGAATCCTTTTAGTTGTTCACTTAGTGTTTCATTTTTATTAACTCTAACCAGTTGGATTTCAAAGGGTTCTTTGTTGCAAACACTACACTGCTCAAACTGCGATGAATTCGACACTTGCGTGAATTGTGAAATATCCTTCATGGAAACCCTGAACCGCAAATCAAATGTTTTCTTTCACTTTAACTCCTGACCAGTATATATTTCAGAAGTATCTTTCATCTACGTAACTTCCTTCCAGTAAAATTTGACATAATTTCCTTCTTAACGATAAGAATCCAACAAAACTTATAGATTTGCCCACTTGTGACCGGAGAGTATGTAATTGAATTTTGACTTATGGCAGTGCAAAATATTTATGACTTTGAATTATTTATTCATAATCTAATTGAAAATTTAAGATAAAGGAGTTTCCGATAATGGCGGGTCGATGCCGCAATGGAATAATGTAATATGAAATTATTTTAAGTTACCGCCACAGCTACTCTTGAGCGCTAGAAGTGCAATTTCCAACGACTGACGCTTAGACCCAGCTGAATTTTAGTGATGACCTACGGTACGTTAGCTCTGAGGGTTATAGACCTAGACCTGTGACATTAGAAAATACCAAGCGCGAAATGTTTCCCTGTGTCAAATCTTGTAGTCCGATTCACGCCACCTTCGCGTGGTAACCATACCCTCAAATGGCTTATGCAGAATTTCATATAAATGCTTTCGCCATTCACGTCCACATCGTTCGATTCAGGCCGCGGTGATGACCTAACCAACCACTAATACTCCAGCAAGCAATAATTTTTATGTAAATGCATTGTCACCTTGTAAACGTCTCGTGGGTTGCCATCCAACGGTAAGTCCGCATCACCTTTGGAGATGATTTGCCAGCCAAAAAAGTGTCCTCTTTCGAGCGCTTCTTATGTATTTTTATTCGACCATACCATAGAGAGTTAGCATCTGCAACTGAGTAGTTAAGAACAGACTTGGCGGACGTCAACATCGACCTGTCCGTACGGGAAAATCCTTTATAAATTTATTTAAATACACACGCCAAAAGACTAAGATCTCCAATGTTCAAATAAAGTGTTGCAAGAAGATAAATATGAGTTTAAGTTGGCTAATTGGAGCAACTACTTATGGAGCTGTCATGTTAGACAACAGCTGGTTGGCTATCAGAAATCATTATCTAAAGATAAGTCTACTTCAAAGGAGTCTAGATGAGGATGTGTGTGTAATAGAGAGCCAGTTTATTGCACTGTATCAAAAAAGCAACATTTGCCGAGAGCAATACTAGCTGCAGCACAACATAAGCCACATGTGCGAGGGTGACTATGCATTTCGTAACTCAAACATTATTTAGGTGCTCGCAATATTTCTGACAGAAAGTTAAGTACTTTTCACCATAAAGTTGTTTGAAAATGTTGCCGTTGAAGAACTATTTTCAATGCTTATAAAATAAGTGACGGTCTTGTGCTAGGAAAACATTTAATAAAGACGTTAATTTATTCGCATTACAATTTCCTCTTTAATCATTATTTTTTCCTCCAACTTGTTATATGTAAAATATCTAAAATATGTACTGAGTTACCGGTTTTAAAATATTGGCAGAAAAAAGGAAAAAGGATTGAACGAAATAATAAATACATCCCTTATTTTTGGAAAATTTTAACATTAAAGATGGAATGACACTGTTTTCAGATTGACTGGTAAATCACTTTAAATGTGTAACTCAGTCTTAACATTCGTGGAGGCCAAAAGACTCAAGCAGTCGAGTACACGAATTCCTTCTTACGTCTTATGCGAAGGTGTTGGTCGTTTAGCAGATTCTGGACGAGACTGATATTAGTGGGTTAACCTGGTATTAGAACAACGCATGACAGGTAGCCACAAAGTTCTTAGAATTCAAAAAAAGTGCATGGGGAATGATGTTTGTATCGGGTCCATTTAGACCCTTTTCTTTCGGCCCGTTTTGCATTCTCCTCTCTTAGAATTATAATTAAACGTATTCATTCATTCATTCAAATTGTGGTCCCGCTGTAGAGTGTTTCATTCGGAAGGTCCAATTTTCGATCCCACTCTCCAGTATTGCTACCGGTATATTGCGTATTACAAATGTTGGATTGTAGCTGGCTTATCGGCAAAGACTTTTGACTGCACATAACTCGAAAGAAATTCCAGATGCGTGGTATCACACTAACAGCACAGTCTTTTTCTTCAATCAAATTCCAAAGTATGCAGGCATGCAATCCACAAGCCGTATTTACTTTCAACTTTGCATGTGAGCAAGCTTTTGCCACGATTGTTGTTATGTCACTTTTCACATTGAAATTTAATCAAAATTAATTCACCTTGATGTGGGGTTTCATATTTGTCTGTTGAACGATTATGTGCCATTTTAATCAGAACAACAACAAAAGCAAAAAAATGCAAAATGACTTGACGTATACTGAGGTATTTGGATTAAAAAAATGTTTTTAAATAGTTTTTATTGTTTTTTCCGAATATTTTAGTATTTGTTTTACATTTTTGTCAAGAAAACAAAAGTGAATTTAAGTTTATATTTTATTTTAATTTTATTTATTTTAATTTTTAAAATTCTTCAATGATTTAGATATTAAAACAAACCAACAGCATAGAAATCATTAAAAACGTGTCATTTTAAAATTCATTTTCTATTTCTTAGGCTGCTTTAGATTCAAAAATTGTGTCCAGAAGTCAGCGAGTAAACAGTTTAGTTTTGATCAGCTGTCACGTAATTGTCATGCAACTGTCAAACGTGCTTATTTTAATTAATTTTGCTTTATGGGTTTTTGTTTCATGTTTATGTTTAATTTATGATTGAACATTTTGTAAACATATTTTGTTGAAACATTTTAACAAATTTTATGATCTTTGTATGGGAATGTGCACGATTTATATTTTAAATCGTCTCTTCTTACAAAATTTTATGTGCAGCCAATAAGAAATTTGACGCCTTTTGATGAATTTTGTCTAGACGAACTACTGTAATGTTTCAATTGCAACAACCCAGCTGACTTTCTACAAAGTTCATCACGTCACAACAAACGCTGCTTTTTTTGCTATCATACTCATGTGAATGGCATTTGTCAAACTCAAAAATGAGCAGGTTTGTGACATCTCTTCACTTCGTCACCAGCAAATTTCCGGCTGAGGTGTGAGAGGAAGTCTTTACCAACAAGCCTTTATAAAAATATTTACAGCGTGTTCAAGCATTTCGAAATATTATTAACAACATTTTACTGTTATTTGACAAAAAACATATAAAACAACCGCAATAAACTGCGTGTAGTTTTAAATGTCAAACAAAAAGTTATTGCGTTCAAATTTATGTTGACAAATTTCGAAAAAAAAAATATTTTATACTTTTGCTGCAGAGAAACTTCTGATTGCACTAAACAAAATACTGACTACTTCTTATCATGTACTTTGCTACATAGTATCCAACAGTTAAGTGTAGTATCGAGTGACTAGTACCAAATACTAGCAAAAAAGTACCAAGTGTTAAAAAATAAGCACCAAGTGTTATCGTATTGTACCAAGTACCCCTTTACATTTATAAAATATCACGTGCTTAGAGCCCAGTACTTAGTTTCGGGTACTAAGCTTTGGAACTCTAATGTTAAAGCACCAACCCCCAAAAAACCGACTTTCGGTAACAAGTATGACGAAATTTAGTTGCAAGTACTAAATACCGAGTACCAACAAATAAATATCAAGCACTGAATACAATAATCAAAGGTACTGGTTTTTGGAGTGGGTGGAGATTAAAACTCACTGTTGGCAAAACTTTTCTTAAGGAAATGTATTACGTCAGGTTCAGTAGTGAAGCAAATTTATTGTACTCATGTACCATGAAATACACCGTGGAGGGTTATACGGGCTCGATGCTCGAAACAAACATATTTAGAAATTTCTAGTCAATGCTTCGGTTTCATCCGTATAATGTGTAAACCGTAAAATGCTGTGTTCTTATATAAATTTTTAGAACTTCTAAAAGGCGAATGACGCGCGTTTAACTGCATATGGAATTAGATCTAATGTTAACATTTGTTCAAATCTAGAATTGTTTACTTTGCACTATTTATATTTTGATTCGTATATTAATTTCAGTATTAGGAAAATACTTTAACTGCCTGTTTTCTTCTACAACCCCAGATTCCGTTGATCATAAACGAAAAACGAGCGGAAATCTGCAAAGCTCTGATTCGTTGTCGATTATTTTACGTCGAATCTCTTGTTTCAGTTCTGCATTCGTATTCGGTTTGGACTCTTCAAATAATCCCAATGGAGTAAATCAGGAGGTTTTAATTCGCACGATCTTCCCGACCAATTAATGCCGCCGTGTAATGGAATGGTGCGACGTAGAAACTTGGTGTGCAGTAGAACGATTGCTTTTGCTGCTGTATGGAACGTGGCTCCTTCCTGTTTAAACAAGAGATGATCCCCGATGTCCACATCTTTTTAAAAAAACAAAAAAAAAAACAAAATCCAATTGCGCCTGAATGCCGCAATGCAGATCAAACAATTACTTTTTGAGGATGCATTTCCTTTTGGCAATGCAATAGTTTTACTTGTGCCTCTTCACTGACGAAAAATTTCTTCGAAAATCGACTTATCGGTTCGAAAAACACACGATGATGTTCATGGTCTCTGGGATTTAATTATAGAATGATGTGGATCTCGTATGTATGTAAATGCAAATCCTT
Source organism: Phania funesta (assembly GCA_963932375.1). Lineage (NCBI taxonomy): Eukaryota > Metazoa > Arthropoda > Insecta > Diptera > Tachinidae > Phania > Phania funesta. Next base: position 91,903,530 of record OZ010652.1, on the reverse strand, counting down.
TACAAAAAATCGCTGCCTAGTGAAATAAGAAAATTCTGGTATATGCTATCGATACACCTCGTCACTCTTCTACAAACTATGTCAATATTCCCGTCTGAGCGACCTGGTCCAGTATGCTAAGGCCTTGTAGTGTTACATACTGACTCAGTGTCTTTGAAGTTTTGGATTACATTCCAAATTGTGTGTTCGGGAGTTTAATTATATATTTACCAATATCTTTGCGTGAAGCATGATGCGAATTTTTTCTTCAGCAATCAATTCTGAATTGCTTTTCCGTTGTTTATTGCTCCCCGAATAATTTTGCAAAGGTACTTAGTATACTAATTTTTCTTATTGCTGCTGGTGCATACTTTAATGTTTTCAAGAGATTTGCTATTGCCATTTGTAAACTCAACTTGAATCACGCTGTACTACGTACGAAGTACATAGACATAAGTAGCAAGTCTCCAGTATCAATTGCCCAGCTACAAATCAAAATTGAATTACTTATTATCAAGGATCAATTGCAATTTAATCAATTTATGCAATTTAAGGTCAAATTCCAGGTCAGGTATTTGAAAACTTGAACAAGAGATATCAAGTACCATTAAACAAGTACTTGTGAGAACAGTTTGAAAGTCAGAAGGGCATTTGAATAAAATAATTCCCTCAGAATAATAGTTATGCTAAGAAAAAATAAAAATCAAAACCATTAATTCCCTCAAAATAATATATACTTGGATTAATGATAATGTTTTGTGTTAACAACTATTGTTATTGCCTGTGTATGTGTGTCTCTACTGCCACCAACAACATTTCATATTCATATTTTGACACGAATAAACAATAAAAAAAAATGATTACAACAAGAATTTCTTGTTTCTTTCATACACAAATTTTTCGAACAACATTTAAAATAAATTATCTTATGGGAGAGCAACATAGTTGTGACTTTATGAAACGACAATTGTGCCTGACGTTGGTGTGAACTCTAGCAAGAAAATTAATAATTTTGATTTATTAAATAAATAAACAGAGAGAGAAAAAAATGACTGGTTAAATAGAGCCAAGGTGCACTGCACACATACTGAATTCACATCGATTAAATACCACGTTTACAACTTACAGTGGGATTAATTTTTTTTCAGAAATTCGGAATATATTTCTGATCATAAAGTAAAATTGTGCGTTTGTTGTCCTCTTTTGTTTTTGTAAGCTCTTAACTCGAGCTCTCCTTTAACCCTTTTTGTTAGCTCTTTACGTTCTACATTCTGTTATTAGAAATTAAATTGTTAAAAATCTAAATAAATTGAGCAGCTCCTACGTGGTCCCATGTTAATTCCAACCTTAGTCTTGACGTTCGATCTTAGGCCTTTAGAGTACGGCGTGAAAGCTTTAATCGTAAGTCTTTATATTGTCCTCTTTTTTATATTTACGATTCAGCTTATTTCGAAATTTAAATAGCAGAAATCATTTCCATTTGAAATTTCTGAACGCAATATTCTAAAGATTAAATTTCCGGCGTAGTGAACTACAAAAATAAATTATAAACACAATAATAAAAATTATTTCCATACAGCTCCATTGTGCAGCATAAATCTTTAATGAAGGCGGCGTTCCTAGCTTTATGACTTGTCAATACGAAGTCGCAGAGTGTTGTAGTAATAAAAAAATTAAATAAAAATACTGCCCAGTTGGAAAATTCTACAACAGTTTGCTGACAATTTCACATTTTTCGTGCACGTGGCAACTCTGATATTCAACAGCTGTCACCTATGCTTGGTCCGATTATTAAAAATGAAGCGTTACACGAAGGAAGAATACGTTATCATTCTGAAAACACTTGTTTCGAAGATACTAGGTCGGTCATGAATAGTGTATCTCGATCTCTGAAAAACATTGTTGCTATAAACGAAAGTGTGATCAAAAACGTGAAGACATCAATAAATTCTTGTGACCTCAACTGCCAGGCATGAGTCTAACCGAATTGTGGTTTCAGCGGCGTCACAAGCCAAACCGCGCATGATACATTCGATTTATTGTAACATCGATTTCCATAGCGTACTCTAATTGAGATACCCTATATCTTTCGCTGACATTTGATGTAATGAGTTAGAAAACCAACCGGTTTTTTCTGGGTGGCATAGACAACATTTCCAACTGACTTTGGCATGAAATCTCAGCAAGAGATTTAAACACTTGGCTTTTACATATTTTTCCTTTTTTTTTTTTTGCTTTATTAAAGAGAATTATTTTTCTCAAAGTGGGTGTTAAAATAAAGTTTTTCATTTAAAATAATTATTATTTTTAAATTTCAAAAAGCAGATTGAAACAAAAGGTCCTTGAAATGGTTTGAAAATTTTGTGCCTTTTGATTAAATTTGTATGCTGCCGGTAACATGCAATTTTATTTGCGGAGGTGTTGTTAAAATATTTTAGATATTGAACGCTTAAAAATGCTAACAATTTCTGTACATTTTCGTGCCGTAAGTCAAAGTGATTTATTACAAAAAAGTTGAAGCAAAATGTTTAAACCGCCTCTTACGCATAATAAGCGTTTGTCACTGCCAATAAATATTCAATTAAGGCAGGCTGGCGGGATGTCTTGAACACAGACGGACATCAACAGTCTATTGTTGGGTTACAAATCACACAATTCTAAAACAAATATCAACCAGACAACATTGTTGCAATCACTACAATCAGTAGTCAGGACAGGCAGCCACCAAGCAGTCAAACAAAAGTTGTGTGTTTTTGCTTCCTGATATTTTATTCGTTTATTTCGAAGCTCTCGTATGTAATCATTCTTGGAGAGTCTGAAAGAAAAAACATGCTTTTTAATCTTAAAAAGAACTTTTGTTCCATCTTATGAGATATTGAAAAGACGCTCTACGGGAGACCTGCTTTTCTCTAGGAAAGCTGCTTGTCGTTCTATACACCATTTTGGCGAAAGCAAAGTGGTGGCTCTTGATATCTCTGTCAAAACTTATTGCTTTTAGTGTGGATAAGGACTTCTCTCGATTCATATCAAGCTTTCTCAGGAATTGCACTATGCGAGATGTTATCGATGGGGCTTAATCAAATGAGTTCGAGATAAAATCAGAGATACCGCAAGGCTCCGTTTTTCCCTTACATTATTTCTTATTTTTCAAATCCTATTACTCTGCAGACGATAGTAGCATTTGTCCTTCGTTTTCATTCAGTAATAGCCCCAGCCTTTTGCAACTTTGAAACATGAGGCAAAATATGTATGAATGATGTGCTCAACCGAGATCTTGCGATAATCTCTGAATGGGGTCCTGCAAACAGGGTCAGTTTTGATGCACGTAAGACCCAATGTTGTGTACAAGAGAGGGTGAAGGTCCGTGTTGGTGACAGTAGGGTATCCCACCACATTAACTCACTAGAGCATCGTCGCTAAATTCGTTGTATGTCATTGTTCTATCGTTACTACAACGGAATGTGATCCAATGAAATAAGAGAACTTGTTCTTGATAACCGAATATATGCTACGTATAACACATTCTTCATTGGCTGCAGGGAAGACTCGTTCTTTAGCCTTACGGTTTTATATCGCATAAACTTTCTGCAGAAGTCTTTCCTGCCCCGTTCAATGTAGAACGATTTAAATCGAGTGTCCACAAACATTACTCCATTTGTTAAAATTAAAAAGTTTTTAGCACCAACGAAGTATGCCGACATACAATTGGCTTCTGGAAAAATGTTTTCGCAAATACGCTGTTGCTTTTGAACACCTTTTTTTGCAATTACAATTGGCACCATTGTATACAATTACATCAAAAGACCGAAAGTCGAAGTAAGAACATCTCAACGCTACTTCTAGGAAATATGTGCAAAATTATATGGGAAAGCGAGAAAAATTAAATAGGTTGGATTCTGGCGGCATTGTGGCCAGTACTCCGGCGATATTATGAGTAGCATACCGAATGCAAGTAAATTCATTGTCGATTGTGGTTGTGGTGACAAATGTAATTGTGCTCTAACGCTGTTTTCCTCTGCGATAGATTTTTACTCTTCGGACTTTCGCCTTACAATTTTGTTTAAAACTTGTAGATGTTAAATTGATGTGCATGTTACAAATCATATCGAGTCCACCACCACATTTTTTTCCATCACATATTTATTAACATAGACCGCCTACCCATCTCTGACTACTACGACTGAATGTTACTCAGTTAACAGAAAAGCCGGCAAAAATAGCGATTGTAGAATTTACTATCAACTTGAAGAAAAATAAACTTAAAAATAATTTTTACTCCATTATGCAACGAATAATGCTGCGTTATTGCCTACAAAATCGCTTGTTTTTGCATGCAACATTTTGCTATCGCTTTTAACACACAAAGTGTTCCAACATGAACAGTAGCAATTGTTTCTAGTAATTTTATTTGTTATACCGGCAACAGCAGCAAATACTAAAACACAAAGTAAACATAAACATGTTAAAATATACAGTCATGTTCCCAAACATACACACACATACACATACTTTTATAGCTTAAAGTAAAAAGACTGCTTGTTCGGCTGTCAAATAAACATTTTGTTTTTGGTTAAGTAACACTCTAGAGCCAGAATATGGGAAAAATAAAACAGAAGCAAACTCAGAGACACTAAAATCATTCAAAGTAAACCAAACCTTCTGATACCCTACACAACCGGTCTAAGTTTGAGTTTGCCAATCATGGCCACATGGATACTTATACTTTGTCCGAAGGACTGAAATTACTTCCAAAACTCATTGGTAGATCTTTTTCTGAAATATTGTTTCCGATGGCGAAGTGTATATGAGATTCTACACAGCGACAAATGTGTAGCTCGCCTATTCGCTTGCTTATTCTCTTTTTTTCCAAAATATTGATCGTGTTTAGTTTCCTGTATGTTCGTGCCCAAGCATGTCAAAGTAAACCCAGTAAACCAGTCTAGAGAAATTAAAAGTAAAAGTCAAACAGATCAAGTCGGTCTCAAGTCGGTACCTCAAGAAAGAGTCTTATTTAAACGTTGTACGTAGGAACTTTAATATAAAAAAAAATAACACAAATGCATTCTTGGGTTGCAAATTCATTTTTTGTAATTTTCATTCCGTAAATCTGTTCAGCCATCGTATATTTTACTGTTTGTACTGGTATTTGGCATGTGAAGACCAATGCTGTTGACGGTATACATATGTTCGTGTTGAAACAATGTTATCCGAACAGTTGTTCGGACAACTCTGTTCTGCCATAACACAAACAAAATACATGCAAAATAACAAATGTATTAGTATGAGCTCGTCTGTAAACTATGCTGAGCGCATGAAAACTATCTCGATGAGAAACAAAAAATAATGCTCAAACTAAACAGGAACATTCACACGTATTCTACACACACAAGACTACGTACTCATTTCATGTTATTCTTGGGACACTATCTCCATGTGCGTAACAAATTTCTAGCTAGTCAAGACATAGTGCTAAATGCAACGGTTGACATATGGCATCCGCGGTCGGGACCATATCAGTATTTTTATTGAGAGACTGTAGAGAGAATTCTCGACAAGACAACATTCTCAGTCACAAAATATGGCAGTTCATTTGAGCCACGAGACACAAATTGAAATGATAATAATAAACCCGATTGTTTGTTTCATTTTAAAATTTATAACTTCTAAAAGAAAGAAAATTGCCGAAAGATTAACAAAAATATTTATTTTTAAAATTAAAATTTGTGTTTTTCCATTAATTCCATTTTCCCCTAGTGGCCACTAATATACCATAGGGTGACTAAATAGTAATGATAAATATTCGAATTTAGATGTTGTCAAAGTTCCAAATTTCATACAGCTGTAATCATATTCAGTCAGATTTGTCGTTTTATTCACTTCTGGTAATATATAAAAAGTATGAACGAAATGCCGGCTTGAGTACATTATTTTCGACCTTAGGACCCAAAAATGTGATCTCGGCGCCAATCAGCTGTAATGCGGTTGAATTTTGGCCTACATCCGTAAAATATTGTTCCGATGAAAGAATTAAAGCCAGACGACCATACTCTACGGCGTGAGTATGCACATAAATGCAGATTCGAACCAAAGCCCAAATCAATTTTATATCTCATACCGTTGTTAATTTGGTATTTGGTATTTTCATGACAATGAATGATGTTAGTAAAGTGGTTTTTGTATCTGCTAGTAAAAAATTGTAAATTAACTCCACTCCCATCAGTTGGCGATGATGATTTATTACTAAAGTCAGTAACAAGAAGTGAAATAATATTTTTGACTTTGTTCTTGTCACTAAGTGGTTGAAAAGAGGAATCAAAGATTAGTAAAATAGACAAATAAAGATCATCTAAGTAAAGTGCAGTTTGTAAACATTTATAACTTAAACCACCAGTCAAACAGTGTCATTTGAACAAAGATAATAACAGTCAAGAGCTTTAAAGCAATAAAAATTTGTTTTTTTTCGTTCGATTGGAAACCACCTTTACTTTCTATTCCCAGTCAAAAGTTGGCAAATGTTCTCTGTTTTGAGTGCAAACACGAGTCGACTAGTGCAAAGGCTATTTGACCTAATTCTATGGTAAACTTTACAAATGCGACCAGCAACGCTTCTACAAGCACTTGTATATGGGTCAGTTAAAACCCCATGGCTGGATGAAGCATGATCTTACTCTTTGCTGCAGAGTTTGGAGCTATCTTTTCTTTTTCCGCAGCATGCAACACAACCTGCTCACGAAGTGAGTCTGGGCCACAGCCCCAATATTACTTTTCCGAAACTTGCCGTATTATCAACTAATCGGCGACTTGTCCGACTTGGTTTCCTGGTACAAATAGTTTAATTACAGATTGAACCTGGAATGTCGTTATCTTTCTGTTTCAGAACCCAGATAAGCCTCGTTTCCCCCGAAGAGTAATACATCAAGATAACGGGATCACCAATGGGAATTGTTTCCGTCTAGTGCAACCAACTCCTGTATTTTAGGAGGTGTAAAAATCTTCACTGTACGCTTAAGAGCGATACTAAGGCAGACAATAGAAGTTGTATATACCACTAACACAGAAACTAAAGGAAAACGGTTGTTAGCAAAAAAGGTGGAAATGGCTCCCAGTCTCAGGATGTTTGACGTTTAGGCCAACAAAAACTGCTACAATCCGCAGGATTGATGCGATCGCGATCGCAGCTTGCTATATTCCACTTAGACATCTCTTCGTGTCTGCTGGAAAACTCCTAAAAATCCTATGTTTTTATTTATTGAAGTGTTTCATACTTTTCGTACAGATTGAAGAATTATTGGGTCAATTTTTCCTTACCGAAAGAATAACTCTTGTGTTAATCAATTGTATGTGTGTCCCAGGGAAAATATTGCGATTTTATATATATATATATATATATATATATATATATATATATATATATATATATATATATATATATGTCTTCGCTCACGCTGCCAGAGCTTAATGAATTTGATTACAAATAATCTGCAACACAAAAGTTGGTGCTTTGCCTCTAACGGTTTACTGGGTTATTTTAAAACATATTCGCACTTAATTTGTTTACGAGTCCGTGTGTTTTTATGCTTTTTCAATTCTCAACTCTAGATAAGTTGAAAGGAATTTTTAAAACTTCAGCTGAAATAATTACAGCTTGAAAAACTTTTCTGAGTGAATGAATGCAACCATTACTGACTGTCTACCGAAAGTTATTTTGTAACAATAAAAGTATGTGGGGAGTTCCCTAATAAAATTTGTGCTCAGTTAGCATAAGTAATAAAATTGTGTTAATTACTCCCGCCGTTTGCCCGATGTATTTTAAAAATGTTTTGTTTCTGCCCCTCTGTGTGCCGAATCGATTGAAAGCACCACAAATCATTTAAAGTTGAGAAAAAAATTTGAAATATTTTATTTAAAATCAATAAATTCGTGATTTCTGACACAGGTCTCGTGTAATTCGCAAATTTACGATTATTTACAAACTCTACGCACAGTTGCAACTTTTTACATTTGAAGGGACTTTAAAAAAATTTGTTGAGCTTGATGTTCGGTTGAGCGATTAAAATGATGAAGATGACCTACTTTTATTTACATATATTTGCAAAGAAAAAAAAAGAAGGAACCATAAAACTCCCTCTTATCCAGGCTGTTGTACGTGTGAGCGTAAGACGACCAAGGTAAATGTATTTGTTCCTGGCGTCTTTAAAGTTCATTAACTTGATTTTTTTAAACCCTAAATTAAAGGTCTTTAAATAAATGAGTTTTTAATATTCTTGATTTCTTTTTTTAATTTGATTGTTGAACGTTGTTCTTTCCTTTTTTTTTTTGCCAAAATCCCCTGCAAAAATTATTCCTTTTTTGCTTTAAGTTTTAATGCAATCGCTTTAAATTGTGGGATTTTTATCGGAATTCTTGTTTTGTAGCATTTTCAGTATGAATGTTAAACTTGCATTCAGCCGTACGTTGGAAAGTTGGGACTGAATTGTTGAAATTCTTGTTGTTACAAGAAAACTCCTGCGTTCATTAGGGCATCGCTAAGCAGCAGTTGTATATTTATGCTAGAGAAAAATTGTCCATAAGTCTTCATACTCCAAAGAGTGAAATTTAGTTATTTAGTCGACAATTAAGGAAATGAATAAGATGGCGAATTGGCTGCTTCGAACCTGCTACTCGATCGGTCTATTGTAGTCTATGCGGTATCAAGACAATTTATTGTGTCTTCCATTTTTAAGTACGAGTTCGATCTTAAATTCACCTGAGCCAGCAAAGACAGGCAAATGATAAGGCGGAAATTTTGTTTTCAGTATAGATCCATAGCCACCGACTGTAGACTGTGTTGAATTGAATGCGAATTTTAAAATTCAATCTCTAATTTTGGCCTTTGTATTGGCAGGCGAGGATCCAGCTTGTAAGAGATAGAACAAATTTTAAAATATATTGTTTTTTATCGCTTTTGAGGGGCCCTCGCCTCGTCAATTTCTAGACTGGTGCAGCTTCTTTTCAAAGCAGACATTAATCTTAGATTGCACCTCGTTTTTAGTTAAAAATCGTATACTACTCTTCCGTTTTAATGAGTTTGAAACGCAAGAGTCAACATTTTGTGAACAGAGTGCGTGGAACGCAATTACTGGTGTATTATGATACACTAAGTCCCTATCCACACATGCAATTTTAATTTTCGTAATACTTGAGCTTGGTAGTGAGAATGCGACCGTGTAATGAATTGCATGTACTTTACTTCATCTTTTCTTTTTCAAATTCGTACTTTTTAACTTGAAGTTAGAAATTATGAAAAAAACTCAAGTTGAAAACAGACGTTCAGTGTGTGGTCACGAATCAAATTTGAAGACAGAAATTAAAAAGAAATGCTGAAATAACAAATTCTGTATATGAGAACAATATTAGCGTTTGGGTTTCCCTCCTATTTTTCTTATCCCTTGTTAGAGCACAAATCGCCTAAAGGCAGAAACAATACTATTGTGGGGGTTTCCGCTTTAGTGTTGCGCTCAGAATCCACTGCTAGTGCGAAGAGCTGAGCTGTGTGGTAGGTATACTAGTGTGTGGGATAACCCTTTAGTATTCTTTACCAACAGTTTAAATTATAATTGGCCTATGGAAGGTGTATTTCTTCTGTGTTGGCTAACTATTTCGCTGTAAATCAGCCATTAGGAACGAAAGATTATTTTGTGAGGTTTCCCGGTTAGCTCAGCTTCTGCTGAGCTCGTGGACATTGTTGACCTGTGGAGAACGTATAATTCTATATAGGTTTCCCACAGTAGCATAACGCACGGGTTATATCGATTACACAGTGTTACTGCGTAAGCCTACGACAGCATTCATACTAGTAGCAGTAACTTCCATCATAATAAAAATAAAATGAGCACTTCGACAACCTTGGACTGCTGATCATAACCCAGCAACCAGCCTTGCAGCCTCTTCTATGTAATACACTTCCACGACTATTGTGTTTCTAATTAGGATCTCAAGTAGCTTGCAAATATACTAGTTCGCAATATTCGGCAAAAGAAGCGGTTTTTAACTTAAGAGTTCTCTCGTTACCGTAAACGACTCCGGTGCAGCATGCAAATTAAGCAATTCAAATTTCCCCAGGTCTTTCTAGTAAATAAGTACCACTCTAATAAATATACTGAGGAAATGCGTCTGCATTTTGGGCCTGACAAAAGTGAAGAGTGACTTTTTAATTTATGGGCGTAAATTTAGGTCAAATTGAAAAGTACAAGTTCTTTCCCTTTGCTTACGAATACTGTAGAATTTTTGTAAATTGTTAAACCAGTTTATTTAAGTAAAAGTAATTGCACTGAATAATAAGAAACGAACCCAGCCGTTAAAGTGGCGTTTGCATCAAAAACTAAAAGTAAAACTTATATTGAAACTAAATCTGTAACTTTTTTTAACTGTTCTTTAAATAAAATACACAAACTTATTTTTTATTATTTTTTTTTCTTTTCAGGTGAGTGCTGTTTCTTATCCACTGTGCGACCATCTGAATTATTAGTGAGCAATCTTTTGTAGTTTAATCTTTATTTAAATATTCTACTATATTTCACTTTGTTGCATTAATAATTTCTTTCGCGTTATAAAACGTTTTGTAATGAAAATTTTTTCTTATTAACGACTGCTTTTTGCTGCAGCAGAAGTCATGAAGGCAAGAAGGAACGCAGTAAATACAAATTGTTTTCTTTAAATATTGAATAAATTTCATGCCCATATACCAAGTAAGTGTACCCAACTAATAACGATAGCATCCAGTTAAAATAGTTTTAATTAAGTTTTATATTTAAGAAGAATTTTTTTTAAAAGGTACTTTTTCCTAATGTGCCTTTTTAAAGATACTATTTTTAAGAGTCATTTTTAAGAAACTTATTTAAAGGTACTTTTAAGGGCTCTTAACTCAAAACGTGCTTTTATACAAAAGGGTTTTGAAAGGTACTTTCTTCCATGCATTATTTTATATAGCTTTTTCAAAAGCTGCTCTTTAAACGAGAACATTTTCAAAAAGTCTTTTTTTATAAATTGTACTAATTTAAGAGGCGACTTTTAAGCGAACACCATTTTAGCTTCATTTAGAAGAACTTTTTTATAAAATATTTTTAAGTACTTTCTTAAAAGGTACTTTTTTGATTTGTTTCAAGTTTCCTTTCTTAAAAGGTAGCAGTTGAAAAGATAATTCTGTTTTATTTTACTATTTTGAATGGCTTATTTGTAGGAGACATTTTTTGCCACGTACTGTATTACACGGTACTATTTTTAAAAGGTACTTTTAATATCATTTGATTTTAAGGAGATTTTTTAAACTTAAGGTTTGTTCTTAAAATTAACTATTTCAAGCGCATTTTTAAATCGTAGTTTTCTAGATGCTTCTATTCTTAAATAGGACTTATAATTTAATTTTTGATATACTTTTTAAGGACATTTCTTAGAAGTTACTTTTTTGAAATGCACGTTTGTAATAGTAATCTTTTGAAAGGCACTTGATTAGATGGTACTATTCTTAAAAGATACTTTTTATATAATTTAAATTGTAGGATATTTTATAAGATTATTTCTCAAAAGTAACTATTTTAAGAAGTACATTCGTATAAGACAATTTAAAAACGTACTTTCTTACACGTATTGCTTAAAATCGGTTTATATGATAAATCTTCAGGTAACCTATTTTTCGAAACTTAGGTTTTTGCTATCCTTTTTTTAATAGCGCGTTTTTAATGTTTGTTTTATAAAAGGTACTTATTTTAAAGGTATTTATTAATGTATTTTATAAAATATCTTGTTTTAAAAAAGTTCATCCTTTGGAAAGAATTATAGGCGAATTTCCCTCGAAGTTATTGCAACCAATATGTGATTTTTTATGCAAATGGTATATTTTAGCCTGAACTGCTACTCCCAACCCCAGCGGTGAAAAGTTCTAACGATGCTTAAAGTCGTAAGTTGCGTGCGGTGTACCGGAGGATTTCACAAGAATTCAGCCTTTTCACACATTTTGATAGGCTCCTTTCGAAAGATGTTTTTGCAATTGCTTTCTCAAAGGGTACCTAATGAAAAATGTACATTTCCTTTTAAAATATATAAAAGTGCATTTGTTTAGTTTCTTATTTTAAAGTTATGCTTAAAAGACTTACTTGTTTAAGATTCATATTTATAATGTAAGTACTTCTTTTACCGGTACCTTTCTACACAACTTTTTATTAACAAGTTTTTATTAACAAGTTATATCTTGAAAAGGACTAAAAACAAAATACTCGTTTTTCTTAAAAAGCAAATTTTAGTGGCTACTTTTTGTTTGCAAGGTAGTTTTTGAAGGATTTTTGGAACGAATTTCCGTCGTCCCTTATCAAGTTTGTGTTAGAGACAAACCAGTTTTAACTATGAGCCGTCTTAAGTGTAATTTTTCGAACGAACTTATCAAGTGATGACGGAAATTCGTTTCAAAATTCTACATCAAATCATCCTGTAGGAATATCAAATCAAGGACTTTTTTATAAGTTACTTGTTAAGGTACTTTTCTTAGAGTACTTTTCTCAAATTGAAGCTTTTGAAGTGTCGAACAAATCGGTAAGAATGCGTTCTGACTTTTCTCTTGGTTATGAAAGCATTCATTTTATTTTACCCTGGCGTAACAATAGTGTCTACACAAAATATTTTATTTGTGGTAAACCATTCTGAAATTACACGAAAGCAATTTATGTTTTAATAACCACTCTCTTTGTTGGCCATGTTGACATGTAAAATTTATTAATTATAATTTTTGCAAAATTTACCGGTTGTTCATTATACTTTTGTTGTTTATTTTCTTTTTACTAATAATAATATAAAATTACTTAAATAATTCTTACGTGACACTTTAGCATTAAAACACATCCAAAATAACTGTAATTTCATGAGTATTTTTAAAAATTACAAACAATAAATAACGCATATTTATTTGGAGTTTAAAATAAATTCACATGCACAATGGCACCTTGTATGCAGTTTGTTGTTTGAGCCATGACTTTCAGAATGCGGTTGGCTGTTTGTTTGGTGGACAATAGGGGCCGCACTGGAAAAGAGTTAAGTGTTGTCGTATATAATTTTTCCACAATTTCCGCATTTTAAGTTTCAAAGCAGTGAATGGCAATTTTACAAAATAAGGGAAATGTTAAAATTCTACGTAATAGCGTTTGGGAATAATTTTGTTAATTACTGGTAAATATCATGCATCTAATCCAAAGAGTTAGTTATTTATACGTGTGCAAATTCTACCCGCATTTATTAAAACATTTCCGTATAATTTACTTTCATTAATATTTAATTTATTTCTTTTTGTTAAAATTTATACAAGTTTTGTAAAAAAAATAGAAATCCAAGTTAACAAGGGTACATAACATATGAACATGATTTTATTCGGAAACGCATTCACTTACGCATTCATTAAATCACTTAAAAACCCAGCTTCTAATTCTGAAAACATGACTTGCAGTATTTTGCATTTCAATGGCAGAAAAAGTATAAAAATGCCCAACAAATTTAATTCACTGATCTAGAACACATTAAATATGCGTTTGGTACATTCGCCCATTTCCGTTACGTAGAGTGACTACGTGTTTTCCCCCAATTGTTTGCTAATGTGAAATATTTTTATACAATAATGCCTTGTGTATTTTCATATACTCATACTTGTGATAATAAATCATTAAAGGAACCCATAATAAAGTAAAACTTTATCGGCTGGCGTAAATGTTCCGCTAAGCTTAAGTTGCTCATTAGGTGAAATTTTATGATTTTTTTACTTTGAGCTCTAAAAAATCAAAATACCTACAACATATGTAAAAGTGAGGAGAGGGGTGGGACGTTAGGAGTCTTGTACCTTTGTTTGGAGTTTTCATTTTTTAACCAATACACATGAAAGTTTCATTTGAAAGCTGTTAGTCCCCGTAAAACCGCAAAAGATTTTTACATTATCGGTTGCTTTTCAAGGCAAGAGCTATTACGTTTTTGCTACGCAACGATATTTTTGCTAAACGTTTGGGGTAACCATAACACACAAAAGCATAAATGTGAAAATAAGGCCACGTTGCTATTAAACGTGCTGAAATCAAAATTAGGTCTAAGTTCTTGATATGTATAATACCATCTCATTTCAAGGCAACCTGCTATTTTGGTAGCCTTTTCCCCCATATTAGTAAGGTTATAAATTGTAGCCACTCGGTGAGTATCACAATAATAACGTGCTCTGCTTTTGTGTGGCGCTATATTTTTAATAATCGGAACAATCCTTCGTAACAGCTGTTGAATATCGGAGTTGCCACGTGCACCATAAGAAAAGGCTGCAAGTAAGCTCACTTTGTCACATGAAGAAATTTTACAATATCATACAAGGGAACTATTTCGCACAGCATTTCCTTACTCTGTCTTCTCTTTTTCCTAGAATCGCCCATCAGCAGTTTAGCTTTTACTAGAAAAATCTTTTTATTTATTTTTTTACTCTTTGGCTTCCAAATATTTTTTTACTTTCAAATTCAGTTATTTAACAATCACAAACGTTTAAACCGAAAATTACAACAATGAATCGAAACTTGTTAATATGATGACGGAAAATAATTTTCAAAAAAATTCCCAAATTTTACAATGATAACGTATTATTAAATAACTTGGCATGATTGTTTAAGCCGTTCACTTTTTCTTAAGTTTTTTTTTTATTGTTTTTGTTTTTAAACCCCCCAAAACAAGAAAAAATACGATAATGACGATGATCATCTTTGAAATAAATTGTTTGTTAAATATGTTTGATTACAATCATCTAGAGTTACAGGTTTTTATGCAACAACCCGTCCGTCGATCACAATCATTTTCATCGTAGAGATGAAAATCTTCTCAATTCTAGTCATCATTAGGATGTTCGTTATTGGCATCAACATGATTTTGTTGTGATTTATATCGAATGTCTAATATTTTGTCATTTGCTTTTTATATTCATTTGATATTTGAACAATCTCTTTTGCCGATGGGTTCCACTTAAGAAAAGATTATTTATCTAATGGGCTTTTCTTGTTAAGGTTGTTTGTTTTTGAATGTCTTAATTATTTGGTTGTTTTTCTTTGTTCTTTTATTCGAGAAAACTTTGAGTGAATAAAACAGAAAAAACTATCAAACAAACCAAACGATTGCCAATATTATTGTTGGAGTTTCCAAGAAAACTTATCGATATCGAGTTTTCTTTTGGGTCTTAGGAATAGCAAAAGACTCAAGAAACCATGCCAGGTGAATAGGGAGCTTGCGCGAAATGGTTAAATAGTTGGCTGCATAGGATATGTGTTAGACGGTGCGCGGTTAACTCACCACGATTGTTTTGTCTGAGGGCATATATTTTCCCATATAACACAGCGTATTTCCTACCTGGTCTGAGTAAAGAAAGGCAAAGCAAGTGGCTAACAAAACCATGATTTTGAATAGACTTTGGTTCGGGTTTCTGTTTTTACTCGTTTGAGAAGCGATGTGCTATAATCGGCAGTGGTTCTATCAGTAACATTATACCTAAAAACATTGCTTAGCAATGGTTCTGTAAAACTTTTCCGGTAATGAGGCAAGCTTTATCCTTCTCATATAACAAAATTCAGGAATTAAATATGAATGACCTTTCTCTTTTATTTGGTTTTGTGTCCGGTCATTTCCGACTGAACTATCCTAAGTAGAGGGGAAATTAGATTAGTTCTCGTTAAAATATCCCAGTGCAGCATATTGAACCCTCTTTATTTTTAATATTAAGAACATTGCCACCATTGTGATGGTGGGTTCAGGCCTGCAAAAAGTCAACATCATAAGATTTTTCTTTTCCGTGGTTAGAATGGGTTGAAGTTTATAGAGTCGTCGCCCTAACACCCCCTTTCTGATCCCTTTAATTCCTTTCTCTAGAGCCTGAAACTGAAAGAGGAGAACTTTCGCGGTTCGGCCAGTAACTAAAGACTGGTACTACGGGAAACCGTATGTAAAGATAGTAGTGTGTGATCATGGAATAAAATACCTATTGATAGCAGGATATTAGATAGCTCCCAATCGCTCAGCAGAAGGTGGCATCAGGTCCAGGCTGTCTTTGTTTTAAATTGCTACTTTTACAATATATGTATAGGGGCGTTGGAAGTCGCTAAAACCACCATCGGATAATGTCAAAAGACATATGTTTATGTCTGGCTAGGAATTATTGAATTTATTGGATCGATTATTGGATTACGACTATATTTCTAACAATTATTCATTTACTGCTGCTGAACATGACCGCACAAATAAGCTGTAATTCTGAGTAAAAAACATGATTTACATGAGATCAATTGATATCATGTAAATCTTTTAGAAGACTAAAAGCAATTTTTTTATAAATACTTCTTGTTATAAAGATTCCTTTCAATAAAAGGTTTTATAAAAGTTACTTTTGTAAAGGGTACTTTCTATCAAGAGCAATTTTTAAAATTTTTTTAAAAAGTTGCATTTTTGAGTCAAGCGCAGTTTCTATAAGTGGTAAATAAGTGAAATTACATAATTTGTGTAAAAGTATACTTTTTAGTAAAGGATCCATTTGTGTCAAAGGTACTTTTTATAACGCGCACCTTTTAAAAAATCCGTTTTTTGTCAAACCTAATTTTTTAAAGTGCGTTTTTATAAACAAATTAATCTGTTATAAAAATCACTTTTTATCTGTATTTTTTTATTAAAAAAATGTTTATCAAAATTATAAAAAAATCCCCGTGAGCCATTTATATTCTATAACATAATTTGCTACCTGTAACTGGAACCAAAGATACATTTTTCTAGAGGAAATTTTTCTATAAAATTTAATTATTTATAAAAGATACTTTTTATAAAATGTGCTTTTTATAAAAAGTGCTTTTTGTACAGGCAACTTTTTTTATAATTGTAGATAGTCCTCTTAAAAAAAGATTTTCCCATAAAAATATTTTTTTTATTACTTTTATATAACAAATACACTTTGTTTGATTAATTTTTATATTTTCTCCTAAAAAAATTTTAGCTTTGTTGTCGTAAATAAATATCTCATATTTTATCAAAAATTTCAAAGTTGATTATTTGTTGCTTAATCTTTTTTAATCGCCAAAGCTTTCCAGCAGTTTAAAGGGCATTCTTGTCGAAAAAAGCGTAACCACTACTTTTTCCAAATGTTTATTTAATCTTATGTGCCACATACACATATTTCGGCATGCTTCCCATTGATTAATTAGAAGTAAAAGCAAGCATACAAAATATATTGTTTACGCTTATTTCGTGAAATAGTTGCCCTGTCCGACCTTGCTTTTACATAATAAAAACATTGTTAAGGTAAAATTGATATCATAAATTAACGCTTCACTGAATCATTTAATATAAACATTCTTGATTAGTTGCGACTTTTTTGCTTAAATTTTACCTGGCGATGACAAAGACTTCCAATTCAGTCATTATAAAATCATTAATTCTTAATACTTTACTCATATTCCCTCAGCTATCGGCTGTAGAACAAATAAGTTGAAACAACAATTTCATTGTTTTTGCACTTAAACAACAATAAAATAGCGTGAACTTTTTATTTAAATATAAAAAAACTAGTTCTATAATAACAAATAGTATGACGATGCATGCGTTTGTTGGTCGAAAACTAATCAACTAACAGGCAGCCGGTAAATTGGCCGGCCGGCTGTTTAGCCCGCTGGGCTTGTTGGCATGTTGATAAACTAACTCCTTCGGCTATAGCGATAAAAAATGCTGTTACTCCTATCGTTCGCTTTAAAGGGGTGCTGCGGTGTAGAGGGAGTTACTGCCGGTAAAACAAAATTTTTATTAAAACGCACGTAAAAGCCGCCAGTAGCCAAGCAGGCATACTCAAACGCACTTAAACATGTTTGTTTCTATTTTTGAATGCCAGCGCAATGGCCAACAAAAAACAACACAAAATTCGCAAAACAAAATTTAAAATTATTATTTATAATTTATGCAAATACATTTGCACTTTGCACAAAATCAAAATAAACTACGTACAACACATACACACATGCATACGTAGTTAACGCACAAGCGAGTAAGCACGCACTTAAAAATGTTGCACAAAAACAAAAAATAATAAAAAGAAAACAACATTTGAATTAATTTAAAAAAATACAAGAAACTGTAAAAATGAGAATTAAATAAAAAAGAAAAGTTAAATAAAAAAACTGAACCAACCGTTGCTTGTGCCAGTTTTGTTGTATTTGGCAAAATAACAAAATTATAAAAAAATGAGTTCCTTTTCTTACCAACTTGTACAAACAAGTAAATAAATGAAGTGTTTAAATTGAAAGCCTGGCAAACAAGTGCGTCGAAGCGGGCGGAGTTTTTGACCAAAATTGTACCGGTCGGTCGTCGTATCAAGTATAAACATAAAAGAAACAAAAACAAATAAACTTGTTTTCACCAGACTTTAAAAGAATTAAATAATTTTTGGGAACTATTTCTGAAAATTTACTCGCAAATCTCACATACCTTTTTATCTAGCAAAATAGACTTTTAAACATTTTCTACCAAATTTTATCCCAACTCATTTTATTATAAACATGAGGGGGGGCATGGTAGTCGCTATGTGCATTTCGCTGAATGCTAAAGCCAGCTCATCAGGAAACCTTTATTCAACTTTATGGAAAATCTTAAACTTCTTATGCCTGAAATTATTCAAACCAAATGAGAAATCTGAAAAAGAACCTCAAAATAGCAATAACAAAAAGCACCCCCGAGAAATAAATTTTTATTTTATTGATCTTAATTGCATTTTTACATTTGATTGATATTGGCGGTAACAAAATTAATTCAATAAACTTTCCGAAAAGTATTAAACCTTACAAGGCGCTGGACTGTAACATAATACAGGAATCTAGGGGCATTTCTTAACTATTTTGCGCCAGTTTCAAATGTGAATGTGACGAAATACTTTAAATTTTATTTAAACTTAGTAAATATTGAAATTAGGTCATAGTATTTGGGTTTCTCCAAAAATTCGATATTAAACCGGAATTTCGGTATCAAATAAAACAGACCCACATAATACATTTGGCATTAGAAACAAGTTCTTATGCTAACTAGGAATAAAAAAATCAATTTTTAACTTATATTCGAAAATTCGAAGTTATCTTCGAAATTTCGAATCTTTTTATATAACTCTGGTTTTAACATTTTCCCATAAAACCATTATTTTGTTCGTCTTTATCAGCCATTAAAATAATTAACCACTGAGTATTGCAACGCCGCCATTAGCGCAACAGGTAATTTTTTTACATTCAGGTTTTTAAAAGTGCAGCTTTTTCCAAACAACAGTTTGATTTTATTTCTTTAGAAAAGTCTATTGTAACAAGTACTTAAGGTTTCGCCAAAGAACCCATCTTAAAATCGTTTTGAACACGTCAGCGCTCTCTTTTGTCATAATATCAATATTTTTATATGCAAAGTATGTTTACGCAATATAATAGAGAATAATTTTCGCTCTTAATTTACAGTTATTTTTGTTTTGTTTTTTAAGATCATTTCAGAAGATCTTTGTAAAGTAAACGTAAGGTGTGGTTTGTTTTTATATTAAGTTTTTAACGGTCGGTTATTGCGACTTTTCTGGAAAAGCAACAATCCCGGTTTCTCTTTAGGTTGCGCAAATAAAGCTAGAACTGTATTTTCATAAAAGTGTTTTTCTTTACAAAATGAGATACTTTTCTATAAATTTTACTTTTAAGTTTGCCACTTTTTTGAAAATTTAAGTCTACCGCTAAAAACACTGATCATCGTTTTAAATCTCTGTATTCACAAAACACTACGTCAACCATTTAAACCGGCTACATATAGCAAAACTCAAATGTGGACCAAGGTGTGTCCAAATTAAAGATTATTAAATTCTTAATTATAAAAACATTTACAAAAAAAAAACACGAAAACATATTAAACATAAAAAGAACAACGACAGCAACCAAATCGCACAAAATTTGAACACGCAAATTAACTGGGTCTTAATCATAATTTGTAAACGTTAACAAAATCGTAAAAATGAATATCTATGACGCAACGAAAATGTAAAAATTTTAAATTGAAAACAAAAACTACAACAAATGTTGTGAAAATAATACCCGCCTCACAACAACCAACAACAACAAGGTTGTAAAAATATTTTTGCAAGGGCTTGTTTCCTTGTTGTTCTTGTTTTTGCTTTTAAATATTGTAATATCAACCCTCTGCTATTTAGAAATGAATACATTTTCATGTCGTAAATACTTCATGGTATGCGTCACGTTGATCATTTCTTTTAACAACAACTACAGCAAAACATTTTTACGTTGGCTGTTGCACAAACATGAATGCATGATTAATTATTTGGTTTTTCTGCTTGAAATCAAACTATTTAATATACGAACACTTATGTGCATAGTGGACGTTTGCGGTAAGACCTTCATAAGTAAATATATGCGAAGCAGGAAGTAAGTGCAACGAGAGCTTTGCTAAACTGAGGAATTATTTTTAAAGGATCCGTGAATAATCATCCAAGTAGAAGTAACCTAGTATAAGGGGAAGTCATTGTGCTCGGTCTGTGGCGGCCACGGTGTTTTGAAGGCATCTTACAAAACTCTTGTGTATTACTCAGACCTCAATCCAGAATCACCATGGCAAGATACACGACTTAAAATCCCAAATTTCAGTTTGAGCGACCAGCCGTGGCAACATTTGCGCATACTTCTCCAAAAACAAAGCCGATGGGGAATGCTGCAGTTCCATAATAAAAAATTTCTTATGGGCCTAACTATGCCATTTTGGCGTGAGTGTTTGTGGTTCCATCTGAACGGTGCTACACATACCGGGCATTCAACTTGAACGATTTGACGGTATTGGTATTCCTCGCCGATTTTAAAGACATTATCCTCTGCGATATGGTTATAGTGGGCGCGAATCCATATTGAGCTTTGTGCGGGTAAATTTTTACAAAAACAAACAAATTTTAAAATTGCTTCATTTTTTTTCTGCAACAGAGTTTGTAATCATTTTAAGGAGCGAATATGGATCCGCGTCTTTTCTCACGACAGCTATGTAAATCAAAGGTTGTCTTCGCTGTCGGCTTTTACCTTCAGGATAATTTCAATGCCAGCAACGAAAAATAATGGCTTGTTGCGTTCAACCAGGCGTTCGACCAGGCTTAAAGGTGAGGACAAACTATTTTTGCGCTACAGGTCTCAGATACATAACACGCTCGTTAAACCTATTGGCCCTTTGCTTACTTGCGCTCGAACTTCAATCGTGCGATTATTGCCGTAGAAAAGTGTTAAAGTTTATAAAAAAAAACAAAATTTTTTGGTTTTGCCACATTATTTTTACATGAAAACACTCTTGAGATAAGTTTGTTATTTCTGAAGACATTTTAAAGTTACAAATTTGCGATTCTTTGATTTCATAAAAACTTAAAATTACTTACGTGACTCTGAATCCTCATAGGTGGTTGTATAGTAACGTCTTTCTTCTACGAAAACTACCCATGTCGACATAAGTCGTTTTGTCAATGCTCGTAACAATTATTCACCTTCTTCACTTCAGTCTTACTCCGATGGTACTTTGGGCTGAAAATTTTATATGAAGTTGCTATGGCTCATACCGGGCCCGCAGTTCCAATCAAAAGCTATTTTTTAGCTCTTTCGAAAAATTCGATTTTAAGACTTACGCGTTTATTCATAAAAACCATGAACGTAGTGTAAATGTTTCATTTAAAGAGCTGTTAGCAATTTATTTTCCAGTGTAATTCTCTGCATATATGTAAATATTTCTTTATCAATTTTGTTCGTGCGTTCATTTGAAACTTAACGGAAGTTAACAAAAGCCAGAAAATTACCGGTAATGTAACACTCCCTAATGAAAACAGAAAACTGTAGAATCTCCTAGATATTTTACACTTAACGTAAATATGAGTGTTAATAAATCAGTGTCGGTAAATATTTAAAACAACAGGAGAGAACGTATGTCAGGTAAGTTTTTGAATGAGTAAGAAATGAAGGCAGGAGTTAAAAAAATATAATTCTTCAACTATTTCCTCCCTTGAAAGCCTTAATTAAGAAACTGTGATATTTAATATGCGTTTACAACAGGAAAATATACGCAAACAAATTTGTTTTAATAAAGACAATATTTATTTTGCGTTTTTTAAGGGGCGAATGAACCTCATTGGACTAAATCAAGTCATTATTGTTTCTACAGGCAACCAACTTATACGACGTTGGTTTAAGAATTTTTCGGTCTATCAACCGCCAAGCAATGCTGACTCTTTCTCCTCGAACTTCTTTCCTCTTAGTAAAACTCGCCATGGGAATTGAAGAAACCGTTAACTTTCAACTGCTATGTGCGTATAAACGTCATCTGCGGAGTGTTTTGATTTTCGAATTTCGCAATATCGAATTTCTAAGATCTATTTCAAGCATTGTAATAGGTCATGGAAATACCGATAAAGTAATTGCTTAGCACAACAATGCTTAACTTATTCTTAAAAATCGACACGTTGCTCCTTATGATTATCGCTGATACCACGGGACGTAAGTCCCAGACAAAAAACAATCGCAAAATACTACATTTAAAAAAATATTGCCGCTTTAACACCGAAAGAATAATTCTGTTCGACACACAATTTGATAGGCAACGGAAATGGCAACAGCGTTGTCAGCTCGAATAAGAAATTCGATATTCGACCAGCGAAAACCGAACGTCGAATGCAACACACATTAAGTGTCAAACCGTTGTCAAGCGTCGAAAAATAAACGGCATTAGTAACCTCAGGCCAGAAAAACGTACGATTTTATCAACGGAATTGCTTTGGGACCGTAAGGAAAAGAGGTGCGTTGAATATGGGTTGTATAGTTTGGTCCACGGAATTGTTCCTATTGGACCTTGGGCGTTCCGCAATCATTTTTGTAACAATTTCAAACGTATAACCCACATTTTGCACCCGTGAATAATAATTTGGTTTAATAAACAAAGTTAAGCAATTAATTAAACAACAATTTTCAATTGCATTGAAGCGCTTCAGTGCTTCGAATAACATTGACTTAATTGGAACAGTTGCAATTAATGAACAAGCACACATATTCAACGTGATAATAACAAGTGTGAATCGAAATATCGTACTACTTTTTGGTCTACTTAGCCTATTAGGCTATTTTTCATAAATTCAACATTAACCAATATAAGAAACGGGTGCATTTCATAATACTTTTGCAATTATTCGTGCATTTCTTACTCGATCAATTTGCTTCTGCAGTATTATACATTCTGGAGCATTTGTCTATTCTACTAGATTTAATTCAGAGCATAACCTCTCTGACTCTTACGACACATTTAAGTCCATGTCGTTCGATGCTTCCCAATCCAGTAAAGCAGAAATTTAGTTCACCTGCAAAGACCTCCTTTGGCTTTGTATTCAAAATGAAGGAGTTACGCTGTTTTACCGCATTGACCCCCACTTGCAGTCTGCTTCCGGTCGCCGCCATGAGGTATTCGTCAAATTTCTTACAATACCTTTTTTAAGTTGACAATTAATGTAGGTTGAAATAAACTATAGTTTGTTTGCTCCTTGTGTTCTGAAAAACGTTTTTTTTTTGTTTGGTCTTAAAGATTTTAAACACGCACCAAACATCTTTAAATAATGCGAACAACAGGAAACATGTCCATGTTTGTCTGGGATGTAAAGAAAATAGAAAAATTACTGTTGTTGCCATAAACATTTCTTTTATTGCCATAAATTGACGATAAAAATTATATGGGATAAAAGATAGAAACGTGTTGCACTGAGCACTTCCGTAAACAACAAAACGCGCTACTCTCTTTCGTGCTCATAATCGCAAACACAAGTCAGCTGTAATCGACATTTATCTGATTTGAAAATGAAATAAAAATAATCGGACAACAAATGAAATAAAAAACAACTTTAATTTCACATTTGTCACAAATTATCTTTAACAACAGCATCGTTAGTTGCAATGAACAAATGAGCATTAGATACAGTCCGGGTGATTTAGCTAAGGGCAAATGGATTAATCTGTCTTGAAATTGGATAAAAAATAAAAACGTATGCGAAGCATTGCATAAAACTTTTACAACTTGCATAGAAGTTTTGCTGCTAATGGGGCTCTAGAATATCTACTGAAAGTAAGCCAAATACGTTACCTAGAAGTTGATGTTTTGTTACTTTCATTCATCGGTGCAAAACTTAGGGCTCGAAAAAAAAACTTGAAGATTATTTCAGCCAAATCGAAAAGTTGCAATAGATTATAACGAAAAGTTTACTGTTTAGTTTTTTTTTCTTTCGTTTCAATTCAGTTTTGTCAAAGATATTTTAAAAATTATTCGTCTCGAGTGTAACTCCTTTTCTAAATGGACAAAACGTTATCCCAGATCATCAGTTTGGTTTTCGAGCAAGGCATAATACGATTGAACAAGTCCATAGAATCGTTACCATTATTAGATCGGCTTTTGAAAGAAAGCAATACTGTTCAGCTTTATTTATAGACATTTCCCAAGCATTTGATAAAGTCTGATGGGCTACTTACTAAAATAGTTCGGGTTCTACCTGAAAACACCCACAAGCTTATAAAAAGCTATTTGTCCGATAGAACTTTTAAAGTAAGGTCAAAGGATCAGTTTTCAAGAAATGGGAAAATCAGTGCAGGAATATCTCAAGGTAGTGTGCTAGGGCCGCTGTTATATATCATCTATACAGCGGATATGCCGACAAGCCCACATACATATACATCAACCTTTGCAGACGACACTGCAATTATAAGTGTCAGTAATGATCCAAAGGATGCATCTGAAAAGCTGCAGTCCCATATTCATAAGCTAGAAGACTGGCTAAAACAGTGGAGAATAAAGGTAAATCCATCAAAATGTGCTCATGTAACGTTTTCCCTTAGAAGGCAAAATTGTCCACCAATCACAATAACTAATACCACGGTTCCAGCGGAAACGCACGTCAAATATTTAGGTATCCACCTAGATCGGCGCCTAACTTGGACCCGTCACATTGAGGCAAAAATAACGTCCATAAAGCTTCGAACAAATCAACTGCATTGGCTAATAAGTCCTAACTCAACTTTGGCTTTGGAATATAAAGTCCTGTTATACAAATCCGTTATAAAGCCAATATGGTCATATGGTATTCAGCTGTGGGGTACTGCGTGTGCATCAAACATCCAAAAGTTACAGAGAAGACAGTCTAGGATTTTACGTCTTATCGTATGTGCCCCCTGGTACATAAGAAATGAAAACATACATAGGGATCTCAAAGTTCAACCTATTCACGAAAAAGTTAAAACATACAAACTAGTCGCACATCCCAACACTCTAGCACGCAATTTATCGCAATTTGACGGCCACCAGAGACTAAAAAGAATTGACACATTGAGCCTGGCGAGGCGGCTCTCTCTACACAATAGAAGATAGATTTTTAAGATCTGAACACAAAAATTAGTTATTACATTGGTAATAACTAGTAAATAATAATTTAGAAATAAGATTTGAACACTTATTGTGAATTTCTTTAGTAGAAAGAATGAAATATAAGTATAAAAAAAAACGCTACTAACTTTTAGTTTAAGTTTTTTGCGTTGAAGTATCGTGATTAAATTTTATTGCAAACAAATGGAACTATTAAAAGATTTTATGACGTGTTGCGTCCCCCAGAAAAAATTCATTAAAATGAATGCGTAACTAAAAAATGCGTAACTAAAACAAATAATTTCGCACTTTTGGTTTTTTAATAGTTTTTTTATTCATGTCACACTTCGGATATGTTTACACATCTAAGCGGGGCTGCCCTTGTTAAACGTTTTATGGAAACCAAATTATTTAAGAGCTTGGAACTTGAGGAATCCTTACTAAACTTGCATATGCTCTACCAATATCAATACCTATTTACTACTTAACTGAATCATGGTATAGGAATGGTTTGTTAAGAAACATTCGCACACTTTATATGGAACGGATGGGATTGCTTTAATGACCAGAGGAAGCCTGAGAGTTAAAGCACAAAATGAAACTAAAGTTTCCTTAAATGATAAACTGTTTGCTAATTCTTGAACTCAATCAATTTTCTTACTTGTTTTTTGTTCATAAATTCCTGTCAGCTGTGAGTTCAATTGGTGTCACCATAAGTGTGGGCATGGGTACAAGTAAAACCTGATGGCAACATTTTGTATTAAAGTTTTATTACAGGTGTAGGGTAGTTTTGTCCATGTTAAGTTAATAATTACAATCAATCAAAGATAAATGTGTTAGAAAAAATATCATGTTACCAACTCTTAATTGATTGTTTAGGAATATAAAAACAAAATACATTCAAATTAGAAAAATGTTGTAAACACGAATTCTGAGTACCCTATTTATTCATTTATGCTTTTCTTTATTTAAATAAACATTTTTTAAATTGTACAAATTATTTGGAATCAACCAATATTTCGTGTATTTGTTGTTGTTTGTAAATTGGCTTTTACAAATTAAGGGCTATTCACAGTTTATGATAAATTAGTTTTGAGTACGAATAATAGTCAAATTTAACGGATTTATAGAAGAAAACCTTGGAAACGTTTTAATATATTTGGAGTACTGAACTGAGCCTAAACAATTTTACACTGCCAAATTTCTGTTGAGATAGCCTACAGAGAAATTAGTTGGATTCGGAAAGCAAGTGTGTACCAATCTCAACTAAGACTACAGTGTAATTGAGCAATTATTATTGGAATCACTGTTGACAACCACATGGAAGTAAAACGCCTTGATTTACAATTCAGTGACTGTCGACGATATTCTGCAATCAATTAACCATTTGATTTTAAACAGAAGTCATGCTCTTTCTTGGAAATATATTCAAAATGAAAGTATCGGTATCAGAATGAAATTTTCCATTCTGACAGCGCTGTGGTCAGCAATATAGCGATATTATACTTTCCCTACATAATGTTGTAATGTGATTTTATCGGCAGCTATGCTTTTTTCATAGTCTAACTTTAACGCATTGAGCCAAAGCTGCTGTGACCAAAACAGTGATCTGAGGCAGCTGTAGTGTAACGAATGTAATCCCAGACGTAAATATCAAGAAATAGTTCAACCAGCATACCTGTCAATGCTTTCAGCTGACTGTGATCGCAAAAGTTGGCGAGATATGAATTTAAACTGCTGTATGAAATCAATGTTCGCATATTTTTTTGCAAAACTAGATGAATCAAAAACTGTCATTATAGCAACATATACCATTCATTTCAGAACCATGAACCATCTTGTAAGTGCCATAAGTATTCGGAAATATTGTGACAACTGAGTTTTTGAAAACTCATTTGTGAGAAGGCTAGATGTGACCCCATACAGCGCTGACTTGACAATCAATGATTTCTTCTTATTCTCGCTCATCAAAAATGAACTGTGTAAACAAACGTTTCGAAAATGATATAGGATTTCAACGAACGCAAGAGCGTGCTGATCGTAAAGGAGTACAACTTTGCACGAGTTTTTCAATGACAATTTTAATAGTCCTCTAAAATTCCCGCAAGAGGCCAATTCTCCGCTGTTTGCTAGTTAAAAATGTGGGGAGTTTGGGGCCAGTAAAAATGAGAGTATAACTGCGATATTGAGTCGCCAAGCTGCTCAAATGTTACTACCAAAGCAGTTCGTGATAATGCTGTCAAAATTTTAGGAACATCTATTCGGTTTCGTGAAAAAAATTTGGCATTTCTGGAAGGTCGCTACTACGTATACTTACTAAAGACCAACGTCGCTGCACTGGTATACTGTTGTTTGCTAAGGTCCCACGCACGGCGAAGAAACTTCATTGAATGTTTTATGAACAATATACAAGTATGTGATTTTTCGAGCAAAACTGAACACTGGTACGACGCAATTACCAGGCTGGTTATTGGTGACACCTTTTTTGGCTGTGTTGCATACCCAAACCGGGAGATCTTGGTTGGATCAATTGCAGGTTATCAATAGCTGTTACCAGCAGGAGAATCAGTAGCTCGAAACCCATCATCAAGACCTAAGCAAGCGCGTATAGGGGAGTGTGTAGTCGCAGTGCTTAAACCATCGTCGAAGTTTTTCACAAGGCTGGCATATCTGTCTTTCTAAATCTCCCCCGGGGTATTAGATAGCTCCAAATATATCAGCAAGAGATATAAATTCTAAGCAGCCGTGGTCCTTAAGTTGCTACGTATTTTAAGTACAGGGGAGTTGGCGGTATTTTCACCTAGTGCGAATCGACGTAAATCGAGATATATCTGTCTTTCTTACTCGTGCT
The DNA here is from genome assembly GCA_963932375.1 of Phania funesta. Classification (NCBI taxonomy): domain Eukaryota; kingdom Metazoa; phylum Arthropoda; class Insecta; order Diptera; family Tachinidae; genus Phania; species Phania funesta. Next base: position 91,875,254 of record OZ010652.1, on the reverse strand, counting down.
GAATTTGGGATAGAGACAACCCACAAATATGTCAACTCTTCCTATTCGTAAAACAGTCGAATTTTCTCACGAAAGCAAGCAGCCACTTTCCTAAAGTTACATAATCCACTATAAACTATATTTACTTTTCAGCGCATAAGAGCGAGTTATTAGGTTTGACTATTTCTATTTCTACACTTTTTTCATACGTCATTGACATTGAATTATAAATGCTGTTTCTCATTCTGACAGTTGCTTATTTTAGTACAAGTTTCGAAACCGTGTGGGCTGTTCGTTTAATTATTTTTAATTGTCTGTAACAAATAAATAAAATTATTTCTATATTTTAAGTTTCTTTCATTAATTTGTTAAAAAAAAATTGTTTAATGTGAAAATGTTAATGATGCAAAATTTTAAATATTTTTATTTTATTTGACGGAATGAGAGAGCAAGAGATGACCGTTTAATAGTATAAAATATTTAGTTGGAAGTCATTGCAGTTTAGGGGTATTCAAGAAATAATGATATTAACTTTGTGCTAAGCCATATGTAAGTAACTAATGTATGAATTTTTCCTGTTTTTTTCTTTACAGGTAAGATAAATGCTGAAGTAGATATTATTCCGTAAAGACCGCCCAAGTGATTTAAAATAAATTATTTAACATTTTCAATTAAGTTACTTGAAATTTAACTTAAAACAATCGTAAATATCTATACCATGTAACTGAAAAAAGTGCGTGTCGTAAGTTCTTTAATTTTTTTAGTATTTAAATTGTTACAAACAAGCCCGAGGGCCTAGAAAACTTGTTAATTTTATGGTTATTGTAAACATAGACTGGAGCAAAAATTAAATACTCTCTACTGAAGTATTTTAATCATGTCAATCTCCTCCGTTCGTTAATAAAATTCATGAAAATGCAAATGTATTCCTTCGGAGTGCGTTAAAGAGCGTCAAAAAACAGTTTCGTAATCATTTAATAATAATTAATAATTCGAATCCTCGCAGTTTTGAGATTTAATTAACTATATCGGGCTTTCAATAACTTTAAGCAGTACAAAATTCAATAATGAAAAACAGATCTTCGATATATGATGCTGGCGAAAACTTGAACAAGTTTCTCGACCCAAAGTTAATATTTTTTTTACAATTATTTCGTAAACTATTCCACTTTGAAGCACTTCCCTAAAGAATTTAATTTATTTCTATAAGAATTAGAACAATCTCTGCTGCTTATACCAGTATTTTTAAAGAGGTGTAATTAGAGCTTTATAGGAAACCAAAGACCCCCGCACAAGTATAGAAATCGTTTTATTCAATAAGTGCAATTATGGCTGTAAAATTATTTGTTAATGATTGTTGTTCTTTATTTTCAATACTCTTGTGTAAGTGCGGCCATAACAACAACTTGTTAATAGATAAATTATGAAAAAGTAAAGAAATAAAATAATAAAAATAATGACTGCATGAATTGCAACCGATTACTGACGGACTGACTGTCTTGCCTTCAATTGCATGTTTACTCACTCGTAAGTGGAAAATGTTGATCTATAAGTTTAAATGTTAAAAGAATTGTTAAAAAATAAATAAATTTAAACTCAAGGTTAAACAAATCGCCGCTCATTCAATGCAGTTGTTATGACCAGCTATAAAAGAACTCTGTTAACAGAAAGGTTTTTCGCAATTCAGTTTGTTATGTTTTATTTAATTATGCAATAAATAATTTATTTGAAACAAACAAAAAAACAATAAAGCAGCTACAATAATTGATCTGCATTTTAAGCAAATTGTACAGAAACTGTTTGCACTGCAATTGATTGAGTTGCTTAAGAAAACAATATTATTACGTTTTATTTTTAAGAGCGATTGTGTGAGCAGAATCAATCAGGTTAACATTTAAAATATTTCAGGAAACCAATAAAAGTTCAGTGAATGAATTCTTGACAAATCGTTGGTTTTCATGAATAACCGCGTCTGACTGCTAAACAACTTTTCTAGGGAGGCCCAAAAAATATGTTCTTATGTACTAATTCAATTACAGATTTCGTGAGGGTCATCCAAAAATTCTGTCTGAGGCGCCAGCACAGTCCATAATTTACGAAGCTCCAGGATTTAAAAAAGAAATAATGTTGAATGGCCTGTTTACATTACGAGTATTTAGTAATCAGCTTGAATATTCAAAGACATTAACGCGATGGTCTTCCGAATTTTAACTGATGCGCATTTGCGTTTTGTACAATAACTTCTTTAGAAAGTTAAAAATTGAGCACTGGCAATAAAGGGGGATCGATGTTGACAATCTGTGGTGCCCACGAAATTTAAATCGCCCGGTTCAGTAAACAATCAGCCAAGCAACCGATGTAGTTGATCCTTCGCCGTACACAAGACACCTACATATGACTCCATTAACCGCGGCACCTACATACCTTTCTATATTATCCGACGGTTGTCTTTGCACTGATAGAAGATAATGCGACCACCAACGACGATATGTATTGTATAGGTAACAATTGTGCTGCCTGATTTCCAGAGGAAACCGCACTGTTGGAGGAATAGGAAGTGTTGAGGCATTTGTAGGTTGTCTCAAACCTAAATTCGACCATTTAGACGATTAATAAACTCAGATATGTCTCATTTAATGTCAGCATTTGTCTTGCGATATTGTGCGACGATGGTCTTAGCACTGAGTGAAAATATTATGACCAACAACTTTCCCATACATTCTATAGGTAACAATTTAAGGACCATGACTACCTTGACTCTGTGCCTCTTGCTTAGGGATTTGGAGCTACATATATTAATTCCTTCGTTATGGGCAGCTTGCGTTGCAATGCAATGCTACGACGACCATGCACCAGTACAACGCGGTGAAGTCACGATGTGCCTTTCTTAAAGAGCCTCACCAACAACCAGCCCGAAACTTATGTTTCGGAAGCTACTAGTCCCGGTGTTGCCAGTGTTTAATTACTGTTCGAACCTCAAATTAGGCCCAAGACAAGCCTACAAGTCTTGTTCCGCCATACACGGCTAGCAATATATCAAGGTGGCAGGGTCAGGATCACGCTGTCAACTTGGCCATAGACAGCATCGTTTGTTCGCTGAGGAGCCTTAGAGCATTTGAAGTATAACTCTAATTTTCGCGGAAAATCACTTTAGAGGGTGCCACATGAAGTGAACGCTAAAATAAAGATTTGAGGGTGCGTTTTTTCTCGCAGGGATTAAGTAAATTTGCCACCAATATCGAATAGCAGATGTCAGTATCGGAGCCAATTGTTTGTGTGAAATAAATTTAAATTTGATGAAGCATGAGTTTATGGAATTTAACGAAACCAACGAACTTCTGTTATCTCACATTTTGCACAAAAAATATCTTTTAGGTTTTCAGCCAAACTTTCCTTGTTAACTGTCTTCTCTGAAACAAGGTTACAGCAGTTCTAATGTAAGTTTCCTTTAAAAGTAACGCCACATACAAGTGAACGAATACTTTGTCTCTTAACTGTAGCTAGAAAATATATCAGCCAACCACCAGCAAAATTATTAAGACTAAAATTCTTGCCAGTCATTTAATGACAAATTGTTTCTCGATACTCGTAGACATTTGTTCATTGTAACAACAGACATTTGTTAAATGAGAAACAATTAAATAAATAAGAAAAAAGAAACAACAAAGAGCCAATTAAATTGTACATTTATTTATGCGAGTATCTCCGTTTAAGGCAAAAAATCATTAGTTTCATTATTATTTCTCTTTAGTTTCCTTAACTGCCTGGGAGTGGTGCAGTAGTGGGTTTCCTACAATTCTTGTCTAATTTGGCAATTTTTTTTTTTATCAATTTAATAAAATTTTTTTTATAAAACTGGCAAATTAGTCTATGAAGTTTTGGTGGCCACAAAAAAGGCTTTAGTCATACGGAATCGTTTTAAATTTGAATTAAATTGAACCAGCAGGATAAACTATAAAATTTACAGTATAAAATTATAACTTTTATAGTTTTTTATAATTAATTATATCAACTTCATTTTGAAAATACCTGATTTTAAAATTTGAATTGGGTCAAAGCTGTCCTTCACACTTTTTCAAACAGCGGCGATGTATATCTGCGTCTGCCTTCAAGTGGGCGCAACATTTGCTCTAGCGAACACTCATTTTAATACGAGTTGATCAGTCGTTTAACTTGCCAATGATATTTGAATAATAAATATCTGTGAACATCGACTCGCCGTTATTGGAAACCGGTATATTTAATCGATTTCTTAGTGAATATTTTGTTGATCAAATAGTGTCGACCCTTGCATAAAGAGAATAAACATGATTGGGGTGAGCGTTATATGGTTATCGACAAATCATGTTATTGTAGATAATATGGTCTTCTTAGAATGTCAGAAATTTGGCTAAAAAGGGAACACAGGCGACTTAATCCACCGAATGCTTAATAGTAAACGCGCTAACCGCTTAAGTTAAGCACCCTCATAGTTTCGTTAAGCACCAAAAGTGTTTGACATATTGTGTCTATTAATAACATTTTATGGTTAGAATAATTATATTTTTTTATTATAGTTAAGCTACTTGTTTGTGGTTAGAATTTTGTAAAAACGTTGTTGTTGAACTCAACCCTGTTGCAATTTGTTGAACAGCCAGAGGTCTCGAACGTTGCGCCAGTGCAAGACATGGATTCATTCAAATTAGACCGTCTGGGTGGACGCTGTAATTCATTGAGTTTAGAAATTTTAAATCTCAATAAGTTCGTAGGGGATGTTGCGCAATCTAGCTGATTTCTACGGCGGTAATGACACAACAACAATGGCTCTTGCCAAAGATTTTTGTAATATGTGGCATGTGACACTGGCCTGCTCAAATCACAAGTTGATCCGATTTCCGCATGTCTTAACAAGTCTTGCCTGCCTCTGTGAACAAGGGCAAGGGTAAAATCAGGCTCCTAATTGCAAAGTATTAAACAGAAAGGAAAGTACAATATTGCAGTTTAGAACTCTACGTAAGTTTTTTAATATCGTATAAAAGAAAATATGGCAACACTTATTTATTTCAAAACAATCTCCAACAACTGGCACTCCTAGAAGAGATTTTAACCAACTACAACTTCGATCAACTTCTGAACCCATATTGATGTCGGTTAAACTTGATGTTAAAAATCACATTTTGTCGCATTTTTTTTAAATTTGAATTGACTTTTGCTGAAATTTCTTTCGACCTTTGATTTCAGCAAGAAACTCTTAGAAAATGTTCAATTCTCAGTAAAAAGAATCACTTGCAGCACATACATTCATATTTATCGAACATTTGGACACCTTTTTAGCCGATAATAAATCTTATCAATAAATTTCAAAATGATTTAATATGACAAGCGGCATAAGTAACAATGCCCCTCTATATTGACAGCTTTACAGTGACTACATTAGCGCATAAACACAACAAAAATTAACTCAAAATGTCAACTGGACAGCCCAGTCAGTCCGTCAAAGTTTTCAAGATATCATATCAAAATTTAGACACACTATTTGTTATTGTAATGAGGCATGATGAACTAATACAACCAAATGTCACCGCTTCGGAAATTTTTTTTCTGTTTAGAAATCATTTTTGGTCTTAAAATTGAGTTCAAGCATTGGCAAAACAAAAATGAAACTCAATTGCAACTAAATGAATGAAACATTTGGGATGACTTTGGCTTTATTGGAAACTTGTCAATTTATGGCCACTCAATTCAAAAACAGTTTCTAGTTTTTTTCTTTCTCTGCCTGATAAATATGCATGTGCAACATGAACATGTAGCAATGAGTGTTTGAAAGTACATGGGTATGAATTTGATCAGCAGTTGACTACAAAAACAAATGCCGGTTGATTAAAACCCAATAAATAAACAACAACAGTAGCGCTAAATGCCGGCTAAAGATTGTAAAAATTGCATTTTATTTTTTTATGTTTTGCCAACTTATTGTTCGATATTTTTCAGATTGATATCGTTTTAGGTTTTGCTTTGAAGAATCGCTTGAATGTTTGTGAATGTGTGTGTGTGTGTTTGTTTGATTTTATCATTGTTATTTGCTGCAATTGTTATAGTAGTTGTGAGTGTTGTTGTTTGGTTTGATTGGCTTTGACAGTAGCTGTTGTTGATATTATTTCTTTGGATAGACCGCACCCATATGTCGCGTCGTAAAGTCTAATCTTGACACAGCCAAAGCTGACCAACAAACAAAGGCAAAGCCACACAGAACAGTGTGTAATAAAAGTATACGGAGCCATTACTGCAAAGGACAGTGGTAAAAAAAATTGTTTTTCTTTGGTTTAATAAAATGTTTTTCCTTGTGCTCAGAAATGTGTCGCCTCAATTTTTAATTTATTTATACATGAACTCGAACTATTGGCAAATCTTCACGAGTCCTCTGCAACAGTTTTGTTGCTCTGACACTTTTATTAGTCAGATCAGTTGATTACACTGTTTTCTTTTAGTATATGAATAAAACAGAGCAAAAAAGAAATACATAAAAAAGAAGATTAGTAAATTTGTGCTCATGGTGACCAACTGCCATACATATGTATATGACTGCATATGTCCTCTGCCATTTTTGCTTCAAATAGTAAATTATTCCCTTATGTTCGTTTTGAACGTTTTTCTATTTGCTGTAATTTTCACCAACTAATTAGAGATTTTTTTCAAGAGGGATTTCCAAAAACTGTGGTCCTGTTGCGGCGACATTGCATGCCGTTCTTTGGAAAATCTGTTGCTTTTTAAGCAATCATTGATGCCAGTTTACCGTGGAAATTTCAACATTTTTGAATGACTATGCTAACGAGCAACACGGAGGACGACGGTAACCCACGCGAAGTTCACGAGATCGGAAAGTATTAACAGTAAGGTACAGTTTAGTATTTTGCCCCGAAGTCGACGACATGTACGTCGACAATATATATGGAGCTAGCAGTACAGCACTGCATGATCAGCAGTTGGTGCATGTCAGATCTCGGTTATATGTCGCGGAATCAACGTGAATTGTCTCATGTGGCTTAACCCAGCTACATTTTATTTGTGGCGTTTTCACACTACTCATCCCATCACTCAAATTCAAACGAGTCTCTGGTCTGTGTAATCGTACGATGCCGTTATAAACATTTTAACGGTGTCGCAGTCCATGCATAGGCCTCTTTGATAATCCAAATAATTTCGTTAGTCATTTACAATCGGGTTTTTAATTCCATTTCCATCAGCCGAACCCCGCTCATTGCAAATATCTTTCCTTTTGAAGGGTAAGAAAATTTGTGGTTATAAAGTACATTGGCTTAAAAGTAAATATATGGGTATTAATAGTGAAATATGACGTCGGATAAATGTATACGTCTAGCCATCGGCAAGAACATTTTAACCCTCATTTGCTTACCTCGAATTTTATTTTTCATATTGTAGTTCGTTCACGTAAACCCGGACTTTCAAGTAACGTTAAATAACAAGAGCGAGGTGTCCAATTGATATCGTCAAGCAAAAGGGATATTTCTCATACAACAACTGCATTCTTTGGCCCTCTTTGTGGCTCGTGTTACCAGTGTCATCAGCATTATCTGTGTCATTCTACGGAGTAGTGTGAATTGCAAACATCATCTTATTTAACCAAACTAATGATGAAAATTGAATACGAGAGTCTTCTCATATTTTCGATCATTTTTCTGTTAGGTTAGAAGGAAGTTTGCCCCACTGTAACTATACTCGTTGTGTTCTTGATCGAACTTTTTTCAGTTTTGTAAAATGTAATTTTTAAGTGCTGCCTGGTAAACTGTACTTTACTAAATATATATTTTTCAAAAGTTCTGAGAATATAGTTTTATGAAAAGCGGGATTTTTAAAAGGTACTTCTTTAAAAAGTACTTTTGAAAGGATATATATTTAAAGTTACTTTTTTAAAAGATATATTTTTGGTGTAATTTCATTCATATAAAAATTAACTTTTTAATGAAAAACTTTTTATGTATTTTCTTGTAAAATTTACTTTTTATGGACAAGTTTAAAAAATTTTACGTCTGTTGTTAAGTATTAACAAATTTTTCAGAGATAATTTTAAAAAGGGTAATTTTATGGGGTGAATGTTTGAATAGGTACTTTTTGGTAGGACATTTTTTGAAGAAATTATCTTAAAAGTTCCGCTTAAAAAGACACTTTGAAATATTTGTTCTTAGAAAGTCCTTTTGTTAGAAAGTTAGCACTTTTTAGACGGTACTTTTGAAAAACTTTTTGTTAAAGGTACTTTTGAATACTTTATTTTTAATGAGCTCTTTTTTAAAGTGCTTTTGAAAATGGTACTTTATCACTAAAGTTAATATTTTCATGATGTATGTTTTTGGGCCACTTGTGTTTAAGGTGCCTTTTCCTTAATTTGCCTTCAAAATGCCAGTATTGTTGAAATTAATTTTAAATTTCGTAATTGTCAACATTTATTTTGTTCTCAACCGTTCCACACACATACATATGTATATATTATTTAAACATAAATTGTTTTCCAATTAATTATTACGAGTATCACTTGGGTAAAACGATAATTATTGAAACCACTTAAAATGTACCTCAAATCCTTAAATAAACAAACATGGATAATTTGCGTTCATAAATGAATATACAGCGTATATGAATTGATTAATATTTAATTACAAACTTCAGCTCTCCAATATCTTTAGTGTATTCACACTAATTTGCATTATTACAATTGTCTGCACACACACACACACACACACGCGCACACAATATATGCAAGAGGCCAACCGAATGGTAAAAATTGGCCCCAGTGGCCATTTGCAAATATTGAGGTAAAATAAATTTTAGGGTTTCGAACCCACCGCTAGAAGAATAAATATTTTGTTGCAGATATTATCGTTCAATTTGCGTACATCTACATCTAGTATGTACGTATGTATGTATTTCTTGTTTTCTTACATAATTCATTTGGGTATAAACAATCTGACATTATAAATAAATGAAAATGTGTTAAAATTGATATTTTTATTATGTCTTTTGCGCCGTAATTTCAACTGCATTATAAATTGAATAAAACGGCATAATGTTTTTGCTTGTAAATAAAAATACAAATGAAAATAAAAATTTATGTTGAAAATAGTTAAAAATGAAATAAATTCATTTACGACAATTGCAAAATTCCAGCTTCACATTATTAATGGCATTTTGGTCGCCTTTTTTTTGGTTGGTGCTTAAGTTTGTGTTTGAACAATTTGATTTGAATAATGCGCCACCTTGGCATCAACGAGTATAGATTTCTATACACCAGAAAAATTACTTAAGTAATTATTTATTTAATTCAAAAAAATCCATAAAATCAAAATTAATTAAGTAATTAATTGAATCAATTAAAACCTTAATTAAATTTCAAGCAGTAAGTAAACAACACTTTCAATACATAACTGTGACATTTTTTTTTAATTTTTAGAAATAGATCTAAAATTGAGGAAGAGTAATGCATTTGTGGTGCCTAAGTTGTTTTACTGCGTTTCTTTGTATCCTTTGGTAGCCTGTAACATCTATAAATAATCTCCAACCTATGTTTTATTCTTTCGAAACTGCGAAGGGAGTCTTATCTACCCATCACAGTCTGGTGCATGTAATCCAATAATACCACAGCTAGTAGAAACTGGTACCATGGTCGAGTTATGGCTTCCTAAACAGTCAATACAATCTCCTTTGGAAAGCTGTAAGGCACTTACTACTTTGCCAACGAAAATCGCACTTGGGCTAAACAAAGTGGATAAATCTGAATTAAACAAAAACAAACATCGGAAGGGTAGGAACGCTAAATTTTCTCAGGTCTGCCCGATTTGCTAAAGGTTTGAAAATGTTCATAGAATAATATTCTTTGTGCGATCGGAGGTGCCCTTTCATATGGGACAAATGACTTCGTTTAATTTTTTTTTTAATGGGACAGAATCCCGGCACACTTTTTTGACGGAATCATGCGATTATGTGGGACAATGGATTACGCCCTTAACTATATAAACAATAAAATTTTCACCATTTTCAGCTAACAGTAGTCCATATGTTCAAACAGTATTTAATATTCTCTTTTACTGAGCACGGCACTTTAGCTGCTTCCTTTTTAGTCTCTGCATTTCTGTTTCTGTGCAAACCAAAACAAACACTGAAACCTAGACCAGTAAATAATTTTTACTCCTAAAATTCTTCGAGTGTCTGCGATTGAAAACCACAATTGAACATTTTTCATAAATTGACAATAGTGGCACCAGCGGCACAAAACACCTCCGACAAGACCTCAACTATGTTTTCGAAAATATTAATTTTATATTAAAGAAAAAATTATATAAATAATTTTCAAAGTTACTGTTGTTGTATTTTAAACCAATTTTAAACATGGAATGATTTTACAAGGACTTTGAATTTTAGTTTTGGAACTGAAAATTATGCAGTCTGACTGACATTCAAGTATGAATTTTAGATTTTGAATAAATATTTGCATAAACAAACTTACAAGTACCCAGTAGTTCACCGAATGATTTTTGTTTGAATGGATAAAATCGTTTGAATTCACGTCATTTACATGCTTGTGTTAGTTATACATTACCACTGTTAAATAATTAACATAACTCTGTTATCGTAGCAGAATTTTACACAGGTGCTATAAATATAAAATCGTGCTCGTCTGGCACGGGCATCGGACGCTTTTTAGGTGTATACAATCTTATCTAATCTGAAACTTTATCTAATCTCGCAAACAGATTTGCCGAAACTTCTCATAAACACTCAGCATGAGTTCTGAAATATAAGCTGATTAATATAAATGATACCTTTCTGTACTTTGTGGGAAACAAAATTTAAGTTATTCCGAAATTTCTTTTAGATAAATATGAACAGTCTTCAATTGTTTCGCCAGGAAACCCATATGTTTTGAAATACGCTGTTCTACTTTTTCACATTTTCGTTTGTTCTTTTAACTCCGCTATGAGTTCAGTCTTATAGAATTTTAACTACAAATAAAGGTTTGAAGAAATTCAAATAGCATGTTTTTTACGATATTCACGGTCATTTACGAGAACCAATGAAGGGGCAACACTTTGCCAAAGCCAAATTTGTCATTTTTAAATTTGTTAATAATTCACTCAATTACTTTACCTTGCGCGCGCGTGCGGATGTATTTTATAACTTATGTCGGCATTAGTACCATTTTTGTTTAATCAAAAGTACGTATGATGTCATAAGTTGTTATGTTCAAATCACATTTAGTGTGCGTGTAATGCTTTGATTTTTGTTTTTCACCACGATTTTTATCTAATGGTGTTTTGCCTAAACTTTTCTGAAAGTATCTGTTTTAAAATATATTCGAAAAATATCACGTTGAGTAGAAAGGGGCCAATATAGGGTAGTCTAATCAAACCGCACAATGTTAATTGCAATGATAGAAGGATCTATGGCAATTATGTGTAAAACAAAATAACGGCCTAATACTCGCCACGGCTTCGGTAGCATACGTCTATCCGATGGTCGATATTTTCAATGACTCTGAGACATAGTTGAAGTTCAATGTCGTTAATGTGTAGAATTATCTCATCATGTAGCTCTTGAATTGTTCTTGGGTTAATGACGTACACCTTTTCTTTCAAATATCCCCAAAGAAAAAAGCCCAACGATTTGAAATCACATGATCGTGATGTCCAACTAACATTGCCACGACGTGAGATAACACGGCCATTGAATTTCTGGCGCATATCGTTCAGGTCCATATCGTCAATATCTAATAACACCGTTATCGGCTCGTGGGTGTGACTCGCAATTAACATCGTGCGTTATGGTTGGACCACTCTATATTTCCGACTTTCCTAAAAAGTGCAATTTTGCCGTTGTTCTCTATTAATAGAGACCAGACCGTTTACCTCGCACCTTCAATCATTTGTATTAGAAGATTTACAAAACAACTTCAAGCTTTCATGATGTAGAGACTTAACTACTTCCATGTAATCAATTTCTACTCTAGACACTGCTGGGTATGTGTGTATAATGGGAGTATAATTATGTGCTTTGTACTATAAAACTAAAGGGGTGTGCCCATAATGCTGCCTAAAATGGCTTGTAACCAAGCCGCTGTTAAATGTCGCCCCAAATCTTATCTTAACTATTGGTCGTTAATGATTTTTTGTATAAAATTTTCATTTTTCTTAGTTAAGATTTGTTTGTAATAATGGAAAAATAACAACACAAAAATAGTAAACATTTTAATAATACCCATGGCGTATTTTTAACGTTTAATGCAGTTTTGTGGTCTTTACATAATCTCGTATCCAAAACCAAAGAAAACAAAATAAATTAAATTTTACACCAAGGACCTTGAATTAAACGCTAAATTTTAGTTTGTTTTCCAGTTAAATATCAAGCCAGAGGAGACTTAGACCACAAAACAAAAAAAAAAAAACACGATAAAAGTAGTTTACGATACGATTATCACGATTTTGTCATACATTAAATAAGTTGTTAAAAAATAGAAAATTTATGAATCTGAAAAAGCTGGTTTACGACGATATGTTGTGTTTTTGTTTTGTAAACAAAAGTATGTAAATGTGCATGCTCGTACAAAAGTATGCATGTTGTTCAATGTTCAATTTTGGGAAATGAATCGAAATTACAATAATTATTTTCGTATTTTATTACAAGTGAATGCGGATTCCTCGCCCAAGATGTGTCCTTTAAGAAACAGTCAATCACACACAGATTGCTAACTGTTATAGTACCCATTTGACCACATTTTATAACTTATCGTCTATAAAATTCAGTCGAGAACAAGTTTGATAACAAAATGATGGAAGTTTCAGAAAAATTTTCTTCAACTTGTTTTGAATTTTTGTTCAGCAATTACGACTAGATGAGCAAAAATTTCCTACAAGTGTCCGCGGAAGGTGCTGTATGAACCTCGTTATCTTGAAAAAGAATGAAAAATAGTGCGACAGCAACAAACAAATTAGTCATGGAGCAACAGGCATCGAAAGAACATATTTTCGTGTACAAAGTCGAAGTACTGGGTGCGCAATTAGCAATTTCGACTCGCAGTTCGAAAAAATTGGGACACTATGTAACATGAAAACGTCTCGACATGGTCGGTCCGTTCGTGCGGGCGAGAATTTGAAATTTGTGAAAGTGTGGCCGACACACCAGGCATATCGGTTCGCTGCCAATTGCACCAACTGAGGCTTATGATTTCCAATACGCAGAGAAATTCGAAAAAGAATTTGTATTTCCTTGCAAAAAAGATTTAAATCACTCATTATTTGAAGCCCAGATGCTTTCAATAGCGTCGTGTGTTTGTCTAAGAAATGCTTGAACATCATGTTGATTTTTCGCAGAAAATGTTATTTATTGTTGAGACACAATTGCCGCATTTCGAGATCGCAAAGTCCAATACCGATTAGCCGAGAGAAAAATCATCCCCATTGAGTAACTGGTGTCACTTTTTTTCTGTCTGCTGTTACAGTTAACGCTATCTAGTCTTGAAAAATGATTTCAACAAGACCGTCCCATTTGCCATCTCAGCGGAAAAAATCACACTACTTCACACCAAATATCCAGCCCACAACATTTCATGGCACGGCGACATTTATGTAAGATTAGAGTCTATGACACCAAACCGAACATAATTGCTGAACTGAAACTGGAGATACGACTTAAAATTATCGAGATCGAATGTATCTTGTCCCGAGAAAGTCTTGTTGATATGACCAATTCGGCAGATTCCGTCAACTAAAAAATTCATATACAAAGGATTTAGAAATAACAGCTTATGTGTTTGTTATACGAAATTGTTCCATTGCTGAAAATGTGTGTTCATAATTAACGATAATCTAAACTAACCTATATTTTTCCAATAATTGGTGGTGGTAGGGCCAAAATCTGGATCTCCGGAAAATATTTTCCGTGCCCACGTAACGAACTGTTTGTCTCCTTTATGTTCGTCTATATTCGTCTTGTGTAAGCACAATTTTATACAAATGTATGTCCAAATTGATCTGCAAAAGCAGGCGGGTTGACCCTGTGGCGATGTCAACTGCAGCTGATCATCGCCGAATCGACATTTCTGGTTATTCTTTGGTACTGGCAACTAAGGCGGCTATGCTTTCTTTACTACGCACCAATCTCTTTTATGGTTCAAAAGAGTGTCGATTATTTAGAAAAGAAATTGGGTTGGAGAAGTACGGAGCCTTGCGGTACACCTTAATAAACCTTGAACTCATTCTGTCTACAACATAAATTGTTCTAAATGTAACAAACGACTATTAAGCATTAATTTCTGCAATAAAAATATTAAAAAGAGCTTAACTTCATGATTTATCAATTTCCCCTTGTGTAATGTCACGCTGCGAATGGACGTAAACATGTGTTTAATTGTAAATGTCAGAGATAAAAACGAAATAAGATTGTTAAATGTCTTCTCTTACAAGAAGTAACAACTTCCGTTATAGAAATCTCTCTACACAACAACACGCACACACATACCCCCAGACACACACGCTCTCACAAGCGAACAAATAATAAAATCAGGAAAGAGTGGATACACACAGTGTGGTGTGTGTTAGTGTTGGTCAAGTGACATACTTCAACGGTTAATAAATATTCAAAAGATATTCAATATGCTGTTTAAAAATAATAAATTCTGCTTTCAAGCAGCACCAACTCGTAAATATGATAAAACCAAATGTGTAATTGATTTTTCCTTGGGAATATTTCTGGCACTTCAGTTGTAAATTATTTATGGTTTTTCTTGTTTTATTGTTTTGATAATAAACAAAATTGCCTACCTGCACACAAATATTCGTTTTCTTCAGCTCAGTCAACTCAGTCACAGGCAGGCAACTAGACAGACAGAAACATTTTCAGATAATCTCAATTCACACCGAGATATCAAGAAGTAGGAGTAAAATGTTGTCACTTTAGCATGTTGCTGTTGGTGGTTCGTGGTTGTTCATGTTGTTTTAGTTATTTTTGGCAACATGAGTCGTTGATTGAGCCGACCTGCCAGCCAGCCACCCAAGCTACCTGACCTACTTACCTACATTGTCGAGTTATTAAAATAACAAATATTGATTATGAAAATGAAAAGACACTTGTATTTCGCTAAAAATAATTATTCTCGAAATAAATTTTACCTTCTATAGTGTCAGAGTAACGAAAAACTACCCTGTTACTCGAGAAAGCCACACGTTAGCAGAGAAAGATACGTTCTTCTTCTCCACTACAGCCCCTAACCACATTGTAACGCACATGTGGCAATTCTAGTATCATGACTACCGGACTCCTTGCTGGGGAGTTGGCAACAGTGAAAACTTGATTTCCTAGCGTAGTTAATCACTTTTTATACAACCCTGTCGGCACTCGCGTCGCCGTTTTTATAAGTTAACAAAAACAGGGTCTTAGTTTTTGTTAGGTTTTTATTAAAAAATAAAATTATAAAATCAACTTTATTCTTTTACTAGTTAACTCATTCTTTTTAATACTTAAAAACGACTGACTTAAAACTAAATTACAAAAATATAGTAAGCAACCTCATATCCAATTTATGCTGACTCTGCGTCTGCTTATTGCTTATCCATAATAAATGTTTATTTATTTCATTCTTTCGCAATTCAGAAAATATAGCTGACAAAGCGCAATGAGGCCGTTGGCTTTTAGTATTTTAAATATTTTAAACACCCTCTTGGAAATGTGGTGTTGTGTTAACTCCTCCCTCACTTAAGTGAAGGGCGTCCCGGACTTCTTCAGATCTTCAATAGCAGTTTGAATGACATGCTGACGACGGCTTTTCTTTATTTTTTGATGGGCCTTAAAGCAGGCAAAACTGATAATTAGAACAATGAAAACGAAAGTGGTAGACAGCAAAGGGACAGTTATCACCTTCATTTTTATATTTTCTATATGCCGCAAGTTTTCTGCGTTTAATCTTTGAAGATACGGTAAGCTTAATATTTCCTGATGGTCCGTAATGTTCAAAAGAGCGGATGTTGGTGATCCTGGTAATTTCTTTACAATATTCCTTTGATTTCTATATAGGGTCCCATTAATTCTTGTTTCGTCACTAAAGGTGAGTAAAAATGTACCAGTGACAGTCTTCTCTACACCATCATTTGTTTCAATTGTGACAGTTTGATCATTGATGATGATTACGCCCTCGTCAATAACTGTAATGGGTTCTAGATGAGATGGCCGAGTGGTACAATATGCGTGACCGCCAGAATGAAGTTGTTGAGCGCATGTTGAATAATTCAGTCTTCTACAGAATGATGTTGTCAGCGTAGCACTGCAATTTCCGATTGCTAGAATTCGATTTCCACAGTCCGCCACACTGTTTGCGTCATCGAAATGGAGAATTGTATTGTTGTGTTGAACCGGATACAAGGTTACTTTTTTACAAACTATATCTGGTTTAGGATACTTAATTAAAAAATGTAAAAACTTATTATCTAATAAGACTCTTATATTAGCAACTTCCATTAAATCTGTTATAGTTATATTTGTAGAGTGCTCATTAATCATAATATTTAAATCATTAGAGTCCAAAATCTGTGGATTAACAATACCAACTTTTGTGAGAGTAATCGAAAGCATAAGGCTTTCTAGTTCTGAGATCAAAATTCTATTTCTTGCAAGCAGAGTCTCGTATAAGTGCTCTGTATCAATTACCTTATCTTTTGCTTTGTTAATAATAATATTTACAATGTCTGTTAAGTTATTTATTTTTTGCTGTAGCTTTGTGTTTATTAAAATCTGCCTATTTTGTAGGTATGTAGTCTGAACCAGAATAATCAGTTAATTTTGCAGTTGCTTGCGCAATAAAAAGTAGCACCATAAGAGTCCTAGGATTATATAAAAATAAAAATGAATAAGACTAAACTATCTTAAATTGTCCTTATGGACCACCCTCCCTTTAATGAGAACGGTTGTCCCCAAATCGGCTTCTACAGTTTCCTCAATATATAATGGTGTAAGCTTATTGCCTAATCTTCTATTTGTTTTAACAAGAACTTTTTCACCTACTTCAAATGTTCGATTCTGTCGTGTTTCATTTAATCGTCTCATTTGAGACTCTTGGGCTTTCTGTACCTTGTTTCTCACATCAATTTCAAGCTCCAATGAATTAGAATGAATTACATCAATAGGCCTTTTGTTTGTGACCGTATGAATTGTTTTATTATATTCTATAGTTGCTAGTAATATTAATTGTACTGTATTACTAATGGATTTTTCTAGCTTAAGGCATCTAGCAATTTCTAAAATAGTACTATGTAATCTCTCGACCTGTCCATTCGAAGTACTATGAAGCGGTGGTGCATTGACAATTTCCACACCAAAATTATTACTCAGCATTGATTTTATTGTTTCAGAATTAAATGACGGTTCATTGTCACAAAATATTATTTTCGTACGAGGGAAAAAATTCATCAGCTGTAGAATCGGTGATTCTACATCTATTATAGTTCTCGAATCTATAGGTTGAACAATTGCAAACTTGGAGAGTTTGTCTGCACAAGTTAAAAAATATTTTTTATCTGTTGAGAATATATCAATATGTAAAATTTCCCCTACATATGATGGAATTGGTGTTGCACCAATCACTTGTTTTTGCGGATGGCGATCGTATTTAGCTTTTTTGCAAACTTTACAATTTATGACCACCTCCTTTGCTATCTGTGTCATTTTTGGGAAAAAATAGTCTTCCAAAATTTGTTTGGAATTTTCTTGAGCTGCTCTATGAGCTCTATTATGTTCAGTTACAACAATTTCCCTTTGCTCATCTTTATTTGTGATATCCACAACTAAATTTTTTGCATAACGAAATGTTGTTGAGGGAAATGTTTCAATTAGTCTGTGTTGTATTAAAGCCAAAATTGGTAGTTCGCAATGAATTGCATTCACTACATCTTCTTTTACAGCATCAAAAATTTTATCCATTAAAAGTGCCCTATCTGTAAAGTTTATTATGTGTCTCGTTTTTGTTCCAAACAAAACAAATGTTCTTGTTGGCAGCTCTGTACCCTCTTCAATCACTATCTGATTTCTAAAACAATTAATCGGTTTATCAGTTGATTCAATAGTATAAGATAAAGAGACTTCGCTATGTATTGTTGCAATATCAGAGCTTTAACTCTTACCAAAAGTGTTATTTTGTAGGGTATGAACACCCTGTAAAGTAAGCAGGTTTTGTCGCGATAAAGCATCGGCGACGTGATTTTCCTTTCCCGGTTTATAATAAATTTGAGCGTTGTGCTCATCGATAAATGCTTTCCACCTTTTTATTTTCGAATTAGGGTTACGATCCGAAACCGCAAATGTAAGCGGTTGGTGGTCTGTAAAGATATTCAGATTCCCAACGCCATATAAATAATTCCTAAGGCTTTTCAAAGCCCATACAATTGCCAGTAACTCCCGTTCATTGGTGGCAAAATTTAATTCCCTATCCTTCAGAGTTCTTGAAATCATGGTTATTGGTTTGCCATTTTGAGACAAAACCGCACCAAGTCCATAGGCCGAAGCATCAGTCGTTAGGTCAAACGATTTTCCGTAATCGGGGTAAAGTAAAATAACATCTTCGGATGCTAAGACCTCTTTAAGTTTATTAAAAGCCTGAAGTTGCTTTTCGTCAAAATTCACAACTATTTTTTTAGACTGACTGGCGCTAACCTTGCCATTTTCACCTTTCAGTATATCGGTCAAAGGCCTTGCAATCGATGCAAAGTTCTTAATGAAGCATCTATAATAGCTTGCCAGTCCCAAGAAGGATCTTAACTCAAAAACTGTACAGGGTTGTTTATAGTTTTTTATTGAATCTATCTTACTAGGGCTCGTTGTTATGCCACCTCGCGATACTACAAATCCTAAAAACTCAACCTTTTCTTTGAAGAAGTTTGATTTTTCGCGAGAAACTCTCATATTGGCATCACAGAGTTTATCCAAGACCCAAGCGATGTGGTCGACATGGGTTTCCATATCTTTTGAAAAAATTATAACGTCGTCAACGTAAACGTGGCACGACTTTCCTATTTGTTCCCTAAGAACATCGTCAATGGCTCTCTGAAAAATGCTCGGTGCATTTTTAAGCCCAAACGGTAATCTGCAAAATTCATATTTCCCGTTTCCTACTGAAAAGGCTGTTTTTTCACGGTCCTTTTCTGCCAATAATATTTGATGAAATCCCGATTTAAGGTCTAGAGTAGTAAAATATCTAGCCGTACCCAAATTTGATAATATAACACTTACATTTGGAATGGGATACCTATCAGACACAGTTTTCGAATTTAGTTTTCTGAAATCCATAACAAGTCGTTTTTTAATGTTTCCATATTCATCAGTCCCTTTTTTATCTACCACCCAGACAGGGTTATTGTAGGGTGATCTGGATGGGCGGATGATGCCATCCTTTAAAAGGTTATGAACTTCTGTATTTACGAAATCTGCTACACCCATTGGATATGGGTATAACTTTGAATATATTGGATTCTCATCCTCAGTGCGAATAGTCGCAATGATATTTGTGTTAAAGGGTAATGCTTCATCAGGTTCAGCGAAGACACCCTTTCTTTTTTCTATCATATTTCGAAATCTCTCGGATACCTCCTGAGGTACCTCAATTTTTTCCACACTTGTAAAATTTACATTCCTACATTTAAAAAACTGAATTGGTTCTGATCCAGTCTTGTATATCAGCTTTTTATTTTTCAAATCGAGCTTAGAGTCTGCGATTTTTAATAAATCAAGTCCTATAATTCCGTCAAACGACGTCAGGTTTGGAAGAATGAAAAAGGTAGTATTTATATTGAAAAGATTAATAGTGCATTTATGTTTTATGGAATTAAAGCCATGAAGTGACTTCACCATAAATGTCTCATCAACATTCCTCACATGTTTTAATTCTGGTAATGGTCTTATATAGTTTTTTGACGCGCCTGTATCTATCAATAATTTAATTTTCCTCCCTGCTATAATCCTTTCTATGTACGGGAGCAGGGAGTCGTGACTAAAAAATTAATTTGGTCATATTCTGAAATTTCATTTTCTATATTAGACACTTCTGTATCAGCCTCATACTGATAATTATTATCTACATGACCATTTTTTTCATGCGCCATATGATTGACCCGCTGCTGCTTCAAGCCTGTGAACCTGGTGGCACCACTATTTGGTCTTTTTATTGCCGGGCTCACGTTTATGTTCGGTTGGGCTCGCCATTGATTGTTAATTTTTTGGGGCTGTTTGAACCTTGATGATGGATCGATATCCATCGGTTCCACCTCCTGCTTTCGTTCTTTTGAGCTATCCTGTCGTCTGTCATAATAAGGATTTTTCCTTTGTGTGTTATTATTATTAGCAAACCTAGCGTTTTTAGAAAAAAATTTCTGTTGTGTTTTTTCCTCCATACTTTTAGCATAATTGCTAGCAAAATTATAGCGCACATGGTTTGATTCAACCTCTTGGGCCAATGCCAGCGCTGATGGAAGATCCTTTGGCTTTGCCGAAAAAAGAATGTCGCTTAAAGATTTTTTTGCCCCTGAAATGAACACGCGTAATGCATCCATTCGATATTTTTCATTTAATGATGCAGCCAGATCACTATCATAACTCATTATTGTTTTATTTGTTAGAAGTGTGAGTTTCCGCTCCACTTCATCATAATACTCTAAAAGACTTAGATTTCCCTGTCGAAGGGTAGACATCTCTTGTTCTACTAAATAAATGGGTCTCTTGTCCGCATAGGTGAAATCGAGTCTATTAATAATAGCCTTAAAATTCAGAGGGGTGTCGAAAGAAGCCAAAATCATGTCGGCCGTACCCCTAACTTTATTTCTAATGATTCCCAAAGCCTGAAAATGGGTGGAACTCCCATCAAATTTTTCATAAACTTTATAAGCGGTGTGTGCCGCCTTTCGCCATGAAACATAAGTTTCATGCTTTCCTTCAAAATCTGGCAAAGATTTGGCAATGTCTAGGGTCTCTTTGCACACTACGTTGTCCCTAATTTGAGCCTCTTCGTAAGTCTCAATTTCTGGAGCACTAATGTTCAGATTATTTATTGTCTGTTGTAGTTCACCTAACTTTTTTTCAAACTGCCTTTCCTGCACCACAAGAGCACTGGAAACGGCACTTTCCACAATAGCCTTCAGTTGCTCGGGTGTTATAGACATTTCGCTTGAAACCACTAATTTTTCGAATTTTTCCAACAGTGCGCTAATTTCACTGTTCATAAAACTAACAAAACTTTCACAAAAAGTTTGCTTATAAAATAAACTCCTTCTGAAGGAGCCAACAACTCGTTAAAAAAAATTTTAATTATTTAAAAATTATAGACATATGCAAATGTTAGGCCTCACCAGCTAATTAACAAATATTACACAAATACAAAACAAATAACGTTGGCCAATAATTAATAAACAAGAAACAATTCTCGTTTGCACTAAATTATTTGTTTATTTTCTCACAGTTCAAAAACCCTATCTTTACACAGATATTATTAATTTTCTTTATTTATGTCAAAAACAAAAATGAGCACTCTACTTACATTGAAACAAAATAAATTTTAATTTATTGGTAAGTTTTCTTCAATAGTTGATTCCTCTGTTGGTTGCAGTTTAGCTATTAAGTTGATAGTTGATTCCTTTATATTCAGTTGCTGGGTTTTTAACTCTCGTTGGGCGCCAGTTAACAAAAACAGGGTCTTAGTTTTTGTTAGGTTTTTATTAAAAAATAAAATTATAAAATCAACTTTATTCTTTTACTAGTTAACTCATTCTTTTTAATACTTAAAAACGACTGACTTAAAACTAAATTACAAAAATATAGTAAGCAACCTCATATCCAATTTATGCTGACTCTGCGTCTGCTTATTGCTTATCCATAATAAATGTTTATTTATTTCATTCTTTCGCAATTCAGAAAATATAGCTGACAAAGCGCAATGAGGCCGTTGGCTTTTAGTATTTTAAATATTTTAAACACCCTCTTGGAAATGTGGTGTTGTGTTAACTTATACACTCTTCTTAGGGAGAAATGACTTTATATGTTTGGCAAGTGACTCCTGTAAACCATCCTCCTGATCTATCCGTAGACCAACATTTTCACTATCCAGTCGGGCTACAGGTTAGATTACCGCCTCCTATCATTTGTAGATGACGTGAATTCACGAAATAGCGTGAATGTTTCGTAGTTACTTGCTAGAATTCATATTTGGAGATCCTATTCATATTTACTTTAGCAGTTAACTTCTGTATTATACGACATTGTATGAATTGAAAACTAAGCCAAGGAAGGTTTGCTTCACTTCAGCCACTAACGGGCCAATATTTTTATAATTTTTTTGCCATTGCTCTGTTGTCACGGGGAAACCATGTACTGGGAATTATAAGACGCGAAAATATTTGAAAGCGCTGGTTGCTGAACGTTATAGCAGGAAAGGTCCAGCTTAAAGTTTGGTGGCGAAGGTAAGTATTCATTAAAACCAACAACTCTTATATTTTTGTAAAGTTGCTGTACGAGAAAATATTAATTTTTATTTGTTTTGTTGTTGGTAATTTCCTCTTGTCACTCACACTCCCGTCTTGACCCACGCCTGCTTATATCTTATTGGACGGTGGGCTTACCACGGAGAAAACACAATACATCCTACTACAACCCCTATGCGTACCCTGGACTTATGCCTTGAAGCTAACTAATCTCCACCGGTACCAATGACGCCCAGAATTTTACAATTGATCTAGTCAATAATGCTCGCCCAGATCCATTTAATAAAGAAAAAAAAAACGGTCGGTAAGCGTTAGGCGTGGATTCAGGAAGATTAGAAGGAACAAAAATCACATACAAGTCTCATACAAGGCATTTTTAAAACTTTAATAGAAATTCTTACCATAAAAAGTTCATTCTCACTATTTAGCAAGTCCTAGGTTTCTCGCCCTTAATTCTGTCTGGGTGTGTTAAATCGTTTGTCTACGCCAATAAGTCCGAGAAGTCAACTAAATTCTTGTTCTTCTTCTCAATTTAATTATTCGTTCGCCTTTAAAATTATGTTCGTGAATTTTTGTAATTAAGTCATTATGCCTGGTTATCTGCTCAAATAACGTGAAAAGAAAATGTAGAAATCTAATATTAATTAAAACATTTTCTACTAAAATTTCACTTGTATCGCTTTGCTAAGGGGCCTGAGTAGGTACTGTACTTCTATTGCGCCGTCTTTCTAGAATGCGATGCATAACTAAGTGTTAAATTATGTGTTACGCATTGTTCAACACCGACGCATAGCGCTGTGCAACATTTTTTATATTTATTTTAATTTAATACAAACTTATTCCACATACTCACACACACACACACACCTACACGTTTGAATTCACTTTATTAATGCAACATTATTGCTTGACTAAATTTCACCTTGTAAAATAATTGTTTAAAATTTTTTGACATTATTTTGACAAAGAAAGAACAATAAAATTAAAAAAAAGCAAACCACACACACACACACACAACACATACACAACAATTCGTTCCATTTGGCTGAATTTAATTTATGGGTTGAGTAAAGATGACAGAATTTTTATAAAGCGTCAATGCCTGTTTTAATGACTAGCAGTCAGTCTAACCAACAAAGCGCATGAAATTTCGTGAGGTTAAATTAAAAAAACAAACAAAAATCCTCTAATTTGGATTGATATAAAACATGAAAACCTGTTAATGTGCTATTAATCGTGTTAGCGAATATGTTCAACAAAATACTTGATTTCTATTTGCAGTTGTTGCTAATAATAATTTCCTTTACAATATTAATTTATATTTTTTGCCGCTTTTTCTTTTACTAAACAACAAAAGTTATTAACAAAATTAGAATGTTTTTAATGTTTGCATTTTGTTAGTTCATCATAATTTAGTGTGGCACTTTTATGTCACGTACTGTCAGCTACTTAACCGCATGAAATGTTCACTTGCTTTCAAGCCACAGGTGAAAATATATACTTGATATTATTTTATTCCATGCGTTTTAGTAGAAATGAGTGAATGAATATGACCTTCTATTATTTCGTGGGATTATCTGTAGGTGGGTCAGTAAGCTACCACGTTAAGTCAGTATGAGTAATCCTGCATGCTAGTATAGTATAAAAGGTAAAAGTTAAAAATTAATGGGAATAGTGACTACACTTTAGATTACAAGTGGCCAGTAAAGTAGTAAGTGTACATGGTTTTGTAATTTGTTTGATTCTTGATTTGATATTCCGACAGTGTGTTTTGAAGTTGATTTTTGGAACGAATTTCTAAAGGATTTCTAAGCCAACAAGGTATATATATATATTCTGGATCCTTACAGGAAAATATTTGCAATTAACGATATTTGTCGGTCCGATGTTGAAATCATGACGGTACTAGACGACCTAGGATCTTACAACTTGGGCCATTTAATTAGTGCGTTCGGCGTATTTTCGTTATTTGAAATCAGCTATATCGGACCAAAATTTCCCGCGATATTTATCCGCCTTTTTTTCGTATTTTAACTCTTATACGAGTACACTATCCAGTTAAAATTCTGAATCTTTATCAAATTTGTTATAAATTTCCCCAGATTAAATTTAAAAAATCCAAATTTGGCCAAAATCTTAAAAGTTCACCACAAAATCACAAAACCGAAATAAAAGAAATATGTTTGCCAAATCAAAATTCAATGAAAACCCGAAATTTTACATAAAAAAACAAAATTTACCAAATTTAAAATATTTTCAACAAAAATTTAAACTTCAACACAATTTTTTAATTCCGCCGAAAAATCTCAAAAAGTCAATATCTCACTACAAAACCAAACTAAAGTGAAACAATTTAAAATGACAAAAATAGCATAATTTTCATAAAATCTAGATTTGAAAAGAACGGAAGCTACACAAAAAATGTTCAAAATATTCAAAAATTTACAATAAAATCGAGATACTGCAATAAACATTTTTTTTTACCAACAAATTAAAATTCAATTTCAAACCCAAATTTTACAAAAAAGAAAAAAATAATAATAAACCGAAATTCCTCAAATTTATCAAAAATTTATAAGCATTCAGAAAAACGAAAAACAAACCGATCAGAGGTGTAACATATATGACTAACTAATGGAAGTGGCACGACATTTACTAGTATAATTATTCTAACTGGAGAACGGTTTCTTTTTTACTAACATTCTCTTTAAATCTGCTCAGTAGTTTCAGACATATCGAGGAAGTTTGGCAAAATTTGCAACAATTCTTGACTAAAAAAAAAAGGAAAATACAAAAATCTTTATAAGTTTCAAACAAAACGAGCCATATTTTATAAAAATCGATTCACCACTTTTGACTTTATTCACAGTTAAGTTATTAAAGTCATTGATCTTGTATATAAAGAGTGATAATTTTGCTATGGGAAAATATTAGTGATAAAGGTATAATTTTCATATAAATGATGATCAGTTGCTATATTCTTGGTCCGCAAGTAAAATTAGTGGTAGGACAAATAAGCACCAAAAAAAAGACCAAAAAGTCACCACCGAAAAATAATTTCAGAAAATAATAATTTTAAAAAAAAGAGGTGGTTAAGAAAAATATTGCCTATGCTATTATTATTTTTAAACAAATGCCAATACTGTGACCTTTTCTGTATAAAAGTCTTATCAGTGCAAATTTTAGATACCTGAATTTTATCTGTTATAAATTGTTCTACATCCATCATCATAATTTTCCAATGGAAACATTTTGCTAGTGATAATTTTTCAACTGGTAAAACATTAACAATGATAAATCTTAATTATCATCAGAGATAATTTGTCGATATTATCCATGAGCATCTTCTTTTTATAAACAGTTTTCAAAAGTGATAATTTTACAAAATGCATATCAGTGATACTTTGGCTTTAGGTTAGTTTTGTCAGTGATTAAGTTTCAAATTTAAATTATTGTCCAAATGATTTTTTTTATAACTTTCTACAGAAAAATTTTATTATAATCGTCATTTTACTGCACAAAAATATTTTAATACATGTAAGATATCGCAGGCAGGTATTTATCTATTCGAAAGAATTTTTATAGAGATTTTAATAGTCAAATTATTTTTCATTAAGTGTAAAACATACCTGACTTCAGCGAAGATTGCCGCATAAGAACTGCTGGGTTTCAAGTTCGTTTATTAAAATGTCTGTACGTGATTCTTTAAATTATATCGTCCACGTATTTCTGTAATTGAACAAAGGTCTTTCTTATGACTTTGTGCTGTCACTTAACAGCTGACTGCAATAAACACAATATGTTTGCGTTAACCAGCCCTTTATGTTCATATTTTCTCATGTAATAATGTATTTTCTTTTTAATATGATTTCGAACAATTCATATCAGCTTCGAAAATTGAACCAGAAAACTAGAAATTCTCTGTTTTACCGAGATATTTCATTACAGTATTAAAGCTACTTTCACACTATTCTACATATGTATGTTTTTTTTTTTTTGCAGAAAGTAATCTAATGATAATCGCTCTGAATGTCAAAAAATCTAAAGTAAAATACATTGTGTGTCTACACTATCTCACTTGAAACAAAATATAAAATAGACGTGTTTGTTTACTTCGAAAAAGTAGCAGAAAAAGGAGCCGAAACGATAATTTCAAAAGCTGAGAAATATCGAGTAGGTAGCGGCAACGGTGGCTTTTGAGTTTAGGATCGATTTTGTTTTGTAAAAAAGAATAATAAGTGGCATAAGTGTACGAAAATGTTCAGCACAAGAATAAAAAAATGCACTAAAAGCTGATAAACAAAGCGCCGTTTTTGTGTTGGTTCGGCAGCACGCTGAGAGCGGCCAACCAATCGAATTGTCGTTTGTTTCTGTAAATATGTAACCCTGGTAAAATGATAAGTCCTAGCGTTCAGAAATTTTTTAAATTTTTGTCGACAGCGTGATTACATAATGTTTTCAAACTATATTACTTTCTCATCTTACTTGAATTTTTGTCAAGTCATTTCAGTCGACCTCATAGTGTAAGAGGTGCTCAAGATTAATCCAAACTTTAAGTTAATGTTTTAATCTTCCTGGTTATTGTTTTTGTTTTCAATATTATTTCGAAAATTCTGATATTTCGCCTAGAAAATACTGCAAAACTTGAAACTGAAGCCATGTGATATGTTTCAAATTCAACTTCTTTGCTAACGTAGAAAGTCATACAACAATGTTTGTGGAACATGACAGGATAACTTTTTTTGTAGTTACAAGCAACACAAATTGATAACAGGTAAACTCACCGCCGAATTCAAAGTATTTCCTCCCCTTTGCCGATGTCAAACTTCATCGGGAAACATTTCTTTTGTATGGAATTTGACATCCAATACGTTTAAGCAAAGTACTCAGATGCGCTGGTGAGTTTACCTGTTATTCTACCCCGATTACAAGTAAATTTAAATTTTTTAATGCAGTATCGTTGGCAGCTATGTATCATTATATTAAAACATTAACTAGAAACTAATTTAAGTCTAGTCTTTTATGCCTCTCCATCTACTGACATATATGCCTACATATGTATATACTTGTGTTCATATGCGTACCTGATTCCTGGAAGCAACGATAACACTGTAATCCACACAAAATTTTATACAATTATTGCTTGAAGTACAAACAGACTTAGTAAATGTCTCAAGAACCGCAACAGCTGTTGTGGGTTTTTCGTTATTTCAACAAAATTTATTCACACACATAAATAGGAACCAGTAGGTAAACATTATTTTTTTTATTATAGTGTGTATCGTTATATGAAAATTTATAGTTTGTGCGTAACGTAATGGGGTGCATGTGTAATTTTAATATAAAATAGCTGCTATATTTCTCTGCTACTAATCCAGTTTTACTTTGGAAAAGAAACCTTAAATGAAATAAAATTCATTCGAATTCTTAAAAAGTGTAATAACTTCTATAGAAAAATCTTCCATAAATGCCGTATTAAAATATATCATCAGCAAACATTAATTTGAAATATACCACCAGTAATAAGTTCTCTATAACGAAATATTCCTAGTGCTCAGTTTTAAATTTAAAATTGTTATAAGAGACAATTTATTTCAGTGATAAGCCTTTCAGCAGAAAAATTATGAAAATGATAATGTTTTCAATAAGGAAATTTCGACAGTGATAGACTACTTGCGAAAATGATAATATTTTCCAGTGATAATTTTCGAAAGTGGCTAATTTTATGTATAAAAAATCGGCAGTGATAATTTTTTTCTATAGAAACATTTTGCTAATGATGAGCTTTTTATAGAAAAATGTCTATACAAAAAAAAACTCGGCGGTGATAATTTTTCTATGGAAAAATTCCCGCATTGTTGTAGTACTAAATTTTTTAGAATATAGATTTCGGTAATGGTAGATTTCTTTGCAGACAGATAAAGGCAATGACGAATTTCGCCAGGGAAACACTTTATTTTGGACAGAATGCGGCAGTGGAAACTTTTTCAATTTCTGCTGTCACATTTAGTTAGTAATAAATTTTTCTATACATAAAATTCGATAAATATTTTGATAGAAAAATATCGGCAATGATAAAAGCTTACAAAACAAACATTTAGGCGGTGATAAACTTTATAAACATAAGTTTTCAAAACGTTTCTTAGTTTCGTCAGTACAGGAAATAGTTTTCTAGGAAATAGTTTTCTATAAAAAAAAACATCGTTATTCTCAAATATAAGTCAGTTTGTGTTAAGCAGAAGTTGTAACGTTATCACACCGTAATATCTTGGTTACATTTGACTTTGAAAACAAAATGCTGTACTGACTTATGTACATATGAACTTCTATCGCACAACAGCAGATATTCGTATGTGATCAGTATTGATAAAATATGTCCAACCTATCTTGCTTAAGACGCAGTAGTGCGTGAGTCGTAGTAACTCATAATTTGCATACATACATACATTTTAATGTACGAAGGTTCCTGGGCTTAGATTCTGAAGAAGCCAAACCGCAAAACCAGTAGCACGGCAATTTAACTAGCGTAATGCCCGTTGGATATTTTCAAATTATATTGCATTAATTCGTGATAACACTGCAAATGAAATGAGAAACTATTTCGAAATGTCAGTCACACTAGATGCAACTACGTAACAAAGATGCGTTTGGCTGGTAGCCAAACCGGCATAAAACTTTTGTTGTAACTTTACGCATGTGCGTAGGTTAACGTTCGTGATTCACGTGAGTGCATATGAGTATAATTTTATGTTTCCAAATAAATTTATGCCTTGGGAATGATAAACAAACAATGAAAGAAGAAAAAATTAATAAAAAAAATTATATGATTTAATGGCATTTGTGCTGCTTGCTACAACACAGCTGAAAAAATAAAATTGAAATGTATTTTTTACCCGCATGGAAGGAAGTAGGTAAAATACACCTTTCTGTTTATCATATGTTACATTGAATCCCTCAAGCATTTGTTTATCTCTTTCGGCGTTTGTTTATCTGACTGTGTATTTGTCAGATTGTATAGACTTTCGAAAGGGTCTATGTAATTTTTGCGTCAGATTTTTATTTTATTTGCTTTATTCATGAGTTTATTACAAAATCAAAAAGGGAGATGGGACCACAAATAAAATTACAAACACATCCATTAATTTTTGCGTCATTAGGTTATGTTGACATCAAAATAATAAGGTCATTTATGTTTTTCTCTGTCAGTGCAAAAGTACAGTAAACACAAAATAAAACCGTTACCTAAAATATTTCTTGCTCAAATCCTGATGGTAAACACATAATTTTTTGTCAATAAAATCACAGTATGACCTTATTTGAATAAAATTGAAAATGTGCATTTTGCAATGTGTCAAACGGCTGTGATTACTGCGTATCATCTCAATGAAAGATGTTAGTAAGCATGGAAAATATAACATTTTCCCTAGAGGGAGAGAATGGTCTCTCTCTCTCTTGCAGAGATTTGTTTCGATACTTCAAAGATGGTGGTTTTGATATCAGAGACAAAGAACGTCGGAGAAGGTAACAGAGAGAAATAAGATGCTGAAACTTGAGCAGACTATCGGAGAAGAACTTTGCAGACGATAATGAATCTGTTTGAAGCGAAGTCTCAACGTAAAATGTCTAGAATATGCTACTAGACACGAAGCTATAATTTGCCAACAAATGCTTGTCTACATGTTGCCGTCCCAGTAGTAAACTGTCTGGAAATCAGTAGATGGAAAGTTTTGCCTCACACGCCTTATCGTCCAGACCTTAATTCGACTGACCACCATTTTGTTTGCTCATTGTAGGATTGAATAGCTTCTAGTATCTAAATAGCAGCTGTTCTATTGCCACTGTATACATCTGTTACAAGAAAGATGGGAAATAGTCAGAACCAACGATGGCCAAAACTTGGAATGGATATTGATATTTTAAAACAAAAAAGACAGCGTCAACTTCCTCCTACAACCAACAGGACCTTTTAAAACACACCCGCCTTTTCTTTTTCGTATGTCCCACGGTCTTGGATCCTGACCTAAACTAATTGGCTTACACGAACTTTCAACTTGCATTTAGATGTAATGCTCTTGCGATTTTCACCCTAATATAGCTACAAAAGTTTTGCCATCACTTTTTGTGACCTCTTTATATTCCTGGTAGTTTAAGGAAGCTCTCGTGCCGGGGATCTTTTCAAGCTAAGCATATCCCAAGTCAAAGTATAAGAATGTTACTACAGGTTTAGAATTAACATTTTGATGTATATATATTTCAAGTATAACAAAAGGGCAAAAAATGTAAAATTTGCTTAAGAACCGGACACACCATCAGTATCAATTTGACATTTTTTTTTAAAGAATAACGAGTTTCTCGAATAGAAAGGTCGTGACTTTTATTATAATTTTCGAAATCTTTTCCTCTGCCTATTTTTACAAAGAAGACAAGTAAATTTATTTGACCTGACCTTTTAATTTTCTATTTGTGATATTTAACCTTCTCGACGGCAAATTAATGGCAGCAATTGTTTTCATTTTATACGAATAATATTTGAGCAGGAACTATTGAAGTTAACAGTTCCGTTCAATACATTTTATATTGTTTACATTACAACAAAAAGTAGCAGGCCGTATCATTTCTACGTGCATCATTCAAGTTACTACCCATCGATATAAAATTCAATTCAAAAATATATATTTATAATTTTATGTCTGTAACAGATGATTGATACAAAGTGGTAGTTAGTCCCTTCTCTCTTCTATTCAGTTCCATGTGCGAACTCACTATCCGGCATTTATTCCACCAACAGCCTGATTCAGCTGTGATTATTTTTAGAAAAGAAAAATTATTTTTTATAGTTTGCTGTTAGATTTCTAATGGACATGTGAAAATTTTGTAAACTAATCAACTTTACCTACGAAAGATAGAAACTAGCACTGCGAGTTGAATTTTTCTCTTCAATTTCATTACATCAGCTGGCTATTGTAACGACAATGGCGGGTTTGAGGTTTGGTTTCACAGCGATTACAAAATTAAAATTCCGTTCGTAGCAGCATAAATTTTAGAAAATTTTATTTGGTAATTTTATTTTTGTGAAGTGAAAGTTTGTGTAATAAAATTAAAAGAAAGTTTTTTAAACTGCCTCTTGTAAAATAGGTCATTGGGAAATGGAGGCATTATAAATTTAGAGCTTGATGTGTACGATTGATAAGACATTAGGGTCATTATTTAAAACAAATTCTCCCTTGTTTTCAATTAGTGGCTTATGTTTGTAAAGAACATTTTTATAAAGGGCGGCTCTATGTTGACATTCTGTGGCATTCATATCGTTTTGGCAGTGTTTGTCAAATTTCTTGCTTATATTTCTCACTACGTCAAGTTACATGATTCACATATGTAAGTGGATTTCGGAGTGTTGTAATTCATACACAAAAATTAGTTCTTTGGGTAATATTTTGGTTAGGTAGCATCATTGGTACCTAGTTCTTTGAAAACCAATTTCCTTTTTCCTAAATACAATGGATATGGACATTACGACAATTGGTTCAACTGGTGCTGCATATATCGCACACAGCGAGCGCCACAAGACTGGCTTGAAATCTGTTTATCTCTTGCAGAGGTATCGTATTCATTGGCCTTACAAATAAAAGAAAAATGTCGATAAACTCCTAAACACAGCTTGTTCCATTTGCCATTTCAACATCGATCTGCCCCTACTGGAAACTCCTTTAGAGACGTATCAACGACTTATTTTTTAAACTAGATTTTCATAATTTTAATAAATTTCATATAATGCATCATTTTGTTGCAAACGCAAATAAAGGTTAAGTGGATAATCACAAAAAAAAATCACACTCTAGAAAAAAAGAAACGAATAAAAAATTTATTACTGCGTGGCGAACAGACTTGATCAAATTCAAAACAAAGAAATCAAACTTGATTAATTTATAATTAATATTTTAAATAACAACAATGACAAAAAACGTAAATTGAAAATTAACAGCTGCATTAGAACGTCAACAACACAACGAAAAGAGCTTTAGAAGACAATGAGACACAGTAGAGTGTATGTATGCGTGTGTGTGTGTGTGTGTGTGTGTGTGTACGTATTAGACTTTGATAATAGAAAATTAATTGTAAATTTTACTGATATGAATCATTTATTAGTTGTCTTAAACAAAGGTTTTGTTTTTAAACTGACAATTTCCAGATATTTTGCGCAAAAAGACAAAGTAGCAGGCAAACAATTTACCAACTACTTGTTTACGCCGGTGTCATATTAAAACCACATGTGTTTCTTTTTTTTTCTGCCCTTTAAACACGTCGAGTGTTTTAGAAGCAGAGTTGTAAATGTTTATAATTTTTTAAATGTTTATAATTTTTTAAATGAAATATTTTTAATATTATAATTAAAAAAAACTATAGGATGAATTTTGCTGTGTGGTGTTTAAGTTTAACATTTCTGTAAACTCCTAGGTGCCACATAACAGTAAGATCGGATAAGCTAATCATGCTGATCAGTAGTAAATTGTAGTGTTGTCGATTTATTTGTTTTAAAATTGTATGAAAAGTTCCGAATTTCTTTTCTTTTCGAACAAGCGAAGAAACTTGAATGGTTATTCGAATATTCGAACGAATAAAGAATAAACAATATTTATACGAATAACTTGAAATATTAAAAAAAGAAATACATATTAGTTTTAAATACAAAAACAATTCATTACAGAAGATTAATAAATAATTCACTAACAAAGAAAAAATTAGGTCATATTTAAAAAAAATATATATCGCAGATCCACTGCAAAAGTAGCACAACTCAAATTTTCTAATTTTTCACAAACGCAAAGAACTATTTTTGAGCGTATAAAATGTTATGACTTTTCTGCTAAATTAAAATGGCAAAGTGAAAGCGTTGAACAAAATTTAGAAAATCTGATTATTATTCATTCAAGATAATATTTAAAATTATTAGAGGAATTAATTAATTTAATATGTGCTTGTAATATTCTATATGACATACTTGCCGATTGCAGTGCAGTGAAATTAGTGTGTTTTTCAATCATTTAAAATAACGAAAACCGGGCGGAATTATGCGTATGGGTAGCCAAATTAGTAATAAACAATTTCCATATATCAACGAAAAATTAAAAAATTATGGGTTGTGTCTCAGCTGTGAAGTGGGTGTGCGATATGTATGAACATACTTTAGCAAAATTCAAACCTACGTAAATACATTTTTTTGGAAATTTTATAGCAGAAATAACTATATATTTTTTAAAAGGTCCGCCACACATTCCGATTGGAAGGGTTAATTTCGTATTCGCGAACCCGATCGAATTTGATTTTACTTCTTAAGATTCCGATCTGTTTTGTTAATTCCTCTCTCTCTTTTATAGGAGTTCATATGGCCATGTTACGCATATTCGTATCTCAAATCGAAAAGTATATGTGCCGAATGACAAAATATTTGAATGACCAGTGACATACGAAACTTTTAAATTACCAGAGAAGGTTTTTCTCGATACATTGTTGACTGTATATTTGAACTTCCATTTAGCTCAATCCGTTTTACACACATAATAACCTGTAAATGGCCAGATTATAAAAGCCTGCAATTCGTTGAAATTATTTTTTTAAACTTTCAAAAGAATTAATACTTTCAAAGCTTAAAAAGCTGTTCCTTAGTGCACTTTTACACAATCCAACAAAGACGTACAAACTCATTGATTAACTGCACAATCTATCTCTACAGTGAGACCATTTAGTTTTTATACATATAAAATTGTATTTAACTCCTAATTAGAGAAAAACTTATCTAAAAATTATAAATTTGAATTTATTATAAAGAAATATATTTAATTTGCATTTCTTTCGCGCTACAATTCGTTAAAGTTATTAATTAATTTTAAACGCTACAAAATCGATTTCCGATGAATTTAATAATTTTAGTACAATATTGGATAAGATTTTCAAATGTTAACCCACAACATGGCAAGTTTCACGTGCTTTTTTTATGATCAGCTCTAAATTTTTTTAGAATTTGATTATATCTTTTGAAAACTTACCTTCTTTTATATGACGAACTTTATGACAAAAGTATGATAAGCATTTATTTTTCAATAAATGAACTGTTCTATAAGTCTGTATTTTGCTTAATTTCACTAACAGCCAACCACAAACAAAAGCGTCAGAGTCCCTGGGCTGTTAAAAACTTTCGATATCCATATTTGTGTAAAGCATGCCGAAATAAGGCATTGACAACGCTAGCGATAAAAAAATCGAATTTCTATCGCGCTTTAGGAAGGGAAGTATGCTGCAGACTGTATAAACATGCCGTCCACAGTGTCTACTTTTAAAGAAATTATAAATCTAAGGCAACGTCAAAACCAAAGAAAAACCAATTTTAAAAACACTTTTGAAGAGGCCGAAAATTTGTAACTAGAAAACCTGTGCGGGCTTCATTAAAAGTGGATTATATACATATGTATGTATTCGTATGTGCAGACTGTTCCTTTAATGCAACATTGTCATATCTCAAAAAATCAACATTTTGAAGAAGTGTTCCTTCAGAGTCGTATCTTAAGCTAAGCCGTAGTTGTAGCTTATATAATTTAGCCTTTCAGAAAATAGGCCCAACATTATAAAAGGAGCGATATACGTATACTTGTGAAGCAATTTTTCGAATCTAAAACATAAATATCGTTTTATTGATTCTCAGTGTGCCCGTAAAGCGCGCTGGTTTTTAAAACAATAAAAGTTGTCAAGTAACCTTAAATTAATTTTGTCACACTCACCTTAAAACATTAACGGCAGTATTCAAGAAAAAAACTTAACAAAGCATAATAAATCATTGTTAAACAAAACTATTAAAACATAATTATTATCGAAGAATTTTAAACCAGATGTGAAATTGACATTTCTATGTTTTTGCAAAAAAATGTTTTAGAAACAATACTAGAAACAAACAAGATTACACCATATAAATATTCCCTCTATTTTATCCGTTATAATTTTTTATATTCATGTGTAAAAAGCCTTTTTTTCTTTCAACATTTAATTTTGTAATATGCAAAATTCCAATGCGATTGCACTGCCCTTTGCATTGTTGACATAGCCTTGGCGCTCTTGCTCGGGTATGCCACAGAGAACTTAGTGCGGGGCGCAATAGCGCAATAGCGCAACGCTCTTTGTTAGGACAATCATTGTTTTATACTTTTTATAAGCTTTTTTTAAACCCTTTAAAAAATAAAATATTTTTGTTGAAATTTTTATTATTCTTAAATTTGCCTTGGCATTATTAATTTTTCAGGTTGTAGTCACACTGTACCTGAAACTAAAAAAAAACCAACACGTGTCGAATAGAAATCATTTATTAAAAACAACAATAAAAATATACATATGTATGTATGTAAGTAACCGTATTGCAATAAAATGCATAACATTAGCAGGAGTGTGTGTGAGCGAGAGAGGGAGGTGAAATTAAGTTTACATTTATTTAGTACTTTTCTGTTTCTTGTTATCATTTGCGTCTTTGTTTTTGCTTTTGTTTTCATTCGTTGTTGTTTTTGCTGTGCTTTGTTGTTGCTATTGATAGCGAACACTTGATTCAATTTTATTAAAATGCGTATTTAGTTAATGACACTATTAACTCTTTAACTGGCAGACATCACATTGAACTCAATTGCATATTGCATCAGATGTTGTTGTTGTTGTTGTTGTATATTCAATTATTTAGGTGTAATAGTTATGAAATAAAAGAAAGAATTAAGTTACGAACAAAGTAAACAACAATAATTGCAAGTGTTTATTTCATGAATGTCTGGACAAATGACAAATAACTAAAGGAAAATAATAATTAGTGTACAATCCGTGTAAAAACGAATTGAACAGAAGTAATTTGCGTGAAATATATGTACATACATATGTACATATATTTATACACGGTTGGTAGGCATTTATATATGTATGTATGGACGTAATTAGAAAGTGGAATAAAATTTTTTGTGTGGCAGGAGTGTTTAAGCGAATCCCAGCTGACATTTAAGCTGTTGAAAGTAAATATTTTCCGGTACAAAGTGGATTGTAAATCTTCTTCAAGAATAACTCCAATTTTATAAACTAATTATTCCGCCTTACTGTTCTCTGTTTGATTTCCTATAAAAAAAATCGAAATTAAAAATTTGAAGAAAGTGTTTTTTTTCCATTAAGAATTTTCTTGACAAATAATAAACATATTCAATTATAGACATTTTAAAAGGGTTCTAAAATCGTTTTCAAAATCGACCGAAATTCATCACACACCTTCAAAAATACTCATTTTAAAGTCTTTTCGATTTCTATCACATACCTGATTCTTCATGTCCTATGCCTATGCAGATGATATACAGTTAGTTGGGTGTGATAATGGAAATGGTGGTGATTATTTAGCATTTTATATTAATGAAGATTTACAACGCATTATGATGTGGTATAATAGGACATTAATCCTACGAAAACTCTTCAAACAGTGACCCTTCTAGTATTACACTTTCCCTGGGTAATAATTCTATAGAGTTTGTCTTATAAAGCTCTTGGATAACAATTTAGATTTTATAGTGCATATTGGTCACATCATCCATTGCTACTGTTTATTTTATACTACGACGATTACATACTCTCGGCTGTTTTTTTTTTTTTTCTATTAACGTTAGAAAGAAATTAGCTTTCTCTACATGGATGCCAATTTTCCTTGATGAATTGGAAATATACAGCCGAACTTCGCAGCAAAACATGGATAGGTTATAAAGCATTGTTTTAAAGGGATGCTGAGGTATACATATATGTATATGGTCTTAAATATCGAACTCGCATGACATCTTGGGTTGCGAATATGAGAATCTTACTGCTGCTCTACAAAATAACTAAATTGATCCCCATTTTGATTTCAGTACTTTTTACAGCCGAAATTTTTGTTTAGGAACTTGCCCCCTTATTTTCACATTTATGTTGTTGTGCAGGTCCTTTTTTCCAGGTTATTTTTGTTTGTTAATGTATGTATAAAACCTCTTTTAACTTAAAGCTTACAGACGGTTGAGTTATTTAAAATTTTAAGTCTCCGCTGTAGTGGAAATGCTTCACACAAATAGGAGGGAATTGTTCTCCAAGGCCTACATGTATACCAAATTGCATCTCTATAGCTGTAGTGGAAGTGCCCCATACTGTTGATGAGTAAGTCAGTGAATATATACCAAAATATGCGCGTTTTACACATTCATATCTCGGGAAGCTTTTATGGTAAAACTTTCAAACAAAGGCCTATGAGTTTACCTATGCGTAGAGTCCTTATGTTTCAAGTTTCATTATTTTATGATTACAAGAAGTAAAGTTATGAGGGGTAAAAACAGCGCGATTGTTTCGAGTAATCTACACACTGTGTGGGATTATTAAGAAAGTGTTTTCAAATAAAAACATTACCTTTTTCTTGGGAATTACCAAATACAAATTTTAAAATGAATTATTATCTAGTTTTCGTAGTTAAAAGATTAGTTAGCTCTAAATTAGAAACTGTAAGTGTCGATGGTCGTATTTTAATAAATCTGGTGCTTAGACGGCCGTCGCCAAGCTGACACCGACGTAAATCATGGCAGCCTATCCCAACGCTCAAGCTGTTTTCTCAAAAGTTTGCCTTTCTCCAGATTGAGATACTTCTCTCAGATTAAATAAATTTTTAATTTACAAAAGTGGAATTTAGTCAAACTTTCTTTTAAATTTGCTTTGTTTGCAGAAGAAACTCTCTACGGTTTTTACCCTTCAGACCGTATTATTTTTGTCTAACACGAAACCAGCTTTTTACTCATAATAAAGTTGCGACCTAGTTTGAAAATAATCGAGTATTGAGAAGGTTCTAGCACTCGACCAATAAAATATTTCCGGGGGTTGCATTTTATTAAGAATAAGGTGGGTGCGGTTGATTAAAAATTACATATGCCTTAATATCCAATTTTTCGCTATGAGAAACCATTTTTGTAATAGTCACGTCACTAGTGCGAGATTCGTGTATATATCTGCAATTATTTAGCGAGCGCTCGGACCTTGTCTTGTTGAAGGGAGTTGGGGCACATCAGCTGGTTGAAGAATTTCGTATTTTGTATCGGATTCGAAACCCTTTACTAAACATTATTTTTCTTGTTTAGGTCCACAAAAACGTAACTCAGTAGAGAATTCAACCCATAAATTTTACAAAGCCCTTGATACATTCGAGGAAGTTTCTGTATAATAGAAGATCTGATCAAGTTGGAAGAGGCCAGAAGGGCTAAAGAAATGAACGAAATTGCTGTTTGTGAAAGTCTTGCGGAGTTAACGGTTGTGACTTCTGTCGGCTACAGTGTGGTGCACGTCACGTCATCACACTTTTTGGTCGATCAAAATTAGCTATGAAGACTTCAAACCTTCAGGTTTATAGCAGAGAGAAAATAGAAATGAAAATTGCATTATTTTTGTAGTAAATATTATCTAAGTTGTAGCATTTAACAGAAATTATTGGACCCACTTGAACACCGAACACCATGGTAAAGCAATTTGGTAAAGCAAAATACTAGTTCAAAATCAACATAACTAGTCTTACGCAATTAATCGACAAGACCAGATACTTTCTAAATACGCTTCTTGTGTTGATCAGAGAAAAGAATTTGTGTAGTGATTTAAATAGATGAGTTCCCAACTTGCCTAAGGCCAAAAGTGAAACCAAGTGCAATAACCAGCACCTCACCATCATTTAATTTTTCATTTCTCTTAAAATGGTTAATCGAAAGTCAATATCGATTATTGAAAGAAAAATCTTGCAATTCATTTAATTATTTACATTCCTCTTCAAACAAATGTCTAAACAGAAATGCCAATTGACCATCCATCATGTTGTTCCATAAATTAAAAGGTCATAGGAAAGTTAACACCTCATAAAAATTGCAACAACAATGGCACATAAAAATAAGCCACTAATAATGTGTGGCATACCGACAAGTGAACGAGGATGCAAGCAGCAATTTCAAAAGAAAATTCCCAATTGTACCACAAACAAACTACCGCTTGCAACAAGCAACACAGCAATAAATACAGGGACAACATTTTTAATGTTGTACGTGCTGTTGCCGCCTCAAGTTGCTGCGTTGTTGCTTTTAGGAAAAAGACAATAAGAGGCTGGCCAAAACATTTTTTATGGCTTTTGTTGTCGTTGTCGTTGTTGTTGTTTTATAAAAGTCTTCATTAGGCTTTTTAACAAACAACTACAAACATTAATATGTTTTTTCTTCTGGTAATTTTTTCCTACAACAATATTTCCTTGTTGCATGTTGATTTTATGTTTAAGATTATGTATGGAAAAGATTTTTATTTGTAGTTAAAATTTTTTATAGTTGTTGTTAAATTAGTGTTTGCCTTTTCTTTCCGTGTAACTTAGAAGAAATGCTGGCTTGTTTTGCACTAAAATTTATTACACAAAAAACATAAAAAATTAAAAATATTTGGTTGTAGAAACACCAATTTATTTTTTAGAGAATTTGCTTCGAAGTAATTAAATAAATTAAAGGCTTGTAATGTTTATTTTGTTAATGAATTTTTAAGAATTTATATATTTTTCCAGTTGAGTTGTTGTTTTCATCACCGTTTTCTATTGGCTATTTTTAATGAGAAACTTTTTTTTAAAAGTCATTTAACGTCAGGCCACCATTTTACAAAGGCTTTTGTCAATTCGAAATAATATTTCAAAAGAGAAAAAGCACCTGCATACCCATCCTACAGCTGCACTTGCAACTAAAAATAATGTCGTTCCTACTATGTCCTAGGAGGCTGGAGGAATAAAGAACTTTAGCCTGAAACTTTCACAAAAAAAAGCTATGCCATATAAGTTTTTGTCCCGATATAGACTATTGAGTCCGATATCTTAAGATTTTCCCCCGCAATTGTTCGGAGTTATACCACCAAATCATAGCATCCGGATAAAATTACAGCTTGTAAAATGTGTATGAATTATTCGTGGTATTTATGGCTGAGGTTTCACCGGATATACAGAGAGGTGATCCGAATATTCAATGACAATAAAGCCGTGATCAATTATCTAGCAGCTGTTCACAGATAAATCAAAGTGCTAAGAAAATGCCGTACATCTTCGAATGAGATGAGACGTGACTACCTGGAGATAATCGGTGGGGTTAATGTGTAATTCGATTCGAAAAGAAAATTATTAAAATATGTATTGTATTGTATTGTATTTGTACATTTGTGTTTCGAAATTATTTTCTATCGAATCGAAATATGCAGGAACCAACGTAGATGCTCGGGTTCAGTGGCGTGCGTGGAATTATATTTGCGGTTTAGTGTATATTAATTGATTTCTGTTTAGATTTTCCAACAAGACGATTTGAGATAGATATTCCAAACAATTTTCGTCATCTTCCTCGTCCTGTACCGTCATAAAATCAAAACGACATATAAGATGGCACATGCCCAAAAACAGAGTGTCTTCAAACCAAACATGACAATGGTTGACGAACATGCGTTCCAAATATCTATATTTATTTCGTTTACTTCTGCTAGGACGATAGGAACATAAGAAGATCACTCCACTATGGGCGAACTTCGATGTTTGAACGCGTGCCATTGTAATTTTCCTTTGGATAGTACCATCGTATCTTGGCGCTTCCACGTGTGTACTGGCCTTGCGATACGACGACTGCCTTGTGGGTTGGAATCTATAGATTTTCACAGTGAGTGTCCAATTTAACAACATGTTCGCTTCCGAATTTTTATTTCTACGGGGCTCGAATTTATTTATTCCCACAATGTAATACCCAAATAGTAGTGAGAATTATATGTTAGAATTAAACAGCTTTATGTCAGTCTGCTTCGATATAGATATCGAGTTCCAGACAGTGTGAAGTTAACCGATGGATCATTGCGTTTTGTTACTACTTGTGAATAAACAAGAAAAGACATAAACCCTTCTTCACAAAAAGTAGATGAACAAGTTACTGGGAGATGTGTACATAAACGCACATTCAGAGTCAATACGACAGTTCTGAAGGCAACTCCACAGAATATAATATGCGCATTAGTGCTTATACCGATGTGGTAGTATATCTAACGTAACACTGGACAGTTCACACCTTTGCCTATTCCTACAATTTGATCGAACCTTGGACTTACTCGGAATCCAAGCGATATAATTAATGCACTTTCGCAAAACCACACAAAACTTCTTGTCTTAGATTTTTTAAAACGTTTCTCTCCAAATTGGGTAAGAGAGGCAGTCAAACCTACAAAGCTTTCAAATCGACTGGGAGAATACTTTAGTTCCTGACATTGCCTTTGAAATTATTAATCAAGTGTAGCTTCATTTAGCGGCTTCAGTAGGTGTTTCTACTTGATAAAAGTAATTTGAACGTTGAACGCAATGGCGAGTAGACTTCAGGTTGTTCTAGCTACTCCAAACAAAATAATCCTACTTCACAAGTCAACAAACGAAAAAAAGTTATGTGTTTATCCTAAAATCAAATATTTCGAGCCCATTCACAGGGATCGTAAGCCCGGAATTATACGCATAGTGGCTATGAAGGAGAATCTGTCAATTACAACAAAATAGCTGAATAAACTGGGTGGAAAAGATTTAGCACTCGAATGATTAGGCTGAGTCGCCCTTACCATTTAAGCGTTTGCATATTTTCTTGTCACAAATGACTTCCGGAGTCAGCAGTCATCATTATTCTCAGTATCTAAGTTTCGAGGTTTTTATATCACTTTACTATTATGTACATAGCACAGTGAATATGTGGATCAATAAATAGAAGATTTCCCTTTATTGAAATATTTTCAATGTCCATCTATTCGTA
Source organism: Phania funesta (assembly GCA_963932375.1). NCBI lineage: Eukaryota > Metazoa > Arthropoda > Insecta > Diptera > Tachinidae > Phania > Phania funesta. The sequence goes on along the minus strand of OZ010652.1, from coordinate 91,832,941 downwards.
GCAGTTTTATTATTCTTCACAATACTGTAACTCGCGCTGCAAAGAAACTTAAGCCTAAAGTTATTCCATCAGCACCGCTCGCAATAAAAAAAATCATATTAAAAGTTAAATATTCATTAATCAATTTTATAGTTTCCCAATTGTTGGAACGAAAACGAAAAAAGAAAAAATGTTTTTTTTTTATTATTTTCCTTATTAAAATAATTTTTCAACTCGGTTTTAATAAACCTGCAAAGTTTAATTTCTACTAGTTGTTGCAGTTGTGTTCGTATGTTGGTTGGTCTATTTGATCGTTCTTATAGCGACAACAATAAAGTAAAAAAAGTAAACAAAGGCCTCCCTCTGTTTTTTATTCATAAAATCAGAAAAAGATACGCCTTTTCACAGAAGAAATCGTTGCGCGCTTGTTCAACCTGCAAGAGTACGTACGGATGGCTATGTGCCACAATTTGTGGCAGTCAGTGCCTTGTTATAATGGAAGTTAAATATAAAACGCGCATTTGTTTACAAGTTTATAAGTCTCACACTTGTAAAGTATTTGTTGCTTTTTTTAATTTCTTGCTGTTGTTGCTTACTCTGTTGTTTATTGTAGAAACTTGTGCCAAAACACTCGTACACACAGTACTGTGTGGTGTTTTTACGTTTTTATTGCTGCATGAAGCAAGCAAAATTATTTGACTACATTTGCAATAAGTTTGTTTTTCAATAATCACAACTCGTAACCGGCTGTAGTAAAATTAAACATTTAACAAAAGCGTTCGTTTCGTGGTAAATCAGTGCTGTTGCACTCGACTGGAGCAAATACGCGATGCTGCTGTTAGCTGGGATGTGTGGCAGCACACTCGTTGTAGTGCACTAGTGTTATTTGCTGTAATTTACCCGTGCTGCGTGTGCTGTTTTTTTTCTGAATAAATGTAAAAACACAGAGCTGTAAGACTGTGTTTTGAAATTTTAAACTACATTAAGAGTTTTCATCTACATTTGAGCTGCAATTGAAAGTTTTAAGATAAAAAGTGTCCAATTTTTATCATATATAGTTAACAAAACCTAACGAATCCAACGCAGCCGCAGCCTTGTTTTTTACCTGAAATTTGACGTCATATAAGAATATAAATGGAACTTTTTTTTTCTTTTTTTTTATATGCTCCACTAAGTTGGCAGAAAGCACGAGTAGTTCTTATATCTCTACCTGGTAAGAAGAGTTCTATGACTCCTTAGTCTTATCGTGTAATTAGCCCAACTTCTTATCTGCTTAACACCATAAAACGAGTAGTGGAGGAAGTTGTTCAATCGTGCCTTCCACAGGGACATAACCATCCCAATCCTTTTGCAAGCTACATGGTGTTTCAGAGCGTTAAGAGTCTGAATGAAAAATATGCTAATGAATAGACTAATTAATAGCTGTTCATATAACATCAGGGACCATGTACAATGCAGTACTCCATAATATAAAGTTATTTTAAAGCTCTTCGGAGTTACCACACTACACAGTGTCCTAAGAATCGTAACCCAAGAAGGCCTTATATCACTCTGCCATGCAGACCACGCAGTAATACTTCCCCGCAGTAATACAGCCTCCCCAGCCCTTGTTCACTGATCTTAATTAATCTTAACTGAACGGATTATATGTAAACTGGGAAGGAACGGATGTGCATTTTTGATGGGAACACAAGATTGATGAATATCCAACGAACCTGGGTTCTAGTAAGACAATCATGGTATCCCAAATTAACGCCTTCACAGATAGCCAATCGTTAATAGAGTCTGCAGCAATCAAATTATGAGCGGTATTGCAATGCAAAAATGCTACTTACAATTTCTCTAGACACAGTAGCCTGCGATCATCTTGGTGCCAAGTTACTTTAGAGTATTTGTTGAGTGATCAAGCAAATGCAACTGCGTTTACAACTTGAAGATCTCTTGCAATGGGGCCCTGAAGCACAAGCACATCTACTTCGAACAGATGAAGCAGACAATTTAAACGTTTGAATATTTTTCGTCACTTCCAAGAAAGAACCCAGTATTTCACGGTTAACAGATTGTCAGACATTACTTATCTGAATACGAAAATCTTGAAAAAAGGTGCTCAGGTGTCATGTCCACTGATAAGGACATAATGAATTGTCTGTGAACTAAAATGAATTTAAAAACTTTTTTTTAACTTTAACATCGGTTTAATAGATTCACAATATACTATATTTACGTATATTAAAAGTGGAAAACAGCGATATATGGGAATATATTATATTTCTTTTTTGGAATAAAACATTCTTTCGATGTTTTACTCATACGCAAAATATGCCTGTGAAAACTCCAACGAAATTATCTCACTGAACATACTCTATACGCGTCCGGATATTTCTGTGAATTTGTGCTGTGGTTTGATCCCTATCTCTAATGCAATTCAGAAATTTTGTCTATTTGGCCCTTTCAACCAACTTTTTTTTCAGTCGAACCAACTCTGAATATTACCGACTTCAGTCCACTACTTTGACAATTCCTTCGTTTCACTAAAGGAGTTCTTTAGAGTGAAGTGCTCGCACAATATGAATAAATGAAATACAGAGTAGCACTGCACTTTCCATCTTTGCAGCTGCATTAAAAGCAAAGAGTTGATTTCAAAACCAACAAATGACTCTTAGTACTGCTGCTTTTGCTTCTGCTGCTGCCGGTATATGTTGCACGAGAGTGTGTGTGAGATCTTTCATGGGTATGGAGGGAATTGTATTTGTTTTATTTTGCTTCTGCCATGGATATTTTTCGCATTACTTTCACTTTGTTTGCTTTTAATGTGGAATAAAAAAAAATAAAAGCAACAACAACAACAACTTCACACAAATCAAGTGAAGCTTGGAAAACTTGTCATGGTATTTTATATTAACGTTCTGTAACGAAACAGTTACTTAAAGTTTTACTGACCCCTTTTTGTTCAGTGCCATAATGGAGAACAAAATTAGACATTTATTTATGCAATTTGCATAGCAAATACTTACTTGCCTTTATGATTGAAAAGCTTCCGCTGGAGCTGAAGACTTGGATAATACTTCAATCGCACTGCTTTATGGAATTCAGATTTTATTTTAATCATCTGTTGTCGGCTTTTCCATTAAGAGTTTTTATATGGGCGTGTAGAAATGGAAATAGTGTAAGTCGTGCTGTGCCTTAAAATCTTAACAAAATTCTTTTTTATTTGAAAGGCGGCCCATCTGGGTCTAGGTGTTATACATACGTGACGATTTCAAGGGATTTGGCGACTTTTAAAAGCTTTGCAGAAATAATAGTAGAAATAACAATGGAAGCAAATAAATTTATTTTGGAAAATTTTTGGTCTTGTCTGGTGAAAACCGCTTCAGGAGACAAATACATAATTAATTTTTAGTTTTTTTTTTCAACAAAAATACTGACTGACCTAAATATCTTCCTTTTCCTTCATTGTTCACAAAAAGCATTGCCATTCTAAATGATGCGGTAGTTGCGTTTATTTGCATTGCAGCTCTTAACACATATGACTTTGGGAATGCCATGCATTATCAGAGTTAACATGGATGCGTTTCGGACAATGTTGCATTGCAAAGCAACGAGCTCAGCCTATACATGCGAATATGGCATCACATTTTAATTCCATAGTGTAGTCTGGCAAGAAAATGTTTTTCTACCTATTAAAAAGGGCCTGTGTCTGTAACACAAGTCACAACAAGAAATAAACGAGTATTTTTCATATAAATCTTGTGGTCGAGTCGCTCGCTTGCGGTGGAATCGGGGTTGCACCATTTACGAGAAGTTTAGCTTGTCAACAACGGATTTTACAGACGCCGCCTATTATAGTGTAGGGCGGATATCGAAGCAGTTCGCTAACTTTCTTTTCGACCCCCTTCTTCCCACGAATCATGCTACCACTAGCCTTTACTCTTGACTGTAGTGATTTCAGACTGTTGACATCTTCTTCATCACGAAGTTTCATGTTAATTGCTAGCATTTTTGTAAGGCCTAGGTCCACCATGGCATTCACATTTAAAAGGTGTCTGCCCGTGAACATAAGCGTTATGCTAGTCAGTGTTTGACATTCGCACACAATGTGCCCTGCCGTCTTAGCCTTTTCCGCAGGAGACTGAACCGTCCACCCCTTGCGGACTTTTCTTGTCCATCTCTTAAAAATGTATCTATTGGTCAATAAACACCCGAGATTTAATAGAGATTCCCCTTTACACCTCTTGCGAGGCTTTTATCGTTGATTAGGAATTTTTTATAAAAGAGTGTTAACTTGTAGATTTTTGGAACGAATTTCCGTCATCCCTTGTCAAATTTGGTTTGGCGACAAACCGGTTTCGGTTATGTGCCATCTTCAGTGTTAACTTCTCCCCGCTCCACTTATTTAGCCAGATTCCTAGCAGAGACAGGAACTTATTATCGGCTGCCGCCACGTGGACGCATAAGTCAGTACTGTTAACAGTGCACTCACTTACGACAAGACATATCTTTGTGCCTGCTAGCTGACGGCCCAGACGCCGTCTAACTAATATCTAATATTTCTAATCCTCTTACAGTGGAAATAATAGAAGCTGTACTTTGTATTTTCAAATGTATCGAATTTTTTTACATTTCTATAAATAAATGTTTGTATGCAAATTACTTCTTACGTCTTTTTTTGTGATTGTTTCTTTGCAGGTACGTAATCGAAGTCAACAAAAAAAGTATAAAAACTGGCAAGTATTATTCAGATACAAAACACACACACAACTGAAACAAGATTCAAATAAAAGAAAAACTTAAATGCCATAATCTGTGTTTGTCAGTTATTTTTGAACACACAAATATGAATATTTAATCAATACCTGGCACAGCAGCGATAGTAATATAAATTTTAATTCGATAAAGATCATAATCATAATAATGAAAGAAAGGTTCAATAGCGAAAGATGTGATGTATCAACAAGTATTAGTGGCAATAATGTGAGGGAAGTCAAAAAAAGATTTTGCCATAATATTATGGTTTCAGCGCCCATGTGTGAAACACTGCAAAATTGAAAAAAACAAAAAGCTTTAAAGCAGAAGCAGCAAAAATAGAAAATAAAAGCTTTTATAAAATGGCATAATACTAGGGTGTGAAATTACTTCTGCAAGCCTAGATCACTTACTAACCACTAAAACCTATGAATATGTTTATACAGGGTGTCCGCCGAGAAAGTATATTACTTTGTTTATAATTTTTGATTAAATGAAAGTGAATGGATCGTATTTTTATAAATGTTATATTTAATGTCGGCAATTGTGTATGGACTACAATATCAGATAAATGTCCGCTTCTTTTGAGTTGGAGTCGTTCCAGCGTTTCTGGTTTGTTGGCATAAAACTTGCTTTTCAGATATCCCCAAAAAGAAGTCCGGGGCTGTCATATCAGGCGACCGTGGAGGCCAATCAACATCACCATTCCTTGAAATTACTTGTTGTGGAAAGAGGTCTCGCCGTAATTCCATTGTAATCCTGGCTGTATGCGATGGGGCACCGTCTTGTTGAAACCTCATGTTAGTCAAGCCCAAAGCATGCAGTTGTGGCGTTAAAAAGTTTTCAATCATATCACGATATCGCTCCCCACTGTCAGTTTCCGTTACGCCGTTTTCAGTTTCAAAGAACTAAGCTCCAATGATTCCTGCTGACCAAATTGTACACCAGACTGTCACTTTTAATGAATGCAATGGTGACTGATGAATAATTTGAGGGTTTTCTATTGCCGGGAACCGACTATTCTGTTTATTCACATATCCATTCAAATGAAAATGTGCCTCGTCACTCATTATGATTTTTTCATGAAAATCGGGGTTGCCATGGGCGAGCTGTCGCATCATATTGGCGTATGTGCGGCGGCGTAAGTGGTCTTCTGGAAGAAGCTCTTGTGTCAACTGAATCTTAAATGGAAACAAATGCAAATCTTTGTGCAAAATTGTGGCCAAAGTTGTTCTTTGAAGACCAAGCTCCTGAGCACGGTGTCAAATTGAGGTTGATGGATTGTTTTGAACACTTTTTGAACAGCAGTAATGTTTTCAGGCGATCTTGCAGTACGTGTAGTCCATGCTTGGGCCTATCAGCTACAGTCCCTCTTTCTTCGAAATCGTTCACTACACGATAAATAGTGCGTCTTTTTGGCACGTTGTTTCTCCCAAAAATTTTCCGTAACTTTCTATTCGTCACGGTAATCGATGATTGATTTTGATAAAATGTTTTAACGATTAAAACACGTTGGTTTACCGAATATTTTTCCATAATAAATTTGCCACGTCTCTACTTCACGACTGGCAAATATGAACTATCAAGACTAATATTTACCAAAATGGCGGCAAATAAATAAGTGAAGACCAAAGTTAGTTTATTAAGAGCTTTTGAAAGCTAGTTTACTTCTATCCTTTGAAAGCCCTAACTTTCTGAAGTAACTTAAAACTAACAACAGCAGCTTTTGTTCTTACCAAATAACGCCAACTACCATTTTTCTTTTTGAAAAGAGAAAAGCTTGAGCTAGAAAGAAAACAGTGTAAAAATGTATATGGAGGGAGTTTCAGCTTAAAATCAGTGCAAAGAAATTCAAGAGCTTTAAAATTTTGAAAATTGTTTATGTGGTCAAAGCTTTTCGGTATAAATAAAAGTTTTAGCTGACAAAAATATTTAGTGTACAGATAATAGCTTTAAATACCAAATAGATTTTTTAAGAAATTATTTTAACGAAAACTCTTTTAAAAAAGCCTAGAAAGTGCTTTTTTAGCTTGCAAAAGTTGTTTCAAATTATAAAGCTTTTTTATATATAAAATTTGCTTTTAAAAAGCTCGTTTCCTCAAAATATAATGTGAAACAGAGGGCCACAACAAATAAATTCTATTCATGCCTATTAAGAGCCCAGGCCTGCGAAAATTTCCTGATTTCGGTATGGAATGGTATTCCTCGTCCTCGACTTTCTTGTGGGTTCCACTCCATCCTGTGTTTGTCCAACTTGCATTTAAGAATTTCTGGACGATTGTCTTGTCAGCACTAGATCCCCATTTGTTGTTTATAATGTGTCCAAGATAGCAGAACCTGCTGACGTCTTCTAAATGGGAGCCGTTGATTCCATACGGTTGATGGTAATTTGCATTCAGGCGATCGATTTGGCGACAGAGCACTTGTGGGTTAGAAGACAGATGTCGTCAGCATAATCCAAATCGCCGAGTTGTCCTAGCAATTCCACCGCTATTGACCGATGCAGTTGTCATTAGTACACCTAGGTCTAGTTTCAACAGTATTGGTGACATTACGCATCCATTTCGCATACCAACCGCAACATTTATCCGGTCCCTTAATTGGCTTTCGTGAGAGACTTTACATGTGGCCTCTCTATATAGACCTTGAATAAGACTAGTGAAAGTAGTGTACCAAACCTTAGCAGGTCGTTTTGGAGTTGAGTGTGTCAGGTATAGGGTAGACCTCCATTCAACAGATTGTTCGACCTGCAAGCTGGTTCGTTATTATACGGGCTATTTTTTCTTTTGGAATGCTTAGAAGATCAATTCCTCTCCTGTTTCCAAACTCCTTCTTTGGGATTTTGACGATGTTACCCTGTTTTAATTCTTGGTGCAGAAATCCGGTTACCCAAAAAGAGGTGTTGGGCACTTGCTTGGGAGTCTGCTTTTAGGATGTTGGCTGAGATGTTATCAGTGCATGGTTCTTTATTACTTTTTAACGTCAATATCGCAATAACTACCTTAGCTAATGATAGACCGTGTATGGGTATGTTAGTTCCTGCGGTGTGTTCTTGCCAGCTGCATAAGTGGCCAGCAGTTTCTGCAAAAATGTTTCTAAAGTTTTAGTTAAAGCGAGCAAAAACATTTTCTTAGGCGAAAAGCTATATATTTAAATCGAGAGCTTTTTTATATAATATAAAGCCCCTTGTATTTTTCTTTGAGTTTCTAGGTAAAATCGTTGTTTAAGTTGTAAAAAATTATGAAATAAATTATTGAGATTTTATGCCAAAGTCCGCTATGTATTAAAAAATTATAAATATTCAATGAAATTAAATACGACTTTCAAAAACAAATTATTTAAATTTTTATTGTTTGTTGTTGCAACTTTACGATATGATAAATACGTTGTTACGTATTTTGTGTTTTATTTCAGTTTTACTAAATGAAACTTTAAACATGTTTTATCAAGTTACCTTCCGTAAATATTTTTCTTTAAATAAAAAACTTTTTTTCAATGTTTTTTTTTTACCAAAAACATTGAAATAGTTGGCAAATGAATTGTTAAAACTAATAAATTAAAAAATAAGTAAAAATATTCGAAATGAAAAATTAAAAGCAACAAAAATTAACCGCGTTTAATACAAATATGTCAGACGCACTGCACTCTAAAACAGTGAGGCATAATTCAGCCACACCAGCTCTGTTCGCGACTGTTTACAGTGATTTAATTATTTTTGCTCTTGCAAAAACTACACACATACTCCCGTGTATAAATTGCGTATGCACATATTTTGTTGTTGCAATTTGTATGTTTCTCATTTGTTGTTTGTTTTGTACTTTGATCGTAACGTGCAAAAATTCACACTTTCTCAAGATGTTTAATTCAAGTTTACTACGAAAAAAATATAATCGCCACTTAATTAATTTTATGGCTTTTTTTGCGAATTTTTTCGGCATTTGTTTTTGCCAGTTTCTTTACGTTTACTGTACGTCTTATGTGCCAAATATTTTGCTAGCACACTTGATCTCCAGGAGTTCTAATAAAATTTTAGCCAAAAAACAAATTAGTGGAACTTCCCTGGAACCCCATTAACTTTTATTATTAATTTTTTTTTTTAAGAAAGCAATGAATAAAATGGAGATGGAGTCAGTCCGCTGACTTGAAGGCCATATTTAAGTTAAACAAATTGAATAATTATTAGGAAAATATGTTCCAAAGTAAGCGCGCATCTAGCGGGAGGAAATATTTTCTCGGAAGTAACTTTTTTAATTCATGCAATATCACCCAAAAGCTTAAAATTCATTAGAAAACTCTTAACCAGGGACCGAAGGTAATGAGTCGTACTTTGTTATACAATAAGCATTTATTTGCAATTAATGTTAAAAATCTCAATTAATAATATATTTGAATTTTATTTTTTATAGTAATAAAACGATTAAATTTGAAAGTATTTTTGATTGACAAATAATTTTTAGTTTTTATGTATTTTTTTTTTTTAAATAATGGTTACTATAAATATACACGTATGTATGTATATCCTTATCCAAATCAGTTGGCTAAAACTTTACGCAATGTACCGGCTACCTCAGCGTTGCAAAAAATTTTAGGCGATTTACATCTTAAATTGTAAATTGTTTTCAAATTCTTTAGCCAAAACTTATTTATTTATTTATTTATTAAAGATAATTAAAATAACGAATCATAACTTAAATACGCATATTTTTTATTTTGTACCAAAAAATAAAAATCACAAAATTGTCGATATTTGTTGACTAAAAAAAAACTCAAAAATAATTTCCACTCGTTGAGTAAAAAATAAAACTAGAAAAATAACAATTATCTCCTAATTTGATTGATATTGCTCATAATCATGACGGTCCCTGCTCCTAACTGCTTGTGTGATTGCGGCCAATTAATTTAAATTGTCTGACTTATTGTAATTACGAACACCACGTTGCTCGTAGAACCTAAAATTGTTTGAAAGAAAATATGTTTTCTCTTTATATCTGATATACTTCTTCATAAAACAACTGCCAAGTGCCGCTAAACAACCATCAAAATCTGGCATAATGTTTGCTAGCGGCAGCAGATCTAAACTTAAATCATTCGTCCCGTATTTCAAAATACTGACAGCTGAGCTTGCACATGGAACTCGCATTGCCTTTTTCGATTCGTGGTCTTCATTTTCCCTTTAAGTCTAAGGTTTGGATTTCACAATTTCTATATGTCGACTCTGCTTTTGAGTCATTTTAACTAAACTCACCATCCTACTGGAGCATAATTTTCCCAACCCAACAGTTGTGTGATTGTGCGATAAACAACCTTTTTGAAAATTTTATCTTATCTGCTTTTGTAGACGTGATTTCATTTTTTTTTGTCACCGGTTTCGATTATCCCTCCCTTTGAAATGTGACATGGTGAACCCTTGTTTTTACTCTGTTTCGGTGTTTCAAGTCATCATCGTTGAGGTGAAAAATGTACAGGCACTCTTCCCAGTTGATATTTTTGTCAATATGTAAATAGCAGAGTAGTTTGGAATGTTGCAAAGTACATATTTCTAATAACGTACACATTTTTTGGAGTTTATTCAATATCTTTTAGGCACACACCTTGACCGCTTTTAACGGCTTTTTCAAATTTCTCCGTAAAACAATTTTACAGCAAGATGCAATAATTTTTTGCAAGTCTAAAATGTATCTTCTAATCTTCTCTATTTATGACAACCAGTGAAGTAATCAAAACACATGGCATCGTCCAACTATCAAATTAAACCTAATAATGTTGCCACATTTCACAACCGTCATCCTTTCCAAGTTTTTCCTAAGCGTTTAATTTTATAAAATGCATGGCCCATTAACAAATTATTAATGATAAATTTTTGTATATATATACAAAATTTTTCCCCACTGTGCCAGCTTGAAAATATCTTCATACTAATTAGAAGCGCATTAATCATCATAATCACGAGTACGAGTATCATGATTAATCCGCAGTACAACAGACAAGCGAACTACAATTTGAACAATTTGTTTATGAAACGAATTGAATATTTTTGTTCCAATTACAAATTGAGGTCACTGCGCCAGTATCTGTCTCTCTCCGAAGTGTCCTGAGTGTAATTAATGAAACCCGAAACGTATTCCACTCGAATCGTGTTAATTCACTTGATAATGAATTGTTAAATAATGCTACAACAAATTGCGGTTTACTATTGCTCATTGTTGCTTTGTGTTGTTCTTATTGTTATTGTTGTTGCGTCAATATGATATTTGCTTAATGCCAATGCAAGTTTATGTTGTGCAATCGTCTGTAAGTGTAATTAACAATTCTATACTGCATATTTCAAGACAGTGTTTTTTTTTTGTTGTTAAAACGAGCAGATGAAATGAAAAAAATAAATTTATTTACTCGCATCAAGTGCAATAGGTGAGAGCAGGTGAGGCTGGGTAATTGGCCTCCCATACTGAACACTGAACAACACTAGATTAATTTCAGTCTCTGCGACAATAAGCCAGCTCCGATAAATGACTTCACGTTCCTTAAGACTACAAAAAATGTCGCTAAAGATCAGCATCTGATCGTGTGCGTAGGAAGTACAACTGGTGGCATAGTTCTATTGTAGTAAAAATGGCATAGAATCTGTCCCCATCCATCCAAAGCCAATTTAGTTTTTACATTTGAAATTTCCACACATCTAATGAAAACACCTTTTATAAGGCAACAAATATTTACTTTTAAGCAGTGTTTGTTACATGCAACGCACAATCCATTTTGTCTGTTTGAATTGAATTGGAAATTAGAAAATCAGTTTCACTTTTAAAGCAGGTAGAAAATTATTTTATCTTTAATTCTGCTTTTTTTTAAACCTTACATGAAACGTGATTAATGTTCAAATCACGTGATATTTTGATACAGTTCAAGAGGCACAGAAAAAATACAAGAGCTTTTTTTGCCAGAGGCTTTGGTTTGGAATTCATATATAAACTCTTCGGAATAGTGTATCTTGAAATTATTATTAATATAAAATATGACTTATGAGGACGCATGAACGACTGATGCCTCCCTCAATACCTACGTATATTCAGGCATGTTCCTTAATGCTCGCCATTAGTCCCTGTGCACATTTTCTTTGAATCTCAGCTGCTAGTCTCATTAAAATTTAATTTTGACTAACGCCGAGAGGATTTAACTAGACGCAGACACAAATTACGCTTTTGGCGCCTATGCCTCTCGTGCTACATAAGCTTTGATGGTATCGGTTGCTCGTGGTTTAAATAAAGTCCAAACGAGATGTAATAACTGGGTCGAAGCCCTCGTTGAGATTCTGCGTGTGATACGCATAGAAAATTCTGCGATGATTTTTTGCTTTGAGCCCGACATATATTTTCTGGTTGGTGGACTCTGCAGGGTGATAGGAAAACAAATTTAACTAAATCAACAGCGGTGTGAAATATGATATTGATATTGGAGCTTAATTTTTGTCCTTATGTATGAAATAGCACATCTTGCAAATGGCCGCCATCGCTTCATTGGCGGTGCTTCAAGATGATTTTTGGACCAAAATCCGAATTTCCAGAGAAACATTTCTAGCGCCTAATTACCGAACTTACGGTGCTGTCTACGATCGTCTGGATTAATTGACGTTCGCCAGCACAATATTGTTACAAAGTAATAGTCAAAGGTGTGTGAAACGACCTATTGTACAAATGTACAAATACGCAATATCACAAACACAAAGCAAAAGCAAATTGCGCAGCAGAAATTCCATAAACCGCGATTCAATAAAAACAATTTCTACAGCAAGCAAAAAGTAAACACAGATACACACACACACAAACACATATACAAGACTGCTAAGCCAGCAACTGAAATAACAAATGCGCAATTTCGCGTATGTTCGGGACATTTCAAGAAGCGGCCGTGATCTGTATATAAAGGCGCCGTCCACCGCAGAAGAGTTAGTTGACTCTGAGATCTCAAAGAGTGAATATCTGTGCGTACAAAAGTGTTAAGTGTAGTTGTATATAAGAGTGTTAAGTACCGAATAAAACTGTGTACTGGTAAAAATCATTAAGGACTGTGTAATTTAATTTTTACAATTAAACGAACCCTTCATAATCACGTTTATTGTGGTAATAAACGTAACAATATTATACGGATCTAGACCGAAATCCATTCTCAAAATAAATGGGGTGGGAACTCTGCAGCGGCTACTTCAGATGATCAGGGTCATCTCCGGTACTAAGTGCGCACTGAAACGAAGATGTTGCTCGACCTTATGACGAGATTCTATTGCGTATTTTTGAATAATTTTTACGCGCTCGGCAGGCGTGAAATGATGCTTGTTGAAATGCTAAAGCTCACTGAATATTTTAACCCGATAGTCTAGTTTGTAGTATTCGAGTACATCCGTCTGGCGATCATGAGTTCCACAACACATTCTGGTCTGTTTCACTCCAACGAGCGAAGGTCTATGTTACCATTAGGAGTGTTTAAAGAGGGCGCTAACCGCTTTGGTGCTTGAGAGAATTTTAGGAAATAAAGACATGGAGGTGATAAAGTCTCTTACGATTGAACATATGCTTAAGGACAAGAGGAACTATTTAAATAATGGATATGAGCTACTCAGCCGATGAGGCGCTATGAATACCGTAAATAATTTCAATTTTTAGGTCTCTTGAAATTCAATTCGATCAATTATACTGGGAAGGTAACGTTTTTAACATCAGCTTATTCGACACGTATGCTTTCATAGATCTAAAATCATCAGCACACAAATATGTGTAGGCCAGTGTAATTATTGTGTTCTTTCTTGTATTTCTATTTGAATTATTGTAAAGGGTTTTCTGACAAGTGCGGGTATATGTTGACAGTCTGTGGCGGCCATGTTTTTTTAGCGTCGGTAGTTAAACTTGTTGATTATTATTCAAAAACTCAGAACAATCCAACTTGTAAAATTACTCGAACCAAATCGTTTTACAACAATCGCAGTGGCTTGTCATAGTCTACTCCAACAATCTCCACTCGTACGTCGACGGAACGCGATATCGGCCGCGAACATTAATGCTGTCCCTGAAACTATACAGGGGAACCCAGAGTAATAAGTTTCTTCCCGTGCACTGGTAGTTGGACATTAGCAACCGTACAAGAGCAAGGTTATCTATGAACCTAAACACAATGGACAACATTTTTGATAACGCCGTTTCATTGCCTTGCGGGCGTTAAGGTGACGAGGCGCCTTTTCTGTATATGAGACAAAACCAGAAATTCCAGAGCGATAACGCATTCAAAACAAGTTAGTGTTGTGTGTGGCGGATTTAGAGTCGCCGACAGCATTAATCTGTACTTTGTCGAAAACAACGATATTATGGTCACCACCGTCAACCACGAGCGCTACATTACAATAATAATCAATTCCTTTTTGTCCCGGGTGTAATGACATGTAGGTGGTTCCAGCAAGACCGTGTTAGCTGTCACACAACTAGCGCTATGATCGACATTTGGCATAAACGATTTGAGGCTATGATCGTTTTGACCGCTCCATAAATTTTTATCATACCTTCCTTCTGCCCTCGTACTCAACATAGCTCACAACATAGACATAATTTAGAACGATGTGACAGGGTGATTGATTTTGCGGCGGACATTTAAACGGTGTTATTTTGGTTTTTACAGAATGACCTACATGGGTTCTTGATTTAATGTAGATTTTTGAAACGAATTTCCGTCATCCCTTATCAAGTTTCGTTTGGATACCTACATGGGTCTTTGCAATATCTCATCCCCAGGTAATACATTTATCCTCGACCCGCTCTTATTGGAAATCATTTTTTATAATGCGACTAATGTCCCATTTTTTCGCCTTTTTCGTAGTAATCCATCTTCAACGCGTTAAATGTAGCTTCAAATGTTGCAATAAACTATAAAATTTAATTTCATTGGCAATTTGTTGTGGAGAGAAATAAGAACATAAAGAGGAACAACTTTAACATGCCCTTGGGGTTATTTTTTCTAAATGCAAAGTTTTCTTAGATTGAGTTTTGCATTTACTTTTCTTTTTTTTTTGCATGAGTCGACTTTTGTATTTAACAACCAGTCCAATGGTAATTCTCTTACCAATACATTTGGCCATCCGCGGAAAGAGTGTTAAAATCTGCTTTGCGTTTTCTTTTTCATATTTCCTTTCTTCAAACTTTTCCTGGTTTAATGGTTAATTTGTGCTTTGACATGCTTAATTATATGTTGAGGTTGCTTATTGCACTGCTGTGTATCTTGGGTCTCGCTGTGTCCGTAGTAGAGTTAAGAATTTTCCTGATGTCTGGAAACGGTTAATTTCCATCATATCAAAGTTTTATTAAACTCATTTTTTACACATAGAAAAATGATCGTTATTTTATTGAAAATTTTTTTAAGTTTTTTTTAAGTTAAGACTTTTGCGAGCTTGGCTGTGTTGGTTCCTCGGCATAAGAAAGCCAATTCATGGGTTTTAAAGCTTAATGATTCTTTGGAACGAATTTCCCTCAACACTTGTGAAGTTTAGTTTGGGGACAAACCGGTTACGGCTGAGTGCTCTCTTCAGTAGCATTTTTCGTTCCCAGTAAAATGGCACGAACGGTATCGTGTTGCCTTTAAATCAAATTTTACCAGCGATGTCGCAGATTCGTCCCAAATATCTATAACAAATCACCCTGCGGGAAAATCAAATCAAGCTTAACGAATCAGTTAAAATTGAAAATTCCGGCGAATAGTGGATCACGTATGTTCTCACATAACCATTGGAACAAATTTTAAGCGTAGCTGTACTCATGTTTGTTCCCTGTGTCTTATAGCTGCCATAAAGAATCTGTTTTCTCTGTATGTACAACGAATTTTTTGCACGCCACAAATAGCGGTGATCTACGGTTTCTCTTCGCTTACGGTTAGGCTGATGTCTCCTATAGTATACACGTTTGCTATAACCTGTGTATTTTCACCAATGGTATTTCGATCTTAGTTAAGCTCCTTTCGCTTTTCTGGCAAAAGCCAAAATGTAGAATGTTGAGCGCCGCAAATCAGCTGCGCGCGACATTTCCCGTGTTATATTTATTTAAATGGCCTTCCGTTTTTATAACTGTCTCTAAATTTACATTAAATTACAATTAAATAGAAAATACAGTTTTTCGCTGAAGTTTGTTTTAAACATAAAGTAAATGGCCTGGGTTATCATGTGGTACCCCGATCGACAAATTATGTCTGCAGCACATACACAATCTCACGTCTAAGTTATCTGTCATTTTTTTTTTACAAATTCGGCTCAACTTGTCTTATTAACACATAAACGGCAAGTGACTTATTTCGCGAGCTGTACGGCATATAGCATCATTTTGTTGAAACTACATTTCGTATACAGCAATATTAGTGTTTAAAGTAGTATATTCCATTGACGCCTCCAGCTAGCGTTGCCAAATGATTAAATTTACCTGTTCTCAGAAATGAGAACAGTTCAGCATTTATTGCTTCTCAAGATCCATACCACATACTACAAAACTCAAGCAAGTGCTCTACTATACCTAATGTTTAGAATTTCTTATGTTCAAATGTTTCAATAAACTTACATAAAAATAACTGAAATAACAGTCACCAGTTCAAACACCACAAAAGCCTTCGTATTGTCATGAAGCTGCAGTAGTTGTTTCGATTAGACTTTGTATTTGGATACCTAGATGTTCCTCGAACTCCACTAAAACCCTACTGTTTCGCACACCTTCAGGCGGAAAATCCATTATGAACTTAGAAAACCGGACGTTGTATGTTATAGCAAGTCGGTATCGGGAACAAAATTCCTCAGAATTCACTATTTAATGCCTCTTAAGGGGTTTTCACATTATTCTTAGGTATTCGTTCCATTTTTTCAGAGAGAGAGAGAGAGTGAGGGAGAGCGAAAACTTTACTGAAAATCGTTCTGCTTGTCAAAAAATCGAAATATTTTCATTACATTGTGTGTTTACACCATCACACTTGAAATAAAATAAAGGAGGCGTGTGTGTTTACTTGGAGCAAATAACAGAGAATGGAGCCGAAACAATAATTACGGCGGTGGCTCTTAAGAATTTATAGCGGCTCAAGTTTTTGATCGCTTAATAATGAAGGGGTAAAGAAGTACCAAAATGTTCAGCACTGGAATAAACAAAATCAGGAACCGGAAATAAAATTTATTTTTGAATTGACAAAAAAATGAACGGGTATTTCCATCGTATTAATCTAGATTTTTAGAAAGTCATTTACTTTTAAAGTTTTCAATTTTTTTTTTTTTTTTGGCAAAATTAACTTTTATTCTCTGATTTTTTTCTTCCAGAATTCTGATTTATGCTTTTGAGCAGAAATAAGTATTATTTTTTTTGAAAATTCAAAGTTTGGAAAATGTAAGCTACATTCAGTTAAATTAAAATTATGACAGCAATTATATTTTTATTGTTATGAAAAATCTCATAATTATTACGGTCCCTGAACAGCAACGCGCTGTCGGTGGCGAACCGTTCGACTTTTTTATTTTTTCGACAGCTGCTTTGGATATTTTCTTTGTATACAGCTGCAAAAATGCAACCCTAATCAAGTAAAAATTCGCAACGTTTAACCATGAAATACCTTGCTCTTATTAGTACGAAAGCTAGACAGAGGTACTAGAAATGTTTCATCATATTGATTGATTTAGCTCTCGAAGCAAATTAGCTTGTAAACCTAAGGGTTCTGTATACGTAATTTTACTTTGCTTTTTGTCTCTAATAATTTTAAAATTTATTTGTTCCTGTTAAAAAGTGCAAATCATATTGAACTCTACAGTTAAACGATTAATAATTCTGATAGTTCAAGGATAAAAACGGAAGTACTAATAATTTATTAGCTGATCCATCAAGACCGAATTTTAAGCGTTGGTATCAGTGTTGCCAGAATTGTTAAAGAAATCGTGGAATTTTGTATTTTATGCATCGAAATCAATGTTCCTTTGTATGTGAAGCTTATTTTTGACCTCTAACCGGCCATTCGAAGTTAAATTAAATTAGAAAATTATTTATTTCTAATTTCACCATTGTAAAGTATATAAAAATTAAAATAAATAAAAACTAAAATAATTTGTATTGAAGTTTAGGCAAAAATAACAAAAAATGTACACAGTATAAATTGAAATGTATAAATATCAGATAGTACCATTTTAAGCATACCTGGCGATACTAATAATTCCTCAGCCTTTCCAAATTTTCTTTTATTAACGTTGAATGTGGTAGAGTCACAATATTTTGAACAAACTTGGAGTTTGCAAAACATAATCCGAACCAGCACTCTTCTTTGTATTTTCACATTTTGGGGGAATCAAATCTGCGAAATTCAGATAAATCTCACTTCTGGCAACAATACAATAAATTTTCAATCTGCTGCTGCTACTTCTAAAATTAATTTTCTTCTATAGAGTTCTTAAAAAATATTTAATATTTGTAAATAAACATCGATATATCGGCATTTAAATTATCGGCGATCCCTAACACAATATTTGCTCTTTCACTACTAAATTCATCTCGGTGGCTTGGTATCTGATAGTACACAATCCCTGGTTGATTGCTCTTCTGCAGTTCCACAACTTCTTTGTTCTATTTTGTGGTGTCACCGAACAATTTTATACACTCCAGGTTTGCTGTCCTTCTGCGTAAAGTACCGTGTCATAGTCAGTTAGTCGGTACCACACTTTGGTCGCTGGTTCCTCCATAACGGTTCGTGTAAAAGCTGGTCGCCACAGGTATCTGCGGTGAGATTCCGTTTGTACAGGAGTATCTATCTGGTGACAGTGTTTCACAGTTAGATAATACCTACCCGTCTGTGGGCAACAACAACAAAAATCAATAATTGAGGAAGAATCCTGCTTCCATAAAGGGAAGATATGTATGTTAACATTGTTCTCTGCTTTCCCAGAATTTAAGAATGTACCTATTTTTTAAATAAGTAACATACCTAATATTATTTGAAAGAGCATCACCTTTTATGAAAATAGGCGGAGAAATATGTTTGCATCGTATTAATCCGGCTTCATTAGGAAAGTTTATCAATTTTATATAACTTGGCTAGTCTTATTTAATTACTCCAAATTTCAGCTCCAACCTTTTTCATATCACTACTCTGTTTTTTTAACAATAATAATGCATAAATAACGAGGGTTTAGTGCGTTTTTATGAGTAACCTTAACATAATATTAAATAAGGGTTTTCTCACGGAAACCCTTATTTAGTATCTAAAGAATCATAGGCATGATTGAAAAACTGGGAAAGAAAATCACCAACTTGTTCTCGTAATAATATGATAATCATTTCCTACATTGCGACACCATGTTAAAGACAAGAGGCTTCATCACATCAAAATTAGAGCTGCCAACCTGCACTAGCTAATCAATTGTCAATCATTGAAACTACGACGAAAAGCCAGTGATAGCAAATATAATTTCGACGATGTCTGCTGGCTCCATGGCACAAAAAGTAGAAACATATTCTATACGATTTAGAAGTGTCGGTGGTAAAAGCTGAAGAGTTGAAAAAGTCACAGTAAAAAAAAATTTAGTCGCGAACAGCATTAAAATGCTCTCGCACGATTACATACATAAACCCAATCTCGGACAAGGCATCGAACAGAGGATTTATCCGCCTGTTGAATTGAGGATGCTTAAAAGAAACACAGTTATCACCGTACGGCGCATTGTCCCCTTTACTGTAACCTTGCGATTTGTATCATTCTTGAAGCCAAAAATGAGCATCGTCGCTACAGAAAACTTTTCGATAGAAATGGCAAACGTTACTGAGCATTTTTAGCATTGCCAAATCTCACGAATCTTTTCCGCTGAGTAACGACAAAGTAAAAACCACCTGATTTTCCAACTGTACTGTAAACATATGGCAACGCTACTTCATGAAAGCAACTCCAAGATGAGGAGGAAGAGAGATAAAATGGATTCTATTGTGTCATTAATTCGGTCAGCAATAAATTTATTGTCGTCGGTGGTTATGGAGCCAATTGTAATTAGACTGCAAAATATACTTCTAAAACTAAAATCTATAAGGGTCTCTCAGATGTACTACGGCAGTGGAACCACGATGTTAATAGGCATAAAAGCATAAAAGTATAAATGAAAATATTGTAGCTTAAATAGAAAATACTACTTCAGCCCAATAAACGAAGTACATGTTAAATTATACCCCCCTGCCAAATTAGAAAATCCCAAAACTCTGTTGTTTTTAATAGAGGAAAAAACAACCTAAATTATTATGATTGACTTTATGCTAAAGAAATGAAAAGAGAGAAACCAAATAAAACCTTGAACATTTGATTTTGTTATGTTGGTGGTTAGTTGATTGTTGCATTCAGAATTTCCAAATAACCAAGAAAAAACTTCGTTACGCCCCTTTAGAAAAAGTAAAAGAGTTTTTTTAAAGAAAAAAATAACGAGATACAAATTTATGTTAAAGAAATATTATTCGCCTGCATGATGTAAACGACTGCTTTTGTATGTCTCTACCACAATAAAGCGAACAAGGTATTCATTCGTATCTGAATATGCTTGTAAGACAACATGACATATTCCCATATCGTAGCTGTTTTTATTTTGATTGTTTAGCAGTTAGATGCCACACCTGCAAAAATGTTTGGCATGACTCAGAAAAACTCCCAACTAAGAAATAAAACAATTGTTGCATCTAAGAGTACAAAAAAACACAACACATGCCAAACTTTCGATACACTGAAAAAATAAATTATTTTACTAAAGGTGTGTTAGAATGATTGTACGAGATCTAAAAGTAGTTCGTCTAAGGATTTCGAAATAGACTTTTTAATTTTAAATTAAAATAAAATTTTTGAAAAGATTATTGCACTTAAACGAAATTTGTTTTGCTTTTGTGACCTAATTTTCTTTAAGTGTAGAATAGCTTTAACGTAAGTTACTTGCATATACTTATCCTTTGGCTCACTCTAGTCAATACATGTTTAATGTTTTACTTCCGGGACATTGAAATGTTTAAGTTTTCAAAAAAATCCAACTTTAAGCCAAGTTTTGAAATTAAAAAATCCTTTTTATAAAAAGAAATTGCTTAGGATCAATTTGTTTTTCTTTTTTTAACTCAATGATAAAAGTTGTCCGTCTGTAGTTAGTCAACAAGATGCATATAGCATTTGTACCAATCCAAGATCACTTATCACGCGCCTGGTTCTTTGGGTATAGGGATCGGTTCGAGTTCTGATACTTTGTATGAAAGGAGTCTGTCCCTTGATATCTTTTAGGCACTGTATAACAAACAGCGAAACCTTTCTTGTACTTAAAATATTTATTGCAATCATATCCATTCTGTTTAATACTAAAAATCAAGACGTAGGATTAGCTAGTATCCCATTTTCTCTCACATGAGTTCCATTGTAAAGTTTATTGCAATAAAAAATTAAAATATCACTTATTCCAGTATGTTCGTGTTGAAGTTTAAATAAAATTTTGCAAAACGTTTGGGGGAATTTAAACTGGTAGGGGTTATAGGTAGCATAACGACCCTTTCCTTCTCTTTTATACTAAATGAAACCCATAATAATATCCAATCGTAAATTTATCAGTATTGAATGTCGTATTCATTTAAAATTGGAAAAAATTACTCATAATTTTTAATTTTAATCAAATAAAATTTTTTATTTGAAAGAGCAATATATGGCATTAAGATTGGAAAATGATATCGGGCATATAACCACCGTGGCTGTTCTTGACCGAGCGCATTCCGAACGTCCAGTTTTAGGCCACTTTTTCGTGCATTGCTGGCCGTATGTTATAAATGAATAAAGCAGTGACTTTACGGGCCCCACAGGAAATAATCGAGTGGTGGAAAATCGCAGGATATTGGAGGCCAACTGACAGGTCTAATTCTCGAAATCCACATATCACCGCACAGCGCCATCCTCTTGAAACCACATCTCGCCCGGATCAATGTCATCCGCATTTACCGTAACGCGAGCTCCTGTCTCATTTTGAAGACAAAAGTTTAATGATGCGTGTAATCTGCGCCAAACGTTGTATATCCTGGATGTAATGGAATGTGTTAGGTCTGTTGTAGAATGGTTTAACTTTGTGGCCGGCAATTTCGTTTAACAACAATCTGTTAAGCCAGACATTAGTCTCATCGCTGAAGACAATTTTGCAATAAAATATCGGATCAGTTGGGGGCTGATTTTCAACGTAAATCGATGATACTGAGCATAAATGTCGAAAAGTGAGGGCTATATGACATTTGCTTTGTTAACCATTTCATGAGTTCTATCGGGTTTTTAAGTATTATAGGGTGAATGCAAACTGTAAAAAATACCAATGGAAATTCGACACCCGTGTCGCTGTCATTATTTTTAAACAAATTTTGAAACGCTGAGAATTTTAATTTTGTCAAGGTTGCTTAGAGAAGCAAGAAAAAACCAAACACCAATACCAAAAGTGATATTAGGAAATTTACGCATTTAGCATCTTATTAAAAATAAGTGCCTCAATTAAGGTGCAAGTGTAACTGTAGTATAACTATTCCTCTATTAAGGTTATTTATTTTGCGATCGGCCTTACAGGACATTTTTGCAAGCACCTACTTAACAAATAGGCAACTGGCAAAATACTTTTCCGTCAAAACAAATATTTGGAGGCGTAAAGATAAATTACGGTGGTGTGCCACAAAAAGCAAAAAAATATATTTCTTACAACGTGTAAATAGCGTAAGAATCTTATCGTGAAACAATATTATAGTATTAGGGAATGAAACTAGAAAATGATCAAATAAAACAGAATTGATCTAGCAAATTATGCACTATTAAGCAAAAAATCAAAAGCATAATAACACATAAAGAAGTAGAAATATTTCCTAGCGTACCGAAAAAAACATGAAATTACGCACAGTGGACATGGCCAACGTGGCTTTATCAATAAAAGCTTAGAGGAATTCTTAGAGTCCATGCAGCTTCTGTACACGCAGAGAAAAAATATATTTGTGACATGCTCATGTAATTTATGGTACTAGCAAACATATTATAGTAATTATCCAATATGTTAAACATTAAAGCAGTATCGACAAACATCTTTTTGTTTAGATTTGAGCATTTAATGTTGAACATTCATAAAAGAAGCAACATTGTTGAGTTTTAATTTTGAAAATGCAATTTTTTGGGAGTATAACCTAGTCGCTATGTACATTTCACTGTTAGCCTTTACCCAAGTTTTTAGCGTAACGTAAACGTCTTATAATGAAAATTTTTCAAACCAAATGGGAAAGCCTAAAGAACCTCAATATAAAAAACAAAAATCCCTTAGACTAGCAAATTATTACTGCTCTTACTGGCTTTCCACATTTGGATGATTGAAAACGTAGATGTAAGCGGTAAAACAGTAATAAGAAAAACGCCATTTTTTACACAAGCTATTGCTTATTTATTAATGACGAGAATTGTCAGGAACTTGTTTTTTCTATTTAAAAATAATTTTTTTTGCTAATTTTATCCCAATGTTTAACAATACAAAAATAATATAATATTTCTAACCTCAAAACTTTGTTAATTAATAACAAAGAACTTATGTGTGTATCCAATGCAAGCCATGGACGTTGCGACCGTTGGTACCAATCGGTTGGAAATCGAGTTTGGTGTTTTGCTCGCAAACAATACAACTTCGTTTGGCAAATAAGTCTTGTTCAGTAAAGAGGCACAACATGCTTTTTGCTATGTGACAGTAATGTAAAGTTCGGCGATATCGTACTTTTTTCAGTACTTTTTGATTTGCGAATTACCGTAGTACCACCATGACGTCAAAAGTACGTTTTCCAGTTTTAAACGGTTGTTAATATACTAAAGAAAATATTAGTAAAATCATATACATTTACAAAAAGGATTTAAGTTTTATACCCTTTATATTTCAAAAACCTCAAAAAGCATTCTATACTGATAGGACAAGTATTCTCTTTGAATTTTTTAATTAGTACTTTTTCATTCCATTTTAAAATCTTTATTTGTCATCATTGCTATGTGCTCAATATGATAATAAGCTCAAAATAGAATGAGGTTGCAACACGCAGCTTTCCAAAATATAAAAACTATTTAATTTTTATTACAACGGACACAGAACTTAATGCAGATAGCCCACAAACGTTGCAAGCTCTTGCACAATATTCTCAAGTTGTACCAACAGTTGAAACGTCTGTGGTGTGCTTAAGGAACAATAAAATAAAGTTTGTTTCAAAAAAATGTCTACTCCATCCCGGCGGAATGCTTTCCAATCAGTTCATCTTTTGCTTTCTAGCGGTGTTTTTTTTTTTCTAAAAAAAATGTCACTTTTTTTGTTCTTGTATTATACTCGAAATAAGTTTCCGCTCACAAAAGGTAGTGGTTTTTTAGGTTTTACCCGCCATAATAGCGAAAGACATTACTCTTTACGGTCTGCATAAAATCCCACATAATTAGCGGGTGTTAAACATGTAACCTTTAACAGGGCAAGATTTTATTGAGGAAAAATATTTTCACGGTTCGTGTTTCACATTATCCTGGGAATACGTGTGCCAAAGACGTTTAAATATGATAAAAAAAAATGTAATACTAATTAGTTACTGCTAGCTCTCTGTTATTCTAAAGGAACCCCTTTTAATTTTTAGCATTTTTTATTACTTTTCATATTTAGTGTTATCGAAAGCAATGCTTGTGCTTTTATAATGTCAAACAGAGGGGACAACAAAAACAAACAAACAAGTATCAGCGTTTTGAAAGTTTACATCTGGCCTTTATTTTAGGCTGGTTAAAGTTACCAACACAGTTGGTTGAAACTGGTGTATAATTTTACGATTTTTAACAATTCATCAGTATCTTTAAGTTTAGCGTCTTTTACTGTTGAGTGTTTTCCCCATTTTTGCGATTTTACTTCGCAATTATTAATTTGAATACCTTAAAAAATAATCAATCGATGACTAAGACCTTTAACACTAAAGCAGTTCAAAATTCGCTTTAAACATTTTTATGAAGCCTTTAACAAATTCTGTGGTCATTTGGAAGAGTAGCTCAAGTCGATTTAAGGGCAAATTCGGCTATTGGGAGCTTTATAAAAAAAACTTTTTTTGAAAACGTTATGGGGGTTTATTTTCCAGCTTACGTCTTGTGAAACAACAATGCATTGTCAAAACAACTTATCTGCGCTTAGTTTTGTTTACATTTACGTATTCTCATCTTCCACGCATTATATAATTATGTTACTTTAACGTACTTAAGCTGAATAATAGGTAAACTTAGGAAAACAAAATAAACAACTAAATAAAAATTACACAAAAATCAAAACTTAAATTTACGACTTACGCTACTCTGCCATATGACGACAGATTTATTGTTGCTGGCAATTACAAATTAAATATTTTATTTTATATTTAAAACTCCTTTGTTCCAGTTAAATTAACTTATAATAATAATTTTAAGCTGACAACTTAATTAAGGTAGCCCATTCTCCAATGGACTCCTTCATTAATAAAGTTTTTTTTTTTATTTTAATTTATAAATTTGTTTTTTTTCGTTTGTTCATTTATGACTAACGTCCGTTTTATTTTTTCATTAGTTTAGTTTAAATGGCTTTCAGTAGAGAGACTGTTGTTAAGAAACGTTATTTTTCCAATTACAATAGAGCTTTCGCGTTTTTGTATTTTGTAGGAAGTCGGTATGAAGCAGCATAAGTTTTAGCCCACTTTTAACTCAATGCGGACTAGAGCAACTAATAAATATGATTTTGGTTCTACATTAAACAACTGGGCACTGAAACTTAAAGCAAATGATTAGACGGACAGGTTAACGTCATATATATGTACGAGGGCAGTCGCAGAATGTTATTGGTAATAGAAACACACAATGTTGTTGGTACATAACCATAGTAGGATTCGAGTTTGCAGTATCTAGAGTGGTACTGTGGAAACGAAAAGCATTCAGGGAGCAAATAATTTTCCAAGTGAACAAGCGTGATGTTGCAATATGGAAACAACACTGAAAGTGAGGCAGGAACTTATGCATTGTCTGAAAAATCTGTTGAAGAAAGCAACATTTCAGATATTCCAAGTAAAGTTGATGCGAGAACTAGAACAGTAAATTGCTTGTGATCAAAGTTACTGAAGTCTCCATTTAGTTTAAATTAAGATCTTTCAGCGATTTTTGATAATCTTTATCGGATCTTGGAATCTTTCTAGAAGAAAATTACAATAAGTATTTAAATCATATCCCTACAATATTATCTATTAATTATTAGCAATGTAATAACTAATTTATTGTAATCAAGTCTTAATAAACTATCTACAATTGGGTCTCACCAGTCTTAATGAGTCCGTTTTCTTTAGTATCTACAGCCCATCAAATTGCTATAATAATAATAATTTTTAGCTTCTGGATGTTTGATGCACATGCAGTACCCCGCAGCTGAATGTCATATCTCCATATTGGCTTTATAATGAATTTTAGCTGATTAATATGAGTCCGAAGTTGTTTGGATGCAACTTTCGGGTCTTGGTTAACACTTTTGAATGCCGCGTCGTCTGCAAACGTTAATGTGTATGTATTTGGTCTTGTTGGCATATGCGCTATGTAGTTGACATATAATAGCGGCCCTAATATACTACATCGAGGTATTTTGCATATATTTTCCCGTTTTTAGAAAATTTGCCCTATAAACGTTCTGTTTTTCTCATTAAGATAAAGTTTTTAAAACGGAATTAATCATTTTTCAAACAGTTTTGTTAAAGTTGACAATGAGCATGTATTATTATCATTATCTAGGCCATGTTCTCCGTTACCTACAGAAAATTTTATTTTCATTGGAACTGGCTTTCGAATAAAGCTTGTTCAGCAAGAGACCATATACATGTATGTATCAACTGTGAGAAGCCAGAGCTGGGCATAGGTAAAGTACGTGCTCTGATGGCTCGTCTTTCATTTTGCACAATCTTAATTTGTTAGTTTCTGAGTACTTTAAAATGAACTGGTGACATCTGAGATCACAGTGTCAGTAGTTAACCTGAGCTCCTTCTTGCAGAACATCAGATTGCATAATGTAAGAGATTTAATTTTTATCATGTTCTTATTGTAGTTGAAAATAATAATAACGATAGAAAAACAAAAAAATATGGTACTGATTGGCAGCTGCTAAGGTACGAACACAGTTGGCTAAAGCCACTGAAAGCTACGAATATATTATGTTTATTAAGAGCATATTATTTTTGAATAGTTACAATAATGTGTTTGTGGTTAGAATTTTAGTAAAAATTGAATAACTTTCACATATTGTAAGTTTAATGTATTGTAACCATTTAATGATTAAATGTAAACATTAACTTGCTTATCACACCTAAGGGAATGTTTGAATTATTTTGCAATGACCATAGTATATTTGCCACAACCACATATTGTTTAAAGAACATAATACGCGTGTGAACAAACACTGTCATACCCATAACTCGTTAATGTCGAAATTGTTCATCTGACCAACCACTTCGATGCTGATCTTCACATCATCCTTTAAATATTTCGACTCAATATTTTGGTGCCGGACTTTCGGACGAATTCATCTCAGCTGCGGTATTTGGTATACTGTTATATTTTAAATGAATATACTAGACACGTTTCTTATAATGGACTAAAATGTGTCCGCCAAACATCTACTCTAAAATGTTGTATTCGGAAATTTTTAACTTCAGCTGTATCGAGATTTCATTTGATTTCGATTGATGAAAACGCCTTACAAAATGTTGGCCTAAATACAACCGCTTCCAACATTCTTGGACAGCCCTCGTATGTGGAGTTATAAATGAATGTAACACAAGTAACACAAACTACTAAATTGTTATTGTTTGTTAGAAAAATAAAAACTGCAGGTTCATTTGTATTATTTGTTCCACTTTGATTTGTATCTATTATTAGTTACTTGTAGTTGTTGCTCTGTTGTTGTTGTTGTTATTTCTTACTTGTTGCTGCTTGTATTTCCATTTTCATCTCACTCAAATTGATCATTATTTTACGAGCAGAAATCAATCTAATCGCTTTGTTTTATTTTTTCCCCCCATCCAGCAACAAAATACATCTCCAACTATTAAATTATGATTGATATTAGTAATTTATCTTGCTGGTTTCCATTTGTACAGACCACCGGCTACAGATTTGTTCGTTAGCGTGTGTTTTTGTATTCAAAATACTCGAAACTAGAAATTTGAAAAGATGTGAATACTTTGATTACACTAGAGACTTTCAACAATTTAAAAATCAATGAAAGAAAGATGTTTACACATCGCATTTTCTGCACTATGGCCTAGAAATAGCAACCGCGACAGTATGTCAATCATTTTAGGGCGATTTGCAGCCGAAGGTGCCTTTAAGCCATCGACAATAACATATGTGAAAAAATGTGAAAATATGGGGAGGGCGTGGCAACAACTACCCAAAGAAAACACTTCTCGTATATCTAGCGAACTTAAGGAGCATTAATCTTGAATTTTTCTGTACGATAGTTTAATTGGAATGGGCTTTGCATTGCCATAAATACGCAAAGGATATTGTAAATATCGCACTTTGAATATTTGTTACAAATATGCTTACGCATGCTTCAAACAAGCCATATAAAGGCGGAGGGCGTGGCACGTCCCTTTAAAAAAAATGTGGATATATTTTAAGAAAATCAGCAAGTTCTACAGAGAGTTTCTAAGCTTTATCGGAGGTATTTGTGTGATTAAAGTTGGCAAACATGCTGCAAATATGGAAACTTTCAATACGGAAAAGAGCAGCCTCACTGGGACTTCCAAGTGCGATTATTCATTAAATTTTAAAAAAAGGAGCTGAAGTTTCATCCTTTTAAAATTCAAATCTTTGATTTACGCACAAATATTTGGAGCGACGAGGCTCATTTTCACTTAAACGGCCACGTCAACAAGCAAAACTACCGCTACTCTTCTCCCAGCACCCGCAACCCTCGATTGAAACATCAAAACCCATTGCATTGCCCCAGGGTAACTGTTTGGTGTGCCTTATCCACACATGAGATAATTGGCCCATTTTTTTTTTTTTTTGAAAATTCTCTAGGCCAGGCGACGAATGTCAACGTAGAAAATTATCGACGTATGATTACGGAATTCTTTTTGCCAATCCCGAGAGCTCATCCATTGTACTTTTCACTCACGTGGTTTCAACAGGATGGGGCGACTGCACATACAGCTTCGATGAATTTTCTTCGGGAAAATTTCCCCCAAAAACTGATCAGTCGCTTTGGGGACATCCCATGACCACCGAGGTCGCCCGATCTAACTCCCATGGGTTTTTTATGGGGCTACCTCAAAGAGAGGGTTCATAATGACAATACTCAAATACTTGTGGCTTTAAAGGAAAATATTCGTCAAGAAATCAGCTCAATTGATCCAAGTTTACTGCAGCGTGTGGTGCAGAACACAAGGCTCCATTTTGAATAGTGTGTTCAACTCGCCGGAAGAAATCCGCATTTCCATTCTATCGTTCAATGCTCTTAATAAAACTTTGTGGCAATTATTGCGTTTTTTATTTAAGTTTAAAAATATAAATCTGCTACCAGACACCCTGTACTAATGGTGACGGCCATGTTGCGGCTGCCTGATGATTGTCTGACTTGCAGCTTAATTTATTTCGGTTTCGTGCATGCCACACGATTGTGGAATTGAGCAGTACTAAGAAATTCTATGCCAAACTGGTAAATAAAAAATGAAATTGACATGAATACCAAACTGCTGTTGCAGCAACAAAAATAATGAAAAAATTAGGTATCGAAACATTTTAAGCAACAATAAAACTTTTTTTCTTGTGGAAAGTAACAAATGCCGATTGATCAAAACAACAATTAAAAGTGAACAAACCGATTGAAAGTGTGAAAGGACACAACTCAAAAATATTAAAAGAAGTAGAAGTTGACAAAGAAATTGTAATTAAATTAAAAGAATTCACAAAAAAAAATTGTGGCTTTTTCGATAATTTTCTAATTATTGAGTCAAATGTAAAAACAAAGGCGTATTATGGAGCCAACGAAATAATTTTACTCTTGGTGAGATTCTATCTAAACAAATGAATCGAACCACTTTAATACAAGAAAAGTTAAGAATTAACCATTTAACATTTTCAAACAGCATTTGCGGGATTTCATAAGTACTTCTCGAGTCTATTTCTAATATCGATTTAAATGGAAGGGACTGTATTTTCAAATGTCAGTTTTAAGCCTTTAATTAACGGAGTGCGAGTTTTTAGCAAATCACCATTTTTTTCTACAAATAAATACTTCCAAATAAAGAGAGCATAAAAAATACAATATTTAGCTACAAAATATTTTATTAGTTGTTGTAGTATTGAGCGGTGTCTTCAGGTGTGTGTTTAAAAGAGTAATCGAATGTTCGTAAAACCACTGACGATGATAAGTTGGCGAAAGTGCGCCGGTAATATATCGCCAATTTTAAACTTTACCCAGTTTGATTCTTTGAAAGATTTTGAAATCTCCATGTCTAAGGTCTTCACTTCTTTTCGATTAATTCCTTTAAGTCTATATTGTCTGGATCCTTCTAGAAGGTCCGAAGATCCCAAATAACTTAATGCCGTAGCGAAATATCGCGAATTGTGAATAAAAACATTTTTTTATAACCTTAAAGCCAACATGTAGCAAAAAATTATAAAATCGTAATATCTCTGAAAAATTGAAAAAAACTCGAAATACCTGGTGTCTCAATAAGAGAGCACTATTTAAATTTTGTGGCAAGCGACAATATTGATATTTAACAGCTGTTGCCTAGAATTGTTACGATTATGAACACTAAACTGATACATAAAAAATGACGCGTTTTAATTGGGACAACCCGTTACCAAATTGGGGGAAAAGTGCAACTAATTTGTCAACAATTCGAAGAGTCGTAAACTAGGTGATTATGGATTGTATGTCTCCTTTGCTTCGAGATACCGGCTGCTTTGTGTAAAAATATGTCTTACTGTAAACGAGATTATAGCCGAAAACCCGAAAACAATTTATTATAGAAAGGTACATGATGATAATTTTTTTGTGGCCACAAAGATCTCCACGACATGTAACAGGACAGCGTCCACTGCCACACACACCGCGCATGAAACAGTGGATTTATTGCAGCAACGATTTCTAGACCAATTTTAACCAAATTCTAATGCCAACTGCCCACCAAGATCATGTGATTAAACGCTGTCTGATTTCTTTTTCTTGGGGGTTGAATTGAATTCTTAACTCAAGACAGATCTTTTTCAAAAATGCATTGAAAATTTCAAGTAAAGAACTATCATCAGAGCCACAGAGGCCACTTGTTGGATATTTTATATAATACCTAATGGAAACATATCCACTTTAATTTCACTTAAGATGCTGCCTAATTGTTGCAGCAGTTAAGGCAAACGCTAGCTTTCTTTATCTAAGCCCCGTTCGAGATAGAAAAAGTCATTTTTACAGAGACTCAGTTTTTTTTAATTCTGAAAATTCGATCCTAGTTTCCGAGAAGCAAATGTACTTTTTGATACCTACAAATCTAGTTGAAATTTTAAAATCGCTGTTTAAGTTTTTTAGCAGGATTTTAAAACAGGATAGCAAACCTTCTACTGTGCATTATAGACTCACAATGATCAAGTAAAATTAGCATCCAGTGTTAAAGGAAAATAAACGAGGTTTTACAAACAATATAAATTATTTGTAAGTAAAACAACTTATGTCAAAATGTATTTTGTGTATTCGTTTTATAAAAACAATTCGTTCGCAAGCAATTATATGCTAACGTACTTCATTAAGGCCAACTGAACATACGCCATTATTATTTAAAAATATAAAAAGTGGGGCCAGCGCTTTTATATAATATTTATTTCCACCACCACAGTTACAGCACTGTGCAGAAAATCCATTACTAATTCAAGCCTTTAAGTTGAAAATTGTTAAAGCCAATTCTGAAATGAAGACAGAAATAGTAAGGAGGATCTAAGAAAATTTAGTTGACAATATCATCTGCTACGAGTTCTACTACGTCGATACAGGTACGTTTTTCAAATACTGATTTATTTTGTTCAGCCCAAAATATCGATATAAACATTTGGCAAATGATCTATCGCCATTTTTGTTTTGGTCGCAACTAAAACAAGGCTTCCCAACAATCAAATATCTTTTAGTGTTGGGTTTTCAATACTAATTCCATAATACCAATTGGAATTAAGAAACAAGATCTCTTTAAATTTCCAGCTTGACATCAAAGAACGCCAAGGACGGTTACCGTTTTATTTCAAAAGCAGACGCTACTCTGTTTCTCTGCTCTGGTATAAAACAAATGATACTTGCCTCTCTTTTCTTTTTTCCTGAAAAACGTTTTTTATTCAAAGCTGATGCAGATCATTTTGTTTGTAAGACATGTATCACTTGATCCTTTTAAATGAAATATGTGACTCATATTTATTTACTTCCTTCTAATTCGTATTTATGGCTTTTTCCATCTATCATGATCACGTTCTGTGGTGACATTTACATGCTAGTGCAGTAGTATGATTTCACGCAAGCATGACTAATTAATTGATTTATTTAATACATTGGCTTAAGTTTTTGTATATGTGAGAATACTGCAGTAGTAGAAGTAAAAATGCAAAAATTAAAAGTGAAATTAAAATTCTTAAAAATTTTGTTTGGTAGCAGTTTGAAATCCAATTCAATTTAATTGCAAATTTTTTTATTAAGTTTTTAATTTACTCAAATATTTATTTAATGCAATAAAATATGATATAAATGTTAATCAAATAATTAATTGAATCAATTAAAAACTTAATTAAATTTAAAGCTGCAACCAAACAAAATCGACACTGACTAAATATTTTTTTGCGTGAGGTTTTCATCAGGTAAAATATCAGCCGAAATTACAAAATAATCGACAATAATAATTGCCTGTTTGTTGCTCCAAGCGCATAAAAAATTCATGTGGTCTCCTCTAGTTGTATGAAATATATCAGGAAAGTGAAATTTTTAAATGGAGAAGCGTTAAATGTTCATAGAGTATTCATAAAAAAAGTATATTATAAAATTCAAATTCGAAACTCATTGAAATAAAAACAAAGCAATGAACGAAAACTTCATTAAATCAAAAATATTCTCTGAAACAGATAATTGTGTTTGTTATACATTTTAGCACCGCTTATTCTAAAAATCTATTCATAAACCATTCAGTCGATTAAATTCACATTAAATCCATGGAAAATTCGCAGTATAATATAAGTGTGAACGCGTGTGTGTATGTGTGTTTTGGGTAAAACTGAATTTGTTCATGCAACACAAATTAGACACAAACGCATAATAATTTAATTGGAAAACAATTAAATTATCTGGTATGTGATGAACAACCACAACCATAACTGGATTAAAAATAATATAAAAAGTGATTTCTTGTTGCGTTTAGAATTTTTAAAGAAAATTCACATTTGCCTGTCGGAGCTGCAGGCCAATCGGCAGCTCTAACTTTCGAGGACTCCTTTCAACATCTAGAGCCGAATGTTGTCTAGAAAATGTAAATGTTCTCTCGCTTGACAAAGATACACTAGCGGTTGCTCATTACTTCTCAGAAAATGCACCTTTATTATGGACTTACCTTGCTTTTCTTCCACTAAATATTGATTTAGCTTATCCACGACGATTTTTCCACATAAAAGTTATCGCTTAAGCTCATATATGCTTTCTTTCTTTTTAAGTTGGGAATTCCTAGAAAACACGCTTTTTCACTCCTTCAAACGAATAATTGTTTGAACCTCAATTGTAAAAAACTAAAAAATAAAGGTGTAGCAAAATATACAAAACAAGGAATAGTGAGAAATATATACTACTAAGGGACAAGTTAAGCTTGAATTATTTAATATTTCAAAAAGTACCTTTTACAAAATGTACCTCTAAAAAGTTTACAAAATCAAACAAAACAAATTTTCAGATAAGGAATCTTTTACAGAGTTGCTGTTATAAGAAGTACCTTTTACCAAAAGTCCATTTTTTTATTTATCATTGCATAACGACAAAGCAATACGTTTCGATTTCACAAACGACATCTTTTTACGAAACTGTGTGGTACATACAGCAGAAAATCTTCTTTTGTAGAAAGTGTACCCTGCGCGGAGAGTAATATTTACAAAAAGTACATATATTCAATAAAAGGTATTTAATAATAACATTTACTGTAACAAAATTTATAATTTGCAAAAGTGCATGTACATACATATATTACAAAAATTTCCTATTACACAAAAAGTACGTTTTACAAACAGTAACTCTTACAAGAATTACGTTTACCAAAAATACCTTCCGTTAAAATTATATTTTATACGAATGGCCTTTTAAAAAAAGTACCTTTTACAATAAGTACCTTCCGTAAAAAGTACCACCTGCTTTTTACCCAGTAAATATTTAAAAAGAAAGAGCCTTAACAAAAAGTACTTCCAAGTTTAGCTATCTTTTACAAAAGTACCTTTAAAAATAGTGCCTTCTATGAACACAACTTTTTACGTTTGCAATATCTCTCTTCTTCTTCAAAAAACAAACTAATACAAACATACGAGTATGTGTTTATTTTTTCTTCTCCGAAACTTTTGAACAAGTTACAACAAAAATGTGTCTCTTAATTAACATAAATTTGGAATTTAAAAAGTGGCACAGCGAATGTTTGTCTTTAATATTAAAGCCACATTAAATGACGCATTATATTTCAGCTGAACGATCGTTACGACGAAAACGGGATAAATGATTCATAAATGAAATTTGTACAGAAAAACTCTAGAGGAGAACCCCAACGGAACTGAAAACATACACAGCAACATCAACAACAACAACAACAAACAAATAAAACCTAAAATGGACCATGGAGTGGAAGCAGCCTTCGTAGCTGGTTATGAGCGTGTATGAGTGTGAGTTTGTGATATGTTAACAATAGCGGTCATGTCAAAAGTCCAATTTGATATAATGTTTTCAACGCACACACTTACACATACACAGACGCACACGTACACAAAATAAATGGGTCATTCTTAAGTCAAAATTTATGCTTAGAGAAACAAAGAAACGATTTGTTTTCAAAAAAAATCACTTATTCAAACATTTAAGAATATGTATAAATTGGTTTCGTTTTCCTTTGGTGGCCTGCTGACGTACGTGTATTTGTAGCTGTCAATACATGATTTGTTCCACAACAACTGTCAGTCGTCTCGTTTGCCATTTTCTTGGCATTTCAGCTGTTTCGAAAGTAGAAGTGTTAAAGCTCACAAGATTCTCTCTCGGTGTATAAACAAATAAAATAACAATTACACTCTTGTATAAACATGCAATGCCGCTGCTGTAATCAAGCAATTAACCTAAATTCATGGTAAATATTGGCGCTTTTTAAACACTTACATACACGGACAACACTTAACTTTAGGATGGCAATAAAAATCGCAAGCAAATGAATTTGAGCCGAAAAATATTGCAGTTAATTTGCAACGAAATTAATGTCAAAACCGCAGATTTTACAAGAAAGCAACAACAGCACACAACATCAACATCATGAACAAAATGCCCAATTGGTTTTAGCCAAATTGTTGTTTTTTGTTTAATAATGTCTATAAGTGTGTGTTGGGTGGTACATAGCTTTTTAAATGATCAACCACAAAATGGAATTAAACAAACTTGATATTAAACGATCGTATTGACAAAATTGTTAACATAAAATTTAAAAAAAACACACACTTCCACACCAGCTTCACTGCTCATGCTCAAACGCACTAAAATTGGTCAAGAAAATAAAACAACTATAATTTTAAATTGCCAAAATTGAAAAGCGACAGGCTCTAACAAGACAAAATCTGTAATTCGGTAAAGCACATGGGAAAACACCCTTTATTGTTGTAGAAAGTATGTGAAAGAAATGGCGTAAATAGGGAAGGGGCGAAGTCATTCAAAATTTATCGTAATCGCATCAGCTGACTAAACCGGAAAATATGTCTAGTTTTGTTGAGTGCAAAAGCCAATTTTTTTGCCTTATGCTCGTGAGCTATACACTTAATCCAGTGGGTAGGATTGTTGCGACACCTCCCTCATTAGCCGAGATTTAAAGAAATTTGAAGGGATATAGCAACTCGGTATTACGAGCCAAGTTACTCAAATTATTCCATTTAATGCCTTTGAGATGAGTTATGTATCGTAATGTGAGAACAATAAAATGTTGGGTTCTTATTTTTGCGAAAGCTGAGCAGTGGTACAAAAAAAATTTTCCATTTTTTTCATATCCTTCACGCCCTGCAGACGCTGTTGCCTGCACATGTGATATTAATCTTTAGTGTCTTGTCTGTATTTAAGTTGGCTCTTCGTTTTATCTACGTTTGGATCCCCTCATAGGGTTCTCACCCCAATAGGGTTCTTTACCCAATTTTTTGAACTTTGTTCTAGTAGTCTTAAAATTTCGCACTTTCTTAGTTTGGTACTTGTAATTCTCTGGCTTTATTAGTCGAAGTGTTTTCTCGTTAATTACCACTTAACCCCTGGGGCCATGGCAATCAAATGACGCGCAAGCCTACCATATAAATAATTTTTGCAGTTTACTAGCGTCCTTGATCTAAATGTTTCGGACTCTATTAAGTCCTCGATAGTTGGTTATCTGCGAAGATGTTAACTTATGTCGGCCGTGTAGTTTGAGTGGGATATCTTATACCCTCCTTCGAGCTCGTCAACAATACAGTCAATTGATGTTTAATTTCACCTTGCCTTATTTTACATAGAGGTCAGTGGCAATCTGGCAATTAGGCTAAATTCACAAAGGTCGTGCAAAATTGGTATGAGTGACCTCGATCAATCCTTTCGTATTTTATAATTTTAAATTTTTATTATCCTGCAAATACTACGCTAAAATAAATTAACCTTTCATCTTTGTGTAGGGTATTAACCACACCAATTTTGGCCAAGCTACCAAGCGAACAGTCATCCATTCATTGAGCCAGTCATTTATCGGGCCAAATATTGATGCAGGAGTATCGCCTGTGTGTCTGTATTTGCAGTTTGTGTTTAAAAATTGTGTTATTTTTGGAAGCTGTATTTCGCCAATCTAAATATTTATTGCTTTTTTTGTATCTTTCTTTGTTTGTTCAGTGATACTGTAGGCTGCTGACAACAAAATATATCGCTTTAAGACGATTGCTGCCCGCTGGCTGCTTTGTTCAATATCATTGAATAAAAAACAAAAACTTTGCAACGAAACACGGTTTAAATTTATGTATGCGAATCGTGTTTGTGGCACGCGTTTGCAATTAATTTGTAACGCGCCACCAACAAATATTGTTGTCACTCGTATTTAATGTTTGAAAGTTGTTGATGTGGTTGTTAATTTTGCGTTTGCTGCTGCTATTGTTGTCGCCAATGCCGAAGATATTGCTTGCTTGTTGTTGGTGTTGTTGTGGTAGTTGGTTTAATTGCCGATAAAACTTTGTGTTTGTTTTTCAAATTAATTCTCTGACTGAGTAAATGACTTTTTATTATTACTGCTTCGAGAGTATAGGATTCTCCTCCAAAAGAGGCCGTTAAGAAAATGATTCGAATGTTATTTCCTTGGCTTTAAAATATTAAATTGTAATTACTTTTCAATTCAAAGATAGCCAACTAATAGTATGTTCAGACACGCATCTTAATTGGGGCAATTAAATTTTAAATGGAGTTAAAAAATCGGTGTTCACACACGTAATTTAGCTTACTCAATCAGCCTGAAAATGTTTTCATAACGTTTGATAAAGCCTCATGTTCCACAAATTCCAAATAACACCATAATATGAAAGAGATAGCTAAATTGGTAATAATACGATGTATTTACCCTTATATATAATCGTTGTAAAGTGGTTGTAAGTTGCCGGGTCTCATAGTGGCTCACTAAACACACTTTACTAGAGTCGTAAGGGTAACTTTTGGTGCAATTAAGAACAAATTCTTAAATTTATTAATTGGATTTTTGTATGGTAAATTGAGTTTAGTTGAGGCCTTAATTGCGATAATCTCATAATTGTGCAATTAAGGTTCATATGTGAGCATACTAAAAATCATATCGTACATTGGGGCCGGTCGCAAACATATTCGTGTTCTGAACAACTGATCCGACTGCAAACTAATGAGTGCAGGGGAAATACACATTTTGCGAATATTATATCCTGACTCTGTTCTTATCCAACGTTGACAATTGCGAGTTGCCAAAGCATTTAATGCTTGTAACTTCGGCAAATTGAGATCAATTTCGACGAACTTAATTTCATTTGATTCTTGTGCTACCAATACCTTAACTCTTGAATTGTAGTTATTTCAGACTGTCGACTGGTGACTATCGGCTTTCTTCCTCATCACGTTGACTTTTGTAATTGCTGGTATTTGTCGAATGCTGAGGTCCTCCATGGTCCTAACCCTAATGCTAGCCAGGGTCGGCCATTCACATATAATGTTCGTTACCGTCCCAGCCTCTTCACCAGGAGTATCTTTGGAGTGTGACCCGTCCACTCCTTGCGAGATTTTCTTGTTAATTTCTTTAAAATTTCCGCACTGGCTAATAAACCCCGGTGTTCCTACAAGGATTAACCCCTTCACCTCTATTTCTAACATCGATTTAAATGGAAGAGACCGTGGTTTGTAGGACAAATATAGTCACACCGACTTCTGTATACATAATTTTGCAACCAGATCAGTTGGTAACTACGCTTTGCCATTATTTTTGTGATTAGCCCCACAGTGTGGCGATAAGTAACAAGCAATAAAAAAATTTTCAGGCAGCTTTGTCCGCGTTAGTACCAATATAAGTCCCTAAATGCTACAAAATTCGTAGAAAACGGGGCCCTACCAACCCCGTTCTTGTCGCAGGTGTCATATACAAGAAAATACCTGAAATTTAATTTCTTCAATTTTTATATTTCACGCCTCTAAAAAAATCATCCTCTATTAATATAAATAATTCTTAATTCCAACATACACTTTTGATAGCAATATTTCAATAGCTGTCCAAGTTTGTAATACCAGCGGTCAAATAATTCAGCAAGGTTTGCTATTTCATCGTGCATCGTTTCATTATGTATATAAATTTCTCGCCGTGCCCAGCGATTAGTAAGTTTTATTGTTTTTTTTCCGAACTACACATTCAGCTAGATGTCTAATAAAATTAAAAAACTTTTACTGTTTTCAAAGGTTGTCCATATTAAATAAATAATTCTCTTTCTGAATAGAAAGAAAAACGAACTCATGCCTAAAAATTAAAATTATTTCATAATTAATGTTATTAAAAATTATTATTAAATTTCAATTATAAATATACAGCGCACAGGCAATTCGCCACATCATAGAAAAGTTTCAGCGTGACTACATTTTGTCAGACCTTAAGTCATCAACCAGATAGAAATTGATGTGAAATGAAGAAAACATAGCCACCCAAGCGGCCAGTATCGAAGAAGTGATAGAAATGTCGAATCGGCGCGGATGAGCTATTTTGGGCACCGCCAGTGGGACAACCTGGCTTACTATGCAGTTGGATTTGTAGTGGCTCAAGTAAATTCGCTAATTATGGGCTGAAAATGTTGGTTGGTGATTTGGACCAAATTTGACCAAAAAACCATCTCGAATTAAGCCCTTTTTGGCTCAGCGGCTATGCCAACAAGCAAAATTGATTGCTGTAAACTTTTGTAACGAATTTCTCTCATCCCTTGTCAGGTTTGGTTGTGCCATCTTCAGTGTCACTTTTCGAACGAACATAACATCACCCTGTCGGAATATCAAATCAAAGTTAATTGACACTATTGGAAAACTATTCTCGAGTGTTAGACCAAGCCTTCGTCCATGATTGTTTGATGCTGCATATCGCAGGGCGTGACAATCTGACCTTATTGCTTTCGAAATAACGAAAGAGTTACACTATTGTAGGAATAATTTCGCTCATATTGGACCCAGTCATCAAAAGTTCGATGAATAAATAAATAAATAAATAAATAAATAAAGTAATAAAATCTTTATCACCGGAGGTTGTTGAAAGCTATAAAACTGTAGGAGATTTTAATCAAGTTTAAAGACGATGTCAAAATCCTCTTAATTTAATGGGATTATCATTTGATATGCAAAAAAAATTTAGTTTTAATCTTCCTAAGCTCTGAAACAATAAAGAAAAATCATGCAATTAATGCGAAAATCCAAAATATCTTGCAATTCATACACTAACGCACTCGTAGTCAAGTAAAAAGATTTCCATAGCTAAAAACAGCAGATAAATATTTTTATTTTATTTTTATAAAAAAAAAATGTTTTCAAACGTGAGAAGTTGTGAGTATCATAGCGAAAACAACAAATTGCAGTCTGTATAAATATTAATTACCGTGAACATGCCGGTATATTAAGCAACACTAAAAACAACAACAACCACTAGAAAAAAACAGTAACATCAACATAAATTTTGTTCAAAAATCTAAAAAAAGTAAAAATAATTAAACAAAAAAGTAATAAAAAATACTCACAAAGATACAATTACAACAGATACAGCATGACAAAAAGATACAAATACATAAATCTAAAAACTTTTCCGCAAACGTAATTAACGATTTCAAATTTTACAAAAATAAGCAGCAATAACAGATAGAGAGTGCGATAACAGTGCGAGTGCTAGAGAATATGTGAGTGTGAGAGAGGGCACGAAGAGTCAAATGTAAATGCAAGAGAGCGTTTTAATAAAAAGGCGAAAGAGTTTGATTTGAATTCAATTCGTAGGAAGTTTGTAAAAATCAAAAACTATAGCAGCTTAATTTCACCTTTTATGTGCTTTGAATTGAAAGCTTTTTGGCTCAAGAGCAAAATGCAGCAAAAGCCTCAAATTATTTCGAAGCAAATAAAGTTAACAAATAAATCATAAATTCAAAGAAATTATTTCAAAGCATTTTTCAATATACTGGCGGAAATTTCACATGTCTGTATTATTTTACACAGTTATTTGCTTTGTTGCACTAGCAGATATTTTGAGTTAAATTACAGCGCACTGAATATTTCATTTATTTTTTTTTTAAGTACTTTTTGAATTGGGTACGATTATGAAACAAGTACAAGGCCAAGTGAGTGCTAATTTAGCCTTATTTTTGTTACTGTTTGAGTATGAGCTAGTGTTCGTGTACGAAGGCGAGGGCGAGAGTATCTGTGAGTATGTAGCTATTGTTTTTAACAAAGTCAGAGAGATGTAAACAAATCCGGAGGCCTGTTAGTCAGTCAGCCTTTACTAGGAAAAGCAATTGTGTGTATTTGTTTCTACATACTTATCTAACTTGTGCGAATGTGTGTGTGTGTGAAATAGCACACAGTCACCTCCTCCTTTAATGTGCATACCATCAGTAATACACATATGTATTTATTTTTACTCTCCACAAAATAAAAACCAACTCAAACACTCTTAAAACTTAAAGGTTACGGAGAGAGAGATAGAGATGGAAATAAAGATAGGTACGAAGAGTGTTTTGTATAAAATTCATATGGTATAGTAGTGCTTCTGAACTAAAATTTCAGTAACTTCAGTAAAATATTTTTTTTAAAATAAAAATTAAATATTTAATTGGAGCCGAAAGTTTTTAGAGGTTTTTTTTTTTATAATGGGAAGTACTTTGGGTTCCTTTGAGGAATCATATTTTACGAAACTTTTTTGAGAGCGGATCATTTAAAATCTGGCTGCAGTGGCTATTGGATAGTAGAAATTTAGTGCATTTAAAATGTGTTGAATAGTTCGTGATATGATAGGAAAATACATTCAGTATGTAAAGAAAAATATCAATAAAGGGTTTTGGAATAAGGGCGTTTCGATGTTAAAAAATAAAAGTTGTGTGTGAGGTATTAGTGAAGTTGTATATTTTTTTATTTAAAAGGTACATGGTCATGATTAAAAGAGCCGTTGTGTCTTGACTGTGACTGAGTAGTGTTTAATCCGTACAAAAACAAAATTGTTAAATTATCCATCCCTAGTCCCCCT
Organism: Phania funesta; assembly: GCA_963932375.1. NCBI lineage: Eukaryota > Metazoa > Arthropoda > Insecta > Diptera > Tachinidae > Phania > Phania funesta. Next base: position 91,791,194 of record OZ010652.1, on the reverse strand, counting down.
GGATAAGAAGTGGCCGTTTTCAAATTTTTCCTTTTACTTATTCTCCCAGACCTACCTTTATACCAAAGTTTAGCAGCCCTGCTGTAATGGAAGTGACCCATAATATTAATTAGTGAGTCATTGAATAGGTACTAAAATATGCACTTATTCCACCTTTTATGGTAAAACTTTCAAACTTGGCTTATGAGGTTACCTGTATGTAGAGTTCTTATGTTTCATTATGACTAAAAGATGCAGTTATGATAAAAACAACGCGAATGGTTTCGGGTAATATAAACATTGTGTGCATTAGGCCTGAACATGGCCTGGCGACTTCTGTGTGCTTTAGTTCTCAAAGACTCGGCTGACGAGATCTAATTTGGGCGATGGCGTGGGGGGTGTTGAATTTAAGATCATCGGTCGATTGCGGCTTATTGGCTGGCAGAATGTTTATTGTGGCGTTCACAGTGTAGAGCGAAGCTTCGTCCTACTGGAACTGTATGTCGTAGATGCATATATCGTTGAACTCGGGCCTAAATAAATTGGTTATCGTGGTCTATGGCACGCTCCATTGACAGTTGTCGAAACAGTGTGAACAAATGATGCCGCCGGCGCAAAGTCTGCACCAAATAATAACTCTTTGTAGATACCTTACCACTACTTTCAACTCAAGTGGGTTGCTTCGTACACGGATGTTTTACTTCAAGGCTCTTCACAGCCCACTCACTGAAAAAAAGCATCTAAGATAATTAACTTTAAACTTCTGGTTCAGTAGAATGTTGTACGGGCGCCTGGCATGCCGGTCAAAGTGCCAGCATAAGAAGTTGAAGTCTGCGATTGTTTTGGGTTCTTCTGCTGATCTGCCCTTCCGTTTAGTTTTGTTTATTTACCGAGATTCGTCTTTGAAAGGCAAAAACACTTACCCATAAAGTGAATGCAATTCGTTCACCAAATGGACCCGTAATTAAGCGACTTAAAAAAACTCGATTAATTTCTTCGGAACTACGTCAAGTCCTTAGTCTACGCTAATAAGCCAACCACTTTGGACGAGACCGAGGCCAACATTCGGACGCTATTATTGGAATAATGTCAGTCATCAAAAATTCCGCTTGAAGCGGTGCCAGTCTTGTACTATTCCAGATATAATCGAATAAATGTAGCTACAATGAAAAAGCCTGAATCAATTAGGTATCTCACACCGTTGCTACTTGGTTAATTTCTTATCGTTATTATCTGGTTACCCAACATGCTTAGGAATACAGCTATTACCGAAGCAGAAACCATACAACGAAGAGTCAAAAAAAAAAATTTAAAAAATATATAATGTAGGAGAACATTACCACGGCAACACTGGTAGCTACACTGTCGTACAGATTTTACTATTTATGAGTACACTTGTTTAAAAGAGAGTAAAAATCGTGATTTGAGTCAAGAGACCCTATCTGAAATAAATGTAAACATAGAGCGAGCGATAAAAGTAAAAACACACATTTGCAGCTACCAGAAGAAAAAGACACAAAATAAAACCATAAACTACAACAACAACCCAAAACGCAGCCAGATATCAGGCAAACGTCAACCATACAACAACATATACTGCAAGACTTAAAACACAAAAATAATAAAAACAATACGGCGACAACAATAAAACGTAGAAGAAGAATAATTACAAATAACAACAAAACTATCGAACAGGCTGCTTGGTAGTCGTACGTACTTCTACTCTTATTTTTGTATCCGTATCACTTTATTTAGGTGGTTTTGTTTTATTTCTTTGTGTAGCTGCAGATACAGCTAAACACTAACAAATCTAACTAAAGAAAGAGCATGTACAAAGTACATACATGCAGGGGCATACAAAAAAACCTACTAACGGACTAAATGCTCTGCCAAAGTCTACGAGTTTGCCACTAGTCTAGTAGGGAGCGTGCGTGTGTGTGTGTTTGAGTGCATGGGGAAGTGTGTGTTTGGGTAAATTTGAGACTGTGTGTGATGTGCAAGCTACAGCTAGTGACTCGTTCACATGAATTAGAAAGAATCATTCTTGAATGCGCGCGCGAACCGTAGACATCATTTTTATTGAAAAAGTGTAAGCAAAATTACAACCATAAAAATAATCAAACAGACCCGGGTGCATACGAAATTTCATTGAAAATTAAAAACAAAACTATTTTAATAAATAAAAAAAATATTTAGTAAAAGAAAATCGTATCTTAAAGATACTACATGATTTCAAATACTGAGTGAATTTAACGGTTTTAATATTTTTTTTCCTAAAGTGCTGGGGTGTGAATTTAAAGAAAATAAATATATCTTGGCATTCTTTGTAAAATTAGAAAAAATCAAGATTTTCCTGTAAAAGTTACAAACGAATAAAAAGACATATGTACGTACCTACCTGCATGCACATTTGCATGACGTTATTAAAGTGAAATAAAAAAATATATTATTTTTCCTGTGTTTGTTTTTGGTTGGCAAAACAACAACAACTACTACTGCTAAGATAGTGAAATTATAAAATGTTTCAACAAATTATTGGCAAATCCAACTTGTCGCTCTCCAAACAGTTGAAAATTGTCTTTAACTCAGGGGAGAAGTGAAATTGCAAACTTTTTTAAATCGCCAATCAATCATAAACGATTTTTTTCCAATCAAATATTTAAACTTCTTTAAAGTAATTAAAAATAAATTTATAGAAAAAAAACAGTTTGAAAATGTTTTTATTATGCCGTGTTCACCGGCCGGTGTTTTGTACTCAATTAACACACATTCAACAAATGTAAATTTCTTGTCATCATAAGTTTTACATTTTTTTCTTTCCACTTTTTTTTTATTAATTTTTTTTTTTTTTGATTGTGTGTGAGTGAAGAAATGTGAGTGTTAAGAACAACATTTTGGTTTCAAATATTTTAAATTCAATTGAATATTTTGTGTCAGAGAAACAACAGCAGGTACCTCGAGCTGAATGCCTACCTAAAGCAACAGGCTATTAAAAATATATTAATGCAACAACAAAAAAAAAAAAGAAATTCTTAAACTAGAAAAATTAAAAACAACAAGAATCTTATAAAAAGATCAAGTTAAAGCAAATCAGAAAAAAAATTTTAAGAAAAAATTCAAATGAATCAAAGTCGTTAAACTGTGCCACGCATTTAGGCCCTACAAAATAAAAACAAGAAAAATTGTGTAAATATTAAAATAGAGAAACCCAAAAAGTAAAAGAAAATAATTAATTACAATACAACCATAAATTAACTAAAAAAAAGAAGAAACCTAAAAAATAAAATTGGGGAAAAAAGTTTTGTGCCTACGAAAATTAACAAACAAAAAAAAAATAAAAATTAAATATTAAAATAAAAAAATTGTTTAACCTCCAACCAAAATATTTAAAAAAACACAAACATTTCTGTGAGCGTGTCAAGTTTAGCAGAAAATAAATCAAATATATATCCGAAAGAAAAAATTTCAAATAAAATTTAGCTGATAAATCAAATCAAATAAAATAAAAAAGCATAATTAAAACAAATGAAGATTTATGATCTTTACAAAAAAAGCAACAATTAGAAACAGATTTTAAAAAGTGGCTTGTGTCATAGCGCTAGTTAAAAGCCCAGGCTGCCAAAAAGCATTATGGATGCCTGAATACCAACCAACCAATCTTTTATGAAAATAAGCAAAGGTGAATAGCAAAATAAAATCGAATGTTAAAATGGTTAAAATACACAACTTGGATTAAATTAAAAAAAATCCTTACTAGGGAATAAATTTTGTAAATTTTGGCATTTTAAGGATCTTAATAAATGTCTGTTCTAGCCGCGTACCTATAGCTGGCGATGATTTTAGCCTTAAGATGTATTCTAAATAAATGTATCTTAGAGCCAGTTATCTGACCTAAGCCATAGAACAATCTTTTTTAAGGCCTTTTAGTCTAAATAACATTTTTAATTACTTCAATTAATTGTTTGATTAAAAATATACGTAAATATACGTAAAGAGTTTTAATTAAGTAAATAAGAGAATTAATTAAATACTTAAATACTTCTTTTACTAAAATTAAACTTTATTAAAACTGATCATGTCATTTTCTCTGCACTAATGACATGTGAACTATTTCAACTTTTATAAATTGTAGACTACAATTAAGATTCAACTTTAATAAATTTCTGTAAGAGAGAAGAGAAACTTCTGGATATGAGAGCCATTTATAGATACAGAAATAAAATTGGAAGCTATCTAATGTATATCAAGTCATGTTGAAAAGCGTTACTGTTTAGAACAGTTAGAGCAACTAGGAATAAGACTGTAATACAAAAAGGGAGTCGAAGCATCTCGGCCATATTTCCGCACTATAGGCAACGAAACCAAGTAAGCAAGGCAGCTACCAAGGTCATGCTCCCTATTGGAAGGCTTCAGCTTAGCGTTTATTATTCATTGTTATTATCCTGAAAGTGAATGCGATATTTTCCCGCGAAACGATAAAAAAAATCATTTTCAATGCAAACACTTTAAAAATTGTAAGTTTTCTTTACGACCCTCTTAAAAGCGTCTCGCTGTTGAAACCAATAAAAATAATCTCAGGCAATAAATGCCCAACATTTAAATGCAAAGGGCCATAATAAAAGTAAAACAGCGCTGAAACATAAGTCGGCTAAAACAAAATTGAATGCTAACTGGTGTCTTTAGTCAACACAGATTTTCATATATTTCGTTTTATTCTATCGGTTAAGTAAGAAAATATTTTTATTAATACGTTTTAGAGTACCGAGAAAGTTTAGTTATTAAACACTAACAGACTGGAAAACATGAATTTTCGGGGCCGATACGCAGGTCGTCAGTGTTTATTGCAAACATCATCTAACCTACCCAACTAATGATGAAAATTGAATTCGAGAATCTTCTCATATATTTCATATTTTTCGATAATTTTTTTATTGGGTTAGAACTTACACACTGTAACTTTACTCCTTGTGTTCCTTATTGTACTCCTTTTAAATTTTTAATATAAAATAAGCAGTTAAACTAATAGAATATAGCAAATAAATATTTGAATCATAAATATTCAGCAAAGCACCGACCACCAGTCACGTTAGAGCCCTTTTAATTTGTAAAAAATATATCGAAACTTTTTTAAACGAAAAACTTTCTTGTTGACACATAATGATTTCTGATATTAGTAGTTTTCGCTTGTTATTCGACTATTTGAATAAATAGAATTTTAACGTTTACAATTGTAGAGAAAATTGAGCGAATGTAAAAGCAACATATTATGATTGAATTATATGATTGTAGGCGAATTATATTATTTTCATGGATAGTACTAAGGTACTTTTACAATTATATTGTTGCATAATATTATTATAATATTCTATCAGATAACTACAGGGATTAAATTGCTATTAAATTGCATATTTTAGCCCAAAAATTTCTGATAACAACACTTGATTGCGATGGAGGTACACACGATTATTCATTGGAAATTTTCAAATAAATAAACTTGATATTTGTAACTAAAGTCTGTTTGCCGCAACCCTGTATTGTTGCCGAGAACATTTTTATACACATGTAAAGTATCGCCAAATTACGAAGGAGAAGTAAAACAAGTTCTTATAAGACTTTGCTGCAAATAACGAACGTCTTCGAGTCACAAATTTATTATAACATGTCAAGTAGCTTTAAATGCCAAGGGAAGACACTTTCGTGATGCGAATCTTTATAGCTGTCTATTTTGCAGCAAAACAGCCTTTTGACTTTCTAGAAAAAATTGCTTACTACAAATATAGTGAGCTTATGGCTTTGCTGTATTGATTAATATTTTGTTAATACTACGAATGTTCGCTAAGATCAAACTTGTTTTGCCATTTAATGAAATAAAACATATTCTTGAAATTTACGTCTGGAAAAACTTTTGTTCTTATTTGCTTGTGTTCAAGGTGTAAGGGTTGTCTTATTTTTCCTTTCCAGAAAAACAAATAATATTTATTTCTGTTTAAGGGCTTTAAGTGTAGTCCTATTGTTTCTTTAATAAAAGTTTTAATTTTCCCCCGTAACTAAAAAAAATAATTTTTTCTTTATTTTTTATGATTAATTTGGTTTTTCTCTTCGTAGGAACCGATTGAATTAAAAAAACGTTTAGAGGAAGTGCGTTTGCTAGAATCGCGACGCTCAGCACGTTTAGCCGATCAGGAACGAGATACAGATTTTGCACGTTTAGCCGATATGGGTGGAGACAGACGTAAACCATCACAGAGTATAGAGGTGCCATTATCAACAATGCCTCAACACAAGTAAGTGCTCTTTAAGTACAGTTTTCTTTTTATTAGTAAAAAGTATCGCCGTAAATTTTGACATAATTAGTGCAAGATATAAAAATGAATGCCAGCAACGGCAGCCATATTTAAAATAAATAAATCACAAAAAATTTAAGTAAAACCTTAAACAAATAAATAAATTCAGTTTTATAACAAGATTATGGGTGACTAAAAAATTACGTCGCAAAGTTGTAATCTTATCTTTAAGTTTACTCTTACAACACTGCTGCTGAGACATCGGAAAAATATGTAGTCACTTGTTTTAATAACCTTGAGCACCGAATAAAACTAGAGGGTGCCTCAATAAGAGTGAACTATGGAAATCGTTGCTGCATAAAGCGATTATTTCATGAGCGTTGTGGCATGTTTCGTTGTCCTGATGAAACCAGATGTCGTGCAGTTTAGGCCACAAGAATTCCGTTAGCATGTTTCTGTAACGAATGCCGTTAGCCGTATTGATATTTTCGGGAATGGTACGCCGACGCAAAGGAGACTTCCTATCTATAATAGGTCCAGCTTCTTAAAACTTTTTAATCACTCTTTGAATTTTTCACACATAAGATGCACTTTCTCGACCGAAAATGCTGCGAGTTGGAAACTTGCGAGCGATCTCAGCGTAATAGGATTTCACAATAGTGCATTCTTCTTTTGTGTGGGCTCCACTTTCTGAAATCGCAACAATCATATCCGACAGCTGTTAAATATCAGAGTTGCCACTTGCATGAAAAATATTTCAAAAAATTTAAATAAAGTTTCTTATTGAGACACCCTATCTAAATCTTAGAGACATATCTTATGTGGTCTGCAACATTTATTTGTCGGCCTATAAATTGTATATTCTCATTATAGGCAAAAGTTTGCTTTGTCAATGTCCATCTGGACGTTGTTTAAGCGGTCTGTCAATTATTTATTTCATATCAAGGAGAAGTATATAAGTCTCGACATTGTTTGTGCTGTTTTTAGACACGCTTGTCAAAGTCTTAATGACACCAGATCAGGCATTGTCTTAGTTAATATCAAAAATCAGATTTGTGGTTCGCATTTGTCTTTTTATGCTCGATTCATGCACATTAAAATAACATTCGAAAACGCTGACATGTAATTGACCCTATCAGGTTTCACATTGCATACTAAAATGTGAGCAGATAGGCAGCGTTACCTTAAAGTTTTGATTATAAATTTTAGATATCGCAGAGCTTATGGGTTATCGTTTTAAACCCACTTTCCATCACCAGTAACAGTGTCTTTTGATTGGTTTTACATTCATAAGCAAGTAAACCTTGTTGATTTTTTGGCCAATTTGAAATTACTTGCTGATCGCGGCAATTTTTATTGGCCTTGATACGAGTTTTCATTAAGTGGTGCCTTCAATTCAGCCTTTTCACTTCCTTTTCTTTAACGATCTTTAACGTGCAACTTATCGTATAGACTTGAGTTTAACACAAATATTTTTTTTTATAAATTAAAAATTTTTTAAAAAATATTTCACCCAGAAAAGGATGACAATGCTCACGAATTAAGACGTGTATTTATTCTCGAAATTTTCTCGAATGATACTAAATGTTGTATATATGTAAATTTTATCGTAAACCTTGGGATTTGAAAATTTCTTTTTTTAAATAAAATTTTAAAACTAAATTGGCATCATTGTGGATAATAAATATTTGCAAAAACGATGCTTAACTAGAAACTTGTTTTTGAATTTAAAAAATACTTAAGAAGCCCGTTTAATCATCTTAAAAATAATTTTCTTGAAATTATAATTTTTCTTAAAGCTTTTGAATAATTTGAGTTTAACCTTCAGTATCGGGAAATGATATTTGGCAAACATCAGTTTAAGTTAAAATTTTTTCGATTTACGATTTTGATTAGCTTTTTGTGTTTTTTTAATCGTTTTGAGAAGGACAATAACTTTTCCCACGCCTGCATTTGGTGTTAAGCAATGCAAAACCACAAGTTTCAAAAATAAAATTTAAGGTAAGTATAACATTGGCTATGGACTGGAAAAAAAATTGACGAAAATTTCAATTCATATTTAGAAATCAAAGCTTTATCAAATAATAAAATTTCCAGCCCTTGGACTATATTTTTTAAAGTTTGTAGGCCGATTCTTTCAGACATTACAGCGAGTTTTCTGAAATATTTGTTTTCAAAGAGTAAGAGCTTTATTAGATTTATGGTCGCAATACAGGGCGTATCTCTTTAATTCACTTCTAATCCTACACAAGTTTGTCTACGCTCCAGGCTCACAAAATGTGAATTTCCTTAATTGTATTTCTTCATTTTCTTAATTGCCTAAAAAAACTTAAACTTCAATAAACATTGTGCCAGCTTAAATAATTTTTAATAACACGAAGCAAATAAAAATTTATAAACATTAAAATAACATAATGAAATTGATAAAGCAACAATAAAGTGAAAAAAAAAATAAAATAAATTATTTCATAGACGTCGCGACGCTTCTTAATGCGCCATAGTTAATTGAAAGCAAAATAGTTTATAATGAATGATAAGCGAGCGTGTTTTACGAAACTTATTGTTTTTTAATTTCCATTTAACGCTTACAATAAATTCAAAGAAATTACAATGCAAGGCGGAAAAAATTACTTGTACAAGTCACTTTGCGATTAGAGTACTCTAGGCGAAACAACACAACCACCACGACCACCACAAATGCCGGCCACGTTCTTAATTGATAATTAAATCAAGCGCTATAAAAACAAATCTCAAGTCAATAATTACGACTTTTGTGAATTTACGCATGCGAGATTGGCCTGAAAATTCCCTTCCTCCCTCCTCACAAACAAATAAACGGGTGTGGCTCTTTTTATTTTCTCTATGACATCGATCGAATTGCTTAAGTTTTTAAAAGTGAATAAACGATAAAGTTTCTCTAGTATTTTAATATTCGAATTGCTTAGTCATTCTTATAAATGGGCAGAAGGAAACGTTGTATTTTCAAACACTCAATTGCTCAATAAAATTGTGATCTTTTAACTTCTAATTAATTGAAAAATATAAAAAAAAACTGAAGAGAGTGTTAAACTTTGCTTAATGGGTTTATAAATGTCGTGAAAAGAGCCAGTGTAAGCTAAGCGAGAAAAGAAGTATTTTGCGGATTCCGTTCTTTTAGTTTAAAGCAAAATTAAAAGTTCAAATCCTTTTAGACATGAACTACAACTTTTTACAATTTGCTTGTGGTACTAAATAACACTAAAAGGTCCATTTCCTTAAACCTATGGTGTTAAATTTTTCTAACGGGGTACTTTGCATTTTCATAACATTTTCAGAAAAGTACTTTTGATTAAAATGGTACTTTGTCTTAAAGTTATGCTTCTTAAGTACACAAAAACAGTACTTTTAATAAAATCAAATTCTTATTAAAGGCCTTTCTTTTAATAATTTTTACCAATTTTTCATTTGATTTTCCGACATGGCGATTTGATTTAAATATTTTGTACGAATTTCCGTCATGCCTTGTCAAGTTTGGTTTGGACATAAACCGGTTTCGGCTATGAGCCATCTTCAGTGTAATTTCTGTTCTCGAAAGTGATTTTCATGAAGTCTTAAAACAAAATTTGTTTAGGGGAGCCAAAAAGTTAAAGTTGTTGCTGGAAACTGTAGCCTCGGTAAGGAAACTTCAAATAAAACTAGTGATGCCAGGAAGAAAGTGTTACGGAGAATACAAATGTGTCGACATAGGTGGTTTCGTTGAACTGAAATGGTACTACTTCTAATGCAACCATCCTTTGGGATGTAAGCACACACCCAATTCATTCTATAAATTCGTTTAAACTGAAAATTAGTTTTCAAATCTGTTCAGTAATAAATAACAACGTATGTCTTAATGTTGTTGTTTTTTTTGCGGAAATCATCAGATTTCCTAATAATTTCTAAAACGGATATACACGGTTAGCGTCTTGTTGTAAAAGCTTCCTTTTAATAACCAGGCATTCTAAAACGGCAAGTTTCTGGCAAAAAAATATTTTTCTTTCAAATGTACTTTTTAAAAACCTGTAATTCTTTAAATGATAATTTTCCTCGAAATGTATTTTCTCCTTAAAGGGTAGCTTTTTCTTTTTTCTTAATTTTTTCTTTCCTTAAAGGGTAATTTTTTCTTAAAAAGGTCTTTTTACATTTAATACCTAGTACTAAAGTAAGTAAAAAGCATATGTTTTTAAAAACGTACCTTACTTAACGCGGCACATTGTGGATAATAAAAAGATAAGGTACTGTTTCTTTTAAGGGTTTTTTTTTCTTAAATAACTACTTTTTGAAAAAAAGTACTTTTGACAGAATTACTTTTTCTGGAACGATTACTGCTAAATTGAAACATTTTAAAATATTTAGCTCTTATTTTAAAAAGCGATTATATTTTAAATACTGTCTTGAAAACGGTTACTAAACTAAACACAATGATAGCGTTCCACAAAAAACTTATTATTTTGTGAATGCATGATGCTTAAAAAATAATATATTAAAATTTAAATAGTCGCTTTTAATTTAGAATGGCCCATTTTGTTGAAAAAAAGTACTACAGTGCAAACGGAAAATATTCTTTATTAAACAGTAATTTGTTATAACCAGAAATAACTAATAAAATAACAAATTTTATCTTATATCGGGGAGAAATGATTAAGCAATATATTTTCTGAAAAAAATATTTTTAAGACAGTATTTTTTTTTTATAAAAGCCTTCTTTCTTATTTGAAAGGTACTTTTTTTAGTAAAAAATAATAAGGAACTTTGGAAAACATATGTAATGTATATTCTCTGGGCTTGCTCGGCAACCGAAAATACTATTGTCATGGTTCCATGAGATTTTTGTTATATATTTTAATTAAGACTGAATGTAGCTTATAAAGCGGCAAAATTAATATTCTTTCTAACCTCAGATATTTGATTAAGCATAAACAAATAGAATGCTTTAACAAAACTATTTCAAAACATTATTCTATCTTCTAATTGGCAATTCGCAAGTCAACAAATAAAACTTAAAAAGCGAAACGCAAATTTTTCAAATAAACAATAACAGTTCTTAAATTTCAAAGTCTCAAGCCGTAACTGAAAATCTAAACTCAACTTTGGTGCGCTTTATTATGCAGTCAAGTTTTTGATATTCATCTTATTGTTTGTTATTTAACGAGAAAATAATAAATAAAATTGTTTTTATTTTGCTTTTTAATGCAATGCGGAAGTTTTGTATTGTTTGTAATTTGTGCCATTTCATAGTGAGATAAACACATGCACACATACAAGCTGACATTCATACGCACACAGAAATTAGTTGGCAGGGATGGGAAATGGAACTTTGAAAATCTAGGATACTATTTATTATTCTTGTTAAACATATTTTTAAATAGAAAAGGGTTAGAAAATTAGATTATCTTTTCAGTGTCCAGCCCTGCCTGTTTATATAAAAAGTAGGAGTTAAGGTTTTTTCATATTTTAAATTCAAATCCAATAAACACAAATGGCATATGTTTTACTACAAGATGGCAAATACAATTCTCAAACCTTTCAGTGGAAATAATTCTTATTTCCGCAATTATTTAAACAAATTTATTTTCTTGATATTATTATTTTTATAAATCTAGAATTAATATTTTCTTAGTTTGTTGCCAAAATCAGTAGAAAGACTTAAAACTTTATATAAAAGCAAAATGATTTCAATATAAATCGCACAAAATTGTAAAATAATCAATTTCAAACCTGAAATTGAAAAAAATAAATTTTATGAAAAAATTCTTATTCTTGATTTTATATTTCGACAGGGTGTTTTGTAGATTTTTGGAACGAATTTAAGGGATGACGGAAATTCGTTCCAAAAATCTCCAAAAAATTCTTACTGTTTTGTTTTATTTTGTTTGAAATTTATAATTTAATTTAGAAATTGCTCACCTAGTTTTTTTCTGGCGTTTCCCTCCATAAAAGTGCAAGAATAATAATATTACGATCCCTTAGCATGGAATTAATTAATGAAATGCCTGGTCCAGCGACTTTCGCAGGATTAATGTACTTTATGTGCATCATACGAAAATAATGGAGCTGAGCGTATTTTCGGAAGTTGGATTTACTTTTATACTTTTAAAAGAAGAGTAATACTTGCCAACCAAATGCTTAAAATTTTCCCTTCGAATGAAACTTTTTCTATTTGGTTCCAAGCAAATAGACAAGTCAATATATCCAAAGTAATCAGAAATAACTAGGAGTTACATTTTTCAAAAAATATTTAATAGTAATTTTTATGATAAAAAAAGTAGAGACAATTTTCATATGGTGGTTCTCAAATAATTTGTAAACTATTCGCAAACATTTGTTATCTGACTAAGATTTAAACAAAATCCCATTTTCAGCTCAAACCTTCTTGTTCGTTGGGTTACTAGTACAGTTTGTAAAACTTACAAAGAATTTTGTTGTTGCAATTTTTCGTTTTGAATAATTGTAAAAAGAATTTATTTTTCGTTTTATATTCTGCTTCAACTCAATATAAGTATGAGGCAGCAAAACTTATAAAAACAATAACAACAGCCATAAAAATGAAAAAAACGTTGTAAATTAAAATATTTATTTATTTAATTTTTTTTTTTTTATTGCAAATAAAAGATGAAACAAAACTGAAAATTATTGCACACGTTTTAAAAGTTGTTGTTGTATTTGAAATAAGTATTAAAAAAAATAGAATAGTTTGCAAAATTCTTTCCAAGTGTAAGAAAATAAACTATTTATTACAAATATATAAGATATTTAATCCAAACTTGCACCAGACGATGTTTTTTTTTTTTAATTAAAAATTTTAAAAATGGCGTAAGATATTGTGTCTTGGCTTTTTTGTAAATAAAAATAGAGTTTGCATTCGAAATTCTAACCAGAATTGCTTTTGAGTTCTTAAGTATTGAATTTTCAGTTAATTTGAGTGCGTTTAAGTTACAAAAATCATTCATAATTAAAACAAACTCGAAATGCACAGAATCTAGGAAAAGTGTTTTGAAGAAAAAATTTCCAATTATTTTTTTTTTTTTTGGATCCCACTAAAAGAAATTTACAATGAATTTTGAATCCAAGTTTTAATTTATTACTTATTAGCTGGACCCGCTTTGGCTTCCTGGCAAATATGATAAATCTTTGCAGTATTTTTCAAAGTTTGTCGGTGTAAATTCGAATTAAAAATGCGTTTCTTTAAAACAGCTACGCCCCAGTACCACCTTTTGGGGATATTATCTCCCAACGTACCGTTCGGGTTTGGACTGTGTCTTTAACTTAAAAATAAACCCCATTTTGTCATACTCAAGGTGTCTGTTCTTTTTAGCCCCTAGTTCCCTTCAAATTGCAATAAATTCCGCACGAGAGAGCTGTGATTGAACACTAATTTGCTTACGTATGTGGATGCGCGATCAATACCCCATAGCTGAATGGCATATGTCCACATTGGCTTTATAATGGAGTTGAGACAAAAACCTTTCATTCCGAAATCGGAGTTGAGTCAGGACACTTCCGAACCATTGTAGTCGATCTAGATGAATTCCCAGATATTTACCATCTTCTTCCAGTGGAACAGCGGTCTTTGTTGTCGTTATTTTGCCTTCTAAGAAATAGCTTGTCCCTTCTTTAGTTGGAAGCCAGAGAAGTGAAAGTCTTAATTACTTTGCTCGGTAATTTATCTTAAGATATATGTAATTTGTTGTTGTATTGTAATATTTAATAAAAAAAAATTGAAAAAAGCAGCTTTGAGTAGGACGCGCAAAAGAGTAAATCAAGTTTTTAGAACTTTTTAATAACTTCATTGAATTGTAAGCTTTTAAAAAATGTTTAAAATAGTTCAACCTGTAATTCTGGTTTTTGAAAACCGTTTTTGTAAATAAAATTGGTATTTTTCTCATAACTTATTTAAATTTAATTACAGGCCGGAAGTAATTGGTAGTTGTTCGTACCTAATAAATAATTTTTTTTAATCTCACACATTATATCTCCATAAATTGTTTAATGTAGGCATACAGTATGAACAATTTGTAAACTAACTACACCAAAGTCACAATGTACGGCATTGAATATTTTTTAACCACAAAATCCCTTTAAAAAATTTAATTTTTCCGAAAAAGTGTCAAGCCGAAAAACTTTTGAGAAAATATATATGCTTAATTATAATTAAATTAACCAACTAGAATATTTTTATTTTGTATGAAGTTCGTTTTAACAAATTATGCAAAATTTCCCTTTAAGGAAAATTTTGTAAAAACAAATGAAGAAAATTTTCCTGAAATTCAAAAATTTCCCTTAAAGGAAATTTTCAATAATTTCAAGTCTTACTATTTTTTTCAACAACGCATTTGCATTATGGTTATAAAATTAAAAAAATCGTACTATTAACAATAATTTTTTTTTTATCAATTTTGGTAAATACCACTTCAATTAAAATTTCGCTTCGAATGAAATTTTTGTTTTAAAATTTGTGATTGTTTTTCATATAATGAAAATTATCTGAAAGAGATGTTTTAAATATTAAAATTTTTTTTTTAAATAAAAAAGCTCTCTTCGTATGGGTAATTTTTAAGTAGCTGTCACAATAAATTAAAATGGTTAAAAAAACATAAAGGGCTTCAGTTGCTTGTTTAGTACAGCAATTTCCTTATACGGAAAATTTTAATCATTTTTTTTGCCAGTAAAGTGCGCGAAATATTTTTTTTTTAATTTTGCATTACATACCATAATTTGGTTTACCTTTCCCTTGAGTAATTTCGATAATTTGTATATTATGTATATTGATATAAAACAAAATAAAAGTAATTTTGAAATAACATTTTCACGCGTCATTGATTTCGCTGAAAAAAGTTTTTGTTTTATATCCCAAAAATCTCACGAAATAAAAACCAAATTGGCAACACTAAAAAATTCTTTATAAAATTCAAACGATTAGAAGACAGCAAAAGTAATTCAATATTTAAAGATACATTTCCCTTAATGGAATATTTATTGGTCGACTAAAGAAACAATACATAATATCGTGTTCGTAAATTAATGCTTTTAATCTTTTTCCACTTCACAGTGCGCAATAAAAAAACACCATTATTACAAGTTGAAGTATAAAAAAAAAATAAACTAGTTGACCTCATAACGACTTGTTAATTAATAATTGAAAACATGTTGTTGTAACGCTGAAACAGGCGAAAGTTAGAATCAAGAACAGAGTCTATCTTAAAGAAACTGGATTTATTTTGTGTAATAAAAATCCGGTAATAACATGTGACAAATACGAGCACAATCTACATGGCCTAAGAAAACTTTAATAAATTGTTAAACATTTTATGTGTGTAAAAATTGTTTTATTAGTTTTTTCTAAAACAGGAAATATGACAACTTTTTTCCAACTGACATTTAAAGCAACATTAGAAGTAAAACAAAAACACTGAGAACATTTTTAAAAAAAAAACATACTAAATAGTTACGAGGGTGATTTTAGATCTACAATGTAGTTCATGTTATGTAGTTTTTTTAAGCGACATTTAAAGTGTGGAGCATATTCTTAGAACTATGAATAATCAGTTTGGAGTGCAATTAGTGCGCTCTTATTAATTCGCTTAAAATTCTTCATTTGAAGATAATCAGTGGAAATTTTGGGACACGCATCCAAAAACACTATCATCATGACCTACAAACAGAATTATCTTCGGACACATTTCTCCTCCCTTTACTTGGAGACTGTTTTTTTTCTTTCATCTTAAGTGCGAACAGATGAGAGGATGTTATTTTCTGTAGCCGTGAATTGGCTTTAAAGATGGGCCAAATTGCTGCATTATTCCTAATTCTCTTTTTCTTTCGTGGGACGGAAAAGTTTTATATGCCTAAATTTGCAATCAATTTTATAATCATATGTGTGTCGGATAGTGCGTACAGACATGCCATGATTTGCATCGTCACCAGTCTTACCGCACAATCCGATAGTGGTCTTAGCAGCGGCTGTATTAAACAATTACCAACGCCCCTATATGCATTTGTATAGGTAGCAATTGAAGATCATCCCTGCTCCCACCTCTTGTCGCGGGGTTTTGAGCTACCCATTCTTCTGCTGTTAAAAGCTATTCAATTGGTAGCCTGCGTTGCAATTCAACGCCACATTCTGACTGCACCAAGATCTCCCCGTAAATCACAGCCACCACGTGCACTCCCGAAGGAGCCTCGCAAACCACTTCCAATGTTTATACCATTTCTAGTTGAACTCCTACCTTTCTCTAGTTTCGGGCCCCGGACGATACATCAATGTGGCGGGACCATTAAAAAGACATCCCCTCAGGGGCAGCTAGTGCGCACAGATGTAATTGGTGGTCATCACGTGTTTAGTAGCATTTTTGCACAATTTCAATCCCCTCAGATTGTACGACCTCTCAAAAATTTTAGTAATCCAATATTCTGTTCTATTTTGACTTGCGCTGTCAATATTGTATTCTTGTTGTCTATTCTGTTTGTACATTGTAGTTCTTTGCTGATGGGATCGTCCTAGGCGGTGTTGAATATGTGGCCAATGACTGAAATTTTAGCACAATAGCCGCCTGGATCAAGGACTTCCCCTTGCGTTATAATTGGATACTACGTAAAATATTGATAGCAGGTGCTTAAATTCTGCCACTACTTCGCCAGTCTTCTTCGTTACTGCACGGTCTTCGAAAATCCACAACTTCCAGTTACTGGTATCGCCGTTATGTCTTCTGTAGCGGTCCATCAAGACGCTGGCCGTAAAATAGAAGAAATATTTGTATGTACGATTCAGAGAGTTTAGGAGTTTTTCGAAAACGTCACAGGATATCCATGAATTTTTTGACAAATGTTGGTTGCTGCTTTATAATGCTTAAAGAAATTAACTATGTTTTTAAACTTATAATCGTCATTTCGATTGAAGTACGGGTATCCAGTTATGGGTGCCACCATAATATATTTTCTAAATAAAGAACAAGTGAATGCCATTAAATCAGAGTTTTTTGTGATAATATCATTCTCATAGTTTGTCGTTACATCAGTGTTAATTTGTTATTGCATTGTTGGTACAATATTTACAATAACAAAAACAACATTTATTACTGCAAGCGAATACTAAACACTTACCACCGCTACTAAGTCACTTAAATACATCTGCTTTTTTGTTTGTTAATTTAATGCCGCTTCAGTTTGAGCTGCTGCAGTTGGATTTTTTGCTGCAGCTTATAAACGCCAACAGTCATGCCATCATGTAACAGGCATTAGATCAATTGCTCAAATACAAAATGTTGGTGTGTGTGTTATTGTTGGGTTAGTTAGTTTGATACAACAATAAAATAAAAAATTTAATCATATTTGCCAATAACATTTAACTACACGTTACACATTTAACAACAGTAACAACAAACATACAATTTCTTGCTAAAAAATAAATAATTACTTTCTATAAAAACTAAATGCCGGTGCTTTTTTTCTCTTAATTTTTTCACATGCAATCACTTTTTTTAATCTCAAGCTGCTGCATTGTGACTGAATGTTACAATAAAAATGCATGAATCGGAGCAGATGTTCTGAAACTTTTTCTTAACAATACGCGAAATGGGGACTTTTTGTTATTTTAAGGGCCTTTGTTACAACTTGCCTATAAAGTTCGCGTTAGTAAAAGGTACCTTTAGCTAAAGTGAGGAATAAAGTGACCTTTAACTATCATTTGTTATTACAACTTTCTTGTAAAATAAAATTAATCTCTCTGAAAATATGGCAGTGCAATAGTGAAAACCGCATACTTTTGACAAATGCAATTGGCCTAGTGGTAGCGGCGTACTTTTATTGATTTGTTTACTGGCAAAAAAACATTGTGATATTTTTATTTTCAGAAATATTTTCCAGCTCGTTAATATGAAATGTTTTAGAGTTGCAAGCTCAATTAAAATAGTTTTTGTTTGTGGTTCAAAATATGACATCTCAAAATTTCTAAATCTCACGTTAAAAGTAAATCTTCTCTTTAGTTTATGGGACAGTTTTACCTTAAAATACGTTGATAGTAATAAGGAAAACGAATAATCTGTCCGATATCATGCTAACATTAACTATCGGCGAGTTGTAGAGACCCGCAAACGCTTTTGGTCAATGAGACCAAATAATGAACTTTTTAATAAAAGTTTTGATTTCTCTATAAAGGCATGAGAATGATCCAATAGAAATTTAAAAAAAAAGGTGTGTGATTAATTCCGGCTTTATTTTGAAACTACGTTTATGCAGTATTTATCTTGCGGCGGTGCTGCGAGATGATTTGGCCAAAATCCGGATCTCTGGCCATTGCTTCCCAGGTAGCGGTTTCCAATTCTTTGACGACACTAATCGCTACGGTAGCTATGCGTCTGGTTTGCGTCAATTTGGCATTCCTGCAAGGAAAATTACCCAGTGGTATTAAATCGCAATATTTTAAATACCAATTCGCCCAACGTTGACTTCAGAAAATCGATTGTAGCTATATTTTAAACAAAGTACATACATATTTTAATATATCAATTTTCCATGCCTGCGTTTAAGCAAGTCCGTTTTACGTGTCCGGTTATCGTTTTGCGTTTTATTGCCATACAATCAGTAAATAAAGCTAAAAAAATAATCCGTTGGTGACAAAACAAAAAGAAAAAAAAACAGTAAACTTAAACAAAATCAACAGCAGAATAACGTCTCTTGAAAAAACTATAAACAAATCATTGGAATATTAATTCAGAAGAAAACAGCCCATCGGCAATAACAACAACATGTTTCATCGTGTCTACAACTAAAATAACAACATCAATAATGATGAATTGGTGACGTCAAAAACCACAAACGTAATTTTTTGCTGTGTTATCGTCACACTTGTTGTTTTTGCTTCTTGTTATTAACGACTAAAATTTGTTTAAAAAAAACTACAACTAATATTTATTTATTGCTACTTTTAAGTGTACGAGGAGTGAGTGAGTGAGTGTGTAGTTTTCTTTATAATAAGTCTACAATAAATATTGTAATTAATGAACAAAACGGAACGTTTTATTTATGTAGATATTTGACAAGCTTTATTCTTATTTGGATTTGTGTCAAGATAACGCATCCCTGTCAACAGATAACATTGGCTTATACTGTGTGGAAGTTCACAGATAAAGAACTAGCTAGAGGTTGTTAGTTAGCAAAAATAAATATTAAATATTTTCAGTTCTTCACGTGTCGGTCGGAATTGTAGTGTTACAGTGAATACATACGGCCATATATTGTAGTAGCGCGTACATACATACATATACATATACATATTTTTATAACACTGACGTGGAAAGTCGCATTAGAGGTCTATAAACATCACAACGTTTAACTGACCTATTGGCGCATTTTCAATAGCAAGTAAATTTAATGTCCAGAAAACTTTATCGGCTGATTTATTTCATCCTTACTTCTCCCGTTTAGACTCATCTTTATTTAGGGCAGACAAAATCTGAACATGAAGGCAGTTAAATGTATGTTTTACAAATACTCGACTGAATTGATAGTAGAGGTCATGGTTTACAGAATATGGCATCCCAAATATGGCGTGAATCCCAAAGTTCCAATTTACCACGTCTATGCCGCTAACACACAAAGAAAAACATGGTTGTGGCATGGTCACGACAACAACAACGAAATGCTATCTACAAGAATATATGGCTGTGTCAAACATATTATGATTAATATGAAAATGTGTTTCATATTAATTTAGGTACGATAAACAAGTTATTCAGGTATGGGATAGAATATGAATGATTTTGAAACGAATTTTTTTGAAGGTATGTAATGAATTTCGGTCGATTTTGGAATCATTTTAAAATTACTATAATTGAAAAAGCAGATTAAGAGATAAAACTTACAGCATATTACGGAATTAAAGCGAATAAATTATGAGAACCTAATGAAAATCATTAAAAAAGGAATCTCCGTTCTCAAAATGGATTTTCATCACATACCGGATTGTTTAGATTTAAATCTTAAATGACTACAATCCACAACATGGTTGGGTTGAACGGGACTATGTTTACTCGATTTTTAACGCAAACAAAATATTTTAGATTAAAAAACAATCGGTAAACTATTGTTCTCGGCCGCGGTTGAATGCTTTCCTATAGCAATATTATCTACAATAACAATATTAGTTGATCAAAATATGTCGCTCTGAGATTATGGCTAACTACACAATGTTTTTTTTTATCTATATGAACTACAGCGGTGACTTAGGTTGTGTTCCCTTTGAGTAAATTGGCCGACTGCGGCTTATTGGCTTCAGAGAACTCAACAAAAAAAGCCTGGTGGCGAGTAATAGCACGACCTTGGTATTCATGCTGAATGTCAATTGAGGCCTTCGATATGTGGTACATAGCGCTAGCCTACTGCCGTCCACGTTCGGGCCGTATGCTATTGGTTATTACTAGCCTGTTATGCTTGCTGATGGCGATGCCACTCAGGGAACCTCGGGTTAATGTCGCCCTATATACAGTAATTTCACTTGCGACAAAAATTGTGGTCCCCTTATAAATGCGTCGAATCCCATAACGAGCGGGAGGAGTACTTACGTGGATCTTTCTTAAGACTTCAGTGCTTAAGCCTTTTTCTAATAAAAACAATTTGCAAATTTTTTATATGGTACAAGGTTTTAGGGGGTAGGGAATATCCCTTCCCCTAATATCTCTTTGTTTTAATCACTCATACATGTAATCGTGGAGCACCCAAATGCAGTTAGCTTTGATCGCTATGTCACGAACACTTGCCGTGCAACAAGACTTGTTTTTTTGCACATGAAATGGTCCTTGTATGTTCTAATTACTTCATTTCTATTAAAATGGAACAAAATTCATTGCAGCACTTTTGCGAATTAGAAGAGCTTGACCCGTAAGTTTACAAATAAAATCGAGATCAATTTTCATCTGCTTATTTAAGGCACTACTTGCCACTATTTAAAGCCGCCGGTTGGAAAACAGTGGAAGCAAAGGTGGATGTTAATTAAGAATGAAATTAGCACTTAAACTTTGCAATGAAATTTAATTTCATTATATTTGTTTGTGCAATAAATATTTCCAAATCCGTAATAATTTTTTCACTTTTAACAGTCATTATTATCCACTTTAACGGGCTTTGTTTGCTTTTGAAAATTATGATTTTTGTGGCTTAAAAACAAAGTTATTTTTTGAAGTGAAAGTTTATTTTTAAGAAAATAATAAATGTTTTGGTTCGGTTCGGTTTGGTTTGGTTTTTATTTTTATACTGCAATAGTTGTTTGTTGCACGTGCATTAAGAAATTAAACAACGACTTTCTATTTTTTGTTTTTTGGTTTTTCAAGCAACAGCACAACAACAACAACAACAACAACAACAACATCGTAATAATAATATAAAAATATTAACAAACAGCATAAAATCGAAACAAAATCGTTTAAACAAAAAAACAAAGTATTTCTTACATTCAACTCTGGCATACCTTTTTACTACGCGAGGTCACTGGGAACAGTGGAAAAAACCAATAATAATGCAGCTCAAAGTATTAGAATGATTCACAAAAAAAAAAGACAGTTATAAAATGCCAGCACCGCATTTTAGCAAAACCAACTTCAAATATGTTTTCTAAAAAAAAAACAAAAATAAAACAAAATAAACTTTGTAAGTGGCCTTAGGTCACTTAAATGCATTTATTTTTATGATTCAATGAAAACCGGCAGAAAAGGAAAAAAATATGAAAATTCTGCCTCAGCAAATGCAACCACAAAAAAATTCAAGAAAACTACTATTTTCAATGTGGTTTCATTGTACAAATGTTAATCTACGCATGCTACAAACAAATTTTTGTATGTACGAGAGCAGTTCCAAAAATACCAGAAATATTTATAATTCATTGGAGTCTATGGAGGTCTATTTGTAGGCCCAAAATCATCCATCGCGACGAGCGCTAAGCGACATTTTGCTCACCCCATCAAAAGATGCCACTGTTGTAACATACTGACCGATACAATAATGCCCCACCAATGTAACAATGGCTTGAGGATTATTCGAATGTGAAAGCTTTGCTTATTGACGTGAATCCGAACGTAAAGTCAGTTGGAAACGAAAATAAATGGCATTCTTTTGTTGGACGGTCTGCTAGGCTTTATTGCTGCGAAGCATTTCCAAACACTCGATTATAGGATCCTCACTCCAAGGGTTTTGTTCTCTTTAGCACTTCAGAGCCTATTGTAATTCTCCTTCAATGCTCTTGAGGAGGGGGACTGCCGTACAATAAGGTCTCTTAAATAGAAGTAGCGTATCTCAAACCAATGTCCAATAAATCTCGTGTTCAAAACTCATTAAGTTTGGCAGTAGAGCAAACATTAAGCCACATCCCTTAAGCTTAAGAAAGTGGCCACTTGTCACAATCGTTAATTTCACGCGACGCCAATTTCACGTCAACTCGATTGGTTCGCGAACTGAACTCGTACGTGCTTCCATGGCATGTTGTTGTTCTTGGAATTTATACTTTAAGTTGAGATGTTTGCTAGTAAAATTAACTATTGCGGTTGCAGTTATTGCTGCTGTTGGTGCTGCTGCTGACGAGTATGATGATATTGAATATTGCCATAATGCTAAATATAATTGAGACGTAGTTTTTAATGACAGTAAAAAAAAAGGAAAATTAAACTTCTAAAGAAAACTTTGTGCTTCTGTAAGGAATGTGTTTGGCACAAATATGATACCGAGAAGCTGCCACAATAATAGCAACTTTGAAAGAGAAAAATTGGATAACACGTCTTGGTGTCGTTTGAAATCATATGAAAAAAATTTCAAAATATATCAAATATGTATTTTATTATTTATTAATATGAGGGGATATTGAAGCAGTCTGATTACTGACGGGTACCTGCCGGCATTCTTACTCATCACAGAGTCTCTTTTAATTGCTACCATTTGTCTAAGTCACATTTAACAAGTGTTTGCCCGTGGTCTTAAGCCTTATGCTAGCCAGTGCTGAATATTCACACACAATGTGCGCTACTGTCTCAGCTTCTTCCTCAGGAGTGTCTTTGTAGACTGACACGTCCAGCCCTTGCGAGGTTTTCTTGTCCGTCTCTTCAGAATTCCTCGATTGACCAATAAACACCGGAGTTCCTACAGAGATTAACCTCTCTCGCTCTCTACGAGGCTTCATTGCCTATCCTTATCGGAATCGCACGATCTAACTGCGTAGAAGAACCCTTAAGGATTGAACCGTCGGCCCCTGGTGACGTATTCTTGTTCATCTCTTCTGGATTCTGGCCAATTAAAATTAGAGTTTCTTCAGAGATTAATATCTCCGCCTGTTAGTTGGCTTCCTGATTCATCCCTGGAGACAAAGATAGAGGATAGAGGTGCATATGCACGGGTAAGCCTGTATTAAAACTGGAGATCGACTGGTTTCCAGAGTTTGCATACTACAGATCAAGCATCTTCTTAGATTAGAGATTGTTAACTTCTCTCTGCTCCACTTATTTTGCAAGCTCCTTGCAGAGACAGCCACCTGTTACTGGCCGCCACCATGAGCTATATAAATCAGAACTTCTTAGTGCACTCAGTCGCGGCAAGCCATATCTTTGTGCCTGCTAGCTAACGGCCGATAAAATAGTTAAATATTTCTTACAACGGAAACGCAAATTTAACTAATGCAATTAAATTTTTAATTGATTCTGTACGATAAATATTTGTTGTTGTTCCTTAAACTCATGGCGTAGAACGAAAACTTCAGTACTGCAATAAATTTTGGAAAATATAGTGACAATCAAACAACAACAAATAGAAGAGCCAAATTATGTAGCTGTTTTATTAACGCAATTAAATTTTTAAAGTATATCAAAAATAGCAATTTAATTAAACATGTTAATTCTTTTTAATGATTTGATGCATTCGCACAAACAAAATTGTCAAATTCGTTCAATAGGTCAGAGTCAGTCTCATTTTATCTTTTTTTGCGGCTAATTATTTGATTTCTACAATTATAACCGATTTGACTTTTAGTCGCTTAATGCGTTTTAATCAAGTACTGCTTGACATCTTTTTCGATTTTAGCAAAATTCCCCCATTTTGAGGGACGCGTTTTTAATCTCTGCGCAGCTTTTTGTCTATTTAAGCGATTTTGCCTGAATTAAGATTCTTTTTATTTTTTTATTCTTTTATCGATTTTAGCTTTTTTCACTTTCTCGTCTTTTTTCTTGATTTGCGGAATTTTCTTCTATTTTTGGCTTGCATTTATGCTATTTTTACTGTGTGGCAAGTTTTTTCACTTTTGTATCCTTTTTCCAAAATAAATTCAAGCGACTTTTCCGATATCTTAAAAGTACAAATTAAAATATTACAAGTAAAATATATTTAAAAAACAGCAAAGCTTTTCGAATTGTTGCTTTTTAAAGCGCATTTTACTTGTGTCAATTTGGTTTTCCGTTGTCAAACATTTTTGTCCAACTAAAGCGCTCGTTTGCGTTTTTAGTTCTGCTCGACCATTTAAGGGACTTTATTTGAATTCATTTTCTTTAATTCTTTACCATTAACGAGATTTTTGTTGTATTTTCCAAATTTAATAATGTTTTTTGTTGTTGTTTTTAGAGCGATGTTTCGCAAACTTTGAGGATAAACCTCCATAATGACAGTTTCTGCTTCTTTTCTCGAATTTAATGTTAGTTTTTTTTCTTTAATTTGGAGCATCTTCTTCAAGTTTTGGCCCCACTTTATTTATTTTTAAGAAATAATTTAGAATTCCGCTATTTGCGACTTTTCCGTTCTTTTGGTTCCTTTTTCAATTTATGCGATTTTTCTCAAATTTAGTTTCGGCTTTCATTAAACTCTTTGGAACTTATTAAGTCTTTCTTAATATCTTGTCTGCGCTCTGCATGAACTTCATATCGACAACAGCTTCGTGGAAGTTAAATTAAAACATCAAACTTAGAATTTGGAAGCAGTGGTTTAAATTTGTTTTCAAAACGCTATAAATTATTTGATCGTCATCTATCGAACTGCTTGAATAGTGATGAAATTTATTGCGATTTCTATTGCACAAGGGACCATTATTAAGTGGCGTATGAGGGGGAGGAGGTAATGGGGCTTACAATTTTTGCCGTAGCCTTAAGAAAAATATTTCATGATTCCAATAAATAATAAGCCAGTGTGATGAAGAAGGTGTTTTATTGCTGTTGCATGTTGCTGCAACTTGCTGTCGGTTGTTTTAAATGCATTTATGAATACGTTTGTTGCTTTGTGCTTTTCTGCCTCAAGTAAACATAAGATGTGACTGCCTTCGCATTGTGTTTGGCGAAAAGTAATCGATTGTCTTCAAATCTTCGGGTTTGCAAACAAATTTGTTAGCGGCTCTTGTTTGTTTCATAATTTCATAGAACAGTTAGTTTTCGAAAATGACGATTGTTTCCGTAAAACCATTAACACAACAAGCCAAAGATGTTTGCAGCGATACGAATATGAGACCGAACCCCTGTTTTCGTACTGATACACTCGTATCGTAGTTGTGGTAACAATGACACCATAATGTAGAACTTGTACTCTAAACATTTGCAAGACTCGTATGAACATTTTGCAATTGTTTTGGGGGTTTTTCTTTTTTTTGGAAAATATCGTTGCACAAAAAATTTTTAAATAGAGAAAAATACTCGTAACGTAAATTGTTGTGTCACGTTTAATTTGGTAATTTTCATGCAAATTCTATTTTTTATTGTTTTGTGTTTGCAATTTTTATATGAAACTCTGGATGTTGTTGTGTCTCTGTTGTTGTTATGGTTTTTTTTTAACGGATTAGTTTCGTATCATGTCATTTTGTTAAGAAAAAACCTAAGAAAAACTTTTCACATTCGACAGCAGCAACAATAACCCACATTGAAAACTCTGTAAAGTTTTAGCTTTAAGGTTTAAAAAGTATTTTTTTTTCTATTTTATTTTCTTAAGATTTCAAATTTGATTTCATTTGCATTTCCATCAACAGCAACATGTCTTTAAGAGGGGACATTTAAATTTACTTTTGTTGTTCTTGTAGTTGTTGTTGTTGTTGGCTTTGTGTTTGTTGCTCATTATTTTGGTGCTGGTTTTGTAGCTGATTCCTAAAGCTTAATGAAGGGATATTAAATTTAATTTGCATCGTTTGAAATTGATTTGGAAAAGAAATAGAAAAACCCCACTAAATGTTTTTCAATATTCCAAGAAATTTTTTATAATTTTAGATACGAAATAGGAAATTCAAGAAACGAAATATACGAACGCTGAGTGTTTTTAATTGAATGCTGAAAACACTTAACTAAGGCTTAATTACATCTTGAAGTAAAGTTTCGTAGAAAGGCTGAAACATTTGGAAAACATTAAGCAATTTTTTGAAATGTACAAACCTATGATTCGATTTTAAAAATGATACTGCTTGGATCGGTAAAGGGAAGTGACGCGCCGGAGTTGGGGTTGAAATAATCTTGTTTATCCAATGGAACCTTTCACAGAACCGCAACGTGCGTTCTGCGTTAAACATTATTGCAAAAGGGGTGCGGATGCTAAAGGTCAATAAGAACACAAGAAGCATTTGATGACGTTGAATTGTACCTTCCTGATCCACGATCTAATGACATTCTTATTTATTTGCTGGAATCGAACCTCATTGCGAAATAAACGCCCAACGACAGTGCCGAAATCACAATTTTTTTTATAAAAAATGCTAACGCAAAACACCTCACGTTGTCTACCCGTTAAAGCCTCCACTGATACTAATTTTACGCAAAACAGCTGTCATTTTTAATTTTTTCATATGAGAAAAGATTTCGGCGTTTCAGTGGGGCGGATAATCTTATATAGTTTTTGCATCCTTGAAACGAAACCTAAATAATGCCGCGATTGCTTGAGTACCAGTATATTTGAGCTTAAGTTTTAAATCAATATCATTTCGTTAAAAGCAGTTCATTGTCGCCCCGGTCACAATGACCGTGTTACCTACAGTGTCTTCTAAAAATATGACTCTCTAAGATCTCATACCTAAACGGTGCACCAAACATTGACTTTCCACGAGTTTATGGACTCTTCGTTAATTATATGGGTTATACAGAAGAGTTCTCATTGTTCTCTTTTGATTTATTCCAATAAAATTATCAATATATTTTACGTATCACTCAAAGTCTTAGCCATCATTAGCTGTGACCTTTTGCTATATTTCAAACAATAAGTGGACGCAAAAAGAGCTGATGATCTTTTGAGGCCAATTTTTAATACCTTCGACTGAAGTTAAGCGTATCCCAGACAGAGATGTCTCGATTAACATAGCAGCAATTTTAGGACTATAGCTGCCTCGATCTTGTACCTATATACCTCTTAGTCTGGGATTCGGAGCTATCTAATCTCTAATCTTCCCGCAATTCGGGTTTAAGTTGTAGCCATCACGTGCGCGCCTGAAAGTAGCCTGACCAACAACCAGTCCGGATCTTACGCGGCGGAAGCTACTGACTTCCATGATACCATTGTTTAGTTACTAATCGAATAGCCTCCGGCTAGCAATACATCAAGGTGGGGGCATCTCCAAGAAGACATACCCTGGGAGAATTTTGTTAGGCAAACCGAAGTCGGCTGTCATGTCATTCGGAACATCACTTCAAAGACGGAAAAGAAAGAATCTTATAAGCAAGACCTGCATCATCTGAACACAGACAAATAAAATTGTTTACAATCACATAATTCAATCACAATATGTTGTTCTTAGATTATGGTTACCACAACCATGTTTTTCCCTTGTGTGCGCGTAATTTAATATTTCTACTTAAAAATGTACGACTTTAAGCAGTTTTCAATATGACTGGTACTAACTAACAGCGGGGCAATTGGAAAACAAAAACTAATAAGTTGTGTTTCAACAGCAACTGTAAATTAAATGTGCAATAAAATGAAACAAACGAATAGAAATTTTTTTAACATTTCAGTCGGTTATAAAAAATGATTTGTAGTTTTACGTCATTAAAACCAGCGTTAAATGGAAAAATACAAACAATAATAAATTAGTGAAACAACAGCAACGGCAATAAAAACGCACTTAACAACATTCATTTCCACGTAATTATAGCAACAGAAAACACAAATTAAGGAAAATAATTAATATTTTACTCACCAAAAAAAGAAAAGAGGCTACGAATTGATCAGAGGAAAACATAATAGACCGACCCTAGAGCTGCAAACAACAACTGTGCCACATGTTTACCCAGTGTTCATAACTAACACATTTACAACATACATTACAACACACATAGGTATTTTGTAAGTCACTTTTAGCCAAAGTCCAAGCTAACAAAGTCCAAATGACTGACATATTCGCTTATGGTCCGAATGAATGAATTTAAATGTTGGTTGAATAAACAAACAGAACACGTCAACGTGAATGCGGTGGGAACCAAAATGAAACAAAGGCCTGAGCTTGAAAGATACTTTACGACAAACAAATATATTCTTGAAGCTACAACGTAAGACATTCAAGTGGGGAGTCAACCACGGAGTTTCTTATTAAAACAAAACACACAGACAAAAAAGCACTTCGACTGCTTATAACTGTAAATTACTTAACAACAACATTGAAATTATAATTCAAGCCAACGCTTTTAGTTTAAGCCATTGATTCGACGACTAGCAGTGAATAACAGGCAACACCACAACAAACTTTACCACACGACGATAAGAGTAGAAATGATCTTGTCACAAATACATTCCTCCTGACAAAGCTTTTTTACAACTAAGAAATATGGTTTCGTCTCTTCTCTTTCATTTACGATAAAAATTTTACTTAATAGTTAATAATTATTCCGCTAAGTAGGGTGATAAGAGGAAAATTGTAAATAGAAAAGGAAAAAACAAAAAAAAATTATGAATAAATGTGTAACCCTGGAAGGCCTGATTATCAATTGACATTTTTTTTGAACGTTGTTTCAGGGCAGTGCAAGACTAGCAACAACCTATGGACTGGACTGAAAAGTGTCTAAAATACAGAGAGCCAAAGAAGCCGTTGAGCTCAATCTAATAACGCGAAAAATTTACAACATAAATAACACCCTCAACTATACATCGTCATCCCTATTGCTACTGGTTGGGCTAGACACTAAGAGTATTTTTCACTAACAAATTATGTTAAATTTGTTTTTTAGTAACTGTGTGTTCTAAATCTCTCTTACATATAGAACCACAAGCCAAGATTGTGCTTATTGTCTTGCCTCTCATATTTGCATAGTTACACTCAGAAAAATATTGTCCCGCAATTACATGTTAAATTGAAAATTAAAAATGCAAATTTTCGACATTCCACACGGAAATGATATAGTGTTGTTGGATAAATAATATATAAATAAAGCTAGATATTGGTCGGTTAGACCGTCTTGTTTGACCTAAATGAAGTCTTGCGACTTTAATTAGATCTAATCTATTTTTAGTTTGTTCTTTTGTAACAAGGAGAACTTTGATTAAAAACATGGTCTTTGTTATGCTTCAGTTAGGAGGTAACTATAAATTTGTCTCTATCTCTCAGGTTAAAGTTTTATGTTAAATGTGGTCTCTTGGCGTAACGTTGGAAAAGTGTTTGGCTAAAATACATATTTTTAATTTTCTAAGGCTAGATACAAAGAAGTTCTATTAGAAATGTTAAGAATTCATAGGCGGTTTGAGCATATGGCATATTTGTTTTCCATTGATATGATATAAAGCTTTATGAACTGCATTTAGCTCAGCAGAATATAAGCGATTAAATTGTTCTGGTTGTTAACTAACATTTTTCCTTGTCTTTTGTGAAATCAGATGATCAAACATTTCAAAACTCATTATTAACGAAGAGAAAGAGAGAGATAAAATCTAAATTTGAAAACAATTTCGAAACTTTTCAACAAGAATGTTTTCTTTTTTAATTTTTACAAAATAAAATTCCTTGTCTTATAAAAGTTAACAACTTAGTCCAAATGGCAGTGCGTAGTTAGTTTACAAATATGCCCAGTTGGTGTTTTAACATCCAAATGAACAACAACAGCAACAATAACAGCAGTAAAATTAACAACATTATAAAAGCATAGAACCGCTAATTTGTAGGTATTGCTTCCTGATTGTGTGCATGTTGCATTTTAAATATGCCAACAAAAATATTTGTAAATCAACATTTAAGCCAACATAGGTAGGAAAATAACAAATGTAAATATTGGCCGAAATGAAACAACCCATACACGCAGCTGCCGCCTGATACAATACGGCCATAACTATATAATCAATGTCTGTCTGTCTGTTCGTCTGTATGTCTGTCTGTTTGGTTGTCTGTCCATCCAACCCAACCATCCACATACAATGAGAAAATTGTTTTTCTTATTTGTAAGTTTTGTTCAAATAATCCATGTGTTGGTATGAGGTTTAGTCTATTTATTATGTGTTTGTTGGCATCATTTTGCTTTTTGCTTTCTGCTGCAGCAAATGTTGCTGGCCGTACAGTGACACAATATGAAAGCGACAGGTGCCCGCTGTGTTTGATATTACAGAGTTAAAAGAATAAAAATTTACAATGAATATAAATAAGTTTTAACACACACGCTATACACAAATAATGCACACATTTGTATGTGTATGGGTAAGTACACATACATATGTGTACGCGATTACATAGATACCTATGATACAAAGTTGTGTGTGTCTTTTAATTCAAACAAGCGGCTTGCTTATACAACATCATTTTCTATCATTCAGCATTAAACGCCCTTTAACTAATGCATAAGTTTATTTATTTTGTTGTTTGTTTTTCGTTTTAAAGTCAAGCTTAAAAGAAATTTATACCAAGGCTTAAATTAAAAACGAAAAGCAACTAAAGTAGGGTTGAAATTGGAAAAAGAACATTGTATTTTCTTCATTGCCAGCCTTTTGAGACGACTTTCAAATTAATGGAGAAATGTGCTGATGTGGTGTTTGTTGTTGTTGGCAATTTGTTGGTTATTTCAAATTCAAGTGCGTGAGTTTTATAGAACAACATTACACAGCTTTACACGCCTCATCACTAACGTGGGAAATAGAAAACGGTTTGATAGAGAATATTTTAACATTTATCAAATACTCTATGCAGAATTATTATTATCAGTTGGAAACTGCAATGGTTACAGTGGGCCTGTAGAATAATAATATAAAAGAATTATTTGCAGATATATGTAAAAAAAAATTTCCAGTTAGGAAAATTATTTTACTTTAAAACGACTATCAAACGGAAGAAGATCAAAAAATCAAGAATGTGGGAGTTTTTTTAAACAGAGAAAATATTTCTCCTTGAGAAATTTTGATACTTTTCAAAATAATCAAAAAAATAATAGCAAGATAATACATGATTTATTTTATTTTATTATAAAAAAAATATAATTCTCAATTTTTAATTTTTTTATATTGGAAAATTCTTAGAAATCGTAATAAACACTAAATATTTGTATTAATTTATTGAAACTAAATATTATGTTTGCTAAAAAATCAAAAATCAAAATTTCGAATTTTGGGACATTTTATTCCTTGAGGGAACGTTGTTACTTTTGCAAATAATTATTTATATTGAATAAGCGCAAGAGAATGACATGATTTATTTTCTTTTATTATTAAAAATATGAATTTCTCCATTTGGGAGTTGTTTTAGGTTAAAGGGTTTTTTAAGAAGTTAAAAAACTAATTATTTTGTTTACTAAAAAATTAAAAAATAAAAATTTCCTAGTTTAAGTATTAGAGAAATATTTTTGTTGAAAATTTATAAATTCCAAAGTTGTTAATTTTTCTTATTTGCCCCGGGGTTTGCTTCAAAATTACGCTAGCGATTTTTTAAAGTGTTTTTAAGATTGATCACAGTTCCCCTATACGTAACTCTAATTATTCTAAATTAATAAATAATTTTGGCCAACGTTCTAGCGCACTTCATTATTTTTAGTCAAGGGCTGTCATCAGGGGGTTTGATATAAGCCCATGAGAAAATGCCTGTAAATGTTTTATATTTATTCTTATCTCTTCAAGCAACGTTTACGCAAAACTGCTTTGAAGTTAAAGTTAAGTTTCTTTCTTAACAAATGACCATAAACGTTCTGCCTATTTGCTGTAAAAGGAGAAAAAGCCAAGAAACCTTCAAAACATTTAAAGTGAAACAAAAACAAGACGATTAATAACAAGTTGTAAATTTAGTTAAGGAAGACCTCAAGCCATAACCAAACTTAACTGATTATTTTTTTGTTTTATTACTTTGGCAAAGTGCAAACTTATTAAAAGTGGCCGAAACCCTCCAAGACTAACAGACACTCACAAAATAAAAGGAAACACTTACATGCACAAGCTTTTAAACGGTTGCAACCAATGACAATTATAGCCAGCAACCATAACTATGACAACAACGACAACAAAAACAGCCATAAAATGACAAAAGTAAGTAACCACTTGCAACTTATCGACAAGTAGCAAAAATAACAACTTGCAGAAAAAAAAAATTAACGAACGACAAATTTACAAAGCGTTTTTTCTGTTTTCTACCCAGCATGTGCAGTTTGATTCATGTTCATGAATTTCTAATAAGCAACTTACAACTACAACAACAACAACTACAGCCAGTGCTTTGACAATAAACACCCAAACAAGAAATCAAATAAACACTCATACCCTGTAAAGAAAAATGGAGAAGCCGATGGCAGAAAGAAAAGGTAAAATATACGAAAAAGCAAGAGGTTCTTCAAGTTCAAGTTGGCAGTTGGTCAGTAAAGTCTGTTTACCACAAATACGAAATTGAAAAACACTATACAACTAGATTCAAAACAGTGGGGCAACAGCTTAAACAAATGAAACAAAAACTATATATTTAAAAGGAAGGGCAGTAGACTTCTTTTCAAGATAAGCGATGAGTATGGCAATAAGGTCGAGCCAATGTTGTCCGTCACTGCCATGGGGTTCTAACAATGTCTAATAAATCTGTTATTTATTATTCAGTTACTGCTGTCAAATCCAAAGGGTAAATTATACAGTAGACGCGGTGGCATTTTAAATTCGAATCCAACGTTTTGAGATGACCGGCTGGGTAAATAACCAAACAACATTCATACGTCTAGCGACCGCCAGATCGGCCTAGAATTTTGTTATACTTATTTATTATTTCCTAACTGTTATGGCCACTGTTTTGGCTGTTTTTCAATAAATATTGCACTTTTTCGTTCTGCTTCTTCCTTTGCTCTCATCCTTCCATCTACATACACCCAAACGCCAGCCATAACCTACACTTGTACCTTCGTCATATGCTCAGAAATGTCAGCTTATTTTTTTTCTTTTCTGGTTGTTGTTGGCTTCATATTTATATCCACCAAAACGTAGCTGTAGTTGCCACTGAAAAACTCATTTGTTAAGCTTTCATCGCATTAACATCAGGTCTATACGAATCCTACATTTTCCATACTCTACAACTGTGTTCGTGCCTGTGCTAAAAAGCCATTGATGGAGTTTTCGCTTTTTTCCTTTTCCTTCGTTGTTGCATTTGCGGTCGCTGGTTAATGGATACATTATGCATGACTCCTCGACTGCGTACTGTTTTTTGTTGCAAGCTTTTTTCTTTTGCATACAGTATTGGAGAAAAATCTCCCTTAGTGTTTGCCATGAGTTATTATTATTTATTTTTTATTCTTTTTTTTCTAAACTTTAATTTCCCATAATTTAATATTGAATTATTAATTTATTTCTTTGGCTTTTACTGGCAATTTTTATTTTGCGATTTGACAGGGACTGGTATCCACAGCAAACACTTCGCATTCAGTTAAATGAAAATTCAATTTTAAACTCTGAACTTCCCAAATAGTGACTTAAGCTGTATTTTTATGTCTAAAATCTGCGTTGCCTGAAATATGATTTTAAAAAACCTGTTGTAATTTCTTTCCCTTCACGCGTCAAAGCTTTTTTCTTACCAATTTTTTTTCAATAGGTATCATTTACAAATAATTTTTGTACCTTCAGCATAAGTTTATATCTTTTTTCATTTGATAAGTGTTTACAGCAAAATTGCGAAAGCGATCACAAAAGAATAAATCCAGTATAGAAATAGAGTTTTTTTCATGGCCACCTACGCACCAGTAACGCAAATTCCATTTCTCGTAGTAACAAACTCAAAACATCCTGAAGATGCAAAAGAAAACGCTAATTTGTTTATCAGAAGGTATAAATTTCAGACAAAAATCTGACAGAATTTTGTTCCCTTCAAAAAAAAAAAAAAAAAAATCGAGAACAGACAAAAAAAACTGGCAACAACAAACTGCAACTCTGATCACGTAGGAGATATTAAATTATGACAATTTTAAAAACATTAACAAATCGAACATCTCTGTCGAAAATCTGTCGCACACATTCTCATTCGATAAACACTATTATACACACAAGATTTTTGATAGAACAACCGATTATGATTGTGGTTTTAAGAAAAAAGATAAAAAATCAAATATAAAATTTAAATATGTTTGCATGTTGTTTGTATAATGTTGTCGTGTAATTAGAGAATTTATCTAGAAAATACAAAAACATTTACGTAAAATACCTTTTAAAAATTTTACATTATCGCATGAAAAGAGTGCACGCTTCGGCCCTGTGTTACTCTTAAAAGTACTAGCAAGTATCTTCAGCGTAAGAAGAATATTAAGTTCTGATTAAATTTTAATAAAAAAATTTGTATTTTTTTACAGAAAATTTAAAAACTTTCAAACAATTTAAAAAAAACAGCATACACTACACAAATTGCAGATATGGCAACGCTATTAGTGTAAGCTAATGACAAACACCGATGTTACCACATCTTAAGAAATGATTTATTTATTATTTCCCCCCTAGGCATCTTAAACTCCCCAGAAAACGGATAGGATTTTTTTTCCAACATTAATAAACCCTTTTACCGTTAGTTCGCAAAATATGTTGATGACTGACTCGATTTGTATAAGAAGATCTAAGGATTTTACTAACGTATAAAGTTTTAATTTTCTATAAAAATATCTACCAAAATGTTTTGAAACGTTCATAAGTTTAATAACTTTAAAGTCAGGAAATAGGGAACCGCTGGTGTCTGCTAAAATTAAATTTTCCATATTTTATATAAAATTATCACATTCGTTTTAATGAAATTAGAAACGAATTCAAGCCCAACTAAAAATAAGTTTCATTTCAATCACCAAACTCTCCAGTGAATAAAAAACAGCTTAATTTAGCTTGATGATCACATAGTCACACGGTCAAACTGAGGCATTAAACACATTTACCAGAGCCGGTAAGGCTACACTTGCAACAATTCGTTTATATTTCAGTGCAGCCACTTTAGATTTCTTACTTTCTAAAGTTCGGCTTTATTGTTGTTGTGGAACAAGTCCTGTGAGTGGGCGGACCTGCAAAGTTGAAAATATAATCGGGTATATCTTCTGAACTATATCGAGCACAGTAACGAACTATTTATTAAATTAAATAAAAATGCCTTTGAAAGCATGTGTGGTCAATTAGGTAAAAGACAAGTTTATGAATGACTTTTTCTGAATTGTGTATATAAATGTTTAATGTGTATGGATTCTAATAACAAAGACATTAAGCTTTCCTTTGATGTATAAAATGCTAGAACAGGTAAAAACATTAAAGAAATACCGTGCAGAAATATTGGGGCAAATAGTTTTCAACTTTTGTTCTCGCTCGCTCGAATGTAGGCGTGGCCAACAAACAATACAATAAATTTTATAATAAGAATTGAAATATTTGTCAATGCTGAAACTTTTAAAATAATCGGAGAGGTGCACATACGTGAGACTTAAGCCGAAAATCATACAGGATTTCAAACATGTACATGAGCTACAATTTCTTATTTTGAAAACATGAATTTATTTATTTCAAAACTCTTGATGCAGATATAATGTAACATTTAAATTTTGTATTTTTTTTTTTTTATTTTGCAACAAAATATATTTCTGAACACTAATATGCGAATATTGTAGTCGATAGCATGCTGTGTGTTTAATGCACGAGAACTCCCAACCGAAAATTTAACATTTTACAAAATTTGGCAAGAGTTTATTGTAACCAAAAGTAAGAAACCCGTAAATTTGAAATTTTTTTGGGCGTTTGTTAATTTTGCACCGTTAGGCGATTATTCATACAGTTTAAAACCAAAACTGGTGTAATTGTAATATTCAGACTTGCACATTAATAGCGCCTTCTTAAGACCTTAATTGAGCTCAATTTACCACGAACGAACTCAATTAACAAAAAATACAGCAAACCATAATAATGGGTGTTAAAAACAGATATCTCTGCTTACTTAAACACTTTTATTTAGTTTTAATTTAATGACGCATTCAAAATTCGCAAGTGGTATCTACATTATTTTACTCCCCCTCACTCGTGCCCACTTTTCTCATAAGCACTCGGTCGCAATTTTATTTGCATTCTTTTTTCGTTTACGATATTTTTTCTGTTGCTGCTCTTTCTTAAATTAGTAGGTTTTTTTATTTCTTTCTGTTATAATATTTATTTTGCCGCTTAATTTCTGTAAATTGCCTTGAAATAGGGTTAAGTATTTTACTTTGTTATATTTTACATACGCACATACGCATACAATACATACAAACTGATGTGCAAATAATCAAATTACTTAAAGAAATATTTTCACTTTTTTCCAATAAAAGCGTTTAAAAAAGTCAAATCAAGTAAATTTTATGTGCGGGGGCTATACTGGCATGAAATAACAAACAGGTATATAAATTAATTATTAGCCAGGTCACTACACCGAAGATACGAGTGAATTTAAATAAAAATAAAGATTTAAATTTATCTTGCTTAAGGAAAAAAACAAAGTAAATTCTCTTTTATTTGTGCCAAATAAAAAAAAATAAATATAAAAATCTCTTGATATTTTATTTGATAAAGATAAAATAAATAAATGTAAATTTAGTAGAATATAAAAAGAGTAAAACACAAATAGAAATCATGATCAAATGAATCATGACTAAAAATAAAAGATTTCAAATAGTAACAACGTCGTGTAGAACGTTGAATAAATTCAAGTTATTTCTTATTCGTGAGGAGTTTAAAAATTCCGGCACTTTTGTAACTACCCTCGTAGTTAATTAGATATATACACTACTCCTGGCAACTACCATCTGTTGACCACTGCAAAATTTTAAGAAATCCACGTTTATATTTGAGATCGATTGAAAGCTGGCAATATTGTCAAATTCGACCAAATTTTCTACATAAATAAAACTGCAAGCACAAGCTTTATTCAACGTTCATGTCGCCCAAAAGAGGTCATCGTGGTAGAAATCGGCAATAAAATACAAGCACCGATAATAGGCGCTCAGTAAATTAGGGTTCGTGAGGTTGTAGACATAGCATCTAGATAGGTACAGCACACGATGTTCAATCGCAATTCGAAGCAGCTTTCGCTTTGTTTAACCGTGAACGAAGCAAAAATATATAACAACACACCAGAAACCAAGAAACAGTAAAAGTAGTGGATTTAACCCGGTGAAGGTGGGTCCCATGGCCACCAAAGGCATGTTATACACCTTTGAGACGATAACCGACGAATATTACTTAAAGCTCTTGGATAGGTTTGTAGTGCGAAGCTGCTAGATAGCTTCTGATTATGCGTCAGCGACTATTTTCACAAGCGCGAAAATTTTTCCTTTTTTGGAAAAACTGTGGTTGTTGCTTAACTAACCCAACGCAAGTGTATATTAATTGCCAATAATTCTTGGCAATCGTTTACTACGCCAAACTATTGAAAATTAAAAAAAAAATCCTAAAGCAAAAAACAAACAATAGCGCAGAGTTTCGGGTAATTGTTTATTACTTCAAATTGCCCAAACTTTGCATGAACAATAAGCAAAGAAATGTGGTTTGGGCGATTTAACATTTCTCATAATTTGGGCAAGAGTTTATTGTAAATAAAAGTAAATAACCATCCGTAACTTTGACGTTTTTAGGCGTTTGTTCATTTTGCTCCCTTAGGCGATTATTCATACAGATTAAGACCCATAAAAGCCCCTTATTAAGGCCTTAATTGAGCTCAATTTACCATAAACAAACTCAATTAACAAATTGAGCAATTCGTATTTAACTGCACCATAAATTGCCACAAATGTCCTGCGGAAGTGTGTTTAGTGAGCAGAATATTTTGTAAAATAACTAGACCCGCCGAAAACATACAACAACGTATTATTGCGGTAATTTGAAATTTTGTACGTAAAAACGCCTAACATATGATTATACGCTTTTTCAGACGTCATTGCCGGGTCATGAAAATATCTTCAGCTATGCATGCCAATTTGCATGTGTGAAAACCAAATTTTAGAACTTAATTTACTTAATTACGTTGCATGTCGTCTGAACATTGTTATAAACGGGTGATCACAGTGCGTTGTTTACACTATAAAATTCGCATTAAATTCACATTTAATTTAAAAGCCTTTGAGGATACTACAAATTGATATTGTAACAAAATTTATTATTTATTCATTTT
The DNA here is from genome assembly GCA_963932375.1 of Phania funesta. NCBI lineage: Eukaryota > Metazoa > Arthropoda > Insecta > Diptera > Tachinidae > Phania > Phania funesta. The sequence continues at coordinate 91,752,413 of OZ010652.1, read as the reverse complement.
ATATTTATTTAATACAATTTATTATTAAAGAAGAATTTTTCACATTCGGTACATTTGTATCTCTACTAAATTGAAAATTTGTGAATACTGAAAATAAAATAGGAAGTATTTTTGCATTTGGTAGCACTCCACTAGATAAAAACTATATATATGTTTTTAATAATAAATAAATTAATAAATAAATTAAATAACAAACAGCAGAAGATGTAATTTTGTGGAAAAATATATATAAAATAATTATATGACCACAAATCACTGATTATTATAAAAAAAAATTATTGCAACAAAAACTGTTGGAAAAAATCAATCAGAAAATACAGAAAAGCCATGAAAACATGTAATGGTTTCCACAGGTAAGTCTCTATCGAATACCCCCTTGCTAAGAGGTATAGAAAAAAAAAAGAAAAAGAAATGTAATAATGTTTTCTTGCTTTCATTATGTGTTTTTTATTCTTATTTTCCATCTATCGATTGATCGATTTTCATGCCAAAAGTGGCTAATTTCTGCACAGCATGCGAAAATTGCAAGCGGTCACATTAAAATTGAATAAAACCAACAGCAACAACAGCAACAACAACTGCACAAGCCAAAATCATCATCATAAATATCACAATAATCATATTACTCATCATCGTGGTCGTCTTCATAGATTTAAATTAACAACCAACCAGCAGTAACAAACAACATCATCATCAACAGCTCAACAACAACAACAACAACAACAACAAAATAATAATAGTAATAATAATAATACTGAATAGTACAACATCTATATCTTTCACTCAAAATCAGCATCAAATAACAACAAAAATAACAAACGGAAAAGAAAACTAAACCGAGAATATTGAAGAGGGATTGATGGCGTAGTTGAAAACCGAGGCAACAGCTACAAAAACAACAACAACAACAACAACACAAACCGTATGCTCATATAAATAACAGTTACTATTTTTTATTGTTGCCTGTTCTGCTGTTGTTGTTCGTTTTATTGTTGCATTAGTATAGTTGGCTTTGTCGTTGTTGTTGCAGTCAGTTGCTTTTTCTTCTTAAATCTTCTGCACATTAAATTTTGTTTTGATTTTTTCTGCTGTTGCTGTGCTGTTCTGGTCATAATTTTTGCTTTCAACACTTTTGCCAAACACTAAATGCAACAATAGATTAAGGAAAAGATATAAACATTGTACTCCGATTTCAATGGAATCATAAAGTTTACGTCTACTTTTAATGGGCTACAAGGCAGCCAGCTAGTCAACTAAAGAAAACTGTATCCTTCAACAGGCAGCATCATCAGTAAGAGCAATTTCTAAAAGAAATTTTAAGGGAAGCGTTAAAAGTCTTTATATGAATCAGCATAATTTTTAAGATGACCGAAAAGTATTCACTTTAATTTGTGGAGTTATAACTATTAGGGCAGTCTTGTTTATGCCACGTTAACAGGACCTCAATAGAATGCTTTTCAATCAGTTCATCTATTGATTTCTAAGCAACCAATTCACTTGGTTGTACACTTAGTGCTAAAAGTATTTTCGATATTAAAATATTGCCAGAGAAAAGTCTTAACAAAAACTAAAAGCAACAGAAATTCTACCTCACAGAATGATTGGTAAATAAAATTTCTAAATCTTCTAAAATGTTTTATTGGAAAATTTGGAGATTTAAAATTTCACAAGTTCAAGTCTGAACGAGCACAGATATACTTATATATTTTGAAAGCATAGCTGGGGCGGATTTAGCTTGAGCTTTACGCAACGAAAAAATTTTAAAATTTATCTTTTGGGAAAACGCTTATTTTTAATCGTTTTGTAGAAGGGGGAAAATAACCTACATTCCCTCCCCCTCTATCCTCACCCAACATATGATAATAATAAATTTGTTGAAACATTATGATCACTAGTGTTTTGAAGAGCTAATTTCAAGTCAAATATATTTTCTCTTCTAAATTGATTCGCTAAAAAAGGTTAACCTTGATATGCGCAGGGGATTAAAGTGGCCACATGTTGTTTAAATCGGAGCAATCGGTATTATTTTTCCTAAATAATGATTCCCCATGAAAGTTCCTAATTGTTCAAATGGAAAATCGTAAAATACCTTGTGACATGGGATATGCTCCGTTTAATGCTTGAAACTGTTGAAAGTAGAAAGAAATCGATCATATGTTTAAAAGTTAAAAAAGCACAGCAGACTCCTAGGTAACCGGTGCACTAGTTTGCTTACCGACTTGAGTTGGCTATAAATTTTTAACTTATTTTTTATATATTTCTCTTAGCTTTTATGTTGGCTATTTTTTGTTTAGTTTTTCTTCTTATTTGTTTAGAGCTGTTGTTTACGAAATTGAAGAAATCACGTTTCAATTCCCATGCTAAACAATAAAAGCTAAAATACATATAATGTTTTTTTTTCCAGATAATGCAACAGACTAGTGAGAAATGGGGAAATTATAAAAAAGTTATATATGTAGACAGACACTGGGACGGACGATTGTACTATAATCAAAATGCTTCTCTTACCAAACAAACGCGAAAATGTTTCTATCGCATTTCAATCACGCGGTTTTAAACAACAACAGCACGATAATGTGCGCACGTCAATTTGCTACAATATTTAGTTGCAACAAACAACCGGCCGGCCAAAGTACCTACCAACAACAATAGCGCGATAGCTTTTCTTTCACATTTTGCTTACACAACACACACACACACACACACGACCATATATACATATACTCAAGTTACTTTTCTGTTGCCCAATTGATCAAATATTCCGAAAGAGTAAAAAATTTAATGAGAAGATTTTGTTGCACAGATATTTTTAAAACTAAATAAAACTCAGAATGCTTATTTCATATAAGGCCAACAATAAGCGAGATCTCGCTTATCTCTGCTTTAAACATTCATTTCTCAGATCAAATTTCAAGCGGCCTAAATAAACTTAATTTTAACAAATTTTAAATATAAAATAATTTTTAATTCGTTAAAGCGAAAAATTCAATTGTAAAATATTTTAGCAACATTTTCAGTTTGTTTATTTTTTTTTGGGACGGATTCGTCAGCATCTCTACCGTAAATCGAATCGCCAACTCTTTGCCAGGTAGGCTACCAGACTACCGACTAACGGACACTTGTTATAAATATAATAAAAAATCATCAAGTTCGCCGTATCAAAATTACTCAAGTTCACTATTTTTTGCAAACAGTTCAATTCACTAAAATGTGTGGTCATTTAGGTGAGAATGTTGGTGCAGTAGACGGCAACAAACCAAATGACGTTGATCGTGATAGTAATGATCTTTAAGGAAGATGTCCATAATCATGTTGCTGTTGTTGTTGTCGTTGCTGTTACTGTTACTATTGGCATGAATGTTTATGTTTTGTATGCTGCGGAATCGTACGAGTATGTAGAATCATTAGATGGCTGATATTTATGTTTTAACAAAACTCATATAATAAATTGAACAGCATCAACAACAAACAACAGCAGCAGCATCGTCAAAACAATACAATATCAAAGTAACAACAGCAGCATCAAACATCAACCAACAAAAAGAAAATTTTATAGTATAGTTTGAGCCATAAAGAAGCTTCAAACAGCAGCCTAACGGTTTGTTTTAAAAATCAAAATGGCGAACTAGAAAGCAGAAATTTTAGAGTGTTGTTTGATTGCAATTTGGTAAGGAAAAAAAGTAGTTTAACTCTATGCGGTTCTAAAGGAAATTAAATAGTTTTACTGAAGTTTAAAATCTTTATAGTACACGGCAAGAAAAAACAAGGTTGTGGTAACCATAGTCTAATACTATGTTTGAATTATATAGTTGTAGCCAAATCATAATATTTTCGTAAATACTCTATTCCATAGAACCATAATATTGTTTAAGGATTTCACATTATAACAAAAGATAATTATAATATTATGTATCACGCTCGATATAAATACGATCCAAAGTTGTCGCAAAGTGACCAAAATGCAGTCTTTTGTGATTTTTATATATTTTATATTTATTTATTGTTGTTTACAGATGAATATGATATAATTCAAAATGACCTGATAATGATCGTGCTTATCTTGGCACTTGCTAAATTGTTGTTGCTTTTTTATATTATTTGAGGTTTTCTTTTGTTAGATTCTGCTCTTGGGAATACTTTTGGAAATGTTTGAAATTACTATAATATGTTTGCCACAATTGTATATTGATACCGGGAATAGAGTATAGCTAGCGTGACCATGCCGCCAAACCTATTTTTTTTCTGCGTGTTTAAAAAGCTATTCTAAGGTTAAATCAAGGTTGTTCGGATAAAAGCGCCAGTTGACGGTATTTTGATAATAAATTCTTTATTCCCTTTAAAGTTACCTGTTGGGATTTCCACAATCAGTCCATTAAAGATAAATACCTTATTCTGGTGCTAGGACTGCCGGCAGCTTCAGACGCAACGACTGCTGGTTAAAATCTTACTACCATTTCCTATGATTTGCAAAGAAAATTTTCCGGTAGGCAATATTGTATAGAAGGGTCTTGAAGATCAGCCAAGATTTCCTCATAAGCGAGCACAATTGATAACTTGGAATCCCGAAACAAGCCATTTCGAAGTGCTTAAAAGACTTGTAAGGTATGCTCAGGAATGCGACGACAGGTGCCATATACGTTCAAACATATTTGGTTAATGACGATAATCCCAAACACAATATAATATGGGATTATCTCGATCATGCTTTCCAGAATATAGAAGACCCAAATATACTTTGTGTTTGGTCTAACTAGCTCCGCATAGCTAACTGTGAGCTATTATCCCTGACTAAATAATCACAGGCAATCATAATTAAACACAATCGATGCATTTTGATCAACCTTTATATGACATCAATCAAAATATACTACAAAAATGTGGGTGTGAGGGATCTACAAATTTTGGTTCAGGCATTGCTTAACAGCCTGCTCACCAATCTTACTTAAAAGTTTGGATTCTTTAACTATTCGAGACATGCAAAAGTTGGCGTCTGATCATTATAAACTTTTAATTTATAAATATAAATCCGATCCGTCATATTGTTTGTGATTTAACTCTTTTAAATCTCCTTTATTTTATTTGAAAACTAAAACTCCTATCTAGTTTTACACATAAATGTATTTAACAAGAAACCAAATTTATGTTAATTATTTAATAAACGTTAATATTATTTTCCGGGAAATAGCCGAACCACAACAACCACACATAAGTAATTTCTGGTTGCAGTTAAAACTGAATCTATAATTAGGCAAAAGGAAATTAAATACAATGAAAACACAGATTTTTTTAAAATTTAAATCGCATTAAACACCAGACGTTAAGTTAAATTTAATTATCTTCTTTCTATTATTTTAATTCGGAAACTTAAACTTAATTGTAACGGTTTCAAAATTAAGCTCCACCAGATAGAAGAAACCAAATCAAATCAAATTTGTGATCATGGCCTTAAGTTGTGTTTAGTAGTTGTTGTTCTTTTTTTCGATTTTTCTTTTGTTTCAATTCGTTTTTAAATGAAAGGAGCTGGCTTAAGCCTGTTTAAACATGCACACAAAATCATAACTTAAGTTTTTTTTCAGCTTGGTGTTGCTCCTGTAGCGTTTGCAGCTGTAGCAAAAATTGGTAGCAGAATCATAAAATTTTATGGTCAACTAGTAGTAAAAGATCGCCATATATTTGGTGCGATTTGTTTTAATAGTTTTTCTTCTTGATTTCTTGGCTTCGTTTGTGTGTAGCCTTAAGAAACGTATAATGAGTTCGTTTCTGTTGATTTGAAATTATCCAAGCATAAACATAAATTTTAGTAAAAGTTCAAATGGTGAAAAGTTGTTAAAAAAAATAAATAACTACGTAATTCCTGTGGGCACTTATCGTAAGAGTGATAGAGAACGCTCTTTAAAATGCGTTTAACGATTTATGGGGCAAGGTAAACTTCAGTGAATTGTATAGCTAAATAAGTGCAAGTCTAAGAAAGCAAAAATTAAGTGGGAACCCACTGACAACTATATTTTCCAACAGCCTCTTCTCCAGCGGTGCTCAATAGCTTTAAAGCTCTCATTGTTATAAGAATCGTAAAGCTCCCAAAAGAACGCGAATTATTTTTAAAAACCTTTGAATTGACAACATGGAGCAGATGTTTCGCTTAATCAGGATCTTCTAACAATCTTTATATGGGGTCGTGTGAACGGTAGATACCAAAAGTTCTAATTGCCGGCTGAAAATGAATGTGAGTTGTTTTTCACTATTCTATATCCGAAACCAATTGTTCAGAAAATATATTTTCTTCCGTACGCTAACCAAACTCTCTAAAAATGGTTTCCGTTTACTTCAAGTGTAAGAAAACTAAAATCAATTATGTTTCATCACAGTGCATCGACTGAATAGAGTTCAACCTCTCAGAGGGTACCAAATCTTTAAATCATAGTTCTTGGTTATTGCATTAGCAGATATAGGAATTTGAAAAAGAAGTACTTTGATGTTGTCTGCATGAGAAGTCCTATTCTGTTTTATTTCGATTATTTCTTTTTCTCAGACGAAAAACCGTGTTTGATGTCATAAATGGTTATACCTGTCAGTTTCATTACTATAGAACGATTCTATAGAAAAAAGCTCGAAAGCAAAAGCCATTTCGACTAATATGTTTTCACCACATTTCGCTTATACGTGCAATTAATATGCGACTTTCTGAACTACCCACCATATAAAATGGTCTTGTGAATTTTGTTTACCATATCTGCCATAATGCCACAGGCGACAATCTCTGATGAACACTTTAAAAATTCTCTGATCAAGACATCGGACTTCCGCAGAGTAGCATTAAGCTACGCTTCAGCATTGATCGAACTGAGGCCTTCCAAATAAAAGTGCAACATCACATTCAGTTTAACTATATTTCCATGTTTACAAATTCACCTAGAATGTTCAGTAAGTGTCGCCATAATCTGGAAGTCCGTGGGGTTCCCGGGGATTGTGCCCGTAATCGCTTTGCTTAAATGTTATTTTAAAATTTTAATTATATATTTACCATTGCCTGCTGCTATGTCCTCATCATGCTGCCTTAATCTTTATATTTATCAGTAACTTCATTTTTGATTTCTTAAGTTTTCCATTTAAGCTTTCGAAACTTAACACTCACCAACTGATTTAATGCAGCTAAACATTCGCATAAAACTTTTCTCAATTGGAAACGATTAAATAGCGTCGATTGACTGAATATAAAACTTTAAGACCCGACTTAATCATAAATTCCACACAATAAAGAACCAGAAAATGAAATGAAGTCAAATAAAACAAAGCAAAACAACAGAATGCATTTCTAACACAAAGAATACGAAATTGTACAAAAAAACCCTTCGCATAATATTGACAACTGGATGCCGGCAACAATGACTTTAAACTCGTCTGCAGTTTTTCAAAATTATGCTGCGCAAGTTAAATCATTTTGCTGAACTGCAAGGAAAATAGTCCTTTCTTGCTGTCGCTGCTTTAAGCAGGGTAATAAAAGGATAATCAGTATAGAATAAATTGAAGCAAACTGTAAATTTATATCACCAGCATTGAACTACAGATATTTCATTTGAAAGACAAATAATGTTGAAGATATTGGTAAGAGGCAAGGAAAGGAAGGTTATTCCAAGGTTAAGGAAAAAACTCTAAAATTAAGTTGCTCTAATATAAAGGGACACAAATTATCTTAAGTTTTGTTTAAATAATATTAATTGAATGAAAGATGGTTTGTTTTAATTTCTATTAAATTTATTAAATATTAATACAAAGAGAGGACTTAGAGGACAATGCATAAGAAATATCCCTCAAATATCAATTCAGGAAAATAAACAAAATTCCATATAAAAGAAAAAATAAGAATCAAAAAAGAATATTGTGTAACTTTAAAACGTCATTCTTAATGAAAAGAAACTCAATAAATCAAGAACACAAAGGCAATAAATAGCAAATAAAAAAACAACAACAACAAAATTAAATGAGGCTGAAACGCCGGCCATAGATAGCAACAATTCATTTTCAGTTGCTAAATAAAAAAAAGAAACAAAAGCGATAATACAATCTAGTTTATTTATTTTTGCAAAGTAAACAAAAAAACAGTTTTCAAATACAAGTAAAAATTTGTTAGGCAAGGTCAGTTAAGAGCAAAAAAGTGCCTAATTGTAGGTGCTTAGCACAAAAATGCTAATAATAGGAATAGGGAAATCCAGTTTTTTTCAATTAGCAGATTTTCTTGGAAAATATGTTGGCAATGGAATATTTTTCTGAGAAGAATTTTTTTGTTTTATTTTTTAAATTTTCCCATGTAGCAAAAAATGAACCAGTTAAAAATATGCTTCTGGAACGCTAACGGGCTATCCCAACATAAATATGAAGTAGAACACTTCCTGCTAGCACATGACATAGACATACTATTAGTCTCTGAAACACACTTCACTATAAAAAACTGCTTTAGAATTGATGGGTTTTTTATATATGACACAAAACACCCAAGCGAAAGGGCATGTGGTGGGACTGCTATTATAGTCCGAAAAAACATAAGGCATTTTCCATTGCCTGAATTCAACGAAGACTTTTTGCACGCCACGACTATAAATCTTACTGATTTTAAAATTGTAGTCTCATCAGTGTATTGCCCGCCTAGGCATAAAATCGAACACCATAAATTTGCCAGGTTCTTTGCTACGCTAGGACAAAAATTTATTGCCGCTGGTGATTACAATGCAAAGCACACATATTGGGGATCCAGACTCCTTAGTCCTAGAGGTAGGCAGTTGTATTATACAGTTCAAGCAAACAAGCTTGACGTCGTATCTGCCGGTAAACCCACCTATTGGCCCACAGACTTTAATAAGTTGCCAGACCTTATTGATTTTGCTATAGTAAAAAACATCAAACGCGATCAACTCTTAGTTAATTCATCCTATGACCTATCTTCTGATCATTCACCTACAATTGTTATTTTACAAGACAGTTTTGTCACTGCACCTAAAACCCTTAGTTTCTACCCGAACAGAAACACGAATTGGTTAAAATATAAAATGTATGTGAGCTCTCACTTACCATTGAACATCCCACTGAGAAATCCAGCTGATATTCAAGCAGCTGTAGACCATTTTACAGACGTCGTGACTGCCGCAGCCATAGCTGCAACGCCAACAAAGCCATCAGCTAAAATAATAACGTACCAGGCAACAGCAGATATTCAGATGCTCGTCATTGAGAAAAGAAGACTACGAAGACAATGGCAAAATAGTCGTTCACCAAACATAAAAATGCAAATGAACTTATGCCAAAAAAACTTACGGAGTAAATTGAGACAGAAACACGAATTCGCTATCGACAACTTTTTAAAAAAAAATGGATCCAATGAAAAACACGGATTATAGTCTGTGGAAAGCTGTAAAGCACTTACAATGTCCTATTGCTTACGAATTCCCACTAAGACTTGAAGAGCGTACTTGGGCTAAAAACGCAAGTGAAAATGCAAATGCGTTCGCAAAGCACTTAGAGAAGGTTTTCACACCACATGATATAAGTAATTCCACTATTCCAATTATTAGCAACATCGTGAATGATCCTATGAAATTTCGGTTGTCTTCTTTAAAATCGACAATTAGAAATACGAATATGAAGAAATCACCTGGACCTGATCGTATAACAGGATCAATGATAAGAAACTTACCTAATTCAGCTGTAAGAATTTTACTTTACATATTTAATGCCATGTTGCCCGTCGGCTTCTTCCCATGCTCTTGGAAGATGTCTGAAATTGTTATGATCCCGAAACCTGGAAAGGACTCAAGCCAGATTACATCTTACAGGCCAATTAGCCTACTGTCAGTTTTGTCAAAGATATTTGAAAAATTATTCGTCTCGAGTGTAACTCCTTTTCTAAATGAACAAAACGTTATCCCAGATCATCAGTTTGGTTTTCGAGCAAGGCATAGTACGATTGAACAAGTCCATAGAATCGTTACCATTATTAGATCGGCTTTTGAAAGAAAGCAATACTGTTCAGCTTTATTTATAGACATTTCCCAAGCATTTGATAAAGTCTGCCATGATGGGCTACTTACTAAAATAGTTCGGGTTCTACCTGAAAACACCCACAAGCTTATAAAAAGTTATTTGTCCGATAGAACTTTTAAAGTAAGGTCAAAGGACCAGCTTTCAAGATGTGGGAAAATCAGTGCAGGAGTACCTCAAGGTAGTGTGCTAGGGCCGCTATTATATATCATCTATACAGCGGATATGCCGACAAGCCCACATACATATACATCAACCTTTGCAGACGACACTGCAATTATAAGTGTCAGTAATGATCCAAAGGATGCATCTGAAAAGCTGCAGTCCCATATTCATAAGCTAGAAGACTGGCTAAAACAGTGGAGAATAAAGGTAAATCCATCAAAATGTGCTCATGTAACGTTTTCCCTTAGAAGGCAAAATTGTCCACCAATCACAATAACTAATACCACGGTTCCAGCGGAAACGCACGTCAAATATTTAGGTATCCACCTAGATCGGCGCCTAACTTGGACCCGTCACATTGAGGCAAAACTAACGTCCATTAAGCTTCGAACAAATCAACTGCATTGGCTAATAAGTCCTAACTCAACTTTGGCTTTGGAATATAAAGTCCTGTTATACAAATCCGTTATAAAGCCAATATGGTCATATGGTATTCAGCTGTGGGGTACTGCCTGTGCATCAAACATCCAGAAGTTACAGAGAAGACAGTCTAGGATTTTACGTCATATCGTATGCGCCCCCTGGTACATAAGAAATGAAAACATACATAGGGATCTCAAAGTTCCCACTATCCACGAAGAAGTTAAAACATACACGTCCAAATACGTGAAAAAACTAGTCGCACATCCCAACACTCTAGCACGCAATTTATTGCAATTTGATGGCCACCAGAGACTAAAAAGAACAGATACATTGAGCCTGGCGAGGCGGCTCTCTCTACACAATAGAAGATAGATTTTTAAGATCTGAACACAAAAATTAGTTATTACATTGGTAATAACTAGTAAATAATAATTTAGAAATAAGATTTGAATACTTATTGTGAATTTCTTTTAATAGAAAGATTCAATAAAATAAAATACAGTATAAAAAAAAAAAATGTAGCAACTACCGGTCGGCATTTTACTTCTGAACATTTTTTGCGTATCAGTTCAAAACATTCATACTTTTTTATTCAGGGTTCCCCGTATATACTGAAACAACAAACAAATCACATATTGAGCTCAATTGTTAAGTTACAACAACAAAAACGAAATTAGAAAACAAATTACATATGAAATGATGGAATATCGCAACAACTTTTAAAATATTTTTAAATTCAAAGTTTTTTCTTTTTTTGAAAAAAAAGCCGCAACTAAATTGTCGGGTATTAAAACAAAAAAAAAAACCGAAATTGTAATTTTTAATTTTACGGACATTTATCAATTGCATTGCCAACTCTCGTATTGTATTTCCTCACCTAAGCAAATGCGATAGCTTTTCTTATTAATTAAACACAGTTTTTCGACTCTGTATTGAACAGAATAGGCATTTTAAATGTTTTTAAATAAATTGGATTCCATTATATCTGCATGACCACGTTAAGATTCTAACGTGAGCTACATTTTTCTTCGTACACATTCTACGGATCCATTTGTGGTCGTCATTATTGCTTGTTCAGGGGGTGGATAATGGTGACCATAAAGTAATCGAACTATACGAAAAACATATCGTTCAGAACATGAATCTTTGCACTATGAAATGGAGCATAAAGAACTCCAAAAAAATTATCCTATATATTTTTGAAAATTTATAAGAACAAGCCAAACATTATGATATGTACTTTAATAATAAATTATATAAAAATAACTACGAGCATTAATAATTTGAAATTTTTATAAATAATCTATACGTTTCCTAAAATACTTTTCTATATTGTTGTTGCTACTTGGTTGATAATAAATGTATTTTTGCATCTTTTTGTTGCGTAGACACATTGACACGAATTCATTTAATTATTCGCAGCTTGTTTAAGTGACACATTTTTCAAAAAAAAAAAAAAAAAAAAACTGACGCACACATAATAAAATAAACAAAAACTTTAGGCGACGCTTTAATTTCAAGGTCAAGAATTTATTGATTGGCACTAATAATATTGAAGGAAATATACATATATTAATATTTAATAATTAATTTAAATTTATTTGCGAGTTGTTTTACGAATTGTTTTATTCTGAAACTAAATTCATTTAATTAAAAATGTTTTTTCGGTCTCGTATTACTGAGGAAAACACAAATAAAAATTGTTTCTTCAAAAAATTTTTAATAAAAATTCCCTTCTGTTTTATTTTCTATTTACAGTTCACGTAAACGTCCGCCATCTTATGCTTATGAAAACATAACGGGCGACAATTATGACGAAGAGGAAATGAATGAAAATAATGCTGCCATGATTTTGGTCACACTCTCACTTTCTCCAAAGTCACCTAAAAATGGAGGTAAGTGAAAAATCTGTTTGAACGAATTTATCGAAGTGAAATTTTTTAAAAATAAGGTGATTAATTTACTCAGGCTCATGTTTTTTTTTTATTTTTTCAAATAAGAAAGAAACGATTTTATTTTATTAATTCGATCATCTTGAGATTACTGAAACGTGTCTTTCTACTGAGTAGTTTAAATTGCTAGAATCATTATTTATCCATCACACAATCTGACACTGGCAACTTTGTTCCAACTTTTAAAGAAACTGGTACTTTTCACAAGTTGCCACCACTCAGTCTCCGGCTTTTATTTAGTATCTGGCAACTTATACTAGATAGATATTATTATTCAATACTAAGTACTTTTAGTGCATAGTATTTTAAGTTGTCTAGTATATCGTGCTTTTAGGCAGGGTACCAAGAATGATACAAATATCAGACTACACGGTGCGCATGATTTCCCATTAGATGATGTAAGAAACTTTAATTTCGTGCGAAACAATCACGAATCACTGGTATTGCGTACTATACTCGTATCCTATGTTCATTTGTCTGGTTCCTTTTACTGTCTGGTACCATTCGGTATCTGTTACTTTTTAATATTTGGTACTTTTATATATCTATAGGTTTTTTATATACTTCTTTTAGGTGCTAGGTACCTGGCAATATTTACTAGCCTGCACTTATGTGAATGTGGAACTCTTTAGTGACTCGTACTTTTCGTTATCTAGTACTTTTTTACTTGATTGTTTTGTAATCTATTATTGTAATTTATTACTATATGTTAGTGATACTTTTAGTACCTAGTAGTTTTTAGTACCTTCTACTATCTAGTAACTTATACTGTTCAGTATCAAGTACTTTTTCATAAATGTTATTTTTTAGTGTATGATCTGATCTGATCTCTTCATCAAGTTATTTACTTGATAAATTTCGTATCTTTCTATTACATGAACACTTTCAGAAACTAGCGAACTAAAACTTAAGATATTCCTTTGTACCAATATACATAAAGGATTTAAAAAGTCGCAGTTCATCTCAGAAATGCAGAACTTTTCATTAATGCAGATGTTACTGAGTTGACAAAAGCGTAAGAGTTTTTCTTATACAATTTAAATACGAATACTACACTTTATAAACAATTATTATGGTAAATAAATTGCTGAGATATCAGAAATCAATATATGCAATTTTTTGTCTTAAGACATGTCGCTAAATGTCCTGATACAGTCGGTTTTAATAAGCTGCCATCAAATTAGGAGTCAAGTGATGTGACACATGCCTTACAAAGAATTAAAATTATAAGTTCCCAAGACCCTACATCCTAGAGCTGCCTCAGGCAAAACAAATAATGGTGTTTTCATGCCTAGAAAAGTTTTAACATTGTATGCCCTTTTGTTATACTCGAAATGTGTTTACGCCCAGAGTATTTAATCTTTAACAGGGCAACATTTTATATAACAAGCGAAAGCAGAATTAGTGATCCAACATAAGAAATAAAAATTAAAATGATCAAAACTGGCTAATTTTAAATTTCCTCGAAATCGTTACTATAGCCAGAATTGATTAGCGAACTAATTTTATAAATTATAAGTGGAAGCAAAAAGCGGCAGGACTGAACATATGAGATACTCCTCCAATGTGTAAAAGTTTAAGTGAACATTTTTAAAACAAAACTTCGAGAGTTTGAGTTTATTTTCTATGAGTAGAAATCGTTATTAATGGAATTTCATAATTTCAGAAATAAAAATGAGGAAATATTCTACTTAACTACAAAACAAAAAAAAAAAGTTTTTATATATTTTTTCTAAACTGCAAAAAGTTGTATAAAAATATTGTGATAATAATCGCCCCATAGTGTAGTATAAATCAGCTTATTTTAAGGAAGACCTCAAGACTTTTCTTAATTTTAAAAGTTTATTATTTTAATGAATTTTTTAAACATCTTTATTCCACCTTTTTACTTTCATTATATTTTTTTTTTGTAGACAAATGGCTGGGTTCAAGTCCCGGCAGTTCATCAGCATCCTGGAGTTCAGGTTCATCATCACCGCCCCTAAGTGATGATGGCCACAATATGGGTGTCATCACAAATAATGATTCAGCCAGTGCACGTTTACGTACGACGTCAGTGTCAACATCTGATGAAGGCATCGTTGTTGACTTTAAAGAAGTACCGCGCAAAAAGAGGGTAAGTGCTTTAGTTTTAAATAACGTTTTTAAAGACGCGTGTTTGTTTTACATATATATAACTTTATGTTGGCAACATTGTTTTTGCATGATTTATATGATTCAAAATAGAGGGAAAAATCTTTAAAATGTAGAGCGTTGCGTTGCACTTACTGAACTCATTTATGTTGTATTTCAATTCTCAAAACACCCTTTACATACATATTTCTTAAAACGCCACATAATACATTGTTGCTAAATGTATTTGCTGATGCCTTTAAAACGGCCAAGATTTTTTTCTGTGTCATGCGCCAGTTGCGTTCATTTCTACGAAACCCCTACCCAAACAGTCAGCACCAGCGGCACACTGCTCTCACAAGATGTGTGTTCGTTTGTGTTCTTACATCATCAAGTGCGTAAAATTCAGATAAATTTCTTGTCTAAACTAATTGGTGCATTTAATTTAGAAATAGAAAGAAATGCAGTTTTTTTCTATCGCAAACTGAACAGTTTGTGTTAAAATTGTGATTTTATTAAATTCATCTTGATTTTAAAACGTTTGCAAGAATATCAAAAGCGGCCAGGCCATGAATTAAATTTTATATTTTTTTGAGTTTTCATAAAGATTTTTGATAAATTGTTGTGAACAAATTAAGGTGAAGGCTGGCTACAGTGTAATAAAATTTTAAATGATGTAAAATGTTTTGTGTTAATTTAACGATTAAAAGCGGTGGGCACGTTAATATTCATAAATTGTTGAAAAAATTTGGAAAAGAATTTTAAAATGTAATAAAAACAAATTTAAAATTTGTTTAAATTACAAAATTTTCAATGCAGATACGAAAGTTTATTTTCTTTAGTTGATCCTTTTGCTGCGTTTCTAGCTTTTAGCTTTGAGCATGTGGCTCCTTGAAATTTAAGGTTAACCTTTAGCTCTACTTACGTTGAATATTGGGTTCTTTATAGTAACTGGTTCCGTATATACCATAAACGAGGAAATATTTGCTAGCACATGCTGTTCTTTTGGATACGCTTTTGGTACTTTTTGGAGTACCTTTTGTAATCGTCCAGTTTCTAAATATGTGATCATTTCGGAGTTAATTTAGTTTCGTGTTCTTTAATTTAAGTGTAAAAAGTACTATTTTGTGGCTCGTCATTTTGGGTATGTGCTACAATGTGTTGCTGGGTAGTTTTTGATATCTGGATATGTTGTTTTATATCTTAATTATATGCAACTTATAAGTATCTTATTCAGTTTTTTTTTTTTTGCAAATTTTTCATATAGCGAGCGCATAGCCAGGAGGTATAGAAATGGAATATTATTTCATCTCTACTCTTCAATAGCTATAGCATCTGATAATTTTTGTATCTGCAACTTTGTTGCGCATAGTTTTTTTTTGGTATTGTCTGCATTTGTTTTTTTAAATGATACATCGTATAAGCTTTTACGTAGCTAGCATTTTTTGTATTTGACACTTTTTTGTAGGTGCTAATTTTTAGTAACTGACACTTTTGCTTATATTTCTTAGCATCTTGTAAGTTATTGGTGCTGTGCGGTGGTAACTTTTTGGTTTAACTGGTTCCTGGTATATGTTATCAACTGTTATCATTTTTATTGTTGTGTCTGCATTTTGGTATTTGGCATTGGATAGTTTTTATTTTTATTTTGTGTACTTTTTAAGCAGCAATATTAAATTAATAAAAATAAGTATACAGAGCCTCTTGGTACTTTTTAGTACATTGCTTTCTATCATCTCTTATTTCAAGTACTGTTTCCAATTTGGGACTTTTGATGCCTTTAATGTTTCGCTAGACTCATCAATCATTCCAATTACTTTTTCCATTTTATCTTGCCCTAAATTTTTTGTTTACCTTTAATTAACAATTGTTTACATTTACAACACAACACAAATTTATTGGAAATTTAAATGCACAAAAAGTTTGTTGCCCAACACATGACTGCGGATGTTTAACAGACAAAGTAAAAGTGTTGATTACTTAACGTTTGAAATAACAAAACTTATTAACAAGTTTTTTTTTTTTTTTTTGTAAAAATGCTTACAAATAATTTATTCGACAAATCGCGCCCATCATGATCTTGTGGAAATCCATTAATTTAAGCAGGAGATGGTTCTGGTGACCTACAGAGCCAAGTGTACGAATTTAAGACGCATTAGTACCTTTTATACTGATAAGCGTGTAAAACCCATAATAATTTACTATTTTGAACCACAATTCCGTCATATATTTTTTTTAATTTTTTAAAAGCTTCACATCATGAATGTTGTATGAAAAAACTCGCGTTCAAGGCCAACCCTTTAATGATATTTTTTCTTTGGGCGCGAAATGATTTAATTGTTGATGATTTAATGTTGTAATAAATATTTTTGAATATTTTATTTATACAAAGGGTGATTTTTTTAAGTATAGATCTTTAAGAGGAAATAACACTCAAATAAATGTATTAGTTGTAGAGAAATTTGCATCGCTTTAAAGCAAAGTTTATGCCATTTGTATTTGGTACGATTAAGAAACACCCTTTAAGTGTGTATAAGTGTTTGTTTTGAAATGAGGAAATCTTTGTTTTACTCACTTTTGAAACGGGTGTTTCGAATTATACTGACAACCTTGAGACTTCATTAGACTTCTTAACATACACTGAGCGGAAGCGAGTTAGTGTAATTTTTATTTGTAAAGGTGTAAGTGTATTTACATTTACAATTTTGTATAATAAATCACGCAATTAAATAATGATTGTAAAAAACAGTGACGCTCTGAAGGGCCTAAAAGGGAAAACGTTTGAAATTTAATTCTATATATACTCGCAGCAATTCATTGTAGTACTTTTTTAGACATAAGATTGTTTTTGGTAAAATCTGTAATCCTTGTCAAATATATTATTTTCCTGGCACTTTTTGTATTTAGAGCATTCTAGACTTTTATGCATGTGATATGGCTTAGTCTCTCATACTTTAGTTTTGGCTGATCTTAGCAGTATTACTTTTTTTGTGTACTTTTTAGGGCCGAGTAAAAGGTGTCCCATAGTTTATACTAGATTTGTATTAAAGTATTTTTTTTATTAACCCTTTCTTTTTCTAAAATCCCAATGAAAATTGTGCTTAATATCTAAAGTTGCTAAACTATGATTACCAAAAAGAAAATGCGATAACGAAGTATGTCATGCAGTAATTAAGTTATGTCACGAGCTGTATGACATGTCGCACCTTTATATCGAAACCGCAGTTTTTCTACATTAATATATTGAAATTCAATTATCATGTCATGATATCGATGAATTCTCATTTAATCACGAATTTAACAACGATTAAAAAATTCATTTGGTGAATGTGAGCTTCTTCGCTTTTCATTCGCCTCTTAATCTTCAACAATTCATTTAACGCACTCTTTTTCTTGTTCTTAGTCTTCAATAGTAAGAATAGAAGCGGGAAAGGGGCAAATTACAGTTTTCGATATCGGACGTAAAATAAAATAATTTAGATAGAAATTTAGTCGACGTCAAATCGACATAAATATATTTTTTGGTTGACAACACTTTACTGCACAAATGACAGCGAATTCAAATCTTGCGCAAATTTTGGGTCACACTGTTGTATATAAACTATAATTTTTTATCTTCATTTGGTGTGTGTGTGTGTTTTTTTTTTATAAAAATTCGAGAAGGCTTTTGTGATCCATTTGAGTAAATCTATTAGAGATGTTTTCAAGATTCGTACCTTTCCAACATAAAATTTAAAACGATTTTTGCTTAAACGTTTTATGGTTTATCTGATCTTTTTCTTTCAACTCAATAGTTTAGATACGTTTTTCTCATCAAATGGCACAAATATATTTGGGTGTGTAATTTACATGCATACATAACACATACATACATGCACACGTACGTACAGACGATATATGAGCGTGTTTAAATAAAACAGCTTAAAATAGTTTAGGCATAAAAAGTATTTCGAAAATATTTCGTCTGCACGTGATTTAAATTGATTACGGCCAGCACGCACAAAGTGTTTGTAGATAAAAGCCTCTTTAATAGAGGCATGATACTGTCAGTTCTTGTAAAACAAAAAACATAAATTTGTTACGTCATTTTTTTCGAGGAGAATTAAAAGAATTTAAAATACGTGATAATTTATGATAATTTATTTTACATACTCGTATTTGGGAAATAAACTATAAAACAGCTTGGCTGTTAGATCGTTAAATGGGTGGATTTCGGTAGCTTTTCGATAAAAAGTTAAACAAATATTTGTGTTATTTGTTTGTACTCGTATTACAGGAAAATTTATAACTTTACGGTTGGAATAACACTCATAATGCCTGGTGTTATTTTATTTCTATATGCTTTCGGGCCATTATTACAACTCGCCTTCAAAGTTCGCTTTAGTAAAACGTGCCTTTAGCTAAAACGAGAAATAAAGTTACCTTTAACTATCATTTGTTATTACAACTTTCTTGTAAAATGAAATTAATTTCTCTAAAAATATGGCAATGCAAGAGCAAAAACCTCCTAACTTTGACAAATGAAATTGGTTTTTAGAAAATACATAGTGGCAGCGATTCCACGTTAAAAGGTAAGAACATATTCCCTTTAGCTTATTGCACAGTTTTATCTTAAAGTACACTCATAGTAATAATGGAAAACGAATAATCTGTCCGATAGCATTCTAACTTTAACTATCGGCAGGTTCTAATAATGTCCCTTAGTATCTTATAAAAAATTTTAGAGCAATAAATGTTATTAAAATGCTTTCGAAAATATAGGGGCGTAAATTATTCCAATAGATTATTTTGAAAATGATTTTATTACATAAATTTTTATGTATAAAATTAAATTTTATTTCAAAATTAATTATATTTTCCATTCAGTAACACATTCGTTTATTAGTTTGAAGTCTTGTTTTTTTTATTTGAAATTATTGCTAACAATTAATTGTCGATACTCTTTCGTAGTAACATTGATTGCACAATGTGAGCTCACACATCGCTTAGTTTTCCGTTAATGATGTGTGGCAAATTATGGAATCATTAAAAAATGTAAAATAAAATAAAATTCAAAAATTAGATTGATGGTTTATTATTATTTTAGTTTTTTTTTTTTGTATTAAGTTAAACAAGGAAAAACATTTCATAGGAGGATGTAAAAACTTGAATAGAAGTAAAGTCATGTTTATGGTTGTTATCCGATCGAGGCGTGCTATAACATTGACAGTCACAAATTGGCAAGATTTATGAGAGGCAATAAAACTAGTAAGGAGTGTAAGCAATTGATGGAGGAAATGTAGAGCAATTTTATTTCGCTTTTGAATTTTATGAATTTGTACGAAAAGAGTATTATTTCGTTTTTGTAAACCCCCAGTTAATGTAATTGTGGCGATTGTTAAAATTGTTAAGGTGCTTGCCTGCCCGCCTGCCTGGTAAATGAAAGCTAAAAATTAAAATAATTAATTCAAATGAAAAATTGTTGAATAATAATTTCAAATAAAGTTTTAACTATTTACTACGGCTTTCCGAAGGTGTTTTTTTGCTGGCCTCATATTGCTGTTAACTATTACAGGTAAAAGCAAACTATTGCGATTATTGGTCAATTATAATTACAGCCGAAGCGAAAGAAACACACACCATTATCCATGGTACGTTGGTGTTGGCGGTGTATTACCGCGCATGAGGCATACAAATTTGAAAGTTTTTTGTTTTTTTGTTTCTGTTTTTGCCACTAAAGCTACATTTTTCAATAATCTTTTATTATGTTGAGCTTTGGCGGTAACGAAACATAATGATTTGCTTTTAACTGTTGCTGTTTAAAATGTGAAAGGCCATTCGTTAAGAAATCAAAATGCAACTAAATGTAGCTGGGTCTTTATGAACTCAATTATGTAATTTTACGTTTCACAACACAAAGTCACACTTAAGAGGAAAAACGAAAAAGTTTATTTTTTAATGCAAATCCCATTAAGGATAAAAGATAGAAGAACTTAAAAAGCAATAATTTAAATGTATGCAAAAACGCCAGAAACGTATGTTTGGTAAATTTCCAAACCTGCAATGTAGCGAATGTTTGCAGACGCAAAAATGGTGCTTGGTTTTTTCGCAAAGTATATTGTGTCTTCTTATTGAGCTTTCAATTTTTCATCTCAGTGGTCGTTCTTGTCTAGATTTCACAATTGTTGGCAATTTGAAAATATCTTAGGTACATGCAAACAACATTTTTGCGGTAACCATATTCAAGATGCAACATACTACGATTACATTGTATGGTTGTAGTAAGAACATATTATTTTAGTAGGTAATAAACAGGCCCTACTTACAATGATACTGTTGTCTCATACAAAAACAACATGATACCATGTAACCATAATATTGCTTAAAGTTTTCACATTATAACATAATATTATGAAAGACGATAATAATTTGTTCAGGGATATTTTAGTCACAATATGTACACTCTTGATTATCATGTGTTTAAAATGAATCATATAATTACTACATACGATAATAATATAATTCAAATGACCACAATGATAAACCCACTTAAATTTTGTCAAATGTACACAAACGAAACGATTGTTTATCAGAGGATGAATTGGTTCGAAAACATTCAGTCAATGTCGTTTTTTAAGAATTATTATTTGATTGCTTTTTAATCACCTACTTTGACTACTTTTGCGAAATTTTTCATGATATAAGTGACATGAACTTTTTCTACGAACAACAATTTCTTGCCACTAACTTCATGAAAAATTTCATTATGTAAATTTAGTCTATGATTAAATTATACAAGAACATGTTTGCCGTAACTAATGCCAATAACTAAAATATTTGAAAATAACTATAATCTGCTTCCCACAGTCATATATTGTGGCCGTGGATATAATACGGTTGTCGTGACCACGTCACCATAATGCTGTTTGGTTGCGTGTGCATACGAATGAAACACGCGTTGAAATCAAAAGATGTTTTGTTTTTCTTTTTTGGGATTAAATATACGGTCGGTAGCACTAAATCCCTGTGCAGATGATCTGAGTTACTTGGCAATGCTTCCACCTCCAATATAAATATTTTAGGTAACAAATTTCTATATTCTCGATTTTCGTCGACTTATGTTGGGTTTTAAATATTTTTTATTAGTAAACTCTAGAATTTTCGAACAAAAATGATGGATGTCAAGTTGAACTCCTAATAGTCAATTCGTTACTTCGAAGTAAGCTTTACTGAAGATACGGTGGCCTGTTTAACATTTAAAATATCTTCTATATAGTTAATAACCAACATAATTATTTGTTATCCCTTTTACGATCACATTATAAGCCGCGTACGTATGTGTCACCAATGGTTGTTGGCGTAGCTAAATCTCTAAATCTGGCACAACAAGTTTAAGTGTTTAGTTAATTTTCGTGCCCGCATTAAACAAATGTAGGCAGGGCGAATTTTGACCAGTAGGCAAATACTAGCAAGATAACAACATAAGAATAAAATAAACATTTATGCAGACATGTGAAAAATTTTCAATCTATTATTCAAGGTCAAATAGTTTAAATAGAAAAACTAAATTATTTTAAAACACTCCCATTTTCAGCTCTTTAAGACCGGTGCCGTAAGACAGTTTGCTTTGGAACTAAAAATATAAATAATCCTAACAAAATCGAACTTACAACAATATTAACAAAATAATTCACTAACATAGAAATAAACACAGAAGGGCACATTACGGTGGCTCCAAAATAAAAATATTTTGCAAACGTATTAATATCATATTTTTTTGTTTGTATAGGAAGGAGTATACGTTTTATTAAAGGAACGGTTTGAAAACGTGTGGGCGTCTTTAAAGTTTTTCCCTCGAAGGGCTTAAGCTGGATCCCCGCCTAAAATTAATTTCTTATCTTATACTAAATCATTTGTTGGTTTATATTTTTTATTCAGCATAATGTAACAAAATTTGCAAACCATTATTCTTAATTTTGCAGAAATGTGAACATCACTCAATTTCAAAAAGCCTTTAGAAATAACGTGATACACAACATGGTGATCCTGCCAGCAGAGTATCAAGTGTAGTGCGTTTGTTTTGTTTTTAATTAAGAAAGAATTGCAATTTTTTGCAAAGAGTTTCTTTGCACTTTTGGAGATTTTTATTGCTTCTGGTCTATTTACAAATTAAGTTAAAACCACACACCAACGAAGCTGTCTGTTAAGTGGAACTTTATTATCCATAAAGGGACACCCCTAATGCATAATTTATATACAAAATATGTGTATGTAAAGGGTGTTTGTTAAGAAGTCCAGGGTTTTGAAATAAATTTTAACACACATGAATTTATAAACGGCAATTCAATTTATCTTTACTCGAAATATAATTTTCTTTACTTTGTTCTAATGTAATTTCTCTATTTGGTGAATATTGGCGAATGTATAGAGATCGTATTTATATTAGTTCAATATATTATAATTAGGATTAAGACTCAAACATTTTATTCAACGATTCAACGAAAATCAAATAAACGGCGCTTTGTATGAAATTGCGTTGTCACTTTTAAATCATAGATTTCTCACCCAAAGCGATTCTATTAGGGCAGGAATATATCATTCAGCATTGTTTCAAAGCATTTAACAATAATTTTTGAAAGATTTGAGATGACAAAAAGTTTTAATTGTTATTTATTAAAGAAAAAAATTCCGTGTTAAACCAATGTTTTCACGCTATGCTGTGTTCTCAATGTAATGTTGGCAAACAACTACCCACATGAAGAAACATATGCTAAACTTGAATTAAAGTTGAAACTAAATTTGTTTTTCCTTTGGGGATTTTTGACCCTTTTCATTTGGGTTGAAGAGTTTCTGGCATAAGACGTTTAAGTTGTTCTAAAAAGTTAAGTAAAAGTTTTCTGATGAGCTAGCTTCTTAAACGTGATCATGCCTAACGATCTATTTTGTATGTCGTAATTCAAATTCCAATCTAAATATTTTTGTTTTTTTTTTATAATTTTTTTGGTACTTTTTTGGACAAAAAGTTATTTATTTTAAATAAAAGTTTTTATCAAGACATCACAAGTTTTTAAAATATAATACATGGTAATGCTGCCACCAGCCCTAAAGTACATCGAACAGAATCATTTACGTCTACGAAAAAAAACACCCTTTCATATGAATAAATTCATATAGGTGGTTTGTAATACGTTGTGAATGTACAGTTTCGTATCTAGAACCACAAATATCTCATAGTCATTCTAATATTTTACAACAATGTAGACAACTGACTACAATGTAAGTTTAATCTAAAAACTCATTTTATAGTCGCTCAATTGAGAAGCAATGGAAAGACAGAAACGCTAATAAACGAATTCAAAGCACAGCACTGACCGACTGACTACTCGTACAGTATAATCTTGAGGTTTTTTGAAATCAATGCGCCACTTTGGCTGGCAAGTGTTTAACGGTACTACCGCGCTACTACCGCGCTACTAAACACACACACACCTACTTGCACTTATTTGTAACAGTTCATTTATTTTTATGCACAATTTTGGCAAACGTTAAATTATTTGCCAGTTTGCAAAAATAAATTAAAATTTTTCCTCATTTATTGTTATTTTGCAATAAAGATTTCATTTATAATTTTCTTAGATTTTTAAAACCGTTTCATTAGGCAACAGCAACAAAAAAAAAACATATGAAAGGAAATCATAAAAGTTTTACCGCCTAATTATGCAATTAAATAACAATTACCGCAATTGTAAAACTTTAAAGGAAAATGTGCAACATTGAGTGGCAGTTGCAGATGCGAAGGCAGTTTTCTATGCGGGACTTTATGAACTAAAACTTTCAAATATTGCTAAAACCTATGACACACCGCTGCCTGTTCTTTTTTTTTATAACTCATAAGGATGACGGATTCTTATGGCAGGCTGAAGCTTTTATAACCAGATTTCACTGTGATTGGATTGCCGCTTAGCAAATTTTACTTTTAACTTCTAGCCGCTGCGGCTACATGATGGCAGTTATATATCGTACCTACATCACTTCTATGTTCCATATTTCATTTTTTTATTCTGCGGCTTTGTGTCGATGTTTCCTTTGTGCTTTATGTTCTTTTATTTTGTATAATTAACTTTTTCTCTTGTATGATTTATTGTAGTAAATCTCTTCACGGTTGGAGTATTAAATGCACTAAGTGCGATTTCATTAGAAGATACATATTTAGTAGAGCCCAGTGAAATTTTGCGTCAATTGATATGGAAAAATAATTTTAAAGCTTTGGAAGAGTTCTCCGGAAAATAACAAGTAACCTTCGATTGTGGCCACTACCACCAGACTAGAATAAATTTGATGACAGCCAGATAAATTTGAGTCATAACGAAAAACATTAAAAACAACGTGAACCAATACAAATAATAAACATCATTTCCTTGTCACTTGTTTTACGAGCATTTATTTATTAATTTCATATAAGTGTTTTTTGAAGAAAATTTTGTAAATATGTGGCAGCGTTTTATTACAAAAGTAAAGAGGGTTAAATAAATAAAATAAAGCATTTTATAGGGGCCTTATTCTTAGATAAATGAAGATAGTGAAGCGTCTTATTGCATTTAACGTTATCGCATACGACACTTTTAACCAAAATCAATTACTTATCCTTCTCTATAACATTTGTTTAAATTGATATAACATTTGTTTGGCCAAGGCTTAAGGCCATTCGGCAATCAAAGTTTTATTTTCATATTGAAATTTATTTCATAAACGAAAAGTTTTGCTGGGTTATCATGCGCTGGCTTTTATTTGAAATTAAAGTTAAGTATGTGACTTCAAAAGACTTCAATACTCCGACTCAGCCTCTAACATTTTAAATTTAAAATTTTAATGACTAAATAATATTAGTTGCCTGCTCGTCTAGTAACTTAAAAAACGAATAAGAGGCAGAATTAAATTAAATAAAAAATACTTCCACATAAGAGCTGCTTGTTATCTATGTTTTTTTGTGACCCTGCGTCGTTTATAACTGAAACCAGTAGAATTGCAGACATTTGAAAAAATAATTGAAATAAGTTTTGGTCACCAAATTCGAGATGGCAAACGGTCGGTCATTATCCGTACTTCACCGGATACCTAGATCGACTGAGCCCATTATGCAGAAGAACTCCTAGTCGAATGGAATTTTGCATCGGAAATTGGGAATACAAATTAATTTTTCTTGGAAATTTTATAAACCTTTTAAAAATTATATTCTTCGTGAAAAGGAAAAGGACAAATTCGCATTTAGTTGTAATTAAATATTTAACTACATTTCTCCTGCCACTCCAAGTGGCAGTACGAATTCCACCTCCAAGAATGTTTAATATTGCTTGCATAAGTCAAATAGTGTGGAACAAAATATTATTTAAAACTTTATTGCTTTCTGTCCTAATTTATTGAAATAAACTTTAAAGAAAATTTTTTAAATTATTGAATATTGTCACTTCTTTTCTACAAAATAATGTCACTTAATGTGCAACCATTCCAACCTTCTGACTTAAAATGTGTGTGGTCTTCCGTATATCGTTGATTACTTTTTAATTGCAGTCTTCTCGCAATTAGCTGCAACATTGTTGTGTTATTTGTCTTTAGTCACTTCATGTGTCACTAAAATAAAATGTAAAAGCAATTCTTTTAATAAATTAACCGATTTTACAAAATTAAAACGCGAGTTCTCCAGTGCGTATGATTAATAATAATTGCTTCATGAACTCCCATAGTGCGTATTATTATTGCAATTCTGTACTTGTGTTGTGAATGAAATTACTCATTCAATTACTTGAAGAAATACAATTAATTGCAATAGAGTAATTGTTGTACTTAAATTTGTAAAGTGGGTTTAAGTAGTTGTTCATCAGTTGGAATGTTCCTTCAAACGTTTAGCTCTTGATTTAAATTATATTTGCAATGCGAGCTTAATATAATTTTTCTATTAAATATTAATTAATTGCAAGTAAATTTTTGCATTAACCTACTGGCATAAATACCAAAATATATTATGAAAGACTACACAATTTCCCATTATATACGACTGGAGTCTTAAAGGAAACGAGAGGAAATTATTTCTTATAAAAGCACATCTGCTAACATTCCAACTTTATACACAGGGAGTTTTTTTATTGTTCAGTTTAATATTAATTTTTAATATTAAAATAAGAAGCAAACAGTTTTCATTAGAACAAAAAATAATTTTATTTGAGTTCAGTAAATCTTAGGTATTAACCGTGTTTTTGTTTTTTTTTTTCATTAATTTGTTCGAGCCTAAATGCTGAAATCACCAAGAGTGCCCCAGTAGTGTAGTTAGTAGTGTGCTATTTTATCAGACTTGTGGTCGTGGGTTCGATTCCCACCAAATGCTCTGGGTGTTTTTCACTACGACGAGTAAAGGTGTTCGTTACCATGCTCGGTAATTAATTTAAGTTACAATATAATTTGTAATTGTATTGTAGCAGTTAAAAAAACACCTTCCTACCACTTTGCTAGCCTATAAAGAAAACATCGCATATCCATTTATCCCGAAATCAACTATGAACTAATAATAGTTTTGATCAAATTTTTTGACCGATATTCATGCCTCCCAATTCCTTACAACGGCAACAGAACGCGTAAGAAGTAATCATTTGCTTTGTATGCACGTTACTCTAATTGATTTTGTATTTTTGTTTTGAAATTTTCTTTGTATTGTAAAGCAATTCTAATGATCGCGAGAACATAAATTTTGACAATAAAATTTCTACATGTACGACACGAATGAAAACCAACGGGCAAAAAGTTTCCCTTTATGAAATTATAGTTTGTTGTTTGATTTTTAATAAACTATTTTGATTTTCTGTTTGGAAAATGGTGTAAAAAACATGTCATTTATGCCTTGAAAAATGCATTCAAACGTGTTGACTGATGTGGGTGGGTGCAGTAAAATTAGTTCAAAGTTAAAAAAAAAAACATAAATTTGTATTTTTTGTGTCTGTGTGAGTAAATTAAATGATAAAAATCTAAATGAATATACGGGAACAACGTGTACAAAAATATAAAATATTGCACTAGAAAATATTTGCAACCATTAAAATATTGTGGCTTTTTATGGGCGTGCATGTGTGCGATTGTTTTTGTTTTTCTATTTGACTTTAAATGCAATTGTTGTAATTTTTGTTATCTCATTTGGTTATCGTATAAATCTGTGTGAGTGTGTGTGTGCTTGTTTATAAGTATATACTTATTCAGTTTTTCTGTGCCAATTTGCGCTTACAAATCAGTGTGTCATTGTTGCTACTCGTTAGTGCTGTTGTTGCCGTCGTTATTATTGTTTTTCTTTATTAATTTAGTTGCTGTTGTTGTTGTTTTTTTTTTGACGACGTAGATGATGATGATGATTTGTCACCTTGAACATGAAAATTATGCACTTGGCACAGATAAATTAAAATAAAAAGCAATGCACTCGCACACTTACATATTCAAGCGCTTTTAGCTACGGAAATACAACAACAATAAAATATTTTCCATAAAACTAAGCTGGGCTTTTTCAAACTAAACTCAACATGATTATAAGCTTAAAGCATATACATTTACATGCTTGCATATGCAAATGTCGCTCTCTCTCTCCCTCTCTCTCTCTCTCTCTTTCACTCTTATTGTTTTATATTGAAATGACAATGGAGCGTATAATTAATATTTATTTATGGCAAAACTTGTTATAAATATTCATTGGATTGTTTTAATGAAAACTTGTGCATATAATTAAAGCAACTTAATTGTATTCCAGGCATTACTAATGTTAAATAAAACATTTTTAAAGTTCTTATTAATTTATTGATTCACACATGTGTATTTCTTTTAAGGAATTACTGAAGGCGTAGATATTAATTCAAATTAAAGTTGTAATTTAAGTTGAAAATTTTATGCCAAGTTGCCGCAAAAGAAAAAATATTAAAAAGATAAAAAGAAAAATGCGATCGATCATATTGCTTGAAAATTGCTCGCACTTCTGTTGATTACAATTTGAACTTGATATGTACGAACAGTGGGAGATAAGTAATACCAGAGAAATAAGATGAAGTGTTTGAATTATTGGAAAAATTTTTTATAAAAATTCATTCTTCCAAAAAAAATTTATTTTCAGTACTTTTTTATATTCGGCTAAATTTTCATTTCTAAACTCTATTTCAATATAATTTCTTGCTTAATTGAAATTTGTAGATAATTTTTTTTATATCATAAGCTGTACTTTTTATATATAAAGGTTTTCAGTAAGGGTAGCCCGATGTTGAAATGTTATAAAATAAGCTGTCAGTGAAGTTTTAACAAGACTCCGTCTGTTTTATTGGCTTTGAGGGCATCGGGTCCATGGCGGCTTGTTGGAATAGAGCTTCTATTTCAGAAAATCGCATTAAAAGACGCAGTTAAACATGCGGAAAAAATTAGACGATTTTGGCGGCTAATTTGTGTCTATTCGCGTGAGATAATCATACCCCTAGTTGTTTATGCAATATGTCTCTATAGCCACATGTGGTCCATAAGTTTAATTTGCAGGTTGCTTAGGCCAGCTAATCTACCCAACTTTTTAGAAAACTATAGACGACTTATGCTCGAAATACTTTACTAAAACTGATAAATCTAAAGACCATTAAAAAAACACTACGTTTTAGCAAAAGCTGTGTTATCATTGACCTGTAGCACTCGCGGTTATTGTTGATGGTTCAAAGTTAATTTTACAGAATAACTAAGCACTGGTAAGAAATACGAATGCGCCGGTAGATTTTTCTAAACCTTGTCTTTATTTATTTTCCTCAGTTCCTTGTCATTGTGAAGTACACAAGCTATCTTTCAAAGTAATTGTTAGTTTCAGCAGAAAGTTCTTTACTTTAAAGCATCAGCCACTGTAGGTCTGTAGTGCACTGTTCATTCGAACTATTCTTAAGAATTGTGAGTATTATTTTCCTCTTCTCTTAAATTATTTTTAGTCACAAGCCCCCTGTCAAACGTTAATTAAAATATCTAATACTTATTCTAGTTTGCACCATTTTAAATGTGTAAAAATATCTTAAAGATCTCTTGCCAAAATAATATTATAATAAAGGAAAAAAATAGAAAAAGTTAATTTCAAGTGTGCTAGCACACAAGCTGTAATTTTTAATGAAATTTAAACAAATTCAAAACGTCGTAAAAACTAAAAGAAAATTTACTTT
This sequence comes from Phania funesta, assembly GCA_963932375.1. Taxonomy (NCBI): domain Eukaryota; kingdom Metazoa; phylum Arthropoda; class Insecta; order Diptera; family Tachinidae; genus Phania; species Phania funesta. The sequence continues at coordinate 91,722,550 of OZ010652.1, read as the reverse complement.
AAACTTTTCCACCATAAATACCTGAAATTACCGGCTGACATTTAAAATGCTGACATACTGGTTGAATTTAAATTTAAATAAATTTACTTTATTGCACAAATAATTTTTGTAGATTTTTTTAAGCAATTTTCAGTATCATGTAATAAAAATCCTCAAAACCCAAATTCGCCAACAAAATACGCGAAAGACAAAATTTATTTGAACACAAAAAAAAGTATTAAAATGGACTCATAGAAACAGCACGTGGCATAAAAACTATTTTCAAACAAAATTCATCTTGCTCTTGTTGGTATTTCTTGCATCGCTGCGCGAGCTGGTGTGAGTTTTCACACCAACAAGAGCGACACTTGAACACGCACACTTGCAGCAGTTGGTGTGAGGGTTTCTAGTTGACAAGTGAAATAATCCTTCACAAAAACTTAATGTTTTTTTACATCCCACTCTCTCCATCTCAATTGAAAATGAAAATTTAAAATAACCATTGCACACCACAAAACTATTTGTATGTTTTTGTCTTTAATAAAAAATATTGAACATTTTATAGCTCAACATATGCAGATAAAGAGCAAATATTACAGCAGTTATTGAAAATTTAATTCCTAAATAATGCAGACATGAAATGAAATGAATAAACATTTTACAAACTCGTTTCTGAAGTTTTTTTTTAGTTTCCTTTAAAAAATTCTATGATGTAAGGGAACAAGCAACAACTTCTGCTTAATGAAATAATTCTACAGAAAAAAAAATTAGAAAAATGTAAATACAAAAATGTTGATGTAAATAAAGGTGAAGCGGTAATGAATATGAAATAAAAAATAATTAAAAGAGTTCATGCTTCAACCAAAAGATGAAATAAAAATCAAAAGTAAGCATCAGGTGGGAGGGATTTTAAAATGCATATCTTAAAGAGTGATTTTTTAGAGTTTGATTTTTACATAAAAGCACAAAAAACTGTGAGAAAATATTTGTAAATTTCATAGAAATATTTCTCATTACAACATTCTCTGTGATCAATGGGACAAGCACCGTGGCACGTATTATATTGTTTTCCCAGACAGTAACGGTAGTTTGGTTACCGGCATACATGAGTTCCTCATGCCTCTAATCATCAAACACACTCCTTCAGAGGCCCATTGTTTCTCTTGCTTGTAGCGCTATCTTATAACAATATCCGAATTTTGAACTTTCGAACAGTTGTAGTCGTGGATGAATGTCGGTACCCGACCTGTTGTTACAGAACGATACTTCCGCTACTGCCGCCAGGCAATTCAATGTGCCAACGCATACGCAGTCATTTGATGCCGATGGGTGCTGAGACAAACTCCAGCCGTATTTTCAAAGTTTGTCTTTGAAAGTAACACTTCAACTAGTGCTTGCACAAACTATCAGCCACATGTTTTGGGCAGGGAAACTCTGAAAAAACGGAAAAGAAATATTTTTAATCATTTAGGGGGAAGAATGAGTCATTTCCCCTCGTCCTTACGACCTTACTCCTCTAAAGGGGCTTCACTAACAACCTGCTTGGAACTTGTGGTTTCTGTGGCTACTGGTTTCCTTGGTGCCAGTTTTATTAAGTTACCTCTGTCGAACGACGGTCCAAGCTTTTAACGAAAGATTTGTGCTAAGTAAAGCTGATACCGGTGTTTCAAACCGCACCAAGCAAAGAGTTGCGTCGTTAAGAACAATTACTTTAATTTATTTTTAGCTACATTTTTTAATCCCAAATCATTTTTATTATAAAATAATGCAATTTCTTGTTGAGAGTGTATAAGCTAGTCTCTATGCGCATTTCGCTTAGGCCACCTTATCTTTACCAAACTTTTTAGAAGAACTTAATCGTCTTATGCTCGACATTCTTTGGACGAAATGAAAATTCCGAAGAAAATCAAGGCAAAAACAGTAAATTTTTAACAAAATGCACCACAACGAAAAATTATTATTTTATTTTTCTTCTTTGCCTTCCTACATTTGGTTGCTTGCTTGTCAACTCTAAATGTAGCTTTAAACTAAAAACTTTAAGCTAAATGTAACACAAGCTATGGGTTGCTTTAGATAGAAAAGCAAGAAATTGCAAGTGTTGCCAATGTCCCACAAGCTATTGCATAGTCCACTTTGCCACGCGTGCAAATTCAAAGATGTCAAAATTTCTATACTACAAATCCAAATGGTTCCGAACTGCGTTACTGGTGATTTGGTTTCCGTCGTTTGTAATCATTGCGTCATTAGATTCTTCTGTCGCGTGGTTTTTCCATTATACCGTCATTCACTTCGATTACCATTTTATTTCCTATTTCTACATAGAGATTTTTAATCGAATAAGACATTTATAATAAATGAAAATATTTGCAGAAAATAGTTATTCGATTTGTGTTGTTTTCCTCTGCGTTACGTGACGGCGTTTCAGTATATTACTGCATCAAAATTTCCAACTTGAAATATCACATATACTATAAATGTACCTCTAATAAGTAGAATGAGAGCTAAACGTTCATATCTTTAACATTTAGATACCAACTAGTTAAAATCAGCAGCCGCAATTCTATCCCAACTGCTAGAAAAGTGGAAACGCGATTTTTTGCCATTCAATTACTTCGATTTTTTCTTTAACATACAAAATCCTAAACTTGGCAGTTTGCTAGTGACAACATTTTATTAGAATTAATTTTGTGTTCTTTTTGCACTCCACTGTTTTTTTTTTTATTATTATTAAAGATTCTAATAAAGTCAGGGTGCTCGAAGGTTTTAATATACAAAAACAAAAAACAAAATATTTGCGCGTGTTCAAATAAGCTTTTGTGCAATTTGAACAAAGCAGAACTCAAACACACACACAAACACATACACAACATATATGACGGAGGGAAAAACTAAACCAAAGCAGATATAAATTGCAATGCCGCACCTTGTACAAAATGCACTGGAGATCACATAACACGTGTAAATAAATGTAAAAGTATACATTGTATGTAGGCAAGTGTATCGGTAGTTATCCAATAGCGATATTATGTACCCTACTTTTCAACTTTTGCATTATATGTGTAAGAGTATACATGTGGCAACAACAGCAAAAACAGCTAGAGACACTAGAGAAAACAACAAAATATAAAGAAATCATGTTGAAAGGCACTTTAAATGTCAACGGGGAGCTCGGTTAGGGCGATGGCAAAACGAAATTGCGCGCGTGTCCGCATACAAATGCAACCGTTGAATTTTTATATATTTATTTGCACAAAACTGCACTAACAAACGTACAAACACAAACACACAGACATCGCAATGAAACAAAATTAAAAAAAAACGCAGGGAAAAGCAGAACATTGCAGCTAGGAGAGAGAAAAAATAGGCAATAGGCACTGTTGCATGCATACAGGGGCAGGGTTACCAGCCAGTCAGCCGATATATGCAGATGACACAACCCTTACCAAAGGTACTTTTTTTTTAGTAGTGGTGCGACATTTTTAACTTTAACCCTTTTACACTGATGCACACTAATGCCGGCCGGCAAAATGTTGCGCAAATGCCAACTAGCAAAGCAAAAATAGTTTCAGTATGAAAAACAAAATTACACAAAAGCTTTCGTTTGCACAGCGAATAATGCTGTTTTGCAGCAGCAGCAAAACTATTACGAGTCGTTTAATTCATTTCAGTTTTTATAGTTTAACAAACATTCTATCTCTTTTTCTCCCATTACAACTGTCAGCTCTTCACTTCCCATTTTCCCTTATTTCTAAAGATCCGGGAAAAGAGAAAGAGAGAGAGAGAGAGAGAGATCCAAAGTAAAGGGGTATTAAAAAGTGAATGGATTTTAGTTTTCTTGCCATTAACAACCCAATCTACCTCTCGGTTGCCCCTTATCATAAAATTGTTGCGCTAGTATTTCCGTGTAGTGGTTTTTTTCGTTTTGTATAATTTGCTGTTTGCCTTCAAACTATTTTGAGTGCCTACAGAGGGGCTAGAAATTTTACGGCACGTGTTCGCACACTATTCCAATTTTACACTGCAATAACGCACACATGCATAAACATTTTATTATAAAACTGCATACGTTTCTAATATATTGGAGGGGTTTTTTCTCTCTGTTTATCTTTGCTTCTTAAGAACGGAATGTAATAAGTTACAGTGGGATTGAAGGTACAAAAATCGTGACTTTATTTCGATTGATTTTTTTACATAAATGAATAGTTAACCGAGATTATAGAAATTATAAAGGTTTTAATTTGATTGCAGTTTTTTCGTCCCATAATTATAATTTATAAAAGTTATAAAGATTTTATTTTAAATTTTAAAATAAACGTGATGAAAGTCCTAAATTAGGAGATTATAATTTCAAAATAACAAGGAGACGGACAAGAATGCTTCGCTAGGAGTGGACGGTATAGTCTCCTAAGTTACTCCTGAGGAAGAGGCTAAGATGGTGGACCCATTAAGTAAGCCGTCTGCTTTAATATCCCCCGACATTAAATAAAAAAATCCTGAATTGGACGACGTGTGCTTTTTCACAATGACAGTCAAATGTGTCACATAGCGGACACCATAATGGACATCCTGCATGAACACTTTCAAAGAATATTTACCTTTCGCAGAGAATTTGCTGAAGTAAAGAATCAAATTCATTTCATCGGTGAACAAGCTTATTGGAGAACACTTTACATAATGTAACAGAATAGTAGTTTCATAAGTTTTTCATTTCATTACGTTATGGAATGAATTGATTGTTTAAAGTCTAAATTTTGTGATCGTACGCTATAAATTGTTAAGGTCTTCAAATTTTTTAGTATTGGTATAATTTTAGCACTTAACCCCACTGTGAAAGGAAAAAAATGAAATAAGCTACAAGTTCTTTAAAAACACGAACAATTTTTATTGTTTCTATTGCAGGTTTTGTGTTATTAGTTTTCTAGATATTTTACAACTTGCACTCAAGCATTTTTAGTTCTTTGTACTTAAAACAAAATCAAGTTGTTTCTTAAGTTGTCACAAACAGGAAAGAGAAGCAAATTGTAATAGAAAACATAATTAAGAAATCAGTTAAAGTTCGCCGAAGAAAAATGTGAAACTCATACCAAATACTACAAAACATACTCGTATATATTCTCTAAATACTATTTTTAGTTGTTATTGTAAATAGAATTATTAGAAACGAATTTATAAAACGTCTTGTAAATTTACACAGACTTTCATTATTTTGCTTATTTACATTTTAATATGCTTGTAGCCATAATCTAGACAGTATTTCTATTAACGCCTGGTAAAAGGAACAAATATTTGCTTTTCGCACTTATACAGTCACAATCTCATAGAATAGGTTAAATAGGAACAAGGGTGGGAGAAACTTGGAATTAAAACAAACACAAAATGTGGCTTTAATTGTAAGCTGCGTCGCACTTTAAAACTTAAAACAGTTTCTATTGCCATTTTGAATTTACCATGAGATCAGTCGTTGAAGTCACGGCCAATTACTTTGAGTTGGCAGTGGGTGTAGTGCCTTTTAGAGCACACACTCCTCCCTCATGCACTTCTTAGTGCTCTCTATGCATTGACAACAATCACTTGCAGCTGCAAACAATTTTAATTGTCATTCAGTGCAAATCGTAATAAATTTAATGATGATTTTAATGTTAATTTGCACAAAAAAACACAAAGACGCAATTTTTGTGCACAGGTTGTTTTGTATGTAATTTTGCTGGCTTGTGTTCATGCGATACTGGGTGGATGATAAATGTCTTGCTAAATTTAAATTATATTACATTTATTATTATTATTATTATTAATATTATTATTTATTTAAAAGATAATCAAGTGTTTCTAAGCTTTTTATTCCGGCTTTTTACAATAGATTTCAAATTGTTCGGAACTCATAAGTTGCACCGTTGCTGACTGAAGGCTTGTAGCGAAAATTGTCTCAGTTGCTTTATTGCTTTAAATTAGGCAAAATACTTTCTGTTAGCCAATGTAGTAAGGCCAGGCTATCTATAATTTTTGCTGTAGTTTTGGCTGAGGAGGCCTTACTTCATGCCATTTCATTGCACTGTCACTGTAATTTTAAAATTTGAAAATAAAAATGGGCTTTTAAGTTTTGAATTATTCTAATTTTCGTTAGACAACTATAAGTTGTAGGATCTTTTTTTTGTTATCGCGCTCATCTGCTGCAAGAACGTCTTGATTCAAGGAATGGAAGCACATTAGAGATAATATGTTTTATCAATTGACAGGTCTTCTGAGACTATAAAATGGCTTCTTGCAACAAAAATTTCATAAGTAAATATCGGTTTGTATGTGAAGCTCTAGAAAAAGGTTCAGTATTTTTAGTTGACAACGATGTATTAAGCAGATATTTGTTCTCTTGAAAAACTAAGAATTTTAACTTATGACGAAGTTTCAACAAATGAGCGATGTGTTCTTCAAATTGTTAACTAGCGAATTATATTAGAGTTTGTTAAGTTAATAATGCATCTATAACAGTCATTTTGTTTACCAATGTTTAGTTTGGAGGGGTTTATATCAATGATTCAGTTAAATAGACCCCCATATGTTTAAGAAACGTTATCTTATAAAACCCACTGTTATGTATTTAAATTTATGAGGAGACAAATTTATATTCTCATAAACTATTCTTATTGTAAGACTTGCTTTTAGGTGTGTCCGACGAATTTATTAAAAACTCGCGATTTATTTTTTATAATTTAAACCTGGAATGATTTTTTATATTTCTCAATCAGTGATGGAACATCAAGATTTTAAAATGAACTTCAACGAAAAAGTACTTCTTCAACATTAAAAAAGCTATATCCAAAATTCAAAGAGACAACTTGTCTTGCATGTACAGAATGCTTTTTGATTTTTAAATTCTACCGGGTGTTTTTCAGTAGAATAGAGCTTTAAATTGATATAAAACGCAAAGTGGCGTTAAATGTCATGAATTTGGACTTACTCAAAATATAATTAGTTGCCATTTTTATTTGAATATGATTTCCGACATTTGGCCACCTTGGCTGACTCGGAGGAAGACAAATCGAAAGTCCAGTTTTCTTTACCAATCGTTTCTTACAATAACTCAATTATGTATCATCTTGTTAATATCTCAGCTCCCCCTACTAAGGGCTTTCAATTGTTTAAAAAAAAAGGCCAGTGATCATGGCCCTATAGCGGTCACCATCTGACCGTCATCGTTTTTAAAGAAATAAGGAGCAATGATTCCACCTGCCCAGAAAGCACGCTAAACAGTAACTTTCTGTGGATGTAAAGATTTTTCGGTAGCCTCTTGTGAATTATATTCACTCTAAATCCGGCAGTTTTGCTTATTAACGTATCCATTTAACAAAAAATGTACCGCATCGCTGAACAAAATTTTCTTTAAAAATTCGCGATGAGAGTCTTAAACTGAACTCTAATATTCGTAATATTCCATTGTTTAGGTGGCAGTCTAAACTAAACACAAAACAAGTAATAGCTGTGAAAATGGCGCAAAAATCAAACAGTACTGCCAACTTAAAGTTCTATACCACTAAAAAAAGTAGTCGATATATAATAGAACAAAATTAATCCGTTATAAATAAGTATATTATTTTACTATAATTATGTGCAGTATAGTATATATGTATCATTTTTTATGTCGTGGGGGTTCGTATTTTGCCAATCAAAAAGTACTGAACACATTGGTAATTAACACGTTGAGTGCCACGCGGCTTTATAGCAAATCGTACTCTGAAGAAAATGCGGCACAGAGTAGCAGAAAAATAGCATAGCATATGTTTACCGTGTTTCAATAAAATCCACTAAAGTTTTCTGAAAAAATGTTAAATTTTTACCTTTATTATCATATTTTATACTGTCAGTCACCGGTGACTGATGCGGCCTAAACGAAAAGGTCGGTGTCAGTCACCGGTGACTGACGTGACACTCAACGTGTTAATAAATAATATTTTAGAGATACGATTTTAATACTTATCGTAATTTTCTGTTAGAAAGATTTAATAGAATAAAATACAGCTTAAAAAATGGTACTGAAAATAGTACAATAGTGTACTGAATTTTCTATCATTGTCATTAATTAAAAGCGTTAAGTGCTTAGAAAATGCACGAAAAATATACACTTGTTATGGAGGTAAAATAATAATAAGTGTATTTAGTACTTTAAATTATTATGTATAAAATACTTTAAACAAAAATAATTCATTACTATATATTAATATAGTAGGGACATCCAAGCAGACCGCAGTCCCTTTTATTCGACACTTTTAGAACAATACTTGTGAACAAAATGCTATTCTTGCAAAAATACAATTTTGTATAAATAGTTGCTTTTGTAAAAAAATAATTATATAAAAAAAGGTACTTTTTGTTCAAAGGGTGTTATTTGACAAACAGAATTTTTATAGCCTCTTTTTAAGAAAACTAAATATTTAAAATGTATAAAAGTTGCTTTGGATGGGTTTTTTAATATAAAAATGTATATCCTTTCTAAAGGTACTGTATCAAACAACGTGCTTTTGGTATAAAATGTACTTTTTTATAAATATATACTTTTTATTAAAAAAAACTCATATTAACATCTTGAAAAGCTTTTATGAACGTCGTTTGGTGTTTGTCGGTACTTTTATTAACTTTTTATTTCAATGTAGTTATTTACTTCTTTGAACTAATTTAATTACCAACCGCATTAAACTAAAAGGATTTTCTTGAAACTAACAACTACAATGCACACCGCTAAAAAAGATTAAAACTTAATATTCAAAAAAAATTCTGAACAATTGATGAAATACAAATACGAACTTAAAATTGGACAGGAACAAGAACGCCGTCCTTTGGAACAATATTCCCTGTCACTTAACACTGAAACCTGGTACAAATCTGGAGTAACTTTATAGATTGGCCCATCCAAAACCAGATTTGTTGCAGAATTAAAACAGAAAATATAAATATACTATAAATATGTATGAGTATTAAATAAACTTTAGTTTATTATCTATTTTCCTCTATTCTTTAGCCATTTTATTGTCAAGGTAAAATATATTATAAAGCCAAGAGAAACAAAAAGAATGTATAAGAACAGAAAAAAAGCTCTTGCGCTCAATGCAATTCGTAGCTAAAACACACAAAAATTTTCATATAAATATATGCCAAAAATTATTTTTTGTTTTTGTATGTTGTTGTTTTACGTATACACGTGGGAACAGCAGCAATTGCAAAAACTTGTAAATGTATTCAAGGTCATCAAATGTAAGAGGAAAAAATCCTTGCTCTAATATCAAGTACTTGAACAAAACAAGCAGCAAAAATGCACTCACTGTAGTAGTCAAGCACACTTACACATTCTTCCTTTACTCCTCTTCGTTTTTACCGTTAAAAATATGCTTTCGTTTCATTTCAACATATTCGCAAGATGGAGCAAATACAACCACAAAATTTGTACTACGTTGTTATTTTAAGTTCTCTTTCTCGCTCTCTTCCTCTTACAGTCTTTGCTACTCTCACAGCTATATTTACAGTACTAAGGGTTGGTTGTTTATTAGAATGCATTTTAGGTGCAGAGAAAATCAATACTTTGGCAACTGATTGTTTTTTAATTTTCTAGTGAATACGTTTACGAGTGAGCGAAATAGGTGCTGTTCATGTGAGTGTGTTCGTGCTCTAGTGAAAACTGGGTCGTTTGGTGGTCTTTTCTTTTTTACTTCATGTGGTAGCAAACAGTTTTTTGCATTGCAAATTTTGTTGCATAAAATAGGGAGCAACTGTACTTAATACTTGTACATTTGTTATTGTTCTTTCGCCGGTTTCTTGCACAAGCAGGAATTTCCGTAATTAGGAAACAGAGAGAATGTTCGGCCGGCATAATCAACAGCGCAGGTCTTTAATTGCAAAAAATTATTTGGATCATTTTAACAAATATTGACAAATAAAATAAAATGCTGTGTAATTTAAATTAATTTGGCAACTGTGAGGGAAAAGAATAATAATTGGAAAAAAAAAACTATCATAATAGATCTGGGAAGTCTCAATTACTTTTTTAGAATTAATTACACAACTACAAAATATGTTTTAATTAATAGAAAGATTAAAATGTAGCTGAATAAATAATTTCAATGGATATTTTTCAGTTACAATTACATCTGATTGTTTGTTATTATTTACAGTTAGATGTAATTGGAAACATCTCAAATACATGTTGTATGCTACCGTAATTGTTCTTTATGTGTATTTGAAACCCCCGATCTGTATAATACACTGTCAAGAATGGATCCAAAAATATTTTGCGTTTAAGGCTTGATATAACAACTTATGTTAATTCTACGCCTTACTTAGATTTAATCTTATTATCATGAAGTATGTACATAGTTTATGGTGGCTTACATGTAAACATGCTCAAGATCGATATCTTAATGGTAGGTAATTTTTCCCAATTACTTCCTAAGTCGTAATGCTAGAGGATTTTTCCAAATACTTAACTCTCCAATTACCAACAACAACAAGATATTAATTAAATAACTTTTTATTAAGCTCAGGAGCTTGCTACACTTTGGCTAACTACAATTTCGTTCCATTCAATTTCAAAATAACATTTATTTGAAAATAAATTAATTCATTCATACAAATTGCCCTACGGAAACAACTGTTTTATGCAAAAATCGATACGAATGCTAAAATTCAAGGCCAAGCAGACCATTAAATAAAACGCGCCTTAATATGCAAAACAAGAACCGCACACACAATAACCCAAATTAAATAAAAAACAAGCACAAAGTTAATTATCAGTATATAGAAAACGAACTACAATCATTGGCTGCCCTGCACTCCCCAAAAGTTTATGAAAAAATTTCAAGGAGAAGCGCTACTTCCTCAACACCTTTGCTCTAATTAGTGCGTGTAAAAAAATTAAATTTTTAGCTGGTATTATAAAAAGGATATAATTTGCATAAATCAAATATTGCTAGACATTATTTTGTTGTTAAAGAAAAGACTCCTAAGCCAACGAAATCAGTTACGTGTTCTGCCGCAACACAACTGTATATAATTTTCTTTTATACACACATGTTGACAAAAAAACTTAACCTTATATTCTTGTTGTTTTGTGCAGAAATATGCATTAAAATCAAGGTTATTACGACTTATTAATAGTTTTTGAGAGGTTTGGATTTTGCTTCGATCCATTACCTTGTTTGTTTTTTTTCTTATCTTCATTTTAGTTTCTGTGTTTTTAATTAATTAAATATGTAAATCTAAGCCTACAAGCAAATGTACATCTTTCTTGTTTCCATCCTCCTATCCTACACCTCTGTACATTAATTTTAAATCCTTCTTCACAGGTAGCGTATGATTAATATTAATTTGTACAAACAAACTGTTCATGGGGGGCGTATAATGTATAGCATAATTAATACTGCGACAAATGTGCATATTCCACATAAATATGGGCAGGTCGATTATAATAATTACGTTGGCTTTGTGGTGTTTGTAATGGTTGTTTATTATACAGTTACTGACGCCAAATGACGATGGCAAGTTACACTATTGACCAAGCGTGAACAAGACATAAAACTTTATTTTCAAAGTGACCGTTCCTTAATGGACCGTAGCGGAAATAACGTCTATTTTAAATAAGATCCTAATTTGGGTCGGCAAATAATTTTTGCATGAGTGACGCCAATGTATCCACTAAGAGTTACTGATTGATATTAACAAATTTCGGAACTAACTGAACGATATGAACGTGGACGATATGCAGTTCCAGCAGGACAGTGCTAAATATCCACACAGTGGACACAATAGATATTCTACATGAACAATTTGTTGGCGGTGACGTAATTTGGAAATCAAAATCTCGCGATTTAATGCTGCCAGCCTTTGTTTTGGGTGAACGTTTTCGATGCCACAGGTCTCCGAAAATGAGCTGCGGCGGACATTTAAACAATAAATTATTCAAGGTTTTTCAAATAGAAAAAGAGTTTCCCTAATACTCGAATCTCACACACAGATCTACTATGAAAAGGCATCTCTTTCGAAATTTAGGACTCCGAAATAATCACATGTGAACTGATTTGTTAAATTTACAGATCGAATGCAGATTGTTTGTTTTAAATACCCGATATTTCTGACAATGTACTCGTATTTCCAATATATCTTTTTGCATATAAGTCTGTGTATTTAAAAATATGTGGTCAGCTGTTTTGTGTTTTTGTGCGATTCTCCAGCAATGTCACATTTCAGTGCCGATCATTGGTTTTCCTTCCAAAGCAAATTTACAATATTTGTTTTTAACAAATCTGTTGTGATATATTTTCTTTCCTTTAGCCATAACAAATCCTAATATTTTTAATGCTGATGACTTAATAAATACTTATAAATTTATTTTTAAATTTAATTACAAGTAGAATTTATGTTTAATTTTAAGATGAAATTTATTTTTTTCTTTTTAAACATTTCAAATTATAATTGTTATTTATTTCTTCTCTTCTCTTGCAGGTGAGTTTATACATACAAGTGTCTGAAGATAAAATTGTGATTAATTACAAAAGTAAAGACTTTGAAATCGATGATGAAGTAAGTTAAATTTTTTTGGAAGTAAAATTTTTGGAATTGAAATAGAGTTTTGAGAGGATTATAAGCTTCGAAAGAGTGTAAAAAATAACTAAAATATTTGGGTTCATTTTTCTTTTTTAACAATTTGAAATCTTAAATTATTAAAGATTTAACATCAATATTTTGTTGTTTTTCGAAAAGTGCTAACAAGCATAGTCTTTGACGAGACATGTCGGCACTTGAACTTTAAATAAGAAGTTTTATAGTGTGACGACAGCTTAAATAGAATATTATTATTAATTTCTTGTAGCTCTTTTTGATTCTAACAAAATGTTTCTCGGCAACATTCCCTATAATTATTCGAAATGAAGAAGGTAACATTTTGTTTGGTAAAATTTACCATCTAAAGGCAGGTGAGGTTAGATTAGGTTAACAGGGTACAGGCACACGTGGGTCCGCTAAATCTCCTTTGCCCGAGATGAGTTTGGCGCCGGCCCTCTAGTACATAGCAGATGAACTACTGTCTCTTCTTTCTCGAGGTAATAACTTCTACAGTAGTACTTTGCAGGTAACCCCATTCTCTTGGCGCGATTACCAAATGTGCAATGTCCGGTCATAGTTTCCAGGCCTGAACCACATCATGTATAGCATTATTAATTTGCTTCTTACAGTCCGAGAGGGGAATACCAGAGAATTCGTCAATATGCGAGTCCTTGCTCCCATATAATTGCCCACTTTCATCCCATGTCCAGACCTCCGATTGATGGATTTCCGGCATTCTTGGACCAGTTATCTAATTTTAACGCGACTGTCGGTACAAATTCGAATATTTCTCTCCACTTTTCTATAGTACTGCAGCCAGTTCGTCGCTTTTAAAGTTAGGGAAATATTAGTCCAGTTTTTACTTAAAGAGTTTTTTAGCTTTCTTAATTCTATGAAGCGACTATACTTCAGTAATTCTGTAATTCTGTATCCGAAATACTTTTTCACTACCGGTTTTCGTTAAACGCCAAATTGACACAAGTCTCACATAATGAAATTTCTATACACTGCACTAGAAATTGATGCTAAGGACAAGATTAATTAAATAATCATTGGAATGTAAAACTTATTTTGTTCTGGGAGGAGGATGCAGCCAAGATATTGCAATGATGATTTTAAAACACCAATCGAAATTTTTTTGCCACAATGCTGTGATCGCATTCAAAATGGCGACACAAACAAAAAACTAAATGAGCTCTAATTATGGATGTGGAAACAATTTAATGAACGTTTTAGAATCGTTCATACTACAGGGTGGCTGGTGCAAATATTTTTCTATGGAGGTTGTCGATCCGGAAAGCGAGACCCTTTTCTGTTATAAAACTAGTGGTTGTCATATTTACTGCTGTCACATACCGGCACAAAGAAAAGAGGATTTGTTATATAAAAATACATCTCGACATTCGTTTTATTGCCATATTTCGATATTTAGTTATAGTTCTAGCAACAATAACAAGCCAGCAAATATCTTTAAAAATTTTAGCAGCTTCCTTCTGCAGACAACCTCAGAGGCCAGTCACCGGTTTTTTAATTCAAATGAATATTTTCACAAGATTTATGCCCATTTAATCATCCAATTCATGCAAAATATATGCGAAGGCATCATTATTAATTCGAAAGTTATAAAAGAATCTGATTGGGGTGAACAGATTATTACAGAATATCGCTTTATAATTTTATATATATGTGACCTCAGGTCCCGCAATATTTTACAACTTTTACTTTGTCCGACCAAAACGTTAATCTTTGTCTTGATATGATAAATTTATTTGTTATAATTCATGATGCTAAATAGAGTTATTAAATAATTTTTAAATACTTTAACACGCGGAAACTAAGGCATATTTATTAGTTAATTATTATCAGTCAAGCGAGTGATGTTTTTGTTTGCTCTTCTTTTATGCCTTTACACAAGTATTTCAACAACAAATTAACTTGAATGGCAAACAAGCAAATAAAAAATTATACTAAATTATTTAAAAAAAGTTGTAAAATTAACTAAAACAAATATCATTTACATAAATACAACAAAGATGTGACGCTCTCTTTTGATTTATTCTCTGACTTCTTTATGGTGGAATGTTTTTAATTAAATTTTAAAAAAATAGAAATTTTAGAATAGAAATCATACAGCATCTACCGCATGATTATTTTCTTTCGACGAAAAAGTAGCCTTGAAATAGGTTGATTGCATTTTAGCGGTCATTGATACGCAGTCAGACTTCGCATACAATAAAATGCAACTAAAAAAAGTCATAAAATATTAGAATTTGTTCATTTCTATTTGACTCATTTATTTTAAATTTTTTCTTCCATTTTTTTCTTATTTGACAACAAAGTAATTTTTGTTTCCTTTTTGTTTTTATGGTTGCAATATGAAATAAAAAAATTAGCAACAAAATCTATTTAATGACTTGTGACACCTAAAGAAATTATTTAAAAAGCAACAAACAATTAAATGAGTGACAGTAAATATCTACATGTGTATGTATGTATGTATGTATGTATGTATGTTTAAATGTTTGTACGTATGTATATATGTGTACATACAAATGTATGTCCAGTTATGAAACAAAAAAATGTTTTTAGAAATTGTTCGTTTTAAACACTTGAGGATTTTATAACAGCTGCCGGTTTGGCAGTAAAAAAAAAAATAATTAAATAATAAAGAATGATTCATTCACACTGTGAAGTGGTAAAAAAATCAATAGAATCATGTTTCTTGAAAAAAAAAGCTCTGAATGCAAATAAAACTAAAAATCACGTTTTAACGAAATTTTGCAATTTCTACAAAATCTTGTTGCTTGCTATTTTTTTTATATTCACTTAAAAATATATTCCAAAATAATAATGGATCCTAATGGAGTCTTTATTTCGCTGGTATCGCCAAGGCGAAAAACGTGAAACGCTTTGGTTTTGTTCCACATAAATCGAAATTTGTTCTATTCCATATAAAATTTGTTACTTTTTTTGCTTCTACAAGAGGCGCTAAAGCAAAAATTCCGAATCCTCAAATAGGTATAAACATAGGCCATGATGTTTCAAAACATACAGTCCGATCTAGTAGACGCATTTCGTGCTTTTTTGCCAAATTTCAATACACAGTTGTAATTTAATTTTAACTATTCGAAAGCGCAAACAAACACTTTTCCTAATTATTTCGTATTTTAGTGGCATGTAGTTCAACGAACTACAGCAAAAAAAATGCGATCTACGCCGCATTATATTATGCCACATTTTCTGACGCACAATCGGGGAACTCACTTATATTATCTATGATCGTACGACATAAGCTCTTTGCGTCAGATCAATTATTTTACGGGTGTAGACTCAAATCCAACCACAATATAAGGTTGACACTCTGATGATCGGTGCCGAATCGACATTTCTGGGTATTTTTCTAGAGCGCCCCCTACGGTCTTACACCAGCCTGTCTGCTTGATGGCGACGAATGTGCGCCCTAGAAATACACGTTGCGTATTTACAATTGATCCAAAATTTCGATCATATTTTTTTTCTTTAATTTTACCTTTCTTCCACTCGCTCAGCAGCTGATGAAATGACTAATCATACTTACTATTTCGACAGCTGATTGGCATTGGTAACTATGTAAGTAAATTTGAAAAATTATCATTCCAATTCTCCTTAAAAACTATGAAAGCATAAAGTTTTTCCGCGCAAAAAAATTTGAAAAATTTTAAAATTCCTTTTTTTATTCAAACTTCCTCAACAAAGATCAACACTAGAGCCGAGCCGTGCATGGTTGGTTTTTGAATAAAATTTGCTTGAATAGTTTTTGACTATAAATAATATCTCTTAATAGAGGGTTTAAAATAATGAACATAAATTAAATTTGAGTTAAGGAAAAGTAACAAAAAATAACATCGCTGGAATCAGGATTAGTAGAAGTAAAAATAGAAGAGCTTTTAATTATGAGAATCGAAAAAAAGTTTGCAATAAAATCCCTCAAGCGAAACAACTTAATAATGACGATGTAGTGGTCTTGAGCGAAAAGGTTGTTTTAAAATATTTTTTCATTTCTCATTTAAATAATATTTTGAATTCTGTTAATCTGACTTAAACAATGCAAGCAATTTCTTGTTGTTGATTCTATCTGAATCAACAACTGAATGTTATAAATTTAATTAAATACAAAACTAAAAACAAACACTAATAAATATAGAAAAACAAGGAAATAATATTCATGTTTAAATTCAAATTATGTGCATAAATGCAAAAATATGCTTCTGCTTATTAAGCATATAATGCTTAAAATAATTAGACTCTAAGCCAAATACGACTTGGCCACAAGCCA
The DNA here is from genome assembly GCA_963932375.1 of Phania funesta. Lineage (NCBI taxonomy): Eukaryota > Metazoa > Arthropoda > Insecta > Diptera > Tachinidae > Phania > Phania funesta. The sequence goes on along the minus strand of OZ010652.1, from coordinate 91,705,677 downwards.
CAAAACATATAAAATAAAAATGAAAAAAAAAAATATTTAATATTCAAACTTTGAGGCCACTTTAGAATGCATCCGTTGTCTTTGTAGTTTATTTCAATCATTATTTCTTTTTTCTTCTTAAATTCTATATTTTTATTATTAAAACGCGTTTAAAAATATTTCAAGCTTAAAATTATATTTTCACAGAAAAAAAGAGCAACAATAAATAAGCATGACTTTAATATTTATGAGATACTTTTGGTGGCTAAAAGAAGCTTTTGTGGTTGGAGTTTTGTTTTGTCTAGAACAAGACGATGGTTTAATTTTATTTTATTTCACACAAATTCATGTACAAGGTTAAATTCGTGTTTATTATTGTTCTTTGTTTATCTTTTATTTTAATTCAACAATAAATTATTAATAACAACATTGTGATTGTTGTTAATAACTTAAGAAGCTTGTCTTGCACATTAACACTATTTTTTTTATTTTGAAAATGGTGTCGGTTAAATAATACGAGCATCAAGAAATTTGCGAGAGTTGTTCCAGCAATATCTGACAATTTGGACAGTGCGATCAGTGCAGTTCTTTCGGTGATGGTAATACCTTCAATATTCCCGTTATATTTATTCAGAACCGTCAACTCAGAAATGTTTTAGTTACTGGTCATAATTGTTCATTAGATACAATTCGTAATCTCGATAAGAGTGATGCCAACCAAAAATTTGTCTGACCACCTTTATTTTTCGAGCATTTGAAACACCTTTGAAAAATAATTTTATGCTTCTAATTGATTTTCCTAGATAAGAAATATTTTGTAAGAGAGCCTAAAATTAACCTGCAAAAGCTTTATTATATTTCGCCAACATGGAATATTTTTTGGTATAAATAATTTATTTAGTTTTACGAGGTGGTGAAGTTCTTTCACTCTCACTTTCATATTAAAATTATTTATTAAACCAAGATATTTTTTTATAAGACCAAATAAAAATTTGTATGGTTTGCATTTGGATTTTTTTGTTTACTTGCTAGAGTAAAACTCTTCTTGTTTATGTCCTTCAAACTAGAATGACAGAAAAAGAACAGCTATTTAATAGTGTAATCAATGTAGCGTTTTATTTTAGTTGAACGTTTAGACTTTCTAATTGAAAAATTTGGGAGAAAAACTGAAATAGGTGGTTGATTTTGCTCAAAAGGTAGGAGAGTTGAATAAGATATCCCAAAGAGATACCTCTACTACAAAAATGGTAGAGTAAGTATGACTGCACCAGAAGCTTGCAGCTAGCTAATAGTTTTTCCTCTTCCTTTATTCGGTCTGGGAGGTTTGTATTTTTGATCTGGCTTTATTTCTATAAAATTCAAATTATTGATCGATGTTATCCGTGGCTTTTGCTAACATTTCTGGCAATAGGTGGGTTCCGTCTTTAAAAACAACTGCTCATTTTTGAGGCCAGAAAAAATCAAAGCGATTTTTTTATACCGTTGACTGAAACGAAGTGGTTCCAGCCAGGTTGTGTTGCTTCGATAGAAATAATTCTCAGGCGGGGTTATGAGGAGGGTGAGGTATAACTTCGCACCCGCTGTTTTTCAAATAGTTTTTCACGTTGTCATCGTGTCCGGTAGCATTTTTCGTTCATTGCTCTCATTAAACGAATAAGTTGTTGTCCGTCGAGTTGTCCTATTATTATCTTACCTGGTTTCAATTGCGTATATGACAAAACACTCTTCTGTAGCCTTTCCGAACATTTCCTGTCATAAAAATCACAATTTTGAAAGCGTCGAAACGAATCTTTACAAGTGAATAAATATGAACTCTTTTATAAAAATTTCCAACAGCATAACGTGCCTTCTTTATTTGCTTTGATTGTTGTACAAATATATGTACATCACAATGTTTATACTTAGATGCCTTTCATGCATTTCATTACAAATCATTAAAAAAATTAACTGGTACCGAAAAATTAAACACAGTATCTATAGTGAGTAGTGACGTTAGTGTCTGGTAGAGAATTCGATCAAACGAAGTAGTAGGTCTAGAATTTAGGAACGAATTTCCGTCATCCCTTGTCAAGTTTGGTTTGGAGACAAGCCGGTTTCGGCTATGTGCCATCTTCAGTGTCATTTTTCGTTCTGAGAAGTTTGCATCAATTCGAATTGAATCAAGTAGTAGGTCCATTTTTATATGGAATCTACTGTAGCAATAGATCAGATTAAGACAAAGGTTTTCGATACTTTAATACCACAACGTATCCACCGGGCGAAGTAATTTCAAGACCACCCTCCTTAAATTGAAATATAAAATATTTCTCGAATGATTAATGAATTCAAACAATTATTTTTATCGTGTGGGTTCGTCATGACAATTCATTTTACGTAATACACTAAGAAAGAAAATTAATTTCCGTGGTATCGCAAATTTATGATCAATAACAAAAAAATATTCAAATTCTATTTATACCGATCCCATGTATGGATTTTATAATTTACTGTTTATAAATTAAAGATTTTCTTATCGATTACTCAGATTAATTTTACAATGTATATAAAAACATTATTAATAACAAGATTTGTTTTCACTGTAGGGAACATATATTCTCGAAAGCACAATAAGCCATTCAGATGGTAGAAATTTGTTATCGATTAGTAAATGTTTTTAGACAAAAAAATTATAATAAAAGGAAAATAATTTGTTATCGAAAATAAAAATCTTTTTGTACAAAACAAATTGCATTAATCACAATATTTGGTGTATATATAACAAAATAAGTAATCGATAAAAAATTTATATATCGAAGATTATTAATCTATTAATAATTTCCTCATTTTACGAATAAATAAATTTTTATATATAGCAAAATTATTTTTCTTGATTAAAATTTAATGGACAAGCCAAATATTTTACGAATTTCATATCGATAACAAGATTTTGTTCTATTAATATAAAATATGAAATATTTCAGCAAGAATATGACAAGAATCTTAGGATACAATCTCTACTCCAAATATAGCGAATACTTTTTTTTTAGAAATCTATAATTTTTTGTTTATATTTCATAATTTTTTAGAAACTTGGGCAAAACCAAAAAAATTTACATGACTTTCAGTCTGTCTGGTTAAAATTTATAAAATTCTATTTAATATATTAATCCATGAAAAATACATTTAACACTTGTAGAGTATCTTTTTATGAAAGTGGACGTATAAAATACATTGTATTTTATCCTTTAATTAATCAACAACTACAGCAACAAAAATATCGTTGACCGATTGCATATATTTTCAAGGTCAATTTTTAAATAGAACAAACCCCCCACTGATACATTTTGTTTTATTCAATGTCAAGTTCATATCGTTCTCTTTCTTTCTCATTTCTAATAAAGACAACAACAAAATATTGCGAAAGCTGCCATCAAAGAATTTTAAATATATTGTTGTCGCATCGATGTATAAACAACATATAACAACGTCATTTAGAAGCATTAATGTTTTTCTCACAACTAAAGAAATATTAACAGAAACAAGCAGATTGCTTAGGAATATAAAATGAGGTGTCATAAAGAATATTTAATGATACTTTTTCACCAAATGGTGAGATCAAAGGCACGGATAAATATTTTTGGGAAACTTTTATTTTAAATATTTTTCTCAGAGAAACCTTTTCTATATTATCCGAAAAAGTTTTTAAAAAATTATTCGTTAAATATCCAAACTTTAAGATCTTAAATAATTTTTTTTTTTCACAAAATATTTTTACTCATGATCGATGTTTGAAAAAATGTTTAGGAATTCAGTCTTGTACAGTGCTGGATAAAACTAAGTATAAAATATTTCATTTAAAACAAGAAAGGTCTCAAAAATATATGAAACATACTTTATTTGGAAATGACAAAACTAAATCACGCGTTCATGTTATTAAACAGATAATTTAATTGAACTTATATTTGGTACCGTAGCCTTAATTTTTCAAAACACCTGCGTGGTATAGACTCTTACTTTACGATTATACGATTTCCCGTCGATTTTATATGGGATTGATATCAGATGATTGTGCTGGCCAGTTTAAAACTTGGATTTTATTCTTAAGGAACCACTTCTACACACATTTAGCTGTGTGTTTGGGGTCGTTGTCATGTTAATATCTCCAATTAAGCGGCATGTACTGATTAACATATGAAAGCATTACCTTTTGAAGAATGTCTGTGTAAATAAACTGATTCATTATTTCAATTAGTTTATGAATTGGTAGAATTCCATTCCCAGTAAAACATTTATTTTTGCTTTTCATAATTTGTCCTGACCTGTCTATTTTTTCGCGACACAAAAGCCTTCCTTGTGCTCTGTACGAATTTAAGCCACCTTCTACCGGTCATATGCGAATAGTTATCGTCGTTACATTTAATGACAATTGAGTAGCAATAGACTTAGAAGACAAAAACGGAGCCTTTTTTATCTCGTATTTCGAGCATTAGTTGGTAGAATAATAAAATGGAGGTCCGTGCTTTAGTTTTGTCCAACACAGTAAGTATAATACCTCAAGTTTAAACTATTGGCTATTTTTGCTTGAAATACAATCACTTGGCAAATGTTTGTTTGTTAATGACAAATCTAAGGCATGGCCATTTACACCTTCTCTTTTTTTACTTTTAGTCTTTAACATTGTCATGATTAAAGTAAAAACAAAGTCAGACAAACAACGTAAAAGAGCAGAGGGCGTTTAGTGCTTGTATCCAATGAACCGGCTATTTATTCTGACAAATGTATGAGAGTTTTTTGTTTGCAAAAAAAAGAAAAACCATGGAAAGCAATCGATACTTGGCTTTTTGTTGTTGTTATTTTCACCTTTCTTTAGCTTTTTCTTTTAACATTGTTGTAGTCTTTACAAGTTTTGGTTTTTTTTCTCTGTATTGGCAGAAAAAGGGTTTCCCGTTAACATGACTTCAACGGTGACGTACACACATACACGTACATATACATGAAGTAACAATCACTCAATCACTTTTACAGTTGCGTGAGTGATGAGTGCAAATTTTTTTTTTATACTTTATTTTATTTTATTGAATCTTTCTATTAAAAGAAATTGACAATAAGTATTCAAATCTTATTTCTAAATTATTATTTACTAGTTATTACCAACGTAATAAATAATTTCTTGTATTCAAATCTTAAAAGTCGATCTTCTATTGTGTAGAGAGAGCCGCCTCGCCAGGCTCAATGTGTCAGTTCTTCTTAGTCTCTGGTGGCAAATGGACATGTGGCATACAGTGGGACCGATTAAGAATGAGGAAGAAATGAATATATATAAAGATCTTTTTAACAATAAGCCCTGCTTTATTAAAGTGAAGATTTTAAGGGAGGAGGTAGTGTGGTGGCAAGTACATATTGTGTAAAAGAAAATTAAAGTTTTTATATAGAATCTACAATAAATTAAAATTGTTTTGCTTTAATTTTCTCACCAAGAAACTCCGCTGTAAAAGAAATCGTATGACAAACAGAGAAAATTAATTTTTTTGGAGACTTTGGTTGTTTCGAAGGAAAGGAAAGTCATAATGTAGCGTTTTCAACCATTTATTTTAAATTCATAAAAATAGTTTTCGCAATTTAAACTTTGTTACTTTAATGTCACGATGATTTTTCTTATTTTTATTTTATTAAAGCTTTCTTAAAGAAATTGAGAATACGTATTTAAATCTTATTAAATTTATTTAAAATTGTCCAAGCTTGAAGGTCTTTTTTTAAAAAATTATATTTTTATTTTTTCGATATTTCCCTTATAAGGGAAGATTTTATGTACAAAAGGAAGGACTTCCAATGGGTTCTCCCGCTTCTCCAATTGTAGCAGATATAGTTATGGAGGAGTTATTAGATTCGTGTATAGAAAAATTGGATGAAAAGCCTCGAATGATGACGAAATATGTTGACGATTTATTCTGTATTATTTCTGAGGGTGCAATTAATACAATGTTGGATACTTTTAATTCGTTTAATAATAATATTAAATTTACAATAGAAAAAGAGCAGGATTCAAGACTTTCTTATTTAGATACTTGGATAATAAGGCGAGGTAATGAATTGATAATGGATTGGTACCAGAAGCCAACAGCTTCGGGAAGAATTATTAACTATTATTCAAAGCACAATAAAGCTGTTATTATAAACACAGCTAAGAATTTTATAAATAGAGTGCTTACTATAAGTGATAGAGAATTTCATAGAAAGAATAAAGATAAGATTAGGAATATATTAGACGAGAATAGTTTTCCAAAGGAGCTGATTTATAAATTAATTAATCAGTATAGTGTTAGGAGAGAACGTAATATAAGCAACGTATTGGAGCCAAAGATATACAAGACATTTACATATATACCAGGAATATCAGAGCGGTTAAATAAGGCTGAATTTTTTGATAAGGAGAAATACAAAATGACTTTCAGAGTTTATAATACTTTGAATAGATTGTTTGGTAAAACCAAAGATAGGATTCATAAATTGGATAAGGCAAATATAGTTTATAAAACTCCTTGTAAGGGAAATGATCAGGAGACTTGTGATAAGGTTTATGTAGGGACAACAAAAAATAAACTGAAGACTAGGATAGCTGGACATAAATCAAATCTTAATTGCAGACATTCCCTTAATACAGCATTATCTTCTCATTGTTTTGAATCAAATCATTATCCTAACTTTGAAAACGCATCGGTTTTAAATACAGAAATTAATTATAAGCGTCGTTTTATATTAGAAATGTTACAAATTGTTAATACACCTAGTACACAAAGAATTAATTTTAAGGCGGACACGGATAATGTTGCACAGATTTATAGACACTTAGTTCATAGAATAAGATAGTTAATATAAGTATGTTTTTAGGGGTTTTTGAATTAATGTTAAGTTTCGTTAACTGTATTTACATTTTTTAAAATATTTAAAAAACCTCATGTTATTTCTGTTTTATGTTAACTTTGGAAAATTTTTGAATTTTTGTGACAATATTTTTTTTTTTTTTTTTCATTAATATATAATTGGTTCGTTATTTTTATTTCCTGATGATGCTACACAATGGAGTAGCGAAATATCGAAAAAATAAAAATATAATTTTTTAAAAAAAGACCTTCAAGCTTGGACAATTTTAAATAAATTAAATTTAAAAAAGGTCAAGAAACAGCTATAATTTTAAATCTTATTTCTAATTTATTAATTTTTGTCAACGTAATAATAAATTTACTATATTCAAAGCTCCCAATATACATACGATCTATTATTGGGTGTCCGTTCTTCGTAGTTTCTGGTGCCGTAAAAAAGGGAACGATTTTGCTTTCTGAGGGCAAGTAAATGTTACAAGAGTACATTTTGATGGATTTACCTTTATTTCCCCCTTTTTCCACCAATCCTCTAGCACATGAAGGGCTGAGTCTGAAGTTGTGCGGATTTAAATCCGCAAACAACCATTGTGATTTAATAACTTTATTTGTGACTTAATAACTAAGATATGTAATGACTAACCGCTTCTCATAACGCTAGAATAGTAATGAATTGTTAAAATGTCTGCTACGTACTTAACATTACCTTACTTAACCTTAATGTATTGTGCACAATGGGTTACTCGCAAAATTGCCATAAGCATACAGATGCATGCACATCTTCTAAACTACGACAGCAATAACAATATCGACAGGTCGGCCTTTAGTTAGATTAACATAATAAAGGTTTTAACATTTTAGTTTTTGTTTTAATTAAATAAATTTTTCCTAAATTGCTATTGCTCTACACTTGAAAAGGGTATCAAATAAGTGGTTGTTGCAGCATTACCATTTGTCAAGGGTTTTTGTTTCTAAAATGCGGGTTTTTTCTAAATTTTTTTTTATAATTTTTCAGCATTTCATAAATGTTCAGTTTAATTCAAATTCAGATTAAATTGATGTTTCAATGCTATGCTGAACTGTGTTTGTAAGGTAACGTTGTTATATTTATGTCACCGCTTTATTATTACAACACTGTTAGTTTTTCTTCTTCTAGTCACTCTTGAGTGCAACCATGGCATCCATACACACTTCTGAAAGTACAATGCCAATTCGTTTAAGTCGTCTTTATAAGTGACTTTGTGGTTTTAGTTGTTGACGCTTGTTTACGCTTAACCATGATGATAGATATCAATATCATTTTATGTCCCAATATAATTGAATTCGAATTTTTCGTATTTTTTCTAATTTCGATACTTTTGTAGTTTTTTAAAGAAAATATATGGTAACAATGTGCGCTAAGACACTGACTAACAACATTCGTGTTGCTTTAAAAAAACTTTTTTTATATTAAAGTAATTTTCCCTATTCTGACAAGTCAGCAGCACATCGAGTGAGTGCTGCAATCATATCAACACAGAGCACAGACAGACAGATACAGAGCTGTTGTGGTTTTCCAAACGATAATTATCATGTTTTGTTTAGAAAAAAAATTGTTTTCTGCTTTGTATTATTGTTATTTCTATTATTTTTTTCCATTGTTGTTGTTGCAGTTATTATTTGTATTGCTGTTTAGCAATTGTTAGTTGTTATTGTTGCTATTTGTTTCAGTTTTTCTATTGTTATTATCACAGTTGCTTTTTTTTAAGTACGATTATTAACAGTATCAAATGTTTATTTACCTGATCGTATAACAACAACGACAGCAAAAAATAAAAAATAAAAAGTACAACAACAACGGCAGCAATAAATATACAATCACTATTTGGCGTCAAGCTGTCTGTTGAAAATGCAAAAACACTATGGAGTACAAAAGAAACAAAAAGCAACAGCAGAAAACACAACAACTGTTCATTTCACTTACAAACACACTGTCTCACACTCTTCTACTTCGGCATAAATAAATGCAAAAAAACATTTGCACAAACATTCAATGTTTGGAGGAGAGTGTGCTGTGTGTGAAAGCGCTCTTTTGCACTGTTATTATTATTGATTAAATTTGAGTGTGTGTGTGTGTGTGTGTGTGTAAATGATCGCAATTTAACAATTAGTCATACTGATACATTCGTACAATAATGATTTGTAGTTTGCTTTATGTTTATTAGATAGTGCAAGAGTGTGTTTGTGTGCATTCAAACGTTGGGGTTAAATAAATGCAAACACTTTAAGAAAACCCCCAACATTTGTAATTTATTTGAAATGTTGCTACAAATGATTTCGTTTATTTTTTTTGTTTTCAATATAATTACATGCGGTTTTGATCTTTTTTTCTCTATTATTAAAATTGATTACAAGTACAAGTTATTAACTACGTATGATTTTATATTGAGACAATTATTTCATGACATTTTCAATGTTGTACTGATGAATGCAAAGTCAATATTTATTTAAAAAACAATACATAGTAGTAAATACTACAAAAAATATATAGTTAAAACTACAAACAATTTTCTTCCGCAAATTCACAAATAAGTCTGCAAATTTAATTAAATAGAGAGTAAACGGAAAATCACTCTCAAATATGCTACAAAGGCTAAAATTTTCTTTCACAGTTTCACACACACACACAAATCACTCAAAACTGTCACTCAATTTTTGATTAAACCAATATGGATATATGGCATTAAGCTGCACATCAAACATCTAAAAGTTCTCACTATTAAGGAAGAAATGCAAATGTTTAAGCAAACGTTTATGGGCACTAGAGACAAAGAGGAACAGACACAATGAGCCTGGCTAGATATCTTTCACAAATTATTCGTAGTTTTTAGGTTAAGATTTGAATGCACTAAAGTGTGAACAAAGTGAACTTAAGCCTGACAATTAAATTGATTAATTTTAATCATTCTAGTTTGACAAATTTACGCCAAAAAAATAAATTTACAAATCGCAGGGCACAAGGAAAAACATGCATGTACATGTTTCCTTCTTCACAATCGTTTTGATACTAAAATATAATCAACTGAGATGAAACAGAAATAAGTATATACTCGTACAATGATTTCATTGCTAACCGATGGTTAGCTGAAGCAAAGAATGCAATAACAAAAAGTTAAATTGGTAAAAACTTCGTTTTAACCCAAGAAAAGGGAAAAATATGAAATTTGAAAATATTCTCTCTCATAACATAGATTTGTCAGTGGACACTAAATTAGTATTAAGGCACAAGGAATGTTGATAACGTGCGTAACAGCATGGCAAATGCATTCCATTCTGATAGTTGTCTAATAAACGTTGAACTTTAACTGTATTCAAAAGTTTATCATATCACACAAAGTTTTCTTTCTGAACAGAAAGAATAATAATAAAACTAACTAAATGCTGACAATTTAACTGATTAATTGTAATAAATAAAAATTTTAATATTTTTTATATTTAATTAAAACCCAGATATGAAATCTTTCTGGATAGATTCAATTAAAAAAAATTAGTTAAAATTTTCACTTCACTTCTTACTTTCTTTTAGAAAGATTTAATAAAAAATGTTTACATCAAATTTTCTCCTACATTTAACACGAAGACCTAAAAATTATTTACATTCCCTAAGCTTTAACTCATAAATATCATAAAGCCCCTTCCGTACACACAGTTACTGACATAGCAAATGTATAAATTAGCCTCAGTAAAGAATTTAAATGTAGAAAAATGCATGAGTTATCACGTGTAGAAAAAAATATTTAAGTAAAGGTAACAATCTAAGGTGTCATTTATGAACTAATAATTCATATTTTAACTAGAGGCAACCCGGTCTGTCTCTTTACCCTTACCGCAGTAATAAATATTTTGTATCGAAGGTGCCATGCAACAGCACGTTGCTACATTTTTGACGTGAACACGAATATTTATAATACAATTTTTACACAAACTTTAGAGTCTCTTTATTCACAGAAATTTTTACACCAAGTAAGCGTTTGCTTTTTATGAAAGATAGAACGTCCACTGCCCCAATGGCGCTTTTTTTGGCTTGAGTTCAAACCCTAGAAACAAAATTATAGCTCTCTCTTCTCTGGACATACAAGAATAAATAATTACTTTGTAATATGTTGCTTTGTAGGGGACGTCCGACATTAACGACGTCTAAATCGTTTGAGCGGTTTCGGGATCAGCAAGTGTTATCTTTTGCAAGGGCTTATCTTTTATGGCGCAGTTTATAAGTTTCTTATGATTGTTCCATTCCGTATAAAAGCCGAACATGCACTGCGCAATGCTGAGCTGACCAAATACCGCTCATGAACCTTGGAATTTTAAATATCGTTTTCTACAATGCAAAACGGGAATCCGTTCTGTTTATCCTTATCCAGCAAATGTCCTATAGCAAACAACAACTCACGTGGCATCTAATTTCCTTTTCAATAAGTTATGCCTATATCTTAGAGGCGGTCTAAGTTTGCTTGTTCCACAATTCTCTTGATAATCGTACTGGGAAAGCTAATAACTCGCCAATGACGCGGCCCTACCTATTAAAGCAGCGTGAACCGTTTTTATTATTGATACTTTTGTTTAGTATTTCTTGACGAGCTTTAGTGTTGTTAATGAAAAATTAAAGACCATGTAGACGAATGCTATATAATAATATTATGAATTTTTTCGCAATTTAGGCCTTAGTTGGGGAAAACAATTAATAAATTGAGCAATTAATACTTCATTGCACCATTAATTGGATTAAATTCCCAATGCAACTCTGGCGAAGGGTGTTAGTGAGCAGAAAAAACTCTTCAAAGACAACATCAAGGCAGATTTAACAAGGTTACTGCATCACCAATAAAACTACACTTTATTCTTCATGGCAGGTGTCGAACTCCATATACAAAAAGTTAAAACCGAAAAGAAAGAAAACGGCAGGTGAAATTTATGTTTACTATATTTAATAAAATTTTTAAAATGTAAAAATGAAATGTAAAATCTTCTTAATATATATGAGGTTAAAGTTGCATTCGAGCGAAAAATGACACTAAAGATGGCACATAGCCGAAATCGTCTTGTCTCCAAACCAAACTTTACAAGGAATGACGAAAATTCGTTCTAAAAATCTACATTTAATTCAAGTTTTTGAAACAGGAAAACAAATCAATTTTATGTACATTTAGGAGCAATACTAAACAATAATTCGTAATTGCACAATCTCATAAAATGCTCCAACCGTTTTACACTGTCACACAATAATAAGATTTGTCAAATTTATGAAAGGAATACTACAAACGGTATATTGTAAACGTAATATTGTATGATACAGTTTTTGTAAAATTTAAAACCTTTGACACATGCTACACCAAGTCTAACTATAACAAATTGTATCTTATTAATATTGCCTGGAAGTATATGTAATACTGATTTGGATTACATCAGATTATTATTTACAAAAACAAAGAATTCAGAACACATTATTTAAATATAATTTTCATATGAAACTCCTTTTGTCAATAACACTCTTTGAAAAATAAACAATCTAAATAAACTTCGATTTAACGAAATTCCTCTTTAAACAAAAACGAGACAGAATTTTCAAATGAAGCAAACAAATGTCAACATTATTCAAATCTGAAAGTTATTAGAGGGGTCAATGAAACTTCAACAAGTTTAGTATGTGTTTAACGGCAAGAAAGATACAATAATGTACCGGACCTTTTACACATAAAACAAAGTGGTGTCAGTCCTACAACGACTAAGTCTGAATGGGGCCATACCATTTGTGATGGTTAGACACATTGATGCAGATCAATCAAAAATTCTTTCAGCATGAATTTAAAGTGTACGAAATTGTAGAAGTAAAAACCAATGCAGTGTTGTTTGCTATGCATTTTCGAAAAATTTACGAATGAAGCACCTTAGCCCAGCAGTGCGATTTACTATTCTTTTTTAATCACAATCGCATCGATAAAATATTCGCAATCGTTTAGTCAGCTGTTATTGTTAGCTTAACGATTGTAGACAAAAATAAACTACGTATATTTTTGTGTTGTTTATTTATTCGACAAGCTAAAATGCATGGCATCTTTTAGGGGCGCTTTTAATAAACAAAACACTAGGTACATACATAGCATGTTTAAACTACATGTAGAAAAACCCTCAAATGTTTTTACTTAGCTTTTGCAAAAATAGCTAAACGGATAAACAATTTTTTTCAAAAACTCTTTGTTTTTTCCATTCTTCTCTGTGCTTTTCGTTTATTTGATATTTTTGGGGCAGTAATGTCACGCCAATGTTAAAATCTTTCGTTTTTACACCTAAACTGAACCAGTTCATCATCAGAGTCACAAGCATTAAGTAATTTTATGCATGTCTTTCTTTGTTGGGCAACTACATTTGCACTCAAGGTCATTACGTAAGCTTCTAAAAATGCGCATACTATAAATTTGCTTTGGTTTCTTTAAAATATAAAGGAAAATCAACGAAAAATTTAGGGACGAAAAAGTAAGCGTTTTGCATCAAAACGTTGCACCAATTTTTACATCCGCAATTTCAACCAATGAAATCAGTAATATAGAATTGGGATTGGTTCCCAAGTTTCCCAATCACCAGATTTACACGATGCGGATCATATATTTTTGTTTAATCGTTTTTGTTCGATAAAAGTAATGCAGTCTAATTTGATGGCATCTTTTGTGTGCGTCGCTGGTTGCGACAAATAAGAGGGTTCTTTCCCTAAGTACTTACTACTGCCAGTTTCCGTATTATTAATCATTTGTAATAAAGATTGTAAAACTTTTCAAACGAAAACTTTTCAATATATTTACTTTAGTATTTGACTTTTTATTTGTCATCGAGATTTTCGTACTTGAGTAAATTCCTTAATATATTTCGTCAACAAAACTCTTTAGTTTTCATGTATAAAAGAATTAATTTTTCAAAAAAGCAAATGCACAAAGATATTTAACAAAGTAAATATAAGGTGACCAGATAGGAACAATTGGAAACGAAATTTAAGTAAAGTAATAAGGCCTACGATAAAAAATTTGGAAGCTATGTTAGTTCTAATGCCTGCTTCAACTTTGCTGGCAGCGCTTTAAGATGTTTTTTGGCCAAAATCTCCGGACGACATTTGCAGCCACCAATAATCAGATTCGCGAACCTATGTTCCTTATAAGAATTGAAAGGAAACTACATATAGTTAGCATATTCACAGCGTTGTCTATAGCCGTCTGGTTTTTTGCGTCAGCACAAACTTATCCAGTTGCAGGCCCAAATCCAATTGCAAAATAAACCACGGCGGCTATGTTTACTTCATTTCGTACTTAGGGAGCAGAAGAATCCGCACATGCTTAATCATTTTCACCGTGCGACGAATTATCTATACACTGAAGCCATGATGACGAGCGACCTCACGACGAAATTCACTTTACGTATTTAAGAATAATTCGATATTTTTGTAACTTTTTTTAACAGTTTCCACATGTTCGTGTTCACAGGCGCGAAACGGTGTAACAGCTGGATGGCATTCGCATTTTACACAGCTTTCTAAATGTGACAATTGGGAAATCTATTATTATTGTCTGGTCATTCATTTTGTAATCCTGAAAATTTTTTACAGTTCATATTTTTTCTCGTATGTTTTTGAAAATCTTCAGTTAAAGAAAAAATATAGAAGATCTCGAGCAACATTTTTTTATTTAAAAGATTTTTAGGCTGAAATGGAAACTTTTATGAATCATTTCAATTATATAGAATAAAGAGAAAAGTGCGCAATAAAATAAAAATGAAAATATTTCTTCCAACAAAAAAAATTCTAAAATTGTTTCCGCACAATATTTACTAAGTGTCAGTCAAATGAAAAAGAATTTATCAATTTCTTATGCTATTTTGTACAAAAATTCCACATTTATTATGTTATCTTCCGAAAAGTTGCGAAATAAAAAATGTTAAACACCAATTTAAAGTAAACTTTACAATTGCTTATCAATATTTTTTTAAAACAGATTTTGCGAAAAAAAAACTTTAATTTCACGAAAACTCTGTCAAACATCAAGCAATAAATGTCGCATAATATTTTTACCAAAAATCTTCACTTAATGCGACGGCCAATGATGTCATTTAAAAACTAAGGACTCTGCCCAAAATTCCTATATATATTTTGAGTAGTTATGTTATACAAATGTAAACTACCCGAAAATGTTCTTGAAAAAAATCACCAAAATCAATTTCTATAAATTCAAAAAGAAACCCTCCTGGCTTCGTAATTTAAAGTTCCTTTAGCATTTAATTTGATTTTATATAAAAAAAATTGCAATTTCAATAGCTTATTTTCATATTTTTAATTGAAGTTTACAATTTCAAAAAATTTCAACTTTGAAAACCCTCTGGAAAAGTTGTTAAACATTTTTTTTTCATATTTGAAAAAATAATTAAAAATTTGTTCTTAAATATTTAAACACGATTGCATGTCCTAAAGCCATTAAACTAAACTAAAAGTTATCAATCGTTTTTTTAATAAAAAATTTCTTTTGTAAGTTACACTAAAGCGCAATATATTTATCTGTGTGTACATATGTCTACATATAGTTCCTTGAATGTAAGGACAAAACATAAAATAATAACAGAAAAAAAATATTTTTTTTAATAAAATTCTAAACATGAGTAGACATGCATATCAAACTATATGGTTCTCCAAAGGAAACCTTCATGGCAGCTATTATATTTGTTTCACACTACAATAAAGAAAAATCCGCATTAGAGCGCCGATAGTACGATTTAGTTCTTCGCATGGCGAGTTACACTGTTGACCGTTATATGATCCTCAGTCTCGAATGGGGGCGGAATCCAGCTACGGCACTGGACTTTTTTTTTAATTTATAGTAGCATATGCCTGCTTCTATCAGAAAACTCCATAAGTAAATGCAAAAACGTATTCATACACACATACTTATGTAAGTTGATATATATTTTATCCTTTTTTGTTCCTTTCAAGTTATTAAAATGCAAAACTTCATTTACTCCCATTTAAAAACAAAAGAAAACAGCATATTTGGCGCCACCATTCTTAAATGCGTAAATTATAAAAACTTTTACTGTGGTGATACAACAAAACAACAGCAGCAGGAATAAAAAAAACTTGTTGATTTTGTATTGAACATGATGGGTTTTAAGGTCATTCTTACAGAAAATTAAATATTAAAAACAAAAGGCAAACAAACACTTAAGCAATATAAATTTAAAGGCAGTGCATACCTTCGGGGTTACAAAACTCTTGCATAAGTCGCGTGTAGTCAATACACGCAGGTAAAGTCCATAAGGGACAAGCACTACTCCAAGATAACCCAAATCCGTAAATTAATATTATGATGTCCTGCTAGAACAACATAGTCCATGCGGTATGCAGTAATAGTGCGTGCCATTATTTTATGAAACAGCTACCTGTAGTTTTATTTATTCGTTAAAGTATTTAACACTTCTCACGTAATAAGAAATTTTCCTGTATTTTAGCTGAAGTGGACCACATAGTCTAACGAATTCTGTAAGAAGCTATTCGAGTTATTTTTGCTGCGATGTTATATATCTCTTATAAAATTTACATTGAAAATCAATGGTACATATCTCTCTATATTATAACAGAATTATTTTTAGTTTAAAAACGTTGCATACTTTTAGAGTGATGTTTAATTAAAAACAATACGAGAAGGCGCAAGTTTAAAGATATTCATTTTGACCAACCACGTTTTATTAATTTAAATAAAATTTTGTATTTTTTACAACAACATAATCAATTGACTGCTGTTCTAGCAATGTTGCATACTTCAAAGATAAGAATTGATTTAAACAATAAAAAAAAATCAAGCTAACAATTCAAACTCTAGCAGAATTATTAAACATAATTTAAGAAACAAGCCATAAAACGGGTATGAAAAAAGTTATTTTTTAATTTTTAAAAATCAGTTGATAATCGTATTAGTACAATCATTTATTCGTTTGCTTGCTAAACATACTTCAAGTATACATAAAGAAGATTAAAATAAAATTTGAGCAACAAAATCTGTACAAGTTATACGTGAAATTTATTTGAAGTAACTAAAGGGTACTTGCTTAGGCGATTAGCTTTCAAAACGAAGTGCGTAATTTGATTGACATTTTCATGTGAAGCATGAGGACATCGAAAGTTATTTAACGAAATGTCCAATTCACAATACTTGTGCGAGCAGTTTGTCGAGCTGTAATTACTTTTCGCATAGGAATTCGAAAACATTGAACAATATTCCGTAACGATGTCTTGGTCGAACCAAATAAGACGTCATGATATGTAATTTGCTTTCAATAATGACAAAATATATTTCGTAGACACAATTTATGAATCAAAAACGAATTTTCGAACCGCAAAAAATCTCCCTATTTTTATATAATAATATTTTTTTGAATCAAATTTTATCCTTCTTGAACCTCGAGTTTTTTTTATTTCTAACTGCATGACAACATGTTTTTACATTTATTTGTTCAGTAAGAAAAAACCTTTAACCATATTAAAGGCACCCAGTTTCCTAGACAACGTTTATACTTATTCCGTATGAGATTGTGTGTGAGTTTCTGTTTTGTCTGCAATTTCTAATAAAGAAAATAAAATAATCAATTGATGTAACATGAACACAGTCGTTATTAATTTCTTATCGTAACACTCAAATAGATGTTACATATAAATGTATGTATTCTTTAACTAGAAGTTTTAATATTCAATATTCGGCATTCTATTAATGTGTTCTTGATACAGTGAAACGAAATTGTTTATTTTTCCTTAAATAATCACTTTACTTTCACCTTGTAAACAAATATTAAGTTACTTCATACCCATTAGTTTTTAAGTTATCTTGCTGGCACTAGGAAATCTATTGAAAGTGAAATAATTTATTCTTATGCGACTCGCACGTGAGATGTCACCTTTCTAGCCCATAGTAATCTAGAGTGTAGTTAATGCTATTTTATTTCAAGTTATTCTTTGTGTTCATGGAGAGTCTATTAACTACACTTTTTGTGTTTACATGAAAAATTAAACTACATAATCTGTATGATATCCAAATTAAGCCAAAATGTTAAATTTTTTCTACTCTGAGAAATTCTTCCTCTCTGTTGGAAAATCAATTTTCCTGAAGTTATTTTAAATCGGCCTAAATACCTTAAATTAAGTAAATACTTTGAAGCCAGGATTTGCTAATTGCACAATAAGATTTTCTTTATGTATGAGAAAATTAAAATTATTTACTTTGTTGAAGAAATTTAATTTTTTTGGATATAAGTTTGTTTTCTTACTTTTTCTATTCAGAAAGAGAATTTATTTGATATGAAAACTTTGAGTACAGTAAAAGTTAAAATTTGCTTAGACAACTAGCAGTTTTCAATGACGCTACACACGATTTCAACATTCTTCGTTTTTTTCACTAACTTTGTGTCAACAGTAAACATCGTCTACTTGGTTATCTTTTAAAAGTTTAACCTTTACTGTATGTCAAGTACACCAAGTGACCCTGGTTACGCGGACTTTTGCATTAAAACTGATATTGACTGATGTAGGGTCAATATCATCTCCAGAGTTTATATATTACCAGTTACATTATACCAGTTACAGTTTTGAGAGAAAAAATATTGCAAATGCATATATTTTTAAACTTTGTAAGAGAACTTTCCAGAACTGGTTTTACACCTGTAACTTTTGCCAACCAGTATCTTACATGACTTGGGATTTTCGTAAGCGTGACAAATAGTTTACGCCTCTCTCTTTTTAGCAAATACTCTATCAGTTAAAAGCTTACAACGTGTTTAAATAAAAGTCGCATGAACATTTAATTCTTAACAGCGGCTACTTGAAGTGTGACAAAACGAAAAGAGGCTTAACAAAATTGTTGTCGTACAATTGTCTCATTAATTATCAAATGGAGGTCTTTATTGTCCCGTGTTGGTCATAAACCTGCCACACATTCCACATGGTCATGTAAAATCATTAATCTTTAAAACTCACAAAACAACAAGGAACGCCACACAGCTGATCCAAACGAAAAACAATCTCTGAAATACAACCAAAAAATGCAAGTAGCACGACAGGCAACAGTAGCTAAAAACACAAGTAAATTATTATTATAAATATATATTTTTGGTTGTTTTATTTTTCTTTTGTTTTTTGTTTTTTTTTTTTTTTAACTTAAGGAAACAGTTGCGTGTCAATATATTCCAATATTTACCTTTTCAATGCAATTCAAGACAATTCAATACAAAAAGATTTAAGTCTAACGTAAATGGCTGTCACACAAATACGTAAATAATTGCATGATAATGCAAAACATACGAGTACAACGAGAAAAATCTCAACAACAAAAAAATAAATAAAACAACCAACAATACAATCGAAATGAGAAGAGTTGATATTTCGCAAGGAAATCTGCATGTGTGTAGAATGTGGCCACTGTGCAAGGCATTCATAAATATTGTTTGTGGTTGCTGATTTTATTTTAAATAAATTTTGCAAGAACGACGAACAAACATTTGTTTTTGTTTTGTTGCTATTACAATGCGCACAGTTGCATCAATCAACAATTGTCATGGCTGTCAGTGTTCGTGCGCATGCGCAAATTTCTTTTTCACAGCTTCCTGCTGTATGAAAACCTGTCCAAATTTAGAGCCATACGTGCCTTCCTCTATCCCACGAACAGCCATCCATCCATTCAAATATTCATCCATCCGTCCATCCATCTGTCCATCCAAATAACCAACCGATTATTCGTTTGCTGCATTTGGCTGCTGTAAAGTATTTTATTTGTTTTGTGTCTATATTTTTTTCTATTTCCTCCTCCCTCCTTATCTGCTTTTTCTATTTTTTT
This sequence comes from Phania funesta, assembly GCA_963932375.1. Taxonomy (NCBI): domain Eukaryota; kingdom Metazoa; phylum Arthropoda; class Insecta; order Diptera; family Tachinidae; genus Phania; species Phania funesta. Next base: position 91,685,954 of record OZ010652.1, on the reverse strand, counting down.
TTTTTAACTGTCAGCACAGGGTGAATTTTTTAATGTTCTTCAAGTAGAAAAAACTTTTAATTAGGAAATTATAAAACATTTTCATATAAATTGATAAATCAAAATTTGATATTTCCTTTTGTTAAGAAAAAGAAGTTCAGCAAAGGTTGATCTTTACTACGCCGCAAATAACCTACAATAAAGTTTAAAATCCTTTGTCTGGGTTTATGGTCATAAATGGACTACTTTAATTTAGTCAAGAAAAAAGAATGAGAGAGCATTAAAGTATACGATCTGATGCTGAAATAAATTGCTTATCGATCTTAATTGTTAGTGCATCCTTTTTATCACACACATCGTAGTTCACTACGACATAATTCGCACAACGACATAATAAACACAATGTATTTTGCCGCATGCCTTATCAAGTATAATGTGGCCTCAGATTGCTTATTAGATCAAAAACGACAATTTTGGTTTAAACAGCCCGATTTCATCACAAATGATGATGAATTTTCGAAAAACATTTATCCGCCTCAAGTTTATCTAAATCTTACTCTCCTTTCTTATGGTTCATTAACACTCAAGTCTCACAATTCCAATTACTGCAAATGGCAACAGATGGCAAATACCGAAACTTAACAGATATTTTACGTCTAGGATGGCTAGTAAAATAGGGTAATTATGAACGCTCTGGAACTGTCAACTTCGGCCATTAGCAATAGAGAATGATAGTTGGTAGCAAAAAATAATTTTTTCACAATATCTGAATAACCAAACAACAAAAAATCTCCCCGTAAATAAATGTAGTTTTTATTTGGTCATCTTCTACTGTATAATAAAAACATACACACACACAAACACGACTCCCATCACTTTCTATACCAAGTTTCCGTTGTTTCAACATATTCCGCCTCATCGTATTCGTACTCCGTTTTGGTTTTATACGATTCAATTAAATTTCATGATACTCGTATGTTGAATTTTCTTTTACGTTTCTTGGTTTGCTGCTGCCTGCCATGAACACCTTATTAAATTTTATGGAAAAAATTAAAATTTGAATAGTTTTTCGTATTCAAACAAGCTGATGAATATTTTTAATTTGAATTTAAAATACGAAAACTTCCACAGCTGTGGCCATAAAACACTATGAGAAGTCAAACCACCGTTTTAAAATTTATTGAAACTGTGTTCAGTTGATTTCCTTTAAGTCCATGAACTTTAAAGAGATAGAAACAATTATTACATTGATGTGCAAGCGCAGTAAATAGAGTATTTTTCCAATTATTTTTCAAAATTAATTTCATACATGCCAGCATAAACAGTTGTATATTCCACATCCCTTGCAATATAATATACCTGGTGCCCTAAATAAGAGTTCATAACTTTGATAAAATTTTATCAGAAAAAAATTATCATTACGTCTCTTCTAGACACTAATGTAATGAGGTCAACTCCTTACGCCAGTTTGGTGACAATATTGGATTTGAATCCCCCCGTTATTTACCTCAAATACGTATCTGCCAGGTCAACCCTAAGATTCAGAGTCGGGCGAATTAAAACATTTCCGTGTTGGACAAGGCACAATTCTACGTAAGGTAGGTAGAAATATCTTGGCGGGGCAGACTGATTATTTGACCCCTGTTATAAGCCTCGACAAATCTTTTATTGGTAAAAACCTTTACGGATGGCTCATCAAATATTTAGTAGGCAGGGTGCCCTGTTAGGCTAGTTAGTAGTGTGCTAGCTTATCGGACTAGGGGTCGTGGGTTCGATTCACACCAAAGGATCTGGGTGTTTTTCACTACAACGAGCATGGTCGTTACCATGCCCGGTAATTTAAGCTACAATATAATTTTTATTTGTATTGTGGCAGTTAAAAAAATTACTAGGCATTAATTGTCTGAGTGTTACTCTCCTTATAAAAATTTAAAAAATTCGGAAGAAAATAAGATTAAAGCGGTCTATTATCTTCATATTGCTATGAAAACATCTTCAGAGCTTAAACACACAAAGGGTCCGGATATGCGGGCCCAGGTATTGTCTGTGTTGCATGCAAAGCTTTCGAGGTTTTCAAAAAATAATACAAATATTTTTGTGCGTTTTTATATTTATTTTCTTAAAGTAAACAAATTATTTCTTCCCACCGGTGCATAAAACAATTGAAAGGAGTTATAAAATAATATTTTGGAAGGAACTTTTTAGCTTATTGTAAAATTAAACGTGAAATTGAAGCACAAGAAACTTTACGATGGGCAAAATTTGACTAAAATACAACGCTGACATAAAAAAAAAATATTTGCTTTACCTAGCATAGTCTAGATCTTGTAGAGGTCTTAAAAACTTCATTTAATAAAAAAAAAATACTTGCTCCCAGATCTATTTTTTGAAAATCATAAATTTCACTTAAAGATCAATAACATGGAACAACATACACACACACAAACATGTGTGTGTATTAAAAATATGCGCAGGGAACTACAGCTGACGGATCTTGAAATTACGCCAGCCAGGTGATCGACTAACTACCTAGTAATTTTCTTAACATTCACTCAAGAGCAAATGTAAAAAAAGAAATGTACACGCACTACACTTTAATATACTTGGGACGTTAAAGTAGCACTAGACCCCAAAATATAACATTTGGTTTCGGGAAAGCCAAACATCTTCAATCAGGAAACTAGAATTTAAACAAAGCCGGAGAGGAAAAGAGAAATAAAGTGTCTAAATATATGAAATGACATTAATGTTCTTATTGAAACAAACCATTCACAAATACTCAAGTCCTCTAAACACCAGCAAACAACTTTAGTTTAAGTGATAACGTGTGTAGTTTTTTGTTGGCAAAATGTCGCTTCGAGTATTTGTTTTCTTTTTACGAGTATTTGGAACGTTTTTTGGTCAATCACAAAAAACTTTTTAACAAACATCAGTAAATTTATGGCAATGTTATCTTTAATGTGAAGTTTCGAAAACAAAAATAAGGGAACAAATAAAAAATAGAAACCATACAAAGGAACATTAACTTTGTTTCTTTGTATGGAAGGGGGCAGAAGGCAAACAAAAAAGAGTACAACGGCTACAAGTAGCATCATCAACTTAACATGAAAGACAGTTTATAGAAGAATCTATGAGCAGCAAACATGTACTCCACTCCTATACATGCTGCAACAAGATACAGCGCAAAATAAGACACACACACTCATATTTGTAAGTATTTAGTAGAGGTTTCGTTGTTAAAAGATAGAAGATACCTTAATTTCTGTTTATTTATTTATATATTTTTGTTGTTGTTGTTGTTGTTGTTGTTGATTTTTCTGTTCAATTTGAAATTCAATGCACTGCAATTGTAGCTGCATTAGCAATTCCAAACACTTTTACAAATGCAGACCCTCTAAAACAGAGTAACACACTCTCACACACGGGCGCGCAGGAGCACCTATGGAGTCACCGTTGTTGTTGTTGCCTAGAGTTCATAAACGGTGGATGTCGAATGCAACAATGTCTTTTCTACATCTCCTCAGAGAAAACAAACTTCAAATTTTCAGGCAATCGCACCATTGTGTCGCGACATTTTTGTTGTTTTTTTTTTTTTGTTTAATAAAATGAGAAAAAAAAGAAAATAGCAAAAAGTTTGTTTTCTAAATGGCTGTTTGTTGTTGTTCGCTATACCTGCAGTTGCTGATGTTTTTTTTGTAATGCTTTCCCAACTGCTGCTGTTACAGATGTTGTCGTCGCTGTTGTTATGGTTTTGATTGCCGGATCTTGTATTAAGTTTTTTTTTTTGTCAACATTAACATACGTAAGTGTCAGTTGCATTTAACCACTGGAAATTGTTTTGTTTTGCACACACATACATATATTCTTTATTTCGCGAATTTCGTATGTCCATAAATAGTTTTTTTTTTGTAAGTTCGAGGGCCCTTTCTAGCCCCCTTAAATATTTGTATTCTAGAGAGTTTTTTTGTAGTTTCTATTAAACGTTCCTTCAGTTTGTTCAAGTGCAATATTTACTCACCAGTAAGTTGCTTTTAAAGCCAATCTTAAGACGTTCAAAAGTCACATGAAATATACTAATTGGAAATTATTAAAGTGAACAAAATATAAAAATATGCAAACGATAGTACAAGTTTTTTAATGTTTAAATAAATAAAAAAAATGTAAAAGATTTATCTATTTGTCGACCAGCCGATTGTTTCTTTTTCGATTGACCTGTTTCATTTTATATGAAGCTAATTAAATTTATTCACTAAACTTATAAATTAAATGGATTAATAGTCAAGGGTCCTTTGTATGATATACAAGACTGCCATGCATGAACTCAGGGTTCATCGCGTCTGCTTTACGTCGAATGAATTGTGAGTTTTGTGCGAAATTGATCAAATCTGTACGAAACTGTAAATGTCGGTAGTAGGAACAGAATCCAGTTAAATTTAGTTTGTGCTCGTAGAAAACTGAACCATTTGTACAGAACTGCGCAAAACTCTTGACGCCATACCCAGGAAAATTAAAAAAACAAAGGCAACACTTTATCAATTAGTTTATTTATTTCAATGTGAAAAGAAACGTGATTCTAAATTTTAAATTTTTCGTATGAAAAATAAATTTGTTTTTAATTCTCAGCTCAGTTAGAGTTATAAAAGTAAAGAAAGAACTAGAAATAAATTTTATATAAAAGTCGTGTGGTGACCATTAATACTTCCTTAATTGAAGTTCGCAGTTTGCTGAAACAGAAAATGAAAAAGAAGCAACAACAAAAAAGTAGCAACAAAACAAGCGGCATGTAGTATTTAACTTTTATTTATACCACTCTACAGTGCAACACAGAAGTATGTTAGTATAGATGTATATATGAGTAGTTGTTTACATGTTCACACACTCATACTCACACACACGTACACACACACACAGACTAAAATAAATGAAAATTGTACAATGCTTAATACTTGGCATAATTATCGCTGCAACGTGCAATGAATGCATTTAATGCCATGCACCAGCAACAATTGCTTACGAGTATTAAAAAAGAAAAGAAAAAAATCATACAATTGCGCAGTAAAATTTTATGAGCAGAAACCTAGAAACAAAACCATGCAAAAAATAATGGAATAATAAAAATAAAATAGAAAAAAACTAAAAAATATATAAGGAAAGAAACTTCCAAGCAGCCCAACATAATAAAAACGGAAAAGTACACCAAAATTGAAAAGAAGAAAAAAACTTGCGAAAACCTTCTAGATAAACATTTTTCTACGTTTGCTGGAAGCAGGGAAGCACAGAACTTTAAAAAGAAGAAGGAGGACGAACATCCTCAACATTTTTATTGAAGCAAACAACAATACAGCAACAGTCGCAACGTCAACAACAACAATAACAAAAACAAAACACACTGCAATAATCATCAGCTGCAGCAGCAGTAGTAAAAAAAAAATTTAGAAAAGTAGAGAACTTATCTGTGATTGTCATGTTGAGTCATGTCAAAGCAACAGTTTTGTTTCATTCCTTTTGCTTGCTTTTATATTTGTTGTTTTTGTTACTTTTGTTGTTTTGGTTCAATTCGATGGTTTTTATTTACTTTTATTATTGCTATTTATCCTACTGATAGTGTGCTTACACACGTAACAACTCACACACACAGTGACATGCAACACACAATTGCTCTCTATGCGCTGTTAGGGTTAAGAAGAAAACAGAGTAAAGTATTTTTACTTCACTAGTACTGCTGGTGAAACAGTTTTTAAATTAGTGAAACTCATGTAAATAAGTGAATAGTTTTGTTTCAAACTTCTAATCCGATCTTCGTAAAGTCTGGTTCCAAAACCAACTGACCTGTAAATGATGGCCCATTACTAAATACCAAGAGCGAACTATAAATTTTCTAGCTGGCTAATTTTTAAGCAATGAAAAATATTGGGCGCTGTACTTTTATTTAAAGAGGTTCGGTGCTATGAAAAGGTCGCGCTACATTTCACTAATAAGAATAGCTGCTCATTCGTTTTCAAGAACAAAATATTGAGAGGCCGTGAAAATTTCGAAAGTGAACGTCATAGTGAACGGTGGCCACAATTATGTTCACGCACAAAAAGTAATGAAATTGCCGGAAAACTTATTTGATGACTGACTGCTATAGTGGACACTTCCAAAAGTGTCATATTAATCGTATGTGAACTAAGAATTTTGGCATAAGAAAGTTATGTGGTATATAGATACATATGTATGTGTCGCGTTAGCACAATGGAATAGAAACGCAGGCCATGTATCTGAGCCGAGGTAAACTTTAAAACGGTGAAATGTAACGGTTTACATATTCGCTGTTGCAATGGCGAAATGCAGTGATTGCAATTGCGATGGCTTCCCCATCAAACCTTTTCACTAAATTCAGCAATCTCGGATTATTTTCTCTTTAACCTTAAAAAACGCGCCCAATGTTTTCCAACATTGAAGAAGTGAAATCTGCGGGGTTACTGCGAAATTCTATTCGAAAACGTCACAGCGTAGGCCCCCCGAACTTATTGCAGGCTTGAAGATCCTACTAAGCAACGTCTATTAACATTTAAAAAAAGTGAAATGTATTTAACGTCATAAGCCGAGATGTTTGCAAATTGTATACCCAAGGCCAACTTATAGCAAAATTTTACTTTTTACCATTTCATTTTTTATTGATGCCACTGTGCATTGATTGTTTTTGTCTTATGTATTTTATTTACTGTTTGGAGTTTTTGTTTTTAAACCGATTACTTAAGAACTTGGTTCGTTTGTTATCTCTACATTGAAACTTGCTTCATTCTGAGAATTATCCTAAAATATATATTTGAAGTAATGAAAGTAATGTTTTTGACTTTTTGTTGTTGTTTATGATCTTTCGAAATATACACATGTACTCGTACGTATGTATGTTTGGAGAGAACTACATATAATCATGTGGTCGTGTTGATTTTCATCTGTTTTAAAATAGATATGCTTTTGTTTATGCATCCATCCTTATGCAAACAATAACAACAACAGCAAAATGCTTTTCGTTTATTTCATAGCAGTGTAATGCCCCACAATACGTATAGTCCTAACTACACGCACTTACAAATTTCATACGCACAGTAGTCTAACTTGGAGTTTTATTCGATTTCCAAATTAGTGTCAGATTTTTTTTGAAATTCTAAAAGCAAATTCCCTTGAAATATAATAGCGGAAATCACTCTGCGTTGCATATCTGCAATTTTTGCACACTTAGTATGATTCTCTGCCACAAAGCATAAGTGTCTTTTTTAAGCGTTTAGCAAATTTCGTACAACAGCTGATTTTTCAGAAAATAAAGGAAATGAACAATTAAAATAAACAACAAACCTCAAATTCTTGATTGTCTAGTAAATAATCCAATATATTTTTAAAGAAAGTTCTTGATGTGTGCATAAACTTGCTAAAAGCTTTTATCAATTAATGGAGTTTTGCTTGACATTTTAATTCTTACTACTTTAACAAAAATTTTGAACAGTCTTAGCTTCCATTTTAAGTCTTCACAGACAGTAGTTCAGACGGTTCTACCGCCGTGAAACTTTGTAAGCGCAGGTGTCTAGTTGCTTTGATTTTAAAAATTAATTGAAATACACAGCTGTTTTAGCATTGCAAATTACCAATCTGCAACGACTTTTGCCCTAGCATATTTGCTCAGGTGTAGCAAATCTTAGTTTCATATATTTTGTTGCTATGGTTTTGCAATATGCAGCATATTTGCTAGACTTGCTACATTTGCAAGGTTTTCATGGGTTGTTTGCAACCAAGAGTGAGTTCCCCTAATGGTAGATTGTTGAGAGTTTAATTAGCAGAACCTTCTTAAAAGTCTATTATATATGTTATATCCCTTGAAGAATTTTAATAACCTTCCTCCCTCAAACTTGCCTAAAAGAATAGATCTCCTAAAATATTTATTTGAAAACTGATTTTGGAAATTGAATTTTTCTTCTTTTCGAGGTTGAAATACGAGGCTATAAAAAATTTAGCAGAGCATATGCTTCAGCAACACTGTGCTAATACGAATACGTATTATTACTTTCAGTATATTTTTCATATGGTTTTGTTTTTATTTTGAATTTTTTCACTACGCCGTACGTGCAGCAAACACATCATGATTGTTTACATTTTGTCGCTGCTTTAATTTTGCTTTGTTTCCATCTTTTTCTGTTTTGTATTTTGTTTTTATTCCTGCTCTTCTGCCTGCGCTATTGCAATGGGAGTTTACTAAAGTTCGTTCCACTTAGTGTGCCCTACATAGCGAATTTAGCAGAATACGATGAATCAAAAGTATCTTGAATTTCTTTAAGATTTCCAACTCATAAATAAATAAAATGAAACTGAAATGCAAAGTATTAAATTAATAATTTAGCAAGTTGAAGTCTTTAATTCTAGAAAAGTTTTAATTTTAAAATAGAAATATGTTTGAAGTTTAAGAAATGTTAAAAAACAAGGTCTCAAATTACGGCATTCAATATCGATCGAAATGGATATAGAATTGAAATGGAAATTTCGACCAATATTGAATGCCATAATATCCTCCCCTAAAATGAAGATTTGATAGAATTTTAAGATAAAGAACAAATAAAATATTGTATAATTTAACTAAATGATTTTCATCAAGTTAAAAAGTAAAAGCATTATTATGAGAAATTTCAGGACAAATTTTCGTTAATAAAAAATCGCTTCGTTAAGTTTTCTCAACCCATAAAATTTCGTAAGTTTAAGAATTTAATAATCATACTTAGATAAATTCAGGAAAAATATATTAAGTTGTATTTTTTGAAGTTTTGTGAAGTTTAAAAAAGCTTCAACCTAGAATCTTTTTACTATATAATTTGGCAACTTCAGCGAATAAATTTCAAACAGTATGTATCTCGTGTGTGTTAATAAATTCTACTATTATTTTTATTCCATTTCGATTTGAACTTTTGCTTGAATTTATTTCGTTGGGAACCTAAAGTTTCGTTAAATATTTTCGAGTCTTTTATGAATTTGAGAATGTTATAAAGTTAAATGTATTCGTATATAATATATGTTAATTTTCGTTAAAAATCATAAGTTTCGTTAAGTTTTGAAACTTAAAAAAACATGTATATTTAATTATTACCTTTTTAAACTACTGTATGTACTTAAAAATTTATTTTGGCGGGATTCGTTAACAAAATGAATCTTCGTAAAGTTTTGTTAAACTACCAAAAATCATAATATTTTAAAGTTTTACGTAAACGTTTAAATGTAACTGAACAATTTTTAGGGCAATCATAATGTTAAATTATTTATGTATCTTCAAAAAGTGTTACGTTGAGTCTTCAAAATTGTCATGCAAATTAAATTGCTTATAAATAAAAGGCACTATTATTTAATTATCCTTTGTATCGTGAAAGTTTTATTAAAATGCATTTTGCTTAAAGAAAAGTTAAGTTTCGTTAAGTCTTTAAAACGGCCAAAATTAAACATATTTTTTGTTCAAATCTTTAGATGCGATTTGCCAAAAAAAAAATGACTTTCGTTAAGAAATCAGAATTTTTTTATTAATTTTTTCAAAAGTCGATAATAATGTTTTAAATTTCTTTGCATGAAATAAATATGTATACAAATATATAAAATGGGGCTAATCGCTTAAAGCTTCGATAAGTTTTAGACATTTATGGTTCAATTTGTGTAGCAGCATTTTGGATAAAGATCCATGAATACAAAAATGTAAACGAACCCTTTTCTTATTTCAAATTTCGTTAAGTTTAAAAATTTGTTAAAAATTTACTTTTTTTTCAACTTTTTGTGGAGTATTAAAATGTTCGTTCTCTATACACTTTTCTTTTAAGACTGTTTGAGATCAACGTTTGCTCATCTTCACTATCATCTTTGTATAAAAATGTGCTGGTCTTCCTTTTTTATTATGCGAGGAGTTGTTGTTTTTTGCAATTTTTGTTTTGCTTTTAATATTTCTTTGTGATTTTTTTATTTTGCTCTTCATATTCTACCGCTACAATACCACACATACGAGTATGTACATATTTTTTTACGAGTAAAAAAAGTGTATCACAACAAACGACATAATGGCAAAAGGGGGACTACGAGTAGCGATGGCAAGAAGAGTGGTAGAGGGTAATCTCCAAATTTTTTATTGTTGTTGTATTCCATATTGTGGAAGTAGAGTTTTTAGCCGGTTTTAGCCGGTTTCTTCTGTATTTTGCCTTTGAGTTGTAGTCGTTGTTTGTTGTTTCTTATGTTTGCTAGTTTGCTTGTTTGTTTGTGTGTCATGAATGCATGCAGTACTTACTGTCAGTATGAGTACTTTTAAGCCACATCTATGCATACATACAATATTTCACATTTATGGCAGAATACAGTAACTGGTGCACAACTAAAACCGAACCCTATCACTAGTGCCAGTGCCAGTGCCGCCTAGCCAGTCATGCAACTCCAAACAACATGTATGTAAATATGCAGGCTTCTTTTTTGTTTTCGTTTCAATCATCCTGCCTGTATATAACTGTACGTATGTGTGTGTGTGTTGCATTTGTTGCTGTTGAACTCACTTGTTGTTTTTTGTTGATGTGGTATCATTATTTAATGCATGTATTTATGTGTGACTGAATGTGTGTTGTAAGTTTTAGATTGTATTGTGTTTTGTTTTCATGTGACGTCACTGATGCAGGGCATTCACTTTATTGATGTCGTTCGTTGCCTTTATTTTTATTATTGTTGTTACGCTTTTTTTAATGTGCCTGTTACTGTAAGTGTGTTATTATTGTTTTATCCTCTCTTTCTTCTTCTTTGAACACACAAAATCATGTTGTTGTTGTATTTTGTATTTTTTTTTATTTAGAAGAGCCAGCTCAGTGGTTGTTGCTTAAATTATGGTGTCTTTTTTCCTGATTTCTTTTTTTTTTTATTGTAACTTGTGTTTACAATAAGTGTTTACAGTTTAATCTGTGTTATTTTGAGTTAATTAAACGAATTTTGTTCATTAGTTATTGTATATTAATGTTATAAAAGGGTCATAAGTAGGATTTCAAAGGGACTCCGAATCGCAAAATGCTACAGTTTGCTGCCTCATATTTAGTTGATGGAAACAAGAAAGCGAAGAAAGGGGAATATAAAAAGTTGAAGTCAATAAAATATATTTAAAAAAAAAATTTAAATTAAAGTACGTTATCGTTGAACTTCATGATTTTAAAAAAAAAATGTAATTTCGTCTTCATAATCGATCTACTAATGAAGCAGTTTATGTATATATGTGATCCTTTAACTTCCACTGGAGCATAGAAAATGCATGGCAAAGTGATGCGGACACAAATTGATTTTTCATAGCCAATCCTTTGTAAATGACTAGGACTTTGAGGCACCTGTTTTCATAAACGAGGCTCTGTCGACCGATCAAAGTCGCTGTATCCTTCACATCTGCACAGAGGAAATTCTGTCGCATACTCCAAGTTCGTAAAGAATGAACAGGTATGGAATGTACCTCAGGAACTAGGAAGAACACGAATACGGATTCCTTTGAAAACAACTCAAGAGTACATAAATTGTTTTATCTCCAGACGTTTTAGTGTTAATTTGTGGGGTTTTTCGTGCTTCGCTAGGAATGTTACAAAAAATTCATAGCGGTTCCATAGTTTTATATAGAACATATTTTAGGGTCCTGAGAACTATGATTTTCAAATATACGCGGCTCTGAATGCAAGCCACAGAATCTAGAACCCTTAATTTGGTCAAGTAGAAAATCAGGTATTTCGACTCTACATAATTTTCACTCATTTTTAGTGTTAACCAGAATCGATTACAGCAGAATGAACGTGCTATTTATTATTGGCCTACCAGCAGCAGTTCTTGACGAAGTATTTTCATTACGTTTTTGCAGAACTTTTTTAAACAATTTTGTAAATTTTCTGAGATTGTTTATTAAATGAAAAATTAAATTAAAAAGTGTAACGAAAAGCAAATTGCTTAAGTAGGTGCGCTTAGTAGTCCAGCTGAAGGTAACCGATTTTCCAAATTCTTTTTATTTTTTTATCAAAATTGTTACTGATTCTTAAAATTAATTATTTTGTTATTTGTTCAAATCCCTCTTTTATTCGTATAGTATATTTCTATTAACTAATTCGTATTTATTAATCTCTTCTTTTCTTTCTCGTTTTAGGTAAGTAACTATTTTCTACAACTCGAAAAGCAGGAAATGTTTACTTGGCCTTGCCTTCCAGTTTAAAATAACACAAAACTCAAACAATTATTTCCACACTCTGTTACTGGTAACTACAACATATTTCATTTAATGTAAATCAATTTTCTAAAACTTCAACATAAATTAAAAAATAAAATTAACTACATTTTCACGCCAAAAGTAGACAGCCGAGCGAACACCATAAACATCAGTCAGTGATAAAAAATCAATTAGCCTTTAAAAGAAGTCTTTACAACATCATTATTTTTTCACGTATTATACATCAAAATAATTACGCAAATTCACGAACAACTTCTTAACAAAAGAGTTACATGGAAAAAAGTAACAAAAAAAGAACAAGAACTAACCACTCGTTCGTTTATGTTTTTATGTTCTTGCAACAAATTTGTTTTTGGAATTCATATGCGGCAACAAAACGATCAACACATATGTACATATGATGTAGACTGAATGATATGGAAGTACGGCATACAATATGAATGTGTAATAAAACATGTTGATGGGGAGCCATTGGGGAAGACAGGCAGGCAAGGAAATATGCAGTCATAATCCGCACATAAAAGATGGCACTTAAACTCAAACAGTAGCAAACTACAAAGCAGCATTAATTTCTTTAGCTATTTTAACAACACTCATTACCACCAATAACAATAAATTATTGCTGGGTATTTGTATTCTTTTATTTTTTCTGTTGATTTTCATATTCATTTAGCCAACCTCCCAATCGGCCTCTTCTTAATAAAATTCCATGGGTATGAAGTACGAGTAACAAAAAAGAAAAGATCTCTTGAGTTAAGTTTATGTTTTTTTTTTTTTAATTTTTATCATCTGTTGTGAGAAAAATGCAAAGTTATTGGTGGGTGTCGCCCCTACAGTCCAAATTTAGAAAATTCGTATATTTATCGGGTGATCTTTTTGCTTTTTGAATTTTCAAAGCAAAAAAAAAAAGATTTGTGACATGTGGCAATGCCATAAATGCTCAGTAAGGTTTGCCATTTCACCATGAATACAATAACAAATGAACAACGCTTGCAGATCATTGAATGTCATTATCAAAATTTTAAATGTCAGCCTGTACTTTTTTTCGCTTGGAAATAAAAAAATATTTTGTTTAAATAAAATAATTTCAAAATTAAAACAGTTCTGTACCTCCTAAAAATATTTCAAGTTTATCAGAAGCCCCGAGACTCTCTTATAAAATATTTCATATCTGGAAAAATCAATTAGGAGTATAAAACTAATTTTATAAAGTGTTTGAAATACCCGAAAGGCGGTAGATCGACCTTCTACTCTTCAAAGTAAGATTTGTTGGAGACTACCACTTCTCTTTCAAATCTAAGATAGATTTTGGATTGGCATATCTGCTTGATATATTTGTGTCCTACAATGAAGTTCATTGCACGCGGGTTGTAGTAGATAGAAAATAATAGAAAGTTTTTTACATTTAAGTTACAGGAAAATATTTGGTATTTACTTCTGCGAATGCCACCACATACAAACTACTCCGTCGTATATTTATCCTCACTATACCTTCGTATTTATCTATTCTTCCTATTTGGCACAGATGCGATTGCACCTTTAGAACACTCGTTCATTTTCCTGATTTAAAAATGCCTCAGCTTCAGCAGGCTCTTTGTTTTATCCTCTTTTGGTTAGCCCCATATGGGCCATTATCGTCTAGTTTTATACTTCCGGTCATGTAACTTCCGCTTCAGTAACTGACGAAATAACATAATACTTTGGGACAGAAAAGTGACATTAAGTTAAGCGATCAATACCTGGAATCAAGAAAAGCAGTTAAGGAATTTCATTCTTCATTGACGTGAGATCATAGTCGGATGACGGAAATATGTTCCAAATATCTATATAAAATGAAACTGCCAGGGTGCTAAGTGAGAATCTAGAGTTCTCGAAAAGAAAAAATGTTATTAAAAACTTAATAATATATCGACTGAATTCATGAAACCCCGAGTGTACGTTTTTATTTTCTTCAGGACAGCTAAGACTCCGACCACAGTTTGGATTATTTAATGAAGATAAAATAAGGTCTCCTTTTGTTTCTTTTTTGGGCGAATACTTCATTAAGACTTGGACTACATATACCATGAACTTAGTGGTATGTAATTGTTGTTTATTGACAAGAGGTATAGAGACGTGCTTGGTTCTCTACATCTTTTCATTTCATGGAAACTTTCATAAATTATTAAGAAATCAGCAAGGTAAATTAAATATATTTTATATTCTTACGTAGTGCTACTAAAGTGTCGATACATTCGTCTGCAGATTATTTAGAGTGGAGAAATATGTTTAATTATTAAGATTAAAGTAACTTGCGCTAGCAAAGGGAATAGGTATTTCGGGAAAGCATTGCCACTTTCTGGTTTGTATTTTTACTCTACTAAGTGTTAAGATTAAATTCACTACTACTATTGAATAAAAAATGTTTAAAACATTTTACACTTGTATATCCGCTTTCAATAATTTATGTTGAAAAATACTAATTTAAGCAAATATTTCCAAATAATAAAAGAAATTAAAAATAACATAGCTTCGATCTGCAGTTCTCATTATTAGATTACTTGGGAACAACAACTCAACAATTCGTTGCTTTCTATAACTATCGGCTTTAAATAGCTCCAATTTGCATTACAAGAGCAAAAAAGTGACACAGTTAAGAATTATTAGTGACTTAGCTGTCTAGTCCATAGGTACCTGTACTAATTAAACATACTTGCTAGCATCACGTTTGCTAATTAGCGTTTTCATATAAAATCAATAAATTAATAAAAGTATTTGTGCGTTGAAATTTTCATGTACTTTTAGGGGTTTCTTTGGCTTGTACCCGATCCGCCACAAACAGGCAACAGTCTAATTTTATGAACAGCCTTAACAAATCAAAACAATCAAGCATTAAAAAACTAAATCAAACATTAAAAAATAATCAACTGGGCCAAATCCTGAAAAAATTATTTCAACTTTTAATTAATAAAATACTCCATAAATTTTTCTACATAAAATTTTAATTTTGGTCTCACGGAATTTTTTTACAACTCATTATTGCTGGAAATTGTTAGATCATAAACCCTTAACCATTTTATTATAAAAAACAAATTGAAAATATATAGTAGTTGACATAGGTGTTTTTGAATGGCCCTGCAAACTAACCACTCGTAAAATTATCTAAATGTTAAAAACAACAAAATGCTCAAAACGTATAAGAGAAAATATATCGGTATTATACAGCTCGTTAAAAACTTGCTTTATTATTAAGCGTTAAAAGAAGTAAATAAAAGAAATGAATAAAAAATGCATACATTTTATTACTACATTTATGCATCATCACCAAGGAATCCCTTAAGAGTCAGCGGCCGTCGCATCTAAGGCACGCGTGACTGCAGTTAAATATATTTCCACTACAGACAAGATCAACACTGATAGTTTTACCCTTTAAATAACTTTTTTTTTATTATTTATACATATTATGGTTTTCGAAAGCTGTCTAACTTTACTTAAACTGCATGATAAATACAAAAGTTCTGTTTTTGGCCCCCTTGTTGAAAGAAAGTCTGGCCATTTCATTTGAGTTTTTGCTATGAAGCTTTGTTATAATATAAGGACACTTATAAATATTTTCCCTTCTTTTCTTTACAATGATTTCATAAAAGTATTGAAGTTATGCGTCAGCATTTTGTTTTTTTTCTTTGCCACATTTAAGATACTTTATGCTTGATATGATTAAGAAACGAATAGTAGAAAAACATTTCATGTTACAGGCAGCTTTTGTATCGATGCAGACAAAGAAAATAATTGTCATTGACATACTTGTCATAAATAATGATTAACGCCTGAATAAAGTTAATAGGCTTAAGAGTAATAATAATTAACCGATCATTTTTCGGCCATGCTTTGTTCTCAAGAACGAAAAATGACACTGAAGATGGCACATAGCCGAAACCGGTTTGTCTGCAAACGAAACTTTACAGGTTGGAATGTCAAGAATCAATAATTAACTGGTTCGAATTCAGAAAAAAATGAATGAGGATAAAGATAGTTACGATTACTTTAGGTCTTAGTTTTAAACTGCCTGTTCATAAAAGTGGGCTATTTGCAAAATTTACTTTTCTTAAATTTGGGAATACACGCTAATATCGGCAAAAGTTAATATATTTCAATTCGGTTTTCTTAGTTACTAACTAAGATGGGGACTTGAATTATATAGCAAAAAAAAAAAAAAAGAATTTGAAGAAAACACTTTGAGGGAAATCAAGGTTTTTACAAAAGTACCTGTGTGATTCTGTCGCAAATCAACTTAAAGCTTATTGAAACAATTTAATTGAATTAACAAATTCGATATAATTACTTAAATTATTATTGGGAATATCTCAATTACACAATTACAAGCAAATATATTTGAAAAATGCCGTTCATAGTTTTCCAACTTAACTGAAAACAACAAAACTTTATTGTTTCAAAAATCTTACTAAGCTAGATTTTGCACAATATTTTAAAACTGAAATAAAAGGCTCCAAAATCTATATAATAAATTCTCTTTAAAATTGTGGCCTAAAAATATTCTACATTCATTTACTTTCGCAAGAAGGGAGCTATAGCCAAGAATTAGAGTTCACTAAACATAAACTAATATAAACAATGGTTTTATGACCGAACTTAACTTAAATTAATGCGTCGATTTTAATTGCATTAGTACCATGAAAAGGAATTAACTAATAAAATTAACAAAAAATACAACATATCACAAGAGCAAAAATAAATTATTTAAAAATATTGATCAAAAAATATTAAGGGAAGCAGCAGAAGTAGAAGCATAAACAAAACTTTAAAACTTTTAACAAGGTGCATCAACAAGCATTTGAATTGCAACCCAAAACTAGTTTCTGTGTAGGAGACCTTTTTTTAATTCTACATGTATAAATTTAATAGTTCGGTAGATGGAAGGCTTGGTAAATGCTTGTGTAAGTAAAGAAATAAAAACAAGAAATATGTTTGCAAAAAATTATAATGCTCATACCAGAGTGTAAAAGGAATGTTGACCTATTTAAAGGATTGTGAATGTTTTGGTAACAGAAATATATCACGGTTAGCTTATGAAAAGCATGTCTCGCCTGAAAGTTGTACATTTAGTAAGCTCTGTATTAACATTGAGCTGTAGAACTCGTTTAGAAACTGGTTTCTGTCGCTATTGGTTTTAAGCGATCAAAAAGGGGTACATCATTCACTCAATTGATTTTGAAAATCAAAGTCATTTTGGATTCCTCACACAAAATTACCAATATGAAACTAATTCGAAAATACTTGTTAATTTAACAGTTTTCAAAAGCCTAAAGACCCTTTATATATAAAAAATAATCATTCATATAAATACTTTAATACCTTTGCTCTCCACAGAGTTTTACTTTGGTTCTACGAAAATTGCTAATTCAAAATTTAAATTTTTCATGCCTGATTATTTCCTTACTTGCTTGGTCGCTACGCAGTTGTCTTGTGAGCCTTCTTTTTCGTTCCAGACTTGGAATGGAAGACTATGTACAATGACATGTAATTTTGTTTTTAAAAATTATAAATGCAAGCAAATATATGTCATTGTAATTAAGTTTTACTTCGGTTTAAAATAAATGTAATTAAAATAGAAAAATTCCAATTTTAATTATATGTATAATTTATATGTGTCGCTAATTGTAAAATTTAATTGAAACTCCCAGGCTGGTTACGTTACGCACACAATAAATAGTTTTCGGAAATCCACTTTAAACTTTCTGGAAAGTTGTCGTCTAAAATAAGGATTAAGAATAGGGATTTCTCTCTAACAAATATTGGCTTACCATCAGAAAAGCCTGAAACATGTTGTAAGGGCAGAATTAAAGCTAAACCGACGTTGCCATGCTGGAGATATAATGTTTTATAATTTAGGATGAATTTTTAAACAGTTGTAGCTAGTGCCCACCCAATTTAAGATAATTTCCTAATTTGTTATTTTAAACAATGCATTCCTTTAAATCTCAGTTTAGTATGAACATTTGTGTCTCCATTTTTTTTAATTTAAAATGCATGGCAGAGCGTAAGGAGAGATCATGTTGTAAAACATGGTTTGTTTTGTTCAGCTTTAAGTGCTTTGCCCCCCATTTTTCGTTTTTTCCTTATTTTTACTCCTTCCTATTCTGTTATAGCTTCCACTACATTTTGATGTATAATCAAATTTATATAAAATGCAGGACGTTGCAAATTTTTTTACTGCTATTTTTTTTTGGGAAATTGTGCTCAAAACGTAAACAAACAGACATGGGTGCTTTTTTTCTTCTTGTAATTCTTTTTTAATAAAAACAAAACAAAATTGTTTACCTTTTTGTTTTAAGAAGATAATAAAAACAACAAATAAGGAAAAAAGCCGGCTAAAACACAAAAGTAGTTTAGGAATACGTCTACTAAAATAAATGCATCCATGCAGGCATAAACTAAAAGGAAAAGCTGTTTGAATTTTCAGCTTACTTAGACTACTCGTAACAACCACATATGCACTTTACAGCAATGCAAAATAAACACAAATATCTACGAGGGATGTTAAAGTATAATAGCAATTTTTAAATTTTATACGCTGTGAACTCTAGGAAAAGAATAAAACATCTTAAGTGTAAAATATGACATTAAAAATCGAAAATTCTCGATAAATTTCTTACAAAAGATGTTTTCGATAAAAAAGATCGTAAGCCAAATTTTAAATTGTTGATTTTTTTGCAGTTACAAATTTAAAGTTATGGATACTAGTTTTACATTATATTCCAAAGGAGGTAGAAGTGCAATTAATAGCCTTTGTTATCTCTAGAAAATTTAAATTTATCGAAGCATTATCGTTATCAGTAAACCTAAAAGTGCTCAATAAAATTTATGATCACATTTGTCTCTTTCTGGACTAACTTGTTATTCAATATAAAATGAATTTTTACCACAGATAAAGTTCAAAACGAATATTTTATTGCTGACACCAAATTTTATAATAATTTTTTCTTTATAATTATCGATAAATTATGCATAACTTCGGAAAGTATTGGTAGAACGCTTTGTAAGAGCAAAAGTATTTAAAACTTTTAACATTTAAATGAACAATTATAAAAAATTTATTGAAAACTGAAAAATAAAATTTCGATAATTTAAAGGAAGTTTTTATTAATAATTTATAAAAAAGTTTCTTAAAAAATACGAACCTTTGTATAAATTATTCACATCTTTTGGATTTTCCTCGAAAATTTTTTATTTAATTTTTTATATTTAAAAATAGTACAAAATATTTGAGGAAACTTTCAGTTTTTAACAAAATATTTTGAACATGCCAAATCGTTACAGAAAAATTACAAATATTTTATTTAATTCTTGTAGTTTTTGTGTCATAAGGTAAGGTAGATTAATTTTTTTTTTACATTTATATAGAGTTGACAATACTTAAGGTATGATCAGACGGGGCAAATGTTAAAATAGCACAACTACTACTTTTCCAAATGTGACATACATGCAATCGTATGTAATTCATTAACTTGTTTAAGTTAATAAATAATTTTTTTAAACAAAATTAACTATATATTTTGTTTATTTCGTGCATTATTTGCCTCGTCGAACCCTACCTTCAGTCATATTCTGCTGCTAAAAGATCTAAACAATTTGTTGATTTGTTTCCTCTTTGCCCAGATTATGTTCGAAATGTTTGCTTTGACTTTTTTTCTACTTACTAAAATATGCCTTCGTTCAGTATTCATTTATGCTGAGGAAAAATAATAATACACAGGTTACGAAAAACAAAAAACTTCATGCAGTTATTGTCCGCATTTTATAAAATAAACATCAATACACAAACACACTTCATACGTTATGCACATGTAAATGAAAAAGGGTTTACGTTGCTGTTCGTATGTAATATTATTAAGTTTTGTATCTTATATCGAGTTCATACACGTTTCATTTGGAAAAAGCAAAAAATCAGGGATTGCTCTGCTCGTAGAAAAGTCAATAACCTGTAGGAAAACGAAATGAGATAACTTCAAATACATTTTTTAAACCCTACTTTTATGCCATATATTTTTTCCCCTTAACTTAATACATTTATACTTTTTTGTTAACCCTGTGTACGAATATAATAAATATTACAAACTCTGCTACAACTTTGTAGCAAACCCCTTAGTCGTTAACTTCTGTATGTACAACAATCTCATGTTTCAAAAATTAAAAAAATAGAGTTTTGAGGGATTTCTATAATGTGGAATTTTGTTTGTATTTGACTTGTATACTTTGAAGCATTTGTAATGAAATCTGAAGTCTATCTATAGGGGGAAATACGTATTAATATCAGTTGCCTAGTTAAGGGGAGCCTTAAACTTAAATAATGCCAAGTTAATAAATTTCTTACGAATCACGGCTTAAACACAATTTAAGGCAGACCTCTTGCCTTTAACTCATTTATATCCAGTATGAAATTTAAGTGGGTAATAACTATACAGTATATCTGTTACACAATTTTTAAATAGCAAAATCATTAACTTTCACCCTTAAAAAAATATACTTTACAAAATACTCAGCTGTTTCTCCCTAAGCATAATTCATCATTTAATGCATGAGGCATAAAGTTTTGTATTATGACGACGTACATTGACACGGTAATAAACAATGCATTTGCGCACTTAAAATTTTAATGGCAAATTTCTGCGTTAACTTTTGCTTACATACAAAATACGTTTGAATAAGTGAAGTGGTGAACGTTTCATCTATTACTTTTTTATAAATAAAATGTACATTACTCCTCATGGAAAAAATGTTGCACAAATTTCATTAAAATTACAATTTTTCTCGAGAACTGCGGCTTATAATGCTTGCTGCAATTTTCTTTAAAGTAGTCTTTGTTTTACGTGGTGTATAGCTTGTAGCATCATCTTACTGCAATAATTCATAATGTTCGCTGTTGGCGCCAACAATGTATTCAATATCCTATTTAAACGAATACGCGCTGATGCTTCTACCGTTCTACACACTGCAACAAATAGTGAATTTTGCTAAATACATTGTCAAGTCTTGTATTGCCTCTGACCAATTTTGCCTCTTAGTATTTATCTAGAAATTAGGTTTTCAACAAAGTTTCGCATTTTCATAAACACCCTTTCACGAATTTGTCGCCAGAACTAATAGGCAACGCTGAATCTTATGTCGGCAATATATCTAGCGATACGCACTCCACGCACGCATTTTATGCTATTGGATGGTCCATCAACCAACTACCCATTAGTTGCCTGCTGAGTAGTATTTCATAGCAACAGTATTTAAGTAACAAAACTACTTTGATTTGAACACATCTTATTTAATAGAAATATCAGCAATTATCAGCATTAGAAATAAAAAAGTCAATAAACTTTTTGCTTTTTATTAAATCTTTTATTAAATCCTTAAATTTCAATCAAAATAGCATGCTAATTCTATTGATCCTCGAGTTTTTTTAACTTCTTTTATATAAATTTTCTTTATTCACAAAGTGCAAACAATAATAAATTACAAAAAATTATCTAAATACTTTAACGCTTCTGTTTTCGCTATTGCTACTAAATACATATATTTGCAGCCGTCCTCTAGCGAATTTTATCTGTTATTAACCTTGAATTATTGTGTGTAAACGGCCGCCATAAAAACACAATTAGCAAAGTGATAACGAATTTTCAACAATTTACGAAATTAAGACACATGACGAAAACCCAAACGAAACAGTTTCCTATCTTATCAGGTTAGAATGCTTAAAGCAGTAAAATGCATAAATTTTCGTTGATAAAATAAAATCGAAGAGTAGGTGCTTGAAAGATTTTATTATACAACAGGTTCATTAACATCAAGGCCATTTTACCGGTAAGAAATTGTTAAAGATTTCAAGTGTTAAAATACTCTGCAACTAATATTTGAAATGCAACTGTTTACTATTCTATACAAATAAGTATTTTTTATGCAGAAGTTCCATTGATCTGTTTTAGTAAAGAAACTGAAAAGAAAACATACATGAGAAAGTTACAAGTCATACTATATATATATATACATCTATATACATCTAAATTCAGACGCCAAACTGCCGACAACGATAATTGGGGTTACTTAGTATGACTTGTAATTTACTCATGTATTTTTTCTTTTCAGTTTCTTAACTAAAACAGATCAATGACACTTCTATATATATTATTAAATTGTATGGAAAAATCTCTTATTAGATTAGTGATTCACCAAAAAGTAATAAAACCGCTAACTGTATAAAATCGACACGGTTTTGGAAATTTTAAGTCGTATTTTTGCTCATAACAAATTTTCTAAATTAATATTTATCGATAACATTATCTAGATATCGATAATTATTTGTAAGGTAATGTAGCTTAAATGCTCGATATAATATTATAGTTATCAGATATGTGCTGCAAATATGTTTCCATAAAATCTAAGATTAAGTATTTTTATCAAACAATATCGATAATGTAAAATAAATATCGAAAATTTTTTTATTTATATCGGTAGCTCAGAATAAATACTAATATGCTTCTTTAAAAAAATTATTTATAACATGAAGTATGTAGTTTGCTGTAGAAAACATTAAATAGATATCAGAAATTATTTATATCAAAGAGTTATCGAAAACTTTCGAAAATACAAAATAAATATTGAAAATGTTCTGTAATTAGCGATAACATAAAAATAATATAGAAAATTTATATTTGACCAAATATCGCCACTAAAAAAAACAAAAAATTTCCTTTATTTATATTTAATATGAAATAGTTATCGAAAAATACATTAACTTATAAACAGTATACAAAAGAGATTTTTATCAAAAATGTCTAACAGAAAATTGTCGATAACATAAAGTGATAAAAAAATGTTCTGCTAAAAAGGGTTATCGAATATTTTCGATAATGTAAAATAATTCTTAACATGATCGAACCTCATAAAATTTTAATTAGAAACGATATTCAAATAGAAATAAATATAAAAATTGTTCTTTGAAAAAGGATCGATAACTTCATTTTTCATAAGGAAATTATTTATAACTTAATAATTTTTATGATTAGATATGTATGTACATATATAACACAGTTTATTGCCGGAACACCAACTCTTAAGTTATGTGACGTAAATTTTCAGCCTTAAAATTATACAATACATTTTTATATAACACAAAGCTACCAAATGAATAAGTTATTCATGCCTACGCATTATTCACCATAAACTTGAACCTTTAATAGGTACATTCTGATTTTAGGGCTACAAAGGCAAAGTTAACACCAACCACCAACCACTACACGTACAATAGTTACTGGCAACAAAAGTAAACTAGGTATTTTCAAGGGACCCTATGCTAAAGTCTTTCTAACTGAGTTAGGATAAATACATATACTTACTCGTATATAAATGTATTTCTGTAACTAAAAGCATGTCTGTATGTGTGTATTTCAGTAACAGCCATTAAATGTTAAATATCCTGCGCACGCAATGTAATAAAATATTTAATACCAACAAACAACACACATTGGTGGCACCACTTGTTTAGATACAACAGAAGAACACGAAGATGTAGAACAAATACACTTCCATTATTTTAAATACGAAAATAAAGCCAGTAAACAGCCTTCAACCCAAACGTTCTACCAACCACTCCACCAGACAAACGAAACAAGTCAGACAGCCAAAAATATGATCCAAATGAAACTTTTGTTTGAACACATTATATATGTAAAATTGTCAAATACGAGCATGTCTAGACATTGAAGGTCATTTTATGTTCTTTTTCTTGCTGTTATTACGGGTATTTAGTAGGTGGATGGATGGATAACAGTTGTAGAGCCTAAAACTCGAAATAAAAGAAGGCGAAAATAAGAAAAAGAAAAAAGAGATAAACAAAAGCAATTTAGGTGTAACGGTACTACAAGACACAGTTTGTTATGTGATTGTGTTTGCTCTCTCAGTCCCTCTCGTTCTCTCTTTATCTCTGTTCAGGGTACATGATGTTTTTTTATGGTATTTTATCAGGAGTTTATTAAATATTTTAATTAACAAATTAAATACCTGCGCTATACTCTGATTAAGCGAATTGATTAGCTCTTAACTCTTCCCTTAATCCTTTAGTCAATCTTTTATAAAACGCTAACAGCTTTAGCCGACATAATGAACTCATAATTTTAAAACGTTAAAAGCTAATTTAACTTAATTTAAATAAAATATAAAATAATCGTAATTGTTAAAACAAAAAGCCCCCCCGCGTGTTTCCTCAAAGTATAAAATGACTTTATTTAGTGAATAATTTCAAAAAAAATTTTCTGTATTTTTTGTTGATTTAAAAGATCATTTAACTTTCAAGTTGTTTAAACAGTAATTCATTTTTCAAACAAACTCGCTTAATAACCACATAACATAGAAGTGAGTAATTTAATTTGGTATTAAATAATTTTTGTGTTAATAAAGTTCGGTATGTTTTTGATATGAAACAAAATTAATTTAAGCAATAAACGCTTCCCAAAATATGGGCTAAAAAATATTAATTAGTTTTTACACAAACGCCTGTATTTGACTTAATTAAATTTACATGACCAACACTAATACTTTGAAGAGATAATAGCAATACACAGTGGCGTTGTTAGGGAAATTAATACGAATCAAAATACATACTTAAAGCTAGAAAAATATTACAAGAAAAATTTTAAATTTTAACACTAATCACAGGTTACATCCAGTTGGTTTCATACTATTCGCTTTTACAAAGTTTTTCAATAGTGAACGACTTAGAATTAAGAGTCAGTAATTTAAAATTAAACAATTTGCTATAAAACAATTTTTTTTCTAATTTACGAAAAAGTTTAGCGTAATTTGTTTGTAAATTTACTGAAGAAAGAAAGTGAGTGATAAGGAAGAACATTGAATAGTTAAAAATGCAAAAATACTTTGACAATGTATCCAACATAGTAGAACTAAGAACTTAACTAATTTAAAATACTAAGAAATGTCCGCATATAGACAGGCAAAGGCATTTTACATTTTGGTTTTGTAATCTTTTCGGTTTCGAATACTGGAAAACTATTTAGTTTTTTAAGTTTTATGAATTCAAAACTTAGTGAAGAAATCATTTGTAAACAAAATTAATAATACAAACATACTTTTCATATCACGTCTAATAAATAAATGAAAAAAATCACCTTTTACCTTCATTGTCAACGGCACAATGCTCATATGTCAATAGTTCATTCCTTGTTTAAAACAACTATTTAAAGCTCTGTTTGCAGACGCGTAATACGCGTATCCAAGAATATTTGATAAAAGAAACTAAAACTTGATAAAAAGAAACTAAAAACAAGTGAATCCGGGAAACGTCCACAATATCAATTAGCTGGAACTAGAAGAAAGCAATCATTATTTTGAAGAGCTGCAGTAATATTTTCCTAAGAAAAATTAAACCAAATCCAATTGTGCTATTAAATAAACTTCCAATTACTGTCATTTGCTAACAGTTAAGGGAGTTAAAACTCTTTGTAAAAATATATACCCATTGTGACAACTCCTAATGACACCTTTCTACAACTTTGTTGATATATGACTTCTGATAAAAATGCCCTGGTATAAGCGCTATGTCCAATTTTTAGCCGATTGCATGGATTCGCATTTCAGCTAACGATATTCACTTCCCAATGGATAAATAACGCTAAAAATTTTAGCCATTTCCAGTAAAATATGAATTATGAGACATAGTGAAAGGGTGGAACTTATCCCAATATGATATTTGGATTAAAAAAGGTATATAAGTATCTCATTTACACTATATTTGCCATATGCATGCAACAGTATAATTCTTGTAAATTTAGTTGGAGAACATTTTACTGTTGTGTGCATACGGCAACTTTTGTCGAAACGAGATATCTTCACTTAAATGTGAATAAAGTCAAAATTTGAGCATCGAAATTAATGTTTCAAAGATATTTAATATAATATTGTTGTCGAATTTCGGTTTTTTTTCGTTCTTCAGTTGTGTTAATATTTTTCGTGCACCTGCTACGTTTTCAACGTGACAGTATATCTCGAAAACTAGAACAAATTGAGTACAAACTCGTATTCAGAATTTCTTAAAATATAAAAAACCACTTTCCGTGGCTCCCGTCCAATTTATCTTATTAAAGCCCTAATGTTTATTGGTGTAATCCACTAAAACCTGCAATTCTTAAATTGGTAAATCGAACACAAAAATTAATTGTGAATATATAAAAATATTTTAGGTATTTACTTTTTTAATAATTTCATTTCCGAAATTAAATAATAGAAACGGATTTTTAGCCATATCGTAAAATGCAATTCTTTACGAGATTCAAAAAAGGTTTGGTTTGAAACACGTAAGTAAGAGTCGTAAAAACTTTATTTTAAAAAACCGTATGAGAAAGACCCTAGTGAAGGAGAAAGAAAAACATAGTGTTACGGGAACCAACATTGTGTCAAAATAGAGCCACTTATGTAGACTCAACTTAATGCTTTCTCTTGTAATTCTCTATTCTATACGCTACGCATGCCAACAGGTTTCGCTAACATTTGATGAGATGTGTTTTAGTAATTAGAACGATTGAATCTTCTACCAACAACGGCTTATGAATACTCGTTGTTTGAAAATGCAAATGTTTCAAAATACAAATGACCTCTAAAACCAGATCTACCAGGAATCAGAATTTTGTATCTGCGGCCTGACTTTCTTCCCTAAAGTCAATGACTCAAGAACTTGTTAAATACTGTAATTAACGTTTTGCTTTTCATACAAGGCTAACAATTCTTTTTTAATTTTATTGCCTTTTGCTTATTGTTAATTGAGTTTTAATTAAGAAAACAACAAAGCATTGAGATGATTAAATTTAATAAAAACGTTACATGAAGTTTTCATGACTTAAACGACTTTAATTTAAGTGATTTTTATTGTAAATATCTTATTGCTTTAGTTTTATTTTTTTTAACAGCAGTAATTATTTATTTAACATTTAATTAAATGATTCATATTTATAGGCGCAAACACAAAGGTCGATGAAGTATAGACTGCAAGGCACAGATATATTTATTTTACTCTAAGTACTTTTTATATTAAGGAATTATACAAAAATCCTTAAATCATGCATTCAGAATTAAATTTGCTTAAATTTGTTGATGTTGTTTGCTGGTTGAAGCATTCTATTTGTCTAACAGCCTTGCTGGTTTTATTTAAGAAATAAGTACTTTTACTTGCGAAAATGTCCTTGGCAAAAATCATTAACATTTAACTTCTTGTTTATCAATGTGTTAGTGTGTGTGTGTAAGCACTGTTTTAAGCACAATGAACCTTTTTATTTGCTATTTCCAGATACACACACGCACATCCAGACAATTTTGGGTCTAGTAACATAAAACGTTGAACCATAAAACAACCATTATATGTCTGCACATAAATCAAACACATACAAACACCATCATCTCCATGTACAATAAATATATATGATGAATTTTTACAAAATGCTTTAATACACTAAGGCAAAATAATGATTAAAAAAAAGGTAACAGTTAATATAACTACAATAATAAACTCTGTACAAGAGACGTGTAAAATATTCAGGTTATTGGGCCACATAAATTTTTCGCACACATAGCATTAATACCAATAAGTTTAAGAAGATATTTTAGACTATCTTAAGGCTGAATTAATAACAAAAAACTATTTAAGTTCTGGCAAGCGAGGTGCAGGCAAAGATATCAGTATAATCGATATCGATTTGAATATTTTAATTAAATATAATTGTTTATTATACATATGCTTAAATTATATTAAATATACAAATAACATTTAAATTTATAGTCATATTTAATTTTTTAAATTGTGCTTACTCTAACAAATAACACATTTCCAAGGGTTTTCTGGTTTTACTACTTCGAAAAATCCCGACATATTATTCTTGTAGATTTATTTGCTTAGGTTGGGAAACATCTTATATTTTTTAATGTCTCTGCATGTGAGACGAGAAAACTCTCTTCAAAAAATAACGCGACTCTAAATAATTCTAGTAAAATTTGTATTCAATATTAATACGCTTCCAATATTGATACACTTCTGAAAAAGAACCACAAATTAAAAAAAAAAATAATTAATTCCAAAAATTATCGTATTAATAAAAATTAACTTTTCTTTCTTAATTGGAAGAATGAAAAATTAACTTGAGCCTGAATAAAACTTAAGCGGTTAATTATTAAAAATTTCAGTTCAAAAATTTAATCAAATAAAAAATGTTTATCTCTTCAAAGAAATCGTTAAGTTTTCGTAAGTATGCGAAATGCCTTTAAGTATGCTGCAATAATTCTTACATCAGTGACACCCTAGTGGATATGCTACATTTCTTGCTTTTATTTGAGTGTGTATGATAGACGTAGGCGAGTTATATACAAAGTTGCTGATAACAGCTCAAATGTGTTTCCCTTGGTTATCCAAAGCCAAGAAACGCTGACATAAACAAGATATTAAATATCTTGTTTAAAATTGAAGTAAACAAAATTGAAAACGACAAAGTACATTTTGAATAAACAAAATGTATTTCTTCTTTTCCTTTGTCTTCGAGTTCTTTCTCTTTGTTTTTAAGTTAAGCTTCTAAGTTTTTAAACAATAAGTTTTAGTTCTACATAATCACGCAACCAATTCGATACCTACATTAAATAAAGGAAATTAATCTAAACCTTATTTTATAATTTTGTTTTATTAAAAAGGAATAATAAAAGTATTTAAATAAAAAATATAAAATTGGCGACGAGGATGGGATAGCTAAGTGAAAAATAGCTATACCAATTGTGAAAAAATAAAACAAAGATTTTAAAGTTTATTAAATTAAAATATTATATACAGAACGATTTTAAAGTTTATTAAATTAAAATATATAAAGAACGATTTTAAAGTTTATCAAATTAAAATATATAAAGAACGATTTTAAAGTTTATCAAATTAAAATATATAAAGAACGATTTTAAAGTTTTTAATAAAATTAAAACAAAAATATATATACATATATAACTAGAAAGAACGATTCTAAAGTTTAAAAGAAGTAAAATAAAATAGAAATTAAATAAAAATAATAGAAATAAAATTAAAACTTTTAATAAAAAACAGAAAAATGTCATTATCACTGAGTGAAAGTTTGCGTGAGGCGAGGAGCGTTCCGGTTTTCAACGGAAACGGCGAATACACCCTATCTAATTATTTACGTGATGTGAATTCCGTGCTACATATTACTGCCGAGGAGCATCATTTGGTAGTCAAAACAGTACTCATCAATAAGCTGCAAGGAAAAGCCTTGAGAGCCATAGAAACTCTAGAAAATCCAACGTGGGAGGTGATATTAAGAAAGCTCAAGGAGGAATTAGGTGTCAAAAGATCATTCTTTCAACTTAGAACTGAAGCGCTAAATACGAAGGCAAGTAATATTGAAGAGCTGCACTATAAATTAAGAAAGGTATTAGCAGAGATGAACACAAAATTTAATCTAAACCCTGTAGACATTTCCTACACTCCTACTAATAACGAAAAGATTATTTTTGATATATATACAAATTTCCTACCCTTATATATTAGATCCCTACTTTTACAAAACAATATTTCAACTATAGAATCAGCTAATACTTTTTATATACAAAATAATATTTTAAAAGATATTAAATTGATTAACAACACACAAAATCAAAATAAAGAAATTCGTTATAATAATCAAAATTTTAGAAATAATGGAAATAATAACGTCAGAAATTTCAGAACTAATAATTTTAATACGTCAGGTCATCATGGAAATGATGTTAGAAATTTCAGAAGTAATAATTGGAATACCTCAGGTAATTATAGGAATAATGATAGAAATTTTAGGAATAGTAATTGGAATACGTCAGGTCAATTTAATGGACATAATAATTTCAGAAACAACAGTTTTGGAAATAATAATTATAATAAAAATAATTATAGACAGATCTTCATATAAGTAACATTAAAGTTAGATGCCTTTTAGATACAGGAGCTGCTACTACACTAGGCGATTATACAATTTTTTCAAAATTCCCGTTAATACAGAAATTAAAGATACCAATAATTATAAGAACATTGTCAGGATGTTCAACTGTAACTGAGGAGGCTATAGTGCCCTTACCAATAGAATTTAATGAGCAAGGAAAAACTATGTCTGTGAAAATAACGGACTTCTCAAAGAGGCCATTCGATTGTATTATTGGCTGCAACATTTTATCCCCTATAGGAGCGAAATTTGATTTTTTAAATAATATGATAGTAATAAATAATAATGAGATAATAATTAATAAAGAAAAAGAACCACCATTTGGTTATGACGAAATTAATTATTTAGAAAAGGGAACTATTAATATAAATGAATTGTTAAGTGACGATCTTAATAAAGAAGAGAAAGAAAGGCTTCAAGCATTTTTGAAAACAAATAGAAAAACATTTTATGACGAAGGACAAGTATTGACCGCTACCAATTGTGTACGACATAGGATTGTGACGAATTCGAATCAACCAGTATATTCCAAGATTTACCGCTACCCTCAGGTTCATAATGAGGAGATTGAAAAGCAAATCAATGATATGCTTGGCCAGGGAATTATTCGGGAGAGTAAATCTCCTTATAGTTCGCCTTTGTGGTTAGTGCCGAAAAAATCAGATACTCATGAAAAAAAATGGAGGGTCGTTATAGACTATAGGAATTTAAATAAGATCACAATAGACGACAAATTCCCTATGCCCAACATTGAGTTTTTGTTTGATAAGCTGGGTCGTGCGAACTATTTTTCGACTTTGGATTTAGCCAAAGGGTTTCATCAGATATTGATGAACCAAAGCGATAGAGAGAAGACAGCGTTTTCGACACCGATGGGTCATTTCGAGTATATTCGAATGCCTTTTGGTCTCAAAAATGCACCCGCTACTTTTCAGCGGATGATAAATTTTGTGCTACGGGATCTGATTAATAGATCATGCGTAGTATATATGGACGACATACTAGTTTTCTCCACATCTTTGAATGAACATTTTGAAACATTAAATAAAATATTTCAGAAACTGAACGAATATAATTTAAAAATCCAGATGAATAAATGCCAATTTTTGCGCAGACAGACAGATTTTCTGGGGCATATTATAACATCTGAAGGAATCAAGCCTAACCCTTTAAAGATCAAGGCTATTACAGGCTTGACAATGCCTAAAACGGAAAAAGGTATAAAGTCCTTTCTAGGGTTAACAGGGTATTATAGGAAGTTTATACAGAATTATTCAATGGTGGCTAACCCAATGATAAAATATTTAAGAAAAGGCTCCAATCTGAAACAAATTGGAAGCGATATTGAATATGAGAACGCTTTCGAGAAGTTAAAGACTTTAATCACGAGCTATCCAATTCTGTCCTTTCCTAATTTCAATAAAAAATTTGTACTGACAACAGATGCGAGCAATGTGTCTTTGGGGGCCGTTTTGAGCCAAGAAGGCAAGCCAGTCTGTTATGCAAGCCGGACGTTGAATGGACATGAAAGGAACTATACAACAATGGAAAAAGAGTTGTTGGCGATTGTATGGGCTGTGCGTTATTTTAGGCCTTATTTGTATGGGCGAAAGTTTTTGATCCTGACGGATCATCAGCCATTGAAGTGGCTTTGCTCTCTTAAGGAGCCGAACCAAAGAGTCATTCGCTGGAGAATTTTATTGGGCGAATTTGACTTCGATGTTGATTATATAAAGGGCAAGGATAACAAGGTTGCTGATTTTTTGAGTAGGACAGAGAATCTTGAGAGCCCAGAGATTGAAAGTTACGACCTGAAGTCGATCTTTGAGATTTCGGAGGAAAGGGTTGAAGAAACTATGACAGATGGTGAATCAATGCACTCCGGAATGGAAGATTTGCATGATCATTTCCCTATTAGCGAAGGTATAGTGAACAAGTACAGAACGCAGGTTCATGTAGTGGAATCAAAGATAATAGAAGTAGAAGTGGTTTTAAGAAAATATAAGATCATATATGTACAGGAATCTGATTTGATCAACAACCACTATTTGAATGACTTGTTTAGGAGAAATATAAAAAGAGGAACAATCGGTGTCTACTCTGAATTGGAGGACAGTAAATATCATATTGTACAACAGAAGCTTATAGAATTATTTAGTGGTGATCGTAATGTAAGGTTTATTAAGTGCACACAAAAAGCGATAAATGTATCAGATGAAGAAGAGTTGTTAACGATTGTGGAGAAAATCCATCTAGAAACAAACCATAGAGGAGTTCTGGAAAATTTTGAAGAAATAAAATATAAATACTATCATCCTAATCTTATTAAATTTATTAATAAATATATAAACAGTTGCACTACTTGCGGAGAAAATAAATATGACAGAAAGCCAATCAGGAAACAATTTAATATAACAGATACACCGTCTGAGCCTAACGAGATAGTTCATATGGACATATTCCATATGCATAAAATGTATTTTCTCACGACTATTGACCGATTTACTAAGCTCGCCAGTGTGCACAAGCTGAGTGATAAAAATATGGTCACAATTAGGTCAAAGTTGGAAGAGAGAATGGCTTATCTTGGTAAGCCGAATCTTCTGATAATGGATAATGAATTTAATAATACATTGATTAGATTTTTCTGCCAAGAGAAAAATATATTAACTCATTTTACAACCCCGAATTCGCATACCGGAAATGCGGATATAGAACGATTTCACTTGTCATTGTTAGAACATGTTAGAATATTGAAACGAGATAATGAAAACGTGAATGTAGAAGAATTGATTATCAGAGCGGTGGGTTTTTACAACAATACCGTTCACTCCACAATTGGAGTTAAACCCATGGATTTTATTAATCATAGGGACATAAATATGGTTAAAATTAGAGAGACTATGAAAGGGAATAAAGAGAATGCTATTAGAAGAATTAACGCCAATAGAGAGCCTGTTCCGAGCTTAGGCAATCGCAAAATATATATAAAAAATCCTAAAGCTCTAAGGAACAAAACAGCAAAAAGATTTAATATTTACAATCGCAATAATCCTAATAGGATTGATGTAACACAAATAAAAAGACCTTTAAAAACATTTACAGGTGCTATTCATGGCAATGGTGCTGATGGTAATGGCAATGTTCGTACAGGGAAGCCTGGAGGTTAGTAAGATCGAAACATCCGGAGGATATATTTTAATGGAGAGTGAGCCGATTTGGATAATTGAAAGCTATTCGAGATTAATTCATGTTATTGACATCGAGGAACTAAGGTATACAATACAAAAAATAAGAATAGGTGTAGCCAAAGATTTTGAAAATAATGAGAGCCACTGGATGCTCTTGAATGTACAGAATAGAATTGAGGAGCTAGAGCATAGCATGTTGACATTATCACTTCATACGAGAGGAAAAAGAGCTCTAATTGACATAGGTGGTAGAGCGGTTAAATGGTTGTTCGGAAACATGGACGATGAGGACAGATTGCTGATTGACCAGCAATTTAGAACTTTAGACATCAATCAGAAAAATTTGATAGGTAATATGAATAAGCAGATAAAAATTAACGACGATATACAGAAGTACTTACGGGGCATTAATATGGTGATTGAGGAGCATAAGGAAGTTTTTGGTTTGAATTATACGAAAGAGGTAATGCAGAGTATAAGAATGTCGAAATATAATAATTGTTTGTTGCTAATAAACCAAGTGGCTGATGGAATAGAAAGAATTCAGGAAAATATAATGACATCGAAGCATGATTTAATGAACAGAATTATTCTTACGAACGAAGAAATTGACTTTTATAGAGTAGATAGTCTGAAATTGAAACACATAAAATGTAGTTTTGGTTCGGTTTTGGATTCGAAATTGATATTTGTTATAATGATACCCGACTTTTATGAGGAGCCGTTTAAATCGAGAATTGTTTTGCCAATTCCCAATAGAGAATTTATGCAGGTCGATGTTGGAATAGTTAAAATTGTGCTAATAGAAAATGTTGTGTATACTGCCAGTGACGAAGTTTATGTTAAAAAAATGAATAGAGCAAGCAATTGTATTGAAAACTTGCTGAATAACACTTTTACAAATTGTACCAAAAAATTGAATACACAGCAAGCAATTGAAGAAATAGATTTAGGAAACCTTTTAGTTATAAATGGCAATGCCAGTCTTTTGAATACTTGTAATAATTATACTTACCGTCTGGAAGGACATTATTTGATTAAATTTGATTCATGTGAAGTTCGAATAAATGAATTCGTACTAAAAAGATTTTCTAGTAAACTAAATATTGTAATACCAAATTTGCAAAGACTAAATGGAAGTTTATTATTGACTCCAAGATTACCTAATTTTACTAACATTGATGAAATAAAAAATATTGTGAACAAAGAAAATAATTTTAATTTTTATACGATTTATGTTTTGATTATTGTTATTATAATAAGCTGTACTTTAAGATGCTTGTTAAAAAATAAGAAAATTCGAAGGGACTCGAATTTAAGGGGAGAGCGAGTTATATACAAAGTTGCTGATAACAGCTCAAATGTGTTTCCCTTGGTTATCCAAAGCCAAGAAACGCTGACATAAACAAGATATTAAATATCTTGTTTAAAATTGAAGTAAACAAAATTGAAAACGACAAAGTACATTTTGAATAAACAAAATGTATTTCTTCTTTTCCTTTGTCTTCGAGTTCTTTCTCTTTGTTTTTAAGTTAAGCTTCTAAGTTTTTAAACAATAAGTTTTAGTTCTACATAATCACGCAACCAATTCGATACCTACATTAAATAAAGGAAATTAATCTAAACCTTATTTTATAATTTTGTTTTATTAAAAAGGAATAATAAAAGTATTTAAATAAAAAATATAAAATTGGCGTCCTACATTCACTTAACAATTTTGTGTGGGCTTAGTATATGACGTTTAGGAATTGTGTGGTATTTTTTTTTATTCGAATGACGTCAATTACAAAAACGTTTTGAAATTAAGTTAAAGAGTAGAGAATTAAAGGAATGTTTTACTACTAGAATTTTTAGTTACTATGTGAAATTATAAATTAAAGTTTATTCCCTTTCATTTTAGGTAACTGTCTATTATAAAAGGCTTTTGGGTATTAACTTGTAGTAAGTAAAACAATAGGCAGGAAAGTCTACACTAGGGATATCAATTTTTTAATTACAGGCTCAATACGAGTATAAAAATTGGCGTATTAAAAATTGCAAAATAGTGACGCAGATACTACACATGTCTACATAGTTAGTTTTCGTTGAACAAAAACTAATACAACACCTTGTGCAGTTAAAAAAACGAACACAAATAATTATTAATT
This sequence comes from Phania funesta, assembly GCA_963932375.1. NCBI lineage: Eukaryota > Metazoa > Arthropoda > Insecta > Diptera > Tachinidae > Phania > Phania funesta. Next base: position 91,650,391 of record OZ010652.1, on the reverse strand, counting down.
TGTGTTAACTGAAAACTCCTTTAAAGAATAAATGTTCAGTTCACAAGCGCTTTGTATTATTGTATCGATTATGTCATTGTCTTATTTTTTTAAACTTTAATTTTATTCAATTGAATCTTTCTAAAAGAAAATTACAATAAGTATTCAAATCTTATCACTAAAATTGTATTTTTTAACTATTACCAGTGTAATAACTAATTTATAGTATTAAAATCTTAACGAACTATCTGCTATTGGGTAGGAAGAGCCGTCTTGCTGGTCTCAATGTGTTTGTTTTTTTTTTAGCCTCTGCTGCCCATGAAATCACATGCTAAAGTGTTGGGATGAATTATTAGTACACTCTTGGGTAATAGGAACTTCGAGATCTCTATGGTTAAATTCACTTTTTATATACTAGAGGGCGCGCATTATAATACAATATTTTTTTTGTACTTTTAATATAACAATATGATGTTATAACACAACTTGTATTGACGCCTTGCTTGGGACAATGTCATTTGTCTGATTAATTTGTGTTTAAATAAACTGAACGTAATTTTACGTATAATTATAAATCTAAAAATTATGTATATAATGTCTTTTAAAATATGACATTTTGTTACCTTAAGGTGTAATTGTTAGTAATTTAAAGTTCCCATGTCTGATGCAATTGTATAATATTATTTGACATCTGTAAGTTTTTGACATTAGAAATCCCATAATTGACTTTTCACAAACGAACAAACCAAAAGGGGTTTGTTTCAATACACGATACAATAATACAAGGTGTTTGTGAATTGCATAAATATCCAAATATATTTTTGCTGTATTTTTTATACAAAAATTATTCTCCAGTTATCAGTCGTTGTTGAACAAGCTACGCTAGTTTTTAGACTCATATAAGGAGCATTGGAAGGAAATAATTTTGCATCGATAACTCAATATTGATAAAAAATTAACATACGCCGTCATTCATGAATCATATAAATGTTATCTTATATGCGAATGATCTTGGAAGCTTTTCTATGATTGTATTTATGTATATTATGTTTAAAATTGTTATTTCTATAGTTATTCTATTGTCTTTGAGGTATCACAATGCGACAGGTACTTCGAATTTAATTTCACTTGATTTTTTTAAACTACCGAAATATAATTTTTTTACTACATTTGAGAAACGCTAAAACATTTTTGGTCATTTTTAAAGAGAATTAGAGAAAAACTTTCCGTTTCAAGTTCAAGCAAATGTAGTGTGCGATATAAAAAGCTAAATTTTCGTTTTCATTTCAAACATAATATATAATTTTTCTCTGCATTGTATTATTTTTTTCAAATTCAACTCGTGCACAAATTAACAATATTTTTTTATTTCTTTTTTTTCACAACATTTATAGAGAAAAAATCATAATGTGCTTACTAAAGATTGTTTGCTGTTTTATTTTAATTCTTTTTCGTGGCTTTTAAGAAGTGAGGAGTTTTTCTAATGATTGCTGTTATTTGTTTCTGTTTTTTGATTGCCTGTTAGAGTAGCTGCTTTTGTATGAAAATTCACGCAAGTCGTATCAACATCGTCGTAATAGTTGCATTGTAAAAATGCAATAAAAAAAACTACCATCGGAGCAAAAGAAAAACCACTGGCTTTTTAGAAAGTTGAAGAAAAAACACATACGAAATACTAGAGCAAATTTATAATTTCACATTCATTGTTTCGCCAAAATTACTACTTCAACTATTAAGCGATAATTATGTGTGGTTTGCTTGTTTAAGAATCGAGTATTTTGGATCAAATTGTTGTGAACATTGTACGAGTATTACTGCAGTGGTATCTAACACATTAAGACTAGGAAAAATATATAATTTTTATTGTTGAAATACTTTTAAGAATTCCACAAGAAATACGTATTACGGAAAATAGCAAAAAAAAAATTGAAAACTTAATACTTTAGTAGTTAAAATAGATGAAAAATAGTATTTTAATATATAATATTTTTCCCTTCTACACTATTTTGCTTGTCGTTAGATTTTGAAATAATTGTTCTTGTTACATTGCGTGTCTACGCGATCACACTTTAAATAAAGCAATAACACTTCCATAACAGATTAATTATAAAAAGAAAAACGAAAAAAAGTGGTAAAAGAAAATACATTCGCAACCTATGTACACGTACACAGTGGCTAGTTTTAAGCCAGTCCGAGTCGAGGAATATATCAACGGTGGCGGCTCACTATCGGCAACGATCCCTCATACGACTCAACACAGTGACACAACATATTGTTTTCATTTAAGTTTTTTACAAATCGTTTTACTTAGTATATCTTGTTTTGATGAAGCTTGAATCAATATGAGCCTTCTTTATTCTCATTGAGTATGAAGAAGATTTTACTCAAGAACGCTGTTATGTAATGATGGCGATAAAATCGAAAAGTGTTAGCATCTGTCAATAATACATTACCGCATACTAGTAAAAGTTTATGGTGAGCATGCTATCTTTTAAGTCGCCTCAAAATTTCAAGGTTGGTAATTTTTATGTTGAAGCGCTCGGAAAGGCCACACAAATTTTAGAGCAAATAACTTGTATTATGAGCAAAAAAACTATTTTAAAACAGCGATTGGAAAGTTTTACCTCACACTTTAACTGGAATACGCTTTGCTTCACTCGAACGTATCAAAAGTCTACCAAGTAATTTGGCGCGGAATCGATCTATTACCAGAAAGATGGGAAAAAGTCACAGCTAACTTTGTTCAATGCTCTTAATCGCATTTAGTTGAAAATTGGAATCATATGTTATGTTTCCAGTTACCACCACGATATGAAAGATTTGTTGTCGCTTTTATATAATCGTGGTAATGTTGTTGTAAGTCATCGGGTCTAGTTAGTAGTTTGTTACATTTAATGAGCTCATTTTACAGAACTTACAAATCACTAAACGCATTTCACCAGTCTTGTGACTTTAGTACTATTTGCTCCATTTATTAATTGATTCTTTATGGTAAATTGAGCTTAATTAAGGCCGTAATTGCACAATGTCTGAATGTATTATAAAAGTAAAAGTTCTTTTATTTATGGTGATTAATATGGTAGATAAGCGCTGGTTCATCGTAAAAGTTATTACTTTAAGAGATATTTAAAATAATTTTACGAAAATTTAAAGAATTTAGAGCGAAACAGTCTATATAGATAAATATTGATTGTTAGCCTCATCAAACTGTGTACAAAAAGGGACTCGAAATTGTCCATAAGCGAGCTGATGTAGGGAAGGTTCTGCAATGATTGCAACATTTTTTTAAAATGCTTTTCAACAAAAATAGTAATTAAAAAAAAAGATAATTGCCAGTGTTTAATGGCATAGAATACCAATATCATAATACAAAGAAATAATACTTCAATGAATACATAATAATAATAATCGAAGTACCCTTTTTCCATCAAGACTATAATTTTTTAATTTTTTTACCGTTGTAAAGAAATTTGTGCAGTTGTGTCTTTCAGGTCCACTGTATTATCGCCTAAAATTAAAATTGACACTTCCGTCTCCTTTTTAATTGAATCAACAAAATTCTACAAAGCCAATACGCAAAAAGTTCAAAAGTTCTCTTTAAGTAAATTAAAAAAAATCACATAAAGTATGTTCTACTTAAGGGCGGGTGGGTGTAAATTTGTATTTATTCAGTATTTTCCAGTTTAAAGTGCACATTGGTTGTTGTCTATTGCAATTATTTGTTTTGAAAAAGATTTCATTACAATGCGCTTCACTTTGCCTTCTAATTCTCCTTCCAAACATTCGTTTTCTTTCAAAATGTAATAAAAACAAAATATAGCGCAAATTCCAGTTGCACGATTTAGAAAACGACACAACAAAAACCCAAACACAAGCGATAAATTATGTATATCATACGAACTTATTTACAGTGCATTCAAAGAACACATAATAGTTCTGAAAACACACACACACACACACACATGTACTTAACAGACTTTTCAAACGCAAAAAAGAACAAAACTCCAACTGCAGCTTAGAAAATATTTTATAGATCTGACCCACTTCCTATTTTTCTTATTCTTCTCAGTTTCTCATATGGGACATTGTCAGGGACTCTTAGGAATCTAATAGAAAATAAAAGTTTTATACTGTAATAATGGTTTAGTTTTTTTGTACAAAAAACTTTGTTAACTTTGAGTTACTTCCATAGTGGGGCTTTATTTTCAACTTCTTTTACACAAGTTGCTAATTGTCTTTTACATACATATAATGAAAATTATTCACTTGACGCCTTTTTTTAATACGTTTCCAATTAACTTAAGTTGTTGTAAGTCTCCCTCTGTATATTCCGTTGGACAAATCTAAAAAATATTAATTAAACTTATGTTCCTCAAGTCTCCGTAAATTCAAGAGGTTTAAAATGAAAGAGGAACAAATTATATTTAAATGACCTATTTATTTTCTTTATGGTTGGTTATTTAAACTGCTCAAAACTTGCAATTTCTCATAACTTTGTAAAAAAAATATTGTATTGTTGCTTTTAGCCCCTAAAATTATGCTACATTCGATACCAGTGCTTGCCATTCTATACAAGAAAAATTAAATTGCATTTTTTTTTGCAAATTTACGAACTCTTAAAAAAGTAATAACCAACTCTTAAAAAGGAAACTCCCCAAAGAATATATCAACATTATTTTATTGTATTTGGATTTATTCTAGTTTTATTTTTCAATGTTTAATCGTAATTTACCCGTTTGATATGAACTTAAGAAACAATTTGTAATTATAAAATTCAATATTTGTATAAAAGAAAAAAGAATTTGGCGTAAAGCGAATGGGAATAGCTGTTCAAGAAACAACTAAGAGCTGCATTAATTATGAAAATAAGTAAAAAATTTATATTTTGAGGACTTAAGTATGCTGCAGAATATAATTAGAGAAAACATACGAAAGTTAATTAAAACTATTGAGACTTCGTTGTTCGAAATACGACAGAACGTGGAAATATTAAGTTATACTTATATCAATTCAAGTTGAGTTTCCACATGCCAGTGGTAAATATTTCCCGAACATATTTATGCGTCACTAACGAATATAAAATAATGTTTCTGGTACCTTAAGTTAGAACATATCCCAATTATCCAAGCTATGAAAATCGGCTGTACATATTTGAGCTTCTGAGCGCATGATTTGAAGCTTGGTCCAGCAGTTTGAACAAACTGGGTCAGTGTTTAACACGAAGACACCTCAGCATGTTCGGCAAGGTCGTTGGCACTGGAGAATTCGCAGAGTTTGTGAAAGTGTGGCGTTCGACACCATTAATTTAAAAAAAATCCGTTTTTACACCAACGGATATACAAGGTATTTTCGCTTATCTACTAAGTCGTCTATGTACAAAATTATAACTGTAATTGAAACTTAATTAGGAATTATATACCTATGTTATTTCTTAATCAAGAATTTAAATGAAATTATAGTACAACGTCACAATATACATACATATGTAAATTTGTGTTTTATTTGTTATTTACTTTACTATTTGTTTGTGTGTAACCATTTTTTAGCAAGAACAATACGAATATAGTTACATATGTCATAAGATTTAAAAAGGGTAAATTTGTTTTATCTTCTTCATATTCCCATATTTTTTTATTTCCACAACCCAAAACCACAAAATCAGTTAGTTATCAATAAAGTTTCTGTTTAAATTACATACAACTTTTATACTCACATACAGACATACATTGGAGATCCTTGTGGTTGATAATGAAATTGTAACATCAAGCGAATGGCCAAAGCATATACATATGGAAGATAACAAATATTTTAATAAATATTTTAAAAATATTTGAAGAGTTAAAAATAAAAGCACATAGTTTGATCATTATAAATCAACAAAAACAGAAACTGATTGGATATAAAAAAAGGGATTAAAGGGTTCTTATAAAAATTGACTGAACAAAGAAAATTTGTATACATGCAGCAGCAGCAGTGATTAGGCCTTATTCTACGAAATACAATGCAACGCAAGAAATTATAGTGTGAAAAAAGGCATTCGCCCCTGTTCGAGAGTCAATTGAAAAAAAACTCGGAATTAAATAGTTTGGAATATTTTTTTTCGAAATTATTAGACAATGCTTATCAAAACACCCGTTTTTTTATTCACGTACTTATGGAAGAGTCCTCAAAGAACTCTGTTTGACGTCTCTTATGTATTTTACAATTCATTGTTAAAAAAAATGAAAAATACAAAATTAAGACACCCTATAAAATTTTAATGCAAAATAGTAATCGTAACATTTAAATAATGGTTTAATGGAAGAAATCCCGATTCTAATTCTTCTTATACTAAATAAAACGAAAAAACTTTTTCGGAAGTAAAATACAGAACAACTTAAACATTTGTAAATTTTCACTTTCGCACAAAATAATGCGGATTTCGATTAATGAACAGCGCTTCCTATATATTTAGCAAGTAAAATATGTACAAAACATCGTATGTATTTGTGCTCCATTGCTGTCAAATCTAAAAATATTATAGCTCTCCTCACTAATATGTATAATTTTAAACTTTTGCTATTTCAGAAATTCTAATTTTAAGCTTTCCTTTCCCTGCAATAATGCACCGCCAAAGTATGCTTTACTTTTTATCTGCTTATTTTAGTTGTCTTAATTTTTTCATCATTATTAATTTGCAAAAGTACATATGCATATATAAATATGTTTGGTTTTATTATACCGTTGGCATTGTCATATTAATCCCTAATGACTACCTGCCGTGATCTAAGTGCATGAAAAATGGTATAAAGAAAAATATCAACAACAAATTTACTACAATTAACAAGAAATGAAGGCATCAGGTAATTATAAACGTTTTATTTACAAAACCCGAACAATTAAATTTATTTCCTCAAAGTAATAACGTGGCAAAAACGAAGAAACTCATTTAAATATCTAAAAAATAATTGCCATTGGGCAAAACAAAGTCCACAGTAAAACAATAAAAAACCGTAGAAGTTTTGCTTCACAATTGCTGCCGCGGCTTTGAATTACTAAACCAAGACTATACAAGTGCAACTGTTTTAAAAATCTAGTTAAAAGTTAAAGATTTTCGCGGTAAAAACAATTTTTTAAATAATTTTTAATACTGAAATCACATTTTATTTGCATTAAAAGCTGGATATTTTAGTTCTATTATATATATTTATGAATATTTATGCATTTATGTATACATGTACATATTTACGTATGTAGATGGCTGTATATAAGATACCTTGTACTACATAGCTTTAACTGTAAATACGCTTGACCTGGTTTACTTTCAATATTCGGTTTCTCTTAAACTGTTACGTTCCTCGTACCACCCTTTCAAACTCGCCAGCATATGCAGCTAATACATAAAAAATAAAGTAAATACATTCTTTTGCACAATTTTTTTATATACATATGTATATTTGTTTTTGTAGATTACAGGGGCTCTAGCAGCGTTACCATGTATTGTTTTTAAGTTCCGAAAAAGGCTTTTCCTCAAAAGTACCAAAATTAAAAAAAAGCACTAATATGTACATTAGAATTGAATTTTATTAAGAATGAACGCGAGTTAAAATTACTAAATTTTCGCAAAACTTCTGTACTAACGAACACTCATTTCGAAAATAAAGTCTTATCAGTGGATGTGCCGTTCAATCGAGTACCCTACCAAGGTTATTTGTCGTCAGTGACGGAAAAATATATAACAAATGTTACAGATGTCGCCATTGGATCAAGGTCTCCCAAAACCTTTACATGCCGTGGGAGGTAAATATTAACCAGTGATACAGAACTAAGGGAGTGGAAAAATTAAAGATCGTTGCATTAAAAACACAGTACAGCGTAGCATGGAAACATTGATTTATTTAACTAAATTTTAACGAAAACCTTTTTTAATTAAAAACTTACTAGCAATTAAAAAAAACTTTAAAAAAAATAAAACTTCACAAATGGTAACACTCGGTCTTAGTCAAAAAATACGTGGCATTACTCTGTCGTGAAACTATACCGACTTTATAATAATTATTTTGGTATATGTGCAGCGCACGTTTGCAAGTAGATTTATACTTGTGTATGTTTGTGTATTAGTGACCTACTTTGATTTGCTTAAAATTGCATTTCGGTGATTGTTATGTTGAAAACTACCATAATAAAGAGGGCAACATGAAAAGAATAATAAATGTTAACAAAAACAAATTTCATATTCTCTCCTGCATTTCGACAAGGTCAGTAGTGCACTTTTGTAGCAGTATGTTGTTTTAATTTTTACTTCTTGTTCTTGATATTATACACATCCATATATATCATTTTATTAGGTGATAAACAAAATGGGGGAAATATAATTTATTTACATAAAATGCAGCCTGAAGCATAATTTTGGGGGCAATAAATCGTTTGTAGCATAAGACGTGCTTTAGAAAGGAATGTGGCATACATGTTAATAAATATTAAAATGTGTTTAAATTCTAGTTTCTTTTTCAATTCTCTATTCAAATTCAAGAAGTTTTATGTAACAAAATATTTACGGTTTAAATGTTCTATAACTTGGTTATTAATATTGAAGCGTTGAACTACCTTCATGTCGCGGTATATCTTGAAAACTAGAGGAGATTGAAAAAAGGGATTGCAGATTTTAGTTCAAACGAACAACGCAAATCATTGTGCTTTGTGTGAAATGTGTGTCATAATCGGTCCACCGAACAGGCTATTCGAGCTGTTGTGACCAAGTGTCGGTTCAGTATCACTTTATTAGACATTTATCCACCAACCCATATGCGAACAGTGTGTAGCAAGAAAAATATTGCTGCTGTATAGGCCATTGTCAATTAAGATCGCGATATGGACGATTTCACGTAAGGAGTTCGCTATGAAAGCATATAAATTACAGCTGCTGATGGATCGAAAAGTTGTCTTCAGCGACGAAAAGTTTATTTTTGGCTCAACGAATACGTCAACAAACAGCCAGATGCAGTTTAAGAGCTGCAAATGCACCCTGAAAGGTGCAATCTTCATTTCTTCGAGAACGATCAAAGTCGCAACGTTACAGTCAATAGAGCAAGTTACCGTGTGATGATTACCGACTTTTTTGCCCAAAATGGAAGAATCGAGAGTTTTGTGAGCAATTAATCATACGATTTAGAGCAGTCCACTGGCCGCCAAGGTTGTGTGATTTAAACCCACTAGAATACTTTTTGTGGAACAGACAGAGTTCCAGCCTCAAAAGGAAATGCTGGAAAAAGTATACAAAAATAAGAGCTCACTGATGGACCACCAATGGCGTCGCTGCGGGTAACATTTGCATAAAATTATCTTCATATTGATTTAAATTTTCAAAACCCAACCGGTTAAAAAATGTGTACTGTCTCCTGTTTATTGGACAGATGGTAAAAATATAATTATCTGGGAATACTGTTTTAGAAAACATACTAATGATGACATGAATATGATCGAGTAAAAATTAATTTTTATTCTTATACTGTTATGGTAGGTACACTAATCACTAGTTTTGTTTTTGAGTTAGTTATTTGCAAATAAGCCGTGTATATATCGTGGAGGATACAAATAAACATTTGTACAAAAGTGGTCTTTACGCTTAATCGGCAAACTTTTACCTTATTTTTACTATGAATTTAGTCGCAGCGCTTGCAATATCTCTAATCTTTTCTTTTATTTCGGCAGTTTTTGTCTTTTCTTGTCAAAGCTTGTCAGAAATCTTAAAAATTGTTGTACCTGTTTTACTTTTGGTACTTATAATTTAGTAAATAAGGCATGTGGGAAAATGAACTAAAAGTTCTTAATTATTAACAAATTTTGATGCGGGCTTGACCCCTATAACATATTGCTTGCAATCGAAAAAGAGGATTTTTTTGCCTAAGTACGAGTATGATTCGTACATTCAAGATAATTTAAATAATTTCGGTCAACTGCAAATTCATTTAAATAAAAAAATATATATTTTGAATATAAATATTTTCAAAAGTTATATATCTGACCCAATTGTTGCTGTTTGTTCACAGCTTTTTTATTTGATATGCATTTAGCTCATCATCATTGCCATCACAATGTTTGCCATAGTATGTCTGAATGTAAATAACAAATACAAGTTTATGCAATTTATTATTTAATTTTATAATAAACACATGTACATATGTACATACATACAAACATACATATACATGAATGCAGCATTTATGTAAGTGTGTATGTGTATGTTTAAACATGTAGCCTTGTGTTCACACAAAGTAATTGCAAAGCAATCAAACCGAACAACAAAGCTGGTTGGTTGGGTTGGCTGCATACAGAAGAGAGGAGACAGCAACTATAAAATAATAAAAATTAAACAAAGTTCGGAAGGAAGTAAGCTTTTTAACTGGGTCATTTATGTATATGCATATACGTATGTAGAAACAAGTAAATACACAGGCATGCACTTAGTCAGCGAAGAATCATACCAAATGTACGAGAGGGTTAGAGAAAGAATATGACACAATTTATAAAACGAATGATAACCTTGTATTTCGTATAAATATGGGATTTTGCAATACAAAAAGACTAAAAATGGAGCAAAACTAATTAACAGAAATAATTAAATTATATAAATTCATTGTTTAGATAGATAGAAGAAAAATAGAAACAAATAGAAAATTGGCTTTAAATATATGATATTAAATTTGCGTTTTGAGTAACTAAAGGAATAAAAGGATTTTTTACTTGAATCCATCCTGGCTGGCTCAAATTTTTGTTAATTATGACTTTGTTTATTGGGGCTTAATTAAATAAACAATAAGTTAATTTTAAGTCAAACAATAAGTTAATTTTAGTCATTTTATTAATTTTTTTAAAAAGAAAAATTTCCATACAACTTTTGGTTTCTATATCAACGATGATCTTAGTATATCCTTTAAAAAAAGAGGAATTAGAGATACATATATGAAAAAAAATGTATGCCGGAAGAGTTTGGCAGAATTTCCGATACGGGTTAATTTAATCTGAATGAAAATTGTGTTAGGAGCTTAGACCCGGGTGCACAAAATCAAATATAAATAAAAGAAGAATTCACATAATGATATTTTTGCAGACATGGGCTTAGTCTAATTTACCATGAACATACAACCTTCTGTGTACGGAATGGAAAAACACATTTCGTAGCTCCTTATAAAAAATGTATTGTTCAATTTTTGCTGGCGATATCATTATGTCATTTTTCAAAAATAAATTGCAGAATGTGAATAAAGTTTAATATTCTTTAAATTAAAGAATTAAAGCTTGCTTAGTCTTAAAAATATGTTTAACTTTGTCATAAAAAACAATTTGAATATTTATTATATCGAGTCATAAAAAAAAAGATTTAAAGTTTAGATAAACAGCCCTGAGTTTATAAAACATATCTTTCCATTTGTATGTATCCACTATCTTGGCTAATGTTATGCTATGTTGTTAAACTCTAAGCTTTGTACAAAAAAAGTACACTACAGCCTAAAAGTAGGCCATACATTAAACAGCATATGCTTTACTTATTGTTAACTTGGTAAAAGAAGACTTTTATAATTTTTTTAACTATGATCACGTTTAAATAATTGTATTTTTTCTGCAAATATATGAAATTACGCTTTTTTCAAATAATTTATATATAAGAGATACAATATATAAGAGATTTTGGTTTAGCATTTCATAAATAAACACAATGTCCTAATTCAATGCTAACAAGCTGCTGTTAAGTTTCTACCATCCCTATATTTCTTTATCATTTATCAAGGTTGTAATTTGTTGTTTGAAAAATATTCTTACAGAATTGTATCTGTGAATCTTTTGAAAAATACGCCTACTTTAAGGAAGTGTATTACTTTTTTCTCTTCCGTTTTTTATTAACCGAAAATTGGCTTTTATATTATTTCTAATATGATACTTTGTAAATTTAATGTTTAACAAAATAGTCTATTATCTAAATATTTGATAAAAATGTGCATATAAAAAGAATTTTAGTTCAAACATTTTTAAGCATCTGTTCTTTTTATGAAACAATTTTATTTATTAAATTTATTATTTCACTGCGCCTTTCTGTAGTACCAACAGGAAACCTAGTGCTTCAAAATTATTGAACTAAAATTAAATTAAAAGGCCAAATAAATTTAAGAAAATTTATGAATAGTAAATTAAATTTTATGTATTTTTCAAATTATTTTGAAGTATGTATAAAAAATTGTTGGGTATCTGCTTTAGTATAAGTACATATGTGTATCCAAAAACACTTTCTGTTGCACATATTTTATGTTGTCGCATACATACATATTTTGTTCTAAATACGAATACATAAAGGAATTGAATAAAAAGTTGTCTTCTTTATTGCCGCACAACATTAAATTCCATTACTTCCAATGACCCATTTTCGAAATCATAAACAGCAACTGGCTACCTACCATTATACTCACCCCTAAATTAAGAAATCAAAGATATGTATCCTTGATAATAACATGAATTTTTAACTCTTGAGCACAATATAAAAACTCAAGTTTTTTTACCGTGCAAATTCTCTTTTTTAAATGCTTCATTTTTAACTCTCCTAACATGTAAAAAAAAGTATGCAAGTTGTGCTCTTTTACTGAAGCAAAAAGTAATATGAAGACTATAAGTTAACCTTATATCCTTTTGCCCAACAACACATATGAACTCCTGAAGTGCTTCTTCACAAAAAAAATTCATTGGTAAAACCAAAATTTTTATTCTTAATTTTCAGACTTTTTTCTGTTAAAACTTTAATTTAACTCTTAAGTAACAATTTATGAGAAAATTGATTATTTTGAGAGTCTGAAGTTAAGAGAGTAGTTGCCACTTCCCACAGAGAGAACTTGCCTTTATTTAATTTCGTATTAAAGATTGCATTTTCTCTCGAGTTTAAGTTAAAATAACGGTAATAAACTTTACTCTCTCCCACTCTCTATCTCTCTCTCTCTCGTGAACTTTGCTTACAAACCCAGTTCAATGTTATTGTTGTTATTTTTGTTATTGTGAAAGCATAAGTACATTCTTATGTACATGATGTTTTTATATAGACCAACATAAATGATGCTCTGATTTTCTTATCATAACAATATAAATACACCAACATTTTCACTTAGATAAAAACTGTTATATACAAAAAAGTATATATTTAACCTAATTTTTGGTTTTTCTTGCTTTCGTTTGAAGTTTGCAGAAGAGCAAAAAAACATAACCACTAGCAATGCGTTAAGCTCTCTGCATATAGCCCTTTAGCTGTTTATTCATATACACTTGAAATTTCATACAAACATCCTTGGGAAAATCAAGTGTGTATTTTATTTCAGGGGGATTGTGAGTCTTCGATTTTGCTTGAATTTAAAAATAATAAAAAGGAAATTCTTGAAGGAAATTACTTCAACAGTAGAAAGTTTAAGCCAAAATCTAAGATATGTACGTTACAATCTTACTATACACAATGAGCATAAGTATAAAATAAAGTATATTTTTTTGTTATTTATTACCTTTTTTAACTATTGTCGTATTTTATTTTAGTGTTTTATAGTTGTAAAAAAAAAATACAAAATACAAAATAGTTTTATCTTGTCAGCATGCAATATATCACTTTGAATATATAATTGTACATCCAGATATACGATATTTTGTATGTCCAATGTGTATTTTTTTCAATTTCTCTAAAATCCCTAAATTATGCTGAGTTGCATAAAAGCAAGAAAAGAAAGTACACCACCCTATTCTGTTAGCGCATAGAAGACGGCGTACTAGTTCTAAAAACGGTTCCTTAGGTGTATATTTTCTAATACTAAAAAATGCTAAAGTGTTAATAAATCCAATGGAAAAATTGAAAACCACAAGTTCAATAAAGCTCGATTTAGGTTAGATATTATGCGAAAACTAAAAACCCGATAAATCATCAAATTGTCATAAAAGAAACCTAAACACGAGTATATGTTCGATAAGCTTACGTCAAAATAATGAACAAAACTCGCGCGGTAAGGGGGGAAATATCTTTACTTCTTTGCACTCGGCTTGGTACTTAAATAGAATTAACCAAGAAAAAACAGAGACGTATGAAAAAAATATATGCGGCAGCCATTAAATATTAAATTCTCTCGGATCAGTGCCATCACACAAGGCCACGACGGAAATTTAAATAGTATGTTAAATATACATAGTGGCATACATGGGACTTTCAAACAATAAAAAGATAAACTCGGCCCGCCTTATAAGAAACCCTTTTGCATATATAATTCCAGTTCCAAATGGAAATATACCCCGATAAGTTTTTTCGAAACATTTGTTTTCTCTGGCTAAGCAAAAGCTTTTTGTTTTAACGTCATGGAATCACAATAAGCGGAAAAGCTTTTACGTGTGTTACAACTTACCGTAGTTCCTAGTTTATCTATCTGGAAAAACAGCTGATTATTTACATTTGTGAATTAACATTTTATAGGCATATACAGATTTTTCTTAACATAGCGGGTTAGAGCGCATGAAATTAGTTTCTTCATTCGTTACTTAAGATTTGAAAGAGTTTGTTGCTGTTATTCTGAAGTATAACAAAATAAACTTTCATTTTAAACCCCAAAGAACATGTTCGTATTCTTGCTACATAAGAATTTACCAACACGTCAGGCGCTCTTAGCACTTGTAGGGCTATGAAATAAACAGTTTGTTACATACAAGTGCTTTGCCTTTTCTAATTTGACGCAAGGGTATAAACGAACATGCGCACTGTGTACAAAAGGTATTCAAAAATCTCATCAAAAATTATTTAAAGCTTTATATTTTCCTTAAAAATCAAAGTCCCCAGTTGTCAAACAAGTTATGAGAAATTGCGAGTTCCATCTACAACAATAACAAAAACGCATAATTTTTAATTTCTATTGCCACTACGATTAATTAGTGTTAACCTTCAAAATGTAAAATTCTTATATTTAAGCAGTCTTTAGTATTGACATACTTTTGAAAAAGAAATATAAAAGAAAAACAACAATAACAAATTTAATGAAAACATGCAAATATCAACAAATTACGAAAATCTTTAAAAGTAGGTTACAACAACAATATGTAAAGAGCGCAAGCAACAACAAGCAGCATCATCATGACTAGCAACCAACGACAGTCATTATCTTCACTTCAATACTTTGAAATGCAAAGATGCGATGCATATAATAGCCACTACAATAAAATGCATAAATAAAATTAAATAAATTTTAACTCTTGCTTGCGTTGAATGGGTATTCTAAACAAGCAAAAACCAACTGAAATTATTTGCATATTATTAGCATACTTTAAGGAGTGCAGAAACTAAAATGAATAACCACAAAGATGGCGATGATGGTGCTTTTGATCATGAAGAAATAACAGCCAGCACTGAAACAACAAATAGGGCAGTAGGACAAGGTACTAATATATACGAGTATGTAGTATATACATACATATCGTTTAGTATATGTTTACTAAGCTGTACATAGAATAATTGAAATGTACACCTGCTTACGTATCTTTATTATTTCATTAAAAATTTTGCAAAATTTTGTTAAATTAGTTTTTCAACTTTAATTTCAAATAAATTAATTAAAAATTTATACTTTTTCCTAAACATAGCCATAAGTATGCAACTTTCCACTGACACTAGAAACTGCACACAAAAAATCAAGTACATATGTAAATAATAACATTTTGAAGGATTTTATGTTGAAAACATGTCAAGGCTATAACATGTTTTGTATCAGTAAATCCCAGGGTTAACCGAATTCTTTTCATCTGTTCGCAATGAGTATTAGTTTTAAAAGGTACTGAAAAATACAATACTAGTAGGAGTGATATTGCATAAAAGTACACAAAATTTTATTTTGCTAATTGATGTGGCTGCGGTAACGAAATGAAGAACAACAAATTTTAAAATAATCTCTAACAATATGCTGAATATGTACAATTACAAACATACTTCAGATTTGGAAATAAATAAATTGATTATAATTTTTAACTATACAAAACCTAAAACAATATCGCCCTTTAGCATATGCTAGTTAGTATGTGTGCATTATATACATACATACATATGCTGTATATTATATTTTTGCATTTTATATAGTATGTATGTGCATATATTTATGACCTCGTGCTGATTTTTAGCTTTACAAGTTTTTTTTTGTAATTTACGTACTTCCATAAATAAAATAATAATAGTAATAAAAATAATACAACATCATGCTCATGTTAAATGTACCACTTAACATATCTTTTGTTTTGTTGCCTTAGGTAGATTAGTTTAAAAAAACGAACTCGGTAACTCTTACCTATTGTCTCACTCATTTACAGAGCACTCATACCCAGGCCTGGAAATGCGAAATTTGAAAAGTTTTTGTATGAACTTTTGAAAAAAATGATGGGTAGGAAAAAAATTTTAATTTGGAACTGAAATCAAGAACGCAAACAAATACCTTTTTTCTTAACAGTTCTGGTTGCAATTTTGCTATACAGTTCTATATTTGCCAACCTGTAAGGTCTCATTGTGCGGCAATGTAAATATGATTGCATGTATGTCAAAGTAAAATAAAAGAACTATTTATTTCGTCATCGTTTCGTGTCGGCATCTTGTCGTTTTATTAACACATAAGCACATGCAAACATAAAGAAACATACACACATTCAAATATGCATGCTGAAGGCGATGGCGCTAAAAATAGCATAGAATTGAATTGCATTTCTGTTACCGCTCTACCACTACATTCTCAACTGTTACCGGCCACGCACCGGTTTTATAGCACACAAAAAGTAATATTTTAAAAACAAGTAAAAGAATTAATAATAAAAAAGTTTTGAAATTTATATTTATTATACAACTAAAAAATGAAAAATTATCCTCGTATTACGAGACGCAAAGTATGCAACATTTCTTTTTACTAATGTCGTTAATTTTTTGTTAAATAAAGTTGTTTAATTGTTTATTCTTTTTCTTTTAGCCTAATAAATCAAAATTTGTTTGTACCTGGAAGGGCTGCAATACAAGTGAACATACGAAAGCCAAAATTGAACGTCACATACGTATTGTACATCTTGGGTAAGTTCAAATTAATACTTAATTCTACTTAAACAAAATTCGAATCGTATGCGTGGACATGTGTTGCAAGTGTTTTTTTTTGTTTTTTTATTTTGAATTTTGAAAATGGAATAGTCAAATGAAAGATGTGGCGTATGAGTGTTGTCAAGGTTACAATTACCAATAAAATTACTCATTGGATCCGCAGGAAATTTGTTATATATGTAGATTTATAATTGCAGTAATAGAAAACGAATAATAGTCTTGCTTGTTTATTAGAAATAAATTATATTTCTACATAGAATTGTTTAGATTTGCTCAAGAGAAAACTTAAAGCAGGTTATGTTAAAGTTGTTAGCTTTATGCTGAAAATAAACGCAATTAAAAGTATTACTTATCATTTAACACTTTATAAAAATTCTTGAAAGCCAAAAGCATTCAACCTTGATTTTAAAAAAATATATTAACTTTATATTTTATATGCCTACATGTACATGTGTATACTCTTCTTTCTCTGCTACATACATACATACATACATACATACGTACTATGGTAACAAGTGCATATGTGTATTTATGTATTACTCTCAATGTTAAAATATTTAAGCAACGCCAACAATACATATTTTTGCCTTGACCAACAACCGAAGGAAGAGTAAAAAAACTTGAATTTAAATGCGCTCGCGCACATTTTTTGCTAAAATAAAACATGCAGTTACCCCAACCAAGCCACCAGCCATAGAATATCCTTTGCGCTTTGATAAAAACTAGTACTGTACTCTACTGTACCACATATTTACTATTTACAAGAAAACTAGGTTACTTTATTCAGAACAAAAAAAGAGAAACAACAACATTGAAATCTACATACTTTCGTATTTAGCGGTGCAAAAGTGAACAATTTAGGATATGAGGCCAAGGTTTATGAAATATACCAAAAATGAATTCAAGTTGAATATTGTGTTTTTTATATAAAACAAATACAAATATGTATGTTTTTACGAGGGGCCTTTTAATAAGTCTTTGCCAATTAAATTTGGTTTCCAAATGAAAAAAAAAATTATTTATATTTTGCTACAACGAATTTTTTTTAAAAATAACAATACGATAATTTTAGTCTTGAAATATTGTTTCATCTTTGTTACTAAAAATATAAAAATACCATTTACATTTTAAATGTACAACTTTTCTTCCGCCGTTTAAGATAAACTTGATCATTGGTTAACTTACAGCCTGATCATTGAACTTATTTTGCCTACATTGTGCTCAAAAACGTTACAGTTTTTCTGTTTTACGGTTCTCAACCGAGAACGTCATAGTTTTTTGTAAAAACCATATGTTTTTGTATGTCAGAAACGTCAGACCTGCGTTATTACAAAGTTTCAATTGCTGTTAAATAATAAATAAAAACCACCAAAATTTTCCATTTCCTATATCGCCCGAATAAAAAAATTATTTCCTTAAAATGCCGTTTAGCTGAGATTTTCTTAATTTTCTGAAGTTTAACTGGAGTTTTTTTATTTAAAAAATTCGATTTATTTTAAAACAATTTTTTGGAAAATGCCGAATAATTGATTTTTGTTAATCAAATCTACCATGAAGTACTCACATGTGTATAAATTATTTTCTTCTTTTTTTTCTCCCGCAAAAGTTTGGATAATTTCACGTTTTGCAATTATTTTTTTAAATTTGGCCCACTTTTTGGAAAAATAATACTGGCCTCCCAGTGAGGATACAGTTTTTCTTTTTTTTATTATTATTTTTTTTTTTTTGCTCAAAAACGTAATTTGTTAAGATTGACAACGCAATTATATTGCCTTTATAATTTAAGGAGTAAGCGAGTCTCAGAGCGGATACAGTTACTTATACTCACGATAATCTTAGCCTCGAGAGCAAAGGCGTTTACATTTTTCTCTTTTTTTTAATTTATTTTAAGACATTGATAGATAAAGATCTTGAAAGTGGCATTTCTGAAATAGAAGGTAAAGTCTTAAAAATGCTACACCAAGTTAAGTAATTGCTTTAAATAAGTTAACAGCGTCTCTGTATTCGCTTCTTAGGCTCTCAAGCATTGCTTTTGGAAGGCTATCAATAACAGTAGAACATAAATAATTGTTTTACATTATAATCTTGAATTTGCTATAATTGTTAGAGAAAAAAATTGTTGTTGTTTTTCTAGTATTGTTTTCAAAAGAAGATGGTACATCTTGCACACTAAATCAAAAATAGTAATCGTTATGGATGTATTTATGTTACTTGTCTGCCTTACCTCGTCAATTAAAAAAGCATGTTGGAATTTTTTTGTGATTGTTGGTGACTTAGTGTGCGATACGTATGTAAATATATCGTTTTATCGACAATAAAAATATCGACGATAGCGATATATCGGTGTCAGATCTATCCCTATAATACAAATTGCACGACACTCGTGATCCGATCACATTTGTTTAATATCAGAGATGTCTTAATCTTTGACAGTTAATATATTTTAGGATTTTCTTTTCTCCCGTTTCAAAATAATTAATTACATTGAAATTAAGTTTTTTATGGATTTTTAACTTTGAATTTCAAACATTCACATTTTCGAATAAATTTACAATTGTTCGGTTTCGAGAAGTCCTTTTAAAAACCAACCATTATTACGGAACTAAAATCGTATATTTTTGTAAATTGGGAAAATCGGTCGAAATTTTTGCCACTAACGCAATCTGCGACTATTCCCATTTTTGTTCATAGTCTGGAATTGAGGAATTCTGAGGGTTCTTTTAAATCCAATAGAAATTTAAATTTTAAAAACTTACATAATAAATTAAGTTTTGATCAAACAAATGTTTTTATTGGAAAGATCAATAATAAATAAAAAATAATTACTGGCATGTGGCCACCGCGGCTGGTATTGACAAAGATATAAGATTCAATAAGGCCACCATGCGCCAAACGGTGCATTTTTCTGATTGCAATGGAGTCTTTATGTTCTGTTGTGCATTGGTTTCATCTTTGTTTATTATCAAGCCCGTTAAGCCAAAAATGAGCCTCATTGCTGAACGCAAAATTAGATAACGGCTGGTCCAATTTGAAAAATTTTACCTTTAGATATTCCTCGAATTCCGAGCAAGGTTCTTGTGGAAACAAAAATTCAAAAAGTTATCAGGAAAATTGCCTAGTTCGCGAACAACGAAAAAAATCTTTTTGTTTTGTGTATAGGGTAACGACCGTTAAACTATTCAAACCCCAATGGTACGTTTGGAGATATGGCAAAGTTGTTTTGAACAAACGATTTTTAGTTCGAATTTATACCTGGAAATGACAACGGACTTCGAACAATACTGCAAATCAATGTCATATTTACCAGGAAGGCAAAAATGGCAAACTCATTTAATAATAAAAATGTCTATGCTTTTCTTCAAATATAGAATTTATGTTTTTGTAATTTATTTCAATTGCATTTTTATAATATTTAATTAGAGCTAAAACGCTACTACACTATTACAAATATTTTAATTTGTATGTATTTTCTTGTTAAATGTCCTTATGTAAACATACACATAAAG
Organism: Phania funesta; assembly: GCA_963932375.1. Taxonomy (NCBI): domain Eukaryota; kingdom Metazoa; phylum Arthropoda; class Insecta; order Diptera; family Tachinidae; genus Phania; species Phania funesta. Next base: position 91,629,805 of record OZ010652.1, on the reverse strand, counting down.
AATATCTATAGTGTTTTTTTTTCAATGTGTAAATTTGATAAAGTTAATATATCGACTTAATATTTATTCTTTCTAAAAACTACGTTTTTAACACAATTATTAATGATGGTTCATATAAAATAGTTTTTAAAACCACCTTAAAAAACTATACAAATATTTATTAAATTCTAATTTAGACGCTTCGTATCAGTTAATTAAGGATAAAACAAGCATTTTAAACTAAAAAAATATTAAATTTATTTTGCCTATATTTTTTAATGTTTATATATAATTTAAATGGCTGCATTTATTATCAAATAAATCCTAACTATTTTATATATAGCATAAATCTACTTACTAATTGTGTTCTTAATGAAATGAAATGTGTTTAAATGAAAATATTTAATTTTATAAACATGGTTTTAAATATGTCTCTTTTTGTACCAGTATCTAAAAAGTGTTTAATTGTTGGGTACTTAAACTGATGTTCTATAATAAGACTTACTATTTTACTCTATTAAATATTTCTAGTTTTCAAATGCGAGTATATAATACCCTATCATTGTCTTTAAAACAATAAAAAGCAAACTAGTATGATGTGTTAAATAAAATTTGGGGAAATTGAGAAACTAATTCGCAAGCTTGAGGTCTTTAATAAAAATGGTCGTACACATATTTCGCATCATCAGGATGATGCTACCCAAAGGCGTACCGAAATATCGAGTATAAATAAAAGAAAATGGTACAAAAAATTATATTAAAGACCTCAAGCTTAAGAACTAATTAATTAAATAAGATTAAAAGATCACAAAACTATAACATTTAAATTTAAAAATAACAAATTATAATTGTTACAAGCCTTTATTTTGAAACGTGTCCACAATTTTAGTAAGGAGTTAATAATATACATATGTATAAAATAATCATCTTGAATCTTTATCAAGACACAATTTGCACTGAGTATCGTATGATACAAAAGTAGAAAAAATAAATAAAAAAAACTCGCAGACATTTTCCTTAAGACAAAAACAAAAAAAACTATTCGAATTTGAATGCTATCATTGTTTCAAAAATGTTATCTTTCGAATTCAAATACACAAAATAACTCCCAAAATTATGGCTTAAGGTTATATTTTATTCTTTTAATTAATCAAACAAAATTATTTTTATTAATAGTAATTTTTTAAAACTGAAAAAGTTAATAGCAGCTTTTAATACATTAATTTACTGAGTAGTGTCTGTTTGCAATATTTGCAATCACCTATTTAATTTTTTCCGAGTTAGAACGAAGTTTATAGTTACTATAACTATTCGCTGCATTATATATCCTACCTCTTTTCTTTCCATTTATAATTTTTCTTACGTTTAATATCTGACAGATTCGTGGATGTAAGTTTTAATATGAACTATTGGAAGTTAACGATTTAAAAATTTATATTAATTCAATTAGTTTATTCTTTCTGTTCTCAAAAAATAAAGCCAATTGAAATGCAATGCTAAAACAAGGTAAATTTTCTTATGCGATATTAAATATGAAATTTTATTAAATATTTTTACAGTTTTTGAGTTTCTATAAATCTTAAAACAAGAAAATATCCATAACAAAGACAAAAAAGCTTTTTTACCAGACTCTAAATGACAACATAATGAAAGAAGACCACAAAAGAAAATAACAAACATAAAAAATATTTCTTGATATATGAAATTAAAACTTAATTCTGTGATTTTTTAAGGGAAGATTTTGGTTTCTTTTATAAAATAAGAAATTAGCATAAAAATTTTCTAAATATATGTATATACGTATAAAAAAATATATATAATATAGATGTGTAAAATCAAATTTTAAAAAATATATGTATGAATGTTTACACTTAAAACTTAATAGAATATGAGAGGAGACAATTATACGTTAAAAAGGTGGTTTGTAATGTAGGTAAATTAAAGGGAGTGTCAATGAGGGGATGTTCGTTTCTGTTTCTCTATTAAAATTTTATAATTTACGGATGCATAAGCGTATGTGATATATCCATAGTAACATCAGTCAGGCCATTAACAGCCAAACCATTAACCATATTACCAGCTAAAATCAAAAAAGGAAATTACAAAACAAAATATTTGTTACAAAAGCTCAAATTTATCCTTAATACTATTTGTTAAAATTAAAACTATGCTCACTTGTACGCTGGCCTTGGGAATCTAATTGAGACCAGTACTGTTCGGAAGGACTCTGTGTACAAGTACCGGGAGGTGCTTGTACGGGGGCACCGGTATAACGGAAATATGGATTTTTCAAGTCTAATGTATTGCTGGAGGAAATTAAAGTGCCTTCAATGTGTAGATCTATGGTGACATCATAGGACTGCCGTCTATTGGCTTCGAGTAATACACGTCCGGTCAGAGTTTGTCCTTGTTTAATAAAAATGGGCAGGGGAAGCAGACAGCGCACCTGGTACCAATGAGTTAAAGGTGCAGTGGGGGAAGTGGACAACCAAATGTCTTGCGTGGAACCACAAAATTCAACATCAAACCAAAAAGCTAAGCCATGACAAATACCAGTTTGCAATATTTGAAATTCCAAGGGTATATCTAAAATTAAGTATTCTCAGGTTAGTTTTGAAGTCCTTAAGCCGTCGTTTTGCTAAATAATTTTATATTTACCAATATTATGCAAATCATTTTCATCGTCTCTTAGAAAATCACAAACATGCCTTACTGACTTCGCCATACAGATACGAATATCAAATGTATCAACTATTGGTTGACGGAAATACTCCTTCATGCCCTCCTTATGCAAGGTTGTTAAATCAACACCATGAAATGCCGATTGGTACCAAAAATTGGCTTTATTATATTGTTCAGAATAAAGAGCCTCGTCGGAAAATGGTGCCACATGCAAATCGCCATGAGTGGGAAACATTTTACCATTTGGCTTCAACCATTTCCGTGCATGAAGATATGTTTCTAACATACGTTCGTTGTACAACATATAGCCCATAGGCTCTGATATAATCACATCAACCTGTTCGGGCAAATCAATTTCTTCAATTTTGCCAGGCATTACGAATATTTTATCTTGATAATGATTAGACTCTACCAACTGTTTGGCATACTGTGCCATATTTGAAGCTTCGATAGCATAAACTTTGGCAGCTCCTGCTTGCGCAGCAAAAAATGACAGTATTCCAGAACCAGCTCCCACATCCAAAACTATTTTATTCTATAAAAAATGGGATTTAGGAGCTATTTCGAATAAATATTAAAACGTTTGAAAACTTACTTGAAAATCCTTAAAATTGCATAAAATTGCACGTTGGTATGTGCTTGTTCTGACATAATCTTGCATCATATTTTGTTGCTGTGATAAATAGCCATAAAACTGGAAATATTGTGAAGCCGACGACTCTTCCGTTCTTTGCGAAAAAACAGATTTTGGACGTAATCGCTTAATGTGATCAATCAATTTGCGAAATCTCTGTTGTTCTACGAATAGTTAAAATACAATTTTTTATAAATCTTTTTTGAGTATAATATACAAGTGTACCTTGTTCAGAGGGAAAACGCAATACAAAATTTTCATTGCCAAATGATAATGCAAATGTTTGACGCCCAACTTGGGCCGCATCTGTGTCTGATGTTACTAAATAATCCTTAAGTACATTTGCAGGGGCAGACTCTGTAAAAATTAATATATACATATATTTGAATAAATTCTTTTTTTATCTTATAAAAATCCTAAGTACGGCTCAATTTTGTAAATTTTTTTAAAACATTAGATGCGTAGGATAAACCATTAATAAGTTAAAAAATAAACCCGCAATTTTTAAAAGGGATCCATTATCTACATACGTGTACGTACAACTGAAGTGAATACATATGTATTTTTTACTTACCCAATGCGATTTTTATTAGCACACCTTGCGAATCATAACTGCACAATAAAGTTGAAATGCCCTTATATTTAGGACTAAATTCTAATTTAGACTCATCAGAAATTTCACTAATTATAACACTGTTAAATGTACAAGTACCACTAGAGCTCAAGCCAGAGCTGTTCATTGAAGTTGATCCAATTAATGTTGTAGTTGAATTTGTAACAGGCAAAATGATATCGTTTCCAATAACAGCTGCTGAATTGTTTAATGTTAAAGCAGTAATAGTTGAGGAGGCGTTTGCAGTGTTGTTTCCTACACTTGTATTCGTTGAAATCGCAGACATTTCTTTTGCTTTCTTCTTTTCTAAAGTTAACTTTTTTTATTGTTAAACTGATTTACTTTACAAGCACTTAGATTCGAATAATTGACTTAATCTCTTTGTTAAAGTACTTATTTTAGTTCCAGTGATGGTTAGTTACTTTTATTAATTTTTGTTCTTTTATCAAATTTAATTGACAACAAATTTTTAATAGCCCTTGTATATAGTAGCTGTGTTTGAGATTTGTAACTCTTTTGTTTTTAGTCCTATTAAACTTTAGGGGTTAGGTGCTTTTTTTTTTCAATGCAATTTTGTTTAGCCTTTATTTATTTTATAACCACTCGAGGGTAATACAACTAAATAATAACTATTGATTGCTATTTTACTAATTGATCAATATGTAGTTGTTTTGTAACCTAACACAATACGCTGGTTACTTCTGCAATTTTTCCGCTTATAAAAATGTATGTGTTGCGTTGACTGACTGGATAATTGTTTGTATGTAGCTGACTTTTGTTGTTCAAATAACGAAACACGTTTCTCTTCTTACAAATTAGTGTACGTGCAAATTTTTATGTTTCTTGTATTGTAGAAAATTGCACCTTAAACACAAGTTTCCGTAGTAAAATAACAAACCATTAGGTTTTTTATTAAATAATTTAGGGAACTTTGCAAAGTGAACACACGAAACACAGGCAACGAACGAATGAATTGGTAAAATGCAAGAAATTGCCAACGATTAGCAATGTAGTAGCGAGTATTTAATCCAAGGTTGTATTTTGAATTTTATCAGAGATGTTATTTTGTGTAACCTTAAAGCGACCCTGCAATAAATATGATGGTAACACAGTTCATGATAACTCAATTTTTTTAAGTGACATTCTATTTTATAAAACCGAAAATAGAAAAGAAAAGTTGAAGTAAAAGAAAAACACCACATTTACTTAATATATGTTATTACTCAACAAAATAATATTTGGTATTGGTTTACGTTGACACACATTATTTTACCTAATATGCCGTCTTGACTAGCCAGAAATTTGTGCGCACATGGATAGAGCGTCGGCAGAATTACGAATAGAAATTTCTTCGTAGTCTTTTGTGAGAAGAATAAGCATAATTTTTTGCTTTTCATTGAGTTTGTTTGCCTATGCGTATCTTGTATGTGATGAACAACAGCGTTGTGCGAAGATATCTATGCGTAGTCACGGTCAAAATATTATATTTTATAAACACTGTATTTTCGCAAATTGGAAACTGCAATACCCAAAATAATACCGTTAAACCTTTTAAATTATGTAAGAATATTTTTGAGATATTCCATACTCCTGTTATAAATATGGCGAATAATTTAATAATAAATATCCATAATTAAAATGGCATAAAATAAAATTATTGATAATTAAAAAATGAGATAAATTTTAATTCAAATTAAAACCATTTCGGATAAAAAACTTCTTAAAATTAAAAAAAAAATTATAAGTTTTATCTAATTATAAATATATATGTATGTATATACATATATAATAATTTTCATTTTAGTTACAAAAAATTGCGTCGTGCGGCTGATCATTTGGATAGTGACAGTCATGACAGTGATAGCCATGAAGAGGAGTTCTATTATACAGAAGTCGAAGATGACGACGATGACTGCAAAACTCCTAGCCCAACATCACCACCAACACTTAGCCACCGCGATATGGCACGTCCACCACATGAAGATCCTGAATACCAAAGACAACTTGTTGGGAACTTTAAGTGAGTGAAGCGTAAAAACAAATCGGCAATTTTTTATATTATTTTTTGTATTGTTTTTAATTTCAAAGCAGACAGGGACGCGCGGCATCACAATTACAGAAACAAAAGCAAAACATGCAACAAATGAATGGTAAAAGCAAACATCATAACAACAGCCATCAACATAGCAACAACAATCATCAACCACATGTTTCTATGGGCAACAGCAACCAACAGATGCAACAACTCTCAAGTACTAATACCAGCTGCATACCAACATCGCCCTTAGTCCATCAAAATTATACTTGGCCATCGGCTAAGGCGACAACGGTGATCACAAACACCTCAAATCAACATGTTGGATCAACAACTAATTATCATCACCAGCAGAGTAATCAGCAACAGCAGCCACCGTCATCAACATTCATAAAACATGCTCGGGCATCACCACGTCCATCCCAATCTGCTGCGCCATATCCGTCACCAACATACGTCCATCAACATCACAACTATAGTAGTCCGGCACCAAACAGTCCAAATAGTAACAATATAGTAAATGTACCAGCAGCACCTATTAATCATCATAACAATAGTGCCAACTGTGTGCTACAACAATTATCACAACAGAATGTTACAGTGACAACAACACAACATAATAATAGTAACCAAAACCACCACCAACATCATCAAACTCAGCAGCAACAGTTAGCAACTGTTACCATAACACCAAATTATTCGCACTCAAAAGGGATCCAACACCAACAGGAGACCTCTACACACCATCATCAGCAACAACAACAAAATCGTTTACAACAATCGCCAACAACAGTCACTGCCAGCCAAATAATGGTTGCACCAAATTCAAACCCCAATAATTGTAACACTAGTTCGGGATCCAATTTAGCTTCGCCGCCAGCTGTGGGTGCTGCTGCAACGGCGGCATTGACAACAACAAACACCGGTCATCATGTCCATCAACAACATGTTGCTGTGCAACATGCCAACAAACAAACACCCAACTCACCGAATCGTCGCACAAGAGGCGAAAATAAGAAATGTCGTAAAGTTTATGGCATGGATCGGCGAGAAATGTGGTGCACCCAATGCAGGTGGAAAAAGGCCTGCAGTCGTTTTGGCGACTGAAAAAGGCCCAAATCGTCGAAAGTGGCAGTGACGACAACGGCAATGACAGTAGCGACGACGACGACAACTACGGCGAGTTCATGTGCGAATACGACAATAATGACTGAAAATGTAATGCTGCCATCATTGCTAACATCGGCAGCACACATTTATTCCCCAACTACAACAACAGTAACAATAAATGATGTAGCAGCAACAACAAATGCAACAACATTTACTAATAATAAAAATTACAATAATAGTAATAACGGTAGCGTTATTAATAGTTGCAATAATAATTCAAATTCCAATAGTAATATTTTGGCGCCAATGTCGCAACAACAGCAACGGTCCACTACACAGCCAGCAACATTTGATAATGGCGGAAATTTTTCTTCATTACAACCGAAGTCAACAGCAAGAAAACGTCATGCCCATAACAGCAACAATAACAATAAGGCATTGTTACCAAGTAAACACTCAAAACAATTTGTAAACTTAAATGCAACTGCGACTACAGTCACCACACACATGCACACAATTCCCACCACCATTAACAATTTTAGCTGCAGCAATACCGCCTACATAAAGAATAACGACTGCTGCGATGCAGCTACTGCCAAGTTGTGTGGTTCCGTCGCCACTTCGGTTATTGTTAAACCACCAAATAATTTAAGTAAGTCCCTCAACAACAATCATCATCACCAACATCAACCGCACCTGCACCAGCAGCAACAATTTTTGGCCAACACTATGACAGTGATAACAACACAACAAGGTAAAGTAGAAGAGCAACATCAGTCCCTGCCTTCGACCACCACCACTACCACACATATTTTATTAAAATCCCCTCCTGCGTATATTTTAAATGATACACTCGACAGAAATAGCAATAACAGTAAAACAATATCAACAACATCAGAACAAGAGGTGGTACTATTACACTGTTAAAATATATATATGTATATTTTTTAAATTAATGTTTTATCTTATTATTTGTAAATTTAAGTATTAATTTCTAATTGAGTACAAATTAGTAAAATTTTTCTTATTTCATTTTAATACAAATATTTAAATTTTTATATTATACATGTATATAATTGTTAATTAGTAATTCTTTGTTAAAATTTTCCACTTTTCACTAAATTGTGTGTACTTAAGCCCGGCATATCTTTCAACATCGCATTTCACTGCTAGCCGGACTTCATTAAGAATAAACTTTCTTGTGCGTATTTCGTTAATGCCTAAAGAGTTGCGCTGAAATTATATAAAACTAAACCAAAAATCCTTGCGAAAACTTTACAAAAACGCTTGGACCTTTTGATAGATGATTTGATAGTTTATTTGAGATTATATTAGCTGCATTAGTGTTGACTTTAGAATATTAAAATATATTTTATAAAAAGTTTCATAGATTTCACTATAGAATTGACATTCTTAAAATTCATCTTGCTTCATCAGTAAGCATGCTCAATTAACTAAACTATTTCAAAGTTTTGAACTTTGTTTGAATCCTTACTAAACAATTTCAATGATTTGAGTTTAAGCAAGGTGAATGTCAATTAAACTAAAGTTGGCCAACTGAGTTGAAACTGAACTATTTTCAACAATCTCACGTTAAAAACATTTGCACCGTCAATAAATTGGTATTTATATGTACAAATATTAAAATGTCACAGGCTATGCAGTTTTTAACACCTTATGTTTCAGCACTCTTACTAAATTTATGGCAATAATATTTATATAAGTTGCAATTTGCTGTTGTAACATTAACCATTATTATATTTATTAACGGGTGAATAATTCACGCAACATTTGGTACCATTGCATGTTTTACTCTTTGTCTGTAAAAACATTTACTTCAATATTTACATTAATATATGATGTTTTTTTTAATTTATTATTATTTTATACAAGTATATACATATTTATATAAATACATATATGTGTATATACATATGTAGTTTTTTGTTTGTTTTTTATTTTTAATCAAACGTTTAATTTTGTTTACACCCATATACATGCATATATTACATATTTTAATTATTTTTATGAATTTATTTTATAAGATTCTAGACAATTTTTCTTTAGGGTTTTAAGCATTAAAAGAAAGTTTTTAAGATATACAAATATATATATATATACATATTTACAAAGCAAAAATAAGAGCATCTTGCATATTAAGCTAAAAGAGAAAAAATAAAACAGAGTTAATTCAATTTAAATAGTAATTTAGTAAACAAACAACAAAATATTATAATAAATAATCCCAACAACACAAATCTTAACAATTAAATAATAATAACACCCTAGAACAATTTTATTATAAACCTCAAACAGACAGACATTTAAACTGTTTTTTGTGAATTTTATATGTCAATGGAAATAATAAAAAAGCAAAGTATTACAAAACCAATAAAAGATAATTAAATGAAAAAAAAGTGTTAAAAATACAAGTTTTTTTTTAATACTATTAAAATTATTTACATTACATCTGTGTGTAAACAATTTCAATGTAAATGAAAAATAAAGAACTACCTACCCACTTACTCTTACATAAATAAAGAATACATATTAATTATCAACATACATATAACATAAATTATGTTTGTAATTATAATTATATTAATTATATAATTATAATTATTATGTTACATATAAATTAGCGTAAATAAAAATAAACATAGAAAAATTATTTGCAACAATAAAATATACAGAATAAAATTTTTGATTTATCAAACTAATGTATAACCGCGTTTGGAAAGAAATAAATAAATAAAATTCAATATGAACAAACACAATGATAATTGCAACTATGGTACACTGAGAAAATGTAATTAGCATAACAAAAATTTTACTACTGTACTTCTGTTAACAAACAAAAATCAAACAACAAGAGCTCTTTGTAAAACACTTTTTTTATTACAAATTAAATGAAAATTATTATTTTAAAATACACACATCTTTCAGATATATTAAACATAAAAAAATAGACAAGTTAGAACTTTGTTTGATTAATTAAACTCAACTTGTTGGTTTAAAAATTTTTTTGAAAATATTGCTACCATAAACCACAGGTAACGTTTATAAATTTTAAAGAAATAAATCTATATTTGTTTATTAAAATTGATCTTAAGAGAGATTGAAAAAAATAATCTTGTTATTTTATTTATTTGTTTTGTTTGCTTAGTTCAATACGTAATAAATTTAAATCAGAATACAGAGTTCAACAAAAATCTCAATGTACACTTGTTTTGATTTACGTTTATTTATCACGCGATTTAAATGAAATTCGTGATAGTGGCCATTTCTTATATTGTTTTTACCATAGTTTTAATTGTTCTATTTTAAGAATTTTTATTTGTTTGTTTTTTGTTTTCAAAATTATATTCTATTAAATTTTGTTTTTAATATTTACTATATCTTTACTTCTATCTTTTAAAATTTAAGTGATATTTTTATGATTAAAAAACAAAAAAAGTTTTTTTTTATATTTATGAATTTAAGTCTTTATTGCTTTTTTAAATTAAAATTATTTTGCAATTTTACTCAAAACGGCCTTAAAAATTGTTATTGCGTGCAATAAAAAAAATTATAATATTGAGGAAAAAAGTCTACACCTAAAGAAAAAAATTTATAAAAACAGTGTGCAAAATCATATGCCTGAACTTCCCTAATCTCATATTATTATCACCAATATATTATTTTAACAAAGTTTTAATGATCTATTAATATGTTTTCATAACATCATGCATAAAAACATTTACAACAAACAAAATATTTTAAATGCAAATAATCTTATTTAAAGCAAAAATATACGATTGTTATTTATAATTAAAAAGAACCGAAATCAATTGTGTTTTTATTTATTTGCTTTCATTTAAATTCGGTAATGTTTTTTTTTTTTTGTATTTTTTATTTGTATAGAAAATCTCACACGCCATTGTAAAATGTAATTTTATTTTGTTACATATGGAAATTAATACACGTACGTGTACTGTTTTAAAATGAAATACCATCTGCTAACAGCTGCTGTCAAATAAAAATCAAAATTATAATAAAAAATTTACAAACTTGAAGCAAGAGGTTAAATTATGCGCACTGCATATGAAAAGCAAAAGTGGCATTTCCCGTCACAGGGGTTTCGATTTTCGAAGCATAAGAATTCAAATAATTTCCTTTTCGAACCCCCCCAGTTATATAATAGAAATCGATTTTGAAAACGAAACGTTTGACAAAGGTTGTGATGTGCTCATAATCTTCGGTTTTATTCTAAATGTATTTTAAAACTTACATTTTCACTAATTGTTTTTATCGATTTTAACTTCAAATTCTCGTATAATTTTATCTTTAACGATTGAAATTTATCACACCATTAGCTATCCTTTTGAAATTTATTGTGAATTACAAATACTTAGCGTTGCTATGCTATGCGCGTTGTGAAACTAAAAAAGTTGTCGCGCATTATTATTATCTAACATATACCTATAAACTGCTGACAAAATAAAACATGCAGCTGAAATTATTTACTTTTGTGCAAATTTCTTGCATTTGCAGCAATCATTGCGAGCAAGCCCAAAGTATTTTTCAGTTATTAAAAAGTATATATTAGCAATTTTCTCTGGGGCCGGTGGAAATTTTAATTGGATTATATGTCTGGCCAAGAATATTTTGTTGGCAGAAAAGGACGCTAATATAGATAATATTATTTTTTTACAATTTGAAACTATCACAAGCCCAGCCATCCAAAAAAAAAAAAAATACAAATATATTTTCATTGATTTTATACTTCCATGTATAGTATTCTTCTGAAGAGAAACTAGTAGAATTTGTTTGCATTAACTTGAAGTTAAATTTGCCATAGATTTAAATGTTAAGTTATCCAATTCATTAAATACGAAAAGTTAATCAACACGCATTCTCGAATAGTCTTAGAAAATTTTATTGCAAACCATAATTTTTATTTAAATATTATATTGACGTAAATGAAATAAACCAAAAAAAAAAAACATGTTTGTATAATAGACATCAAACCAAGATATGGTTGAAATCATGGTGACACATGACTAATAGGAAGCATGCATTTTTATTTGAATTTATAATGACTACCCAAAGGTTTCTCGCGAAATTAAGAGTTTTTTAATAACTTCCCTTATAATATTATTGGTTTGAGATCCGGGAACTATCTTCCTACGCTTTCTGGAGTGCCTTGCAAATCGAGTTACGCGGTAACACCCATTTCTGGTTCAAGCCTGAATTTTTAATTCGAATTTTAGAGAACGTGGACTGTTTTACTTAACAGATTTTTAATAAAAAATTGCGCATTAGACCGTGAGTTATGATCATCAAATAAATATGCTTTCTTCTTCCGTTGTTGCTTCAATTATAAACAATCCCAAAGTATGTCATTTATTTATTTATATTTTCGTACGAGAAAAGTTGAAGTTATTTAATTTAACTTTTTAAATTCTTTTAATCTGTTAAGATTTCAATAGACTGACGTCCTTCACACTCAACTTTCTTACTAACGTGCATATCGTCAGCGGCTTCAATTGTGCTTACACTAACAGAAAACATGTTGCAAGATCTAATATTCTATACGTACTTTTGAGGGATTCTGGATTAGAAATTTAAACCAAAAAAACCTTTATGTATTTTATTTTTTCTTTACTCTATTTTTCTTTATTTTCATTTCTTTGTTCTATATTTTGTAACTCTATACTAAATATATTAAATTCAAAAATAACAATGAAGAATTTTTCTGTTTAGTATGGTATAGTGGATTCTTAAAACAAAATACTGGTTCTCAACATGGTTTCTAATCAAAACGTTCTATATAAAATATTAAAATAAAAATGGAGCTTATTGTTAAACCAAATCCGGAGTACTAATAAATATAAGGTACAAACACACTTCAGAAATTATTGTAAAAAAAAAAAAATTTAAAAAACAACAAAACATGCCCTATGCAAAAAGCTGAGATACTTACTTAACTATAAATTCCTAGAACATGAAAGAATTTTACCAGAAAAAATAAACTTATTTTTCTATAAAGCGGCTTATACAGACTACTACTATATGTAGCGCAAATATAAATTTAGAAATAAAACATGCAAAATAAAAACGCAATTGTTAATTGAATGTAAAAAATATGTATATAACCAATAGCCATATAAATTGGAGTTGAAAGTAAAGCACAAATATTGTACAAACCCAAACATTCAAAAAATATAATATAAGTGATAGTTTTCAATATTTACAAATATACATATGTACATAATTATATGTGTATATAAATATATATAACCGGAAATCGGACCTGGGGGATTTCGATAAATTTGCAATTACAATTACAAGTAATTTAGGAATAAGCTCAATTGACAATTACATTTAATTTTAATTGAAAAATATTAATTACTTGCAATTACACATTGGAAATATTACACGTTGGAACTGTTCGCCTATAAATTACAGGTAACAGTTATTGTAATTAGACAACAATTAACAAAATGTGTTTTATTATTACAATTAAGTTCCATGGTCTGTTTAATTTAAATTATATTAACTTATTTAATTACATATACACATACATATGTATGTACTATATAAATAGGATTTATGCTATTAATTTTAACGATTTTCATTACACCAATTCCAAAACGCACGTAGTTAATTGTAACCAACCAATCGGCGTACTGGCACCGCTTGACATGGTAATTAGTCTTCAGCTCTTGAACCATTTGACGCTTGTAAGCGTGTAAATTCAAATTGTTAAAAATTCGCATCTGTGATGTACGTGAAGTGTTTAATTGTTGGGCACGACGAAGAGTCGAGGGTGATGGCTCCTCTGCTACGCTTTCGCGAACAACAACAATGTTTTCCGCAGAACGAATTGGGCGAGCATGCTCAGTTATTTTCACATTTCCTACAGACCCGGTTTGCTGAAATTTGCGCACAATTCTCCTGATTTTGGCCACATTTGATCGATTATGCTGACCAAAAAATCACGAAGTTCACGAAATGCATAATGATTTGAGCGCCCATTTTCGTAAAAAGCTTCCACAATCTTAACGCGCTGGTTAATTATGTTTGAGTTTGCCAAACACTAAAACAAAGAAATGTCAAATTAAGTTTGGCAAAAACTTGACGTTAAGGTGCGACTCCTAATTAACAACGTGCATTATGGTTGGACTACCCTATATTTCTCCAATTACATTTAGTTGTGCTCTTTGCAATTACAATATCATATAATTTGTAAGTGAAAGTTTGCAATTATAATTTCCTGCTTGTAGTATGTAATTGAGAAATTCCAATTACATGTAATTGAACATTTTAATTAAAACTCCCAAGTCTGCTAAACATATATTAATAATTTAAACATAATTACATACATATGTATTTCTACATTAATTACTTATTATCGGAAAATCGTTAGATTTTAAGCAAATTATTTAAAGTTACATAATGAATAATTAAGCTAGGATTTCTTCAGCTTGAAGAAATTCGAATTCATAAAGCGCGGTACATTTACACACTAACAAAATTTTAATATACTACGTACATTATTATATATCTCTGAGAACAATATAACATAAGTTTTCAGAAGAATGAGAATTCAAAAATAAAAAAAAATTAAAATATTAATAACTCAATTTGGTAAAATAATTTGAATATAACAAAAACGAAAAACTGAACTCTTTCTAACAAATTTGCAAGCAATTAAGCCTGGTACGCATCTTAAAATAAGCTTTATGCTATTGACAATTAGCTGGCAGATCATAAACGGTATAATTTATAAAAAACAAACATTATATAAGGTTTAAAGTACACTTTAGTTAACAAACTCTTTTAGGCCTGTTATAATAAATATTGGCACATCGCCGACAACGGTATATCTTAAAAGCAAACATGATAAATCACCCTGTCGGAAAATCAATTCAAGAATCTACTATTATAATTTGTATTTAAAGTATGTTTCAGTTAAAAGTAACGTTTTCCTTCACGCAGCATAAACACTTTCTAACTCATATACGGGTATAAAATACAATTTGTTAGTAAGTTTTATTTGTTTAAAATAAGTTAAATTTTGTTTTTTGATAAAAATTCATATGATTTGTCGTACTAAGTAAAATTAACAAAAATAAAGTTATTAACCGAGAATTCACACGGCTTATTTTTTTCGTTTTTATTGTATATACTCGCACATCACTAAACTAGTTTTTTTTTATTTACATTGATTTTTTTATTAATTATGTAAAAAAAAATTTTAATTATGAAAGAGGAAATATTTACATACATATGCGACGCAATGTTTTTTCGGTTTCTGAAAGAATATTACTTCAGAATCCCCAATGAATGAAGTGTTCTCTTGAGATTTCAGTGATGATGCCGTGATGCAATCAGGTCCCTGACAGGTGTCTTTTCGACATCCGAACTGGTCCCGTAATGCCGGGGATACGTACTTCGGATGGCGAGACTTTCGAGAATCACATTTGAATGGTTGCGTGGACATGGAACCAACATGGGAAATTGTATGGCTGTCAAGCTGGCAGAGATAGGAGCAAGGCTGTAGGCTTCGCACATTGATGCATTCTGTGGCGTTCCCCTCTCAGCATGTAAGAAGATAATTCGCAATTCGATATATGATATGGCTAAGGCTCGATGGTAGGAAGAGCCGACATATCAGAGCTGGTTCGGTCTAGCTTAGAGTTCTATTGAGATTGCAGAAGACGCAATTAAGGGAAATCGTGACGAGGCTTACTGGGCAAACGGAATTGGGTTGCCTGCAAATGACTTTTGTAGAATTTGTAGGGAAGAAGAGGAGATGGTATTTCAACTCTTCGGTTTCTGTCCGGCTTAGAGAATATACGACAGAGTCATCTCGGGCGGAGGTACTTCGGAAGCCTCTCTGAAATATCGTAGGTGGGACTACGGAAAATATATTCTTTCATAGGGAGCAGCAACTGGTTTGGGGTTGGCTCCATACTGGCATAGAAATAGTGACCGTTTACCCTACTGCTGTTCTTAACTTTTCTATTTCTCTCTTAGTATCCTTGTTTAGGCCACACAAAGGGACTGGATACCTGGATCCACGTAGGCCTGTGTTGCATATTCAGCCAGTCAGCCTAACCTAAAAAAACAATTTTTGGCGATAATCATTTGTATATTTCGCACATAGTTTCATGTGGGATTTCCAGGTTTGTTCTTTAATAATAAAAAAATAAATCAAATATAAAATATGAAAAATGCGAGAAAATACAACAAAATCAATCGAGTAAAGAAACGGCAATATCAGAAAATATAGCTGCAGTTGTTTTAAGCGATAAAGAGTACAAAAAGTACTACAATGAGAAAGAAACAGACAGAAGCAAAATATTGAATTACATTGTTTTAATCTGTTATTTAAACATAACTAAAATAACGAAATTATTTTGTTGAAAGTGATAAAATTATTCTTGCAAAAGTCTTGCCTAAACTCATAAGTCACTTATGGTGTTTTATGTATACTTATACTTATTTTAAAGTTCGTACTAGGCTTTCAATGATTGCATAATATTATTACAAATACGTAATAAAAATAATCATTTTATATTGCTTTTGGAGTGTTGAAAGCCAAATAAACGATTAAAATCAAAAATACATTTTCTCAAAATAAGGCTGATTTAGTTCACTTTTTGGAATTTCAAAACGTAAAATATTTAATAATATTAATAATAATAGTTTAAAGAAAACATTTATTTATCATATCAAATATATTGCTTAATCGTTAATGATTATACACATAAAAAAAATTAGAAAAACATACGATTTCTTCTCTCAATAAGAATAATTATAGAAAAGCACTTGAGCTTAAAATTAAAAAAGAAATTATACCCAATAAGTAGTAGAAAGTTGTCAACATACCAACGATTTTTAATTTTTTTTTAATAAAATTAAGGGCCTTATTTTATAAACATATGAAGAAAAGAAAAACAAATTTTAAATATTTTAAAAAATTTTTAATTCAAAATTTTATGCTTCTGTAAGGTAAAGTTGATGTAAGGTAAACTTATTGGTTGTCAAATTCCACATAAAAAAATGTTTCCCCATTTCCCCTACTTTTTTATATATGGAGTTTGACATCGGCAAAGAAGGCAGAAATACGTCGAATTCGCCGGAGAGTTACATGTTATCAATTTGCCTTGGTTCGAAATATGTTTTGGTTTTCCATATAATTTCTGCCAGAACCTTGCGTTTTATAAAATAAGGGCCTAAATTTTTAATATGTATATTACTTAAAATGAAATATACACAAAATAAAGTTAATAAAACTTTTAAGCAGACCTTGCGTTTTAAGGCCACCTCCCTCTAAAACTGCGAAAAGTTTGCGATTTCGGTGTCTTTCGTTCAAATGTAGTATAAAACGTTCTATCTTAACAGCTTTAAATTCATTAGAAATAAAATTTAAAAGCTTAGAAAATATCTGAAAAATGTTAAGTAATTTAATTTTTAGGCATTAGTTCCGTTCGTTTTCTTTATCCTTTTATTCAGAAAGAACATTTTATTTAATATGATAACGTCGAAAAAAGTAAAACTTAGAATTTTTAATTAGACTACTGAATGAAATGCACTTGCTACGCCGCTACACACGTTACAACATTCTTCGTGCCTTTTTTGCTAATTTTGTGTCAACTGTAAACATTATCTATTTAACTCAACACTAAAGGCAAATAGAATACGAGAATGAATATTTCTCAATTTATCCATGTACTTGCTTTTTTTCCTTGGGTGAGAACGAAGTTTTACATCAGAATAAAGAAAACGAACGAACTTATGCATAAAAATTCAATCACTTAATATAATAATTGTAGTTTGACAAAGTTAGGTCAAAATAATAAATTTATCTTAAGAATGTTGTTCGAATGACAAAAAGTAGTTGAAGTTGCAACAACTTTCCCCTAGAATGTGTTTAAAATAATATTATATCGTAAGTTTTGGTTATTTACTTTTTTTGAATTTGAAAACGTCATAAATATTCGGTCTTATAAATGCTTGTGTTTTACCTGATATTTGAAAATGTTAAACATTTAGCTGGGTTTTCAAATACAAACTTTAATTTTTTCGGGGAATCAGTGGGCTTTAGTTGGTAGTTGCACTAAAAAAATAATGTGTTTTAATTATTGATTGAGATAATTGAGATAATCTGTTTTGGGTGACCGATCGATTGGTTACAATTATTTCAAGGTTTTAAAGTATTTGGGTTTTTTTGTAGTCATCATTATTTCTGCATGTTAGAACGAATCTTATATCAATATGGTTAATGTATGAAACATTGACTATCCACAAAAACTGTAGAAAAGTTCCGGGAGGTATAAAAAGACTGGTTGCTCAGTGTTAATGTTCAATTAGAAAGAATTGTCCGGTTTCTTGGGGGATATTTCAATGCTCCTACTCGGTTTTCGCAGGGTGTGTTTCGCATTTTGGACTTTTGCTTCATTGAGGCTCCCAAATGTGGTGCCACCTTTTTTCAATAGGTAAGACATGATGCAGCTCGGTTCTGTATGGCAATGTTTTTGTCAGTATTCATTATTCATCCGCATCGCATATGTTATTCCAATATTAATTTTCTAACCCGACTCTATTTGTCATACCACCCATCTGGATGTCAGTTGAAGTCGTAAATAATGACTCTTTTCTTATTCCACAATTTATCCATAATCGCGTTTAGCACCACCGCAAATAGTGCAGACGAGAGGGGATTATCGTATATAACTTCGGTGCTAAACACAGTATCGTCCCCTTGTGTCGCACGTAAAGTGCAGCATTGAAATACATAGCTTTCATTAGATGAATTACGTTTGTAGCATTCAGTCCGTCCCAAAAAGCTTTTCATGGTATTGAATCATAACCTTTTTGGAAGGCAGAGTGGCATTCGCCATTCTATGTACTGCTGCTCTATTATAATGAGTAAAGCATTCGTTTGGTCCAAGCAGGTTCTACACGGTCTGACGCCGGCCTGCGGTCTCTAAGACTTTGCTCCGCATACTGTCTGTAGTCTCTTCTTTATGATAATAGACAACATTTTTTTAATTGTATTGAGCAGCATCAGTTAAATCATGTTCTTTTTGAGTAGAAGTTCTAGTGGCATACAATCAGCTTGCTCCAGTTGCCTTGTCCCTCTTTAGACAATGAATCACTGACTTTACTTTTGCAACAACTGGGCAACTGTCATGAATGCTGTTATTTGATATTCTTACTTCAAACTGTATATGATGTTTATTATTATTGACTTTGGTGTCGTTTGTTTGGTGGAGCTCTCTCATATTGTTAGCCCCCAATGCAGTCCGCTTCGTTAGCTACATATATTCTTACTTCAAACTTGAAACTATAAAATCTTATATCCAAACTATTCAATTAATAATTAAGATACGTTTATTAAAAGTAATAAATAAATTTTCAACACTGCCAATTTATTTTCTAAGTAAAATCATAATCGTTCAATTTAATTAAATTAATTTCTTGCGATTATTAATATTAAAAGCAATAATACTTCAAATATTAAACAATCAGTAAATAATTAAAAAAAATCGTAATATTTATTAAATATATTACTTTAGATACGTATTGAAAATATTAATAATAGCTCTTGTTTTTTTTTAATTTAACAATATATTCAACATTTTAATGACTGATATAAATTTAATTTCAAAATTTTTATATAAGAATTTTTTATAAAAGTGAATCAAATACTTTTTTTAAATAAATAAAAAAGTTTAACAAAATCAAAACCAAATGTATACCCAATTGGAAGCCATACAATTTTTTATATTAAAAAACTTCGTAGTTACTTCTTCACCGATATTCTTATATATAGCATGTATTTAATTTCAACCCGTAGGTTTAGGTCACAAAATGTCTTCAATTTTAATTAAAGCAGAGAATGTAAAATCACAATCGATGGTTTATTACTCTATATTTTTAATTAATTAAAAAAAAAATAATACTTAGAATTTTACAACGATATAACGATATACTATCGTATGAAATATTATTTATTGCTTATTTCGTTTTGAAAGAAAAAATTTTCGGAATAAACAAAACATTTTTTTTAAATCAAAATACACAGTAAGTAACTCCTCTGAATGGCAAGTGATTTAAATGTTGTCTGTTGTCTAGATTTTTTAAAGTTAAGTTTTTGCCAAAATTTTGTATATTTCAAAATTGTTTTTAATAGAAATTGTTCATTAGTAATTAATTTATATTTTAAACTTTTAGTAAACATTACGTTTTTTCCTTGAGAGTGTTTATAAATAGTTGAGGACTTGTTTACAAACAAGAGTTAATACAATGTACATATATCTATATAAATAATTAAAATAAAACACACTAATAATACATAATACAATATCTAAAGAAAAGTAAAATAATTTATAGATAATTATTCTATTGAAACCGAAAAAAAAACAAAACAACAAAACGTTCCAATTCCGAAAATTGTTTTACCTAATCTTAAGTTGGTGTTATATTGCAATAATATTTATTTATATACCCATTTGTAATACCTAATTGAATTGAATTTTTTTTTAATTTAACAATCCCTACAAAAGCTTTTAAAGTCAGAAAATGCTGGTATTTCCTTAATACGCATAAACAAACGGTTGAATAGGCATTATTTCAGATTTAGAATTGTGTTATTTCTAGGACTATTTATTTTGTTTTTCTAATGTCTAAGAATTTTAAATTTACATCCACTTATAGATTAAAGCTATTTATATGGGGTTTTCAATGAAAGCATAGATTTAAAAAAAAATTAAATACCGACGACTTAAGGCTTCCAAATCATTTCAAATTTAGTTTAAATCTTCCACTATATCCAAAAATCCCTATAAATTTATCCATTTTAGCAGCTCCATTACTAATCCCCTCATTCGAGTAGATCCCAGTCCGAATAAATTTTTCGTTTTCAAAATGAATACCCTTCTTTTAGTATTCTGATACCCGAATTAGCATAACTTTAATCGGTTTGAAACCTACTAAGCAAATCTGGTCGAAAATAAATCGAATACGGGTTTTTTCTAGCAAATACTTGCATAACGATGAAAAAATTCTTGATAAATAGAATTTCATTTTTCTTATATAAATATTTGTAATAAAGCTTATAGAGTTAATAACAAATCTGGGGTAGAATCGTTACATCCTTGATCGTATCGATAATCGTACGAAAAAAAATTACGTTACATTTTCTTTACCGAATTTCCCCAGCACTTTTCAATTTTGTTGACGGATAACAATTCATAAAAAACGTACGTTTAGTCACACGATAACCTATGTTATAATCTCCAATAATGTTCTAAATTACAAAGCAGATTTTTCAAAACTGTAGCTATCTTTATCTGTGGGATGATGAAGATAAACGCATTAATTCTTAGAAACTCCAGTTCAAATAGAATGGTTTACTTTTAAGGATACTGGTGTATACAGGCCGAAAATTATGCTGTCAAAGCCCCGATATAAAGAGTACTTTTGTTTTAATAATTACTTGTAATTATAATTTCAATTACTTTTAATTGAAATTTCATATTTTTAATTAAAATTACATTTAATTTGCAATTACAATAGCAAGTAGATCTGATTACGAAATGTAATTGAGACCCCCAGGTCTGATTAAAAGTATATAGATTGTTAAGAATGAATTCATAATGGGATTACGAAATGTTAACAAATTTTTCTTAGAAAATGGTTGGACGAAATGATATGTCCTTTTCCTAATCCGTTTGGAAGAGATAATTTGCTGATAAGATGAGGTAAGACATTTTCGAAACTATCATATCAATCAAAGGTTTAATACTGCTGACAAGCATACAGCCGCCCCATAAATTCATACTATTCATTTAAAAAATTCAATTCTTCGGGATTTTAAATTATGTTTTAGCAAAAACTTAATTTGATATAAATGAATTTTATTTTAAGCGGCAAATATTTACACTTTCCATTTTCCTTTTCAATAACTATTACTATTAAATAACTATTTGCCAAACTATTTCGATTATTGGCTATTTATTTCTGATTACAATTATTTGGCAAGACTTGGATGAGAACTAATCATAGATCCCAATAAAAACTATAAAAAAAAGCATAACTTGTAAACTACTTCTGTCATATACTTCTGTCCTGCATACAAACTGATATCCAAATATACTATATAAGAGTATTTAAAAAGGAATACATCTAAATATTTACATGTTTTAAATGGTTTTTAAAAAAAATCAATTTATTCAATTTATGTTAATGAAACAAATACTATAACCATGTAAAATATACAAAGAATCCAATAAAAAAAAAGAGTAAAAATACATAAATTTAAGAAAAGCAAAAATAAATTTATCAATCTTAAAGCTTTGAATTATTTTTGCCACCGTAAAACGGCTAAATAATATATTATTGTACCTACAACAAAAGTCAAAGGATGATGCAATTAAAAGCGAATATTTTATAAAAAAAAATCATGTAAATATATTTTGCAAACATATATGTAAATCAAAACCAATATACAGTGTCTCTCATAAGTTTTCGAATTTTACAATAATCTTTGGCTAACAAAACTTGTTAACATGATTCCCGTTATAGTATCGAATTGTTTTAAGACTCTTACTCAATTTAAACGAAAAGATCGGTAGTAATAAACAATTTTAATGTATAGTAAAAAAGTACCTAAAAAATTTTCGAAATTTCCACCTTGTCTCTTCTTAATAAGTTAGATGAGATATAAACAGGCGTAGATTAAAATGAAACCTTTAGCCAAAGGAGAAGTGTGAACTTACCAAAGCTTAAAATGCATCCGCGCCATGATTGAGCGATTTTTAACAAAAAGCAGTAAAAGCCGAAGTGTAACAAGTATGTTTAGATTTTTACCCAAATTCCTATTGTTTTTTCCTCATAGTTTTAATGATTGAATTCGATAACGGACATGAAATGTATTTATATAAAGTACGCGGATAAAAACCAACCCCCTCCCTAAATTTACAAATGTACATAACGTCTTCTAAAAAATAAACACAAACAATCTGTGCTCTGAATTTGTAACTACTCTACCTGCTGCAAATACTTACATTTAAAAAGAAAAACACATACATACATAACTACAAAATAATAAAATAATTTAGCTTTTTGTGAAATCATTTTCCCTGTTCAATTTCTAAAACCCCAAAATAAAAAAAGGAAATTTCTGCTATTAAGAAAAAGAAAATGTGTTTGAATTAAGACGAAAAATTAACAACTCAATTGTATGAAAAAAACAAAACAAAACAAACAAATGTAACACGTCGAAGTTCTAAAATATCATTATTGTGTAAATTATATACATACGAGTACATATACAAATAAATAAAAAAAAAATAATTAAATAAAATACACAGTTTTTGAATGAACAATATTGTTCTAATATTAACACATTACA
Organism: Phania funesta; assembly: GCA_963932375.1. Taxonomy (NCBI): domain Eukaryota; kingdom Metazoa; phylum Arthropoda; class Insecta; order Diptera; family Tachinidae; genus Phania; species Phania funesta. Next base: position 91,606,341 of record OZ010652.1, on the reverse strand, counting down.
GAGGTAACGAAACAAAAAAATGGAGAAATAAAATTAAATAAAATATAGTTTCTTATTAAGCTACAAAATACAATTTTTAATATAAATGTTAATATAAGCAAGAAAGAAATGTTAAAATTATTAATATAAAGTTTAAAAAGTATTCAAATAAAGTGTAAAATCCACCATACAAACATTGAGATGAAATAAAAATTGAAAAGAATATGAATAAATATAACAAGAATTGCAAATTGAAAATAAATTACTTCACAAACGTTTTTTATTTAACATAAAACTATGGACCAGCAAATAAACATTATTCGTAACCATTGTACATTTTTGCTGCATTGCGGGCACCCCAACTATACACAAAATAGTAAATTCCAAGGCGAATTAATTATAAGGTGGCATCATGAGCGAAGGTGTTGAATTTGCTCGTCACAACCTGACGCCAAATGCTGTTAAGAAATATAATAATTTCAAGAAAAATGTATTAATTTCAAATTATTGTTAATTGTTTCTTTTGTTTCTTTCTTATTTTTATACCCATTAATTGGTTAAAAGCGAATAAACTATGAGATTGGGTCAAATTTGCCGAACACCCATTCATCACAATGGGTTTCATATTCAAAAAGTATCATCCGAGATGAAACTGAAATACATACAATGTTTTCATTGCCAAAAAGCATGGAACATGGAAAAATTGAGAAATATTCATTCTCGTATTCTATTTGCCTTTAGTGTTGGGTTAAATAGATGATGTTTACAGTTGACACAAAATTAGAAAAAAAAAGGCACGAAGAATGTTGAAAACGTGAGTAGCGGCATAAAAAATGCATTTCATTCTGCTAGTTTCCTATTTCAACTTTTTTACTGTTTTCGAAGTTATCATATCAACTACACTTTCTTTCTGAATAGAAAAAATAAAGAAAACGAACGGAACTTATGCCTAAATATAATAACTTTAGTTTACATAAATTAATTATTAACAAAAAACAGTATGTATTTACTTATTGAAATATATTTAAACATAAATTGGCAATTTTTTTCCCGAAATGGTAATTTTAGGAGGGCGGATCAATAAGTCCGTGACACTTTGCATGAAACACATTTTTTTTGCAAAACAAAAATTTATTTTTCAACATAATCTCTTTCTAACTCAATGCACTTAGTCCAACGTTTCTGCAGTTACTGTATCCCTTCCAAAAAATTGGACTTTTCGAGGTTCTTAAAATAGGCATTTGTTTGGTCCATAATTTCATCGTTGGAGCTAAATATCTTTCCACCGAGCCATTTATTTAGGTCTGGAAATAGGATGTAGTCACTAGGTGCTAAATCTGGATAATATGGAGGATGAGGTACAAATTCGTACCCCAATTTATAGGGTTTTGCCATTGAGACTGCACACTTGTGAACCCGTGCATTATCTTGATGAGAAATAAATTGTTTCTTGGCCATATGGGGTCTTTTTCTTTTTAAATCCTCATTAAATCGGTCTAATAAGTTGGCATAATATTCGCCGTTTATTGTTTTTTTCCTTTTGAAGGTAATCGATGTGGATTATCCTGCGTACATCCCAAAAAACTGTTGCCATCACCTTATTGGCCGACAAGCTTACCTTGGCATTCTTCGAAACAGGTTCACCCGGAGAAACCCATTGTTTAGACTGCTGCTTGATCTCCGGAGTATAGTAATGGATCCATGTTTCATCCAAATTTACAAAACGCCGCAAAAACTCATTCGGATTGCGGTCAATCGACTCCAAACAATACTTTGAAGTAGTCACACGTTTACGTTTATTGTAAATTGCAGACAACTTTCTTAAACCCAGCTGATCATTTAAAATCGAAACCACACTACCATATGAAATGCCTATGGCATCAAGAATCTTACGTAGTTTTACTCTTCGATCGGCCAACACCATATCGTGGATTTTTTCGACATTTTCGGGTGTACTGGTCTTAATTGGGCGTCCAGAACGTTCAGCGTCATTTGTACTTGTGCGACCACAACGAAAGTCAGCAAGCAACTTTTTTACCATTGAAATCGATGGTGCAGAGCCCCCATAGTATTTATCGAGCTTTTCCTTGGTTTGATTGACGGTTTTTTCTCGCAAAAAATAATATTTATTGAGCACTCGAAATTCACTTTTTCCATTTTTAGACAAATACACGATGTTGCATGATTTGAACAGCTGGTAAACGCAAAGTAAATGACGACACTTGCTTAAAATTTGACAGTAGTCTATTAACAGGTGGTACTTGATGGGAACAGTGTTGCATTTCACATAACTACGAAGAAAGTTCAAAAAGTCACGAACTTATTGATCCGCCCTCGTATAACCAAAATATCACTAAATAAGAAAGAAAAATTGGCGAAATAACATTAACTACAAAAACCCAGTGTAAGTGTAAGCAATAATAGCATAAGAAAAAGTTTAGAGTTCTGTATGCATAGAGAAGTTTGCGACTAAACATAAACATACCAACATAATTATTTAATCCCATATAAAATAGGGGTTGCGCTTACTTCGCCAAGTAAGTCGTCCTCTAACCATACCATTAAGTATTGTTTATATAAGCGCATTTTACATATTTGACTATTGATCTTGTGTTTAACCATGAACATTACGTTAGATTACGGTGAGAAGAGGGGAGGGACATAAATTTTATCCAGTTGTTCGGTTTCTGGTGCGCTTGCCATTATGGAGAGGAAACGCAGCGTTCTACGTGAAAATCCTCAGAATTCTTCAGTGGTTCTCATTAGCACGAAAACTAGGGCCAGTGGAACAGAAAATATTCCTTCGTATCGACATTTCAATTGCATGGCCTGCAGACGCTATTGTCAGGTCTTTCTGTTCGAAGCAGGTGTAAGATTGGGTGTCCTGTTAGAATACTTGTAATCCTACTAATTTCGGTATTGCACAATTGCGTACAACAAATAATTATTTATAAACAATTTCGACTATTTTTGAAGGTAAGGGATCACAATGCTTCAAAAATATATGAGTGTAGTAATTATTGGTTCACAAAATTAGATTCAACAATGTGGTAAGTATTGACTTTATACACAGGTTAACCAGCTGTCAAAACTAATAGAAAGTGTCAAACTATTTAATGAAATTGTTGTAAGAGCAACAACACTACGAATATTTAGTTACTTTGAATCATTGTACGGTTTCCACATTTATTCTATAAAAAAAAGTTTAAAGCTGCTCAGAACAATATCGCAATACGAATATTAGCGTACACACAGAAGAGGCTTTAGCCGGATATCGGTTTCTGTTATAACTATTTAATCATGTATTTTTTATGCTTAGGATTTTATATGATTTTATTCCAATAACGATTAGTACTAATGTACAATAATAATTGATTTAACCGATTTGTATTTCAATACTAATATTTGGCAAATTTAATCGAAATATTGTTCATTTTTAATTGAAATGGAATTAATACGACATTGCAGCAATCTATAACTACATATATATAATTGAATTATACGAATGAGAACGAATTCAAACTAAACTTTTTCATCTGTGTACGCCGAGGCATTCTTCACCTAAGATCCCAATACATGAATGTAAAAGCTCCTCCATAACTACGTGGCTTGCTAAAAAGAAAAGGTGAAGTTTGAATTTTTTTTAAAGCATTTATTTTTCCATCAATATCCATTTTGTCCCCTTCAAAGTAATACCCTTCAGATATACTGCACTTATGCCACAGCTTCTTCCACTCCTCGAAGAACTTCTGAAATGCGCTTTTCGGTATGGCCACCAGCTCGTTGTGCGATTCTGACTTCACATCATCGATTTTGGCAAAACGCTTTCCTTTCATTTGTCTCTTTAGTTTTGGGAATAAGAAAAAGTCGCAGGGAGCCAAATCTGGTCAATAAGGTGGTTGAGGCATGATTAGGGTCTTGTTTTTGGCCAAAAAATCATATTTTTTTATAAATTTTTTGCAAAAGTTAAAAATCGAGGAACACACACAAACATGGCTATCCATTTTAGTTGTCAACAACAAACTACTAATCCAACTTGGCTGATAATGTCAACATATTGTACCAACATAACAGAAAAAAATTTCGGTAATCGAATGTACACGGCCCGCGAAAATTCAAAATTCACCTTTTCTTCTGGACAAACCATGTATATCTGCTACAACTGGGAAAGCGGGAGAACTCATCGGAAGTCCTTCCTTTTGTACATAAAACCTTTCCTTATACTAATTATATATATAAATATATATAGTCTGAATAAAATCCTCCTTCTCCTCCTCAAATCCTCCTCAAGAATCGATATTAGAATCACTAATTAAGAAGTTAAGCAGGATCAGAAAAGAAGATCCCCAAAAGTATAACATACGTTTTACATAACAATGACCTAAAAACCAGAGCAGCACGTGTGTCCCTAAGTTCAGCGAAAAACCGTTAACTTTGTCGTAAGTTTGCTCGGACACAAAGTTAGACCAGCTATCAGGAGCAAACGCCGTGGACTCTTGTCAAAAGAAGTCATTCTTCAGCACGATAACGCCCGCCCTCATACAGCACAGCTGACCCGAGATAAGCATCAATAATTGGGGTGGGAGGTCTTACCATATCCTGCGTATAGTCCTGACCTCGCCCCATCTGATTTTTACCTGTTTGGACCACTCAAAGACGCCGTGCGTGGAAAAAGATTTGCTAACAATGAGGAAATTAAGGAAGCGGTGCAAAAGTGGCTTCGGGGTAAATCGAAAGAATTTTTCGCCAAGGGATTTAGGAAGCTACAAGAAAGATGGGACAAGTGCATAACTGTGGAGGTGATTATGTTGAAAAATAGCCTTAATTTTGAAAGATTGTTGAGCTATAGCCATTTGTCTCTTTACTTATTAAATGACTCTCGTATTTTATATATATATTGTGTCTACCTACTTATTGCCTGTAAGTAGGAATTTAAAAAGTGCAAAAAGAGAGATTATTAAAAAGATTTGATATAAGAAAAACCTTCATATCGTTGTTTGCCTACAATGGGTCTGAATAAAAAGCTAAAAATCAGGAAAACGTTAACACAAGAATTGGGCCAAATCTGTGGAGTGCAACTTGTAGGCTAGAGAAAACTGAGCACAGAATTGAATATGCTGGCAGCCTAAAATATAACAAACTTGCCTGAAACTATTAAAACAAATAATCAATTATCACAATAAAAAAAAATGAAAGAATATCTTTTAGAAAATGTTGATATGCTTCTTTGAGTAAATTTGTTCTTTATGTTATTTCTATCGACTTATCTGTTAATCCTTAAAATTTTGAATTGTATAATTTGACAACACCAAGCCTCTCTTGCGCGAGACCTATGTAATTATTCATGTAATACTAAATATGAAATACTAAACTAATAAAAAAATTAATAAAAACATATTAGGGAAGCGTGGTTTTTATGACTTATCTCTTGTGCAGGCGTGTTAATCTGTCTATACGGAGGCCAAACTACAAACGTGATCGAGAATTGCCGCATGCCAAAAGTGTACACAAATATAACCTATATTTTATCTCATTTTTAAGTTCCCTACCTCTAAGAAAAACACCCTGTGCAAGTATATTTTGACTGCGAATAACAAAATCACTGCTTCCTCATACTAATTGAGCTGGTCTAATGGACATGTGTCTGCAAACATTCAATAACATTGTTTGAGCAACAAAATTAGGAGTAAATGCATAGAAAAACTATGTTGCAAATTGGCTAAAAAAATTAAGTATACAAAGCATTGGCTCATCACAATGCAACATATACTATGCGCACAGCATACAACACTTCCAGTTGGCTTAAAACAATCATCCAGTGAGGTGCTGATATTAAACTTTACGCATCGATTACCTTTCTTTCCATCAAGTTAAATTGTGACAAATTAAAAATTAAAATTCCTTAACATAATAAAGTAGTGCTAATAAATTAAGCTGCTATAATTTTGTGAAATTATATAAAAAGATTAATTTTATTAATAAAAACGTAATTGAAAAAAAATTTTATAAATAGTCACACTCCTTAAGGTTATAAACCTTAATTGAGCCAATTAATTTTACCAAATTGAATAGATAACAGAATCGTAGAGAATAATTCGTGATCAATCATAATGAATAATATACGGCAGCGTCAGTGCAATAAAAATTACTCTTGCGTGTTATATGCACGTAACTTTCCAATAACTATCTGCGTATCGTTATTGTTGATGAAATCGGTTACATGCCAAGCACATTTAATACAAATCGATCATAGAGAATTTCAAACTAGCGGATTCCCTAGACCACATATGTCGTCAGCTATATCACACACATTAGATGAATTAACAAAACATTTACCTGCCAAGGAATTGACACCGTTCGAATATATGGTTGATTTGACCAATGACTTAGCCTGTCGAATTTTACACTATCATTCTATATTAAATCGTAATAATTTTGCCTTTTCACCGACAGCATTAATGAGTGTTATGGTTGCCGTGTATGAAGGATCGGCTGGGCGCAGTATGACAGAACTAAAAAATGTTTTACGCTTGCCGAATGATCATGATATAATTCGTATCGGATATCGTGATATACATCGTCGCTTAAGAGTAAGTTCGGATTGCTATTAAATCTTTTGCTTTTTATACTTTTCTATACAGGCATTTGGGGTATATGTAGCTGTTTTCTACATAATGCAGAATTTATTAGAGTACTTTCTTCCTTATTGGTAGGTAAGATGAATGTGCAAGGTTTGAAGACCAAGAGGTTAGGTAATCAGGCCGCCTGCACCGCAGGCCCACGTGGGTCCGCGAATTCGGTCCCTTTGACTAATTCTTTTCGCAAGGCTGCCAAACTTGAAATGTCCGATAATCGTTGCAACGAAATCCCTTAATTGTGTTCTTTGAAATCTTAGCAGAGCTCTAGTTCGAGACCTGTCTAAACTTGGCCAGGTTACCCTAGTGATACTGCATGTGGGTTTTTCCAACCATCTAGCCTTAGCGATATTATATATCGCATTATGGATATGCCTCTTGCGGTCTGAGAGGGGTATGCCACATAATTCATAAATGTGTGAATCCTGCAGCCGTGCTCCTATGTTTGCCAGCTTGTAGGCCTAACAGTTACACCTATTGGTCCCGTGTCCACGAACCCACTTTAGGGTTATTCTCGAATGTCTCGCCATCCGATTTAGGAATGTCCGACATTCCTCGACCAGTTTGGATGTTCTATAAACATCTGTTAGTGGCCTAATTGCAGTAGGGCTGTCGGTGAAGATTCGAATATCTCTATCAAATATTCGTTAATACCACAGCAAATATAATGCCCTTAGAATCGCTCATGTCTCAGCCTGAAAGACGCTGCATTAATTGGAAATTCTGAAGGACATTTCGATCCCCAGTTCCTGTATGAAGACACCACCGCCTACGCCTTTATCTCACTTGGAGCCATCTGTGTATATTTCCAGATGGTCCACTTAGGATCCTATGCCCTCAGGAGAGCCCGAACTTTCCAAGAGCGAGCCGAACCCTCTCGAGAAGCACGGAATCGGAGTGGTGTAAACTATGAGACAACAAATAACCCAGATATATATTGGATTGTGCTTCAGACTGTCTCTTTCTTTGTTCATGTTGCTGTCTGTCTATTTTCTTATATTAGTTGAACTTTGTATCACGAATAAAATAAATACAAAGATGTATTCTAATATCGTATAATTTAGTGCCTATAAAGGGAGCCACTTAAACATGGAACAAATCCCTCGAATTATATAAACATGCAAAAAGTGTAAAAAAAATGGAAAATGCTAAAATCTCGGAAAAAATCCGGAATTCATTAAGAACAGAAAAATATTGAAGAACGATTCAAAATAAAGAAATAAATGGATGCCCCGGCAGTCTAGTTTGTAGTGTGCTAGTCAATTAGTCTGGGTGTCCCACCAAAGACTCTGGACTGTTTCACTACAGCAAGCTCAATTGTTGCAAAATAACATTTGCGAAAATATTATTAATACGGGTCTTATTAAGTGTTCTCGATTACTTTCCGTAACGCAACAAATTCCCGACTGCGCTGATGCAGAGTTTCAATAAGTATTTTGACAGTAATTGTATTGTATCCATTGTATTTTAATATTGTGAATATTGTATATTACAACTAGTTCTGTGTTTTGTATTTATCCTATATAGGGATTTGTTATCACCCCCTTGTTAATGTCAAAATGATTCCTACGCAACCATTGTAGCCTAAGCAGCTATGTTTTCCCACTGTGATGCGGTACAGTAAGTTCTAAAACTGGAGTTCAGTAAGAGAAGCTATAAAAAATATTTTTTTTAAATCTATGCCATATTTTAAGCTACACACGAGTACATATTATAACCATATATGTTCTATCCAAATGCCTTAACATTATTGAACTGCATTTCCAAATAAAGAAAAATGCTACCAGGTACGAAGGCTTTGTTGTTGGCAAGCTATAATGGACAATCCACTGAAAGTCAAGAGTACAAGTGAACGTAGAAAGTTGCAAAGGAACAAATTAGTACAATGACTACTTTATAAAAAGAAAATGAGATAACATTCTTCCATCTAACTCTCAAATACCTCTGTCAATCTCACTAACCCGTATGAAAGTCATTAATATATTTAAATTAAAATTAAATTTGGCTATCCTTCACTCACAATTTTAACAAATTATCTTATAAATTTAAATAAAATATGAAGTAACAGTTTTGCCTGAATATAGCCGAACTTTTCCTGGTTCTATACATATCTATATATTCGTATATTTAAGTAAGATAAGACCAAATACTTATTTTGTGGCATTATACTGTTTGCTATTTCTCCACAAATAAGCCAGACCTGGTATAAGAATTTAGAAGGAATGGAAATTATGGTGTTTTTCTTTCTGCAAACAAATGTTGCATTATAAATATCAGATTGCCTAAAGCCTCAAAAAGTGATGCACTTTTTACGATTCCTGTGGAACAAAAATAATTAAATCAAATTTCAAAACAAAAATAAACACATGAAAAAAACTAGTGTTTGCATAAACAATGCAGTTGGTACAGGGGGGAAAAAGAGTAGTACTTTACCCTGAACTTTAAGATGAGTGCAACAAATGTTACATATTCGCCAGTTTTTTGTGCAACGTGCTGTTTTTCGTAAATGTGCCATTATTTTTAGAAAGGTTACTAACAAATTTAATTACATAAATACAACAAGCAATAGATAATTAATAATTTTGTTTTTACTTCATTAACAAACAGAAAGTAACAACAATTAAATTCTCATCCTTTTCAAAAAAAAAAAAATAAGTGAAGTAAAAAATTATTTTTTTTTGTTGTTCTTTAGACCTACTTTTTTGACAAGGATAATCCACTGAAAGGATTGAGCTTAAATAAGGAAAATGTTACAATAACCAGAGAATACGAAAATATTCTAAAATTTTATGGCTATGATTTGGGTGTAGATATGGTGTCTTCGACAACAGTACCAAATACGTCACCATTAGCTACAACATCTTTAAGAACTCTAACAGAAGGCGCCTTAACAAACGCTTCAAAAATGCAAATAACAACTCCTGTAACAAGTGCTACGCCAACCACGGCTATCCCGGATTCTGAATCAACTACGGAAATTTCAACATCAGCTACAGAAGTTGTAGCCGCTTCTACCGAAGAAAATAGAACAACCAGTGACAAACCCCAAGAAAAAAGTACTACGGAAGCATCCAATGATAGCCCGACAACTTCCGAAATCACAGAAGTTCCCATAAAGCCAGCAACAGAAATGAATGAAGCGGCTGAATTAATATCGTCATTCGTGGCGGAAGAAAATTCAGAACCGTTGGCACGGATACAAAAGGCACGAGTAACTCGTTTACCCAGTGCTAAATTACAAGCCCCCCTGACATCCAAAATCAAGCCTCAGGTTAACTATTTACCAGCACAGAGAAAAACTAGCCACTTAAAAAGTCGTAGTAAAAGGCATTTATTTGGATTAAAGGATTTGAACTCCGACTTATTCGTGACTCTTTTCAATACTGAATCCCAATTGCACAGCTCTCTGACAACCGGTTCGACCCTGACGGGATTGCCCACTTATGTCCAACTATCCAATGACTATGAACTAGATGCAGATCCAAATTTCATAGCTTCCTCTCAGACATCGTCGACTCTTAAACAGGATTATAATGTTGATGTTATCAGTCATGTGTTCTATTTGAATAATCAAGACATTATCTATACCACCTTTAAAGTTTACAATGCCGTTCTATATTATAAATATTTTGAACATCTTAGAATGAGTGTTTTAGAATTGGAACTAGACACGCCGGAGTATAACTTAATTATTCTGCTACCGGATTATAATACAGATCTAATTTCAGCAGCGTCTTCGTTGCGTGCTGGTCCGAAATTGCGTCTAATGCGAAAACAATTAAAACCGAAATGGGTGCAAGCGATTATACCGGACTTTAAGCTGCACGGAACTATGTTTCTAACAAATGATTTACAAAACGTAAGTAATTTTTCTATTTACCCAAAGCTGGGATTCATTATTAATTAATTATTTACTCTCAACTTTTATTTTTAAATTTTGCATGGAAAGTTTTACTTTATTCCGTATGTAATAGAAGATCGGTTTTAAAAAGATCGTTTTGAAATGGTGAGATGAATTGCGAAAGCTTTCTTAAATTATGTTTGAATCAATCTCAAGACTTTTGCAATTTAGCATGCACACTAAAAGATAAAATTCAAATAAATTATAAACTTTTATGAATTGATTTAATTTTTTTTTTTTAGAAACAAAAAAATTTTCTGTTGAAAAACAAAATTAATTATTTTACTCCCAACTCAGTATTCATAATAGCATAATGTAATTTATTGCTGCGGGTGGATAAGCTAGTCCCAACCGCATTTCGCTGAGTGCTTAGGCCAGCTCATCAGCAAATCTTTAACCAACTTTTTAGAAAAACTTATGCCCGAACTTCCTTAGACCAAATAAGAAATCCAGACAAAAATATTAAAGTTTCTTGCCTTACTATGTTTGGTTGGTTTTTTGCCAACTCCAAATGTACAGCTAGCTACAGCCGTTAAAAAAATGAAAACAACACAGGCTATGATTTGCTTTAGCTAGAAAAGCAAAAAAAGCAAGTGTTGCCAATGTTTGAACAAGCTATTGCATATTTATTATAAAGTCGAGTTTTTTCAGGATTTTATTCATTCTGTTGAAAAACAAAATTAATTATTTTACTCCCAACTCAGTTTTTATTACAACATAATGCAATTTATTGTTGCACGTGGATAAGCTAGTCTCTATGCGCAAAGATCTTTAAAAATACTTGAGATATTAGCAGTTATCCTAAACAGCCCTGATTGGAACGTTCAAATATGTTTATTTGAAAAATAATTTAGTCCTTGGTCTGGAGTTGCTAAAACTTTTTACAAATAAAAGGGAAATGTAGCAAATTGTATATTTCTTTCAATTCCTTTTCATTTAGGCACATCTGGAAATGAAATGGAATATTTCTACCATTCTAACAATAATTCTTGGAGCTCTCCAGAAATATGCAAATAGTGTTTACTGCTTCGTTATCCACTTCTAAACTCTTGTTAAAGATTGTATGTGCGTCTAGTTTATCGATTATAAAATTTCAACCGAAGTCCAAAAATGACCAGAGATTATTATTCAAGGATCTAGTTTGTGGGGAAGTTCTTTTCAAATTGATATTAAAATTTTTAGCCTATTTGAGAGCAATATTTAGACATAAACGTCTCCGTTCAGAAAGAAAAAAACGAATATATTTGCAAATTATCAGTAGCACCTGAAGTGTACATGATGTTTTGATTTACGATCTCTTAGAATTCGCATACGTACACATGTCTAGATACAAAAACTTTTATAATATTCTATTTCAATTTTGTAGCTGGGTATTTGCGATATATTTGAACCAAATCGTGCTGACTTGCGTCCGATGACAGATGAAAAAGGCATCTACGTAAAGCACATCGAACAGTCAATAAATGTACATATACGCACCAATCCCATTAATCAGTTAAGACGTAAGTATTATGCATACAAGCAATATATTACAAAATAATTGTATGCACTTGTACACACATGTACGAGTACATACCTATAAAGTACCCTGTGTATTTCACCATTTATTGAATCAGCCAAGCAAAACGTTTAAGGGCAAATTTAAATATTTACATAGTAGACACCTTCTATATGAATATTTTGTAAGATTGAAATTGATTGTTTTAACTTCGATTTCTTATACATGTGATTCTCTTAGGTAACAATGGAGCACAATCGCAACCTATACAAATATCCGTAAATCATCCGTTTATGTTTTTCATTATTGATCGCGATTTGGATGTTGCTGTAATGGCTGGACGTATTTTAAATCCACTTAATGTACGCGTTCAATAAGATAAATTTGCACAAAGTAACATATGTATAACTTAATAAATATCTGGAAATTAAAAGCAAAGAAAATTGAAAATAAGCTATTGTTTTAATTGGAAGAAGTAATGATTTGTAAATTAAAATAAAAGCTCTAAAATTACACATACACATACACATTTACATATGTATTTCTTTTTGTTATTACTGATGCAAAATATTCAATTAAGAAATTGAAATCACGAGTCTTGACGAATTATTAAAACAATTCCAATGTTAGTTAACTCATGGAAAGTTGAAATAATTCCAATCGTTTATACATAAGTTACAGCAGCAGCACGGCAAATGGAATGGGTGAAAGGCCAGCGTTGCCGAATTTGTGCGTTTTTCTGCAGTACTTTAAAATTGAAAACATTTACAATAAATTTTTGTTTTTTTTTAACACTATCTATGTTTTGTAGTTTACTGTAACGAGCTGTCTATGCACATTAGACTTAGTCCAGAATATATGAGACTTGCAGCTGTTACTTTATATTTTCCCCTGTTCCAAGAAGTAAATATATGTAGCAACCATTGAAGCGTCCCTATAATTTGCAACTTTCCTTACTAATTCAAATGGTGAGATTTTTATGATACAACCAATGGGCTCTATAGCAAACAGCAATATAAACAAGATAGAACTGATTTGTTCTGAAACAGAATGAGCAATATCTAAGGTAAACAATATTTTATTCAAGGAAGCATTTAAAATTCGCAAATTTGGACCAAAGCATTATCTTGGTTTGCAAGTATAGCCCACAAAAGAAGGTTTTTATTCTATGTAGATTTTTGGAACGAATTTCCGTTATCCCTTGTCAAGTTTGGTTTAGAGACAAGCCGGTTTCGGCTATGTGCCATCTTCAGTGTCATTGTTCGTTCTCTATTTATTCTATTTCGAAATCCGATTATATTGAAAAGATGCTAAAAGTACTCCAACATTTCAAAACCGCAATCTGTTTCCCTGGAAGTGTCTTTTGAAAAATCTAGCGAAGAACCAAACTGTTTAAATAACAACAGACAGCATCAAAAGCTAATAGAGCGCTTATTGTAGACAGCGCTGTATACAATAGCAGCTGTTACAGCAACATTCAACACTTGGACTCAGAAGACAAGCAATCCTAATGGACTGAGTTACCAGGTATTTGAAAGAAACAATCGATATGAAGCTGCTTATTGTTCCAGATAGCGACCAAATCCTCGATGGGTATTTGGATGCAAATTGTTATGATGTCATATTGTTTTAATGTTCTAATATTTTTCAAACAAAAAACGGTATAAATAATGAAACCTTTCGGTCTGTGCGTATTGTTCTGTCGTATTTTTTTTTCTATTTTTGCTTTGTTTGTTGTATGCATTGCGATTGTTTTTTGCTTTTTTTTTTGCTATTTGTTTTTTCTGTATTCCTTGTTGGAGGTAAGTTTATTTCTGATGTTAAAATTTTACAGTTATTTTTGTTTTTGTTGTGAAATCTTATTAGAGCCCTAATTTGATAGAATTTTTATAAAAAAAAAACTAATGTTAAAAGTTGTTTTTGTACTTGAAAAATAAGCGACCCAAAGCCATTAAACAAGAAGCGTTGACTTCAAAAACGTCTTTGTCCTTATTTTCCGTATGTTCCGTACAAATTATTGCGTTTTATAAAATTGAAGCCCAAAACATTATGTAGTTTTTTTTAATATCACATTAAATTATGAGGGGTTATTCACAGCAGCCATATTTTTTCTTGTTATTATTATAAAACCCATGACTTTATGACAGTTTGCGAATTCGGTAAATACCTATGTTACGAATCTGGTAAAAATGCGAATGAGTGGCAATTGCTTCCTCTCCCAACCTATCACACCGATTTTAGTAAAATTAAAAACTTATACTCAATTCACAAGCTCCCTTGTTTGTATCTCTTAATGGTTATTAAAACACACTGTTTATTACATTTTAAACAGGCTGTTGTATATTCTATAGCTGGTGTATTGCTTTGCTAACTGACACATTATACAACCATAGTAAAAAAAAAGATTTACATAATTTGTATTTTTAATTTAAATTAGATAAATTGACAGCATAAATGCTCTAAAACCATGAACCATAGAATACAAAGTCAAATGAAGATACTGTTGAATACGTATTCCGCAGGTTTTCATTACTTACTCAAACAAAAAACTTATTCCCAGATACAATATTTTCAAAAGATGTTGTTACGAAGATAAATGGAAACAAGTTTTCTGTAAGAATTTAATGGTACGAATACTTGTGGCACTCACTGTAATAAATAGAACAACTTATGCAAGTTACCAGAAAATTAAATACATGCAAAACAACAACAACGACGCGAAGAATCCGACGGATTATTGTTGTTTATAAGTGCAATAGTAGTGCTGTTTGGTAAGTTTGTAATAGCAACTAAAACTTAACGCAATTTAATTACTTTGTGCTGAATATGTGGTTGCTTTTTCAATAAGTTTGTAATATTATTCGATAGAAATCACAACCGTTGTGAAGCACATACCAGAGAAGGTTAGTTTTAGGTGCTTTGATAGTTCCTTCATTTTATAAGAAATGATTTAATGATATGGTTAGGTGGTTTGTTCTTTTTATAGTTTAATAATCACTTAAGGACATTATTCGCTATTCTACATACTAAATTGTACGATTCAAACAAAAAAAATCTGACAGCCCCTCTAAGAGAAAGACAAAATAATTTTTCGATGCCACACTAACGATAACGGGCTCTGCCAACATAAATATAAAGTAGGACATTTCCTGCGAAAAACTGCTGTAGAATAATTGTGTTTTTTATATATGACACCAAACACCCAAGCGAAAAGACATGTGGTGGCACTGCCATTATAGTCAGAAAAACTTAAGGCATTTTACAGACGTCTTGTCTACCGCAGGCAGAGCTGCAACGCCAACAACACCATCAGTTAAATTCAAATCGTACGTCAACAGCAGATATACAGATGACTGTTATTGAGAAGAGAAGGCTTAGATGGCAATGGATTATAGCCTGTGGGAAGCTGTAACGGTGTCTTATCTACCAATTGTGTGTCTAAACATCTTCTACTTCCATTTGTCTTAAATGTTGTTATAAGTTGTTATATGTTTAGACACACAATTGGTAGATAAGACACGAAGAATGTTGATAACGTGTGTAGCGGCATAGAAAATGTATTCCATTCAGCTAGATGTCTAATAAAATTAAAACTTTTACTGTTTTCAAGGTTGTCCATATTAAATAAATAATTCTCTTTCTGAATAGAAAGAAAATCGAACTCATGTCTAGAAATTAAAATTTCTTAATAATTAATAATATTTATTCTGTTGTAAACTACTCATAAAGTAACTTGTATCTTAAACTTCACATGAATATAATAAACTTTATATATTGTCTTGTATAAACTTTAATTTTTCGCAGGTTCTTCAAATCTTAAATAAAAAGACTTGGGTGGTCGAGCTAACAGTTAGTATGGAGTAAAACGTTAAAATGTGAACAGCGATTATAGAGAAGTGTTGACCTTAAGTAAATAAAGTCACAGTGTGTAATAATAAAATGCTGCCGTGTATATTGTCGAAATAGAATAAATAAAAGGTTAAAACGTAACAATATGCAAAATTTTAATATTTTGATGACTTGTAATGCCTAGTAGTAGCCCATCGTAGATTAAACGTCTTTAAAATTATTTTTGTAAAAGATTTGCATTATCTGATTAAGGAAAACTTAAATATTTCTTGGGAATTAAAATTCAGAAAGCAGATGAAAATATAACTATATCCCAAGAAGCAAGTATCACTAAGTGTTGGAGAAATCCGCTATGATATATTGTAACCCAGTGTAGGCACCGATGAATAAAGGACTAAAGTTAACCAATGATGAATAAAGGACTAAATCTATCTTTAAACGAAGAGCAATATGCAACGCAGAAATCCTATGAGAATTGCTTGTAGTTAGATGTATATAATGATATCTTCTTTACCCGATATGTTTTCCAGGTTGGTCGTTTCTAGCAATGTCCATCACATGCGCACTGGCAAGCTCCCAAACGTATATTAAGATATCTGAAAACTAACTAATGTCCAGTAAAGTAAAAGTCTACCTGGATCTGTAAGAAATAAAAATCTCGCAGCTGTAGGCTTCAACCAAATTCAGCATTCAGATGCAAAAAATATGCGCACAGCTATTCTGCCGACAATTTGTCGAACATCCCACCTCGCAGAATCGGTCCAAAAGAGCAATAATAAGAAGAACCAAGAATCTCAAATAAGATACTGAGAACGTTCGATTCAGTTTCAGTCAAGTAAAAAATATAATCTTCAAAGCAAACCCCTCTAAGGCTCTTGGACCAGATGGCATATCCCTGCTTATATTGAAAATTCTTGGTAAAGTATCACTGGAATATATGACACGCCTTCAATGCTCCAATTCGTAATTCCAGAAATTTTGAAGGTTGCTTGTATTATTCAAATTCTTAAACCAGACAAGCACGCTACGAAGGGAGATTCATACCGCCCAGTCTCACTAATATCACTCGTAACAAAAATGGATGTGCCAAGATGACTAACGTGGATCATCTACATGAGGAGACCAAGATATTGCCAGTTGGATAACATAATGAGCTGCTAGCGAGGCAATTCTTGACAGCGTGTCACCTGCCAAGTCATCCAAGCCGTCGGATACTCCTCCAAGATATGACCCCTCGACACATCCAACAGGACTTCCGTCGCTATTCCGGTAGCATCCGGAAAATTACGAGTATAGCATCTCAAGCTGACATATGTCTATAGCGACCCCCGGACTATTTCGGATAATGAGCGGCTTTTACCAAGGAAAAGCCGAACAATTTTGCGACAATTGAGAGCCGGTTGGTTAAGTATACTTAACTGCTATCGTGAACGAATAGTTCCTGGCAGCCTAAACCGTTGCCCATCCTGATGAAAAATCCCTCATAACTGTGCATTTATTTAATTGCTCCAATAGGCCAACATAACTGCGACCTATGGCTACGACCGACTGATGTTGCACAATCTCTCCAGCTCCAAATGCCACCAATGTGACTCTTAAAAATAATTAATATACATATCCAATCTTTTTAGGGAAGAACTTCCAATAGCAGCAGAGCTATTACAACAACAACTACTTTACGTTTCCTGGATCAACGCATTTCTAGGTTAGTCATAACGAATTGTTTCGGTAATTTTAAAGAAGACACTTGATAAATTGTCATATTTATGTCTTTTCAATAAATTTGATATAACGAAGGGTGTAAAAACTTAATCCAAATTGAAGTATTTGGAGAAAACTGGATTTCCTGCAGAAATTTATTGCTTAGATAGAACACACATAAAGAATGTTGCTGGAGTTATGGAGAAAACCTGACTATAATGTAATGACTGAAATAAAATAATTTCCCCTATTCTGCGTTTCGATTAAGTCTCCGCATTCAGTTCCGTTGCGATCGAAAATTGGTATTCTGTAGAAAAACGGAATCGAAAGAAAAAGAAGAAGACAACAATGTTTACAAAATTAATGGCATCACTGTGAAATGTGGAAATGAAATAGCAAAATAAGCAAGTTTGTTATCATTTTCATAAACAAATGTCAAATTTAATACAAAAAGTTATATGTATACATAACTAAAAGTTCTTGAGAAAGTTTATTAAAAAAATTTTTAAATAAAATAAAAAAAATATAAAAACAAACTAAAATAACTTGTTCATATATATTACAGTGCAAAGAATCTTGTGAAGATAAAGGTAAATAATTAAAAAAAATTAATAGTGTTGTGATTAAATATGGAAAGACCAAAACCAAATTGTAGAGGATTAATTCAGTGTGTTTGCAATTATTTTTTTTAAATTTCAAGGAGGAATGGAGCCTATAACAACTGCATTATTGTTGGTGAGAGAGGAGAACAACATGAGGAATAATGAGGCAAGGGTTGAAAAGTTCAGAATTAGAGACAGGTGCAATCCATTTGAAATGAGCGATCAATTGTAAGTTTGTCAATTGTAATTTTTATTGTGAAAGTAATTTTATTGAAATGTTGTAAAATAATTTACTTTTACAGATTTAAAAAGAACTTTCGTTTAAACAAAGACGCGTTCAAATATGTTTTAGACATTTTTGCTCGTGAGGTGCAGCTAAATTCTTTGACTTCTTCTTCACCGCTTAACCGAGTTGTGGCTGCTTTAAGATTCTTTGCAGAAGGTAGCTATCAAAACGGAGTTGGAGCAGATTTTAATGTTGGGATGGCGCAACCTACGGTGTCGAAGTCATTATCGAATTTTCTGGAGGTAATGCAGGCAAAGCTTTGCCCTCAATGGATAAACTTTGACAATAGCGAGGAAGAAAAGATTGAGGCAAAGCGGGATTTCTATTCAAAGGCTGGATTTCCAGGTGTCATTATGTGCGTCGATGGCACACATATTAAGATTATAAAGCCATCTAAAGAGGACTTCCTTTATTATAACAGGAAGGGATTTTTTAGCATTAATGCAATGGTGGTATGTTTATTTTAAGATAAAAGTGTTGTTTAATTAAAGTAATGATTATAGATCTGTGACAACAAAATGCGCATAAGGTGTATTGATGCAAGGTACCCTGGCAGCAACCACGATTCACATGTATGGGCCTTAAGTAAAGCGAGGGCTAAATTAGAACAAAATTATAGGAACGGAGAGCGAAATACTTGGATATTAGGTACCTTTTTATGTTATTGTGTGGAAATATTAAAATCTTAATGGTATTTTTAACAGGTGATGCAGGATACCCCCTAGAACCGTGGCTAATGACTCCGTATCGAACTCCAAGCGAAGGTAGCAGGGAAAGCAACTACAACATTCGGCACTCTAAGACAAGAAATATAGTTGAACGAACTATTGGGGTCTTAAAAAACCGATTTCGTTGTTTATTGGGTGCTAGGGAACTTCATTATTCCCCGCAAAAAGCCAATCAAATAATTAATGTTGTTTGTGCCCTTCACAACATTTGTATACATTACCGGGTAGAAGATGTGGAAAGTAATGAAAGTGAAGTTGAAAGCAGTGAGGGAGAGATCGAAGAGGAAAATTTTGACTCTGACTACGCTTCAGTAGCACGTAATATTCGCGAAAATATTCTCTCGAATTTTTAGGGTTAAAAAAAGAAATATTATACTCTCGTTTTTTATGTTTTTCATTTATTTATTATAATATATTTATATATATATTTATTGTATTTTTTTTGAATTTTTTCTAGTTCAAATAAAAACATGAAATATTAATTTTAATTCAATGCAAAAAAAACTTATTAATTAAAAATAAAAAAATAAAGGCACTTCATAATAATAAAAGTTTTGTACTTATAAGAACACATATTTGGTAAATTTATCACAATTTATATTTACTTAGTCTGCTTGATCGGGATGTTGAAGTTGGAGCATTTTAAGTTTAATTTCCACTTTTTGTTTTAACAACTCCTCCTTAATTTTGTTGTGACGTTGCTCTTCTTTTAATTGTTTTTCTGCTATTTCTGTCATTTTTTCCAATGACCGATTCATACGCCTTAGGTGCGTTGATATTTCATTATATTTTTTAGCCATTGTATTGTTGAATTCTTTTGTTTCTTGGTAGAATTCTTCTTGGCATTTTACTTGTTCCGCTAACAAGCCAAAAGTTGTTTCTTTTGGGCCCTGTCTCTTTTTTGAACTGGATGGCATTTCTTCAAAACGTGCCGAAATATCCATTTCTGTATTTTCCACTTCTTGAACTTCGCAGGGAACACCAAAATCTACGGCACCGCATATACCAGATGTACTGGTTACTAGCCCCGTCAGCTGTGCTACTTTTTCTTCCAATGGGCTTATACGCTGCAAACGGCAAGGGCCTCCTCCGGTACTCATCACTTCCCTTTTGTTCGCTGACATTTTCTTCTTAATGTAGCACTTCCAGTCAATCCACACCTACAAATTGATATTAATTTCTGCAATAATTATACACAAACCATACCTACTTTTTTCCACGCACTGGCATTTTTTGTTGGAGGACCTAGTGCATTGAGGATTCCTGCAACTTCCTCCCAGAACGCTGCTACTTCTTCCTTTGATCGGTGGTGGTATCCACATGCAATGTCTGCTTTAGATGCCATTAAATTTGCCAATTTTTCATATTGGTCTGGTGTTGTTGTTTTTGACCTGTAATACATAAAAAAGCACATCAGATTCGGGTACAAAAATTAACAATTTAAAACAAACAAAAAAATTATTTAATTAAATAAATTAATTAAAAATAATTTTAAGTGTCTTTTTTAATTGTTTCTGAACATTTTATCTCATTTTCTACTTACATTTTTTTCAATATAAAATTTTTTAATTTAAAAACACGGATAAATATCACTCTTCCGTTAACAAAGAAATAACTGAGATAAACGGAATTCCGATCGTAATGCAGAATACATACAATCGAAAGAAACTGAGCGGAATCGAAACGCAGAATATCAAAGTTGCCAGACGGAGAAAATTTCGATTCGAATCGAAACGCAGAATAGCCGCCAATATTTGTTTATTATGTATGCTTACTTTTTTTTAGATATGCGATCGTAAAACTGCATGCAGGATCACCTTATGAGTTCCTAATATGGACTTTTGGGATTCTTAAAAGTCGTTTTCGGTGTCCACTCATTACTCGTCAGCTTCACTGTAAGCCTGCTAAAGCCACAAAATTTGCCACTATTGGTCCTGTTTTGCATAATCGGATGCCCAACATAAAAAGCAAGCTTTTTAAATTAAAATTCACTTTCATTAAGCTCTAACTTTCATTATCTTATTGTTAAACAAGAAATTAAAAATTATAAAAAAAACTATCCGCAATTAGCATTTTTAATTAATTTGTTTTTAAATTTTAATTATTTTACGATCTAAAATCGAATTTTTTCGAGGCGTGTCTAAACAATTTTCGAAGAAAACAGTCACAAAAACCCTAATCCGTGTGTGACCTTAAAAAATACCTCATTCCGGTAGACAATGCCATTATTCTTGCGTCGACGTCACTTGTGTCAACATACATAATACGACTGAATATTTTAAACGATCTTAAATTTATCTTACCAACTTTTACTATAATTGATGATGTATTTATTTCGAGAAAAATAGATCAAAAACTTGATTAACGTATTACATTAAAATTCAGATAAAAAACAATTTGTTTATCAAACAAGAGCATTTTCACGAATACCAAATAACAAAAGTTTAAACGAATAAATAAGTAAGAAATTGCTTTTACATTTAGAAACATTTTATATAAAAACTTAATGAGTTGCATATAACAGACAATTAATAAAATATTTGAATTAATTGACACATGCACAGATTTTCTTTAGAAATTAATGCTACTTGCATCGCGATTTTGA
Source organism: Phania funesta (assembly GCA_963932375.1). Taxonomy (NCBI): domain Eukaryota; kingdom Metazoa; phylum Arthropoda; class Insecta; order Diptera; family Tachinidae; genus Phania; species Phania funesta. The sequence continues at coordinate 91,584,557 of OZ010652.1, read as the reverse complement.
TTAGTAAGGTTACGTAGTATTTGTAGTTTTAAGTTTTGTATTTCAATGTCTTTACGATATAGAATACGATCACGTTTTTGCTGTAACCTTAAGTTGCGTAAACGTTCACGTTCAACAGCCGCCCGATACATATATAATTGTCGTAATCCTTGTTCCCGAGTGAACGATGTACGTATGCGGTTGCAGCGTATGCTCCGTAACCGTCGCTTAGTTTGCTGCTGTGTAAGAGAGTTGCTAGCTACAAAAGAATTTTCCTCATTACCACTGTTGTCAATCGTATTAGCCTCGTAACGTATTGAAGATGTTTTTACGTTAGAAGACACAGTTGAACATGGAATAGTACTTGTAACGTCCGCAGCACAACTCCGTTTTGCTTCACTGATGCAGCCGCCAGTTATTGCATCATTATCTACATTATGGTTGCGTATAGCCAATGATTGGACATTTTGGAACTTGAAATGCATGTTTTCTAAAATTTTAGAATTATCTCCATTTTTCTTATTCTTGCAAGCGCTCATAATTTCATAATTTATTATGTTTGGCTTAATATACGTACTTGAATTGACTTGTAGCTCTTGTTCCGAACAATCATGTTTATCAATTGATGGTGGTGTCTCTTCTGATTTGATATATTGATGTTCTTGTAATGACAAATTTGATTGCAATGGGCTTGAGTTATTAGACGACTGTTCGATCTGATTACCATTAAAATGTTGCTTTTGAAATTCAATATTTTCCTCAATTATTGAATGATTAGTAGAATCATTCAAAGTTTTCACTTCTTCTGATGTTAAATTCCTTTCCATAGCATATTTTATCCTTTTTGCTTCTGCCGCTCGTATTCGACCTAACTGTTGTTTAAGTCGTTCTTTTGACCGGTTGAAACCAGCTGCCTTCATTCTTATGGCAATTTCATCCCATGCTTCCGACTTTCGTTTTATAGTCATTGTGTCACTGCCTTTATTTTCCAATATTGACTGATGCATTCGCGTTAGAGACAACAGTAATTGCTTTTCAGACTCCGTCCAATTTGGTTGTCTTTCACGTTTTTCCCTATTTAACTTTTGCAAATTGTAAGCTAAAAGTAAATTAGATGACCACATATTTTTTTATAATTAACCTTCCGAGATATTTAATTTTTTTCTATTAATCAATGCTGCTTGTTTAATTTGTTTCTAAGTTTTTTTTAATGCAAGTACGTTTTATTACCACTTAAATCCATAGCTTGCTTTACTTATTAGTTAATGTGAAATTAGGAAAGTTTTAAACAAAAATGTGTTTGAAAATGTTTGTAGAGATTGCGTTTGTAACGTCTGCAAAGCCAACCGCATTTTAAGAGTTGCCACAATCTACACGTTGTACAATCGTTAGTGCCTTAAAATTTGTCACGTTTTTACTTTATCGTCAAAATTGGATGGTACTAATAAATGAATATAAAGTCAGGCAGGTTATAAAGAAAAACTACATACGTGCTTTCTTCAATCTTCATAGGTATGCATTTTAAGTGTTGTTTTGAATATAGGCATCCCGAAATCTTTATAATTCTAAAGACACTGACTAAAAGAAATGGCAAAATGTATAAAAATTATCCAGCAAGTTTAGCATAATAAAGTAAATATTAATAATATTATATATGTATATAATATTATATACATATGTATATAAAATATAATATAATTAAATGTTAAATTAATTTGTAGCATGATATGTCTTAAAATGATTTAAAAGCTCGAATGAGCGATTACGAATTATAGAGTTCCACAAATTAATCTGAAAAAAGGTAATAATTTTAAAACAAATCATAATAAATCAAATGGTATTTTAAGTATTATTTTATATTTATTGATCAATAAAATTGTGTTTATAGTAATGCTACCAAATACGTTCCGTTTTGTTACACAACTGAATTAAGTACACAACTCTTGTGCTTTCTAGGTTACAATTCATTTGTCCGTACTATACTACTTCTCCCACTTATAAATTGTTTTTGTGCAGCCGAATTGGAGCCCTGTCACACGTTGCACGTTTTCTTGCTGCGAAAAACACAAAAATATTTTGCAAAAAGCGACGAATGTCACTTGATTTATGGCATTTGTAAAATAAACCTAATTAGATTTGTGTGAAAATACATTTAACGGTACTCTTGAGTTCAACATTTCCAAGATCTTTGCCATCGCGTTTTGAAATATTCACTGACCTGCAAGCCATAAAACGGATACATAAAATAATTTATAATGGAGGCGTCAATTAGCTCATATCAGCTTCAAAAAAAAACAAAAATGTATAAAATAATAAAATTTAAAGGGTTATATATATATATATATATATATATATATATATATATATATATATATATATATATATATGTATATATATATATATATATATACACATATATATATATATATATATATATACATATATATACTATTTTCTTTCCATTCATTCAGAAAATATAAACAAAAGACATTTGGTAATTTATGTCAAATATAAGCTTATATAACTAATAGGTAATTTTTCTAACAGCAAAAAATAAACGTTAAATATTTTGAAAAGAGTTCTATTGTTATTTTCCGAACTCCAAATATTATTAATAATTAAGTCATTTTAATTTTTAGGCATGAGTTCGTTTTTCTTTCTTTTCAGAAAGAGAATTATTTATTTAATATGGAAAACCTTGAAAACAGTATAAGTTTCAATTTTATTAGAAAATGCATTCCATTCAGCTAGATGTCAAATTTTACGACGATAACAAAAATAACTGTGATATTTAAACACCAGAAATAAACTTTTCTCTAACAAGCAGTACTAGAACAGAAAGAAATAACAAAAGAACAATAGTATTGCATACAAAAATAGGACAACAAGTACGAAGGAATAATAAACGTAGAGCAAATAGGACGTTTTTTGTTTGAAACCCAACTCCAATATTTTTAAACTACTCTAAAATATTAGGACAATAAGCATCATAACATCGACAATTTTTCATTTTAAATTAGTATAGAAGAAACTGAAAAATAATAAACGGTAAACAATTTAAAACAATAATTGTGAGAATTAGAAATAATTAATGTAACACTTTGCAAAAATGTGTAGCGTTTTCCCCAAAATATATATAAGGTACTTGTTATCCGGCACCCGGTTTAATTGCCTTCTTAATAATTATAACTTTTACAAGATTTCGACATTAAGACTATTTTAAGTTGAACTTAAAATTAAACAACTATTACAGAATATATGTGTATATAGGGATGATATTTTTATCTTTTAAACTATCGATTCCATGTCGTCATCATCACATGTATTTAACATATCGGCTTAAACCGATTCTTAGCCGCTACCGGAATATTTTTGTCCACAGCCGCCGCCATGAAATTTGTGGGAAATTCGACTTTTGGTTTCAATATAAAATTTTGAAAGAGAAAGAAAAGTTATCCTAGTCAGACCTGCTTGGTATTTATTGCCTTATTTAAGAGTCAAACTACATATAAAATATAATTTTTGATTAATTTTTTATATATGGAGTTTAACATTATTTGCTAAATCCATCTTGAAGACGATATCGTGCCTACGACGGTATTATAGCATTATGGAATCCAATCAAATTAGACCTTTTTTATTATTATCTTTTATTTATTATATGTATACAATCCGCCCAAAAACATAACTGTGAAAATAAGGCCAAGTTCCTGTTCACAAATTTCGGCGTTTAAAAGTGCTCAAATACAGTACCATTTTATTTCTAGGCAACCTGCTAATTTTGTAAAATTTATCCCATGATTCTTTTCCATATTAGAAGGTTAAAAAAATATGGCCAAGTCAGCAAGTCTCCTAGAAATGAGATGGTATTGTACATATCAAGAACTTGGTACTCATTTTGGTTTCAATACATATAACGGCCGAAATTATTGTATACAAACTTGGCCTTATTTTTATGATTTATGATTTTGCGCTGATCTGAATCCTATTTCTGAAGTTTTATTTGTAAATATATATATATATATATATATATATATATATATATATATGTATTTGTATATATGTACGTATTAAAGGTATTTTAACTTAAAGTTTACAGACGGTGTTATACGAAATTTTAGCTATACAACTATAGGGAAATAGTCCATAAAAATATATGGGCACCCCCGTCTCCCTAGATGAAAAGTGTCTGTTTTCAAATTTGTCTGAATACTTATTCTCCAAGACCTAACTGTATACCGAATTTCATCTTTCTAGCTACAGTGAAAGTATCGTAAGTGCTGGTTTTAACATTATTCTGATTACTCATTCCACAAGACCTACCTGTCTACCGGATTTCAGCTTTCTAACTATAGTGAAAGTGCCTAATAATATTGATGAGTGTGTCATCGAATTAGTACTAAAATATGCTCTTTATACACCTTCATAGCTCGGGAAGCTTTTATGGTAAAAGTTTCAAACTTAGCCTTAAGGTTTCAAGTTTCATTATATTATGATTAAATGAAGCGAAGTTATGAGCGGCGTAAAAACTGCGCGAATGGTTTCGTGTAATATACATACTGTGTGCATTAGGCCTGAACTTGGCTTGGTAAACTACCTTGCGCCATAATAACAATAATATACTTACAGCTGGCATTGAATATCATGAGTTGTAATCTTCTATTTTTCTAAATGATACAATTTCGAGATTTAGCATAAGATTGGTTTTTGTTTAATTAAAATATTGTGTTTTTGCTCTGCCATATTCAAATTGACATTAAATATATTAAAATTTTGCAAAACGTGACAAAGGCTTCTATATACAAAAACGATTTAGAATAAAATATGATAACAATAAACGTATCCGCTTCAAAGAAATTTGCAAATATTTAGACGCTTGTCTCCAATTTTTCGCTCTTGATGGGATTCCTTGTGCACCGGAAACATTTGAATCTGCAAATTAGAGTCTACAAAGAAAAAAGAAGTCTCAAACATTAGTGCTGCCACATTTTCTTAATGGGCTCATTAGGTTGTCAGTTTTACAAATGTAAACGAAAACAAAATCAGAAAATTGCTTTGGTTGTTCTTTTCTTTGTTTATTGGAACTAAATTTAAAAGTTTAATAAATGTATAGAAAAAAAACCACAACGAAGAAACCCATATTTTTTGTTCACTTGTTCTAAGTAAAATTTATCCATAACATGGCCAACAATGGGCATGATAAAATTGTTAAATCGTGGTCGGGAATTAGTGAAGTGACTCTTATAAAGGAAGTGGCTACAAAGGGCGAACATATTCAGTTATGCATAGAGTATTGGGCACGCAAAAGAAAAATGTCCGTGAAAGAGTATGAATTATTCTTCCATGATGTTGTACAAACATATGTCAACCGCTTGTTAACAGAACGTTTGGTGTGCAAGGCAGAAAATGTTCTTCGTAATGTACAAAGAGATGTAAAATGCTTTTATTATCAGTTTGCCTGCGAGTCCAATGATCCGGATTTAAAAGATTTAATAATGGAACATTTGATTAGAAAGCAAACATGCGATGATTACGATGGCCTAATTCAGAACTTAAATTTTCACTGGGACCTACTGCAGCAATTCAAAAAGTCTAAAACAATTATGCCCAGTATAAAAACACACATGAGGCGCGTTAATTTGGAATCCTTAATTAAGTTGGATTCCAATACTCTTCAAAGACTTATGATTGAATTATATTTTGAAACTCAAAGTGAAACTCTTTTACAACATATTAATAAGTTTGTTATGTGGGACTTTTTAGTTGAAACTAATCAAATGGAAGAGATTATATGTTGGTGTAGAATTCAATATGCCAAAGAAGACTTCAGAAATGTTAATGATCTTACTAAATTAGAGTTAAAATATCTTGAATGGACTATTGAGACTGAAATGTACAAGTATGCGTTACGTTTACTGCAAGACAAAAGTGACAATGTTCTACGAAATTATTTCGCCTCAGCCGGGTTTTTCTTCAATAGCGAACGTAGTTCTATACAAGCAGTATTACAACGAATTTGTCTCACGAATAGTTTTCACGCTAACAGCGAACAAATAATGAATTTGCCATTTGCAAGTTTTCTATTTGAACAAAAATTGTATTATTTGCTTTTAAACGACTTTGTTGGAAGTCGCCAAATTGAAGAGTTGGCAGAATTATTAAACGAACACAGGCCTCTGTTAAAATTTATATCTACATTAAAAATTAAGTCTCTTCAAACTTTAAAAGGGTTTAAGGAGGTAAGCATATGTATTTTGAGTATACGTTAAATCAAATCTCTATTTAGAAATCTTCTAAAAAGTTCGCAATAAAAAATATTTAAGAGTTATTATACATATGATTAATTAAAAAAAAAATATTAATATTAAATGGGTTAAATGGGTATATATTTATATACTGCATATATGGAAATGTAATTTAATATATTGTCTATCCTATACCTTTACTAAAATTTTGGAATTCCAATATTTTCTATATTTGGGACAGTATGTAATATAAAGAAATTATCGAGACGGATACATTACCTTCCGCCAAAACAAGTTAGAGTAAAAAAAGCACAAAAGAATGAAGAATGTCCAAGTATGGTATGAAATCCGACAGTAACTATTTACTGCCTGTCTGTGCTTCTTTATAATAATAAATATTTTCTAAGATTTCATAGTCTGGCTAACTCAACCATAAGCTATTTGAAAATCTTACGTTAAAAGTAATAGAGATTTTTAGTAGTATTATTAGTAAATTTTCATAATAATTTTTGATTTGCGCAAAGTTCTAGATCGATATTTTCATTTCGATACCAACATGCAGATGTTGAAAAATATGACAATTAATTTTTCTGCTCCTGCCTACTGGTACAAAATAGTCGATGCGTGTTTATCCTCACACACATAATGAAAAACGGCCAAAAATTTCTCAAAAATGTCGAGTTTTTTTAAATGTGTAAAATTTGTCCACAGGTTCATTTAGGTTTATAGTTTCCTTTAAGTAATACACGGCAGAATTTATTTTCACACACAGGCAATGACCACTTCTTTATAACGATGATCGGATTGCAGTTTAACTTTTCACTCACTGGTAACTTCCTTGCTTTGCCACACAAGCCTTTTTATAGTAGTTATCTATTTTCGTCGAAACTTGTAGAAGACTCGAGAATCCAATAGATACTTCTTTACCTATAGCTATAAACATATTTTCTGTTGTTTTTTATTAGAATATTTGTTGTAGTAACCACTACCCAGCTTTGTTGCTTTGGGTAGTGAATTCTGCGTTGTTGCCTAATACGGCATTTGATTCTTGGTAATTCGTCCGTATGTATTGATGTTATATCGTTGTTATTGTTTCTGAGCGTATTCAATTTCCTGGGACCTTGTATGAGCTTATGGGAGTTATGTTTGTTGTTGTTAAGCATAGCACTGGGATTTTCTGCGCCCATTCAATACGTACACGTAAGAATATTTTTGTGTACTTATATATGCAACAATATAAAATATTGCTCAAATTTGTATGTACATTTTTTGTGCTAAACAGTCTTGAACGGTTATTCATACAGCCTAAAAGCTAAAACGAATTATTTGTTCGTATTTATTTATATGTAACATACTCATATTCAGTACAAAAATCTGTACTAAGAAATCAACTATTCGAAATATATCATATTGTTTCGTTTTAACCTTTTTAAAACGTGTTTATATATTCGTAGTTTCTGACAAATCTTGTCGCACTCTTTATTTCTGGAACTTTCTGTACATTGAGTGCCACCCACAAGTATTCATACCACTCAATTCTTACAGGTAAGAATACTTGTTCGCGCTTATCATCGTAACAATATTAATAAAATGTATAGTTTCATCATTATGCCTATCATCTGGACATGATACAGTTTTAGTTTTAAGTTCTGATCTTTTATAATTATTATTCCTAATGATCAGAACATTTACATTATCAAGTAGTTGGTATATTTCCCAACAAGAATTATACCGTATTAGGTAGTTTTTAATATGGAGTAACTGAATGTAAAACCATTCGGTTACGAACTTTCAAATTCCGCTTTAAAAGCACTTAACTTCTTTTCATTTCAAATAGTTGTGGAAGTGACAACCTTTTAATAGCAATATATATGCTAATGCATAGAGTCTTAAACAGGCAATTGCCGTGATAACATCGTGTTTTATATAGCGGCTGTTTGTGAACTTTTGTATTGGTGTGCGTGCGTTTTCTCTTTTTCTCACTGTTTGTGGATTGATTCGTTTCGATCAGTTTAATTTTGATTGGTGATTTCAACATGGGTGACCCGCCCAGGCCAGAAATCCCCAATCAAAATCGTTTTAGTATTTTAGACCCATCATACAACAGAAATAAAACTACAAAAAATAAAATAATAAGAATTGAAGATTTTGCGCCGTTACCAAATGTTCCGAATAATGATGATAACGTTCCTCGATATTTAGTGGCTTCGGCACTATCCCCATCACCAAACACAGAACCAAAACCATTATCTTCGTATAATGTGTTTCAAATCGAAAAAGGTCTTAATTTTATATCGCGAGACTACATAGATGTAACGGAAATGCGTAGTGGTGACTTAATGATCAAAAGTTCTAATCTTAAATCTGCCCAAAAATTTATTAAAGCCAAATATATTGACACTGTACCCGTTAAAATAACTATGCACAATTCTCTCAACTCCGTCCAAGGAAGAATATTTTCCCGGAAAATTATCCATATTACTGAAGAGGAGATTTTGAAGTCTCTAGAAGATCAAAAGGTTATTGATATACGCAAGATTAATCGAAAAGAAGGAAACACGTTTGTTCCTACTGGTGCAGCCATCGTGATATTTGATTTAAATCACAGACCAACTTTACTTAAAATAGGATGGGAAAGGGTGCGAGTGGATGAATATATTAGCAACCCGATGAGATGCGCAACATGCCAAAAACTGGGTCATACTAAAAACAGGTGCAAAAATATAGAACTTTGCAACTATTGTGCTAATGTCACTCATGATAACTCTTGCACCAGAAAATATTGTGTTAATTGCAACAATGAAACACATTCATCTTTTGAACCATCATGCCAAACTTTCATTAAACACAAATCAGTTATTAAAATTAAGACCGATAGAAGATGCACAATTCGTGACGCCTGGAAAATATTCAATGATAATCCTCAAATTCATACCATTAAAATGATTAACAAAAAAGTGCCAACGTTTTCTCAAATTGTTCAAAATAACGGTTTGCAAAATGAACAAACAACAAGTAGAAAGCAGTATACTGAAAATGTAATAGCAAAAACAACATCAACAAACACAAGTACTGGAAATATTACATGTAAAGAAAACAACAAAACAACAGAAGAAATTACAACGAATAAAAAATAAAATCCAATAACAACAACATCGTAAAAACATCGAATTCTATTGAAAAAATAAATGCCGTTACAACGGAATTTGAAGAAATGAATACAGATTACAGTTTCCTTACTTCAGAAGAGAAAAATGACATCATAAACGACAACACAACAACAGAAACACAGCCCACAGAAAAACACAGTACAACAGAAATTAATTTTGATAATCCACATGGTAATATTACAGATGCTTCTAATGTATCACCATGTGGCAATTTATATAATAAATTCCCCGATTTAAACATAATAATAACACCGAATACTTTTAGAAGAACAATGTCTAGACCAGACGACTCAGAAGTCTAATTATATAATTTGTGTTATAAAAATGGATATTGGCTTAAATATTTCAGTTCTCCAGTGGAACATTCAGGGTTTTATAGAGCTTTACAAGAGACACATATGCTTATGAAAAATCAATCACCAGCAAGGAAGCTTTCAAAACGATAGTTGCAGAAAAAATCTTCAATTTACCAGCAGAAGCAGTGCTATATACCGACGGATCATAACAAAATGATTTAGCTTCCTATGCAGTTATACATCAAATAAATAACTCAAATCAGCTAGTAATTAAACAGAGTCAGTTGCCAATGTATACAGGTATTTTCTCGGCTGAACTTGCTGCAATTAATGCAGCAATTTTTTATGCCATAGTCGGGGACTCAACGACTGTAATTGGTTCGGATAGTCTCAGTGCTGTTAAAGCTATTTTCTACAATAAAAATAATATTTATGACAGCATTTTGAGATATACGTCATCCAATAGTCATTTTATGGACACATTGGTATTGTTGGAAACTAACTCGCAGATATCGCTGCCAATGAGGCCATTATAATGCCACTGATTATCGAAGTACCATGCTTTCCTTCCACTATTATCAGTATCTTCAAATCTATAGAACATTCTAAGCAACAGCTAAAATGGTCGAGCTCCACATGTTTCCTTAGGAAGCATAATCCACAATGCTTTAGACAAAAATATTACTATGCATTTACGAGACATCAATGTATTTTACTTGCAAGACTTAGAGTTGGAAACCCTTTATTTAATACTCAACATTACTATAACCGGCCGAACCATACACAATGCGTCTATGCCATCAGGATATGGATATTTATCATATTCTTAAAGAATGTCCCACATCCAAATTATTCAAGACGCTGGAGGAGATTTTTGGTTATTCGTAACCCACCAACTTCTGGAGATTCAACAATGTCTACATAAACACAATATCACTGAAATATAACCCAACACCATTTAAAAACTAACACCTAAATTCACTTTACTTACACATATAATCGGTTTTAGTAACTTTACTTTTTATTATATATGTACATATATCAATTAATCTTTTAACTACTTGAATTGTATTCTTAATTTGCGCGCAAAATGGTCAATTTACCCTGCGCATTTCTTTAAATATATTTTATAAATTAATTTATAAAGTATACTCTAATAAATAAATAAATGCTAATGCCCGAAAAGGATTAATATCTTTGTAAGATTTAACTTTAGTCTAAAACTGTATTATTCAATATTCAGCCAAAATTTTGTTTGGTCAACATTATTATCATCAAAGGCCAGAATAACACGTTGTATTGAAATATTGTCTGGTAAAAATATATAAAAGGAATTTCAATAAAGTATTTCAAATTATGTATAATATATTAATTCTATTTACAGAATTGCATTAGTCTTTCACACTTAAAAAAATACATATGTCCACTGGCCACAACTTTTCAAAAAGTACTGAAAATAATTCAAAACAATACTTTCACATACACTTATCTCAGTTTTAATAAAACATGAATTCTATTGCTTTCCACTAAGAGCTACAATTAATTTCCTTATTACAGCCACTTATGCCACGTTCAAAATACAGGTTTGTTATACCGTTAAGTTTTTTTTTTTTTTTTTTACTGTATTTTATTTTATTGAATCTTTCTATTAAAAGAAATTCATAATAAGTATTCAAATCTTATTTGTAAATTATTATTTACTAGTTAGTACAAACGTAATAACTAACTTTTTGTATTCAAATCTTAAAAATCTATCTTCTATTGTGTAGAGAGAGCCGCCTCGCCAGGCTCAATGTGTCAGTTTTTTTTAGTCTCTGGTGGCCATCAAATTGCAATTGCAATTGCGTGCTAGAGTGTTGGGATGTGCGACTAGTTTGTTCACGTATTTGGACGTATATGTTTTAACTTCTTCGTGGATAGTGGGAACTTTAAGATCCCTATGTATGTTTTCATTTCTTATGTACCAGGGGGCGCAGACGATATGACGTAAAATCCTAGACTTTCTTCTCTGTAACTTCTGGATGTTTGATGCACAAGCAGTACCCCACAGCTGAATACCATATGACCATATTGGCTTTATAACGGATATGTATAAAAGTACTTTTTACTCCAAAGCCCAAGTTGAGTTAGGACTTATTAGCCAATGCAGTTGATTTGTTCGAAGCTTTATGGACGTTATTTTTGCCTCAATGTGCCGGGACCAAGTTAGGCATGATTTACATGAGCACATTTTGATGGATTTACCTTTATTCTCCACTGTTTTAGCCAGTCTTCTAGCTTATGAATATGGGACTGTATCTTTCAGATGCATCCTTTCGATTATTACTGACACTTATAATTGCAGTGTCGTCTGCAAAGGTTGATGTATATGTATGTGGGCTTGTCGGCATATCCGCTGTATAGATGATGTATAATAGCGGCCCTAGCACACTACCTTTAGGTACACCTGCACTGATTTTCCCACATCTTGAAAGTTGGTCCTTTGACCTTACTTTAAAAATTCTATCGGACAAATAGCTTTTTATAAGCTTGTGGGTGTTTTCAGGTAGAACCCGAACTATTTTAGTAAGTAGCCCATTATGGCAGACTTTATCAAATGCTTGGGAAATGTCTATAAATATAGCTGAACAGTATTGCTTTCTTTCAAAAGCCGATCTAATAATGGTAACGATTCTATGGACTTGTTCAATCGTACTATGCCTTGCCCGAAAACCAAACTGATGATCTGGGATAACGTTTTGTTCATTTAGAAAAGGAGTTACACTCGAGACGAATAATTTTTCAAATATCTTTGACAAAACTGACAGTAGGCTAATAGGCCTGTAGGATGTAATCTGGCTTGAGTCCTTTCCTGGTTTCGGGATCATAACAATTTCAGACATCTTCCAAGAGCATGGGAAGAAGCCGACGGGCAACATGGCATTAAATATGTAAAGTAAAATTCTTACAGCTGAATTAGGTAAGTTTCTTATCATTGATCCTGTTATACGATCAGGTCCAGGTGATTTCTTCATATCCGTATTTTTAATTGTCGATTTTAAAGAAGACAACCGAAATTTCATAGGATCATTCACGGTGTCGCTAATAATTGGAATAGTGGAATTACTTATATCATGTGGTGCAAAAACCTTCTCTAAGTGATTTGCGAACGCATTTGCCTTTTCACTTGAGTTTTTAGCCCAAGTACGGTCTTCAAGTCTTAGTGGGGATTAGTAAGCAATAGGACATTGTAAGTGCTTTACAGCTTTCCACAGACTATAATCCGTGTTTTTCATTGGATCCAAGTTTTTTAAAAAGTTGTCGATAGCGAATTCGTGTTTCTGTCTCAATTTATTGCGTAAGTTTTTTTTGGCATTCATTTGCATTTTTATGTGTGGAGAACGACTATTTTGCCATTGTCTTCTTAGTCTTCTTTTCTCAATGACGAGTATCTGAATATCTGCTGTTGCCTGGTGCGATATTATTTTAGCTGATGGCTTTGTTGGCGTTGCAGCTATGGCTCCGGCAGTCACGACGTCTGTAAAATGATCTACAGCTGCTTGAATATCAGCTGGATTTCTCAGTGGGATGTTCAAAGATAAGTGAGAGCTCACATACATTTTATATTTTAACCAATTCGTGTTTCTGTTCGGGTAGAAACTAAGGGTTTTAGGTGCAGTGACAAAACTGTCGTGTAAAATAACAATTGTAGGTGAATGATCAGAAGATAGGTCATAGGATGAATTAACTAAGAGTTGATCGCGTTTGATGTTTTTTACTATAGCAAAATCAATAAGGTCTGGCAACTTATTAAAGTCTGTGGGCCAATAGGTGGGTTTACCGGCAGATACGACGTCAAGCTTGTTTGCTTCAACTGTATAATACAACTGCCTACCTCTAGGACTAAGGAGTCTGGATCCCCAATATGTGTGCTTTGCATTGTAATCGCCAGCGGCAATAAATTTTTGCCCTAGCGTAGCAAAGAACCTGGCAAATTCATGGTGTTCGATTTTATGCCTAGGCGGGCAATACACTAATGAGACTACAATTTTAAAATCTGTAAGATTTATGGTCGTGGCTTGCAAAAAGTACTCTCTGAATTCAGGCAATGGAAAATGCCTTACGTTTTTTCGGACTATAATGGCAGTCCCACCACATGCCCTTTCGCTTGGGTGTTTGGTGTCATATATAAAATACCCATCAATTCTAAAGCAGTTTTTTATAGTGAAGTGTGTTTCAGAGACTAATAGTATGTCTATATCATGTGCTAGCAGGAACTGTTCTACTTTATATTTATGTTGGTAGAGCCCGTTAGCATTCCAGAAGCATATTTTTAACTGGTTCATTTTTTGCCAAGCAAAACTTGCAGAAGCATGTTTTGGGTTCGCATCATTTCCTGAAACATACCCTGCATAGTTGTCATGAAATTATTCATTGTCTGTATTAAGTTCTCGATCGAGCTCGAATTGTTGGTGTCTGAGCACCCTCTTTTAAGACGTGGGCATATGAATGTTTATGCGCATTAGAACTTTTGGCATTCGCATTAGGTAAATCATTTCTCAATGTTTGGGCATATGAAAAGTTTGGCTTAGTGTGTGGCTGTGTAGCTTGTGTACTAGCAACAGAACCAGCATGAAGCCGAGGAAATTGGGAAGCTTTATATTGCTCATAATCAGGTTTGCGTACGACTTTTGCATTATCTTTTACATATTGAAATACTTTGCAGCCCCTGTAATTTGCTGTATGGTTTTCACCACAGTTGCTACATTTTTTGACCTTGGGGTCTGTTTTGGAAGAAGTGCATTCCAAAGTCCGGTGCGCATCACCGCAAACAACACATACAGATGGTAGCTTGCAGTAGGTTTTCGTGTGTCCGAATTCCTGGCAGTTGGTACACTGACGGGAACCGTTACGTTTTAGAGGCTCTTCCACCGTTATTCTTCTGTTTAAAAGGTAGCGCAAATTATATATAGGATGAACCGAGTTTTTTGATTTAAGCTGCGATGCATTAAACACGATTTCAACACGATGCATAGGTTGGGGAACTTTATTCTTATTTAAAATATTGTGCACTGACCTTACGACATAACCTTCCACCTCTATGGCACTTTTTATCTCCTCAGTGGGAACAGAACTGTCAATGCCCTTTATAATGACATTCAAACCTTTAGCACTTTTTAGTTGATACGTATAATAGCTCTTATTATCTGCATCGAGACGACTTGCGATTAGGCGATAATTCTTCTCAGTGTGGGCTTGGATCTTCGTTTCTTGTATCTGTCCTCTTCGTACAGAAGCCACATAGAAATTTTCTTTGCCTACGAGTTGGGACAGCATATTTACAATGGCATTTGATATTTTTTCGCGCAAGTAGATTGGTGGGGGTTTTTGTTCCCTTACAGTGGGTTCGGCATTTTCATTATCCGGGGTAGCAAGGACAAAAAATCTATTTTCACTTACTGCTGTTGCAGCTACTTGATGAGAACCTTTATATTGCTTGGCGGTTCGCTCTTGTGAAGACTTAGGACTCGCCTTCCTCTTCGTTATGGTTATGTACCGATCCATACCAGTTTGCACGCGTTTAGATGCAGTATTTCTTGTGCTATTTTTTGTGTATTATTTGGTTCTTTAGTTTTATTTGTTGAAGTCGTTGTTTCTGTAGCAGATATATTTATATTTGCTGATAAAGAACGCGTTCGGTCAATTGGCCTGGCGGTTAAAAAAGCACTGTCATCTTTTTTTTATTATTTATATTGTTTATTGCATTATTGGCATTTGTGTAAGAAAAAGAGTAATAAGCATTGTTGTTATTACCTTTTATATTTTTTTCGTTAATGTTTGGTGCGCTCATGCACTCACTATCAATTGTTTAAACAGGTTTAACCATGCACTTTGTTATTGTCTTTTTTATCACACACAATATTATATTGCTTTTTATTTTTTGTTATTTTGTTGTTGTTACTAACTGTTAACTGTGTCTCTGCACTTGTTCAATTTTTAAAATAAAAAAAGTCACCTTAAATGAATTTAAATTATGCGCTTAAAGTGAAGTACGTACCGTTAAGTAGCAAAACTTCTTTCAAACATAATCTCTTTAGTTCTCAACATATTGATAAAATATTTTGTTTTAATGAAACTATACTAGTAAAATTTGATTCATTATCATTCATAATCATTAATGTTATATATTTTTTTTTTTTGAGTAACTTATGCCATTTTCGAAATAAACGGCTCATGTATGAATGTGGTCAAAGGAAAAAAATTAGACAATCCGTCGCAGAAGTTTAGAACTTCGACCTACTTACTGAACTACACCCGAGCCAGTTGCGGACTTCACACGGTCTTGCGAATATATAAAGCCGGCTTCATAGCACACATACATATTGTATTGCCATTTTAAAATTCTATAAACAACTTTTAGTTCTCAAATTCCTATATAACTACTTACAACGATGGCAACAAAGAATTTGATAGTGATTTTACAACAGGTTCTGTAAATACATACTCTTCTTATAAAGTATAAACACTAAGTGAAATAGAATTCAGCTATTAACGAGCTTTAGTGTTATCAATGAACACATTTTTGAAACAGTTATGTACAACCAATTGGTTTTTTTTGTCAATTTGATTAAGAAGTACCCATATTTTTCTATTCATTCTCAAAGACTTTAAAATATGTTAACTTCGTTTTTAAATATAATCTTTTTTGCTATATTTCAGATAAGTTTGTATGCCAGAAACTATTTGGAAAGCGTTGGTGTAAATTTTGAACAAGAGCAAGCACTTGCGAAACTTTTTGATGTTCTTGCAACAGAGCCATCTATATCGAATTTACAATGTGCCGTCACTTTAGGAACACTCGGAACATTTACGTATCTTAAAACTATTCACTATCAGCAGCAGGATGATATAACAAACACAATTGAGTATGGCCTGCCCACCGCTTATGATTTGCTAAAAACCTTTAATAATCTCGATTTTAAATGTTTAACAAAGGATGCAAGTTTTTATGGAAAATTTACTAGATTTTCGGAAAGGCCTAATCAAGATAGTAAAACAATTCTGGCGTACACTTGCCGCTTAAACTTTTTGCATTATATAAAACAGTCTCGTTGTTCGTATGCTGTTTATCTGATGCTAATGGAACAATTACAAAATTATGCCCAAATAACGGAGACTTATTTATTCAGTGCATGTGAATGTGTCTATGACATGGCGTTACATTCGTTTTCTGATGACACAGAAATTATTTCACACTGTGTAGCATTTTGTGAAATGATTGGCTTCGATACCCAACAACTTCGTTGCTTTTTAAAATTAAAAGACTGTCTTAGTAACAGTAGTGAATATCAGTATGCTCCAAATATAGTTTCTATGTTACAAAAATCCGAAATTTTTTTGATTAAACGTTTGGAAAATGGTAGTATATTTCCTTTAAGTGAGTTTACTGCCATAATGTATATTAGTGCAATAGCAAGAAACGTACAGAATACTATTAATGATCAGGCTTGTTTGGTAATGAAACATTATGCCGGGCTCAATGATTATTGGCGGTTGTTGGTGATATTGCAGTATTTTGAAATCTCTTTAGATCAAATCAAAAATTTGGTAAAATACTTTACCATTCCAGCAATGGGAAATCATTTGCTACGAGCATTGGCATTTGCAACGCATTTAAGCGATTGTAATTTAAACCACAAAAGACGCACAAGTATAACCAGGCGACACCTGAAACAAAATAAACAACATAGAAGGGAGAATAAAACTGCTGTTACCACCACATCGGTGGAAACTATTACCTCTTCATTGGCTTCTTGTAATGAACCATCAGGCATTGCAAATGATCTCAAACTAAACAATAATGGATTTGTAGCAGATTGCTCAAATGTTGGCCCAGATCTTTTTGCTCTTATTCTACTCTACACAAATGCTAACAATGGTAGTGATGTTGAGAAAATGGACGATATAAATAAGTTTTTGGAATGCATGCAGGAAACGCAAAATCGGACAACACAGTCAACTGCTGTGAACTATTTGCGTACAGCTGTGGAACAAAAACTGCCTATGATGGCAGTATTCGCAGCGTCAATAAATGGCAACGGTAGTTGCTATATTGATTGGTGTTGGTTGGTGTGGATATCGGTAACGACGAATCAATGGAATAATGTTTTAAAATTTGCTGTAGGCAGTAACATACAGGAATTTCCATGGAATCTTATTGAACAGCTTGTAAGACAATGCCAAATTAAATCGCTGGCCCAAAGCTTTTGTATTTTTTATCCTAATAATTCCATGATTCATTTGTTTAATTTCTTGCAACTAACATTTCACGGAGAATTTGACGACAAAGTTGTTCATGAGCTACGTCTATATACATTGGCATGGAGCAATGATGAGATACGTTTACCAATGAATACATGGACAAAGCGTGAGAAACTTATTAAACGTACAATTAGTCTTCTTCTTTCACATTTACAAAACAATTTTGAATCAATTGCCGACCAAATGAAATTTCTGACGTGTGTCTGCCAATCCGGGCTTAGTGATATAACTGGGCAGCTGGATTTTTGTTTATTAAGAGGATTTTGTGAAATTCTTCAATTGGCTGGTAACGCTGTAACTCAGCGATTTGCTGTTGATTTTATGCAGCTAATTCAAAATCAGCCGGGAGACTATAAAGAGTACGATCGAGTTTTAAACTCTGTTTTAGCGGCCAAAGAATATGATATTGCAGTACGTTTGGCCTCACTTTTGCATAAGCCTATAAGTGATATTGTCTACAGTAAATGGGTTAATTCTTTAGAACTGCAATTGGCTTTGCCTACGTCGGAAAATTTTGATAATTATATAATTCCTTTTAAGCAGTATGAACAGGAAGTTTCCTCACATTCATTACCGCCTGAGACTCTGGTGAACTTTCTATTATATGCTTCTTCCCGTTTGCCTTCGAAGTCCTTCCGATCTCGCTACTATGTGCTACAAAAAGCTTTAAATGTTATAAAATATCATCATTTGTTTCCCAACGAATCATTTGATCGCGATCAAATTGAATATGACATGGTTTTAAATTATCTTTTACTTGAAGGAGATGAAACTTCAACTCTGACTCTGTATCATTCGGAGTATTACGAAGAAATAATGTTAATGGAAAGATGTGTTCTCTACAAATCATTTTTGGAACTTAAGGAACTGGCTGGAATAGAAGATTTAAATATAAACAGCAAGATCGCTTTAGATGAAAGGCAAAAAAACAGACTAGAATCTCTGTTGCATCGCCTACTGGATGACGGTGATATCGTTGAAGCCCTGCGCCTTCAGGAGCTTTTTGATGTTCGCCCCTTAGACTTGCGTTTTGTGGTTTTTTGTATGGCCTTAGCGGAATCCATGTCTAATATATATGCCATGTCATCAGATGAACGCCTGCTTTTAGCTGAGATCGAACGTTCGTCATTTTCAAAGTTTACAAAAAGAACACTTTGTGTCGCATCGGTTGGGAGTACTGGTAGCGCTGGTAGTCAATTATCGGATAGTTGTTCTACCCTAGAATTTGAAGAAATACCTTCCAAAGAAAAACAAGATACGTTGGCAATACTGCAGGGCATAGCTTCGAAATTAAAATTTGGAGTTACTATTGCAAAACGTGTTATTTGTTGTTATCGTGCTGCAATGTACTTGGACAAAGAGTATTTAGATGTTTTGCGAACAAAAGATGTGCATATATTATTGCAAAGTGTAGCGAAAGAAGATTGCTTGCACCGTCTTTTGGTGGTCAGTGACATATTAACCTCTACTCATATGGAAGCTCAAGAAATTGCCGAATTGTTGGCCTTTGAAATCACTACTGCCGTTGTTCGTCCGCGTTTCTATATCTTTAGTCCCGACCACCAAGCTAAACATAAGTTTCGAAATGCAGATTTGTGGGGATATAACATTGATAGAGACTTGCATTTGTTTCTAGAATTGACACCAGATCGAACTAAGCTCGGTGCCTGTCTATTAGAATATTGTGATGCTCTTAAATTGTACCGAAAATATCAGGATAACAAGCCATACGAAAAAAATATTTATTTTGAACGTTTAGCCGAAATTATAGCACAATACGGCCAGCCAAACAACATCAGTAGTATAGCTAACAACAATTTGCCTAATAATGATGTAAATCCAGCCACACGACCATTACAAGTCTTATCACACAAAAAACAAAACATCATTTATGTTGAACTCTTAATAAA
Source organism: Phania funesta (assembly GCA_963932375.1). Lineage (NCBI taxonomy): Eukaryota > Metazoa > Arthropoda > Insecta > Diptera > Tachinidae > Phania > Phania funesta. Next base: position 91,564,656 of record OZ010652.1, on the reverse strand, counting down.
GGCCCATCAAGCTTTTGTTCATGAGTGCTCGATGGAGGGCATAGCAAATGTGTTAAATCGAGCCAAAGTTCTAAATTCAATACTAGCCCAAGCCAAATCATGGTCGTTAATTGTTCGGATGTTAATAGGTATTGGACGCTATAGGGAAATGTTCTTTTGCTTCGATACTTTAATTGAAAATGAACAATTTGAATCTTTATTGGGCCAATTTGAAATCGAGAAGACTATAGGCTTAAGACAAGCTATTTTATCTTATCTACGTGAATATTGTGCACCGCAACAGGGAAAAGAACTTTTCAAATTAGCTGCGCTTAACTTTTTGATGTACAAAGATCTGGCTCATTTATGGGAAGAAGATGCTGAAGAATTACTTCAAAAAGTTTTTAATACCAGCCATTTAACTGATGATAAGGACTGCAAGTTATCAAAACTTAATTGTAATAGTGAAATTATAAATACACTTAACATTTCTTTGGAGTATTATGTTCACGCCACCGAAAACTATTTGCTAGACAATAAAATATTGCTGGCACAGAAAAGTGCCGCGTTAGCTGAACTTACAGCCATGCAAATTGATTTGGCAAACAAAGCTCTGGAAAAGCCAATTACACCAGGTGGCCTTTATCTATGTGTCTGTGTTATAAATATTAAGACACGGGACCAATTTAGAACGTTAGTCAACCATGAATTAAGGTAAATAATTTTGTAAGTTCGATACTTCTTTCCGAAAGTGAAAAATATTTCAATATATCCGGGTCACAGACTTAGGGTTTCAATTGCATTTTGTGATTATATGAATATGTGATAATACTGAAATTACAATTACATGTAATAAGTAGTCGGCTGAACTACTATGTTGTTTTTAACATTAAAAAACTTGTATAATTGGTACCGTTTAAAAAATATTGTATATAAGAGAAAAATTATAAAAATAATTATTTCTTCTCTTTAAATCTTCATTTTTCGAAATTTTCTAAAATGGTTCAAAGCTAAGATTGAATCATACTCTTCACCAATAGTGTAATCATTGCCGGAATATTTTTACATACTGAAATTATTTGTCTCAATTTTTTAAGAATAAGCTTGAAACCGAATTGTTATGTTGCTCTTAAGTAAGATATTTTAAAATCGGTTGCAATGTTTGTACCGAATAGACATTATAGATTATTTGAAAAATAAATAGAAGTACAATTTACCAAAGTTTATTATGTTGTCTAGCTCATTGTGAAGTGAATTTCAGATTGGTTTTCAATACGAAACTATTGATTTCCAGCATAATATCAACTATTAAATATAAATTTTAATATTTTTTAATTTAGGGGGAATATCGAGGCAGACCGCTAACTTTATGGATCCCTTTTCGGCCTCTTTTTCCTCGAATTGATTTCAGGCAACTGATTTGTAATTTACGATTACCTTAGTTTAAATCAAGCGTTGTGCTACCACTAGCCTTTACTATCGGCTATAGAGATTTTAGAATGTCGACCATCTTCCTCATCACGGAGACTCTTGTAATTGCTAATATTAGTTTAAGGCTTAGATCCACCATGGCATTTGCACGTAACAAGTGTCTGCCCGGATCCTAAGTCTTATGCTAGCCAGTGGTGGGCATTCACACACATTGTGTGCTACCGTCTCACGCGTTTCTTCAGGAGTATCTTTTGAAGCTGTCCCGTCCACCCATTTGGGAGGTTTTCTTGTCCAACTCTTTAGAATTCCTCCATTGGCCAATAAACACCAAAGTTCCTACAGAGATTAACCCCTCCACCGCGTGCGAGGCTTCATTGTCCATCCCTGTCGGAATCCCACGGTATATCGCCTTAGAAGTAGCTTTAAAGATTTACATATTTTCCGGATTTCTCCTTTGGCCAATTAAAAACGTAGTTTCTGCAGAGATTAACCTATCCGTCCCTTGCAAGGCTTCCTGATTTATACCTCTAATGAAGAAAAATATGTTCACCCACACATACCTACATATGCACGTGTAAGTCTGGTATCCAGACTTGAGACCAAGCACCCTCCTGCCCACGCATTCCTAGCGTTTGCTGTTCCACCGTGGATTAGGGATTTTTTATACGAGAGTGTTAACTTCTTTCCGCTGGACTTATTAAGCCAGACTCCTGGCAGAGACAAGAACCTGTTACCGCCCGCCACCACGTGGAGGTATAAGTCAGAACTTCAGACAGTGCACTCAGTTATGGCAAGTCATATCATTGTGTCTGCCAGCTGACGGCCAAATTTTAATCTTGCGAAAGTGCAGTTTTTTTTTAAACATAACTATCTAGAAAATGTTGCATTCATTTTTGCTCTTAAAGAAATAAAAACTTTATAGCGTACTTTTATATTTGTTTTTATAAAAAAGTCGAATTTTCATTGATAGGTAACTCTCATGTATTCTCACACATCCTTAAAGGAAATTGGCATAGAACTTGTCATCTATCTGGTTCGTTAGGAGCAGGGACCTGTTCGAGTTCTAACACTTGTGTGTTACTTTTACATGCCGTTGTCATAGAAGGAGAAAGTTGATATGTTTTAGACACTGTATAACAGGTCAATGTATAGACGTAAAGAATATTATTCAGTTTTGGTTACTATAGCACTGGTGGCAGTTATAATTTGTGTGTAACTATGCATGTGTTCATATATATTAATAGGCACATACATACGTAGTTGTGTGCATAAACAAATTTAATAAACTAAGTAATACTAAGTAATTTCTCATGTTTTCACCGGTCACTGAACATTACTTTTTGTACTAGAGCCAACTTCAATTGTCATAGGGCAAGTGTGTCTACTCCAATTCACAAATTTCCCTCAGGAAGGTTCTTGCTGCTAAAGATGATGCTGGCATTACATACATTTAGAATACTAAAATTGGTAGCAAATACCCTTATTGTGCTATAATCCAGATCTGAGCCACGTTGAAAATGTTATAGCTAATCGTAAAACAACTTTAAAATCGATTACGAAATTTATATCGAACAAACATTTAGAAAAATTGGTAATTCACTATTTTGTATGTACAAACGTGGATATGAACAATAACTTTGAATAAAGGGAAAGTGCTTTATTAATCTTTTTAAACGTCTGTAATTTTTCGAAAGTTCTTTTAATTATAGAAAATCTTTTAAATAATATACGACAGTATTATTTTATTCACTGTTACTTTATTAATTTTGTTTAACACTTAAATAAAACACAACGGCTACTTTCTTATCACAATATTTGCAGTTTAACGTTTCATTTTTCGCTTTAGCACCCAAGCCTTTTTATATCAGTCATTTATACTTCTCAAAACTTCAAGAATCTAGTAAATGCTTCTTTACTTGCAACTAGAACTAATAAGCTTATATATTCTCCAAAATGAATATCAACAATAAAAACAAAAATGTCCGAATTTCTAAAATGCGATTATGCAAAACAAAGGCAACATACACAAAACTTAAGCACAACAATAAATTTTTTTAAAAATTGGTTGAAAAATGGACCGCTCCATATACAAAAACATTCTGGAAACGAAAGTGATTCCGCACGCCGAGTATAATATGGCACTTTGATGGGGGGTTTCAATACGATAACGATACAAAACGCACATAGAGGTTGTTAAAAGAGTTCCTTAAATTGCCATGCACAATCACCCAACTTTAACCCCATTGAAAACCTCTTTGGAATATGGGAAAGGAGCGTTTTTCTGTAAGGGATCAAAAATCGGGTTGAACTCTTTGAAACTCTTTAAACTGACTGAAAACATATTTCAAAAACTGTTCTCACTGAATCTACTTCTAGCAGATCATAAAGGCAACATTATGGGCTTGCCAAACTATAATTTATGTCAATTAGTGCACTCATGGTCAGCCATAAACTATGGACATTTTCATAATTATATCTAAGGTGCTGCAAAACACAATTTATTAATGTACTTTTATATTTATGTTTAAGTGTTTCTCAAACCTTGATACTCAGCCGATCGTGTGGTTATGATGTCAATTGGTCAGAAGCTCTGATATATCAATTCGTTGTTCAATTGAAACGTTCATATATGAACGATTTCCTACAACACGTCGACATTACTGATGATATTATTGAAAATGCTATAAAATGGTAAATTTCTAAAACTTAGTATAAAATCCCCAACTTAATATCTGATTAATATTTTTACAGTTTTCAACTTCATTGCCATCAACAAACCATAAGCAAACAAATGGAGGAGCATTTAAGTGAGCTTGTAGATATGGTTCAATCTGTTACATTAAAATATAAATTGGCATCTGTATTGACCTTAAAATCTACCATATTATCATTAATAAATGATCAAACAATTCACTACCTAAGAGATATGAAATTTGGCCGAAGAGAAGAAAATCAAAATTCCTAATCCTTTAAACCTAAATGAAATTAACAATAAAATTACTGCTAACTTGTTTATGGTAAAAAGAAACTATGGTATACATAATTATCCTATACCTTCAAATGATACATAATATGTCTGTTTGTAGGTATAAATGAAAAATAAATTTACAAGATTGTCACTCAGGTGTGTGATAGATTTAAATCGATTTCAAAACAATATTTTTTAAAGGATATACACATACATACATGTATGATGAATTTCGCTAGATTTTGAAAATCATTCTAAAATTATTGTAAGTGAATATACAGGCCAAAAGAATAAAGGCAAAGAAATTATGAGAAATTAATTAAAATCTTTAAAAACCGAAATGTAAAATAAAAATAACGGAAAAAATTAACCCCTCACAATTTTTTTCAGTTTTCAATTAAAATCGATTACCATCACATATTTGATTATGTATTAGAAAATTTATTTAGTTATAAAAACATATATACATAGCAATCAAATGTTGAGTGGCACTTGAAATTTTTAAAAATAAATCGTTTAGCATTAAAGAGAAAACACGATACTGCATTCGGGAATGAACAAAATTATACTCGTTCATGTGTGTTGAGTTTATTGTTGGGATTTTAATAAATAATTATGCCAATTTGGTAATTATGTCATTGCTCAAATACTTTATACACATATCTTTACCTCCAGTCGTAAAAGAGTTAAGACCAATTTAATAGATTACAGGAGGAAGAAAACAATTGCTAAAGTGTTTAGTTGTCAATAAATGTAAAATCTGTAAAGTTTTTTTTTTTACTTATACACATTTATGTTATACTCGTATAGTATAACATATATTTAACGAAGAAATAAATAGTTTATTCTTTTATGTGATAGTTTAATGCCATAAAAATATGTAATACAGTCTTACTCCTTAGCTGTAGAGATAAAAAGGAATCCTGAAATAATTTAATTTATGGTTGCAGTAGTAAATATAATAATATATGTAAATCACTCCTGATATTAAATTGCAATCTTCATATTTTTTACCTGTTATTTTTCTTTGTAAAATTTCTCCAAACGCCACCACTGCAACACTAATTTTATTATGGTTTATTCGTTGAGGTAAACGTTTTGAGTCTTCATTAAAGTTTAACTTAAAACATATTTTAGCATTTGGGATGTATTTAATGCTACGAATGTCCAACACCTTGGCCTCGCATGTTTCACTACCAGGACTAATATTTTTAATCAATTGAACGCTTTTAACATTATAAAAAATGAATGCTCCACAAAGCAGGTCACTTCATATGGTCGTGGATGCTTCACCACATATGACAGGGACGGGAATACACGCTGTCCACTTCCATTTGCGTATGGCCAATTTGAAGAATCTTGCTCAATAGTTACTTTATGTTGAAGTAATCCATTTAGCAAATCATTGGTCATCGCACAACCCTATTTAGGTGTGTGCAACCATCGCTAAGAACCATGATTTTTAAAGGAGTGTTATTTTCCGAAAGGTTTTTTTGCGATAAAGTAAACATATATGTTTGCAAATTCATCAGCATTTAATCCACCTTCCACTTCATTCTAAAATTATAATAAAAATTATAATAAACCAAGTTATGTACTTGTAACTTTGTGCGATATTACATGCTGCTGACTTGCGACTTTGCAGCTATTAAGGTTGCTTTTCTTTCTTTTTTTAGATGTAAGCAATAGTCATTATACACATATTTCGCACTTATATTCTTTTAATGAGAACGATTTCTAATATTAAATGTTTCGTTGAACGCCGTGGTCAAAAGTGGTCGTTCGTCGTTTTTCTTTACACCAGTTAACGTAAAAATCACAAATGTGTTTTTTGCATTCAATTATTCTTATCATATCATATATGTAGCTAACAATATGATACAGAATTCAATCAATTTACAGTAGTTGGTTGAAACTTGTTTAAAAGAACACTCTATACAACACCATACAAGAGCATAAATTTTAAAAATATCTATAGTGAGTTTAATTCGTGAAACTTTAAAAAGTCTAAACTCGGACTCTACGAACCCAAACATAATGAATTTCAATGCACAGAGTATCTCTTCCAATTGTAATTATACTAAAATGTAGGAAATTAGACAACTAATAAAAAGGAGCGACTTTGATATCATAGGAATTTCGGAATCATGGTTGAGGGAAGGAATTTTAGATAGAGCGGTAGCTATATCTTTTTCGCTGTGGCAGACTAGCTGGACGTGGATGGAGAGTATGTATGTATGTCAATCACAATCATTTTCGATCTAAAGTTGTTTTCGATTTAAAAGTAGGTTTACTTGTGATAGACTATTTCTTAAAATTATAGGGGAAAACTCTGACAATATTCGGACTCAAATAGATGTGGTCTAATCGACTTCTTTGATGTCATGATAAAAGGGAAAGTGCAATACCAATTTCCCGCTTTGAACCATGACCATGACATTCGCTAATAAGCATTTGTAGTATTTATTGCTTGTGATATTTATGTATTTCGAATATTAAGATTTTGGAATCGGTCTTCTTGTCCTGTAGGATTATCTATGAGTTACAGTAATACATATTGTTTGTTTATAAAATGTTAGTAATTTTATTATTAATAAATGAGGATTATCTATACATGTTTAAATGTAACGTAATCTATTATTATCTAATTCAAAAAATGTTTTTGATTTCTAAATTTATGTTATTTTATCTTTTAATAAAAAGAGTGGGGTGAGAAGAGCATTAAAATTATTAATTTCGTTCATTTATTTTAATTGTGTTTAATGTCCTCGTAAAATGCCGGTAGCTCTGATTGCAAACGCAACAATCGCACATACGTAACAAGGCGCCAGTCATGCGGATTATCGTTCACTTGAACAAATGTTGAAGTATATGAAACAAGTTCTTGAGACCCATCCTGATCTAGATCAGCTATAACCATAGAATTTTCTTGATTATCTAGATCGGGCTGACAATTAACGTCCTTGCGATCGCCGCGACAAAATTGTACAATATTACTTTGCGAGGTATTTTCAATGCGGGTGTCAGCGCCAATGAATAATATCAGTATTACCGATTCGGTAATTCTTTGCATATTGTAACTATCTATCAATAAACCACCATTGTTAGGTGATTTTTGTTTGTTATCGTCACTTGAAGGTGATGTACTTCGCTTGAAACGCATGGTATCTAATTTTATATTATATGATTCTCGACTGTGAATAAGATGATCAAATGCATCAAATTCTTTATATGGCATTTGATTACCGGAGAAGCCTCGAAGTCGCTGTTCATTTCTATTGCCACTACTTCCACTACCACGAAAACTATCTTGTACGTGATTTTGTTTAAAAGAAGGTTTAGTGGCATTATCTTTAATAGTTTTTGATGATTTCGGCTTTAATTTGGACGTTTGAGTCTTTTGAAACGTTTCATTGCCGCGAGGATTGCTATTGGCTGCAGATGTAGCCGATTGAGTCTTTGTGGATTCTGAACTTGTATTCCATTTCCAAAATTTCATAACAAAGCCTGACATATTAAGCTTAGTATTTTTGAAATGCCACTGAGCTGGGACCATTCCGTATGTCGCATTGCTTGTGAAATTTCGAAGAGTAAAGATCTTCCCATTGCGATATTCACTTAAAATAAGTGTAACGCTGCAGTCTTTAGGACATTTTCCACGATTTTCAATCACTAATTCTCGTCCGCTAAGGGAGTAAATATTTCGGTTGGAATCGATATCTTTTCGTTGCCTATAATGGCGATGCTGGGATATTTTCGAAGCTGGCACAAGTTTTTGACCCATTAAAGACTTGTTAGTTATGAGAGAGAAAAGTTCAGCTAAAGTTTTTGAGCGTTGTGCTTCCGTGCTATTACGTATACAATTGAAGGTTACAGTTTGGGCATTTTCCAATTGCAATTTTCGTAAGGCATCACACTCTATAACTTTAAAGCCATCGCCAATCGGCTGGCCACTATTACCCGATAAAATTCTTAAAAAGTTTCTTTGTTCGAGATTGTGATCATTTTTATCGGTCACATCACCCTTTCGCATATAATGCTTAGTTCTTTGCTCCAACGTCACACTTGTTACCAACAATATATCCATAACGCCATCGTTATCCAAATCTGGTAGGATAACGGGAAAGTCAAGAGCATCGACCTTGTGAACGGATCTTTCTTTAAATCTCCAATGCCATTGACCAGATACAGGGTTTATAGCTCCCAATTCGCCATATTCATCAATAACGAGACAATCTGGACGACGATTACGATCAACATCAAGTAATGTACAATCTATAGCTACTGGTTCGTCAGTCATCTCATCAAACCATGCTACTGCACCTGAACTTCCAATTATTGAAATGATGCCGTTTCGTTTCGAGTTATCGGGTCGAAATTCAGGAAAAAAAGAATCACCACGATACAAAAATATTAAATTATTTTCCCAAACTCTTAAACCACTGACAATATTAACGCCACCCTTTAATTCGATTTTAGAGTAATTGTTATACCAATTATGGGTTTTTAGACGATCGACTGGCGCCGGACAAGATCCATCCTCACTGCAGGGTATGACCCAAATGAATATAATTACAGTTAGCACACACAACAATAAAGAAGAAATAAAACAGAAACGCCGTGCCGGCGACATGGTCTCTTCACTTTGAATATCTTTGTTTGATTCACTGCCACTCAAAATGGCAATATTATCGGCATCAGTTTGATTACGTTCATCGTAATCACTATTGAAAGTGGAAAAGTTATTCGTTGCATCACAAGGACCGCCACCACCATCCGCATTAATGATCAGGTCGGACATCATAACTGATCGGAGATATGTATTTTGCATACTTTTGTTTTGAATAGTTCCGTTTTTATGTATCCCGTTACCTGCAAATTAATAAAAGTACACTTGTAAGTTAAATTCAGTTCTAATAAAGATACTATAAGGTGCTAGTGCTACTATACATTTCACCACTATAGGTATGCATGTATATTTAAATTCCTTTGTATTTAAAATAGTTATATTTCTTGTTTACCGCTGGTGGCAATTGGTAACGACTATTTTTATAGTCAAAACAACAGGCGATTGAACATTTTAAGCTCCTTTCAGCATTTAATTTATTAAAAACTTCTGGTAACAAAAAACTATTTACTGATACTCTGCAAGGAGTGCTACTCACTAAACGATGTATCAGAGCGAAAGCTGAGCAACTTACACCTACAGAAGAGCCATTATAAAAAATATGTATATTATTAAATATTAGTATAATAAAGAGTTATATCATGTATGTACATATGTATGTGTTTTTCTATTAATATTTTTCCTTACAGAACATTAACGGCCATTATTATACTTAACTTGCCTTTTAAATTCGTGTTTGTAAAAGGTAACTTTAGCTAAAGTCAGGAATAAAGTTTTCTTTAACTATTATTCGTTATTACAACTTCCTTATGGAGTAAAATCAATCTTTTTTGTTAATGGCTAAAATTGTGCGTTTCTTGGTTTCGGGCTGAAAAATATTTTTTCCATTTATAAAAATTTGACATACCAATTGTTGTAGTGTTTATTGTCGCTTTATAAGAGTTTGGATATAAATTTCTTTCCAATTGACGTTGACGTTCAATTTGTAATTTACGACGGTTTTGCTGAAACGACTTTGGTTGTAAATTAAGTGTATTTGGTGGATTACGGCGATTATTTAAATTAGTGCTTAAATCGAGTATTTGGTCTTTTTGATGTTGTAAAAATTGTTTCTGTTGCTCCTGCAATTGCTGCAGCTGGTGAATCTTAATTGAATTGAGTATTTCTTCTTCTGAATCAGAATCCGTCATCATCTGGCTCAATGGAGCGTAAATGACCTGATGCTGTGGTGTTTTCATTGAAAGCATTTTACCTACAATAACATTCAAAAAATATGTGTGCTACTTTAGAAAAATCGATACTATAATAACATTATAATACCATACCAGAATTCCGAGGTTAATATTGAATTTTTCTTCCAGCATCCACATATTTTGTTTATTTTACACATACGATTGAAATATACTATCATGGAATATGCAATTGCCTTGCGGGTTCTTTATTTATCCAATATAAATCTTAAGAAACAAAATATTAAATAAAATACGGATGTAACTTAACAGTATTATTTTACGATAAAATTAATGGTTGTGAAACATTAGTATGTATGAACATATGTACTTTATTTTACAACCTGGGCAAAGCAATTGCTTGACACGTTTATTATTTTTAACATAAAGGAATATGTATTGTAATTTCTCTATCGTGGCAGATATGGTAAATTGAGATTTTAAAATAGAACTGAACCCAAACAGAGAAAAAATACTTTTCTGAGAATATATGTACATAAATAATTGATGCACAGTAATCTTATCTACAATAATGACTTATAATTCTGAAAAATATACTTTCTTTTTACCAAATTAGGGTTTAACCCGATTTAAAGCCATAACTAACTTGAGAACACGCTATAAATTACAAAGGCTTGGGCTAACATACACTTATACTTTTTCCTTTTTATTTTATATTACTCGTGTGTTTCAGACTGCAATTTGTAAAAGCGATCAACCACAGGGGTGTAGCCATCTACTTACGTTGCGAAAGGTATTAAATGCACTTATAAAATAGTGATTATGTCTCGCGAGTTACGTTTTTTAAATAAAAGTCGAATTAAAATTTTTTCTTTGGAGCGTTACTCGACTTAAGACTGAATTTTCAAAATTTCTTACTTTCTAAATCAAACTTAAAAATTCGTTTTTTCGTTTGTTGTTTATATGTATGTATAAATCAATTATTAACCAATCATAAAATTGGTAATCGACTCTGCTTAGTCAGGTCGATACCATTCTTATTGTTGCGACAGCAATATTTCAACATAAGTACATATATGTGTTTTTTTCTTAAATGTCAATGGCTTTAGATTATTTTAAAATTATTGTTTATTAAGTCATGCATATGGGGCATAATGGTATTTTGTATTACAATGAAATAAAAAATAGAGCTAAGCATTTCGTAATATAAAATGTAAAAATATAATTTTAATGTTTTTTCTTATAAGACCCCTTTCAGACCAGCAAAGTTTTCTTACCAAAGTCTTGAGTTTGTGGAGGAGAGAGGAAAAGAGAGCGGGGGTTGGTACAAAACTTGTTGTAAATTTCTTTTGTGTTTTTAGTTCGTAAACGGAATTAATATGGCTGCTCTTTATATTTGACAAACATACAAACAAAAGAAACAGACTTTGTCAAAGTAAAATTATCCTGTCTGAACACAAGACAAAGTTTAAAAGAGAATTCAAGAAACTTTGTCAAAGAAAACTTTGCTGGTCTGAAATGGGTCTAAGTGTCGTTGGCCTGAGTTTTGGTTTAGATACTTCATAATTATATTCTAAATGTCGCCAGTGTTTGCAAGGGTTGGTTGTGTATGCGGAAGTACATACGTAACTCCTCCCCCGTTAGTTGAAGGATTCTCCCGAATTCTTCCATTTGATATCTTACATCTATCATACAATATTATTATTGTAGCTATTATAATTGGATGTTACAGTATAGGTTATCATTTTATTATTATATTTTATTTCTTCGATCTCCTTTAAGTTTTGTGTTGTTGTTAGTTTTATTTCTTTCATTGTGACTGTTGAATTAAATGTGACATTTTGAAATTTTGGAACAATTATTTTGTCTAAGTATACTTTATTTCTGTTTGAAAATATCTGATTTGCTATTTTCAATGAACAATTATTGTAGTGTATTACGAAATTTCCATTTAAAACTTTATTTGTATTATTATAAGTACTTATTATTATGTCATTTTTTGCATTCTTTACTATAATTGTATTGTCATTAATATTTGGTATTTCAGTATTATTCGTTACTAGTTCACAGGTTTTTTGTATAGTACAATGTTTTGATAACTTACATTCGTTTACATAATTATTTTCTTTATATACATAGGTTTTATTATTATAGTGGAATACATTTTCCATTTCATGAATATGTTATGGGTATTATAGTTATTACTTGTACATTTTTCAATGTTTTGGGTACTTTAATTATAAAAATCAATTCATTGTTTTTTTCGAGTATTGCTGTTCTTAAATATTTAATTTTGCTTATGTTTATATTATAATTATCTATCTATTGTTTTGTCAAGATACCAGCATCTGTTAGTCCGTTTCGAGATGTGATATAGTTAGTATTAAGTTATCGGAGGTTACTGAATTTAGTGGGTCTTTTATTGTTACTTGTATGGATGCCTCGCAATAATTGTTTTCTAAACTTTGGTTGTTCTTTGTGTCTTACGTTTTTATAATTGTATAAAGCCTTCATTCCTTCATTCATTTGTCTTCCTTGTGTAACTGGTATATGATTTTCTATATTGAAGGTTCGTATTTTTTCTGTGATGGTATTATTCAACCTTTCTATATCACTATTACCGGTATGACTATTTGGTTTGGTAATATGGTATTGTATCCCTTCATTTTGCATAAACTCTGTAACGTTTTCGTTGCTGAATTCGTTGTCGAATACCATTTTATTAACTTTACCTTTTATTGCTAAAAACTGTTGTAGCTGGGCTACCAATGTAATGCTGTTTCTATCTGTTAGTGGCAAACATGTAGCATGCTTCGAAAATTTATAGATGAAAACTATAAAGGAATGTTTATTATTAACGTAAGTGTCCACATGAATGAATTCATTAATAGTATGTGGAGTTTCAGTTATGTGGAATTTATTTTTTACTGGGTTTCTATCATATTTTCTTCCCGAACATATTTCACAATTATTAATGATTTTCGTTATTTCTTCTTTAAGGTGAGGATTATATAGTCTGGTTTTAAGTTTTTCAAAAATTGCTGTTATACCACAATGACCACATTCGTTTTTATGAAACAGAGCAATTAGCTTCCTCAATACTTCACCATTTTCGATATCCTTTGCTAACCGAGAGCATCTGACGAATTTTACATTTTGGTTCCCGGAAAATGCATCTTCGATAATCTTCTGGACCTTATAATATTCATGATAACCTATTCCAGAATAAATTCCCACTTTTCCTTTTCCTATTTCTCTTCTTACTATATTTAATACCTTATTTTCGTCGATATCATTTTGACTTATGTAAATGCGTTTAAATTTAAAAATGTTTTCAACTGTGTCTTGTTTTTCCTGCACTATGATTATCTGTCTTTTAAATCTATTTATAACAGTATAAAAAATTAGAATTTCGAATCCTGTGTTCTGCTCTTGCGAGTGAACTGTTTCTATTTCAATTGATATACTACTATAATCTTCATTGTCGTGAATTGATCTGATTTGTGCATTTATTTCATCATTCTTTATTCTGCTTAGGAAATCCGCAATGTTATTCGTTTTCTCTTTTATATACTCGAGTGAGAAGTTATATTCTCCCAAGCTAACGAGCCATCTTTGAAGTCTCGGACTGATATCTTTTCCAGAATATTTTGGCATCAGCCACTTTAATGGTTGATGGTCACTTCCTAGTTCGAATTCTCTGCCAGAAATGTATGGTCGAAAGTATTTTGCTGCCCACACTATGGCCAATAATTCTTTCTCTATAGTAGCACAGTTTGTTTCGTGCTTATTTAGAGTTCTAGATGCATATGCAACTGGGTGTCCATCTTGAGATTGGATAGCTCCTATAGCGAAATTGCTAGCATCTGTTGTGATTTTAAATTTCTTTTTAAAATTGGGATAACGTAATATTGGTGAATTTGTTACAAGGTGTTTTAATTTCTCGAAAGAGGCAATGAAACTGGGGTCATACTCATTGACTCGTTGATCCTTTTTTTAAGAATCGTGTCATTCGATATGCAATTTTTGCATAATCTTTTATAAATTTTCTATAAAATCCTGTCATTCCTAAGAATGACTTAATTTTCTTTGTTGTATTTGGTATTTTCAGATTTTTTATTATTTCAACTTTGGCGGAATTTAGTTTTATGCCGTTAGTGTTTCTTTCTTTAGAAAGTGCTTTCAGTATTAGTTTTAGATTAGATGTGTTCTTCTTATAAACATCGCATATTTTATTTATTTATTCCTGTAGAACATTATTCATTAACCTTTGGAAGGTCGATGGGGCGTTTTTTAAACCAAATGGCATAAGAATGAATTCGTAGTGTCCAAAAGGTGTGGAGAATGCGGTTTTTGCCCTATCTTCTTCTCTAACTGGAATTTGGCGGAAACTCTTGGCTAAATCCAAGGTTGTAAAATATTGTGCTCTGCTAATTCTATGAATTTAGATTCGGAATGGGGTACCTGTCATCAACGGTGAATTTATTTAGTTTTCTATAATCTATGATGATCCTGTATTTCTTTTTTCCCGAGTTATCCATTTTTTTCTCGACTATCCACAAAGGGCTATTATAGAGTGAATTGCTCTCCCGTATTATTCTTTGCTCTAACATTTACTTAATTTGACTCCTAATTTCCTCTTCGTGGATTTGCGGGTACCTATGTATATATTTTGAAGTACAAAGGCCTCTCATTTGTTGTGACTATTTCATGACATATTTAGTTTGTGCATGATAAAACATCTCCCTCCTTAAAAAACAAATATTCGAACTCAGTAAGCAGCCTTAGGGTTGCATGACATTCTTCATCATTCATATGAGATAAATTGATATTATCTGCTATTTTCCTGTTTTCCATTGGTTGCAAATTACAGATATTTTTAACATATTCGGGATAGCTATGTTCTTCAAAATATAATCTGCTGTTTATTTGAACGCAATTCTTTTCATAATCAATTTTCGCTTTAAGAGCTGCTTATTATGCCAGAAAAGTTGTTATTCGAAAAATGAATCATTTTCCATTCTAGTGTACCTAGACAACCGAATTCTTTTGGGAATGGTGTAGTGCCTATGTATTTGATTTCGTTTGTGCCATTTAACGTTTTAAAAAATACGGGATTTTTAGGTGTTATCTTTGTGTACTGTTCTGTAAATATTCCTTCTTTAAGAATACTTGTAGTAGAGCCTGTAAAGATGAGGCATAGAATTTTTTGTTTTCCTATAGAAAGTTTTACTACGGGTAAGGTATATTTGTGTGGTACTCTTGTGTTACGAGTATCAACGCTCATACGGCTTACCCTTGTTTGATTATTAGGGAAATAATTTCTGCTATTTAGGTTTCTGTTAGTGTATTGTGTGTTATTATTAATTTGGGTATATCTATTATTATTATTTGTTTTGTTTTTTGTGTTATCATCTTTTCTATGTTTATAGTTAATTGTTCTCCTGTCCCTAAGCAATCTTAATCTAGTATATTTTCAAATTTATCCTGCATCGTCTCGTTGTTATTTATGTGAGCTCTAACAGTTCCATCTATTTTTTCTAGCATTATATCAACTAGATCTCTGTCCACACATTCTGGTCGATATATTGTCGGTTTTAATGGGTCAAATGCATCAATTTCACCTAATTCACATTTTGATTTCTCAAAAATATTAAATAATTCCTCTAAATTACACACTTTTACGTATCTACAATAGTTGAAAATTTCTGCGTATGTTTTCCTCGGCTGCAAACGTTGGATAATCCTTACATTCACCTCGTTCCAATTGAATTCGTCCAATTCTCCAATGCTCCGACCTCCCCAATAATTTGTTCAGTAGCTCATTATTTCCAGAGGTTTGCTTCTTCTGAATTGCTCAATTACCTCTTTTGGTTGTAACAAGATTGGGTTTGGTTTCCGATTTGTACAGGTTGCGGAAGTTGCTGTTGCTGTAACAATTGTTCTTGTCGCACTATGACATCTTGTCTTGTCAGTTGTCTTATGCTGTCGTTCACCATTTCGACATCTATTTCGTTCTCCAGCTGCCTGTTTTGATGTCGTATCTAGACATTTTTTTGCACTTATTAATTCCCTTATTCTTTTGACTAAAGTTTTTCCTTTCACAATTATGATTTTGACACCTTCAACGGGAATATGGTTTTTTCGGCTTCGCCAGTTTTTCCTCGTGGCTTCGTGGTTTCAACTCAGCTTTACACTTGAGTTTTTGTTACACTTTACAAGATTTTATTAATATTACTTGCTTTTGTGGCTTTAACTCAGCTTTTCACTTGAGTTTTTCTACACTTTCACAAGATTTTATTGATTTTTATTGTGGAGGGTCCCGTAGGAATCGCAGAATTTTTATACGATATTATAATGTCCTTTTTTTTAATGTTCGTTTCACTCTCCTTTTAATTTTCACTTAACAAGGAGTACCGACTGCGCCAGTTACGATTTTTAAATAAAAGTCGAATTAATATTTTTTCTTTGTAGCGTTACTCGACTTTATTTATTAACATGAATCTTAAGACTGAATTTACAAAATTTCTTACTTTCTAAATCAAACTTAAAAATTCGTTTTTTCGTTTGTTGTTTATATGTATGTATAAATCATTTATTAAGCAATCATAAAATTGGTAATCGACTCTGCTTAGTCAGGTCGATACCATTCTTATTGTTGCGACAGCAATATTTCAACATACATATTTGTTTTTTTCTTACATGTCAATGGCTTTAGTTTATTTTAAAATTATTGTTTATTAATTCATTATGCATATTGGGCATAATGGTGTTTTGTATTACAATGAAATAAAAAATAGAGCTAAGCATTTCGTAATATAAAATGTAAAAATATAATTTTAATGTTTTTTCTTATAAGTGTCGTTGGCCTGAGTTTTGGTTCAAATACTTCATAGGCATAATGTGGTTTTGTATTTAAATAAAACAAAAATTAGAGTTAAGCATTTCGTAAAATGAAAATAAAATAATTTTAATATATTTTCTTATGAAAGTAGCGTTGGCCTGAGTTTTGGTTTAGATACTTCATAATTATATTCTAAATGTCGCCAGTGTTTGCAAGGGTTGGTTGTGTATGTGGAAGTACATACGTAACTCGCGCGATATACATTAACATAATATATATATACATTATGTATATATACATTATGTTAATGTAGGGGGAATGTTCGCTTTGTTCAGGCAACCGATTTTTTTTACGATAACCTTATTTTCGTTGATTCTTTTTGCCTCTACACTTGACTGTAGTAATTTCAGGCTCTCGACAGATAACTGCCGACGTTCTTTCCCATTACGGAGTCTCTTGTAATATCTAGCATTTGTCTAAGTCTTAGGTACCCCATGGCATTCACATATAAAAAGTGTTTGCCCGTAGTCATAAGCCTTATGCATGCCAGTGCTGGACATTCACACAAAATGTACACTACCGTCCCAGCCTATATTCATTTTTGTATTAAGAATTGTTTGCAAAATCAGTCTGTCAAATTTTTTGATTGGAAGAAAGAACATTAAATTTGAGAAAAAATCGAATTATTGTTTTATTTGATGTTCAGAGTGAAACTCTTAACTGCCGACGAAGATAAAGGATTTTAAAAAATCTATTTTGGAAATAAATATCCTTCCACAAAAGGAAGCATATTTTCTGAAGGAGGTTGATGAAATTTATGAAAATAATAGAAAGTCTCATAAAATATAACAAATATATATTATGTATATAAAGAAGACTAAATATTTGAATAATTTAAAGAAATATAAAAAAACGTTGGAATTATTAATACAGAAGAAGTAAAATAAAACAGCACAGAACCTTACTGGGAAAAATTTGTAGCAGCAGATCAAAAGTTCTTTTGAAGCAAACAATTGTGAAAAAGGTATCATGTAGAGCAACTGCAACAAGAAATATGTACTGTTTGCAAAAAAATATAATAACTAGAAAGAAAAGGAACGCAAACATAGACAAGCTATAAAAAAGCGCAAGAAACAAATGCAAAATTATAAGAAAGAGCAGGGTAGTCAACTCTTGGAAACAAATAAAGAAATTATTGTTAGCATAGGTGAAGATTAAGAAGGAGAAGATCAGCCAACTCGTAGAGAAAGAAATTATTGTAAGCATTAGTATAAGGTAGTTAATAATATGTATTTGTATAAGTTTATGTTATTATTTACACATATACTCGTATATACTTAAACAAAGAATACCTTTTATGGGTGCTAACAATTTTTTCATTCGACCATATTTTTCCTCTTTTTCTTCTCTCTTAAATTAGAAATTGATAAAATGGCAAACCCTTCGCGAATACAATTAGGTCCAATTAGATATCTAAACAATCTTGCCGTCTTTAACGGAAACATAAATTATTTGTACACATTCACGCAAATAATAGATAAGGTAAGTCCTACACCTGCTTCATATGACGAACTATCACAACTTTTATTCTTTGATATAATAAAGAGCAGTATAAGTTGAAAGGCGAAAAAGGATATAGAGATAAATACCAAGTTCAATCATGGGTAGACATAAAAAACACTGCACAATAATTTCGGTGAGAAAAAAAGTAGCTATGAACTCTTTGACGAGTTTCGAGCTAGAACCTTTCAGACTAATGTTATTGACTTTTTCACCAATATGAAATATATTTTTAGGTGTCTAAATAATAAAAGGACAGCTATGTTGGGAGAAGGCGATATAGACAACTAAGTATCCATCAACAACCAAAAGACACCACTCCATATTTTTAAAAATAAAATACCAGATCCTAGGAATATTATGAGTCAATGTTACTAGAAAGTACTATGGATAAACTGTACAAAAACGAATACGATAGAATGGGTAAAGATCATCAGAAGCAACAGAAGAAATTGTATAGTAATAATACACAAGAACAAAGATGGCGTAAAGATCAAAATTATGAGTCCACCCAACAACAAATGCAGGAAATTTTCGGCAAATAGCTTCTTCGGATAATTACCATATATAACTATAAAAACGCAATTAGGTTTCCTTAAATAATTTATAGATACTGGAACGATACATTCCATAATAAATCCTGATATCTGTCATCAAAAATGGCATATAAATTCCCAATCTATCAATTTAAAGACATTTCTGTAGTGTAGAGGGTATTGTAAATACACCTATACACGAACAAACCTAATATAGATTTAATAAGTAAGTGACACCTGTATGTGATTACATATAATATTATACATATTATATTAAATGTCATCTAGATAATTGTCACTTTTTACTTCCTTTTTAACCGAACACGTGAAACTAAAAGGTTATTAATAAAGAATTCCTTGGTGTTATTTAAATAAAAAGAGTTTCATTTATCTATCGATTCGGCCCTATTGGCAAACAGTACATGGTGGCAACGGTAAAAAAAAAGAAAGCAAGTTTAATTGCCTAAAAGAAGTATTTTCACGAATAAATATATAACGTGAAATTAAATTATACTACACGTATAATAAAACATTAGTGATGCCTACGACGACGAAAAAATGGAAATCATATTTCTAGCTCCTCCAGAACCCTTTAATTTTTCAATGCCGGAAACTTGGCTAAAATGGAGAAAAAGGTTTGAGTGGTACATGAATGTGTCTGGGCAATCAACAAAGACTCCACAGGAGCAGATTGATCTATTATTTTACATTATGGAAGAGAAAAGTGAAGAAATTCTACTCCAATTCGGCGTAACACCAGAATCATTAACGGACGCCTTAACAAAATTTGACACGTATTTTAATCCACAGAAGAACATAATCTTCGAAAGATTTAAATTCAATTCACGTGTTCAAAGAGAGGGTGAGCCAGTTGACTGTTTTATAATTGATCTACACGCGTTAGCCTAAAATTGTGACTACGGCAGTTTAAAAGACGATTTAATCCGAGATCGAATTGTGGTGGGAATGCGAAATACGAAAGTTAGCGAGCAAATGCAGTTGAAATCTGACTTGACACTAAAAATTGCAATGGATACAGCACGACAAACGGAAATCCAGATAAAACAAAGTAAAATTATAGCAGAGGACAAGCAGATTTGTAACATCCAGAGGAAAAGTGCAACAAATAGTGGTAATCAACAAGGTTGTTTTGCCACTTCCAAGTCTAGTGACAATAGTAACTATAATATTGATAATTTTAGTAGTAGCTATGTATAAAAATAAATGTGTAAATACTGTGAATATAAAACACATGAAAGAAAAAACTGCCCTGCGAGGAGTCAAAAATGTAATATTTGTGGTTTGAGGGGACACTTTGCTAATGTTTGTATTACTAAAAATTACCCAAAATTTAAAATAAATAAAAAAGTTAATTCAATTGGTAGAGATAATTGTATAAACAACTCTTGCGAACATAAACAATCTAAATTTATGATTGGAACTAGAAGTAAATTGTTTGCGCAAAATATATCCAAGTCAGATACCGAATCGTGGTTCGTGCAGTGTACAGTAGTTGAGTTACAAAATAAAGTAAAATTTCTAGTAGATACGGGTGCATATTGCGTTTGTATTCCTGCAAAATTAGTTATGGCGAGAAAAAAATTATCCATCTCTCAAACTGATACGAGATTAAAGAGGCCTGATGATGGTTCATTGCAGGTTGTAGGTGTCACAAGACTGACTTTAATTTTTAAGGACAGACAATTTACCGGAGATGTTTACATAGTTAAAGGATTAAACACACCTATTTTGGGGCGGAATGCTATAGTTCGTTTAGAAGTTGTCCAACCTCCGGTACTGGAAAGTTTATGTCGTTAGAAACAATTAGTACAAAATTTCCCAAACTTTTTCGAGAAATAGGTGAATTTAAAGGGAAAGTAGGCATACAGCTGAAAAGCGATGCAACTCCATTCGTTCAGACAATTCCCAGAAGGGTCCCATTTCCCTTGCTGTCTAAGCTAAAAATGGAGATTGAAAGATTACTGAATCTTGATATAATACGGCGCATGGAAAAGGCTACGGAATGGGTCAGTCCTATAGTGGTAGTTCCGAAACCAAACAATGAGGTGAGATTATATGTAGACTATACCCAGTTGAATAAAGCGGTGATCCGACCTTACTTTCCAATGCCAAAAATTGAACACTCATTAGCAAAAATCGAAAAAGCAAAAATATTTTCAAAAATTGATGAAAACAAAGGATTTTACCAAATCAAATTAAAACCTGAAAGCCAATTACTTACCTGTTTCAGATGTCCCTTCGGGCACTTCATTTTCAAAAGACTACTCTTTGGCATTTCATGCGCACCCCAATATTTCGTTTCAAAATTCAATAAGGTCCTAGAAAGTATAGAAAACTGCATTTCACACGTAGACGACATTTTGATTTTTGGACAAGATCGCATTGAACACGATAATATCCCAGGGAAAGTTTTAAAGCGATTGGAAGAAGAAGGAATAACTATTAATAAGGAAAAATCATGTTTTGGGGTAGAAAAAGTTACATATTTATGTTATATAATTTCGGCAAAGGGCATTTCAATCGATCCAGAACGGATCAAAGCCATTCTTAATTATCCCCGACCGAAAAACAAAACAGAAGTTCAACGTTTTCTCGGTATGGTGAATTTTGTGGCAAAGTTTATTGCCAATCGCTCCCAAATATTGAAACCTATAAATGTGTTAACAGGTAAGGTAGAATTCGTTTGGGACATAGTGCAGGAGAAAGCTTTTTTAAGAATAAAAGACAGCTTAACAAAAACTCCAGTTTTAGCTTTCTACAAGCCTTCAAAGAAAGTTATATTAAGCTCTGATGCTTCTTGCTACGGGGTTGGAGCATGTCTCTTGCAAGAAGACGATCAGGGGAATAGACAAGTAATTTCTTATATTTCGAGAACAATGACTGAAACGGAAAAACGCTATGCACAGATCGAGCGTGAAGCACTGGCCATAGCTTGGGCCGCTGAAAAATTAGCCGAATATATTACTGGCGTTCATGTCATTTTCGAAACTGATCACAAACCTCTGGTTTAAATTTTGCAGTCGAAAAATTTAGATACCTTGACCCCGCGGCTTCAACGATTCAGAATGCCACTTATGCGATATGATTACTCTGTAGTATATGTTCCAGGTAAGGATCTGAAAATAGCGGCCGCTTTATCCCGCAGTCATTTACCTTGTAAGGTTCCAGAACCCCAGGAGTTAGGAATAGAAACAGAATATTTTGCTCATTTTATTGTTAAAAATTTTCCTGTTATAGATTATTATCCGCCTAAAAGCAGGATCCAGTATGCAAACGGTTGCTTCAGTACTCTTCGGATGGGTGGCCATCCCGTAATAAGTTACCAGATTATATGGTACCATATTACCAATATCGTTATGACATATCATTTGCAGAAGACTTATTGCTTACAGATACTAGAATAGTCATTCCTCCGGATTTACGAAACGAGGTTCTAAATTATATTCATGTCGGACATCAGGGTATCACTAAATGTCGTAGACTAGCTCAAACATCGGTTTGGTGGTTAGGTCTTAGTTCCCAACTAAAAGACTTGGTAAAAAATTGTTCAAAATGTATCGAATAAAAAAGTAATACAAAAGAGACGTTCACATGTGAGAATTTACCGACACGGCCTATGGAGAAAATAGGATTAGATCTATTTAAATATAACAAATGGTACCTTATAATAACCGATTACTAATCTCGCTATTTTGAATTTTTCCCATTAACCACATTATGCGAAGAAGATATAATATATAAAGTAAAAGAGTTCTTTTCACGTTTTGGAATATGTTCCACATGTAGAAGCGATAACTGTCCTCAGTTCCAATCGAAGTTTAAAAGATTTGCAAACGATTATCATTTTAGACATGTAACGAGTAGTCCATATTATAGTCAATCGAATGGGGCAGCTGAGGCCGGAGTAAAGGTAGCAAAAATGATTATAAAAAAATGTGACAATATTCACGAAAGCCTTCTAAACTATCGTTCAACTCCATTAGCTAACGGATTTTCACCCGCAGAACTAATGATGGGTCGAAAGATTAAATCATTGGTCCCAAAGTTACCTAGTGCACTAAAAATGGAGAACAATGAAAGGGTTATAAAGAGAGAGATATAAATCAAAAAGAAACAAATTGAGAACTATAACAAAATACATAGAGCTAAAGATCTTCGGGAACTAAAAGAAGGGGAGAGAGTATGGCTAGTTGAGCTGCGTAAATATGACAAAGTAATCAAAAGATTGGATGAACCTCGGTCGTATCTGATCCAATGAAAAGAAATGATTCTATGAAAAGCAATTCACAATAAGTATTCAAGTCTTATTTCTAAATTATTATTTACTAGTTATTACCAATGTAGTAACTAATTTTTTGTATTCAAATCTTAAAAATCTATCTTCTATTCTGTAGAGAGAGCCGCCTCGCCAGGCTCAATGTGTCATTTCTTTTTAGTCTCTGGTGGCCATCAAATTGCAATTGCGTGCTAGAGTGTTGGGATGTGCGACTAGTTTGTTCACGTATTTGGGCGTGTATGTTTTAACTTCTTCGTGGATAGTGGGAACTTTAAGATCCCTATGTATATTTTCATTTCTTATGTACCAGGGGGTGCAGACGATATGACGTAAAATCCTAGACTGTCTTCTCTGTAACTTCTGGATGTTTGATGCACAAGCAGTACCCCACAGCTGAATACCATATGACCATATTGGCTTTATAACGGATATGTATAAAAGTACTTTGTACTCCAAAGCCAAAGTTGAGTTAGGACTTATTAGCCAATGCAGTTGATTTGTTCGAAGCTTTATGGACGTTATTTTTGCCTCAATGTGCTGGGACCAAGTTAGGCGCCGATCTAGGTGAATACCTAAATATTTAACGTGCGTTTCCACTGGAACCGTGGTATTAGTTATTGTGATTGGTGGACAATTTTGCCTTCTAAGGGAAAACGTTACATGACTGTAGCTTTTCAGATGCATCCTTTGGATCATTACTGACACTTATAATTGCAGTGTCGTCTGCAAAGGTTGATGTATATGTATGTGGGCTTGTCGGCATATCCGCTGTATAGATGAAGTATAATAGCGGCTCTAGCACACTACCTTGAGGTACACCTGCACTGATTTTCCCACATCTTGAAAGCTGGTCCTTTGACCTTACTTTAAAAATTCTATCGGACAAATAGCTTTTTATAAGCTTGTGGGTGTTTTCAGGTAGAACCCGAACTATTCTAGTAAGTAGCCCATCATGGCAGACTTTATCAAATGCTTGGGAAATGTCTATAAATAAAGCTGAACAGTATTGCTTTCTTTCAAAAGCCGATCTAATAATGGTAACGATTCTATTGACTTGTTCAATCGTACTATGCCTTGCTCGAAAACCAAACTGATGATCTGGGATAACGTTTTGTTCATTTAGAAAAGGAGTTACACTCGAGACGAATAATTTTTCAAATATCTTTGACAAAACTGACAGTAGGCTAATAGGCCTGTAGGATGTAATCTTATGGCTTTGTTGGCGTTGCAGCTATGGCTCCGGCAGTCACGACATCTGTAAAATGATCTTCAGCTGCTTGAATATCAGCTGGATTTCTCAGTGGGATGTTCAAAGGTAAGTGAGAGCTCACATACATTTTATATTTTAACCAATTCGTGTTTCTGTTCGGGTAGAAACTAAGGGTTTTAGGTGCAGTGGCAAAACTGTCGTGTAAAATAACAATTGTAGGTGAATGATCAGAAGATAGGTCATAGGATGAACTAACTAACAGTTGGTCGCGTTTGATGTTTTCTAATATAGCAAAATCTATAAGGTCTGGCAACTTATTAAAATCTGTGGGCCAATAGGTGGGCTTGCAAAAAGTCTTCGTTGAATTCAGGCAATGGAAAATGCCTTATGTTTTTTCGGACTATAATGGCAGTCCCACCACATGCCCTTTCGCTTGGGTGTTTTGTGTCATATATAAAAAACCCATCAATTCTAAAGCAGTTTTTTATAGTGAAGTGTGTTTCAGAGACTAATAGTATGTCTATATCATGTGCTAGCAGGAAGTGTTCTACTTCATATTTATGTTGGTATAGCCCGTTAGCGTTCCAGAAGCATATTTTTAACTGGTTCATTTTTTGCTCAGCAGAACTTGCAGAAGCATGTTTTGGGTTCGCATCATTTCCTGAAACATACCCTGCATAGTTGTTATGAAATTATTCATTGTTTGTATTAAATTATCGATTGAGCTCGAATTGGTAGTGAGGGGTGTCTGAGCACCCTCTTTTAAGATGTGGGCATATGAATGTTTATGCGCATTAGAACTTTTGGCATTCGCATTAGGTAAATCATTTCTCAATGTTTGGGCATATGAAAAGTTTGGCTTAGTGTGTGGTTGTGTAGCTTGTGTACTAGCAACAGAACCAGCATGAAGCCGAGGAAATTGGGAAGCTTTATATTGCTCATAATCAGGTTTGCGTACGACCTTCGAATTATTTTTTACATGTTGAAAGACTTTGCAGCCCCTGTAATTTGCTGTGTGGTTTTCACCACAGTTGCTGCATTTTTTTACCTTGGGGTCTGTTTTGGAAGAAGTGCATTCCAAAGTCCGGTGCGCATCACCGCAAACAACGCATACGGACGGTAGCTTGCAGTAGGTTTTCGTGTGTCCGAATTCCTGACAATTAGTACACTGACGGGGACCGCTACGTTTTAGAGGCTCTTCCACCGTTATTCTTCTGTTCAAAAGGTAGCGCAAATTATATATTGGATGAACCGAGTTTTTTGATTTAAGTTGCGATGCGTTAAATACGATTTCAACACGATGCATAGGTTGGGGAACTTTGTTCTTATTTAGAATATTGTGCACTGACCTTACGACATAGCCTTCCACCTCTATGGCACTTTTTATTTCATCAGTGGGAACAGAACTGTCAATGCCCTTTACAATGACAATCAAACCTTTAGCACTTTTGAGTTGATACGTATAATAGCTCTTATTATCTGCATCGAGGCGATTTGCGATTAGGCGGTAATTCTTCTCAGTGTGCGCTTGGATCTTTGTTTCTTGAATTTGACCTCTTCGTATAGAAGCTACATAAAAGCTTTCCTTACCTACAAGCTGAGACAACATGTTAACAATTTCGTTAGATGTTTGTTCGCGCAAGTAAATCGGGGGAGGTTTTTGTTCCCTGACAGCGGGTTCAGCTTCATCATCCGCTGTAGCAAGTACAGAGAATCTGTTTTCGCTTACCGGCATTACAGTACTTTGGGAGCTTTTATATTGTTTAGCAATGCGCTCTTGCTGCGAAGACTTAGGACTGGCCTTCCTTTTGGTTATGGTTATATAACGATCCATACCTGTTTGCACTTTTTTTACGGGATTTTTCAAATTACCTGTTTCGTTTGTTTGTTGCACTATTTTTGATATGGTACCTGAATTGTTTTTTGTTTGAATTGTAATTTCTTCTGGTGTTGTTATTTGCGAAGATAAGTTTATATTTCCGGATAAAGAACGCGTTCGGTCAATTGGCCTGCGGTTAAAAAAGCACTGTCATCTTTTTTTTATTATTTGTATTGTTTATTGCATTATTAGCATTTGTGTAAGTAAAAGAGTAATAAGCATTGTTCTTATTACCTTTTATATTTTTTTCATTAATATTTGGTGCGCTCATACACTCACTATCAATTGTTCAAACCGGTTTAACCATGCACTATTTGTTATTGTTTTTTTTTTACACACAATATATTATATTGTTGTTATTTTTTGTTCTTTATTTCTTTGTTATTACTAACTGTTCACTGTTCAATTGAATACTTTAAAAAAATATATATATATATATATTTGTTATGCGTTCGATATGACGTACGTCTGTACTCAAACACGGTCACTGTTGAACTGATCTCATAAACATGATGACAGTTTTAGTCGCAAAATTATGCAATTAAACTTAAATATTGCAATATGGAATGCTAACGGGCTTTCTAACCACACAGAAGAAGTAGAATTATTTTTTAAATTACATTTTATTGATATCATGTTAGTGTCTGAGACACATTTTACCACCAGATCGTTTTTCAAAATAAGAGGATATGAATTAATAACAGCAAACCATCCAGATGATAGAGCACATGCTGGAGCAGCAATTTTAATAAAATCTTCACTAAAATATGAAGTTTTAGATGAAGTAAGGCAACCATATCTCCAAGCTGCATGTATTAGAGTTAAATGTGATCATAACTTTATTGCTTTCTGTGCTATTTACTTTCCACCACGATTTCTGTTAAATGTCAGGAATTCAATAACTTTTTTTAACAGATTGGGACCAAAATTTTACGTGGCAGGTGACTTTAATGCCAAACACCAGTGGTGGGGATCGAGATTAGTGAACCCTAAAGGTAGCGAACTCTACAAGTGCATAATTAACAACAATTATTCTGTTCTCTCAAATCCACCATATTGGCCCACAGATCCAAGAAAGATACCAGATCATCTAGACTTTGCAGTAATCTCCGGAATTTCTAGTCAATTATTTCAGATTGTAGATTTAGATGAACTAAGCTCTGAACATATACCACTTTTAGTTACTTTTAATACTGCAATACAGTCAGATATGATAAGGCACAACATTAATAACCATAAAACTGACTTGACATCGTTTGGCATCTTCATTGAAAGAAATATAAATTTAAATATTCCATTGAAATCTCAGCAAGATATAGATGATGCTGTTGAAAATCTTAATAATGTAATTCACGAAGCTGGGTTTTTATCATCTCCAAGGACTGAAAATCAACCTATCCATAATCAAATTATTTTGACTTCTGAAATCAGAAGACTTTTAATTAATAAGCGAAGGCTAAGGATAATATGGCAAAATAGTAGGAATCACTTTGATAAACGAAATTTTAATAAAGCTGCTAAAGACCTTAAAATTGCACTTTATAACTTGAAAAATGATCGGATTGGTAGCTACCTCGAAAACCTCAATACTAATAATATTAAGAATAATGAGTTTTCTTTGTGGAACGCTACAAAATATATAAAAAGACCTACGAAAAGAAATGTTCCAATAAAAGATATTGACAATGTGTGGTGTAAAACTGACAAAAGTAAGGCAGAAGCCTTTGCTCGTCATATAGAAAACACCTTTCAACCTCATGTAAATACAAATCCTTTTGTTAACGAAATTGATGAATTCCTGGATAGTGCTTGTCCTATGGACTGGCCAATTAAACACGTATCTCCAAATAAAGTTAGAGAAGAAATTATAAAACTGAACTGCAAAAAGTTTCCTGGATATGACAGTATAAATGGTAAAGTGATTCAAGCATTGCCAAAAAAAGGAATACTTTTTCTGACGTATATATATAATTCAATGCTTCGATTAAATTACTTTCCATTGCAATGGAAGTTTGCAGAGATTGTAATGGTAAATAAACCGAATAAGCCTGAAAATAACTTAACACCTTATAGACCAATAAGTTTACTGTCTTTATTCTCCAAAATATTTGAAAGAATATTTATGAAAAGATTATTGCCAGTTTTAGAGAAGTCTAATATCATTTCTGATCACCAGTTTAGCTTCAGGAACAAACATGGCACTCCAAAACAATGCCACCGTATTGTCGAATTTATAAGAGATACTTTGGAAACCAAAAAATATTGCTCAGGAATGTTCTTAGATGTACAGCAGGCTTTTGATAGAGTGTGTCATTTTGGACTATGCTACAAACTGAAGAAATTACTTCCAACACGGTTTTATTTACTTTTGAAATCGTATTTGACAGACAGAAGTTTCTTTGTTAAGGTCAAATGGACATTCTCTCAAATATATGATATCAAAGCAGGTGTCCCTCAGGGTAGCGTGCTGGGACCAATCCTATATACAATTTTTACTTCAGATATTCCGGTTATAGAAAACGTCTTAGTCGCAACCTATGCAGACGACACAGCCATTTTAACAGCTGATACTTGCCCGAACAATGCATCAAATATTCTTCAAATTGAACTAGATGAAATTGAAGCTTGGTTAAGCAAGTGGAATATCAAAGTCAATAGCGATAAGTCCACCCATGTCACATTTTCCTTACGACGGGGTAACTGCCCTGAAGTACGTATGGGCAATAATCCTAACCCTCAAAAAGACTGCGTTAAGTATTTAGGAATATACATTGACAAGAGGTTAACATGGAAGGATCATATAAAAGCAAAAAAGCAACATTTGAATATAAAAACAAGACGCCTATTTTGGCTACTAGGTCTCGATTAAATTTGCGGAACAAGATTATGATTTATAAAACAATTTTAAAACCAGTCTGGACCTATGGAATACTTTCTGGGGAACAGCCAGCAACTCAAATATTGAAATACTGCAAAGGTATCAATCAAAAACGCTGAGATCTATTGTCAATGCTCCATGGTTTGTTTCAAATTTTTCAATCCACAATGATCTATTTATTCTTAAGGTTGCTGACGAAATAAGAAGGCTAAGTGAAAACTATTTACAAAGATTAATTTACCACAACAATCCATTAGCCATTGCTCTTCTAGATGACACCAATGAAGTAAACCGATTAAAAAGATATCACATTTTGGATTTGCCATTCCGAAATTAATTATTTATTTATTTTTGTTACTTATATATATATATATATAAGTATATATATAAATATATATATATATATATATATATATATATATATATATATATATTTGCCTTTCATGAATTATTTATTTAAGTTACTTTGAATTGTACATATAACAACCTTTATATAATAATATCAGTATACAAATTGTATTAGTTTATTGTTGTTCTCAGTGGAGGACAACAAATAATATTACCTTATTATATCAAATTTACTTATCATCCTTAAATGGATAGATTGTAAATAAAAATTGTGAAAAAAAAAATTTGTTAGCAATTCTATTCCTAAATAAAATCTATGTAAATTTAACTTATTTTTGAAAAAAAAAATTTAGATTTTGTTTTCGCTATGAGTGAGTAGTCACTAAGGGTAAATAGGAAGGTGATAAGAAGGTAAGTTTTGAGTTTGGGATAACCTATTGAAAACACGATGGCCAAGGTTATCATGGTGGAATCCAGAGGGTGGGCGGCCCCGGTTAAAATTCCATCGCTTAACCGCGTGAACTGTGTGTGTGAACGGTAGTGGATGCAGTGGATGTGATTGTAGTCTCCGTTTTCTCTCTTTCGGGCTCCATAAATTTTCCTATATATCTTCGTTACAAGGCTGACATGATTCTTTTTGTAGTAAGTTTAGAGCCGATTGGTTGGCAAGAACCCGACCCCAAGACGGCGAGCCACAGCCGGAGCAACCGCAAGCATGTCAGCGCCGCCAACAGTCGTGCCACCGTACTATTATTCTTTTATTACCAGTTACTACCACTACACATTTGACGTCGAAACAGCACCACCCACTTTTCAAAGGCTGATGAATAATGGCCTAAGGGACCTAGTCAACAAAATCTGCGTTGTGTACCTTGATGAAATTATAATATTTTCAACCTCACTTCAGGAACATTTGGAATCCTCAACAAAGGTGTTTAATCGTTTAAAGGAAGTAAATTTAAAAATTAAATTGGCTAAGAGTGAATTCATAAAACGAGAAACATAGTTTTTGGGACACAGTGATCGACTCAGGTATAAAACTAAATCTGGATAAAATTATGGGTGTCCAGAAGTCTCCGTTACCAACTACTCAGAAAAAAAGTAAACAATTTGTTGGTCTCGCAGGATACTATAGAAAGTTCATCATAGATTTCTCAAAGATAACGTTATGTATATCAAGGTATCTAAAAAAAGGATGCTCAAATAGATATTATTGATTCGGAATTGTGAAAAATTAATAAAAATTTAAATTATGGTAAGTATTATTGTGTTTTTTAGAGCATAAATATTTTTAATAATTTTTTTGAAGATTTGATATGGGAAAACGTAAAAGTTGTACTTCAGAGGAGAGAAGCGCTATATCAGCCATTCGTGATAATGGCAAATCATATCTGCTCATCTCCACTGCTTTGCAACACCTTAAGCATCATAAAAAATTTGCAAACGTTCTCCGAAAAAAAGGCCAAAGAAAACATCTGCTGACGTGGACGTAAAAATTGTCAATATATCGAGAGCCGACCCAAGGAAGACGTCCAGACAAATTCAGTGCGAAATAAAGGAGCTGAAAAATGTCCAAGTGTCATCTCACACCATATCCCACCGTTTAGTGGAAGCTGGTCTACATGGTAGAGCAGCAAGAAAAAAACCGATTTTGTCAAAAATACAGCGGAAACGACGACTTGAGTTTGCGACGTCACATTGGGCCTGGACTGAATGGAAGACAGTGGTCTGAATGATGTGACCAAAATAGACTTGGTCCGGACGGAAACCGATACATCAGGCAGCCTGTAAATAAGAATTTAATCCTCGCTATGTTTCACGTGTTGTGGTTACACATGTTAATACAATTGTAACATTATTAAAATTTTTAATTATAAGTTTCCTTAACTGTATTTACATTTTTTTTAATTATGTTTAAACCTCAGGTTATTTTGGTTTTATGTTAACTTTGAAACATTTTTGAATTTTTGTGACAATAATTTTCATAAACATATTATTTGTTTGTTGTTTTGTAAAATTTTTATTTCCTGATGATGCTACACAATGGAGTAGCGAAATATCGAAAAATAAAAATATAATTTTTAACAAAAGACCTTAAAGCTTGAAGAATTTTAATAAATTAAATTAAAAAACATCAAGAAAATCTATAATTTTTATATTTATAATATATTTAAATTCATAAATTTTACAAGCATTGCATAACACATATAAATATAAAAGCATATGACGTTAGGTCACAGTTATAATCTATGGTTAGGTTATGACAAGCAAATTTATCACCTGCGCTCATGAGGCCAACTTTTAATTAATTCACCTCATTAATTTTATACCGCTTCTGCTCTTACTTTTTTAGATATGTATGTATGTACAAACATATGTGATTTCCTAAAAAACATTCTAATATTCTTATATTTCGCTTTTATATCTTTCTTGGATCTTACATGGCTAGCCATAAAAATGGCTAGACAAGACTCTGTTTGAACATGAAGCTCGAACAGCGACGGTCTTGGCTAGCCATTTTCTGTGTCAGAAGCAAAATGTGCCATGGCTGAACAGAATTATGGCAAGTCAAGACGCCATGTAAAGTAGGTAAAAAAATAGATACTCAACACTC
The DNA here is from genome assembly GCA_963932375.1 of Phania funesta. Lineage (NCBI taxonomy): Eukaryota > Metazoa > Arthropoda > Insecta > Diptera > Tachinidae > Phania > Phania funesta. The sequence continues at coordinate 91,532,295 of OZ010652.1, read as the reverse complement.
TGGCAACTCTATACAAAATAATCGATTATTTTTTGTAAACCAAAATTATAAGTTTTCACGCTGTGACTTTATAAATTCATTAAAATTAACAAATTAAGGAAAAAAAGAATGGTGCGAGGCGGTATGCGGGGCGGTCGCCCAATGCGTGGTCCAATAAGACCACCTTTCAAGAAAACGTTTGTACCGCGACATCCATTTGATTTAACTCTTGCAGAGGTGGTATTTCCAAAAGTGTCTGTAACAGTGGATGACGCCCCATTGACTGCGGTAAGAGTACAAGTTTTAAAAGAAAACCGTTTGTTAAGCGCTTATATGTTTGTAGGCTTTGTTAAAGCGCAATCAGGATTTAAGTCCTACGCCAGGCGAACAGACTGCTGTGGGTAATTTAGTCTCGAAAGTTCAAGCAGTTCTCGATAATTTAATTGTTGCGCCGGGAGATTTCAACAAATGTGTAAGAAATCGTTAAGAATTAAGTATGTTAGTTGTATTTATTAAATTTAATTTTGTTTCAGCAATTAGAAGAGGTTCGCCAAGTTGGTTCTTTTAAGCAAGGTACAATGCTGACGGACAACAATGTAGCTGATATTGTTGTAATACTCAAAACGGTGCCCTCAAAGGAATCCTGCGAAAATTTAGGAAAAAAAGTTGAAACAGATCTTAAAAATGCTATGAAAACTGAAGTGCTTACTAAAGCCGATCATATAAATACTACTTTTCATGATCGTGGGTTCGATATATTTAATACACAGGCAAAAGTTCGTATTCTTATAACAACAATACCGCAAAATATGAGAAAAAGTGAAGCAACAATGTTTCCAGATGCAAAGGTAATGCAATCGCACTTGGCAGCAATAAGGCACACACGTTGGTTTGAAGAGAACGCTCATCATTCTTCTATTAAAGTTCTTATCCGTATACTAAAAGATCTTTCTAAACGCTTTGAAGCATTCTCTCCTCTTTCACCCTGGATGTTGGACTTGATGGCTCATTTGACAATAATGAACAATCCTTCTAGACAAGCACTCCCAATTAATCTTGCTTTTAGACGAGTATTTCAATTGCTATCAGCTGGTCTATTTTTACCAGGATCTGCTGGAATAACGGACCCATGTGAGCCTGGACACAATCGAGTCCATACTGCTATGACACTGGAAGAACAGGATTCGTGCTGCATGACTGCACAAACCTTACTACGTATTTTAGCTCACGGTGGATATAAACAAATTTTAGGAATGGAGGGCAATTCGAATATTGTAAAGGAGATGTCAGTTTGGAACGGCGTTGTTGTATCACCTTTGGAAAGGGTATATGAAAAGCCAGCTGACAAAAAAGACGGGGATGGAGATGAAGATATGGAAACCGTCGAAAATGATAACGTCATGGACGAAGATTCAGGCGATCAGTAATTTAGATTTTTTTTATAAAACAGAATTTTTCAATTGATTAATTTCCATTTACGTGACATTTAAAAATATGAAAACCATTAATACATTAAAATAAAAACATTTTTAATTTGAAAAAAAACTGCAGTGAATAAACTAATTACAGCCAATATAGTGTATGTAAAACTTTTTTTATCTGGTTTAAGTTGACCTGTCGTTATTTTTCATTTAACTTCTTAAGCTTTCGTTTAAATGTATGTATCGGGTGTTTTTTTTTTAGCTGCATGAGAAATTAAAATGGTAATACAAAACAGAAATATTGTTGGAATGAAAATGCTTTATTATAATATGGTAGATAATTCTATTGCATTTAAATACACATATTGAATTATGGTCTTTAAAAAACATTAAAAATTAAAAATCGCGTGAAAACCTGCTTAATTAAAAAATATAAAAATCTATTGAAAACCCTTTAGAAAGTGGTTTGAACCAAACTGGTCAGTCAAATTGGGGATTAATTATGGCATGGAATCTAAGCAACGTCAAGCAATAAACGCTATCTATATATTATGAAACTAGACCACTTATAGAATATAAAACACTTTCCGTGCAAAAAATCGTGACCAGTTTTCCAGAAAACTGGGTTCATTCAAATTGGTCAGAAAAAGTGGGGATTAATTATAGCATGGAATCTAAGCAACGTCAAGCATCAAACGCTATATATTATGAAACTAGACCAGCTATAGAATACAAAACACTTTCCGTTATAAAAATCGTGTGATCAGTTTTCCAGAAAACTGGGTTCATCCAAATTGGTCAGAAAAAGTGGGGATTAATTATGGCATGGAATCTAAGCAACGTCAAGCAATAAACGCTATATATTATGAAATTAGGTATAAATACATACATATGTATATAAAAATGTTGAGATTTAAACACTTACATATATGACAAGTACAGAGCACTAACATAAAATGAGCCAAATTTACAAAAATATTTATAACTATGGTGTAGTAAAAAATGTTATTTTTTAGTTTTACAAAATACGCTCACTTTAGATCGCAACGAACACCAGATTACGTTGTAAATAAAACAAGTAAATTTAGAATAGGAAGAACATATATATATACAGATATATGTATGTACATAATTTTAAAATTTACATCAAATACTGATTATAACTTTACATTTTTAATTTTTAGAAGATTCCATGTTAAAGGACAGTCTCTTTCTATGTCTTTTTTTAGTTCTGCGCCTAACACTCTTTCAATGTACTCAGCGCTTATTCCATTAGGCTCACTTACTTTAATGCACAAGTCATTGACTTTAATTATATGACCTGATTTTAAATTGAGAGATGTTACAATGGATTTACCCAGCTTTATACGGCAATCCTTTTCGCAAGAAAGTACTCTTCTCTTTTTACTCTCTTCAAAAGAATATAGAGCATTTACAAGATTTGTTGTTTTATGTAATATAATAAGAATTTCATCATTAGTTAACTTTTCTTCATTCGAATTAATATGAAATCTTCGTTTTCCTAAATCTCGAACATCATTTATTAATTGAGCCATTTCTAAAGGTTCGAGGGAACATTTATGATCAGAACCTTTTTGCTGCTTATCCAAAGTAAAATGCCTTTCAACAATTCTGGCTCCAAGTAAAACCGCAGCTTTAGAAATGTCTATACCTAGTTCATGACCCGAGTATCCGACCACGCACTGAGGAAATTTATTTTTTAAAAGGCGAACCATTCTAATTTGGCAATTTTTGGCTTTTGTAGGATACGAGGAAACGCAGTGCAACAAGGCATAATTTAATTTGTTTGCACTGCGCATGATATGAACAATGCTTTCGATGGTTTTTATTGTTTGCATGCCAGTAGATATTACAAGAGGGCACTCTAAATTTGCAGCTTTTGTTAAAAGCGGGAAATTATTGGCATCCCCTGAACCTATTTTAATAAAAGGTACTTTTAAGGAGTCTAATTCGTACAATGAAATCTAAAATCAAAACAAGATATAGTCATCAGGATTAATTATACTAAATTTTAAATCAACCTCATCCATGGCAGATGCTGCAAAATCAATCCCAATTTCTTTGCTAAAAGTTTGTAATTCTTGATACTGTTTTATAGTGAATTCCAAATGTTTTTTGTGTTCACCGTAAGTTTTTCCCCAAGAGTTTTTGCTTTCATATGGTCGACGTAATGCTGATTCAGTAAATTTTGCTTCAAGACATGATTTTTGAAATTTAACACAATCACAGCCAATTTTCTGATAGATACAGGTTTTTAGTATAGAGAATTATTGATATCGGTATATAAATTATACCTTAGCTTCCCAAATCATTTGTTTCGCCAACTTCAAGCTTCCTTGATGATTTTGACCTATTTCAGCTATAAAATAGACTTTACTACCATCGCGTTCTACTAAAGTTTCGTTCAGTTTTAATGACACCATTTTAAAAGAGAAAGACTGCTTGGTTAATATCACTTTGAGGAAATAAGCATTCAATTTAACTTTCGACGTTATTAATTGGCTTTAATTAGGCATGATTAACTGTTCCCAAACATTTTACAGGAATGTATTTAGTTGTAATACTAAGTGGTGAGTATCAAATAGAGTTGTGTAGTTCACAAACGAACTTGTTCAAATTAATAACCATACAAATGAACTAATAGCCCGTTCAGGCTGCCACGAAATTAAGTAATTTCAATTTGAAATTACGAACGAAATCTAAGTGTTCATACTGGGTTATTTGACATTTGAGTTAATTTCGGAAACAGCTGTTCGTTTATATTTATACTTGTATAATTTTATACCTTTGCATAAAAAAATTTAAAAAAATGGAAAAAAGGAAAAACCAGTTATTATTAATCAAATTGGAAGCTATCAATAACAAAATATCAAAAAATAAATTAATACTGCAGAGGCTTAAAATAGATAAAGACGTCAGAATAAAAAGAATCCACGCTGCGGTATTAAATCAATTTCATTTGTTTCTGGCACTTCAAAGCGGAAAAATATTTTATAAATATGTAAGTTCATGCAATTTTTAAAATATACCATTAATGTTATTATATGTTTGTACGTATAAATGTACGTACATACGTGTAATCTTATTTTCATCAGCCTAGGGAGAGCTGCTTTTGGGAAAAAGACGTTCCTATTTTTACTGACGAAATGTTTAAGGAGACTTTTAGGATGACGCGGAAAGCCTTCAGGCGTCTTTGTGAAGAGTTAAGAAACTTCGCAAAAGAAGACAACAACTTCCAAAAATGCATAAATCGTCGTCCGAGTATTTAACCATCAGCCAACTGTTTGGTGTCGGAAAATCGACGGTATGTGTTATTTTAAATGACTTTTGCAATGTAGTTTGGCAAGGGATGCACTCAAAGTATATGACATCAAACATGTTTACCAACACAATGATCACCAGATCTATTTACGGGTTTGAAAAGTTGGGATTTCCACAATGCTTTGGTGCTATAGGTAATTACCCGCAAATATGTATATTAGTAGTTAATTTGAAATTTAAAATATGTTTTTAAATGAATTTATTTGCAGATGGTTGTCATATAGAAATTCATCCTCCCGCAGAGGAAGCATGTGACTACTGCAATTATAAGGGGTGGTACTTTACTGTCTTACTGGCGGTTGTAGATTCCAGGTAAAAATTAGTGTTACAACTTCTTTAATTAGTTACTTACATATGTAAATGTTATACAGGTACAAATTTCTTTATATTAATGTTGGCAGCCCAGCCCGCTGTAATGACTCCTCAATTTTTGAAAAATCTGTTTTAAAACGAAAATTGTCTGAAGGCATTTTAAAACCACATTTAAGGCAAATAAATGGACAAAATATTTGCCCATTTCTGATTGGAGATTCGGCATTTAGACTATCCGAATATTTAATGAAGCCTTATGCCTTCAGCACTGCAGCATTAGATAGCGAGAAAAACTTTAATTACAATCTCTCAAAATGTCGCAGAGTTGTAGAAAATGCTTTTGGTCATCTGAAATCCAGATTCAGGAGAATTGGTAAAGGAATTGACAACAACATAAGAAATGCCAACAAAATTATAAAAGCGTGTTGTATCCTACACAATTTTTTAATAGAAGAAAATGACACAGTTAACGACGAGTGGTTGGAAGCACAAACAAATTTGGAAAACACAAGACCTCAGCCTACAGACAACGAAATTTATGACAATGACTGTTATGGAAAAACTTGAAGAGATTGTATAGCAGAGTATCTTTTAAATAAAAGCACTGAAATAAAAAACATTTTAAGTAATTTAAGACTATTTACATTTACTAAATTAAGGTTACTTATTAGGACTATAAACATAAATATGTACGTATTAATTAAGTAAATAAAGCAAAACTTCAGTCTTTTAAAAATAATAAAAAATTGATAAAACAAAAAAAACAAAAATTGATAAATTGATTTCATCCGGTAATTTTTTCCATTATTTCAATTTTTTCTTTTCCTAGATTTATCAGTTCCTCTTGCAACTTAAGCATTTTCGCATCAAGTGCACTTCTCTCTTCCATATCCTGCTTCATAAGCTCTTTACTTTCCTTAATTTCTTTTAAAATTTCTTGTTGAAAAGGCCTTTTTTCCCTTTGCGATATTCTTCTTTTGTAGTTGTGATTTCCTGGGATGTTGATGCAATTGTCTCTTCAGTATTTCCACTACAAAAGCCTTTTTCGTTGCTATTACTAGGAAGACAAATTTCGGCATCGAAATCATCCAGTATACTGAAGTTTGCATCGACATCTAAAAGATTTTATGATACAAATATTAAGAATGTTTAAATTATTAGTCGAACTATTTCATTAACATGCCCAATATGCCAATTATTAATTCTTACCTAAATTATCTTCCATAAGCTCTTCAACTTTTTTGGATTTGTGCTGACCTATTATAGAGTGAACTCTATTATAAAGTGGCCATGTGGATGGACTACCCCCCGAAGAACCAATTATTTTCTTTTCCATTCTAAATTTGATTTTGTTTTTAGAGATAAAGGACGTATTAAATACACTTAAAAATACCTGTATTTACTGGTCAAGTTATGAATTTTAATACTTATTTCTTTTGAGGTAAAAAGTGACCAAAATCCTTCATACTTTCAGAAATTTCTTCGAATATATGCGAATTTTTACGGTTCCCTCGCAAACTATCTATGTTTTCTTCCCACAATTGCACAAGGACGGTTTCGGAGGCATCAGTCCAGTTCGAATGTTTTTTATAATTTCTCCTGGAAAAAACAGTTTTAACATAACGTTTTTTAAATAACATGTAAACTTACTTTGCCATTGTAAAGTTATAATTTGTATAAAATTGAAAAATTCGCAAATATTTGGAAAACACTTTTATAAAATTTGTAGATATATATTCGTTTGACATTTAAAATTTTATTTCAACGAAACGGACTTTCAAGGTTATAGAAATGTTCATGGTTGCACAGAAAGTAGTATTTTGCACAAAAACAGCGTTGTCTATCGTAATTTCAAGTTAATTTCGTCGAAATTAAGTAAAATGAGTTAATTTTGGCAATGGTAAAATGTATGCGAAATTACGTAATTTCAACTTGATTTCGGCTGAAATCACGAAATTACTTAATTTCGTGGCAGCCTGAACGGGCTATAAGCGAAACGTTCTAAATCTCAAGTGCACACGTTGAACGCGTTAAAGACTGCTCTTAAAAAAGTTAAAGTGGAATGTTTTCATAGAACACGATAAACAAGTTTGAAACGTATCTGACGGATAAAGTTAAGCATCTTTAGATGAAGATACATACAATGGTAGACTAAACAGGTAAACTCACTAGCGCAGCTGTTACATTTTTTTTAAACAGATTGAATGTCAAATACCATATCAAAAATGTTTCGCCATTTCCGGCACTTTTTTATATGGAGTTTAACATCCACAAAAAAGCCGGAAATACGTTGAATTTGTGCGTGAGTCCACCTGCTACCAATTCGCCTTGCGCGAAAGCGTTATAGACTTCTGTCAGAAAAATTAAAGTGCCGTTTTTTTCATTGTTCAAGGTACATACATGTTTGCAATGCATCTGTACCAAGGCGTATCTAACTAGGTGACCTTGCTACGACACCAAATACAACAATACAACAAAAGCCGGCAGTTTTGTTTGTGTAAAACCCAATATTGATGTCAAAAACATTTGTAAAAAGAAAGAAAATTAAAAGAAAAAAAGGTTGAATAAATTTTGTTTGGTACAAATTACAAATTTATTTATAAATTTTGTACAAACCAGAACACAAATTGATAATTTATTTTTTGTTTTTACTTTACCTTTTAATTTATTTATACACAAACTATAAAAACACTAAGGCACTTGTATCAATGAGACTTTAATGTAAATGAATTTTTTGATTATTCGTAAACAAAACAAAATAGTTTGACATTAAAATTGGGTAAACGAAGGAAAGCGAAAATTTAAGCAAAATATTGTCACCTGCAGTAGTAATGCCACCTGTTTAAATATGCCTTGATCTGTACAAAGAAAAGTTATGAATGGCTGACTCGAGGGCGAATTCACAGCATTTCCCCCTTTTTTGAGGATGTCAATCACAAAAAAAAAGTGTCGTAAATGACGAAACATATTTATGTGAAATTTGACATCCAAACAGTATAAAAAAGTCGTAAACTACGCCGGTAAGTTTACCTGCTTAGTCTATCCTGCATCTGAAGCATAAAATGTGGTCTCACTATCCATAAATCTGCTCAGCCATCGTATACTTTGCTGTTCGCATAGAAACATGGCTCGTGAGACCATTGCTGTTGATGGTCTGTTCGTGCACAAACAATGTTGTCTGAACAGTAGTTCGCACAACGCTGTTGTGCCATCACATCAATGAACTACACACAGGAAGAATAAAAAATATGTAGCACGCGTCCCTGGCGTATGCTGTTCCACCGGGATTAGTGATTTTTGTAGAAAGTGTTATTTAGCTAGACTACTAACAGAGATAGGAACATGTTGCCGGCCGATACTATGAGGAGCGAAAAGTGATAACTTCTGACAGTGCACTCAGTCAGCATTCCATACATTTGTGCCTGTCAGCTGATGCCCATAGTTTAGCGTTAATATAACACTACGTCTTGACTAGCCATAAATTACTTCTTATTTCCCTGTGTATTTTGCTTGTGTAAAGTCATAAGAGAGTTGTGCGAACTATTTTTTAGACAAAACTGTTTGAACATGAAGCGACGGTCTTGCCTAGTCATTTTCTGTGTGAGCAGTAAAACGTGCGATGGCTGAACAGATTTATGGCTAAACAAAACGCTATGTAAAAGCAGTTTCTGTACGAGTGGGTAACTGTAAACTGAGAGGATTACAGCCCTGACTTTTAGAAACATGCATGAACAAATAAAAAGCTTCTTTGAAGTGTTTGTTCTTTAAAGGACATATGTATGTAAGTTTCTTTTTTGATTTGGGAAAAGAGAATGAATGGCAGTTGAAGGGATGCCTAGACCCTTTAATTGTGTTATGACATGGCGTCTTGCCTAGCAAAGGAACTTCAACACGTATTCTTAAAATAAAGACCATGTACACGTTTTCTCTCGTTCGCTCAATCAATGTGCGAACAAATTTGTGGCTAATCAATCCGTAGTATAAAGAACATTTTTCCAATTTAAAAATGTTTTAAACAATTAGCGTATAAATAATGTTTTTTTTTTATATGTTCAATCCGTTCCAGTAGGAAGGTACTTTTTTTAATTTAATAACTGGTCTGAAATAGATAGTTTCAGATTATTCAGCACATATTTTTACAAAGACCGTTACAAAATGTCCATGCATGCATAGGTATGTATATACATATTTTATCATACTATATTCAGTTATTATCCCGAAATGTAATTAAAACCCCAACGTTGCTAACAAGCTGTTATAAGCCAAGACAAGAAAAATGCCTCTTCAAGGATATAATCTATGTAAAAAATTCAACTTACATTTTTGGACATTTGCACAGCGTCTGCTAGTTAATTGATAATCATTCCTATGATACGCAAATTGTATGTCTTCTTTCGCTTTATAAAAAACTAGGTCCCGGACTCGGAAACACAGAATATAAACAGAATACCCAACAATGACATTTGAAAAAGCGTGTAATCAGGTGTCATGCGTTTTTACGTATAAAAAATTTAAGTTAACCCGATTACATGAAAGAGATAGCTTAATTAGAAATAAAGGAAATAAGGTTTTTTATTTCTCTTATATAATCGAGGTAATGTTGTGAGTTGTCGCGTCTAATTAGTAGTCTATGCTCGGAAATTATGTGCACCTATGGTTATTGTTTTTATTTTAGAAACAGCCAAACTAGACGGTGATATCCGATTTTAAGTCGCCGCGAAAAAATTTTAAAAGCCGCCGACACCGACAAACAGTGGCGGCGCATGTGTCTGCTTTGAGTTCGCCTATCATCGTTTTTGGTAGCTGTTAAACAAAATCTTTTAAAAATATTAAAAAAGTAACAAAAAGAAGTCACACGCAACAAATTTAGCAAAATAATAAAGTGAAAAGTATAAAAATTTACTTATTCAAACGCTAAAAGCCTTTGAAACAAAACAAAAAAAATTTGCAAGTTGAAAAACAAACCCACCAACAAAACGAACGACGACCGACCAACGCTCGATATATCAAAAATAGCTAAAAGAGAACAAAAGAAAAAATATGGTCGACATAATAAATATTGACAGCATCATATCGCGGCTGTTGGAAGTTCGTGGGGCTCGGCCTGGCAAAAATGTTCAGTTGTCGGAAAGTGAAATAAGGGGCCTGTGTCTGAAGTCGCGTGAAATCTTTTTGTCCCAACCTATATTGTTGGAACTGGAGGCGCCATTAAAAATTTGCGGTGACATTCATGGTCAGTACTACGACTTATTGCGTTTGTTTGAGTATGGTGGTTTTCCACCGGAATCGAATTACTTATTTTTGGGTGATTACGTTGATCGTGGTAAACAATCGTTGGAAACAATTTGCTTGTTATTAGCTTACAAGATTAAGTACTCGGAAAATTTCTTCTTGTTACGTGGTAATCATGAATGTGCCAGCATTAACCGCATCTACGGCTTTTATGACGAATGTAAACGTCGCTACACCATTAAATTGTGGAAAACATTTACCGATTGTTTTAATTGTTTGCCGGTAGCTGCTATTGTGGACGAGAAAATATTCTGCTGTCACGGTGGCCTAAGTCCAGATCTTACAACCATGGAGCAAATACGTAGAATTATGCGTCCCACTGACGTACCAGATCAAGGGCTTTTATGCGATTTACTGTGGTCTGATCCCGATAAAGACACCATGGGCTGGGGTGAAAACGATCGTGGTGTTAGTTTCACATTTGGAGCAGAAGTTGTAGGTAAATTTCTACAAAAACATGAATTTGATTTGATTTGTCGTGCCCACCAAGTAGTAGAGGATGGGTACGAGTTCTTTGCCAAGCGCCAACTGGTTACCCTATTCTCTGCACCCAACTATTGCGGTGAGTTTGACAATGCAGGAGCTATGATGTCCGTTGATGATAACCTGATGTGCTCTTTCCAAATATTAAAGCCTGCTGATAAGCGTAAAAAGTAAACTATGGTTGAGCTTGCAACTATAAACACATATTTCGTAATTATACATCAACATCATAAAAAACATTGCAAACACACAGTTATTGTAACAGAATAAATCAAAAACCATCCTTTAATTAAATACAATATTTTCGTAGTCACCTTTTATTTATAAAAAATGCAAAGAATATCCTTTCATCATTCTCGCTTTACACTATTCTCGAATATGTTTACTAAATATCTTGATCGTTTAAAATGTCTTGCATGAAACAGCATGCACATGTTTTGGAGAAAATGAGGGATTTACTAAAATATGATTAAATTAGTAATGAAATAATATATAGTTTGAAAAGAATCATAAACCATTTCTTATTAAAACGGACAAGTTGTTAATCAATATGCAACACGAAAAGGATTATACTGCAATATTTACGGCCGAATTCAGACAAAAATTTAATTTCTAAAAGTTTTATAAAACGATATTCATAAAAATTTAATGTTGTAAACCTTTTATGAATAGAGTAGTTAACAAATATTGACTACAGGGTTTGTCTGTTTTCATTATATTTTCTACTCGTTTTATTTTCAAATAATAGACAAATTTTATATACACATACTTATATATATATATAACTGAAACAAATCTTATCGAGTTTACAAACTAATTTTTGACCGGTCGATTGAACTAATCTCTATACTTTTTCTTTCCCTATCCCAATCTGTATTCTTCTTATTATGTAAACGAAACATAAATGCAAAAATAAGATGTGTTTTATATAATTATATTTTTGACTAAAACAAAAAAAATATTCATAATTATATTCAAAATCTGTATTATTAAAAGAACTACATAAAAATATCCTTTATATTGAATAAAAATAAAATAAATCAAATGTAAATGAAAATTGTATGTAAATGAAAAACAATACATATGTATGTTTAAAGAAAACCCATCGTTTTAAATGAAGTACGTATTTTTTTTGCAATGATATCCTTTACAATATTTATTACACAGCCATTTACATATATCGTAATGGGTTTATGCACACCCATAACACTCACGTTCAAATACTCATCATAATCAAATGGTATGTATAACCAAAATAATTTTAATATCGTTATATTGGTGTGTGCATTTTCAGACGCTAAAGACTGGTTAAATAAACTGGGTTAATCATACAATTCAACAATTCCACATTCTCTAAAACTAGTCTTTAAATTTGACATTACATTTTTTAACTTATATTGGGATAACATTTTTTATATGACCTTGCGTCAGATTTGGGCATTGCCAATTATTTTTGAATTACTAAATACATTACATGTAATGAGTAATTGAAAAATAACCAGTAGCAATTATTGGTAATTGTTATTTTTTAATTTTGTGATTAGCAACTTGCAATTGCAGGTAACATAAGCAATTTTAAAATTAATGGAACAATGTGCTACACATTTAACTGCTTCTTGATTTAATATTCCGACAGGGTGTTTTGATGTATGTCTTTGGAACGTTCTAAGAACGAAAAATGACACTGAAGAGGAGCATAGCCCAAACCGGTTTGTCTCAAATCAAACTTGAAAAAGGATGAAGGAAATTCGTATATATACCTATATATTTACCCTTCAAAATATATAAAGACGTTTTTTTGGTGATCCCTTTGTGAACGGTAGCGATATACCTACACCTAACTGGTTGTATTTTTACTTTATACTCTTTATTAATAATAACATCTACATTAAATCACCATGTCGGAATATAAAACCAAGATTCAGTAATATTTGTATATAGTTGTACATAATATTCTTTAATTAACTAAATAGAGTTTAGATTTCTACAATCATTCGTACTGAAGGCAGCATTATGCTAAAATGAATAGTAATGGTTAGTAAAAAAACAAAGCAAATACTTAGTCTAAATCTAAACTACAAGATTACTGCACCACTTTTGAATTTTTTTTATTCTCTGAAGCTTTCCATCTACCATTTCGAAAATTTCATCCACGAAGATAGTCAAGTATATTACCCCAAAGCGAACGTAGGAGTGTAGACCCCTCTAGGATTACATTGTCCCTATCCTCAAGAAAGGATAACAAACGCAACAGTGCCCCAGCGCAACTACTGGTTAATAGCCTTGGTGGAAAATAAAAACCATATTTGGATTCAAATTATACGTCTCCACAAATTTTACTTTCACAGCAATACTGAAACTAGTCCTTTTTTACCGTCTAGTTTTTCTGAACCATATGGCACAGCCACCATGTCCATTACGGCGGACTTTAGAAAAAAAAAACGGATTCGTTTCGTCGACGGAAAAAATCTCAGAAAATAAAAAAAAACACGAAAGTTATATTTGTAGTAGGACGAGACTCGAATGAGATTAAGGTAGTCATAAATAACAAATCGGTTGCCTGAAATAAATGCGTGAAAAGAAGGGTGTCGATAAGAGACCCATAAAATAAGCAGTCTGCTTATCCCCCCCTACATTAATAATAAAAAATGCATAACTGCAATACATTTTTCAAATCGAGATGATACGATCTGTGTAATAAGAGATAAACTATTCGATTCTCTAATAAAAACAAGATAGTGTGGCTACCACAATGGAAACGAAAAAGGTGGCAAAACAGCTAAAGAAGGTATAAGTTTTTCGCATGTAACGGAATATATTCAAAACAAATTACTAATTCACGCGGCGGTTCAAAGCTATATCATTGGTAGACAAAAGCTTGTTATAGGTATTTATAAACAATTTAACCCAAATGAAGGTGGCCTTCTTATCCGGCAATAATATCTAGGAAGTATCAAAAATAAATAAGAATGTGGTTAGGACATAGTCGACTAACACACCAGCACGTGATGGAAAGGAAATAAACTCAATGCACTATCTGTGCTGGAGCCCTTATGACAATGCATCATGTAGTAAATCAATGTATTACTATAAAATTATGTAACAATAACAGTTTATCTTTTAGACACAAAGAAAATGTAAATAACTGTGTTAAAATAATGAAAATAGTTAATATTATGAGAAGCGGCAAGTAAGGTCAGTCAAATCTAAGTTGCACTTACACAGGAAACAAAGTGTCTTCTGTCCTGGGGACAGTGTGTCGTCCAAAAGTTCTTCCGCTGCAAATGGAATTTAGATAAATGTACATCAATACGTATGTTTAAGAGTGCATTTTCATGCTCGATAAAACACAAAATATAAAAATAATAACAAAATTTAATTTTAATCCAAAACATTTTTATTCGAAACATTAATACAATGCATTGACCGCGGCTGTTCTTGACGTCAAATTTTTAACAAATACGGTAAAATGATGCCACCAGCGTGTAAACAGCACCAAACGGGCATTGGATACAATGATCATGTAGCGTACTAATTAAGAAGTTTTCAGGGTTGTCATTTGAAAGATCACCCGTTACTTTTTGAGAATACAACAACAATCTAATTAAAAAAATTAACTTTCAATGACAGGGGCAATATCACAGATATATCTGACAATATTATTTGCCTCATACGTCTAGCCATCTAATGTGCACAATTCTATTTTACTTAACAAATTTTTTAACTATGTATGTATGTAAGTATGTATATTATATGCTAGCAATGCGCAAATAATTCCAGATCATAATTGAATATGGGCATTACAATATTTCAATTTTAACGTAAAGCGCCCTAACATTTCTAAAATGTAGAGTTTGCGCTACCAGAAAGATTGAAAATAAATTAGTAAAATGTTATACGCACAAGTGTTTAATCGAAATCTTTCAACCAATAAAAAATATTTTATGAACACGGGTAAATACCTATATGTACATATTTATGCTAAATAGGAAAATTTACCAACGATTAACGAACGTTTTAGACACTAAAGTAAAAGGGAAATAAAAGGTATAATTTTACAATAGAATTGTGCACATTCCAATTTCGCAGTTATGCAAACTTTAAACTAAAAATGTAAGAAAAGTTTCCTACTTTTCATTTTATTCATATTCTAAAAAGCATTGCTCACTAATTGTAAAATGAAGAATAAAAAATCCATATCTCAAAGGCAAATTGAACTACGAATTTACTCTGCAGTAGAGGCAACTTCCAATTGGCCAGTATTAGTTACTACAGGCTCTTGTATATTGGCATCTAATATGCGAATATTCTCCAGGCCTTCTACTAGAGGAACAACCTCAGAGTACTCGGCTTTTGCATTACTTTGCCCCACCTCAGGATTTAATAAGTTCGTCTCATCGGCTTCTTCTTTAGCCATAGTGCATTCATTTAGGTTATCATTATTAGAGTTCGATTCCAGCAACAAATCTGGATTGATACCTCGAATAATGTCTGTTAGACGCTGGATTTCATTACGAGCATCCTCTAATTCACTTTGTAAATATGCTATATTGTCTGCTTGAAGGCGCGCATCACCTAAATTCTGAAGCAAATATTCTGTGGGATCTTCAGGACGCTCTTTGAGTATCCGCACAAAAACTTTTGTTAGCGACTCTATTATTCCTCCTCGCTCCAAGTAACGTCTATATTCATCACGTTTGGGATCAATAGGCTAAAAAATATAATATTAATTAACAAAACAATGCCAAGAATCACAAAATGTACTTTAAACGCCATAATGTTTGCTTTATTGTTTGTGTGGACGCTCTGTGGTCACAGTTATAATCTGTGTTTTGGTGGGCGGTTGAATTACAAGTTTACTTCAAAAAGCACAGATATAATCTGTGCTAAAAATAACTGTTCTAAGAAAAGTGGAGTGGAAAGGTGAATTAATTATGGCATAAGAACACACCCAGGTAGCCTCGCCAGGCCAGCTGATAATTATGTCTTTATTTTATTACTGTCAAACTCCATAAGTACCATATGTAAATGATTGAGAGTTAAGAAGCAGAGAATCATTATGAATGTATATGTGTTATTCAACAGTATCTTAATTTTATATATACAGGTATGTTCTGGAAATCACTTTTTGTCAAAGTGGTTTGATATAAGCTGTGTTCATTTACTAAAAATTTGTACGAATTTGTAACAATTGTTACTAGAATGCGTGCATTATCCCAAAAAATTTGCAACGAAAGAGCGTAAAAAATTGAGAGACAGAAATATTCTTGCAAGTTTTTACAAGTAAAATTTTTACTAGCAATAATTATTCAAACAACTGTTTTGCGTTTGTGTTTACAAAACATTATTTCTAATACTCCATTTACACTTACGCAAATCTGGTACTTATGAGATTTTGTGCGAAATCTAGTTCATTTCTACCAGATTACCCATACAAAACAAAATCTACTTCCGAGCAAGGCACATTTAAATACACCTTGCTTCCGAGCTAGATTTTGGTAAAATCTCTCAAAACCTTGCAATACTGAATGATGCAACTATGTATTTTTTGCTAAAGTATTGAAATATACAGCGCTGAACAAGAAAATTTTGACATTTGTAACAAAAAAAAAAAGCGCGGTAGAAAAAAAATATTTGCAGCAACATTAAAAAATAATAAATGTTTAAAATAAGTGGTTTCAATATGGATGAAACAATAATAAATAAAGTGTAAGTAATATTACATATGTAATTATGTGTATAAAAACAAGTGTAGCATGAATTTAATTAAGTTTAGAACCAATTTTTTATACTTTCTTCAGTCAGCTGTTTTTGTTATGAAAATGAAATCCCATAATACGTCAAAAAGTCATTGGTGTAAATGGCAGAGATTTTTTTCGTGATTTGAGCTGAAATCTACTAGATTTTGCGTAGGTGTAAATGTAGCATAAATTAAGTTGAAAATAAAAATATTTTGGAAAATTTAAAGAGTATTTAAAAAGATACATTTATTTTTGTTTTTTTTTAATTTGCACAGACCAGCTATTATTTTTAGTGTTGTAAATATTATGAGTACGTAGCTAGTCGGTAATTTACACTAAACAGGCAAATAATTCAATTAGTGCAAATATATATTTGCAAATAAATTTAAATTAACACATAATTTATTAAATTACTTTTCTACTGCTTTTGATATTTTATTTTGGATAAAGCCTTTTATTACAATAAAATTTTTTTTGCTTTTTTTATTATACTTTATTTTATTGAATCTCTCTATTAAAAGAAATTCACAATAAGTATTCAAATCTTATTTCTAAATTATTATTTACTAGTTATAACCAATGTAATAACTAATTTTTTGTGTTCAAATCTTAAAAATCTATCTTCTATTGTGTAGAGAGAGCCGCCTCGCCAGGTTCAATGTGTCAGTCCTTTTTAGTCTATGATGGCCGTCAAATTGCAATAAATTGCGTGCTAGAGTGTTGGGATGTGCGACTAGTTTGTTCACGTATTTCGACGTGTACGTTTTAACTTCTTCGATGTGACGTAATATCCTAGACTGTCTTCTCTGTAACTTCTGGATGTTTGATGCACAGGCAGTACCCCACAGTTGAATACCATATGATCATATTGGCTTTATAACGGATTTGTATAAAAGGACTTTGTACTCCAAAGCCAAAGTTGAGTTAGGACTTATTAGCCAATGCAGTTGATTTGTTCGAAGCTTATGGACGTTATTTTTGCTTCAATGTGACGGGACCAAGTTAGGCGCCGATCTAGGTGGATACCCTAAATATTTAACATGTGTTTCCGCTGGAACCGTGGTATTAGTTATTGTGATTGGTGGACAATTTTGCCTCCTAAGGGAAAACGTTACATGAGCACATTTCGATGGATTTACCTTTATTCTCCACTGTTTTAGTCAGTCTTTAACTTATAAGTATGGGACTGCAGTTTTTCAGATGCATCCAAAGGATCATTACTGACGCTTATAATTGCAGTGTCATCTGCAAAGGTTGATGTATATGTATGTGGGCTTGTCGACATATCCGCTGTATAAATGATATTTAATAGCGGCCCTAGCACACTACCTTGAGGTACTCCTGCACTGATTTTCCCATTTCTTGAAAGCTGATCCTTTGACCTTACTTTAAAAGTTCTATGTGACAAATAGCTTTTTATAAGCTTGTGGGTGTTTTCAGGTAGAACCCGAGCTATTTTAGTAAGTAACCCATCATGCCAGACTTTATCAAATGCTTGCGAAATGTCTATAAATAAAGCTGAACAGTATTGCTTTCTTTCAAAAGCCGATCTAATAATGGTAACGATTCTATGGACTTGTTCAATCGTACTATGCCTTGCTCGAAAACCAAACTGATGATCTGGGATTACGTTTTGTTCATTTAGAAAAGGAGTTACACTCGAGACGAATAATTTTTCAAATATCTTTGACAAAATTGACAGTGGGCTAAGAGGCCTATAGGATGTAATCTGGCTTGAGTCCTTTCCTGGTTTCGGGATCATAACAATTTCAGACATCTTCCAAGAGGATGGGAAGAAGGCGACGCGCAACATGGCATTAAATATGTAAAGTAAAATTCTTACAGCTGAATCAGGTAATTTTCTTATCATGGATCCTGTTATACGATCAGTTCCAGGTGATTTCTTCATATCCGTATTTTTAATTGTCGATTTTAAAGAAGACAACCGAAATTTCATAGGATCGTTCACGGTCCCAATAATAATTTGAATAGTGGAATTACTTATATCATGTAGTGCGAAAACCTTCTCTAAGTGATTTGCGAACGCATTTGTCTTTTCACTGGAGTTTTTAGCCCAAGTACGGTGTTCAAGTCTTAGTGGGGATTCGTAAGCAATAGGACATTGTAAGTGCTTTACAGCTTGCCACAGACTATAATCCGTGTTTTTCATTGGATCCAAGTTTTTTAAAAAGTTGTCGATAGCGAATTCGTGTTTCTGTCTCAATTTACTGCGTAAGTTTTTTTTGGCATAAGCTCATTTGCATTTTCATGTGTGGAGAACGACTATTTTGCCATTGTCTTCGTAGTCTTCTTTTCTCAATGACGAGCATTTAAATATCTGCTGTTGCCTGGTACGATATTATTTTAGCTGATGGCTTTGTTGGCGTTGCAGCTATGGCTGCGGCAGTCACGATGTCTGTAAAATGATATACACCTGCTTGAATATCAGCTGGATTTCTCAGTGCACAATATTCTAAGTGGGATGTTCAAAGATAAGTGAGAGCTCACATACCTTTTATATTTTAACCAATTCGTGTTTCTGTTCGGGTAGAAACTAAGGGTTTTAGGTGCAGTGACAAAACTGTCGTGTAAAATAACAATTGTAGGTGAATGATCAGATGATAGGTCAAAGGATGAGCTAACTAACAGTTGGTCACGTTTGATGTTTTTTACTATAGCAAAATCAATAAGGTGTGGCAACTTATTAAATTCTGTGGGCCAATAGGTTTACCGGCAGATACGAGGTCCAGCTTGTTCGCTTGAACTGTATAATACAACTGCCTACCTCTAGGGCTAAGGAGTCTGGATCCCCAATATGTGTGCTTTGCATTGTAATCGCCAGCGGCAATAAATTTTTGTCCTAACGTAGCAAAGAACCTGGCATATTCATAGTGTTCAATTTTATGCCTAGGCGGGCAATACACTGATGAGACTACAATTTTAAAATCAGTAAGATTTATAGTCATGGCTTGCAAAAATCTTCCCTGAATTCAGGCAATGGAAAATGCCTTACGTTTTTTCGGACTATAATGGCAGTCCCACCACATGCCCTTTCGCTTGGGTGTTTGGTGTCATATATAAAAAACCCATCAATTCTAAAGCAGTTTTTTATAGTGAAGTGAGTTTCTGAAACTAACTGTATGTCTATATCATGTGCTAGCAGGAAGTGTTCTATTTCATATTTATGTGGGGAGAGCCCGTTAGCATTCCAGAAGCATATTTTTAACTTGTTCATTTTTCGCTAAGCAAAACTTGCAGAAGCAGGTTTTGGGTTCGCATCATTTCCTTAAACATACCCTGCATAGTTGTCATGAAATTATTCATTGTTTGTATTAAATTATCGATTGAGCTCGAATTGGTAGTGAGGGGTGTCTGAGCACCCTCTTTTAAGATGTGGGCATATGAATGTTTATGCGAATTAGAACTTTTGGCATTCGCATTAGGTAAATCATTTCTCAATGTTTGGGCATATGAAAAGTTTGGCTTAGTGTGTGGCTGTGTAGCTTGTGTACTAGCAACAGAACCAGCATGAAGCCGAGGAAATTGGGAAGCTTTATATTGCTCATAATCAGGTTTGCGTACGACCTTCGAATTATTTTTTACATGTTGAAAGACTTTGCAGCCCCTGTAATTTGCTGTGTGGTTTTCACCACAGTTGCTGCATTTTTTTACCTTGGGGTCTGTTTTGGAAGAAGTGCATTCCAAAGTCCGGTGCGCATCACCGCAAACAACGCATATGGATGGTAGCTTGCAGTAGGTTTTCGTGTGTCCGAATTCCTGACAATTAGTACACTGACGGGGACCACTACGTTTTAGAGGCTTTTCCACCGTTATTCTTCTGTTCAAAAGGTAGCGCAAATTATATACATATAGGATGAACCGAGTTTTTTGATTAAGCTGCGATGCGTTAAATGCGATTTCAACACGATGCATAGGTTCGAGAACTTTGTTCTTATTTAGAATATTGTGCACTGAGCTTACGACATAGCCTTCCACCTCTATGGCACTTTTTATTTCATCACTGGGAACAAAACTGTCAATGCTCTTTACGATGACCTTTAGCACTTTTGAGTTGATACGTATATTAGCTCTTATTATCTGCATCGAGACGACTTGCGAATAGGCGATAATTCTTCTCAGTATGAGCTTGGATCTTTGTTTCTTGAATTTGACCTCTTCGTATAGAAGCTTCGTAAAAGCTTTCCTTACCTACAAGCTGAGACAACATGTTAACAATTTCGTTAGATGTTTGTTCGCGCAAGTAAATCGGGGGAGGTTTTTGTTTCCTGACAGCGGGTTCACCTTCATCATCCGCTGTAGCAAGTACAGATAATCTGTTTTCGCTTAGCGGCATTACAATACTTTGGGAGCTTTTACATTGTTTAGCAATGCGCTCTTGCTGCGAAAACTTAGGACTGGCCTTCCTTTTGGTTATGGTTATATAACGATCCATACCTATTTGCACTTTTTTTACGGGATTTTTTAAATTACCTGTTTCGTTGGTTTGTTGTACTATTTTTGGTATGGTACCTGAATTGTTTTTTGGTTGAATTGTAATTTCTTCTGGTGTTGTTATTTGTGAAGACAAGTTTTTATTTCCGGATAAAGAACGGTTCGGTCAATTGGCCTGCGGTTAAAAAAGCACTGTCATCTTTTTTTTATTATTTGTATTGTTTATTGCATTATTCGCATTTGTGTAAGTAAAAGAGTAATAAGCATTGTTCTTATTACCTTTTATATTTGTTTCATTAATATTCGGTGCGCTCATACACTCACTATCAATTGTTCAAACCGGTTTAACCATGCACTATTTGTTATTGTTTTTTTACACACAATATATTATATTGTTGTTTATTTCTTTGTTATTACTAACTGTTCAATTGAATACTTAAAAAGAAATATATATTTGTTATGCGTTCGATATGATGTACGTCTGTACTCAAACACAGTCACTGTTGAACTGTGAAATAAAATAAAAATTGCTCAAATTTGTTTCCTTTAAAAAATATATTTAACCCGTTTTTCGCCGGCTGTTTGGAAACGATTGCAAAGGCGAAGCATTAATGTTAGACAATAACGAACAAAAATTCTCCTTTTCAACTCACATTTGTTTGCGCTTTAATGTAGTTTCTTATTAGTGTTTATTTACATAAATAGTTCTTCATAAAATCACATTACAAAATACTTAATATTATATAATTATTATAATAATAACGCAATAAGGTCTCAAAATAATAATATCTATTAACGCATGCTTATTCTAACACGCATTAAAAACCCCATTTTAAAAAAATCGCTTGGAAAACAAATCACAAAGTTGGAAATAAACATTTCTGCGACCTTATTCCAGGCCGGTGGCCTGGCAAACCCCTGTCCTAATTTGCAACCTATGGGATGGCATATGTGCTATTCCGATGGTGCATATGCGGTTGCATAGGGGCGCTGGTCTGGCCGTTTAATTTCACACCCGTGGTTGGACCACCGTGAGATTGAGCCAACGTTGGCAGGTGCTCACGTAAAGCTAATCATAATCTGTCACGACAATGGTGAATATAAATGACCATAATCACATAATTTTTATAATAATATACATATATGTATAATTTTTCTACAAAATATAGGGGTAGTTATTGAGTACTCATAGCTATACATTACAACACTACTTTAGCTAGTAAAGTGTTCATTTACTTTTTCACATTTTTGAGAGTAATTTTGGACAATTTCTTGTTACTTTCTCGTTGCTAATTTTTACTAGTAAAGTAAATGAACACAACTATAATAAAAGATTTACTTTGTGATGAAAGAGGTGTGTGTTCTCTACATGAAAATTTGTGATTTTAAGCCGGTGAAGCCACAAGTACTTTAAAATCACGTGATTTGCAGAACGGATAAGAATTTACTTTTATTTTTTTGCAATAAGCCTTTCTTTTATAAAACTTAATAATTACATACATATGTTGCAGAGATTTGGTTAATACCTTATAATACATTATATTGTTTATTTTAAGGAACATTAAGATACATACATATATTAAGAAAATATGTGCGGGAATGGAAAATATATATGAAAACAGTCAATAAATATGTAGATTTTTGGAACGAATTTTCGTCACCCCTTTTAAGTCTGGTTTAGAGACAAATTGGTTTCGACTAGGTGCCATCTTCATTGTCATTTTTTGTTCTCTTCAATAAATACTAAGTATAATACAACTAAGCCATATTCAGAGCTCTTCACCACAAAGTAAACAGAGGCGTCCCAAGAATATAGTAATCTCTTTCTCTATCTGTCTCTTTCTTTCTTAGAGGATAACTTATGCTGTAAATATTAAAGTTTAATGTTCATTATCTAATTTTTCTGGTTTTTTGCTTTTGTTTTGATTATTTTTCGCATTATTTGTAATTATTATATTTGTCTCTTAAGGGACTACCCGTGGCAAAAAAACTGCTTCTAGTAAATTTTAAACTTCAAACTTTACAGGTCTGGTTACTCTGTGCTCTCCACCCAGCGTTGTGGTAACAACAGTTCGGACAACTGTGTTTGAACTAGAGATGTATCGTTCACGAATTAGTTCGTTCAATTGAGAGAATATTTCGGAAAGGTGATTGCAATTTTACAACAATTACAAAAACAACAAACAATTTTATTTTTTAATTAATTTTGCAAAATAAACTGTTGCGGATGCCTCAACCTGCATGTAAATTTTATTACAAAATAGCAGGGAAAAAGCCTATTGTGCCTTTTAGTTAATGTTTTTTTTTGTTCCCGTCATCTGTTCATTTATCCTTGTTTGCTGGAAAACGTCCTTTCTTGTGCCTAGTTTTTTTTTATTTAACTTTTCATAATCTGAAAATAAAAAGACTAAATAATCCAATTAAAAGTTGTTTATTTAAATTTTTTTTTTTGATCTGCATACCTTACCACTACTTACCTTGTGTTTGCCCTTTTTGCTTTGTGCCTTATTTGTTGCTTTTAGATGTACGCATGATACTGTTGCCAGTACTGAAGTGTTGGTGCGGTAGTAGTAAACGGCAATGACTCAGAGTTGTAGTTTTCATTCTGTAGTGTTTGAAACACAATGAAAAAAAAAGAGTTAATTTGAAACAGAGAAAATCTATATTATAAATAGTAATGAATGAACTAAAACCTTGCAGGTTTTATGAGCGCCTGGTTTAGGAAAGTGCCTTCAGGGTAGATGAGTCTGGGTAGGAGCACGAAAAGGGAGAAGACAGTATTAAGATGAAGTTAAAGGGAATAAATCCAAATAAATAATTTTAGAAAGGAAAGTGAAAGGTTTCTATAAATATGGAGTTTTCGCGGCAAAAAAGGTTTTCTAGAAAATTCACAAAGAAAAAGATGGATGACTGGGCGGGAGAAAGATCACTTGACGTTTGGAAAAATAGGAATTCAGCACAGGAAAGTTTAACAAAATAAAAAAAAAAATAAAAAAAATAAAAAAAAAAGACGAAGCAGTATAAAAAGTCGAATTAAAAAAAGGACAACTGAGAAGTGATCAGTCTATAGTGAGCCGCGGAAGAAGAATGGTGGAAAAAAAACTGTGTGAAATAAAGGATTAATTAAAGTGAATTTCAAGTGTGGACATCTAGTAAAAAAAAAAAAAAAAAAAAAAGAAAACGTCTAAGTGAAGGTAAATGAATGTAGTTGATTAGGTTTTTGTGTTTTTTTTTTACCGGAATCAGTTTATTTTATTTAGAAATTACATACTATATAGAGACAAGAGGGGGAATTGTGAACTGTCGACCTGTGACCAATTGATTATAAAGCTAATATAAAAAAAAAAAAGGAAGAAAGAATGCAACAAAACGTAAGTTTTAAATTATTTATAGTTTTATATTTTTGGGTTGAAATAAGTATGTGGTTTAATTCAAACAGCTGGCTATTGGTGAAATGGAGAAAACGCACATTCAAAATTAATCCGGGCTCAATACAAGGAAACAAAAAAAACAAAATATATCACTGCCACCAGGTATAATAACTCCACAATAGCCAGGTAACGATTTTTTTAATTTTCAACATACTTAAACAAGAGAAGAAAAATAGAACGTATTGTTGTTGCCGAGTAACGTGTTGAGTGCGGCCAGGAGAAAAAAAAAATATAAAAGAATTTAAAATAAGGAAACACAAAAAAAAAAAACAGAAATATTATCTTGAGCTAAAAATAAGTTTTTGTTTATGTATTTTATTTCCGCCTGAAAGTAGGCAAAGTTTTCTTTTCTTATAATCGTAGAGTCAGTCAAGACACTGTAAAATAGGGTTCAAATCAATTTTTATTTGTATAATTTTTATAAGCATATATCGTAAATATATATTTTTTAATAAATAGCTTTAGGGAGCTCCTTCAAGTTACGTTTGAAGATTACATTGTAGAAGTGAGAGATTGACTTGAGCCTGAAAAGTTAGAAGAGTTAATATTTGTATAGAAAACTGAAAGTTAAGGGAAAGGGAATTTTGTTTAGTGGATATATGTGTCTCAATTGTTTTTATCTACCAAAAAAAAAAACTTTATGTATGAATATAAGTAAAATATTGAATATATGTATATATAAATATTAGAAGTAAATTTCCTTTTGTTTTAATAAAATCGGTATATAAACATGTGAAAAAAAAGAGATGTATTTGATTATGGAATAGTCACATAAGGGAAATGGCGTGAAGGTAAAGTAGGGAAGCAAAGGCAACTTTTTAGTGGGTCACAAATCAAACTAAACAGCTGGAGATGTGAGTACGTGACATGGTGGGGAGGGCAATCAGGGGCATTACATCAGCCCCAAAAAAGAAACAAAAAAAATTGGTTTGGTAGTGTGCTCCTACTTAAATATGATGTTTTTTGGAATGTGGGATGAAGAGTGATAGTATTATTTATAGGGTTAATAGGTAGTGTTCGTTACAGACTTTGGTAGTTTTTATGTTATAATTTTTTCAATGGCGGAGTACCCAGCGAGAGGGTTGGAACCCTCTGAGAAGTGCTCAACCTTGCTAGTCGGAAACCTCGCTGGCCAATGCGTCCGCAACATTAAAATGGCGCCCAATCTAAATAAAACAGGCAGCCACCAAAATGGCTTCCAATGGAATAAAGCAACTATAGGCATTTTCTTTAAATATAAATGAGAAAGAGCTTTAGTTGCAAAGAAATGAACATGTAAAACAACGAAGCATGTACATGTATGTGTAAAAAAAAAAAAGAAAAATAACATTTTTATTTTGTTAATATTGAATACCTTTTAGTAGTTTTTGTTTACAATTGTGGATAGGGTTGAAAGTCTTACAGTGTCTGATAGCCTGTCGGGTCATATATGCCGCGAAGTGTGTAGTATTAGCATTGTATGCATCAGTCCTTACAATAATTGTATTAAACACCTTATTTTATTTTATCAATAGTTTTCCTTTAAAAGATTTTCAATTGTGTTTTATCAATAGCTTAACAAATAACCACCGTACTGAGGGTTTCTTTTTTGTAGCCCTTCAGATGATTAAGCGAATTATCTGTAAAGGTAGTACAAAAAGGCTGAAAGTTTGTTTTATTAGGAAGGAGGGGATATCGATCAGTTCGTGGCGGGAATTATATCAATAGCTTATGGAATATCTAGTCAATGTGATGTTGTGTAAATGTATTGTTATAATGTCTCGTCATTGTGATTTTGATTATTTACAGTATATATTAAGGAAAACATAGGTGATACTTTTGATAACCGCCAGTGTAATAGGAATATGGAAGATTATTCGAACTGGGTCCGTAGTATCAAATATCATTAGAGTAGAGGAAAGAAGGAAGGGGGAAAAAAAAAAATTCCCAAAATTCCATAAGTAATATTTATGTAGGCACTACAAACCATTTCTTTTACAGTTTTTATTTTCATTGCTTCCCGAATTACATGTACCTTCATGCCAAACCCAAGTCCTTATAGATATACAATACATATAAAGTCAAATATATTTCTTTCTTTTGTCGAGTAAATTCAACAGAAAGCACAAAAAAAAAAAATTTTTTTTTGTTTGCTAAATTTACATATCGATTTTCACATGTGTATTATTTAAAGGATATACTGTTAAATTTGCTTTTTTAATAGCCTTTATAATTTTAAATATCAATCCCATTAATTTAATTTTTTTTGGTTTAGGTATTTTCTCATTATATTTTTTTTGTTTTAGCTAAATTTCCTTTTTTTTTATTATACCTTATTTTTGTGCATGATTATATATATAGATATATTTTATAGGTTTAAATATATTATTATTTATTGATTATTTCATATTTATTTAAATATTTTTTTTAGGCTTAAATTTAATTTACTTGTTATTCGTATTATCATTTAGGATTTTTATTTTTGGTATATTTAGGTTTGCATCGTTTTGTTGTATTTCATTCTTTGTTCTTAAAATTAAGGCGATTTAAAGAAGCAGTTTTATAATTATTGTGCGGCCACAGTCAAAAGTTGAAAATAGTTATATAAGTTTCCGGGGTAGGAGGGTATGTCCAGAAGTCCGTATGATACCAGAAGTAGAAAAAGAGAGAGGCAAGTCCAGTTTGACTTAAATAGGTCTACCCCTTTCACATTTAACAAAACGTATAAGTCCAACACCCCCAGCCGAAAACCTAGTGCTAGTAAAAATTTAGAAATGAATCAACCTCCCAGTGAGACATTTCCGCAAATTACCGATAAATCGCAAACGATTAATGTTAAGAACCCAACAAATAATTTAGATTCACATAGTCCTAATACAGAACCAAGGCATAGTGGGTCGCGACAGTTAGTGGGTATTGTGACCATGGATGAACCGATAAGAAGAACCGAAGATCCAGGTGTGTGTTCTCAAATCAATGAGATGAAGAGGCAGATGGCAGAGTTGACCGTTACAGTCAGCAAAATGAGCGTAGTGTTGCAACAGACTATGCAAGAAAACAAAAAGCTCAGGGAAGAGATAGTACCTAATTTAGTGAAGGAGAATCACAGTACCAATAATCCTATGGATTCTTCCTCAAACAGTTCGGCTCGATCTTCCAGAAGTAATATGGAAAATCCTGAGGCAACCCAGTCCCAAAGCTACCACCGTATGCGAATAGATAAGTGGGGCTTGGAATTTGATGGTAATACCAGTAAATTAGCGGTAGAAGATTTTGTTTTTCGAGTAGAACGTTTGCAAAGGCAATACAGCGTATCATGGAAAGAAGTTTTAGACCATTTCCACCTGTTGGTCAAAGGAGCGGCTGAAAAGTGGTACTGGCTATTTATTCAGACAAATTATGTAACAGAATGGACCACTTTGAAAGAAGCCCTACTGAAGCAGTACCAATCAACCAGATCAAGCTTTGAGTTGATGAGCGATATGGTTGAAAGAAAGCAGCAGCCTGGAGAAGAAATTGACGAATTTTTCTTTGCAATGACGGAAATGAGAGCACGTCTAGATATATCAATGCCTGAAAGGGAGATGATAAAAATAATAAAGAAAAACCTAAGAGATGATATAAGAAGCAGGGTCTACCCTATTGCTGTTAGTTCAGTAGAGGAATTAAGGCAAGAGTGCATTGAGGCGGAAAAAATATTTTGCCGAAAATACACCAAGAATGTGTCATCGTCTGTCCCCATCAACCGCTATACGAGGCAAGTAAATGAAATTTTTGAAAATACAGAGAACAGTTGTATTGACTCGCCTGAGCAGTATGAGGACGTAGCAGCAATAGTAGTCAATGAGCGGCAAAACCAAAATGTCAGAAACCAACCTGTTTGTTGGAATTGCCGCCAGAGTGGGCATATGTTCATGGATTGCCCATCAACGCAAAGGACATTGTTTTGTTACAGGTGCGGCAAGCCAGATGTTAAATCTCCCAATTGCACCAATTGCAAAACAACAAATTTTCCCAGGAACGAGGTAGCAGCGGGGAGCCATCGTTCCAAGGAAAACCCGCCTGTAATACGGGGAACAAACTAGACATAATTAAAAGTGTAAAGGACTTCAACAAGTTTATTTCACAAATGCGTCACACATATTCACTAGCCGAGCGTGCCCAAAATTATGAAAAAGTGAGAAATAGAATTTTTGGCAGAAAATCGATTTCAAATCGAATTTTAAAATTAAGGAACAAGTTTAGAGATATAAAAAAATACCGAAAACTAGTTATAGACGCGATAAAAACAGCAGATAGAAACTCTGATCCACGCGCTTTCGCTGATTTTTCAATAGGAAATGCGGGTAAAGGGATTGTTAGATACCGGCGCATCAATCAGTTTATTAGGAAGAGGTTGTAGAGAATTACTTGAGAAATTGGAGATTAACTTTAAGCCAATTTATTCAGTAATTTCCACAGCAGCAGGGAGAAAACATAGATTGTTAGGCAAAGTAGAAATAGAGATAAGATTTAAGGGAGAATCAAAGAAAATATTATTTTATTTGTGCCCAGATTTAGAGCAAGAAGCCTATCTTGGAGTCGATTTCTGGAAAACATTTAACTTAGCCCCTGAAGTTTTTGAAGCTAATGAGTTGAATATTGAAAATATACATAAGGAATATAAAGTAAAGGATCACACATCTAATCCGCATATGTTGACTGAAGAAGAGCAAGAAAAGTTGCAGAAAGTAATTGAGTTGTTCCCGGCATTTGAAAAGGAAGGATTAGGGTGTACATCTCTGGAGAAACATTCTATTAAATTAGTAGACGGAGCTGTACATTTTAAAGACCGACATTATCCTCTACCTCCGGCAGTGCAAGAAATTGTGTACCGAGAAATAGACAACATGTTATCGTTAAACGTAATCGAAGAAAGTAATAGTCCTTGGTCGAATAGAACAACAATAGTCAGGAAACCAGGGAAGAATAGATTCTGTCTGGACGCAAGAAAGTTAAATAAAATCACCATTAAAGATGCGTATCCTATTCAAAATATAGACGGAATTTTAGGTAGAATTGATGAGACGTATTATATAAGTAGCATCGATTTAAAGTTTGCGTTCTGGCAGATTGAACTAGAAGAAGACAGTAGGCCTTATACAGCGTTTACCGTAGCAGGTCGGCCCCTATACCAGTTTCGCGTGATGCCTTTCGGACTTTGCAACGCAGCTCAGAGACTATGTCGATTAATGGACAAGGTCATACCGCAAAAACTCAAGGAAAACGTGTTCATATATTTAGATGACCTTTTGGTGATCTCAGACAGTTTCGAAAAACATTTGAAAATTTTGACTGAGGTGGCTAGTTGTTTGAGAAGAGCAGATTTAACGATAGGTCTGCTAAAATCACAGTTCTGTTTTCAGCAATTAAGATATCTAGGTTTTATAATAGGTGGAGGAAATCTGAAAACTGACCCAGAAAAAGTGCGAGCCATAAGAGAAATTAGCATACCAAAATCGCCTAGAGAAGTGCGTAGCTTTTTAGGAACAGCCGGCTGGTATCGCCGTTTTATAAAAGTCTTCGCTTCCATATCTGCTCCATTAACCGATAGACTAAAAAAGGCAAAAAGATTTGAGATGACTCCTGAAGCAATCGAGGCATTCGAAAACCTGAAGAAGGCCTTGACCTCAGCCCCAGTGTTACGACACCCAGATTTTTCCAAAAGGTTCTGGATTCAATGTGATGCGAGTGAATATGGAATAGGCGCAGTGTTGTATCAGCTTGACGAGAATAATAAAGAGCACCCGATAGCATTTTACAGCCAGAAATTAAATGCCTGTCAAAAAAATTATAGCGTAACTGAGAAGGAATGTTTGGCGGCAGTAATGGCTGTTAAAAAATTCCGCCCATATGTAGAAATGATGCCCTTTACGATAGTTACAGATCACGCTAGCCTTAAATGGCTGATGTCTTTAAAAGATTTGACAGGTAGATTGGCAAGGTGGTCACTTCAACTGCAGTCATTTGATTTTAATATTGAGCACAGGAAAGGAACTGAAAATGTCGTGGCTGACACACTGTCCCGATTACCGCGAGAGGAAGGAGACGCTGATGAGTTAAATCTAGAAGATCTGATCGGTTTTGAAACCACAGAATTCCAGAGCGATGAATATCTAGCACTAATTCAACACATTAATGAAAATCAAGACAGATTGCCTGATTTTAAAGTTAAAGACGGTTTAGTGTTTAAAAGAACGGATTTCGATCGAGCTGACGGAAACAAATGCCAGTGGAAACTATGGATTCCACCAAATATTACCCACGCTGTGATAGAAAATGCACACGCAACTCTGACTGCAGCACATGGTGGAGTTGCAAAAACAAGCGAACGACTGAGAAGATTCTTTTATTGGCCGAAAATGTCCTCTCAAGTAAAAGCGTATATAAAAAGCTGTCAAATATGTAAAGAGATTAAGCCTTCAAACCAAAAGCTGTGTCCAGAAATAGGCAACCAAGTAATAACAGAGCGACCATTCCAGAAACTTTATCTTGATTTCTTGGGGAAATATCCAAGGTCGAGAAGTGGCAATTGTTACGTCTTTGTTGTACTCGATCACTTCACAAAATATACTTTTATAAAAGCGATGAAAGAAGCCACAGCCGCACATGTAGTGGAATTTCTTATCCACGAAATCTTCCACAAGTTTGGAGTTCCAGAAATTATTCACACCGATAATGGAGCTCAATTTGTATCCAAAAGTTTTCAAAATCTTCTCAGCACGTACAAGATTCAGCATCTTAAGACTCCAGTATATCAACCCAGTAGTAATGCGTCAGAAAGAGTTAACCAAAGCATTTTATCTGCTATAAGAGCATATTTAAAAGATGATCATCGGGATTGGGATCTATATTTGTCTGAGATAGATTGTGCATTGCGAAATTCTTTCCATAGTGCAATTGGTTTCACACCATTCTTCGCGCTGTTCGGCTACCACATGTATTCTAGCGGAGCCGAATATAAATTGGCACGAAAACTGCAATCCCTTGAAGATCATCGTATTCTAGCCAAGCCAAGTGAGAGAATGGAAAACATAAGAGAAAAAATTAAAGAAAACATGACAAAAGCATATGAGAAGAGCGCAAAGAGGTATAACAAAAGAGCCAGGAAAGTAAAATTCGTTCCCGGTCAGGAGGTCTACCGAAGAAACATGGTACAGAGCAATTTTGGAAAAAATCTTAATGCAAAATTTTGCAGAAAGTTTCTGAAGTGTAGGGTAGTCCGGCCTGTAGGTAACAATATGTATGAGCTCGAGACTTTAGACGGAAAAACAATTGGAATCTATCATGTTAAAGATATTAAAGTATAGTTGTTATAAATCGAACTTAGGTTTTTATTAACGTAAAGTGCAATATTAGGACGATAATAGCAATTATTTCATAATTATACACATGTTTAGTTTGTTGTCTTACTATTGTAGAAATAACAATTTTGCTTTAAAATCTGTGATATTTTTTTATATACCTGTTAGATAAAATCGAATTAGGATAAGAGCTCACATACCTTTTTCCTTAAGTGCAATAGTAGTTAATAAGTCTGTGATATGACTGTATGCTGTGATTTCCATATATATGTTTTTTATAGGATTAGTTTTTCTTTGAAGACGATGTGCAATATGGCTTAAGTTCTGTTGTGATGATCTGTAAAGAGTGGCGAATCCTGTAGAAAAAAAAAAAATATCACAAAGTAAATATCCTTTTTCAGACTTAATTTGAGGAATACTTCCCGTCAGACATCGTGAAGATAATTTAGATAGAGCTTTTAGATCTCTAAAACTTTTACGACTAAAAGGTAATAGAGATGGTACCGCCAAGAATGGACAACGATGCAAGGGAATTAAAAGAATAGAGGCTATACCCATTGTAGATTTTATGCAGTTTAGGGACTAAAATTAGTTTTTTTTTGCTTTTTGCGGTTCGATTTCATTTTTAACTGGTCCTATATGGTGACCTACCAATAATTGATTGGTAACAAGAATTTTTTTTTTAGTCAAGGGTTGCCTCTACGATTTTTTCCTCTGGAAAAGATGCGGAAGAGAGATGAGTCCATCATAGACTGACAGAGATCTTTCTAAATATACAATCATGAATGCTGAGGCGCGAGGTTTCCTGAAAACAAAGAAAAAAATTAAGGAAAAAAATAGGATACAATAGTTTAAATAGCTACTTTTATTGCCCGGCTAAATGTAAGTGATATGTGAGACTCTTTATCGGGTCATGGGAGTTCCCCACGTTGTGCGCAAACTGTTTGTAAATGTTTATTTTTGGCCGAAATATCGCCGAATATACGTTAGTATTTAGTGGGCAAAATCCGCCCACCGTTTTCTACCACGTGTACTCGTAGAATACGGAGTTTTGTTGCGGATGCCTCAACCTGCATGTAAATTTTATTACAAAATAGCAGGGAAAAAGCCTATTGTGCCTTTTAGTTAATGTTTTTTTTTGTTCCCGTCATCTGTTCATTTATCCTTGTTTGCTGGAAAACGTCCTTTCTTGTGCCTAGTTTTTTTTTATTTAACTTTTCATAATCTGAAAATAAAAAGACTAAATAATCCAAATAAAAGTTGTTTATTTAAATTTTTTTTTTTGATCTGCATACCTTACCACTACTTACCTTGTGTTTGCCCTTTTTGCTTTGTGCCTTATTTGTTGCTTTTAGATGTACGCATGATACTGTTGCCAGTACTGAAGTGTTGGTGCGGTAGTAGTAAACGGCAATGACTCAGAGTTGTAGTTTTCATTCTGCAGTGTTTGAAACAATGAAAAAAAAGAGTTAATTTGAAACAGAGAAAATCTATATTATAAATAGTAATGAATGAACTAAAACCTTGCAGGTTTTATGAGCGCCTGGTTTAGGAAAGTGCCTTCAGGGTAGATGAGTCTAGGTAGGAGCACGTAGGAAAAGGGAGAAGACAGTATTAGGATGAAGTTAAAGGGAATAAATCCAAATAAATAATTTTAGAAAGGAAAGTGAAAGGTTTCTATAAATATGGAGTTTTCGCGGCAAAAAAGGTTTTCTAGAAAATTCACAAAGAAAAAGATGGATGACTGGGCGGGAGAAAGATCACTTGACATTTGGAAAAATAGGAATTCAGCACAGGAAAGTTTAACAAAATAAAAAAAAAATAAAAAAAATAAAAAAAAAGACGAAGCAGTATAAAAAGTCGAATTAAAAAAAGGACAACTGAAAAGTGATCAGTCTATAGTGAGCCGCGGAAGAAGAATGGTGGAAAAAAAAAACTGTGTGAAATAAAGGATTAATTAAAGTGAATTTCAAGTGTGAACATCTAGTAAAAAAAAAAAAAAAAAAAAAGAAAACGTCTAAGTGAAGGTAAATGAATGTAGTTGATTAGGTTTTTGTGTTTTTTTTTTACCGGAATCAGTTTATTTTATTTAGAAATTACATACTATATATAGACAAGAGGGGGAATTGTGAACTGTCGGCCTGTGACCAATTGATTATAAAGCTAATATAAAAAAAAAAAGGAAGAAAGAATGCAACAAAACGTAAGTTTTAAATTATTTATAGTTTTATATTTTTGGGTTGAAATAAGTATGTGGTTTATTTCAAACAGCTGGCTATTGGTGAAATGGAGAAAACGCACATTCAAAATTAATCCGGGCTCAATACAAGAAAACAAAAAAAACAAAATATATCACTGCCACCAGGTATAATAACTCCACAATAGCCAGGTAACGATTTTTTTAATTTTCAACATACTTAAACAAGAGAAGAAAAATAGAACGTATTGTTGTTGCCGAGTAACGTGTTGAGTGCGGCCAGGAGAAAAAAAAAATATAAAAGAATTTAAAATAAGGAAACACAAAAAAAAAAAAACAGAAATATTATCTTGAGCTAAAAATAAGTTTTTGTTTATGTATTTTATTTCCGCCTGAAAGTAGGCAAAGTTTTCTTATCTTATAATCGTAGAGTCAGTCAAGACACTGTAAAATAGGGTTCAAATCAATTTTTATTTGTATAATTTTTATAAGCATATATCGTAAATATATATTTTTTAATAAATAGCTTTAGGGAGCTCCTTCAAGTTACGTTTGAAGATTACATTGTAGAAGTGAGAGATTGACTTGAGCCTGAAAAGTTAGAAGAGTTAATATTTGTATAGAAAACTGAAAGTTAAGGGAAAGGGAATTTTGTTTAGTGGATATATGTGTCTCAATTGTTTTTATCTACCAAAAAAAAAAAAAAAAAAAAAACTTTATGTATGAATATAAGTAAAATATTGAATATATGTATATATAAATATTAGAAGTAAATTTCCTTTTGTTTTAATAAAATCGGTATATAAACATGTGAAAAAAAAGAGATGTATTTGATTATGGAATAGTCACATAAGGGAAATGGCGTGAAGGTAAAGTAGGGAAGCAAAGGCAACTTTTTAGTGGGTCACAAATCAAACTAAACAGCTGGAGATGTGAGTACGTGACATGGTGGGGAGGGCAATCAAGGGCATTACATCAGCCCCAAAAAAGAAAAAAAAAATTGGTTTGGTAGTGTGCTCCTACTTAAATATGATGTTTTTTGGAATGTGGGATGAAGAGTGATAGTATTATTTATAGGGTTAATAGGTAGTGTTCGTTACAGACTTTGGTAGTTTTTATGTTATAATTTTTTTAATGGCGGAGTACCCAGCGAGAGGGTTGGAACCCTCTGAGAAGTGCTCAACCTTGCTAGTCGGAAACCTCGCTGGCCAATGCGTCCGCAACAAAACTTCCAATAAACGAACTAGTTCATGCCCGACAAAACTCTAGTTTGCACACGAACAGACCAAGGCATATTTAACCAGGTGGCATTACTACTGTAGGTGAAAATTTGTTGCTTAAATTTTGGTTTTCCTTTGTTTACCCAATTTTAATGTCAAACTATTTTGTTTTGTTTACGAATAATCAAGAAATGTATTTACATTCAAGTCTCATTGATCCAAGTGCCTTAGTGTTTTTATAGTTTGTGTATAAATAAATTAAAAAGTGAAGTAAAAACAAAAAATAAATGATCAATTTGTGTTCCAATTTGTACAAAATTTATAAATAAATTTGTAATTTGTACCAAACAAAATTTATTCAACTTTTTTCTTTTAATTTTATGTGTATTTTTGTAAAACCCAATATTGGGTTTTACACAAACAAAACTGCCTGCTGTTGTTGTATTGTATTTGTTGTCGTAGCAATGTCACCTAGTTAGATACGTCTTGGAACAGACCATCAACAGCAACGGTATTCACACTACGTCTTGGAAGTACTTTCTTTAGTACTTTCATGAAATTTCCGTATACGTATTACAAATAAAAACTTCAAAGAAATCTTCAACTTTCATGAAAATTTCTTGTTCGCTTTCAGAGGAAAGTGAAAGTTCATTTGTAAAATGTTTTCGAAGAGAAAAGTTGTTGCAATAATTCTACAAATGAAAAGACTAGAATTGGAAAATGATAACAAAACAAGAGTGATGTTTTGTTTATTACTGAAGTAGAGTTGCCAAACCATTCGCACACACAAATTTATAGGGCAATACTTTTAAATGATTATTATAGTTAATTTTTGTAATATCATTATAGACAATCAACAGGTGTGTTCTTTAAGCATATTTGATGAACAAATTTTAAATATATTTTCGTATGTGTACAAAACAATTAAATTTTCCAATTATTATTTTACCACAATCCCGCAAATTTGTATATCTCCATAAGTAGGCAACAGTGTAAAGCACTTGTGATTTCACTTTCAAGAAAAAATCTCTTCATCTAAATTTTGTTGAAAGCTGAGTGGAAAGTAAAAAAAGTTTGAGTGTGTTAGTGAAAAAGTATGAATGTATTGCGACTTTTTTGCAGTTACTTTCCTTTGTAAACGGTAGGTAAATGATTTATGACCAGTCAAGACGGCGTGTAAAATACGTCTAGCTTTGACGCCATTACGACCCGGTTGCCGTTGTCGAAAACTTTGGTAATTTCTATAAATTAGTAAGAACTTAAAACTATATTATTTAACAGAAAAGAACATCACAAAATTAAATATTATTTATGCATTAACAGCCAAGAGGTTTTAGACAAATGAATTGATTTATTTCTAAATTCTTACGTATTATACAAATGTACATAATTGTTGAACGTTTTTCTTTGGTAAATTGTAATGCAACGAACAGCTTTGGTTT
The DNA here is from genome assembly GCA_963932375.1 of Phania funesta. Lineage (NCBI taxonomy): Eukaryota > Metazoa > Arthropoda > Insecta > Diptera > Tachinidae > Phania > Phania funesta. The sequence goes on along the minus strand of OZ010652.1, from coordinate 91,495,661 downwards.
CGGCAAACTGTACATACAAGTTTCCTATTATTAGCAGATATACATAGTTCCAGCTCGCTCATGTTTGTTGGTAACAAATACACAACATTAAGCTCACCCCCAATTCAATTACATGCATACATATCTATTTCATATACGATTTTGCAAACTGTTTAAATTCCCAGCTTGTAAGCCCGAGGAAGAATTTGGACATGACATCCTTGCGCCAACTAGCTCCAATTATTCATTTATTTAGTACAAAATAATGAAAACAGTAACGTTTGTTTTTATGTCGCCTGAATGTTTAAGTGGCTGTTAGACATATCAATATTTTATTTCGATATTTGCGTTTGTGTTTGTTAACAAAAAATAGGCACATGTGCAAGTCATTTAATATTGAATAGACAAGAAGCCCAAAAAGCCGGAAATACATGGAATTGTCCGTGTGTCTAACTGTTCTCTTGCCTTGATATTGAAGAATAAGGCGAATTTAAATAGGTAAATTCACCAGCACAGATGCGTACTTTTTTAAAACTGATTGGATGTCAAATTCCATATAAATTTTTTTTTCGCTATTTCCGGTCATTTTTTATATATGGAGTTCGTGAGTTTACCTGTTATCAATTTGCCTTGCCAATATGGTATTACTTTTACATTAAACTTTAGGTGGGAAACAAAATGTTTGCCTACCCTCTGTTTATTCCAATACTCATTAAGAAGTTAAGCAATATCCGCGCAAAATCATAAATGCAAAAATAAGTCCCAGTTCCTTTCCAAAAATGTCGGTCGTTAAAAGTACTGAAATAAATATAAGGACCAAATCCTTGATATGTACAATACCATATCATTTCTAGGCAACCTGTTAGCTTGGCAGTACATTTTTAACTTTCCGAAATCTTACAGACGTCCGACTATATTGCTGGTTGCAACACTACCCTGAAGGAAATGTCAACAGTAAAACCGATGGCCTCTATTATATATATTTAGCATGTGCTTATCATTGAGAATCCACTAGTGACTAGAACTGTCGACTAGGTACTTCCTATGAGAATATATGGATACGTTAGAACCATAGGTTCTCTAGTATATTACCACCGAGCAGTAATTTGATATGCCATACGTATGAAATAAATATAATCCAGAATTTTGAATTCGTAGATTTCGTTTCTCGGTAAGGTCAAATACTTACATATGGGTCTGCTGGCATCGCTAAAATAGCGTTACATTCTTAAAAATTTTCCGCCGTATTCATTGAAAAAATGCTCATCATATTTCTGGCAGCTGGATGTGGATAACTACTCGATCCAATAAAACTTTGTGTTCCGCCAAAATGTCGACTACCTACATAATGTTTTTATTTTCATTCATAATTTATTGTATTCAAAAATGATTTCACTAGTCTTTTGTAATTTCTTTACTTCATATTAGTTATATTTCCTGTACTCCACATTGGGAGCATGCGGGATCCCAATTTTACCAAAAAGCGTTCTCGTACTTGAAAATTGTCTAAATGAGAGTGGTTTTGACATAATGGTGTTCTGCATTTTTATAATTATAAATTATGTTTTAGATATTTTATTTAAATTATAACTATATATTTACTGAATTAATTTTTGATAAACTTCGTTTTTGGTTTTGATATTCCGACAGGGTGTTTTGATGTAGAATTTTGGAACGAATTTCCGTCATCCCTTGTCAAGTTTGGTTTGTAGACAAGCCGGTTTCGGAGTCATTTTTCGTTCTGAGAAGTTTGCATCAATTCGTTAGTGTTTTATTGTGTGTCAGGTATCTATTTGTCATGTGAGCTCGTAGGCAGCTGTAAGGTGTGAGGAGGTACCAGGTAAAGCTCGTAAGTCGGGTGTTTTGTACGGATTGGTAGATGTTAGTGATGCCTATTTTATTGCATCAGAATTTGTGTTTTCGGATGCCAGGTAAATGCTATAGTTAAATTTGTTTTCACCTAGCGGCCTTGAATTGGGACCTGGTGTTTTTGTATAGATTAGGCGATTATGATTACTATTTTATTGCGTCAGAATTGGTGCGGTCGGTATGTGTACTTTGTTTTTAATTCTTTATAGTGTTTTTTGTTGGGGTTTAAAGAAGTCAGTGATTATTGGATTATGAATTTGTTTATTTATTTTGTAATGTGTTTTTATTGTTTTTGGAGTGTCTTCTTCGTTATTTTTGTTTTGTCTTGTAGATTAATTTTAGAGGTTCGAATATAACGTCTGAATCGGAGTTTCTTTGTTCGTTTGATCCGTCTGTCAAATGTCCTATGTTTATATATTTCCATCCTAGTCGTCGTCCTTTTCGCTGATTTTGCCTTCATTAGCGAATACGTATAATGATAATGGGTTACCAACACGTGAGCATCCAACATATAAATGTCCATGTGGGAAGCATGGTGTTTCAAGATTCAATCCAAATCCATCCACACATGCAGCGATTGACCTTGGGATTTATTTATGGTTATAGCAAATGCCAGACGTACTGGAAATTGTATGCGTTTAAATGAAAACGGCATATCTGCGGGCATTATTGGTATACGTTGAATCAATACGACTTCACCTTTGTACTTACCAGTTAATATAGTTGCTACTATAGTGTTATTAAATAATTTTTTTAAAGCTAATCTTGTTCCATTACAAAGCCGTGGTGGATTTAAATTGCGTAATAGAATTATTGCTGCACGAAATTGTAACTGTAGCATGTGAGGTGGAGTTCCTGTCAAGTCAAGCGAATTTAAGAATTCAATTGGATAATTAACAATTTCATCAGGATCGTTAAAACAATCAATGGATTTATATGTTTTTATTTCTCCGCTGATTTTATTTTGAATATCAACATTAATATCGCAAACATCTTTGTTTTTGGCTGACAATATAGCGCGATCACTTAGCCATTAGTAATTGGTAAAATTGCGCTCAATATTGGGATATACACTTGAAATTAAGCCTTCTTTTGATTCATTTAAAACACAACAATCTGCAGGAAATGTGATGAGTCCTGTTGCATTGTCCATAGCAATTTTTCCATTTCCAATAATTGACGTGCAAATTAAAAGGGCTGATGCATGATTTTGTAATTGTATGCGCATATTTACCGTTAGTGAAAGTTTTTTAACATATCGCCACAAATGAGATGCATTTAAACACGCATTTAGTTCATCTGCTGGTGTTGATCGTGATATGACTGGTAAGGTTTGTTTAAAATCGCCTGCCAATAATATAAGAGCACCCCCAAATGGTTGTTGGTTGCCACGTAAATCTTGAAATGTTCGATCCAATGCCTCTAGAGATTTTTTATTCGCCATTGTGCATTCATCCCATATAATAATCTTGCATTGTTGTAGTGCCTTTGCCATCCCAGATGTTTTTGAAATATTACATGTTGGTGTTTCGGTCAGTTGCATATTCAATGGTAATTTTAACGCGGAATGTGCCGTTCTTCCACCATCTAATAAAGTAGCAGCGATTCCCGATGAAGGTATAACCAACGCAATATTACCGACAGATGGTATTTTCGCCAAAATTATCGAAATTAGATAAGTTTTACCAGTACCACCTGGAGCATCTAGGAAATAAATTGCACCAGTTCCGACATGGTCAGTTTTCATAATAGTGTCGTAAACGTGTTTTTGATGTTTATTTAAGTTTGGTAAATTATGCTAAACGAATATGTTTAATGCATTGTGTCGTGTGTCCTACCTTGGGTATGATAATGCAGTAGAACACAATAGGAGGAAATTAACAGCTGACTGCAGATATATATTTTTTTTGTAAATAAACATTCAGTTTATGGTTGAAGAAAAAATTGAAATGGTGGCGATGGCCATGATGGAGCGTCACCGAGGTGTCTTGGTGGCGATAGGCGAAATTCTCGTTCTTTCGGAACGTGAATAAGGCAGAGGGCAGTCGTGGCAGCCAGGAAAGAAGTGTCAAAAAAAATGGAAAGTGGCGGAAAGTGCATTTTGATTTAGTGGCTAAATTCAGAATTTTAAAAATAGAACAAAATTAAAAGGAACAACAAAAAGAAAAGATCCAGACGAATTAAAAGTTTTATTTTGATACAAAATATACATTGTAAAGTTAGTAATTTGTACATGAGATATAAAAAAGCATAAAACTGAAGGTAAAAGTACAAAGTTTTAATACTTAAACCTATAAAAACTGTAAATTCGTGGTTAAATAAAATTAAAGAAAAAAATTATTGTCTATTTTTGTTTATAATGTATAAAACCAATGCTATATTGAAATAAACGTTGAAGTGAAAATAAGAATAACAGAATGAGTAAAAGTCAGAAATTATATAAAAAGACACTTAAAGCTAAGCAGTACCACTAAATTAAAATCTACGCCGACTGCGCCACCTGCCGAAGCCGAATGCCAAAAGCCCTGCACCAGACACCGAGGGATCAGCATCCATTTTGAGTATCAATCCACCAGGTATTCTGCCGACCGACTATAAAACTTCACGACGGACGACCTACGGACGTTTTAAAAGAATTTTATATACATTTTTTTCTTTTTGACTTTTAAATTCATAACTAATTTAAGTCACCCCGTAAATCCAGTCCTCTTGCGTAAATGCGGCAAGAGTGCGCGCGCCGTTAGAGTTGGGCCCAGTTCAGCAGCGATCGTTTCGTAAAATTGATTCGTGACAGAAAGTAAAAGAATATAAAAATTTATATTCAATTGAAAATACATTTGGGTGGTCAGGTACTATTTTCCCTTGTCTTCGAGGTTGGAATTGTTTTGTGGATGCATTTCATGTAAAATATCGCGGAACCTCATTATACACTAGCGTCTTAGCGAAGTCATCAATTTGGCACAATGAAAAAAATGCAGTCAGTGTTGTTTCTGGTGGTTGTGCTCGCTCGATCACATTTTCTACTGTAAAATATACTCGCTGTCCATTTTCCAAATGAAGTGCCAAATAAACTACAGTCGGATACCTCTCATGAATTGGAATAAAGAACTGCTTCGTTGCTGCTAATGTATCTTCCCATTTGATATTGTTTGATTTCATCTGACTTATCTTCAGGTGCCACTCCGTAAATGGCCATATCACTGGCTTTTTTTTACATATTTACAAATATATTTGATTGATTTAACGGAATTGCAATATTCAACGTTTATATGTGCTTTATATATTTTATATAATATTATCAATCTCGATATCAATGTTTCGTACTTTTAATTTAATGGATTCGTTTGGCTAAATTTTATCAACACACCAAATAAGAATATGAGCATGTGGCAATCCTCTTTTCTGTTATTCAATCAAATACATTCAGCAACGAACTAAACCAAAAACATTAGATTTTACAATTAAATCCATCTGAGACTTTAATTTCTGCTTAAATACGCGTGCTGTGATGTCATGACGATCAGTTTGCGATTGTCCTGGCAATAAACACTTTTTAATTTCATTCCAAATTGGGTTGCAAGTAAATGTGATGAATAAATCAGGACGACCATAATTGCGAACGTATGTATGTCATCGCATCTTGTGAATATTCATACATATGACGTGGGCTGCCGGCATAGGTAGCTGGTAGAATTGTTAATCGGCCAAGATCATTTAATTTGATATCATTATTAATTGCATCACGTAGAGGAATTTATTCCTCTGATCGTAATCGACGTTGATTTTGGCGAATAAATAATAGCCGCTCTGATTCTATTTTTGCATAAATATCTACAACATACTGATGATAGAGTTGGTGGCATTTCAAAATATGATTTTCCATATTCTCCCGAATCATGAGTCTGTACGCATAGTAATTCATGCTACTTATCTTTTTATTTATTTCTTCACCGATAATATCGAAATAAAATTTTTTTGAGCAATAAAATATTTTAAAATTTACCAGTAGATGGGTTTAACATTTTTAATTGAAAATGGTAGCCATCTTCTCCTTGCCAAAACAGTATTGGTTATTGCAGCGCATCATATGAGCGATGTGTTTCAGGTACTCGATGCAATTGATTATTTCTTAGATATAAAATTATATCTCTTGGATCGAACTGATCACCAAAAATTACAATAGCAACTTCATTTATTGTTGATGCATTGAATCGTCGTGGATGCTCACCTACTGGTGTTTTATCAGCTTTTATAACTATTTTGTGATTATCGGATGGCATTCGTTCTATTCCAATTTTTAATAATTTCACCAATTTGTTATGCTGAATGGAATAAATTTTGTAATGATTCCACAATGTTGCGGCGTAGTCTCGTAGCAATTGCACATCTGGTGGTAACTTCTGTTTCAGAATTGCCAAGGAAATATATCTGCAAATAATTTGTATTCTTCATCAGGAATAGGCAACAAGGATCCTGCTTGTTGATATATTTGTCCTTGTACTTTAAATGTTGGCATGAAACTTCCAGTAACTATATTGTCAGTACCAAATGACGTAATTTGTAAGCAATTATGGAAATTATGGGTTAGGAAATGTTTTGATTGATCCAGACACTAATGAAAGTAATGATTCCGGTGGTTAGCTTAGTTCTGGCAGCTTTATATTTAAATGCTTTGCAATGGACACATAATTGATCCATGCTTCCGATATTAATATAGGGATGTACATTATAATTAATTAAAATTATAGCTGTTCTTGACCTTTTTTTAAATTTAATTTATTAAAATTGTCCAAGCTTGAAGGTCTTTTTTAAAAAAAATATATTTTTATTTTTCGATATTTCGCTACTCCATTGTATATCATCATAAGGAAATAAAAATAACGAACCAATTATATATTAATGAAAAAATTATTGTCACAAAAATTCAAAAGTTTTCCAAAGTTAACATAAAACAAAAATAACATGAGGTTTTTAAAATATTTAAAAAAAATTTAAATACAGTTAACTTGACTTAACATTAAAATTGTTGTTAAAATAATGTTACAATTGTATTAACATGTGTACCAAACTTATTTAAATAATATAACATAATTCAAAAAACCCCTAAAAACATACTTATGTTAATTATCTTATTCTATGAACTAAGTGTCTATATACATATCTGTGCAACATTATCTGAGTCTGCCTTAAAATTAATTTTAATGTATGAGTCGGTGTAGTTCATAGAATAAGATAATTAACATAAGTATGTTTTTAGGGGTTTTTTGAATTATGTTATATTATTTAAATAAGTTTGGTACACATGTTAATACAATTGTAACATTATTTTAACAACATTTTTAATGTTAAGTTTCGTTAACTGTATTTACATTTTTTTAAATATTTTAAAAACCTCATGTTATTTTTGTTTTATGTTAACTTTGGAAAACTTTTGAATTTTTGTGACAATAATTTTTTCATTAATATATAATTCGTTCGTTATTTGTATTTCCTGATGATGCTACACAATGGAGTAGCGGAATATCGAAAAATAAAAATATAATTTTTTAAAAAAAGACCTTCAAGCTTGGACAATTTTAATAAATTAAATTATAATTAATTGTTGGATCTTAATTAAATGCAAGACACAAAAACAATGCGATTGGTATTGTGTATTGCTGCTCTGGAGGCTCTTCTCGTAGCACATTCTTATTCGTTTTGTATTTCGCGATTTTCTAGTGAAGAATTTTGACATAAAAGTGACATGATTCCTGACTTGTTCGTTGTCTTCTGCGCGCTCCGCTTGTGTCTGCTGTGAGCGCAGCACACGCATATGATTTGTGTGCCGCCTACGGCGACCAATATTTGCACGTGGGCGTGGCATTTTATACTGCAATATACGTTTTTAAGATTTAAGTTATTTTTTGTTTGTTATTGTTGGGGTAAAGAGGCTGCCCTTTGTTGTCTTACCTGTTGCTTGTTTACTTTCTTCAAAAGCTTTCAATATTAAAATTAATTTACTTTCACTTGGGTGAATTTTATTAAAATGTGTGTAATATTAAATTTAAATAAATTAAACTTTAATTAAATAACTTATTTTTTTCGTTTGACTCCCATGCATTTTTCACGAAAAGATGTTATGTATGAGTCGGTGTTGGAATACTTAGCGCCGCTGCACGCCGATTAAGCACCCAACGCCTTCAGTGAAACATATCATAGGCTTACCGCGCAAATAGAGTTTAAAATATAGTGATATTTTTTCACTGTTTTAAACTTTATTTTTTCACAAAAAATTTCGCCTTCAGAGAAACATAGCCTAGGGTTACCGCGCTAATCTCTATCGAGCAAAACCCAAACTACATATAATCACGGAACCTATCGAACAAAACCTAAACTACACGAAGCCACTTTAGAAACACTCCTCACGGGCCATACCTGGTGCGGTAGTTCTTAAGTTGTTGCGGTCGAACAATAGAAAAATTGCGCCATCTGTAGGTCAATCCCCAATCCACATAGAAACACTCCTCACGAACAGTAGATACAAATAAATTTTAGTCGAAATCGGTGATATAGATCTTATGTTATCGCGCACAAACACCAAAAAAGGAAATTTTGCGCCATCTGATGGACGAACACTAAACTACATAGAAGCACCACTGGCGACCCATAGAGTATAAATGTAAATTTTGGTCAAATTCGGTGCAGTAGTTCTTGACTTACGGTGCAAAAACACAAAAAAACTAAATATTGCGCCATCTGTCGGACGAACTTCTAACTACACAGAAACACTCCTCACGGCCCAAAGAGCATGTATACAATTTGGTCAAAATCGGTCCGGTAGTTTTTGAGTTTATCGATCACTAACATACACGTAATTTGTATATATGTATATGAATATAAATCTAGCTACAAATATCAGTTCCTATTTTGTCAGAAACTTTTAGAATGGAAATTGGAAAATTGGTAGGTTTTATCAATTACACTATAGTATAGTTAATCTCAGGCTATAAGTAATGCAAAAAGTATTAAATAGACTTTTTATGGATTACTTATATCTAATGAAGTTACTAGTAGTTTACATTTTTTTCTCCTGTTTTTCTACATCATACATTACTAATGGATTTAAAAATAGATAGATCAATCGCATGTTTTATTTTTGTACAATTAAAAAGACAAAAAACAAAAAGGTTCCGTTATCCTCGCTGCAAATATTGTACATTTTTGTCATTCTTCTTTCTTTCTTTAAATATAAAAGAAGTGCGGTACGGTTAAAGTTAATTTGTTAAAGTGATTTAAAACTAAATAGGTAACAATGATAAGTAAAAGGCATTTAAAAAGATTAATAAAAAAAGAACAAGAATATAATATTGGACAAATTTTATCAATTTGAAAAAGAGTATATGGAAAGTGCTACTAAATGACCTAAAATTGTAGATAAAACGAAAAAAGACAAAGAAATTAATGAAAAAGTAACGATGAAATTGTTAAAAGTGAAATTTTTTAAAAGGTTCCGGATTTAAGTCTAAGTGAGAAACTAAAGGAATGGAGTATAAAGCATAGAGTGTCAAGAAATTGTGCAAATGATTTAGTTAAAATCCTGGCAAACGAACATTTGGTCGTAACACCATTTTATAAATTCAACTGCCCAACAAACCCTGTAATAGAAAATATTTGTGCAGGCTCATATATGCATATTGCGATTATATGTCACTTACAAAAAATATCCCAAGTACCTGATCTTCCAAAAAATATTATGTTCGACATCAACATCGATGGTTCTTTTTCGCAGCTCAAAAAAACCAGCTGTGGCCAGTTTTACTGAGAGCAGTCAATATTAAGAGTCAGCCAGTCTATCCAATTGGAGTTTTTTTTTAAGCACAAGTAAGCCTTCCTGTTGCAACATTTTTCTAAAAAAAAGTGGACGATGAATTATTGTTTTATATTGAGAATGGATTAGAACTGGAAGGTAAATTATATTTAGTTGAAATAAGGGCAATTTTATGTGATGCTCCGGCACGGATCTTCATTACAGGTACTCCCTCTCATACTTCTCGCTATGGAGGTTCCAAGTGCACCCAAATTGCAAGAAAATCCGATGGAGTTTTGGCATATAGTACAACGTCTGGAGTGTTTATCACTTTCGTATACGCAACTATCCAAATCACCATACTAAATCATATTTAACAACAAAAACTGCGTTGGAAAAATTAAATATATCAATGGTAACACAAGTGCCTCTTGACTGTATGCATTTGGTTGATCTGGGGGTAATGCGCAAATTTTTATTAAGACTTATAAAGAAAAAAATTATTTGCGATAAAAGTGTCAAAAATATATCCGACAAACTTAGACGTATGCGCAAGAACGTAACAAGATTTTGTACGTAAACCTTCATTGGACGAGATTTCGAACTGGAAAGCCACAGAGTTAAGGCAATTTTTGCTATATACGGAACTGATTGCTTTGAGAGGTGAACTGGAGGTAGATATTTATTATGAATTCCTACTATTGCATTGCGCATATAGGATGCTGTCTTGTCCAAAGCAATGCATTTAAAATTTAGAAACTTCACAAATTCTCCTCAATACTTTTGTGGAAAACTTTCCAATAATATTCGGCGAAAATAGTGTGTCATATAATGTACACGGATTGCTTCATCTTAAAGAAACTATAAAGAAAATTGGTTTTCCAACATAGAACTCTTGTTATGCTTTTGAAAATGAATTACAAAATATTAAAAAGGCTGTAAAAAAGCCGTCAAAAATTCTTAAACCAATATATAGAGCAGTAATTGAGAAAAAGGTTTTAGTTTCGGACAGTTTGGATGGTCTGGACTCATTGAAGAAAAAGTATACATTCCAAAATAGCGTTTTTAGTAAAAAAAAGCCAAACAATATTTGTTATGTTCAAAATACAATACCTGTACAAATTCATGATTTATAATATGTCGAAGGTTTACAATTATTGAAAGTTTTTTCAATGACCCATGTGACTCGATGTCATTGGGCGTTTTTTTGGTAGATGTAGAACCATCGGAAATACAAGAAATATTTTCATTGTCGGACATAGAATGTAAAGCTGTAGCTATTCCATACACGAACAAGTTATTAATATTGCCACTCTTACTTGGATGTCGTTAATTTTATCCTATTATTGTTACCTTATTTTAATTACGAGAATAAAATCCCATTAGTCCTTTAAAAAACACTTTTTGCTATTTTTGAAACGAATAAAAAGTTGTAGTTGTTTTTTTTTTGTCATTGAAAGAGTGTTTGCACATTTTGTAGTTCTCATTGTTTTTATAAAAATAATAGAATATGAAGTGAATGTTTGGATTAAATTTTCAAAATGTTTTTCGAGTCTACTGACGAGTTGAGTAGCATCAACGAAATGTCAGCGGCATATAGACGGCTGAAAAGCTAGACAAAAAACAAGTGCAAAGGACTTTTTTGATCTAATATAATTTATTTTTTGTAATCTTAATGAAAATCCATTATTTTTTTAAATTGTCTTAAAATTCGTTTAAATATAAATTTTATGTTTAGTAAAATAATGAGTTAAAATTACCTAATTACTATACTAGATAATTTGGACCAATTACCTACTGAACTAGTAATTTGTAGCTATCAATTTAGCTGATTACTTATCCCCAGAAATACCGTCAAATAAGTAGTACTTTTTGAATACTTAAGTAGTTGGTTACCGAACTAGATATTGGTAATGCAGAAAGTAGCCAATTGGCCCCCTCCAATGACATACCCATGTTAAAGTAAACAGCATTTATAGTTTAAAATACATTTGGTGGTAATTAGTTCTGGTTACTAAGTAAATAATGAAACTACTAGTTAGAAACTAGTTACCAGAACTAGCGGGTAACGTGACTAGTCCATAAACGCATGTAAACTATATTCGATAAGGGACTGGGACTAGTCCAAAGGTAACCCAGGTGTATAGAGAAAACATGATCCATTTTACATTACGATGTCCTAGGGCTGGACCATTTAACCCAGATTTGCATTACTTGGGTGTAGTTTTAAAACTACTCTATGTCACTAGACGATGGAACACGCCAGAGGGGTTGTTTTAAAACTACTCCATATCACTACTCTATGAAAGACCCCGGAGGGCTAGTTTCCATGCTACTCTATTCTACTGCTCCATTAAACATCAAAAATAAAATTTTACATGAAAGTTGTTTATTTTTTGATTTATTATAAATAACATTTATTAACTTAAATATTTCCTTCATCAAATTTTGTTTAATACCGAAATGCGCGTATTGACCGGGCTGCACAGTTCGGTGGTGCTTCAATATTTTCGACAAGCGTCATTGGAGATAGAGGCACATCTACACCATGTGTTCTTAGTATAGCCAAAAGTTCTCTCATGTTCTTCCTTGAAGTTCCTTGTTATTGCCGTATCCCTCATCTAAATCCTGATGAACGAAATTTCGGTATTCGAGGATTTCGTGTTCGCATTATCTGCTAAGTCATTTATGCACACAATTTTCTTTTCTTTTTGTATTTTTACAAGTCGCCGTTTATGTCGCGCACTACAATTCATATTTCTTTTTATTAATAATACTTTTATATTAATTACATACTTTTATAATAATTTTATTTTTACCACTTTATATTGTACAATATACATACAAAAATTGTTTACGAAAATAAAATAAGTATATATTTTTGTGTTACGAATATTTGGTTTTAAGATTTATTTTATTGTGTAGTAAAAGACTCACACGCATTGGTTTTATGTGAGTTTGACGAAATTCAAAACGTTTTTTATTTTTACTACCTCGCTGAAGTTTTCGTAGGCTTATGGCTTATTTTGAACCTGGAAGTAAAGAGGAATATTTATTTTTAGTTTGTTACAGATTTTTGTACATTTAGAAGCATGTTATTATTATTTATTATTAATATATGGAGGGATATCGAAACAGACCACTTACTTTCTGGGTCGATTTTCGACCCCCATTTCGCTCCTCAAATTTATTTCAGGGAACCGATCCGTAATCACAACCACCTTACTTTCAATTAAGTCTCGTGCTAGCCCTAGCCTTTACTCTTGACTAAAGTGATTTCAGACTGTCGACTGGTAACTGTCGTCACTCTTCCTCATCACGGAGTCTTTTGTAATTGCTAGCATTTGTCTAAGGCTTAGTTCCTCCATGGCATTCACATCTAACAAGGGTCTGCCCGTGGTCTTAAGCCTTATGCTAGCCAGTGCTGGACATTCACACACAATGTGCACTACCGTCTCAGCCTCTTCCAGGCATAGTCTGCAAGTATCATCTTCTACGACTTTCATCTTAACCAGATGGTACTTGAAGTTTCCATGTTTTGTCACTAACGCAGTGATCCAGCTTAAAGTAGCCCTATTATATCCGAGCACCTTGCTGGCCTTCCTGCCGAGGGGCTCTTTGAGCACCGTTCGAGCCTGTCTACATGTGGTAATCTCTCTCCACCTATTCAGGTGTAATGAGTTTGCCCATTGAAGAACTTTAGCTCGCACTAGGCCATTCCCTAGGGCAACCCTGGATTCTGGTCCACAGAAATCCACATCAGATCCCCTTTTTGCTAGTTCTTCTGCTGCTTCATTCCCAGCTGTGCCTATGTGCACCTTAACCCACATTAACGTTACCTCATTCAACGAGGCACATATGTTTAGTTTCAGAACACATTTCAGCACCAGCTTGGAATACACGTTCACTTGCCTCATGCGTTTTATAACTGACTGATTGTCAAGTGCAATGAGAACCCTTTTCCCATGCACTCGGCTTTCAAGCAAGTGATCCAACGCATGCAGCAACCCAAGCAGTTCTGCCTGGTAAACTGAAATCTATCCAACTCTGAATCCCATCCAACTTACGCTTCGGCCACCACACCACGGATGCGTAAGTTATAATGGGTCGCACCATCATTGTGTAAATCCAGAATGCAGCCTTTGGCGAGATTCCCCACCTACGGCCACACACTCGTTTACATTGACGCATAATCCTTTTTGCTTTCCGGACCTTTGTTTCGATGTGTTCATTGCAGGTAAGTTTCTTATCCAGGGTAACGCCCAGATAATTCACCTTCCTGGACACATTTACTTCCGATCCGAAAAGCATTAAGACTTCAACCTCTACACCCTTCCTCTTACGAGTGAAAAGCCCAGCGTCGGATTTACTGGCATTTATGGTTAGACCCTGGTCACTGCACCATGTCTCAGTCACCATGAGAGCCTGTCTCAGGCAACCTTAAATTGCCCCGATGAACTTACGACCAACCATTAGTACCAGATCGTCTGCATACGCAATCGTATGGACGCCTATTGAGTCCAATCTCCAAAGAGGTGATAATACACTTCCCTGTGAGCACCCCCTAACTACCCTACCTCGAATCTTGGTTCTCCCATCTCTGAGATTTATATCCCTAGTTCGAAGCATAGCGTTTATCCATTTTATAATAATGGGGTCAACCCTACGTTCAGTAACAGCATTTCTCACCTTCCCAAAAGAGATCTTGTCAAAGGCGCCCTCAATGTCCATAAAAACGGACAGAGCAGCTCCGCCATTGAAAATGTCTCTTTCCGCTACTCTGACGAGCTCGTGCAGAGCGGTGGCAGTAGATCTACCTGCTCTATAAGCATGCTGAAATCTACTCAAGGGCCTGTCGATCAGCGTATGGTTCTCCATAAAGTCAGCAACCGTCCTCTCCATTGTCTTCAATAGAAAAGATGTAAGGCTGACCGGTCTGAAGAACTTAGCGTCAGTATAGTCCCTCTTATCCGGTTTGGGAAGAAAAACAACTTTAGTTTCCCTCCAAGCTACCGGAATATATCCCGTCGCTAGACAGGCTACGAATATTTCCCTAATCCTATCAAGCAAGGTATCTATTCCCCACTGTAATAAGGCTGGGAAAATTCCATCCATTCCAGCTGCTTTGAATGGTGAAAAAGATAGTATTGCACTTCTGACACCATTCGGAGATATTATCCTTTAAGCCTCAGCTCGTCTTCTCTCACTAGCCCCCCTATATACAGGAGTCCATGAGTCACTCGAACTAAAGCTTCCAGGAAAATGAACCTCCATAAGCGATTGCAATGTGTCCTCCACTGTCTCAGTCATGTGACCATCGCTCTTGCGAATTGGTCCCATTCTAGAGACAGGGTCTTTAGATATTATCTTTTGTATTCTACATACTTCAGATGTATCCCTCATATTAGAGCAGAATTCCCTACACGTACTTCGTGTCCGAAGACGTATTGTTGTCTTCAGCTCTCTCTTCTTCTCCTTATACGCATCCCATGAGATCGAGTCTCTCTCCCTCATGTATCGGTTAAAAGCCTTTGTTGCCCCCTTTTTCATGGATTCAATTTCTCCGTTCCACCAAGGTGTCGGATCTTTTTCATCCACTACTGTCAAGGGACAAGCATGCTCGAAAGCTAGGTTAACCGTGGAGTTCAATTGTTCCACCGTCCGCTCGATTTCACCCGTGTTTCGAGGTGCTCTGTATGGAGCACCTCCTATATGTACCGACAGATACACTTCATAACTGGTATGATCAGTATTCTTATACGTTTGCGTCTACTCCGCCTACTGCCATACAGTATATCGAACTGGATTGTCCTGTGGTCAGACATGGTTAATCTGTCCACGACCTTCCAGTCCTTAACCCTGTCTAGCATATTCACTGAGCACAGAGTGATATCGATCACCTCTGCCCTTCGTGAATCCACGAAGGTGGGTTCAACCCCTCTGTTAAGTACCGGCAAATCGTGTCATTCTACAAATTCCAACAATTGTTGTCCTCTGTAGTTATCATCTGTGCTGCCCCAAACCGTATTATGCGAGTTGGCATCACAGCCCATTATCTGCGCCATACCTCTTTGCCTGCAGAAACTCACCAGGTTCTCCACCTCCAGTGACGAATGTGTACCTGCCGTCTCATATGGAAGGTAAGCCGACGCAATAAGAAATGATCGCGAACCACTGCCAATCATTACTACCGTAAGATCCGGCGAGCAGAGATGTGTCATACGTACTGTTCGAACGCTATGTCGCACTAGGATGTATGACCTTAATTTACCATCACTCTGTGAGTGGTACAGATTGGCGGTCTGTTGATACATGCCCCTGATATTGCCTTGGACAATCCAGGGCTCTTGTAGCAAGGCTATATCCAGCTTATCCTCCTCCAAACGTCGCACCAACATTGCTGATGCTGCTTTGCTGTGATGAAGATTGAGCTAGCATATACTTATTTTTTTCCAGGTATGAAGCATGTTAATATACCGTTTAAATATTTTTGGAAAAATAAATTTTATTTTTATGTTTTTTTTTTGCAGAAAAATTGTTTATTTTCTCCAAATTCAAAGCTTCTAACAGATTAGATGCATCTAATTAAATTAGCAAATAATGTTTATTTCTTCGAAAAAAATTTAAGAAATAACAATTATATTTCGACTTTTATAAAAAAAGTCGTGATTATTACGGTCCCTGTTTTGAACTACTCTTTCATCCTGACTTTTTTTGCTTCTTTCATTGCGTGTGTCAGTGCAATAGCTATGCAAATACATGTGTATGTATTTCCGCAAATATGACCTTTTAACAAACAAAAACATTGTAAAATAATTATTTTAAACAACTTTGAAAGGAAGTTTGATGGATGAATTTGATATGTCGCTGTGCTAAGCAAAACTAACGCACCAATTTGTTGTGTGGCCGGGGCGCTTATGGGGTATACACAATAACCAACAAGTAAGAGAGCTATATTAGGCTGTGCCGAATCTTATATAACCTTCACAATATTATGCACTACTAAAAATGTACTACAGATTTTTCCCGGTGCAAGGAATTATTTCCTTTCTTCTTAATATAAGCATTTTCGATCGGTTTGATTTTTTCTTTAAATACTTATCAATTTTTGATAAATTCTCGATTTTTGGTTAGTTGTATATAATAATGCATTTGGTGAAATTTTTAATATTTGAGAATATTTAGAGTTTTCGGTGCAATTGGATTTGGGAAAATTTTTAAATATGTATGAAGTTTGTTTTTGGTTACTTGCTTGTAAAAATTAGGTTTTTTGCTAAATATACGAGTAGGTCTTTTGGCACTTGTGTAACATAAATTTTGTTAAAATTGCGACGTTTCTCATAGGTATAAATTTTTAGCAAATTTTTGATATTTTAAAATTGTGACTTTTATGGTATTTTTTGGAATTACTCGTTTTATTTCTGTTTTCGATTTTGTGGTAAGTTATCGAAGTTTTGGTGAATACACAATTTTGCCAAATGTTAATTATTCGTAATATTTTGTGTAATTTCGGGTTTCTTTGAGTTTTCCTTTTTTGGAAAAAATTGTTTATATTGGTAATTCAACATTTTTAGACTATAGTTTGGTTTCGTGAAGAATTTAAGTAAATTCCTATTTTCAGTTTATTTAATTTTTATGATTTTAAAATTGTTTGGTGAATTTTTGTGGTATTTTTTTGGTAAAATTTTGGGTCTTACTTAAATATTGATTTTGTAGAAATTTAATTATGTTATTCGAGTTTTTCGATTTATGGTATTTTTTTTTAATTTTTTGTGAATTTTAAATTTTGGCACATTTTGTACTTTTCGGTGCAATTTCGGTTTTTTTGAAAAATGTTGTTATATTTTTAATTTAAAATAACAAATTAAAAAGTTATGGTGAATATTTTTGGTAAATTATAATATTTGTGTAGTTTAAGATTATTGGACTATAGTTTGGTTTTATGGTGAATTTTTCGAATTTTAATGAATTCCAATTTTTCAGATTAATTGATATTTTCGATAAAAGTTATATTTTTATTATTTTTAATATTTCGGTAAATTATTAAGTCGTTGGTGAATGTAATTTTTTTTTATATTTGTTAAACGTCAATTTTGTTAAAATTTCGAAATTTTTCATAAAACAATGGTTTTTTATGATTTTTCGGCTATTTAGTGAAATTACAACATTTTGGTGAATACTAAATTTGGTAAAAATTTAAATTATCCAAATTTTAATTTTTTTTTTATAATTTTGGTTTTTTATTGAATTTTGGGAAAAATGTTTCCAGTTCCTCGATTTTTTGATAAATTTAATATGTATGCGAAATTTCAAATTTTTTGCAATTATAAGGATCCAGAATAAATATACTTTGTAAGGTCGGAAATAAATATTGTGGAAATTACAAACGGAATGACAAACGTATATATTGTTACGTTTATTACCACAATAAACGTGATTTTGCAGGGTTCGTTTAATTGTAAAAATTAAATTACACAGTCTTTAATGATTTTTACCAGTACACAACTTTATACTATGTACTTATTTACACTTAACACTTTTGTACGCACTCTTTGAAATCTCAAAGTCAACTAACTGTTCTGCGGTGGACGGCGCCTTTATATACAGATCACGGCCGCTTCTTGAAATGTCCCGAACATACGTGAAATCGCGCATTTTTTATTTCAGTTGCTGGCTTAGTAGTCTTGTATATGTGTTTGTGTGTGTGTGTATCCTTTGTTTACTTTTTGCTTGCTGTAGAAATTGTTTTTGTTGAATCACGCTTCATGGAATTTCTGCTGCGCAATTTGTTTTTGCTTTGTGTTTGTGATATGGCGTATTTGTACATTTGTACAATAGGTCGTTTCACACACCTTTGACTATTACTTTGTAACACTGCCGCCCACTTAAGCCTTTTCGTCCCGAACAGGCTCAACATCACCCTTTCCATATTTGGCTAGTCGTTCAAGGTGAACCACCTTCATTTTGGACCTCGGGCTATGGCACTTCTGTATCCGGTAAACTACGTCATTTAGCCTCTTAACCACCTTGTATGGTCCCTCCCAGTGGGTTTGCAATTTAGGGTTTCTTGCGTTGTGGGTTAAACAGTAGAACCATTTGTCCTTCGGTAAATCCCTCCGTGTTTGCTGCTCTATCATATCTGGCTTTCATCTTATCACTGGACATTTTAGTGCGGTTACGGACAAACTCATGAAGCTCGTGAAGATCTTCCTGTGCCTGAAGAGTGTTTCCATTGTCTTCGCACACAGGTTTAGGTTTAACACCAAACTCTAAGTCCGCTGGCAGTTTCCGTTCCGTTTCAAACAGGATTTTCGCTGGACGGTTACCAGCGTCACTGACAGGGAATGGACTTGCTACATCGATAGCTATTCGCTCAAAAGGGGCACCTACATTGTATTGCTGAAGCTTGCCGCAACTTTTCCTTGTTGGACCCTTGGTCGTAATACATTATTCGCAATTAGCTATCCAATCGGCTACAGACTGCTGGCATCCCACCCAGTAAAAGCGCTGTTTTATATTTTCCAAAGTTTTTTTAATGCCCAGGTGGCCGCCGCTAGGACCGTTATGGAACTGCTTCATTACGTCCTTTATCTTGGAAGTGGGCACGACAATTAAGTCCGTTGTAAATTTGCCATCTGTACTTTCCCAAGATCTATATAAGCAGCCATCTATTAATTTTAGGCTATTCCACTGGGCCCAATACGCTTTTGCTAATGAGCTTTCTGCCGATATTTCATTACGGGTCGGTCTTTTGTTATCCAGTTTAGCGCATATAATTTTTGCCAAAATGGGGTCATCATTCTGTTCTTTAGACCAGTCGTCTCCTGAGCTGATATGGGTCCGCCGCACGTCGATGACGCATCCCCTTTTTTCCACTTTTGTACAGTGTTTGCGCTCTACGCTGCATGGCCGTCTCGAAAAGGCACCAGCATTATCGTGTTTTCCGCCTTTTATATCCCTCGGTGGCGAAGCAGATCTTGATCTTTTCTTTGCAGATCTGCAGTTGCGCTGGAAGTGGCCGATCTTACCGCAGTTAAAGCATTTGCCGCGATATTTGCCTTTTTCCTCAAGTATTCGCTTGATAATCTGTTTTATCTCGCTCCTTTTGTATCCGCAAGTTAGCGTATCAGCCTCAAGTTGCCGCACCTTGTAGACTTGTGGCTTGGATATGACTTTTGCGGTCTCCTGGGCCAGTGCGTACGAAATGGTTTCCGCAAAGGACGACTTCTGCATAGCGCAAACTGCATATCTAACATCTGGATCCCGTATGCCATTTACAAATGCTTCTATCTTGAACTGGTCCAGGAATGGATGGTTCTCACCTGGGTAAGTCAGCTGCACCAAGCGCTCAATTTCCATCGCGAAATCTTGCAGCGTTTCATTCGGCTTCTGGACTCTGCCCCGTAGTTCCATCCTGTACAGTTCGCCACCGTACTTACGTTGCAAGGCCACCATTATGTCTTCGTAGCTATTTCTGCAGCCAGCTGGTAAGCTTTCAAGGATTGCTGCTGCTGTTCCCTTTAACGCCAGAATTAGTTCTATCGCTTTTTCTTCATTGTCCCCTTCATTTATCTAGCTACCGTTTCGAACTGGAACTTGAAGACATTAAAAGGTGCGCTACCATCAAATCTCGGGGCCTTTATCTTGTTGCCGTGCTCAGAGATTATTCTGGCCGGTCCTTCTCGAATTTGTAGATCGCTCATCTTGTTCTTCAACTCATGTAGTTCTGCGTCTACGCCGGAAAATTTTTCCTCAAAACTTCTCGTTATGCCGGAGAGTTTCTCATCAATATTTCCCGTTATGCCGGAGAATTTTTCATCAAGCTCACTGACTTTCAGTTCTATAGCTTCCACTCGCTTGCCCATAACTTCTAAAATTTCCTGAAGTGTCTCGTGGTTGGCTCTGATCTCAGCTAAGAGTCTTTCGCTGTTAACCTTGGAAGCTTCTTAAAACTTTTCTTCTACCTCAACAAAGAGTCTTTCGCTGTTCTTAGAAGCTTCTTGAAACTTTTCTTCTACCTCAGCTAAGAGTCTTTCGTTGTTCTTAGAAACTTCTTGAAATTTCTCCTCTTGTCTTTCATTGTTGGCTCTGACCTCAGCTAAGAGTCTTTCGCTGTTGATCTTAGATACTTCTTGAAATTTCTCCTCTTGTCTTTAGTTGTTGGCTCTGACCTCAGTTAAGCGTCTTTCGCTGTTAGTCTTAGAAGCTTCTTGAAATTTCTCCATCATGGCGGCCAACATTACGTTAAAGTCCATATTAGTGTTTGTGGCAGGGGTACATATCTCGAGCTCTTCCTTTTCCTCGAATTCATGTAGACCGATGTCAATACCACGTCGCTTGAATTCCTCTATCAGCCTTGTTCATACATTCACATCGCTTGGTTTTTGTTTTCTTTATCTTCTTTATATTTTTGTTTACGCTGACTCAAAAATTTATTTATTTGCCCCAATAATATACACACACACTTGCATAAAAACTTTATGTAAACAAATAAAATTGTCGCAATAGTCCAATGAACCACACTGATCAATGCACCAATAATAAATTGTAAACTTAGCAATGAATTATAAAAAAAAAATATATATATATATATCATATGTACGTATGTTTAATTAAATAAGCAGCGTTCCCATTTATCCAAAGGGAACACACTATAGAATAAAAAAAAAACAACAAATTGTAAACTTAGCAATAATTTAGTATTTAAGAAAGAAAAATTTATCAATAAAGTCGTCAGAATTTCACAACTCGTTAGTGTTTCAACTTCTTTCCACTTTTTCTCCGCTGCAACCAAGTTCAAGTGCTTGAGTTGATCCAAACTTTATCTTGGTGATACTGCCTCGATAAAAACCCAATACAAATTCATTGAAGGACAAAAGAGTCCATTCAATAAACATTTGGTGACCCCGACGTGATCTCTCTTCAGTGGAGATTTTCAACACAAATTTACCCCGCGATTCAACAGCCTTCAAAACATTGTTGCCTACAAACATTGGTGACCAGAATATCATCAGTTCTAGAAAAACATTTCTGTAAACGTTTTGGTCATACCATATGCAACCATTATCCAATTAGACATGCTTGTACTGTACCAGGTCGGGTTTCAGTCTTTTGGATTTTCAACAGATCAACAAATATTCCCAACTTCATCGAGTTCCAGGGATCATAAGCTGTAAGCAGTAGCGCAAGGCTACCCGCAGTTATCACACAATTTAAGCTGTAAGCAGTAGCGCCAGGCTACCCGCAGTTATCACACAATTCAATCTGTGACCAGTAGCACAACATCTACAAATACGGCAAATTGAGATCCGGGCAAAATCCTAATTTAACACCAATTGCTCATCCCGTACAACGATTCGATTTCAAAATTAATATTCGAAACGGATCATCAGTGCATTGTGCTAGCTTCAGAAGATGGCAGAAGAAAAAATCAGTATGACGTATTGGCTCAATCCCAACACGAAACGGGTGATATCATACAGGGAATCATAAAAAATTATAAGAAGGACTCCCAGTTCAGGAAGACCTAGAGTACTATAAGGAACGCCTTAGGAGGTTGAATAGCGCATGGGCGGATTTCGAGATAACTGACAACAAAATACGTTGTCTTGAAAATCCACCATTAAACCACGATTATTTTGTCAGTAATTACTACACTGACATAGCGGCGCTCGTGGAAAAATACAGGCAGGAATTTGAGTCGGCAATGATGCAAACACCGGTTAACCAGCCAAAAGGTCCAACCAATCCAGAAGCAGAGTATCAACATCAAGAACTGGCCGCCGCTAAGTCAACTATAACAACGGCAAGGACACAAGCTCATCATCAGCCTCCACAAATTCAACAGCAGGGTATGGCTTTCCCAACACCTACTCCATCCGCAAGAGCGTCGCAATTTACCTTATCCATTAGAAGACAAAACGTAATGATATCATCTCTAAAACGGGTAATCACAACGGACCCAACAGCAACAAACATGAAATTGAAAGAGAAGCTATGGGAACAGATCCAGGAGCTACATTTCTCAATTTGGGAAAACTGTGCCAACCCACTCGAAGAAGGATATGACATGGACTCGTACACGGATCTAGAAAAAATGGTGATACAAAACTTCAAACACACAACAGTACCTACAGCACAACACAGGGCAGAGTGTGCACAAACGAACGCGTTGCCACTTCCCAAAATTACAATTCCGAAATTTGAAGGGGATTATTTGAAATGGCCTGCGTTCGCCGATCTTTTTTCACAGCTGGTAGTCAACCAAAACATTCCGGTGAAGCTGAAAAACTCATCAGCCATCTTTCCGCCACCACTGATAATTATGAGACAGCCTGGAAAGCCTTACAGGACCGGTACAACAATAAGCGTGTACTAGTATCAACACTAATGCAGAAACTAATCGATCAGCCGTCATCTGGGACGTCAGCAGCCTACATAAAACAGCTGCATGATGTCACTCAAGAGTGTCTGCATGCCCTCAACAATATAGGGGTGGACACTTCTTCATGGAGTCCAATGCTGCTTCATCTTCTCATAAAAAAGTTAGAACGGGGTCTTCACTCGCAATATGAGAGAACAATAGAAAATCCAAAGGAATTGCAGCATGTGAGCCAATTCCTAGATTTTCTAGAGACCCGGTTTCAATCAATGGAAGCCATGGGGCAGAAGGAAAAAGGGTCAGCCAAGTCATGCGCTTCAGTAGCCTCAACACACCAAGGCAATGTGGCATGCATGCTATGCAACGATGGCACTCACAAACTATTTCAGTGCCAGACCTTTTTGAAATTAAAACCCTCGGAGCGACTTAACTACACATAAAGGCAAAAACGTTGTGTGAACTGCTACGTACGGGACATTCAGCAAAAGAATGCACTTCACGATGTTGCATGAAGTGCAATAAAAAACACAACACACTGTAGCATTTGGACAACAAGCAAGAGTCCTCAAACAAAAAAGACAATCAAAAGGTATCATCAGCCGCATCAACTAAAACAGCGGGGGGGCGCAGGGCCTTCATCTTCAACGTCATCATCTCAGGCGACCAACGACATAGAAGCTACCTCATTCGCAGCATCTAATAATCAACAAGCAAGTTCGTACGTGATACTCAGCACAGCAGTTGTGAAAATACAAGCAAATGGAACAGAAGTGGAATGCCGTGCTTTACTCGACTCCGGATCACAAGTCAATTTCATCTCGGAACGTCTAGTAAAATGTCTCGGCATTTCCAGACAGATTGCGAAGATAAGCATCAATGGAATCGGTTCAACAAATACAAAGACAAGGCACCGAGTAAATGTAGGACTCAAATCCCGAATTAACAAGTATTCGACGCGACTTGAGGCCTTTGTTCTGCCGCGTATATTGGCACCACAACCATCACAGTTCATCAATACTGACAAATGGCCACTACCCAAAAATGTGGCACTCGCTGATCCAGCTTTCAACCGCCTCGATAGAATCGACATCCTGCTGGGCGCAGAACACTATCACGACTTGCTAGCGATCGGACAAATAAAATTGGCAAATCAGCTTCCAACACTGCAGAACACTGTATTCGGATGGATACTTTCTGGAAAGGTACAGGAGGAACAACCCAACAATCTGACGTGCGGAATATGCACCGCTGATGAGTCACTTGATGCTTCCATTGCCCGACTTTGGGAACTAGAAGAGATCAAAACATTCAGTAAACCAATGTCCATCGAAGATAAACAAAGCAAAAATCACTTCGAACAACACACCATAAAGGATAATCAAAATCGATTTGTGGTGCGGATTCCTTTCCATCAAGGTCCTGAGGCTTTAGGTGACTCACACGGAATCGCAATCAATCGCTTCTTTTCTCTGGAACGGCTCAATATGCTAATTTCATGGAAGAATACGAAAAGCTGGGACACATGACAAAGATACCAGCAGAAGCTCTCCAAACTATTTCATTCCACATCACTGCGTGCAACGACCGGAAATCTCAACCACAAAGCTTCGGGTCGTATTTGATGCTTCAGCAAAAACTTCATCGGGACACTCACTGAATGACCTAATGTACACAGGTCCAACTATTCAAAGTGACTTGTTCTCCATACTTCTACGGTTCAGGTTGCCCAAATATGTATTCACAACTGACATCGAGAAGATGTACCGACAAATACTCGTCTCGCCCAAGGATCGTCACCTTCAATTAATAATTTGGCGAAAGGAACCCTCACAACCCATAACTTACTATCAACTAAACACAGTTACGTACGGCACCAGAGCGGCACCATACTTAGCAACAAAATGCCTGCAGCAGGTGGCCAAGGCAAACACGACACGGTACCCACTCGCGTCGCAGTTTCTCCAAGAAAACTTCTACGTAGATGATGGCCTGGGTGGATCCGATAGCCTAGTGACAGCGTTAACACTACCACAGCAACTCATACAAATCATGAAGGAGAATGGCTTCAACCTACGCAAATGGTGTGCCAATAACCCACAATTGTTGCAGTACATTTCGAAAGGAGATCAGGAAGTCAATTTAGATTTTGAAAGCTCAAAGGTGGATTCGATCAAGACATTAGGCCTCACATGGCTCCCAAAGGATGACACCTTCTGCGTAAAGGTCAACATTGACTCGGTTCGGAGAATCACTAAACGCTCGGTCACATCCGATCTAGCAAGGCTTTTTGATCCGTTGGGGTTATTAGCACCAGTCATAATAACAGCAAAAATATTTATACAAGAGTTATGGGAATTAAAGTTTGACTGGGATCAGTCGCTACCAGAATCGTTACACACTAAATGGGCTACATTCAGAAACGACCTGAACGCGTTAAAAACTCTTCGGGTATCGCGACACATTGGTAAGGGAAAGGTGCCCCAGTCGATGCAACTACACATCTTCACCGATGCATCAGAAAAGGCATACGGCGCAGTGGCATACATCCAATCCACATTCAAGGATGGAACCACCATGACTCGAATTCTTTGCGCAAAATCTCGGGTCGCCCCTCTTAAGCGACAAACTATAACAAGGTTGGAACTCTGCGCGGCAGTACTTGGAGCTCAGCTTGCATCAAGAATCAAAACTGATCTTCAATTATCATGTCATTTCTGGTTTTGGACCGACTCGGAAATCGTTCTGGCCTGGATTAATTCATCATCTGCCGCCTTTCATACATTTGTGGCAAACAGACTGGCAATCATTCAAGAGTCAACCCAAGCAGATCAATGGCGTCATGTTGGCTCAAAAGGTAATCCAGCCGATGTTTTATCTCGCGGGATTTCACCAGCCGTTCTAAAAGATTGTGCACTTTGGTTCTGTGGCCCTCTGTTTTTACACGGAAACGTGTCGATGTGGCCACCCACATATAATTCACAACTGGCAATCCCAACGGAACTAGAAGGAAAGAGATTGACCAGCTAAAAAAATATCAAGAATTGCGCGGAACAAGCAATTTACGCAACTTATCACCATTCCTGGACAACTTCGGGTTACTACGCGTTGGAGGTCGTCTTGAAGAATCATCGTTGCCATTCGACTCAAAACATCAATTATTAATTCCCTACAATGATCCAATTTCAAAACTCATCTTTGAAATGGTCCATCAGGAGAATAAGCATTGTGGAGCGTAAACTCTGCTGGGAATCGTACGACAGCGATTCTGGCCACTGAAAGGAAAAATCATGGCTCGAAATACTGTTCACCGTTGCATAAGATGTAGCAGAGCTAAGCCAGAACTGCTCAACCAAGTCATGGGAAACCTGCCTTCAACATGGGTAACACCAGCCCGACCGTTCATTAATACCGGAGTTGACTACTGTGGCCCTTTAACAGTCCACTACAAGCTGCGGGAAAAAAGGCCACATAAGGCCTACATTGCAGTCTTTTGCTGCTTCGCGACAAAGGCTGTGCACCTAGAATAAGTGAGCGACCTCACAACTGAGGCCTTCATAGGTGCCCTCAAAAGATTCATTGGACGACGAGGCCACTGCCAAAAAATATATTGTGATAACTAGAGCTGTCAGAAGTCATACACACCCCGGCTGCGCAAGAAGCCATTACAAACGCCTACAACAACAAGGGTATCCAGTTCAATTTCATCCCGCCAAGAGCACCACACTTTGGTGGCCTCTGGGAAGCGGCTGTCAAATCAGCCAAGCATCTTCTGGTAAGAAGCGCAGCAAATGCTTCCCTAACTTATGAGGAACTTAAAACATTAATCGTAGAAATCGAGGCAATACTGAATTCAAGGCCCATCTCTCCAATGTCAAACGATCCAAATGACATAGGCGCGCTGACCCCGGGACATTTTCTAATCGGTGAACCACTCACGGTCCAAGTTGACGCACAAGCAAGGCCAGCGGCATCGAGCCTGGTCAATAGATGGAAACTGGTCTCCCAACTTAAGCATTATTTCTGGAGCAGATGGTCCCGAGACTATCTAAATGAATTACAGCATCGCAACAAATGGCAAGAGCAGTCGAAAAATCTTGAACCAGGATCTATTGTCATCCTCAAAGAAGATAGTGCTCCAGTAATGCAGTGGCCACTAGGGCGTGTCATAAAGACATACAGAGGAAAAGACAACACAGTTAGAGTTGCAGATGTAAAAACAGCCTCCGGTGTGCTCAAACGAGCCATCAACTATCTGGCACCACTGTCGAGACTCAAACAAGACACCACAAGCGAGGAACAACTAACCACGTCGCAGCCAGTTGACACAGATGAGGAAGAGGAACAAGCTTCGTTAACTTCACAAGACGAGAGTCCAAGCAGGAAAAAACGAAAGACAGTCACCTCCGGTGTAATGATGACCATGTTCGTTGCATTACTAGCTCTTCCACTGATCTGCAACGCGAATAAAATAGAAATAACTAAGTTTCAACCAAACATTGGCATACATTTTGAAGGCATCGGCACGACACGAATTTCACGGTCAGAATGGAAAATCATAACGTATTATGAATTACAACCGTACTGGCGAGAAATGCAGACCTTCACAAATGGCACGGCATCCCTACAGCATCTATGTACCCTCGTATCTCAAAAAACAACATGTATAAACGTTCTCCAAAGTCTCAAATCTGGCTTCTCAGATCTTAAAGATGGAAACACTTTATTCAAGAACAAAAGAAATAAACGTGGCGCAGTAAATATCGTGGGAAATATTGCCAACTCATTGTTTGGGGTACTGGATTCAACCTATGCTGAACAAATGTCGAACACCATCGAACAGATCAAGGAAGATGAATTTTATCTAATGCAACTGTTAAAAAACCATACCTCATTCATAGACTCAACCCTCAACATCTTTAAGCAAGATGAAACTCAGATCCAGAGCAAATTCGACAACCTCGACGAGCAAGTAAACAGAATTGACTCCAGGTTACGCGACGACGAACAACAAAAACATGAACTTCAGTTAATACAAAGTTTTGTTCTACTAGCTACACAATTGTCATTGATGTCAGCAAGACTACACCGAACTCAAACAGCAATAATTACGGCATTGTCTGACTCTCAACATGGCAAGATCAGCCCATTAATGCTGTCACCATCACAACTTCAAGCCGAGCTAATACAAGTGAGAAATAACTTACCCTCAGCACTACAACTACCAGTCAATCAGGACAATCTGCTTCAGCTCTATAAAATCATGAACGTGAAGGGAGGAATCGCAAACAATCACATAATTTTCCATATAACAATTCCTCTATGTGACCCAGAGACGTTGGAACTTTTTAAACTGCAACCGATACCAGCTCTTCTCCACAACACGATGACAGCTATCCAGCCATGCAGTCAAATCATTGCCATAAACGCTCACCAAGATGAATATTATACGTTGACTGAACAACAATGGGCATCTTGCACACCATTAACAGCAGATGAAGTCTTGTGCTCAAGCATGCAGTCTAAATTCAATTCAGATGCAGCAAAATGCCTATGTGAAATTTCGTTGCTGAACAATGTCACTAGTACCAACTGCAACGTAACTCCGTTTGTAGAAACCACATCACTCATTCAATTGAACCACAACAATCAATGGATGTACACCATGCCGCACTCAACCCCTATAACCGCCGTGTGCAGCGAAGAACACATTCGACTCAGTCTACAGGGCACTGGACTAATAAAAATAAGCCCAGACTGCACACTTAAATACAAGGCTATGTTCATTCAGGGACATGAAATCTATTCAACATCCCTATACACATCATATACTGCTACTGCCAACATGAGTGAAATTAATTACCCAACCGAAGAAGAAGTCAGCAGTATTCACCTCAAAAGGTACATAGACCATATGTACCAGTGTCAACGTAGGGCCCAGAAAGTCAACTGAAAAATACGATTAGAATACGACTGTGAAATGCCTCAAATTACAGTCATAAATGACATAAAAAAAATGAATAGATATATGAGCGATAAATGACAATAAAAAGACTCCTAAACTGACTGATAAATTACTCAAAAAAGACTCTTAAGCAATTATAAACATGACTAAAAGACGACTCGAAAGAGAGTCGCAAATGATGTGATATGAGACTAATAAATGACAGGAAAACGATACAAAAAAGACTTTTAATACTACAAAATGACTCTAAACTAATATAGAAAAAGACTCATAATTGACTTGTCAAAAAGAGCATCTTTTATGTTCAGAAAATGTATATCGCGCATATTCCGGCTTTTTAATCACGCAGTAGAGTCGAAAAAAACCCGAATTCTATTAAAAAATTCAAAAAATGCTAGCTGGGAATCTTACTAACATGTGATTTTTTTCTGTGAGACACACTTGGATGTTCCATTCATAACGATATGAACATATCGCAACCAAACTTCATGACTTTTATTTGACATATGTTTTGTATAATTTTAATTAAAAAAAAATTTCGGATATTGCCTTCTTACATCTTTTATATGCCAAAACATAAAAATGTAGCAGTAAATACTGACATGAGTCTCAGAGACACATACATGCATATATGAATGTTTTTGTTTACATATTTTTGGATGTCTATCGTTTACTGTCTATCAAGGCATATTTAACCAGGTGGCATTACTACTGTAGGTGACAATTTTTTGCTTAAATTTTCGTTTTCCTTTGTTTACCCAATTTTAATGTCAAACTATTTTGTTTTGTTTACGAATAATAAAAAAATTCATTT
Organism: Phania funesta; assembly: GCA_963932375.1. Taxonomy (NCBI): domain Eukaryota; kingdom Metazoa; phylum Arthropoda; class Insecta; order Diptera; family Tachinidae; genus Phania; species Phania funesta. The sequence goes on along the minus strand of OZ010652.1, from coordinate 91,465,870 downwards.
ACATTCAAGTCTCATTGATACAAGTGACTTAATGTTTTTAAAGTTTATGTATAAATAAATTAAAAAGTGAAGGAAAAACAAAAAATAAATGATCAATTTGTGTTCTAATTTGTACAAAATTTATAAATAAGTTTGTAATTTGTACTAAACAAAATTTATTAAATTTTTTCTTTTAATTTTCTTTCTTTTTACAAATGTTTTTGGCAGCAATATTGGGTTTTACACAAACAAAACTGCCTGCTGTTGTTGTATTTGTTGTCGTAGCAAGGTCACCTAGTTAGATACGCCTTGCTGTCTATGAACATATTTTGTAAAATAAGTACATTTCTAACAATAACAATAGAATAACAAGCTTTTGTATATAATGTCATAAGCATTTGTTATATTTGTAACTCTGGGATTCCCCTTTGAATAAAATAGGTAGTTGCAATAAAATTTTGCACAGTATTGACTTGAAAATACTTTTTATCAAAAATATGCCGAAGCGTCTAACAGAAGAAGAAATTAGACTAGCCGTGGAAGAAGTTGACAAGCAAACGACCAGTGATGTAGAAGACGAGGATATTTTTATACCATCTGATGGCGAAGAGAGTGAGATTAGTGAAAATTGTCAAGATGATGTCTGATACTGTTTTCGATACCGAAGATTTTGCAGTTGAGAAATTTATGTTGGTAAGGATGGAACTCAATGGTCTTCGACTCCAAAAACTCAAAGGCGTTTTCCTGCTCGTAATATTATTCGGTGCCCATTGAACAAAGTTAAAATTTCACCAAAAAAACAAGTTGAAGACCCTTTAGCGTCAATCGAGCTGTATTTGAACAATGAAATTTTTTACGCACTTGTGAAATTTACTAATTTGTATGCAGTAACTACATATCAAACCGACTGCCAGCCAACAAATGAAATAGAAATAAGAGCATTTATTGGACTATTGATATTAGCAGGGACAAAAAAAGATGGTAATGCGGAGATATCTGAGTTTTGGTGTTCGCAATACGGCTGCCCAATTTTCCGCGCCACCATGAGCCGAGATCGTTTTATGAAAATTTCCAAAAATTTGCGCTTTGATGACAAAAGCACTAGGACCGTTCGACAACAAAAAGACAAACTTGCACCCATTAGGCATTTATTTGAAATTATAAACAAAAACTTTAAAAAAATTTTACTGTCCTGATTATAAAATAACGGTCAATGAGCAGCTAGTTCCTTTTCGTGGAAGTTGTTCTTTTCGGCAATATATGCCTAGTAAACCAGACAAGTATGGACTCAAAATTTGGTGGCTCTGTGACAGTAAAACAAGCTATACATTGAGTGCAATACCCTATTTAGGCAAAGTAAGTAATCAGAGGAGCTATGGCTTGGGTCAGAAAGTAGTAGAAGAGTTAGTGCAGAATTATAAAAATACAGGCAGAAATATAACGTGTGATAATTATTTCACGAGTATTGAACTAGCGCAAAATTTATTGGCTAAAGGCTTAACACTAACGGGCACTCTCAAAAAGAACAAACGTTGTGTGCCTTCATCATTTTTATCAAATAGAAGAAGAGAAGTGGAAAGTAATTTGTTTGGTTTTACTGAAAACATGACTTTAGTGTCCTACGTCCCAAAACAAAATGGAGCAGTTCTTTTACTCTCATCAATGCATTACACTACTCACTGTGACTTACAAAATAAAAACAAATCAGAGATAAACCTCCATTACAATCAAACTAAAGGAGCAGTTGACACTCTGGATCAACTTACACATAGTTTTACTTGAATCGCTGCGTATGTAGTTTGGAAAAACATGTATCCGTCGTGGAAAGTAACGCAAGCATAGAAAGCTCGAAAACTCTTTTTACGATAAGCCGCTGAAGGGTTTGTTACACCCCAAATACGCCAAAAATCGAGGAATAAATTGCAACGACCTATCGTTCAACTAATGGAAGAAGTCCTTCAAGAAGGAATTGCACCTACTAATACGCAGAGTGCAACAAATAAACGCAAGAGGTGCTATTTATGCAATCCCAAAATATGCCGTATTATTAAGCAATGCTACCAAAAATGTAATAGTAATGTCTGCAATGAACATGCTGTGAAAGTTCTTTTATGTAAAGAATGTAATGAATAAAAAAAGTTTAATACATTTTTCGTAAGTTTTTTTATATGTGTCTTAAGGCCCATTTAGCCGAACGTAAATGTAGAAACGTAAATGTAACTGAATCAGCTGATAACTTTTGCTATACGAGTAGCTATGAAAATGCTTGTCTCAACCTGTAGAAAATAGAATTTCATTACGAGCTTACGTGACAGATGCAGCACAAAAACCCTTTTGCATTACTATTTGTTTTTTGATATTTTAAAATTTCAAATTATGAATTTATGTACACGCATGATATATTTTAATAAATTTTCAGTTTCTGCGTAAATAATATATGATATGTTTGGGATAATACAAGCAAATTTAAAATATTTTTGCAATAACAATAGGGCGAAGATTTTATCCGCTCGATTTCCAAAAGTATTTGATACGCATAAATTTCTTTAAAAAAATTAATTTTGAAAATCCGTTTAAAATGCAAATTAAATGCTGCTAAAAACATAAAGAGAAGTTCAAGATTAAATTTAGGCCTGTGAAATATAATGAAAATAATATACGAGTACATATGTAATTAAAAGATATATAAATATTTTTAAGTGCAATAAATATGTATATAATGTAAAAATAATATGTATGTAATTTAACTCTATCAAAAATTTTGTATTAAAAAAGGTAAATTTAATTTTTGGTACTATTTAAATAAGTTGCGTACTTTTGGCGAATATACTAAACATGCTCTACTCACATCATTGTTTCGAACAGCTGTATTGCTTTTTATTTGTTATTTGTTAAAAAAAAATGGATGACGTTTTTTCTTTATGCCCCTGTACATTTTACAAATACGCAAAAAGTTCGAGGTAATAAACAAACCTTCTTTATCCATTTGATTTTATATTTTTAATAAAAACACCCGGAATAAAAAGTAAAACACACAGTTTTCTCTTTTATTTAATCTGCAAATATTTTTGATTTTTTTGTTTGTGTCAAAAACTTGACACGGATTTAGGCATTCTATAAGCGCTCAAACATTTACGTTGAATTTACATTTACATACTTTATTACATCTATGATTTCAACGGTTGACTAAATAGGCCTTTAGACATGTTAGTAAGATTTGTAAGTTTAGGGTTAAACATATAAAATAATAAATTTCTTTTTATAAATTTTATTTTGGAAAATGTTTCCCAATATCTAATATATGTACATATGTATGTATATTTGTTGGTAATGACACTTTTTGTTTACATCCGAATCAAACATAATTTCATCGTCTTTTTCTGTATATTTGTATACGGTGACCAGATAGTAATAATAGTCTACTGAATTGTTATATTTCAAAATCTGTCATAGTTACCAATACCATCCAGCTGTCGAAGTATTCAATAGGATTTGCCATTTCATCATGCATCTTTTTATGCGTACCGAATGTACAGGAATTATTAAAAAACATAGAAATTTCGGCTCAGTTTTAGGGCTCCAGTGCTCAGACAATTCGTCAAATCGTGAAAAAATTATTTTGAACCTTAAATCCCCCAACCAGAGATAGGTGCGAAGTAGACCCAGAAATGGCCGAATTCGCTGGCCAACTTAATTTTCGCCAGAACGAAAATACGGGTTATTTTTTGGTTGCTATAAGATTGTGGTGACACTTGAATTGAAGCCGGACGGTCATAGACAACGTCATGAGTTTGCTAATAGCCGCTGTTGGCCGTTGATCTGGATGTTGGCCAAAAAATTATCTCGGACTACCAGTGTGGCATGACATGAATGTAGTTTAAAAATAAAGCTATAATCAATTTGATCTCCCACCGTTTTTTTTCAATTTAAGTTTCTCTCCCTATCGTTCTCATCTGGTAACCCTATACTACACGCCTGTATATGTATCTATATTGCGCATGCCTTTTAAATATTAGATACATACCTGTATATGGAAGTGTACTTTATAATATACTATATACGCCCAGTACCCAGTTGGCCAGGTAGTCATAGACCATATTTATTTACATATTTATAATTTGTCGTCTATAAAATACTGTTGAGGTTAATTATGATAACAATAATTATAATAATATTCCCGTTATTGTCAGAACATTTATATGTGACTATATATTCGTTCAAGACACTTTTAAACCATAATATTTTTTATTCCAGTTTGTAAAAGCAAAAGCAAAAAAACAAAGTAGGAACCGTATTTAAAAAAAAGACTAATATAAAAATCTGTTGTAGTTTTTTTACGTTTACACTATCGGGCATGTTCTGACACTCGCAAGTGTGTCAAATCGCATGCGAGTAGCAAATCGCCAAACTTATTTCTGCATGTTCTGCAACTCACGCGTTTTACTTGCGATTTGCTTTTGAAAACGTCTTAGTCGCAACCTATGCAGACGACACAGCCATTTTAACAGCTGATACTTGCCCGAAAAATGCATCAAATATTCTTCAAATTGAACTAGATGAAATTGAAGCTTGGTTAAGCAAGTGGAATATCAAAGTCAATAGCGATAAGTACACCCATGTCACATTTTCCTTACGACGGGGTAACTGCCCTGAAGTACGTATGGGCAATAATCCTATCCCTCAAAAGGACTGCGTTAAGTATTTAGGATTATACATTGACAGGAGGTTAACATGGAAGGATCATATAAAAGCAAAAAAGCAACATTTGAATATAAAAACAAGACGCCTATTTTGGCTACTAGGTCCAAAATCTCGATTAAATTTGCGGAACAAAATTATGATTTATAAAACAATTTTAAAACCAGTCTGGACCTATGGAATACAACTCTGGGGAACAGCCAGCAACTCAAATATTGAAATACTGCAAAGGTATCAATCAAAAACGCTGAGATCTATTGTCAATGCTCCATGGTTTGTTTCAAATTTTTCAATCCACAATGATCTATTTATTCTTAAGGTTGCTGACGAAATAAGAAGGCTAAGTGAAAACTATTTACAAAGATTAATTTACCACAACAATCCATTAGCCATTGCTCTTCTAGATGACACCAATGAAGTAAACCGATTAAAAAGATATCACATTTTGGATTTGCCATTCCGAAATTAATTATTTATTTATTTTTGTTACTTATATATATATTTGCCTTTCATGAATTATTTATTTAAGTTACTTTGAATAGTACATATAACAACCTTTATATAATAATATCAGTATACAAATTGTATTAGTTTATTGTTGTCCTCAGTGGAGGACAATAATATTACCTTATTATATCAAATTTACTTATTATCCTTAAATGAATAGATTGTAAATAAAAATTGTGAACAAAAAAAACTTTGTAGTTTATTTAAAAACTAGTTTAGTTTCAATACAGCAGTTCAATTCAGTATACTCTTGCGACTTGAACTCGATAAAAATCTTGCGAATCGAGTTACAGAACACCTCACATGCGAGTTGAAATTACAATCGCAAATTTTGTGTGAGATGCGAATGTCGGAACATGGCTGTATACCACATTGTAGGATCATATACATATGTGTGTTATATATACGTGTGGTTGCAAATGTGTACCTTAAAATAAACCTCTGATCTAACGAAATAACTTGATTTTATTATGATTTCAAAAATAAAGGGAGCCTTCAGACTGTCAAATTTCCCCGTATTATCTCTCAATTTCGAACAGTTTTATACAATATTACGTTACACTATACCAAGGCAAATTGATAGTCTAGCCTGCACTATACCACTTGTAGTATTCTACAAAAAAATTTGACAAAGCATATTACTTGTGCGACAATGTAAAAAACAGGCTTAAACGGCATTGGCGTCCTTGTTCAAAGAAATCCTTCATAATTAACTTGGTCTGTAGACAATGTGTCGTCTAGGATTTTCTATGCCTTACAGGCGACTTCGAGGATGTCTTGGAGACATGGCCAACTGGGTACGTACATATATGTATATCTACTCATGTACATACATATATGCATATAATCAAGGCACATTAAATACCTTGCATATAATGTAATGTCTATTTTGTATTAAAAGTTTCTCATACGCCTTGGTTTCTTCTCTAACATTTTGGACTACAAAAAAATTTATATACATACATACATATTTCAATCTTGAAAATAAAAATTTTGTATTAAACACGTAAGTATTTTCTTTGACTTTCTTTGAAAGATTCAGATTTAATAGCAATAGTAACTTATAGCAGAATGAAATCATTGGAGAACACATTCATGCGAGGTCCATCACCGACATATTCAGACGAGGTCAACTCGGAAAACGTTGTATCAGCTACTCTGCCAATTGACTCATTACATCAAATGGAAAGGGAAAGAGCAAAACCAATGGACAATCAAGAATTTTATGACTGCCATAGCCAAGACATGCAACAAGAGCAGCATTATGAAGACGCTACTAAACATGTTAAATATGGTCGCAATACTTTTGCTTTTTGGACAGTTGTAATAATTCTTTTAGTGCTAACGGTAGGCAATTTGATGTTAACGCTAACGATTATTGGAGTTTTACATTTGGGCAAAGGAATTCATGGTATGGAACTAATACCGGAAGAAGATGTGATAAAATTCCATGGGGATACTGATCTAGATCGAATATTCTCTAAAAACATTGGGCAATTTGAGGGTTTTACCGATGAACCAGTTACCATAACAGGAGATGCTGCTCCAGTCAATGTACGTATGCACCATCGTAACAGTCAAATGGTCAATCGTATGGTAATAGACAAAATGGGCGTACACATTCGTGGAGTTAATAGCTTTGAAATAAAAGACCCTACTAATGGAAACTTAATTTTCACAACACATCGACCGCATTATAATATACCACAGAGTGCAGAGACGTTATATTCCAAAACTAACAGTGCCACTCGTATCGTTAGTCCCATTGACAAACCATTAACTATATCATCAGCGGATAATCGCATATTAATAAAAGGCTCCCAGGGCATTGAAATGGATTCGGAAAATGTCTACGTGCAAGCAGAAAATAACATACAAATCAATTCCACCCAAGGCGGTATACACCTAGTAGGGGGCTCTGCCGGAATTTATATTGACATAAGTAAAGTTCCAATGGTTAATTCCGAAATGGGACTACGCACGGGCAGTGTCCAATACAAATTATGTGTTTGTATGCCCCTAGGCATTGTTTTTCGTATCGCTATACCACGTGTTCATAATGGCTCAAAAGTATCTTGTGCTCATTATAGTGGAAAACATGATCCATGTTTAGTCAACTAAAACGCCTTTAACCTTTTCAAGTTGTAAATTTTTGAAAGTAATAGCAAATACATACTTACATCTGTTTGTATGTACATACATTAGGGGGAGAACAATTTGATTTTTTTTTAATAAAATACACAAATGACCGCAGTACTCGAATACATGACATGATTATCTGTCGGATTTAGTCGTTAGATGTTTCGAAAATCGAATATGCTCAAAAAGTGTTGATTAGAAATCACAGTGTGCTGCAGCTCTGTTCGATTTGGCAATGTTTTGTAAAATTTTCTAAAATAGTATTTTCTATGCGATCAGAGTTCCGTTTTGTTTTCGTATACTTTATGTGTGATAGTCTGGCGCTAGATTTTGATTGAATTGTGCGGTTTTAAAATCTTACGTGTGATATTTTCCTGTCTGTCAATCACACTCGGTTTTTCTAGTTTTTACTTAAAGAAATCAAATGAAAACGGCTGATTTCTTTATATGCAAACGGAAATCATAAGAAAAACCAACACAACCATTTCACAGAAGAATAAATGTTTTAAAGAATAATTTATTTCGAAGTGATTTTTTATATGATATAACGTATTTGCCTACACTAATCAATAAAAAAAACTATTGACTAATTTATTCTAAAGTTGAGAATAGAATACCCACAAAAACAAAGTGATTTGAAACCAACAGTGTGTGTTTTTCTGATTCCAAACCAGTTAAATAAATGATTTTGAGAACATACCTACCTGTATATGTAGATCAATCGCGATGTAATTTGGAACACTGACATTTGTTTAAATTTTGTATATGTATATTCAATGATAAAAAACTTATTTAAATTTGAAGTACATAATTGTCTTATTTGATATAATTATTGAACGTACGTATTTATGTACATATATACATTGTGCATACATATATCATGTATAGTAGTCAAATATGTATTTAATTATATACTCAATTAATCAAATAATAAATGAATCGTCTTCAATTATTTTGCTAATTTTTAGTATAATAAAACCAGTAAGAGGCTATATTCGGCTGTGCCGATTCTTATATCTATTACACCCTTCACAAAAGTATGAACTACGAAAAATGTTATAATAGAACAGTTTTTTTCTGGTAAAAACAATTGTTAACGATTTTTGATTTCGGGTTTTCTTTATTAATTTAACTCTTCCCTCGTTTTATTTTACGAATTTTCAATATGTGAGTATTACTAATTATCTTTTTCCTACAATTTTGGTTCTTTTAATTTGGGTATTTATATTTTCAACCGTTACAGAACTCTTGAAGTGAATTCGTCACAGCTGAATTAAATAAAACAAAATAACAGATTAATTAACAAAAAATAATAACAACAAACTTTAATAAATACCGTTTATTTTTTCTCCTTTGGTGACTGAAACTGAAAAGAATTAAGACTACAGCTTGCATTAATTGAACTCGCTCATGTTCACCTGGGCTATGCAAAATTGATACAAAATGAAATGATGTTGAAAATAATTTAACAGCTGAACCAACAAAAAATAAATAAATTTTACAAGTTAAACAGCGGTTCCCAAACTTTAATTAATACGTTCGGGCAATAAAATAAAATCGAAACTGGTACTTTCTATACCATAAATATTACAAAAAGAAATTCAAACAGAATTCAAACAAAAGTTAACGCAAAATATGTTTAAATTACAAATATAAAATATTTGTTCATTCCCACCAAATGTGATGACACCATGTCATATACCAAAATTTAGATCACACCAAAAGTGCAACACGTGCCGGCATAAGTGGCGTGATCATTAAATTCTGAAGTATAGAGTTAGGATAGAAAATAAAAAGTATCACTGTCGTTTTTACTTTGAAACAATAAAGAAGTCGTTGAGTTGTCTTAAGACACTCAACATAAAAAATATTGTTTTATAAAATAATAACATTAATTATTTTAATTTACATATATCACCATAAAAAAGTGGAAGGCAAATCCTAAGTCCTCACAATAAGACAGCACCGAAAAATAATATAAAATAAAGAACCTACATTATCGGTAAGTGCTGCTGTTAAGGAACATAATCATCCACCAATCTACATTCGCGAGCAAACATCTAAGGTCATCGTTAACATGTCCCAAATACTAAATAGTGGATAAAAAAATGTCCACGTGCTATACGTAGCGGGCAATCACAGTAAACAAAAGTGCAAACATATACTGAAACAATATATAGGCTCATTGTGAATAGAGGGCATAGGCAGTTATGTTCAACCAGATGTATTAATAAATAAGAACAGCCAATGCACCGCATTCAGGTTGTATGTAATGCATCTCAGTTAAAGAATAAAAGCTCTGTTCACCCCATCTACAACTTGCTTTATCTCCTCAATCATAGGATAATAGTCGCAGAGTCGTTAAAACGCAAAGATCCACCACAGTGCACAAATTAACAGGAATTTGGCGAATTACAAAACTTCGGAATGCACTCGCTCCAGATCTGATTCCAAAGGTAAATAATGTAGTAATTGCAGCGAAAACCATAGAGTATGTGAAGTCTATGTACACGTCAAAAGGTCACAGCCAGTTCAAAAGCTAATATATGAAAAAGATCAGCCTGTGAGGAATATGAAATATCCTGTTACCTAGGAATCACCATTGAGACTTGAAAATCGTAGCTGCTCCAAAAGCTCGAGTAAAAAGATAGACGCGTCCGCTAGCCACCAAATGACGCAAGTGTTTGTAATAGCCTACAAATTATCAGTAATACCATGAATGACCACGTACAATTTCGATTACATGTCACTTAAATTAGCAAGTAAAAATAGTATTACACAACCTTTATTATGCGGCTTAGTGATAAACTTTTCATTGTAAAATGCGGCGTTTTTTAAACTTTTTTTGCCTTTTGCAAGGTTAGTTGATATTAGATACATCACGGGCTGTATCTAGGCATTTCCGGCGCAATACCAGATGTCAAACTACATATAAAAAACGCAGCGTAAATGGCGAAAAGTTGTTTATGTGGGGCTTAACATTCAATCAATATCTAGCCGGTCTTAAATTGATTTTAAAAAGGTTTTCATGGCTACATAAAAAATGGTTCTAATTGTTGGTGAATGACTCATCTCGATTTCCCATTGGCTGCAGCTGCGCGTTTGTATTAATCGAAACTTGATCATCGTTAAAATCGTCTATTTCTTACACGATTTCTGAGTGTGAAGTTATCTTCCAAAAAGTTCAACATTTTTGTGACCACTGATTTCTTTTAAAATATCGTTAATACGAGGGCGGATCAATAAATCCGTGACTTTTTTAATGAAACACAGTTTTTTTTTGCAAAACAAAAATTTTTTTTAACATAATCTCCTTTTAACTCAATACACTTAGTCAAACATTTCTCCAGGTTTTGTATCCCTTCTAAAAAATAGGATTTTTCGAGGTCCTTAAAATAGGCATTTGTTTGGTCAATAATTTCATCGTTGAAGCTAAATCTCTTTCCAGCGAGCCATAGGGGCTAAATCCGGAGAATATGGCGCATTAGGTACCAATTCGTAGCCCAATTCATAGAGTTTTGCCATTGAGACTGCACATTTGTGCACCCGTGCATTATCTTAATGAAAAGAAATTGGCCATATGGGGTCGTTTTCTTTTTAAATCCTCATTAAATCGGTCTAATAAGTTGGCATAATAATCGCCGTTTATTGTTTTTTCCTTTTGAAGGTAATCGATGTGGATTATCCGCGTAAATCCCAAAAAAGTGTCGCCATCACCTTATTGGCCGGCAAACTTACCTTGGCCTGCTTCGGAGCAGGTTCACCCGGAGGAACTCGTTGTTTAGACTGCTGCTTGGTCTCTGGAGTACAGTAATAGATCCATGTTTCATCTACAGTTACAAAAGTCACAAAAACTCATTCGGATTGCGGTTAAACAACTCCAAACAATCCTTTGAAGTTGTCACACGTTTCCGGTTATGGTCAATTGGGAGCAAACGCGGCGCCCACCTTACAGACAACTTTCTTAAACCCAGCTGATCATTTAAAATCGAAACCACACTGCCATGTAAAAGGCTTATGGCATCGGCCAACACCATATCGTGGATTTTTTAACCATATTCGAGTGTACTGGCCTCAATTGGCCGTCCAGAACGTTCATCGTCATTTGTTCTTGAGCGACCACAACGAAAGTCAGTAAACCACTTTTTTTACCATTGAAATCGATGGTGCAGAGTCCCCATAGTATTTATCGAGCTTTTCCTTGGTTTGATTGACGGTTTTTTCTCGCAAAAAAATAATGTTTAATGAGCACTCGAAATTCACTTTTTTCCATTTTTAGACAAATACACGAGGTTGCATGATTTGAACAGCTGGTAAACGCAAAGTAAATGACGACACTTGCTTAAAATTTGACAATAGTCTATTAACAGGTGGTACTTGATAGGAACAGTGTTACATTTCATATAACTACGAGGGAAGTTCGAAAAGTCGCGGACTTATTGATCAGCCCTCGTAATATGGATATAGGAGGTAAGTACCAATATTATTACAGCAATGCGCTAAGTTTTTTGTTGATATTAATTTTGAAAATAATCGTTGAAATTATTGAAACTTTTAGCCAGGTAAACTAAACAGGTAAACTCACCAACGCAGGTAATGACTTTATTTTTAACTGATTGGATATCAAATTCTATATAAAAAATTTTTACCCATCTTTAGTACTTTTTTCCTATGGAGATTGACATTCGCAAAGATGCCGGAAATGTTTTGAATTAGCCCGTAAGTCTACGTTTAATCGATTTGCCTTGTTTCTAGCCTAATTATATGTTTGAAAAGCGTTTTTGTTGTATTTCCGGGTTTTCTCGGTAATAATGTTATTTGAGATTGTTATTCAGATGTTAAGGTTGGGACCGAAGATCAAATGCAAGAACAAAACTTGCAAATTTTTTGAAAAATTAAATATTTGGAAAATTGTATTTTGTCTAAACAAAACTATTATCATAGAAACTTACTTTAAAAATTGGCAGTTAACGTCAGATGACCAAGCTATTGTTAAGGAGAGGAAACAAGTAATTCAAGAATAATGTCCACTCGAAACTAACCTAACAGTAGATGTTCCGAAAGCTGATTTTGTTAATACCAATAATGGTAATACTGATGGAAGATTTTTCGCCAAACCCGAATTAGTTGCGGAAATTATTGGAGTGGATTCTAATTTGATTTACCGACTGAATGTTATCTTTGAAGTAATACCAAGTGGCCACATTGTCCATTTGCAGAAGTGTGCTGATTTTTGCCTAGACAATACAAAGTTCTATATACGTTTGTATCCGTGGCATCCTATGACACCAACAATGCATACGATATTGGCTAATTGGGTTGATCTCGGAAGAAGCCACTAACGAACACAAAAAAGACATTTCCGACTATACTGGCAGTGGTGCCAATATCATGTATACTTTATTACTCAGCTCTGACCGACTTATTACTGCCATAGACTACTATTAATTTATATTCTGTGATTACTGCCATGATACAAACCAAAAAAAAAAAAAAAACATTGCCATTCACAAAAGATGATATTGCTATGATGATTCCTGCTGTACCTGAGCCGACAATTGCATCGAATCCTGATATAGAAGAAATTCCTGGAGATAAATAAAGTGACCAGGGCAATCATAAGTTGCATTACTATGGCCCCTTTCAGATTAGGCAACTTTACTTGCGGAAATCTGTGGGTGTGAGAGGAAATGTCGGTTTGAAGGGGAAATAATTGCTGAGATTTTAGTACAGACTTGCTTGTACTTGGCAATTCTGTTTCTGCTGTCAGTCTTGTCTTGGGATATTTATTTGTTTTTGACATTGTCTTTTATTTCTTCTTCGGTGTGTTGTCTAATTTTGTGTTAAGTGAATAAAAAGTTAAAAAATTATGAGAAATTCGAAGCGAAATGAAACGGAACAACTAATCAATTTAGTTGAACAAAATGAATGCATTTTTAATGTTCGTTCCGCAATAAAAAGGCGGAATCATTTAATGAAATCTTTTTCGGAATCATCGGAATCTATATTAACGCTTCTCCGATGCATTCAAGTATATCTTTAACTAAATTATTTTTTTCTTCAAATTCCATTGTATACATAAAATTTCAAATCACTTTCACAATTACAATGAATACAGAAATGAAACAAAACGTCAACAAATTAAGAAAATTCGAGCATAAGAAAATTAAACTTCCTCAATCAAGTTGCTGAATGTGAACATAAAAACAAGTTCAAAATAAGAAAATAAATAAAAATGAAAATTATACTTGCGCAATTAAAGTTTCCTAAGTGCCAAGCCACACAGGGCAATTATAGTTGTGCAACTTTAAATAAATTTTCTTTTCAACTTGCCTTCGTGTCCAGACAAGAATATTTTATTGAGCAATTTTCGTTCTTTCTCTTGCTTGCATTTTTCTACAATTTGACATTTTTGTATTATAAAAATAAATGAATTTAACTAAGTTTGTATTTCGAAATGTTATCAAAGAAAAAACTAAATGCAAAAATAATGAAGGCAATGCAGATTGGATCTATTTTTTTTTCTTTTTGTATTTATATCTAAATATACTTTTGTATCTAAGAAAAAATAAAAGAAAAAAATTTATAACAACATTAATTAATATTTTTATTTTCTTTAATAAAATTAAAAAAATTCATTTAAAAATAAGTTATATATATTATAACGAAAAAAGTCATTTAACAATAACTTTAAAGTTATCATAAATTTCACAAGCGCGACAACACCAAAAAGCGAAACAAAATATGAAAGAGAATGTCAATTATCAAACTACAAAAAAAAAACAAATGAGAGAACAATATCAATTGCCGAGAACAGGCAATTATTTTTCCCTTTTTATTCCCCATACCGTAAGCTTCTATAAACACAAGAGTTGCGCAACTATAATTGCCCTGTGTGACTTGGCACTAATCTGAAAGGAGCCTGTCATATAATCGAACAGTTACTCACATAAATACTTTGCTTATGTGAAATAAAGTAAATTTGAAGAAAAAATGCTTTATAAAAATACTTTTTTAAAAATTTATGTGTTTTTTATTGAATATTATTAAAGGCAAAGTTAAACTTAAATTCCGTTTTTCTTAATCTTAAAATACATTTATAATGCTTAGGATATTTAAAACAATGTGAAATAGGTGGCAATTTTTCAGGTCACAAAAGTATTTTGCTTCTTTAATATTCCCCATACGTTATATTACTTTAGGATTAAAACTGGTAATTTTAATATTTTGCATGAAATTCATTGCATCTTAGAACTATTTCCAGACGTTGCGGCTTGATTTCGACATTTTTCTGGCGGGTTTTCTTCCAATATACGTTTTAAAGTTGCTTTAGAGGAAATGTGTTCTCGGACTTTTCCGTGGGATTCATGGCAGAACTTTAGAGTGGTGCTTGGTGATATATAGGTAATACAGTTTACCATACAGGAACGAAAAATGACACTGAAGATGGCACATAGGCGAAACCGGTTTGTCTCCAAACCAAACTTGACAAGCGATGACGGAAATTCGAAAAATCTACAAGGGTTCAGAAATTAAACGTTTCTTTCTTGCCACACGGCCGTTAATATTATTGAAATTTAGAACGGATCGTTTCGTCACTTTCATTTCTTCGTAGTGTCCTCCTAAGCTTCTCGTTAATTTTCGGGGCAGATAATTGTAGATTTTTTGTGGTTTTCTTTAAGAATTTGTCTCTAGTTTCTCAAAGTCAATGATTTTGGACGTCCCTTTCGTGGAATATTTTGAATGTTACCACGTTTCCTTTACCGGTTTAAATAGATTTTCTATCGTTTGCCGACATCGGTCAAACATATCACAAATTTATTTTATTAATTTACCCTGATTATTAAATTCTTTTCCTGAAAGAACGTCACATCTAAGCCCAGTAAGAACACTATTTCAATTCACCATCATAAAAAACACAACAAGTATTATTGTAAATAAACAGCAAACACAAAAACAAGAAGGGATAACCTAAGCTTCATAAAAAATAACGGCCATCGTTGTTAGACAATTTACTTTTGTGACCCTTAAATTGCGTAGTTGTTTAAAGAAAAGCAACAAAACCATAAGCGAAAGGCAAGTTGTAGGTTTTTTGGTAAGTAATTCTCGTCCAACAGAGCGTGTTTTATGTATATGGAATAAAACTTATACCTGGATATGTAATACTTAGTATATTATTAGCTAACAAAAATTATATTTATGGTAAAAGGATGTAAGTAAAATATTTTTGTAACTGCGTATACGAATATCTGTGGCAATAAGTAAGGACTATTCGCTTAAGTCGACTGAAGCTGAAATCGTGTTAATGGCTGCATTGTAATTTCCCAATTCAAAAGTACCCTCAGCAAGATTTCACATGCTCTTCAACTCGGGTATTTAGTGTCGTATATAAAAAATCGTATATAAAAAATCTAAAGCAGATTTTAGAGTGAAGTGCGTTTCAGAGACTGAGAATACATATATTTCGCATCATTTCTTGAAACATAGCCTCCATAGTTGTCACATCATGTTCATTGTTCGTATCAGGTTATAGATTTAGCTCGAATTGTTCGTAAGACATGGTCATATGCATGTTTTTTTCGCATTACTTTTTGCATTAATATGTGCCTATTAATGCACTGATGGAGATCATTACGTTTTAATGGCTCTTCTACAGTTTCTCGCCTGTTGAGTAGGTAGCCTAAGTTACAAATAAGGTGAACGATTTGATTGCATTTTATAAGATTTTCGGTAAATATAATCCGCACAAAAACATAAATGTGAAAATAAGGTCAAGCTCCTACCTAAAAATTTCGGCTGTAAAAAGTACTGAGATCAAAATGAGGACCAAGTTCTTCATATGTACGATACCATCCCCTTTCTAGGCAACTTTCAAGTTTGGTAACATTTTTCCCATAATCCTTTCCCAAATTAGAAAGTTAAAAGCTCTCTCTCTAGCTACAGTGAAAGTGCCCCATAATATTAATGAGTAAGTCAGTTAGTCAGTAAATATGTACCAAAATATGCACTTTTTACACCTTCATATCTCGGGAAGGTTTTTATTGAATCTTTTTATTAAAGGAAATTTACAATAAGTATTCAAATCTTATTTCTAAATTATTATTTACCAGTTATTACCAACGTAATAACTAATTTTTTGTATTCAAATCTTAAAAATCTATCTTCTATTGTGTAGAGAGAGCCGCCTCGCCAGGTTCAATGTGTCAGTCCTTTTTAGTCTCTGATGGCCGTAAAATTGCAATAAATTGCGTGCTAGAGTGTTGGGATGTGCGACTAGTTTGTTCACGTATTTGGACGTGTATGTTTTAACTTCTTCGTGGATAGTGGGAACTTTAATATCCCTATGTATGTTTTCATTTCTTATGTACCAGGGGGCGCATACGATATGACGTAAAATCCTAGACTGTCTTCTCTGTAACTTCTGGATGTCTGATGCACAGGCAGTACCCCACAGCTGAATACCATATGACCATATTGGCTTTATAACGGATTTGTATAATAGGACTTTATATTCCAAAGCCAAAGTTGAGTTAGGACTTATTAGCCAATGCAGTTGATTTGTTCGAAGCTTTATGGACGTTATTTTTGCCTCAATGTGACGGGTCCAAGTTAGGCGCCGATCTAGGTGGATACCTAAATATTTGACGTGCGTTTCCGCTGGAACCGTGGTATTAGTTATTGTGATTGGTGGACAATTTTGCCTTCTAAGGGAAAACGTTACATGAGCACATTTAGATGGATTTACCTTTATTCTCCACTGTTTTAGCCAGTCTTCTAGCTTATGAATATGGGACTGCAGCTTTTCAGATGCATCCTTTGGATCATTACTGACACTTATAATTGCAGTGTCGTCTGCAAAGGTTGATGTATATGTATGTGGGCTTGTCGGCATATCCGCTGTATAAATGATATATAATAGCGGCCCCAGCACACTACCTTGAGGTACTCCTGCACTGATTTTCCCATTTCTTGAAAGCTGATCCTTTGACCTTACTTTAAAAGTTCTATCTGACAAATAGCTTTTTATAAGCTTGTGGGTGTTTTCAGGAAGAACCCGAGCTATTTTAGTATGTAGCCCATCATGGCAGACTTTATCAAATGCTTGCGAAATGTCTATAAATAAAGCTGAACAGTATTGCTTTCTTTCAAAAGGCGATCTAATAATGGTAACGATTGTATGAACTTGTTCAATCGTACTATGCCTTGCTCGAAAACCAAACTGATGATCTGGGATAACGTTTTGTTTATTTAGAAAACGAGTTACACTCGAGACGAATAATTTTTCAAATATCTTTGACAAAACTGACAGTAGGCTAATAGGCCTTTAGGATGTAATCTGGCTTGAGTCCTTTCCTGGTTTCGGAATCATAATAATTTCAGACATTAATATGTAAAGTAAAATTCTTACAGCTGAATTAGGTAAGTTTTTTTATCATTGATCCTGTTATACGATCAGGTGCAGGTGATTTCTTCATATCCGTATTTTTAATTGTCGATTTTAAAGAAGACAACCGAAATTTCCTATATCATGTGGTGCGAAAACCTTCTCTAAGTGATTTGCGAACGCATTTGCCTTTTCACTTGAGTTTTTAACCCAAGTACGGTCTTCAAGTCTTAGTGGGGATTCGTAAGCAATATGATATTGTAGGTGCTTTACAGCTTTCCACAGGCTATAATCATTGTTTATCATTGGATCCAAGTTTTTTAAAAAGTTGTCGATAACGAATTCGTGTTTCTGTCTCAATTTACTGCGTAAGTTATTTTGGCATAAGTTCATTTGCATTTTTATGTGTGGAGAACGACTATTTTGCCATTGTCTTCTTAGTCTTCTTTTCTCAATGACGAGCATCTGAATATCTGCTGTTGCCTGGTGCGATATTATTTTAGCTGATGGCTTTGTTGGCGTTGCAGCTATGGCTCCGGCAGTCACAACGTCTGTAAAATGACCTACACCTTGGTGTCTGTTTTGGAAGAAGTCCATTCCAAAGTCCGGTGCGCATCACCGCAAACAATGCATACAGATGGTAGCTTGCAGTAGGTTTTCGTGTGTCCGAATTCCTGGCAGTTGGTACACTGACGGGGACCGTTACGTTTTAGAGGCTTTTCCACCGTTATTCAATCAAACCTTTAGCACTTTTTAGTTGATGCGTATAGCTCTTATTATCTGCATCGAGACGACTTGCGATTAGGGGATAATTCTTCTCAGTGTGGGCTTGGATCTTCGTTTCTTGGATCTGTCCTCTTCGTACAGAAGCCACATAAAAATGTTTTTTACCTACGAGTTGGGACAGCATATTTACAATGGCATTTGATGTTTGTTCGCGCAAGTAGATTGGTGGGGATTTTTGTACCCTTACAGTGGGTTCGGCATTTTCATTATCCGGGATAGCAAGTACAGAAAATCTATTTTCACTTACCGATGTTGCAGCTACTTGACGAGAACCTTTATATTGATTGGCGGTTCGCTCTTGTTGTGAAGACTTAGGACTCGCCTTCCTCTTGGTTATGGTTATGTATCGATCCATACCAGTTTGCACGCGTTTAGATACAGTACCTGGTTCTTTTTCTTGTGCTATTTTTTGTGTATTGTTTGTTTCTTGAGTTTTATTTGTTGAGTTCGTTGTTTCTGTGGCAGATACATATATTTATTTTTGCTGATAATGAACGCGTTCGGTCAATTGGCCTGGCGGTTAAAAAAGCACTGTCATCTTTTTTTTTATTATTTATATTGTTCATTGCATTATTAGCATTTGTGAAAGAAAAAAAGATTATTAAGCATTGTTGTTATTACCTTTTATATTTTTTTCGTTAATGTTTGGTGCGCTCATGCACTCACTATCAATTGTTTAAACAGGTTTAGCCATGCACTTTGTTATTGTCTTTTTTATCGCACACTATATAGGCCCCGGTTATGGTTTACAACACTTGTCGATAGTGTTGTAGTTTTAGTTGTCTATGTCAATTTACTGCGATTATCGTTCACAACATTTGTAAGTATGTGTTGTAAGAAGTGTCAAAAATTTACAAGTGATTATTACTGGTTGTCTGGTTTAAAATGGAGAAATATTTGTAAGTAAATATTTTTTTGTTTATTGCAAATATCTATAACTACAATTTTTCAGAAAAATTACGAACAAAAAGAAATTGGAAATGCTGGTAGAGCTGATGATGCAAAATCCTGATATTGGCTGTGGCAAGCAGTTAAAGGACAAATGGGATCAGTTTACCACAAAATTAAATATTATGGGTCGACGTATTCGAAATGCAAAAGAATGGCAAAGAGTACGTAATTAATAAATTCATTTTAAAGAATTATATAAAATTATGTATACAGTTTTTATAGGTATAGACTCACTTTAAGGCAAATTTAAAAATAAAAATAGCAGCCAATAAAAGGAGCATTCAAGCTACTGGTGGTGGTCCATACACTGAAATAAGCCTGAGTTCTTTAGAGCAGACGACTATTGAATAGAAGGATTTGAAAATGCAGCCAACTCTTGCAGCAAAAATAAAAAACCATCTTTGTTTATGCGAAAAAATTTTATGAAACTGAAAAATATAACGCTACTAAAATGTTGGCCATTTAAAGAAATTGTACACACTCAGTATTTGGTAGTTCCAAGGGATTTGAACTGTCCCGGATTCTCCTTCTCATACGCAACATGTGTGTTTCTTCATTACACTCATCATCATCAAAAAATAAATCGACACTTATCTCCATTTTTTTTAAATAATTTTAAATATACGCGTGTATTTGTTTAATTGTTTTATTTTTTAGTTTTTCCATATGAAGAGATGTAATTTTATGGATAATGTATGCTGCAATAAAATACAACCCTGTGACATACTCGACATGTAGATGTTGTAAACCATAATCGAAACAAATATAAATGTTGGGTTGTAGCCGATACAACACAACTTTTAAGTGTTGTGAATCATAATCGGGGCCATAATATTATTTTTTGTTATTTATTTTGTTGTTGTTACTAAATGTTAACTGTGTCTCGGCACTTGTTCAATTTTTAATATAAAAAAAAAATTAACCTTAAATGAATATAAATTATGCACTTAAAATGAAGTACGTCTGTACTCAAACGAAGTTTATACTTTCAAACTTGACCTATGATTAAAAGAAGCAAAGTTATGATGGAGATAAAAACACCACAAATGGCTTCTTGTAAAATACACACTGTGTGCATTAGGCCTGAACTTGGCCTGACGTACCACCGTGCGTCTTAATCTCAACACGATGCATTGGGGTGGGAACTTTATCCTTGTTAATATATTGTGCACCTTACATTATATCCTATTGCTTCTGCAGCACTTTTTATTTCCTTAGTAGGAACAGAACTGTCAACGCCCTTATAACAAACATCAAACCTTGTGCACTTTTTACGTATACTGTTTTTCAGCGCCAATAATTCTTCTTCGTGTGGGTTTGGATCATTGTTTCTTGTATCTATCCTCTTCGTATAGGAGCGACATACAAATTTTCCTTTCCTACCAGTTGGGACAACATGTTTACAATGACATTTTATGTATGCTCGCGCAAGTAAATTGGTGGAGGTTTTTGTTCCCTAACAGCACTTTTATCATCTTCATTATCCGGGGTAGCAAATACAGAGAATATATAGTTACGTGGTGTGCTTTTGCTGGGAAGACTCAGGACTGGCCTTTCATAATGTTTGCATTTTTTTTATGGGATTTGTTGTATTATGGGTATGTCACCTGTCCACTTTTTGTTGAGCTTTATTTAATTCAAGCGTTGTAACTATCATTTTGATTTACATTTCATTTGCTCATGACATTATTAGTTTTTGTTGCACTAAAAGAGTGATAAGTATTAATATTGTTATTCCCTTTTTGTTTTTTTTTTATTAATGTGTGGTACACTGATTCACTGACTATTAGTGGAATTTTTTATTGTTTACAACACACAATGTACATATATTATGTTATTTTTATTTTATTTCGGATTTTTTCACTTTGTTCAACCATGGTCACAATTAAAAGAAACGGAATAATAAAGATAATTAAACTTCTTACATATTTTGCACTTATGCCTAAGCAATTGTTTATTTATAGTTTTTCAAATATTCCTGCTTTTACGCTATGTATGTATTTGTTTTTGCTTCTTGTTGGATAGTGGGAACTTCTAAATCTCAAGGAGCGTATACGATAAGTCGTAAACTCCTAGACTGTCTTCTTTGTAGAATATCCTTGTACATATTTTCGTCCATAATGCCATCAGTTCTGTGTAGGTTCGCTTCATGCTTAAGAGCACCTCGCCAATATAGAGGATTCAAACGTTGGTTATGCGAGATTTTTTAATTTTTTGCCGACCTATACGATTTTAACCTAGCTATGACAGCTCTTCTACGAATCGTGCGTGTTATCTAAAGACTTTTGAACCCATGGGGCGGACTTACATGGATCTTTTTTAAATTCTCCACTAGTACATTTTAGTCGTCTCATTCTGGGTTGGATGCACCGTTCCTGACGTTTTAAATTTTTTGATGATGTACGTAACAGTTGATATATACATTTTATACTTCATACGGCATTGCTTTTTGGAAATAGATAATGAGGCCGTTTTTAAGTTGTATACTGTGTTTTACTTTGGCCATATTGTGAATGCCTCTGAAAATCCTTGCGATCAGGATTTCGATTAATACAGACTGACTTCCTAAAGGCATGTGCTTTGTATGAATATATCGTAAATGCTACCCTTTAAATACGATGATTCTGTTCCCAAATGCATCAATCTTGCTGTCGTGCAAAGAAAAATACGCATTCCAAAAAATGTATTTGCAAAGCGTACTTTGTGTACGTATGATAAAACTAACTACACAAGTATCAACACTGCATTAATAATACGTTGTATACATACGTTTAGGAATTCAGCCACACTTCACTTGTAATAGTATTTTTTCCAGTTTAAATTAGATTTATTTTGTAAAATAAATTACAAATTATATAAATGGAATGTATCGCTATACTGTGAAAGTGAACAAGGAAAATGTAGAAGGAGACCAGACGATATTCGCCCTAGTTGGATAATACTCTATATTGTATGATAAAGTAAAAGGACTAATCAGACTATAAGAGTCTTAATCGATCCTCTTCACTACAAGTATTACACTGTGATACAAAAGTTGAGAAAAAAATATTCAGGGATTCTAATGTGCCAATTCTATTTTGTTGGAGTCCATGGATGTCGAAAATACCGTTGGTTTTTTAGGTCACTTCATAAAGTGATTTTATAACGGTAAATATAGTGAAAAACGGGTTTTCTTAGATTTTCAGTTTTAAACAGTTGTAACTTCTTTGTTTCCCAACGGATTTCTTTGGTTAAAAGGATCAAATATTATCTTTCAACCAAGATATATTTTTTGAAAATCGACTAACAAATGGCTAAGTTACAGTCGTTGAAGTGTACATTAAAAAGGTATCCTTTTGTTTTCCTCAGGCTATAAGTTGCTTATGAGTTACCAAACACTAAGATATTTATGATTGCAAAAAAAGGAAACTAAATTAGCTTTCCAAAAGACCTATTCAAATTTTTGTGTTTTAATTTGTTGGTTTTTTATTTAGAAATAACTTGTATTTCTCTGCTTTTTATAATCTTCGCTGTCAGTATTCCGCTTTAAAGACCAGCAGTAGTTAGAAAGCATACTGATTTTATTTTGTTCTGTTCAATTTTAAATATTTCCTGGTGAAATTGTTGACCTTGTTCATCACTCATCTGCCTAAATTTGCTGGAAATCTTTTCAAGTGACCATGCAGATAGTGTAGTTTTATAGACATTTTGCAACCCATCGCATGATAGGCAGACAGCATATTGTTTGCTATTTGCTCATAATTTTTATTTTTTGTGTTTCCAAGGAAATTTTCACACACTGAAACGAAGCCATTCCATGAATTTTTTTTCTACAAGTGTCGCTTGTTGCATGAAATTTTCATCTGTTACTAATTTCCGTATTTTCGGACCAATAAAGATAACTGTTGATTATAAGGTAGTTTTTATTGTGCATGCGTTCATAATATATTTTGTACCTTCTTTTAATTTTCCACTCGTTATTCGTGGAAAATCCAGTTCAATATATTTGAATGTGGGCCCATTTTTATCAAGTGCTTTCACGAATTGCTTTATCAAGCCCAACTTTAAGTGCAGCGGAGGTAAAATAATATCTGTTGGATTAGTCAATCCAACAATCATCAATGGGATATTTATGCTATTTTTTCACCAACAATAGCTATTGTACGCGGTTTCTATTCTCTCTGTATGTAATGTTTGGAGGAGTCTCGGCAGGGATACTTTGTGTTACCACCTTGCATTCCATACAAAATTGATAGTACCTTCAAATCTGCTACAATCAGTCACTTGTGTGCATTGTAATCTATGACATTAAGTATTAGAGCCATAATATCATATGATTCTTTGATGTTAGTAGCGTAAGCCAACGGTACTGAAGGAAGTGATCCACCATTATGCAAAAGTATTGCTTTCAAACCTTAAAACAGAAGATAAACATACATATATTAATAAAATATAAGATTACAGGAACTTTTTGTAGAACCATCAATAAATAATCGCCATTTTTGTGGGACATGATTATATCCAAGTTGTTCTAACTATTTACATCATTGCAGTAAGCCAAATTACTATTTTCAGTGCTTTCGTGGAATAGTGATCCAAACCAACTAGTTTCCTCGGTCCTCCGAAATGTAATGTTTAAATTTTTTTGCAAATACTTCCACTGTTTTAATCTGGAACCTAGGAGCTCGGTCTGTCTTTTCGACAATTCTAAATCGCGAACAAGATCATGAAATTCCGCTTGGAAAACAAAGTGTTGTTTATTCAATTCTCCTTCAGGTGGAACATATTTTGATGCGGGGCTCATAGCTTGGCTTGCAGATGGTTCAAACTCAGATGAATCTGGTGATATTTCTTTAACAAATTTCTTACGAAGTACAGCCCTAATAACACTATCAACATTTGCGTACTTACTCTGTTGTCTTATTTTGAAATGATATCCATTCGTTTTTGATAAACAGAAATAGCAATTACTTTCTCTATGCACACGTAGTGGAAGCCAGTTGACAGGTTCAATGCAAAAGAACCACGTGGATTGTTTTTCCAGGATCTTAGTGTTGCGTAACACGATGAACAACAAACTGATGGTATATACCATTTCCCCCGTACTAAGCAACGACTAAAATATTTGTTATATAGGGGAATAATATGTTTTTTTTACCGACACATCTATTTTATGTCGTTTATCCACAAACAATCCACATATAAAACAAAAATTGTCGCTTTTATCACACATTGTTATTGAATATAGTTAAGTTTCTTTTAAAACTAACAGTTTGTATTAATTCACTCATTAATAGTACTTTTATCAAATACCACTATTGTTTGTATCAAAATCACTCGGACGCTTACTGTTCACTTGCAGAAATTAAATTGTGCCAGCTTTGCAACCTTAGCCCTTTTATACTAAATTCAGCAGTATAAAAGCGCAATAAAAAAAGAAAAGGAAAATACTTTACATTTTTATGACAAATGCATATCTGGCAAAATTAAGGTAAATCGGATAATATAATTGGGTTTTATTCACATTTTAACGCAGGTACTCAATATCGATCAAATTTGCGTCATACAGAAATACAAGTTATTGCTAAATAAAAAACCAAAAAGTTAAAGCACAAAAATTTGCATAGGTCTTTTATTTTTTATCCGATTTTACCGTTATTACCCATTTTGGAAAGCTAGTTTCCTTTTTTTGCAATCATAAATATCTTAGTATTTGGTAACTCATAAGCAACTTATAGCCTGAGGAAAACAAAAGAATACCTTTTTAATGTACACTTCAACGACTGTAACTTAGCCATTTGTTAGTTGATTTACAAAAAACATATCTGGGTTGAAAGATAAACCCGTTTTTCACTACTTTATGAAGTGACCTAAAAAAACCAACGGTATTTTCGTCATCCATGGACTCCAACAAAATAGAATTGGTACATTAGAACCCCAGAATATTTTTTGTGTATCACAGTGTTATTAGCACAACTCCGTTGCTTATTTTAAACGACTTTATTATTTAGTTGTTAATAAGCAAATGAATTTTATTTTCAAAAATATTGTAGCTTTTTACAAATTCCATAAAATATACCGTTAATCCTTTTACAAAAATAATGAGAAATAAGTTCTTTTAATTATGAGTGCATTTATGATTATATTGTAAAACAAAGATAGCATAACAATAAAAATGAACATAAGAAAACAAAGAGAAACAATTTGATTTATGTGTGTAAGAACAATCGAATAATTTGAATTATTAAATGGCAAATTCAGACCAATATATTATTATAAAACGTTAAATGATATATAATTTATAACAAATATAATGTTGTACTGCTGCATACTTGAAATACTGAAATCGTCCCGATGAAGAAGCAGTTAAGTCCTAAGTTTTGGTGGTTGCTTCCTTAGTCGATTGGATCTTCTGTTTGTTAAATGAGTTATATGGGGTTGTGTGGTATTTTCGCAGTTTGCTCATTTTCTGCTGCTATATGATTTGGCTTCATATTTATAGAACCCTTAGTTGTATCTGTGTTGTTGTTTATTGTCTTATTTGATGAATTGTTGTTTGTTGTCTTAATTAACCATTTATTGTTTGTATCATTTGTTGTATTGTTTGTATCAGTTTCTAAATTGTTGTTTGTAGGGATTTCCGGACGACCTCTACTTTTTATACCGTAAACTGGCTTCTTAGAGTTACCATCATAAAGGGTCAAATCTAAGACATGATATGTTAATAAAGGTAAATTTGGCTTGTTTACTTCTGCAATAGTAAAACATGAGGATCCCTTTTTATCTATGACGACGTATGGACCATCTCTTCGTGGTACAAACTTTGACGTTAAATTTTTGTCTTTCTTGCTTAAGATGTGTGTTGAAATTAAAACTTTATCTCCAACTTTTATATTTTCTTGGGGTCGTCGTTTTAAGTCTGCATAAAATTTGTTTTTATCCTGCATTTGCTCTTCTGATTCTTTAGCTAATTTAAAGGTATCTGCTAGGCGAAGTAGATGCGGCGTTATTTGTGGCACGAAGTTTTCAGTATTAACAATTGCTGTATTCATAGAAAACCTTATTGAGGGTAATTTTAGGTCCCAGGTATTGTGACTCTTGCCAACATAAATAGAAAGTTGAACCTTTAAATCTCTGTTTTTCGTTCTACGGGATTAGCTTCCGGGTGATATACAGGCGTAAATGATTGTCGAATTCCGTGACAATAAGTTAGCTTTTGTATTACTGCTGAAAAAAATTCTGTTCCATTGTCGGAATGTAATCTAACAGGAATACCATATCTTAAGAAAATTTCATTTAGTAATGTTTGTACACAATTTTCCGCTGAAGTCTAACGGCTACATAAATCTTCTACTTTCAATATCCATTGATTTCCTTGGTGTGTGGTTGGTAACGGACCAAATAAATGAACTGCTACAATTTCAAATCTACGATTGCTACAAACAGTTTGGAGAAGACCAACAGGTTTCATGTTTGTTGGTTTATAGCGATTTTACTTAATTTGTAATTTCAGCTCTCAATTTTGGCCAATAAAAATGAGGAGTTATTCGATTTATAGTTCTGTCAATGCCATAATGACCAGTTGTAGAGCTATCATGGTAATTAAAAAGAATCATGCTGCGTATTGATTTAGGTACAACAAGTTGTCCATTTTCTGACACTTCCGATGAGCAGAATCTATATAAGACGCCATCTAACATAATGTTACCTCTATTGGTATGTTTTATAACATTTTCATCGTTATTTTCAAATGAATTTGTTATCGATTTTATATCAGCATATTCCAGTTGTGCTTTTCTGAAATCATTGGCACCTTTTCTAGGAAAGTGAACATAAATTGTCACACAATCACACTTTATATAGTTATGATTTTTAAGTGAGCATGGAGGTCTTGATAGGGTATCTGCTACTGCATTTTGACGACCAGGAGTATACTCGAACTTTATATTATACGTTTGTAACTGTAGCGCCCATCTTGTGAGGCAACCTGTAGGGCTTGTTAAACTAAATAACCATTTAAGAGGTTGATGGACAGTAAGCACTAAAACTTCTGATACTTCTATATAGCCTCTGAACCGCCTATAGCCTCTATATAGCCTTTGAACCGCCCAGACTAATGCTAAAGCTTCACGTTCCGTTGTGGAGTAGTTTCTCTCAGCTAGAAGTAGTAAGCGACTTGCGTATTATATAATAGCAGATTCGGATTGTTTCTCCCCCTGGAGTAAAACAGCTCCGATCGCATAGTTACTAGCATCTGTTTTAAGCACTAAAGGCATATTTTCATTTACCTGATGCAAAATTGGTGGGATGTTAACAGTTTTTTTAATAAGTCAAAAGCATTTTGTTCTTTTTCTGACCATTGCCAAGTTACATTTTTCTTAGTCCGATCAGATAAAGGTTTCGATATATGTGCAAATGCAGGTATAAAACGTCGATACCATGAACACGTTTGTAAAAACGATAAAACAATAAAATAGCATTTGTCTTTTCAGGATTATCTTTAACACCATCTGCGGTAAGTATATGTCCTAAATATTTAACTTCAGGTTTTCAAATGTTTGTTTAAGATCCGAAATGTGAGTTTTGAAATCATTTGAACATATAATTATATCGTCAAGATAAGCCAAAATCGTAATATTTGGCAGGTCATTTCGAAATTTGTCAATTAATCTCTGAAATGTGGCTGACATTCGATTAAAAACAAATTTACGCTTTTCGGAGACTCTAAATTTTGTGGAATAGAACTTCCAAAGATTTTCTTTATACTGCCTGGAGAGTATTCATTGTTACCCTTTTAAAACAAAAATTCTTTTACTTCGTTTGGCACAACATTCTCTGATAGCGATATATTATGAATAATCTGTGGTTGGCTTATTGTAAAATCAAAATTTTTAGAAGGTTAATCCTTAAAGTGCCACGTACGCTGAGTTATATCTAAAACAATTCCACTTTCTTTAAGGAAATCAATACCAATTAGAGTTCTGTTGTCTTTTGCTTTTGGTAGACATATAAATCTGATTTTCTTTAAACGATCACTTATGATAATGTCGACAGTTGTCGAGTAAACTATTTCGTTCTGTTGACTTTCATCAGCTCAAATTGTATACCTTTTTAGATTAATTTTTGGTAGAGAAGACATCCTGCAACACTAGTTCTGGCCGCAGTATCAAAGTAAGCTTCACCATTCAATCCTGTAACGTTAATTTTTACCGCAGGGACATTTCTTCCTATCAGAGTAGTATGAAGTGAGTTGAAATCAAACTTTTCGTCTTCTTTGCTTACATTATCCATATTGCAAGATGGTCAATTCGAGCGATAAAATCCTGCTGCTCCACATCCGTAACAATTAAGCTTTGTTTCAGGCTCTTTAACATATTTATGCCTTTCAACCTCAATTTTCTTAAAACAATTTTCAGCTAAATAATTTTTCTTTCTACAGTAGGTGCATTTTAAGAGTGTGTTCTGTAGATTTTCGATAGTTTTTCTTTTGTCCATTCTTTCCAGTTTATTTTCTGAAACAATTTGTTCTACTTCTCTGGCCTTATATAAAGCTCTTTGAACTTAAAAACACTATCTCTAGGTACTTTTTCTCTTATCTGAATATTCAGTTGACCATATACTATGTTGAGCATTGCATTTTCTGATAATTTTTCAGACAACTGAGAAAATAGTCTTCTTTTCTACACACAAAACTGTCAGAAGATTCAAATATTTTTTTAATTTTCTTGAAGAATTTCATTGAAAATACATACGCCAATCTGGGTTTGGTGGAGCAAAAACTTTTCTTAACAGCCCAATTGCATCATCAAACGTTTTGGCTTCATGTTTTACTCCTTGCCACCATGTAGAGGCGTAACCTTCTAAAAGTAGAGGTAAACTAGTAAGAGCATAGATATCTGAAATATTCTAGAATTGTAGCTAGGAAGTCTTGAATTTTTGTGGAATTACGACCGTTAGTAAAGCGTGCTGTGCAATTACTAAATGTAGACTTTACGTCTAGTCTTGTCGTTAAACCATCTAAAAGTTCCCTGAACTGAACATCAGTTAAAACCATTTTAACTTGAGGTTGTGATTCGCTAATGCTTGTTGCTGAAACATTACTACGACTTGATTGCACTCCAACGCCATTTCCAACTTGATTTATAGCATCGTTTTTGTAGGAAAAATGCTTATTGGGCTATCACTGATAGTGGAAGTGTTACGAGGACTTCGTCTCATATTTTGTAATTTTTTGAAAGTTTCCTCAAAATATTTTGGAGAAACCCTGTTCTAAAAACATGTTTGTTCGAAAAGGAAAAAAAAATTAAACGTTCCCGTTATTGGCAAGAACAACCGTTATCGAAATATACAACAATGTTTAACACAACAGTTACGGTGGTAACAAATTTGATACAACAATTTTGATGAAATACACAGTTATGTACAACAACTATGATGAAGTTCTTTGAATTTCTTTGTTAATCAACTCGTTCTCCAAATTCAAAATTATCGTTGGGCGCCAGTTGTAGGAAGGAGGAATTAATCTTCCTTTCCAGAAGGATTATTGTGCTATTAATTATGAAACAAATCCAGACCAGACGATATACGCCCTAGTTGGACTAATCGGACTATAAAAGTCTTAATCGTTCCTCTTCACTACAAGTATTATTAGCACAACTCCGTTGCTTATTTTAAACGACTTTATTATTTAGTTGTTAATAAGCAAATGAATTTTATTTTCAAAAATATTGTACATCTAGCTTTTTACAAATTCCATAAAATATACCGTTAATCCTTTTACATAAATAATGAGAAATAAGTTCTTTTAATTATGAGTGCATTTATGATTATATTGTAAAACAAAGATAGCATAACAAAAAAAAAAATGAACATAAGAAAACACAGAGAAACAATTTGATTTATGTGTGTAAGAACAATCAAGCAATTTGAATACTGAGTAGTTATTAAATGACAAATTGAGACCAATATGCAGATGAGTTAAATGCAATAAAATAAAATCAAAGTTACAGTCTGTCAAACATAAATAAATGCACTTCTATTACAATTAAAAATTTAATAAAAATAATTTATATTTCAGAAAAATGTTATTTGTTAAACAATAAAACGTTAAATGATATATAATTTATAACAAATATAATATTGTACTGCTACAAAAATATCTTTTTTATTGTTTTGCTGTAAAGATTGGCATTGATTGGTACGATTTGTTCAGTTAGTTTTGTCAAACACTCTACGAAAAAAAAAAACAAATACTCTTATTAGTATTGGTACCTCTGTAAGGTAACAATTAGGTAGAGGGATAGGATCTATTGGTTGTGGGGCCTCGACTCCTGTCAGATACAGTCTGTACCGAGCTCTGTAAATTAAATTAGATCATAATCTGTAATTAAATTGTATTAATAAATAAATACATGATAAATTTTACCTGTTACCTACAAATAAAAAAGAAAACTTTTTACTTATAATATAGATAAGTACATATGATATTCAAAGTAGTTTTACAATTTCATAAAGAGTTAAATAAAAAACCCAAAAAACGAAGTAGATTTATTCAAGTGAAAAAAATATACAACTTGATAATAAATAAGTAAGCATTATTATTTTAAGAAAACTATAATAGAATGTTTTTATTAATCCAGTAAATTCTAATTTATATTAAAAGTGCACATTAATTAAATGATTTCATTAACAAATATCCGATTCGAATAAACAATAGATAATTATTAAAGCCTTTGGCTTAATTGATAGTACAGTAAGGGTTTGTATTGTTAAATCTTTGAATATATTTAGAAGTATATTCAAATAATATAAAAATATTGAAAAGTTCTCCGACCTTTTACTACAAACACATTGCTAATATTTAAAAGAACTCAAAAAGTATGTGCAGCACAAAAATTAAATACTTGTTTAAATTACTCAAAAAATAATATAACAGGCTTTAATGTGTCTAAACTCCAGGTGGAGGTGGTTCTTCATTTCGTGTTGGTTTATTTGGAGTGATAACAATGTCATCTGGCACCATACTAAGAAGCTCTGCTTCACTTAGTTTTGCCAAAAGGCTAGTTGAACTTGTATCTGATCCTGTAGCTATATAGATAAAAAAACGTTTATATGTACTAAAAAAAATAATAAAATAATAAATGTATATAATGAATAGGAAATACGATTTTTTATGTTTCGATTTTACGTTCATATTATACAATTTTAAAGGTATTTATTAGCAGATGTGCACAATTTATATTTAATTTAGATCGGTTCAGTATTTTAGGAGCTATGGCTGTATAAAATTGTTACAAATATATACACGTATGGTATATTCCAATTTATTTAAAGTTGTTGTGTTAAAAAAACATTTAACGTAATTAGATCTGTATTTGAAAATAAGCGATACTGTTATTTATTGACATTTCCCGGGCTTTTGATAAAGTCTGGCATGATGGGTTACTCACGGAAATAACTCGAGTTCTTCCTGAAAACTCCTACAAGCTTCTTAAGAGCTATTTGACTGCTAGAACGATTAAAGTGAAGTCTAAAGATCAGTTTTCTAAAAATGGCAGAATCTCTACATCTTCTATACTGCGGGTATGCCAACAACCCCAAATACGTGCACGTCAACGTTTGCATATGACACTGCATTTATAAGTGTTAACCAAGACCCGAAAGTTGCATCTAGACAACTTCAGTTTCAAATTAATGAGCTAGAAGATGGGCTAAAAAGTGGAGAATACAGATAAATCCATTGAAATGTGCTCATATAGCGTCTACCCTCAGAAGGAGAAATTGTCAACCTATAACAATAACAAATGTCACTGTTCAAGAGGAAAGCCACGTGAAATATTTGCGTATCCACCTAGATCGACGCCTAACTTGGTCCCGTCATATTGAGATACAAATTTCGGCCATAAAACTTGTCACGATTCAACTACACTGGTTAATAGGTCCTAACTCAACCATCGCTTTGGATATGCAAATCCACTACAAAACCAATATGGACATACTGCATTCAGCTGTGGGGTACTACGTGTGACTCAAACATCCTGTAGCTAAAAGAAGACAGTTTAGGATTTTAAGACTTATCGTCTGTGCCTCTTGGTATATAAGAAATGAAAGTATCCATAAAGATTTAACAGTTCCCACTACCCCGGAAGAAGCAAAATCATACACGTCCAAATACGTAAGCAAACTAGTGGTCCATACCATTACGTTAGTAATAATTCATAAATAATATTTTAGAGGTACTTATTAAAATTTTTTTTAATAGAAAGATTCAATAAAATAAAAATTAAAGTTTAAACAAAAAAATATGTAGGGAATATAAATCAATGTACAGTTAGGGACTTAAGTCTTCATAAAAAAAATTTTTAAATCAACAAATTCAATTCTATTTTAATTAATATACGAAAACAAAATTTGTCATTCTACTTTTAAAACAAAGAGAAAAACAAAAGAAAACAAATAAGAAGAGTGGACAAAAGTGTTCATACATAGCAAAAGACATCTTATAATAATAAAAAAAAAATTATTTTTAAGTTAATTTTTTTTTTTTAATTAATGTTTTGTTGGTCCATCTTTAGCGTCAATCACTGCCTGCAGACGTCTTGGCATTGATGCAACAAGATGTTCGGTCACATCAGGGGTAATCTCGGACCAGCACTTTTGTAAAGCGTCTTTTAACTTTTGTTTGTTGGGAACATCAACATGAGCAATTTTTCGTTTTAAAACATCCCAAACGTGCTCAATAGGATTCAGGTCCGGCAATTGAGGTGGGGATTTTAATTGCCTTGGTGCATGATATAGCAGCCAATCTCTTACAATGATCGCGGTATGTTTGGGATCGTTGTCCTGTTGGAATATCCAACTCTGGCCAAGACCCAACATATCCACCGATGGCTGCAAATTATGCTCTAAAAGTTGTTTATAGTAGTATCTATCCATAATACCGTCTATAAACACTAGCCGCCCAACTCCAGATGCTGACATTGCGCCCCAAGCCATTACGTTGCCTCCGCCATGTTTCACTGTTGGCACAACATTCTTTAGTTCCAGTGCTGCGTTCTTTTTACACCGAACCTTTCCTCGTCCATCATTTCCAAACAATAAATAAAACTCGTTTCCAAAAAATGATGTCTTCATTTAAATATGTTTTTGAAAATTCGAGCCGAAGTCTTC
This sequence comes from Phania funesta, assembly GCA_963932375.1. Classification (NCBI taxonomy): domain Eukaryota; kingdom Metazoa; phylum Arthropoda; class Insecta; order Diptera; family Tachinidae; genus Phania; species Phania funesta. Next base: position 91,432,278 of record OZ010652.1, on the reverse strand, counting down.
GATTCTTTTCCGATATCTGCGGGGAACTCGGCTTGCATATCCTTGACCACGTAATGCCCTTTGAATAGTCTTTGGATGAACTGTTTTATCCGTAGAATTGGCGATGCTTTCCGCCAATTTGGGCGCTGAAATTCTAGGATTTTTGTCCACTTCTCTTAAAATAAATAATCTTGGCTTGTTTTCTACAGAGCCAGTAGTTTTGAACTTTTGTATAATATATTCAACCGTAGCAAAAGGTTTGTTAAAAAATTTACTGATAGCACGGTAAGATTTTCCTTTTTTGTGTTCTTGAATAATAAGATTTTTTTCATCGACACTACACTAACTTCTTTACGCGGGCCCATCTTGTTAATTTGTAACAATTTATTTTACTGATAAACTGCTAAAACGTAATTCAGGAGTCACGTAAACTACATGAATTACAAAAAACTAACGGTATTTGATCTACAACTCTTTTTAAATTATAAATAAAGCAGAAGAGAATGTAGTGTATGAACACTTTTGTCTCTCTTTATTTTAGATTTTTTTTCATATTTACCGTTATTTTTAAAGAAAATAAAATTTTTTGCTTTGTAAGAGTAATGAATATGGAAATGAATATTTTGGTTTACAAATGTTTTTTCTGGTACTCTTTGATTAGCGAATATAAGAAGTTATGGAGATGTATGAAGACTTAAGTCCCTAACTGTACATATCATATATTGATCATTTTAAATTAGCGATTTGGAGGTGGCACGACGTTATTGTATAGTCATATACATAACCCTCGTTTTGATACATAAATTCTTTTTTATACAATTTATGCCGCGAGTCGTACGTAATAAATGTCACAACATGAATTTATGGATTTTCATACATTGTATAGATTTTGTTCATATAAGTCCTGATATACAACAAAATTATGAAAAAATTCGAACTGTAACGAGTTCTATGGTAAACGAATATCACACTTGTAGTAACGTACAAAGACGACAGTTTGAAATGCATTTCTGAATCATTTGAGCTGAAAGTCTACACGACGCGACTTCGCATTAGCGTATTTTACGCATGCCTTGCATTTTAAGTTACGCCTTGCATTTTAAGTTATTCCTGGCTATCAAAATCATCTGACCTGTTCGCACGCCTTCGTGCTCTGTAACTTGCAACATGCAACTACTTTGATTTTATTTTTTTTTTGACAGACGTGAAAAAGCGTAGAACGGTTGGAGGTCACGTTCATTTTTAAAGCTACAACAGCACGTTCGATTTGTTTATAAATTTCTAATAACGCATTTATGTAGAAACATCGTAGTCGACTTATAATTGTTGCCGCCAATAGATTATATTCTCGCAGTTAATCGGGTAAATATAGGGATTTTTAATACAGGTTGTTTTTAAGCCGGATAGAACTTACGAAAGGGTTATCTGTCGTACTGCCCTCACTTTTCGACATTTATGATCTGTTTACTCTGGCAAATCATCATGAATAGATTGACGCTTGAACAACGCTAGCGAATTATCCAGATTTGAAAATCAGTCATCAACTCTTCCGATGTTTTATTGTGAAATTCTATTCTGCAATGATGCTAGTTTTTGGCTTAACGGGTTTGTAAGTAAACGAGATCGAGTGAAACGTTAAAGTGTTGAATTTAAGTGTTAAATTATGTAACAGTGTGTAAAGTAAAATTCTGTCCTGTGTTATTTAAAAAGAAACTCTATAATTAAAAGAACCTGCGAATAATTGAACACGTTTAAAAAGGTTATACGTAACAATATTGAAACAAGAATGCTATAATCGGCAGTGCCGAATAATATATCCCTCTCACCCAAGTATGAAATACTAGAAATGTTGGAATACTGCAGTTTTTCTGGTATAAATATTGTAATGTTTTATTATTTCCTTTTGCTAGGTTGTTTAGAATGGTATGCCTAGCCACACCAGTTTTACTTCATCCGTGGACTGTTTAAGGTGCTCGGTTAGAAGGTGATTAAAAGACTTAGTTCTATTATATTAGAATGTTTGCTTTGTCTGTCTGTTTCTTAACTTATTCCACTATTTATATTAATTGAAACTACTTTCATATAATTATCTCTTATTCATTCTAATGCATTGTAAGATCTATTTCATCACATATTTCACTAATTATTACTTTCATTATTTTTGTGAAATAATACCGCTTGACTTATATTAAGTGCATTGGCTCTTGTCTGTCAATTCAATTTTGTCACATTGCAATAGTGGTGCTGCTTACTTTGCTTACTACAAAAAGGGTTTCTTATTACATATTGCAAACTTACCGTAACTAAATATTAGCGGAAATCACTCTTTGTTGCATATCTGCAATTTTTACACACTTATGTAGTATGATTTTCTGCCACAAAGCGTGAGTGTCATTTTTAAGCGTTTAGCAAATTGATTTCAACAGCCGATTTTTCGGAAAATAAAGGAAATGAACAACAAACCTCAGCTTTTTGATTCTCTAGTAAATAATCCAAAATATATTTTTTTTAATTTCTTCATCAGTCCATCGCTTATTGTTTGGCTTTTATTTTATTATTTTAATTTTCTTTTTGATGTCTTCACCACTCATTTTTTTAATTTATTATTTATTTGGTAACATTGCATAAAGTAACTTTGTCGTATGCAATAAGCTAAGCCGCAGCCAGTATATAAACGCTAATGCCGCCTCTAAAATGTTTACGCAAAGAAAGTATTTGGTGTGTGCATAAACTTTCTCAAAACTTTTATCGATTAATGAAGTTTTGTTCGGTATTTTAATTTTTACTATTTTAGCAAACATTTTTTAACAGTCTTAGCTTCAATTTTAATTCTTCACAGGCAGTTGTTGAGACGGTTCTACCGCCGTGAAACTTTCTAAGCGCAGGTGTCTAGTTGTTTTAATTTTAAAAATAAAATGAAATACACAGCTGGTTTAGCATTGCAAATTACCAATCTGCAACGATTTTCGCCATAGCATATTTGCTCAAGTGTAGCAAATCTTAGTTTCATACATTTTGTTGTTATGGTCTTGCAAAATGTAGCATATTTGCTAGACTTACTACATTTGCAAGGGTTGTTTGCAACCAAGAGTGAGTTTCCATGTTATTTTTATATTTCTATATTTGGGTGATTAGTCATGTTTGTGTTTTGACAAACACACAACAATATTGTTATAGCTTTTTTTTTCAATTCCAACTTACGTACATTATTTTAGAATAATTAATACTTGCTTTTAATGCTATGAGAGCTTGCTGAAGCAAAAATTTAATTTAAAAGGGTACGATAAAAAATACAATGAGTAAAATTTCAGTGCGGCAAAGGGTTGTTTGAGTTTTAGTCGTATTACTTTACATTAAAGCTCTTCTTTCGACTTAATATAAGCATTTTCGATCGGTTAATAGATGGAGATGTCTTTCTAAATTACGGCCATTTTAAATTGAGTTTCTTTTCTGTAAATGCTTCTAAATTTTTGACGAATTCTTGATTTTGGGGGAATTGTGGATAATAGCGAAATTCGATTTTTCGTAAAATTGTTATTTTTTTATTAAAATTTAGAGTTTCCAGTGTAACTTCAGCCTTTAGGCAAATTTTTTCGCTAAATTTCAAATTTTGTGAAGTTTGGTTTCGGTTACTTGTTTGTGAAAATTGTTTTTTGTAAGATATACATACATAGGTCTTTTGGAAAATGTGTAATATATATTTTGTTAAAAATATTAAAAAAATATTACATAATTTCTAAGAACACTGCTTGTTTTGTAAAAAAAATTTCCTGTTTTGTTTTGCAATGCTCGTGATTTCCTTTTTATCTTTACACTACGTCTTATTAACTAGCCATAAATATGTTCGCACATTAAGAGAGAGCATCTACAAAATAACGAGAGAAAATGTGTTCGTGGTCTTCTGTTTAAAGAAACCGTATAGATGTCTACGTTCAGTTTCAGCATAATTTTTTGCCTCTCGTCGAGATTGTGTGGATGCTTTTAGCATGGTTTATGACGGGTGTTTACAGACGAGCGGACACACACACAAACATACTTTTTATTTTCTCTGTATATTTTGTATGTGTAATGGCATGACAGTTATGCGAACTATTGTTCGGACAACTCTGTTTGAACATTAAACAGCAGCAAAATGTGCCATGGTTGAACAGATTTATGGCTAGTCAAGACGCTATGTTAGCAGTCAGCTGGTTTGTTTTTTCGAAGATATTGCTGAAGTTGCCAAAGTAACACATTCTGACAAAGTCATGTAAGATGTATTCATTTTATACCATCATGTTCTTTATTTAAGACAAACTTTATTTATTGTTGTTAAACAATGTAATAACAGACAATAATCAAGTGATTTGTGCAAATTTGTAAATAAGTGCAAAATGTAAGCAAATTTCATCAAGAAAAACAATACCAACTTCGAAATTTGTGTATATTTCGTTATACTAACAATTATTTTCATATTTTTTTATTTGTTTTATTTAACGCCGAATTTTTAAATGCTATTTTCTTATAGCAATTACTGCTAATAAAGTAGATCCGGCATTTTTACTTAATACTACATTTACACCTACGCAAAATGTAGTAGATTTCAACTCAAATCTCGAAGAAAATCACTGCCGTTTACACCAATGCTTTTTGACGTATTATTGGATTTCATTTTCATAACAAAAACAGCTGACTGAAGAAAGAATAAAAAATTGCATCTAAACTTAATTAAATTCGTGCTACAATTGTTTTTATACACATAATTACATATGTAATATTACATACACTTTATTTATTATTGTTTTATCCATATTGAAACCACTTATTTTAAACTTTTATTATTTTTTAATGTTGCTGAAAATATTTTGTTTCTACCGCGCTTTTTTTTTTTGTTACAAATGTCAAAATTTTCTTGTTTAGCGCTGTATATTTCAGTACATTAGCAAAAAATACATAGTTGCATCATTCAGTATTGCAAGATTTTGAGAGATTTCGCCAAAATCTAGTTCGTAAGTAGATTTTGTTTTGTATGGGTATTAAACTATGTTTTTTTTTTTTTTTTTGCTATTGTACTGAAATATACACCGCTGAACAAGAAAATTTTGACATTTGTAACAAAAAAAGCGCGGTAGAAACAAAATATTTGCAGCAACATTAAAAAATAATACAAGTTTAAAATAAGGGGTTTCAATTTGCCATGTGTACGACGAAAGGTTTATGAAACTGATCAGGCCAAGCGATTCCAGCTTGTGTGAGGTATGCAATGTTGTCGAAATGAAAATCATTTGCTTTTCTACTGCAATAAATGATACGACACTTGAAGAAGGCACAAGGTTTTTAACAAGTACTCATGCCTTTTTGAATTACTTCAGGCACGGGAGAGAAGTGATTGTTATGATCTGATAAATTTTGTAAAAAATGTAAAATGAGAGTAATCATTTAAATGGATTTTTTCTCTTTATCGCTTTTGGTCAAATTAGCTTTTAGAACACAACCCTTCACTTGAAACTGTATGTTGAAGTAGACGCCTCATTAGTTTTGTCTTTCTGTTGCCGTTCTGTGCCGTGCTGTTCTGTTGTATAATTTGTGCGGTTAGTTCTTCTGTAAAAACTTATCATTTGTTGTTGGTAAACAAAACATGAATACCAAACTCCATAATATTAAAACTTTTAAAACATAAGTAAAAACTTGAAAAATATTATTCCAAATATGTTTCGGATGCATTTACTGTTGAGAGTTTCTTAATTTTGGGCAAATTGTACAAAATAATTTATAGAACAATGCAGCAAATCACAATGTTGTTTTAGTGTTTTTTCTTTATAAAATGGAATTTTGCAGTTTCCACTAATACTTAGTAATAGAAGTTTTATTTTATTGCACTAATTTGGTTAATTTTTAGTGGTTAAATGAAAGTTAGCAATCTTACTAAATATTATTGGTAGTGACCTTAAAAAATTTAACACTAAGACTAAATTATTTTTGTAAAAAAAGACAGACTTCAGTTTATTGCAACTTTTGTTTCTTTACTAATTTTAGTGCAACGTAGAAATTTTTAAAAGGGTGTGATAAATTTCGGTCAAAAAATTGTTTTCAAGGTTTTTAAGCATTTTAAAAGAATTGCTTTTAAAAATGCTAACCAAATGTGCGATGGGTGTGCCGAGTTTTTGGCTAGTCAAGACGCTATGTTAAGTAGGCGGAGCACATGACCATTGGTCATGACACCACTTCCAAGCAATCTCTACAATGAAATTCTTTTCATCAAGGAGGGCGAAGAATGGCTAGACCGGGAATTACTTTCAGACGATACACAGAATCAGATTTCTAAATTTAACTTGGAATGAACTGAGAAGGATATCCCAGAATCGAGTACGGTGGAGAACTACTCTCAATAGTAGATTAAAGTAGGGTTGCCAGCTAAACTGGTTTGCGCGAAATTTTTAAATTTAAATCCTCCATACTAATTTACTACAATATCAGCGTAGTAATATAATATAAATAATTCATAATATTAAAAAAGTGTAGTAGAATAGTATTATAGGCAAGATACTTGAAGAATAATGATAGCTCTGGTAACTCTAATAAAAATGCCGACAATTTTGATTAGTGTTGTAACAACCATTGAATGTGACATTTGTTTTATTCTACAAAAGTAACATTATAAATGGAAATTTAGGGAAACATACCACGTATGCATGAACACACTTAGATACCGAATTTGTTTACTTTTGACTTTTTTTGTTGTCCAACTATTATTTTTATTTTCCCCGCGAAAGATTTGCGAATTTCGCACTTTTCACATTTTGAAAAGTTTGTTTCAGTTTTTTGAGAAATAGAACTGGCAACCCTAGAATTAACTCAAATCCCATGAATTCTTTAGCTGGCACAGTCAACGTATAAAAGTGCAATTTCTTTATGAATATAATCTCTGTTTAACCCCTTGTATCTCCCAGAATACTGAACAGATTGTTATAAAATATAGATTGTGCACATCTTCAAATAAATACCTTCAAAATCGTTGCTAATTGTACTGAACTGTTTCGTATTTGCCTAATCATATATGCACATATAGATAAAGGCAATTTAGTACTTACTTTTTGTTTCATTTGTTGGTCCCATACTATTTTCTACATCTGATGGAATCGCAGTAGCTGCTGTTGGTGCTTTTAGTATTGAACCAATCAGAGGAGGTGGTGGAGGAACTACAGATATATCTTTGCCCGTCGGTTTAATACTAGCAAGGATTTGAGACAAATTTGAAGGTATTGATATATTAGCTAGTACTGTTGAACTAGATGCAGTTGCTGAACCAAAGGACTAAAAGTAAATAAAAATATTTTTATAGAAATATTTGTACTAATTACCAGTAAAGTTTTATTTATTACCGTCGGCTCCCCCGTCAAAAGACCAGCAATTTCCATTTCTTGAGCTGCAATCTGTCTATTAATTTCTTCCATTTTTCGTTTTAACTCATCTTCAGCTGCTTGTATATGTTCCATAATGTTCGTCGCCTTAATAGGCAGTGATGACACATCATCGTCCGAACTTCCACCGGGTGAATATGGTTCATCAGCATCGTCATCGTTTAGCTTTGGTAAAGGTGCCACTGCAATTGCTGTTTTAGAGTAATATTGAGTTAATAATAACACTTTGGGTTCTAAGTATTTAGTTTAGTTTTACTTTTTTGTGCTTTTGCTGTTATAGGTGCTTTTATAATGGCATCTACATCGAAGTCGCCACCTTTTTGCAATGAAAGTGATTGGCGATGCTTTTTCGGTTTGGGACTTCCAGGCGGAGTAAAGGTATCTATATCGTTAGGGCGGCTTGAAAGCTAAATATAGTAAGAAACGGATACATTTTTAGAATATATAGCAAAAATATATATTTCTATATCTAATATTAGCTTACTTTATTCTTTGTAGATGAAGTGCTTGCCCCTCCTAAAATTGATTGAGATGAGTTTGGAATAGTGCGCTTGCTAACGACTACACGTACTACAATGCCAATTAAAACATCTGGCCTATAAGGATCATCATAGAAATCTACAGGTTCGTTAGTCTGAAGCAGAGTGGGAACATTCTTTCCAGCTCCTAGTGGATATATGTAAAAATCTTTTATCTGAGAAGACGTGCTCTTAATAACACCTAAACGATTTCGGTTATCTAAATATTCATAGAGTATCTTGTATGCAACAGTTTCAGATTCATTAGCCGGTATTAGGCTTATTAAAACTATTTCTTTATTTGGACTTTTTTTAATTTTCGAAATATAGTCCCACACAGTTTCGGGACCAATCCGGCCCACAATGTCCAGTTCTTTTGGAAACAGTTTTGCCAATCCAGCTGAGTTGCCAACAATTGGTTGCAGGGAAAGATGAAATGATGTCACGTCTACCATGTTTATATTTCCAGTCCATAATGACATGATCCTGTATTGAAAATCACCAGAAAGGGAAGGACTTGAGCAGGCAATAAAGCGTGAATACGGATCATGGGGTGGAGTAGGTATTGATACGGTACTAGTTGGCTCTTGATCACTCTCTGTTGAACCTAAATTAGTTGGTGTATTTATATCAATTACTGAATCAACACTACTACTAATTGATACAGTAGATGTTGCAGGTTGCACAGGCTGTGGTGTTACAACAATTTTACGTTGACTTTCAGTTTCTTTGTCTTTATCTGAAATAATATTTGCAGCTTCTTCCACAGTTTTAGTAGATTCCAGGATCTGATCAATTAAATTATAAGTTTCTAAAGTATTAATTGTAGCCTTTTGGTGTTCGTGAATTTTTTTAGTGGGTTGCTTTAACTGTGTATTTATGGATTTTTTTGATTCAGATGAAGTGGAAGATTTTTTCTCATTTCCCTCGTTGTGATGTTCTCGTTCAGTGCGATCTTTAATACGATCCTTATCTGCACGATATTTTTCTTCACGGTCTCGCTTTTCATCTTTATGGCTACTTTTATGACGTTTTTCGGCTTTTTCACGACTACGACTCCGTGAATAACTGCGACTTCTTTTACGCGAACGAAATTTATCATGATGACGGTCTTTGCTTTTGCGGCGTTTTTCACGTTCTCGGTCGTGACCTCTAGTTCGATCTTTATCCTTTTCTCGTTCACGTTCTCTATCCTTGTCTTTAGTCTGCGAACTTTTGAGTTTTGATTTATCGTCATCACTCATCGAATGTGATGTTTGCGATAAAATGCTATGTGGTTGTGATAAAACTGTGGTGTCAGCATCACACCAATGTGTCTGCGATTCCTTGCGTATTGGAGCACTAGTATCCGGTAGATCTGACATATTAATCGCTGAAACAACATCTTCTACCGGTATGGTAATATCAACATTGGCGTAGTCTGATGATTTTCCCTCAATAACCTCTTCCCCCTTATGTGTCTTCAGAACATAATTTTTTGCACAAGCAAGTAAGTCCAGTTCAGACTTTTTAATCATTTCTAACTGATGTTTGGCTTCTTGCTCTCTCCATTGGGCCAATTCCTGACTGGCTAATTCTTCGGGTGACATACGTACTAGTTTTTTCGGGTCAATAAACTTTCCGCATATCTTTGCGAATAAGGTTCGATTTTTCCGATCCTTAATATTAAAAACTAACGAGCGATACTTAGCTTTGTATTTAATACCAGTGTCACGATTAAAATAATTGTACATTTCAAGCTCAGTGGATTTGGCAAACTCATCTATTTCTTCTTCGGTCAACTTGGGCACATTATTTAATTTGCAAGTGTCCTCATTTTCGCCAGTTGTCATCGACGAACTTGAACTTGTTTCCTCCTTAATACGTAATAAAAGTTGCTCCTTCAGAGTCCTTCGAACTACCAGGCGTATTGGTTCTCCATCATTGCTGGAGGTCTTACCAGAACCTTCAGCGTTTGCTTGGCGCTTTGCAGCCGACGTTTTCTCTTTAGCAGCAAACTTTGAATCGTCTTGTGCTGTTGGAACTTTATCAGGCTTAATACCTACGTGCAGCGGATATTTTTGTGATTGTTTAGGTGTACTTGGCCGGGGACTTGTTGGATGAGAATTAGAGGTTTTTAAATAATCCGTTATATTTTTATGAGTTTTCGACAGCATTTGTAGAGAGTGTCCTTGCGGTGGTGAGCTGTCAACAGTTGAATCCATCTTATTTGTCGTAACAGTACTCGCCAAAGAAAACATTTTTAATGGAGGAGGACTTGAAGTGATCGCTTTTAGTATTGTTGGCGAAGGGGAATTTCGAGTACGAAGTTTCTGTTTTTTCTAAAATAAAAGAGTTTTTAAGATTACCAATTGATCTGATTTTTGAGCAATAAAATGGAAAATATAGAAAACACAATTTTAAGTCCTAAAATTCGTAGATTTTATATATTATATTATTGGTAACATACCTCCAAGTCGAAAGCTTGTGTGCTGCCTGGTTGAATTACTTCAAACGTGGGATTATCTTGCAGCCATTTTTTTAAATTTGCAACAGTGGGGGCATTATTTCCAGTAATAACTCGTCCAGATTTTCTTTCGTAAACATTGACCTAAAGTAGCAATAATAAAGAAATGGTTTATAGAAATTTACTTATAAGCTTGGCTTGCTAGTATCTACTTACTCGTTCTATTTTAGGCTTACGGTCAGCTGCAGAGAGTAACTCCTCGAATAAGCACTTAGATTTCTTTTTTGTTTTGTCTTCTGTACTATTTTTCTTCAATGGGCTAATTGCGACACCAGTGTCTGTCTGTGCTTTATTCATTAAAGAGTTTAGGGCATTCTGTGCATGTTTACGTATGCAATCATCACTACAGTAAATTGAATTATTGCGTGCGACCTTTTTGCAAACAATACACGAAGTTGAATTTGCAGTTAATCTGGATGCTGGCGATTGTAGGGAGGTAGATCTAGAAAGAGATGCTGGAGCGGCTGTTACAGATGTAGTGCTTATATTACCACTTTGGGATGCAGACGTTGTAGCAGGAGATAATGTTTTAATAATTTTTACATTACTATTATTGTGTTGTTGTGGGGTTGTTAACTGTTTTACCACAGTAATTGTTCTAATTGGCGTTCCCGATTGTGAAGTTATTTTCAAATTGGCCTGTCCAGAATTCACAAACAATTTTTTTTGGCCAGCTGTTAAAGCGCCTGTACTAGAAGTTGATGTTTGTATAATAGTGGCTCTTTTAGAACTAGTCGTGCTAAAGTCATTTAAATTTATTATTTGTCCACTTTGCAATTTTAAATGTGTTGTTGCTTCCAAGTTTTGAGCAGCTGATTCCTTTTTTGGTGTAAAATTTATAACGTCTACATTACCAGCTGCAACTTTAGTCGTTGGCGTGTTCTGTACGGGCACAGAAGAAACCAATGTAGGTGTAAAAGTAGATGAAATTACCACAGAGTCACTTTGATTAGCTGTGTATGCTGTTGATTTTTTAATAAGCATTTCAGTAATTTTCGGTTGTTTCTGTAAGAGAAAATCCATATTTCTTAATTATATAAATTTCTCTCCCCATCACGAATTTGTATTATAACATACTTATATTCAGGGACAGTTGGATCTAACCTAAAACAATATACTACCTTTTCTTCTTGTTTCTTTATACATTTGGGGCAAGTCCAATCAATCCCTTTTTGTTCCATTTCTAAGCCCATAGCTTTAGTAATGCTAACACACGTTCCGTGAAACCAGTCTTCACATACATCACAACATATCATAAAACGATTATTATGTGGTTGGCGACAAATACACCACAGCCTGGAAAAAAAATTACATGTTACAAAATCTATTGATTGTTAAAAGAAATAGGTAAGAGTGTATGCTATATAACTTTAAAGTTGTGTAAAAATATTTTAGTATAACAAATTCATGGTTTTAAGCACAATATATCAAAAACTTACTTGTTAGGATCATCATCGTCGTCTTCTTCTGATTCTGCTGCCTCTGTCTCAACTTTACCTTTATTGGTGTTGGATTTGCTTCCTCCCTTCTTAGCAACGACTTTTTGAGTTTTCGTCGGTTTTGGATTTGATGCAGCAGCCGCTGAAGTGTTATTCTCTTTAGACCCACGCCTTCTATTGTTAGTATCCGTGATTTTCTTTTCTTGTATAGTTGGTGCACTGTTACAACTGGCCACAATCATTGAAGAATTTGAATGTAATGAACTGTCCAACGATGATTCACTCAAGACAGCCATGGCACCAAACGACGTGTTACCTACACTACTAATATTAGGAGATGGTTGAACTTGAGCACGTCGTTTAGCTCGAGTTGTGGGAGCCTCAATTGGTGGTAATGTTATTACGCGGCCATTACCTCTAATGATTTGTATAGGTTCTTTACGTATCAAAGGCGATGTTTTAGATGTTTGATTAAATACTTGGTCTGCTTCTCTTACTGTTGTCGGGGTTGTTATGGTTGTACGCGTTGTAATCTCTGCACTTGATTTAGTAGATAAAGGAGGTGAAACTAAAGATGTTGGTACGTTCGAAATAGCTAGTTGTATAATGCTCTTAGATGAGGTTTCCGGCTTGTCCTTTATACAAATATGTCAAATGCATTTACATACACAAAACATAAAAATGAAATTATATTTACCTGTATTCTAACAAGTTGCTGTGAGATAGGAGCTAGAGGGGGAGGATTTTGATGTACTATCATATTTTTAGCTATTTCTTGATCGCTGCAATCACTCGTGCCAAATACTTGCTTATCAACGGCTTCCTGAAGGGTTTTATCATCTTGTATAAGCTCCACTACTTGTTGTAATATATCGTCGGGCAAATCATCAGTATCATCACCGTCTCCTTCGGGCGTGGCCAAAAGGGATGCACTTGCAATATCAATTTCTCCAACCAGATTATTTGCTGATGACGATGTTATTGAGGACAAATTAGTAACATTTTGATTGTCTATAAGATATTTGTCACTAATATTACTGCCTTCGCTGCAACTGCTAACATTTGGTATCGGATTGATACTTTGCTGTGTGCTTAAAATATTGCTCTGTTGCGTATTACCGGATACTAACACCTTTTCAGTACTTTCAAGCATTTTAACTAATTCTGGTATATTTTCGCTAATAGCTGTTATTTGTCCGTCCGATTTTTCATGTGATTTATGCATCTCGTCCTCTACAATAGAATTGATAAGATCTAATTGCTTGTCATGCTCAGCTTCTAATTCGGATGAGCTTTGATGTGTTTGTATAGATATTTGTGCCGGCATTTGATTTTTTGCACCGGTTTCTATTGGCATAAAGCGCTTTAATGAAGACGCCGCAGTTGACGTTGGGGAAAACGTTACTACAGATGTTATTGTGGCAGTATGTGATGATTTTGGTGTTGCTGGTGTCCCGATTATTTTAGTAATTGTATGCTTTTCCGTTTGCCCGATTAACTTTGTTAGGTTGGTAAATCCTTTCGGTTTGGGACTCGACACAACCTGCTGTAAAATTTCAAATATAAGTTTATTGGTCATGTTTTAAATATATTGTTTACCTAATTGAACAATTGGTAAACAATTTCTGAAAGCATAATAATTACATACAATAATTAAATACATAGATTAATTAAATAAAAGAAACACTTCCTGTGAAATCTGGAAATTACTGACGGTTAAGTTTTATGAACCATTAGAAGGGGCATAATATCCTATGCCTCACATGATGTTCAAAATCGGCCCTAATCACGAACGGTCACCAACTAGGTCCAAAATATTTTAGACCAACAAAGCAAACAAGATTTTTTGATGGTTTAATATATGTATGTATAACATATGTACATATTATAAACATTTTGCCAAATTTTTCAAAAAATACGGATAATATGTACTCATAGAAATCGAATAAAAATATATAATTCCATTAGTATTAATTCAGTGACAGTTGACTTAATCACGTCGGCATTGAGTTAGCAAGTTTTGTTGTGAAGTTCTCGAATAGTTCACCACATTCGATCACAAGTATTTTTTTGACGAAAGGTATTCCATTTTTAAATACTCCGACTTAATTCGCATCAGTAAACGGTAAATTCTCCACACCACCGGCTTCTGAAATCCAGTTACATACAGTTACTTCCGTTTTACTTTGAGTTATTGCGTGAAATTATCATTTTTTCTAAACTGGATCAATTTATTTTTATTTTCCATTTAGGGATCGATACACTTTTTCTGTTTGTTGCACTAAAGAGGGGATTTTCTTCTTAATAAATATTTTCATTTTTCCTTCCAATCTGTTGTGTCCGCCTATATTGAAGCAATTTAATTATGATTGCGCTTTAGGTTTGCCCTGTAAGCAGTTATATCAATATTTAACCATTTCCTGGTTGCTATTTTTATTTTTCATCTAATTTATAGATTTTTTAAGGCAATTTTTTATTTCTTGCAATAAAATAAATGTTTCTGCTTTAATTTAAAATTTGAGAGAAAATCGTTTCATCGCCTATGTTGAAATTAATGTTCCTTTTTGGCTCCCAAAATATAAAAATTTGTTGATACAGTACTATCTCGATAAACCGCACATTCTAATTCCTGAACACGTCCATATTACTGGAGACTCCGGATTATGGACGTTAATTTGTGTTTTGTTATTTGTACTCCTTCCGTGTCCATTCCGTGTTTGTTTTAAATAAGTCGGCAACGATATTTTCAGAATTAAAATATAAAAACCAATTTTCTAAGTTTAAGAAAAAAAAAACAAGAATAAAACCTTGAGATTGGAGCGAACTCTAGTGTATTCGGAGACACTAATCCTCAACATTCTTTCAATGGCTCTGTCGCCGCTACTAACCCAATACATGGCCATAAGTTTGCTATGGGTGCAGATTTAGCTTAAACCTAAAAAGCCGATTTGTTACTATGTAATGATGATACGCAGGGCGATAATGATGAAATGGGAAGCTCCGGAGGTGATATTGGTTTTCACGTTGTTAAAAATACAAAATACAAAAGAAATATCAAGCGAGAATTAAAAGTAGATTTGTCTAATTTAACCTCTGTTAACATTGACGCTAGAACTAGTTGTAGTAAAAATAGCCAAATATAGCTAATAATATAAAAAATAATTAATACATTTTCTATATGATGACAATATTAAATCCTTAGTAGATCAATTAAAAAGAAAAACGCTTGATGTTAAAATTGTAAATAAGAGCAATTGTAGAGCACACTTTGCTTGCATAATGTGTCGGCAAACAGTGAAACGATGCAGATTTTGAGAGAAAAAAAATTTTGAATCCTTTTCGTTTACTTCTTCGAAGTTAAGACAACAATCCTTAGTCTTGGGAGGTCTGTATTAAGATTCAAATATTGCTGAGATAGAAGCTGTTTTAAATAAGCTGGTACCTCATACACTTCATTCTGTTGTTAAATTTAAAACGTCATTTAAAAAAAATTATAAACACATATTTTTTAATGAAATATTATGCTAAATAACTTATATAAAGAGAAAATTCTCAAATCAAGGAAAAGAAAAAAAAACCAAACATTGCATAATGATTCTCTTACGTGCACTACAAATTTAGTTGACCGAAGTCGTACGTTTGCAAGCCTTTTTGGCAATCGAACTGCTAAGAAGCCTAATATTGAGAACGAATTCTATAAAAAGTGTAAAATCGTTGTCAAAATATCAGGCTATAATGAATGTAAAGGTGTCTTACATGAAGTTTTATCAACCCGTGGGCAGTAGTAATGTATTCGAAATGATTACATTTAATATTAGATCTCTGGTAGAGGTTAGTAGTAGAATTGATTTCGTACATTTACTAAATTGTAAGAATACTGATTTTACTTTTATTCAGGAGACGCATTTAAAATCGAATCGAATTTAATTTAGATAATTATACCTTTATTAGGGTATTCACATCACTGGGTGTAGGTATTGCTATTAAGAACAGTTATAATTTTCCCAAAGCTGACATTTTTCATAAATCTTTTTCACATATATTTATCGTACTTCGTATAACGATACACAGGATTATTAATATAATATTAGATTTTTCCATTTATATTCCAGTTAATTTTAATCCTATCTTTAATGATTTAACAGACATCGTAAATTTTGTCAAAACGTTTGATGCTTTAATGATTGGTGGCGATTTCAATTTAAAAAGTTGTTCATGGGAGGATAGGGTGAACGGCAAAGCCTTTTTTGATTGGTTAAATCTTAATGCGCATGCATTTGTAAGACTTTGTGACCATATTCCTACTTTTCCTAATGGTTAATTTTTTGTAGATAATTTTCTCTTAAGCTCTAGCATCGTTGATCTTATGGCTCCAAATTAGGAGTTTTCCTTTTCAGATAATTTTTTACTTAATTTAAATTTAAAATTTGTTCATTTTGATTTTATCTGAATTTTGTCGGCACGAAGCTCTTCCTATAAGTATACAAAATAGGACTCGTTTTAATATATAAACTTGACTGAATTAGTTCGCTAAGTAAGTTCTATAGATCAGTAGTCTGTTCTTAAGTGGCTATGTGTCCAACTGTTTGTATTAGAAATACTACAATTACTCTACGTCTTAACTAGCCATACATTTGTTCGCACATTGAGAGAGCGTCTGTTTAAACAATAGGTGTGTTCATTTACTAAAAATTTGTACAAATTTGTAACAATTGTTACTAGAAAGCGTTCATTAACCCAAAAAAATTGCAACGAGAGAGCGTCAAAAGAGCGTAAAAAATTTAGAGACAGAATAATTCTTGCAAGTTTTTACAAGTAAAATTTTTACTTGCAATAATTATTCAAACAGCTGTTTTGCGTTTGTGTTTACAAAACAATATTTCTAAATTAAGTTGAAAATAAAAATATTTTGGAAAATTTAAGAAATTGTAAGCAAATGTAAACTTTTAAAACGGTAAAAAGTATTAAAAAGATACATTTATTTTTGTGTAACTTTGGAACAACAGAAGCAACATAAGATGTCTAAACCTGTGGTTTTAACTGCCTCTGAAATGTTGTTGTTTTTTTTTTTTTTCTTTAATTTTCACAGACCAGTTGTAATTTTTAGTGATTTAAATATAATGACTACGTTGCTACTTGGTAATTTACACTAAGCAGGCAAAAATTTCAATTAGTTCAAATATATATTTGCAAATAAATTTAAATTAACATATAATTTATTCAATTACTTTTCTACTGCTTTTGATATTTTATTTTGGATAAAGCTTTTTATTACAATGAAAATGAAAATTGTGTAAATTTGTTTCCTTTCAAAAATATATTTAACCCGTTTTCGCCGGCTGTTTATTATTATTATAGTTTGGAAACGATTGCAAAGGCGGAGCATTAACGTTAGACAATAACGAACAAAAATTCTCCTTTTCAACTCACATTTGTTTGCGCTTTAATGTAGTTTCTTATTAGTGTTTATTTACATAAATAGTTCTTCATAAAATCACATTACAAAATACTTAATATTATATAATTATTATAATAATAACGCAATAAGGTGTCAAAATAATAATATCTATTAACGCATGCTTATTCTAACACGCATAAAAACAGCATTTTATGAAAATCGCTTGGAAAATAAATCACAAAGTTGGAAATAAACATTTCTGCGACCTTATTCTGTCGTTATTTCCGGTGATTGCAATAAAAATTCTGTGTGTAGGCAGGCTGTTATAACGTATAAACTAATTAAAAATAGATATTATATTCATTCATTTTATTCAAAAGTAGCTAATCACCCTTATTGTGTTTAGCGTATTTCGACTACGTCTAGTACTTTATTAAATAAAATTGCAAAACTTTTCATTATTCTGTTACAAGCCGTACTCGAAAAACGCCAGTCACGATAATGCTGAATATAAATGACCATAATCACATCATTTTTATAATAATATACATATGTATATGTATAATTTTTCCAAAAAATATAGGGGTAGCTACTGAGTACTCATATATACCTATACATTACAACACTACTTTAACTTGCAAATTTTAGCTAGTAAAGTGTTCATTTACTTTTTCACATTTTTGAGAGTAATTTGGAAAATTTCTTGTTACTCTCTCGTTACTAACTTTTACTAGTAAAGTAAATGAACACACCTAATACATGTAGAAGTTCGTTCAGTTTGAGCATAACTTTTTGTCTCTCATCGACATTTTTTCAATGCTCTCAACATAGTTTATACACGGGTGTTTACAGACGAGCCCACTTACATATTTTTTTACGACCTAAGGCCTTCTTTATTATACTAGTAATTGTTTGGGTTTTTGTGAAATGTTAGGAATTGCGTATTGATGTTTTTATGGCAGTTTTTTAAATGATTTGAGAGTAAGGAAGTTGATGCTCCGTTACACGATAAAAATTAGGACATTTAATTCGTTCCAATTATCTTACGTATATAAAATCACCACGTCGGAATATTAAATAATAAAGCAACATTTTAAGCATCAAGCTTTGTCGTTTTTAATTACTTTTTTAAAATATTGCCAAGCAATGTGATATACCTATATATTCGATACTGAAAACTTGGTTTCTTGAATAACCTGAAGACCGCCGCTTTTTAATAACTCTTAAAACCCCCCGAAAAATGGATTAAAACCGCTTTTTAAACAACTCTATCAGTGAGATTAAATATATTGTTAATTCGTGTAAGAAAATTTATCTTCATAAACAGAATTAGCAGTTCGTTAAGTTCTCTAAAAACAAAGATGTTGAAAATAAACCAACAATCATCTAGTACCGCTTCGTCTCTCAACACTAATGAACAATGCTGCAGTTGTTAGTAACGAGAAAAACAAAGCAACAATAGCCTTGTCTCGCTGCTTCGTGTCTCGTTTCCGTTGTTGTTGGCGATAATTTATCAAATAATTTGGATGGAATTTCCCGGAAAAATCGATACATATTTTTCTCCTTTAAGCCAACTGTTACTGGTGATCTAATCTTAAATTATGTGGAAAATACTGCACACATAAGTAAAAGTCATATAGACAGTTTCAAGATTATTAAAAATAATGCTGATCCAAGTCAATTAAAAAGAGTTTAATTTCAAGCTGAGTATCTCCAACAGTTTTTATAATGATATATTAAAACCTGGGGTTTGGACAGCTTGTATTAAAGTGAGTCCCTTCTAAAATTTTCGAAAGCAGATGCTTCCTTCAAACCAACACTAATTAATGCGGAACCCATTTAAAGGCGTATTTTCAAAATCTCTCATGATTGAGAACTAAATCGAAAACTGTTTACGATTTTACATCTCAAAGGGAATTTGACGTTATTGTGTTGATTGAAACTTGGTTAACTAAAGATTTCTTTGATGTTGTATTTTTTGATTCCGACCCTTTCAAAGGATGCGGCGTCATTGTCACTTGTTTGAAGTCGTTATTATGTAGTATTAATAATCGTAATGGCCTGCTTGATCAATTAATAGCTTATATTTCTAATGTAAGCTGTTGACTTTTATTAAGCGCATTATATATTCCACCTAATAGTAATGATGATTTACATATATGATGCACATACATATGTATATCATTGTATTTTTTTTTTTTTTGGAGAGTTTTGCAGTAAATGATAGGCTCTCCTCTGTGCTCGGAGGTTTTAATTTAAAAATTATTCTTTGGTCAAAATTTTCTGACAGTCCTTCTTTAACGCCTCGTAATAATAACCTCAGTCACGAAATTAATTTGATTGATAATTTACTGTCACTTAACTTGTGTCAAATTAATAACTTTCCTAATCAATTATATCGTTTTCTAAATGTAAAATTATATTTCTTTGATATCTTTATCAAATATACATTATTATAGAAGCGATTTGCACTACGACCCATTGGATCTATTGTGCAGCCTTATCTTTCACTGGAACAGATTAAGGCTACGAATTAAGCCAATTACATTGTTCAGCGAGAAACCATACACACCTCTTGTAGTTAGCGAGGACGTACGAAATAATTTTATTCCACGAGAGTCGAGATCTAGACAATCGCAGAGCACATGCTTAGATGTCTCAAATCAAATATACATTATCAACCTTTAAGTGTTGGCAGTAGCTATTTAATAATTCTCAATGTCCACCTATTAATGATTTTAACTTTCACTTATGTAATTTTGATGTGCTGAATTCCTTATTTGCTCATATCAATTGGACACAACTGTTCCTGGGGCTATCAACGTACGAACTATTTTAAATAGCTATTTGCCGGAATATCATTCATACTAAAAGCAATAAGCCGCATAAAGTGCCTTAGTACACTAGGGATCTTTAAAAATTTAAAAACTTGCGTAATAAATTTCATAAAAAGTTTATATATATATATATATATATATATATATATATATATATATATATATATATATATATATATATATATGGATGATTCTGAATTCTAGTCTAAATTTATTCACCAGCGTCGAGAATTTAACTTCCTAAACAAATTTCTTTTTAAGCAGTTTCTCTTGTCATAGGAACAAAATATTAAAGACAATCCGAACGCGGTTCCGTCCTTTGTAAAATCTAAAATACTATCGTCTGACATTTAATCGACTGTACGATGTGCCAACATGTTGGCATCCTTTTTTAAATCGAATTTTGAGCCCTTGAAATGCTGTATTTGTTAGTAGATGGAAGTCGGCAAGGATTTTTAAAGGCATATCTCTATATGAATGTGTTTCTAAAATTTTTGAGCATATTATTCAAAAAAAGTTCTGTTTCCCAATTAATCCGTGGATATCTGTATACCAGCACGGTTTTTATCCTCGTAGATCTGCACTAACAAACTTAAGTATTTTCAGTGAATATTGCTGGATGCCTCCGAGAGTATTGCAGCCAAATAGAAGTTACTTATAAACTTTTTCAAAACATTTGATAAGTTATCCCTTTCCATGCTACTCTCGTTGGAAATAATGGGCTTCCACTATTACTTCTTGGTACGGATTTATCTGATAGGAAGTGGATAGTGAGAATTAAAGGATGTCTCTAAACCTTATTTGCAAACATCGGGTGTTTTCGTTTTTTAAAATCGAAGTTTCATTTATATGCTGATGATTTGAAATTTTTTAGGAGAACTCGATTTATTTGAGTAATGCGAACATTATACAAAATGAATTTAATAAGCTAAGTGATTGGTGCCGCATTAATAGCCTGCAATTGAGAACTAGCAAATGTTTACATGTATCAATCTTGTATTTAACTTAAAGGGCATCGACTTCAACTCTAAACTTTATCTAGGCGTAGTGTTTAATAGGTCTTTGACGTACCTAGCTCACGTAGAGTATACTCTTCCAAAAGCTTAACAAATGCTAGTTTTTTAAGAGAAATTGTTCAGAATTTGCTGATTCGTACTCGATTATGATTATTTAAACGCCATTTGTAAGATGCATGTTAAAATAGGCTGCCGGTGTTTGGAAGCCTTATATCTCTAATCTTAATTCTCGTGTTGAGCGACTGTAGCGCATTTTTTATTAAATTTTCTATACGATCGCTATCATATATATTTAGCGTCAGTTCCATACGAGTCCAGATACTGTTTAGTGGTACCGACTTGCTTAACTTTATACCATTTTACGTACCTGATAGGAACCTTAGAATGGCAAAGCTATTCGATGCACCTTTTCAATTGAAACTTCTGCTATTTATTGTAATCAGATGATCGTATTTATAAAGTGTTAATTATTTTTTAAGTCCCATATATCGGGTAAATTTCTTTCAGTTGGTTTGTCAGTGTAAATGTTTGCAATATTAAAAAAAAATTGTGCCATTTAACAATGCCAAAAACGCTCAGTAAGATTTGTAATCTCACCATGAATGGTGAAATGGCATGAACAAACGAACAACGCTTGCAAATTATTGAAATTTTTTTATCAAAATCCGTGCTGTTTGAGAAATGTCTAATAAAATTTAAACTTTTACTGTAATCAAAGTTATCGTATCAAATACATTTTCTTACTTTATAGAAAGAACAATGGAAAACGAACTTATGCCTAGAAATGTGTTTTCTATCGAAAAGTTGTCATCAGCGACTAAACTCATTTTGGCTCAATGGGTACGTTAGCAAACAGAGATGGCAAATTTGGTGTGAAGAGACCGTTCAAGAGCTGCCAATGCACACTGAAATTTTCACAGTTTAGTGCGGTTTGTCATCGGGCCGTCCTTATTCAAGTATGGAAAATCGAAACGATAGTCAATGGAGCAAGGTACCGTGCGATGAATACCGATTTTTTTTTACAAAATGGAAGAACTACACTTGATTGACATGTGATTTTAACAAGTCGAGTGCCACACGGTTTTATAGCGACTTCCCCGTCAGGCCGCGCGCGCAGGTGTCGTAGTACAGCAATGCGAAGCGCAATACTGGCATATTAGAATTTACTCGATGGACATTTTAAAACGTATTAGGGCCATTGTTTTTTAGCATAGTGAAAGCAGCATTGCAACCAGTAAAAAGCGACAATATGCAGATCTACTATTTATTGTTCGGATACGTGAAGCCTTTCTTGTACAGTGACAAGCCTGCCACAATTTCAACACTGGAAGACAGCATTACAGCTGCCATTGCTAAAATTCCTGACATATTGCTGAAAAAAGTATGCCAAAATTGGAGCGTAAGCCGCGGGCAACATTTACGTAAAATAATATTTTAAAAGTAAATTTCAGGCATTCATTTATCGGCCCAAATAAACATTTCATTCACTTTTGCAAATTTCCTGCTTTTTCTTTTAATTTTCCAAACAGTTAAAAAATCATCTTTTATTAATTTTTTGTTGTATTGCCTAGCATTTATATAATCTTGATCTGTAAATATGTTTTTTATCATGGTCTGTTAGGCTTTTTAATGTCCATAGACTGAAACATTTAAATAAAATTTATGTCATGTAACAAAGTCAGTAATATACAATATGAATATTAGTTCTCATATTTCTTAACAGTTAGCTATTGAAATCAGAAAACCCAGACAATGTGAAGAGATCTTATATACATTATTTCCGAACACGAAACAAATCTTTGACTTAAACAACTTTAGAAAAACATATTTGATCATTAACTATTTTCACTAACCTTATTTATTACGACTTCCTTATGCGTTTGAGGCGATGATTGAACAGCGTTGTTGTGTTGCGTCGAACCCCTTACAACAAATGTTTTAGGTGGCAAAGATACAGGAGTTGAAGTACTCCTATTCAGCGGAATTTTATTTTCACTTTGCTTTTTCGGAATTGGAGGCAGCGCTGCAATAACAGGAGATAAAATATTTGTTTGCCCCATCATAGGCAACACTTTCGAAGATGAAGAACGATTTGTAATACGAGTGGGATCTGATATAATTTTGACAACAGACTTTTGACGTTGTAGTGCAGTTGAAAAGGAACTTGTTGGACCAGTTGAAGTAACATATGTTTTGTTTGGTAATTCAATAGGCTCATCCTGACTATAATATCGTCTTGATTTTGGATTTACTTTACTTACACTCCGGGATCGTTTATGAGTTTTCAAAATTTTAACCTTTCGTTTTCGTCCTTTTGGATTATTAACATCAAAGTCTAAATCGCTATCACGATCGTTGTCAGATTCTGCAGAGTAATCCGAACCACTCAAATCACTTTCATCCTCACCTAGATCATCCTCATTTTCATCAAGTGAAGAACGAAAACCATCGTCGTCGGTCGCGAAATCTTTAGAAATTAGTTTACGTTCCTTAACGTCTTTCCTTATTTTATAAGTTGAAAGAACGATTTTATCTTTCGGAAGATTGATTGCACTTTCCGTTTTTGAGTGAACATTTTGTTGAAGTTTTTTTCGAACAAATAATTGCTTGCCCACAGGTTTTTGCAAACTACTGATTCTACGACTCGCAGCTTGTTTTTCGGCTTCTATTTTATCTGCAGCTAATTTTGCTTTCATTTGCTTAGGGGATGTATAAGACGTGTAACAATGATCATTTTGTATCACATACAATTGAAAATCATAATCACTTCTGCTTTTTTTATCCGATTTTAAACCTGCCATTTCTGTAAAATGAAGTTATTTGAAATAATGATTACTAGGAGAGAATATCCAGTAATAAAAACTGTATAAAAATATACTGACTCAGAGCTTCTTGGATTATTTCATTAGTATCCTCTGGGGGGTAAAATTCTTCTAAACGTAATCCTACAATTTCAGGACGATCCAGTCTACGCCGACGTGTTACTTTTCTTTGCTTAACGGCATTTGGCTGACGACCTCTACGACGTGGTTGTATTTTTTGCTTTGATTTACCTTCTTGACTCGATTCACTATCGGATTCTTTAAAGCCTTTGCTTTTGTCATTGTCCTCGTCATTTGACGATTCGCAACTCGCAGCTGTATTCTCACCATTTGAGTTTCTATCTTCATCTTCCGAATCAACACTTTCGTTGTCAGACCCAATTTCCTGCCTCCTTAGCATTTCCTCCAATTTTTCGGCTTCTTCTTCTTCATCTCGCATGCTTGGCGTTGGTGAAGTCAAACGTATTACACTTATTGATGAAATTTTTTTATCATCTGTTGATTTAAGTAAGGAAAAAATTGTTTTTCAATTCTTTATTGTTGAATACTTATACCTACCAATGAGATTTTCTATACCCTTATCATCGAAACTTATTCCATTCTTACCGTACACCACCACAAGGTTTGAATCTGATGTGCTAGCATAATCACTATTATCCGCAGCTAGCGATGTGCTCTCAATAAACACTGAACTAGACATATTTTAATTTACTCGCTGCAGTTATATTTAACACTCTTAAAAAGTAATCTCATTTATTATTAGTTATATTTTGCACACTAAATGAAAAAGTCGCCATTATTTTATGGTTTCTTCAATTTATTATAAATTGCACCCGGAATGCTGGCATTTAAACCAACAAAAGAAAATATTACTTGCAACGAATTTAGAAATCAAAGCAAATAATGAAAACCTCTTTCCTTTTTAAACTTATTCTTTGCCGATTCTCCTTGAAAAATTAAATATCATGTGTTCGCAAAAATTCTTGCTTGATTTTAAATGTTTTTATTTAACAATACTTCACAAATACTTTATTTAATAAATAAGCGTATTTTTGCAGAAAAATTATACGTATTCATTCCTATATAAATAATTACTGCTCTCGTAATGCAAGAAAAAGCGCAAAAACGTACTCTGTGGGAAATTATAAAAAGATGTACTTAGTACCAGTACTGGCAATTTAGAGGTTTGCATCTCAGAGCTAGAGGTTATTTCTGTACCGAATAAATGAAAAAATAAATATCTCGAAAATTGTATATAAAAGTCTAATTAAACTCAACATTGATGTCTATCATATTAAAAAGGAAAGCAAAAGCTTTGAAATTTGAGCTAAATTTTTTTTTAATAAAAGGAATAATTACATTTTTTCAAAACGTAATTTATTATAACATATCGTTTTCTTAACATAGAATCCGCAAAGATTTTTAGCTTGTTTGTAAATTAATTTGATATAATACTATAAAACGTTAGCAGGAATACAGAACTAAATTGTCAATATTTATCTTCTTGTTACAAATAGGGAAACACTACAGGAAGGCGAATTCAAAGTATTTCGGGCTTCTTTGCGGATGTCAAACTACATATATAAAAAATGTGCCGGAAATGGCAAACAAATTTGTATGGAATTTGACATACAATCACTTAAAAAAAAGTACTCATCTGCTCTGGTGAGGTTACATGTTTATTCTACCCTGAACTCATCAGTAAAGCCAATCATATGTTACGCGTAGTTTCTACAATTTGATTTCTTTATAAAGGCGAACTAAAAAAAAATTTAATGGAAATTTGCCCTAGTTTAAATTTTCTGCATCCATCTGCTTAATATGGCATCTTAACTAGATATAAATCTGTTCACCAACTCTATGTACATGTACATGTTCGCACAAATCTGTATCTCATTAGGCAAACAATATACACACACAGGCAAAAAAAATTGTGTGTGTGCGCTCATCTTTCCCGTACAAAAACTATTCTGAGAGCTACGAAAATTTCGATGAGAGCCAAAAAGTTATGCTCAAACTGAACAGGTACATCCACACGTATTCTTCAAGCAGAAGACCACGAACATATATCCTGCCGTTATTTTTCAGACGCTCTCTTAATGTGGGAACAAATTTAGGGCTTGTCAAGACGTATAGTAATATCGTGGCAATCCGCCTCGTAAAAGATCCAAAAACATTATTTGTGACGGCATAATCGCTAAGTATGTATTACAGTTGGTAAGCAAAATTACAGGGTAATAGCAAAACCCCAGGGGATATTAGCAAAACTATTATGACAACACAAAGCGGCTTTGTGATGACAACTTAAAACTATAGCTTAAGTTAAATAAATTTATTTTATTTGAAGGATTTTAATAAAAAAGAATGGGTCATAATGAAGGCAAAGATAAACAGGAGAGTAATGACGAAGTTTGCACAAACATAACATCCTATCAGATACGTCCATCTTTAGAAGAACTCTTTAAGGGAAGCCAAGTTAAAAATATCATAAGGGAGATTATGTTTGATAAATTACAGGGTATGTATGTATGTCTTATACAGTTTGTTTATTCTTGGAAAATGATATAAAATCTTTTTTTATATAAGGCAAAGTTTATAACAGGGATGATGTAAAACAATGGACGAAAGATATTGCAGATGGAATAAATGTTGCAATTAAAGATCGGATAGTAATGCCTCGATATAAATATGTAGTACAGGTAATGTTGGGACAACAACTTGGAGCAGGATGTCATCATTACTGTAAATGTTGTTGGGATGCCGAATCGGATTCTCTAACTTCTGATGTTTTCAGAAATACTAGTCTTTTTTGCGTAACAACAGTTTTTGGCGTATATTTGTACTAAATTGTATTATTTCTTATAATTACTATTTTCTATACATATAGGTATGTGTTTTTCATAAAATTTGATACATACAGGCATGTTCCAGAGAAGTAGAAATTTGAAAAGTAAACTTTTCATGTTTAATACTCTGGAAATGTAGATTAATGTTTGTATTGAATATTGCAATTTAAAAAGTATAGAATACAGAACATGAAAAATTTAAACTAAATTGATTTCAATTGAATTGTACTTCACAGTGAGTGCAGAACATGCCTGATATTTTATAAACTTGGGTATAATATCGAGTACAACGGCTTTGAATTGGATCTGTTTTTCAAGATGGGCCTTCAAGAATCTGCATTTATTGCTTAACTGATGCCGTATAAATTTTACCAAACGTATGGCATCGATTTCACCAAGTTTTGTGTTTATTATTAGCTTCGTTCGAGAACCCAATAATTATGCCTAAACTTTCCTTAACTGCATTCGAGTACAAAAAGTTTAGTAGATGAGAACACAGATTGAGAGCGTAAAATGACAATTCGATGACTGAGCAATTGCAAAATCTGCTAAAGAAATTTTTGTTAGTCAAATTTAGTCGGCTGAAAAAAACATGTTTTAAAATGTAAACAAACAAAAAAGCATTTTTACGGAGTTGTTAAAATTTTTGTGAAAATAAGGAAAACTAAAGCAAACACAAGTAAATAGGGATTTGGAAACAGTAAAGTGTACTAATTTACGTTTGCACACGAGAATAAGTGTTTTAAAAACAAATTAAATTAAGTTTAATGTTTTTTTTTTTTTTTTGCTTAAGTTGCCCTTTCCACAGCAGTTTAATTAGAATTTAGGAAAAAAAAATATTTTGTTTCATTGTTTATTTACTTCTTTAGTGTTGTAGAACTGATGAATACTTCGGAACCTAGTAATTGGATATTCATACTAATCAATAACAAAAACGAGTAATAATGAACTATTTAACAAATTTAATCAGGAAAAACTTACAATATAAATAAAAGAAAAAACTTATAAAGCAACACAAGTTACGTTTTTTTTCTTAAGAATTGTATACAAGAAATTGTTCTGTACCGAGTACGAACAACAAAAAGAGTCAAGTAGTCATTCCATTCGCGTACTTTTTGGACAAAATTTATTTTGAGAGAGTAAATTGAAAAATTTACTCAGTTACTAAACTCTACTAAAAAAGTACTCTAATGAACCTATTAATATATAGATATCGAAGGAAACCGGTCACGTTATGGTTCCCTTTTCGGCCTGGGTTTCCTGTTGATCAATTTTTAATAATTCTTGAACATTTAAAAAAAAATTCTTGAATTTCCGGTGTAAATTATCCCATAGATACGCGGTCGGATAAATAATATCTAGTAATTAAGATCAAGGTTTAAGTTGTGTTTCAACATTATTTTGTTGAAAAATTGATGATTTTTTAAGGCACATTTTTCATTAACTACCCGCTAAATTATACTTTGATAGGGTTTAGTTCTGTATTTGGGTTTCTTCAGGTTTTATAAACAGTTTTTTGTATCACGACTGTGATACCCAATGCCTGAATTCAGTGAAGACTTTTTGCAAGACACAGCTATAAATCTTTGATGTTAAGATTACAGTCTCGTTAGTGTATTGCCCACTCAGCCACAAATTCAAACAGCATCAATTTGCCAGGTTCCTTGGTAGACTAGACCAAAAGCTTTTTGCAACTGGCGATTAAAATGCTAAGCACGCCAACTAGGGCTCTGGAGGGAGTTAGCAAAAGTTCTAGCTTATAAGCTAGTCGTCGTATCTGGAGATAAACTAACCTATTTGTCAACAGGTTTTAACACGCTTCCAGACCTTATCGATTTTGTCATTGTAAAAAATATTAGACATGTGAATTATTAGTCAGTTCATCCTAAGATTTATCTTCTGACCTTTTAAAAACAGTCATAATTATAAACGATAGATTCACTACACCTGACCCCTTATTTCGCACCCGAATAACACGAATTGGTTAAAATGTATGCTTACTCTCACTTATCTCAGAACATTTCTCTGAGGAACATAGCTGATATTCAAGAAACTGTGGATCAGTTTACAAGCACCGTGACTCTAGCAGACAGGGTTGCAACACTAACAAAACTAACAGTTAACACGTTTAGTGCCACGTCAGTCACCGGTGACTGAGACCGACCTTTCCGTTTAGGCCGCGTCAGTCACCGGTGACTGAGAGTATAAAATATGATAATAAAGCTACAAATTGAACATTTTTTCAGAAAACGAATGGATTTTATTGAAACAAGGTAAATAAGAGGTCTGTTCCAGGTGCATACCAAAACAGCTAGAATTAGTCCAAACGTGTTCCAGATAACAATAGGTCTGTTCCAGGTGCATACCAAAACAGTCCGAATTAGTCCAAACGCGTTCCACGTAACAATTTTTGTGCAATTTTGAGAGAAAATGAGAGAGTAAAATTTTTAATTTCCTGTACAAAGTAGTACGAACTTTTTCTTTGGGTAAGTTCGGACTAGAATTAAATTCTCAGTTGTTTTTTGTTTATATTTAAAAATCAAAAAATTTTTAAATAAAGGAAGAAATTTGAAGTTGTAAGTATATACATATATTTGTGCATATTTATCACTTTATTTAAAAAAAATGCTTTTATCGAAAAGTTAAGAAGTTATGGACAGCTGCTGCTAATGATGCAAATGTTTTGCTTTTAAAATATTATGCATTTTAACCGTATAAAATTACAAAAATAAAATTTAATTGAGAAAGTAGGCACCATTAGTATTTAAAGATGTTCAATTGTGGTTTTTTGCGTTCCAGCAATTTCGGACAAGATTGGCACATTCAGAGAGTAATTTTCTTTTTACTCTTAATAGTCCGGATTATTTTGTTATTCACCTAGAACAGACCAAAGGTAAAGGCAAGTGTGACAAAATGTTATAATCTGTTTGGTCAATTTTCGTGTTATTTTTCTGCCACTCTGCCGCATTTTCTTCATAGCACGATTTTCAGTATTTTCGCACTGCTGAAACTCGCGCGACCTGACGGGGAAGTCGCGTTAAAACAGCGTGGCACTCAACGTGTTAGAAGAAAATCGAAACAGTCATTACCTGATATACAGATTTTTTTTCAGTGAGAAGAGAAGGCTTGGAAAGCAATCACAGAATAGTCGTTCTACAGATATAAAGATCTAAATGAACTTATGCCAAATACGTAATAAACTGAGGCAGAAACATGAGTTCGCTGTCAAGAGTTATGTGAAAAATTTGGAGCCAACAAAAATACGGATTATAGCCTGTGGAAAAGTCTAACGCGATTAAAATCGAATCTACACTAAGACTTGAAAATCGTACCTGGGCAAAAACTCTATTGAAAAGGTACATTCATTCGCTATTCAATTAGAGAAGATTTCCACGTATCATGGCAAATAGTCCTCCATCCCAATTATAAGTGGCACTGTAAATAATCCAATGGAATTTGCTGCTATATTCCTTAAAGTCGACAATTAAAAATATTGATATGGGAATATTACCCGGACCTGATCATGTTACAGGATAAATAAAAAAAACGAACTTAATTTAGCTTTTCATAATTTTAATATATTGTTGTCCGTGGCCTTCTTCTTTCCATGCTCTTGGAAGATGTCTGAAATTGTTATGATCCCTAAACCAGAAAAAGACTCAAGTCAGATTACGTTATACATGTCCATTATCCTACTCTCAATTTTGACAAAGTTATATAAAAATTATTAGTCTCTAGTTTAACCTCATCTTAATGGACAAAATATCCCGGACCAAGTCCATAGATTCGTTACCATTATTTATAGAAATTTCTTGGGCGTTGGTCTAAAGTCTGCCATGATGGGCCACAAGCTTCTAGAGAGCTATTTGACAGATATATCGTTTAAAGCAAGGTCTAGAGAAAAATCTGTGCAGGAAAGCTTCAAGGTAGAGTACTGGTGCCGCAGACGATACTGCAATTATAAGTGGTCTACCTTCGCTTTGGAATGCAAAGTCCTTTTATACAAATCTATCATAAAGCTAATATGACCATATGACATTCAGCTGTAAGGTACTGCATGTGCTCAAACATCCAGAAGTTACAAAGAAGCGAGTCTAGGATTATAAGACTTATCGTATGCTCCCCTGGTATATAAAAAATGAAAACATCCATAGAGATCTAAAAGTTCCCACTATGCAGGAAGAAATAAAAATATACATACATACAAATACGGAAACAAACTAGTCCTACATCCTAACACTATTGTAAGCAATTTATTGCAATTTGATGGGCTTCTGAGACTAAAAAGAACTGACAGATTGAGCCTGGCGAGGCGGCTCCCTCTACCCAATAGTAGATAGTTTATTAAGATTTGAATATTTTTTAGTATAAATATTCAATGAATGAAAATCAATATTAAAAAAACTGAACAGAAACATCCACACGTGTTTTCGACACAGAAGACCACGAATAAATATTTCTTGATTTGATATTTCGGCTTATCTCCAAATCAAACTTGACAAGGGATGACGGAAATTCGTTCCAAAAATCTACACAACGAATAAATTTCTTTTTGTCGGCGCTTTCTCCATACACCAACAAATTTATGTTACACTAAATCCTGACTAGCCACAAACTTGTTCGCACGTGAAGAGAGCGGCTGCAAAATATCTGTTTTGTATGGAAAATGCACGTGGATGTTCATGTTCGGTTTGAGCATATTTTGTGTCTCATCGATTGTTCTCAGCATATTTTTATACGGATGTTTAAAGATGAGCGCACACAAACAAATTTTTAATTTAGCCTGTGTCTAAACCAGAGATATATCTTAACACGAACCGACCATCAACAGCGACGGCCTTCCTTAGCCTACATTTTTGTTCCGTTATTCTGCTGACGTTATACCGACTACACACGAGAGAACACTAGTGGAAACGTTGTCGTGTTTCATTTGATGTTCCTTCGTTTAAAGCAATGTTTCTTGTTGAAATTCATGTTCCTTTTTGTTATAATTTGTGCAAATTCTTAACACCATTAGCTTTTCTTCTGCGTCTATTTGTTGACTATATTGTGTGATAAATACAAATAACTGAAGTTTCCTTTACGGATTCCCATGTGGTTCCTTCGTCTGTATCAAAAAAGTGGCGGAAATGGCTAAACATTTTTATCACAGATATCTGTGATTTTTATGGAATGTAACAACCAACAGTTTAAAAAAAGTCATCAGCTGCTAACACTATGTCTTGACTAGCCTAAATTAGTTCGCACATGAAGAGAGCGTCAGCAGAACAACGTAACTGTTCAGTTTGACCATAATTTTTGTTTTGCTAAACCGTAACAGCTGTTTTTTTTTACATTTTTATTTCTATGGTGGTGAATTAATGTCAACAGTGTTACCTTATCTGAATATGGGATCAAAATTTATAATTTGTGGCAACAAATTACTGACACAGGGGTGGAAAACCTGCACTATTGTACTTGTTTAAGTTATTAAGGTAAAATTTTTGTCATTTTTGTTTTCGTCGTTGAATTTTATTAACACGTATTTTTTTGTAAGAATTAAAGTTTGTTAATGAATACTCCCTATACTAAAGTCGTTTTGAATAATAACTATATGCCAATCAATTAATATTGTTTTAGGCTTTCTATTGCCGTGATCGAATTTTTGGGACATCGTTTCGCTTAGTTTTTATACAAAAAATAGTATTTTGGGGATTTTGACCTTATTTTGGGAAAAGCGAAGGTTTGTTAGTGAATACACCCTATACTAAAGTCTTAAAAAAAAAAAAAAAACTATACCATTCAATTAGCATTGGCTTTAGCTTTCCATTGCTGTGTTCAAATTTGTGGGACATCGTTTCGTTTAGGTTTTAAAGGCAAAATAGTATTTTGGGGATTTTGACCTTATTTTGGGAAAAGCAAAATTTTGTTAGTGAATACCCCCTATACTAAAGTCTTTTTGAATAAAAACTCTATACTATTCAATTAGCATTGGTTTTAGCTTTCCATTGCTGTGTTCAAATTTTTGGGACATCGTTTCGTTTAGGTTTTATAACTAAAATATTTTTAGCTTTCCATTGCTATATTTTATTAATGTATATTGCAAACCTAAAGACGTGATTCAGATTTTCTGAAGAAAGTTGCTCTGTACATGAAGATAATATAGTTTACTTATTTGAAATTAAATCACACGTCCATGATCTTAATTATAGTACCAATTTGTTGAACATATATAAATACGGCATTACATTTCGCTCGCTAGTATTACTTGCACGTGTTATTATTATTATTATTATTATTAATGTATGGGGGGATATCGAAGCAGACCACTCACTTTCTGGGTCCCTTTTCGACCCCCATTTCACTCCTCAAATTGATTTCAGGGAACCGGTCCGTAATCACAGCTACCTTACTTTCAATTGAGTCTCGTGTTAGCGCTAGCCTTTACTCTTGACTAAAGTGATTTCAGACTGTCGACACTCTTCCTCATCACGGAGTCTTTTGTAAGTACTAGCATTTGTCTAAGGCTTAGTTCCTCCATGGCATTCACATCTAACAAGTGTCTACCCGTGGTCTTAAGCCTTATGCTAGCCAGTGCTGGACATTCACAATGTGCGCTACCGTCTCAGCCTCTTCCAGGCATAGTCTGCAAGTATCATCTTCTACGACTTTCATCTTAGCCAGATGGTACTTGAAGTTTCCATGTCCTGTCACTAACACAGTGATCCAGCTTAAAGTAGCCCTATTATATCCGAGCACCTTGCCGGCCTTCCTGCCGAGGGGCTCTTTGAGCACCATTCGAGCCTGTCTACATGTGGTATTCTCTCTCCACCTATTTAGGTGTAATGAGTTTGCCCATTGAAGAACTTTAGCTCGCACTAGGCCATTCCCTAGGGCAACCCTGGGTTCTGGTCCACAGAAATCCACATCAGATCCCCTTTTTGCTAGTTCGTCTGCTGCTTCATTCCCAGCTGTGCCTATGTGTCCCTTAACCCACATCAACGTTACCTCATTCAACGAGGCACATCTGCTTAGTTTCAGAACACATTCCAGCACCAGCTTGGAACGTTCACTTGCCTCAAGCGTTTTATAACTGACTGATTGTCAAGTGCAATGAGAACCCTTTTCCCATGCACTCGGCTTTCACGCAAGTGATCCAACGCATGCAGCAACCCAAGCAGTTCTGCCTGGTAAACTGAAATCTATCCAACTCTGAATCCCATCCAACTTACGCTTAATTGTGCCCTGAGAGGCTTTCGGCCACCACACCACGGATGCGTAAGTTATAATGGGTCGCACCATCATTGTGTAAATCCAGAATGCAGCCTTTAGCGAGATTCCCCACCTACGGCCACACACTCGTTTACATTGACGCATAATCCTTTTTGCTTTCCGGACCTTTGTTTCGATGTGTTCATTCCATGTAAGTTTCTTATCCAGGGTAACGCCCAGATAATTCACCTTCCTGGACACATTTACTTCCGATTCGAAAAGCATTAAGGCTTCAACCACTACACCCTTCCTCTTACGAGTGAAAAGCCCAGCGTCGTATTTACTGGCATTTATGGTTAGACCCTGGTCACTGCACCATGTCTCAGTCACCATGAGAGCCTATCTCATGCAACCTTAAAATGCCACGATGAACTTACCACCAACCATTAGTACCAGATCGTCTGCATACCCAATCGTATGGACGCCTATTGAGTCCAATCTCCAAAGAAGGCCATCTACGGTGATGTTCCACAAAAGAGGTGACAGTACACCTCCCTGTGGGCACCCCCTAACTACCCTACCTCGAATCTTTGTTCTCCCATCTCTAAAATTTATAGCTCTAGTTCGAAGCATAGCGTTTATCCATTTTATAATAATGGGGTCAACCCTACGTTAAGTAAGAGCATTTCTCACCTTCTCAAAAGAGATCTTGTCAAAGGCGCCCTCAATGTCCATAAAAACGGACAGAGCAGCTCCGCCATTGAAAATTTCTCTTTCCGCTACTCTGACGAGCTCGTGCAGAGCGGTGTCAGTAGATCTACCTGCTCTATAAGCGTGCTGAAATCTACTCAAGGGCCTTTCCATCAGCGTATGGTTCTCCAAGCGTATGGTAAAGTCAGCCACAGCCCTCTCCATTGTCTTCAATAGAAAAGATGTTAGGCTGACCGGTTTGAAGGAACTTAGCGGCAGTATAGTCCCTCTTACCCGATTTGGGAAGAAAAACAACTTTAGTTTCCCTCCAAGCCACCGGAATATATCCCGTCGCTAGACAGGCTACGAATATTCCCCTAATCCTATCAAGCAGGGTGTCTATTCCCCACTGTAATAACGCTGAGAAAATTCCATCCATTCCAGCTGCTTTGAATGGTGCAAAAGATAGTATTGCACTTCCGACATCATTCGGAGATATTACCCTTTCAGCCTCAGCTCGTCTTCTCTCACTAACCCCCCTATTTACAGGAGTCCATGAGTCACTCGAACTAAAGCTTCCAGAAAAATGAACCTCCATAAGCAATTGCAATGTCTCCACTGTCTCAGTCATGTGACCATCGCTCTTGCGAATTAGTCCCATCCTAGAGACAGGGTCTTTAGATATTATCTTCTGTATTCTTCATACTTCAGATGTATCCCTCATATTAGAGCAGAATTCCCTCCACGTACTTCGTTTCCGAAGACGTATTGTTCTCTTCAGCTCTCTCTTCTTCTCCTTATACGCATCCCATGAGATCGAGTCCCTCTCCCTCATGTATCGGTTAAAGGCCTTCCATGTTACCTTTTTCATGGATTCAATTTCTGCGTTCCACCAAGGTGTCGGATCTTTTTCATCCACTACTGTCAAGGGACAAGCATGCTCGAAAGCTAGCTTAACCGTGGCGTTCAATTGTTCCACCGTCCGCTCGATTTCGCCCGTGTTGCGAGGTGCTCTGTATGGAGCACCTCCTATATGTACCGACAGATACTCTTTATAACTGGTATGATCAGTATTCTTCGGTATTCTTATACGTTTGCGGACTTTCCTCTGTCTACTACCATACAGTATATCGAACTGGATTGCCCTGTGGTCAGACATGGTTAGTCTGTCCACGACCTTCCAGTCCTTAACCCTGTCTAGCATATTGACTGAGCACAGAGTGATATCGATCACCTCTGCCCTTCGTGAATCCACGAAGGTGGGTTCTACCCCTCTGTTAAGTACCAGCAAATCGTGTCTTTCTACAAATTCCAACAATTGTTGTCCTCTGTAGTTATTATCTGTGCTGCCCCACACCGTATTATGCGAGTTGGCATCACAGCCCATGATCAGCGCCATACCTCTTTGCCTGCAGAAACTCACCAGGTTCTCCACCTCCAGTGATGGATGTGTACCTGTCGTCTCATAGGGAAGGTAGGCCGACGCAATAAGAAATGATCCCGAACCACTGCCAATCATTACTACCATAAGATCCGGCGAGCAGAGATGTGTCATAGGTACTGTTCGTACGCCATGTCGCACCAGGATGCATGACCTTAATTTACCATCAGTCTGTGAGTGGTACAGATTGGCGGTCTGTTGAGACAGGCCCCTGATATTGCCTTGGACAATCCAGGGCTCCTGTAGCAAGGCTATATCGAGCTCATCCTCCTCAAACCTTCGCACCAACATTGCTGATGCTGCTTTGCTGTGATGAAGATTGAGCTGGCATATACTTATTTTTTCCTGGTATGAGCCCACCACCTTCCCTGATAGACATCTCTTTTCAGAGTTGCCTACCCCCGCACCAGGGAGGACGTCGTGTTCACTGGTCATTCCTCTTGAATTTTACTTCAGCCTGGTCAAGACCGCAGTTGAGTTTCCCCCCTGCTTTCCTGATGGCCTCCGCATCCTCCTTCGGACACCATATCGTGAGCACTACGGCCTCATTTTCTGCATTAGCAATTTTTTCTGCATGAGTAACCCTCCATTTAGAAGTGTCCTTCACGCATCCATTTTGCTTCTGCAGCCATTTCAGGATAATGTCTTTACCCTCGGTAGAACCGTGAGCAACGACGATCATCCTGACTTCGTTTCGCAGCGCCTGCAGGGTATCGATTCTTAGTTTAACCCCTTCCCAAAGATTGGTCAGGGATTTCGCTAGTTCGATCACCCAGCTCTTCGTCGATTGGTTTTTGCACGTGAGTACAATAAACCCATCAACAAGTTTAGCGTTTCCTACGAAACCTATGTCACCAGCATCATCACAAAGGTTATCCAGAGCACACAGCAGTGATGCTTTGAAGGCATTCACATGTGTTCTCCAGAGGGCCCTCCATAGATATGTCAGTGACACCTAAAGTGAGATCTCTATTTGCAAGTTGTGCAAAAGATGGTCTCACTTTTGCACCAACCTTCGGCCTAACATTAGTACTACCACTACTGTTCTGCTGTTTGTTAGTAGCCACATTCATTTCGACAACTTTTGAGGGTTGTTCAATGGGATTTTTTGAGGATTCTTCTTCTTCTGTTTATGGACCTTTTTTGGAATTTTAGGGTTGTCACCCTTAAACCTCTTCAAAGGTCTTTCAACTTCTGGAGTCGTCTCCTCACTTAAAAGGCTATCAATCCGATTTGTCATCTTCTCAATAGCCTTTTGCTCCCTCTTACGTCTCCTCTTCTGCCTTCGCCTCTCAATTTTTGTTTTGAGCTGCAAAGACTCCGACTCCACGTTGCAGGGAAGGTTTGAGGTTCCTGCATCCGAAACAGACTTGCCTAACCCAACTTGGGTAGGTGCGTCCATTTCTTTCACATTCACCTCCATTGCCTCTGGAGTATCTTTGGCGACTAACTCGTCCACCCCTCGCGAGGTGTACTTGTCCATCCCCTTAGAATACCTCCATTGGCCAAATACCGGAGTTCCCACAGAGATTAACCTCTCTGCCTCTTCTGAAGCTTCCTTGTCCGTCCCTATAGGAGTCTCACGGTACAACGCCTTGGGAGTACCTTTACAGATTAACTCGTGCATCCCTTGCGAGGCGCATTTGTCCATCTCCGGGACTCCTAGCAGAGACATGATCCACCACGAGGAGGTATAAGTCTGAACTTCTGACAGTGTACTCTACGACGACCGCAGCTATGTTAGGTACATATGTTTACATATTTTCAAACTCACCACTTTTAAAAAAATATGTAAACGAAAACAGCTGGTACGGTTTGACGTTTTTCCCTGAGTTTGATTTATTCACGCACGTCTTTTTTTTTTGTTACAAATGTCAATCGATGTGAATAAATCAAACTCTGAAGAAAACGGCAAACCGTAACAGCTGTTTTTGTTTACATTTTTATTTCTATGGTGGTGAATTAATGTCAACAGTGTAACCTTACCTGAAGATGAGATCAAAATTTATGAATTGTGGCAACAAATTACTGACCCAGGGATGGAAAACCTGCACTATTGTATTTGTATAAGTTATTAAGGTACAATTTTTTTCATTTTTGTTTTCGTCGTTGGATTTTATTAACACGTATTTTTTTGTAAGAATTAAAGTTTGTTAATGAATACTCCCTATACTAAAGTCTTTTCGAATAATAACTATATGCCAATCAATTAATATTGTTTTAGGCTTTCTATTGCCGTGATCGAATTTTTGGGACATCGTTTCGCTTAGTTTTTATACAAAAAATAGTATTTTGGGGATTTTGACCTTATTTTGGGAAAAGCGAAGGTTTGTTAGTGAATACACCCTATACTAAAGTCTTTTAAAAAAAAAACTCTACGTCATTCGATTGCTATTGGTTTTAGCATTCCATTGCTGTATTCAAATTTGTGGGACATCGTTTCGTTTAGGTTTTAAAGGCAAAATAGTATTTTGGGGATTTTGACCTTATTTTGGGAAAAGCGAAAGTTTGTTAGTGAATACCCTATATACTATACTGAAGTCTTTTTGAATAAAAACTCTATGTCATTTGATTACTATTGGTTTAAGTTTCCATTGCTGTATTCAAATTTGTGGGACATCGTTTCGTTTAGGTTTTATAACTAAAATATTTTTAGCTTTCCATTGCTATATTCTATTAATGTATATTGCAAACCTAAAGACGTGATTCAGATTTTCTTAAGAAAGTTGCTCTATACATAAAGATAATATAGTTTACTTATTTTAAATTAAAACAAACGTCCATGGTCTTAATTATAGTACCAATTTGTTGAACAATTATAAATACGGCATTACATTTCGCTCGCTAGTATTACTTGCACGTGTTAATGTTTACATATTTTCAAACTCACCACGTTAAAAAAAATATGAACACAAAAACAGGTTTGCCGTTTTGGCTTGAGTTTGATTTATTCACACACGTCAAATGTCAAAATATCGATGTGAATAAATCAAACTCTGAAGAAAACGGTAAACCGTAACAGCTGTTTTTGTTTACATTTTTATTTCTATGGTGGTGAATTATGTCAACAGTGTTACCTTATCTGAATATGAGATCAAAATTTGTGAATTGTGGCAACAAATTGCTGACATAGGGATGGAAAACCTGCACTAATGTACTTGTATAAGTTATTAAGGTACAATTTTTTTCATTTTTGTTTTCGTCGTTGGATTTTATTAACACGTATTTTTTTTGTAAGAATTAAAGTTTGTTAATGAGTATTCATTGACCTTATTTTGGGAAAAACGAAAGTTTGTTGGTGAATGCCCTCTATACTGAAGTCTTTTTGAATAAAAACTCTATTTCATTTGATTACTATTGGTTTTAGCTTTCCATTGCTGTATTCAAATTTGTGGGACATCGTTTCGTTTAGGTTTTACAGGCAAAATAGTATTTTGGGGATTTTGACCTTATTTTGGGAATAGCGAAAGTTTGTTAGTTAATACCCCCTATACTGAAGTCTTTTTGAATAAAAACTCTACGTCATTCGATTGCTATTGGTTTTAGCTTTCCATTGCTGTATTCAAATTTGTGGGACATCGTTTCGTTTAGGTTTTATAGGAAAAATAGTATTTTGGGGATTTTGACCTTATTTTGGGAAAAGCGAAAGTTTGTTAGTGAATACCCTATATACTATACTAAAGTTTTTTTGAATAATAACTATATGCTAATCAATTAATATTGTTTTAGGCTCTCCATTGCCGTGATCGAATTTTTGGGACATCGTTTTGCTTAGGTTATTTTTCTGAAAAGCGAAAGTTTGTTAGTGAATACCCCCTATACTGAAGTCTTTTTGAGTAAAAACTATATGTCATTCGATTACTATTGCTTTTAGCTTTCCATTGCTGTATTCAAATTTGTGGGACATCGTTTCGTTTAGGATTTATAGGAAAAATAGTATTTTGGGGATTTTGACCTTATTTTGGGAAAAGCGAAAGTTTGCTAGTGAATACCCCCTATACTGAAGTCTTTTTGAATAAAAACTCTATGTCATCCGATTACTATTGGTTCTAGCTTTCCATTGCTGTATTCAAATTTGTGGGACATCGTTTCGTTTAGGATTTATAGGAAAAATAGTATTTTGGGGATTTTGACCTTATTTTGGGAAAAGCGAAAGTTTGTTACTGAATACCCCCTATACTGAAGTCTTTTTGAATAAAAACTCTATGTCATTCGATTACTATTGCTTTTAGCTTTCCATTGCTGTATTCAAATTTGTGGGACATCGTTTCGTTTAGGATTTATAGGAAAAATAGTATTTTGGAGATTTTGACCTTATTTTGGGAAAAGCGAAAGTTTGCTAGTGAATACCCCCTATACTGAAGTCTTTTTGAATAAAAACTCTATGTAATCCGATTACTATTGGTTCTAGCTTTCCATTGCTGTATTCAAATTTGTGGGACATCGTTTCGTTTAGGATTTATAGGAAAAATAGTATTTTGGGGATTTTGACCTTATTTTGGGAAAAGCGAAAGTTTGTTACTGAATACCCCCTATACTGAAGTCTTTTTGAATAAAAGCTCTATGTCATCCGATTACTATTGGTTCTAGCTTTCGATTGCTGTATTCAAATTTGTGGGACATCGTTTCGTTTAGGATTTATAGGAAAAATAGTATTTTGGGGATTTTGACCTTATTTTGGGAAAAGCGAAAGTTTGCTAGTGAATACCCCCTATACTGAAGTCTTTTTGAATAAAAACTCTATGTCATCCGATTACTATTGGTTTTAGCTTTCCATTGCTGTATTCAAATTTGTGGGACATCGTTTCGTTTAGGATTTATAGGAAAAATAGTATTTTGGGGATTTTGACCTTATTTTGGGAAAAGCGAAAGTTTGCTAGTGAATACCCCCTATACTGAAGTCTTTTTGAATAAAAACTCTATGTCATTCGATTACTATTGGTTTTAGCTTTCCATTGCTGTATTCAAATTGGTGGGACATCGTTTCGTTTAGGATTTATAGGAAAAATAGTATTTTGGGGATTTTGACCTTATTTTGGGAAAAGCGAAAGTTTGTTACTAAATACCCCCTATACTGAAGTCTTTTTGAATAAAAACTCTATGTCATTCGATTACTATTGGTTTTAGCTTTCCATTGCTGTATTCAAATTTGTGGGACATCGTTTCGTTTTGGTTTTATAACTAAAATATTTTTAGCTTTCCATTGCTATATTCTATTAATGTATATTGCAAACCTAAAGACGTGATTCAGATTTTCTGAAGAAAGTTGCTCTGTACATGAAGATAATATAGTTTACTTATTTTAAATTAAATCAAACGTCCATGATCTAAATTATAGTAGCAATTTGTGGAACAATTATAAATACGACATTACATTTCGCTCGCTAGTATTACTTGCACGTGTTAATGTTTACATATTTTCAACTCACCACGTTAAAAAAAATATGTAAACAAAAACAGCCGTTACGGTTTGCCGTTTTGTCCAGAGTTTGATTTATTCACACACGTTGCCAAAATTTTCTTGTCTAGCGCTGTATATTTCAGTACATTAGCAAAAAATACATAGTTGCATCACTCAGTATTGCAAGATTTTGAGAGATTTTGCCAAAATCTAGTTCGTAAGTAGATTTTGTTTTGTATGGGTAATCTGGTAGAAATGAACTAGATTTCGCTCAAAATCTCATAAGTACCAGATTTTGCGTAGGTGTAAATGTAGTATTAAATAATTCTTCGTATTAAATCGCAATGAAAATTTGGTAGCGCTATGTAATGTCAAAAAATTTATCGATAGTTTTAAAGAAAACAGCTGTGCACAATAAATAAAAGTTGTAAACAATTCAGCATCACTCATGTCTTCTTGATCGGAATTCTTTTTGTTGCCTTTTTTATTTATAAATATATGTATATTCATACATCTATAGTTTTTAATTTAATTTACATATATGTATATACTTTTCATATTTAATAACTTTTAATTTATGAAAAATACTTTTTAACCAAGAAATTGAGAGGTAAATAAACATCAAAGTCATATGTTAACTTTCTGGACTTTAAATAAACTTTAAATGCCCAATGTTTCTCATTTAAGTTGCATTTAAATAAGCCTTGAAAAACTGTATTTCGCATTTAAATAGAATTTAAAGCTAAATGATATTTAAATATAGAGTAAAAAACTGGGCATAAGTGTTAAAAAAAAATTCTGCAGTGTATATTGGTGAAATAGACTTTTCAATTAAAGCAGCCTATAAATAAATAAACACGTTTTAAA
Source organism: Phania funesta (assembly GCA_963932375.1). NCBI lineage: Eukaryota > Metazoa > Arthropoda > Insecta > Diptera > Tachinidae > Phania > Phania funesta. The sequence continues at coordinate 91,389,927 of OZ010652.1, read as the reverse complement.
GAGGTTAAAACGTAACGGTATATATTTGTGTGTGCGCTCGTCTGTAAACAGTCGTACATAAACTATGCTAAAATAATCCATACAATCTCGATGAGTGGCAAAACATTATGCTCAAACTGAACAAGAACATCTCCACTTATTCTTCAAACAAAAGACCACGAACGCATTTTCTCTCGTTATTTTGCAGACACTTTCTCAATGTGCGAACAAATTTATGGCTAGTCAAGACGTAGTGTAACAATAGGTAAACATGGGTATTTGCCGTTAAATAATATGACAGGTCATCGACCGCGAAATTCATTGTAACCATAAAACCGTGTGGAGATACGTGACATGATAATACTTAAAAAAAAGTTATAACAGCTTTAAATCCGGCAGAAACGAGGAAAGTTCGTGGAATTACGTCGAGCTTAATCCGTTTGGTATCAAACATTAGGACGAAAGGTGGCATACAAGCAACTCTCAATAGTTGCACGAGCTATCATAAGTTGTGAACTCTTGAAGTTGCGAAAGTTGAAGAAAAATCGAATATTAAATATACTTAATTCGGATTTTGAAAAACTAAATGGCATTTTTGGACCGATTCGATGAGTTTTACAGCATGGTAATACTTCTATACATAACGCTTGAATTGTAAAAGAATTTATTTTAAACCAAAACAATCGCCTTTCTTTTTGGTCGCATTATTCTCCTCATCTAAATATAATTAAAAATGTTTGGGGTTGGCTTGCCCGAAAGGTATATGAAGGAGGAAAACTATTCAATGACAAGCAGTCACTTGTTCAAGTCATTAAAGAATTAGGGAAACAAATGTCAGACTAAAGCCGCTTTATGACTCACTAAAAAATCGCATATATGAAGTTATTGTTAACCGTGGAGGATACGCCCGATGTTAAAATGTTTAAAATATATAATTACTTAATATTCATAATTGGAGTTCGATAAAGTTAGGTCAAAAAATAAATTATTAAAAATAATTTTGTTAAATAATGCATAACTTAGCTTTTTTTGCCAAAATTAGTTTAATGGGTATAATCAAATCACAAAAAAAAACATTTTCTTAATTTTTCGAAAAATATGCTAAAAGAATATCAACACATCTAACTTTCAAATAATTTTAATACAGTTTTGAACTAAAATACACTATCCGCTATTCATAAAAGACAGGTGGGTCTAATTAATCTTATTAAACTCAATAATTAATTTTCCGATTTTTAATTCTGTTATAGTATCTCATTTTGGCTTCTCATTTCAATAAATTTAATATTTATTTTTCCATTGTTATTTATTCTTATTTTTGCCCATGATACTAGGCGAGTTAGACAATATATATGACTGCTGCTATGTCGCAAGTTTTGTAAAGATACGGCAACATCAACAGCTGTGGTCAACTTCTTTTGTACTATGCTTAGTTATCACAAGAATACATATATGCTTTTTCGTACGTTTAGTTAATTATTTGTCAATAATTTGAAATTAAAATGCATGATAAAAATAAGAAGTTTAAAGCACAAGCAATACAAAACGAACAATATCGCTTGGTACAAGTGGAAAATGTTTTGACAAAATTATTGGCCAAAGTCAACGAAAGTATAAATGAGTTAAAGGTAGTTTATAAATCAAAGAGCCTTGTTTTATAACGTAAATCAAAGTCAAAATTTATGAGGAAAACATTTTGAAACAAAATTTTTAATTGATTTGCATACAAATCATTGCGCCATAAAACAAATCAACTATAAAACATGAAACATTAGGTCTTTGACTGGTGCATAACAAAACAGTCGGAATTAGTCCAAACGCGTTCCAAATAACAATAAGTCTGTTCCAGGTGCATAACAAAGCAGTCCGAAGTAGTCCTAACGCGTTCCAGATAACAATTTTTGTGCAATTTTGAGAGAAAATGAGAGTAAAATTTTTGATTTCCTGTGCAAAGTCGTTTTTTTTTCTTTGGGTAAGTTCGGACTAGAATTAAATTATCAGCTGTTTTTTGTTTAAATTTAAAAATAAAAAAAAAAATTGAAATGAAGAAAGTTTTTATTTTAAATTTATTAAAAAGCAAAACGGAAAATTTTTCCAATTTGCAAGTACATATATTTGTGCATATTTATCACATTATTTAACAAAAAAATGCTTTTATCGAACAGTTAAGAAGTTATGGACAGCTGCTGCCAATCATGCAAATGTTTTGCTTTTAAAATACGCATTTTAAGCGTATAAAATGACTAAAATAAAATTTAATTGAGAATTTCGGACAAGTTTGGCACATTCAGAAAGTAATTTTCTTTTTACTCTCAAAAGTCCGGACTATTTTGTTATGCACCTGGAACATACCTATTGATTTCCTTTTCAAAAGACACAATTTTTATACGGGTAACGGAGTGTGAAAATTAGGTTTAACTATGAACATATTTAAAAAGTATAACGCACTGAAGACATGCAAGGCATTTGAAATTAAAAATAATTTGGTTTATATAGATCTTGTGAATAAGGATTATTGATAATATATTATGAATTCGAATCGAGAATTTACCCCATCTACATATTTCTTATTTTCTCAAACCACGTGATAACTAAAAAATGCATTTTTAGAATTAATGACTCAGAATTGATCATGTCATACTTTATATTGTGTATAAACTTGAACTCTATATCTGTTCTTCTTTCCACGTTTAAAGCAAATTAACCGTTATTTTTAGCAGGTATTGGGAGCAAATAGAAAACTTCAACCAACCGCGATTATCTGGAAATGGCATATTAGAGTTATAACGTTATTTGAGTTTGCATATCCCTATGTAAAATTTGTTGTTGTTTACCATATAAATGAGTGTTTAAAAACATAATTTTTATACGTCATTTATTCCATATTCTGTGGTTTATTTAACACTTTCCCACTGTGCAGACAGTGCTGCACTGTAACAACAATAAAACACAACACCCATAATCTCTTACAAGTTAAAAAGAAAATAAATGTCCACAACACGGCAACAACGATATAACATAAACGATTTCCAGAAATTGAATCATAATAAAACTTCAGAAGAAAAGGTATGTACTGTTTTGTGCATTCCGCAAGTTTTAAGAAAATACACGTCCACCGTAAAAGAAAGCTAAGAAGAAGTGCGATCATCGTGCGAACATCGTGATAAAGAAGTAGCCGTAGTGTTTAAATAAAGTTAATACAGTAACAGTGTGTAAAGTAAAATCATGTTGTGTATTATTTAAATGAAACTGTAATTAAAGGAAATTACGAACAATTAATACGTTTAAAAAGGCGTTACTGCCAATTGTTACATTAGAAAAACCGCTTTGGAATCCGAATGCGTAAAATATAGTCCCATAGCATTATATTACATTTGCTATTTCCCAAAACCATTAGCATCAAACACTGAATACCCCTTAATTTTTTCTTTCTTTTGTGTAATGTATTTATTATATCTAATGATTATCTATTGTAATAAAACTTATTCGTATATTTTAATCTTCTCAGCATGTATAATTTTTCAGTACAATAACGTCGTAAACGTTTATTAAAACAATCCACAGTAGTTTTAAATTTTATGTATATCACGTTATCTTTACACTTCTGCTATTGTAATCTATTTTTAAAAACCTCAATAAATTTAAATATGGTTCACATGAATGTTTAACATTTTCTAATAGGTGAAATTTCAAAATTATTACGAGTAGCCCAAATCATCGGAGCTTCTAAAAATAATTTGAGAGAAGAGGATGTATACAAGGCATTATTATAGTATGGGAGTATGCCAATTAGGGATTTAATTTATTCTCTATCGCAACTTTTATTATACAGGTGTCAGAGAGAGAGAGATAAATTGTAAGAACCTACTTCGAAATACTTTAACAATACAATTTATAAGGAAGAAAATGAAATGGAAAATTAAAATTTTTAACAAGTGTTATAATCGAAACAAGGAAAGGAAGGGGTTTAAGATTAGAGACTATATACTTTAAAATTGATTCGACCCGAATCACAGTACGCCAAGGTCTTATATTGTACAAAGTCTGATTGATCAACAATTTGCATAGAAATAGTCGTATTATGAAAGCGACTAATTTTTATAAATCTGTATAAATTATTTTAGTCGACACTTGTTAATTAAAATAAGTATTTTATTTTTTTTTTAATAAGAGAGATGTATTGTAAATACTTGGAATATTTTTAGTACTTAGCTTATAATCGCAGTATGTTTAGATGTAATAATTAAATATGAAAAATTATTTTTGAATAAAGAAATGAAAAGCAAAACCGAAAACTGAAATTTTACAAAAATGTTGCATAAAATTCGCAATTTTGCCAAAATTTAAAATTTATCACAAATTCGAAAGTTTACCATAAAATCGAAAAACTGGAATAAAAAAAATTGTAATATCCAAAAAATCAATATTTAATTAAAAACAGATATTTAACCAAAAAATCAAATTTTGAAATATCACCACAAACATTTAAAATTTCACCAAAAAGCCGAGAATTCACAGAAAGTAATATTTTATAAAAAACGCCGAAATTTTAACAAAATCAATATTAAACAAATATGTATATAAAAACATCAAATTTTATTTCAAACGAGGAATTCACCAAAATATTGAAAAAGTCACCGAAAAGGATTAAGGGAAAATATTTCCCGAAAGAATATTCACCAAAAAATAAAAAAAACCATAAAAAATAATAAATTAAAAAAAAAAGAAAATAAAAAAGTCTTAATTAACCTCAATATTAATAAAAGAAATCTCACCACTATAAAAAATAAAAATCATAAACACTTTTATAAAAACAAAAGAAAACAATTGATACGAATATGATTTATTTTAATTTGATTTTTTTTTATTCATTCATTAATAATCCAAAAGCCCTTGTGGGCCAAAATGATTACATGGTAGTACAAGTTTAAGTAAGAAAAAAATGTTACTTAATACGTTAATTATAATTGTATGAATTATTTACTTAAAAAAATTTTACCTAACACCTTAAATGCACGACTTTAAACCCTATAGTAATGAGAAGCATATAGCCAAGTAACACATATTTCATATTCACCTCAGAAATTTTCATATGTATGTATTGTATCAAAAATGTTCTTAAATTCTTAAATTTCAACAAACTTACAGAGAATATTCTTTCATTATACGGGATCATAGTATTCCACAACCTACATATCTTAACTACAAATGATCTGTGCATATATAAAGTTTTCATTCTAGATTACTTTCTATGCAGGCTCTAGGACCTAGAGTAATTAAAAATATAAGGTCGGAAAGAATACAATTTTTATTCTAAGACATATTAATGTTGTAGTTCGAAAAAATGAAAAGTCTTCTAAGGTACACAGGCATATCAAATTTTATTATTTTAAAATAGAACAGCAGCAAACGTATTTTAACAAAATTATCAAAACTAGTGCCCAAGAAATCATACTCATAACAAGTAACATGAGTTCGAATGCTTAACCCATAAACAAATCTTATTATACGATGAAAACATCTTCTGACCTTTTCAAAATTAATCGAACTTCCACATGAATACATCTCTAATCCATATAGTATAATGGGCATAAGTAATGATCTAGCCAACAATTTTCTAACTTTTAAAGGAAAATAAAAAACAAATTTTTGATACAAGTTTATTTATCTGAAAGTCAAGTCAACTTATCATCCAAGTATATTCCTAAAACCTTATAATTCGACACATAACCAATGACCATATCATTTAAAAAGAGTCTGTTTTCATTCAGAAGAAAGTTACCAAACTTCATTGCATACGTTTTCAATGGATTTAGATTCATTTCGTTCTCCAGCGACCATTTAAAAATATTCATAATGTCTCTGTTTATTAAGTTGAAATAATCTGCTATTGACATATCGCTTTCCAAAAAAGCTATTATCTGGACATCATCAGCATAAATATTTGCTTGACAAAAAGACAGAATACTCGTTAAATCATTAATATAAATTGTAAACAATAATGGTCCCAATATGGATCCCTTGGGTACACCCCTATTCAAAAACATTGTCCGAGACCTTCTACCATCTATTTGTACAAATTTGCTGTTGTGCAAAAAGGATACATGCTGTTGATTTAAAATTAAATTTAGTGTACAATTTCATTATAAGTCTTTCATGACAAATATAATTGAAAGCCTTTGTGTAATCAAGGAAAATGGCAATAGCACCACGGCCATCATCTAAATATTTCCTGATGTTTTTAACCATATGTACTATGATGAGCTCTGAAACCTGATTGATAAGGCGAGATTAGTCCATGAGTATTCAATTGATTTAAAATTCTATTATGTAAAATGTTTTCAAACATTTTTGCATAAAGGGGTAAAATACTAATTGGCCTGAAATCACAATATGTTTTATGTTACTTAAATAAGTTTTGTACACATATGTATGTATGTATAGATACATATGTAAAATTATTTTTAAGTTTCGTATCGTTTTTTTGCGTAAACAACTTTTTGAAGCTCGGTTGATTTTTTTTTACATTTTTTGATACAAACATTTTTCACATACATATTCAGGTGTGATGGAAGACAATTTTGAAAACAAATTTATTTTAAAATTAATTTTTTTAATGATTTTTAGTAATTTAATTCCGGTATATGATGTGAATTTTATATCTTAATGTGCATTTTCAATTACAATATTTTTAAAATGCTTCAAAAAACGTTTTCGAAATCGACAGAAATACTTTACACTCTTTTAAAAATGTTGTTTTGATATCGATCGTTTTCTATCACATCAATACTATTCGTTTGTCATTTGAAATTTGTTCTACTGTATTTTATTTTCTGATAATGGTATGCGTAGCAAAATATCGATAGTGAATAAAAATATTTAAAGGAAACATTTTATTTATGATCTTAAAGCTTCAATAATTAATTGATGTATCATAAATTTAAATTCCACCAAAATTTAGCAATGCAACAAGATTTTCTAAGTAAGCGAAATTTCACAAAAATAATCCAAAAATCAAATTCTACTAAAAATTGAAATTTCACCAAAAATGAAAATTTCAAACAACATGTCCAAATTTCAATATACCGAAATTGTGTAAAAAAAGAGGAAATTTAACGTAAATAATTTGAATTTCACTACAAAATGAAAGCTCACCATTAGTCTAAGAGTCAACAAAAAAAAAAATATTAATAAAAAAAATACAAACAAATTTAATTACCAAAGGCGATAAACTAAAAGACCGCAATTAATAGAATTTCATATGGAAATTTCACCACCAATTGCACGAAAAAATTTCAACCAAAAATAGAAACTATCAAAATAGTCGAAATCATACAAAAATATTTTACAAGAAATTTGCCACAATTCACAAATTTAAGAGAAAATTTAAAACGAACCAACAAAGTTCTACTACTAAGAAAAAACTAAAAACAAATTCGAAGTTCACCTAAAACTGAATAATCCGTCAAAAAATGCCCAAAATAATTTAAGTTCCAAAATACCAAACTTTTACAAAAAAAAAAAAACATATTTTGAAATTTATTGTAAAATTTTACCCAATGGCAGAAATTGTATCGAAAATAAAAAATTTTATCAAAAGTTCGAAATTTACCTAAAAACCAAATTTCGTTTTTATACAATTCACCAAATAAAATTTAGAAATCAAGAGTTCATAAGCATTGATTGAAGAAGTAAAACATAAACAAATTAAAGGAGTCGAAATCTCTTAACCGATCGAAACGCTTCTAATAAGATGAAAGATCAGTAAAACTGGAGCTCAAAATTAAAGATCTGCAAAGAATCTTTTGCACCGGGAATAACTGTAGTACATTTTTGTTGTTTGTACTTTTGTGAAGATATGTAATATTCAGCACGGAAGAATATAGACTCTTACTTGTTTTGTTTTTTATATGTTTTACTATTATTTTTGTGCTTGTTGGAGAATAATATGAAGAGTATATATACATCAGCGATGTTTTTCATGTCATTGTTATGAAATCTATGATTATGACAGTTTGTGAATTCTGGGAAAACCTGAGGGTGTACTTCTAGCTTAAAATCTATTATATGTACGGTTATTTTATTATCGATTTTTGGATTTGGAAACCCTATTTATTTTCTATACACAGTAATGACCCTAAGTCGCAAATAGTAGTAAGTTTCCAATAGAAAAGTAGTACGTGTTTTTTTTTGTTTTATTTAAATTGCCTAATAAAGTGAAGAGGAAATAATCGTAAACGTTCGTGCACTTCGAATAAGATTTTTTTGTAGTTTTTGAGAATAAAAAGCAAATCTTTTCAAGATTTTATAACTTAATTCTTTTTCTTTAATTCTAAATAAAAATTTAAGGTAGAAGAACTTCATTTAAAATCCAGCCTTATCGAGCATTACACAACAAACTCGTACGATGATCAGCCCTCCACTTCCGCTCAAGCAGCCATAAGGTTCAATACAACTTCTCTTATACCAGATTCCGACCATTTAAGCATGCAGCAATCAAATCGCACAATTGATATGGATGGTATTGAAAATATAAATAAGCAAATGATAGCTTTAGAATCACTACTAGTCCCACTAAAACAAAAGAACTACAACGAATTTGAAGAGGAGGAAGAGGATGATGATTATGACTATGTGCCCACCGAAAATGAAGAAAGTGAAAACGACGAACTAACGGGATTTTAAATTAGAGCAAGACCGAAAAAATACATTTGTATATATTTTAGCAACTTCTTAAATATAATTTTAATAATTTATTTTAATTGTCGAAATACGTGGTTTGTTCAAAAGAAAAGGTGAAGTTTGAATTTGAAAATTATTTATTTATCAATATCCATTTTATCTCTTTCAAAGTAATTCCCCTCAGATATACTGCACTTATGTCAGCGCTTCTTCCAATCCGCGAAGTACTTTTGAAATGCGCTTTTCGGTATCTCATCAATCGTGGCAAAACGCTTTCCTTTCATTGGTCTCCTCAGTTTTGGGAATACGAAAAAGTCGCAGGGAGTCAAATCTCGGGAATAAGGTGGTTGAGGTATGATTAGGGTGTTGTTTTTAGCCAAAAATCATATTCTCTGATCCATTTTTTTTTTCAAAAGTCAAAAATCAAAGAGCACACAATCGTGACTAACTTTTTCAAACTACTAATCCAAATTGGCTAATAATGCCAACATATGACTAACACATGTGTACCAACATAAAAAAAATTTGAATAATCGAATGTATCCAGTCCGAGAAAATTCAAAATTCACCTTTTATTTTGAACAAACCATGTATATTTTTATTGTAGGCCGCCTTGAATAACGGTAATTTTTATAGTAAGTTACATACAAGTACATCATTTAATTACAAGCTTTTGTTTACAAAGTAATTCTAAATAAAAATTTCCGGAAACAATATAGTAGAAATATAAACATGTACAAAATGGAATGTTAATGATACATTTTGATTAGTTTTGAAATAGATTTTTTTGTAGTTGTAACAAATATAAATGTTTATTTAAGAAAGGAAAAACTTTTATTGCTAATTTCATTCAGACAAGTCTTTTATGAAGTACATTTTGCGAGAATATAGACTAGCAAAATATTTATATTTTCATTTTATTTTAATAGAATAGGATTCGTATTATTTTATAATTTATTTTGACTTAGCTAAATTAATCTTTTACAATAGAGATTGTTCGAGCATAATATTTTCGAAGCCAGGTGGCGGCGCGTAATGGAAATTATTCAAAATAACGTCTAATATTGCTCCATTACCAACTGTTAAGAGAGAAAAAAATATAATTATAAAAATAAAGCGATTTTACGCATTTAAGACAATTTTTCTTCCAAAATTTGCAAGTACTTTTTGTACTTAAAGATTTATTATAAACTTACCAAAAACAACGGGATACACCGTGCTTGCTTTAACATTGCGAAAGGGTACTTCCAAATTTTTGCCATTTAAGTAAAAATTTAATTCAATGTGATCAAATGAAACGCCAACAGTATCACCCTCATCGGGAAAGCGGGCCGTTAAATTGTGTATTGCACTATCATTAAGAGTCTTTTTTATTTTATCCACTACAACTAAATCACTTTCACTTTTACCAGTTGTCAACAATAAATCCTCATCAATGTCTTCAATAGCTATTAAGCCAGGCACCGACGATGCTTCAAGTGTCAATCCACTGCCAGCATTATAAAATTTCTGTTCACTTATTAGTACTACAGGATCACTCTCCTCACCATTATGTCTGGTCACGTTGTCAGAACACAGGCACCAAGATTCCTTGTCAAGGCCACCAAATTTTTTATTCAGGTCCCCTTTCCTTGTCGCTAAGCCAATCGACCAAATACCCTTCTGTTGTATTTTCACTTCGAAATAAGACTTTGATTGTACCAATGGTGCAGTCGCTAAACAACCGCCCGACCCAGTTATACGCAAATAATTTGAAAGTAGAACAACTTCCGTTCCTTAAAAAAAAAGATATATATTTGTTTACTTTGTAGTTAGTTTTATTACTGCTTACCCATATGTGCTGCATCCAAATGTATTTCAGGTTCCCGTACATTACTGGCAATTGTATTTGATTTGTGAATGTTGACGTTGAAACAGCTCCTTAAGCAACAAAACATTTTTTATATCTATTGTATATTTTTATTAAATTCCTTTTTTCCACTTTTGTTGGTTGCAAATGTAGTTTTTATTAGTCCTGCATTTTTCATCCCTAATTTTGACAATCAGCTGCTGTGTTTGCAGCTTGTAAGCATATCAGAAATGTGTTTAGTAACCATAGAATAACACAAATATTAAAGTTTGATTCGTGAAACTTAAGCTACGGTCACATATATAAAATATTTTCCTGAAACATGTTTGCTCATATTTGCCTTAAAATGTTTCTCTGTTTGTTTAATGGTCACATTAGCTCAAAATATTTCACAAAATTTGTTTTCTCAAACAGCTATGAAACAGTTTTAAACAAAATAGGAGCAAACATGTTTTCCTTGCGGTCACACTTGAACAAATATTTTCTATAGTAATTTGTTTGAGCAAACAGTCAATATAAGTATGTATATAACTTTTCTGTCAAAGAATAAGTTTGTGTTATAAAAAATCGATATGGAGGATTGTGAAACCTTATGTTCGCTGTTGTTTTCAAAATTTTCAAATGCCTAGAAAATAATTTTGTCACAACGTATTGTTCTGCATTAATTTGTATTATTTATTAACTTACCTCCATAGTTATATCCATGATATCAGCATCTACGGTGTAATCAATATTCTAAAATATATATATATTTGTAAAAATATATTTTTTTAATTAAATTCTTATATTTACATACCTCCATTTTGTTCGGCAACAAATTAATTTCTATAACACAGCTGTTTGATTGTTTTTATTTTACATATTAGTGTTGACGATTATTGCGCTTTTTAGGAGGTTTGTCTGGTCTAGACGTCGAAAAAAAGCTTATATTTATTGTTAACTTTCAAATACATTTGCTGCCTATGAATTAAAATAAAATTACTTTGTAAATTATATTATATTCAAATATATATATATATATATATATATATATATATATATATTGCGATCACTTAGCCATTGGTGATTGGTAAAATTTCGCTCAATATTGGGAAATATACTTGAAATTAAGCCTTCTTTTGATTCATTTAAAACACAACAATCTGCAGGAAATGTGATGAGTCCTGTTGCATTGTCCATAGCAATTTTTCCATTTCCAATAATTGACGTGCAAATTAAAAGGGCTGATGCATGATTTTGTAATTGTATGCGCATATTTACCGTTAGTGAAAGTTTTTTAATATATCGCCACAAATGAGATGCATTTAAACACGCATTTAGTTCATCTGCTGGTGTTGATCGTGATATGACTGGTACGGTTTGTTTAAAATCGCCTGCCAATAATATAAGAGCACCCCCAAATGGTTGTTGGTTGCCACGTAAATCTTGAAATGTTCGATCCAATGCCTCTAGAGATTTTTTATTCGCCATTGTGCATTCATCCCATATAATAATCCTGCATTGTTGTAGTGCCTTTGCGATCCCAGATGTTTTTGAAATATTACATGTTGGTGTTTCGGTCAGTTGAATATTCAATGGTAATTTTAACGCTGAATGTGCCGTTCTTCCACCATCTAATAGGGCAGCAGCAATTTCCGATGAAGGTATAGCCAACGTAATATTACCGAGAGACCGTATTTTTGTCAAGATTATCGAAATTAGATAAGTTTTACCAGTAGCACCTGGAGCATTTAGGAAATAAATTGCACCAGTTCCTGCATGGTCAGTTTTCATAATACTGTCGTAAACGTATGTTTGCTGTTTATTTAAGTTTGGTAAATTAACAGCTCGATTGAAGATGTCATTCCCAATGAATTCAAGTTTTATTGACCATTACTAAACAAATATCCTCAATGTATATTAATGCTTGATTCTACATTTAAGGACAGTATTCTAATCCTGAACTTGCATTTGCATTACGCGCTTGATATAAAATGTCATTGCATTTTTATATTTTTCCCACAGTTCTAAAGATTTTGATGGACTGCATGTTGATATTATAATTGCGAATAAAATACGAATTTGATATGGAGAAGCACCCAGTGAGGCATCGGCAAGTGAATTTTCCCAATGGTATCCTTCTCGAGTAAATTTAATTTTTGGCAGGCGTCCCAATATGATTCACACAATATATTATTTATGGTTTTCAAATTTTGAAATGATGTCGGATCACGTGTATGAATCAAAAGCAAACGCAAGTAATAGCTTTCATCATTATTTGAATGTACAGTGTATAGTCGACCTAAAGCATCACTTGAAAATACATTTGGGTGGTCAGGTACTATTTTCCCTTGTTTGCGACATTGGAATTGTTTTGTGGATGCATTCCATGTAAAATATCGCGGAACATCATTATATAGTAGCGTCTTAGCGAAGTCATCAATTTGGCACAATGAAAAAATGCAGGGAGTGTTGTTTCTGGTGGTTGTGCTCGCTCGATCACATTTTCTGCTGTAAAATATACTCGCTGTCCATTTTCCAAATTAACTGCCAAATAAACTACAGTCGGATGCCTCTCATGAATTGGAAAAAAGAATATGCGCCAAACTTCTTCGTTGCTGCTAATGTATCTTCCCATTTCATATTGTTTGATTTCATCTGACTTATCTTCAGGTACCACTCCGTAAATGGCCATAGCACTGCCTTTGTTTACATATTTACAAATATATTTGATTTAACGGAATGGCAATATTCAACGTTTATATGTGCTTTATATATTTTATATAATATTATCAATCTCGATATCAATGTTTCGTACTTTTAATGTAATGGATCTACCATTATTATCTGGTTAACGTCAGCGATATTGAGGGTATCCATCATTGCCTGTTATTCCTTCTAGAATCAATTGTCTTGGATATCGCTTAGAACACTTGCCATTAATCATGCATGGTAAATGCATATTAAAGGCATCACATGGGCCATGTATCATATTCTTCGTTATTATTTCGAACAATTCTCGATCAATTGTTGGGTCTGGGATTTCAGCAGAAATAATATTATCGATTTCGTTTGGCTGAATTTTATCAACACACCAAATTAGAATATGAGCATGTGGCAATAATCTTTTCTGTTATTCAATCGAATACATTCAGCAAGAACTAAGCCAAAAACATTAGATTTTACAATTAAATCCATCTGAGACTTTAATTACTGCTTAAATACGCGTGCTGTGATGTCATGACCATCAGTTTGCGATTGTCCTGGCAATAAACATTTTTTAATTTCATTCCAAATTGGGTTGCAAGTAAATGTGATGAATAAATCAGAACGACAGTAATTGCGAACGTATGTCATCGCATCTTGTGAATATTCATACATATGACGTGGGCTGCCGGCATAGGTAGCTGGTAGAATTGTTAATCGGCCAAGATCATTTAATTTGATATCATTATTAATTGCATCACGTAGATGAATATATTCCTCTGATCGTAATCGACTGTGATTTTGGCGAATAAATAATAGCCGCTCTGATTCTATTTTTGCATAAATATCTACAACATACTGATGATAGAGTTGGTGGCATTTCAAAATATGATTTTCCATATTCTCCCGAATCATGAGTCTGTACGCATAGTAATTCATGCTATTTATCTTTTTATTTGTTTCTTCACCGATAATATCGAAATAAAATTTTTTTGAGCAATAAAATATTTTAAAATTTACCAGTAGATGGGTTTAACATTTTTAATTGAAAATGGTAGCCATCTTTTTCTTGCCAAAACAGTATTGGTTATTGCAGCGCATCATATGAGCGATGTGTTTCAGGTACTCGATGCAATTGATTATTTCTTCGATGTAAAATTATATCTCTTTGATCGAACTGATCACCAAAAATTACAATAGCAACTTCATTTATTGTTGATGCATTGAATCGTCGTGGATGCTCACCTACTGGTGTTTTATCAGCTTTTATAACTATTTTGTGATTATCGGATGGCATTAGGTCTATTGCAACTTTAAGTAATTTCACCAATTCGTTTCACTGATGAAATAAATTTTGTAATGATTCCACAATATTGCGGCGTAGTCCCGTAGCAATTGCTCATCTGGTGGTAACTTCCGTTTCAGAATTGCCAAAGAAATATATCTGCAATAATTTGTATTCTTCATCAGGAATAGGCAATATGGATCCTGCTTTGTGATATATTTGTCCTTGTACTTTAAATGTTGGCATGAAACTTGCAGTAACTATATTGTCAGTTCCAAATGACGTCATTTGAAAGCAATTATTATAACCTTGTATATGGGTTAGGAAATGTTTTGATTGTGGTGTTGTTCTAGACTCCAATGAAAGTAATGGTTCCGGTAGTTGGCTTAGTTCTGGCAGCTTTACTTTGCAATTTGTGCTACATAGGCCTGGTGTTTCCTTTTTATATTTAAATGCTATGCAATGGACACATAATTGATACATGCTTCCGATATTAATATTGGGATGTACATTATAATTAATTGTTGGATCGTAATTATATGCAAGACGCATAAAAACAATGCGATTGGCATTATGTATTGCTCCTCTGGAGGCTCTTCTCTTTGTGCTGTTTATAGATGACTTCTGTTATCACTCAAAGAACACTTGCAACGTACCTTTCGCAAGACTCTATTTGACAGGTAGCGTACACAAGCAACATAGTTTTAAAAATCACAATAAAAAATAACGGCAGATTCTCATAATTTTTATATTTTTCGATCATTTTTCTGTTGGGTCAAAACGAAGTCCGCGCCACTGTAACTTTGCTCATTGTATTCTTTATCGTTCTCTTTTTTTTAATTTTTGTTTTAGTCAGCTCTCAGCTAGCATTGTAAGCAATTAAGTGAAATATAAATATAATACTTCTTTGCACCTGGTTTGATACAAAGTACAAATAAGGAATTTTGACCATATTACATATACAATGTTGATAACAATTTAATATTGGTCATGAAAGGGTTAATTGATCTGGGAATGTTGGCGATGTGCCCAATCGATTACACTCGGCAAGATATTGAACACCCTGTATTTATTCTCAATATTTACTACAGCCGGATTTTAGTAGCCGCCTGCAATTTTGTGCTCGTCCGCCGACGAAAAACAACTTACGATCTGGACTTTTGTGATGCTTGCTCATACATAACAAAAAATCATTTGGGAAAATTAAAAATATTTATGAAAGTACGAATTTTTAATAATATAGAGCAGCGCAATATAAATTGCAAACCATTTGTGTCATTTTAACAGTGCTGAAAAGTTTTAAGCAATTAAAACCCTCAAAATTTACTCCCGCAGGCGCTTTCGTAGAATATTGATAATGACGCTGGTGGGATTAGCGGCACGAAAGCTTTCGATTAAAAAACGGTATAGTCAATATAATTTGATAGTAGATTTAAAGTAATAAGTTGATATGATTAATATAATTGTCAGAAATGCAAAGCTAGCAGCAGCTTTTCCTAATGGTGTACGCTGCCAAAAATGCTTGGAATTCGGGCATTGGTCTTATCAGTGCAAGGAAAAACGTAAATATGTACATCGGACTTCACGGACAAAGCAGTTGAATAAAAATATTCAGGAAAAAACAGCAGAAATACAATGCAATGGTTTTGTAACCACAGAAAATATATCACAAAAGAAAAAACTAAAACGAAGAAATTCAACATCATGCTCTTCTAGTGGTTCTTCGACCAGTTCCGAAAGCGGTTCAAATACATCTGATGATTCGGGATCATCTGATTCCGGTTCTTCTTCCGACTCCAGTTCTTCGGATAGTGAATCGGACAGTTGCAGTGATAGCGAAAGCACCGGAACATCTACCTCAAGCAGTTCATCAAGCAGCTCCGAAGATGATACAGCAATACTAAAGAATAAGAAATCTAAACAGGAACTGTCCGGTAGCTCTTCAGATTCTTCAGAAAATTAACAAGACCTGAATGGTGAAAAAGTAAACAACCATACCAAGTAATAACAATTACATGTTTTAAGAGAGTTACGTACGAATGCAAATAAGCAGGTAGTTTGGCAGTAAAAATACGTACGGATGTAACGCGAACTCATTTGGACTTCGAAGCTTTACTAGTTTAGGTTAATATTTAAAACGTTTAATCAAATTATTTTTATTGCAAACAATATGTATTATTACTATTTCTTGATACGAAAAACTACCAAAAATCAGAACGTGATTAGGGAATTCATAAAGAAAAAAGTCACTACAACCTAATTACCTTGAAATACTAGCAATGAATACTTTGTTTCACAAAACAATTCGGACAACCCATTTACTAAGAATTCCACATTTAAACTAAATACTTATTTGTGTTCCCTGTTTTGTGATAGAAATTTGGTTCCATCTAAATTCATTTTGGAAGTGTAAAAGTGGTTGTTATTTTAGTAATAAAAACTTTGATCTGATATTGGATCTTATATTTTTCTTACATGCTCCAACATGAGGTAGTGCTTGCTAAAATATAATCTATTGCAAAATAGTTTGGCAATGTTTTCCTGTGTAGGATTTATCGACGATTGCAAGTTATTAATATTCTCATGGAATTTTTTAGTGGAGTTGTGAATATCTACTTTTACCTTTGGTTAATGTGAATGTAATAATTAGTTTAGTAAACTATAAATGTTAATGTATTTAATAAAATTATGAAATATAATTTCTATGGATTGTGCTAAAACTAGGAAAAACGGTTTATGTAAGGGGGATAGCGGGAGTAGTGTATGTGTACATTCGGATAAATTTTCCTTCATTGAAAGTGGTAGAAAAGTTTTCTGCAGGGAGTTTATTCCACATACAACTAGTACGGCTAAAGAACAAATCTGTAGTGCGGCGCACTGGTCAATATACCACGAACGGATGAGCCCTTATTTACGAATGTGTTATACTTATCAAGAACACAGTTCTAAAATTTCATTTGAGCATATTCTGTTGTAGTAACGACAGAAAATTGACACGTAATCTACATTGAGTCGACTGGTTGCACAACCGCAGTCATTATCGCAAGATATCAGTTGTTTTATATATTAGATTTTTAATATTTTTTTGGGCAAATATTAATACATACAATAATACTACTACTCTGCCCAACATTTTCTATCGAAATTCGTACTAAAACATTTCATTATTACGTCAAAATCATTGCATATACTATCGCCTTCTTATCAAAAAAGGCTCACTAAGTTAATACGTATTGAATGCATCGTTTCAATGCGCTTTTTTAGTGACGTATTACTGTAGTTTAAAAGTGCAAAACTAGCACTGTTTGGAAGGTTCGAAATAGTAGCTAACAAGTAACGCAATTAAGTCGCCTTATTCATCGAGTTTTTAACAAAATACGTATTTTATTCAACGGTTATTGCAACACTTATTTAATAAATTGCTGATAATGAATTTTTACCATTCGATAACGAATTATTTAAATCAAATGGTTAAAATTATGTCCTACTCAATGAATATCGCAATAAACTAATTGTTCGATGCCACTCTATGACGAAAAAGATGCGAAAACAAAATTTTGGTCGTATAGAAAACATTGCTTTATGAAATATTTTTAACATAAAATCGGACTGAACTACCACTATTCACTATTAATCTTCACTTTTCGAGCACACATACGATTTTTAATAGATTCCGATGCAACTAATCTACTATAGCTGGGGAACTGAAATTAGGTATATGAGTACAGTAGGCCTTATGCAGTAAGTACTCAAAAAAGATCTGAAAATTGGCACTTTTTATCTAGGAGGACTAGGATGCCCCTTATTTGTATGGGACACTTGCGCTATAGAAAGAGAGAGAAAGCTGACGTTTGAAATAACCGAATTGTCTCTAAACTTTAAATTAAAATAAGTTTAATACATACAAACAAATATTTACAAAATTATAAACGTGAAAATAAGGCAAAGTTTGTATTAAAAAAATTTGGCCGTTGAAAGTAATTAGATCAAAATGAGGACCAAGTTCTTAATATGTACAATATCATCTTATTTCTAGGCAACTTGCTAGCTTGACAATATTTCTTAATTTGCTGGGAAAAATGCTACCAAATTAGCGGTTTGCTTTGGAATGAGATGATGATTGTACATGTCAAGAACTTGGTTCTCCTTTTGATCCCAGAACTTTTAACGTCCGAAATTTTTGAATAGGAGCCTTTGCCTTATGTTCACATTTATGTTTTTGTGCGGATATCTATTAACTCGTTTATACGCAAGCGTTATTTGCAAATAACATTTTACATGTCATTTCCAAACAGTGTCGTTTATCAGTAATTGTTTTCGTGACTTATTAAGTTACAATAAAAAAATTTAGTGCAAAATGTTACGGTTTTAATATATTTTTTTATAAAACCGAAATGAAATGGAAATCGAACCTTTATTATACTCTGACTTTTATGGACAAGATCATATAACGAGTAACGCGATTGTCCTTCAATTATATTAAATTTGTTGGTGCATATTTTCAGACGGAGCATAAATACATTTTTAAGTAAAACCGTATTGAATTCGAATTTTCAACAAAACTAATCGCATTTAAATAATTGCATTTAAATAAAGTAAAAGAAATAAATGATAAATTAAAACGAAAAAAGAAACAATAATCAATTATACATAATAAAAAACCAACAACAACAACCTTATTTACTTAAATAAATGTTTCATATCACATGATTTAATATCATGATACTAAAGCAGCCATTGGAACTTAAAATTACTTACAATTACACTTAAAGGTAATAAAATGTGATTCTTGATTTGATATTCCGACAGGGTGTTTTGATTTCGATTTTTGGAATGAATTTCCGTCATCGCTTGTCAAGTTTGAACCAAATATGGCACATAGCCGAAACCGGCTTGTCAGTAAGCCAAACTTGACAAGGGATGACGGAAATTCGTTCCAAAAATATGATAAATAAATTTTTATATTTCAAAAGAAATACCATAAATAATTTGTGGTGTTATAAAATTGAGAATATCCAACTTATTTAAAAATAAAGTAATCAAACAAATAGCATACTCCTAGTAAAGTGCCAATGCAGCACTTCAGAAACGTATGTTTGCATGTAATGAAGTTGTATGTACATACATATGTATGTGTATATATTATCACATTTTTATATGAAAATTACCAAAAACAAAAATACAATATTGTATTATAAGACAACAATACAATCAATACAATAATATGTATTTATCTAACAAGTAGCAATATGTGTCTGGTAGATACATATATGTGTATGTACTAGTACCAAATTATGTTCAACGATACAAATTTAGCATAATCTGCTTTTATAATTGCAAATTATACAACACCATTTGAAATTTTTACATTCAAATACCGCCTGACATTAACTAAAAGGATCCGGCGATAAGTGGGTTATTCTAGACACGTTAACTTTCAGTATTGCCAGCATGAGCGGCGTCTGAGGTTTAGAGCGAGGTTATTTGTTTATAAAAAGTAACAACCTTATGTAACCTTCACCCATGGAGCTGGATATTTTTAACAGCCTACAAAATTTGTACAAAAAATGAGCAAATAAAACAATGATAAAAAAAAAAAATCAAGCAAAAAATATACGATAGTTAATTTTATGTATATACAATCTTTAATCCAACAACCATATATCTAATCGCATGAACGAAGCTGTAATGTGCTATGGTAATTTTTTTCGGATATATATACTTATTAGTAATTAGAATGGGCTTTGATACAGGAACAATAGCTAATCAATAGTTTTCTGGGCAGTTACAACATGCAGATGCTCTAAGTTGCTCATGAGCATTTTCCAAACGGCGCCGATTTGCCAATTTGCCTTATAATACTTCAGCTGGTCTCGTATTGCCGTTTTGTATTCAAATATATTGTAGATTAGTTCAAAACCGGTTCCATTCGCCTGCACCTCCATTCATACTATACCATTCGTGAATTTTTGCATTCTGTCAAAATTTCGAATTTGTTCCAATTGTTATGTGAAATTTCGGTTTTTGAAGGAATTCAGTTTTCTTTAATTTTTGAAATATTGGGGTTTTTTGTTAAATATTTTTAAATTGGGTCAAACATTTATAACCGTAAGTTATCTGGGGGCCTCGGAATGATGATTTCTGTAGGGGAACTTCATATCAAATTTAATAAGGATTCGGAATATGCAATTATTATGAAGAATATTTTATGAGCCTGGGTATTAGCCTTTTCCCGGAAGAGGGAAAATACAAAACAAAAAAAAAATGTTTTTTCCTATATCTGGGAAACTCATGGATCGATATGGTCGAAGTTTTAAAATCCTAAATTGTTTAAAATCCTAGTGTCGTCAGAAAGGTGAATTCAACATCGGACAGATGGACAGAGGAATGTTTTAGAGATTCTACTGTGTTAACAATTTAAAATAAGAGATACAATAAATTAATAGGGTTAACAGATATGTAACTGGGAATGTTTAAAAAGTGTTTATATATTCTGTACTTAAGCTATGTGTATACTATAATATTTTTGACTACATTCTGTCGAATCAAAATGTTAAAAAATTGAGTAAAAACCTGTTGTAGTTTTTTTACGTTTAGACTTTACCACAGCTGATAACAAAGCAGTTAAACATAATTTTTCAATTACTTTTCTCTAAAATTCTTGCTTTACTTATTTTTAAAATGATTAAAAATATATCTATGTATATTAATGTAGCAGGGATAACGAAGCAGACAACTTACTTTATGAGTACCTTTTCGACCCCCTTCGCTCCACGAATTTAGTTCACGCAACTAATTTGTAATTCTCGACTACTTTACTTTGATTGAGTCTCGTGCTAATACTCTACTCTTGGCTTTAGTGATTGCAGACTATCCACTGGAGCGTCTTGTAGTTTCCATGATCTGTCACTAACGCATTAATCCAGCTTTAGCTTCTCCGATTATATCTAAGCACATTATGGCCTTCCTGCCGTGGGGCTCTTTGAGCACCTTTCGAGCCTGTCTAGATGCGGTAGCTACCCTGTACTTTTTCAGGCTTAATAAATCTACCCATTGTAGGACCTTTGCTTGCACTAGACCGTTACCCAGTGCTACTTTGGTTTCTTTTCCACAGAATTCACTGCAGATCCCCTTTTTTCTAGTTCGCCTGCTGCTGCATTCTCAGCTGCGCCTATGTGTCATTTAACTCACATCAACGCTGCCTCGTTCGTCGAAGCCCATCTGTTTAGTTTAAAAACACATTACAGCACTAGCTTGTAGTACACGTTCACTTGCCTCATACCTTTTATAACCGACTGTTTGTTATGTGCAATGATAAAGAACCTTGATCCCATGAACCCGAACTTCCAGCAGGTGATCCAACGCATGAAGCAACCCGAGCAATTGTGCTCGGTAAATGAACATGAATTCCTCCAGACTCAGGCTACAGTACAAGTTACGCTCATTCTCAATACACTCATTGTGTATAACGCCTTGCGCAATGAGTGTTCGATGCAGCCTTTCCATTACTTTTCTTCTACTTATGGGTTCCATCGGCATCTAAGTGTCCTTAACCTCTATTTCAACTAGGTCCAGAATACTCTTATGCCCGATGATCGGCTCAAGACTATGCCATATGACATCGCATTTCATACCTAAAGCCGACATTGCAGCCGTTGACCAAATGCATAAGTCTAACGGTAGCAATCCCAGCACACCCTCGATTGCCTGTATTAGTGCCGTACCAATTACACCACATATATTCATACAGTCTATCCTTTGAACCCCATCCAACTTACGTGATGGCGTTTGGCCATCAAACCACAGATGCAACAACAGTTATTATGGGTCGCAGCATTATTGTGTAAATCCAATATGCAGCTTTTAGCGAGATTCCCCAACTACGGCCACACTTTTGATTTAATTGCCGTTAAAAAAAATTTGTACGTTATAAAAAAAAACTGGAAGCCAAATTTTTTTGAAACACTTGTTTTTGCAGACTAGTGTAATCAAAAATTCATTTTCGAATGTGTTCGGCAAGAGAATGTTTTGTGGTTAAAGTTACTAACAGAAAGTCGATTAACTGAGAGATTTACTTTGCACATAATCATATAAAGATGTAAATTCTATCTCGAAAAATAAAGTTATTAATGACAATTATTTTATTGCCAAATATTTTTTCAATATCACTACTGTAGGGTATAGAATTGAAAAAAAATCTATCATATTTCCTTTTTTCACTTTTTTGAACAATTTTTATGATTTATGAGAGCAATCTGCAATGCAAGTTGAAACTGCAACAATCTAAGAACATTATTATGTCGTTCGTTTTTAAGTATGACTTCAAGTTCTTACAAAAGGGTTGAATTTTACTTGTTGCATTGCATTGCACTACTTATAAGGTTGTTTGTTATTGTTATGTTGTAAGATATTCAAGTGAAATATTGTTTGTATCGCTGTTCAGTTTTTTGTTGTTTGGCTTTTGTGTTAGATTGTCTCACCACCTTGAAACCATTATTCATTTTATTTGCCAGCCAAGTGCTTGCGAACAACGACAGTAACAGCGACAACCACTGAAGCAACAACAATGAAAGGTTCCTTGTACCAGGGTCGTGTTAGAAAATGGAAATTGATATGTTGAAGTTAAGGCTGAGTACTGTTCAATATTTCTTTCCTCGCCGAACGTGAGTGTCCGTTTACATTGGTAAAGTTTTCGTTTAATAATTTTGTATTTCCTTTTACTTTGGCACTTGTTGTACTTGTATAAAAGATTGTAAGAAATGTAAAAATAAAACGATTTTGCAGTATGTGTAAACCTATCTTCACAAAATCAAACTTGCGGCAAGAAAATTTGCCCAATGTAAACGCGCACTCAGTATTTGAATATGTTTGTTAATGTCTTTCCTTTGTTCTATAAATTGTTATTTTGTTGTTGCATATATTCTTAGTTGTTATTGTAATTGTAATCGTTGTTGTAAGTGTTTGTTTGTTTGTCGACAGGAAATGGAGTATCAACAATTATGACATTTTGCTAGATTGAAAATTTATTAATATTTTTCTTACAACTATAAGACAAGGTATTGAAAATATTTTGAAGCTTTTATTGTATATTTTATTGCGTTTAGTTGATTTTACCGAATGTAATTGAATTTATTGTTGACAAATTACAGCACCGTTTCCTATAACTTTTAAGCAATTTTTAAGCAATTTAATATAAATTTGTGCAAATCAAGCAGATAATCTTTTAAGGGCAATTCACACTATCACACGAAGTAGTATCACAAAGCAGGCTTTTTAAGTAAAACATTTCGAAAGATATCCTCGAAACGTGATATGTAATAAAGCAGTTCAACATTAAATCGCATGATATATTTTTTGATCATGTTCGAAACACAAACGCACTTCAGAAGACTATGTATGACCTGCCATGACAAAAATTTATTCAATTCTGCAATGCAAATTGATAGATTTAATTCCTCTATAAAAATGTGTAAATGCTTTTTACAATAACTCCCTCTTAGGCGCATAACTGTCAATATTGTGTTTCTTCTTCTAACTGCTTCCTTTACTAATAACCTTCATTGTTCTGCATTCATTGCTCAGCACTCTCTTGCTGATACCACAAGTGGTTTGTGTTGTAGCACTTAAACGGGCAGATATATATCGATATATTATCGATTCAACTATATCATTAGTCAATAATGCTCCAGTTCGGGTTTTCTGTTACAAATTGATTGAAACAATCGGATATGTATCGACTCGAATGTTATGTAAATAAATGATGGGCTGAATATACAATAATCTCTGCAATTCAAAATGTTAATAGAAGTTTCTTATATGTAGGTATTTGAAACGAATGTCCGTCATCCCCTGTCAAGTATGGCTTGCCAACAAACCGGTTTCGGCTATGTGCCATCCATCTTCAGTGTCATTTTTGGTTCAAAAAATGTTTAAGTTTATGCGTTTTATCTCGTTTGTGTAAAATTTTTTAATTTTTAAAACAACTTTCTCTTATAAAAACTTTATTTCTAATGAACACTCTAACTGATATTTTGAAAACAAACAAAAAATCATTACAAGTGCATTAGAAAAAATATTAAATAATAAAAAAAGGACAACAAGAATAACAAATAGTGCTTAGTAATTCAAACCGGTGAAAAATCCCAATGTTAGTCAGTGAATGAGTGTACCAAACATTCATAAAAGAAATACAATAGTACCTATTACTCTTTCAGTGCAACAAAATCTAATAATGCCATGAACAATTTAAATATAAAAAGAATATGATAGTGCATTTCATTTATCTTCACATGTAACAACGGGTGAATTAAAAAAAGCTCAACAAAAAAGAACGTGACAGGTGCCATACCCAAAATAGTGCAAACACAACTCGATAAAGGTAATACAACAAATCCCATACTAAAAGTGCAGGTATGGATAGATATATAGCCATAACGAAAAGAAAGGCCAATCCTAAGTCTTTCCACTATGAGCGCACCGCGAAACAATACAAAAATTCTCAACCAGTAGCAAATGCCGGTAAGTGAATATAGATTTTGCCGGATGATGACGATGTCGAACTCGCTGTCATAGAACAAAAATCCCTCCAATTTATTTGCGCGAACAAACCTCAAATACTTTTGTATATATACTGTCCCTACTCGTATGTAAGGAAATATCATGTCGCTTCTATACGAAGAGGACAAATTCAAGATATCAAGATTCAAACCCACACAAAGAAGACTTATCGGCTCATCGCAAATAGACTTGACGCTGAAAAGAAGAGTTATTTTTCGTATCACTAAAAAAAGCTAAACTTTTGATAATTGTCGTAATAATTGACAATTCTCTACCCACTGAAGAAATAAAAGGTGGAGAAGGGAAGTGCACAATATACTAAACAGAGATAAAGTTCCTCAACCAATGCATCGTGTTGAGATTGTATTTAACTTCGTCCAGCCTATTTATAACTGACGAATAACTGTAGAAGAGCCATTGGAATGTAATGGTCCTTATCAGGACCATTGTCATGAATTCGGGCAGACTAAAACATACTGCAAGTTACGTTCCAACTTATTCTTTCAAAACTGATTCCAAAGTAAACAAGTAAGAGAGCTCTCTTCGGCTGTGCCGAAGTTGGAACTACTAAAAATGTACTACAGATTTTTCCCGTTGCAAAGGACTGTTTTAGTTATTTAATTTTGGCCTCCGGTTTTAGTTGACTTAATATAAGCATTTTCATTCGGTGTGTTTTTCTTTCTCTAAATGCTTATCAATTTTTAATAAATTCTCGATTTTTTTTGGTGAATTGTATGTAGATAATAGCGGAATTGGGCTTATAGTCAAATTTTTAATATTTGATACAATTTAGAGTTTTCAGTGCAAATTCATATTTTTGGTAAATTTTTTTTGTTAAATTATTAAATTTTGGTGAAATTTGTTTTTGGTTGCTTGCTTGCGAAAATTACATTTTTACGTCTTTTAGAATTTATGTAACATCGGTTTTAGAATTTTTTGTGACGGCAAAATTTTAGTGAATTTGAAATATATTTTTGAAATGTTCAAATTTGGTGAACTTTGGATATGTGTTTTTAAATTTTGAGGTAAATTTTCCAAGTTTTGGTGAATATAAATTTTTGCTAAATTAAATTATTCGTAATGGTACAATTTCCGTTTTCTTTAAACTTTACTTTTTTCGGAAAGTTTTGTCATTCTGTTAATTCAAATACTTTTAGACTATAGTTTGGTTTTCTGCACGATTTTTAAATTTTTAAATTTTTTGTCCAATTTACGTTTTGTGGTGAAATTATAGTTTTTAATATAATTGTGTTTTAAAGTTTTCATAAATATTTTTGATTTGAATTTTTGGTGAATTTTAAAATTTTGATTGGGTAAAATTTTTTGTGGTAAAACTTCAAAATTTGGGAATTTCGGTTTTTGTGGTATTTTTGGTAAAATTTAGGTTTTTTTTTTATTAAATATTGATTTTGTAGCAATTATGTAGATTTTTTTATTCTCGATTGATGGTATATTTTCGAATGTTTCGTGCAAACTTGTTTGTAAATTTCGATTTATTTTGGAAAATTTTTATATTTTTGTAATTTTGGTTTGAATTTTCGAATTTCTGTGAATTCCCAAGTTATTGTCGGCTTTTTGGTGAAATGATAAAATTTGGTGAAATTTTATTATTTTTAAGATTTCGGCTTCGTGCGGAATGAAATTTCTGGTGCCGAAACGTTCAGAATGTTGCAAAAGGTCTTCGGTGATAATTGTATGTCGCAAGCAAGTGTTTTGATTGGTACAAATTATTCAAAGAGGGTCGAGAACGTGTTGACGACGATCCACGTCCAGGACAGCCATCAACATCAACTGTTGATCAACACGTCAATAAAATCAAGTAATTGGTGTTCGAGAATCGACGATTAACAGTCAGAGACCTTACTGATATTGTTGGAATATGGGCGGGATTAGTGAAAACCATTTTAAAACATCATTTGGGCCTTAGAAAAGTGAAATCACGATTGGTTCCAAAATCACTCAATTTTCTTGAAAAACAGCATTTCGTTGACGTCTGTCAAACAATGCTTTCCGACTACCGGGATGTCATTAAACGTATTATAACCGGCGACGAGTCTTGTATCTACGCTTACGACCCGGAAACAGACGATAAATCGGCCGAATATCGTGCCAAAGGTGAGCCGAAGCCGAAAAAACCACGTCAAAGAAAGTCAAAAATCAGAGCCATGTTGATGTTGGTGCACTTCGAATTCCTTCCTACCGGCCAAATTGTCAACAAGGAATACTATTTGAGTGTTATGCGTCGTTTGCGCGAAGCTATTCGTAAAAAGAGGCTGGAATTATGGGCCGACAACTCTTGGTTTTTGCACCACGTTAATGCACCGTCACATATCGCATTGATTCTTCAAGAGAGTTTCGCCAAAAATTCAATCAATATCGTTCCACAACCACCATATTCGCTTGATTTAGCTCCGTGTGGCTTTTGGCTGTTCAGCAAACTCAAGCTACCGCTCCGGGGAAACCGTTTTGAGTCAATTGAAGATATTAAACGTGAATTGCTACGAGCATTGAAAGCTATTCCCGAAACTGACTTTAACAACTGTTACGAGGATTGGAAAAAATGTAGAATTTTGGAACGAATTTCCGTCATCCCTTGTCAAGTTTGGTTTGGAGACAAACCGGTTTCGGCTATGTGCCATCTTCAGTGTCATTTTCGTTCTCTGATTGGAAAAAACTTTGGAATAAGTATATTGTAGCCGGGGGGATTACTTTGAGGGGGTCGAAATAGATTTGGCAGAATAAATAAAGAAATTTAAAATTATGAACAAAGTCTTACTATTTTCTGCCCACAGTGGTATTTGGTGTTGTGGTGAATTTTCCGATTTAGGTGAATTCCCAGATTATGGTAAAATTTGTTTTTGTTTTAATTTTTCAGATTAACAGAAATTGATTAACAAAGATTGTAACAAAAAGGATGAATACCAATTGTGTTCACTGATAATAATTGCAAACAATCGATACAATTTTTAAAGTAACTTGTGAACACAGTACAACAACTTGTAGCAGCAGAATTATTGGAAATAAAAAAGTTCCTATATTTTTGACGTGCCAATTGATAAATATGGACATTTTACAGAAAATGTTGATTAATATAGCAGGAATTTGAAACCCTGGATAAAACCATACTATAGGGGCTGCAGTGTCTTCCAGCATCTGAAAATGGTGAAAACAGTACTCCCGATCACCATCTATGAACAATTCGAGCTCAATCGATAACTTGATACAAACAACGAACACTTTTGTGACAAAAAATGATGCGCTATCTAAACATGCTTCTGCAAGTTATTGTGAGCAAAAACACAACCAATTGAATGAATGGTTTTGGTACGCTAATGGGCTTTCCCAACATAAATATGAAGTAGAACATTTCCTGCTAACACAGGAAATTTACATACTCTTGGTCTCTGAAACACATTTCACTATAAAAAACTGCTTTAGAATTAATGGATTTTTTACGTACGTTACTAAACAACCGAGTGGAAGAGAATATGGTACTTTCTAATGCTAGAGTTCAGCGAAGACTTTACACAAGCTACATCTATAAATCTTACTGATTTCAAAATTGCAGTCTCATCTGTATATTTCCTAGACATAAGATTGAAAAAGATCAGTTTGCCAGGTTCTTTCCTTCATTAAGACAAAGGTTTCTTGCAGCTGACGATTACAATTGGGGATTTAGAATTATCAGTCCTAGGGGGAGGCAGCTGTATAAAACAGTTCAAGCTAATAAGCTAGACATCGTATCAGTAGGTAAACCCACCTTTTGGCCAACAGAGTTAAACATGCTGCCAGACCTAATCGATTTTTCCATTGTAGAAAACATCAGAAATGAACAATTATTATTAGTCAGTTCATGCTACCCAAATAAACACACGAATTGGTTGAAATATAAAATGTATGTAAGCCCTCACTTACGCCAGAACATTCCTGTGAGAAGCCCAGCTGATATTCAAGAAATTGTGGACCACTTTATTGTTACTATAGCAGCCAGAGCTGCAATGGTAACAAAACCAATAATTAAAAGAAATTCATACCAGTCATCAGCTGATTTACAGATTCTTGTCAGGGAGACGAGAAGGCTTAGAAGGCAATGGAAGAATAGTCGTTCTCCACATATAAACATTCAAACGACTTATGCCAGAGAACGTTACGTGATAAACTGAGGGAGAAACATGAGTCCGCTATCGAGGGTTATTTAAAAGTTATGGATCTAACAAAAAAACGGATTATAGCATGTGGAAGCTGTAAGCTGCTTAAAATTTCCGAAGAATTTCCACGAAAATTTGAAAGCCGCACCTGAGCCAAAGAATCTATTAATAAGGTAAATGCATTCACTTATCACTATTCTAAATATCAATGACACCGTGGATGATCCTACGAAATTTCGGCTGTCTTCATTAAAGATTATCAGCCGGACCTGATCGTATTACAGGATCAATGATAAGAAACTTACCTATTGTAGCAGTGAGAATTTTATTTTTCATATTTAATGTCATGTGACGCGTTGACTTTCTTCCATGCTTTTGAAAGATGTCTGAAATTGTTATGACACGCGCCAAATTACGTCAATTTTGTCAATGTTTTATTCATCTCGAGTGTAACTCCTTATCTTTTTATTAATTAATGTAATGGGGATATCGAAGCGAAACTAGAGATTTACTGGTATCCAGAGTTCGCATACTAGAGACTAAGCACCCTCTTGGCGACGTATCCCTGGCGTATGCTGTTCCATTGTGGATTAGGAATTTTTTTATAAGAGAGTGTGAACTTCTCTCCGTTCGTCTTATTTAGCCAAAAAGATGAGGTTTAAGTTAGAACTTTTGACAGTGCACTCAGTTACGGCAAGCCCTATCTCTCTACCAGCCAGTTGATGGCCAACCCTTTATATTAATGAACAAAACGTTATCCCGGACTATCAGTTTAATTTTCGTGCGAGGCATAGTGCTATTTAGCAAGTCCGCAGGATTGTTACCGCTGTTATCTCGGCATTTGAAAATATGCAACACTGTTAAGCTTTATTTATAGACATTTTCCATGTTGGGCTACTCACGAAAATAACTCAGATTCGTTCCGAAAACTGCCACAAGCTTCTTAGGAGCTATTTGACAAATAGTAAGGTTAAACGGCCAATTTTATAAAAATGGTAAAATCTTTGCAGGAGTCCTTCAAGGTTGTATAATAGGGCCGTTATTATATATAATCTATACAGCAGATATGCCAACAAGCCAATATTTACGTCAACGTTTGCAGACGACACTGCATTTAGAAGTTTTAATAATGATGCGAAGGTTGCATATGAACAACTTCAGTTTCATATCTATAAGCAAGAGATTTGGCTAAAAAAGTGGATGATAAATGTGCTCACGTAACGTTTTCTCTTAGAAGGCAAAATTGCTTACCAAGAACAATACAAATACCAGTGTTCCAGCGGAAGCGAACGTTAAATAAAAAATGAAAACATTCATAGAGATCTAGAAGTTCCCACTGTGAAGGAAGAAGCAAAACCATACTCATCCAAATACGTAAACAATCTAGTTGTCCATCCCAATACTCTAGCACGCAATTTTCTGCATTTTAATAGACCCCAGAGGCTAAAAATAGTCTCTGCGAGACGGCGCTCCCTACGTAATAGTATGTAGGCCACTGCAGACTTGAATACAGTAAGTTAAATATTACATTGGTAATAACTAAGAAATAATATTTTAGAAGTAAATTTTTGGAACGAATACTTGAAAAGAAATAAAACACCAACGAATAGATACAAGCATCTCAGAACGGAAACTGACATGGAAGGTGGCACATCGTAGAAACCATTTTGTCTCCAATCCAAACTTGACAAGGGCTCACAGAAGTTCGTTCCAAAAATCTACATCAAATCACCCTGTCGGAATATGAAATCAAGATTCATTGTTTTAGAAACAAGATTCGAATACTTTTGTCAATTTCTTTTTTTAGAAAGGTTCAATGAAATACAAATTAAGGTTAAAAAAGATGTGTAAAATAGGACACTTCAAACTCTTTCATTTCTACTTATGTATATCGGCCTCTGTCGCTCAGTTTACCCACCTTCTGCTTAAAACAATTCGAAAATAAATGAAAATTTTACAAATCATGGTAAATAATTCGTTTATTAATTAATTCATCATGCATCTAGCCATGCCGTAACTCCACCAAAAGTTAATGACACTTGTTTTCCCAATAATCTCATGCGTATCTATTTTATAATTTGATTCGCTCTAAGGATATCTTGCACCTTTACAAGACTTTTTTGCTCAAATTTATAATTTTTTGCCGATATGAATTAAAAGTAATAAATAAATTAAACGTGAGAAAACGCCTTTAGGAATTAAATGGAGCATAACATTTTCATCAAATTAAATGCAACAACCAGCAGACAGGGCGTTTAGGAAACTTTTTCTTTGTCTCTTACACACACGTACTTCTACAGTATGAAAACAACGTTTTCTTTTTTATATTTTTTTTTCTGAGTAAATTATGGATCATTTCGTATGCGTAGAAGAAGAAGAAGGAAAAAATGAGGGTGTGGTTGTCGCCGCAGAACTCCATACAAACAAGGAGTTATTAAAAGACAAACTTTGTAAAACCCATATTCATGTAAACACAAATAATAAGTTGGCAATCATGTTGAAGCAACGATTTTTGTATGGATAATAAACGACTTGTTGGATACCAATTGTTGTTGTGATTACATACACCCATTTTAAAATTTGGTTAACATTTTGCCATAAAAAGAAAAATGCATGAATTGATGTACAAGCATTTTGTGTCCCTAGATCACTAAGTCTTTTAACATTAATTAAATTACTTTTCTGTTGCTCTAAAAGTGTAAATAACATAATATCAAAACGTTGTTGAGAGATGCCGTGCGGATACTGGACACATCGTGGACTGGGTTGTTTATGTCATACATGAATGTATTAAAAGTGTTCCTGAAACGAGTCCTGTGCCATGGATCGGAATATTGTTGGGTAGAGCAAATGTGCGCTCGTCATGAACATTATTATAATGGTTGCCTGCAACTTCTAAGTTGGGAGCGACTGTATAATTACTTCTTCAAGTTGGCAAGTAGAGGCTGCAGTCTGGTGGGCCCATAAGGTACTGCTCGACGTTCTTCTTATACGTACCAAATCTTTAAAGGCTGCAAGTGTATCATGTGAAATGACAAACATCTGCTCTTATGTTATAAAATTTTGTTTTCTTACGGAAGAATCAATGTTTAGGCTGTAAAAGGTGGCTCAACATTTTGGGGAATGTTTTGTTTGTTGTTCGGCTGGTGAGGAGTTTTGCTTCATAAATGACAACTTTCAGTTGCGTGTATAGTTTAAGGTGCCATTTACTAGACTCCAAAGATCTTAAAAATTGTAATCCACCATCACCATTATCCGTTATTTTTATTAAAAACCATTTTCACCAAGAAGCCTTTTGAATATTTCTTATTGCTTAGTAAAGTGGAGTTTTGAAGCCATTTGGCGGTTAGAGGATTTGATGTTTATGTAGATTTGTAACAGTATGCTAACTAACTAGGAAGCTGGAAACACATAAATGTATCTAGATCTTTAAAGGGATTTAACCTGAGGCACAGTGGTCTGAAGGCAGTTTTTACTCCTTGCTTAGAATAATGTTACAAAATATTGAAGTTAAATTAGGTTGTGGAAGAGGGGTCAATTATTAGCCTAATGCAAGCATACCCTTCGCTATATCTGTATTTAGGTTACCTTACATGATTCCAGTAACTTCGTTATTTCAAAATGCAAGTCTAGATTTATCATTTGAAAAAAATTAAACTCTTGCAAATCTGAAAAAAACTGTCTCTAATGTTAGCCGGCGCGAAGTGCAAAATAATTTGCCGCAATATAAATTATTTAAACACAATTGTTCCTCTTGATCATCGACAATTATTGTGGTAAAGAGTGCGTGCATAAAACTCGACATAGTAAAAGTTGGCTCACACACTTCCAATTAGACTTTTATCGTTATATACTCGTATTCGTAGTTTATGACACAGAAATAACAAACCACGAAACGAATAGGACAGTTACTTCACAATGTGGTATTTTATTACAAAAGATTGAGAAACTAAAATAAACTTGTAAGTTGTGTATGCTCCAAACATGATCAAACACACCTCCATTAACAACAATTCAATTTAAATGCATATACACGCATACCCGCATACAATTATTTAAAATGAAAATTATTGGAAGGCATATATCACTTTTTTATTGCCATTCCCCTTCAATCTTTATTACACTTGTCTCCAAAGATATGCCTTTTTGTTGTAAACTGCATAACTTTCTATGAAGCAGAAATCCAATAAAGAAATTTAAACAATTTTTATTGTTATCGTTTGCTAGTTATTACTGAGTTAACACTCGTCTAATTTGTGTTCAAATTTAACTGTTTTTGGGTTTTTCAAATCTGTACAAAAGTGAGTTTTTTTCTTGTTATGATTGAAATAAATCAACGTATAAAGTAAATTTACACTTTACTGGAATACGATAAAATGATATTAAAAGAAAAATTTATTCCGAGTGAACAAATATAATCAGGTTTGTTGCCTAAGTCTTTTGATTTTGTTCAATGGTTTGAAGTTATAAACAGTGTTGCCAGGTCAGGAAGAAAAAATGCTAACTAAAGTTTAAAAAAAGGCTAAAAAATTGTCTTAAAATTGCAAAAATGCTAAATTATTTCAGTTAGGGATTCCACATTTTATTAATTGTTTATTAAAATATATATTACATATGCAATGAAATAAAAAAAGTAAATAAAAAAGTAAATATGATTCCAAATGTACAATAGTAACATTTATATAAAAAATATACATAGATACATAAGTAAAAAATATGTTCATTATAAAACAAATATCGCATGAAAGGAGGAATATGTTTGTTTTAAGCTTAACACATGAACTTAAACGTTCCAATGTATGTACGTAAACATACAACATTTTTAAAGATTTTAATTCTTCTAATCTTTTTAAGGAACATCGAGTGCACAACAAAGAATGAAGCATTTTAGTGTTGGTACCATTTTATCGTTTTGTTTTAATAATTTTTGTTTTAAATTCCAAAACTTCCGAAAGCTTGTGCCATTGAATTTCAATTTTCTGTATATTCTGTGTCGCAATTAATTTAATTGAAAAACTTTCGTAATTTCGGCGTATACGTTTTTTTCGTTGTTTCTCATTTTAAACTGGTTTCAATTTTGTTATTTAAATTTTTTTTACACATTTGTAGAAAGAAATTAGAATAGGTCTTAGATAATTGGGGACAAAAGTGGATTAGATTCTTCGAAGTCATAAACAACTGCAAAGCGCAGGTTACTGAAGACTGGTATGTGCTCTGTAAGATCGATTTGCGAAAACATTTGGTGTTAAGTAATTTAATTATGTTGCAAAATTATCTGAGCAGACTTTGATATGATTTTAAGAAGTTGAATAAATAAAAAGATAAGAAGGAGCTAAATTACGCCTAAAAAGGCTTACCTGGTAGTGTTGCTAAAACCTAAAAAAGTTGAGCTAAATCAAAAACAAAGTTAAGGAAAGGCTGAAATAAGTTCATTTAAAATATGAAGTTTTTATTTACTTTTCAATAAAAAATTTAATGAAGACTGTGAAATTGTTATCATAATTAGCCGGACTTGTAAGAACATAGTAATTAACTCAACTGCTATATGTTGATGAGATTTTTTATAGAAACTCTTTCTTTTTACAAAATTCCTTTTTTATAATGTACAAAAAATATAAATTTGTAATTATTGATTTGATACTCCGACAGAAAGATTTTCTGTCGATTTTTAGAACGAATCCATTTTCAAAAGTTAATACTGAAGATTCGCATAGCCGAAATCAGTTTATTTCCAAACCAAACTTGACAACATTCGATGCCAAAGCTCAAAAAGAGGACTTAATTCAGTCTTGAAAAAGCTAAACTGGCAACAATGATCGTAATGGTTATGCAGTTAAACTACTTTAACCTTAACGATACAATTTATATTATTATAACTCTGAGGTTATTGATAGTCACTTGAATTTGATTTTCCTATTCATAAATATAGAAACTAAATTGAAGACATGTTTTTTAGATTTTTTGTCGCAAACAGTTTTTAAATGTTGTTCATTACATAAAATTGAATAAGTCCGCTATATAAGGATAAAAATTTTCCTACACAAAATATTAAAAATTTAAAAGTTGTTGTTGGGTTTCAATTTTAATTATGTAAGAAAATAGTATTTTCTTCTAAAAAAAGGATTTCTTCGCCTTGAGTAACTGGTGTGTAGCGAGGCGAATTGACTCTTTGACGTTTTGTTGTGAAGTCATTACCTGCGCCAATGAAGCGACAAATTGAGAATCAATTTTTTTAATATTACTTGGTTCCGTTGTGGGATCATCTCTTATGACTTCGCCTTGGTCATATGTTTCATAAATGATGCAAAAATATAAGCCATGTTTGCAAAACAGCAGATATTCTGATGCTCGTCATTGAGAAAAGAAAGCTAAGAACACAATGGCGAAATAGTCGTTCTCCACACATAAAAATACAAATAAACGTATGCCAAAAAAATTTACGCAGTCAATTGAGACAGAAACACGAATTCGCTATCGACAACTTTTTAAAAAACTTGGATCCAATGATAAACACGGATTATAGCCTGTGTGAAGCTGTAAAGCACATACAATGTCCTATTGCTTACGAATCTCCACTAAGACTTGAAGACCGTACTTGGGCTAAAAACTCAAGTGAAAAGGCAAATGCTTTCGCAAATCACTTAAAGAAGGTTTTCGCACCACATGATGTTTTCTTTAAAATCGACAATTAAAAATACTGATAGAAAGAAATCAGCCGGATCTGATCGTATTACAGGATCAATGATAAAAAACTTACCTAATTCAGTAAGAATTTTACTTTACATATTTAATGCCATGTTGCGCGTCGTCTTCTTCCCATGCTTTTGGAAGATGTCTGAAATTATTATGATTCCGAAACCAGGAAAGGACTCAAGCCAGATTACATTCTAAAGGCCTATTAGCCTACTGTCAGTTTTATCAAAGATATTTGAAAAATTATTCGTCTCGAGTGTAACTCCTTTTCTAAATGTACAAAACGTTATCCCAGACCATATTGAACAAGTCCATAGAATCGTTACCATTATTAGATCGGCTTTTGAAACAAAGCAATACTGTTCAGCTTTATTTATAGACATTTGATAAAGTGTGCCAAACATTTGACAAAGTCTGCCATGATGGGCTACTCACTAAAATAGCTCGGGTTCTTCCTGAAAATACCCACAAGCTTCTAAAAAGCTATTTGTCAGATAGAACGTTTAAGGTCAATGGATCAGCTTTTAAGAAATGGGAAAATCAGTGCAGGAGGTGTGTGTTAGGTAGTGTGCTATTATATATCATCGATACAGCGAATATGCCGACAAGCCCACATACATATACGTCAACGTATAAGTGTTAATAAAGATCCGACGGTAGCGTCTGCACAACTTCAGTCGCATATTCATGAGCTAGAAGACTGGATAAAACAGTGGAGAATAAAGTTAAATCCAGTGAAATGTTCTCATGTAACATTTTCCCTAAGAATACAAAATTGTCCACCAATAGCAATAACAAATACCACGGTTCCAGTGGAAACGCACGTTAAATATTTAGGTATCCACCTAGATCGACGCCTAACTTGGTCCCGTCACATTGAGGCAAAAATAACGCCCATAAAGCTTCGAACAAATCAACTACATTGACTAATAAGTCCTAACTCCACTTTGGCTTTGGAATTTAAAGTCCTTTTATACAAATCCGTTATAAAGCCAATATGGTCATATGATATTAAGCAGTGGGATACTGCCTGTGCATCAAACATCCAGAAGTTACAAAGAAGACAATCTAGGATTTTATGTCTTTTCGTATGCACCCCCTGGTATATAAGAAATCAAAACAACCATAGGGATCTAAAACTTTCCACTGTCCAGGAAGAAGTTAAAACATACACGTCCAAATACGTAAACAAACTAGTCGCACATCCCAACACTCTTGCACGCAGTTTATTGTAATTTGACGGCAACCAGAGACTAAAATGAACTGACACATTGAGCCTGGCGAGGCGGCTCTCTCTTCCCAATAGAAGATAGATTTTTAAGATTTGAATACAAACAATTAGTTATTACATTGGTAATAACTGGTAAATAATAATTCAGAAATAAGAGTTGAATACTTATTGTAAATTTCGTTTAGTAGAAAGATTCAATAAACTAAAATTTAAGTATAAAAAAAATGTTTGCAAAACATTCGTTTAAATTTTAGCATATGGAATTAAACGTTAGCAGTGGCTAAGGGAGTGGTGGGAAAACGATGCTTTCAATAAAATAAATGTTCTTTCAGTTTTATTTCTTAAATATTTGGAAGTCGGTTTCTTCACTCTTTTGTTTCTAACAGAATGTGCTCTTTGTATGCATTAGAAACAGAAGTAGCCAAAGCTTAAACTGCGATTGTATTGGAGAGCAAACACGATGTATGATGTATGATGCAACATTATATTGTACCCTTTCGAATTAGACAAATGTTTTATAAATGGTTTCAATTGCCTAAATATATTGTTTGACTAAAAAATAAGAGTGCGGAAAATTTTACAGAAAAAATATATCGAAATAAATAATACCGAGATTGATGCACAATCTTTGAAGCGGAATATTTTTAGACAAGATTTATAAAATCGTCTATTTATAATCGTATGATAATTTGTTATTCATAAAATGTCTTTCAAATGTGCTGAACTCTGTGTGTTACCAAATTCATTATATATCATAAAATATTTTTCGCATATCATCATCAATTTGAAATGAAATCCGCGAGTTTGCTGGATAAGTATTCCTCTTTTATCGACGACTAAATGAAAGAGCATAAAAATATTTGTAAAATTGTATCTGCACTATGGTTAGAAATCAACTTTGAAAGCTGCTAAGCTGATTTACGATTTCTTTGCTTAAATAATTTATTGATTTTTCGCAAAATAATTCCCTTTTAATGTTAGATTTAATCGGTTGTTAGCGGCATAAGTATTTTTTACTCAACCATTTATTTGTAAATGTAACGCTCGTCTGTCGAGATGAAGCACAGTGCAAATCGAAAAACTATTGTCAAGGTATAAAAATAGACTTGAATGAAAATTGTGATGGACTGGCCTAACGCACTATACAGAAATTGTGGCCCAGGGAGTGCTTAATGGGCCTCATAGGTCTTGCAAATTTTGATAAATATTGGACAAAATCATATTTAAATGGAATAAAATAATTAATATTATATTAATGTAGCGAGAATATCAAAGCAGACTTCTTACTTTTCTCAGGCAACCAATTTTTAATTTAGAACTACTATACTTTAATTGAGTTTCGTGTTAGTATTAGCTCTTATTCTTGACTGTAGTGATTTCAGACTGGTGACTGGTAACTCTCTGGATTCTTTCTCATCACGGAGTCTCTTGTAATTGCTAGCATTTGGCTTATATCACCCATGAACTTCACCTTTCACAAGTGGCTGCACGTGGTCAAAAGCCTTATGCTAGCCAGTGATAGACATTCATATACAATGTCCGCTACTATCTTAGCCTCATCTTCAGGTGTACTTTTGAATACTGACCCGTTCAACCCTTGCGAGGTTTTCCTGTCCATCTCTTCAGAATTTCTCAATTGGCCAATATACACCGAAGTTCCTACAAAGATTATCCCATATACCTTTTGCGAGGCTTCATTGTCCATCCCTATCGGAATCTCATGGGCCAATTCCTTAGGAGTATCTTTAGAGATTGATCTGTCTACCCCTCGTGAGGCATTCTATCTGCCTGTATTGAAACTGGAAATCAACAGGTATTCTGAGTTCGCACACTAGAGATCGAGCACCTTCTTGGCTACGCATCTCTAGCGTATGCTATTCCAGCGTAGATTAAGAATTTTTA
This sequence comes from Phania funesta, assembly GCA_963932375.1. Taxonomy (NCBI): domain Eukaryota; kingdom Metazoa; phylum Arthropoda; class Insecta; order Diptera; family Tachinidae; genus Phania; species Phania funesta. The sequence continues at coordinate 91,350,916 of OZ010652.1, read as the reverse complement.
GAACAGGGTAGTGACTTCTCTACGGTCGAATTATTTACCTAGACTCCTAGCAGAGATAGGAACCTGTTACCGGCCACCAGAACTTCTGACAGTGTATTCAGTTATGGCGAGCCATACCTTTGTTCCTGCCAGATGACGACCAGCAAATGAAATTACTATTCCCCTTTGATAAAGTCAAGAACAAAGCCGGGAAAAATTTAAAATACGGTATTTTTATTTACACGAGACACTTTAGGCGCAATTTGCTCATTGGAAAAATAATAAAAACACAAAATATAAAACGGGCCAAATAACAATTATAGGGATTGTTTTATCAATTTCTGTAGAAACGAAGTGTTTAATCTGTAATAGGCTGGCCTAACACGCTATATTCAGCTCATTCTTACTTCAGTGGCATGAAACTCGTTCAGGAATGACTCCAGCTTGGCACATTTATAGTGACCAATTAACCATCTTCCCTCAGTACCTTAATAGTAAGCTTCTAAAAAACTTCTTAGTCTCCTTCGTTTTCCACCTTACTGCATTTTTTTTTCTTTTTTTCTCTTCTCCTCTTTTCAGATAGCACAGCGGAACTGGAATTACGGAGTCGCTTTAGCCTGAAAAAGCTGTCATTTTAAAATGACGCCAAATCATGGTACATAATGAGTCCTACAATTGATTTATGAATGTCTAGGATTAGCATTTTAGTTTGAATTTTGAGATACTGAGCTTGCGCCCTGGTTCATTTAATTTAACAGCGCAGAATTATTGCTCGATGATGTAAGTGAAGTCACTAGCCAACGTCTGTATATCAGAAGTATCATTCAAGTAAAATGATTTCTATACCTCCGTAAAAACACACAACTTTCATATATGAATCTATTGTAAACGTGTGTAAATATGTCCACATGCATTTCCTGAATTTGTTTTTAAATTCTTCAAGGCTTAAAACACAATTGACAAGACACAAATTCTTGAATTTCAAGCCGTCCATAATGATAATGTCAGGAAACTAGTGTCTAGTCAAATTGAACATTAAAAGTTATTTTTAACACATTCATATTTTTGGCCACTTGGACACACATTCGAACATACATATTTGGCATGAGTCTTTTTCGCATTTCTCCACTTATTAAGAGAGTATTTATTGCAACATACTTGCCGGCATTTGGTTTCTACATGGCATCCCACAGCGTTTAATATGTGTGTTTGTCTAAGCATTATGAGCGCAAACATTGTACCTTTCGGCCAATGGGGGGTCGAGTTAAATTTAGCATGTAACTTTGTCTCAGCTGTGGCAAATATTAAATGAATATTTTTTACTTCGTATAGACCATGAAAATTCGAACTTTATGTTTGTTAGTTTTCTTTTAACTGCTTTTTATTTGAGCCGTTTATCTTCTATAGGATTTCAATGCCGGTAATTTGTACATATTTGATTCTATAAATGTACGATTTTGTGGTTTCATACCCGACGATAAAATTTAAGGCGCAAAAAATAGTTTGAACTTTCTTAAATAATTTTGTATTTAATTATGGCAGACTTTTCTTGTGCTTACTGTGATCAAAGTTGCTTTTCCTTTACAGTTCATTGACTTGTCACGTTCCAAGGGCTTGAAACATTATTTCGTTTCGTAAAATTGCTTAATTTTCTGCATTAAAAGCATAAAATAAAAAAAAAATACATATCGATGGTGGTCCTAAAAAGAAACGCGAAAAAAACCAAAAAAATTATTTAAAAAAAGTTTTTGTTGGCTGATTAACACTTAACAAACAGCAAGGAAACTTTTGCTTGAATACATATGGGGTGTATGTACCAATGTAGTGTCAACAATGTTTTCTGAAGAACAGAGTTGCAACTTTTCAACTGCAACATAAACAGAACACACGCATTGGTTCTCACGATAGACGATGAGTACGAGTTGATGCGAATGATGATTAGATCTATTGATATTGAGAAGTTGTAAAAAAAAGATGAGTAAAAATATTTTCTTAAGGATCTAAAAGGACTTGATATAAAAAACAAACAAAAGCATAAATGTTTCGACAAAAAAGAAAGAAAAATTAAAATGGGTTGGCAAAAATTATATGCACCAAGTACGTGTATTCTGTTGCTGTCGTAGTGTTATTGTTTTATTATGATGCCAAACACTTGCAGAATGTTTATTGTGTGTATAAGTCTGATATAAAGTTAAGATCTTGCAACATCTGTGGCAAGAAAATGTGTAAACAAAAGCTTAAAATCGATTAAAGTACAATATCACGATTTTGTAGCCAACCTTAAGAAGACCTTGCCCTCGGTTAGTAATAAGTATTAAAACGAATTAATACAACATACACCGAAGTTTATTTACGCTACTTGGTGTAAAATACATCTCTGAGTCCAGTATGTACTACTGTTCACAATTTATGAATGTAGCTTTTTTTCATAATAATTTAAAATTTATTGAATCCTTAACAATTATTCAAATTAAATCTTAAATCTAATCGGTTATAATACGAGTATATATTATGCCAACCAGCGCTAAACATATTGTAATCATAGCTACTGCCAATACACTGCTTCTTCATATTTCGTGATATTAGTTTTTAATAAGGACTCGTTAAAAATGCGAATTTTTTCACATTCTCCGGGCCCTTCTAATATTTCTTCGCATTTGATACACAGACTGGCCTCTATAACACCATATTGTATAAATGATAAAACATTATTATCAAAATGAGTTTTCTAATTTATTAAAATTGTCCAAGCTTGAAGGTCTTCTTTTAAAAATTATATTTTTATTTTTCGATATTTCGCTACTCCATTGTGTAGCATCATCAGGAAATAAAAATAACAAACAAATTATATGTTTAAGAAAAAATTATTGTCACAAAAAATTCCAAAATTTTCCAAAGTTAACATAAAACAAAAATAACATGAGGTTTTTAAAACATTTAAAAAAAATGTAAATACAGTAAACGAAACTTAACATTAAAAATGTTGTTAAAATAATGTTACAGTTGTATTCACATGTGTACCAAACTTATTTAAATAATATAACATCATTCGAAACCTACCCCTAAAAACATACTTATATTAACTATCTTATTCTATGAACTAAGTGTCTATATACATATCTGTGCAACATTATCTGTGTCTGCCTTAAAATTAATTCTTTGCGTACTTGGTGTATTAACAATTTGTAACATTTCTAATATAAAACGACGCTTATAATTAATTTCTGTATTTATAACCGATGCGTTTTCAAAGTTAGAATAATGATTTGATTCAAAACAATGAGAAGATAATGCTGTATTAAGGGTATGTCTGCAATTAAGATTTGATTTATGTCCATCTATCCTATTCTTCAGTTTATTTTTTGTTGTCCCTACATAAACCTTAGTACAAGTCTCCTGATAATTTCCCTTACAAAGAATTTTATAAACTATATTTGCCTTATCCAATTTATGAATCCTATCTTCGGTTTTACCAAACAATCTATTCAAAGTATTATAAACTTTGAAAGTCATTTTGTATTTCTCCTTATCAAAAAATTCAGCCTTATTTAACCGCTCTGATATTCCTGGTATATATGTAAACGTCTTGTATATCTTTGGCTCCAATACGTTGCTTATATTACGTTCTCTCCTAACATTATACTGTTTAATTAATTTATAAATCAGCTCCTTTGGAAAACTATTCTCGTCTAATATATTATTAATCTTTTCTTTATTCTTTTTTGAAATTCTCTATCACTTATAGTAAGCAATCTATTTATAAAATTCTTAGCTGTGTTTATAATAACAGCTTTATTGTGCTTTGAATAATAGTTAATAATTCTTCCCGAAGCTGTTGGCTTCTGGTACCAATCCATTATCAATTCGCTATCTCGCCTTATTATCAAAGTATCTAAATAAAAAAGTTTTGAATCCTGCTCTTTTTCTATTGTAAATTTAATATTAATAAAAAAAGACCTTCAAGCTTGGACAATTTTAATAAATTAAATTAAAAAAAAGGTCAAGAACAGCTATAATTTTAATAAAATGAGTTTTCGTTAGTGTAAAAGTTGCGGGCGTTGCACCTATTTAACGGAGCATAAGGCGACCTTTAACGCCGACTCTCCAAGGTTTCGCGGCTAAATTCGGTAAGAATGGTTCGATCGGTCGAGTACTTCACCGCTGTTTGTGGGACGGTTTCCCAAACGAAGTTTACCACGGTTTCCCCCATCTCAAAAAAGCCACTGCTTGGAAAACAATGTTCGTAAGGTTCTACATATCAATGATAACCAGCTTCTGTTAGCTCAAGTTAAACATTATGTTCGAGGACATGAGTATTGCGCACAGTAGGATGGATGGCTTTATATATTTTTGTGCAAAAGCTGTAAAGAGTGGATCTAGATCATTGATTATTATATTGAGTAAATTAAGAAATAAACGTATTTTAATCAAAATCGCCCATGCCCACGCCCACTATCCACCGCTAATGCAATTCAAATTGATTTTTTTCGAATAGAATTGTTTCTATCCAAGTATAAGTCTTCAAATTTCGCACATAAACTTTCTAGAATAAAAAAGTGGCACAATGCACAAAAATTACCCACCCCCGCTGCCTACCCATACAAAATATATATAAATATGTTTTTTAAATATTTTGTTTATTCGAGATAAACTTTAGTTTTTCGGCATCTATCACTTTTTTTGACTGCATTGTTATATTCCAAATCCTGTTTGGATAGCTCTTGTCTTAAGCTGGTGAAGGAACCGCTTTTAATATGTTCAACTTGACCCAAAGAAAGTTGAAAATTTTTGTATTTTACGAAAGTGTTTATTAATTTCATGCCGCCGTTGCAATTAATTATTTCTCTACACAGTTCTTCATATGAAACCGGAAACAAAATTGTTTTTACCTGGAATCAAAAAACACAAATCGGGGCGTTACTTTCAAAACACAAATCAATAAAACAAATATTATATTAAAAACTTTGAATATTTAAATCGTAAATGATGTTATTCTTGCTTTTTTTGGCTAATGCTAGAAATCAGATGGTTTTGTTTTTAATTATCTCTATGCACCTTTCGCCCCAAATTGTTGTTTTATCAAGAAATTGTTGTTATATTCAATAATATAGCTGGTCTAAGAGTAAGCAAAAATTGGATGACCAGTTTCGTCACTTTTACTAGAAATTCATAGTTTTTTTTTTCCGTTTTGGAAGTTTCCGACAATACCAGAGTGCGGCGCTACGTGTGACATAGCAAACGACACACTGGACATTATGCATAAACGATTTGATGGGAGGTTATCTTTCATGGTGGCGACGTGAGTACGCCACCTAGGAGCAGGTGTATACAGATAACCCCGGCTATCGCTCAATTTTAGCTTCAGAGCCATTAAAAAGCTGAATCTGCCGAGCTTGTGAGCGATGTAATTTTCCTTACGTGGAATATCGTTAGTAACTCTCATTTGCCCAATCGTTCATGTAGAGCATTATATGGGCCACATCGATCATATAAATGTTGATCGTTGGCCTGCAAATTTTTTTACCAAACGAATATTAAATTTGATTTTGCGATACAACAACAATGGAATCAAATCATTTGCCATCATTTAAGATACGAAAGAGCAGCACTTGTATGTCGTCTTTTGTTTTTTTTTCTTCTGGCCAATAGTCGTTGTTTTATTTATTTCTGGTATTGTGCATGTTTATGTACTTGGTTCTTAATTATGGGTTAATGTTTTATTTATTTTTATTACGGCCACATGAAAAGTAAAACATATTTTCGGTCTTGTCCAAACGCATGATACACTACACTTGATTTCAATTAGGAGTTGCCTAACAGTTGACAAACACCAAACAGAATTAAACAGTTTAATGGTATATTTTCAAAATTAAACCCACTTGCGCTGTTGTATCACTTGGAAATAAGATGACCAGATTTTCAAGCGAACAAAGACGAAAAAGCCGTTCTAAAATTGTCCACGACTGGGTCAGTTTGACAACGATGTAAGGGCAATATTATTGGCAACCAGCGTTTACAATTTAAGAACAATCCGTTGACAAATTGAGAACGTAAAATACCAAAATAGGGGAGGTCCTAAATCTAGAACGACTAATTATCGATTTGAGAACATATGTTGCCACCTGTCGTGTTTTCTTTAGCATTTTTGTCATTAGGTCTTCAGTGTTTTCAAAATGGTGCATTTTGTTTATAAATATAAAAAGCATGGATTAAAACAAGTATTTTTTTTTAATTACAAGATTCTAAATCAGCAAGTAGTAAATGCAACTCCGGAACTTGTGTTTCTTAATAAATTTTAATAATTTTTTCTGAGAGTTAATCAATAAGTTAATAAATGAAAATATACAACTTAAATCTAATTATGTATTCAGTGTTATGAGTTCCCAGTGGGTTTCTTGTAAAAGAAATGAGAACGAGGTGTTGTCAAAACGATCACGATTCATTGTTAAAATAGGAACGCAGCGGTATCGGAACGTTGCCAAAACATTTGTTTACAAATTAAATATGTAGGTCAAAGTTAGTTTGCAAGATCTTATCATTAAACAACATTTGCTTTTTTATGTAGTTTTTGAATTACAAAATTCATCGTTGCATAACCTAAGTTCATAAAAAACGTCGATGTGCGGGCAAATCACTACTTAAAGCGTAATGCATTTGGATAAATACCATAACCTCAAATCGTTACCACTACAAAGCCCGTTTAATTTTATTCAGCATTAATTTTCCCCTTAATTTGGCTGCCACAAAAGTTTTCTTTTGATCCTTGATTTGATATTCCGGCAGGGTGATTTGATGTGGATTTGGAACGAATTTCCGTCATCCCGTCTCATGTTTGGTTTCGAGACAACCCGGTTTCGGCTATGGGCCATCTTCAGTGTCATTTTTCGAACGAATAGCCGAAACTGGTTTGCCTCCAAACCAAACTTGACAAGGGATGACGGAGATTCGTGTCTAAAATCTTAATTTTCTTTTGACTTTAGTAGCCTTTGCAACATCATTTTCGGCTATAAACGACTGTGCATTAATCATGTCCACTTTGGGAAAATATATTTGATATAAATACAGAACGTTCGGTAGCAACTGTTTCTGTTTTAAAAAAAATACTGCTTTTCTGATTCTGTAATAGTTCATCTTAAATCAATCTTAAAATAATAATGGATACAACTGCTGAATGCTGAATTTTCCGTAAGAATGATTGTCATAATCACACTGTAACAAACAATAGTAAGATGTTGCCAAGATTCTCACAAATGTATCCCAAACTCTGTTTCCAGCCATAACATTTTATAGTGTTAACGGAGTTTCTTTATCTTCTCCTACACAAACAATTTGCTGACCTGTTGCCGTGCGTCAACACATTCATTGAGTGCGTCTGCCAAAGTGTGTGATCATCAATCTTGTATAGAAATCATAAAACAAACATTTAACCATCAAAGGTTTTTTTTCGACTGCATTTTATACAATTGGATACGTACAACGATTATCACTCCAAGAAGCCAAGGGCCGGAATTCATCGAGACGAATTCAAATAAAACAAACAAAAAAGACCCTGCCAGTTTTTAGTGAAAAAGTATAATGATGCACAGTAAAATATACTACCATACAGGCGTGGTTGCCATGGAAGGGAAAACTAGGATATACTTCCGACTAAATGATGGCTTCGTTTTATGTTAAAGTTGAAGGCATGAGTGGATTGCGGCTTAAAAAAGAGTTATAAGAAAAAGTCTAGCAGTGTCAAATTACACAATCCCGGTACTTAACCAAGATCACCTCCGCAAAGCATAGCCATACCTCCAAATCCTTCATATAGAACGCCAATTGTGGAAATTGTCTTAGGGCAGCACTGTCATACTCGTATCGTTCAAAATCATATCGTTCAGCTCGGGTCATTGAAGGTGGTGGGCTCATCAAAGTTGGTTTGGGAGATCTGTGACCAATGATGCTACCGGCCCAAATCGGCACTAAACAGTAAGTCCTTCAGACGCAAAAAGTCTTGTGTGGATTGGCGTCGACACATCCCTTCATACAATAATGCAAATTATCGCTAAAAATTATTTTGGGCTAAACTTTGTCTACTTTTCCGAAGCCTAGTTAGCGAAGAAACAGTGTTGTTTATGGTCATTATCTTTATGCTCTGTATAGGTCTGTTGAGCTCGCTTTGGCCCAATTCTCAACGCAAAATTCTAGAAGAGTTTGAGTACTTGGACAAGGCGAGAAATCGACTTCATCGGGATCTCCTGCATATTTGCGCACACAATAGATCGTCTCGAATTTGGGCACCATACGCTAGAGAGTCGACTTTAAAGGGCCTGCTGTAAAATGGTTGGGCGTACCGCTCAATCGTAAAACTTTTCATGGCGATTTCGTATAATTTAATAAATAAAAACAGCAGATTTGACAGACAAGACCAACAAAATATGTCCGCCACATGCTGTCAACTTCACGCCTCCCTTATTGGAAACCCCTTTGATTCTCTTTGTACCGCTCTATAGTTTACAATTCCCTTTGCTTGCTTTTTAAATAGTTAAAAAAAATACAAATTTGACAACCAAATAACATGCTCGTACTTGGCTGACTACCTTTCCGTCTCAGTATTGACTTTCATTATAAAATCTTCTGACATGATGAAGTTATTTTTCACACAATTACTGCAATTATGCCATTAAATTTTTAAGTGTTTATTTATTATTGGCGTTGAACAAATTACGTGCGTATTTGTTTTTTGCTTTTCGACATTATTTCAGTGCAGACATTTGCTGGTTTGCAAGAAGTGTTTTAAATTATGTGGTTTGGATGAATGTTGGTGAGGATTTCATCACTCGCATATAAATTATTGTTAGTACTAATTAAAGTACTGAATATTATAAGATAAGAAAAAAATATTGTTACTGATGCTAGAGATTGTAATTTGTGATTTAATTAAAGTTGTAAAACTTACTTTCACAGATCTGATATCAAATAGCGTCCTGCCATCAGCCAAAGTAAGTTGTCGAAAGAGTTAATAGAAGCATGATCTTTCTGGCGAATTAAATATTTCTGCTCATTTAGACAGATCCAGCTTGGTTGCAATTGCTATTCTTCCTATATTCAGCTTATTATTATAAATCGTTGGAGATCATGTTTTTAACACATACTCTTTGTTTTTTTAGGCCCGATAAAATTTTTACATTGTAAAAATTGTGTGATCCTTGCTGGCCGTATTTCACAATATAATGAACAATGTTGGCCTCCAAGGCGTCAATTGTTGCTGTTGCTGTATGAATGCCGTATGGTACATATCGCCCTCCATATTTCCAAACAAAAAATTATTGATTATAATGATCTCCATTGATCTGCATTGACCGTAACGCGAGCTCCGGCTACATTCTTGATGCCAGTGTGTAAACCGTGTCAAACGATGCATTATTCTTGATGTAATGGAGCCTGTAAGATCTGTTGTGGATTGGTTTCACCCCATATGCGATATGCGATATTTTCACGTAGTGAACGGACTAAGCCCCGTTTCTTGCCATCGACGACGAATCGATAAATTTGTATCTTCTTTCACACGTTCGTTTACAGTACGCACATCCTTGCGACATGTTGCTGTTATTGCATTATTTACAGAGTATATGGTATTAAATCTATCCACTGGTCGAGGGATGGCTTGCTTAGATGCACAATTATGTACGCCATAAAACGAACCGATGACTGATTTTTAAAGGGAATCTGTACAATTTGGTAGCATTGTTCAAGTGTCAATATATTCACGATGATTTGACAAACTATACTGATCATAAATGTCAAAAAGTGAGCGCAGTGTGGCACTTCGATTGACTTTAAATTTTTGGTAAGTTCTATCGGGTTAACACCCTATACATATAGAATTAATTATATTTTAATAGTTAATATTGGTTACGTCACAAACTTCCAAATCTTTTTAGCAAAGTCATCAATAAAAACTTAAAAAAATTAAAATAAGGCCACAAGCGACATTATCCAATTATTAGTTGCAGCCCCAAATATATATATACGATTGTAAAGAAAATAAAAAACAGTACCAAATATGAATCTCAAACGCACACCTTCCACTGTAAATAACAATGTATGAGAGTGTGTTTATTTACAGAATGTAACTGACTAAATGAATGAATAACCGCACTTTAAATTTCACAATTGAATAGATAATAATTTACGCCCCACCTTCGCACACAATACGGCAATATCTTATACTAAACGTGCAGGCAGATCGGCAGGCAGGCAGTCAGGCAGTCAGGCAAACTGAATAGCGATGTTAGAAATGAAAAGAAAATATTAACTATGGCCATTTTGGCATATTGATGCAATCGGCACACCAAAAAGCAATAATAACCATAATGCGATATAACGTACTTGAGTTTGAGCATTAAGAATGCTTAAGAGAGATCTAAAATAAGGAAAATAAAAATCAAAGTACTTTAAATATTGTTTTTAGCGTTAGCTATTAAATTCAGTATACCAAGCATCCGCAGTTTGATAAATATGCCCATATGATGATAGTTTCATCCTAGCGTCCCACTGTAAAGAATGAACTTCTGCATTCCTCCAAATTCAGAGTCGTCACACTATAACGAATTTTTCCCTTGATGTTCAGTCGATTCAGATGGGCACGGATAAAGCTGTTCTAAGATTTTCGGAATTTTTTAAATACACTATCTTTTTTTAATGGCAAAATCAGCAACGTGAAGTATTCTTGATTTTCGATCTTCTGGTAAAATTGTTACCCGCACCGTTTTTTCTATTATAAACTCCATAAATGGTCTCTTTAGTACTGCGTTAAATATATTGTTAGTTTGGAAATAGGTTAGTAAAAATGTGAGCCAAATGTTTTGCCCTCTACTGTATATTTATATGTATCTACTATTTACAAGTATCTTTTCATGTATTCCTATGATGGTGTATTTGCAATTGTCTATGTTTTTTCCTGTCATATTCAAATTGTTCCTACTCGTATGATTGGTGTTTCGGATTAGAAAACAAATATTTTATAAGTAACTCTCTCGTAGAAAATAATCTTCAATAAATTGTCTCTGCCCAGGGAAATATCCCACCATTAATTCAAACACACTGTGCTTTGTGCTGATTGTGCGCAATACACATGTTTTCGATGTTTGAAAGAATAATAGCAGACAGTGGTTATTACTGAAGGGTTTAAGCAACAAATTTTATTTCGTTTTTTTAATTGTTCGGCAGCTTGGGGAGGGGGGGGGGGGGGGGGGTCGAAGTATTACTTGTAAATATGCAACGTGTGAAATTTCTTTTGTTGACTTGTTTTAAGATTTATTTGTCATGGGAGCTGACTTGATGGGTGATAAATGTGCTCTACAAAGCGTTGTTCGAGACTAGGTTAGGTTGCGCAGAGGAGCCACTTTGTAGTCATATGCCTTTAGACATATATTTGATTCAGTGGCTTAGATTGTTCTGCGCCAAGAAAGAAAGCTCATTCATATTATAGGAACTCGTGCTCCGAATTTCCTTAGAATTCTCCATTCAGTGTCTCTTAAATGACTTATACCAGGTAAGAGGTGTCAACCGTGAAATACTGGGTTCTAATTAGTGCAGGGAGGGCATTGACCCGAAAATGTTTCATCGTTTCGATGTCCTTTTGCATGCCCTGCAGACGCTTTTATCTGCTCTTCCTATTCGAAACAGAGGCGCTTTTCAGCAGGCTCTTCGTTTTACGTGCGTTTGATCACCCAACAAGATTCTAGTAACTTTTTTCAACCGTTTCGCCATTTCTCAGTGCTATATGGGTCACCTATGTCCAGTTTTTTAACTTAGACTTAGTAGCGTCAAATCGCTTCGCCTTATCTAAGCTCATTTCCTGTTATCCTTGGACTATTATTGCTAGTGTATGTGCTCGTTCATTACCGAATACTCCCTAGTGGACTGGCACCCAGATGATGCACAGAGTACTATTTACCGAGAAGTCGTTATTCGCTCTTTTGCACTCCGTTCTTGTTTTTTACTTTTTCGTAGGTAATTGCTTTCGTAGTCTTTTGGCTTTCAGTGGAGATGTTGACTTCTGAATTCACTAAGTAATTTTATACACTCCGTGATTAACGGCGTTATGGTAGGTAAGTCGGAAGTACATTTCGGCCCAGGTTCCTCTATAAAGATTCCCAGTCCAATTTTGCCTTCTCGCTAAGAGCGATCCGTGTAGCAGCTTGGCCCGCTAGGCTTCCGTTTGCAAGGAGTGTCTGTATCAGCCATCAGAGTTTCGTTATTAAATGGTACTTTGGTCGCACGCATCCCTCATTTGCATATAGCTATCCATTATCCTTGGATGGTGTGGTTTTCGATTTCGACCTATCCCTTCACCCATCGTCTGTGCGTTTTGCGTGAAGCAAATTTGTTAACTTAATATGTAGTTTTAATAGTTTAGAGTATAATAAATATTAATCAAGAAAAATTTTTGAATTGGTGATAACCAAAAATTGAAATTTATCTAACAATTTTATTCAAAACTGTATCCAAGTCCTCTGATTCGTTTGTAAAAATATACAGCAAACACGTCACAGTGAAGACAAGGGGACAAATTCCTCAGATGATATCTTAAGTAAAATGAAAGGGTGAAGATATGGAAAAGCTATAACACGGCAATTGCCAGTGATATTTGCTACCTAAACAGTGTTGCAACACCTCTGGTGTTATGTGGGCGCATAGGAATCGTTATCTTAGTTCGCCAGTATTTAAAGCGATGTAGTAATACCGGAGAAGAACGGCATGTGCCATGACTCACTTGGTACTCAATCCGGTTACTGCTAAACTGGGTTTTACACTATTCTACAAGTGTGAAGATTTTCGTTATATTTTAGCAGACAGAAATCTAATGAAAATCGTTTTGACTATCAAGAAAACCTAACGTAATAACATATTATTTGTTTGTTGTTTTGTAAAATTTTTATTTCCTGATGATGCTACACAATGGAGTAGTGAAATATCGAAGAATAAAAATATAATTTTTTAACAAAGACCTTCAAGCTCGAAAAATGTTAATAAATTAAATTAAAAAAGGTCAAGAAAATCTATAATTTTAGTAATATATTTTCATTACATTGTGTGTTTACACTATCCCACTTGAAATGCAATGAAAATGATGTGGTTGTTTACTTCCAGGAAATAGCTGGCGGCGGCGGCGGTTTTCTTGAGAATTTTGTAAAAATATAACAAAATGAAATGGTAAAAGAAGTACAAAAATGTTCAGCAATGGAGTGAACAAAATCAGGGACCAAATCTAATGATTATTATTTTCTGATTTATATTATAAATAATAACTATTTTTTCGGATTAATATATAAGTCAAGAATTAAGAATTATATTTTGAATTTAATGGACAAAATCAGAATTATTACGATCCCTGAACAGAGTATATTGAAAACCGAAAAGCATTTCGGCCGTTTTTGTGTCGGTGCAAGCGGGCGAACCCGCCGACTTGATTATATTATCTTCATTTGCTTCTGTAAAAATGCAACTCCGATAATATCAATAGTCTCGGCGTTTAGAACATTGTTAAGAAAGTGAGAGACATACGACTGTCTTATTTCCATCCTTATTTTTTATCAGATTCATAAAATGGTGATTTCACACTATAACACTTTCTAATTTGAGTTGAATTTTCGACAAGTCGTGAAACGCCCATAAGCTGCAGCCTCATCGTAGGGTTTTTATGAATAAAGCATGGATTTCTTCGAGAAATCAATGAAAACCTATAGCATGGCTCTTTCTGGGTTTCGTTAAATTTACTTTAAAAATCTCAGTAGAGACGAAATGTGTTAAATTTCTTAAGGAATATAATTTTCTGGACTAGGTTAACCACTGTCATTTAATAAAGAAGCTTAAAAAGGATTTCTTTTTTTTTGGCTTGCTCCATAAGCAGCAGTCAATAAATAGTGTTTATGTTTTGGGCATATGGTTGGTTGGCGGTTATTGAACGATAACCTTTTGACTCGATATGAATATCGCCTCAATTGCAACAAGTACGGGTCGCAAGTACGTGTGTATTTGAAAAAAAAGTGGAAAATTTCTAATATTACAACAAACATTTTCTGCAGCAGTTGTTCTTGTTGTTGTGGATGCTGCAAATTATTCCTTTGGTGTTGTTATTTATTTGCAAATATTTTTTTTGTTTGATAAAATATTTTTGTTTTTGTTTTTGTTTTTGTTTTTGTTAAAATTTTGTTTAGCCAAACTGACAAATTGAATGAACAAAAGAGCAACAAGTGGTGGTAATGGATGAACAGGCGGACAGGCCACCAAGCAGACGGACATTCATAGAATTGTCTACTAAGTATTTGTACAAATGGAATAATTTCAAAAAGTGGGAAAAAAATTAAAACAAATGAGGAACAAAATGCAGTCTTTAGTTAAAAGTTGGGCGTAAATGTTGCGTTGTTCAGTTTTACTAATAAGCAACACTTTTTTGTAACAACACTTCATGTTGTTGTTGTTGTACACATTGCATTTACTGCATGCCTCAGAGCTGTATGAAAACTGCATTGTTAGTTGGTTTGCTGCTTGCTCACACACTTCAGTTGTTGCTAACGTAAATCGGTTGTTGGTGCTGGTGGTAAGAAAAAAGCAATATATTTTTTGAAGCATGTGAAAAAGTAACACAAACAATAGCAATAACAACTGCTTACAAAATGTTTTAAAACATACCTAATTGTATTTTTAAATTTCGAATTTATTTTTCTTGTGTGTGGTGGCAGTAATTTGACTGAGCTATTGAGTTAAATTGTGTAGGGATCAAAGGAGAACATAAAAATCAAAAGAATCTTAGAATATTTTGGACCCCGTAACGTAAGAGACTTACGTTAGATTCGGGGACTGTTTTTTTCCTTTTTCATCTAATTCTATTTTTATAATCTCAGAATTATTCTATGATTTTTTGGTTGTGAAAAACTTTTTCAAAAAAGTGACTGTGGACTCTTGATTTGATGCAGATATTTAGAACGGATTTTCGTCACCCTTTGTCAAGTTTGGTTTGGAGACAAGCCAATTTCGGATATCTTGTCATCTTCAGTGTCATTTTTCGTTCCAAGTATATAACTGACTCTATTCCTTCCTTTCTCCTTTATATGTGACAAATAGCACTAGATCATAGCTTCTGCATATGTTAAAACTAATAAAGGACCCTCGGTCCAAGATACATCAATATACTCGTTAAAGTTAATGCTACAGCTGGTTTTTGTAAATTGGTTTATGTTTCATAAATACAATAGTATTTTTTCACAAATACAGAATAAATTCTCCTTGCTAATTTGTAAACAAATAAAAGGAATCCATAAAAGAATACAGTGTTGCCATGACCAAAATTGTTTTTGTGAGGAAAAATTTAAACACCAAATGGGAATACAAATTTTAAGTTTATATTGTTTTAAATTATTTGTTATATACAATTAAGTGATCAGAATATACATTTTTACTAATTTGCTTCCGACTCTTTACTTTTATTTTTGGCATGGAGGAAATGGGAATAGTAATTAATTTTTAAGTTAACAGAAAATGAAACGTGGGCGCAAATATCTAGATGTTTTATGTCAATGACATAAAAAAAATTGATTGCAATTTAGGTAATTTTTTATTTATGCCATCAACAAAAATCTTATGCTTATAAGTTATTTTAAAAGTAGGGTCGCATTTACGCAAATATTTTGTGTCGTAGACAAATAGTTATCACTTAACTAATCTAACTGAGAAAACCTGCTAAAGTTTGTAGTAAAATTTTTAAAGACGGTGAGTAAATAGCAAAAGTTAATGAATAAGAAATTATTAATTGCAGGTAAAAAATAAGCAATTTTGGTTAAACATAACCAAAAAAGGCAACTCTACTCGAGTATCACTTCTTTCTCTTTATTTTGTTCTAGTTATCTGTATCTTGATATTTTGCACCACAAATGTAACAATTGTGGTAGAATTGTACATTAATGTACCTTGCCTCGTTCCAGGCTCATGTTGTAGGGCCCCAAATGAAGGTAAAAGAAAGATGCTGTTGGCCAAGTCCAACCCGAAATGATATAAGATGACGAGGCACTCAAGCTTAAAAAAGCACACCTAAAAATAGTGATTGTATGCAGAGAGGGCAACGAAATGATAAAACCAATTTTGATGTCCTGCCCAGCTAGAGAGTAAAAAATCTATATTTCTTTCTTATTTTTACTATTTTTTTGTTTAGCACCTCTCTATGTCCTAATTAAAGAGCTCGCCACAATTAAGGGGTGTAAGCAACCTGAACACCAGAGACGCTAAGACCGACTTCGCACTTGACTACAATATAATTTTATTTTAAGGATCTTTTCTGCAAGGAGCGAGTGTTTGTAATCCTCATAATTCTCTTTTGGTTTCATGTAAGGAGAATATTTTAATGTTTGACGATATTCGACTATTGGCTATTGTTAATTACTACTTGCATTTGAAGTTCTTTTTATTAAAAGGTAACTTAAGCTAAAGTAAGCCAGTCTCAAACGCATAAACCTTACGCTAAAAGTTAGAGGTAAGAATATTTTCTCTTCCTCCTCTCAGGTTTATGTGTTTGTGGTTGCCTCACTTCAGCTAAAATTGCCTTTATGTTAAAGGCAAGTTGTAATAATAAATGACTCTATAAAATTAATGTCTATACTTAGTCTATCGTAACTTTAACATAATTTAGATAAGTTTGGCGTCCAGAGCTGATAGAATCAATAGCGATGTTTACGCGTTAGATTAAGTTGTGGGAAGGGCAATTCCGCCCTTTTCCCGTAGGCATACACCTATGCCATTATTTTGCCCCGGCATACGTTCTAATAAAATATTAAATTGAAAAACATTATGTTGTTTACATTACATATTGCCCACATGCCCTGTACTCATCACTATTCGCATGTCTTATACGGTATAGATGTTTAATCCCCATTTGGATCTTTCCATGAGGTCTTTTGCTCAATTTTTTACCTCGGTCTTCGTGACTTTGACAGATTTCGCACCACTTAAGGCAATATCTCCAGCCTCATTCCGTAATAGCCAGGCCGTTGGCTCGTTCGCTTTCGACCACAGAATAGTGACCGGACATCCAAGTGATGCACAGCCGACCATACCTTGAATAGTCGTTTATTCCAGAATCGTCCTGTCGGATACTAATGCCTTTACTGTTGGTTGATTGACAGCGGCGAGAGAATCAAGCGTAGGTAGTGAAGGCTGATTATAAAAATTATAGAATATTTCTCTATTGGATAATACATTGGGTATCGTTGACACATTCGACGGTACTAGCGATCAATTTAACAAAATAAAAATAATATTAGGAATTGCTTTTTTTAATAACCAAAAGACAGAGATATATTGGGATATAATCGCTAGTAAAATGTCAGAGATTTCTTAATTTTAAATCTCGATTGCTCTAGACCAAATCGTTGTTTACACCATTGTTGATTAACAAACGATAATAACTTACTGAAACTGTAGCTAAACTTAAAACAACAGGTTGCTTGTTAGTAAAATTTAACAACGGACCACAGCCAACCGTGTGTACAGTAAAAATGATTGTAGCACTACAGTGCCACATAAAGGTACTCTCTCCTACAAATGACCACAATGATATTTACGAAAAAGTGATCAGAAGTAAGAAAATGAAACGAGATGAAAAAAAGAAAATCCTATTTGATGTTTAGACACATTTGAAGGTGTTGCCAAAATAATACACATTTAACAGTAACACATGTGTACATACACATACATTGACACTAAGCATGCAACGCAGGACCGGACCAAAGCTAATTCTTATTATTTTACCATATTTGATATAAATTGCATTTTACAAAAAAAAAAAAAGAAACCTAAAGGCAAACAACTGTTCTGTGTAATAAAATTCAAAACTTCATAAAACAGCTAAGAAATGCAGTATTGGGTTTTGAAGATGAAGAAAAACGCCAGCAACAAAATCAGACTTTAAAAAAGGTCTTTAATAATAAATAAAAAATTGAATTTGCTTGATGTTTTATTTTTTTATCGATATAAAAGTTAATTATTGAAGATAAGGAGTTAAAAATAATTCATTAAATAAAACAGTAACTTGCATTAAATAGGCAAAACGAAAAAACGATGATGTCCATCTGTAATTTGTTTTACAGGTCAATGGAAATGGCGTCATAGAAATAAACATTTTAATTTTTTTATTTCTATTTTCCCATAAGCAAAGTATCAATACTCCGTCTAATTGTCCATATTGCCGTCAGGTATAAGTTTATGTTACTAGGTGCAAGTATGGCCGGTTAGTAAGTAAGTCAGTCACACTTATGTTACAGTGTCTATCTAACTGTATCTAAGCAAATGTCGTAAAAAATGTCCAACTGTGTCTAAATGCAATTAATCTACAAATAACGCTGCGACATAAATGGCATTAGTAGCAACAAAAACTAAAATAGCAACACTGGTCATTCTCCGATATGAATATAATTATTATTTGGTTGGTAGAAAAATTTATTCTGGAAGAAAATATATCTTTTTTTTAGTTTTTAAACAGCAGGAAATTGTTTCTCAAAACTCGTGCTTTTAAAAACCCTGCTACGATTATATTTGGCTGAATTGCCTCTTCGAACTGAACATTTTGTATCACAATGCAGAAAAACAATTATTTCCTTTAAAATCGAAGGAAGAACGGTCCTGCAAAACTCGTGAAATGGAATAAAACAATCTGAAATATGATATTTGACATATAGCTCGAATTTTGAATGACTGCTGAATAGATGCGCTTGCGTTTGACCGAAGTCCTGGGGTATGTGGAATTTAAACACATAAGCACATAAGCCTCATCATCACAAAAATACACAGGGAGCAAAGCCACGTGAACTCTGCGAGAGACCCATTTTAATGGCTAATATACTGCTGGATGTTAAACACGTCCATTTGGTTTAAATTGGACTAAAAAAATTGGTCATCCACCTGGTGAAATTCGTAAGCGGTTATTCATTCATACATAAAATGAGCTTCTTCGCTAAAGAAGATTTCTCGGCCAAAATTCAGTTTCGCTTCCAAACGTTCCGAATCATTCGTCCACACCTCGAATTCACTTAATGAGAAACCCTATATACTTTAATTAGATCTAGCGCATCCATCTTAAGCATTTGGCGGGGGGTGATATTTAAAATGAAATTTCTGTTACGAAACGTTTGAGTGGTAAAAGGCTTATTTTCATTCGTGGTGATGTTAGGTTCGAAAATAACCCATTTGTACTCCTGAAACCGCCTCTAATATTTTATTGGGAAAAAGTAAATGTTTTTAATTTTTAACGTATACAACCAAAGTTGCAATTTGTTCTCGTTTAGCAACGAAATGTCTTGCTTGTCAACCCAACCATAAAGTAAACAGCCACTCTTAACATGATAACTTTTTTGCTTCAATTTGTTGTGTTAAATTTGAAACTGAAAAGCAATTTGTTGCAACGGTCATTAACGACAGTAACAACAACAATAACACAGTTCGACATTGCCATATCTCACGACAATAATCTAATGACTTTTATGTACAAATAAACAAAAACTTTTATTAATAAAAACAACTCTACATTTGCTAAAATTAATCAACATTATTATTATTCAATTTTATTAAATAAATTTATATTAAATAAATAAAAAAAATAACACACGACATTACGACAAGTCTGTTCATTTGATTTTTTTTTCGTAGAACACCAATATGAGTGAGTGCGCTTACATGAGTTTTCATAAAATTAAAATTGTCTTAAGTATCTGCAAGTATTCATTTCGTGTTAGTTTGAAAATTTTCACGTAATTAGCGACACAAAGTCAAATTTTTCGCTTATGGTAATTTATCATGACACTTCACAAACAATGTACAGTCCCCTTTTGGACCAGCAAAACAGAAAAGCATGCCAAACTAATGGCAAAGAAGTATAGTTTGCAATTTGTTCATTAACCCTTGCTGGCATGGGTTGGGCCAAGGAGTCATGGTTTAAAAAACACTTCAAGCATTATGTGGAATTAAATGATTAAACCGCGAAATGGCAACACTGTTTTCAAAGGTTCCTTCAAAACAGTTTTCATAGACAGGCTTCAGTTCCTTCTACATATTCTCTTCTATTACTACATCGTCCCGAAACACTTGCTCATAATTGCTTGCTTAAGTTTTGGGAAAATTAAGAATTCACACAAGCAGTCTTGTCAAATAAGTATGGAGCTTATCGAATGGCATGGATATTAAATATATCCTGGCGTATTGAGTGGTGATGAGACCACGAGTTATTTATTTCTATAGTTCTGCCTCTTACGGTGAACCGTTTCTTTCAAACAGTTTAGTGCGTTCCGTCTGGCTTGACAGAAGAAATTCGGTGTAAATCACATAATGGTATTAAAGGGAAATGGCCAAAAAAACCTTAGTTTGGATTAAAATCCAAGTGTTTAATATCTCAATGATGTCTTACAGACAAAGAAAGCTTTTCCTTATCGACAAGAAATACAATACAAGAAATAGAAATACAAAATTCAGTCAAGCTTTTGCTCAACTAATTGCCACATAACAAACATTTCAGAACCCAGCTAGGAACGCCTTCTTTACAAATTTGTCAAGCACAAACAATTATTTGATGGATGTAAAAGTTTGATTTTGAAAACATCTCAGGCAAACGAGTGACAAACCCATTGACATTTCTGCTAGATAACCGTACCTCAGCGAAGTTATCAAAAATTATGCAAAAGTTAATAAAACATTTAAAACTTCTCGCTACAGAAAATACTTTAAATAAACCCACCATTCTGCCTCTAAAGGGTTAATTTTTTAAGCAAGAGCTAAAAAAATCTGCCAAAATCACGATTGTTTTTTTCGTTCTTAAATACTAAAGCACATTTCGGACAAGATTTGTAAAGTAAGTAAAATTATGTTGTTACTTTTTATTTGTAAATATGTTGCCTTTGACACCTTGTGTTAACAGTCTATTCGTTTTGTCTATCTGAATGTCTATTTGTCTACCATTCCATGTATCCGCCAGTACGTGACTATACATCTCTATACACGACTCTGTTTTTGGCCATCCGAAAAACTCGCTAGCTTATGACTTCATTTGTGCTGCTGCTGACAACTCGGTATATGACTTTGGAGTTAAAACATGATATGAACTCAGGCTACAGCATACAACTGTGAAAATACGAACTACGCAAAAAAAAAACAAATGCTTTTAAATATTAATAGTCATTAGTGGCAAATGTCATGACACGCATGCATTTGTGCTAAATATCTCAACTTATTTTACAATCTTAACCCAGAACAACTTATTTGTTTTTTTTTTCTGTATTTACAGCTGAAACAAGGAATTTGTTGTTATTTGTTAACATCTGTTTTTTCCATGTGGTATTCCGTTTGCTAGTTTGTGGATGACTTATTTGACATTTTGCTTTTTTGGGATATTCAAGAACTTTTTATTATTATTATTTGAATTATTTTTTTAAATAAAAAACCGTTAGAAATTTTTAAAAGTAATGGTACTTTTTATTAAAATTTTCCATCCATAAAATGCCGCAGGAACTAAAATTCACCAAATTTTGGAATTTTGTTACAGAAACTTTAATTTCACCAAATTTTAGCAATTTCACCAAAAAGCCGAAAACTAAAAAAAAAAAAAAAAAATATTTTATAAAAAAAAAAAAATCATAAAAATTTTATATTTGATTAAAACTGAAAAGATGAAAAAACGAAATTTCAACACAAAAAGTATTTTCCAAAATTTTGAAATTCTTCACAGGACCAAAGTACAGTGTAAAAGTTTTCCATTATCAAAATTAGAAAGTTTCAAAAAAGCAAAGTTCAAAGAAAACCTAAATTGCACTTAAAATTACGAAAAAACACCAAATTTTGCATCTTTGGAGAATTTCGAAACATATTTTCAACAAGTTCGATTTTTGTTAAGCAAAATTTGCAAAAGTATGTTTTGGGTGCGGATCATTTCTAGAAAGACACACTGCATAATTGTCATAAAAATATTCACTGTTTGTGTCAGATTATCGATTGATCTTGAATTTTTCGTAGATGGGAAATTGGAAAGCTTTATATTGTTCAAATTCGGGGTCTTGAACTATTGTCGCCTGTTTACATGCAGGAAGCCACTACTGCCCCTACAATTTGCAATGTGGTTTTCTGCACAGTTGTTGCATTTTTTGTAACTTGGGATCAGTTTTGGAAGAACTGTATACCGAAGTTCGGAGAGCTTCGGCCGCAAGCAACGCATACTGAAGTTAAATGGGTTAGATGGGTGTTTCAGCAGAATAATGACCGGTTCCAGCTCAATGTTATCAACCTGAACCAAATCATATATGGTTTTATATTTTGCATATATTCTGAATAAATATAAAAATAAAACTTCATATATATAAACCTGTATATTTATTTATTAATCGAAAATTGTATATACAAATGGAACTAATAAATAAGCAGACAAAGTTTACACTGCGATTATGTTAGTGTTCAAACACGAACTCAAAAAGATTTGATGTGGTGTAATGCTGTCTAAATATTTTGTCTAAATATTTTGTTTCACTGAAGAATAAGGAATTTAAGGAACATATAGAGAAATAAATAATACCGAGATTGGTACACAATCGAAACTGAATCGGAATATTTTTACATAAGAATAATAAAATCGTCTATTTACTCTTATGACAGTTTGGTATTAAAAACTCATGTTTTAAATAAATATTGATTGGCAGTATTGTTTGAAGTCGAGCGCCATTTTTTTGGGTCGGAGACAAGTCCAACAAATCTTAAATCATTAAAATCGGTCCCTCCGTTCTGTAGTTATATGTTGTGTATCGAACCCGACTTCGCATAAAGTAGTAAGATGCATATATGCTATATACTATTTTTATTTTTAGCTGGGCTGAGTATCGAATTTTAATAGTTGGGAAGTACATTCAATTTATTCAGTTAATCCATAGCATTTTTATTTTTCAGTTGGTGGGGAAAAACTATGTGTTTTTTTTTTCAATACAAAAACATAATGAAAAAAGAAATCATATATTGTGATACATAATATTTGTTCCAGTGTGCAAAATTATAGGCAAATACACGTTTACTTACGATCATAATTCTTTGTTGTTTTTTGTTAGCGTTGATAATTTGGTTGCTGCTGTGGTTGTTATCACATTCATTGTTTCGGGATGTCACATATGGGCAACTGTCATTAAAATAATTTAAGTCTAAATTAGACATGGCTTAAATGTGTCGAAAATCATGAGCATGCAACATTTCTACTTAACCATTAAGTGTAACTGACGAAAACATGGTTGCAGCCAGAAACTGAAATTGCAACTTACAACCAACTGAACTGGTATAGAGTGCAAACAAACTAACAGCACTTCATGTTTGCAAGCAACATCAGCAGCAGGTTATAAAATAAAAAGACTAAAACATTTTAAATACAAATTTAAGCATATCAAACCAGTAAAATTTTTTTTGTAGATAAACCAAAAATTGTTCCTACAAAAATCGTAAGATTTTTGAAGACAGTGGCACTTGGTGAATGGTTTATTGAATAAGAAACATTTCAAGCTGGTAGCTATAATTTTTTTTGTCTACATTTGTTTAGCATACAGAGTTGCCAAATCTGTTTGGTGAGGTCGAAATTTGGGTGGGTGTGGATCACTATGGAGTGGTCGAACGCGAACGAGCCAACTGCATGTCAATTAAGGCCACAGGACTCCAGATCGTGGGCGAAGCGGCGTTTGACCACGAAGGCCGAGCTAAAATGTTGAACAAAGGAGGCCCATACATCTTTCTAGAACGAAGACACGGTGGGCAAAATAACAAAAACACCCAAATGGGTGCAAATCTGAAATTAGAAATATAGCGAGTATACTGACCACTTAGGCTTACAGGCACATCTACTCCGCATAGGATGTGCGGATAGTGATGAAGGCGGGCATGTAGGCAGAATGTCGAGACCATTGATATGCCACTGCCCGGCTTTTAAACAGTTAAGGCCCCGAGTATCAGAATATAAAGCGTTAAATTTTTTTTTTAACATACACACGGAATGGTTCCGATGCAAGGGATTCTCAATAGAGTAAGAGATAGTTGAAGTCTCATTGAAATTCGACCATTTGATTCAGTGCTAAAAATGTTCTCTAGTTTTCAGAAGTTGCAGTTGAATCATTTTTACTCAGACGCTTATATATCTTGAAACCGACCTAAGCAGAATTTTGTCTAGCTTTAACAAACCTAATAAAATCTATAACTTCTCATGTTCTTATAACGAGTATCTTGAAGGTCTATATTAGCAAACAAGACTTTTATATTCTATTCAACTAGAGACATAAGTAAAAGAAATAGTCACGAAATATTGTTGGGTTTTTAGAAAAACTTTGATATCGTGTGTTAGGTTTCATCAATTCTCATTTTGTTCGTGAAATTTTACACATATGAACAGAGACTAACTTGAATCCGAACATTATATTTCAGCGAATTTATTACTATAAACATTGTAAAAGTAGTACGTTTACATTTTTAATAATATTTAATGGTACAACGTTTTATCATAATTGCAAATCACTTTTTCCGACCCCAGACGAATTTGTAGCTTTGTTAACTTCGAATTCAGACTTTTAAGGAACAACTTCTATATTTTGGCAACCCTTTTTGTACATTTCATTTGCAATAAGGCGAATTATATATTCAACTTCACGTGCAACAATTTGCTAAAGCTTTATAAAATGGATCAGTTACGGCAAAGCGATTCAAATTCCCCAGAGTGTATTTATTAGAGTACATGGCAGTTAAATTTAAATGTTTATAGGACAATAAACCAAAATGTTTTTTGGTTGACTAAGTTTTACTTTTTCACTCTATTTTCGTTAGTTTCTGGTTTTTGTTGAAATTTATTTAATATTTTGGTGTTTTGTTTTTTCGTTTCTTCGGTGGACAGTTAATGACAACAAGTGTCTTTATGACCATTGAGCGCTGCAATCGATGAAGACGACAAAAAATAAAGTAGGTTTTCAAATGCCAAGCTGTTGAAATCCAAAGAATGAGTCTTAAAGGATTTATTAGCATGCGCTTAAATTTAGTTACGGACAAGGACTTTATGTCTGCGAATGTCAAACGTTTGCTATTTGCCATCAGGCTTAATGTTGGGCAATAAAACATAATGCAGATTTAATATTACTACGACCACAACATCAAAGACAGCTACAATTCAAAATTAATTTAAGTATTTTTGCTTTCTACCAAATCCTTTTAGACACTTAGTTGTAACGATTTAAAGAAGTGGTGTGCATTCAAAATTCTGTCTGCATTCACCTTTTTAGCTCCAGTGAAGACTGGTTATTGTTTTTGCTTGTGCACTCCATAGTTGGACATCATTTGATGGTCACAGTGCCATTCATAGCCAATGCTTTCCACCAGTTATTTGCGTTATATTTTACATAAAAAGTCTGTTAGTTGATCTGTTTACCAATATCAAAGTTAATTTACATTCTGGCTCACAAACAATGTTTATTAACTCCCTGTTATTTGGGTTTTTAGCCTGTCTTTGTATTTGAAAGTTTAAAAAAATATTCCATTGCGTTCGTAACCATTCCAGTCCACCATCATCAATCAGTTAACCTTAAATGGCAACTATAATGACATAATTTGTACATATGGCATCACAAATATTCAAGAGATTTAGCTCTTGCAACCAACAATTGGTTGGTTGCTAACATAACAACAAGTCTTTGTTGAAGTGGCACAATTTGAGAGCAAAATATGCAAAACATTACATTTGACAAAGTGGATAACAATCAGTTATTTAAGCAAGAATTTGTAAGCAATTGCTGTTTTTTTGTTTGCACATGTGTGTTCTATAGCGATCGCCAATAAGGGCTGATCACTGTTGTACGTAAAATTATTTTTGCCAAATAAACCTGTACTACGACGTAATTTAGTTTCGGGAACTTGTTAAGGGATTTGGGGAGTTTAAATATTTTCTTAAATAATCAATAAAAAATAAATCAATGATGACATATCGGACATTGTAATTGCGGAGAAATTTCAAACAATGTGCTCAGGACGGACCCTGTCCTTTACTTTTCTTTAAGAAAACAATCTTATTTTTATCTGGATACGAAATTAGTAATATTGAATGCGACAGCCTCTTTACTGCTTTCTGATTATTGGTCGGTATATTTCCTGCTGCTCTGACGATTCCAATAATTATGATTTTACCTACATTAATGGTTCTCAGAAGATGGAATTCCCACTCGAATCGGCTTTATGCAGTCAGTATAGATTGGTGTTTTCTCGCTTTTATTCACAGGATAATATATTCATTTTCTTTCGTAAGAATCATTTGATGAAAAAGTGCAGTGATTGCACATCCCCGGAGTGCCGCAATTCACGGAAAATCAAGCCTTATTTTTTAAGTACATTTGTGAATATATAGCGCTACCCAAGTATAGGAAAGATTGAACTTTCATTGCTTATTTGAAATTTATAGAGTTTGTAGAGTCGAGGCGTAACCTTTGACTTGTTGGTGGTAATATGCAAGCCAGAATGGTATTGTTTGTATCTATTCCCAACACACCCCTTCCCACTTATATGCTTGTAAGGAGCAAATGGAATATTTTGTACAATGGATAATTCATAGAGAACTCTATTTTAGCTAAATGAAATCACAATACTTGACACCTTCACAAGAAGACCAGTAAAATCTAAGGAAGATTGATCTTCGTAGACAAGAAAACGGAAGCTTCAGGATGTTAAGGAAGCGATATGCACGACACTTGCGTCAGAATCGTTATCCATTAAGTATAACAAAAAACAAGGGCGGACATTATTGGAATAAAAGATAGTATTCCTACGCCAACAAATGCTTTATCTACAAGCTATTCCTTGGCTTCAGTCTTTAAGAGATTATCTAAGGAAATTGTTTTTCTGTTTCACGAAGCTCCTTTTGTAGTTTTCCAACTAAAGTATACACTACCGCGGAAAAAAACAAAATATTTGCAAAAAAATTATAGAAGATAATTTTTTCAAGGAGCTTGGACTGAAAGTTCATGGATGCATGGACATCTTTAAACATATTGAGCTGGCTGTCCGAATTACAGGCACGGTATAGTGTTATCACAAGGCTTGCTCTTATTCTTAATACTATGATTTTTTAATTTTTAATAAATTCTTTAAATCGGTTTAATAAAACATCTCATTTGGTTCGAAGAATTTCAAGCATAATACTTTTTTAGTTTTTCTAAAATTTTGGGCAAAGGTTTCCTGATGAGTTGGCTTAAGCAACCAGCGAAATGCGCATAGAGACTAGCTTGTCCTGCAACAGATAGACTGCATGTTTATTATGAAACAGCAAGGATAGCAAGAGAGTTTTCAAATAAAAACTCTCCTTAGGATTAGTTTTATAAAAATTTGTGATATTTGTACAAAAATTAATATTGAATTTGGGCAGTTAAATTTCAAGGCATCTGTGGGCTCAGTACCATGTTTGGGCTCTAATATTAAAGCTAAAAAAGTTTAGAAGCATATCTTCCCTTAGTTTTGAAAGTAGTTTTTTTTTGTTTTTAAGTATTTATTTTTCCAACGAAAAATGTCAAAAAATCCTGAGTGGATTGGTGGAATCTGAAATTGTGTTTTTCGTGCAGGTTCAAAAGTAAGGAGTATAACATGGGCTAAATGATTTAAGCCATCACTTAAAATATTTTTTAATACAGAATATTCCTTATTTAGAATAAGGAACATGAAATACATATTTAAATATTTGT
Source organism: Phania funesta (assembly GCA_963932375.1). Classification (NCBI taxonomy): domain Eukaryota; kingdom Metazoa; phylum Arthropoda; class Insecta; order Diptera; family Tachinidae; genus Phania; species Phania funesta. The sequence goes on along the minus strand of OZ010652.1, from coordinate 91,323,191 downwards.
GTAACCATATACATTTATACGGTGACCAGATAGTAATTATAGTAGTTATTTCAATTGTTATTTCAGTTCATTTTAAAATAGGCAACCTGAATTTCGCATCAAGGTCGGTCGCCATAATGGCTTCGGTGCGCAAGCAATGCTACGCACCGTGGCAAAGTTCAACCAAATAGAAATTGGTGCGGGATTGCTGTATAGCCGTCGTAGCGGTCACTATCGAGAAGTTGTTTTACTTAAATTTCTTTTTCTATCGGACTTATCTGGTCACTCTAAATATTTTGTCAATCAGCTTTTTTTTCTACTTTAAGAATTTTTCATCATGTGAATCAAATGTGATGAATTTGAAGTCGTGGTGTAGTTGATCGAGATCACTTTTTACATTTACAAGTGCATGCTAATCAGAGTGTACCAGTAAGTAGATGTAAAGACTTTTATAACTGCCAGCACTTAGAGTATGTATTTAAAAATAAAATTTGAAAAATATTTGAAAAAAGAGTGTCTAATTCAGCCACCACAAACTCAATTAAATATTTTGATATTATTTTGCTTTATTAGACACCTCTGTGAGCTTAGAGGTGGAGTGCTGTGTTACTAGAGACTTTTACCTGTTTTACTGCAAACGGTCAGATGATTCCTGTTAACGTGCTCAAAGAGCTGAGAAAGAAAGAAATAAAATATCGCCTTGTTAAGGGGTACATGATTAACACACCCTTAGTATTTAGCGTTTTATACCGATCATACAAGGCGATGCCTTTCGCCATTATTAATTTGAAGAAAACGCCGCCTTTTGTGAGCGTGAACATATTTCGAGTCTAACAAAAGGGCAAACAATTTAATATTTTTTTAGAAAAGAAAACATCATTAAAATTTATTCCGGTACTTCAAAATAATTTTTGTTCTTTTCTGGTAGCACCAGAAACTGATATTTAATAACTCTCACCTATAATTGTTTTCAACTGGACGGCATGGCTTTGGACATCGTAAAACTAAACGGCATGGATTCGGACGAAATGTACTTTCAGCAGTACGATTTCCATTGTAAGCGCTTATTACATACACACAGTTTAGAAAAATTTACATATTAATAAAATGATTTATTTGTATGTAATTCTTTATTCCCAACTCATTTTTATTCTAAAATAATAGACTAGTCCCTATACGCTTTTCTCTGGTTACTTTACCCAACTTTTTAGAAAATTCCTTAGACCAAATATGAAATCCATAGAAAATCAACCCAAAAATATTAAATTTTTAACAAAAAGCCTCACAGCGGCTTACCTATATTTAGAGTGGGCAAACAACCAATCAAACCTAATACGGTGAGTAAGAAAAATAAAAGAAACATTTTTAGTTGTGGGGCTTTTTGTTAAAACTTTAATGTTTTTGTATGGACTTTCTTTGGATTTCTCATTTGGTCTAAAAAATTTCGGGTATAAGACGCCTAAGTTTTTTTTAAGTTTTGGTATAGCTTCCCTAATGAGCTGTCGACTAAGCAGTCAGATAAATGCGAATAGAGACTACTAGTTTATCCAACCTCAACATTATATTGCATTATTTTATATTACAAACGAGTTGGGAGCAAAAAATGAGCTACAAATAATTAAATTTATTTTCAACAGAAATAATAAAATTTAGGAACTCGACTTTATGAAAAATTGATTGCCTGATTCAAATGGATTGATTACTTAACTACGTTGGATCGTAAACTAAGACGAACGACTTCAAGACGTATAAGTTCAATCTCTGTTTATAGAATAGTTATTTGTATGTATCCTCTGCCAATATTTGGATAAGTTACTATGAGTGAAAATGATTTTCGTATTTGTATTTTTAAGCAAAACATGATCACTCATGCACTGACCAAAATTGGCAACGACATAAACGAAAGACGTGTAATTGTTTAAGCTACCAATTTCGGTGCAAATTTAAGGTTTCTTATTCTGAAAGTTGTTACAAAAGAGCCATTCATAAAATATTAATAATAGACATAATAATAGACAATAATAGTGAATTATGTGAATGCTAACTTGACACATAAACAGATTCGTGAAATTCAAAGTTCGGCAAGTATTATTTGTATTTAAATATTTACTTTGCGCAACTTGGTCTTTTACGTCTGGAGGTCAAATTTACTTGACACATTTTGGCTCGGCTTATATGGTATTACAAATTTGAAGTAAATTTTCACTTTTCGTCTTGCACTGAAACTTAGAAGGGCTCAAAATCCATATTTTTTATTATTTAGTTTATGACAAGTTAATTTACCTACACACTTTGATACCAAAAGACTTCAGTTTTATTGATCAATTTTTGGTGTACCAGCATATTTAACACCTGTTGTACGTAGTCGCAAGTAACTCGAAACCAACAAAGCAAATAAATCATGCCAAAATATCACTGTAACGATAAAACGACAAGAAATTAGGTTATAAATGCCTCGCTTCCATCGATATCAACAACAACATCACACACCATGAACTGCACCAACATCGGAAAACAGCAAGAAAAATAATCTACAAATAAATAAAAAAGAAACACAAAAATGTTACATGTCAACTGATCATGAATAATGGTAGAATGTTTATCAACTGCTAAGATCACAGTCATATTCAAAAATTATTTAAAAGCAAAATAATCACATAATTAGAAATGCGAATTGAATAAAGTTTTCTCCTCACTTCTTTTAATTTGTACGTAAAAAAAGAAACTAAAATCCAAATTTATTTGTAAATGATTTATAAACATTTATCAATAAGTAAAAATCTTTGGAATACCAAGCAGCCAAGTAAACAAATATCGTTGCTGCTGACGTTAACGTTGGCTTTGCCACTGTTGTGTTCGGATGGTGGCATGAACAGAAGCACAGAGTCAAAGCGATTACAACAATATAACATTAATGTTTGCATATCTTGATTGATCACTTAATGCCAGGAATCTCTTGCTAATTTATGCGATTGGTTAGAGATTTTTCAAATGATAAGTTGTGAGAAGAAAAACAGGAAAAGATGTAGCAATTATGTACTTCAATAAATGTTCTAATTTAAATATTGGCTAATAATGGCAGTAGATATGTTAGGTCTCTCTTGATCACGACTGAAAACTCGACCGCAATTTCAAAACTCTCGTTAAGGAAACTAAAAAGGATGTGACAACACTTAAGGGAAAGATCGTTATAGAAAAACCCCATTAACATATAGTTGAGGCATTTGTTGCGAAAAACAAGTTTCAACAGGAGCACCTTTTAAAATTAATATAAAGCTGCTAATTGAAAGCAAAATTTTTTAAAATCGCTAAAAATTTATAATTTCGTGATATATGCGCAACAGTTCCGAAAATAAAATAAACACCACAAAATATCAGAAAATTCAAAAGAGAATTAAATCGTTGAAATTGTAAGAATCTATAATAGAGAATACGAAAAAGCACCACAAATCTAAACAGGTAACAATTTTATATGAAGGACAACTTTAATATAATTACTAAATTGGGAGAAAGATCAAATATAAGTAACAAGAAAATAAATTAAATATGGTCATCAGCAACAAGTGGCGCGGTGCGCTTTTGAACGTGAGAAACGGCAGAGGCGCAGACGCCGCTACTGACTGTCATTGCAGCTATTCAAACAAATAATGATTCGAAACTATCTAAGAGACTGAACATGCAGAAGTTAAAGAACCCAGCCACAACAGCAGCATATATTGTGACCCTATCCCTCACAACTATGCCACTGGAACACAACTAGGGATATGTTTTTAAGGCCTGCAAAAGATCTTTTCGGGTTTGTGACAGGCAGGTGCAAAGAATGGCTTTCTGTCGACACTAAGACGCTAATTACGGAGAGAAATGCGAAAACTGGCAATGCAAAACTATAAAAACTATAACATCGGCATAATACTCTAAATCTCATGGATAAGCGCAGTGCTAGACAAGAATATGGGCAAATGATATCGCAGTTGGAGAACAAGCCACAGCGACAACCCGTCGTAGTAAGGATCTTTACAATATGATAAAAAAGCTAACAAATAAGAACAAAACCACCATCAAGCCTTGACCAAATTTTGGACAAGGCAGTCTTCCTTTTCATAACATTACTAAGTAGTTGTTTTCCACACTGTGTTGAGAACTATTGTGGACATAGGAAGACATATCCAACAACAATAGTGAAGCAATGTTTAATCCATTGTCCCATATTGATGAAATAATTCCATTTTATTCCAGTTTAACATCGCTAAACACTCCTCTAAAGCATTAATTCGCTGTTGCTTTTAGTCGAGCTTACAGAGCTTACTCATGTTCGCGTGGAATGGTAAAAACACTACCATCTGATATCTTTACAATATCAGCTAGCTCGTGCACCTTCAATTTGCGATTGTTCATAACCAACTTGTGGATTTTTTTGATGTTTAATTGAATAACAGCCTCATTTGGGCGTCCACTGCGCTCTGCATCATTTGTGGTGGTACGGCCACGTTTAAATTCAGCAATCGACTTCTCTACCATTTGTGTCGATGGAGCAGAGTTCGGATTATGTTTATCAAGCCACTGGCTTCCACTGTATTTTTTTTTATCAAAAAGCAATGCTTTATCAAAACTATAAATTCATTTTTTACAATAACAAAAGTTGCTTCACACAAAATGCTATAACTCACGAATCAATAGTCAGATTGCTGTCAAACACGCCTATCGTTTGAAGATTACGATGAAGATGTGTCATCCTATGAACTTTTGGAATGGACTGTTATGTCCAACGAAATTTAACTCGCAGAGAAGTACACTGAATGATTCTTTTATCGTCAGTCTTAATCTAGTTTCTAATTTGAAAAGAAAACAACGATTAAAAAAGTTCTAAAGTTGAAATGACGATCTTGGTTGGTTGCCGCCAAAGGCAAAAGATTCCATATATTTTATATTTTCTTCAATGTGTGTACTACACAACTTTCTTCCTCGTTTGATGAAGATAAAAACTAATAAGATACGATTTATTCTTAAAACGCTTTCATTTTATTTGGAAAACAACATTTTTTTGCCCACAATTGCTGTTCAAGTTGCTTGTTGTTATTCATTTGATTACACTTGGAAAACACGTGTTAGTAAATCCATTTCAATTTACTAAAATTGAGGATTCGATACATTTCGTATGCGGTGATTTCCTTAATCGACACGTATCGAAATGTTATTCGATACAATAATTTACTCGATATTCAATGCCGTGATTACGCCCAAGTTTTCTCAAACATAGATTAATTAATGGTCTTAAAAATACAAGCAATCTTAATACAAGAAGCGTAATGCAGCCAAGGATTTATAAGTCGCTAAAATACTCGTATGTACCAGGAATATCAGAGCGACTTGGAAAATCAAAAATCTTTAATAATAACAAATACGGAATTGCTCACAAATCTTACAAAACATTAAATAGATTGTTTAGCAGAACTAAATATAGAATTAAAAATATTGGATACGTCAAATATAGTTAATAAAATACTTTATAATGGAAATGATCACGAGAGTTGTATTAAAGCATATATGGGTACAACGAAAAATATGCTAAGATTTAGAAATTCAAGTAAAACACCTCTTCCCATTTCGCTGAAATAAATCACTATTCTAACACACCAACATCTCAAAGAATTTATACATAATTTGCTTATTGTTTTTACATATATTTTTGTTTATATATTTACACATTCTTGTAAATGTAAAATTATTATTAGTTTCTCATAACATTTGTTTAGTTAATTTTGAAACTTTTTCATTTGTTTTAGATTATTAATTGATTGTTAATTGAAGTTTTGTAATTTAATGTATATCCTGATGTTACTACACAGAGGCGCATTGTATTAGCGAATGTAAATAAAAAGATTGTGTTAGAAAGTTTTATTAAAGTCCTAAAGCTTGAAATTTAATTAATTAAATTAAAATTATGCTCGTAAATTTAAATAATATGCTCCTAAATTGCAAAAAATTATTTAATTTAAAATAACATATCACTTTGTTTAATTCTGGCAAAAATAATTGTTTTTTAATGCGAGTTGGACTTTCGATTGATGTTTTAGTAAAAACGTTATCTCTCCGGTTATTTCTGCAGATCCTACAAACAAATTCAGGAGCAATGTGGTTTTTAACGTCTTCAAATGTCAACGAAAATGAATTTGTTTAAATTCTCACATGGAGTATCTAATGAATATGGTGAACAATTTTAACAAACATGTGCGCCAACTGAAGAACGCTATAAAAGCCAGAATATTCAGTCTCTTATAACAGAAATATGCTGAACATTTTTTGATAACGATATACAATAGCAGAAAATTTGATAAACATCATTCATAGTTTTTGAAATACAGGTAAACCCCGTAAAAAATTGCCGTGTTATGCGAATCCGTGTTATACAAATAAAGGACTAGTACGAAAAGAGGAATAAGGTTCTAAAAATTAAAAAAACATGCTATTATATTTTCATAATAAAGATAAATATCTTTTCTTAACAAGTAATACATATCAATTAAACAATGTTTTCTTCGTCATCACTAACACTATTAACCTCTGAGCATTTTTCTGTATTATCTTCAGTTCCATGCTCTACCTTTTGCAAAAAATCTGTTATTTTAAATTGCTTGCTTTTAATTTATTAAAATTGTTCAAGCTTGATGGTCTTTTTTTAAAAATTATATTATTATTCTTCGATAGTTGGCTACTCCATTGTGTAGCATCATCAGGAAATAAAAATAACAAACAAATTATATGTTTAAGAAAAAATTATTGTCACAAAAAATTCAAAAATTTTCCAAAGTTAACTTTAAACAAAAATAACCTGAGGTTTAAAAATATTTTAAAAAAATGTAAATACAGTTAACAATTTAAATAAATTAAATTAAGAAAAGGTCAAGAACAGCTATAATTTTGCTTGCTTTTAGTTAAAAGATCTTTATAAATTTCCTTACATGGTGCTAAGCACTTATGAAGTTTTCTTTTAAATTGTGTGCTCCTTTCATTTTAATGATCTTCATTTAAGAAATATGACTCTAACTGTTCGGCTGAGCGTAGGCATTTTTTATGCTTTGTAGAGTAAACTTTTTAACTTTTTCGTCTTCCCTATGATATCATCCTCTGAATTATCATTGATTCCTAATATCATTTCTACCAAACCTGCTTCATCAATTTCTTCTTCCACCAATAATTCTTGGATATCTTGTGCAGTCATATCGTCAAAACATTCCCCTCCTATAGACTTAGCAACTCCCAATATTGCATCCATTCTGTTTTCTGATGCCTTGACCAAATTTTCACTTTCAATTGATTCCGGCCATATTTTTTTCCAACAACCATTTAAAGTCGGTGCTTTTATTTCTCTGATAGATGAGTTTATTAGATTAATGCAGTCCAAAACTGTAAAGAGTTTCCCCGGCTCCTTGACGTCCATAAATTAATCATCGATTTTGTTAAAAATCTATAGTAATGATCTCATTATGTAATGGGTTTTATATTATCGTTCCGTGTTAGAGTGAATCCATGCTATAGAAGTACCGTGTTATACGGGGGTTACCTGTATACATTATATCTGCTGCTTTGTTTTATATGGTGACTTATAGTAAAATTTTACTTAACAAATATTTTCAATATAAATTAGCTTCACGAAATCCGGATTGTGGGATATTTTAACACTAATTGTGAACAGGTTCGAAATAAACCTTACACACATTTTTGACTTATTTCTGGCGTTTAATTTGAAAATTGGGCTTTGATGTTTCTGAAGACGTATAATGGGTTTTTATGACAAATATTTTTGTAGGAAATTTTAGTCTGCTATATTGCTGTTTAAGAAAGCGGCGAAAAATATCCCAACAGCAAAGAGTTCGAGGGTTAAAATTGTTCTCCGTAGTGTTTTACATAAAAGTGCTGAACACAGCTTACACCAGGAGTTTAAGGATCACAAGATTCTCTATAACAATATGCAAAATGAACTTTAGCTTCACTTAAATAAAAGCCAGACTTAAACTTTTAAAACATCGATACACGTGTATGTTTTTAATCCCCTCTGCCGGAGACAGAAGTTTGTTATTTTGTAAAAAAATGATTTTGTTCTACAATGTAATTCCCCGCAGCCAATCGCCAATCCATTGTCACAATCAAATAATTTAAAGCCAATGTTTAAAATTTTCAGTATTTGTTGATTCAGTTCTGTTATGATCCGTCAATCAATTCAATCGTGTTATTATCGATTTTTTCTCACTGCGTTTTTAACCACTTTTTTTCCTAGAAACCAATAGTAGTTTTCTTCTCTCAATTTTCAGAATTTTAAACGATTAAAATCACGAAACGAAGTGAACGTTTGTCTTATATTTTGGTTTAAATTTTTCTAACGATAATCGCATAATCGATTCATCATATATTACGATATCATCATGTTCAAAATGATCACCATCATAATTTTCTATGGTCATTTATAACATTAACTTACTTTTCCTTTATTAAGATTGGAGTCGATTTCAACATTTAAGGTGTTTGTGTGTGTGTGTGTGTGTGTGTTGGTATCTGTTGAGATGAGGTGTAAATGTTTCCATTAAATTTGATGAAAAAAGTCTTGTTTAAATTTCAGTTAAAGCGTTAAACTACCGTAAATATCATCTTTTAGTATGATTTACTATAATCTTGTGAACGGTGCTTAAAATTTGCACACTGGGATAACTAAGATAAAATATTAAATTAAACATATAATAATACTTAAACACGTACATACTCGTATGTTGAAAAAAAATGGTCTATTTCGTTTCGATAACATATTGTTTTCCTTTGTGTTATTGACATATCCTCGTACTTGAAATAAGTTCAGTTACAGCGCGTGTTTCCTTATATATATTTCCGTATATAGGTTGGTTTGTTATTTTATAGGTGAATAGATTGTGTATATTTTTGACGAAAAGCATGGTTAAGTTCGAATGTCTACGTCAATAAGCAAAACTGATGCTTTTGAAGTGAAGATATCGATTACATCCAAAGAAGGTCACTGTTTGGTGTGCTTTATAAGCCGGTGGAATCATTGGTCTGTATTTCTTCAAAAACGATGCCAGACCAGAACGTTATAGTTAATGGCCATGATCACGCCCTTAATGTAGAGAAGCCAACCGGTATAAGTAACAAGTGATTTATCGGTGAATCGGTGAACGAACGAACCCGTTCATTTAGATCTATACGATTATTTACTAGCGATCTCAGTGATTGTTAGTTGTCTCATCGTGCATTCCACAAAATTACTAGCATTAAAGCCATAATGCTCAGTCAAATGCTAATATGTACAAAACAATACAGGGGAACTGAATAAATAAATATAATTTTCCATGATTCTTAACTCGCGCTGATCATATTTAAGGTCACAAATACAGTGTCCTGTCACCAGGGCAATTATACAGCTGCGGGACTTCTGAGGGACACTTGAACTTGCCTCCAGCTTTATAGACTTCAACTATTGTGAGGTCCTGGCTCAGTGTGATGTGATGTTGAGTTCAGTCGAATTAAAATTGCCAATTCTCTAGGATTTTCCATTTTTTCATGGTAGGAAAGCGTGTGCGTATCCGCCAGAATTATCACCTTTATATTCCTTTCACCCTTCCACTTTCGGAGTTACCTCCTCGCCCATCTCATTGTTTTGTGTTTCTTAGTCGGATTTGTGCATTCCGTTCGAGTTTCTTGCCGCTTGCAAGTCTTACACCCTCTAGACCAGTAAAGGCAAAATATTCGTCTCCACTTAAATAAGTCTATTTTAAACTGGAGGTTGTCTTTTATCCAGAGTATGCGGATTAGGGTATTTTTTTTAATATTTAATTCCCTCCCATAAGGGAGTCCGTTTCATCACCACTACGATATGTTAGCCGCACTTCTGACCGCATCCACCGTCATTTTATGTCTGTCAGTTGACGACCATAATTGCATCTTATTAAACTTGCTACAATTTTAACTATTTTAAATAGTGTGGCACTATTGAATAAATTAATGAAATTTTACTGCTATTCTTAGCTTGCGAGACTTTTGTAATCCTTTGCGCGCTAAGGAAAAAAGTGGTTGTGGCATGATCACGACAATCATATTTTGTTCTTTACAACATATTAAACTTTACTTTAATTGCGATAAACAAATTCAACGATTTCCATCTAACAAAATTCTTTCTGAATGAAAAATAACACTGAAGATGGAACGTAGTCGAAACTTATTTGTCTTCAAATCAAACTTGACTAGGGTCAATATAAAATGAGAAGGTTAAAGAAATTCAAATCGTAATTTATTGAAAATTTTTCCGATAATTTATAGGAAGAACTTTTTAAAACTTGCATATTGGAAGACCCATAGTGTTATGTATTTTTCATCATCTTACAACTTAAACGTAAAAGTAGAACAACAGTATATAACGTAATTTTTCATAACAATGTTTAATAATAATGATTTTAACGCAAAAATTGTTATAATTTTTCATTGGAACCATGCACTTAATAGTGATAGTTAGAGCAGAGCTCTGAACTAAAAAGACGGGAAGCCAGCATTAGCAATTTAACACGACTAAAGTGTTTAATATTTCGATGTAAAATAGTTTTTCCACTAGAAGCGATACAGACCCAAACACCATTTTTCAAGATACGAATATGACCACCTAATGCACCTGTCTACAAAAGAGTCTCCATATAAACGTGCATGTGTCTGAAAATAATTACACTCTGGTATTGTTGATTACTGGGTTAGGGAAGCAAAAATGCACAAAGAAATCACATTAACTATTAACTACTGTTTTCTTTTTGGTACAAAGTCTTACACAAGAGTTACAGATAAAGAACCGGTTTCGTTTCTAAGACATCTAAAAAATAATTTGAAGTTTAAGTTTTTCTAACAATTTTTGATTTTTCTAAAAGTACCGCTTTTGTTAAGTTATGAATGGCTTTAAGCTAAAAACGGCTAATATTTTTCTTTCGCTTTTTATTTATTGTTAATTTTTTTGTTATTTTTTAACAATCAAATCTGAAATGCGTAATAAAGACATGTAACTCTGTTTTTGAAAAAAGTAAATGAAAAAGGAAACACCGAACTAAGGCCGCAAGACTAAATTCTTAAAAGAGTTTTATTGCATTTATTTGCTTTAGCATTCTCGTTTTGTGGCAACTTGCTATAAAAGGAGTTCTATAGGCCTTTAACTATGTCTATAAATTTAACCCATAGACAAAAAAGTGGTACTTCTTAATTCAAGCCTAAAACACTAAAGTTGAATGAATAGCTGCTAGTTAACCGTAACGACGTCATTATTGTTTTCATTATTCCTTCATTTACATCGCGTACAGACTCTCATTTTCCACTTTCAACAAATTGTTAAGTGCATGTGCAAATGCAACGAACTAATTATACCCCTACAATAACACCGGAAATTTTGAATTTATAAAAAGCCAGTCAATCGGACACTCTAGACGACTAGAAAATTTCTTGTTTTTAAGTCCTCTGCCATTTAGGCTTTTTGCATAAATTAAAAAAATTTATTTTTCAATCTTGCTTCTTTAGGAGTGTATCACGTACGTAAGTACTACAAGGTGGCGCAGAATGCTGTATAACTTTTTTATTTGAAATGGAACGATACTCAATTGAACAACGAGCAAAAATCATGGAATTTTATTTTGCATACAGAAGCTCAGTAGTGCAGCGTGGCATTGAAATGTACGGACTAGATCCACAGCGACGACAATAAGTCGCGTGGTTGCAAAATTTCGTCATCATGGTTAGGTAAGGAGCCTACCACGTACTTATGTGCTCACCGCAAAAAATAATGGACGTGTACGGAAGAGTGTGAAAGAAACTCAAGAAACATCAAACAGGAGCCGTTCTGCCCAACTTGGGCTGTTACAAAAGTCTGCTCAGTGAATATTGCCCATATTGTATATGTTTCCATACAAAATACAGCTGCTGGTGCAAGAATTGAAGACGGCAGACTTGGAACAACGGCATTATTATATAACAACAAAAAGCAGGTGAAATCCCGGATTTCATTCAAAATTTGATATTGAGGGATACCTGTTTTTGTGTTTATTTAAGGTTTAGGGATCCGTCCGAAATACCCATCTTACGACGAAACCACGCTTTTGATTCAGTTGGTAGCTTTGTATATGTTTTATTTATTCTCAACTATTTCCTCGTCATTCTCTGTGGTAGAATGAAAGTTTTATTTTCAAGTAAATAGACATGCTGTGAATGAGTTATTAACGAAGTGTTCATGTTTTCTGTGAAAGACCTGCCATGTATGCCACTATATACGGAATATGGCAACGTTCAACTATTCGCCGTGGCTCTAATTCCCATTGACTCGGCCGTATAAATCTGGCAGTTTTTGAGCCGTGGCCTAGATTGTATTGACTTTAAAAACTGCGACTTACGGAAACCCTACAAGCCAAAGACTTGCGCTGTTAAATCGCATGATATTTGTGATTAGTTCACGTCATTCCCGTGCAAAATAAACATACGCTTAAATTGTTGATGAAAAATGTCCTTTGTAGCGTTCATTTTGTGCTACGTAGCCGACGCGGCACGCCGTCTTGCTGGAAATAGATCTGTAGCGCTTGTCTTTGACGGTATTGGCTTCCGAATTCGCACGAAATTCGCAACCTTCTGTGTTGTCACAGGTAATTTACTTTGAGTCCTGGATCGATTGAATATTTACAATATCCAAGCCCAAGTTCTACCGCAAGTTTTACCAAATTAAAGTCTTCTATTTTACACTTATATGGGCAGTGGTATTATTCTCGGCCGATATAACCTTATTTTGATGTGCAGGTGCAGCATGACTGCTGCTGGCTGACAACAGTGAACCGAGAGAAAATCCTTTATTACAATAATTACTTAAACTATTTTAAGCAAGCACGAGCATGTGCATACGTTATATTAGATTTATGTATATTTCCGATCAAGCACGTCGTAGCACAGGGAACAAATATTTAATTTCCTCTTTTGAATTACGTGCAGTTTTATAGTGAGTGAATAAAAAACTTTAACTATTCTCTTTTTGTTCTGCTCAATAACAAAAGAAATGCACTTGATTTTTGGACACAATTTTTTACTTCTGCAAAAGAGACTACTTTTTCGTGTTTATTTTTGTGGACAAAAAAATGAATTTATGATGTTGAGAAAAACTCCATATGAAGTACATAGGAGGCACTTTAGTTTTACAGACGTTGCCTGTGTGTGTGTGTGCTCATATATTGTAGTATATTGCTACTTTAAATTGTTGCAACATGTCACCATAATCAAGGTCTCATTTTTCATGCAACATGACTGGTAGTAATTTTTTTATTTTCGCTTTTTTGCTTTGAAGCTGTAGCATAGACTGCACCCGCTATTATTCGTTGTAGTTTTTATTTTACTGAATATTTATAGAGTATTTTTTTCAGAAAGGAATTTATTTAGATGGCGAAAAGTAAAATGTGTCAGAGAAATGGTCATGTTAAATTATTCTCTGTCATAGCTACAATTATGGCGTTTAATCAATTATGTTTATGCCCAAAGAGTTGGTAGAGCTTTAGTTGTTCAACAAATAATGTCATTTGGAATATAAGGAACGCCAAAGATAGAAGGAAATAACATTTCGTAATCTCTTTTATATTATTTAAATATGCAAAAACATATTTTCCTTAAACCACAGCAAAGAAAATGCTACCGGCCATAGTTGTATCCTGGGAATGATAACTTCTCTACAGGCGTTTTGGCAATAGCAACTCGGCAGAAACTTGGGAATAATTTTCCATTTGTAATTAACCAAAGTACACTGCGCTTAAGAATTGGCTGTGCTTAATATATGATGGTATTTAAATTTCCCCAATTACGGCTTATTAAGTATTTTGAAGGTTGTCGGACTATTTTTATATAGCTCTCCTTGCGAAGGCATGGTGATTTCTGATGAACCCCACGTGGCTTGGCTGGTATTTAAACCTTCGAGGTTTCATCAATAATTAATCGGCTGTATGACCAAGGAGGAATTGTCAGGGTCGAATTGATAGCCGTGTGAATAACGCGGTTGTCATAATTTAAACACAACTCAAGGTTGAGATTCATGATCCACGTGGCGTTGCATTGCAAACTTTTAGAGAATATAATATAACGGCAAAGACCATTAATACAAGGTCTCCAGAAAGGGTATCGGAATTTTTATTTTGCGTTGATGTTATAAGGAAAGAGTGCGGGGGCGCGGCGTGTATAGTAGATGGTGTAGCGCACTGATTCATGGAAATTCAGTAGATATGGAGCCCTGGCCGGCCCTCATGTCACTTTTTGTGTGCGGGTATTTTACCGAAATAATGATTCTATAGTTAGCGCTCGCAGTCGACGAACGTCGATGCGAATACGGCGAAGGCAATCTCATTGCAGAGAACAACTCAAATAATAGTCTTGCAACCACCTGTTAGCGGAAGTTTACGTATAACAGAATTGTAATAAACAAGTAAGAGAGCTATGTACGGCTGTGCCAGATCTTAAATACATGTCACTCAAGCAAAAGCTACTAAAAATGTTAAAGACTACAGTTTTTTCAAGTATACAAAATTTTAAACGATTTTAAATTTTGGGCTCTAATTTCACTCTCTATATTTTATTTAACCCTTTTTCGTTGTTTAACCGGTTAATAGATGTTTTTTCCAACTGTGGCTCTTTGAATTTTTTTGAACGCTTTTTTCTTTTTCCGACCAATTGTCGGAATTCTCGATTGGTGAATTCCTGTTGTGAAATTCCGAAAGTTGTGAAATTGCCACTTTGGGTGCACTTTGTAATGCAAATTTGAAATGCGAAATTTTTTTCCGTTGTTTCTTGTGAGATTTACGATTTTTCGTTAAGAGTAGTATCGACTTTTTGACAAAATTTTTGGTTATTTCGGTGAAATTTGCAATTTTTATGGGTTATCAGAATAATATCAGGTCTTGGTAAAATTTAAAGTTTTTTGTCGAATTAAAATTTTTTTGGAGAACTTTAGATTTTTAGTAAATATTTGCTAAATTATTGATTTGGGGTGGATTTCGTTTTCTTTTAATTCCTTCTTTAAAATTATGTTTTTTTATTTTTTAGTAAAATTTCAAAAAAAAAAAAAATTTAATAAAATTTCGAATTTTCCTGTAAAGTTTCGGTTTTTGCAGGATATTTGGTTTTTTTAATTTTTGTAAAATTTTTTGTTTTTTATGAATATTTTAATTTAGTCCAACGTTCAGATCCCTGAATTAGCGGTGGTCTTCGGCAATATAATTTCTATAAGGGGACATGATAGCCAATTTCATATGGACTCAGAATGTATGTTTTTTATTCGTGAAACTACCAAAAACGGCCCAACAAAATCTTATATTTTTCATTTAAGGGTTAGGAAATTATTATTGTAGACGTTACAAACGATATGACAAACTTATATCTACCCTTTTTTTCGTCAGTAAAGAGCATAAAAACATTATTTATAAGCATCGATGGCAGGGAAAGGATAAAAGCTAAATTGGATTTTAGATATTGCTTCGAAAACTTTAAACACCCGCAACAAGGTTAAAAAGAAGCCAAGATAATTTCAGCTCAAAAAGTACCTAAAATTGATAGGTATTTGAAGCAAGAATCAAAAATTATATCATTCTTTCCGTGCGGATAAAAATACATATCAAATAATACTTTTCCAAATATCAACGGCGTTTATCAGTACATATTGAAAAAATAGACATAGAAAATAAAATTTGCATTTGTCGATGCGGGTAACATTGATATTGTTTTCTAATTATTTGAATTTTAAAATTCTAAAGTTCTTAAATCAAACAGGTTGATTCGTCATTGTTACTTCTGCTTACATCAGCATCATCTTTTCATTCTGAATGATTATTTTTCGCTGATATACCAATTTTAATTTGAAACAGTAATATCTGTATATTATATTTCTCCGTCTTATTTTCTACTTAATGATTTATTGGGCCTAATTTAAAATTTAACATCTGTTGAAAACGCGACTGCAAAAAAAATAATATATGTCAGCTCATTTCTAATGCAGGCACGAACGTGTTCAAATTTTAAAAATTATTATTTTCTATTATTATAATGATTTCACTAAGCCTTAATTTATCATTGATTAATAATCCGATATTGACAAATGAGTTCAGGTTCAATTTTTAATATCAGCAAATTTTCTAGTTTTACTGTCATAATTATTTTATTGTCTGCCATTCGGCTGGAATATTTCTTAAGATTACTTTTGTGTCACTTCTACTGCATTGGAGTATCAGTTTCATGTGAACTTCATTACACACTACAGAAACTGCGATTGAATTTAACTTTTTACCAATCGAAATGGTACTTTTTTAAAAGTACTTTCTCTTATAATTATTTACCAAGTTGATAGAAGTTCGAAAATAGTATGATTGTAGATAAGTGTTGCGTGTCAGTTTTATAGTTTTTTTTATATTTTACAAAGTCATTAGCGGCTAATGGATAGACCTCCTTCCTTCCTCGAATTGATGTCAGGCAACCGATTTGTAATTTACGACTACCTCAGCCTTTACTCTTGACAGTAGCCTTTACTCTTGACTGTCGAATGGTAAATGTCGATGTTCTTCCTCATTGCGGAGTCTCTTGTAATTGCTAGCATTTGTCTAATGCTTAGGTCCACCATGGCATTCACATTTAACAAGTGTCTGTCCGTAGACCTAAGCCGTATGCTAGTCAGTGCTAGACATTCATACACCATGTGCGCCATTGTCCAAGCCTCTTCCGCAGGAGTAACTTTGGTGAATGACCCGCCCATCCCATGTGAGGTTTTCTTACCCATATCTTCAGAGTTACCATAGGTTTCGATGTGGTTTTCGACGAGTGTCCTCAAAGAGTGTTTGCATCGTTGATGTATGTTAGAGTTAAAGTTAGAGTTTAGGTAATGATCGTGGCCTGCACAAGGGAGAGTTCTAAGTAAAGGTTGATTTATACTTTAATAGCGATAGCAGGTTTTTTGGTAGTACGTAGTTCAAATTGGGAACTATTAACAATTATGGATCGATTGATACAAAACATAATGTTGACATTCCGTAAGAATTTTTGTATGCCAAACTTTTTTTAGTAGTAACATTCAGTAATACTTTTCTGGAAACAAAGAAATAAAAATACCAGTGGCAACTCGCTGTGCTTCTCTACCCCCATCGCAATGATTTAAATAAATTATAATGAAATGTCGTAAACACCGTTGGGACTTTGTGCATTTTTTAATTAACTACGGATTTTTATCTTAAATAATCTTTATTAAATAAATTTAAATATTTGCTTTGCTCACTGTTTGAAAGGCTCTAGATATAGTTCTCTAAATATACGAGAATTAATATTTACTATGTACAGGAGATGCCATGAATAATATTCTGATCCATAGTTCTGCTATTTGTAACAAAAAATAAATTATCCCAAAACTAACGAAAGTTTTGAATTTGCCGCCATTTGTGCAGTGAAGTGTTGGCAACCCTAAACAAACAATTTCACAGCTAAAAGTTTAGGGATCGTTACACAACAAAACAAAGTATTTTCATTATTGAACAATAACTCAAAAATAATGAAAGTTTAGCCACCGCAGTTTGACTGCTACTAGTGGACGATATCACAACATGATAAGATAGTTATTTCTGTAGAAATTGAATTATATTGCTCTGGCCAATATGTGGTTTTAAAAAGACGATGCCACGGGACATTTCCAGATCGTATACTCTCTCGTTTAGGCGATCGGATTTGGTAACCTAGGTGGTGTGATTGAAAACCATTTTTATGTCCACAAGCTCACAACCAACCGTGCATTACACGCGGAAATTAAACACTACTGCAACGATCTTCAGCCAAATTTATGCAAAATGATCACAGAAAATTTCGACAAATGAGCCCGTATCTACTAGCATATCCGTGGAAGCCATTTGCCAGATATGTTATGCAAGATTCAATAAAAAAAAAACAACACACTGAAGATGAAAACTGTGTTGTCTATGCAATATTGATTTGACTTTCCGACAGGATGATTTAATACAAACATTTGGAATGAATTTTTCAAAACGTGACACTGAAGATGACATATAGCCGAAACCGTTTTGTCACCAAACAAAAATTGAAAACGAATGATTGCAATCTGTTCTAGTTTTCTATTTAATTTAAACCTTGCATTAATGTTGGGTTACTCTCTATTTATTTATTTTTTAACAAAACTAAGGGGTAGGGTGGTAAAAGCGTTAGACTATGTGTGTTTTTCGATTATGTCAACAACAGCGTCGCCAAACGGATGTGTGTTAGTTAGGTTTCAAGCTTGAACCAGCCATACGGACTAACATCATTTCAGTGAAACCGTTTGGCCTGTTTCGGAGATTAGCGTGTGCGAACACAGTGACACGATGTGCACACCTAGTCTTAATCGCACAAGAAGCAAGTTGTTGTGCTCATAAAAGTTGTTTGGTCTCCTAAAGAAATGATGAATTTTCTAAAGTGTTTACGTACAAAATAAAATTTCCATTAATGTTTTTAAAAGGTGTAGAATCATTTCGATATCTTAAACGTAATGAAAAAAATCAAATTTGTTTTAAGTTTCCACTTTAGAGGTTTAATATATTTCTCTGACGCCTTGTATTCACAAAACAAAGAAACAATTAATTGTTAATTGTCACCAATTTTAATTTTAATTCTACTTCTTTTTATACTCTGTGTGTGTTATAGAAGCTTCGCTTACCACCAAAGAGCTGCTGATCTTAATGATGATCACCATCAACATCTGTATGATTTCGATGATGTAGGCAACGAGTATTAGCTAACATGTAAGTCAGAGTGAAACGTGTAATAAAAACAGTTTGAGTAGTTTAAACAAATGAACATTAAAAATAAAAGTTTTAATTTAAAAACTTAAAACCCCCCAAGTTCGCATTATCTATTTACTTCGAAACTTTTGGTGTAAATAGCTGCTGCACATGAGCCCAGTGGTATTGACTGCTGTCCCCAGTCACTAGATGCCTACGTATTCTAACGTACTCGCTCTTAAAACCTTGTGTGGTCTTATCAATTATATGCCAACTGTTTAATACTTTAAAAGAAGTTAGATAAAAAAACATTTATTTAATTGCCAATAAACAAATATATTTTAGGTTGCTTCATCGCAACTTCGTTAGGAACCAATAATGGGAGGTTTGTTTACTTAAAGCAACGATTTGTATTGTTTTTTTTTATTTCTAACAAAGATTACTGGCGTTATTTTGAATTGTTGTTTTATTAAAAGGAAAAAAGCTGTATATTTAATTGCGCATAAAATTGTTTCTTTTATGCTTTTAAACTCTGAAATCTAACACTTGCATAATTTTTTAAAAGACTTTGAGGAACAAGATTTTTACTGCCCAGACATGTTTCTTCAGCCATCCATCTAACAGAGCCGATCTATTAATTTGTCTGTCTGCTATTTTTAAACATCTAAATGTAGTGTAAAACGAAGCAAAATTAATGGTTGGTTGGTTGGTTGGTTGGTTGGTTGGTGGGGTAGTGACTAATAATTCGTTGCTTCGATATTCATTAACTAAAATCAATTCATTCATAAAACAAAATACACTTCACAAAAACATTTTGAAAACAAAGTCGTATTAAGAAGTTAAGGCTAAATGCATTCTAGGGCAAAATAGTTAAAGAGAACAGTAAAATCAGAGATAAAATTTTAAACTTTAAGAATATTTGAAAAAAATTAGGGAGAGGTGAATATAAAAGTCCGTAAAATCGGAATTTTTGTAGATACCTAGAAAGGAATTATACCGACAATTTTTGAGCCACTTAATAACACTGCACTCAATCGGAATCTGTACCTTGTTTGTGTAACTATTTGTGAGAAGTTTTCGCATCGATAAGTTTTTCGATTTGTGAGTAAAAAGTGTTTTTGTAGGTCAAAGTGAAAAGAGGCAACACTACGTTTTTATTAGAATATAACGCAGCTGCCCAAATATAAAAAAAACGCACTCAAGGAAACAGGAAATGTCTAAAAATTTATAAAGAGGAAATTTAAAATTTAAAAATTGAAAATTTTCTAAATAGTTACCAAAATGTTTTTTGTAAATTTAATCAAGTGTGTGTGACAAAAAACAATGCACAGTGTAGCGATGATAGCAGCTGAACAACATGATTGGCGAAACATATTGAGGCTTTACCATCAAAAATTAAGAGATGAAACTGATCCCTTTGCGAAGCCAGAGCAGCTTTTTAGGTAGCTATATCGCAAGCACGAAGCTCTTGCTCTCCTTAATTCGATTAGTTCACAGAAGTTCAAAGGGACGGAAAAGACATTTTAGCCCTCAACCTATTCGAATGTGTTCAGCACTACATCTTCTCGCAAACAGATCATTTTACAGGGACATTGGACAAGAATACACTACGCAAAGCAAAAGTGTTGTTTTCTTGTAAATCCATTGCGTGAAGCCCCTCGCATTCGTGATAGAATAAAATCTAGGTTTTTTAATTTAAATTAATATTATTATTTACAATATATCTTTGTAGATAAATCCTTATATAATGTAATTTTTTAATAGAATCCTTTTTAAAAGGTCCTTTTTTATTTTAGTAAAACCTCGAAATGCCAAAACAGCAAAAAATTAAATAAAAGCAATACATTTTTCTAAACTTAATTTTATTTGTCTTTTTACATTAAACAAAAATAACAAATAACATAAAAAAGGTTAAAGTTAAAAGAGCATTAAAGAGTAATTAAAACAAGTAAGAGAGCTATTTTCGGTTGTGCCGAATCTTAGATACTCGTCATAAAAGCATGAACTACTAATTAACTGCTACAGATTTCTAATGGTGCAAAGGATTTGTTTTTTAATATTTCATAAAATTTAGAGCTTTTGTTGCAATTTCAGCCTATTGGAAAATTCTGTCGTTAAATTTCCAAATATGGGAAAGTTGGAATTTCGGTTTTGTATTGAACTTTGATTTTTTACGAATTAATATTTTTTATTCCAGTTTTACGATTTTATAGAAAATTTTCGAATTTCTGTAAAATTAAAACATTTTGTATTTTAGCATTTTTGAAATATAGTTTGGTTTTGCGGTGAATTCCTAAATTCCTAAATTATGGTAATTTTCAATTATTATAAAGAATTTTTAAATTTTTGAGGATTTTTTTTTTGTAATTTACTATTGTGGTGAATTGTTGTTTTTATATGTTTTCAAAAAATCGGTTTTGTTAATATTTCGATGTTTTTCATAAAATATTGATTTTGTGTGACTTTTTGGCTTTTCGGCGAAACTACAAAATTGTGGTGAAGGTTAGATTTTTGTGGTGTATATTCAAAATTTGGTGATTTTTTTTTTCATAAAATGTTGGCTTTTAGACAAAAACATTTTTTCTATGCCAGTTTTTCGAACTCGTGGGGAATATTCGAATTTGCGTTGAATTCAAATTTCGATTTTTTATGAATTTTTTTTTGTGAAATTTGGTTTTTCGAGGAATTGGGGTTTCTTCGTGAATTTTTTTTTTTACTTTTAATATGGTCCAATATTTAGGTCCGTAGCTTATTTCCTGTAGGGACACTTTATACCAAATTTGATAAAGATTCAGAATATGCAAAGTTTTGGGCCTGTGTATAAGTATTGCTCCGCAAAAGTAAAACTACCAAAAAAGAGAAAAAATACGGAAAATTCGCCAAACTCACTTTTAAGTAGTCTAGGTTGTCTCGTGCCGAATATATATACTTTGTTGGGTCGGCAAATTAATATTGTAGAAAATACAAACGGAATGACAAACCGGTTTGGATCATAAAATTCGCACCCTTTGAAATACATATAACAGATTTAACTTACTTTTTTTCTACTGGTCTACCGACTTCCCACTGCCACCCAAAGAATTTAAAGACGTCTTGCGCGCCTGACTTTGTAATTACAATTAGAATTAATGCCACTAAATCGGCCGCTCGTAAATTCCAAATTTGTGGTCATTTACTTCACAAACTTGTGTTTGTTGTTTTTGTATTTTTTTATGTAGATTAAAAGTATGTGTAAAAATATTTTGTGGTTATAAATACATCTTCTAATATCCAAAAATGTACCTTTTCTGTATTTTTGTTGTCCATTTTTGAAGATGTTTTTTAAACTTGTATTTTTGGTTTATTCAAACAATTTCCCCGCGTAGTTTTCTTAAGTGAGTTGTTTTGATAGGTCATGCTTAAAAGTTTTTCCAAAAATGTTTTACAGAAACAATTTTATCAAAGCTTAAATGAAGTATAATTTTCAGAAAAATATCTGCAGAAACAACTAGCATGTGAGAAACGATTTTTTGATTTAATTCCCATCGTTTTTTTTACTATTCGTCATTCTATCCAGTACTAGGGCTTTACATAATTTTAACAACTTGTGGTGGTCCTTTGGAAGCTCATCTGTCGGAAAAATGGATATATTTTATTCGTCCTATACATAGGCTTCCAGTTTGGTAATTTTGTTTGGTTCTGTATTAATTTATACCACACTGGACAGTTAGAGACTATTTCTTTTAGCGCAACATTATTGATTTAATTAAGTTTTTAATTTGTTCAATCATTTATTTAATTAAAATAAACATTTTATACAAATTAAGTTTTTATCTTTTTCAAATATTTCTTTATTTAAGCCGCAAATATACAAATAATTAATTAATATAATTATTTAAAAACTTAAGAAAATTTCAAGCTGAAACCAAACGCAAAACGAGTAAGTAATTTCTCTGGGTGTAAAATATGCATATTTTCATTCTTGCTATTTACGTCTTTTATGCTAATATAATAATACAGTAGAATCTCGCTAATTTGTAACCTCTAGGAATCAGTTATTTTTTACGAATTCCAGGTGTTTTGGATATAACGAGATTTGAATCCAACTGGGATAAGATAAGAAAAACACGAAAAAGCCGGATTTTTTTATTTTATTTAACACACTGAAAAAAAACAAAAGTAATTATTCAATAATAAAAACGGTTCGATTTAAAAATGGTGAAAAACCCCGGTTTTAAAGAATTTAATATTTGGCGACAGATATTGCTTTTAAATATATTTATCATAATAATATCAAGTTATAATTATATTCTATGAGTTTTTATTAAAATTGGATGAGTTAATAAATTCCGCAATTCGTTCTCAAATGTTTAAAAAAAAAGAAGAAAAACTAACTTATCCCTCATCAGTTCCAAACCAAAGCCAATAACAACAGGGCCATGAAATATTGCAGATATTCGACAATTTCCTCAATCACTCTGAAAATATAATTATTGTTTGTTTGTAAAGTGTTATTGGCGAGTACGGGTTACGTCGGTTTTAGTGGTGAATATATACGAATAAAATATTAAACAGTGTTGTCAGAATTTTTAAATGTAAATCTGCAAAAATCATGAAATTTTGAAGGAAAAATCTTAAAAATCTGTATTTCATTTTTAAAAAATCTTCAAAACGCACTTTAATTTTGTTTCTCTCTATTATACTCGTAAAATAAAAACATAACTATTACTCCAAATAAATCAACTCAAATCAGTGTTAATTTATATATAAAGTTTATTTTTAATGCTTTAAACGCGGTTTCAAGTGGATTCAGAAAGTATAACACAATTATATTTAAAATATTCACATTAATATTTATTTTTATGCACAAATATCAGAGGCATCACTTTAGGTAAATCTAAAGATACTAATAATGGTACTACCAGATCAATTGTTGGGTTTTATATAAACTTTTATTAAATATAATCCCTTCAATTACGTTTACATAACAATATATTCATTCGATATTTGCCGGTGAATAGGGTGAAATCACAATATGTATTTTGAACGAACTTAGAGTTGGAGAATCACAATCGGAACCAATGACGATCGAAAGCAGATATTTCTTTACAAAAATGTATTGCGTTTATTTTTTCTTCTTTTCGACATAAATTTTGATTGATTTTTTTTTGTACCACAAAAAACCCGCAATTAAATATCGAAAATATCAATCTTTAGCAGATGTTACTTTCTTACTTTATTCTGTTTTTGTTTTAGGTTCTACCTTGCTGTGATTGCTATTTTCATTTTAACGTTAAAGGATAAACCACAAAGTACCTAAATATTAACATTAGATGTAAAATAGTACCAAAATAATTTACAAAGTCAAGTTTTCACTTATTGAGAGTTTAAACAAATCTTTAGCATTTTGTCATTTTAGGGCTACAAAATGCAGATAAATCTGCACTGGCAACTTTCCGCTTTATGTCATCTGTGTAGCAAATACATATATAATTTCTTTTGATGTCGAACATAGTGGACATATAATCAATGCAACTACAGTTTATTTATATTACATTTTTCACGAGAGTTCTTTTTTTATTCACGGAATCTGACGCGCAAAGAAATTACTATAATCTGGAAGGTTTGATTTATATGAAAGTTTTCAAATCATATTATTATTGTGGAAAACAAACATATGGTTCTAGTTAGAACAGCACTCAACTGAGCCCGCAAGAAAAACTTTGTTGAAAACTAACAATGTATGATTGGTTCTTAGTCATAATTTGATTAAGCACGATAGAGCAGCTTTATGTTAACACGTTGAGTGCCACGCGGTTTTATAGCGACTCCCTGTCAGGCCGCGCGCGTTTCAGCAGTGCGAAAATACTGCAAATCGTGCTATGAAGAAAATGCGGCACAGAGTGGCAGAAAAATATCACGAAATTTGACCAAACAGGTTATAACATTTTCTGATACTTGCGAGGGACAATCATTTTTATGTTTACCTTGTTTCAATAACATTCATTAAAGTTTTCTGAAAAAATAGTAAATTTTTACCTTTATTATCATATTTTATACTGTCAGTCACCGGTGACTGACGCTGCCTAAACGGAATTAAAAACATTTTATACCTCAAATTATTATTTTAATTTTTTAATAATATTTTAAAACCCAACCACGGGTGGTAATATTTTATTGGGAAAATGTAAACAAAACTTGTTTATTATGTTTTCCAAAGCCATACGTTGTTCTAGAGAACATAATATAGTTGTGGTGACTATGCATGCAATTATAATTTAAACATGTCGTGTAACAAAATACACATTAGCGAGAGAACGAAGTGTATGAAATATTGAGATTTTCAAAATAACACATTGTAGTGATTTCACTGTATTTCAATTACCACCAAAGTCTATGAAACACGTACTATAATATACTAAAACTAAAAATATTACAGTCAACAAAATCAAGAGTAGAACTAGTGAATTTTAGTACAAATCGCATAAACGTACGTTTTGCAGTCAAAGCAATATACGAGGAGTGGAACAGAGTTTAAAAACAACAAATTAACTTACAGTCTCCTATCGTGTGGGCTTGTTTATGTTTTTAATTAATTAACGTCGAATGAATGAAATTGAACGTTAATGAATGAAATGATAAAAACTAGACATTCAGATAC
This sequence comes from Phania funesta, assembly GCA_963932375.1. Taxonomy (NCBI): domain Eukaryota; kingdom Metazoa; phylum Arthropoda; class Insecta; order Diptera; family Tachinidae; genus Phania; species Phania funesta. The sequence goes on along the minus strand of OZ010652.1, from coordinate 91,297,781 downwards.
ACACTTTTATCATTCGCATTTTGGAACGACTCTAATATACAGCGACATTTTTAATGTTGCATGTTTTCGTTTTATTTTTATGTTTGTAATGTTTTTGTTTTAAATAAAAAATTTGGTTGCAATTAAAAACAAAATTAATTACTTAATGCATTTGCAATAGAAGAATAAAAGTTTTATATTATATGACACACTGGTTTGAAATTGGATGCATTTAAAAGATTATTTTATGACCTTAATGCATGAATATGATTTCGGGCATGTGGCTGCCACAGCTGGCGCTACATGGGTTGATTTTGATAGCGATTCAATAACGCGGCAAATGTGGTGCTTCATTGTTGTTAAACCTTTATGTCAGTCAATTAAGTATGTCGGACCCTGTGTAGTATATGGTGCTGTCCAATAGAGGCACGAACAAGTTGCTTATTACATATCTGTACCGCTCGTTTTTGGACACATTTGGACCAACGATTCCAGTGGATTATGGATTATAATCGAAATGCGACATTTCAACTTAATGGTATTTAACAAAAAGTGTGCGTTATCAATAATCCAAATCTTTAAATCAAACCCCGGATGAATTTCTCGAATTGAATTATATTTTTTCAAAACCGTCTGTCAATTAAAAAACAGTGCAGAAAAAAATATTCTCTCTAACAAATTTATACAGAATTTTTTTTCTTAAACTAAATTTGATTGCCAAATCTTCTGTACAGTTAAGATGTATTTTTCTACGATACTAATCATGTACATTTGTTTCTTTTTCCTTAACACCAATTCTATGGAGTTAAGACCGACGAAAAATATAAATGAACGAAATGAATTTATTATAATAAAAATGTCATGTTTGCCTCCAAAACATAATCCACCCACCAGACACATGCAACAGCACGTCATATTATTAACAACGGATTTGTAATTAACTCGTACTTAATGTTCTAAAAAACAACAACAACTTTGTTAATTAAATACTGTCCATGCGAAAACCCCACAACAAAAACAAAATACCGCCACTTAACACAAACAAAACACATTTGATGTTTCAAATACGATTTTGTTGCTTTTGCCACGACTTTGTTTTGTTCTGCGTGCTACAGCAGTGATTATTCGAAACATTCGAAATCATATTTCTGATAATGACTCCATTGTGTACGAGAACACAAGTGAGTGTATTGTTTTAATTTTCAAGCACATGAATTTAATAGTCTCATTATAGCTCGTGCTTCATTTCGTCGGTCTTCATATTTTAAATTGAACCAAACTGTAATAAGTCGTGTAGAGTACTTAATTATAAGTTGAATTTAATACAAAACAACAGAAAGAAAAATGAAATTAAAGATTATAATTTTATTTAAAACAAAAACACAAAAAAGTGTTTCTTTATTATGAACAAACCCTTATAAGTCACCTGTTTTATTCAGTTCAGTAACTCACGGGTTCATACGAGGGCCAATTAATCAGTAAGCAATTTTATATGCAACCAGTTTCTAAAACAATACGTCCTTTAAAAGTTTTATGTGGCACTTTCGCATTGTTTAGACTTGGACCTTCTACGTCACCACCATAAGGTTGTTTGTAAATTTCCCAAAAGTACTCCGTCTGACTTTGTCGGAGACCGTAAAATTTAGAAGTGGCTGCCGGAAATTTATGATATGGGCACGACAACTATACTGGTGTGGTAAACATATAGGGATTTTTTACATTTAATCATTAAATGGCTTCCGTCTATAAAAATTGCAACATTGAGTTGCACAATAGAATTTTTACCAAAATTCTAACCACAAGCAAAATATATATTTTAACTACACAAAAATAACAGAATAATTTCAACCATAAAATTTGTTTAATCATCCGATTAATCAAATTATTAGTGTACTGTGCCTTAAGTCGTTAGCGCGTTGTTTATTAAGCATTTATGAATATCAGCTGTTTCCAATCAATAACACAAATGATTTGTTTACAACCATATATTTTTATGTACGTCTATAAATCTCACTGATTTTAAAATTGCACTCCCATTTGTGAACTGCACGCCTAGGCACAATCTCGAAAGCACACGTCACCAGATTTCCACTGCACCGGCAACCCTCATTTCACACGAGTTGATTGAAATATAAAATATATGTGAGCTCTCACTTATTTTGGAACATCCCACTAAAAAAGTTTTCTGATATTCAAGCAAAATTTATATCAAAAAAGTTTTCGTATTAAGCTGAGATAAAAGCACGGGTACCAATATCGAAAGCTATTTAAAAAATTTGGATGAAACAAACAACACGGATTATAGTATGTGGAATGGTGAAAGGCACTTCCAATGCCATATTGCCTACGAGTCCCCACTAAGATTTGAAACCACAATCGGGATAAAAGCTCGAAAATAAATCCCTTCATTACTTAGAAAAGGTTTTTACACCGCATGACATTTGCGGAGTTGATATAAGAAAATCGCCCGTACCTGATCGTATTACATGATCAATGTTAAGAAACTTCCCTAATTCTGCTGTGAGAATTTAATTACCCATATATAATGCTACCTTTCGAATTGGCTCTTTCTCATTCTCTTGGAAGAAGTCTGAAATTGTTATGAACCCTAAACCAGGAAAGGGCTTAAGTCAGATTACGCCATACAAGCCCATTATCGTACTCTCAATTTTGTCAAGGCTGTTTTATAAATTACCCGTTTCGTTGTAGAATTTTGGAACGAATTTCCGTCATCCCTTGTCAAGTTTGGTTTGGAGACAAACCGGTTTCAGCTATGTGCCATCTTCAGTGTCATTTTCGTTCTGAGAGGTTTGTATCAATTCGTTAGTGTTTTATTGTTTGTTAGGTATCTATTTGTCATGTAAGCTCTGTAAAGCGTGAGCATCTGTAAGGTGTGAGCAGGTAGCAGGTAACGCTTGTATGTCGGGTGTTATAATATGTGCAATTACGTGAAATAAAGAGGTTGGAATACTAGAACACCTCAATACACTACACAAAAACATTAAATTCACAAACTTGACAAGGGATGACGGAAATTCGTTCCAAAATTCTACATCAAAACACCCTGTCGGAATATCAAATCAAGAATTACCCGTTTCGTCTTTAGAACATTATCTTAATGAGCAATACATTATCCCGGACCATCAGTTTGTTTTTCGAGCGAGGCATAAGACTATTGAGCAAGTCCTCTCCCAGACACAGTCTGCTAGTATCATCTTCCACGATTTTCATCTTGGCAAGATGATACTTAAAGTTTCAATGATCTGTCACTAGCGCAGAGATTCATCTTAAGGTAGCCGTTTTATATCTAATCACCTCACTGGCCTTCCTGCCGAGCGGTTCTTTGAGCACAATTCGAGCCTGTCTACATGTAGTACCCTACCTCCACCTTTTTAGGTATAATATAGTTTACCCATTGTAGGACTTTAGCTGGCACCCGCTATTCCCCAGTGCAACTCTCGCTTCTGGTAAACAAAAATCCACATCAGATCCCCTTTTTGCTGGTTCGTCAGCTGCTTCATTCCCAGCTGTGCCTATGTGCACCTTAACCCACATTAACGTCAACTCATTCAATGATGCAGTTTGGAATACACGTTCTCTTATCATGCGTTTTAAAACGCACTGATTGTCAAGTGGAATGAGAACCTTTGTCCGAACACCTGATTTTCGAGCAGGTGATCCAACGCATGCAGCAACCCAAGCAATTTTGCCTGGTAAACTGACACGTATTTAGCTAGAGGCAGACTACAGGGCAATTTCAGCTCAGATGAGAATATACCTGCTCCTGCTCTGCCTTTCATAAGGTGTATAACGCCTTCCGCAATGGGTGCCCGTTGCATCCTCTCGATTTCTTTCCTTCCACTCATGCTCCCTAACCCGTTTCTAACGGGGTCCAGAATACTCTTATGCCCGAAGCAAACCGATTTCAGCTATGTGCCATCCTCAGTGTCATTTTTCGTTCTTATATAAGTATCAACACCGCATTAATACTTTATTAATACACTGTAAATATAAGTTTGGGAAGTCAACCTAAGTTATACCTTAGGAATATTCCAGCACATCGGCCAATATGTTCGTCCATATGAAGAGGTAACGAGCCGTGTGCATACGAACTAAAACTCCTATTTTGTTGGATCTTCCGATCCCCACTACCTTGAATTAAAAAAAAAAAAAACTATTGATCACCTCGGCCGTCTTGCAGCTTTCGAAGTTAATTGCTAGTCATTAGAACGAGTAGTTAAGGGGCTCATTGCTTTTGCAGCGACTCCATTTAAAGCGGTTTTCAATGGGGATGAGGGGTAGATGTTAAGGCTTAATAAAACATATTACTTGTGGGGTACCGACGACATTTTCTGGGTGACTAAACTAACAATTCGTCTGCCGAAAAATCAAGAATTTATTTATTTGTTTAAAATTTAGTGATAGTTAAAATTTTGACTAAATGCAACTCTACGTTCCTTATTTATAGTGGCATAAATTTTTAATAAATTTTCAATAAACCAACCATTGGCCTAACGAAAATATTACAGAGTCACGACAAAAATAGATTTGCTGCGGGTTGTATTTGAAACGATGTGTTGACGTCGTTCTACCGTTCCTTTGTTGTTCAATTTAAGAATAACAATTATTTTATTAATTTTTTTTAATATGAAGTATGAAGTCATTTATTATTATTGTTTTAACACGCTTAAAAACGTTACAAATTTGTGCTAATTGAAAGGTGTTATCATGTTTAATAAATACGAAAAAAAACATTTAAGCGCCAATCGCATTCCGCTGTCTTTCAGTTGTTTTCAAACAATTCGTTACGATTTCCAATAACACGATTTCACTCATGATCAGTTTTAAGTCAGTTTAATTAAGATTTTGTTTTAGACTTTAATTAACACTCGAATTTATTTTACAAATTATAGTAAAGATTTCTAATAATTTTTTATTCGATTACAAGTTTTAGACAATTTCATTACATTAAACTCTGGGCTTCTCTGGTAAAAAATTTTATTCGATAATTTGATGTAAAAAAAAACATAATGATTTTCTCTACGGTAAGTTCAACCAAATACCATCTACTCTGGTCTTATGAAAATTGTGGCTTAATGCCAATTTCGCCTCAATGCATGTTGAACCAGCAGTATACTTAAATATTTAATTTTTTTATTTATTTATTTAACAATTAAAATTATTTTAACGACCATACATCAGATGCAATTTACATTTAATTGCTTAAAGCATTATTTTTATAACTTTTTACAAATTATTGACAGGACTGTAATGGACCAAGCTTGTTTAATTAATTGTACATTTAGTAAAAATCCATTAATTGATATTTGCTTGAAATAAAGATACAAGTAGATTGAAGTAAGGAAAATATTTATAATGAATGAATGAGAAATGGAGTCAAATAAATTACGATCTGTGGTACGTCCATGTTAGTTTTAAGTAGGAGCGCACTAATAATTATGGACTTGTTTTTGAACTATTTATCAATTATTTTTTTTTTCTGCATCGTCAATGTAACTCCAAGTGGTTATAAAAAGATTACGAAAAAATATATTCAATTCACCAACGAAGTTTTGTTCGATATATTACAAACCATAAACTTTGCTTTATTCATTTAATACCTTTGACTTTTTAAAAGTTTGAAATTGTAAACTAAATTAATCTTAAAATTTGTTATAGAAATTTTGTCGGGATCTTAAATGTACTTTTCTTGGCCGATTTTTCAAAATTTAGTTCAAATTTTGGAACACTGACTTCAAATTTTTAATGATTTCTTAATCCCTGACAACCAACCTTGGGGACCAGAAAATGCAATGCCTTCTGATTTTGTCTTATAAATGAGCTTTTCCTTAATAATTCTTTCATAGTAGAGAATCGAGTAATAAATACAGACTAAAGCCTGCCATATCACTTACGGAAATAAATATTAAATTTCATTTATTAAATATTCAAATTTTATTAAAAATTATTTTTATATCGATTCTTTTATTTTTTTATTTTTATGTAGATTCATATCTTTCTTTAAGGCACTTAAAATAATAAAAATATACGTTATTTTTTTTTATTGCAGTAAGAGACTTATAACACTCATTGTTTTGAGCCAAAATTAACTTATACTCGCACAATTTCTAAATTTGTAGTTTAAATAATTTAAATAATTAAGGTAAACTCAGACGCTGCAAATATTTGAAAAAGTAAGCGTAACCACTATTTATGGTAAATGTCTTTTCCATCATCCATGACACAGCAAATGTATACATATATGTATCATATCGTCTTGACTAGCCATAAATCTGTTCAGCCATCGCACATTTTGCTGCTCGCACAGAAAAATGGCTAGTCAAGACAGAAGACCATAAACACATTTTCTCTCGTTATTTTGGAGAGGCGCCCTGAATGTGATAAACTCAGAGATAAACTGAGGTTAGATGCCAACCTTAGCTAACTTAATGAACATTTTTGCTGAAAACGGAAAAGTTGTTACGCTTATTTCGTTACACATTTGCCTCGTCTGACTTGACTTTTACATAAATTAAAAGCTAAAAATCACTTTGATTTTTGTAATTCGATATGTTTGTATTCCATTGGCTTTTTTTTAATTTTATAGAGATACTTATCACACTAAAATCTATTACAATCTAATTAGACAAAATGTTAATTGAATTATTAGCAAGTATTTCTTTTACATTTCTAAAGTACAATAATTCTAATACATTCACAATTTAACGTTCTTTCAGTTCGATGGAAAATGTCAGTCAAGGAGAATTTTCTTTTGAAACTAACCGATGGAACTCGAGAACCGATCTATAAGTATTTTCTCAAAGCTTATTTGACTTATTGATAAATAGATGATTAGGAATTTAAAATCATAGCTTCATTTCTTTTAACATTATTATTCCTTTAAAGGAACTTCTTATAATACTCTCAAAAGATTAAAGCTTCTGCTACTAAATTGGATGACAAAAACTCATTCATGAAGCCAACTTCCCAGCAAATCGCTGTTTCGGGTAAATTATTATGATTATGATTTCGATCTGCCTAAAATTATTTACAACAAACCAAAGCAGTTTAAAGCCGCTCTTCAATGATTTTGGGTCTCCGTATAGAATTAAAATTCTACCCAACAAGCCTGGAGTAAATGATGTTTCAAAGACACAATAGGGTAATAAAATGGATCAAAATTTAAATCAATTTGTTAACTGGAATGCATTAGTTGGTCCGTCCTTGTTTCAAATATAATTTTTCATATTTTTGTTTAAATATATTTTTCGGTGCTCGCTCTTCTGTGGATAATATTCGATTACCTTTTGTAGTACAAGAAATGTTTGTCTCTGACTAATCGGCCTAGACTGGCGAAATTATGTACTCTTCAAACGTTTCCATCAAATAATCGATAGAAGGCTGAGATCTTATTACAACCAAGGCGATTCAATTTAGGAATGCAGACATTAGAGCTAATTAAAACGTTCTGTTCAGATTAATGTTGTCATATTAAATGACAAAAAGCTGGAGCATTGTCTTCCCTCCAAAGGTGAAGCTATTTTACCAGAAATGAGGTTAATGGCAGAACAGAAATTTCTGATCAGCTCTAATTTTTTAGCCTAAAAATTATTTTTAAATAAAAATGGGATTAATTATGTCTCAACTCCAATTGATCTGTGCTTTTTTACATTTAATAGTTCCACTGGTCTAAAAAATTAGCTTTTACCTTTTAGAGAATTAAAAATCTTTATTTAATTTATTTAAAAGTAAATTATTTAAAAGTAAAGTTTGTTTTTTACAATTAAATAAAAAAAAAACAGAACCTTTATTCATAAAGCTGTTTAAGGAATATTCGTTTGAATTTAAAGATGAAAAAAATACCAAGTTCACCTGGAAAATTGAAAGTGGTTCATTGCAAAAAAAAACCTTGTTTTACGATATATGAAGAAGCAAAGTACGGATTGAATTACACATAGAGTTGTCCGATGTTTTGTACCTTTCGAGAATTTCCCCACATAAAGCAAATATGTCACCGTTGCGCTGCTACGCAGTGAATTAATGGCCGAGACAAGGGTTATAGATCTCAAGTGATACAAAATCATTAGTTCATATACATAAAATAAAAACAAGATCAGCAACAGCTTAAATTACTAAGTAGAAACTTAGAACCTAATCGTATAAAACGCAATGCCAAGATTTATATGGAAAAATTTATATGAAAAATAGGGGCCTTAATAAAATTAAATTAAAAATTTTAAGCTTAAATATATTTTTTTTGAAATATCAAAAATATAATGAAGTTTTTAAGAGAATTCCTAACGAAAAGACGACCAACTGTAAAATTAATTTGACCTCGAAAATCAATTTTTGAAATATCTTAAATATTTTGCTACATATTCCGAATTTATCACTGAACACTTTGCAAAGAATAGAAGAGAGACTCAGCAGTTTGTTTATTTGTAATTTGAAGTTTCTCGGCAAATTCATTTTAAAGTTCAATTGACATAGATATAAAACTGGTGTTTTTATGCAAAAACTTAACAATTTTAATTCCTGAGTATGTTAGAAATTTCAAACTTAATTTCGAATTTTTCGAACTTTATTTAAATATTGATAAATAAATCCTAAATTTCATCCAATCTTGTTTTAATTGTGAAAAGTGAAACATTTTTAATATTTATGTTTGAAATTGTACCGCAAATATCTCTAAAAAATTCAAGCGTTTACGAAAAAATGGAAAATCATAAAGTTTTAAATATTTTTAGTCATAAAAATGCTGAGAGGTCAAGGAAAGTTGTTACTTGATTTTCTTCAAATAAACTGTATTAAAATCAAATTGGTTTATTCCAACTTAAAAATGTTTAAATCTTTTGCAATTGACACAGTTGTTTATTAAAGTACAACAACACGAGTTCGAGTCAATGTCAACCGGATTTAAAAATAAGGAGTTAAATAAATTCAACGACTTCTGGTCAAATCCTTTGACATCGTGAATTCCAAAACTGGCGCAGTCGCTAACAAAATAAATGCCCCTATTTTGCATTCCAACTTAATATTCGATAAGATAAATATTATTTAATTATAACTAAAGTGTATTTGTTGTATAAAATCTTGGCCAACAATTTATTGTATGTAAATATTTATAAAAAAAAGACTTAGATTCTAAAGAATAATTTATATTATTCACTGTAGTTTATGACATTAATTTATTAATATTATTAACATTATTTCCATTACTTTTGGTTTAGATTCTTTGGAAAAATATAATACAGACTTTTTTTTTGTAATTAAAAAATAAATTATTTTTTACTTAAAAGTATTTTTCTTTGGATTATTTAGCTGGTTTTCGGAAAGAATAACTGTAAGAAACTTTTTCTTTTTGCGGTAGACAAATTAAAAAAAAAAAACTATAATTAAATACATATAAACATATATACACTTTCGACTTTAAATATAAATTTCGTTGGATGATATTCGAAATAATTATATTTTAAATATATTTTATTGCCTTTCATAATTTTGTATTTAAATTTAAATGATTAATTTAGATATATTTAAATAAATTAAATATTAGTTAAAGAATACTTCACTATTTACACAGTCACATTTTTCAGTTAATTCTTTACATTTACTAAAGTGCAGTTGAAACCTACCATAGTCCCGTTACTTGTAATGATAGCGTAGCGATTCTTGATCGGAATCTTCTTCGTCACTGGAGGAGGGCGGTGTATCCAGATTCGCCACTGCCACATCTAAATAATCTTCATTCGTCAGCAGCAGTTTATCCAAGTTCTCCACAATTTCGCTAAATGTAGGCCTGGCAGTGCCATCGAAATGCCAACACTGGCGCATTAGCATATAAATATTTAGCGAACATTTGGCGGGCTTCTCCATACGTTGGCCCGACATAAGATAACTGTATAATTCCTCAGCTGACATAATGGTGGGGTATGGCTGGGCGCCAAAGGTCATTATTTCCCACAGCAAGATGCCGTAGGACCAGACATCACTTTGCGAGTCATAGAATTTTTCCTGCAGCGATTCGGGAGCCATCCATTTGATGGGCAAACGGCCATTCGTGTTTTTGCGATAATAGTCGGTGTCTTGGATGTCACGTGCTAAACCAAAGTCAGCTATTTTCATGACATAATCGTCGGATACCAGCACATTGCGGGCAGCTAAATCGCGATGTATACAGCGACGCGAAGCTAAATACTCCATGCCTCGTGCTATTTGAAAAGCAAACGAAATTAAATGTTTCTCGGTGAGATGATGCTGTGGTGAGGTGAGATTGCCATCTTTATCGTATTCCTTGCCCGGCCGGTTTTTATTCAAAAAATCTTTTAGATTGCCATGAGGAGCAAATTCTACAATGACATATAGAGGACCACTTTGAGAGCAACATCCCAGCAGATTAATGATATTGATGTGTTTGCCTATAATTTTCATTACCTCCATTTCACGCACTAAGCTGGCAATGTCATCATCGGTATGACCTTCTTTGACCATTTTAACTGCCACTATTGCATTATTTACCTCAGCCATTACCACCCGACCAAAGGCCCCTTCTCCCAGTGTAGCCCCCAGTATAAGCTGGTTGCGTGCTATTTCCCAATGAGAGTCCAAGGGAAATTCGTATTCATTAAAAGGCACCGGTTCTGAGTTGGAACTTTGCAGTACAGTGGTACGTTGCTTTTCAATTTTCACTACCGGCATAATCATGGCATCCATGGACCCTGAAGAATCACCACTGGCTGGCTTATATACAATGACCTTTTTTGTCCATTGGTGCACAGTTTCTATGCGCTGTTTAAGAAGCTTTTCGTGCTTCATTTTACGCCAAACGTAGTAAATGAATATGGCCAGTAGGAGTAACATTAAAATTATAACTGTGGCCACAACCACTTCCCATAAAGTTTGTGATCTTATGACTTTGGTGACCTTAGTTTCGCTGGGGTCTTTTACCCTGAGATAAGCACTTTTAAGAGATTTACCCAGACCATTGATTTCCATGCAGGTGTACCAACCCTCTTGATCTTTGGTGACATTCTCAAATTTCAATACATCCTGCACATCCTGAAGTACTGTGCTATTGGGTGAACAGCCGTATGTAGAATTGCAGGGAGTGAACGTCCAACTCTTCGAGCTAAAAAGATCCGATAAAAATTTACATTCCATTATGCCGCTGTCATTGATGAATAATGTGAGATTGGCTGGTGACACTAGACTAATGGGCTTATGATTAACACGATCACTGATATGCAGACTGGTGGTGTGGTTTATGCAACCATACGGATTGCAAACTTTGCAAGTATATAAGCCGGAATCGGTAGGCACCAAGTCCTCCATGAGTATGGCCCATTTCGTTTTTCTTATTTTACCCACTATTCGAGCAATCTTTGTGCCATTAACCAACCAAGTAATATTGGGCTCCGGCTTACCAATGGCTGGACAGCTAAGTTGTATGAAACTGCCCGAGGGTTTGGAGTAAATGTTGCGTAAATTTTTGGGATTTTTAAATTTGGGTAATTTATCAGTTGGCTGCTGTTGTTGCGGTTGATTATCCTCCTCCTCATCGCCCTCATCATTACGATCACGTTCCTGACCCCTTTCTTCGTCTTCATCGGCAAAATGTTCTGGAGGTTGACTTGTATTTCCACTGCTCGCATGCATAACACCGCCACTGCGTTTCCTTATCTCCACTTGTGAAGTGTAGCCATAGTCGTAATCATTTGTTTCCGAGACAGAAAATCGTCTGGCCATGGCGGTCACTGGACGCGTTAGTATGGTAGAGGTGAAAATAAATACGACGGCCAGCAGTAAAACGCAATAAAGGCATCCTAAAGGATTTTTATTTCCAACACTTTTCGTTCTTAACACCATGATGTTGATTTGAAAAATAAATGGTCTGCGCTTACAGGTCTGCTTTCAAACCAAATTTCACTCAAACAGTGATACGAGTATTAAGGCTGTTTTGTTATTTCTCTCAAAGTTTTGTGAGTGAGATCTTAAGTGGGTTTGTTGAAGGATTTTTTTGGTTCCTTTTTTCTGCCTCTATAAAATGGTATAAAAACACCATGTCTCTATGACAACATGGTATTTTTTGTTGCTGTTTTCTCTTATGTGTCGCACATGTGTTGCAAGTATGTTGCCTTCAAATTCACTTTTCATTCAATGATCCTCACACATATAAAAATGTATTGATGAAGTCGATCTTGTAGTTGTTGCTTTTACTAGTGTTGTATTCTACCGGAAATTCACTTAAAACCAAGAAATGAACAGCCAGAATCTTTTAGGCACTGGGCACAGGGAAAAAGAAATTCCAATGATGTGTCTCTTTTGCTCTGTTCGGCTGTAAATGATTTTAAAACTTTGTCTCTAAGAATTGATACAGTTGTTGTTGTTGTTGCAGTTCTAATGATCTGTAGCAACATGTGTGTGCGTGTTTTATCTTCTTTTTTCTTCTGTTTTTTGGAACAAATCTAAAAATATACAATCTGTGCGTATCTTTGCTTCTACTTGTTTTATATTAAAATTTCTATTTCTATTTTAAATGTTTGATGTTAAAATCATTAAACTCCACAAATGTGTTTGTCTCATTTGCCGCCTTGTTGTTCGTTCGATCTCCTGCTTCAAATTTCCACTGATGATTGATGTGGCAAGCGTAGAGAATTTCTGTGATTATAATGTTACAAATGATACTTTGGGCGGGTGAAAATGTTATTACAAGATAATGATCACCTTTAGTTTCACTGGGAAGGTAAATATTGTTGGCTTTTCTTGTAACTGATGTTATTTTTATTTCCTGACCATCTACTAAATTTGATATTTATGTATGTGTTTTAATTAGGTTTTGTGTCACTTTTAGCATAATAATTTCATCAATCTTCATCGTTATACCCACAATGGCATTATTGCTGAAACTAGAGTTTTCGTATACAGGCGATGATTTATTAGCCCATTTTTTGAGACATTTAAAGGTGTTTTTTTATTTCTTTCCGCCTTCTCCTATTTTACGACCCCTGTATCGCTTGTACAATTTTCAATCTGAAAAGAAGGAAAACACAGGAAAATGTTTTAGCAAATTCGAAAATGTTATTATATGTAGAAAACCACAAATATTCATTTTGTGTTGTTATAGGAAAATAAAAAAAACATGGTTAACGTAACCATAATCCAAGATCAACATATTGTCATTGAAATATATGGTTGTAAACAATTCAAATATCTATTGTAAAAAACACACAGTAGCAATATTAAAACAATGGAAAAGCAAATAATTAATGTTACTGATTGCCAGCGGCTGAGGTATGGACACAGGCGACTAAAGCCATCGAATAATTAATAATCAATGCGCTAATCGCTTAAGACACAGCATCCACATACTTTGATCAAATACCAAAAAAAAAAAAAAAAAAAACATATTGTGTCTATTAAGAAAATTTTATGGTTAGACTTATTATATGTATTATTTTTGTGCATTAAAAAAATGTTGTTTGTGGTTAGAATTTTGGTAAAATTTTTATTGCTCAACTCAACCATAATGAAATTTTTATGGATGGATATCATTGAATGGCTAAATATTATTGAACTAAAGTAATGTCTAATATGCATTCAAATAACCGTTATATGTTTGATACAATAATATATTATTGTAGAGAACATAATATGTTTATCGTGACCAAGCTAGCGTTTGCTTCTTTATGATTTTATTTAAGCTAGAATTACAATGGAAATTAATATATATTTCTAAATAATTTTTCCCTAGATAAATTTGGAATAAATTATGCTTGATATTTCGATTAGAAACTCTCAGTTAAGTGGTCATTTGGATCGTGGAGAATTGGTAGTGGGAATTTTTTTTTTTTGTTAATCGACAATAACCTAGATTTCTAAATTAATTATTTTTGTTTTATATTAATTAAAGATCTTTGTTTAAAAAACACATTTCTGTTGCTCTAATTATAAAGTTCTAAAAAAACCCGGTTTTGGTTTTCAAAGTGACGAAAAACCCGGATAACTGGTTTTTATATATTTATTGCTGGTTAAACTACACACATGGGCAAAAGTCAACGTCACATTGTTTCTTCAACTCTTGAAGAGCTTTCATGTTCACAAATTCATCCATTTACAAAATATAAGAACTATCAATGATTACGCAATTTCTTTACTTAATTTTAACTGTAGAACGACTTATGTACTTCAGATTAATTTGCTTACAAATTTATAACCGTAACTGCCTTGAATTGCTTGTAAGTTTTTGCTTATAATTCCATTGTTACTTCTCTTAGTTCAGCAGCCGACAAACGACTATGGTTGGTTTCTTTTGCGACAAATACCTGTGCGAACGAATGCTTTGTCGGTTTGACGTGTTTTGGTTTGGAAGCAGGAGCTTTCTGCACTACAAGGCATTTATATCGGCTGCAGGTGTTGGCGAATTTGTACTTATAGAAAATAGTTATTGAAACCGTGAGGAAGCAAAGTGTCGATGACTTTTGTCCGTGTGTGTATGTTGTGCCATTTAGTTCCATAGGAAAGGCTTTTACACTGAGAGAGGAGAACTTGTACTATAAGTTTTAGTAAAGTGAACATAAAAATAAAAAAAATCATAAAAACCATAAATATAAAATTTGAAAATACGCCATTTAAAAAAATTCGACCGCTGTGAGTCTGGAGTATCCGGTCGAATAGCTAGTTCGGTCATTATTTACATAACGAAATATTGTGAAGCTCGTACAAAATATTTGCATCGAATCACCCTGTCGGAATATCAAATTAAATATCAATGACTTATAACTTCATCGTTCAGAAACCGAATCGCCTTGAAGTGCGAGAATTGACCTTTCGTTATTAATGCGCTAAAATAAATTTATTTAATCACACGTGTGAAGAAGGTTAAATTTTGCATTTTGGACGTTCTAGATTGTGTGATTTAATAGTGTCAGAATAGTTAGCCTACTTTTTTAAGTCAGGCAGTATTCGTGACAGGGAATATAAATACGACTTAAAATTTAGTAACCAATTAGTGCAAGGACAGGAGCCATACGCCGGGAAAAATACTCCAAGGAATTCTGTTTTCTTGCTGTTAATAAATTCAGTCCTGATAAAAAAAAATCCTACAATTCATTCCCAATTGCTTGGACAGTAAACATTTTCCCAACAACGACTGCATTTCTTGCTTGAATTCGTTGTTAATCTCAACCCTATCGGACGTTAAAGAGAAACATTTGGGAAAAATTAATTGCTTAAAACTTTCTTCTCATTATCGTTTTCCATTATTCTTTAAAGGTCTTTAGTTAGTTAGAATATTTAATGGAAAATCATTATATTCGGGTTTTTCCAGGTCGAATTTCCACTTTGAAAGTGGCACTCATACTACAAAAAGATTTATGTTTTTTTTTTTTTTGGTTTGTAACTCGTATGTTGGTTTCTATTACGAGACTGAGTCTCACAAGATCATAAAAACGTTGGGTTATTTTGTTATTATTACGATCTCCGTCTCAAAAGTCTACTTAAATGATCATAAAAATATGTTCAAGTCAGGTATATTTAATATTTTTAGCACATATTTTTAACTGCATTATTTATCATTAGAGTATTCAGTCTGAGTGTTTTCTAAGTGCGAATTAATGTTCAAAAAGGAAAACAAAATACTTAGTTTCAATTGGAGTACTCGAATGTGTCTGTGCAGCAAATGTTACGTGGAAAAGCAACATATTTTATGCATGTGTGTGTATTTACTATTTCTAAAGTAATGGGACTCCAATTAAAATTTCAGTGGAGGCTGAACAGAGTTAGAGGGGAATATGCTTAAGTGCATTGGGCAATTTTAATTAATTCTATTGTGATCGATAGGATTTACTTGTAGTTTTATTGGAGCTTATCAGACATAGGTGTGACGCACGAAGGCATTCTCAGAATTGATCGAAACATAGTACAAATTTATTCGTCGACCATTTATGATGAATTTTCTAAGTTCGTCTAACTGATAGTAATCGTACATTTCGCTTTCAAAAATCAGCAAAAGTCAGTACATAAATAATTATTTTGAAACCCATGAGTTATACATATTCTAGATCCTTAACGCCCTGTATTTTCAAAGCTCCCAAAAGGATTCGGAGGATCAAATTGAAATATTTTGTGTTTGATAGCCTCTAAAAGCAGGCAGCATAGTTAGTTTCGACGCAAAGGTAAAAAATTGAATTTCGTCTGCTAATAAAACATGACTCTGTAGCATCAATTTCAATTGTGAAAAGTAGTTTACTGAAATGAGTTGTGGTCTTATTATCACAAGTAACGCCGAAAGTGCAGGTTGCCTAAAAGAAAAAAGGTGTTAGAAATCGGAAAGTAAAAGTAGGTGAAGTGGGTGGTGTAATGGCATCTCAACTGAAGTTTTACATTAAATATTACATGAGTGTTTGGACATTAAAAAGGTATCCGAGCAATGGATGTCGTGATTGCTTAGAGAGGACCATAAGCGCAACTGTGTGCTCACTTTAAAGGAGTACTTTTATGTACAGTTTGGAGTACTTTTACTTAATTCTCCATAAACTGGTGTTTTTTTCCATTTCCTAACCGTGAACGAAACGTAGATACAGCATAACATACAAGAGACCCAGGAAAAGTCCACACAATGAACTTTTACAGATGAACGCGCACAAAAGAAAGCCAAGTTAAATGTGTCGGCAGCTTTTTTAATGCATGCGATTGATTACCTTGAAAATGGTGAAACGATCATTGACGGATATTCTTCTCATCTAATTGGCTAATTCGACATTGACTTGAAGGCATAAGAGCTGCTAGGCGAATATTATATTTGTCCAAACCTCAAATCAATATGACTGATGCCAAATAACTTTACAAGAGGGTTGATCTAAATGCTTCATATTTAATCTAAAGTGCTCTTCATTGAAGATTAATGGAAAATTGAGGCATAAAGCGGGAGTGGGTCTTCTAATTGATCCATTCTAACCATATACAGCTTCTGGGTGTACAAGCGTATTTGAAGTGCTTTTAGAGATCTCGATAAAATAAATCGGGGTTGGTTTATACGGATACTGCGTTTATGTTCTACTCTCTCTAAGACATGTTTGCTTTAATGATCCGACGTGTGTAGCTGCCATAAAGTTGGCAGCGAAAATTCGATCACAAATTACCGTTTGCTGGCAATGACCACATTCCACTCGGTTTTCCGAACACTACTACTGAATATTGCTGGAAGAAGTATTTACATACAGAGTAGACTTGGTTGACCCAAAAAAAAAACGAAATAAAAATCGGCAAATTATTTCGGCGCGAAGCCGTGTAATTGGCACAATCATCTCCTGCTTGAGTGATTATCAATGAAGATTTTCCTAATGAATTAAGTAATTTTTATAGTTAATCTTAAGTTCGTTTTTTCTGTTAAGAAAGAAGGAAATATCAACATTTTTTATTAGACACGAGCAGAATGGAATACATTTTCTATGCCGCTACGCAGTTTAACAATATTCTTTGTGTCTTTTCTATTTCCAATTTTATTGAAGGTCGAAAAAGAGACCAAAGTGCTAGAAACGCAAAAATTGCCAAGGAAATCAATTCTATCCAATTAATAAAATTATATTTTGAATTATAGTTATAACAGTAATTTTATTAACATGAATTGGAGCACGACCAGTAGAAATTCCTTACATTTTAACTGGACAAATTTTAACTTTAATTTATTTTTCATATTTTATATTAAATCCATTAATAAGAGAGGAGAAAGAAACGCAATTTGGAATGGGGATCGAAGCCTAAATGAAAGAAATCTAATTCTATTTGATACAATTAATAAATGAATAATTTTATTGATGATTTCTCTTCTCTATTTTGTTTTCTATCATATATTCAGCTCATGATCACACTGATCATACTCGCAATAGTAACAACAATAGAACAACGACGATGATGCCAGTGTTCAACTAATGACGCTGATGATGATGGCGTAGTTGGTGCACACATCCGGCGTGTTATAGAAGTCTAAACATGAATCCATTTGTATTTAGTTATTCATTCATTCATCTCCAAGTGCTAAAGCACATTTTAATATTCAGAAACGTTGTATACAATCACATCATAAACAACCGCAATAAATTTTAAAATTGTTTTTATTAAATGTTCTTTTATTTCTATTTAACAAAAAAACAAAGAGCTACATATTAATAATTAGATGATTTGTAATAAAAAAAAAATGTAATTTAATTCCAAAAAATGTTTGTTAATTAATATTAAAGATATATTTTCTTTGAGCACGTACTTGTTTTCAAATTACGGTTTTTTGGTGAAACTTAAACGGTTGAACGGAGCCGCCTTATATATTTCAGACATAACCTTAGTAAATTTTTCCTTACTTCAATTTATTTTATAGTAAAAGTTCAAGACTAGTCTGCTAATTTGATTAACTTTTTATTGCTAGTCACTCTTAACTAAGAAGTAAATGTTACGCGACTCTTGGTGGAAAATTATAAGTCATATGTTTGTTGCAATTTTTCCTTAAGGTGTCGCCAGCGAAATGTGAATACAAATCACTTTTTGAACATGATTTTTAATTTAACTAAATGCGAGACATATTCGTTCCCAAAATTTAAGAGAATAAGAAATCAATCCATTAACACCACAAACTAGATTTTCTTAAAAAGTCTCTTTCATAACAAGAGTTTGGCTCTTACATGTTACTAAGAGTAGAAAGAATGTTATCTGTATTTGTGGACAGAGGTACGCAATTGATAAAATCTCCTATATTTAGGACAAATGAAGGTACATATATGTAATTGATACTTCATTTCGCTAGCCAAAGTAAACGAACCAAAGGTTCGTTGATTGAGCGTTTAGAAACCTATAAGACCGGAATATGACAGGGTAAAGTGTAAACCCTGGACAAAATGTGTTCTTAGCTTATTGGGGTATAAACACTTAATCTGGCAACACTGGGTAAAATGACATTTACTTTGACACCTGTCACATAATTCCCGTTTACAGCCTCACTATTTTTTTAGATGTTTCCATGAAGTCGCGTTGCCGCTTGTTTAAGGGAAAATAGTAAATGGCTTTTTACGTAGCGTTGCAATAGTTGTTATACATATATATGTGTGGCCAAAAAATCATGGGTAAGCCCACGATCTGCTCTAGATCTTTTGTTTTGAAGCAAATTCATACGTGAAATAACCACCGCAGGCCAATGTTCTTTAATGGAATTACAGGAAACAATATATAAAATTTAAAAGCAAAAATTATTCTGTAAAAATAATAAAACTCGTGGATTTTTACGATTTTGTTTCAACCAGAATAAGTGAGTTTTTTTACGAGCAAATGAAATTAAAGTTAGAATATCGAAATCCAATCTGTAGATTACAGACAAAAAATAAATGTTTTGTAAGGTTGTGAAATTGATTTCCGCGTAATAGTGCGAGAATCTTGTAAATGTTCATTGTTTCTTTTTTTGTTGGTATGTTTTTTTTAATTTTTAAATTTTATGCCTGCCAAAAAAACTTATTTAAGATAAAAAAATCACTATTGACCTCATAACTGTCTTTACATAAATCACTACAAACTAGTATTATGTAGATGAATTGAAGTTGGACGAAAAAAGTTTCCAAAAACTACAGATTCCCGAACTTTACAATATTTGATCTGCATTTAAACTTTAGAAGAGGTAGAAAACTGGTAAAAAAAGTGGTAAATAATTGTTTTGAGGACGAAGTCTGTTGTATTCATACCTGTGTCAAGGTTTTAGCAAAATGGGATATTGAACCACTTTGTCAAAAAGCTTAAACATACGAACAACATTCTGTTCCGATCGCTCGTATAAAGGGGTTTGTGAGTCTTTATAAAATTACATTAACTACGAATATTTTAGCTACTGCTAACGACTACAAACAATCGCCATTAGCTGCAGCAAGATAATCTGTCCTGTTTTGTAGCATTGCCTTTCTTAAACCTTCTGCTACATGTAAAAATAGTTGATGGAGCACCAGTAGTATACTAAAAATGGTAGAAGTAGCTTACAAAATTAAATAGTTATAAATAAAACATTCTGCATAAACTAGTTTATAAAGAACCACCACATGTAAGCGGTTAGTGTTGTCGTTTTAGTTATTTTTAACCAATATTTTTTATTTCCTCTTGCAATTTTGGTTATATATAAATGTCGTTTTAATTCGTGTTCATACTTTATGTTGTTACTAATTGTTTACAAAATACAGTCCGTGCCAGAGAGTGTTACGAGATCACTGTCAACATACTCGTAAGTACACCGCATATGTACTTTTCTCTCCTTTTTTTATTGGTAAAATTTTAGAAAATAAAATTAATAAGAATTCCATTATTATACTTCGATGCCCGCTATGTACCATTTTGGGACATGGTATGATTTATATTTTATTATTATTTATTTTTAATTTGCCAACAATTCCTGTAAGTAATAAGTATATCATTCTTGTATATACCTATAAACACGATTGGTACCCAGACACAATCCCAAGGAGCGATCATTAACGATATTTACGTACAGCACAGTGTCTATTGTCAGTTGGCTGCTTTTTGGATGACTAATAAGACTACAAAATAATATTAATATTGTTGCTACAAGTTAGCACGCCGTCTTGACTAGCCATAAGTCTGTTTTGCCACCGCACAGATTGCTGTGCGAACAGGAATTTGGCTCGGAAACACTGTTGCTGTTGATAGTCTGTCGTTACTATATATAATAGTTACTCCCACAACCCTGTTCTGCCATCACACAAACAAAATACACATAGGCAAAATAAAAAATTATGTGTATCGTTGCTCTGTCGAGGCTCGCTCCATGTGCGAACAATTTTATGACAAGTCAAGTCAGTATATAAGGTAGGAACAGCAACTGAAAGTTATAAACAAGACTATTTTTCTTTCCTAAAACTTTTGCTAGCAGTAAATGATCAACTCCGAGCTTGTTATATTTTTTAGCTAGACTATTTTGTGTATTTGTAGTCTAGTTTTTCAAACACAGATGGCTAATATGTCCTTTCGGCCATTTACTTTCAAAAATGAGTGTTCGCTAGAAGTAAAATTGCGTCCCAAAAATTATTTTTAGAGCCCAGGTACTTTTTGGTTTACTGGCATCATCGGCAAAGATGAGGGTCCACGATCAGGCTGCTTGACACACTACGAATGATATAATGAACATTATGCATGAACGATTTTGAATCTGACGGATTGCCCACCAAGACCGTGGGATCTGACTCCGCATACACGGCATACATGGATATTCTAAAGTAAATAAGAAACTCATTTATAGGGGCCCACTATATATATTATATTTGGCGGAATTGTTCCGGTTAACACATCACTACTAATATAGTATAGAATTTCTTTCAACTATACTTTTTTTTGTGGTTTAAGCAGAAGGATTAGATTAGCTAACATGACCATCAATAATGAAACCAGGTGCATACGGTTCCAATTATAACTACTTTTACTTTTTAATGCTTTGAAAAAATATTAAAAAAAATACATTTAATTTTACAGTCTTGCACAATGAGTTGCAAAATTTCTCAGTTCACCTCCGTCATAGACGCTACCATATGATATACATGTATTTCATTCCCGAATAAATATTTATAACTTCTATACTAAAAATTATGTATTGAACAAATAGAAAACAAGCAAAGAAATATCTAATGTATTTTTTTAGGGTGATTGACTCGGTTTTTTCTCTTTTTTCTAATGTCAAATATACTAGTATGTTTTAGAACACATACATGCATATTCGCATAATACAGGGATAATAAATACGAAACAAAATCATTGATTGATCGCGAGTGGTTGATTTTCCAATACAAAAACATGATGTAGTCGCAAATAAAAACTATTATAGTTTTGTTTTATCCTTATATATTAAAACCTTAAACTAGAAATTTATTTTCAAATAACTGGTTCGTAAAACCGGTTTTTTAAAAATGTCATTTAACTCGTCACCCTAATATTCATTGTAAATCGGTATAATAGAGAAGCCAAATTTTTGTTGTTTCAAGCAGAAGAGGTTTTTTTTTTATATTTTTATTTAAATTGCAATCTATCAGTATATAATGATAATATGCAAATTTGTTGAAACATAAATATGACAATTGAAGTTGAACTTTTACATATAAGTACAACTATAAAAAAAAAATCTTATGGTTAACTAAATTAACAAAAATAAATATATTTGTGTGAATATTACTTGCAAATGATTAATTTATAACATAATTTTATATATCGAATAATATTAAGTGTTAACAATAATTAAACTAAAAAGAAAAACTAAAAGTAAATAAAAAAAAAAAATAAATAAATAAATAACAAAAAATTATACAAAAAGGGAAATATGTATTAACATTTTTTTTTATTTTTTTTTGTTAGTTCCTGAATGGAAGATCTAAGATATGATATCTCTTAAGTCTGTTTATTTCATCAGTTTCATCTAGCAGAGTAATTGCCAAGGGGTTTACATGATTACTAAGTCTTAATAAATATTTTTCACTAAAGGAATTAATTGTATCTTTTACCGTTTTAATCGTGAGGTCATTGTGATTTGCTTCGTTAGTAATATACCAAGGTGATTGAACTATGAGTCTTAGCGTCTTGGACTGGTATCTTTGTATTATTTCAATATTTGAATGACTTGCAGTTCCCCATAACTGAATTCCGTAGGTCCACACAGGTTTTAAAATAGCTTTATAAAGTTTTAATTTGTTTTCAATATTAAGTTGAGATTTATGACCAATTAACCAGTACAGTTTTTTATTTGTTAAATTTAAGTGCTGACGCTTATTTTTTATATGTTGTTTCCATGTAAGTCGACGATCCATGTACAAGCCAAGATATTTAACATAGTAATTTTTAGGAATCTGAACATTATTAATAAAAAGATTAGGACAATCTCCCTTTCTAAGTGTAAAAGTGACATGTACAGATTTTTCTGCATTTACTTTTATTTTCCATTTCTTTAGCCACAATTCAATTAGATTTAACTCATTCTGTACAATATTAGATGCAATTAAAGCGGAGTTAGCTGCTGCTAAAATTGCTGTGTCATCTGCATATGTGCAAACATTAACATTTTCTAAAATTGGCAGGTCAGCTGTGAAAATCGTATATAACACCGGACTTAGTACGCTGCCCTGAGGGACCCCTGCTCTAATACCAAAAATATCCGATCTCTCATCTGCGATTTTTACATAGAAGGTTCTGTTTTGTATATAAGATTTTTTGATAGAAAAATATGTAGCTGGAAGAAACTTTTTTAATTTAAATAAAAGACCATTATGCCAGACTCTGTCGAATGCCTGTTGAATGTCTAAGAATACTCCAGAGCAGTATTTCTTTTCCTCAAATGATTTACGAATGACGTTGATTACTCTATGGCACTGTTCAGGAGTCCCATGATTTTGTCTAAATCCAAATTGATGATCGGGAACAATATGCAAATCTTCAAGAATTTGTGATAAACGGCTCAAGAAAATTCTTTCAAAAATTTTTGAAAAAATACTTAATAGACTAATCGGTCTGAAGTTATTTCATTTTCCGGTTTGCTTGGCTTCTTAAGCATTATAATCTCAGCACATTTCCACTGAGATGGAAAGTGACTTAAGCGCAGAATAGAATTAAAAATTAATGTCAAAAATGGAATGGCCTTTTTTGGTAGATTCTTAACAACTCTGGCATCAATATTATCATATCCAGGAGACTTTTTTGAATTTAGGTTTTTAATTTGAAACTTGACTTCAGAAGGAGAAATATGCTTTATTGGTAAACACATTTGATAAGGTGCATCTAAGAATTCTAATATTTCTTCATCTTCTGTAGGATTGCCGATTTGATGAGTTTTAAAAGTATCATAAAGGTATTGCGCAAATGCCTGTGCCTTTTTTGCGTCTGACTTACACCACGTACCATTATTATCTTTAAAAGGAGGATTTCTTTTTGCTGGTCGTTTTAAGTATCTTGTAGCTTTCCATAAATTGTGATTCTTGTTACTTGATGCCATATTAATGTTGTCGAAAAATTCACCAATAGATTTGTTTTTTAAGCTATCTAAATGACGTTTAAGATTTTTTGTTGCTTGGTTTAGGCGTCTTTTGTCCAAGGGATTTCTACTAATCTGCCAAGCTTTTCTGAGCCTTCTTTTAACTCAAATAAGTTCACGAATCTGTGAAGAGAATCGAATTCTATTTTGAATAGCAGGTAAAGTGCTTGATGGATTCGACAAGAAAGCAGCTTCATGGATTAATTTTGTAAAGTATTCAACTGCATTATCTAGCTCAAAATCATTTGTTATATGCAGGCTTAAATTTAAATTTAAATTTCGATCAATCCAATAAGAAAAAGATTCTGTATCAGTTCTATTTGTTACCAACTTTTGAGTTATACTATTAAGTTGTGGAGATGAATTATACGTTAATAATACTGGTGAGTGGTCTGAGCTAAGATCGTAATTATCTAAGATACTAAACTGACTTGCAGGTATTCCAGCATAAACAAAGAAAGCAATTAAGTCCAGAATTTTAGAAGGGTCGGAGGGCCAAAAAGTTGGTTTACAAGTTGAAAGTACAGAATAGTTCTTTGAAGTCAGACTCGCATAAAGTTCTCTGCCTTTTGGATTTATTAGACGCGAGCCCCACCAAGGATGCTTTGCATTGAAATCTCCTCCAACAATAAACCGTGGACCAAGTATTTGAAAAAAATTGTTAAAGTCGTCACAACTAATGTTATGACGAGGTGGAAAATAAATTGCACATATAGTTACAGAAAGCATGTTACATTTAATTTTAATGATAGTAGCTTGTATACTTTCCTGGATGAAATGTTCTTCTTGATCATATTTGATACACGATTTAATTAAAATTGCTGAGCCACCATGAGCTCTTTCATTGGGATGGTTAGCATTTATCAAATCGTATCCTTTAATCTTAAAAAACGACTTGCTAGTAAAATGCGTTTCTGAAATTAAAAATATATCGATACTGTTTGACAGCAAAAATGCTTCAACCTCTCGTAAATGATTAGAGAGACCGTTAGCGTTCCATGTTGCTAATCGAAGATCTATTGGCATAATTTGGTACATAGAACTGACATCATATTAAGAAGGGAGTTTGTTAACTCCATCTGTTTCGTTAATAAGCTCTCAATTTTTTGTAAAGTGACGTTGTCATTGTTTGAGATAGACGCTCCTTTTACGGCATCGGAATAGGAAAAATTTGGTGCTGATTGGGGGTTGATATTTTGAGGGGGGTATTCGGAAAATGACGGTGTTTTGTTTTTGGCATGATGAAAATTAGAAAATTGTTGCTGTAACATCCTTTTATATTCCTGATGTATAATACATCCTCTGTAACTTGCAGGGTGTGATTCTTGACAGTTTGCACATTTGGCTGGCAATGTCTTGCTTTTTGTACATTCAGCTGATAAATGATTTTCTCCGCATTTTACACATTTATATGGTTTGTTGCAGTATGAGCGGGTATGTCCATATTGTTGACATCGGTGACATTGAGGAATATCTCTAGATTTCCGAGGAGGTTCAATTGTGATAATAGCATTTTTGATAACGGTCAAGTTATAAATTTCTTTATTATTGTCACTTGGTTCTAGATCCAGAAAAAACATGGAAAGTGGTTGTTTGGTAATATTACTTCTAATATTAGAAATATTTCTTACTTTATGGCCATGATTTTCAATGAAGTCTTTAATATCATTTACGTTGGTTGAGTAGTGTAAATTTTTTATTATCACTCTGTACGCTCTTTCCTGTTTTGTTTGAAATGTATGAAAACTTATTTTTTTAAGCTTAAGACTTGAGACAAATGTTCGATTAATAATAATAATAGATTTAACCATAACTCTAACTTGGCCGTCTTTAAGAGCCTTATAGGAATATTGGTCTGCCGGAATAACATTCGAAAAATATTTGGTCATATCTTTAATATTTGTTACATTTGGGATATATAATGGTTGTGGTTTTGGTTCGGTGGGTTTTGAAATGTTTATATTTTCGGAATCTTCAACGGAAAGTTCGATAAACCTATTGCTGCTCGATTTTGAGGATACAACATTGTTGATAATTTGTTTTCGTTTATTTACATACAACATTGGCGAGTTGGGACGTTTTCTAGAGTTTGAAACAGCTTGCCATTCTAACCCGTTATCCTTTTGGTCGTCATCAATTTTATGTGCACTAGCACCAGAGCCAACGGCACTAGTACTAGCCATAGGGACTGCTTTATTTTTTGTAATTTGTATTACACTTATGCACTTTCATAAAGATAATTTTTTAATACTATATACAATGCAAATATAACAGAGGCTTAATGTTTGTAATGCGAAAATGAATCGCAAATTTAAATTTTTATATTTTATTAAAATTATTATATTATTTTATTAAAAAATTATGGAAATTTCAGTGCTATAAAAAATGTTATTTTTCTAATCAAAAGAACTTTTCAAAGGAAATTTGTTCGTTTTCTACAAGTGCGAGTAAGACTATTTAATAGTAAAAAGTTTATCCTAATTTAAAATATTCCATCAATCATAGTTAATCCCGAGTAGCCACCCGCAATTAAGTATTGGCAATAAACACAAACTACTTCTGTGGGTAAAATGTATTATTTCCCAGTTTAAATTGTCCATGCTTGATTCGCGTAATAAAAATTTTTTTAGAGAGTGAAATATTTTAAAAAACGATTTGCACCGCTCGTACATTTTGTTAAACAGTTCATCATCGTTGCTGGGAGGCAACGTGTACGTGAAGAAGAAAAAATCACTCATTAATGACTTAAACAACTTGTGGTCGATTCTATTTGAAATTTTGTTATTTTCATATTTCGGATACATTTTTGTATCTTTGACATTTTATTTCCTTCCTTTATCACTTAATATGCGAATTTTCCGTTTTGTTTTGGTTTGTAAATTTTCAACAAAAAAAAAAATTTTTTTTAATTTTTAATGGTCGCGTGTGTGTGTTGGTGCATGATCAAATTTAAATTTATTATTTTATTATTAATTTTTATTTTGCTCTGGCACTTTCAGGATAATTTCAATTTAAGAGTATGCAAAATTTTTCCTGCACGTGGCTGCATTTGTATTTTTATTTTTTTTTTTATTTTTTGGTTAATTGAACAAGAAACAGCAGTTGGTTGGTTTTATTTTTTAACTTGACATTAATTAAAACTGTCGCACAGATTTCCGGCTTTACTTGTGTATCTGTTTTGTCTGAGAGTTTTTATAGTTATTAAATCATTTAATAAAATGATTACTGTGATTTAAGGAATTTTTGAGCCTAAGTGATGTTTTGTTATTGTTGTTTTTTTTTGTTGAGAAAAATTACTATAAGATGCCAATGACATTTTAAGCGATTGTAAATAATTTAAACAGTCGGTTATAATTCGTATGAGGCAAGTGAGCGTATGCTTTAAGCTAGTGCAGTGCTGGAATATTTTCTAAAACTAAACAGAAGTGCCTCGGCTAACGAGGTAACGTTGACGTGTGTGTTAAAGGATACACACAGGCACAGCTGGAAATAAAGAAAGCAGCAACAGAAGGGAATCTACTAGGAATTTCTGTAGTCCAGAAGCCAGAGAAACTCCGAGGAATAGCGTAGCACAAACATAGGTCTTACAATAGGTAGAATTATTAAACCTGAAAAGGTAGAGGGAGGCTACAATTTATAGAGAGGCTCTAATGAGCGCTTCGGCAAGAAGTCCAGTAATGTGCTTGGATCTAATTGGAGTACCTTAAGCTGGATTACTGCGTTAGTGACATGTCATGGAAACTTCAAGTATTATATGGCCAAGAAGAGGCTGAGACGGTAGCGCATATTGTGTGTGATTGTGCAGCATTGTATAGCATAAGGCTTAGGACTGCGGGCATGCACTTTTTGAATGTGAATGCTATGGGGGACCTAAGTGTTAAACAAATGATAGCAATTACAAGAGAAACTGTGATGAGGTCGACAGTTATCAGTGGAATGTCTGAAATCACTACAGTCACGAGTAAAGTTTAGTGTTAGTACTAGACTCGATAAAAGCCAAGTATTCGATAATTACAAATCGGTTGCTTGAAATCAATTCGAGGAACGAATGGGGCCGAAAAGGGTCCAAAAAGTAGGTGGTCTATTTCGTTATCCCACCTACATTAATATATTGCCCCAACTATATATTGTTGTAGAGAAAATAATATGTTTGTCATGACCGTGCTACAACCAAGGTTTTTATTTTGCGTGCATGTACTGAACTTCCGCCACATTTATGTAAAATGACCATTGCAAGTTTTCACAACAGAAGGCACTAAGAGTTATCTGATTTTCTAGGCAAATATTTAATATCCAATACATTTGAATAAGCCCGCGTGTTTGTTATTCGAGTCATATCTTGCTATTATCATTATTATTATTATCATCTTGATAAGAAGTGATTTTTTTAGCGATAAAGAACAGCAGTATCCAAAATGACATTAAACACACTTAGACCAACAGGTAAAATATAATACTACGGAACTCTGCTTAAGTGGAGCCCTGTTCATATACTAGAATAAGTTCGTTAAACAAATTTACAATTCAATATATACTACGTCCGACATTTCATAAAAGGCTACATATCCCACTTTTAACCTGTTTGATCAGCAGACCAAGACAGTATACAAACATTCTACTTCTATATCTTTGTAACTGCCTCCTTTCGAAGTGTTACAATCCTTTGAAAGTGTGCACCATCATTACAAATAACACTACTGAGATGTGGTTTCTGAGTCGAAAAAAAGACGCCATATTACCTTGAAAATATCGAGTGGATACGGTTACTCTCTCTTTCGTAGTAATCAAACCTTGAAGTAGAGCTTCAAGCATAAATTACACAAGCATACAAGGTTTTGGACTGGAACAACTGAAAGTTGTTTCATATGTAATATTGTGTGCATATTTAAATCTGCGCCTTTATACCCATCCTATAACTTTTACACCAAAGAAGATAAGCAAATATCCAAACAAAGCCTATTGCACCTTGTTTTTAATGCAACATGTAGTTTAACTTCCAAATTTCCAGGGACCTCAAGACTACAAATTATTTAGACATGTGGAAATAGTGAAAACCTTTTGAAGGATAGCATTACTTCAAAGGTTACCATTATTGGCTGAGGATGTTGCCTTTTTTAAATTGTTTACTACTTGAGATACCGATAAAAGCATTTTTGGCTTTTGTTCTTTCGCGGCCCTGTCTGACTTAAATGAAGATAATGTAGAACAAAGTTGATGCTGCAAGATGTAAAGAAATTAAAATGATTTAGATTTTTTGAACAAATTTCCGTCATCCCATGTCGAAAATTCGTTCCAAAAATCTACATCAAAACATCGTGTCGGAATATCAAATCAACAATCAAATTAAAAAGAAACTAAAATGTTTTACAAGTAAAATTGCTATTCTACCAAAGACAATATATGCATTAGGGGTAAAACCAATTTTTGGCCCTAGCACCACGCGATGGCGAAGGTTGTGTTATTTACGAAAAAATAATTTTGGGGTCATTTCGGATAAAAAACCTCACCCACGAAAACGATTTTCTAAAATCTCCCAAAAAATAAAACATTCATTTTAAATAAAAATTTTTAAATATTTTATTAATAAAGTAAAATAGTGAACTGAAAAATTTTGTTTAATTATTAAAAGACATAAACTTCAAATTTAACGTGCGCGTTGTTTTGCATAATGGATAAATGTCCTGTATTACTTTAATACCGCGTTCTGCGCATATGTTGCTTCGCTGTTGCTTTGGGATTATTGAAGCTTCTCTAACCCAGTGTCTTCTAAGACATGCTTGACCGTTCTTAAATCGTGCTAAGGATTGATCTAAAGCTGCGAAGTTGTCTTTATTAAAACAATGATTGGAAAACCATATATTATACCATGGTCCACATATGAATTCACATATTGGGATAAGCTGGTCTCGGTATTTCGGGATAAGCACAAATGCTAAAATGGCAAGAATTGCCCTTGAGTTCCATCGAGCGTTGCTTAATGGTGGTATGGCTTTAAATTTTATATAAGGGAATTTTTTTTTTCTTTGGTAGTATTTAAATGCAGAACCAAGCTCGTACAAGTATTGCATATCGTTGCGCCATTTAATGTTTTTTATTTTTAAGTATTCATTATTCTGTATGTAGTTGGCTTTCAGATCCACGTAGTTATTTATTAGTTCCGGAACAAAATTATAAGAGATAATAGGAGATGATGTTTTTCCATCCAATAACTCATCCATAACATGCCTTAGGATCAGGTCTAAAATATGGTGTTGGCAACCGACGTATTGTGGTGGAGGAAGATCAATTGATTTATAATAGTCCTTTAATAGCTTAACAACGCCGTTTTTGTGACCAGTATTTACACTTGTTGTATCAGAAATTACCATTTTTATGGATTGCCATAAATCAAATTTGTGTAATCTTTCTTTAATACCATTAAAAATTGTGAGGGCTTTTCCATTTTCCAAAACAAGCACTGCTAACTTAATTTCGGTATATTCATTTTTTAAAACCATTACCTGGAGTTCTTTATTGCCAATTTTTTTGCCGTCGAAATGCAAGCACCAGTTTTCATTTTTCAAAGTTTCCTTTAACATTTTTTCTTTACGCTCGGCCGACTTGATTACAGCTTTATAAACACCTGGCTGTGATGGAGTTGCAATTTGAATACCAGACTCTGCTAATTCCTTACAGATTTTAGCTGCCTTTTTAGTACTGACTTTGGCATTAGTAACTAAAGCAACCGATGGATTTATTAATGATTTATTTAATTTCATTCTTTCCGGGGGCTTGTAATCACAATCGTCGGACGAGTATTGGTTCTCACACTCGTACTCTGATACTGAATTTTCATCAGACATAGCGTCTTTCAAGCTACTTAATTCGGACTGAATAATATCTGTATTTTCATTTGAAATATTGAAAATATTTTCAAAATTATAACCACGTTTTTTTTTTAAATTTTTATCATATATTTGAATTAATTTTTCAACTTTTCTGTTTACTGATTTAGTTTGAATTTTTGGTAGTTTCATCTTACTCCACAAATCGCAAAGTTCTTTTGAGATAATTTTATACCTCTTTGTTTTTGATTTTTCTGAAGCAGCTAAAGCATGAAATCTTCCAATTATAATTTTTTGGGTTGGCAATTTGCTCAATTCATGTAATGGAATGACGATATCTGGAATGTTTCTCGACATTGTTGTGCTATCTTTAAATTTGGTCAAAGCCTTTGTCCAAACTTTTGCATTTTTCAAAACGCTTAAACGACTTCTTTTAAAATCCATTGTTTTTAAGTATTAAACACAAACTCGGAATATTTGAAACCCATTAATAATTTTCTTTGAATAATAAAAACAACAAATCAAAACAAACAGAAAATTAGAACTGTAAAAGTGTCGATTGTTTTTGTACATATTGCAATATTTACACAAATGTTAAATGCAGGTTGATATATTGATAAAAAAACTTTTTTGCGCCTTTTAGGTAAATAAATAAAAAAAAAATCATTTAAAAACTTTACCGCGTTTGGTGGGTGAACTTTTTTGACAACTGCGAAAAAGTAATAGCATTTTTTTATATAATTTTCAATGGCCTATTCGACTATGCTAGGGCCATTTTGATATTTGCAAAAAATTGCAAAAAGTTATATCCCTAATATGCATGTTCTATGTACAGTTGAATAAGTTAAAAAATAATGTTTTTTTAGAAGCAAGAATCGTTTTTCAGTAACCCTGAGTATAATATAGAAAATTATTTGTTAGATAGAAACCCTCTCTCGTTTTCTTATTACGAACCAAGAGCGTTCGTTCGTTTTTGTGCCAAAATTGTACATCTATGTACATCAAAAATACTTGCCAGAATAGTTAAAAAATGTAGATTTGGATTATCTACGCTATTGCACTACAGCTGAGCTGAGCACCCAGCCACCATGTGAAAATGTATTTAAAATAATAGGAAGAAAATTATTTTAAAATTATACTTTTTTCATTGAAGTTAATACACATCTCTGGTCCATCTTAAAAAATTTAAAGAAAGACTTAACAGGTCATAAAAACATATGGCTCGGTAATGTGTTGGTAACGTCAAAATTATGGCACAAGAGTTGTTATTCTAAAGAAGGCAGTGCTGCACAAAAGGTTAAAGCTAGATTGGCATTGCTGAAGCTTTCGAAGCTTATAACACACAATGATGCCACACTTTAATAAATCATCTTGGATCTCTGGCCTTGAATTGGACACTCGATTTTATCAGTCGTTAAAGTTATTATAATTTTGGTTTAGAATATTAGAGGCACTATTGAATATACGAGTAGTTCACAAAACAAGGGGGATTTTTGAAGTCTTTCCAACCAAACAGCCGAAGCCATTTTTCCGGTATTCTAACGCTATACGATTCATTTAAAAATTAAATTTTTATTTTAAAGTCCGAATGTTAATCTAAACTTTTATTATTATTTGTTTATAATTTTTACTAGCAATTTATTTTTAAATGTCCTTATTATTTCCGCCCTTTTTTCTTAAATTTTGTTTACCTATGAATGAAATTAAAAATTTCGCTACAAATCACGTTTCTACACACACATACACAACGCAAATGCAATTTAAACTAGAGATGGGGAAAACTCTTTTGACTTGTTGGTTTATTTAATTAAACAATTTGAGTATAAAGTAATTTTCTATTGTTTTTTTTTCAATATTAACACTGAAATACACGTTGCAAATAGAACTTTCGCGTTGTTAGTTTGTGCAGAGCAGAAAAGAAACTGTTTCAAATTGATCACATACAAGTATAGAGGCCTCCTAGTCAATGGCGGGATCGTTTAGAACATCGTCAGTAATTATTTCACATCCCAATATGAAACTGTGAGATACGCATCTTTTATATTTTTGAATTTATAATTCTCCCGTACTCAATTGCAATGAAACAGAAAAAACAAACACAAAAGAACCAGCAGCATTTGCTCGCGATATGAGTCGAAATGAAAATAAATGAATGCTTAAAAACATATGGATGGACGGACAGAATATAAACATAATAAGAATGTAGAGCAAAACATGAGGGAAATTCTGTAAAGTACCAGAAATAAAATTCACTCAACAAAATTAAACCATAAAATACAACGGCGAAAAGTCACAAATTCTCATTCACTACAATTCACTCAGCTACTCACTGGATCTCGATCTCTTATTGTTTGCATAAATGAAAACAATTTGTGTTTTGCCCGCATCTCTTACAATGTAGGGTGGCGTACATCTAGTCCCGTAGTAGTACTTGAGTACATCTGAATTAAGCAAACTCAGTTTTCCCCCCCAAATTACTTGTTGTTGGTGAGTTTTTGCGTACAATTTCCTAAGTTGTCCTCAAGCCCATATTAATTGAAAAATGTTTTTGTTTTCGTTATGTATTTTAAGTTGGAGAAAAATTAAAACACCGCGACACAAAAAAGAATCATTTGAGCAAAATAAGGTCAGTCAAATATATTCCATGACTATTAGATTTTTTAGAGGCATTTTAATTGTTTGTCGGTTCTGAATTAAGCAAGGAACCTTATTTGAAGCTACATTTATGCCATTTTGTGTTTTTCTGTGGAATAGCATATCAAAGAGCCATTCTCCGCTTTTCGCTGGCAGCGCAAGAATTTTTTTTGCTAAAGTCCAGCATTTCAGATGCCCAATTAGGGAATTCACAGTGTTGTCTATGGTCCTCCGGATACAACTGTTACGTAAGAATAATCTTATACGCATGTAGAGCCTAATCAAAGCACAAATTGAGCCGTGTTGTCTGTCTGGCGATGCCCTAATCAGCTGGTCGGCGCCAAATCAACATTTCTGTGACAGCCTTGGTATTGGCCACCAATATCTGCAGCGTGAAGGCATAAGATCCAAATAAATTAATGACATCCGACTTCACGACATAATTCAAGTTGTGTATTAACCACTGAACTAATATTTTCTTAAACAAGTTTGACACGTTCGGTAGGCGTGACACGATGCTTGTTGTATTGGCAAACTGTTTTAAATATTTTAACAGCTCGGTGCCATTGGTAACTTTGAGGCCTTGTGATATAGATAAAAATTTAAAAAAATGTCATTACTATCTGGTCACCGTATAGAATATTCTTAGTAGCTCGTTAGCAGATACTTTATGCTTGATAGCTTTTAACAGTCTGCTAGCATAGTATAAATCAACCCTAAAATTCAATGATGCCACATTGTCTGTTTCAATTTCGCAACAATAACTGCTTAAATCATTCCTGATTTCGATATCTCTCTTAAAGAGCAAGGGGAAAAGTAATTACTTCGCTCATGCTGTATTAGGTTATAACCTCGAAAATTTGAATTCATTAAAAATGTTCTCCCACAAAAACTTAAGATAGAACTGCGTCTGATAAGGTCACGGGGTATGAGTCAAAATATTGATACATGGCTTAGGAATGTTGATTATTCTATAGTGGACTGACTGACTCTCTTATTTCGTTCCTATGAACGTTTTAGCGGACACGAATTTCAAAATTTGTTTATTTCATTTAAAAGCCATAGGCGGAATATGCGCCTGCTTTTGGTGAAAATAATACGAAAATCACTTTGCAAATTTTATTAATCTTCGTTTTCCTAATAAGCACATTTTTGGTCGCAAATATACAAATTTAACATAAAGAATCAGGAAAAACTATTCACTTTACTACTCTCTAGAATTTCCAAATGTTCTCTTGTATCTCTAAGGATATTGTAAAAAAACATTTGGGAATTTCGTATTGGCGAATTATTCCTTTAACCCTTAATTGATAAGAACAGTTATTGTGTGTGTGTGTGTGTGTGCGCTCATGCAATATTAAAAGGTCACATTACCCATCATGTTTTATATCGCTGTGTAGCGTACAATTTCAATAAAAGAGAAAGCAGCCAATAAATAAAACATTAAATTGCATTTTATTTAGTTTGTCTACCTCACAATGGATTGACATCAGAATAAAAAAAAAATTAAAAAACATTTTAACAGGAAAATAAACATAAAAACAAAAACAAAATCGTCGCAAACATAATGGATCGCTTTCTAGAGCATTTCTCTGTTGCAACTTGGAAGCATCATGTTGGGGTAGACATTTAAATAATTCTTGCGCTGTGAATTCAATTTATTAAGGTGGTGGTATGCACGTATGCCTAAACATGAAAACATTTATAAAAATGTACTTGGTCAGCACAGACCATTTGACACACTATTGTAGTTAAGACTATTATTTACGCCTGCAAGCACCATTTACTTAAGGGTAAATAATTACTTCAAATCAGACACTTTTAAGATTTGTATCAGTTTACAGGAGTGGACTGTAAATACGGTATTGTATGTCATAAGTCAATAAAAGACCATAAGTTACCTAAAGCTACTATGGGCAGACAGAAAGGCTACCAAACGAATGGCCGCGCATCGTTTAGTCCAATCATAAAGTTATTTTGTGACGATCAGATGTTCCAAAAACAGGCAACTGTTGGGCGATCGCACTAAATTTGCTACTAAAGAATCTGTTGATATATAAGTTTTGTGTGCTGAATTTTATCTCCATACTAAAATGTACGAGCTGTTTGAGGAAAGTGAGAAGACTGACAACACTGTGTAAAATCTGGTAACGCTGTGTTATTCTATTTATCTAGACAAGGTTGTTCAGCCAGTCCAGATGCTCAGAGCGAGCTTGAACTCCATACAGTCTTCAAGTGCTTTTGAGAGTGCTAGCAGTTAAGTTGTGTGTTACGAAAATTGAAGGGCGGAGTTTATAGCAACGCTTTGTGTTGAATTTGGAAAACCTTTCAAAAATTGAAACAGGCCTATGAGCAAAAACATTCCTTATCAAGAGCATATGTTTTCGCTGGAACAAATTACGTTGAAGTCGGACCTCGCTCTGGGAGACCTTGAACTTCAAAGAGCGACGAAAACGTCAAACGTGTAAGGGCTCTTGTGAGAACAGATCGTCGTTACATCAGCAACGTAGGTAAGCAGTTAACCTTAAAACATTTACTATAAGTCAAGTGAAGTGAGTGAAGCTCTGCACATGCGAAAGATTTGTGCCAAAATGGTGTCGGAAAATCTCACAACAGCAGAAGGACAACTAATGAAACGTGTGTGATAATCTTCCACGGCTACTTGATTCACCTGATTTGAGTCTTTGTTACTTTTTTTCCCCGACTAGGAAAATTGTATTAAGAGGACATCATTTTGGGACTCTAGGGAAGATTATAAAAAATATTACCGACATGTTAAAGGCCATTCAAGTGGAAGCCTTATAGCGCTGCCACCAAAGCTGGCAAAAACGACTTTGGTTTGTATATAGCTGCAGAAGGGAACTACTTTGAAGGGGAAAATATTGTAGTTTGAAGAAATAGAAACTTTGGTAGATAAAAATTCAGTATACCTGTTCGTAATCGTTAAAGTCTAATATTGCAAAAGCTTTTGATAATAAAACGACCCCGACTAATTATTAGGCTCTAACCTAATTGCTTTTGAAAGGCGATAATGTAGAAAAGCCAGCTGATAAAAGTTACATGTTTGGCAAATCTGCAGGTGATTTTTAATGTTTATAACACCTTTGCACCGCATTTGATTTTAGAATTGAAACACACCATTACCAAAATTGTTTTCCGCTAAAACGATCATAAATAAATGTCCTCTTTTTCCTCCACTTGGGCCCACCCCTGCTTCCTCGAAGGCTATATGGCAACTATTTTAATACTATTATGAAAAGAAGGTTATACAAGAGGATTTCCAATAACGCGAGTCGATATTTAATAGGGTGTGTGAAGTATTAGTTAAATCCCCTGCTTTTATTTGAAGGGCTAATGTTGGCCATTATCTATGGCGTCATTATAATGTCTGTAGTTGCTTCGAATGGTGGCATTAATTCGAGTGGTATAATTTACAATGACTCTTCTGCATTTATCCGACTGAATTTGAACAAGGGGCTGGGTTACGCTGACTTTGACCACCAAGTTTAACGGCGTGAAATCGAATGTCATCATCGTGAGAGACAAACGTACCCACATGCAAAGTACCCATTGTGGTGGCATCAGTCAATGTCCTGCTGCAACCATCCAAATCGTTAAGCTTGTAACAAAATATATTTCTTATATATTTACTTAAAGTTGTTTTCCAGTTAATTTAATTCTAACTTATTCTGTTATATAAAAGCAATTTATTTGGTGGAGGGATAAGCTTAAGCCGGCTTATCAAGAAACCAACGTCGTTATCGAAGAAATGCTTACCAGTTATAACTCGGTTCCAAAATTTGCACCAAACAAATTCATTTGTTAATCAAATATCGAAATAAGTGGTTAGTTCCTCATTGTAAAATTGTGTAAAAAATGGGTGCGTCTTCCAAGTGCTCACAAAAGCCGCTCAGCGAAAAACAGAGCTATGTATGATCATTAATAATAAATACTAAAATTATTTCGTAAAATTTTTGAATAAAATTATTTTGTTTTTATTTAATAAACCCAAAATCCTGGCCAACTGCAAATGGCCTACCTAGCACTTAGTCACTTCTGTTTAAGCAAGTGAATAAATATGACGGCACAAGGGCACATAATAATATTTTATGTGTATCTGCCGTTCCTCATTACGTTGTATATTTAATGTTGTTTGTTGTTGTTGTAATAAAAGAATTAAGAACAGAACACTGTGTTGCAAGCAATAATGTAAATAAATGTGAACGTACTTGCAAATAGTAAAACACATGTCTATTAATTCATGGGTAGTTGTATACTTTTGTATAAATACGAGTAAATTTAGTATTTTGCTAGCGATCTTTTATATTCCAATTCTTTAGGTTCTTGTCCTCTCATCTAGTAGTTTATTTGTACTTATTTCAGTGACCTAGAGTGAGGGAGAGGGAGAGAGCGCAAAGGCAAAACGAGCGGAATAATAGATCAAAACACTGTGTATGTGGGTACACTACATTGTACGTACGTACCGACATCTATTTGAAAATGCGTTTAGTTTTAGTTTAAATTTAATTTTAGTTTCGCCATTTTTTATTGCTTGTTTTCATTTATACTAAGCGATCCATACAGATCATTCCAAGCAGTTGTACAGTTGTGAAGTAATCAATAGCGAACGAGATAAGGTTTGGTTCAAAACTACAAACAATTTCATATATAATAACTAATTAAATGAATTCGATGTCTCTGATCTTAATTAATAAATGATCCATTCTTCTTCGATGCATTATGGAGTAATTTGACAGTTTTTTGTTGAAGAAAAAGGTTTGGTTAAGAATTAAATCTTGCTGTAAACGATCAGTGCGGGTTATGGGCAGTTTCGTGCGCTAACTCGCGGAGGTTTAGTAGCAATGTACCCGGTGAACATATGAATCAATTTTCTAATGCATTGCGAAAACGATTTTCCGGATGATACTCTAATAGCTAAATATAGAAGCACCGTTTCGGTAACATGTAACGTATTTTTTTCATTGATGTCATGGTTTTTTTACCGTAGTCTGGATCTCCTTCTATATTAAAAAAAGCCAAGCATTTAGATTTTCATAATTAATTAATAATAGCTTTCAATCAAACACGAAATTCGAGAACAGAAAATACTTAGTAACATCTTTCTGCCACACACGTCTTGTTAATACACTTTTATTTGTTTGATTTTTTTAAAACAATTTTAAAAAGAATAAAAAATTGTTGCTACTTTTTTGTCCATGGGTGTAAATGTATTTATGCATGTGTTAAACAGACTTTAATGCACATTCAAAAGAAATCCTTGTTCATCTTTGTTTTTTATTTAAAATTCAACCCGTCTCCACTAAGATCACTTTGTTGTTATTTTCTTCATAATTTTTGTTGTCTACATTTTATTTGATTTTGTTTTGAATACAAATTCATATTTTCGAAAGTGATCGTGTGTGCTTTTAAGTAAAAAAAATGTGATTTATACGGAGTTATTTTCGTTTATAAATTTAAATATTCACTTGTGGTAAATGTCAAAAAGATGTCATATTTTCTGTTTTGAAGCCACATGTAAACACTTCTTACCCCTTCTTAAAAAACAATTTATATCACTTTGAATTTTTTTGTCAAATTTATTTATAAAATATTTGTGCGTCTCTTTTTTATAAACAACTTTATGCTGCTGCTGTACAGTTTGACATTTCGCTACTTGCCGTTTATGTTTTCATACTTTTAAATGCAAAATGGTGGATGTTATAGTTTTGACAAGAAGCGGCGCAGCGGCATAAGTTCTCGAAACTCAAAAATTATTTTTGGCATAAAAAGACTAAAGACTGGCTAAATAAAATAATACTTCATTTATATCTACGCAAAATCTAGTAGATTTCAGCTTAAATCTCGAAGAAAATCTCTGCCGTTTACACCACTGCTTTTTGACGTATTATTGGATTTCAGTTTCATAACAAAAACAGCTGACTGAAGAAAGAATAAAAAATTGGCTCTAAACTTAATTAAATTCGTGCTACAATTGTTTTTATACACATAATTACATATGTGATATTACTTACACTTTATTCATTATTGTTTTATCCATATTGAAAACACTTATTTTAAACTTTTATTATTTTTTAATGTTGCAAATATTTTGTTTCTACCGCGCTTTTTTCTTGTTCAGCGCTGTATATTTCAGTACATTAGCAAAAAATACATAGTTGCATCATTTAGTATTGCAAGATTTTGAGAGATTTTGCCAAAACCTAGTTCGTAAGTAGATTTTGTTTTGTATGGATAATCTGGTAGAAATCAACTAGATTTCGCTCAAAATCTCATAAGTACCAGATTTTGCGTAGGTGTAAATGTAGTATAAGATTAATTTCTCATTAAAGTTTTTGTTCATTTAAGTTTTTGTTCATTTAAGTTTTTATCGTTTGGGAAAAAACGCTTCGTTTTGAAATCGTCAAATTACAAAGCGAAAAACAATGTTCTTTTAACCGGACGATTTGATCCATTCGAAGTTAGATTTGGATAAAATATCTTAATTATCTAAAACATGAAATCCAACTAAAAAGGCAATTATAGCAGAATTTTTCGAAAGTGTCGATTTAATTTCACCAGCAAATTATGAATATTTAATTTTAAGGATCACGCCGTTACGATTGGGTATTATAACCATAGAGGGAACTCAACAAGTATAGAAGTTGTTCATGACTCGTTATCTATGGGCCGGTTCAAATTCTAACACTTTCCATAAAAGTGACCTGTCACTGTAACATGCCGTTGTCATAGGAAAGAAAAATTTATATATCTTAGGCACTGAGTAGCAGGTACCTGATTAGACACAAAGAACCATATCCAGTTTCGGTTACTATAGTACTGGTCTCCGTTATAGTTTATGTATTAAATTTGTATGTTTTCATACATATTCAAGGACCCTGTCATTGAAAATATTGGCCACCGTTAACTAAGAGTTTTTCCCACCTTTTCGGCAATAGGTGGATTAATTATAACTTTGCCTTCTGTAGGTGTTATTTAAAAATGTTCAACACTAGTTGTTTGCGATCAGATGCCTTTAGATATATCCCGCTTCTCCTCATACAATTTTACATCGTTTAGCGTTTCACATACAATACAAACATTTAATCGAATGCTAAAATCTTCCATTTTTATCCTCATCTGACCTCCTCGACTGACCTTTGTCAATCTGCCTTATTGTATTCTCGCTCTCATTTTTATCGGCCTCAAAGACGTCAATTAAAAGGCTCACAAACACAAAACGATAAAAACGATCGGCAAAGAAATCCAATTTTGCAAATCATTTGAACAATTTGAACAGCAGCTAAACAAATTGTTTGTACTCGTATTGTTTTACTCAATATTCGTTTAGAAAATTGAGTTGCTTTGGATGCCTTTCAATTCACTTCAATTCATTTCAAAACGATTCGATTCCGTTTAACCCGAAAGTTTACAAGTTGTTGTAGTGCGAGTATCACGCATATCACACAGATTAACAGAAACTTTTGTGTTAAATAAACAAATATCGTTCATTGTTAAATTGCCAAAGATGTAGGAGCATAAGCAGATGAGGGTGATGATGATGATCATAGACGATGATTGAGGAAAAGTAAACAATTGGGGTCGAATTTTTAATACAGTGCGCTAGTTATTAGGTACCCTGAAGTAAATTATTTATAAATCAATTTCAAATTGTTATACATACTTGTTGGTTGAGAAACAAGCGCAGGTGGTATTAGTAACAGTCGAAATTAGTTCTAGAGATTTTTAAATGGATTCAAAAATAACGAAAGTCAATATAACTACTCGTAAATGGGTGACTACGAAGCGATTCTACTCAGACAAAGAGTAAAGTAGAAAATAAAATATCTCAATCAATTACGAGGGTATTACGTGTTTTTACTATTTGGCAAATGTATGACTGCAGTTCCAAAATTACTTAACACAGTAGGAAGGCACAAAATATTTGCTTTAAAATCAATTTAATTTTTAATATTTTGAATTTATTTATGTGTATTTATGTCGTGTCAAGAAAACTCAAAGCGTCTTAGTGCGGTGAAAAGCAGGGTAACAAAAGCGGATTTGCACACCATTGCATTGCTCAAGAGAAGAAATGTAAAACCTAAAGGTGCAATCAGACAAAGCAAATATTTGACGAAATAAGCGTAGCCACTCTTTTGGGTAAATGTTTACTCAATACTACATGGCACACATACATATTATTACGAAGTAGTAATCGAAGATGTTTTAATGAAATCATAAAAAATAATTGTCAGCAGAATTGGTGTGAAGTGTATTGTACAAATACGCAATGTTATAAACCTGAATCAAAAACAATAACCTGGCGAAAATTCTCCGAACCGCGACTCAAAATAGAAACAAAAACAACTAATACAGAACGAAAAAGTAAACAGAAGATACGCACATACACGAACACATATACAAGACTACTAAGTCAGCAAATGAAATAAATGATTCGCAATATCACGTATGTTCCGGAAATTTCAAGAACCGGCCGAGATCTCTATATAAAGGCGCCGTCTACCGCAGAGAGTAGAGTTGACTTTGAGATTTCATAGAGTGAACAGCTGTGTGTACATAAGAGTGTTATGTTTACAGTGTAGGTTAGTACCAAAGAGTTGTAAATAACAGTCGTAATTGCCGAATAAAGTTGTGTATTGATAAATCCTTAAGAACTGTGTATATTAATTCATGCGATCCAGAGAAAATTTTACTTTAGATTAACTTGCTTAAAAACGAATAACAAGAAATAAAAATTGCTCGTGTTGCGTCTGGACCAAAATGATCGTCACTTACAGTAGTAAACAAAAAATATCAAAAATTTTATTGGATTACATGGGTTGTTATTATTGGTTAGTTTTCCTTTAGACTTGCCTTGAATGTGTTAATTACTTTGCCCCTTTTGATCCAATTTTTTCTTATTCTTCGATTGAAACTTCTTTTAGTGTTATTTGTATGGTCTTCTTTTATCTTTTTGTTTTGATAATGTCATAAATGGTTAATTACACTGTTCGGCAAAAATAATTTTTTTTGCCTCCTTTGAAAAAAATATGATGAATTAGAACGTCTTGACTTGCTTAATCAAAATCTAGTTTCAGTTTTTGCTATCAGACACAAGTTTGTTCTTAAATGAGCGTGGCAAATCCGATTTCAGTTTCAGTTTGACAAAAATTGCGTAATGCGTTCATCAGCATGTAACACTTGCATTTTATAGATTTTAGCAAAATTATCTCAAGTGATGCAATGATTTATTATGATTCTTGGAATTTTTTAGTATAAGTTAAAAATTCGACCGTTGTAAGCGCAAAAAAACCAGTCATCGTATAGCTTCTTAGATAACCCTAATATGTGTATAAGATAAAATGCAGTTAAATATTGTAGTAATGTTACTACGTATGTTAACTCCTATGCCAAATGAAAATTTGTCCTACTTTTGCCCCTTTTACACTATTATACAGAGTAAAACGTCTTGTCAAAGGCCCAAATAATATGAGGTGTAAAAAAATGTGGAAAAATGTTGAGACACTGTCAAATGATACTTGACAATCGTATGATTTTCATCATTTTGAGAACGAATGCAAAACACCGACAACTGACTATTCAAGCCAGAGCTGAAAACTTCTGTACTGTTTTCACCACTTTTTTGTCCTTTTTACCAAGAAAGAATCTATTTCAAACTTGAGTTTCCACTTGCTTCTCTGCTTTTTAAGTATTTGTGCCAGCAAACGACAGGATTATTTAATATCATAGTTGTGTTGATTAAACTTGCTATGAAATTGTTAAAGCAAACGAATTATAAAAACGAATATACATTTGCAAATTTAAAAGCAATTTATGTTAATGCGTCAAATATTTGCTCAATCTATTTACATAAACTCGTAATTTACACCCAATAATACTCAAAGTTCTTATTTTTTACGGCAGTAGTTATCAACATACGAAATCTCTTCACAAACGTCTATTTCAAATTTGTTTTTAGAGTCAAAAACCTTCATAGAGATAACCTTTGCCAAAGTTTGTATCTCGCGCTGCAACTGCCCTCGCTGTCACAGAATGCGACTCTTCCCTCTGAGTCCACTATTTGTATTATTTTATATCTTTTAGCCATAGGTTGTTGACTTATGTTATTACCATCTTGCTTGTGATGAATTTGTTTCCTAATTTTCACTACCTTCAAAATTTATTATCTCACTGACCTCAATTCAGCGGTCATCCAATATATTTTTGGGAATATTATCAGCTTTTAAAGCGTGATCGTCACAGACTACTGCGATTCTCATCTTGTTGAAATTAATACATCTGTTTTAACCACATTAAATTTTTTTTACTAATAATCAATATGCCAGTTTGATTAGCTTTGAGACCGCTCTCGTATTTACTAATTTTCAAAATTCATTTAGCTATTTTTATAACTTTCAGATGTGCGTGTTTATATTTAATGAATTGAAAAAAATAACAATTAATAATGAAAACAAAATTGTTATAAATTTTTTATGTTGCCAACTGTTGACAAATGTTCGTTTATCGCACAGCGCAAGTAAAACAAAAAGCTAGAAATTTTTTGAAATGTGTAATTTATTTCATTGAAATAAAAATACTTCACTATAAATAAATTATTTTTCACGTCAGATGTGACTAGTAAAATTTGAGAATAAGAAAATAAAATAAAAA
The DNA here is from genome assembly GCA_963932375.1 of Phania funesta. Lineage (NCBI taxonomy): Eukaryota > Metazoa > Arthropoda > Insecta > Diptera > Tachinidae > Phania > Phania funesta. The sequence continues at coordinate 91,253,630 of OZ010652.1, read as the reverse complement.
AGTAAATGAAAACGATCAACGAAACGTGAACGTCATTTGTCGTTTATAATTAAATAAACAATTTCAATTTAAATCGAAGTACAAAACACTGGTGACAGTCTATTTTCTGTTAGTTCTTCTTCTATTATTTTTAATTGAAATACACACATACATGTGCATATGTATGTTTTAGTGTGTGACGTCAGTTTTACTGGGCTGTATTTATATTGTGCGTGGGCCAGTTCGACGCAAAAAAAACCTGAATGGTGCATGTTTGCGACAACCATATTATATTCTCTACAATAGTATATTATTGTGGAAAACAATATAAGTATAGAAAAGATCTTAAACTTTTGGATGCTGCGAGAAACTACGTAACCAAACTTATGGGGAATTATTATTGTCAGAAAGTACATACATACATATATATAAAACTCTCTATTTAAAAAAACCAGCAGCGGCTTTGAAATTTAAGAAACATTCGGTAACCCGGATTTTTTTAATTGTTTCTATGATAAAATTCATCTTAAATATTGTTTGTTGAAAAACACGTACATATACATAAACAAACACCAAGTACTTTCATGCAAATCGGTACTTTTTGTTGGCACTAATGTTATACGTTTAGAATTCAATGAATCGAAAACGATGACCTCATAGGTGAAATCTGAAAGTTTTACCATAAACGGTTCCCGAGATATGACAATGTAAAATTGCATGTTTTAGTACCCATTTACTGACTCACTAATCAATATTATAGGACACTTCCACTATAGCTAGAAAGCTGAAATTGCGTATAACTCAACAGTCTGTAAACTTTATTTTAAAAGAATATTCATGTTTATAAAAAAAACTTGGGAGAAGAGTCAGGTCAGCGCAAAAACATAAATTTGAAAATAAGGCCACGTCCGTATCCAAAATTGTCGACCTTAGAAAGTACCGAGGTTAAAAAGAGGACCAAGTTCTTCATATGGTAAATACCATCTCATTTCTAACCACCCTGCTTGCTGGGCAATTTTTGGATTTGATTTTTACCTTATTTTTACATTACTGTTTTTGAGCGGAGATATAGCTTGCCGTAATTGAGTGCTTTGCCAGAACTTCTGATTTAAATCTCCTCGTGGCGGCGGTCGGTAAGAGGTTTCTGCCTCTGCAAGGAATCTGGATAAATATGTTGAGCGGATAGAAGTTAACACCCTCTTCTAAAAATCCCTAATGCATGGTGGAATAGCACACGCTGATCATGCGTGGCCAAGACAATGCTTGTTCTATACTATACCAGACGAGTTCTGGTTTTATATAGACTTACCCGCGCATTTGTAGCTTTGTGTGGATGGATATTTTTTTTCTCCATTACGGGGATGCATCAGAAAGCATAGCAAGAGGCGCAGAGATTAATCTCTGGCCAATGGAAGAAAAGATTGACAAGGGAGGAATAGAATTGTCAATCTTTAAAGGTACTTCTAAGGCGTTGGACCGTGAGATTCCGATAGGATGTGCAATGCAGTATCGCATGAGGTGAACGGGTCTGTCTCCAAAGATACTCCTGTAGAAGAGGCAGAGACGGTAACGCATATGTGTATGAATATCCAGCACTGGCTAGCATAAAACGTAAGACCACGGGCAGGCAATTAAATGTGAATACCAAGGTGGACTTAAGTCTTAGACAAATGCTAACAATTACAAGAGACTCCATGATGAGGAAGAAAATCGAGACCCACCAGTCAACAGTCTGAAATCACTACAGAGAAGAGTAAAAACCGCGAATGATCCTGGAAGATTTCGGTTATCTTCTTTAAAACCGACAATTAAAAACACGGATATGAAGAAATCAGCCAGACCTGATCGTATTACAGGATCAATGATTAAAAACTTACCTAATTCAGCTGTGAGAATTTTACTTTACATATTTAATGCCATGTTGCTCGTCGGCTTCTTCTCACGCTCTTGGAATATGTCTGAAATAGTTATGTTCCCGAAACCAGAAAAGGACTTAAGGCAGGTTACATCTTACAGGCCCATTAGCCTACTCTCGGTTTTGTCAAAGATATTTGAAAAATGATTCCTCTCGAGTGTAACTCCTTTTCTAAATGAACAAAATTTTATCCCAGATCAATAGTTGGGTTTTCGAGAAGAGCATAGTACTATTGAGCAAATCCATACAATTGTTACTTGTCAGATAGCACGTTTAAAGTAAGGTCAAAGGATCAGCTTTCAAGAGGTGGGAAAATCAGTGCAGGAGTACCTCAAGGTAGTGTGCTAGGGCCGCTATTATATATCATCTAAACAGCGGATATGCCGACAAGCCCACATACATATACATCAACCTTTGCAGACGACACTGCAATATAAGTGTCAGTAATGATCCAAAGGATGCATCTGAAAAACTGCAGTCCCATAAGTTCATAAGCTAGAAGACTGGCTAAAACAGTGGAGAATAAAGGTAAATCCATCGAAATGTGCTCATGTACCGTTTTCCCTTAGAAGGCAAAATTGTCCACCAATCACAATAACTAATACCACGGTTCCAGCGGAAACACACGTTAAATATTTAGGTATCCACCTAGATCGGCGCCTAACTTGGTCCCGTCACATTGAGGCAAAAATAACGTCCATAAAGCTTCGAACAAATCAACTACATTGGCTGATAAGTCCTAACTCCACTTTGACTTTGGAATATAAAGTCCTTTTATACAAATCCGTTATAAAGCCAATATTCAGCAGTGGGGTACTGCCTGTGCATCAAACATTCAGAAGTTATAAAAAATTAGTCATTACACTGGTAATAACTGGTAAATAATAATTTAGAAATAAGATTTGAATACTTTTTGTAAAATAAAATTAAGTATAAAAAAACATTAATTAATACAAGTCTTATTGTTTTTTTTTCGAACTACAAATATTATTAATTATGAAATAATTTTAATTTTTAGGCATAAGTTCGTTTTTCATGCCTAAAAATTATAATTATTTCATAATTAATAATATTTGTAGTTCGGAAAAACAATAAAACTTACTAATCGCTGGGCACGGCGAGAAATTTATATGCATAATAATATAGATGTTTCCTTCATCATAATCAATTGGATACTAAAATAGATCCAACCAAGATGAAACTAAAATACATACAATGCGTTGATTGCCAACCAATGGTTGGCTAAAAGCAAATTGCATATGGTAACCTAGAATTCAATAACAGAAAAAAGTTAGTGTTGTAAAACTTCATTCTCAACCAAAGGGAAAAGACTATAATATGAAAGATTCAAAAATTGAGAAATAACTCATTCGCGTATTCCATTTGTCTTAAATGTTGGTATAAATAGAAGTTGTTTAGACACACAATTTGTAGATAAGATACGAAGAATGTTGATAACGTGTGTAGCGGCATAGAAAATGCATTCCATTCAGCTAGATGTGTAATCAAATTAAAACGTTTACTGTTTTCAAAGGTTGTCCATGTTAAATAAATAATATTCTCTTTCTGAATAGAAAAAAAACGAACTCATGCCTAAAAATTAAAATTATTTAATAATTAATTAATATATATTTTTTAGACAAGTGAATTACTTTAAAATTGAATAGAAGCTTTCAAATAATATGGCTAAAATAATAAGTCAAGAAATAATAAACCTTACGGAGTCTATAGGATTGTTTTACAATGGAATGGTCCGTACTAGAATTTGGGATGTAAAAATAAATTTATTTTAATGGTGATCAAATTCGAAGCAACTCGCACATGAATTTACATTAAACAGAAAATAGAATTTGAGAAAAAACCGAATAAATAAATCTAGTATGAGCTCAAATTCTTATATGTACTTTTCTTCTTGGCCATTAGATTTCATTATTATAATATCATGAACATTCCGTTAGTAGGAAATTTAAATTATATTTTATTACGGTCACACTAACCTGAATTCACTTTTAGGCATTTTCCGTTTCCTTCTTGTCGAAAATATTCTTCGAAAGTTTCCATTCTGTCCATTATGCACATTCTAATTAATTTGAAAAACACACACACACACACGCACACACATATTAAAAAAACACATTTGTTTTGAATTGAACCTGTTACTTGCACTTTTCACTTTTCTTTGTCCATTAAAAAAAATTCATATACTTTTTTTTGGAATTAAATTGTTTTCAAAAATACTTAACGATAGAAATTCCAGAACAAGTGCTAAATAAATTTATTATTTGTTTATTTTATTAGTTTAGTTTTAAAAATTTTTAAAATTATTAAAAAAAAAACAGAAGAAATAAAATTAAACAATTAAAAAAGTCACTGTAATTTTCAAAACTTATTTGAAATATTTGTTGTTCACAAATTTGAATTCATTACAAGCGGCAAAAACAAAAAATCACATTAAAAATTGTTTAAGAGTACCAGCAGCCAGCGTTGACTATAAAAACGTGCGATACAGAATGCTGCAAAGTTGAAAGTACAAAACAACACTGAATTACCCACTCATTTGCGCGAGTACTACATGCTGCTGCAGGGGCGGACGGTGGCAGTAAATTGTGCCAAATGAGTTGCGTTTTAACATGGGAGGGAATGTTTTTGATACTCGTATTATTGGAATATGGTGGAATATGTAGTGCTGATGCTTGAATGATTAAATACAAAAATGATGATCTGATTTGGTATGGTTTGTGTATCTAAATAAAAATTTAAAACAAACATAAGATCATACATGTTAAAAATAAAATTCAAACCCCAATTTACTTGTATACAAATCTCTGATCTCTGTGAAAAGAAAGATAACAAAATTAAAATGAAACGAAAAAAAATATAAGGAACATTTTTGCAAACACAATCACTACTTTCATCTTCCCCAACAACAGAAATGGCACAAGCTAAAAACAAAAAACTGAACGGTAAAAGTCGAATTGAAGGTACCCTAAACCAAAGTGCAAAACGAAATATGTATATATTTGTTAATTGCTCTAAACTATAAAAAAAGATAGTGATATAAATCTGAATATATTGTATCGATTAAAATATGTTGAAGAGAATTAAAAAAAAGGCAGGCAACATTTCAGAGATTGTTTTGCTAGCCAGAAAAATAGCAATGCACTTTTGCGCATTGTTTATTTTCACCTTGATGACTTCGCTAATCGCTAAAATTGGCGCAAAGCGGCGAACTCGAAGTTCGAATTCTTTCTGCTTAAAATGGATGATTTTGATGCAGACAGGGTGTGACTTCAATAAAACAGAGCGACAAACGATACAAAAACAATATATTTATGAATTTCCTGATCCTCAAGAGTTTCGTTTCCGTGATCAGAATTTGCCCCCAAGAATATTTGATTAAATGCCATGAGATTTGTCAATACATGCAACATCCACCCTTGCATTGGAGAATATTTATTCCCATTTGTAGAAAGTTTCGAAGACAAAGTGTGATACACGACGGCAAAAGAGCTCCGCAAGCAGATACATGTTGAGGAGTTCACCTTCGTAGCTAGCGTTAGACAAAAAATGCTGCGGCCTCTAAACTCATAACAGATGCAACTTCAATACCAACAAGAGCCAAACGGTACAGAAAAGATAGCACAAACCTGAGGAAGCTTGCCGAAGGCAACTTTACAAGACGACAGAGGGAGCTGTTACACGATTCCAATAAGAGTCATTCTTCGTTTTGAGAAGTTTGCAAATTCGTTCCAAAAATCTACATTAAATTACACTGTCGGAATATCAAATCAAGAACCAAGGGACGCAAAGAAAGTCTGCTATCCAAAACCAGACTCAATCCGAGTTACGCACATTTGTGTTAAAGTTGCTCTTCAAGACTTACTCAATCACACAGTTATAAGACTTTGCGTTTACTTTAAGGATGTTCTTCAATCCTGTGATGCGGGCGCTGAGAAGGTGCACACAGTACCTTGACGGATGATGAAACAAAATTTAAAAATGCGTTTGAGTCGTCATTAAAAATAATTTGTGCTGGAAATTATTGAAATATTGGCCAAAATTTTATTATTTTTGTCGTCGAGTTCTGGAACAAACTCCTTTTCGGCGCAAATGTATGGAATTTATTTTTCGGCTCCGATTACAATGTATGAGGAAAACCGGAGTTTCTGCCAGCATTTTAAGGATTAAAGTTAAAAAAGTGCTTCTTTTGTATGATAATAAAGGGAGCTTGAAAAACATACTCCAATTTTTCCCAACTTAAAGTTCTGTAAAATGCACGAAATACATATATAGCAAACGCATCTATGTCCTCCAACTTCATTTAATTGGTATTGGTTACTATATTCTAGAACTATTACGCTCTTAACAAGCACGATCCTCTCTTCAACAATTCATCGAAAAAAAGTAGCGAAATTCATCGAACCAACTTTGCCTGCAAAAAACCTTCATAATAATCATAAAAAGTTATGATTTTATAAGAGGGTCTGTTTATATAAAATAACGTTCTATTACGGGCTTTAATTAAAGTCGAGTGACTTTATTTTCATCCCTCCACGATGCTCAATTTAAAATAAACAAAATTATGAGTAAAATTTTAAAGAGGGATTATTGAATTGCACTCTCTACAATTATGAGTGCAAATTTGTGGGAGATTTTAACATTTCAAAAGAAATTTCTTAAAGAAAAAATTTGGTTTGCCTTAACCAGTGTTGCCATTGGAAGAGCAAGTTCAACCAGGCTTTTTTTAATTATGGCTTGAGAGTGGTTAGTTTTTCTTTTCCTATCAAAATATAGGTATTATTTGGACAGAATTTTCAGTTCTTATAATAAATTGCAAATCTAATAAAAATTTTGAGGAGTCTGGCTGCTGAGGCTATCGGCTCAGTTTCTGTTTATAACGTTTTTTGGATACAAATTTTTATGGCTACTATTAAGTGCCATCAATACTCCAAATCTCGTGAATGATCCGTTTTCGGTCTCTTCCGCGTATGAATTTATATCGCTGGTTCTGGTTCTTATTCAAAAAGCATTTTAAGAAAATGGGAACATATGATTATGATATGATTGTGAGCCTTATTAAGAAATTAAACACCCCACACTGAAGAAAATATACAAATTTTATTGCCGTTAGTGTTCCAACATTTTGCACGAACATTTTTTAACCCTTTTGTAAATCAAAAATATTATAAACGCATTAAATTTACAAAAAAAAAATGAATAAATTATTTTAATAAGTAAATGAAATCAGAGATGTTCTTATACAGGAATATTATTGCGGGCTTTTTTCCTGATATGTGTAGACTAAAAATATTAAAAATAGGCAACACTGACCTTAACAGCACGCAGTTTCGTTTTCCCATTATGTTTAGTCGTTTTGTTCTGAAAATATTTTCCATATTTGTAGGCGTTTGCAAAACAGTTCTTGAAGATTTTGAAAAATAAAATAATTCTAAAGAAAAACACTTTCAGTTGCGCCTTTTGAGATTTTAATCTCTAAAGAGTTAATTCTGGAATTAATTTTATTTTGTCTGTGGGGATTTTCATATTCAAATCATATTGTTTGTGTGGGAAAACCTCTATTATTATTTATTTATACTAACTAATATTGTAATTACTTTATTGTATTCAAATGTCAATATACTATCTATGATTGGGTTGGAAGAGCCACCTCGCTACACTCAATGTGTCTGTTTTTTATTTGCACGAGTATTTTTTTATTTTGTTTTTGGATAGTGTGAACTTCTGGATCTTTATGAATATTTTCATTTCAGACATATCTAGGGGCGCAGACGATAAATTGTAAAATCCTAGTCTGCCTTCTTCGTAACTTCTGGATGCTTGATGCAAAAGCTGAATGCCACACTGGTTTTGTAATAGATTCCAAAGTCAGGGTAAAGGTAGAAATTATTAACCACTGTATTTGCCTCAATATCGCGGGACCAAGTTAAGCGTGGTGGACAATTTTGTATTCTTAGGGAAAACTTTACATGGGCACATTTTGATGGATTTAACTTTATTCTCCACTGTTTCAGCCAGTCTTCTAGCTTATGAATATGGGACTGAAATTGTGCGTATGCTATCATTGGGTCTTTATTAACATTTATAATTGCAGTGTCGTCTGCAAATGTTGATGTATATGTATGTGGGATATAAAATAGCAGCCCTAGTACACTGCTCTGTGGTACTATTGCACAGATTTTGCCATTTATTGAAATATGGTCCTTTGATCTTTCTTTAAACATTCTATCTGTCAAACAGCTCTTTAGAAACTTGCGGGTGTGGAAGAACTCGAGCTATTTTAGTAAGTAGCCCATTATGGCAGACTTTATCAAACGCCTGGGAAATGTCTATGACTAAAGCTAAACAGTATTGCTTTCTTTCAAAAGCCGATCTTGCTCAATAGTTTGAAACAACTTTGATAAAACTTACAGCAGGCTTATGGGCCTGTAAACTGTAATCTGGTCATCATTTCCTATTTTTGTGATCATGCCAATTTCAAACTTCTTCTAAGAAAATGGAAAAAGCCAACTCGCAACAGGGCATTAAATATAAATAGTATATTTCTCACGGCAGAATTAGGTAAGTTTTTTTTATCATTGATCCTGTTATACGATCAGGTCCAGGTGATTTCTTCATATCCGTATTTTTAATTGCCGATTTTAAAGAAGAATATCAACATTTCATAGGATCATTCACGGTGTCACTGACAGTTGGAATGCTTGAACTATTTATGTCATGTGGTGTGAAAATCTTCTCTAAGTGATTAGCAACCGCATTTGCCATTTCTCTTGAGTTTTTGGCCTAAGTACAATAGGACATTGTTATTTAAGTAGCTCTCGATAGCGGAATCATGATTTTGTCTCGATTTATTACATTTTTTTTCATTTAGATGTTTATGTGAGGAGAAGAACCATTTTGCCATTGTCTTTTAAGCCTTCTCTTCTCAATGACGAGCATTTACTTAATTTTACTATCATCTTTCACGCGTATTTGCTTATTTTATTGAGATGTGAATAGCAAGTTAAGATCATGATTCATTATCAGATTTATTCGTTTGATCTCTCAAAAGTCGGATTAGTGCTCAAAGAGTATGATAGTGTAGATTAAAACAGAATGTGTACGAAAAATTTTTTGACTGATCTGGCCGATGTGCTAATATTTCCGCAGCTTTTTTATTGGAAGTGTGACATCAAAAAACTATTTGTTGGTTTTTTTGAGTTCCACAGAATTCTGTAAATTTTTTTTAATTGAATAGTACGGCAGGATATTTAACACTGCTTTATTGTAACGCAGAAATTAAAAAATAACTCAAACAAGGTGGTTTTTACAAATTTATAAAGAGGAAATATTGCCAGTGATGATCGTTAATTAATTAATTAATTAATTAATAGTAGTCTGAGGTTGATAAACAGCGTAATAGAGGTTAATTATTTCTTAATTGATATTGCGATAGGGTGACTTGATATAGATTTTTGGAACAAATTTCCCTCATTGGAGACAAACCTGTTTCGACTATTTGCCATCTTCAGTGTCATTTTTCTTTCGTCTTTCGTCCAAAGCAAACTTGACAAGGGATGACGGAGAATCGTTCCAAAAACCTATAAATAATCTGCAATCATATATTAAATATTTTACGTTTGTTTAATACTTGTTATATTCGAAAAATCTATTCTTTGGCGAACCTACGGAGTTATTTTTATATGACAATTTGCGTGTGTTTTAAAAGTAAGAATATATCATATTATACCACACCATTATATGCTACGTTAAACGCATAAAGATTAACAAATTTCAATATACATACATGCATACATACCTACACATGTACATATATCTAAAACATTATTGGCTTTATTAAATTATAAACGTCACAATGTTTCCAAACAACCAAGTAACTAGTCAAACAAAACACCAAAATTCATACAAACAAAACACGATTACTAGAGTGTCAAAATACAAAAGCATCGACTTTGAACATTTAATCTAAATATGATCCCTCCATGATGCCCTAAAATTTCCAGCAGCGCGTGTGAGGTCCAGGAAGACCACCCTGGTTTTTAACAAAACAACAATTTATGCAAATTCTGTAATAAAAAGAAAAAACTAAAGAAAAGAATATTAAAAATTTCAATATTTTATTATGAATTCCCTCATTAATTCTCAATATTTTTAAAATAGAAAGAGAATAGAGTAGCTTAAATCACCCGAGAGAGTTTGAAAATACCGTAATACATGACACGAATAGTAGATATTTGATCCCAATGCAAGCATACGGATTAAAATAAGATGTTGGTCAAAACAAAATTATGACTATTGTGCTAGCCAACAGCTCTAGTTCATGTGATAGTCAAAGTGTTAAAATGCGGCCAAATAAAAAAGTAATAAAACTCGAGGCCACACACAAGTCAGTTTCCAAAATGCTGGAGGTTAAATTTTAAGGTAAGAAACAAAAAAGAAAAAGCGTGAAGAAACCGGCATTCAAGTTATCGAACACTTTCGCTTTTCGATTCGAATTCGAAGTGAATGTATGTTTAGAGACATTTATATGGAAAATAGAGACTGCGTTTAGTTTTCGTCTTAACCCTTGTTTGTATAATAATTTAATTTTAGTTCATTTATAAAGGAAACTTTCTTTCGAACGAAGTTTACTATACGATAACTTTTCCTAATTCTGCACGCTAACGACGAACACTTCAAAAGAGTTTGGAGAATTTAGAAACTCAGTTACTTGTTATTACCAACTTACATCACAAACTATCATGTATGGTCAACAATACAAGGTCTATAAGAAAAAAAAACTTTCGAAATACTCTCATTTCATCTACGTTTACTTCCTTGCAGCTCTGTATCAGCGTTGCCTAGGTCCAAACAAAAACTGGTGTAGGGCGAGATTGAAGGGATGCTGTGCGTGAGGTATTACGAATTTTTATTACAAATATCAAAATATGTACTTTTGCATGGCATTTCGAATTTTTTATATCCACGCCGTTGCTAAACGCGGTGGTATCTCAACGAGATAGAATCATGCTCTAAAACGTTCATGCAGAAAGTCCGTTGTGTTCTTTGCGTGTTGTGCATTGCGCCCTACTGGAACTACATACCGTCCATAGCAATATCATTCAATTCGGTTCGAAAGAAATTTTTTATCTTTGACCTGTTGCGCTCACCGTCGGCAGTGATGGTCTCCCCAACATTGTTTTCGAAGAAGTACGGAAAAATGATGCCAGCAGCACAAAATGGGCACTATGCTACCGAAGGCATGTTGTCTTGGTGATCTCGCTACCCTGAAGTACTGGGAGAGATGGGTGAATTAGTCCCGTATGCTAATCTAAGATCTGAAACTGATAGACGATAGGACTTTCTATGTTTGACCACTGGCACCACGGGAACACGAACCCCAGAATTGTTCTTGGTGAGGCTCATTAGGGAGTGCATGTGTTGGCTGTAGTTTACATCCAAAGTGTTTGTGGGAAGATTTTTGTGCAGGATCAATGTGGGGTTGCATTGCAATGCAGGGTTCAGGCAGCATTGGTTTTAAAGTTTAGAGGAGTTGGTGGCCGAATTTTAATACACCCAGTGTTAAGACCACCGTCTGATGATGTGGTAAATCATGGCATATCTAAGGATAAAAAGAGTTTCATATACGGCAATTCTGCTTGTTAACATGGCCCCCCGTCGCCAAAGATGACTTTTTGGAACAAAATTGAGACCCGTTTCCAAACGCTCATTTGGACATGCCAATCAATCATGTAACTTTATATAGCCATTTGTCATCAGTGACTAAATAATAAACAACAGATTTGGCAGCTGCCATAATAACAACATAGATGCAACACACTGTCAATTATAACCTGTCCTTATTGGAAACCACTTTGTTAGTAGGAGAATACTGCGAATCTTATATACCCTACAACTTTCTATAATATATGTTATAAAAATACGAGTTTTACATATACAGGGTGGTGCAAAAGAAACGCAGTTTAAGTGGCCCCTAACTTCATTAATTTAATATGTTTTTCTTTTATTTTTCAAATTATTGTCAAAAATGCTTGGGAAATTGAAAATGCCAAAATACAGTATTGAACAGCGAACTAGAAAATTGAATTTTTATATGAAAACCGACGATCAATCCTATTAACGCTACGATTATAAGCCCAGTTTTTCACAGAACCGAATCGTCAGAGGCAATGTTTAACCATCTGATTCGTTTTCGACCAATAGGCGCTGTCTGTGAACTTCCTCCAGTTGAAGGACAACAAACGGCTCCGAATGAACACAAGTGCAAAAGAGTGTGCAGAAAAATCTAACCACGTCAACAAGGAAACGGTAAATGCATCTTGTCTTATCGCGTAGATCAATTCAACGAATTGTGGACAACAGCGACTAAATTATTGGATTTATTTAAGGCAAGTAATCGAAAAATATCATGATTTCATACATAATCTTATAAAGAGTAACGAAGATCATTTTTAATTCATTGGATTTGTCAATAAACATAATTGCTAAGTATGATCAACGGCAAATCTTAGAATGAGTTATCAGCGGAAATTGCACGCTCTTAAATGTACAGTTTCGTGTGAATTATCATCCTTAGGGACCATTGTCCCAAATTTTTTTGAGATTAAATCCATTAAAAAGATGAACCCATACCGCATATTCCAATAGAAAAAATGGCGCTGTTATACTATATTTTGGGCAAACGCAGTATTTCAACGCAGTGGTTCAAGTTATAACACTTTGTGTGAAAGGTAGCTGTCACTTTAACATGGCTTTGTGAATGGAGGAAAAAAATTAATATCTTTCAGGTATCATCAACACTGTGTTGGTACTGCTTAAAATAGTCGCAACCATAAGAACTACAATTTATTGATATATATATATAATCGAGTTGGCCCTACACTACCGTAATGATTTAGTTACCAATTGAACAGCTAATGCAACACGGGAAAATATAATTCTATCAATTATTAAAGGTGCCTTTGACCTACTGAGGGTTAAATTAAGTTATTATTTCATTTTTAACATATACATTTTTTCATAAATATAACAAGACATGGAAACATTGTGCGGACGACCACCAGCATGTTTTTTTTCAGTATTTTGGTCAGTTGTGTGTTAACAAGCCGCTGCACGTTTGGTGGTAGTTTGCGTGGCCCCCATTATCTATTTTGGTTTATTTTACATTGTTAATTGAAATTTATCTTCATTATTGTAGACCGTGTTTTTGTGTCCCGTTCATTATTTTGACACTCCCCATTATAAACTACCTTTCTCTCTATTCGAGTTTTATGAAAACTGTTTTTCTACTTTTGAATCAAACCATTAATCTCTTAAATATCAAAATTTATTAATGGCCTTGTATTTCAGTGATCTACGTCAATAATTTATTAAGGGATTTCGTATCGAGTGTGAGCTTAAGTTTCATTTCATTTGGTTATTTTATGTTTTATTTCTATTCGTGGACTCTTGGCTAATTGATCCTGATTTATGATCGCTGATATTTGGATTTTACGGTTTAAAAGAAATCAAATTCCGGTAGTTGATTTGTTTTAGTTTTTAGCTTGTCTTCATTCTGCCTGTCTGGTAATTTTCCAATTATTTTTCAAAACGGCATAAAGTTTGAAATTCTTTTACCGTCAATTAAAAGAATTAATTAAATTTATTATATTTTTGTTTGCGGATATTAATATTTCCGAAAATAAAATTTCTGTTTGAAAAAATGTTATTATGCTTCCAACAAAAAAAAAAAATCATAATTATCAAATGATTAAATTAATGCAGTACTTGAGATGGTAATTAAAAATACTAACGGTAAAAAAAGCACAATTGTATTTACCGTATGATCTTGGAGACCAATATGCGGGATCATTCCGAGAATTTATTCGTTCACCTTATGTTTCGTTCAATAAATCAGTTGTGGCAGGCCCTGTGTATTATTAAATGTAACGCTCTGGACGGCATGGGTTTCGAAGAATGCTTCCACCGCGGTTGTGAAATCTAATTAAAAATTCACACATCGGATATGGCGGGTTTGTGGAGCAAATAATTGCGTTGACAGTGTGAATTACTTTCGCCATAATTAAACCGAATATTCGTAGCCTTAAACGTCAGTAGTATGAACTCAAGGGAACTTAAAAGATTCCAAGCCAATTGCGAACAATTACATTTTGATGTGCTCTTCGTAATAGTGAGGAGATTGGCGAAGGCAACTTAAAAGCCTTGTTCGATTCAAATTAATTTCGTGGAGTTAACCCTTCACATAATGTAGCAAAAAATAACCTGTTTACTATGCGTTGCTGGAAAATTAAGCGAAAAGTCTTTAATCGTTAACGACTGTGGGATTGTTATAATTTATTGGAAAACACGGCTGGAAAGTATTTTCAATGCTCTATTGTATTCCATATTTTTCATTAAAAACATTTGTGTTCAGAAATCAATAAATCACAACCCTGTTTGGAATTACAAAGTCGCATTGACAATTTCAAGACCCAAAGAAACGCAAAGAACAGCAATATTTTACAGATACATTTTAGTTAAGTTTTATTTCTCAGTAGCATTGGAATTCTTTTAATTTCTTTCTTTTTTTTTCTTAGTTAACATGATATCGTGATCTTGGGTAATGTAAACTTAATTGCTAATATGATTAATTATCCATTAACATGAATTTTTATTGCCAATTATCTAGATTACACTACTGGTCAGTAGTTTAGTGTTGGAGAACTGCTGAACACCAATTACACACTTCACAGTTTTGGCCTAAAATGATGGCATTTAAAGTACTGGTTTGTTGAGTTTAGCAGAAACAAAAAAATAAAACAACCTTTAACGGGTAAGAACTGAAAACAGCAACAATAACAAGCAACATAGCAGCAGCAACAACAGATTTAACTACAAGATGGTTAAAAATAAAAATAAAACAGTTTGTAAAAAACCAAAGATAAGATTGCAAAGATTAAAAACTGTTAAATGTGTAATACCTGTGGCTGTTGTGGTCTACAATACGTGATCGTGTTATAATTTCTTGTTGGCTGTTGTTTTAGAGCTTCTTTAAAGCAGTTAGCCTTAAAAGCTCATTAAACAATTTGGCCCAAAGCTTAAAGGAACAATTTATAGACGACAGTGCGATTTGCGGCTACTGCTGCTGTTGTACTCGTACATACGGGTATATTAAAGCTACCGATCCAACAACAACGGATTGAATTTATAACGTTGAAAGAACAGTAGCTGTTGTTCCAATGAAAATGATGGCGATGATGCCGATGATGCTAAAGATAGTTATGAACAGTGAGAGAGAGAGAGAGAGAGAGAGAGAGCAAGGTGTTGTCCATAATTATTAAGACCACCGATAGTTTTATTTTAAATTTTGCAGAGAACTCACATAAAAAACAATGTTAAAAATAAAAAGTTTTTCAACCAAGGTGGTGCTTTTAGAAGGGACAAATTGGTCTTTAATTTATTGGTTATTATTAATCAGAATTATCGTAATCTATTTAGGTTCTCAATTTCCCATTCTTATTGCAGCCATTATTTATTTGTGGGCCCAAGTTTAATAGTCGCCCTTCTTCATCAAGAAGATCAAAAATTTTAACTCGCAAGGGAAAACTCAACTGAACGAGTTCATTTTTCTTAAATTGAACTTTAAACTAGCAGTAAAATAATTATTAAAACAATTTAACAAATAAAGACATGAATTTCATAAGCAGTGTTTGATTTTATTTACTGTCTGCGTAAATTGATTTTAAGACTTTGGCGATTTAACAGCTGTTCTAAATGATTATTGAACACGCAACAAAATATGTTAGGTGCATTTAGGATACGGTAGCTTTACTCGTGGGCGAATTCTAAGCAAGTATTTTAAAAGAATAATTACAGTGTTACATATGGGGGCATCAATTGACCAGTTTATTCGTTTTATACAAACTTAAAAAAAAACTATAACCAGTAACAGATCTTTAAAACGGATATATAGCACTTGTGCAACCATAGTGTATTAACTCAAAAGTTACATTTTTCAGTAGAAGCAAAAACTTTTTGATTTTACGTTGAAGGTATAAGGAAATGGAACATTTAAATGATTTTTTTTAAAGGGATCGCATAACTACAGTAAATCGAAATTGAAATACGTTGAGTTAATACACTATTGCTGCACAATTGTACCACAATTTTTACTTCGTTGAGGTGACATTTGGGGTTATAAAATCGCTATCTTGTTACGAGTGCAGTTATCCAGCTAAGGGTAGATAGACAGCCTTTAGCTTTCTGACCCAAAGTATTATAAGGCTTACTCGAGCTTGCCCACAAGTCGTTGTCAAACGTCACATGTTCTGGTTTATAGAGTCCAGCCAGTGTAACACCTAAGCTCCCATCATACCTTTTCCTAGTGCGACATAGGCTAAGGAGCTTCAAGACCATTAGAATCACCAATTCGTCTCATCGCCCATTTTAATCATTGTTTCCGGAATCCTGTATGCAATTTGCTTTACGAGCTTCATTTACAGGCCTGCGTATAGTTACGGGTATACGTGAACAACTTCTTGTTTTCCTGACCTTTCTAAATTATAAACGTTGGGTATATTATTACTAACCGTATGACCTATACTTACACGTAAACGAAAGAGCATGCATGGTCACGACAATTATAGTATGTTCTTTACAGCAATATATTGTTGTGCCAAATATGTGAAGGTTATTTGAAAACATTTTAACCGCTCCAAATCAGTAGCATATATTGTTTGCTTTTTTATCCTACTAAGATACAACAATAATATGATTTGCTTACAACTAAATAGTTCAATCTTAGCATGTTGCTTCCTGATTATGATTACTTCAACTATGTTTTTTTGTTTGTTTTGGATTACAATTTTCGAATGCCAATTTTTACGACATTTTTGCACTATTTAGAAATTCCTTATGAATACGAACTAATCAGTAAAATCATTTGATTCTATGTCCACATTTTGTAGCGATAAGGGAAGGAAATTATTGTTATAATTTTTTTTTTGTGTAAAAGTATTTGTTGAACGAAACTAATAAAGTTAGAGTAAATGAAAAAAGTTATGATTTGGAAACTTAAATCACAATTCCCTCTCTGAAATGATGCAAAGTATCACAGGAATATTGTAGAGATTTAAAATAAAAACGAAACGGCCAAATGAAATTTATATTTCCACGCACCTGCCTTTTAGCGAAATAAATGGTTTTGAACATAAATAACATTTAGTATTAAAAAAAAAACTTTCAAATGTGAGTGTAGCATAGAAGATAATTTCCAGCTCGCACTCTAAAAAACTGATGGCAGTGCAAAATTAGAATCCAGAAAATAACTTCATACATTATGAGGATAAAAATCGTGGAATTTTCTAGCATACACAAGCATGTGTGTGAAAAAATCTTGGAAGAAATTAAACTCACAAAATTATAACAACAAAATGGAACGATCTACGAACAAGTGATCCTGAATAATGATACGAGTGAAAGATGGCCATAATGAGTTTATTACATTCTTCCTTTTTATTCGTATATTATAACTTGAGTTTGGTTTTCGTTAAGGCGATTTATTTATTATGTTTGAACATACTACGTGTATGAACTCATATTTTGTCAGTTATCGATCGGTAATGTTGAGCAGAATTTGAGAGTGGAGTGTAACGTGTATTAGAGAAAATCAAAATATGTATGATGTATAAAAAAAAAACGAACAATATTTACAACACAATATAAATCAATCAAGTCAACAAGATCATTGACAGCAACCATGCATAACAAAGATAATCTCTCAGGCAGAAAAATATTAAATACACCGCCCAAAAATTATTGAAATATTAATAAATACACGTTTTCCGTTGAAGCCGTAAGTTTTAAATTATTTTATATTTTTTATATCTTTTTCGCGTTCTTATAGTGAAGCTGACGAAATGTCGTTTAAACCTGTTACATACGAAGTCTGACACATTTTCATGTGAGTCGGCAATCTAGAGTGGTCGACATCCAAATTCCTTGATATATTGCTAGGAGATAAGGACCGCTGAGGTTTGACCAATATCTAGCATTCTAGGGAAGTCCCAGACTGAACGTTGGATAGGCCCATTCTGGAAAGTAATTTGGTGGCTGTGGTTTAGACCCTTATCACGGGTAGATTAATTAATGTGACATGACATTCAACCGTAAGCTGTCAGTGGTACCTACGACAGAAGAATAAGTGGCTTCAAGCCCCCCGGCAAAAATCACCAACGTCGAATAAGTTACGAGATAGGTAACGACTTTTAGACTTATAGACGCCTTTCTTAATTACTTTACAATTAATTATATTGACCATTTCTTAATTATTTTTGCTTTAGTTCTCTCAGTGTAACTTTAAGCCGATTGCTCTAAATCAATCATCTTATATGAACGGCTTAAACTTTATCATGCCAACCATGTGGTCTATCGGTTTACCTACTAACATTTTTTCCTTCATTTCCTTCAGACTCTACGAATAGTAAAAGAAATATTTTAAGAAAAAAAAAATTAGAATTAAACCAAAAAGAGATTTAAGGCCGGAAACATGTTGAATGCAGGAATTCAGTTAAATACACACACACTAACGTATGCACACATGTGCCAACATTCTCATAAACATTTACTTGGAGATCGTGCAAGTTGATCACATGCTCAAATGCCATAAAGGCAACAATTCATAACAAATCAATACTGCTCAACCGAATAAAACCAATAAACGAAAGCCAAAGCAACAACAAAAATGGTTTATGGGCCAAAAAAATTGATTAGGTGTCCGAGAATTTATGAGAGTTTAAATTTATTTAATACAGCAAGTGGTTGTCTAGGGGCTTGCAAAGGCGTCCCATAGCGACGCTTAAATAAATTCTAGGATCTTAAGGGAAAAATATAGCTCCAAGTGACGGTTACAGTCATCTAAAAATACCACTATTTTGGGGGTTTGCAGTTGCCTGTCGTCTTTTTATTTTCTATTAGAATTCAAGCGAACGTTAGCGTTCGACATTGTGGGTCTTGCTGTACCTTCTGACAATTTGACGATTTTTTCTTGAATTTTACGATTTTTCGAATAATAATTTCACGATACATTTTCACATATTTTTGTTTTAATTATAGAAGTATTGAGGTTTTGTGAAGTTCTGATAGAAACCTGCATTTAACATCAATCTTTAAGGACAGTATTCGATTCAGTTTAACATTTACCGAAATAGGACTGTACAACAAACACTCCAAGAACTCCGTAGGATTTTATGCCGCTTAATTCTAACCTGAAGTCACTTATTTCGGGTCACGGCAGCTTACAAGAGGGCAAATCCTAAGTTTTTCTTTTCATACAAAATTTATATTTAGGATTAACATTAAAAGACTTATTTCCCTTTCTTCGGAACACGGCTTTATGATTCTTCTAAATCGTTTGGTTTCAAGATCCAGCAATATTTTGCGAACATTCCATTCAAATGTAAAACAAATAGAATTTGTGAAACCTTGTTGATTTTAGGCAACCGATTTGTAATTTGTGACTACGTTACGTTCATTCGAGTCTCGCAGTACCATTAACCTTTAATTTTGGCTGTGGTGATTTCAGACTGGCGTCCTTGTCCATCTTTTTCGGATAGCTCCCTTGGCCGGAGTTTCTTCATAGAATGACTTCTCCTCCTCTTGCGAGGCTATGTCTATATTAAGATTGGAGATCGACTGGCATCCCTTGGCGGCGTATCCCTGCGTATCCTGTTGCACCGTGGGTCAGCGATGTTTTATAAGAGAGTGTTAATTTTTTCTCTTCGATCGATTTATTAAGCCAGAACTTTTTGGACATAAGTGAGTACGCAAGTTTACAGATGGCAAAAAGCTTCAGCAGAAAGAGATATTTCGGATCTGCTGTCGACTGATTCTTATTGCCTTCTTAATAAACTTGTTAATGACTTTGTTTTGTCGATAGTATCTCTATTCGAAAGAAATAATCGATATTCCACTAAAAAGAAAAGCATCGATAGTTCCATCGATACTTTGGCAGCTCTATTCAGGCATCGTTGCCCACAACGTAGAAATTCGTAGGAAACGGCATATAATTATATTTAGCATTAAACCAACATAATAAGTTACGATAATAATTTTCCCCACAAATATTATGGGTTCGGACTTTCCCGCCTCTAGCACAAAAAACCGAAGTAAGCTGAAAAAATTGACTTCAGATTCGAATTCAAAGATTTCGACTACATTTAAAACTGGCATGCACAGTGTAACTTTTATTTTAACTTATGACTTTCAAAACTTGCTGTACACAACCTTGCTTCAATTCGGTTTTGAAACAAACTCTATAATCGGTAATATTTGCCTAAAATGTTAACTTCTGAACTAGTTCCAAGGAATTAACATAAAAGTATCTGTAGCTTTTTATATAATGTTAATTTGATACCTACCCGACACCATTATTATTTCTAGATATTTAAAATTTTTATAGGTGGATTACGAACCCCATATATTTCTCTAATGCCAATGTATTGACATACATAAATAAGTCGATAAAAGAAATAAAAATTTGTAGAAGCTTCCAGAAAGTTCCGATCAAATGAATTAGTAGAGCATCACTGAACAGCTTTACCGCAAAATCACTTTTAATCTCTCTAGCAAAGCGATATAATACCCTGACATTCTTCTACATATAGGGCTTAAAGTGTTGTTGACAAATTTTTAGGTTTTTGGGGACTTTAAGGTGTATCATTTGGCATTTAAATAATGAAGAATGATGTGAATCGATTTCGGACACAATATTTGAATGTTCCTAAGATAGATTTTAAAAAAAATCCAATATTGCAATATAATACTGATTGATATAGCCTTCGCTGTTTCCACAAAATTATACTTGGCAATTTTTTATCAATATTTTCGGGCAATTATGCAACTAACAAACTCTTGTTATAACAAGAAATTGTCATTGTCTTGTTATGACAAAGTCATGTAGACAAGGCTCTGCCAACAAATGTCATTTTAAGTTGTAAAAAAAGTGCAGGCGGAAGACGTCGAAAAAGAAGCGCAAATCAATTATTGAATTTAAAAGATTAAAAGATTAATTAATATCCCTGCTAGAATTAAAAATTCTCGCTGTATTTAAATAACTTCTGTCTGTAATTAAGGGCTGTTGTACTAGCCTTCCTTAATTCAAGGTTTTCTATCTCTTTTGTCAGTCAACTATTATATCAAAAACATAAATTATTTATTTGCTGAAAAAAGCAAACGAATTATTTAACTAGCGTCAAACGGAGAAACGCATTCGATTACAATCAGAAAATTATTTGTCATAACAATAAAATCATCACGTTCTCTACATACAGAAACAATTTACAATTGACTTGATACAATTTTTTATTGTCTTAACAAAACATTTGCTCATCAAGTCGAAGTGTTATGTCGCTGTGATAAAAAACGGCAGAATGATATGTCTACTATAATGACTTGTTTAAACAAATATAGCATAGTTTTAGGGCGTACCACAATATTCATTCATTGAATGTGAACTGGCAGAACACATTTGTATTTTCGGACTCAATTAAATAAACCTGAATTTTAGCAATAATATTATCTCCGAATTTTTTAAATATCATCGTTGAATGTGTACAAAAATATTAACACTTAATTAACTTTTTTTACATATTTCTTTTCTGGGAAAATATATTTAAAAACCTTCCTGGTAGATTTGGCAATTTGTTTCAAGATCGTTTTTCAAGATCACAGTATTTTTTGATTTGCAAATGAATGTAATGTGCTAAAAACAATCTAATATCCCCTAAGTTCGACCTCTTCTTAGGGATTGCGCCAATTCCACTTTTTATGCCGCTAAGAAATTGCGTCACACAGAGTTATAATGTGAATGCGAAGAGAAATTTTTTTGTGTGGACCAGGCATGAGATGTATATAGCATAGGAACTGACTTAAACTTTAAAGATGTAGTTTTTGCGAAACAGGCTGACTATTTCTTAAGTAAGGGGCGTGCCAGCTTACAATTCATTAACATACAAATGTAAATGTGTGCATGTAGACATGAGTTGACTTGCTTTGGTTTCAAGGAAATACGCAAATATCTTTAGAAACCTTTACTATAAAAATAAATACATAGAACTTCGGTCAGTGTATCTTCCTTTGACCCTTTTAATTCGACAGTAGTAGTTTCGGTAATTTTCTTCCAACTTTGTGTTTTTTTTAATGAATTTGTAATATTTGGTGAATTCCCGATTTTCTTGACTTCTGGTTTTTACGATATTTCGCTTTGATTTTCGGTTTTTGGTAAAATTATTGACATTTTTTTGCGCTATTTTGATTTTTGGACAATGTAGATTTTCTATTTGTGTGTTGCAGTGTTGCTCAAATTACCGATTAAAGTAAAATGGCTGTTGTATATATATTTATTACATGGTAACCCTTGTTTATAAGTCATAATTATTTAGAAAATGTCAAATATAAATAAAGAGAGTCAGGCAGTTGTAAGCTGAATGACTGGTGAATAACACATGGAGCAGCCGGTATAAATGGTAAAAACAAGAACTACAAAAGAAGAAGAGGACAGCGACGGTGAATACGAGATGGCTACTGGTGGTAATGTATTTAACTCTATCGATGCGCGTAGGCCTGACCCATTTCATTTTGATGGTAATATTGCTGAAAACTGGAGAGTTTTTAAACAGAACTTTGACATTTATGCTATTGCTATTGAATTGGATGACCGCAAAGAATCGCAACAAGTTAGTATTTTTCTAAATGCATGTGGTCCAGAGGCCATAGAAATATTCAATACTCTTGGGTTAACAAGTGAACAAAAGAAAAAGTATAAAACTGTGGTAAAGGTTATTGAAGAATATTGTACACCATTAAAAAACGAGGTATATGAGGCATTTCCGTTTAACTCAAGAAAACAATATGAAGATGAGCCTTTTGATTCTTATTTGTTGGATTTAAAAAAGCTGTTAAAAAGCTGTGGATATTTGGTTGCTGATCGCATGATGCGTGACAACATCGTCATTAGAACCAGTTGCAGCAAATTAAGAAAAAAGTTATTACAAACCTCAAATTTAACGTTGGGAAAAACCATAGAAATTGCTCGCGCTTCAGAATTATCAGACAAACATGCAAATGATATGCAAAAACAATACGACAAAACAACAATTGATGCAGTCCAACAACAAACGAATAACGGAACACCAGACAAATCATTTAAACATACTGCCGATAATCAAATAAAAGACAACAAAAACTATTGTAAATTTTGCAAAGGTATGCATGAATATAGAAACTGCCCTGCATTTGGAAAAAAATTTAATAACTGCGGACGACTCAATCATTTTAGTGTGGCTTGTTACTCTCATAAAGTACATGAAATAAGAGAACATGATTTACCAAGGGAAAACGATGAGATTCTTTTGCACAATATCAATTCAGGGGGGAAAGCAAGAGATGGTATGAAGTTATTCGTCTTAATAATTGCTTTATTAAATTCAAGTTGGACACCGGCGCTGATGTTAATGTGCTGCCGTTACGTTATCTAAAATATATTAAAAATGTGTGTTTAAAGACAAATGTCATGCCTCCAATGAGTTATGGTGGTTCAGACTTAAATTTTAAAGGCATAATAAATTGTGTGGTAATGTGTAGGAACGAAATAACTATTTTAGAATCTTATGTTGTCGATACTCCGAATGAGCCATTATTAGGATTGTAAGCTTGCGAAAAATTAGAATTGGTTAAACGTGTTGATACTGTACATCAGGTTGAAAAGGAAAATTTTATTAAATCTAATATTGATGTTTTTCAAGGTTTGGGTTGTTTTGTGGAAAATATAGAAATAAAAGCTAAATGCAATTCTATTCCGGTTGTGAAACCAGCACGAAGAATACCATTGTCACTTGTGAATCGAGTCAAAGAAGAATTAGAAGAAATGATGAAAAAAGGCATTATTGAGCGAGTTGATGGACCTGTAGAAAGAGCATCAAACTTAGTCATTGTGGAGAAAAAATCTGGCCAGCTTCGTTTGTGCATTGACCCTCAAGATTTAAATGCTGACATGTTATTGTAAAATTATACAATACCCACTTTCGAATCAATTGCAGCTCGAATTTCAAACAAGAAATATTTTACGGGTTTAGACCTCAAAGAAGGGTTTTGGCAATTTGGACTAAGTCCAAAGGCTAGTGAACTTTGTGTTTTAATACCATATGAAGATTGGTCCAGAGATATTTCAAAAATATAATGAACGAAATTTTAATGACATTCCCAACGTAGTTGTATATATCGATGACATTATGATTGCTGCTAATACAGCTGAAGGACATGGCCGAATTTTACAAGAAGTATTGGAGCGTGCACGGAAGTTAAATATTAAATTCAACATCAATAAAATTCAGTACAAAGTGACAGAAGTGAAATATTTAGGGAAAATAATATAATTTGATGGAATAAGGTGTGACCCTGAACGAATACAGGCTATAATGCAAATAGAGAAAACTAAAACTAAAAAAGATTTACAAAAATTATTAGGAATGGTAAATTACATCCGTGACTACGTGCCGAAACTGTCGGAAACTTCAAGGCCTTTAAGGGATTTATTAACAAATAATGTAAATGAAAATTGTTTGAATCAAATTAAAGCTATTATTGCAAATACACCAACACTTTCAATTTTCGATGAATCAAAAGAAATAACAATTGAGACTGATGCTTCAAAACTTGGAATAGGTTGTTGTATAATGCAAAATGGTAAGCCAATCTCGTTTGCATCAAGAAGTCTTACTGGTGCTGAGATAAATTACGCACAAATAGAAAAGGAGTTTCTAGCAGTAGTTTTTGCTTGTCGTAAATTTCATTACTACATTTACGGTCGCTCAGTGAGAGTTAGAACAGATCACAAGCCACTAATTGAAATAATGAAGAAGGATTTTAACAAAATTCCTTCGGCTAGACTTCAAAGAATCAAATTGTCGTTATTAAAATACAACTTAAAACTAATTTATATTCCGGGTAAATTTTTATATGTAGCAGATTTACTATCGCGTTATTTCAACAAAGATGATCGATCACCAGAAATAGAAGATTTAAACGAATTTGTGCACTCTATAAATGTAACTGACGAACGGCTTGAAAGTATAAAAAAGTCGTTGAAAAATGATAAGACTCTGTTTGAGCTGAAACAAATGGTATTGAACGGTTGGCCCAAAAACAGTTCTGCACTTTCAGATGATTTAAAATTTTATTGGAAAAATTTGAAACAGCATTTTACTTGATAATGATTTATTATTTTTAAATGAAAGAATTATTATACCAAAAGAACTAAGACAACAAATTTTATCCCAATTACATTCTTCACATTTAGGAATTGAAAAAACCAAAAAAAGAGCACAAAATTTAGTTTTTTGGCCGCGAATCGATACAGATATTGAAAAAATAATATCCAATTGTATGACCTGTCAGAAAAATCGGTGTTCAAATACTAAGGAGCCGATGATCTCACACGAAGTTCCGGAACTACCGTTTAGCAAAGTTGGAATGGATATTTGTGAGTATTCTTCAAAGTCATACCTTGTAGTATCGGACTATTATTCCCGATTTTTAGATATAATTTCTATAACTTCAAAAACAGCAAATGAATGCATAAAACATTTATAAATATGTTTTTCTTATCATGGCATTCCAGTTGAAATTGTCTCAGACAATATGCCTTTTAACTCACATGAGTTTCGGAGTTTCTGCAAGCAGATTGGAACAAGATTAACTACCACAAGTCCAGGTTACGCCCAAGCAAACGGGTTCGCAGAAAGATATGTAGGCATAGCAAAGAATGTAATTAAAAAAAAAAGATGGCTAGCCCTACTCGAATATAGAAATACGCCAGTTAAAGATTTAAATGCATCACCAGCGGAACTCCTTATGAGTAGAAAAACCCGCACATTACTACCAACTAAAAGTGAATTGCTGCAACCAAAATTAATACCAAACATTACCAACACAATTATGGCTAAGCAATTGAAATCGAAAACAACGCAAAGCTCAGAGAAAGTTTCTTGGAAGGAGAAAAGATATGGTACCAAGATAAAAAAGGTTGGACTAAAGCTATTATTTTGGACGTCCATGGAAGTCCAAGATCGTATTGGATTGAGCTTGAAGATGGCGCTGTCCTTCGAAGAAATTCAAAGTGGATTCGGAAAACAACTGACTAACTATTATCTTAATTAAAACTTGTTTATTTAAATATGAATTTCTTTTGTAGTTATATTATTATCGACTTTTATTAAAATTTTGTGAATTTCAATACCTATTTCAAAATATTCTTACAATTATATATGATATATGTTGAATTGCTTAAAGAGGAAGATGTTGTATATATATTTATTGTTTATAAGTCATAATTATTTCGAAAATGTCAAATATAAATAAAGAGAGTCAGGCAGTTGTTAGCTGAATGACTTGTGAATAACACAGTCTATTATTAATTTTTTTCTTCCTTTAGGTTGGCAAAATTTATATATTTATTTTAGATTTTTTCACAAATATTAAAAATTTCTTATGAATTTCTGATTTGTTGTGAAATGTCGGGATTTTTCATAAAACTTTAGTTTTATGGTTATAAAATTTAGTCTTTTTGGTCAAATTTAATTTTGTAGTAAAGTTTCAAAATGTGGTTAAGTTTTGGCAAAATTTGAGTTTTCAATTTAGAGTTTTTTGTAGTTAAATTTTTTTTTCGATTTTGTATTCTGAAATTAAAAACTGTCGGTGAAAATTCCGATTTTGCAAGAATTCTGATTTATGGTAAATTTTGCTAAATTTGTTAGTTTTTTAGTAATTGTTTCTTGCGATTTAACAATTAGGTCCGAAAAAATGACTTTTCCCACCAACAATAATAGTATGCTAAATCCAAATCCGGCAATAAAAATATTTCTTATATAAAATTTCTGACATTCACTTTATTTTTTGTACATTTCACTTAATTTTTCGGGGCTGAAGCTTGATATCATGAAATGTTTGTTAAGTTTATAAATTTACCCAAACTTAACTTTCATTTGAGTAAAATCACGTTTGGGTATGGTACACCAATGTGATATATAAATAACTTGCGACTCTATTTTTATTATATGCGAAATTAAAAAGTAACATTCCGGTCAAAAAAATTTATAATAAGAAGAATTGTATTTTTTCATTCCACACACTAAATAAAATGACTGAAAATGTGTTCAGATGAGACTCCAAGAAAGCGTCACGAACTGGACGCTAGTTGTGCTAGCTATACCGCTGGGCCGTGTCACGCCATTTAGGGTTCATTTTAGGCATTTTTGATTTGGTTATGAAGACGCTGGCATAAAGTTTTAAGATCCTATATGCTGAGTTTGACCAGATAAATGGAAGTAAGTACTTTCTTAAATGGGAGAGGTTACGTCCTCTTGGTGCCTAACAATGGTCCTTGTTTTGGTTATGCATGTTAAAGCTTACCAACACAAAGTTCTAATATTTGAATACTAATGTTTCTCTTCGCCTCAAATTAAAACTCCCAGAAGTCCTATATCTTATGTGTGCCACCTTTACGAAATTCATAGTTCCGAGAGTAGCCCAAACGTACAAACAAACATACATTGCCAACTATATAATATTAAAAGAGAGTATCAAATAAGTCCCAAGCCATTCGGAAAAAGCATTTTGATGTTAAAATACGATGTCTTTGAAATTTTATTTATTTTATAAAAATTTGTCTAGGGTCAATCTTAAACATAAAGTAAATAAGCCGGAATATTTAAGACAACCCAAACATTAACTTTATCCGAATAAACACGCTGATAATAATCGAATTTAAACTCACAGCTGCCGCCACCAATCAAAAACAAATTAGAAACTAAGAAATTTGCCATCATTTGCCTAAAACATGAATTAAACAAAAATATGAAAAGTACACCCGCATGCAAAAACACAATAAAAAAGACTTCAATATGTAACTATGCAACGATTAATGTTGCATGTAACTTGAGAAAGAAACCACCAACCAAACCAGCATCTCTAACTCCTGCTCCAGCCCCTGCTACCCTCGATCCTTTTGAAGACTTAACAAGAGCTGTTGGCATGAGGACGAGTATTCATTTGTTTTGAATACAGAACCGAATAAATACATGAATGAATGAATGAATATTGGCAGCTTTCAACCAGTTCTTATTTACATAAAATTTATTGAACACAACTAACTCATCTTTCATGTTTTATATTTGTACTGGAGTCTGGATTAACATTTATACCTGCTGTGCGAAAAAGGAACACGGCAACAACAACAACTGGCAGGTAAAACAAAAAATGCAATTTGTTGTCTATTTAGCCGTAAGCCTGATTTGGACAAATAGCTTTGGCTACAAGTTCACCCAGGCTGATGATGATCTGGTCAACAAGAACGCAGCAGTATGACTACGGAGAATCACTGCAAAACGTATTGATTTTGAATAATTCATAAAATAAATTGCCTAGAAATGGATGGTGTATAAATTTACATCTATTTGAGTAACATTTTGGCTTTTCCTTTTTTGCTTCTCTGCTTTTTATTTAAATCAAACATTTAAATAAGAATTTGAGAAACGTTTTCTTGTTTAATCCCTAACAAATCGCAGAACATGACACTTTTTATATCTTTCGCCATAGGACGGATGGGTGGTTCGTAATATTTGTTCTTCAATTTGTAACACAAATATCTACAAAGTTTGTATGTATGACATGTTAGTTATGTCTGGAGTGGATTTCGGTTCCGGTTAAGAACTAGCAATTTATTAAAATATTGATAAATGTGTTTGCAATTGCGTCTTTGTTTCTAATCTAATTCACCTAATGGTGGCTCAGAGTAATTTTAAAATGCAATTAGAAGCCAATGATCAACAGCTGAGTTTTCATACAAGCCTTGTGCATGGAATTTAATCAAATTTAATCATCTAATCAATAAAAAAATGATCTTGAGTGACGGAAATCTTTATTAGGACCTTTACAATGTTTCCTGTTAGGTGAAAAAGATGATGTGCACTAAGTGGTTGCCGCCAGTGTTGATACACATTTGTGCCAGTTTCATCACATTTGCCATGACTTTCCCGTTATATCTTGGTGGCCATTCAAAGTCGCCAAACGAAGGATTACGCAAGCAGGAAACACTTCCGTCACAATACCCATTGTGGCTCCTGATATGTGCGGTTGCAGTGTGTGGTTGAAACCACATGTTCGCCAAGCTCCGCTCATTGAATTCCGGCTGTAAGAAGTCGTGAATTATGGCTCTGTATTATGGCTCTGTCCTCGAAAAAATACGGCTCAATCACTCCTCCCGCTTGAACACCGCAGCACACAGTGGTTTTGAGTGGATGTGATGGTTTTTGCGCTTCAAACGCGGATTTTTTTTTTGGCATAAAAACGAAGATTAAATGAAAATACGCCTCGTTGCTTAAAACTGATGTTTAGCAGGCATTACCTGATGCTCTCTCTAGACTTTGTACGGACACATTTGTAAGTCTTTCAATAAAATTCGCTGCAGGGTCCATCTGGTGATGCCCAATTTCGTGGCACGTCATGTGGTTGATATTTCTTCGTGTTCAACTATATCGACAGCCACTGCCGCGATATTCTCGACAGAGTAATCAGTCCGGTGGCAGTCACGCCGTGCAAGGTGTTTTGTGGTTTCAATCTTCTCGAGTTAAGCAGCTAAGCGGCAGAATGGTTGCCCACTAGACACGACACGATTAGGAAATCGACGTCGAAATTCACGCTGAGGTAACACCACCGACAGAATTTTGATAAAAGTAATCAACACAATTATTCCACGCTCTTACGGAGTATAGCGCTTCATTGCTTATCTGTTTGTATACAGCAACTGTCTTATTGACGTAAGACGCCGTTTGCAAAAATATAACACCATCCTTAGCGCCACCTTGTACTAGCCGAGATGTCGAAAACTATTTAATTTAATTCGGTGCAAGGTCGAAAGAACAAGAATATCACTAATTTTAAACAGAATTTAGTGCAAACAAGGTTTACTAAAATTGATATCCCTTTTTTAAATCTGACAGGGCTATTTGAGTTGCATCAGATGTCTGGTTATAACCTCAGGAGGCTAGGACATAAAAAATTATTGACGAGAATATCTTAAACTGATCGAAGATACTAATTCCATTCGTCGTGGGTTACTGTCACCATACCCGGAGTTAAGTTTAACATTAATACGATCGCAATGGCACAGAATTGGAGAAGAATGATAATTACACTAGTCTGCGAACACATTTTTGTTCCTCCTTTGAAAAAAATAAGATGAATATAATTTTTGCTGTTTTGAAATATGTGAGCAATTTTAAAGACCAAACACTTTTTAATTTTGCTTAAAAAATGTATTTCGGCACTAATTTCTAAATAATTCCATTAGTGTTGAGCATATAAAAAAATAACTGCTGGAAGGTCTTTTCATGCCACACCTTTCGATGCTTCAATGCTTAATGCAATCGGACCAACTGATCTCGGATTTATAATGAAATCAACTAGTTCAAGGGCCCTATTAAGGCGGTCATATTTGACACGCATTTTAAATAAAATTGCACATGATAGAAAAAAACTGAAAACGGAGTTTTATTCAGCGCTTTAAGTACTTTAAATTCATTATATTTTTATTTAAACCAGGATATCATTGATGACCAGTGTTATTATTTTCTCTGTAGTACCATGATGATCACGCCGCCTTTGATTTAGATTGACAGAGATATTCGTACAACATATTTTCCATGTGATCAACATAAGACCTTAACTTTAATAATTGAAACAAAATTTCTCAAACCAAATGTTTAACCGATTCGCAAAGTTATAGGGTGTCAGAAATACCTGGTTTCAGCATTTCTGAATTTAGATACAGAATCATCATCGCTCGTGCAGCCTAACTTATGCAAATCGTGAGGTATAAATTCTAGTGATAAATACTGATGATTGATAATTCTTAAACAGCGGACAGCTGATTGTCGGTTTTTTTAAAGGTAATGAGCCCTGTGTTGTTTGGGAGTTTTTCATCTATACTTTGGTTTCGTTGTGGCATTTATAGCGAGCTTTCGTCTTGCTTTAATATGAAGTTAAAAACGATCAAACAAAGGCGAACGAATAGTTTAGAAGATAATAAACTTGTAAAAACAAAAAGTATTTTAGAAGAAAAAAAATTTGGTCGAGACTATCAAGCTCAAGATTTGCAAATATCAGGGCTTCCAGATTTTCTTTCATCCTTTTCTTCAAAGTTCAACCTTTTCATACTCGAATTACCCCGAAAGCAGCTTATGTTGCACCCAAAAGCTAAGGCAGAGATCTTTTTACTTCTAACTTTTAACGAAAGGTTGAGGTTGCCTCATTTTAATTACCTTTTAGTAAGAGGACTTTTAAAGGCATGTTGTAATAATAATTGCCTTAAATGGGGAAAGTTTAACACAACTTGGGTTTTGTGAAAACATTCCGTTGTTTTTCTCTTTAATTTCTTGAAACATTTCTTAGTCATTTTTTAACAAAGGTCTATTAAGCTTAAAGTGCTTGTTAACTAATTTGTAATTTAAACTTAAAATAACGTTTCTTTCCCAATACGGTCGACAATATTTTTGCGGCTTGTGTTAATATTTTCTTTAATTGTTTTAAATTCTACATTCTTTCGAAATACACATTCACACATTGCACGCGAAATATTGGAGACGATTTGGCGATTTTATGCAAGATTTTCCAACCGTGAATTTTTATTTCACACATTGTATTTATAACATTAAAAATAAAACAAAAACGTCAAAATAGTCTCACAAATAAATGAAAATAAAAGAATAAATAAAAATTTCCAAAAAATCTCTAAATTATAAAAAT
Organism: Phania funesta; assembly: GCA_963932375.1. Lineage (NCBI taxonomy): Eukaryota > Metazoa > Arthropoda > Insecta > Diptera > Tachinidae > Phania > Phania funesta. The sequence continues at coordinate 91,221,883 of OZ010652.1, read as the reverse complement.
TATCCTCAACAAATCACCCGATTCCCAAACCAAGTTTTGTAAGCCCTGCTAGTAAACAACCACAAAAAATTTCATAACTTTTTTTAAAATCTAAAATTTTTCGAACAACGGCTGCTAACACTAAAGTCGCACTTAAACAAAAAACTTAATTCGAAAGTAATTTATTTATATAGTCAAGGTTAAATGTCTTAAACCTTTTCATTTTTATTATCAACCTTTTAAAGGAAAATCATAGAAACGTTTAAATACAGATTTAATCGGCCACATTTGCAAACGTTCTTAGACACATGTGGAAGAATTAAATTCAATTGAAGTTCACTGCAATGATGCCTAGAAAAAGGTGTGTTGTGACTACGTGGAGAAGAGAAAGACGTGGATTATGCAGATACGAGCACAAACGTTTGTTTATATTGCCATGAACTTAAATGCCATTATTTCAAGCGCCAATTTTATGACAAAATAAGGAAAACAAACCAATTCGTGCTTAACTGTGGCACTTTCGAATGCTATTAAGAATGTTTAGAAGAATGATAATGATGCAACGTAAAAGCATGTTAAATATGAGAAGATAAATTGCCTTTGGATAGCTGAAAGGTATTAATTTAAAAGTCAACTTCCTGCAGGTAATAAAATAAAAATAATTCGTCTGCTATCAAAACACCTTCTCCCATTGGATTAAATTGAAAGTTAAGCAATTTTCATTAAAAAAATTAAATTTCTTATACTAGTATATAGGAGTTATTCTGCATTTGTACACTCCAAAGATACGTGGTTAATACATCCTGTTTGAACTCAAAGTAAAATCAGCTCTTCGGAGTTTGGATCACAAAGCGAAAGTATAACCAATGACGGTATCAAAGAATTCCCTAGAATAAAAGGCCACTGGAATTTATTCGATTATAATTTAACTTTTCTAAATTAAGAAAGAAAGGAGTTAGTTGGATGCGACGTTGTACTTTATTTCGTTTCATTTGGGAGTTGACTCCCTAACGGATTTTTTTACGTACTCATGAGTTTGTTGGCGGCTTGCGCAGGAAGTCATATAAATACAACATATCTATAGGTTATGTTAAGTTAGGTTGCGCAGCATTTGTCCCTTGCCGGTAGGCATGCTCTTAAACCAATACTTCGTACCGTCTTGCGACCTCCGTTTCGAAAAAGTCTTTACCCTCCTAAGAACTTTATTACCTGAAACAATCTTCTACGTAATTCCCAGTAAAATGGTACGAAAAAGTGTCGGCCGTGAAATATCGGGTGAAAGTCGGACAATAGCTTAGAAATCGTTTTGGCGCTCTACCTGCATGTCCTACAGTCCCGCAAGCAAGTGACCCGTCAGCACACTCATCATTTTATTATTTTCGGATTTGCTTAGTCTTAGCGATCTCCTTATTGTATCCCCTTTTGGGTCTTTCGCCGCCGCCGAGTTTTCGTTCCTCAATGAACTCCTTTCCCAGCATATAAGATCGGCTTCGTGGACTCAAGCGGCTCCGCACTACGCAAGCCAGTATGTTTGTCACTGGTTCCTCTATAAGGGTCCCCAAACTTCTCTTATGACCTAGCATGCAGTCGTCTGTGAAACAGCTGTTCCCTCGGGCATATGTGCTAGGTTTCGGTTTAACCCAGATCGTCTGTCTGGTGTCAGTGTCTCAGATTTGTATATATCAAGTGTTTGTTACAGCGATAATTTGATAGCATCTGAATGCCGCACTGGCAACTCTTCGCAGAAATTCTCGCTATATGCCGACAAGAACGCATCGAATGCTGGGTTTTAAATTCTAAGTGCTTAATGTCGTCAAATTGTACGAGGTAGCCATTTAAGATGGACCTCTTACAAATTAATTAAAAATGTTAAAACTAGAGTTGCTAATATATGTTGAAATAATATGCTTTTTGCAAAACCATTAATTGTGGTACATTTTTTGGAAAGGGACTTTTCCCCCCAGCACCACTGAAGGTAGTACTCGTGTAGCCATATTATTAATTATATACTTTGTTTCGCCGATGATTTAGCACTCTCAGCTGAGATATGTAAAAAAATTAACCCATGCGACTTTCAACTTCCTTTCTTTTAAGGCAATATAATGTTCTTAAGATGTATTGAATTTGTTGGTGGATGCATTTCGACAGATTGTACCAGTCCCTCTTGGCACTAACACAAGGTAGTGCTACCAATTCAACATCGTAAAAATAACTCCTCTTTCTCTCAGTTTCGCTATATCTGTCTTCATAATTCTGGACAACCTTCGTTTTCTATGGAATATATTACGAATAGCAGTCTTATCATAAATATTGGAACAATAAAGTCTTTCGGTAGTAGCAAGAACTTATTTCGAAAGTTATTGTCTAAATATAACTTGAGGTTAACATGGAGGTCTAGACATACGAGTAAATCGACTTAAGTTTCCATAAAGTTTTGTTTCAAAGATGACCACTATTCATCGCTTAACCCTTCTATTAAATTTCAATTACCGGTGACACTGGGACGACGTAACACGACGTAGTAACATTTTCTCGCAATAAATTTTCTTTCACTGTTCTCTAATGTGATTTCCTTTTAAAATGTTTTTAGTGGCATTAGATTTTTATGGCACATGTTTTGTTTTATTACGGATATTTTTGGTTAAATATTTAAAAAATCAAAAAAACACACGCCTTTGTTTATGCATAAAAATAATAATTTATTATTAAAAATATTTTCCATTGAAAATAGAATTTTCAATTACAGAGTTTGCAATGACGCTTGGACAAATAGGTAACTAAACAATTAAACAGAAATAAATTTATCTAGAAATATTACAACCCGTTTAAGCACTAATTTAGTTATCGCTTCTTGGCGGTTTTTATTTCGTTTTAAAGAGCTTTTTCGAAGTTATTGAATTTTTTTTTTTCCTAAATTAGTTTGATTTGAAAATTGTCGTTATAGCCGCAAATCAAAATTCCGCTGGTGCTCTTAGCATCATAATTATAGAAAGAAACATCTGTATCTCGAATTTATTTAGTCACCCACCAGTGATTTAAAATCCAGTTATAAGAAGAATTAGATAAAAAAAAGTCCGAGTACTCCCTCGACATAAAATTGTATATCACAGATCTGCAGAACCACCTCGCTGGTTGTTTGTCAATGTGAACTGGCGAAAACCTTATTTATACTCATGTATTTCATCGCCATAAATTTTGCAGTTATAAATCGCAAGCACTCAGGAACTTGTGTATTTCTTTCATTTTAAATATTCACCAGTGATAAAAACACTTTAGAATAAAATCCTATGTGTTCTCCTTTAATTCGCTTAAAAAAGGCAATTGTTTTTTAAAATATTTAAGAAATAAATAAGAAATTAAAAAATTTTGCTTACGTTAACTTTTGTATTTTTAAATTTTCTTTAAATTCTTTGAGACTGCACTAACATGCATTAGAAAGATGAAAGATTTGTGTTAATTTTTCGAATATAATTCCGAAAATGGCGTTTTAATTGTCGTCTGTGGTTTGGTAACCGCGCGCTTTTCGGCAAATGGATGGTGAAATGTTAAACAAAATTGGTAATGAACGCTTTTCTGGCCTACGTACGAAGTCATCTGATATGGTTTAATGCATTCATTATGCAAACGTCTTTACGAATCGTAGATGAAGCTGTAAGAAATTTTCTTAATATTCAGCGGAAATTAATTTGATAGCAGTTCGTCTGCAGAGTATCCGAAGTATTGGCCTATTCGTAGCCAAATGATGATTGGATAAGTAGAACCGTCTTGTCACGGTCGATGTACTTTTTTTTTCTTAGAGTCTAGATTTTCTCATTTTAATTTAAACGTTCTGCGTGTTAAGGAGCTGTTGAGAAGCTTGTGATACTATTATTGCAGAATTATTGTTATCGCCAACGTAATACCGGTGACAATTCTACGAACTTGCTCAATAGTACTATTTCTGCTTCGAAGCCCAAACTGATGGTCTGGGAATAAGTTTTGCTCAGTAATAATCGAATAATTGTTCCAAAAACTTTGATAAAATTGAGAGTAGTCTAATGGCCCTATTTGACGTAATCTGAGTCCTTTGCAGTTTTAGGGATCATAACAATTTCGGACGTCTTCCAAGAGCAGGGGAAAATTCCAACTCGCAATATTGAATTAAATATAGCACTCATAGGAAAGTTTCTTAATATTGATCCTGACATCCGAGCAGGTCCGTTTAGTTTTGCCATATCAAGATTTTAAATTGTCGTTTTAAATAAACATAACCGAAATTTCACTGCGTTATTCCTAGTGTCACCGGTAATTGGGAGGGTCCAGCTGTTAATATCATATAGCGTAAAAATCTCTAGAGCAGTTTTCAAGTCTTAGTATGGATTCCTACACAATAGAATATCTTAAGTGCCATAAAGCATTTCCCAGCCTATAATTTGTCCTTTTCGTTGGATCCCAGCTGCTTAAAAAGCGGGATTAACTACAATTTTGCCATTTCCTTCTAAGCCTTCTGCTAACCCTGATGAGAGTCTGTATACGATTTTAAGTTAAACCCAACACCTGGTCGTTATCAGGTACCCCTACAAAGGATTTAAGAGCCTTATTCCCATTAATCAAGAATAATGTCACTTCAAACGCGTTTTTTATCCATCTGTCACACTGTCTGTCTGCCTGTTGGAGCCAGTATAAATTAGGCATTTTCAAAATATTTATAATAAGTTAAATTGTAACATTCATTCTGTCTAATACCTTATTGAGTTTAATCAAGTTGGACGCATGATTTATTAAACAGTAATAAATTGCGTGATTTGGATTTAACTTTTTTCTCTCTATTTCATACGGAGAATGTTCATGTTTGTTTGAGAAAAAAAACAGCAAAAAAGTTGCAATGCACTTGGTAATGTCAATGTACCGATACAATTTCTATCCTACCAAAAATGTACATTTAAGCCAGATACAAAAGCCTTGACTTTAAGCCGATATAGAACAAAAACTGTGACTTTATAAAAGTTAAATAATGTAGACTTATGTAAATAATGCTTACAGTACGAACACTTGGTTCAGAAATATTGTTGTTTGTGCTTAAGGAATGGATTACATTGGCAGCTTGCAACACATGTTGCGCTCACCAAAAGCGGTATTTGCAATAAACCAAAATACAAAAAGCCGCGCGCTACCAATAACGTGCTAAACCACCCGACAAAACAGTTAATTTAGCAACACACAGCCACATAAACACAAGCGTTCTTACAAAAACGTTGCTTAGTCCCCTGATCTCTGCCAAGGCTTCCTTCCAGACTTGAACACATAAACCAACTAAGAAGCTGAATGATGCCACCAAACAATGCCGTGTGCGGATGGGCTTTTGCAAAATTTGTTTGTTGTTCATGCTTGTAAATTGTGGTCACTTGCAACAAATGTTGCTCAAGTATGTGCGTTTCTCTGTTTCTGACCTCTTTTGGTTTTACAGGTCTTCTTCTGTTGCTGCTTTTTTTATTCTTGTAAAACAATTGATAACAAATATGTTGTATCTTTTCGCTACTTACAATAGCTAAAAATTTGCTTCTATTTTATGCATGTTTATTTTTTATTTGGAAAACGGAAGCTGTTTTTGTGTTCATTTGACGCTGAACAATAGAATTGCGTGTGCCACTGCAAAACAGAAAATTCTGTCTCTAAAAAAAATTAATCTGAAAAATTTTCAAACATGTTCAAAATTCAAGCCAACATACAACAAGACAAGTCTATGACGTGTGTTCGGCGGAGCAAAAACAAATTAGAAGAAAGAATAAGATACAGCATGCAAAATAAAAAGGAAACTAAAGTTACAATAAGAAAAATATTCGAAGTCTGAGAAGACCAATAGCTTCTCATCAGCTGAAGTAGTAATACTCTGTTACGTACGTTGCACTGGACCCGGCTTTGAATATCCTGAATTTCAAAATTTATTTTTACGTAATCTTTTATCCCAGCTCATTTTATTATAAAAATGCAATTTCTTTGTTGAGGGTGGATCAGCAAGTCTCTATCAGTATTTCGCTGGTTGCTTAGACCAGCTCAGCAGGAAACATTTACCCCGCTTTTTATAAAAACTTAAACGTCTTATGCTCGAAAATCTTTAGACCGAATGAGAATTTAAAAGAAAATCTAGAGAAAAACATTAAAGCCTGTCCCAGCTGAAGCTAAAAATAACGGGCAAGCTCAATATAAAAGCTACTTTTCAATATAAAAAAAATACTAAGGAAGAAAAATATAGCCGGGTAAGGTAGACTTCAATAATGATTCAATAAACAACCATATGTTGAGCTTATTTGCCCAAATTTCATTTCCTTACGAGAACGATGGAAAACCTTTGAGAAGCAAATTCAGTTTATTTGTAGTTTTTGCCTGATACCGAATTTTATAAACGTTTTAATTAAAGTTTTAATTAAAAGTAAAATTTTAGTTTTTGTGAGAGTTGAGCGTGATAAAATTGTTCTCCATTAGTACCCTAAGGAAATGCTCATGCTTATAAAATAGATTTCCAAAATTTAAAATATTTATAATCGAATATGAACTCTTTAACATATTCCCCCATTTGCTGCAGCAACATCATAAGTCCCAAAAAGACAAGTTTTGAGTTAACATCACTAGGTCCGAGCTTGTAGGTTTTGTTTTATAAACACAAGTTTAGGAGGCCAATGGAAATTGCCTACTATAAATAATAAGTTTTAGAGTACAGCGCTATCAAACATTACTTGACTAAATTGTATCATACTGTTACTCATGCCTAAATTTGTAGGGCCGTATGCAAAAAATCTTTAAAAAGTTTTACAAAGTATTGTTAAGTAAAACTTTATAACAAAAAAAAAAAATTCAAAATCATATTTTTAACTTTTTGGGAAAAATTTGTTTCTGAAGCAATACTTTTTCAGAAAGTAACAACATTGCGCCGTATATCTAATCCCTCTAACTACTCTGTTTCAAATCTATCATATGCGCATTTTAAAGCCCTTCGTTTCATTCAATATTTATCTTGGTTTGTCAAAATATCCATAAAAAATCAAAGCAAAGCGGTCGAATATTTTGAAACGGCAATTTCTGAAATGTCGCATAACCCCGGTTTTGGATTTTTTTTTTTTGATTGACTAAAACTTATAGTAGAATTTTCTTTACCGAGTATAAAGGCTTTTCAATTTTTTTAGTATTTTAGTGACTTTTATTTGTCAGAATGTAAAATGAGGTGCTAGCCATTTGAATAGGAATGTTAAGTTGTACTTTTTACTAGATGAATAAAATTCGACGTGTCACTTTGCTTACTCAAGGTTTGAAGAATTCTTTTCTATAAATACAAGTTCGCTGACACCAGCAGCCAACATAATGGCCCACATCAAAAGTCAAAATGTAGTTCTCTTGTAGTGCAATACTCATCTGCTTGCAGACCAAACCACGTCAAAGCAAACGATAAACAGGTAATTAGTTCCCTGTAAAGAGTAACACATTGTCGCCAGAGGTATTTGTCGTATTTAATGGATCTTTAGTAAAAGAAACAAATACGATCGTGCTGGAATCATGGTGTAGGGTTGATTATCGGCTGCTAGTATCGGAAACACATAGATATACAAAACATACCAGACAAAAAAAATTTGTCAGCCATTTTACGAACTTTTAGTAGGTCTCTGATGAGATAAGTCCTTAAAAATTACACCAAAAGAAGTTACAATGGAAGAATAAGAAAAACTGGATTGAAAGTGAAAAAGTAATTAATCAATTCAAGGCAAGTCCAAAGGGAAACCAACCAATAATAACCATCCATTTAAACAAATATAATTTGTCCAATTCCCACTGTAAGTGACGAAGACGATAAACAAACTAGTTTTATTTCAATCTAAAGCAAGTTTTTTTACAATTAAATTTAAATAAATTTAAAATGACTTAGTCATTGACCAGTCTTAACGGGTTTTCTTATGACCTTAAAACCGAAACCGGTTTTTTTTAATTTAAATTATTCACACTATTTGAATCCCGGTTTTTGAAAAATTACGAATAATCGATCAGCATAATTATTAGTCTTCAATTCGACTCATAAACCTAAAAGGATGTCTTGTGAAGATAATATTTCGAACGAATATCCGTCGTTTGGAGACAACCAGGTTTCGGCAATTGCACTCTTCAGTGTAATTTGTCGCCGCCATATTTGCCACATTTGCAAAAAACAATAAATACTGACGTATTTAGGAATTACCGACGCAAAAAATTCTGGCACTCAAATATATTATATCATTATTCCCTAAAAACATGGATTTTTATCGATTTCAAGCGCAGTTTGCTTCAATGAAAAATTCTTTTTTATTCAAAGACTTTTTTATTCAAAGTCTGACTAAGCCAACCTCTGTCAATTTAAAATAAAGTTTTTCAATACGGTTTATCAATAACCCATTGCAACTTTAAACTATACAATCAGTGCTAACAGTATTAGACCCCCACGATTTGATTTGATTGGCCATCACAGTTATTTCAAGCCGTAAATGCTTTTGCGATTTGTTGGTATTTGTCACGTTCGTTACGTGTTTGTGTTTCACGGGTTTTTAACAGCACCCTGTTCTTGTTGTCTTTGGAACTACTTTTAAGACCAGGTGTGAATTCAAGGAATGTCATTGACAAGTGTGTCTATACATGGTGGCTTAACGTATCAAAACTAAGCTGCCAAAGTTTTCATCTAACGAACACCAAAAACTCACTCGTATTATTTTTATGGCCACAATTTAAAATTGCTTGGAATAATCTTTGTGTCTTTGCTCTATTTCAATAAGAGCAAATACTTGGAGAGTTGCAATAATAAAATTATATATTATACCTTTTGAAGCAACAAATACAATTTGCATATTAAACACGTCGACAAGTAAGAGTGAAAGGGAAAGAAGAGAAATAAAGACTTCAGCCAACTAATTAATGTTTTATTAATTTGTTGTTTTTATTGGATTCCTTCCAAGCTCATTTTATTGCTGCTGGTTTATTTGTTTGCAACATCTTCCTCAACGTCAACGAAAAAACAGTCACGATCATCTCCGTCGCCCATCAGAAGGCACGACTAACAGGTGTTGATGGCTGATGGTCAGACCTCTCTCCTTGTAGACCTTAATAATCATTTCATTAATTTTTTTTATTATTGCTTGGATTATTTTCATTCGCTTTCCATGCATCGCTTTTTAAATTAAAATTGTACGTTGGCTGTGTTATTGGTTGTAGCAAATGCTGTTGAAAATACTTTTTGCTACACAAATTGTTACAAAAATGTTCTGCTAATTATACCTCACTTTGATATTTTCTGCCATGTAGGATTGTAATGGTTTTAGTATTTTTTACTATGCTGTACACTGAAAGGGTTGGTATGGCAGACTTAGATTTGAGTGGAATCACGAAAACAACTTGCAAAAAACTGTTTGAAGCTGTTTTCAATTGTTTCCTTCGAGACAAAAAGGCACGGAATTGAATAACCAATAAAGTGTTCTTAAACCATAAGAAACTTGGGGTATAATAAAACTTTGAAACCGTAGTTCTTTGAGGGGTCATTAATAATATTTAACAAGAAATGAAAAATGACCATTGTCGGGATTTTGGGCGACAATCACTTAAGTGACATGGCGGCACGTGCCATGTGACGCGATCCTGCAATTGAATTCTCTTCAACATTATTGCTTTCCAGTTTAAACATGCAGAAGTTAGTAATAAGGTATCTCTATCGCTCACTTGTGTATCATTACCGTCTCCAATACTGCAGTACTGATTATGGACAGAGTCAGTTAAACAAAATTGTGCTCCATTACTTAACAAAATATTCAAACGGAATTCCCGATGCTTTTTTTGAACTGAGGCATGTTTTCAAAAGTGAGTTTGAATATTTAACACAGTTGTCAAATATCTGGCGTGTGTGCATTAATGATAAAACGAAGTCCAAAAACTAGAGAAAGTTGAACCAACTTCAAGTTGTGCACTTCCAGAAATATAACTAACTTTATTTTTGAAAACTACTTCTATTCTTTTTTGAACAAATAATCCAAACGCATCGTAGTCACTTTTTATTGAGACTTATAGACACGCGAAATTCGTGAGCAAATTCACTAAATATTTCAGCGAAATGAAGCCTCAAAACGCTATGTCACCTAATCGGTAGATAACAACAAATTCATTTCTTACACAAGGCTCCGCAGGCTTAAAGACATTTTTAATTTGAACCTACTTCTAATATAGAAAAACAAAAAGTCGACTTCATTTGCTTAAAGTTGTTCTTTTTTACTGATTAATTTTCGTGGCCAAAGCAACTTCTGTGTTACGTTTTGACATGTTTATTGAATTATTACTCTTGCAGAAATGTTCAGCAAAAAAAAAAAAAAAAAAAAGAACTGAAGAGAAATAACAAGCCGCATTATTTATTGGTACCAATACATTTGTTAATAATGTATGTTTGATAAAATGAAGAGGGATTGTGAGGCTACAGCAGCAAATAACGCGTAGAATCTTTTCTTTTATATTGTAAAATGTGTTTTTTTGTTTTTGGTAAGTTAAACCAGCCAAGCCAGAGTTAGAATGACGGAGATTGCTGGCCTAAGGAGTTCTTTAGAAATCGAAACAGGAATACTTTGTAGGTTTTAGTAACAATTTGAAACATTTTAACAAGTGCGAATGACTGGGCTCAAACTACTGAATCTGATGTACAGATATCAGCAATAAAAATCCAAAAGTGACTATAAGTCGTCCATATTTAAGCACGAATAAAATTCATCACCGTTTCCTAATGCAGTCGCAGTCTTACTGATATGAAAGCCTAGATAAAATCCTCTCGTTATCTAATGTTTATTATTATAAGCATAGCGCTATTTTAAAACTTGAGAAAATCTGCAAAATCAGAACGATATCAGAGTGAGAGAAATGCGACAGTTAACAAAAGTGCGGATCAGCGTAAAACAACTGCTGCGCTCGTTCACAATTAATCAAAAACCTCGCAAGTAAGTGTTTGGGCCAAGTTTTTGTTAGAGTTCATGACTATTGGTGACATAAAGGCTCACTATTCCACATCTGAGATAAAGCTGTAATCAAAATTGTGGATCAAAAGAGGAAAAATTATATCCAGACAATTTCACCTGAGGGCAAGGCGGCGTTTGAGATGCCCTTTGTATAATTTTAATTGATGATCGTCAAAAGGCAGTCAAAACAAAATGTTCCAGTTCGTATAAAATTACCCATTTAAGCTATCGCAAATATTTTTCCCGCAAGACTGCCTTGTTGTTTCAAACTTCATACATATGCGAAAAGTGGCATTGAACATTTTTACTTTAATATAATTTTTGTGTATTTTAACAGAATTCCGTGGTGCGATTCACAAACAAACAATTCGGCAGTCGCAATATTTGTCGAAATTGTTTGTTGTTTGCAGTAATGATTGTGTTATTCACTAACTACTCGTAGACAATAGATAGACACCGTTAATTTTTTTTTTTTCAAATCTATATCAAGTAGCATCTTTGTGAAACAAAATATAAAAAAACCGAAAAGCGCGAAGAGGAACTGAAAAAATAACAAATAAACTTTTGATCGGCCAAACATTTTATTGATCAAATTGTACGCGTGTTTAGCCATTTTTGCAAAAGTTAAGTCAAAAACATACGAGGATTCTTCCACATGTGATATACATATACTTATTGTCTTGTTTACACAAAATATTTTTGGTTTACAAAAGATCTATAAACCAACTAACGCTGCCATTAAAATATGTCATAAACTTGAGTTTGCCGAGTGACACATAAATATTTGTCGTTTTGTTTTACCGACAATCGTTTAAATAACAACAGCTGGCATAACGATAGCGAATATGGGTAAAGAAAAGCGTTACTGAATAGCAACATCGTTAATTTTGCCGTTAAAAATTTTTACCGATACGATTACTGTTGAAAAAAAGAAAAGTGACTCGCACTACTGAAAGCTTAATTAACTACGCGAATAAAATTCCTTTCTTGGTTCTTAAGCTACCGAATTATAAGTGACCAATTATGAAGGCCAATAATTTAATTTTCCGAAGCCCTAGCTACTCCTTCACGATTTTAACCTCTGTTCAACAGTTGATTTAATTCAAGCTGATAAGTTTCAAGATTTTTGATGCGTTGGATTGCGGTAAAGTCGATTCTGGCCAGCTTAAGCGTTTGGGGGGAAGTATTAACGAAAACACACACTTTATCAATTTGCATCAATTTGAGTGTGGGCACGTCCATCTAACTTTAAAACTTCGTCAAAGCCATTTGATTGAGAGAACACTTGGAAATTTTCATACCAAGCCAGTGGTATATCAGCCTCGGCAATATGACCATTTGTGTTAAAAGAGGAATTGCCAATTTCATTGGCATTATCAGAAATATAAATCCGAGTGGGTAAAAAGGGGAACTACTAATTTTAAAATTTAGTCTTCGCGCCCAGTTATTGGAGCGTCCAACCATAGACGCTTTCCGTTGTCAGAGCTTTCACTGTACATATATTTTCTATGAATGCCGTCACAAATTTTTAATATGAAAATCGCTTGTATGTCAATCCCGATAATTGCAAGACCTTCCTCTTACATTTTCTGAAGTTAATCATATGCGTTTAAGCGTATTTATTTTCCATTACCATCTACATATATTTTTATAATTTTTTAAAGAGTTATAAGACAGTACAGTAATCATTGTTTGTCTTTTACCAAAACAAAAAGATGTTAAAAAAATAAATTTTATTGAATTTCATTTAAAATTTTATTTTTATGGTATCTGCTTTGCTTTCAAGTTTGATTTAAAATGAAGAGATACCTTTGTGATTTAAAAAGATTCCCTCTAAAATTATACCATTAACACCCCAATGAAATGATAATACAGTTTTTACGAGCCTGCGATAATTACAGAGACAATTTCAAACAAAAGAAATCAGAAACATTAAAATGATCAAATATTGTCTAGAAGATATTTCTCATATAAAAAACGTACCACAATTTCATGGAATTTCATGGAATGGATGAGTTGCATTTAAATATTGAACTGTAAAATCTAATAACTATATTTTCTTAACTATTTTAACTACTTAAAGGTGCTGGAAAACTCATAAAATTAAATTCTTCTGCTCATTAATAATAAGCTGTGTGTTTTTTTTTTTTTTTGTAAATTTTATTACTTTCGGAGTACAAAAGACGTTGGGTAAATAAAAATCATTGGTTTATTGAAATAGAGAATTTTTTTATAGTTTGCCAAAAGCTTTTTTTATGACAGATTAATATATAAAATACCTGTCTTTTAACAACTGTTTATGTCATGAAATTAAAAATATGCAGCGATGTTGTTTTGTTATGACATTTTTTTATTCATAGCTGAGTAGCGTGACCAGCACAATATTCATGGTATAAGGAAATGGCCATCCTGCTGGAATCATATGCTGTCTAGATCTACATATATCGTTTAATTCGCATAAAAAGAAGTTGGTTATGTTGGCTCTTTGGCGTTGTTTGCGAAGAAGTACGTATGAACAATGACGCCGTCGCTAAATCTGCACAAAACAGTGACTTTTTTAAATAATTTTCCATCTGGCGATCTCCGAGTGGGTTGTGTTCATGTCATATATCACTTTTTTGTGTATTAATTTAGCCATTCTCACAGAAATCGGTCTCATCGCTTAACCTGATATATCGGCTAAAATTCCAAATGCTTCCTAGCTCTCTCAGCAAATACACCACTTTGTCTACCAAGCGAATTTCGCCAAGTTGAAGCCTGCTAAAGGAAAGATAAATGTGGATGGCAAGGAATCGATTGGCTGGGACTCTCCTGCATTCTCTTACAGCGGCGATTGTTTGCCTAATTTGTCGTCTCGAATTTGGTTACCAACAAACAACGGGTTTGAGAGACATCGGCAAAACCAAATGTCAACACCGATTAATGGAAAACTTATTACATAGGTATGTTTTAATAAAGACCTATTCGAGGCATTAAACTTCTATTACATTAGTAATAACTAATAATTAATATTAATAAGATTTGAATACTTATTGTTATTTTCTTTTATTAGAAAGATTTAATAAAATAAAATTAAAGTTTAAGAAATAATTAAACTTTTATAACTAATTAAATTTTATTTCTAATTAAAAATCCGGCAGTCTACTTTGAAACTCTTCCTATTCTGTCAACTCCATATTTTTAGCTGTAATCGGAAATAAAAGACTCAAACAAGGAAAAATTTCGAAATCCGAAACACAGTGACGTTTTACTAAAGAAAAATAGATGGCAAAATAAGAGAAAATAGCAGTCGAAATAAATGTCTTAACTCGATAAAAAAAAATCGTAAATTTTTTTACTTTCGTCTATGAGCTTTAATTATTTGATTATATCCTCGATTTGAGGTGAGTTAGTTTTTTTATTGCCTGGATGCATTAAGGAAATATAAGTAGTTTTTCTCATGCAAATATGTATGTATGTCTGTAGTCGTCTATTGACCAAAGTGTTGAAATGTTGAATATTCACCAGTAGTTTATTTTTATTTTTTTCTAATTATTAGTTTTAGTGCGAGTGTGTGCAACTTCTTGGTAAAAACTTCCTTGACTTTACTTAACTTGGCCAAAGTTTGAGCAATTTTTCTAGTTTAGCCATCTACTTTTATGATTTTTAATTATTAGTTCGTTTTAATAGTGTTAAAGCTGTGAATTGAATTTTAATTGAAATCTTAAACACTTTTTCCAACCGTCTACTGCAGATTGCATACGAAAGTCAATAATGTCTTTAGCGGTTCTTTAAATTTTATTCTTAAAAATTATATGAAACCTGTATTGGGCATTCAGCTAAAATGGCACAGTGTTTTATACACAAAACATTTTAGAAATGAAAAATAATATTTCGTTATTATATTTTACCTTTTGATGCTTTCAAAGCCCTTTTAAGTGCTAAGAACTCGTGGTTTAATTATTAGTATATTTTATAGATTAGAAAGCAAGATAAGTAAACTTTGACTATGAGCTTTCTATCAGCCGAGCAGCTTTTGAAATAACATTCATTGAATTCGTAGTAGAATGAATATTGATTTTTAAATAGTCACACTCTTATCAGCCCTAAAAAAGCCAGAACAAAGTTGACTTAGAAATTTGAGTTACATGCTGTCTTGACTAGGCATAAATCTGTTTAGTCATCGTACATTTCGCTGTTCGCACAGGAATATGGCTCGTAAAGACCTTCGCTACTGATGGTTTGTGCGTATAAATCAATGTTGTTCGAACAGTTGTTCGCTCAACGCTGTTCAGCCCTCTCACAAACAAAATACACACAGGCAAAGTGAAATGTATGAATCAAATAATTATACTCGAACTAAGCATCAAAGGAACATCTAAACATATTCTCTACACAGAGGACCACGCACACATTTGTTATTCTGCCGATGCTCTCTCCATGTGCGATCAAATTTGTGACTAGTCAAGACGTAGTTTTGCGCATTGTACTGTCTACTTTTGCTTAGAAAGTCTTTGAATATTCTGTTTAATATTTTGTTTGGATTATAGTTTACATGAATAATTAGCTTTATCTTTACATTACCAGCGTATCATGTAAACGCAGCTTCTAGCAAGAACTTATTATAGATGTGTGATTCAAACGAAACAATTAACTTTTATACCACCTGTATAACGGCAGGTATAAAATGTTGTTATTTTTTGCTTCAGCTGATTGCAGTTAATCGATAGAAATCAAACGCACAGAAACACAGTTAGTTGTCCCACCGCTGGCACGTACTAGAAAACTACAATTTCGTTGCAACAACTACGTAATTCGCATAAAATCGCTATAAAAACAGGAATATTATAAGTGAAGAGATTTCCCATAAGGGCGGGTGGATGTTGAAATAGAATAAAAGAATTTGTGGATGAGGTATTAAGGAAAGGTTTCGTGATGAGCTGGCTTAAGCATCTAGCGAAATGCGCATAGAGACTAGCTTATGCGGCCCCCAACAAATAAATTGTATTTTTACAGTAAAATGAGTTGAGATAAAAATAAATAATTAAAAATATTCGCATTGTTGAAAGTAATGGTAATGACGAACAATTTATTGGCAATGCTAATAAAAGGGACAATTAATAAGTCCCGCGTAGGGTTTGTTCCTGCACTGGGTTGGTAGACACTCAATTTATAAGCGTAATCTGTCAGAATGAAGAAATCCCACAAAAAATGGCATCAACACATACCAGGTCAATAAAGTGCTGTTGTTAAACGTTGTAGGGCAGAGTCTTTCCCAGCAGGGGTATTGTTTTGATCGTTCAAGGGTGTTAACAAGGGTATCCTTCCTTTAAGTGTTTTTAGCCAGATATCATTCAATTAAACTGCGGTAAGCACAAGGCAATTTTCAAGAATCTTGTATCCTGCTTACAAGCTACGGGTTCTACAATGGTTGGAATATGGATTGGTAAAGCTCTCGGGGAAAATCTCTCTACTAATCTTTGCGATATGGACAGCACCCGAGAACTGCTTCTATTAGCTCTAAACCTTTTTTGGTTCGCTCTTATTTTGACAGCTACCATTTTTAAAGAAGAATATTCAATCACATTAGGATTTCTGTATTACTGTGTATGGAAGCAAGCGCTTCAAAGTTGAGACGGTGTCCTAATACTCGAAGAATGTAATCAATAACAGCGCTACCATTTGTTCACAACATATTTATTGTTTCATAATAAGCCGAAGTTTATATATCATTCGAAATTCTTTCTATGTATTTTAAGTTGTAGGGATAAGGACCTAAGTGGTCCAGTACACATATTCTGGTACCATGTGTCTCCTAACATACGCTAATTAAATAGTTCATTTATCTGGTCGTCCATCCATATCTGTGACCAACAAATATATGGAAAGTAATAAGACAAATTTTTGAAATTCGTGATTTGAGCGTAAGGGAGACGATAGCCGATTTTGGAAGTGGCATTCGAATAACTGTAAAGTGGTTAGCACAATATTTTTTTTTTTTATACTGTATTTTATTTTATTTAATCTTTCTATTAAAATAAATTCACAATAAGTATTCAAATCTTATTTCTAAATTATTATTTACTAGTTAGTACCAACGTAATAACTAATTTTTTGTATTCAAATCTTAAAAATCTATCTTCTATTGTGTAGAGAGAGCCGCCTTGCCAGGCTCAATGTGTCAGTTCTTTTTAGTCTCTGGTGGCCGTCAAATTGCAATAAATTGCGTGCTAGAGTGTTGGGATGTGCGACTATTTTGTTCACGTATTTGGACGTGTATGTTTTAACTTCTTCGTGGATAGTGGGATCTTTGAGATCCCTATGTATGTTTTCATTTCTTATGTACCAGGGGGCGCAAACGATATGACGTAAAATCCTAGAGTGTCTTCTCTGTAACTTCTGGATGTTTGATGCACAGGCAGTACCCCACAGCTGAATACCATATGACCATATTGGCTTTATAACGGATTTGTATAATAGGACTTTATATTCCAAAGCCAAAGTTGAGTTAGGACTTATTAGCCAATGCAGTTGATTTGTTCGAAGCTTTATGGACGTTATTTTTGCCTCAATGTGACGGGTCCAAGTTAGGCGCCGATCGAGGTGGATACCTAAATATTTGACGTGCGTTTCCGCTGGAACCGTGGTATTAGTTATTGTGATTGGTGGACAATTTTGCCTTCTAAGGGAAAACGTTACATGAGCACATTTTGATGGATTTACCTTTATTCTCCACTGTTTTAGCCAGTCTTCTAACTTATGAATATGAGACTGCAGCTTTTCAGATGTATCCTTTGGATCATTACTGACACTTATAATTGCAGTGTCGTCTGCAAAGGTTGATGTATATGTATGTGGGCTTGTCGGCATATCCGCTGTATAGATGATATATAACAGCGGCCCTAGCACACTACCTTGAGGTACTCCTGCACTGATTTTCCCACATCTTAAAAGCTGGTCCTTTGACCTTACTTTAAAAGTTCTATCGGACAAATAGCTTTTTATAAGCTTGTGGGTGTTTTCAGGTAGAACCCGAACTATTTTAGTAAGTAGCCCATCATGGGCTACTTAGAAATAGACTTTATCAAATGCTTGGGAAATGTCTATAAATAAAGCTGAACAGTATTGCTTTCTTTCAATAGCCGATCTAATAATGGTAACGATTCTATGGACCTGTTCAATCGTACTATGCCTTGCTCGAAAACCAAACTGATGATCTGGGATAACGTTTTGTTCATTTAGAAAAGGAGTTACACTCGAGACGAATAATTTTTCAAATATCTTTGACAAAACTGACAGCAGGCTAATTGGCCTGTACGATGTAAGCTGGCTTGAGTCCTTTCCAGGTTTCGGGATCATAACAATTTCAGACATCTTCCAAGAGCATGGGAAGAAGCCGACGCGCAACATGGCATTAAATATGTAAAGTAAAATTCTTACAGCTGAATTAGGTAAGTTTCTTATCATTGATCATGTTATACGATCAGGTCCAGGTGATTTCTTCATATCCGTATTTTTAATTGTCGCTTTTAAAGAAGACAACCGAAATTTCATAGGATCATTCACGATGTCGCTAATAATTGGAATAGTGGAATTACTTATATCGTGTGGTGCGAAAACCTTCTCTAAGTGCTTTGCGAACGCATTTGCCTTTTCACTTGAGTTTTTAGCCCAAGTACGGTCTTCAAGTCTTAGTGGGGATTCGTAAGCAATAGGACATTGTAAGTGCTTTACAGCTTTCCACAGACTATAATCCGTGTTTTTCATTGGATCCAAGTTTTTTAAAAAGTTGTCGATAGCGAGTTGGTGTTTCTGTCTCAATTTACTCCGTAAGTTTTTTTGGCATAAGTTCATTTGCATTTTTATGTGTGGTGAACGACTATTTTGCCATTGTCTTCTTAGTCTTCTTTTCTCAATGACGAGCATCTGAATATCTGCTGTTGCCTGGTACGTTATTATTTTAGCTGATAGCTTTGTTGGCGTTGCAGCTATGGCTGCGGCAGTCACGACGTCTGTAAAATGGTCTACAGCTGCTTGTATATCAGCTGGATTTCTCAGTGGGATGTTCAAAGGTAAGTGAGAGCTCACAACCATTTTATATTTTAACCAATTCGTGTTTCTGTTCGGGTAGAAACATAGGTGCAGTGACAAAACTGTCGTGTAAAATAACAATTGTAGGTGAATGATCAGAAGATAGGTCATAGGATGAACTAACTAACAGTTGGTCGCGTTTGATGTTTTTTACTATAGCAAAATCTATAAGGTCTGGCAACTTATTAAAATCTGTGGGCCAATAGGTGGGTTTACCGGCAGATACGACGTCAAGCTTGTTTGTTTCAACTGTATAATACAACTGCCTACCTCTAGGACTAAGGAGTCTGGATCCCCAATATGTGTGCTTTGCATTGTAATCGGCAGCGGCAATAAATTTTTGTCCTAGCGTAGCAAAGAACATGGCAAATTCATTGTGTTCGATTTTATGCCTAGGCGGGCAATACACTGATGAGACTACAATTTTAAAATCAGTAAGATTTATGGTCGTGGCTTGCAAAAAGTCTTCGTTGAATTCAGGCAATGGAAAATGCCTTAAGTTTTTTCGGACTATAATGGCAGTCCCACCACATGCCCTTTCGCTTGGGTGTTTGGTGTCATATATAAAATACCCATCAATTCTAAAGCAGTTTTTTATAGTGAAGTGTGTTTCAGAGACTAATAGTATGTCTATATCATGTGCTAGCAGGAAGTGTTCTACTTCATATTTAAGTTGGGATAGCCCGTTAGCGTTCCAGAAGCATATTTTTAACTGGTTCATTTTTTGCCAAGCAAAACTTGCAGAAGCATGTTTTGGGTTCGCATCATTTCCTGAAACATACCCTGCATAGTTGTCATGAAATTATTCATTGTCTGTATTAAGTTCTCGATCGAGCTCGAATTGTTGGTGAGGGGTGTCTGAGCACCCTCTTTTAAGACGTGGGCATATGAATGTTTATGCGCATTAGAACTTTTGGCATTCACATTAGGTAAATCATTTCTCAATGTTTGGGCATATGAAAAGTTTGGCTTAGTGTGTGGTTGTGTAGCTTGTGTACTAGCAACAGAACCAGCATGAAGCCCAGGAAATTGGGAAGCTTTATATTGCTCATAATCAGGTTTGCGTACGACTTTCGCATTATCTTTTACATATTGAAATACTTTGCAGCCCCTGTAATTTGCTGTATGGTTTTCACCACAGTTGCTGCATTTTTTTACCTTGGGGTCTGTTTTGGAGGAAGTGCATTCCAAAGTCCGGTGCGTATCACCGCAGACAACGCATACGGATGGTAGCTTGCAGAAGGTTTTCGTGTGTCCGAATTCCTGGCAATTAGTACACTGACGGGGACCGCTACGTTTTAGAGGCTCTTCCACCGTTATTCTTCTGTTCAAAAGGTAGCGCAAATTATATATTGGATGAACCGAGTTTTTTGATTTAAGTTGCGATGCATTAAACACGATTTCAACACGATGCATAGGTTGGGGAACTTTATTCTTATTTAGAATTTTGTGCACTGACCTTACGACATAACCTTCCACTTCTATGGCACCTTTTATCTCCTCAGGGGGAACAGAACTGTCTATGCCCTTTATAATGACGATCAAACCTTTAGCACTTTTTAGTTGATACGTATAATAGCTCTTATTATCTGCATCGAACCGACTTGCGATTAGGCGATAATTCTTCTCAGTCCTCTTCGTACAGAAGCCACATAAAATGTTTTTTACCTACGAGTTGGGACAGCATATTTACAATGGCATTTGATGTTTGTTCGCGCAAGTAGATTGGTGGGGGTTTTTGTTCCTTTACAGTGGGTTCGGCATTTTCATTATCCGGGGTAGCAAGGACAGAAAATCTATTTTCACTTACCGATGTTGCAGCTACTTGATGAGAACCTTTATATTGCTTGGCGGTTCGCTCTGGTTGTGAAGACTTAGGACTCGCCTTCCTCTTCGTTATGGTTATCTACCGATCCATACCAGTTTGCACGCGTTTAGATTCAGTACCTGGTTCTTTTTCTTGTGCGATTTTTTGTGTATTATTTGTTTCTTTAGTTTTATTTGTTGAATTCGTTGTTTCTGTAGTAGATATATTTATATTTGCTGATAATGAACGCGTTCGGTCAATTGGCCTGGCGGTTAAAAAAGCACTGTCATCTTTTTTTTATTGTTTATAATGTTTATTGCATTATTAGCTTTTGTGTAAGAAAAAGAGTAATAAGCATTGTTGTTATTACCTTTTGTATTTTTTTCGTTAATGTTTGGTGCGCTCATGCACCCACTATTAATTGTTTAAACAGGTTTAACCATGCACTTTGTTATTGTATTTTTTTATCACACACTATATCATAATGCTTTTTATTTTTTGTTATTTATTTTGTTGTAGTTACTAACTGTTAACTGTGTCTCTGCACTTGTTCAATTTTTAAAATAAAAAAAGTCACCTTAAATGAATATAAATTATGCGCTTAAAGTGAAGTACGTCTTTACTCAAACGAAGTAGAACAACGATGAACAATATGTTATTGTATTTTTTGTATCGATAACATATATCTTCTACGAAGTGGATTGTTATTGAGTCGTTGTCGTTTCGAATTCTAAATAACGAATATTATGTGAGCAGAATATTCATAGCAAGAAGCCGTTATTGAGGAGAAACGCCTCTTAGTTTCTCCTCACCGCCAACACCATACCTACCACCTTACACATATATCATCTTGTACGCAACGATCGGACCAGACATACATTTGTCAAACTTTTTCCGATTAAGTTACTCAAGACAATTGAAACCGTAATCAAGAGATAATGGATGGAGTATAAATTTTGATTTGTAAATAAGTTGGAATTTGAATAAAAGTTAAAACATAATTCCCTTGGACATTTTTATTTGTTCAAACGGTTAATGCGAATGATCAATTCAAGACCTTAATACCGTAATTGCTAAACAGCCCTCGTATTAAATATTTTAAATTTTGAAAATTCTTAAAAAAAGACTCAAGCTAATTTTCTTTAAGACAAAATGATATCATCGAATTAAATAGCAAACAATTAATTTTAAATTATAGAAATTAATATTTGAAACTGCAACATCTAACGATCCATACATACGCCAGCACTATCATCTGTTTAGATTCAAACAAAATTCTAATGCTAACGCTACTCCTTTACTTCAGTTCATGGAAATTAGCAATGAGTCATGCACAAAATTTGCTTGAATGTTTCTCTATTAAATCATTAATTTCATACAATTAAACAACTTCTATTTTTGTCAATTTTTATGTTTAAGAATTTTTATGTTTGTTTGCTTGTGACGAATTTTTGAGGAAAAAAACCTACAAGATACCGTGATTTTTAAAAGAGGTGAGCGCGGGAACTTTTTTTTTTTTTTTTATTGTTATGTTTTTATTGTTATGTTTTTCATTATATTCTCAGCTACAATATTTCTGGTGTAAGTGAAGTTGTGGTGTATTGAAGTCATTATCATACTGTAAATAAAAACACACACGTTTATTATTACTAATAAAATTTAACTTAAAAAGTATTTATTGAGAACTAGATTTATTACAGAATGGAGCTAAGGGATGACTAATAGAATTTTTAGTATCTCTATAAAATAATAATGGCATTTACATATAATACAATACAAAACGGTTGTATTACCACGTAGCTTCATGAAGTTGTACTAAGGTGAATATGATCATATTCCCATCCCTCTTCAGGAAGGCAAAATGAATATTCCTGGGATCGTTAAGGTTCTGTCTCGATTCCTAACGATCTTCTCACCATTGCAGGCGATTCATTAGGAACATCAGTGAAGATTTTTTCTGGTTCATTATCAGATACTCTTGCCTCGGTATATAATAAATGCATAGAGATTCTACAATACTGGTCACCACCTCTATCTTCTACAACGAACGATCTGTGATGTATTTTCCTTATTCTTTATTGTTACTGAGTTTCAACATCCTTTATGATGTGTACGCGTGCCTTTATTAAATCATTGTGTTTTCTCACTGGTATAGCTTTTGTTATTTTCTGCAAGCTTTTAAATTTTCCTCTTTCTTCCAAGTGATCAGAGGTGAATTACTTTTCTTTTGCTGTTTTTAAGAGTCTGCGAATTTCGTGAACAGTCAGTCGTTGTGAGGGTGACCCTAAAATCTCTCTCGGTGTATTCATGTTATTAAAGATCACCATATAATGATCACTCGTGATTAATTGTCGTAACGTGATTTTTTTAAAATAATTTTCGCTTTTTCTGCCAATCTCTTTGATTTTTGAATGCCCTACTATTACGGGGAATCACCGCAGTTACAATTATCAGCTTTGAATTATGGTTACAATGTAATTTTATCAATAATTGATTACAAAAGCCCTGCTGTTGTAGTAAAACAGCAGCTTCGGTGTTCCCAACTGTAAGGACCAAATAGGTTAGGTTAGCTTTTGTTAACAAGCCGTCTACAAAACAGGCTTTCGTGGACCGCTCATCCGGTCCATTTGTGTTACTGAGTAAGTGTTACTGATTAAAGAAGAGGAAAAGGAACGTAGAGAAAAGTAAAGGAAAATCGAAAAACTGAAGAGTGGAGTAATCCGTTGATTTGTTTAGAGAAGAGGAGTTGAATTGTCACTTTAGCTGGGCCGATGTGGAGTCAACCTTGAACCAGTTGCAGCTTAGTATGAAGGAATATATTCCCGTCATTTCCACTTCCGAAATTTCGGTGAGGCTAACGAAGGACCTCTGCCGTTGGTAATCTAGGGTAGGATTGAGCCACAGGAGATGCTAAATTATCTCCTCTTCATTGTGACAACTTCCACATTTGCAATGCGCAGCGATTTTTCGATTTTGTGCTTTCGGATTTGTCCTTAATTTTGGTTTTATGCAACTCAAAATTCGTCGTTTTAGTATCATTTTGAGATTTCTATTTTTGTGTGTGTTAATTTTTGATTTCTCGTAGTTAAATGTGTAAAAAAAATAGAAACCATGATACAGCAACTCTGAATAAAAATGTTAATATAAACCTCATTCCTTAACGATGTGTACCTCTTTCTTTTTGGGGTGATTATACATATATCCTTTACAAAGCAATTGATTTTGCAAAATCTTCTTGTGGATATATAATATTCCTGCTGCGATTAGTTTCACATCACAATCTTCTATAACTCTTTTTTTTATTGGTTGCATATTTTTTTCATACTTTTCAAAAAAAAAAAAAAAATAAATAAATTTTGATTTTTTTATTATTGTTTTATTGCATAAATTAATAAAAAATAAATTACAGAAGCAATGATTTGAACGTAGTTCAGAAGATAACTCAAACTCATTGGCATATAGAGAGCCAATTCGCTTTCAAAATGTAACAGAGTGAACTATTCGATTGGTTATTATAATTTTAATTACGAATGAAAGAACAAATTGCAAATGAAGCTGTAATGGAAACAAGGCAATAATGAAATATAAGTTACCGTCATTGAAATGCTGATATAGTAGTAGCAAAGTAGTACTTTTAGTGGTTAACATAGTTCTGTTATAGCAACAGAATGTGGATCGATTTATGTTGGACGTAATTAGCGTAAGTTATGCGCATTAGTCTTTTCTATTTGCGTCACTAACATGCTGTACGATTAGTACATCTTTTAGGTATATGTCGTAGTGCAGATTACACTTGCAGATAATATATATATTTAGCTAGTGACAAAAATGTATACAATTGTTGCTAAAAGTGCCGATAGGTGTGACCAATTTTTTTATTCTACAATTAAGTTTAAAATCCAGAAAAAATTTTTATGATTTTTATTCGTTTGAAAGTTTTCAATTTGCCGATAAAGGCAATCCCCAATGACTGGGATTCGATTTTAACCTAGAGCTTTCAAAATATAAATAAAATATGTTCAAAATATTAAACAAAAAGTGTAAAATGTTTGATTTTGTGACTCGTATATTTCAAAACTCGACACGTAATTATTTCAAATTTGTATAAAACTTACAAAACCACAAATTTTCCATGTTTTTGAAAATTCAAATAGAATTTCGATATTAAAAAAGAAATAGACCGAAAGGGATAATAGTTTTTTGTCTTGGTCTGTGCCAGACGCGGATCCATATAAAATATTTTGCTTTCCCAGAAATGTTTTAGAAATTTTTTATTAATCAATTGTCTTAAGTAGTGCTTTTTACATTCGATTATAGAAAAACAAAGTCAGAAATAAAAAACAGCTTTTCGGATTTCTTTTCTAGTTGGAACTCTAAAATATAAAATTACTGCTAGACGTTGGGTTTACTGACCATTGAGACATAAAATTTTTGTTTGTTAAATATTGTCTGACCGATGTACAATTTTGTACAGTTTAGGTCTTTTGAATTTGTTAGTAAATCGATGTAACAGATGCGACTGGTTGTTTCACCTTAAAGTGCTGAAAGCAGCCACTTGCATACCTCTAATGTTCACAATTTTATTATTAACCACGATGAGTTTTTGACTATTTCTAGCTACATTAGAGACGAGAAGAAGTTCCCAATTGTTGTTGCGATGAAGCAAATAATACGTTTACGCTTACGTTTGTTTTACGCTGCAGCGCGCGCGCGGAATGGTTAAAGGCTGCTAAAAACTTAGTGAATGGATTGGATGGATCTGTGGCGTTAAACTTAAATACATTATGCACAAAATCTTCGAGTTTGTTGCGGTGATTAATTAAAATGAATTAAAAGTGCAATTTTCTTTGTGTTCCACCGTTGTTCGGCCACCTAAGTTGAAATAAAAAATCCCATTTAAATCACTATTGATATCAACTCGTTTCGTTAGCATTGTCAATAGTACGTTCATTTCAATAGATATTTACTCTCGCAAAGTACTACTAATCCGCAAATGACACAAATTAAACAAATTGAATCATAAATCTTCATAACGCTCTTGATTATTATGAACTAACTGACTTCCTTACTCCAAATAAAAAAATAAAGAAAACTGTATGCAAATATTAAAATAAATTTAACCAGGCGCTAAGCTGCTAATAACAATCATTTCACGTAATAAAGACTAATTTCAGTAACGAAATGACAAAATCCAATGCCCACAAATCTAAGCAGAGAGTGAACATAGAAATAGTAAAAACTATTTACGCGCCAGAAAAAAAATTAAATTTGTGTAGAATGCGGAAAATTTAAATGAATGCCCTGCCCTCTTAAAAAGAAAATTGTCAGAATATAAAAACAAAGAATAAAACTCGTAAGTCATAATGGAATTACAAAACGTAAATGGAAATGAATTCTAGTTATGTTACTCGAGTTGTTGGAAGTACTGCTTTCGCTTCATCGGTACAGTGGGAACAATTGTATAACACATGGTGATACAGTTGTCCATAAATTTATAGCACTTGATCTGAAAAAGAAAACTACTGACTGCTATGATCTCTCTTCAAGTTTATAGTTACTAATTCCAAATACTGATTTGCAGCTGAGTAACTAACATCATGAAAGATCCCTTTGCGTAACGAGTCTATTTTTAAAAAGTGATATGAAATCAAGGCTGATCTTACCGACTAAATAAGCTTTTATATTGAAGCAGTCCTCATACAGTCAATAATTCATAACACCTTCCTTCACAACTTCATTTATTTATCATGGGGTAATGGTAAGTGCTAGAGGATCCAATTTTCTATGTAACCCCCAATCTTCTTACGTTAAGAGGCTACTTATCAAAAACAATTTAACTTTAAACAAGGAATTCGATATAAAAGGGTCTGTCGGAACTGAAGGTATTTTTAAACTTCCTAAATGGTTTTCGCATGCAGGCATTTACTAGTGACGACACAACATTAGTGAGATTTACATATCATTCAATTGATGTGCTTGTAACGTTACACGACTATTCAAGTAAAAGGTTGCATCTTTAGGTAAGGTTCCGTTCACACACAGTTTGTTTCATGAGGCTTATGTAGGTACGCGCATTCGGATTCCGTGTGACTTAGGAATGGTAAACAAATGAAGAAAGATGGGAAAACCAACTGAATGAAAGAGAATATAATAGAAGAAAAGAACAGAGAATATAGTAAAAGAGAAGGGATGAGAATAGAATATAAGGGAAGAAGAGAGAAAGGAATAGAAGTGAAGAGAATAGAAGAGAAGCGAAGAAAATGTGAGAGAAGGATTAAGAATGGAAGGGATGTGGAGGGAAGAAGAGAATGCTAGTAGTCAAAGTTTAATCTTCAAGTTAGTCATTAAATTCGACCATTATTAATCGTCATAGAAGATGACAATAATGCAACCAAGGCACATAAATTCGTTGTAGGAACATTTGCTTGCTACACAAGGTTCAAAAGAGGAACCAGTCACGAACAACTTAGCTTATCCGCACTGATGTGCCGATGATATTGTTCAATATTCAAAATGATCAAAATCGTAGAGAGGATTGCGAGTTTTCGGTAATTTTTCGCAGAATTTGTGGTTGGTAGAATTTGTAAATGTTCCAATTTAATTATTATTTTGAAAAGGGGACATTATTGCCAATTGTTACTTTCCTTTGTTATCCTTGTTGTACGGGATCGCTGATATCATAATCGTAACATTCAAATATATAAAGCATTTCAATTAGTGACGAATAAAACAGAGAGTGGGGCTCGCTTTATTCCGTTTATTTCATAAAAATACTGGGACTCACATCTAACTCCTTCTGGTTTCATTAACATTTATTAGCGAATACCCGTGATCGTGCATCCCGTAGTATCAAATAAATTTGCGCCTTTTCCCCAGTCAGTATTACGGTATCCGTCTGTTCTGCCCGTAAAACGTTGAATAGTGCTTTTCTGCATAAGAACCAAGGACAACAAGTTCACATACAAAACTCTAAAGCATTTAATTCGATTATACATATTTAAACAACATTTCAGCAATAAAATACTTTGCTTTCCCCGCTATTATTGATTTGACATTTGAAACACCTGTGATTCGTCTGACGGTATCAGATTGAGGCTCTATCGACGTTGATACCAAAACAAACCATAAAACATGTAAGACAACTAGTCAATTTGAATCGGTTGTAAAAGAAGGGTATTTAACGAGCGATTCATATGATTTTTCTTTTCAAATCTTTCCCTAAAAAACACATGAAGT
Organism: Phania funesta; assembly: GCA_963932375.1. Taxonomy (NCBI): domain Eukaryota; kingdom Metazoa; phylum Arthropoda; class Insecta; order Diptera; family Tachinidae; genus Phania; species Phania funesta. The sequence continues at coordinate 91,193,812 of OZ010652.1, read as the reverse complement.
AGAAAATGTCGTTTGCCAAAAGGCAAACAATTGTAATCAACAATCAACAAACTATTCATATGCATACATTTGTTTTCCATACTCCTGTCTGTCTGCCTGTCTGTCTTCTTTTACTCTCTATGTCTAGATGGCATCAATTTATGAACGAGAAGAATGAAATCATAAAAAAACTTACAAGCAGCAAGAAAATTTGTTTTCGAATTTAACGAAACCCAGGAAAGCCGTAACTAAGAAAATGATGACGATGCATCATACGACTACTACGCTAGGTACGCACGCAGGCAGGCATCAGTTTCAATATTGTCTTGTACTTATATGATAAGTACTTCCTTTAATAAGTTCTAAACTAGAAAAAAATTAAAACCAAAACTATCATTCTATTTTGCATCTCTTGTAGTTATGATGCTTGTAAATGCTAATCACAGTATTTGAGGCTGCTAAGCTTGTTTAGTGTTTTATGCAGGAACAACAGAATAAGTAACTAAGCTTTACTTAGGTATAATTTGGAGTTATACTCATTGCACAATACACATGTGAAAGAGTGGTGGTGCTATTGAAAAGGGTCTGCTAAGAGGGCAATAAAATTTTTGAAGAAAAATTAAAAACCTTCCATTAGATTTTCTGAATCAGTGATAGAATCCAATGTTTTCTTACGAACTGTTATGCACTTTGATTTCTGAGGATTCAGGCGAATCCCATTTGCCGTCGCCCAGCGATGAGTTTTTCAAATCATCATTTAAGTCTAACAACATTTCCAGCTACATATTGTACTGGACTGCTTAGATACAACTGGACATTTTCTTTAACTAGCGAAGCCCCTTAAGGAGATCAATATGTGTGCAAAGATTCAGAAAAATCGGTCAAGTGCAAGTAGCTGAAAAATTAATATTTATTTTGTATGGGCGTATTTCATTTTTATGTATGTATATGTAGATGGACGTAGCCTCGTCTACTTTTTTTTAAATTACCACCCATAAACACTCCCTGGAATGTGTACCAAAGTTTGAGTCCGATCGGCTTTACGGTTTCGGAGTCTATAGCTAACACAGACAGACAGAGTTTCACTTTTATATGTATAGATGAGCATTGTTCGAATGAACAAATTGCCATCGGTTAGAAAGATAGAAACCATGTTGAATTTTCAGAAAAACTTAAAACATGATGAAGCTTCTTGCATAGCGTTCTGTGATTAATTTTCTCAAATGTTTTCGAATGGTCAAGAGGAACCAAGAAATTTGTTTTTTCTTCATACAGTTCACATAGTATATTTTCAGATATATCCAGTCGCGTTGCTGTGCTTTGAGCAAAAACTCGATTGCTTTTCAGACAATAGGATGTTTCTGTGACTACAGATAAGTCACGGAGCAAAGCTATTGACTCAAACTCTGAACCTTTTTTTTGATTCCGACAGGGTGTTTTGATTTTTTTTTATTCACAATTACCAATTGTTTCAATAGTGTTGAATATATGGTAAAAGTTCTGGCAGGAATATATTTTTAAAATTCGGATACGTATTGCCACATCCCACTACACTTGACTTAATTAATTTGGAACATGAAAAGACTTTTGAAAAAAATGACCACTATTTGAAAGACTATGAGAATTTAAATTTGGAAGGTTGTAAAAACTCTTAAAATTTTTTCTGGCGGTTCTAAATTCTACTTTAAATTCATGGGTTTTGTATCGTTTCCACGTTAGGTAAGCAAATTTTCTCTGGCAGATATTGTTTTAGATTTAATTGGAATTGTGTCTTAATTTATAAAATTATTCAAGCTTGTAGGTCTTTTTAAAAAAATTCTTTTATTCTTTTGGGTATTTCGGTACTTCATTGTGTAGCATCATCAGGAAAATATATTTTATTGAAAAAGATTTTATTTTAGTTGGCCTCTACCCATAATTTGGTACCTGCACACATTATTTCAACAAAATTTCATAAAATTTTCTATGTTTCCTGAAGATTTTAGCGATATAGTATCATTCACAAAAATAGCTACTCTACCGGTGTACCCTCTCTATCATCTCTTAAGACTTTATACCCACTGAGACTTTATACCTTCTTCGAGCAGACCAATTAGCTTGCTGACTTGCTTTTAAAAATGAGTTGAGCCTAAAATTATTCAAGAAAGCTTTTCGAAAGGAAATACTACAATTTTTAAAACAAAATTTGGATTTGATTTGGGGGACCAATTGAAAGATCCTGGAACGAGGACTAGAACACCACGTTACGTATGAAAATAAAACTATCGTTAACGCTTCTCGTAAAAGAGTTTAAAAAATTGCAGCAACATCCAAAATCCATCGTATAATAACTTATAAAACCGGATCTCCAACAAACCTTCGCAGAGCTAGTGCATCGTCATGCTTGTTTGACGGCTGTATAGTGAATATAGACTACCCATTGCGAGCAATTAATCTTTTGCTGTAGCTAAAAGATTTAAATACTTTTAGTTATCCCTAAGGAGGTAGATGCAATAATCAAATAAAATGTAAATAACCCAGTTTATTTTGCCCTCAATAAAAGCAACAATATTTTCAGACTCAATTTTTTAATCACTTTCTTCATATTTATCACATTCATGAGTGGAGAATTAATTGAACGCATTCCAGTTGTCACCAAACTTTATACTGGGAGCTCCTTAGGCTCAAATAAGAAATTAAGTTTCCTTATTCTTGTTAAATTTTTTTTTATTTAAAGCATAAATTAAGATTAGTTTCAAGATGGCAGATAACTAGCGTCATTCTCAAAGGAATATCTTCAATGTTCGGTCATCCATCAGGCTTGACCGTTTTTTCTTCAAAGTACTAAAAAAATAATTTACTTCAAATTCTGTCTAATGCTCATTTCAGTAACTTCACAATTAAGCCTCGTATATGGGAAAGAACTCATAATGGCTCATTGTAAAATCATTTCATTCATATGGAGATTGTTTCATCCGCACGCAGCATAAATTTATTTTATTTTCCTTTTTGCTCAACCCTGTGCAATAACAGCACGCGCCACATCTGTATAATAGCTACGACTTTTATTTCAGATTTTCAACGCATTTTTTTTGTCAATCTATGATTCCTCATACCTCATTCCTCATTGTAGTCGACTAAAGCTTGTTGTATTTGTTTAGAAAACTATGTCGCCAATGGTGTTAAAATATAATACAAAAATTGCTCCCAAAGTGTTAATCAGGAAGTAATAGTCGATTATCTTAAGCACATTTTAAATTATATCATTAACCAGATGCTGCTGCTAGTGCAGTTGCAGCAACGATCTTACTAACGTTGCATGTTTACATTGCCTCTACCCTTAAGCTAAAGTGTCATGCCATCATGCAACAAGTGTTTTTTTAACTTTTATTACTCTGCTACGAACATTTTTAAAAATGAATTCAAAAGATGTTTAAGATTTTGGTGCCCTTATCTGTCTGTAATCATCATCAGCATTGGTGTGATTATCTTCATCGACGTAGTTATCGCCCATGTTTAATCACTTTATTTTTATCTATTAGTAGCATCTTTTACTTTGTATTTTTTATTACGGTAGTTTGGTTGCATGAATGCATTAAAACTCTGCTACAAAAACTGCTGGTGTTAGTTTTATTCAATTTCGTTCTCTATTCTCCGATACGGTTCACGTATTAAATTAATTGAAACAACAAAACACGTTTTCGGTTAAGTGATAAAGAAAATCATAAAAGTCTTTTTCTCTAGAACAAAAACATAAATGAGTCTAATTTTCATCAATCCATGTGATCTTAATTGTAAAGATTGATAAAAATTTTACTATAATTGAAATAACAAATCCGAAGATTAAAGAAAAATAACAAATCCAAATTTTAATTTTATTAATAAAATTTCATGAATTATAATTAAAAGAAAATGATGTTATTCAGGCTTATATTCATATAATTCTTTGCTTAAAGGGAATGTGGTATTTGCGAAAATAACATAAAAATTGCACTTGAAGTTGGCAAAATTACTACACGACCAGCACTATTTTATTTAATAAACGTCCATGTCGTCTACAAACTTGATTTATTTAGAAAGAAAGAACTTTTAAAATAAAACAAACCACTTTGAACGTCTTTCCTGCTTAATTTTGCTGGGAGTAAACTGCAATGAGTTTGAGGATTTTAAGAATCGATGCTTATACCAGAGCGTTGGTTCGATAAATAGCTTTCCAAACTTTGAAACTGTAGTGAATTGGTGATCTGCTCTAAATCAGCTTGAGTTGTATGTATAAAACTATTATGGCGAAAAAAACACTCTCGAAGTTTTTCTAAGAAGTCGTCATTTAGTAAACATTAGGGCATACTTCAATAGTATGTTTTTACAAAGAATAGAATCTCTGTACCCAACGAAGCTTAAATATCATATTAATCGATAGATCAATTCAAAATTAATCAGTGTGCAATATTGATGCAATGAATTTTTCTGATTGATTCGAATTTGTGATCTAGAAGCTTCTGAAGTTTCCTTGGTATACATATAACATTTTATATATGTAGATATTTGGAATGAATTGCCATAATATGTTCCGTCTTCGTCCCACTTTTCGAAATACTGTTTTAATTTGTTCGTGAATATTTTATTGACTAAATTATTTCATATTTACTGCAAAAAGCCTAAGTCTTGTGTACACGGTGCCTTTAAATTAATTAATACAACAACAATTGATCTTGCCCCTCGGAATTCTTCCTTAACATTGTTTTCTTTTTCAGTTGAAAGAATGCTCTCGTAGGCGAGAAGTAGTGGATCCTGAATTTATCCCTGCCAATAAATCAGTGCTAAAAATTGTGCGAAGACTTCGATCGCAGTTTTTATAACTCTTCATTTCTTTTAAAGACATAGAAGCAAATGTGATAGTTAAGAACAGCAAAGAAGCTACAGAAAAGTAGATTAAGAGAGAAGGCAGAGGCATATTATTTGAAATATCGTTTCCTCCTTTTCCGCCACCATTATGGCAGATTTTACGGTAATAATTTTGTTCGCAATCTAATATTAATTGCATGACCGCCAAACTAAACTTTAAACTTAAGGTTTATAGCATTTCCACCTTTCGTGGAGTCTGTAATTGTTTGTAGTTCTGGGACTATCTTCATTTTTAAAATAAGTTGAAGAGGAAAAAAACGCAAAGAAATTGATTAATTTCATTTCACTAGAAAATGATTTCATGCATTTTTAGTTAAATATCATTTGTGGCGGATGTGTTTTTTTAAGGTCGTCCCAATTGTTCTACTCTACACCTTATTAAAACTCAGCTAATAAAACGGTATTCATTCCTTGATCCTACACTCCACCGAGGCCAATAACCAACAGTCAATAAATACTAGTGTCTGCTCATCACGGTGCCACCTTTTTGCTACGTTAAGTGCGCCTATAGATCCTTGTAATCTTATGAATTTGGAACAAATATAAAAATAAACAACCTTATTGTCACCACTTCCAATTATTGCAGGGGCATATGCTACAATTTATATTAAAATGAAAATCGTAGAAATCGAATTTTATTGCAGTTATTTACCGTCCGTCCACTTTTAAAAATGTTCTTGTAGTCAATTTAATCACACTTTTTAAATCGATTTATTTTAAAGTTTAAAAGTTAAAATTACACTTTTACTAGATTTGCTCGTGCGATCAAAATCAACAGGTCGCACTTTTCTTCTTAAACTTTGCATTTTTAAAAATGCGTACCCCAACTTCGAAAATCTTTATCTATTCTAACTCTGCTGTTTAAGAGAAACACCAGTTTAAGGAGAAGCGGTATTTCCCCTGATTTTTTATCTAACTTCGAATTTACTCACTATTTCAACGATCTTTGATCATCTCTCTTATTTACGCTCTTTCGAAATTATCTCAATGGTCTTTCAAAATACTTGCCCTACTCTCTGTAACCTCAAAGTGTTTTTTTCAAAACAATTTATTTATTGTTTGGTTTTTTTAAATAAAATATTTTTTTTTTAATTTATTCGAGGCGTTACTTGTGGTATTTGTTATTTCTCATTTTTTTAACTTTTAATTTTAAAGATCAGTTTGCTTGTGCCTTTTTTTATTCTTTTAACTCCGCCTCCCCTTAAGTTGTGCAATAAAATACTTTTTTAAATAAAGCAAATGCGATTCATAAATTTTATTTTTATTTATGTATGTATGTGTTATGTTGCTCATTAAATTAAAATGATCCCGAATACTGCAGGTATTCATCCATAAGTACTCGTATGTGTGTGGAAAATTGTAGTGAAGTGAAGTAAAAGGCCATAAAACAACATGGATTTTGAAAGTAAAACTCGTTTAATGGCCAATACGTAAACATGAGGCAATAAATATTAAATACTATTAATAGACTCAAAAATAGGCAAACAATAAAAAGAATTCCATCCATCCAATTAGAAAGTGTGTAGCTCTGTTAAAGGTATTGCAATGTTCTCCAAGAGTTGAATGCTTAGCCAGAAACGTCTTCTCTACTCGTAGGTACATCCAATTAGACATGTTCAATTTGGAATCCGGGGTTAATAATGCAACCAAGTTTTCCCCTTATTACAAAGAAAGAATCCAATGTTGTATATTTGCTGCTGTTGATAGCAACAATTTGAATTAATCGAGTACCTCATTTTTTATTTTCTAACAACTTGAAGTAAAACCTTCGACATAAAAAACAGACCACAAACACAAACTGGGTGTTAGTGGCAGTCTGACCAAAATAAATTTTCAAAGATCAACAAGAGAGTGCTCGTTATATGTTGAAGAGAGGTAAGTAAAAAGCTTTTATATATTGATGCCTATAATTTCATTTGTGCTCAATATTTTTATTGTAAATTCATTCTTAACTTCTTGACAATTATGCTATTTTATGTTTAAAAGATACGAGTAATATAGTATTCGTGGTTTGAAATGACTAATTGTGAATGTTGATTTTTGTCAACTTTAAGTTATTGATCGCGCTATAGAAATTGTTTTAGGTGGGGTTTCATTAAATGAATTTAAGATAAAAAAAGTACCAAGTCCGGAAAAATCCTTTTACGAGCGGCGCCATCCTGCTAAAGTTCTTAATGTCCTTAGGGGTAGTTAACACTACTGGCAATTTATTAAACGAGTGTAGAATAATGCTTTTCAAAGTTGGCTAAATATTCATTGACCTGGTTAATAAAGCAAACCCTTTTGACTGAAATATTTGCAAGTAACTCTTTCTTGCCGAAAAGCTATCAACTACTGCCCGTAATCGACAGACTCAATATAAATAAGTCTCCCAGGCCGGACAGAATTGCTTTATTGGTCTTGAAGCAGTGCTCTTCGACGTTAGCACCTTCATTTGCAAACCTTTTTAACAGATTATCGCCAATTCCAAAAAAGGATGAAGCCTGAAAATTACCGCCCCTTTGCAATATATTCTGCACTTTCTAAAGTTATGGAAAGTTTAGTTAACTTCCATCTTATGAGATATTTAGAATCTATCATTTTACTTAGTGACCGTCAGTATGGTTTCCGTAGAGGGCGCTTTACAGAAAACCTACTTTGCTCTCTAGAAAGATGGTGTCGTTTCATACACTATTTCGGGGAAAGTAAAGTGGTGGCCCTCGATATCTCTAGAGTGTGGCACGGTGCACTACTGTCGAAACTTATTGCTTTAGGTGTGGGTACGGACATCTCTCGATTTAGATCAAGCTTTCTCAGGGATCGCACTATACGAGTTGTTATAGCGAGATTTTTCAATTTTTGTTTTATACTACAATTACATCTACGCAAAATCTAGTAGATTTCAGCTCAAATCTCGAAGAAAATCTTTGCTGTTTACACCAATGCTTTTTGACGTATTATTGGATTTCATTTTCATAACAAAAACAGCTGACTGAAGAAAGCATCAAAAATTGGCTCTAAACTTGATTAAATTCGTGCTACAATTGTTTTTATACACATAATTACATATGTAATATTACTTACACTTTATTCATTATTGTTTTATCCATATTGAAAACACTTATTTTTTATTTTTTAATGTTGCTGTAAATATTTTGTTTCTACCGCGCTTTTTTTTTGTTACAAATGTCAAAATTTTCTTCTTCAGCGCTGTACGAGTATATTTCAGTACATTAGCAAAAAATACATAGTTGCATCATTCAGTATTGCAATATTTTGAGAGATTTTGCCAAAATCTAGTTCGTAAGTAGATTTTGTTTTGTATGGGAAATCTGGTCGAAATGAACTAGATTTCGCTAAAAATCTCATAAGTACCAGATTTTGCGTAGATGTAAATGTAGTATTAGACAGCTTTCAATTTGTATTGAAAGCAAGTATTTATTGTGATTAATATTACTTCTTTAGATGACTCTGTTTTAGTGTCAACCTAAATTGCGACGAAGTGAACAAATTTCGCCGGGAAATTTTTAATTTATTTGTTTACGATTTTATCAAACTGAAAGTTTTAATAATTAATATGAACTATTTACTCAGGCGATAATTTTTATAGAACACTGAAAAAGTTAAGTTTCTGAACATTAACAGAATTGACTACTTGCATTATTCATAGTAAGCAAAATTTAAAAAGGGTTGTTGCCTTAGAACAGTTGGGGGTTTTTTTTATTGCGTTTGACATTAATACACACCAGAACACACACCGTGTATTACCGCTAGAAGTTCCTTCTCAGTGTTAACTTAAAAAAATATTAATACCGTGTATGTGCAAGCATGCTCCGTTCACAAAAATGATAACTTACTAGAAAAGACCAATCATCAGAGAAGGAATACTATCAACTTGTGAGTGTCAAATATAATACATAGTATTTTATTTTGTAACATGTGGCGAAAGTTAGGAAAATTAGGCCAGAAATTAGAAAATGCTACCTGTTACGTAGACAACTGAAAAGTTACGAAAAATATAACAAATTCAACCAAACGGGACCACTGGTCCTCTGTACTTTCAGCAATACTGCTTTCCAACTGTATTATTATCTGTATATCCAAATTGCTGATGGGCTTTTAAAAAACTATTTACTTACTTCTAATAATATTTTATAAATTACTTCTCTAGAAAAATTATTTTAATTACGTAAAAAAAATTGCCTGCCTGTATTTTAAACTTTATCGAAAACTGTAAAATCTGCTTCTAATTTATGCCCTGACAAAGATAAAGATTTTATTCCTCCCTACACAGACTTTGATGTCTTTAATGCTTAACAATGAAAAAAAAAAATATATAATTGGCATTTTCATGAATTTCACAAATAGTAGAAAATATGTAGCTTCAAAACAGGTAGGTAAACTTCCAGTCAGGGATAAAATATATTTGAGAAAGTTTTTCATAAAGATTTTAATTTTCAGTAAATATTAACTGTTCCACGAGCTGTCACGTACTTCAAAAGTTATTGCTTCAAAGACCTGATATTTGAAATTGATGAAATTTACGTTTTTTTTTTTTTTGAAAAAAGTAAACAAAAATAATCTTGATAGCCAAAACCAGCGAAATATGTGGATTGGCTTTACAAATGTTAATATTTGAAGATACCTTTTCTTTCTTGTCGATAACTTTAATACCATTTGAGATCCCGCACTCCAAGTCAGAAAAAAAAAAATCGAAAAACTTTTATGGAATATTTCATTTTGAATTATTAAACTTCAAGTGATTACGTCGGCGCTGCAGACCAATTTTCGAAAAATTTCCAGCGGATTTTGATGTATAAAATTATTATAAACAAGAGTTTTTAAAAAATTCGCGAGCTCCTCTTGGAATTTTGACCAAGAATCGATATCCTACTATGGGGCAATTCAACTTGAGCTTCCAAACTAAATTATCGGGAAAACAGTATTTAGAAAAGTATGGTTAGACATATTTTATTCATAATGACCCTTTGAAATTAATACAACTATGTCGGGTAAATTATGTCGTCCAAATGCCCGCTTCATCCCTACTCATGTGATTGCCACAATGTTTGATGGCATTTTTGCGAAGCGCAGGTTCGTTGCCGGTATTTTGCTTCATATGCGTCCGGTTTGGCCTTGTAAACTTTAGCCTGAAAACATTCCTAAAGAAGTATATCTAGAGGTGTTAAATCACACGATCCTAAGTTTAGTTTAGAGTCGCCGTGTCGTGAAATGATGGAGCTTAAAAATTTGGTATGCAGATGTGCGACTTTTTCTGCTGTTGTGGGTTGTTGAAACCAACCATATCCGCCCTCGGACGACAAGGTACACCAAACAGAATTATTTTGCTATTGGCGAATCTTTATTGGATTTTGCGATCTCCAAAGCCAACAATTTCTTTTATTTACATATTCGTTGAATCATTAAATATTCTATGCAAAATACGTTACGTAGTAGAAGACAAAACCTTGAGTTGCTACCGTCGACGACGAATGAACCCTGTTTTGTCGGCCAACACTTCTGGACCAAATTCGAAATTATGCGCTTAGAAGTGTAGACCAAAATATTCAGGTAGAGCATAATTTTAAATTTATTCAAACGCCCGTTTCGATAATTCTAACACGTTTTTCCGTTGTATATTGCCCCAGTAATGCTTAGAAGACACCTAGAGTATTTATTTCCTTTAGAAAATATATGCCACTGTCATGGAGAAACTTAACTTGAAGCACCCTTTACAATAAAGGAGGATCGATTATCAAATAGAATAAAGAAATAATGTGTGAGTTCTTCTTTTGTTTGATAGGTCCTTGGGGGCCATGTAGGCCAATATATCGTTCACTTTCGCACAAAATAAATAGATCAGCTCGCCCTTAAACTCACGTAGGTGGGTATAAATACGATTCGTCGCTAAAGAAAGTTTTGTGGTAAACATTTTAAAAGCTTAACCCTTTGAGTGAGGCGTTAAAAAAAACAAACAATTGTTGGAAATCATCTCCCAAACGTTTATTTTTATTCATTTTGGAGAGGTAAAAGATGACATTTTGCGGGCCTGCATGAAGAAATGGAATCTGAAATTTTAAAATTTTAGTTTCCCAAAAAGACCCTTTGTCAATTACTTAATAATGAATAATAAGGCTGTCTTAGTTAACACAAGACCAGTTTTATTTCTTCAACAACATCCTACTATTAGTTTGAGATCGTCACCTTTCTGATCATTAAAATTAAAAAGCTCCAGCATGAGCAGTTTACGTCTAGTCTAATTATTTCATTCAATGAATCATTTCTTTCACATACGATTTTTGATGCGCGTCAAAATTCCAAAATCATTCTTTGGGCATATCGCCCACGAACTCAACGGCAATAAAATTAAAACTTCTCTTAAGTCACACAAAATAATACCTTTTAAATAATTGCACACAGAATAATCATTTTGCTACTCTCCCTAAAATAATAATTTATATTAAAATAAAAATGAAGAAAAATTCCCTGTAGATATAATCCGGTTGATTTATGTCTTATTAAATATTTAACATTGGCGCCCTCTAGGTAGAGAGTTGAAAACACTTGTCATCTAAAATATTTCATGTTTCTTGTTTTAAATCTTCTGCACTTTTTTCCTCTTCAAGTTTTTGCTTATTTTTCATATGTGTTAAACATGATGTGATTGTGGTGCGTGTTGGGACCCCATGATACTTATGGATGGGAATAAAAATAAGGAAAGTGCTGGCAAAACAATGCTAGCAGGAGCAGAGGAAAAGGGTTAGGAATGCTCTTATACTTTCAGATGTGGAGCAATGAGATTTTGTTAGAACCATAATAGTGTTAATTTTATGGAGCAATTCCTCTATTACTCTAATGCCTCGTTTTATTTTACAATTTTTACTCTAAATTTAATTGCCACAATTTTTCTTTTATAGTTTCTGCACAAACAAAATAATAAAAATAATCGCTGTCGTTCATTGCGTGTCAACTGAACATCAGACCATGTAGTGTTGTTTGTCTTAAATAGTTTCCTCGTTCAGTTTAGGAATAATGATGTTTTAGCAGACAAATAAAAGAGTTAAGTCATTTTAAAAATACCAGTTTTAAGTTACTGCAATGTCCTAGAAATGTTCATACATGCAGGCAAGCAGAGGGCATTAAATTTCAAAATTAAATCAGTTCCAAATCTATTTTTTTGTCATGCTAAAAATGTATATTGGAAAATATGATTGGCTGCAAAAGTTACCATTATGCTTCCGAAATTACATGTGAAGCTCCCAGTTCTTTAATACAAATTGTATAATATTTGACCGACTTCTGAATATTATTAAATCACAAAATTTTTTAATCTGCGACAGTTTGTTTCCGCCACTGCAATCTTTTAAAGTTCAGCGACTCAAATTGTATTTTGTCCACGTTCGCAATCTCTTTGTGATGACTATGCATTAGATTGGGATATCGAATCTTTAGTGAAATATGCGTTACCTATTTACATCAACTGGTATTACAGACTTATTGAGGAAACACAATCCGAAAATTTGAACCTCATTTAGCCGGGATAAAAGCATCTGAAATCTCTAACATAAAGGTTAAGCATCTAGGTTAGTAATAGTTAGAGTGTTAATCCAACCAATAACCAACTTTCCTTTCCTATAAAGAAAATATTAATTAAAGAATTGGTAGCAGGCGAATACTTAAATACATCACTACTATTTTAGGCCCAGTTTCAGTATTTCTCCCGGTTATAAAGCTCCCCTTTTTTATCATCTCATTCCGCGAAAGTACTACGTTGAGGATCTCCATGATACTCGCACTTGCGTTAATTATGTGTTTGCCTTTGGTCGTCGTCGAATGCCAGACAGTGCTAGACATTCACACACATCGTTTACTTCATTTAAATAATTTCTTAGATTTTCAATTTAGTCCTACTCTATCAAATTATGTATAACCAAGGACATTTTTCACTTTCTACCGCAACATTTTATCAGGTGGCAAAATTCTTAGCTGCCCGATTTCAAACTTATAAAAGTCACAGTGATGCTCTTTCCACGAGGTGATCTGTTGCTTCGCTTCCTCTCTTGCACTATATAATGGTCTTACGGTTGACTCTGTCTTCATTGTATTCCACAACGTAATTGCCTGGTTTGTATGTATGACCTTTCCACCGGCAACTATATTAGTGTCGGCTTTAGTCGTGGCTATTTACAGCAGCGAGTCGACAAGAATTTGATTAGTTTTATAGGAAGCGTAAACCTGACAATTGGCGCAGAACGAACATGCCGATTTACTCTCATGTACTCTTTGTTTTTGTGTTCTCGCTTTCACGTGTGAAACAAAAGAGTCGTATTCTTGGACACAAGGGGGCGAGCATATTAATTACATAATAATTCTAACTGATTTATGCACAGTTTTTGACTCTATATTTAAATGTCATTAAGCTTTAAATTATATTTATGTAAATACGAAATACAGTTTTTCAAGGCTCATTTAATTGCAACTTAAATGCGAAACATTGGGCATTTAAAGTTTATTTAAAGTCCAGAAAGTTAACATATGATTTTGACGTTTGTTTACCTCTCAATTTTTTGATTAAAAAATATATTTCAGAAATTAAAAGTTATTAAATATAAAAAGTATATGTAAATTAAATTCAAAACTATAGATATCTGAATATATATGTACATATAAAAAAGATAAAAAAGGCAACAAAATGAATTCCGATCAAGAAGACATGAGTAATGCTGAATTGTCTGCAACTTTTATTTATGGTGCACAGCTGTTTTCTTTAAAACTATCGATACATTTTTGGACATTTGAAAGTGCTACCATATTTTCATTTCTATTTAATACGAAGAATTATTTAACACTGAAAAACTGAAGCTGTATTTAAATACTATTTAAATTTAAGTAAAAATTATCTAATTGCATATTTAAATATCAACTCAAAAACTGGGCATTAGTGTAGCTTTTCGGATTTACATAACTCGTCTCTTTCGTGCAAAAGTCAAAATGAACAGAAAAATTTCCATCGTAAAAAGATTTTGTACCTTATGATTCTGCTTGTAACAGTCAGTGCATTCAGTGTGTGTGTGTGTCTGTGTACGTGCGTAGTTGTTGATCTTCTCAAAATGAGACGAATCGCTTAGTTTATTCTCTAGTTTTTTCCGCTTCAATTCAATGCTTGTTTTGATATGATTTAAAGCCTTCTAGCGCACCTTGACAAGCGTCCATTTGAAAACTCAATGGTTTCGGCCAATGCACAAATGTGTCCATATGCAGGAAGACACTCAGTCACACAGTAACACGCCTAATGTTCATCATCAAATTCGAAACAAAAATTCTGCAGATGATGCAAGTATTTCTAGTATGACTTATTACAGCCGTAGCCCGTCCATCCTTTACAGCTTTTACAATGCCTGCAAATATTTTTATTATTTTTCCTGTTGGCATTCTGTGTGTTTGTTATTTTGTGTGATCAACATTGATCTGCGAATACTTTATGTAAATTTGACACAATAAACGTTTAATTGTATTTGTTTTCGTTGCAGGGCTTTTAGACTGACAGACAACTCTTTTACTGACGGCCGCGATGATGTTTAGCTGTGATGTGTGAGTATCATGTTAGACTAGTAGTTGATTTTTCTTTTTCAATAAATTGAAATCCAGGCTCACCTTGTCATTAAACCATAATATAAATATAGGGTGTCTGGTGACAAAATTATATTTTTAAATACGATTATTTAAAAAAAAAGTATTAAACGGAGCGGAGGGACGGTGATGCTATAGGAATTATCGATTGTGCGGATTTGTCAGTCACGATGTCGCAGTGGTGGAGTGAACATCGCGTGTTCGCGGTGGAGACATTTCCAAGAGCGATTATTCATGAAATTAAAAAAGGATCTGATGTGCCATCCCTTTAAAATTCAAATCGTTCAAAAACTGAAAGAAAGTGACTTTGATTTACGCAAACATTTTGTGAAACGATGTTGGAGCGTTTTCGCACTGTAAATTCCATTTTTTGAAGCGACGAGGCTCATTTTTACTTAAACGGCCACGTCAACAAGCAAAACTGCCATTACTGGTATCCAAGAACCCGCAACCCTCGATTGAAACATCAAAATCAATTGTGTGCCTTACCCGCGCAATTGGACCATGTTTTTCTCGAAAATTCTCGAGGTCAGGCGACGAATGTCAACGGTGAAAATTATCGACGCACGATTACGGAATTCTTTTTGCCAAACCTGCGAGCTCATCCATCGTACTCTTCATACACGTGGTTTCAACAGGATGGAGCGACTGCACACACAGCCAGAGCTTTGATGAATTTGCTTTGGGAAAATTTCCCCTAAAACCTGATTCGTCGCTTTGGGGACATCCCATGGCCACCGAGGTGGCCCGATCTAACTCCCATGGTTTTTATGGGGGTACCTTAAAGAGAGGGTTTTGAATGGCAGTCCCCAATCTCTTGTGGCTTTAAAGGAAAATATTCGTCAAGATATCAGCTCAATTGAACCAAATTAACTGCAGCGTGTGGCGTAGAAAACAAGACTCCGTTTGGAACAGTGTGTTCAACTCGAAGGAAAACATCTGGATGACATACTCTACATTCTATCGTTCAATACGCTCAATAAAACTTTTTTATGTAAGTTTGAAAGACAAGTGTTTTTCGAATTATTATAATTATAATTAAATATAATTAATTAATTAACACTCCATTGTTTTGTTTAATTTCAGTTTCGTAACAAAAACACATTCGCTCAGATTTGATAAATTAATCATTTCTAAATGGACAAATGTTCTATAATTTCGTGATTCTTGTGCGTTTATTCCTAAATGCATTTTTCATGTTGCAACATTCATTACAGATCGTTTTCATGTAGAAAAGAGTGTAGTTGATGTGTGGCATCATTTCCTTTAGTGTTTTTCATTTTTTCGTTGTTTGTGCGCCATAAAACTCCTTCCAAACTAGACAACCCCATATTTACACCGTATCGCCGTGTTTTTGTTTTTTAAGTTGAGTTCTTGTTTTATTTTTTAGTTTTGTATTTAATCATTATACCACAAATAAAACAAACTACTAAATACGTTTACAAGTTTTTACCAACACACTGACATGCTGACATATGAGTATGATCTTGTTCGAATGTTGACTGAATGTTGCAATGTGTCACTTAACATTGTGTTGCATTCTTGTTCGCATTTAATTAAGTTGCAAATGTCAAATATTTGACATATTTATACAAAGAAGGAGAAGTACAACATATTTTAGCGAGTGTCATTAAAACTTAGTTGAAAATCACCACAACAAACAAATCAAAATGTAGGAAACATTTTAATGTAATTTAACTCACAGTTGTTTGGGTTGGTTGGAATTGAATTGCAGGGGGGGATGGGGACAACAACAAGTACCTCTTAAAATGTTGCAATATTTGAATTCATGGTTTTAAATTTCAAATGAATTGGTGACACACGTCAAAATGTTTGATCATTTACCACCCGTTTTGTAAATTATCCACTGGAATTTGCAAAACATTGCGGTGGGTAATTTTTACTTAAATACGAAAGATTTATATTGGATAATTAAATGACACTTGGTATTTATTTACAAGCTCGAGTAATATGTGGCAGAAAATTGTCAATGATAAATGCTGCCATATTAGAAAGAGAAACACACTCATTTAAATTAATACAAAATTTCAATTAAAAAACTGCAAGTGATTAAACAATCTAGAAATGTGGAAAATTGTTTACATCAACAGTTTCCACAATAAAAGGGGGTTGTTTACACACACACACACACACACACACACACACACACATAAAAATCTTTGATAATTTTTTTCTGTAAAAGTTATATTTCGTCAAAAAGGAATTGTCGAAAAATAAAATTAAAACATGTATGAGTGACTGTGCAAATGTACTTTTGAAGCGGTGTTAGGTCGTAGGTAGTGACGGCAAATAAGAAATCATTAATCGATTAACTACTCGTATGAGTAATCGAATTAATTTAGCAAAAGTGTAAAATGATCATAAATAACATAAGAAATTATTTGTAATAAATAAATAAGTTTATTAAAATTCTTTGTTCACTTCAGAGTTTAAAAGGTTTTTAAAATTGAATTGAAAATAGAAGTTTCAATAAACGCTTCTGCCTAGTCAGGGAAGTTTCAATCAGATAATAAGTTTTGTTTGACGTAAAATTGTCGAACTAGAAATATTTAAAATAAGTAATTTTATTGTTAGGCTTAAGTTAATTTGTTTCTTTTCTAACGTCAAACGATAATTTAAAAATCAAAGGGCGGAGCAAAAACATGCTTGTGATTGTTTAATTCATCGCTATCGGGTTGATAGATATACACAGAATGCCCTCTTTTATTGCTAACCGATGATTAGCTGAAGCAAAATGTATATGATAATAAAGAATACAAGAACAAAAAGTTAGAATAGTGTAAACTTCGGTCTAACCGAAAGACCCTAGAAAGAAAAAAGCAAAAACACGAAATTTGAAAATATTCATTCTCATATTTAGCTTGATTATTAGGTTAAATAGATGATGTTTACAGTGCACATAAAATTAGTAGGAAGACAAAATGAATGATGATAACGTGCGTAGTGGCATACAAAAAGTGTCTTTCTTAACAGAAAGAGTAAAAACGAACTTAAGTCTAACACTAAAATTACTTAATTTAAATAAAATTTTCGTGCAAGCGTGTAAAGGTAAGGGTATATAAAGTTCTTATTTTATACTATGCGTTAAATACATTTTGTTTAAAGTCGAGAACTGGAGCGTTGAGAGAAAAGCTTAGCTCATCTTAAAGATTTGTAGAGCCATTGTCCTTTCTTTTCGCTCTTGAGCTAAAAACTTGTGCTGAGATCATAAAAAGAATGGACATCAATTGAAGTCGTGTTGAATCCATTTCTAATTACTGAAGTATTTCTTTACTAACGTCTCTCATAATCTCAGTTAGCGTTCCTCGTTTTTGTAAATGTTTAATTTTTTTTTTTTTTGGGTCTAGTAGAGTTAATACTGCCAATAAATATTATTGTTTTATATTCCTAAGCGGACGTTCGCATTGGCTTGTCATGGTTATTTTAATAGATTTGCATCCAAACAAGTTAGCATTATATCAGAAATTAAGTATTTTTAGCAACATCTTGTAGACCTTTGTTGTTGCGATTATTTTAGAAACAGTCAAATAATCCTTGATTAATCGAATTAGGAATTCGTCCTAACGAAATAATCGATTTCGATTAATCTCGCCATCATTCGTGGGCCAACATGAGTAGATAATTTTGTAATTTTTAGGAATACGATTATACCATTAAAACCGAAAGTTGTCGATAAAAAGACGATTTTTTCAGACTAAATGGACAAAAAAAATATAAACTAAGTCAATTTTGCACCGATCTTGAAATTTAGTAAAGTAGGTGAATTTAACATAATAATTAGGATTTAAAATTTTAGTAAGCGTACACTTATATTCCACTGCTTTAACCGGGAAGCTAATCCTCCGTTTGCTTTCGTGGCAATACTATAACGCGGACAATATCAATAAAATCTGTATTTGGGACCAAGTGCATCAGCTGGAGCAAAGGAATCATTAATTTGTCTCCAAACCAATCTTGGCAAGGAATGACGGAATACGTTCCAAAAGTCTGAATCATCATTTTCCTTAGGATCATAACTAGCCACGAATAAACCTTCCTTTCTATGGCACGCTTGATGATGCCACTCCATTGTACTTGAAAAGTACCCTTGTGCTACGTTTTTCAGGGTTCAATTGTGTAAGATCTAAAGAGCAACTGCTACAAATATACTCAGGCTCATAGCAACTACTAGCGCAGTACGAGCGTCAAACACAACGGTGGGACGCCTTAACAACAGTGGTGTAGTAAATAAAGTATTTATACTCTTAGAACAATTCAAGATAACGGGCGGCTGATGAGTTTTGCTACTTAAGAAACTAGAATAACTTTTTTTTGTAGTGCATGGAATTTATTCAATCTTCTTTCATTTGAAAGCCCATTGAATTGTATTAAAAGTAGTTCAATTAGTCTTAAAGATACTTTAATTTAAATAGGTGCAGTATCTTAACAAAAAGTTGTTCATTACTGGCCGCAAATTTAAGAATGGAATTGCAGCTATTGTCGCTTGAATTGATTGTTTTACTTCATCCACATTTATCAGTTCCTGTTTACAATAACTCCACAAGAAAAAACCCAGTGGAGAAAGGTCAGGCGACCGGGGGCCAGCGTAAGGTTGAGTTTCTTGAAACAAGCCTGTTAGGAAATTTTCTGCGCAATTCGGCCATCCACGGCTGAGATATGTGTTGCACTATCTTGTTGAAACCCCACAGAATTAAAAGAAATTCTCTTTCGACGTAATTCCGTATAGACAAATTATTTGCAAGTAACTATTATGCTGCCTTCGTTTTGTGCAAAGAAGTATGGCCCAACAATACAGGGTGAAGAAACTGCACACCACACTGAGACGCGAATTAGAAGCAATTCCCTTTCAAGCAGTATATCAGGGTTGGAAACTACTCCATATGCGATAATTTTTTTGTTTACTTTGCCGTTCTGATTGAAATAAGCCTCATCAGACATGAAAAGACAATGCAGCAAGTTCTGGTCCTCTTCCATCGTTTCAGCATCTCCTGGCCAAAAATACTGCAGTTGCTTTGTACGACAGCAGTTATGGCAACAATAGTTTCCTTTGTTCGAATGGAAGAATTTCGAATATACGGCCTTCTAGCGGCTGCCGAACGCTATGAAAAATTATTCACTAGTCTCACAATGCTCCATCTACTCGGAAGATCGCTGCAAAACGTGCGCCTATATTATCTTTGAACCAAAAGTACAGATTGCAATGTGTGATAGCGGCGGATAAACCAGAGTCTACATAAACAAAAACGAAATTCCTGATTACTTAGATAGAAAAAGAGTTATAAAGTTTTCTTTCATCAGGGTGGCTGACTTTGTATATTTTAAATACTGTTTCCTTTTCTACTTTAATAAATCTGTTCTCATTTTATTCGGTACTAAATAGGCTTTGAAGAGACTTAGAAGAAAAATAAGGATTTCAAATAAAGTGCGCAAAAAATGGCGCCATATTCCGATCAATTTTCTTCTCCTCTATTCGTTCCGGTTTGAAATTTCAATATCGGTACTTAGCTTTTATCGATAACTTTCGACTTTGAGCGTGTAATCGAATTTTCAATAATGACAAAATTATCTACTTAAGTAAGCCTACAACAGACACTAGGTTATTTCCAAAGAACAATTTCATTGCTACCCCGCGTAATTGTGTCCATAAAAATGTTATTTGCTAATGAAGGAAATTTGAAACAATGAACGTAAAACTTGAGGAGTAAATTATAATTTTTTTTAATTTTATATGATACCAATTTAAATAAACAAAGTTAAATAAATTTGCCTGTGAAACGAGTGGCGGGCACAGGCCACTGAAAAATTAATTGTTTTTAAAGGATGCAGATAGTTAGAAAATGCAAAAAATCATCTTTTTGGCTTATGAATTTACTTTCAAGACCGAGCGATATAACAGCCCTGCATTCATGTTTAACCCCGGTTATAAATCCAAACTCAAAAGCAAATTATTGTGAACACTGATCCGATTTTCTATCAGAATAATATAATATTTATTTGCTCGACAATTTTAAGTTTTAAGTCTAATAAACGTTATTAGCAAAAACATTTGACTCCTTTTATTAATTTGAAGATAGCTGTTGCTAGGGTTCATCGATTTCTTGTAGAATAATATGGGGTGCACCGGTATCCTAGTTAGTAGAGTGCTAGTTTATCAGTCTAGGGGTCGTATGTTTGATTCCCACTGAAGATGCTGCTGTGTTTCACTACAACGAGTGAAATGGTTCATTAATATGCTCGGCAATTTAAGCTAGAATATATTTTGTAATTGTATTGATTTCACATGAACTATAGAACTATAGCTCAGAAACATCGACTAGGCATACGTGAAACGCGGCTTGCGAAATGTAAATAGAAATTCTACCCCTACGATAATTCAAAGAGAAATCAGTGGGGCCACATGGCCATGCTTCCATATCGACGATAAAGCTTAAATCTTTTCAAAAACTCATGTTGTGTGCTTGGTAGGAACAGCTTAGTGTCGTGTACAAAGACGGGTTCATACAGAACGAAGTCATTTCCTTGGCTCTCCACCGAATACAAGTGAAGATATATAATTGCAAGCTCCTCTAAACTAAAAATCAATAATGTCCACTCCATTTTTAGTTCTATGTAGAGAGCGTTTAAATTAAAGAAATTGGCCATATGAAGTTATTCATGAAAACTACAAAATTATTCTTCTGCCTTATGATGATGGTGCACCCACCTTATTCACCAGATATTGCCCTTTCCACGTTATCACTTGTTGCAAACCATGACGCATGATCTGTATGAAAAGCACTTCATATTACGAGTATATGAAGACAACGATTGGGTCCATTTGTCGAGAGCCTTAAAAGTTGAAACGGTTTCCTGGCACAGTAACCGTAAACTATAAGGATGAAGTAAAAACGGAATGGCTAGCGATGGATAATAATTTGAGTAAAACATAAGGTAGCAATCGTTCTATCCTTTTTTGATGAAAACAACGGAGACTTAATTTTACTATTTTTTTCTTACTTTGTAGCTTGATATTGCGTCCGTCTGCCCATCTATCATCATTCCGCCTGCTATTATTTATAACAAGTGTAACCATGGAGGCATATGTAGCGTAATATTTTCACACCATGTTAAATACTATAAAAATCTTTCATAATTATTTGCTATATTTCTAGCCATGAGTCTAATTGCATGACGACTATGTAAGTAAGTGAGTAAAAGTTTTATGTTTTAATCATGAAATATCTATTAAAATAGCGCTCATTATGTATTGAGAGTTTATTTGCAACGAGCACACAATCAAAAATGCAGTAAAGATTATAAAAATACTCAAAAACACACACACACACTGTGATAAATTTGTCAAAATATTTATGCCACATCGCGAAGTAACGCAATTACATACGAATACCAAGTATAAAATTCAATTTTTGTTTTTTTACGATAATGACGTGAGGTGTTGATGTTGCATGTAAATATGTCTATCGTGTCTCTAGCTGTACTGCGATCATTTCTTTTTCAATTATTAATTGGAATGACCGAATTACCGTTTAACGCTTTTCAAAGTCCATTGAAACGCACAACGTACCAGCTGTTCAATTGTTAAAGAGGTATTTTAGCAATCAGAAATTAAATCGTTTTCAACATTTACGCCACCCAATTTTCTTTTATCCAAAACATTCCCGTGCTTTTGACACATTCTTGGGATAATTTAAAAGATATGGAGTTAGAAGACAACGATTCTGCAGTTAAAGGACATCGGATGGCCCTATAAGAGAAATTCGAGGTACATTTATTTCTTGGATTTATTTCAAACAGCCGATTTGTAATTTACGACTACCTTACTTTAGTTAAGTGTAATCCGTTCACTTCTTATGTCCATCTCTTTAACATTCCTTCATTGGTCTTCAAAGACCAGAGTTTCTGCAGAAATTAAACTCTCCAACTCTCGCAAGGCTTAATTGTCCATCCCTATCGGAATCTCTAAGTCAAACACCTTAAGAGTACCTTAAGAGATTGACCCATCCACCCCTAATGAGAGCTTACTCCCTTGGCAAATTAAAACCGAAGTTCCTTCAGAGAATTCATGAAATTCTCACGAGCAATGGAGAGAGAACAAGGTATCTACCCAAATAGACCTCCATATGCACAGGTAAGGCGGTGTTACAACTGTAAATGGATTGGTATTGCCTGGCGTACGCTGCTCTACCCTGGATTATATATTTTCGACTTATTTAGTCAGACTCTTAGTAGAGTTTAAAGTCCGAACTTCTGACAATGCACTCAGTTACGGCAAAGCATAACTTTTTTGTATCTGCCAGCTGACGGCTTTCGCTTATGGTTACCAAGTTTTTCATTGCGATTTTCGAATACATTCTGCGATTGCTTTATTTCAACAGCATATGTGACCTTACTGGAAAACGTGTATACAATAAACAAAACATTGTTATTTGCATTGGCTTTATTGCTCATATTCTTTTTACTTTACATTTTTACAAGTTATGCTGCAACTTCAACAAATCACAATTTATGTTGATTTGTACTGTTCCCAATGTTTGCAAAATTTGTTTTTAAGGAGCAGAAAATAAGTTTATGTTTTGTCTTTTAATTTATTGATATTTGTTTAATCTTAGCTTTATTTTATTCGAAGAAAACTCACTATTAGGTTCTGAGTCCCCTTCTGATGGCATACCCTACTCCGTCGTATACTGTGGTATGTATCATACCAAATAATGGTTATAGGTTCTGATGTAGATTTTTGGAACGAATTTCCGTCATCCTTTGTCAAGTTTGGTTTGGAGACAAACCGGTTTCGGCAATGTGCCATCTTCATTGTCATTTTTCTTTCTCTTGCTTTATACGTTCATTATTGGAGGTCTTTTCATAGTTCCATTATAAACGCACGATTCAATCAGGACACATCTGATTGAATTCTGTCCTACTCAAAATATATTTGCAACAAAATGATTTCTCCCGCCAGACTATCGCATAAAAAATGTGCGAAAACAACTCTGCTTTTATAGAAAATATTATTTTATGAAATATTTAAAAACAAATAATTCACTTTTAATCCACACTATCATACTTTTTCAGAACGTATACGATTTTGGACATACATAACTATTAAATCTGATGAGGAATCATGACCTTCAGTATGCCTATCAGCTGCTGCCCTGAAGATGGCATGAGAATCGGTACACAATTAACCCCAGTTTTCACTCACTTCACATTTAAATCTTACGGGAATATATAAGAAATGAATAGAAATTAATATCCACGAAATTAAACTAAATTTTCTACACATATGTACGAAAACACATAAGACACTAGAGTAGTGTTGGTTGTAACAGACTCGGTCGCTGCAAATGGTTACGTATTTTTTTTACGTTGTGACAAAATTGAAATGGAATTCGGTCGAATATTGCTGCCGTCATCCAAACATTTATATTTTTAAAAAGTTCCAAATCTTGTGAACTTTACTAGATAAGATTGTTAATACGACAATACTTGTCGAAGCAAATCCCATTGAAAGGTGAGTACGATAATCTATATTTAGGATATCCGAGAGGAGGGAAATCGTCCAGAAGAAGACTACAAGGAGTTATTGCAACGATTTGCACTCTATCCAGGGGGTAAAATTTTACTCTTCCAGAAAAAAATCCTCCAAAAAAAATTAAAAGAAATGAAACGTGTTGCACATGTTGTCAGCCTTATATATGTTCGTTTGTGGTGAAATGAGGCATCTGTAAGAGCCCTAAAGAATGATTTAAATAACCTACAATTTATGAGAACTTATCCGGATGCCCAAGTTAAAAAGGGGCCCTTGCAGTTGCTAGGGTATCTCCCGGAAACAAGCGTCGGTTTAGTTTTTTGTGATGGACATACCCCTCTCAATCTGAGAACGAAAATATGATAAGAAATGTGGAAACAGAACCTATAGATATAGTTGAACCGTTTAGTGAGTGAAAACCTAGATTTTGAAGAAAACAAAGATGTTCCATATAATATTTTTGGAATCCACAAAGCTAAAGAATACTTCAGTGACACTCTTAGAAGTCCTAACGTAGTCAATGATACAGCAGAAAGAGGGATTGCTATGATAAAAACTTTAAACGAACCTGTGTGGAACGAACAACAAAAACAGTTCTTGTTGCGGGTAATGGAGTATCATAGAAAAGTCGTCACCAAGAAAACAAAATAAGAGCCTGAGTCGTTCAAAGTTGATTAATACATAAAATGTATTTGGCATGTATAACTTATATACCCACAGCAAAGCCATGTGAAGAACGCATCTTTGGAAAAAATGTAACTCGCTAATGTGCATAGTGCATATAAGTACATTGGGCGTGCAAAACTGATTGGGATGTAGTTAGTAAGACCTACTAGGTCTACATTTAATTGTATTTTAATAACTTTAGATGATTTACTAATTACTTACGTATCCACCTCAGAATACCAAAAAATATATAAATTACTTTTAATAATTATAGCAGCCAGTAAGCACAAAATACTTATTATACGTTGAGTATTAACTACATTTAGCATTTAAAAATTCAGCGATTATAATTAATTTAACACTGGGTCATGCTGTTTACTAAATTAATACAATTTTGCTATAAGTAATACAAAAATAGTAAATTCGTTAATTGTTGAGATGGGAATTACTAATTATGTTTTTCTATGGTATAATCATTTAACTGCAATATTATTATTAATTTATAGCAAGTTCTATGTTGTAAATTATACTACATATATGCAAGTTTGCGCAATCAAACGTATGATTCAAAGCAAATAATTAGGCCTGTTGAGATAAGAGTTCATACTTAATCGAGGTATATCGCGTCGCTTCGATCGTTTCAGTAGAGCAAAGTACTTTAAATCAAACTGTCATACAGTCTGTATGAACTTTACAGCAGCTTCAACAATTTGAAGAAAGTATTAACTGCATAATTTGTACAAATGAAAGGCTAACAATAATGTGCTAAGCTAAAAGCAAAAGTACTGAAAAACCCAAGAGTGTGCATCACTGAGTTGTGAACCAAAAAATTTTCAATAAAATTTAAAATAAAGTTACATATCGTTCTCTTCTCACTTCATGAAAATCTCTGTTAAGTACATTATATATAGCAACATAGAATTTACATGCATTCGCAAAGTTGCTTGAGCTGGCTTAAGGTGAATGTCCACATTGGTTTTGCAATAGATTTATATAAAAGAACTTTCTACTCCAAATTCAAGGTTGAGTTAGGGCCTATTAATCAGAGTATTTGATTTGTTATCGCGATTATTTTGGTCTCAATATGTAAGGACAATGTTAGGTGACGATCTAGGTGAATACCCAAATATTTAACTAATCTTCTACTTAGTCAGAGGTGTTTGTTACAGTTATCGGTGACCAATTTTGCCTACTGAGGAAAACCATTCCATGAGGATGTTACCTGTATTCGCTACTTTTTTAGCCAATCTTCTTCAACGAAATCGCCAACTATTTTATAAATCGCTAAAAAGTCACCATTTAACATATTCATGGGGCATATATAAAAGGTGATTGTTTAAGTAAATGATTTGTAGTTATGTACTAAAAATCGCTTAACCAGGGTAAAACATATGTAGATATTTAATGAAAATGTATATTGAATGTCAACAATTGGTAAAACTAGAAATCAAATATGTGTGATTGCTATTGGGCACTACTTTGAAAGAGTGAAAATGATTATCGAATCATAAGGCAGTATTTATTTTTCAGAAACGAAAATGCCACCAAAAAATAATCCAGATTTTTTCAGCAGTAGATACTTTTTCTGACCACAAACACACTGCATAGTAAACACGTATATTTTGCATTAATAAATGCAATCCGGTATAACAGAAAATGTGACATTTTTTATATTTGTAGGTATATGTTTTTACCAAAGCAGAAAAAAAACTAATAATTTGGACACTCGCTTACAGTCGTACATACCAGAGAGCACTACAGTAATGAACTCAATATTATCTTACATAGCTACTGATGACAAAGCATTAGTTTTTGCTGGGAAGTTCAAAGTTTTTATTAAGATTCAATACATTTTTAGAAATTTTCTTCAGGAAATTTCTTAATTCCTTTCAAGATGAGATCCTCTAATTAGTTTTCAGATTAATTTGTTACGATATATGTGGATGACGAACCTGCCCTTGGCGGAAGTAAATGTGCAGTCTGCAATCAAATAAATGTTACATGTGCAATATTTGTTCTATAAAATAAATAGGTTGCATTATTAACACCATCTCCTTTTGCCACTTAGGCGACATAATCTAACAAAACCCTTTTTGGTTGCAGGCAAATATTTTACAACAATCCAGATCATTGCAGTGCAGTGCCAGACGATTTGAGTTGCTGGCTACGAATAAATGGTTGGATGGTTGTTTGGCCGTTCGGGCGGCTGGCTGGCTGAATTGGTTTGGGATTTTGTAATCAATATGTTTGCAAATGATTTATTGATTTTAAATCACTTGTATTGGCACAAGTCCTGCTGTGAATTTGTGACATTTTCGTAAGCGAAAAACGTCAGTTAAAATTCTTTATTAACTCTATGGACTCACAATGCCAACACAAGCGAGTACGTAACTGCATTTCTGAGGAGAAAAAACTAACAAACGAACAAACAAACAAAAATGTTAAAATCATTCTTCAAGAAGGAAATTCATTTTTATTACAGAATTACCATGACTAAAGGAAAATATACAAAACATTTATGAGATCAAGTTTTTAATCAGTTGAAAGAGATGATCATTACGAAGTTATTTATGATCATTATGGAAACTTTGATAATGAAATAAACCATAATTTCTGTACTCCGTTGTATCTAACGGTTGGCACATTCTACTACCACTCAGAATAGACGGTCTACATCAGCATTCTTAGCTACAAAATTTACAATTATGTTCGTAATAAATTTAGAAAAAAGCAATTCTGTTAACAAAACAATATTATTTTATTGTTGCAAATTGTTGTTAAATGTTAAAATTTATTAAACGTTTTTTTGTCTAGATTTTGTACATTTTTGAACATAAATGATTCGCTACAAAAGAACCCGCAGCACCGTCTTTTTTTTTTTTTTTGACTAATCAACTGGCCTTTTAAGACAGGATTAATATAACAACATAGTTGTGCTTACAAGTACAACAACAAAAGAAGAAGTGCTGCAGAGGAGCAGGAGAGGGAAGAGTAAAAACGTTACAAAAGCTTATATTGGACTAATAAAAGTGTTAAGATCATTGAGCACAACATTTACAGTTGAACATGTATTGAGAGAGATTTTGCTGCAAGGGAAGTATGCCAAACCAAAGTTACAGATTGTCCTGTATTAGAGTAAAGTTGCTATCCCGTGGTAGCATATTTTTTTGTGGTTGCGACTTTGTCAATAGGGCAATGGGTATGCGGGAGTATTACAATTTCAATGGAATATGGCGCCAAAGCCCTTTCATTACGTCTGTTGATATTGGGAATCCGTATAACGCAAAAGTTTTTCAATCGATAAAACACCGTCTACAAGGCTTTCTGCTAAACTACTTCAAACCTGCGGATACGCTAAATATATTTCCATACTTTCTTCCATTTCAATTAGCCCCAATTAACCCTGTTGGAATTGTATGGATTAGGGGTTTTGGTTATGGTACATCTCCTCATCATACTTTAAAAGGGTCATAGGTAGACGGGCCAATCTGCAAAGGTACTCCTAAGACGCTGGATCGTGAGATTCCGATAAGAATGAGCAATGAAGTCTCGCAAGAGATGGAGAGGTTAATCTCTTTAGGAGCTCCGAGGCTTATTGGCCAATGGAGGAATTCTCAATAGATGTACAAACAAGCGTCGCAAGGGGAATAAGCTGAGACGATAGCGCACATTGTGTGTGAATGTCCAGCACTGGCTAGCATAAGACTTAGGACCACGAATGCCATGGGGACGTAAGCCTTACATAAATGAAAGCAATTACAAGAGGCTCCGTGATGAGGAAAAATACCGACAGTTACCAGTCTACAGTCTGAAATTATTGCAGTCAAAAGTAAAGGTTCAACAGTGACCGTGTTTGAGTACAGACGTACGTCATATCCAACGCATTACAAATATATATATATATATATATATATATATATATATATATATATATATATATATATTTTTAAAGTATTCAATTGAACAGTGAACAGTTAGTAATAGCAAAGAAACAAAAAATAACAACAATATAATATATTGTGTGTAAAAAAAAACAATAACAAATAGTGTATGGTTAAACCGGTTTGAACAATTGATAGTGAGTGTATGAGCGCACCAAATATTAATGAAAAAAATATAAAAGGTAATAACAACAATGCTTATTACTCTTTTTCTTACACAAATGCTAATAATGCAATGAACAATACAAATAATAAAAAAAAAGATGACAGTGCTTTTTTAAGCGCCAGGCCAATTGACCGAACGCGTTCTTTATCCGGAAATATAAACTTATCTTCGCAAATAACAACACCAGAAGAAATTACAATTCAAACAAAAAAAAAATTCAGGTACCATATCAAAAATAGTGCAACAAACAAACGAAACAGGTAATTTGAAAAATCCCGTAAAAAAAGTGCAAATAGGTATGGATCGTTATATAACCATAACCAAAAGGAAGGCCAGTCCTAAGTCTTCGCAGCAAGAGCGCATTGCTAAACAATATAAAAGCTCCCAAAGTACTGTAATGCCGGTAAGCGAAAACAGATTCTCTGTACCTGCTACAGCGGATGATGAAGCTGAACCCGCTGTCAGGGAACAAAAACCTCCCCCGATTTACTTGCGCGAACAAACATCTAACGAAATTGTTAACATGTTGTCTCAGCTTGTAGGTAAGGAAAGCTTTTATGTAGCTTCTATACGAAGAGGTCAAATTCAAGAAACAAAGATCCAAGCGCACACTGAGAAGAATTACCGCCTAATCGCAAATCGCCTCGATGCAGATAATAAGAGCTATTATACGTATCAACTCAAAAGTGCTAAAGGTTTGATTGTCATTGTAAAGGGCATTGACAATTCTGTTCCCATTGATGAAATAAAAAGTGCCATAGAGGTGGAAGGTTATGTCGTAAGGTCAGTGCACAAAATTCTAAATAAGAATAAAGTTCCCCAACCTATGCATCGTGTTGAAATCGTGTTTAATGCATCGCAACTTAAATCAAAAAACTCGGTTCATCCAATATATAATTTGCGCTACCTTTTGAACAGAAGAATAACGGTGGAAGAGCCTCTAAAACGTAGCGGTCCCCGTCAGTGTACTAATTGTCAGGAATTCGGACACACGAAAACCTACTGAAAGCTACCATCCGTGTGCGTTGTTTGCGGTGATGAGCACCGGACTTTGGAATGCACTTCTTCCAAAACAGACCCCAAGGTAAAAAAATGCAGCAACTGTGGTGAAAACCACACAGCAAATTACAGGGGCTGCAAAGTCTTTCAACATGTAAAAAATAATTCGAAGGTCGTACGCAAACCTGATTATGAGCAATATAAAGCTTCCCAATTTCCTCGGCTTCATGCTGGTTCTGTTGCTAGTACACAAGCTACACAGCCACACACTAAGCCAAACTTTTCATATGCCCAAACATTGAGAAATGATTTACCTAATGCGAATGCCAAAAGTTCTAATGCGCATAAACATTCATATGCCCACATCTTAAAAGAGGGTGCTCAGACACCCCTCACTACCAATTCGAGCTCAATCGATAATTTAATACAAACAATGAATAATTTCATGACAACTATGCAGGGTATGTTTCAGGAAATGATGCGAACCCAAAACATGCTTCTGCAAGTTCTGCTGAGCAAAAAATGAACCAGTTAAAAATATGCTTCTGGAACGCTAACGGGCTATCCCAACATAAATATGAAGTAGAACACTTCCTGCTAGCACATGATATAGACATACTATTAGTCTCTGAAACACACTTCACTATAGAAAACTGCTTTAGAATTGATGGGTTTATTATATATGACACAAAACACCCAAGCGAAAGGGCATGTGGTGGGACTGCCATTATAGTCCGAAAAAACATAAGGCATTTTCCATTGCCTGAATTCAACGAAGACTTTTTGCAAGCCACGACTATAAATCTTACTGATTTTAAAATTGTAGTCTCGTCAGTGTATTGCCCGCCTAGGCATAAAATCGAACACCATAAATTTGCCAGGTTCTTTGCTACGCTAGGACAAAAATTTATTACCGCTGGTGATTACAATGCAAAGCACACATATTGGGGATCCAGACTCCTTAGTCCTAGAGGTAGGCAGTTGTATTATACAGTTGAAACAAACAAGCTTGACGTCGTATCTGCCGGTAAACCCACCTATTGGCCCACAGACTTTAATACGCGATTTAGACGCGATCAACTCTTAGTTAATTCATCCTATGACCTATCTTCTGATCATTCACCTACAATTGTTATTTTACACGACAGTTTTGTCACTGCACCTAAAACCCTTAGTTTCTACCCGAACAGAAACACGAATTGGTTAAAATATAAAATGTATGTGAGCTCTCACTTACCTTTGAACATCCCACTGAGAAATCCAGCTGATATTCAAGCAGCTGTAGACCATTTTACAGACGTCGTGACTGCCGCAGCCATAGCTGCAACGCCAACAAAGCCATCAGCTAAAATAATATCGTACCAGGCAACAGCAGATATTCAGATGCTCGTCATTGAGAAAAGAAGACTAAGAAGACAATGGCAAAACAGTCGTTCTCCACACATAAAAATGCAAATGAACTTATGCCAAAAAAAACTTGCGCAGTAAATTGAGACAGAAACACGAATTCGCTATCGACAACTTTTTAAAAAACTTGGATCCAATGAAAAACACGGATTATAGTCTGTGGAAAGCTGTAAAGCACTTACAATGTCCTATTGCTTACGAATCCCCACTAAGACTTGAAGACCGTACTTGGGCTAAAAACTCAAGTGAAAAGGCAAATGCGTTCGCAAAGCACTTAGAGAAGGTTTTCGCACCACATGATATAAGTAATTCCACTATTCCAATTATTAGCGACATCGTGAATGATCCTATGAAATTTCGGTTGTCTTCTTTAAAAGCGACAATTAAAAATACGGATATGAAGAAATCACCTGGACCTGATCGTATAACATGATCAATGATAAGAAACTTACCTAATTCAGCTGTAAGAATTTTACTTTACATATTTAATGCCATGTTGCGCGTCGGCTTCTTCTCATGCTCTTGGAAGACGTCTGAAATTGTTATGATCCCGAAACCTGGAAAGGACTCAAGCCAGATTACATCTTACAGGCCAATTAGCCTACTGTCAGTTTTGTCAAAAATATTTGAAAAATTATTCGTCTCGAGTGTAACTCCTTTCCTAAATGAACAAAACGTTATCCCAGATCATCAGTTTGGTTTTCGAGCAAGGCATAGTACGATTGAACAGGTCCCTAGAATCGTTACCATTATTATATCGGCTTTTGAAAGAAAGCAATACTGTTCAGCTTTATTTATAGACATTTCCCAAGCATTTGATAAAGTCTGCCATGATGGGCTACTTACTAAAATAGCTCGGCTTCTACCTGAAAACACCCACAATCTTATAAAAAGTTATTTGTCCGATAGAACTTTTAAAGTAAGGTCAAAGGACCAGCTTTCAAGATGTGGGAAAATCAGTGCAGGAGTACCTCAAGGTAGTGTGCTAGGGCCGCTATTATACATCATCTATACAGCGGATATGCCGACAAGCCCACATACATATACATCAACCTTTGCAGACGACACTGCAATTATAAGTGTCAGTAATGATCCAAAGGATGCATCTGAAAAGCTGCAGTCCCATATTCATAAGCTAGAAGACTGGCTAAAACAGTGGAGAATAAAGGTAAATCCATCTAAATGTGCTCATGTAACGTTTTCCCTTAGAAGGCAAAATTGTCCACCAATCACAATAACTAATAACACGGTTCCAGCGGAAACGCACGTCAAATATTTAGGTATCCACCTAGATCGGCGCCTAACTTGGAGCCGTCACATTGAGGCAAAAATAACGTCCATAAAGCTTCGAGCAAATCAACTGCATTGGCTAATAAGTCCTAACTCAACTTTGGCTTTGGAATATAAAGTCCTATTATACAAATCCGTTATAAAGCCAATATGGTCATATGGTATTCAGCTGTGGGGTACTGCCTGTGCATCAAACATCCAGAAGTTACAGAGAAGACACTCTAGGATTTTACGTCATATCGTTTGCGCCCCCTGGTACATAAGAAATGAAAACATACATAGGGATCTCAAAGATCCCACTATCTACGAAGAAGTTAAAACATACACGTCCAAATACGTGAACAAACTAGTCGCACATCCCAACACTCTAGCACGCAATTTATTGCAATTTGATGGCCACCAGAGACTAAAAAGAACTGACACATTGAGCCTGGTGAGGTGGCTCTCTCTACACAATAGAAGATAGGTTTTTAAGATTTGAATACAAAAAATTAGTTATTACGTTGGTACTAACTAGTAAATAATAATTTAGAAATAAGATTTGAATACTTATTGTGAATTTCTTTTAATAGAAAGATTAAATAAAATAAAATACAGTAAAAAAAAAAAAAAGTAAAGGCTAGTGGTTACACGAGACTCAATGAAAGTAAACTAATCGTAAATTAAATAATAAATTAAATTCAAGTAAAGAAGGGGGCGAAAAGCGACCCAAAAGTAAGCGATCTACTTCGACATCCCCCTACATTATTAAAAAAAACAGTATAGAAACGTTGCATTTAGCTGCAGTGCTGAATAGTATACATTTGATTACAACCACTATACTGAATCATAGTATGTCGCAGTTATATTAAGGTTACATCAACGTTCTTATTTATCTGCATAGTTTGTTAAGTTAGAGAATAGCTGTCTGTCAGTATTTTAAGCTCCCTCTTACCCTTTTCATTCGAAAGATGGTGAACGTTCAATAGGTCAATTTAGTCGCACTAATTGTCGGTTCTACTCAGAGCTTTTAAACATAAAGCCGAAAGAATTAATGGATTTTAATTTCATAGTAAAATCCTTAGCTTCGTATTTCTATTAACATCTTGCATTAGGAACACTTCCCTTATAAACGAATGGTAGCAAAATGCCACCACCACCGCCAAAAGCGCAGTCAGAGTCGTACTTTATATTTAACGTACGTATCGTACAAGCGAACTCATACACGAGGTGGTTTTGGTGAAAATTTATTTTCAACACACAAATTCATTTTAAACTGGACTCATAAAACGCAAATTGTTATTTATCACATGGGTCCCAATAAATTTGTCCATACTCATGTTAAAGTATTGTCCACAGTGTTAGTTTGCAACGTATTCGTTTACTTTTTTATTCACAACTCTTACGTTGCAGCTATGGTTGCATTATTATTGTCGTACTTGTCTCAGCAGTAAAGCATAAAGTAATCATGTGGCATGTTGGTTCCTTTTTTTGTTTCGTTTGATTCGCATTAAGAGTGGAATTTTAAATCATTTGTAATAATGTGAATGGGAATAAAAAGAACGATCACGATCATTGAAATATTAAAATATAGGTTTCCTAAATACAATGGATTTCTTGACGTTACACATTTGAAACATTCGTTATTTGTTTATTGGTTTGCATTGCTGCGTAAACGCCTTTGAATGGTGACGCGTGGCACACGACTAGTTCAGAGTGAAGTTTAACGCTTAGAATGTACTGGTCGACGTGCTATTGTGGTAATAAATATAATTAGTAGAATTAGGAAATAATTGTTTTTTATATTATCTTATTTTTGCATAAAGACTTTCTTTATTTTATCGATATCTGTTCATGTAAAATAATCTTTAGTTATCGCGATTCTTCTAAATAGGTGCTACTATTCCGGTATTGTCACAGCAGCAGCTGGGTTTCTTGAAGTATATATCCCACTGTTTCCTCTTAGCCTATTCTCTACTTTCAGCGCATATCTATGCAACATTTACATCAAATGAAGTAAAATTGTGGCAACTCCAATTTCTTTAGGATATTGCTTCTCATATTTAGCGATATGATAGCTAAACCATTTGGGATCTTTCTGTATAACATATAAGCTCCTTTTAGTCCTACAGTGACATTGTGAAGTGAACATTAGATGCATATTATAGGTGGCGGATTACCAGCACAGATTATTAACTTGGAAATGGTCACTTGAATAGAGATAAGACGTTTTAAATATATGGAACAGTTATACTTTTACCAGCTGATCGGTTCATTCCATTGAAGCAGAAAATTAAGGTGTTGAACTCGTGTATTTATTCGAAGTGCTTTAATACCAGCATCTAGTGTCCCGCCTTATGAGAACACCATATGAGATCAAGAATTAAAGAAATATTCTATGGCGGAAGATCATCGTAGGTATGTGAAGCTGCAGGCTTAAACCATATTTTTTCTAGAAAATACAAGCAAGCAACTCATCCACAAAATTTATATGAAAAACACTCTCTTTTTGCACAGAAAATAAAGGGTTATCCATTTAGTGATTGCCGCCAGTCTGGCAAGGCTGTCACCTGTTACATATCTGTCATCTGAGGTGTCATTTCTTAGTGAAAGATTTGCATTTATGAATATCGATCGATCAACAACCGAAGAACACGTAAAAATAGTTAAAATTTGTAGTGGTTTAAACGTGGTCACTTGCGAGCATTACGGGGGTGATTATGGTCGTCGTAATCGACCTATTGTGCAAAGAATTAGCGATATTGTAAATGAAGTTGAAGGGACTGGAAGCACTACAGATGTGGTCCAGCCTGTGCATCATGGCAATGTGTCGATCCTATTGCTTCAGTTAGTAAGTGTGGCGGATAAGCCGAATTTGTCGATTCTACAGCGTGCTCAGCAATTGGACCTATTCGATTTGCCCCTCCATCCACATAAAGTACAACTCACGCAGCAATTAAAGCCGGCTGACCATTCACAACGCCATAGATATGCAGATTGGGTAATAGGCTTTCAATCTTGATTTTTCGAACCAAAAGTTTCTTCAGCGATTAAGCATATTTTTCACTCGCTGATTACGTCAACAAGCAGTGATTGTGGAAAATCCATTGCATCCGGAAGAACTAGCTGCTTGGTGCGCAATATGGTCTGGAGGTGTTATTGGGCCGTGTTTTTTGGACAATGACGCTAGAAGAGCTGCTACCGTCAATTCAGAACGCTATGACCGTATGATAATCGATTTTTTTTGGATGTGGTTTCAACAAGATGGTACCACGATATTCCTGATGATGACATTCAGATTTATGATTATTATATTCGTAGAAATCATCATGAACAGATTGACGCTTGAATAACACTATCAAATTGTTCAGATTTACTTAGAAAATCAGGCATCAACCAATCCTCAACAGACTCTACAGTCTCAATAACATTCTAAAAAATGCACCGTTTGGTGCGGTGCCGTCATCAGAAAAAAGTTATTTTCTACAAATTTAAAGTTCTATCGAGCTTAAAAAAACACCCTATACCTCCACATATAGAATCAAGAATACGACCATGTTTTTGGTTTGTCGAGAACTAAACTTCGAACATTTTTATCCGAAATCTTTCTTTTGGTACTCTTGATGTCTTTAAA
The DNA here is from genome assembly GCA_963932375.1 of Phania funesta. Taxonomy (NCBI): domain Eukaryota; kingdom Metazoa; phylum Arthropoda; class Insecta; order Diptera; family Tachinidae; genus Phania; species Phania funesta. The sequence continues at coordinate 91,157,711 of OZ010652.1, read as the reverse complement.
GATCAAAAATTTATTCTTATGACAAAATTTTAAGCTGACCTAAATAAATGTCACTGAAACCAGCAAAAGCTGAATATATTAATAGTTAAATAATTATCAGTAACAACTGTAAATCAAATTTAACTGTCAATAAAAATATCACTTTGTAGTTGAATTTTTGGTTGTTAAAATTTTTTGCTAAAAAATTTGTTTTTGTTAATACCAGGGTTGTTGTTTGCTAGTTAAATTCCGACAACTCAACAATGCGAGTTGCAGGATCTCAGACCGGAAGCAATCGATCCTACAACCCATAGGCTAATATACAGGCCCACTACTAACTAGCAAGCATGCCAAAATGTGTTAATAGAAATTTATAAATTGCAGCGAAATCGGTTGTAAAATAGGATTAGTTGTATCCATCGCTCAAGAAGATGCTGCCAAGCGGCAGTCGATATTCTTAATTTTAAAGGTAAGATTGCATTTTCAGATCTACATATATTAATCTTTCCCAAAATAATTAGGTTAGATCAGGGTAGGTTGAGAAGTGCAGCCAGTTATTGGCTCATGCCCGTACGCATACACTTAATACAGTGGTTCGCATTGTTGCGTGCTCCCTATCATAAAGCAAGAAAAAATACCTTTTCGTGTTAGAGAAATCGAGAAAATCTCGATTAAATGTCTCTTCGATGGATTATGTATACCTGGTAAGGTGTCAACTGGGAAAGAGTGGGTTCTTATTAGTGAGAAGCTGGGCGGTGGCACAAAATTGTTTTATGGATTTCACGTCCTCATTGCATTCAATGCGTGCTCTTCCTTTGGGTCATCTTACAAGAATTTAATACCAACTGCCAATTACACGCTGTTGATACGTTATAATTCTCATTTAGTTTAAAAAAATATGGGATATAGCGCGACAGTTTGGCCATAAAAAGACTTGCAGTTATCGCTATCGTACGAACTATAGTTGTAAGCATGCCTCTTGAATTGTAGTCCAAGAGTTTTACTGATTATTTTTAACCCCCTCGTTAAAACGTAAACAAAACAAATTATCATATATCCTTCGTATTTAGTTGTATTTTGCCGAATACAAAAGAATTTGAAATAATCTTGTATCTACCGTAGCTTAGTCGCCTGAGAGGATTGTGATGTCTTCCGAATTTCTCTTCTATTTTTTGCATCTTATCGTATTTTGCCGAATACAATGACCTACTTTTATTGCTTATTTGCGATTTTTTTTATACCCTTCGTATCGAAATAACCATGTATAGTCGTCTAGTATACGAGTAAGATCTCCCGGAATTACGTCATTTTTATTCGTGTTTATTCATATTTTTCCGATTACCGTCTTTGCCGTAGCTTAGAAACCTAGAACGCGAATATAAATTCATCATTAAAATTTCGCTAACACAACAGCTGTGTACAATGTACAACATACAAAACAATCTACGTATTATAGGAAGCAGACATTTAGTGAAACCGTGGAAAGTCTGAAGCTAACCCCAACTGTAACTGCGTTACAGCCGATCGATGTGGGTAATCTTTTTACCAATTTTCAACTTAGACTTGTGGGCTAATTTTCTTAATAAGAATTTCGCCTTTTCCATACTACCCCTGGCAACATTGGTTTAGAATCAACATTATTATTCGTTTATTCAACTTTTACGGATTTTTATCTTATCGTAATTTTTTAATCTTTTACGACTAAAAGAACTCATTTAAAAGCTTTCGTGTGTGTTTGTATAGAAAACCTTTTAACTTGAGTTTTTGCTAAAAGAGTTGTTCGGGAATCATTGCATGTAAACAACAGTGCCATCAGACCAAAATCAATAAAACCAACTCTCAAGCTAGACTCTTTTCGTTATTTTTCTTTTTAATTTGTTAGAAATGGCACTAAACTAGAATTAAAATCAATGTGAGTTTGTAGTGTTTTTTTTTTTTTTTTGTTGAGCTTCAAGCAGAGTAGAATAGGATAAAGTCTACAAATAGCCTGTAGATCAAATTACTATACCATGAATTAACTTCAAATGTTGCAGTTGTTGCCGGTTACAACTTCACTAATATTATCAATTCTCCTTAATGCCATCCAACCGTGGTTTGCATATCGAAAAAATTACTTAAAAATACATAAATGAAATACATTCGAAATCATTTAAAATTCTGTCAAATAGGCTTTAATAGATGAAAGTCAACCCCTAGCTGGTACATGTCGAAATTAATCTACTGTGCAAAATGTTCCTCGAAAATTTCGGTCATTCTTTGCTGGCTACAATCTTCCAATGCACAAGAACTTTGTATGTGATTTCGTAGTTAAAGATGCTGCTAAGGACTTCAGTGGTGGCAGAAATGGTATAATCTCTCATTCCAAAATCCGCCAACTGTTATCATTGGTCGAAAATCGCAAAATTTTCTGATCGTCAGGATTTTTGAGAGTAAAAATCGTCAAAATAACAAAAGATTGGGAAATCTGGCATCAGCGTCTATCGCATAGCATGTCAGCCAGTTGAAAGGCATTGCCTTTTATGATCTATATAAAATCCCAAATAATAAAGCTGTGTTAACATCCACAAGAGGCAACTGTGACATTTACCAGTTGCGAACTATTCGATTTAGTACAAATGGAGCACTACACAAAAGGAGAGCGTTTTATAATTATGGAAATCCATTACTCTGAGACCGCTCGCAAACTTTGCGGAACTTTTGGTCGAAGAAGTGCAACTAATGAACTGTTTCAAAGAGCGGTTAAACTCTTTGCTTCTACATAGGGGTCAGAAACGATTTCCATTGTTCACTCCTACTGAGCCAGCAGCAATTGAACGTTTATTAGTGCTAAAGCAGATTCCCTAAATTTATTAATGTAGGGAGGATGTGGCAGCTCTTACTTGATTAGTCCCTTTCGGACCGATTCCGTAAATACTTTTGTGTGGAAACTTCATGCTATCGTAAGCCGGTCAGGCAATTTTGTGTTGGTATCGTAACGCCATTCAAAGTTTCTGAATTTTGGACTAAAACAAGAGATTACGTAGAATGAAAGCAACCTCTTCACTATCGGTAAAAAAATTATTTAAACATTTTCGTCTTTACAACCAGTGTGGAGTTCGTATTGAATATTAAGAGTGACTTGCTGTTAATGGCTGGTAGGATTGCAATTAAAATAGTATTTGTTTTTTGTTGATGTTGTTGTTTCTTTTAAAACATGGAATCTTAAGCTTAACTGGGCACAATTTTTTAAGCACAATCACCCTCATCTACGCCAAATGAATAGTTCTTACAATATCAATTTGAACAGCATTTAAATTTTATCTTTGTTATAAATCTAGATGGGATGATGCCTGTGCTACACTGTTCGATATAATTCCATATTCCTAATACACAATCAGTTAAATATGTTTTTGTTTTTTGCGTTCTTACGAGTATCTCTCCTACAAAATCAAGAGAAATGTGATTACATGCGTTTGATTCTTTTTTTGGCAGAGTGTGTTTTGGTGCCAGTGTAAGCATGAAGTAGGGGGAAGAGATTACGCTTTTACTCCTAAAACCGCTCCTCTTGATGATGGTGTGTGCGTGTGTGTTAGAGTTTTCTATTCAATATCTTGTTTGAACAATGGAGTTGGTCACATGCTTAAACTGCTTCTTAGACAAACATTCGTATGTGTGCACGTACGAATATGAACACGAATACAATATTTTGGCACGCGTTTAACTTTTGTGTTGATCTAGTTTACAGATACCCTTATAGCCCGGGCTCTTGCTGTTAGTAGTGCAGCCTTTAGTTTGAAGGAATGGTGCAACATTTGTCTGGTATTTAATGCGTTGCAATAAGAACAACAGCAACAATAAATAAACATTTTTCTCTGGCTTTTCTAACATGCCATACCAACAACAACAGATGTACAACTTAAACAAATGTATATTTGTATACAAATAACCGTCAATTACTTGTTGCACTGTACGACTGGCTCATACCAGTTACTCTTTTGTCGCGTCTAATATTTTCGGAGAGATCACTTAATAGAATAGATAGATTAGTGAAATTTTCGGCTAAATATCTAGTCATTTTGGAACTATTCAAAGTGTCCAAAAAACTTGTCAGTTCAAGTTCGAGTTTTTGCGATCACATTTAACTGCGATTGTTCCAATATTTGGGGAGTGTGTTAAGGCAGCGTGACCAACATGCTTTTTAATAAAGATATTAACTCGCCTATGACGTTATCTCGCTTAGGTTCAGTTTCTTTGGCCCTTCTATCAGTTGCATGTTTTGTATTGTTTATCTCTGTATTGGTAAATAACTATTCATAGCAAAAAATCTGTCAATTGAGCTTTATTGGATAAATCATTTGAACGGGCTTTAGGAACTCAGATTGCACCAAGCTCTAGTCGTGAAAATCCAATACAGAAAATTCCTTAACATAATTAAACAAATAAATTATATTTAATGAAAATAAGCTAACTTAAGTACTTGATTAGAACCGATAATCATAAAAAATGTAACTCCCAATTGCCTCTATGGAGAGCTTAAATTGCAATTGATTGGTCACAGTTCTTTAATGCGTCCAAATAATCCGAAGTTTATTTCGAATTATCAGAAATTAAGTAGAATATAATTTTTCAAGAGTGCCGCAGTACGATAGTTAGTAGTATGCTTTACTAACAATCAATAAGTGGATTGTTAATTTGATTCTAACCGGAGACTGTGGGTCTGCCGAAATATAAATATATTGCATTTGTACCCACAACGTAGACAATAATAAGTAACCTTTATTATTTCTTGTTTTGTTCTTTTGTATTACTTATTCTGCACACACAGTACTTAGTTCTGTATGTACAATTTGTAAGCACAATTGTAAATCATTAAAGTAATGACTGTAATAAATTCCTAAGATTTTTGTATTTTTGCTTTAGTAGCTTAATTTAGTTAAGTTTTCAATTGGAATACAAATAAACAAGTAATCTTTTTGTTCAACTCTAGTTTTTCGAATTTGCATTTGTTTTGTAAAAAAAGTTTTAGATCCAAACAATTATGTTCAACAATTTAGGTTTGGAAAAAAGCATATTTTAGGTGGCAATTATTACGATAGAATTTACATAATTTTGAATAATTGAAAAATCGAGAGTTCGATTTTATCTTCGAACTTTAAAAGCCTAAGTATCTAGATTAGACTTTTCAGAATAGATTGTTTACAAGAACCAGATCTTTAAGTCTAGATCCGAAAGTTGTTACATCTAAAATGAGCTTTTAAACGGATTGACTCTTTCACAGACATTTGAATTGAAACATATTCTCCGTGGCTCTCTATTCCTCAAAAGCTAAGATAAATAATTTTGTTCTAAGCAGATAGTTTTCGCCCACAAATAATTCTCCCAGTAAAATGAGTGCAAAGTGTTTGTATGCAAATACAGCAATTGTAATAGATTAGATGATTTTAGATTTAATAAAACTAACTGGTTTTGTAACGTTTTTTTTTTTAATGTTGGTGTGCGGGTCTTTATTTTGTCTAGGATCTTGGGAGTACTTGTGGTTACCTCAAACTACAATCAGTTATCGTGTTCTTGTGAGTTTGGCTTGCAGTGGCGGTTTAAGTAGTCTTTGATGTTAAACTACATTAATGCAAAACTAGATCTATTTTATTGATAACGTCATTGTACAATTTTTTGTTTGAGGTTATTTATTAAGTTATTTCTGTTTTTTTTTAATTTTAAAATTTTTATGTTTTAGGTTCGTGCAAAAGTAATTACCAAAAATATTGCTGTGCAAAATATAGGTCAACGGGAATAAGAACATATCACTTATGTACCTTAATATCATTCAATGAAACGACTCTAATACTACATAGGTTCGAAGTATGTCAATTGAAGAAGAAATGCGTCCGTTTCTTCTATTTTAATAATTTCTAATAACTTTGTATCGAGAGAAATGCTACTTTGCAGCATCATATTCGTTCAATGAGCACGAGAAATTGCTTTTTTACTGACTGGATTTTTTTAATTTTTCAACTCGGATGGATCCCCTAATAATGTCTTACTTCCTTTCCAGAACACGGCTACGGAATATTGTTTTAAATACGCATGATAGTCAAACTTACAGCTTCAAAATGTTTTCACTTTCAGGAACAAATCACTGCATGGAAATTCTTAATGAGGATGTCAAAATGGATTTTTGGAACGAATGTCCGTCATCCCTTGTCAAGTTTGGTTTGGCTACATTATGTTTATTTATAATATTCGATGGTTAAAAGCACTGCATTATTTATTGACAATTCACAAATTTTGGTTATTGTTAGATTTTAGTAAAATTATATTTTTCAACCCAAACACGTTCCAAAAAATTAGTTTGTTAAATAAAAATTTGTTTGTCGAAACTAAATTAATCTTTAGAACGGTAGGAGTGTGAGATAGGTTGCACTCCTCACCAAGGGGAGGCCATGGTTTAAAATTGGTACTCCCCATGTGGCAGCTTTTTAAGTGTGGGAACATTATATTTACCCAGTATTAAGAGCACTGTGAGTTAAGCCGATGAGTAGAACCATCGGGAGGAATTATTCGCGTTAATCGGGACGCCTTTTCGAGAAAGGCATAGTACTATTGAGCAAGTCCATAGAATCGTTACCATTATTTGACAGATAAACCGTTTAAAGTAAAGTCAAAGGATTAGCTTTCAAGAAATGGGAAAATCATATACAAGCAATTGGTGGTCATAACTTCAGTAAAAAACGTTGAGTTTGTAGGGGAATTAAACCAACATAGAAAAACTTCATGAACTATTTATTTTTAATTGTTTTTTTTTTTAAATAAAAATGTTGTATTTTTTAATTCCAAAAGTCAAGATTTCAATGAAGATCCTCATTCATCACGGGACATCTCAGTTTACAGAGAAAGAATATGGTTTCCTTGAACTAGAATATTATTTTTTTTATAAAGACAAGTGGCACTCAGGAAATTAATAGTGTTACTTTCTTTAGAAACTGATAGGCTATAGAAGACTGGTGGTGAAGTATAGAGATAGAAAAAGTCATGTAGGTCCAATAATTAAAGAAAGTGTATAGCCATTTTATCAACTGGTTAGCTTCGTCGACGATTTAGGGCTAAGAGCGGCTGAGATACGAACCCACGCGACTACAGCCAACGAATGCTTAACAGACAATACGCCAGCTACTTAAGCCACAGTAACCGCATCTTATTTGACCTTCAAAAATAAAATATAATTTTTCCAACTAAATTTAGGGGTATAAGATACCGTTAAGCGTATTAAAACTCTATAGATTACACTGGACTACATAATCAAACTTTTTGGAATATAAAAATTCTGTTTTCAATTATTTTTTATAGTGTCGATATTCAATGTTAAAAAACCCCTACTGAGTTAAACGAAAAGTCGCTGTTATTTTCCTTTTTGTAGCATGAAAAGAAACTGTAACCAACGCGAGCCCGTAATAAATATTTCACTTGATCTACATTATATCAAAGCTTTTGACAGATTATATTTGCAACACAACACAACGCAGCATATTTATACCACAACGATTGCGGCACACACACGTTGTATGTGGCGAATCAAAATTGAAAAGTCTTTCAAAATTCACGCAAACAAAAGGCGAATGCAAAGGGCCGGATATTGACAACAGTTCGATTTGGAGACAGGAAACATCTTGTAAAACTAGCAATAATACATGCTTTTGTTTTTGTCATTTTTTTTTTGTTATTGAAAAAAATAAAACAAACGAATACAAAAAAAAAAAAAGAATTCGAAAAGGTAAGACCGTCCTAGCCTTTTTAAAGAAGACAACTGGCTTATCGCATTGACTCTAAATAAGAGAGGCCACATTTTTACAAGACAATTTTTTGTGCTGTAGTTTTTTTCTGTCCACTTTTTGTTTTTGCCAATGTACCAAACATAAAATTGATTACGTGCTTTAAGATTTTATTTTGTTTGAGTTCGTACAACAACTACAAAAATTCCAGAACAGCAACGACGACAAGAACAACTGTGACTTCAGACATGTTTAACGCCCCAAAAGGCGACAATGAGATGTCTATTTTCTACAATGAAACTATAATTTTTGGTTGGCCCTTCTTCAAGAGTTTAATAAAAAACGAACAGCAAGAGGAAAAATATGGACAAAAACAACAAATGATACAACAATAAAGTGCTACAATTTTATTTTGTTCCAGCACCCTACAAGATTTTCTATGAATTTAAGTTTCAACGTGCCTGAAGCTGCACAAAGTAGAAATCGCCTGTTTTAATAATTTTTTCCAAACCAGGCGCGATTCCACGTCTGAGCCATACAATAATTATTTAAACAATAAGACTTTTGTTAATATTTGCTTTGATATTCCGACAGGGTGTTTTGATGAAGATTTTTGGAACGAATTTTCGTCATTGCAAAGGGTTTCCCATAATTCTGGCAAGATTTGAATCGCATAATTTCGGCCGTATAAACTTCAATGCACTGGTCTTTCTATAACCCGTTTGCAGAAATGTGTAAGCGTGTGACCACAAAGAACACCATTAAAAGGAAGCGAATGTTGCATGATTTTTGCTACTAATCCTGATCAACGAAACCAGAGAAAAATGTCTCATACAGTAAATGACTTGTTGCAGCACCTGTATTCCATGCAGGACTGACGAGAATTCGTTCCAAGTATCTAATGCTAGATAGACTTTTTATAAATCTCGTAATCATAGTGATCTTTATTTTAAGGTTTCTTGGAACTATTATCCTGCTGCATAGATAGCTTAGTACGCGTGTTGCCACCGCTGGACAGTCGAATATTAAAAACTTTTTATGCTTCCTGTTGCTGGTGACGAGTCAGTAGGAATCACCAGTTTTATTCAACGTTATAGTTAATTTTGCAGTGTTCTTTTAACACCAGTTCAGTGCAAAACTTTATTTAGATTTAGAATAGTTTCTTTCTTAATACTTTCGAGGTCACTGAGTTTTTTCGACTGCCGCATGTCTGTTCGGGGTCTCCAATAATCGAGTAGACCTACCGCATTAGGTTATTCGTAAGGATAGTGTTTTCCCTACATAGGGGTTCTTGACTTACGAAAGTCGGTTCAGTGGCATTTCGGCCAGATAGTCTGCCATGTTATTGCCTACATGCCCCTTATATCACAGTACGCACATTAGAGAAACTAAAGCACTCGCTCTTAGAGTATCTATAAGTTTCAAATCTGCCTGGCTGTCCGAGAAATTATCGCGAGTTGCTCTACGTAAACCTTCTCTAGAACAGAGCCCTAAGGCGTGGAATACCGCTTGAAAGACGAAAGCTGCTTTTCCCTTTGTCAATGCTTTTTGTAGGCATTGTCCTACGATTTCCGCCTGCGCACAGCCATCTTCCGTCGTGGACCCTTCTGTTTACCAAAACTTTGAGGCTTGTTCTACTATTGTGTCATTATTTACCCAAGTTGAGTGTTCACTAACGATCTCTTTAAACGGCTTAGAAAAATTTAGTATTCTAATTATTTTATCGGGAACAGCGGGACATTGAGACATGGTACAATAAGATTACCTTTCTTAAGATGAGCTAGATTGGGTAACCTTAACGCGGCGCTGGCTGCTGACCTTTTAACAGCGAGATGAAGGGAAGTGTGTTCAATGATCGTTCCTAAGGCTCTCGGTCTCTTTGCTCCTGTTATAGTCAAGCAGACTATCCAAAATGCCTTGTTAAGAATCATCTGAGCCTGTGATTGTTCCACCTTAAGTTAAAATAATATTGTTTGCCATAGAACTATAAAAAAAAATTTATGTAGCAGACTAATAATTCGTGTTCCACCGGCTTAAGATCCCTTCTGTTGTTTATCTTTCTGCAACCCAACCAAAATAAGGTTCAAATACTTGCAGATGTAAGAAAGTGTTGGGTACTCATCGCATAACATGTTGCGTTCCATTATTGCTTATTGTTGTTGCTATTCATTTTGTGTAGCAATTGTCACGCCAAGTGAGAAATACAAATTTATGAATGCCCACTTTTGGCCATAGAATTTGTTACCTTCTTTTCTTACTGCTTGCAGCCTCTTTTGGCCCCGTTTCTTGTTCTTCGCTACATACAGCTCGCTGCTCCACCAAATGCATTTCAATGTTACCAAGCGATGAATGCATTTGTTTCGTCTTTCTTAAATAATTTTTGGTTTGTCTTTGGTCGTACTTATGGAATCTGTTTTATTCATCTGGACAAATGTTCCTAGTCCTCGTTGAATTAATTTATTAGCATCAAATGTAGCAGAAATCTCGGAAGCTTTTAATACACGTGTAAGGTAAAATTATTACAAGATCTGATTTTCCATACGGCTGCAAACTATTCTGCCTGGTAGTCTAATAAATTGTGCATTAGAATTCAACGGCAGTGTGAGATATTTAAACATTTTAACAACAAGAATTTATTTAATAAAAGGAAACAGCATAATTCTGTACGTATGACTACCTGCAGAAGTAAATAGTATTATATGGAATTCCTTCTATACACAGAAGCTTTAATCCTTTTAATTGTTAATACATTTCAATGTGGATGTGTTATACCTGTGTCGAAAAGGCTTAGAAGTAAGAGAGCTTATTTTGGTTTTGAATATTTCACTGATAAGTTTTGTATAACTATTTATAGCTACTTCAGGTATTTGGAATAACAAAATTTGGACCGCTCTATCTAACTATTATTTTAAAAAGTTGGAAGTTCGTGGAGTTATAAAACACTGCCCAGTCTAAAGATTCATAATAAAATATTATGCGTTGCTTTAAATAAAGTATTTCATGCCCATTAAAAATTTAGCAACTTTTACTTCTTCAGTTCTCCGGAAATAAGAAAATAAATTTGACGAACCGAGAGAGAGAGAGAGAGAGAGAGAGAGAGAGCAATTCATTACAAGTTGGGACGCATACTCTAATAATTAAACTTAACACGATGTCGAACGTTAACGATCCCTATATTAAACTGTTTTATAAATGCATTTATTTATTGATATAATAAATAAATAAAACCATAAAGAGCGCAAATCAGGTTTTTTCTCTTAGAAGTCAAGCGTGGGATAGATAGACTATAAATCTCTATTTATAAAATAGCCACTATAGATGTATCCCCTCTATTTAATTTTTGAACCTGTCTTCTGAAGATTAACAGTAAATATTGCATGGTAAATAAATTAAATTAGCTCTATGAATCCGTATAGTATAGGGGAACATATAGTAAAGTCAGATTTTTGCAATTGTCATACTTCAGATGTTTCTCGAATGCTGAACGAGTGGAAATTATTAAAAAAATATTATGGCTTAGTTGCAACGTTTGTAAGCAATTCGTTGAAGTATAGAAGGAACAGAAATGCCGATTTTGCCCCAAGATAAGCTGACACCGTCAGAAGACCAACCGACTTATTTTTCGGTTGGATTTGGGTCTACATCTACACTACTATAGACAAAGGTATAAGTGAGCTTTGGAAATGTTGTCAAAAATCATTTTCTGCTATGAGACCAATTTTAAGCTCTTTGGCTATATTAACATGCGATACCGCCGATATTTAAGCGAACTCATTACTCAAGCGTTAGTCACAACGTCACTGCCTTTTATGTCATCACGGTACCATAACTTTTGTTTACATGACCGCACTAACGAGCATTTTGCCTCAAAAACCGGCGGAAACACGTTCTATTTTTTCAAACTTGTGTTACTGTTTCATATTGTTTGAACTAAATAAAAATAAATGACATGGAATCTGATGTATAATTCCATAATAATTTTAATGTATAGTCTATAGAATTATAATGACTCCTTAGTACGCTCACGGACCAAAATTATAATTAAGAAAATATCTGAGTTTATTTATTGCATGTTTTTGTTAGAAATTAGTATTTCTTTACAAGTAGCGAGAAATGTCGGCTTATGATTCTATTTTTATTACAAACTATTAGAGATTCACCATACCGAAGCGATGAAAATCTTTTTCAAATCTTTCCGCTACTTCCACCAAGGATACTCTGAATTTTGTGTATTTTTTAACTTATTCGTTTCGTTTTCTCTTGTTACAGGTTTGACACCAAATGGTATTGAGGAAACTCGGAAAACGTAATATGTCCATCATTTAAAAAAAAGCATACCAAAACAAATTGAGGAACTGGCATCATTTATGGGACATAATTTCCGCGAAATTATGAGAAGAAATTTCCCAACCTGCAGTCACGATTTAAGGCATTTCTAGAGTGATTTCAAGAAGAGATTGGATATATTCCAATCATATTCAAGATTGATTTAAGAAGAAAATCGAGGAATGACTAAATATATAAATGCCAGTAAACCTGGACACTGTGTTCTATGCCAGGACGTCGAGGAAGGTCGTCCGGGAATTGCAGGATCATAGTAAGCGATGAGGTCAGGTAATGCTACGAACTCTTAGCTAATTATACTAGTAGATTTTACTTCAACACTAGCCAAAAGTAATAAATACCAAAAGTAAAAAAGCTCACACCTGAGGTAGCTTCAAAAATCTTCTCGAAGTTGTTCAAGTTTTATCTTATCAACCAAAGTTCTCAAGTAGATTTAACGAAAAATTTGGCAAAGCTTCCTGGTGCCGCTGAGACTGCAATCACATGTTGGGATTTCAATATAATTTGTGGGGTAAAATCCCACACCATCATAAACAAACTATCTGTCTAAGATCAAATTACAAAATCCAAATGAAGTAATTTTCGTGCGACATGCTTCGTTTCCAGAAAAATTTGCCATTTTAGCTATCTGAAGAGGGTTTTGAGGCAAGTAATGGCAGTGTAACCGGGATGTTCTGAATAGGCTCACGTAGATCCCTTTTATAAGTTCTGCAAGGAACGCAAAAGTAGCAAAAGCCTGCACCTTCTTAAGTAAAACTTGCGAACTGTTAGAGCCGGAAGAGCAGAATATTTCAATAGATAAGGAATAACCTCCACGAATCAACCAATCTTATGAATCGGAATAACTCCATTCGTCATTTTTATTGATATTTTGTGTTTTTAAACCAATTTGTTCTTTATTGGTACCAAATAAAATTTTAACTGTGTTCACTCATTCGTTTTCATTAATATCCTGAAAGAACTTACCTTTAAATTATTTTCTCCAGTTTTTGGGGCAAAATACTCTATAGCGCTCCGTTACTATAAGTAGTTCTCGGTATAGAAGGATGCTAACCGACTTTCCTTCAGCAGAGCTTGCCAATATCGATATGTCCGAGCTGTGGTTCAATAAGATAGCACCATGCCAAACAAGCTTCGCAAAGTTCAAAGTCGGGAAAGAAACATTTGGTGACTAGTTTACCTCATGGCGAGCCACGATAATGCGACTTGCCAGCCCTCGGTTTTGTTTTCTCGATACTCATTTTGGACCGCGCCATCAAAAACTCTGCTGCCCGCGATAACATAAATATTATAAAAATGTTCAACAAAAATGGTATGAATGTTTTGGATCAAGCTCGTTAGGTGTTAGCCCAGCTGAAGGGATATAAACGCTTAAAGGTAAAACTCTCACACACCGTTTTCGGTTGACATAAAGAAACAATATGAAAATATATGAATAAGTCAGCTACAACTTGCAAATTCACTTCCAAACTATGATGGACAGAAACACTCTTGTTTTGTTAATTTTTATTTTCTAAAACGAATTTTGTAAGTTTTCATAAGTGTTTGATCAGATGTATTCATATACTTAGGTATATGGAACGATTCTATTTACACGTCATATGTTTCAGCAGGTTCTTTTTTCTTACGTGACAGTCCGAAATTGTAGTTAACAAATTGAATATTCACTATTAATATAAATGATGATTGTACACCCACCCCCAGCCACTGTCATTATTTCTAAATATCAAAGTGTTATTTAATGGCATTTTAACATTTTAATAGTGACTTTAATACAAGTCGTAACTTCAATAACGGTATTGGTTTGCTTTTAAAATTATCTTTTGCTTTACAGAAAGAACAGTCAATATATTTTTACATCCATCGAGTCATACGAGCATGAGCGGCGATCCATCTCAGAAACAACCTTAAATGTCAAAATGATTTTATTTTTCCTTTCATGCTGTTAAACAGTTGGTTGGCTGTTGTATTTTACAAATGCACATGTTGCACGATAAATTTCGTGCATAATCATCGCAAAAGTCATGAAAGTTAAGTTTTTATTCACTAACAAATTTGACTTTGAAAGACTAACACTATGATGTTGCTCCGAGATACCGCCATAAACCTTGGCAACCATTAAATATGGAACAACATGACATGACCGTCAGAGTAATACTCCTGGATGTTTCTTAGTCACAACTACCAACCACTCTGCTTCAAGTAGAGTCCAAAGTTGCAACTGTATGTTGCAAGTTCATTTGGTAGAAAGCATTTGCAGCAAGTAGATACGATTAAAGATATTTTCACTATCGGAAAATAAACAATTTGTTTACAATTTTCGTTTTGTATCTAGTCGTTTTTTATATTTTGGTTGCTCTTGCCTAAACTTGCGAAAAGAGTTACAGCTGTGTGTTCAAGAAGCATCAGTTTAATGGTTTGAACAACTTTTACAACCTTAAAAGAGATCGACAAATAGAAATCGGTGAATAGAAATCTACGCTACACTTATGAAAGAAGAGTAACTTTTTGCATAACCTGAATGAAGGAGGAACTGCAACATGACGTTATGTAATGTCATCACCGACCATCTCATTTGCAAAGAAAATTTTTCCTTACGTGACTAGTGTTTGTGCTTCAATTAGCAAAACCAACTGTTTATGGATGCTCCATGAAGTTATTACTTCATGGAGCCTAGTTTGGAATTACCACCTTAGGACATCGTACTCTCATAGTGGCTACGTTGAAACCTTCTATGGAACAAACTTTATATACAAGGAAATATCGAATCTCCGAACTTGGAGACGTCTTCTAAGCAGCTTTAAAACCTATTACATTGATAGGGGTTTTCGATAAAACTTACAGGTGGGTAAAGAAACCTAAATATGTATCATATTTCTTAAATCTCTTAATATATTTTCCGCATTGTTGGGCAAATCTGAATGTGCGCTGCTCCACTATTAGTAAAAATATAACATATATATTCCTTGAGTTTCTACGCCTGAGGCAGTAACTTTTTCCATTTTGTATAGAACTAAAGGGTATTTATTTAAATATGTTCAACTTGGAACTGAAAAAATATAGTGCTATTATATATTTTCAACTAAAAAGCCTTTATTGAAAGCATATCAAATGTTTAGAAAAATTAAGAATTGTTTGTCTTACGCTGTCCCCCACGCCTGCTGGGAAGGCTCTTTTTTAGACTTCACCACTTTTTCAAGCGTTTGGGGACGTATCTTGGCAATGGTGCAGACCATTTGTTGTCTTCCAATCGGCCTTAAGCTGTTGGTATATTGAACTACGTAAGCCGAGAAGAGATAATCCAAAGGCGTTTTAAAAATGCGTTTAAAAATGTTTCCTTTAGTAAGTCTAATGTTTGTTCCCCGTTGCTTGTAACTTTCCTACTGGGCCCATTTGAAAAGAAGGAAGCAATTCCACCAACCCCTTAAAGCGCACTATGGAGGGCTCTCACAAAATTTCTTCATTCCACATACGAATCAATTAGCTTATTGCCACAAACGAGCTTCATCACTGAACAGAATATTGCGGTTAAGCACTATTGTTGAAATTAATTTGCATAATTTGCAAGCGTTGCTCTTGCGTTTGTCTGTTCACGTTACAATGGAAAACTAAACAACACAAATGAATAATAGAGTTACCTGATATGATCCATGTTTGCAAGTCGTATAAAAGTTTTTAGTGTCTTTAGTGTTGGGTTAAATAGATGATGTTTACAGTTGGCATAAAATTAGTAGAAAAGACACAAGGAATGTTGAAAACATGTGTAGCGGCATTCTTTTCTGCTAGTTGTCTAATAAAATTTTAACTTTTACTGTATTCAAAGTTATCGTATCAAATAAATTTTCTTTCTGGATAGAAAAAATAAAGAGATAGAACTTAAGCCTAAAAATAAAACTACTTAATATTTTTAATTGTAGTTCGACAAAGTTTTTTCAAGCAATAAATTTATTTTGTTTGTGGTCTAACCATTTTTGTAGAAACTGTGTTGTTAAACTCAACCAAATTATCATGTTTATGGTTGGAAATTATTTAATGATTTAACTTATTTATTTAACTTATGTTTGCCTTAAAAATATATTGTTGTAGAGAACACAATATGGTTGCGATGACCATGCAACCATAATGTTTTTAGTTGGCGTGTGGTGGCGAAAGCTGGCTGCATAACAATGATCCCAAAATGAGTTACGTTACACTAACTATTACTACCAAAGAAGAAGGATAATATCCTTGGAATTGATACTTCCTAAAATAAATACCCCATTATCACTCCTTGCGCCAACAACTTTTTTTGGATCGCTAGTAGGAGCCTGTCTGAATATGACTTGTATGATCATTAGCAATTGACTAAGATGACTGCTTATTATAAATAGCGCAAATATTTATTACAATAAGACTTATTGTATTAAACACATTGGATGAAGCAACACCGTTGCACTTTGGCCTGCATGACAACCAGTTAATGTAACTGACCACAAAAGCCAATATTTGACAACAACTCAAAAATAAATTTAAGTTTTAAAAAATTTTAAGAACCGAAACCAACTGACAAGTGCCTGTCGCAACAGAATGGTAATTTGTGTGCTATCGCGAAACACACATATCATTAATCAAACTTGATAGAGAATAGAGTATCACAGAGCATGCAACTAACCGTATTGGCTGGCAATCATGCAACATGTCTGCAACCAGCAAAGAGATAAACATGGGAAGTAATTGCATAAAAGACTTCAATGCATTGTGTAATTGAAAATTTTTACAAGTGAAAATGGAATGATAAATATTCACAATATATTCCTTATAATATTTTTAAACTTAAGTATTTAGTAAGGATTCAAAAAATCCCACAGGCTACAGGAATTTTATAAATCGATTCTATCTATTTGTTTCTCTAACAACGTATTTGCAAATAACGCCGCAGGAGGAATCCGAAAATCGTGAAAGACATTGTCTTGGCTTATTGGTTCCCTCCCAATTTTAGCACCGATACCATTAGCGGCATTTGACATTTGCTACATTGAAAGAAGAGCAGGACTGCATTTAGTCCGTATGGCTCTTACCACTCGACAGATATTTTTAGATTCATTAAATTGTATAATATCGCGCCTTGTGCACTCTCACCACAGTGACGAGCTCTACATATACAACCGATATTTTCCACTACTTCAGTCAACTCGCTGTGTTCGTTTGACAACATAGAGTACACACCATCCGGCAGTTTGAGAGGAGCCTTAACTTCAAATAGTTCTAAATAGCGACCTACTTTCAGGTGTTGAGAAATCTTTCATATTCGTTTGGAGTTTAATGGGCTAAAATTGTAGTTTCAGTTTCTATTTGCATTTAAAAACTCCAAA
The DNA here is from genome assembly GCA_963932375.1 of Phania funesta. Lineage (NCBI taxonomy): Eukaryota > Metazoa > Arthropoda > Insecta > Diptera > Tachinidae > Phania > Phania funesta. Next base: position 91,140,292 of record OZ010652.1, on the reverse strand, counting down.
TTTGAAGAAAATGTTGCCTGGCACTAAGGAGCGAGTAGGCCGACCTACGCATGGCTACTATGGTAACATCAATTTTTAACTCACCTAGTTTCTATCGAGCCACGGACTTTTCAGGCAGTATCTGTACAGGTTTGGTCACTTTGACTCGCCCATGTGTCCACAACATGTTGAAGGGCATGAGACCCTAAACTATTTTGTTTTCCATTGCCAACACTTCAGCGGGAATACTATACGTGCTCCAGCGCAAAGAGTACTAGCGAAAGATATCTGTTTTGGTAGCAATAGTGCTGGCTGCCAGCCACCACGAAGTAATACTCCGCAAAAGTCCTGTCCGGGAGAGTTGTAGGTGGGTGGGTGTAATTTAGTACGTAGGCGTCGTGAATAGTGATTCGTATATGCTGGGGATACGTGTCACAAGTATCTGGAGGAAGAGTCTACAACTGCAGTCCGAAGGCCAAAATGGAATTTGTTGAAACAATTTCTCTCATTGGAACCCCAAGCATACTAGCTCTAATTGTACCAGCTGCCAAAATAACTTGGCAGCTCAACATAAAACACCAAATTAGAGCCAGTTTAAAAATGATTCACTGTAGATTTTTACCTTTTCAAGCAACAACTATGACGGTTCGTTACATGTCATCGTCCGTTCTCATGGTCTACAAAGAAAAAAAACATCACAAATATTCTTGTACATACTCGTACTTGTATTAAGTTGAAGCTTATAATGGGTTATTTGGGTTAAGCTTTTAAGTATTTCATTTTTGCCACATATTTTGCATGTGATCTATGCGATTGTGTTCGTATTTAATGTCTTACTAAGATCTTGTGTTCATGTTTTTTTTTCCAAAAAAAGAGGCAGGAGTGTCGGGTCTTTTCTTGTATTTCTCCTATTTGGGTTGTGTTGTGATCATAACTTGTGTTCGTTTTCTTTTTCTTTTTACTGCAAATAGTAAATACATTGAATGAATGTTGTAAAATATTTATGCAAACAGGGTTTAGTTGGCGGCATTACTGACTGACTAACTGAATGGAAGACTGATGGACGGACCTCGATTTTAATATTGAATACACCCGCTATTAGTTGTCGTCGTACATACATATGAGATCATGTAGCAACATGTGTGCATGCGCTTACTGACTGACACATATGAAGTTGCAAGAGTCGCATTTAGGTACTTGTTAATGTATGTTCGAGCAATATGGTTTCAGGTGCTGAAGTGACCACATTAATAAACGAAATTGCTTAATTTTTTACTGCTTATTTTAAGTTTGCTGTTTTAGCCTTAAAAACACCGAAAATTTAAAATATCACATTTTTAGTTTTCCGCAGAGAAGTAAAAGAATTCCTTGTTAAGAATGTAGGATAACAGACATGAGAATTTTATATGAAGGCGATGCTAAAGATGTGGTAAGGATCTTCCCTCATGCAAAAAAATATGGTTGTGACGCGGTCACGACAACCAATATTATGTTCTCTGCAGCAATAAATATAGACTGGATATTAAAATTTGAGTTCCTTCAGATAATTCATATAATTCCCACGACTAGTGGAGAAAAAGATTTCCGTCCACATAAACAGTGTTCTTTCTTCGCGTGCATGACGATGCTTCTGATATATAATATTTCGCTGTTAGGCGGTTCTTCACTTAAGTATTATTTAAAAACAGAGTTAAATGCATAACAGTTTAGAGCACTTTACTTTATTACGTACATCATGTTTGTGCCTGCATCAAAGATCATTAGTGCAGCTTATATCATATATTTTTTATTCTACCGAAACCTCAACAAATTTCAGTTGCGATAATAAAAGTATTATTTGTTTGCGGTGTTTTTAGGTTTCAAAAGAAGGATCAGAATTTTATTTTTGTGCTGTTCATACTGAGAAGTGTGACTGAACATATGTATATGTAGCTTCTTTAGTGCAACATGGTCATAATTAAAGTTGACGTCGAGCTAATCACTGATCGTGCGATAGGATCCTTCTCCAAAGCAATGTCATTATTCCTTCTTCTGGGTTATAAAATTAAACAGTACAAAGATGGCTAAGTTTGGATGAAATTTGAATCTTGGTTTAACAATGATGATCATATCATTATCCATCACTATACGCTTCTCGTGTTCACCAAATATAGGTAAGCCGTGTTTATGGCGAGAGCTTAAATCTCCCATAAATAATGGAGTTAAATTATTGATTTTTTTGACCTTTTTTAATTCAATTTATTAAATTGTTCAAGCTTAAAGACCTTTTATAAAAAATTCTTTTATTTATAAAAATAGCGAAATATCGATAAACAAAAAATTGTGTAAAACAGCTTTCAACAGGAACAATTTATAAAAATAAATTATTAAGTTTTAGCGAATAATAGTAAAATATGAAGCAAACAGCTGCCTACTCAAATCCAGTTGAGTCTCATGCGGCAATAATCAGTTCGATAACAATGTAGAGCTTTGGTTCGTATTATTGCAGCAGCCTTTTTTGGATTCCAGGACATGAATAACGTGAAAGTTTTTGTATGGCTTGATGAAGGATATCGTAGTTACAATTTCGTTCCAACTAAAGTCCTTAAGTGAACATTTTTAAAATAATTGCGCTCAAAAGGGACAGTGTTGCAGATGCTGCAGTTCACTTTACGTGTGCCTCTACCTGGCATTTATATCAATCGGGCACTTGTGGAATCATTTATTATCAAAAGGGGTGCAAATTCGCTGCGAATGCATTAGGAACTGAGAAATGATTGAACAATATTTACTGTCAGCTACTTAATGGCTACTCGTAGATTTTTGTTTTAGTTCTTTAAGAAACTGATTTCAACATCATTTTGTTGTTGCAATAGTTTAGTTCGTTGGTAAAAATACTGGCATTTATGACATGTAATGGCTCCATCAAATATGCTGTTGTTGTTTATTATTTTTTTTTTTGTTTCTTTTGATGCATGTTGCATGTTGAAATGATTTTTTTTCGTTTTTTTCTCTTTGCTTATTTGGAGGGTCATAGTCTTATTTTTCTTTATTTATTTCGGGTTTTTACCAGCGTACTTTCATATGTAGTGGAATCATAAATTAAATGTATTTAATGTCTATAAAAATCATAATCACCATGTTTATCACGAACATTAATAATGTGTTTTGTATGAATTATTAAAATGTTTCCACTTTTTTTTAATATTAAATTAGTGTTCAATATACTTACATAAGTATTTACTATTTAATATGGTTAGATTAAAAACCAAGATACATTAGATATTCACATTATAATTGTGTTTGATTATGCTGCATGCGAATATTGTGTGCCACATTAATAGGTGGCTACAAGCAAACAGGGTTTACAAGAGTGTATTGTGTTGGAAGCTAAAACAAAAAGAATAAAAAATAACACAAGTAGTTTCTTCTGAAATAAATAAAAAAAGGATTTAGTATTTATTGGAAAATTTCTCTAATCCTCATTAAAATTTAGTAGACAGATACGATGATATTTTCATATTAATCTTAAACGGCCCTGGTGGACAGTGTAAATTTCATCAGTCTGCTGTTTGTTGGTTCGATTCACACGAAAGACCCTGTTCTATGTTCGGCAATAGAAGTGTGTTAGAATATAATCTGTAAATGCGTTATGACATTAAATAAACTGAAAGTTACACACATATGCAACCAAGTATCTTCCAGCTGACGGTAGGTTCAATTATATAGTGTGTCTCAATAACAGATTACGGAAATCGTTGCTACAATAACTCGATTGTTTCATGCGCAGTGTGGCAGTTAGCGCTCTCCTGCTAAAACCATATTTCATCCAGGTCCATGCTGTCCAGTTGCGGCCAACAAATCTCCGTTATCATATTCCTGTAACGAATGCCGTTCACAATCTCCGCTGAATTGATGTTTTTGGGTTTTCGGCGACACAATCGCTTATGCCACCAATGTTTTCAAGAAAAAGACCGGTACGTCGGCGCAAAGGAGACTTACTATCCATAATCCTCCTAGTTGCTTAAAATTTGTTGATATTCATAGTTGACAGCTGTTAAATATCTGTGTTGTTATTGGCACAAAAACAAATGCCACAAAATTTGTATAGTACATTCTTATAGAGACACCCTTTACAATTTCGATGTATCGTACTTTTCTTAGTCGCAATTTAGCTATTAGATAATTGTAATTTTATGAAAAGAATATAAAATTATATATATATATATATATATATATATATACAGGGTGGCGCAAAAATAACCTTTCGATGTTTGTTGGCTGTAATTTAAAAAAAATTGAAAAACTTTGATTCTTCTGGTGGATTATTTTTATTTGGTCTTTTAGTTTTTTTTACATCAAGTCGAGAATATGATGTCATGTAAATGGCCGCCGCCACACTTGATTGTCATTTGGGCCCTTTTTATGGCATTTTCCATCACTTTGGCCAAAACTTCCGGCGATAGGTCCTCACATTCATGACGGATATTGTCTTTAAGAGCTGCAAGAGTCTGAGGCTTGTTGACATAAACCCGCGACTTCAAAAAGCCCCACAAAAAGAAGTCTGCAGCGGTCAAATCAGGCGATCTTGCTGGCCTGTGCAAATCGCCAAAACGGGAGATTAGGCGCCCGGGAAATACATCCTTCTGCATATCGGTTGTGGCACGTGCAGTGTGTGCCGTTGCACCGTCCTGTTGGAACCACATGTTTTCCAATCCCAATTCATCAAGTTGCGGCAAAAAGAACTCGTTAATCATTGCTCTGTAGCGCTCACCATTCACAGTAACCGTTTGGCCAGCGACGTCTTCGAAGAAAAAAGGTCCGATGACTCCTCCAGCGAAAACAGCACACCTTACAGTGACTTTGAGCGGGTATAATGGCTCTTCGTGGGTTACACGCGGATTTTCAGTGCCCCAGAAGCGTAAATTTTGTTTATTTACGTACCCGCTAAGATGGAAATGGGCCTCATCACTCATGATTATTTTTGATGAAAAATCATCTTCCTCTTGGTGGTGATTAAGGATGGCTTGAACGTATGTTAGACGCGATTGGCGGTCAGCAGCTAACAGCTGATGCACCGTCTGGACTTTGTACGGAAACATCTTCAAATCTTTTACCAAAATTCGCTGTAAAGACCGTCGACTGATACCCATTTGCGTGGCACGTTGTCTGGTCGATGTCGACGGCGCTTCCATGACATCCTCGGCTACAGCAGCAATATTCTCTGCAGAACGGCTACTCCGGGGTTTGCCACGCCTGGCAGCATCTCGTGTTCTGCCAGTCTCTTCGAGGCGAGCGGCTAAACGTCGCAGTGTTTCACCAGTAGGCGTTGGACGGCCAGGAAATCTGCGACGAAATTCACGTTGTGCCAATGTCACCGACCGATTATTGGTCAAATAAATAGTCACCAATATTCCGCGTTCTGGAGCAGTGTAGCGTAACACTGTTTATTAACGTATATTTCGCAAGTGTTTACTACACAAATGTCAAAACAGAATTGACATTAGGGGCCAATCGCAAAATTTATAGCATTTTCTGATAGGAGGATTACTTTTGCGCCACCTAGTATATATCTGTGGCGTTTTATCATAACATCTTAAGTCTAAAAATCGACTTTCGAGATATTAACGATTTAGTGTATAATCGGTTGTGATGCAATTTTAAACAATTTTTCTTATCCCAGAAGAAATTTTTAAATTTTTTGTGACAACGTAGATTGATTTTCAAAAATATTTCATTTGCAACTTTGTTTTTTTATTGTTTTTTATATTCGTTTTTTTGTAGAACTGAATAAAAACATATAGTAGACTTTAAGTACACTTAAGATTTTGTCACGAAAAGCAAACAAGAGTTTTAAAGTTGTTAAATGGAGATACGAGCTTGTGTTAAAATTGATACGTATTAATAAAAGGATATAGGATTTTTTGTTTTTTTATATTTATTCAATTCAATAAAAAAAAATTGCTCTTAAAATAATAAAAGTTACAAATATTATCTGTGTAATTAAAAATTAATAATAATTCAAGTTTTTCATTTAAGCTCGGAAAGTTTTTGTTTTGAAATACAAGTACTTATGTGGTTATTCGTTTATTTCTTCGCGTTCAGTTAAATCTGGGTGACAATCTAGTATGCCTTCCGATGACAAATTGATATAGAAACCTGTATAAACTTCATCCACTAGCGGCAACATATCTATGAGATCCTTTTCCTTCTTGTTGCTTATTTTTATTGGTAAATTGAAGCAATTTCTTAAATCTTTAATTTTAACACAATTGATACCTCGCTTTGTTATTTTTATGCTTTTGAAAGGATCCTCTTCATGTAAAGATGTTTTAAAGTATATGGTACGATATTCCTTGGTAAATCTAAACCATTTAATGTCATGCCAACTGAATTTATCACCATTGTCATCTACCTTCCGCCAAGTAAATAAATTTTTCGAAGCGTGTGTAAAATCGTAAATATTTGATTGACCCATTTCATTAACCAAAAATTTTTTCTTTACTCCGACTGTTCTTATGAATTGGTACCAATCACGGGGATGATGGATTTTTATCGAAGATTTCTTTTTCTTTTCTATAGCGGCATGGTCACTATCGCACTCCATGTGTGTATGACCAGGGACCATGAATTTGTGATCTATAATGCTTACGCTGTTTTCCAAATTCATAAAAATCACAAAAATAGTAGCAACGAAAGAATTCTTATTTTGCCGGGACAGCAATCACTGTAAAAAACAACATGATTAACATTGGCCTTTAATTGCAATAAGTGGGCAAAAACGCATGAAGCTATTTCGTTTCCACCTCTCTTGGCTATTGCTTCATGTCACATGTAGCATATTGGTTGACTTGTAGCACAATTATGTATGGTTAAATTAAAGGTCCACAAAGGTCTTTTATAAAGTCCGCAACAGAGGTGTTGGAAGACACTGCTGAAGGTCAAAACAAAATGCTTGGAGTTTAGTATCGTTTAGTTTAGTATCATTTTTTTAGTATCATAAGCTCGCTGTGCTGCGTTAAGATGTTCCATTTATATATGCGTTTTTATACTATCAACACCATCGTCTTTTCAAGCTAATGTTGCACAGCAATTTATCAATAACGTGCCTTTTTCTGCGTTTTGATTCCTGGCTAAAATAGCTTTTATATTTACATTGACTTGATTGATTTCACAAAAAAATAACAAACGGATTAGCTACGCCAACAACCATTGATCACTCATGTATGTTTTGTTAATTTTTAACTTGAAGCTACAGAAACAGTGTAGTTTAAATAGCTCCCCAAATACTGAACCGATTTGTATAACAAAATTGATCGTGCACATCGGCAATTAAATACATTAAAAATGGTACCCTTTTTGCTAAAACCTACTGCAAAATATAAGTGTAAAAGGGTTAATAAAAGTTATATAGATTATTAAAAAAATAACTTTAATTCTTGATTCGTAAATGTGTTAAATTTTAATTTACGATGAAATTTCTGTTTCTTGCTCAGAGTAAATATTATAACTCTTTAATTTGTATTGTTTGCAGAATTCTTTAATGTTGCCAAAATGAATCAATTATTCATCGGTATTCAGATGTTTTCATTTAAAGTATCCTGTATGGAAACTTATATATAAGTCCCGTTTTGTATCGGTCTGTAATTAATACGTCCCGTTTAAAAGCACCCAGACTTTATTAGGAAAAAATGTATTTGTTTGCTTAAAAAACAATTAAAGTTATTTTTTGGTTTCAGCTTGTAATTTAATTAAGTTAATACTGGATACAATACATTATTTAATTAAATTTTATTACATTTTATATAAGAAATTTGGATCACTAAGGCCTTAATAATTAAATTATTCCATCTTATAAAAACTTAAATTAATTTACAGAGAAATGAGATGGTATTGTCATGGTCCTAATTTTGATCTCAGTACTTTTAACGGCAGATATTTTCACATTAATGTTTTCGTGCCTCAAAGGACTTTTAAAGAAAGATTTAAAGAAATAAACAGCAAGAAATTAAAATTTTTAAAAAAATGTGCAAATATTGAACTGCATTATATGTATTTCAATTAAAAATTTTACTCCGAATGCCTGAAATGCAGAAATTATTGTAAACCCAAGTGATGTTATAATGAAGGCATTGGCTGAGCTAAAAGGGTTGGCTGAAATTGTTCTTCACCAAGAAGTCACCAACAGTAATGTGCGTACTGTTTTCCCTATTAACAGCATTAATGATTTAAATAAGGTCAACAATAATCTTAAACGCGACAATCGTGAACTTAACGTAAGTTTTCTAAATTTTATTCCATTAATGTACTGTATATGGATATGCATTAGTATACTAAATTTATGCATAATCTTTTCCAACTAACCTAAACGCTTTATTGTTTTGTGCAGGTTACTAGAAGCGCGACTCTCGATATCACTAACCGAAGTGATAAAAATAAGTGTCTACATGGACTTAAACTTGGAATGTATACGCGGAAAGAAAGTTTTCAAAGCTATTTTCCCAGCTTTGACGGGTAAATATTTATTAAAAACATGTATATTTCCCTTAATGTATAACAAATTTATTTTAACAGGATACCTGCCGAGCATTTGCTTCATGATTATAAATAAGCGGAGTGCATGCGAAAAAAAAAATTAAGCATTGTTAGGTTTTAGTCTTTTTTTAACGTGTTTATTTATCCGCAGCTTCATTGTATTATAAAGTTTATTTAAATAATACGAACGACAGAATTTTACTTTAACACACTGTTACTGGATTTACTTTATTTCACACTTAAATTCAACACAGTTACTTTTTTAAATTGTTGTTCGCACTTTCACTCTATATATGATGTAATTTCGTTGTTGTTCTGGGTGTATTTACTTTCCGTGGGCGCAAAATGTGGCCGCACTATTTGTATCGCGAACTTTCAGTACAGTGAGTGTCACAAGTATTCATACCACTTAATTCTTACATGCAAGCACTTATCTTCGCAACAATATCTACATATCTTGCAATTTAATTAATTGTACTAAAGCCTGCTATACGATAATGAACTATTCGATTTGTTAAATATGGAAAATTCATAATCTCCTGAAATATAATTAGTTGAAAGCTAACTACAAATTGAGTGACTTTCAACTAACTTCTTAACAACTAACTTTTAGTTAAAAAGTCAAGTCATGCAGAGCCTGACAATTAATTCACTATTGCCTAGGACATCGCAATGCTAAAATAAACAGGTAGCTCCATTAAGAGTAATACGGGCGTCAACCATATCTGGTTGCCAAATAGTTAAATTAAAGTGCATTAAAAGTTAGCTGAGTTCCCTGTACATAAAATATAAATTGTGAGATATGCTTTCTTTCCCAACCATAAGTAATATAAAAAAAGTTTATTGAATTTAACAGAATAATAAAGAAATTGCGTCAGATAATTATACAAAAAAGGATAGCAGCGGTCAATATGAAAGAGACAGCCACATTACCTGTCTCGTGTCTCAGGGCTGGTCTCTCCTGTGGTCTAACGTCTCTACCAATATAGAAACCAGTATTGCTATTCTCTATTGTTTTTTAATGATAATCGTGTTGTTAAAAAATGTTAACGACGCTGCTATTCAGTAACTTTTTTTTAAACCATATTCGCTATCGTTAAGTCAGTTATAATTGTTATCTAAACGATTATAGAGAAAACTAAGCAACAGATGTTTTTGTCTTGTTTATTTATTTGGCAAACTAAAATTTAAAAAATTTAAATTTAAAGCCCACATATTTTTTATGAACAAGATATTTAATATTTAGTACTTGTGAAAAGAGCCTCACATGTTTTTTCTTACTTACTTTGCAAAAATAGCCAAACGCACGGAGAATGTTAGCCATGAAATCTTCAGCTAGCATAAATTTATTTGTTTCAATTCTTCATCTTTGAAATTTTGTTGTCAGAGATGCCATTTGGTAGACAATTAACGATGTCTACCATCGTTTGCTGCAAACAACAAAAATTGTCGACAAATTTTGCGACTGACGAATCGTTAAAAGTTAGTGAATCGCACTGTTGGCATAAGTACACAAGCTTTTTTTAAAGGCAATTGTATACTCCCTTTTGTGGATTTTTAATTGTTCTTCTAAAACGATTTCATTCTACAGAAGAATTGCGTAAAGTAGAATGTTGGCTTAATACCAATGCCCCAAGTGCTGCCGATATTACTTAGGGTCAAGTCAATGAAGAATGCAATTAAGTCCAAAAATATTTAGCTTCGCATTATTTGCTCAGCCCAAAAAATCTCTTAACTAAAATGGATATTTTAATCTTCAAACTTTAAGACAAAAGCTGGTACTTAGAGCAGTATTTAGCCTAAGCCCTAGTCAGTATATACTGTGATTACAGTCTCCACGAGTTTGTACAAAGACATGATGTCTTAGTAGCCTCTTTATAATTTACTGCAAAATCATAGTTGTGACGTTTTCCTTTTGAGCAGAAAATATTGAACAAGATTTCTATTATTTATATTGATAAAGCTTTAGGCATGTTTCTCTAATAGACCTTATTAATAATCTGAATGGAAAAAAAATACATTTCTTTTACCTTCAACTTTTTGATTTTTTCATTATATAATTCTATCAATAATATTAAAGTACGGACATGGTACCATGTTACATTTCATCATGTTATCAATAAATTTAAATTGACATTTCACACTCGATATGTCACACGATACTTCTGTCAAATATCAGCAAAACATGAACGATTGGAAAGCAAAAAACATGAAAATCAACTTGAAAAACAACAGAGAAACTCTAAATATGTCGCCAGAGCGATAGGAATGCACTACTCCACCAATTTAGCAACAAATACTCGTACAACAACAAGGGGCAGTATTTACATACACTTATACACAGTACAAGCCCATATCTGCCTCTTAGACTGTCCGTCCAGTTACCGTCTGTTTGGTCATTCATTCAGGCGAAAATCCAAATAAATGAAATCTTTATGGTGGACGCGTTAACATACAGGTTCATGTAATCTTTTTGTAGCCAAATACAAAAACAACAGCAACAACAAACAGTAAGAGCCACTTTATCGGAAAAAAGGACATTAAAAACTTTTAAAATACAAAAATATTGAACAAATCCAACATATTCCTGACAACAATTTCAACGTTCAACTACACTGTAAAACAGATAAGACAACGAAATGCTCTGAAAAAACATCGCGTAAAACTGAGAACTTCAAGTGAAATAAATGAACAAATACCGAAACTCAAGGCGAAGGAAAAAGACATCTAAGAATTTGTTTCTTTGTTTATATTATTTACGCTGTCTTTTCACAAAGACAGATTAAATTAACGTTCTCAGTTTACAGTAAAATATAACTCAATAATTTAAAAAATAATAAAAAGCAGGTAACAGCGATGGAGAAGAAAATAGCACATATAGAACAAACTTGAACTTAACAGGACTTAATCGATCAACAATTTTATTATTTACTCACTCACCCCTCAATTAAATTTCGCCTTGCAGATCTATTTATAGCCAGAGGTGCCTAATCGGCAGACTTATTTATTTTTGGCAAGTATTTGAAACATGTTTTGCTTTACTTAAAAGAATTTTACATTTGTATTAACATACGTACAAAACTTATTTAAATAACTGTATTCACTCCCGATGCGTTTTCAAAATTATCACAAAAATTAAATTGAAAACTATGTGAAGATAATGTTGTATCAAGGGAATGTCTGCAGCTTAAATTTGATTTACGTCCGCTATTCCAGTTCGGAGTTTATTTTTTGCTGTCCCTACACAAACCTGATAACAGTTCTGCTGATCATTTCCCTTACAAGGAACTTTATAAACTACATTTGACTTATCCAATTTATTAATTCTATCCTTAGTTTTACTGAACAATCTATTCAATGTATTATAAACTTTAAAAGTCATTTTGTATTTTTGCTTATCAAAGAATTCAGTCTTTTTCAACAGTTCGGAGATTCCTGGTATATACGTTAACGCTTCAATACGCTACGTAAATTACGTTGCTTCCTAACATTAGACTGATTAATTAATTTATAAATAAGCTGATTAGGAAAACTATTTTCGCTCAATATATTCATAACCTTTTCCTTCGTAACTATATCTGCTACAATTGGAGAAGGCGACTGTTGTTGATTTTTTTGCATTCGAGTAAATTTTGTGCCAATCAGTTTATGTAAATTTTATAATTATTTACAAAAAATTGATTTTATTGGGTCTAGAACTTAAGGCCGATTCACATAAAATGGTGAACTGGCTGTGAAAACAAAAATTACTTCAACAGACAAACTTTGCATTTAGAAACAAAAATTTTCAAGGCGAATTCGTTTGTTTTATATGAAGCCGGATGGACAAAACAGGTAAACTCACCAAAGTACATGAGTACTTTTCTTAAACTGATTGGATGTAAAATTTCATATAAACAAATGTTTTGCAACTTCTGGTACATTTTTGATCAATTTGCCTTGATATGAATTTCCGTAGTTAAAACAGAAAACAATAATTATCAAAAAATGATCAGCTGTGGTCTTAAGGCCACCTCTTATGCATTCGCTCTTTCAAAAACTATCTACCGCTGCTGGACAGAAACTCTTTTTTAAAAGAGCCGAAACTAAATCATCATCACTTTTTCAAATTATTGGATATATACATTCTTTTCGTATGCAACTTGTTTCGCCATTTCCGCCATATGTATTTTATATAAAGTTAGACCTCAGACATTAAGGATGCGTTTTGCCGACTGACGCTTATTGCGAGAACTTGTTCATGCGAGAAACAAGTTTGAGTGTGCATAGTGGATGCGAGAATCAGCGCTGATATTTTATCTATTATTTGTGTTTTATGTAATTATGTATTATGTATGATTGTTATAATTTTATTTAATTTTTGTTATTTATTTTTTGTTTAATTTTTATTTTTTAATTTTTATTTTCTTTTTAATTTTTATTATTTTTTTAATTTTTTGATTGCATATTTTAATTACCTTTTCTTAAATTTTTGTTTTTAATTTTTTTAATGTTTTCCAAACAAGTTTAAATCATAATCAGTCGGCTCGGTTCGGCAACAAGCGGCCACTCTGTACGCACCGGATATGAGATGTTGTCAATTTGCCTTATTTAAAATAATTTTTAGTTCTCATGATTGCCAAAGCACAAATTTGATTCTTTTATTCAATTTATCTATTTATTTTGATTATCCCGTTCAGGACAATAGAAAGAAGTTATTAAGTATTTTATTGTCGCCCGTCCTCGCTACACGTAGCAAATTGCAAGTTTCACAGACGCCGGGAAGTGGATGAACATTATTTATATTGGTGAATTAGACAGAACAGATTGGAACAACAATCTCCAAGCAATATTGAGATATTTCGCTTAAATTCCTTTTAGACCAAAACTATCTAAAAGTGATTTTGTGCTGTTGGTTCCAAGAATTACCTCTGCCTAGTAATTTCTGGACATTTTTCTCACTCTGTGTATTTTTTCCCCAATGTGCGATCTTTGCAGCAGAATTAAATAAAGAACAGAAACAATTTCGAAGGAAATTAAACAAAAATAAAAACTGATCAGATAAAGTTCACATTAAATATCTCATTTTACAAAATGTAAACATGTTGTGTTTGAAATATAAATAATCGCACTTATTACCACGAATGGCATTCGCTGCAAGAGATTTTAGCAGCCACTGCAGACCAAAATTGAAAAGAAAAAATTGGCACCTAATATTCTTCACAAGCTTCTCAGCTCCTCATCAATATAACAGTCAGTCACTTAGTAAGTCTATCAGTCAGTCATTATTGATGAGCTGAACGTCCCCAAGCAAAAGCAACCATCCAGCCATCCTGGCTGGTATGAAAATTACTTGGTCATATCTTTCATACTGTACCAGGATTTCGTTATCAGTGCGTGTCTTGCAGCAAAGGTGTTGCCAACTGATTTAATGGGTATATTGGTCTGAATGCACTGGATGCCTGAAACATTTCCTTAGGCATTTTGTTGGCATTTTATATGAAAGTGTTTTAGGACATTGGGTGACTGGCATTTCATGTCGTTATTAATAAAATGTTGTTAAAGTAGCTGCCTTTGAAATTGAATTGTTTGTTCTGTTTGTCCAGTACATTACATACGGTTCGCTTTAGTTCGGATCTTTTTTTTTACTTGGCCTGTGTCATAATCCAACTCAAGTTAAATGAAGGCAGTTAAAAACAGACAGACGACATTGCCAGCGACGGACAAACATCATATGGACATGCACCTTAACATTGTGAACAAGAATGGAATCTGTGTTTTTATTCTTATTGAATCCGTTGCTCATTACCGTCGGCCACTCCAACCATCATCAGGTATTAAGTGTCAACAACAACTACTACAACAACAGAAACGGTAAAACACTTGTGGCCATGTTGCACGAACATACGAGCATTTATTAATTGTGTCTGTCCGTCCACCTGACTGTTTTTAAGTTTGTAAATTTTGAGGGAATGAGGCTGTGTTGTGATTAAACTTGAAGTGTTGGCAATCAAATTGACATGAAATATGAGTATCACCTTATTTGGTTGCTGCCATATGCATGTATGTGCATGTATGTGTGTATGCATGTTATTTTTCCGACTAATTAAATTGTTGTTATAAATAATGAAGATTTCATATAAAAATCAAAGGAAAATTATTAACCAAAATACAAAGCAAAATGCAGGCAAATATAACGATTTAAATTTATGGAATTGTTTTTTATCTCGGTAATAAAAAGTAAATTAATTTAATGACAAGTATGAGAAATTATGGCAGTTTAAAGAAAACTTAAAAGGGTTACCTTTCTTATAATACGGCGATTTTAAAGAATTTTTTCTTTTCACTTTAAATTAAGAATTAATGCATGTGATTCATTTTGTCGTTTCTTTCTTGATGAAAGCTAGTCCAAGTTGACGCCATTTGTTTAGCTGTAGGTATTCTCAATGCAGGCTAGAAATGCAACAAATAGAACGGCCGCTGATATACTTTTCTAATCATCCAAATGATGATTATATTGAGGAGACCAGAGATGTAAACTTGGGCGTAGAAAATTGCTAGAATAAGCTATTTTCCCGCGGCCAGTCCCTAAAGAAAGACACAAATATAAGAATTATATCAAAACAAAGCAAAAAACCAGAAAAATTATATAATAAAAATTGAACTTATCTTTTAATATTTATAGCATAATTTATGCTCTAAATTGTGCCCTTGCCTTAATTTAAAATAAATATAAATTTGTCGAGCCTTATTTTTACTTTGTGCATACGTTTTCCATTAACTGGCCAGAAAAATTATCCAAAATAAAGTAGAAAAATGTAACAAAAGAAAGTAGGAGCGGTCAATCATTTAAAAAAAGACAGATAGAGAAAGAGGTCACTATATTCTCGTGTCATGTCTTGTCGCCTCAGAAACCTACTCTTAGAAAAGTGTGAAAAATAATTAGAAGCTGTATGACCTGCGAATTGTGAAACGTCTAATAATGAAAAGCTTTTAAAACACCATGTTAAAAATATATAATTGTTATATTTTATTGTTGATACAAATAATATCTAATTATGATCATTTCCCAAATTTTCATTTCATAATTAATTTACTAAAACTGATTGTTGGAGGTTAAGCAAACTTCCATGCGTCCATGCGTATTTCGCAGAACAAAATGAGAATTATGTGAATACTGTTTCTTTAGTTAGCCTTAAGTTCCTGTTTTATTTTCCACCTTATTAAGAGAGACAATATTGTTAATTTATGCAGTTAAAAATGAAAAATGAGTATTAAATCTAATACAATAGAATTATCTTTTAAAGCGTTTTTATATTAAATGACCAAAAAATTGTCTAAGTGAATTAATTGTTTCTATGAAAAGGATGTTATTTGCGTTTGACAATCTTTGATAGAGCAATGTCCTTAATTTCCGAAAATCTCTACGGCATACATTAAAACATCCTTTGCTTACGAAATGACCATTTTTTAGTTATAACGGATTATCCATTTAGTGGTTTAAATACCGCTGGACTGGCAAGGCTGTCAGTTATTAAATATCTGTCATCTGGGTGTCATTTATTTCGCGAAAGGTTCGTTATGGATCGTTTAACAACCGAAGAAAGCAAATTGTTAAAACTTACTACAAAAGTGGTGGTTCAAACGTGGCCACTTTTCGAGCATTACGGGGTGATTATTGTAGTCAAGAAGCGTTACAGATGTGGTCCAGTCTATACCTCATCGCACTGCTCACATTGCCGAAAATATGGCGATAAACCGAATTTGGTGGGTCCACGGTGTTTTCAGCAAGTGGGCCTATGTTATGGTTCATTATGGCGTATTTTGCATTTGGATTTGCACCTCCATCCAAATAAAGCCCAAATCACACAGCAATTAAAGCCGACTGACCATTGACAACGCCGTAGATATGCTGATTGGCAACAGGCATGCAATGGTGATTGCTCGAACTAAATTTACTCCAGCGATGAAGCGCATTTCTCACTTCTCAGAACTTATTGTGGTAAAGCCATTGCATTCGGGAAAGGTGTCTGTTTGGTGCGCAATATGGTCTGGAGGTGTCATTGCACCGTATTTTTTCAAAGATGACGCTGGAAGAACCGTTGTCGTCAATTTAGAGCGCTATGGTCGCATTATTGGTGATTTTTTGGGCCTGCAATTTAAGATTATGCACTGTACGATATGTGGCTACAACAAAATAGTGCCAAGAGCCGCACAGCACGACCGATTTTCGCATTATTGCAAGCGAAATATCCAGAACGCATAATTCCCGTTACCTCAATTGGCTACCAGACATGCGATTTGGTGCCGTTAAACATTATTGGTGCTACGTCACAGATTGTGTGTTCATGGATAATTCCCTGACAATGGAGCATTTGAAAATCAACATCTGTCAAGTTATGAAAAGTGCGAAATAGTGATCGAAAATTACCGCAAAGAGATTGACTGCTGCAACCAATCTAGAGGCGTTCATTTAAATGATATGGGGATTTTAACTTAACAAACTTTAATGAAATAATGCAAATAATCAACAAACCAATATTAATTTATATAATAGAAAATACTTTTCCAAACTAAAAGCCCATCTGTTTATCAAAGGCCTTGTGTCAGTCACTTTGTAATGAAGTCTCTAACGGCTCTTAGACCAGCCTTCACAGTTCGTTCACTTGGGAAGGTGTTTCAGAAACGCAGTGTTGGCGCCCCGTCGTACCACCGCTACTATACAGACTCTGGCACTCTCGAAATGATTACTGGTGATGACGAACCTATGGGATACCACTGGAACTTCACAGCAGCCTGCCTCTTCGTAGCTCTGCTTATGTGCTAGGTAGTGATGGAGGCCCTACGGGATGCCACCGGAATTCCACACTATTTCCCTCATCTGGTCTACACACAAGAGTAAGAATTAGTGAGGTAAACCTACGGAATGCTACCGAAGTTTCAAACCAATTCGTCACTCTCTTGAAGTGCTAATTAATGATGGAGGACATATGAGAAACTATCGGAAACCTACACAAATTTCCTCTTCGATTGCGCCGATTAGCGGAAACTCGAAACGGCTTTCCAAGGCCACTTGTTATTTTTTTAACACAAAGAAAAATTATAAAATAAAAATATATTTATTATTAAATTTTTTCAGTTGCAGAGGCCTAAATTTTGCCACAAAAGTTGAAGCGACGAAAAATTAATTAGGAAAATAAATTGTTTTTTTTTTATTTTCCAAAAGTTTACTTTGCTTTTCATAAATTACAGATCCATATGCATTGTTGCTCCACAGGGTGCGATGAGATGCGAATCTGTAGGGCCCGTTAAAGACTCTGGTTTGCTTTATTAAAGCGAGTTGAAATCTTTCTAACGCCACATCTGCATGCTTTGGGCTTGACTAACATGTGGTTTCAACAAAACGGTGCCACATCGCATACAGCCAGAATTAGAATGGAATTACTGCGAGATCTCTTTCCACAACAAGTAATTTAAAGGAATGGTGATATTGATTGGCCTCCACGGTCGCTTGATTTGACTGCTCCGAACTTATTTTTTTTGGGATATCTGAAGAGTAAGGCTTATGCAAACAAACCAGAAACGCTGGAGCAACTCAAACAAAATATTCGTGATGAAATTAATGAAATACCGCGTGAAATGTGTGAGAATGTAATGAAAAATGTGTTCAAAAGGGCTCGCATTTGTGAGGCTAAGGCAGGCGGACATTTATCTGATGTTGTATTCCATACATAATTGCCGACATTAAATAAAACATTTATCAATATACGATCCATGCTCTTTTATTTAATCAAAAATTATAAACAAACAAAGTGGTATAACTTCCCGGCGGACACCCTATATTAGGCAAAAATATAACATGTCAACGAAGTAGAAAAGAAGAATTTAGCAAACATTGCGATTCACTAACAGTAAATGCGTCTCAAAATTTATGGACAATCGTTTTTATTACTACAAATACGATAGCAGACATCGGTAATTTTCTGTTTGCCCTAATTGATATCAAGTGGAATCTCTGCCAAACAAAATGCCAAATCGAAAATCACAAGTAGAACTGAAAATAATTATTAATAATAACACAAAATATTGAATAGTCGCAAAATGTATCGGCCATGCGCGCCTTGAAGTTAACTTTCGTCGCACTGACTTTCTGCGCTGTTAATAAAAGATAATTTTGGCTTATAAACAATTTATAAAACAACTCGCTCTACGAGATGTGGCCCCAGCAAATATGACACCAAAGAACAAAACAAAAAATTACCTCCAATAATTGTTCACAATGCCAAAAAACACGAAACGTTCTGATGACTTTGTTGTTTTTATGAGACTTATTTTCATTTCTTAAAGGGGAGATTTTTCACTTTGTGGAAAGGGAAGAAAAGAGATCAAAAATAGTCCCACAACAATTAAACATGTTTATTTTTAGGGCTATTTTTCATTTAAAATTACTGCGGATAAAATATTTTACATTCCCCGCGTTAAAACTAAATGGACGCCGCATATAAAATACTTCCGCAAGGTTATGCCAGTTTTTACTGCAAAATATCCCAGAAAGAATGAAAGAAATTGAAGGGTTCTTCATGTCCTCGTATATCAATAAATTAATAAATCGTGGATCGCGCCGAAAGTTTAGTTTGTTAATAAATGTTAATATATTTTTTGTAATAAAGAATAATATGTTTAAAATCTACCGTGATTTTTAGTACCTACGTATTTACAAATATGTTTTGTTAAAGTAAATATATATGAATTTTACTCCTTCTTAATGAAAGTTATATCGTAAGAAGATATTTTGTTGCCACTAATGTGGGGTAATATTTTCTTTTGGGGCATTATTTCCTGGCGCTCATTTCGCAGAGACAAAAGAACTAACAGTGCTCCTGAAAGATGTTGTGAATACTAGTTTGTCAATTGAGTAAACAACACAAAAATATTTATCGTTTAGTTTTCTCGATAAGCGTTTAGATTAAAATGCACGATAGTGCGCCAAATTCAGTGTGTATATTACACGAAACCATTCGCGCTGTTTTTGCTCCCCTCAAAACTTTGATTTCTTTAATTGTAAAATAATGAAACTTGAAGCATAAGGACTTTATGTACAAGTAAACTCATGGGCTATATATAGCTTGGCAATATTTTTTTTAACTTTCTAATATGGGAATGGATTATGGGAAATATGTTACCAAACTAGCAATTGCCTAGAAATGGGATGGTACATATGAAGAACTTGGTCCTCATTTTGATCTCAATACTTTTTTGGATAGGAACTTTGTGCGTATAAATACTACAGTTATCCTAACGATAACGAATATCGTTGAAAAAATGCTACTACTCGTTTGCACTATTTTAATTCTTTGTTTTTCCGCTCCCCCCACAATATAAAGTTTAAATTCAAGCTTTATGATTTCTAGTTTTTTTTTCAGAATCTCCCACAGAGTGCCCCGCCAAATATACCTAAGGCATCTGACAAAATTATTATTGGAACGTTAAGTGGATATGTATATGTATGTACAAATGTATTTAACGACATTAAAGGCAACAACTTTATTGGATTTCCTCTAACATACGTGTTTGTTCGCCTT
Organism: Phania funesta; assembly: GCA_963932375.1. Taxonomy (NCBI): domain Eukaryota; kingdom Metazoa; phylum Arthropoda; class Insecta; order Diptera; family Tachinidae; genus Phania; species Phania funesta. The sequence goes on along the minus strand of OZ010652.1, from coordinate 91,120,238 downwards.
GTTAAAATGTCATACAATTTTTGGTTTCTGTTTTTAGGGTGGTGATTTTAATGATTTTAAAAATGTCAACAAACCAAAGGGCCAACCAAATACACCATTTTTTTAACAATCGAAAACAACAAAAACTGTAACTGAAATTAAAAATTGTGTTTAATTACAATAATCATGTTCTGTTTACAGAAAAACATCGGGTAAATCAAAATAACAAAAGCAATTAAATTTTTTAATCGCAGCAATAAAAAGAAATTTTAACAAGTTTGCTAATGAGATAAAATTTGAATCGAATTTTGAATTTACCTAAAATATTTCAACGTTGAAATAGTGAAAAGGTGTTTTTTTGCTCAGTGGTTTTTCAATGTAGACAGTTACATTTGAAAATTCAAAACAGGCAGAAGTATTTAGTTCCCATACAAGTATGTATAAAATGGAAAATCTTTCACTTTATGATTTTATCCAATTTGTAAACTTTGCAAATTTTTCTTTAATAATTAACAAATTTAAGCAATTGAGGTGTACTGCCATTAGAGAGTCTATTAATCAGATTAATCAGAAATTTTAATCAAAACAGTTACATATTAATAACGTTTTCGTTAATACAATGAATAAATTGATGAAATCAAACAATTAATTTGTTGAATTAAAAATTTGATAGTTTAAAAATGTTTAAAATTTTACTTGCATTATAAATAAGTAGAATTGCAATTATCAGCCCACCTATTCCGTATCCACAGTGATTTGTGTATATTTCGTGGCAGCTGCAATTGTACTAGGAGACTGATTGCCTCATTTAAGAATTTCAACTGTTTGATGGACTCTGTTCCGAAAGTTTATGAAAAATATATGCTTAGCACCGGTTTTTATTTTCTGTTGAAGGAGTATCTCTATAAACTGTATAACTATGATGAGTCCCCACAGGTAATAAACAACTAGATAACGCATCCAACAAAATGTGCTTTTTACGCAAATACGCCATGCTATCGTTCGATTGCAAATACAAGCGTTGAATCAGCTCAACATATAGTTTCACCAATGCAGCGATACCTGCTGCCCACCATGTGGAAGAATAAACCTATTGCGAGTTGAGAATAATCGTCCGATAAGTCACTTAACATATTCAGACTTAAAACACGAAACCTGAACTGACATTGTTCCCATTAATGATTATTCTCAGTCAGTATTTCCATGAAGGTGTTTGGCTGGGCAATAAAGTGGTAATCGTATTTTTTTCAAAAATGTATAAAATATTATTTTATGTCATTCAAATGTGCATGCAGGGTCGAAAGAACACTGGTACTCTCTTAAGGACAGAAATGAATCAAGGCAATTTTTGACACTTTCGATTGAAGTAAAACGTATTTCAGATACGTTATTATGTCGCGATCATAACAAATGTTTGTCAGACGCAACAAGATGTGGGCTGCAAAGCGCATGAGGTAAAATTTCATATCTGCTGCTTTCCAAGAATTTTTTACTGGTGCAGCAGCATGATAGACTGACCTGGCCTTATTAGCACCGGTTTGAATATGCTGGCCCTTGTTTTGGTAATAATGCCATTCTTCACAACCAGGCACGATTCTTGGCTACAGTTCATGTAGCACAACATTTTTTTTGTTTCTGAATAATCCGAATGGTTTGACCTGAAAGAAAAAGAAATCCACCTCTTTGTGTTACTTCCAATGGTTCTGAAAATTCTTCTTGGGTTTGACTCAAATCTTCATCGAGTAATGCCAATAATTCCTCATCTTGAATCTTCAGCAGTCTTCCCGAAGCTTCTATGTAACGGTTTGCAACTTCAATACCGCCATCTTAGAAAAAGAGAGGAAGAAAAAGAGTTGCCATAAAGTTTCACAATAATAGCGTGATTTTCTGCAGAACTTGTTTCATTAAAAATAAGGAAGCGAAATTCGTCGCAAAAGTTTTATTGTCAAAATTTCCACTTTCAATGCAATAAAAAATTATGTTGTGAAAAAGACATTTCACTTAGTTTTGAATATTGTTGACAGACGCCTAAAATTTCGTTTAAAAAAATTTGTATCGTTATTAACAAACCGCATGTAAAGTCATCTGTCATCTTGTCACACAGAGAAAACTTTTTTTATACAGGGGACATTTTTAGAAAATAAAATTAATTAATTAATTTTTTTTTATATAAAAATTAAACGTAAAAAAGTAAACCCTATAACTAAAAACAACCACATAAGAGCTTCCGTCATATGGCTGCCTAATTTGCTACTACATAGACGAGTAGTGGTGTGTGTTTCTTCATCATTAAACCATTAACTATCACTCAATTTAAAGAAAAATTATGTAAAACATCCAAAATATCATTTTTACACTTGTAGTTTGCTCTCAAACAAAACTGGGATATTGAAAAATAAAAACCAATAGTTATTTTAAGAGACGAACAAAAGGACAGACGATTTGAAGCAGTTTAGAAAACATGCAAATATTTTCATTAATTTTCATGTCAAACAACCCATTTCGAAATTTCTTCTAATGATTTTTATGGGTGTTAAATTTAAATAGTTTTTTTTTCATTGTTTATTTTTTTTTTTTTTTTGTTAATGCTGCCGAAGATTTTACAGTTGGAAGTTTCTTTTTCCTAACAAGACATCAACATTTAATTTATGATTATTAGTTAATTGCTGGAACATACCATCTACCTTTTCAAAGTGTCTGTGTGTGTGTGTGTATGTGTGTATGTGTGTAATTGTAGTAAAGTTCCATCTGCTGCCTGATTTTATGATAAAACATTAAAATTCAAAGATATTTCGTTTTATAGTCTTAAACATTTATATTCAAGCACAAATTATATATTTTAAACACCACTTTCATTTTACTGCAAGAGTGGCTTTATTAAGATTTCTAGTTATAACTATTTTCTTTTTTAATTAATGTAAATTAAATTTGCCTCGGATCTGGTTATGGTCCTGCTAAATTCCGCAAGTAGGTTGGCTCAGTCAGATCGTTTGCTGCATACTGGCCGAGTGAGGATGCTACATATTAATGTCCGAGTGCTGCAGCAAGGATAGTTTTATTTGATTTTCCTAAAGGGTGATATCATATGGATATTTGGAGCGAATTGCCGTCTCGTCTTTCCATTATAGTTAGGTATACAGCGGCAATAACACAATGCACCGATTAGAGATATTTTTACCATTCGATTCAAGCGAAGGTATACAACTTTGAATTGACGTAATATACTGAGATTATAGAGTTTCAAACAAAACCCTAACTTTGATAGAAAGATAACTTTTAAACCATTTTTTACCACTTTTTCAAGCATAAGGCACAATGTTAGCTTCCAATTCGTCCAAATTTACTTGTGTTTTTTTTATTTGCATAAACTTCACGTAAGCCAAGAGAAAGTAAAGCAATGGCCTTAAATTGCAGGACATTGCGGGGCTTGTGGCCCCGCTTTTTTATAACATCGGGTTTAGTCCATCCAATTGGGACCGCAGTTATCTTGGCTCTATACTGGTCGCTGTCGATTTAACTTGCTCTTTTTAAAGAAGTAAGGACGAATAATGCCACGAGCGCATCAAGCATTGATTTTTTTATCGTTGTGGGGCTGCCTGGATTTCCCTCAATCCAATTGCGGTAATTTTGCTCATTGAGCAAAAAAGGAGCTTCATCGCTGAACAGATTACTTATATAGCAATAAATCCGTGGATTGAGATCCAGTTTATTTTCAGTCCATTAACCGAAGGTACGTAGCGAGCGTTGGTCATTCGGTCTATACAGGATCATATGGCAAGCCAAATTGCGCGTAAATGATAATAGAGTTGCCAGGTCTGAAAACCCGTATACCAGTTTATTACCTGGTCAAAATGGAACCATAAAAAACAACCGTTGTTTTGGTGATTGTAAGGCAGTGTTCGATTTCTAATAAAAACTTGTAAAAGAATTGTTTACGATCGGTGAATATCTGGACTTTCTTAAATTTCACCATCGATAATTCAGGTTGTAGGAAGCAATATTCATTCGGAAATCTTTCGATATCCAATAGTCAGACTAGCTCAATTATATTTCCTTGCTTGTGGATGGCATTACCCAGGAAAGTGATATGAATATTAAGAAATCGCTAACAAAATATTTGTTGTTTTATCAGTCAGAATTTGTTTTGATTAACTTTAGCTTCTACTTATCCTATCGGGATCCCCATGCGGGCATGTCTTGGTATTTCCACCACCTTGAAATATTCCGAGTCGGGAGATATGGGAAACTATGATGATTTACTGGGGCCTGAAACTGGAAGAAGAGAATTCTCCACATTCCACCGTGACGTAAGGTTCGGACTGGTTTAAGAATTCACGCGGTGGATGTGGCTTAGACTCAAGTGGAGGAAAAATCGCAGTGCATGTTCAATATAGCATTCTATTGCAACGCAATCTGTTAATAGAATGGATATTATATAACTCTAAATCCCACAGTAAGAACTGGGTACAAGGCACCTGTTATCCTAAAATTGCTACCTTTACAAATGCGTATAAGCGGCATTACTTTCACCCGGTGCGAGGACCACGGTAGGAAAACAACTAAAGGCAAGTGTCGACGTTATTACACCTATTCTATCGAAAACACATATGTAAAAGTCCTCATAGTATTTTTTAAACGCCAGCGGATATTACTATGTGTTTTCAGCAACTTTACAGAATGTCCCTTTAGGAAAATACATAACCGTCCAATAGTATTACTCTTTGTCTACGTCCACCACCAATGTCATATACATACATGTATGTAGCGTAAGTTTTATTAGTGAAAATAACGTTGACCAAAAAACTGTTAGCCATGAATGAAATCTGTGTTTTTTAACAGAAAAAAAACCTTTTAATGAAAACTTCGATACTGACAAGAAAAAGCGTTTCCTCTTTAGTTTACCCCCAACCAAATCAGTTATTCCTTCTACAAGGTGTGTTAAAGAGCTATAAACTTAGACCGTTATTTACTGTCAAAAATAATAATCGTGTATTTAAAACGTTTATTTAATTCGAAATCACAAAAAAAAAAAAATTAACTAAATAGGCGTTGTTCCTCTATTTAAAGCCGTCAAAAAATTATTACATTTCTGACGGCATAAATCACATAATTCATGCGTGTTGCCTGTTTAATATTTAATTGGCCTCAAGCTAAAATAATAACAACAACCCTCTTAAAAATATACACACACACGTGTGCGAACATTTAGACTTCGTGAGAGACAAGAGGATTCGTACAAATAAATGTTACTAACTCTTTAAATTTAACACACATTTGAGTTGGTAAAATAAGAAAAAAAAATGAAATTGTATTAAAAATATGTACATACGAGTACATATATATGTATGTAGGAATACTTTTTCAAATTATGTCTGTTCACACTAGCGACTAAGTAACTTCCCATCTAGGCTTTTTCTAAAGGAACGTGCGTTTCAAATTGTTTATCATTAATAACGACGTAATAAATAATGCCACCGCTTTGCATTCTCAATTGGTGGGCTACGAGTTTTCTATGGTCACTAACTTTGAGCTCATGAATCTTCTGGAACTTGTAGTGGTGCAAGTCAAGAAATCGACAACCGAACCGAACTGGCGTCTCTTTTACTGACGCATATTGTCTTATTGGTTGCTGAAGCATTCGTCTCGAATTTGGCCGCCAAATGTCCGAGGGACAACTTTGCTTTAGCGATTACTCAATTTATGATTAAGAATTTATCATTTAGAAGGGCTGCTCATGTAATTTGTTATAATGGTTTTGCATAAGCGACTGAAAAAACAATAGATTTGACGGACGCCACCATCAACATCAACCAATCCTTCCGATTCTCATTGATAGAAAACCGAGCTATTATTTAAGATATTTATTTAAGAGAGAAAAAATGTTTCCAGGAGGCATGATTTCGTTCTCCGCAATATCGGATATGCTTTCTTCTTTTGAGGCCCCTGTTAAATTCTTACCAACTAAGTCGTTCTGCATGGCCATCTCAATTGGTCGGGTATTGCAATGCCAATCTTCGCAATCCATCGATATTATTTTTCTTCTGCCAACAATTTTGTGACTATAAATGAAGAAGCATGCCTCCCTAGAACAATATCTTGCACAGTTCTTTTTATTAACAATCTTCAAAATTCTGTTTTCATTCAAGCACTTGGTCTGCTTAGAAATAAAATCTGGAAAGTTTGTTCAAATACAATTTCGTTGCTAGTTGCAACCAACATTTTCTTTGGGAGACCCACCTTCACCTTAATCATAAATTCGACCGTAGACATGTGCTGTAACATGTTTCCTTTTAGCTTTGTTTTTGCACTGTTTTTTTTTTTTTTTTTAGCAAAATAGCAAATCATGGCAATTTTCCATTTAATGCCATTAAAACGCATTCCCATCGTAAATCTTTGTTTGGAGCATTTTTTTTTTTGGTTTTTGTTAAAAATTTATGGCAAATTACAAATAGAAAATTTTCTTTTATCTTTTCATCTTGGATTTAGTTATTCCACCAGAGTGGGATTTTCCTTGAATCAATCTTGGCACCTTTTTCTCAGCTTAACATGTTTTTTTTTTCTAATTTCCATTCTCAATTGATGCATAAATATGTCGTGACATATGTGAAGTTTAAGTCATGTTACTTAAAGGTGACCATATGATTACAAAAGGTTCAAGCTGAAACATTAACTCTCATGATTAATCGAGTACAATATCACCTCCTCAGATACTTGTATTATTCAACTATATTTTAATTCCCCAAATTGTATTAGTTGGTGGGTCCGCTAGTCCTTGTACGCATTTCCTTGGTTGTTTAAGCTTTTACAGCAAACTACCAAAAGCCTGTTTAAGCAATCAAAATTTAATTGAAATTTTTAAGACTTTTACTTTTGATTTTTTTTTTGGTAAACTTGATGGTGGACAAGACTTTATAACTTTGAACAAAATCACTCGCTTTCATATTATTTTTTATTGCATAAATAGCATTTATAGCTCCTGTTAAAATTTAGTCACCATAGAATAACAACCACATCTACCAACTTAGAAATGTTTCGGAAATCTCCATTCGCCTTAAAATTTGTTCCAATTTGTCTGTTAATCGTTAACATAAAAATGGATTTTTTATATTGGAATTTAATTACTTTAAGAATATTCGCAGCCAAATGTGGTCTTCGCAAATTCGATACAAGGCCAACTGAGCAAGGCCACAGAGGAACTACATGATGGACATTTAATTGCGTTTTCCTATCTGAGTAGATAGTACATGTTTCATATTGCCCAAACCCTCGCAATGGAGCAAAAATAAACACATGAAATAAAACTCAAGCATGTATAAACAGTGCAGATAATACAGTTGTAAAAAAGTAGTATTTCACCCTGAACTTTAGGGTGAGGACAGAAAATATTACATAATTGGCAGTTTTTTGTGCAACATTTTCAGAAAAGAACGCGTTGTTTGTCGTAAATGTTGTATATTTTGTTTAGAAAGTACGAGGAAATATCAACATATCTGTAAAACTTTTGTCAGAATGAAAAACGCCATAAGCGATTTCGAATATTTGGTAACAAGAAAAATATGTAAGTAATATGTCTAAAGTATAAATCCAGCAATTCAAATTATGTAAGGTACTAAGTCCAAATAGATTCCAAAAAGCAGACTATCGAGTCATCTTTGAATGGCGTAGATTGCCAAGATATTAACCGTCAAGAAATCGAAATCTTCCCATCTTTCGGACTGAATTGCCTTGAATGTCATTTGGCTATCAGTGAAGATGATAACTTCTTTTGGCCTTGTGGTTTCATTTATACTCCATCATTGCAAGTACTTTCGCCTGAAGGACCGTAGTATAGTCAGGATGCGGATGTTCATTCCGCTTTCTGGTTCATGGGTTCCCTATCCTATTTTATCCGCTTGCTTAGAGCCATCCACAGGGTTCCGTTTGGTTAGGAGCGTCTGCCTGGTATCAGCATTTTGCAGTTAGCTGCTAACTTTACTTCCAGTATTCGTCTATTGCTTCTGTTATCTTTTGATGGCTCGATTTTTGATTTCAATATATCCATTCACGCATCAACTGTAGGTGTTTTGCCGTTAGCACCGTCTCCAATGTTATTATAATACCTATAAGATAGACGAAAATTTCAAAGTAAATAAAACTCAAAAATTTGATCCACATACACGAGAACGGTCTCGGAATGGGAACAAAGAAAATTATCTTTAAAATAAAGCGCCATTCACTGGCTTCCAAAAAGTAAAACACTTGAGTTGTGTTTTATTTTATTTAAATTTTAGTTCGCTTGCGTCAATGATAGGATATGCCTAATTGCTCTTGATTCGTCTTAATGATCCAGCCATCTTAATGTATTACTATGTAGGGATATGTCGGAACCGTACCCAATGATTTTCTTGGGCCTGCAACTGAAAGATGAGGACCTTACAGGTTCAGGCAGCAACAAAATGACTGGTACGGTAGGAATGTGATGATGCATGGCAACGCAAGTGGTTAACGGTACGGCAGAACAATGGGTAACTCTAAATATCTCAGCAGCGGCCAAGTCCATGGCCTAGCTAGTCGCATTGTTTTCACTCAATATTAGGTCCGCCGTAGGATAAATCGCAAGCCACGAGCCGACTTGAAACTCACACTTGTTGCCCTTTAGTGGGCTACTTTTCAATGTTTGTAAATGGTCTTCCAAAAGCATAAATGCAAAACACGATATTTTTAATGATATTCAAAAGCAAGATAATAAGAACTGTCTATTGAATTTCATTAACAAATAATTAATGATATTTTGCATTTTCACTTCTGCAAGACCATTTGCACCAAACACTGAATACCGCTATAAAAAAGTCAAGAAAGAAAAATTCGAAATCCTTCTTTTCATACAAATTTATCTACACGAACTGCACTCTATATTCCATCACGCGTTTTATAAATAGAAAATTGGTCACTCTAAAACAACAATATTCTTTTACGAAATAAAAAAAACAAAGTACAAGCCAGCAATAGACTCAAAGGCAAACGAAAGAATTATGATCGATCACCACAAAAAATTACAGACTTAAGAAAACAAAATAAGGCGGCACACGTTAAAATCACTTAACATTATTTTTTTTGTATCCCGTTGCTGTTGTTGCTATTATTACCTGACATTGCTGCAATTGTTGTTAGTTTAACAGCAACAAACAAGCGCATCATTTGCCATTCACCATTTAAAATCAGCACCCTACAATGCCGCCAAAACTCAGGCACCTTCAATTGTTTGAAATTGTTCATCGTTTTCACAGATTCCAACGCGCCGTAATAGAATTAGAGAACATCATTTGTCTGTGTGTGTGATTTTATTTAATAAAATGTTAAATGTTGATGAAAATAATTTACAGTTTCATTCAATTCGATTGAAAGCAAAATTGAAAACAAAACAGCATAAATATTGTTTTCCTGAGCATCGTCAACATTCAAACAACAAAATTCTGATAAATATTTTTTTTGACTTTGCCTCATTTTTAGCTGCAGGCCATTAAAACATTAAATTTAAAGAAAAATAAAAAAGAAAAAAATAATTAAATTCGTTTAGAAAAACAACAAAAATAACACTTTTTTGTTTCTTTAATAGAGGGATTTTATTAAAAGATGGATGTCTCGGATAGATGCTGCTTATTAGAGGCTAAAAACTACAAAAATCGTGATCGTATTTTTCAAACGTCACTGTGAGGCGTCACAAAAATAAATCATGTTCTCACATTAATTCCACCGCCGATATTTGAGGATCTAATTTTACACACGATAAAATGCAATTAAGAATATACGAAGATATATTTTTTAACATCAATATTTAACTTAACTGAAAATTAGATTAAAAAGACATTTTAAATTTGAATTAAGAGACCCCAGAACTGCACCTAAACGGAGGAGAGATACAATTTGGTCGCATAATTGTTTTAGAATTTTAACGAAAATTTAGAATATTTAATTAAATGTTACAATACAATCACTAGTTATATTTTCAATTAATTTGCCAAACACATTCGTTTTCAAATTAGACTGCAAGTTGAGCAAGAAAAAGCTTTTGAAAAATATTGATTTTTTTGTATGGTTGGCCAAATCTTTCGATTTAGAGTTATGGACATTAAATTGTTTCATATTCGACAATCTTTACATTCGTTTAAATTGTTCAAAAAAATCTGGATTACCTGTGATTTTTTTGCATAGATTTTCTACTCTGCGGTTATGGTTAATTGTGTGGGTATATTCACAAATGGGTCCAAATCGGCAAGTGAAGTAGGCGGTGGTGGCTACATATGGAAACTGGGGGTTAACATATCCTTTACAATCCTCAATGAATTTGGACTTAAATATAAGCGGTATTACGTACCGCCCAGCTCCTTAAATTGGATGGCGAGACAATTGAGAATCGTCCTCCAATAAGTGCGTGAACACGAGACAAATATCGGTAACTATATAGCGAACAAGCTGGCGTTTCTTTCCCGGCCTGCAAAATTTAATTGATAACGCTTTGTGTGAAATAGCTCAGTCGAAATAGTGGAAAGACCGCATCTCTAGAATCTCTAAGCTAATCTGGCCCAGATTATTCCATAATCAGGAGCAGCGACTGGTGTGGAATTGACTCCTCGTAGCTCTAGTGACAACTTCTAGCACTTCCTCTCTAAACCCTCTCTAATAAGCTTCCATAAGCTGTCTTCTTCACTTTACATCTAGCAACTCCTTCTTCCCTTTTGATTTTTCAGGTGACACAAAGGGACCAGACTATCGGAACCACGTGAACTTGTGCTACAGGCGACTATATATAACTATCTTGGATATAAAATATTAAGCAGAATAGTGGCGTTTTTTTTTTTACCATATAAAACGGCTGCTCTTTTACATATTGACAATGAAATTCTCTCCATGCCGTTTGAAGAGGCTTATGACACTATTCAGTTTAGATAGAATGAATTATTATGTTTCGGAAATTACTCATCATATAATTATACAATTATTGTCGAGGAGCTCTTACTTACTTTAAATGATTTTGGTTATAAAATGCTATTGAAAATATATTTTCTACTTCCACATTTGGACTTTTTTCCAAAAATTTGGGCGTCGTGTGTGATGAATACGGTGAAATATACCATAAAGGCATTTCTATAATAAAAAAATAATTGATATCTCGGTAAGCGGAGATCGCAAATGCTAACGGATTACCGTTGTACATTGGAACGAACGAAAAAGAAAGTGATAAGGTAACATTGGTCTTAATATGACAAAGTAATGAATTGATTATATTATTCTTTTACGTTTTTAATATCTCTGAGGACGAAAACTAACTCTGAACATGGCACATACGGTAATTCCTTCCAAAGATCTATATCTGGTGATAAGGATTATACAGATAAGGGTTATACAAAAAGTTCTTTTGTTAATACAAACCAGTACTAATAGAATTGAGGCAACAAGAAAATATTTAAGATTAATTTGGTTTAATTTTCCAAATTTGATTTAATTTAATTTTCAAAATATCTAATCGTACGACTACAAACTTTATAGCACACTTTGACTTCCGTAGTTTCAGACATGAATTCTGCGTTTCACAGTCGTTTCTTAAGAAAACGAGTTAAAAGAAACACTGGTTAGAGTAGTATTATTTAACCGAAAAAAAAACAATGTTTATAATTTTGGAATTTTTTGGAGTAGAAAAACGTTCGTTTTTAGTCATTTTCCTATTTCCTTTCCCCGTGAATCCAGTTTTGCTTCCACTACGCAGTACGCAGCAACAAAGTTGCCCAGCTCTACTGGTAGAATTTAATTAATATTTACTTTCTTGTAAACTATCATGGCCACTGTTTGGATTCCGTCAATTAATAACTAAGTTATGCAATATAGTTTTTTAGCTACGATGAGATATATAATCTTGAAGATCGGCTATTGAATGCCTAAAATGATTCAAATTAGAACTTTTTCCAAGCAAAGTGAACCAAATGACATTTGAAGGAAACGACGCGCCGTCTATAAACAGTTTTTATAAGCGTCCAAATTGGCCGTATAGACAAATTGTTTTTCCTTCTTGTATTTAAATTTGTTGATAAAACAATATTAATGACAAACAGGTGCCAAAAAACTAAGAGAAAACACAAACATCAGCATCATTTACAAAAACAAAAATAAATGATAAAAATATTGTGTAAGAAATCACATTTCGAGTGGATACAACCTATAAGTCATTCGATTTTCAAAATTTGAATGTTTTTGTTGTTAATCTATTGTTTCGTTACTCAAGCAACAATTCATTATCCCAACCAACATCTTTTTTTCTCGAATGTCCATTTGTAAGAATTTTACATGTCATATTCATTATTTAGTCGTACATGTGTCATGTTTATTTAAATGTCGGGGATAATGTAATGAATCCAAATGTAAAGAAATCATCGCGTTCATATTAAAGAATCAAAAAGGCCCCGCGGAGGAAGGAAAGTAAACAAAAACTAGTCATTTAGTAAAATAAACATTTGCTCTTCATTGCAACACTGCGACAAATTTTTGTATGTAAAAATAAAATTGGCATTTTCATATTTTTAGAATTTGTTTGTTTTTTAATTTAATTTCAGAATGAGGCCTTTTAGTTTATTTTCTATCTTTGCAACTTTTGCTCACAGTGTGAGTACTCGAATGGCCAACACGCGAAAACAATCAAATGCCCCATTTGTCTATTGGCGTACGCTTACAAAGCAGCATAAAGTGGTGGCATGCAACATTTAGGCATCCAGCATTTCCAAAGTATGTAAATATTTTGGCAGCCTAAATGTTTCCACATGTTAAGCATTTTTGCTGAATAAATAGATACTGGTATGCTTCAAAAACAACTTGCTGCAAAAAGTTGTTTTCGTGCATGCATCTTTATTTAGGTCTCTCTCCCTGCACATTGAATTTGTGAATGTAAAAAAATAAATGAAAAACTAATGAATTCTTAGGTAAGCTTTGCTACTTATAATTTTGACTTTCGCATACTTTAACTTGACGAATTTTGCATCGGTACATGGGTATGCATCTGTACAATATCCAACTTTACCGACCTAGATCAAGTCCGTTTGTTTACTGATTAATTTTTTTTTTTTTTGGAAGAGCGTATTTTTGCTTGACCTGCTAGAGTAACAATGAACATTGTCTTAAATGGTGCAAAGTTAAACCACTGGATGTTGAGATAGGCGGCGAAGCATCATCCAAAAGTTACCTTTGGGGCGTATTTCGAGTCGTCGGCATAACAGAACTGTATATCAACGAAAATCACGTTGGTGCTACGAACCACACAGGGCCCGCCATAATGTTCATGCTGGTTGAACGTTAGAATATGGTAGAATCTAAGCTTTCTGGCAAAGAACGAGCGGTCTTCCAGTAGGATTTTTACCTGGCTATTATTAGATCTGCTGTGTTGTTATTAATACTGTCCAAAGTTACCTTGTCTAAAGTATCGCCTAGCAGAGAGATAGAACAGAGTTGTATAAAGTTTGGCACTTGAACGGTATAAATTAGCGTGCATCTCGTTAAGATTGTGTCGTCGTTTTACTTAGAGCCAATCAAAGTTCTTAAGTGCTTTAATTGCTTGTTTCTGCATCGAAAGTATGACGCCACTGACTTCCACGTTCAGTATTATCTTGAATGGTTCCGCAATAATTGTCATTTAAACTGTGCAACTCAACACCGAGATAATTTTACGGTTATCAACGCACAAAATCAAGTCTTTACCATGTGACAATATAGGTGGTTTAGAAAGGTAATAACTAAAACAGAAGTGGGAATCTTCAGCTTAGTTTGTACGGTATTTAACACAAGAACCTCCAAAGCCCGAAGAGGTCGCTTTAGAAATTCTGGGTCCATCTCCTTACGTACGTTGGGAAAATCATGAATCAGCCTTTCGAAAGCGTTCAACTGGTTCAGACCCTGTGAGACTTGAGTAACTATTGCTGTCTATAAAATACTTGTGTTGTGAATTTCTTATCCCATGCTGGTGTTGTCACCTGCAACAGCTGTTCAGGCGCGAAAGTTGAAAATTAAAAAAAGGCGATCCATTCAGGAGACAATGGTCTGTTTTAGGAGAATTATTATGAAACATATTTATATATTGGACGCATTTTTCATTTATTAAAATTTATTTAAATAAAATCATAAAATCATAATCTATGCGCCAGAGATGGAATTACGGATTTCCTCACCACAGATCCCGAAAAATGTGTGAAGGTAATTTCAGAGAGACTTAACAGCAGCAAATACATCGGAATTTAAAAAAAAGTCCAGTATGTGCAAAATTAAAAATAATTTAAAATTTAAAAAGAAATTTCAAGTAAAAAAACCCAATTTCACAAGGAAAGTTGATATTACAAAAAAATGTTAAACATATTGGAATTGATATTGCCAATGCATCTTGTTCAACCAAAGGTTGTGTGATGTTCAGATTTGGATCCGTCTGTGTACTAAAAATTCCAACGTCAATGGTCTTAAAAGTTTGTTAATAAACTGCTGCTGATGTTGTTGTTTTTGGCAGATTAATCACGAAGAAAATATATCAAGAATGGACTGTTACCAAATTATACAAATTTAACATAAAATCCATATTTTACTAAAAACATTAAAATAAACTTAAAAAATCGAAATTCACCAAACTGCCTGAAAACCGATAAATTTCGCTAAAGAATTAAAGTCTCACAACAAAGTCAATAAATAATAAAGTCGGCATTCGGTATTTTCCAGGAGTATGGTTTTCCGTTTTACACCCTACTGGAATCTTTGAAATGACCTGCATTAACAGATTTACAATTAAACATTTAACCAACACCGCACAGCAACTGTTATCAAGAATTTATATGATAATGCCACTTGTTAATACAACAAAATTTAATTTTGTTTAAATATTTGTGACATCCATACAGACGGTTTCAGAGAAAAAACTTTCTTTTTATTTATTATTTTTACACCTGTATTGACAAAAGAAACTAAAAAGCTTCAAAAATAAAAGGTTCAATCAAACCAATACAGCACCATTTACTCCCAATCAGAAAGATCGTTACACAAAGATTTGGCAGATGGGTCAATAAATTTAACGAAATGTATCTAAAGGCATGTAAACTTGTAAATCTAGAGATTATTTCTAAACTGACATAATTATTCGGTAATTTATGATTATTACCGAAAATCTGATTTTGAAAACCTAAAAACAATAAAATGTCAAATCAGACCATTAGTACTGCATACCCAACCATCGCGTCGTCGACACTCATACATAACGCTTGCGCTGCTGAAGCCTTGTGTTGCAAAGATAGTTAGTTGGCTGCATTAGTTTGAATTTAAACAAGCAACATTTAAACAATGAAAAACTAAACTGGAAAGAAAATTTATTAATTAAAACACAATTCCCTTCAACGATTCTTTTATAAAAGGGCAAGCTTAAGTGACCGATTAAGTATTTAAAATATGACGACACACGCGCCGTAACAGATCCATAGACAACCAAACAGACTGACAGTTACACAAACATATACTCAGGCAATAGGCGGACAGACAAAACACCTTCCAATTTATATCAGCCATAAAAAACTAAACTTAAACTATTTACGATCAATTCGAAAACAAAGATGTGATCGAGAAACGAATCTAAAACAACATTTCCAATAAAATATTTTTTAATTGCTTTGATATCTGATTGGCAGTTGACAGCGTAGCACGAAATTAAACGAAGGCATCTTCCAAATATTAATTTGTTGTAAAAATTGGCCATGGCACCTGATATTTAATTTAATCGAAATGAATCTTTTCAAAAAGACTTTTATAGAAATAAATGTGTTACTTTATTTATAAAACGCAATTTGATATTAAAAGATCGTCAAATCAAAAAATCTAGTTTGATTCTCGAGTCGAGAAATTGTCAAATATGCCAGCCGTCACTTCATGTTTACTTATTTTCTGCACCAAAGATAAGTACGCCTCAAATATTTTTCAGTTGAAAATTTCATGCGCGGATCCAGGGGACTGCAAAATTTGTCCTCCAAAACCATTTAAACATAACAATTTCCCAGACAAAAAGTTTAGATTGTTGAACAGTTGAAGAATTGTTTGTTTTACTTCCTCCTCACCAGTTCAATTTACAAATTATTCTGAGATCATTTTTAGAAACCATTCGCTTATATTCATTCTGTCAAACTCCGCAGGCAATATTAGGAAAATTATGCATATGCAACAGATTTAAAAAAAAGAGATTGCACATAATCGATTGAGAATCCAAAACCTATAATCGCTGCATTCAAGTTTGAATTTCCCCTCACTTAGGATGATTTGGCAGATTATCGACCACTTTATCAACAAAATCCAGATACAAGCTTTTAAAAAGCAGTCAATTGAAGCCAATTTTTATCTGATTACTTACAAAGATCACCAACAATTATAAAACTCTCAGTAATAATTTGTCATTTTGTTGAGAAAAAGATAAATTAGACATTTCTAACTCTGAAGCGAAAAGATTAAAGAAACGATTATCACTTGGAAAATAATATTACCCGCTCATTCACAGCCCTTAAAAACATGATCAGCATTCGTAAAAAAGTCTCTTATTATTAAGTTGATTTTTTTATGATGACGAAAATCTTTAGAGTGTTCACTCAAAATGGCTAAATGTTTTCTAATTTGTTGCCTTTTCTTTTCTAAAAGAGAAGATGATTGATGAAATACTATAAAACTTTCTCACTTTACTTTTCCACTTTCTACAGCTTAATATTGTGAATATAAAATATGTTTCAGTTTTAACAGAACCAAAGTATTTTTTAGCAAACGCGGTAAAAACAAATAGAAATAAGTATTGAAATTCATAATCGAAATGTAACAAAGAAATAAAATATTAACTGCTGACGCTATAAATACAAATGCTAGCGAGTGAATTTTGTGAAACATACGAGCATTGACTACAGATAAATGGAAACCTGTGATCTGGCACACGAAATCAAAATAATCAGGAATAAATTGAAACAAACATTTAAATATTCAAGCGGACGGTTATGGCTTACGGATATTTGAATTGGTGGGGTGTTGGGTACCACGGAGGCATATCTTCTTGCTGATAACATCACCTTGTTGTAGGGTTGCGAGGGGAAATAGAGGATCCAGTCCTAGATGTCGGCACTGACCACCATCGCATTGTGTAGCAAGACTGGTGACGACATAAGTCATGGTAATCTGGTGCAATGTGGATATTAGAGAAAACAGATGGACTAAAGAGAAAGGACTGTCTATACACCTTCCAAAGGAATTTACGAGACGTTAAAGAATACCGCGAACAAAAATAATTATTCCATTAAAGTTTCCAATTAGCTAAGTGGCCTGCTCACTGCCCGGACTTAATGTTGCTCTTATATTTTGGTTGCTTCTAATGTGGATTTCCTTTGCGTATACTCGGATTTGTTATTGTTTCTGATTTTCGCCGGAGCTATTGCCTAAATTACACATTGTTACAGTGAAAATTTACATTTGCAATAAGTTAGTGTTGCTTGCAGGCCTAATTGCCTAACTGAATAGATAGATAATATTGTCACTTTTAAAAATTCGATTACACCCTAAAAATTAAAATTTATCGTTAAAAATGATTTCTTGCGACTTTACCGGTATCGCTCCACTAGAGTTTTTGCCTGAAGCAAGTTCTTTTTTCAATAGAGCTAACAAAATATGATGTTTACGCTTTTATATCCCGAAAATTGTCTCTGTAGAAAACAATTAGAAAATTATCAAGTGAATTGTGAAGTTAAATATAAAAATACTTACCAATATATTTTTTAACTTATTATAATGAAAAAAAAATAAAATAAATGAAATAATTAATTGATACGTCATACCAAAGGCTTATATACATATTCTATCAATTTACATCGTAGGCCACATAAGGCTACTAGTATGGTATAAATATTTTCAAAACCAAAAAATGCTGATAGTCCATAATAACATTCCGGTATTATATACGTTATTAAAAAGGTGAATTATTCACTTGGAAACCGTCAATCCAAACTATTGTTTCCTTTACGAGCATTTATTCAGCCAGGCTTCCTGATAATGCATGTTAATTACGTGACGGAAATGTTATGGTAATATCGGATATAATTTGAAGGTATACTGCCCGATCGTCCCGAAAAGCAGGTTCATATTGCACTTTTATATAAATGTCTGTAAATAAACTAAATAAGTCAAGAGACAAAACTTTAAAATTTATAATACAAAACCACTGGCGAAACAGACTTCGGATTGTAAATTCTAACGGTGGAAAATCGTTTTGTTTTCATTGTGAAAAAGTGCTTTGCCAGTGATCGATTTTTTGTACGTCAATTGCTGTCTGGATAGATTTCAAGGTAATTAATTATTTTATTTTTTATGAATTCTCAGATATCTGGGGTCTTCGCTAAAATTATTTTAATAAAAGATTTGTATTACACACGATTTCTTTTATAATTAAATTGTTTTATTTTCTTGTTTTATAATTAAATTGAAAAAGAAATTAGATACAATCCTTTTTAATAGCAAATTGATAAATAATCAAATTTATTATTTTCAGAATATTATTTCCATAGCAGATTGCTGCAATAGTATTCAGTAAGACCACAAATAGGAATAATAAACATTTGATGGACGCACACTGGCTTGAATCATATTCAAAATGGTGCCTAACTCGAAAAATAAGAATAATTAAAAAGAAAACATTGTTTTAAATTACCAAGAAGTTTACGGTTTTATTATAAAATTGTAGCTTTTAAACGTTTGATGAAAAATATATTTGACTTTTAATAAAAAAAAATTGCTTTCATTTTTTTGTAAGAATATGAAAAATATACCAACTTTGGAATATATAATGCAGAAGAAATGTTCGGCTCGCAACAACAAACGTAAAGCAAATGATCAGTTTCGAAATGGGCGCAGAACTTTGCGGAATTCGACTTTATTACTATTGCATCCGACTTGGCCTTCTACCGGTAAAGAAAACGTAATACTAAATCAATTCTAACAAAACTTTAAGAATAAATGAGACGTATACAAGACTGTACATAAATATGTGATGTAACTGAAGGCAATGATCATAGTGCGATTGCAATATGGCCGCAGGTTTGTCCGAAAAATCGAATGTTTTGATGAGTGGCTGTTTTACGAAGCCTTATATAGGGCGACACCAACCCACACGACTTTTCACCAAGTGGCAATTCATCCACAAATAGTTATAGTGTGCTGTGGTGACAACGGTATTGGATTTCCATTTACCCGAATTGGACGATTTGCGCGTGGAGCATAGTTGTAGAAGTATGAATATTTTTCGGGTAGGTGACGCCGATTTGCACAAAGATCGTGCGATATGACTTCACTGTGCTAACAAGTCACCTCAAGTGGATAACTATCGAAGCGATAGTAGCAAACCAAATCTGGGCATATATGATACAATGTGTAAAGTGTCACTCCATTAAATAATTGTTATTAGTTTTATAACAAAAAGATATAACCGAGTTAAAAGTGTTTGCGTGTAAAGGCCCCTTTCGCCGAACGTAAATGTAGAAATGCAACTGAATCAGCTGATAAGTTTTGCTATACGAGTAGCTATGAAAATGCTTATCTGACTGTAGTAAAATGTAACCGTAACGTCTCAACCTGTAGAAAATATAATTTCATTGCGAGCTTACGTAACAGATGCAGCCAGTGATGGTATATATTATTGTGAATGAGAAAACGGGACAAAATCCCTTTTGCAGTTCTATTTGTTTTTTGATATTTTAATATTTCAAATGATGAATTTATGTACACGCATGATATATTTTAATAAATTTGCGGTGTTTTCGTTTCTGCGTAAATAATATATGGAATGTTGCGGATAATACATGCAAATTTAAAATATTTTTGCAATAACAATAGGGCGAAAACTTTATCCACTCGATTTCCAAAAGTATTTGATACGCATAAATTTCTTGAAAAAAAAATGAATTTTGAAAATCGGTTTAAAATGCAAATTAAATTCTGCTAAAAACATAAAGAGAAGTTCAAGATTAAATTTAGGCCTGTGAAATATAATGAAAATAGTATACGAGTACATATCTAATTAAAAGATATATAAATATTTTTAAGTGCAATAAATATGTATGTATATAATGTAAAAATAATATGTATGTAATTTAACTCTATCATAATTTTTTTTATTTAAAAAGGTAAATGTAATTTTTGGTACTATTTAAATAAGTTGCGTACTTTTGGCGAATATAATAAACATGCTGTACTCTCATCATTGTTTCGAACAGCTGTATTGCTTTTTATTTGTTAAAAAATGGATGACGTTTTTTCTTTATGCCCCTGTACATTTTATAAATACGCAAAAAGTTCAGGTAATAAACAAATCTTCTTTATCCATTTGATTTTATATTTTTAATAAAAACACCCGGAATAAAAAGTAAAACACACAGTTTTCTCTTTTATTTAATCTGCAAATATTTTTGATTTTTTTGTTTGTGTCAAAAACTTGACACAGATTTAGGCATTCTATAAGCGCTCATACATTTACATTTACGTTGCATTTACATTTACGTTACATCTACGATTTCAACGGTAGGCTAAATAGGCCTTTACGTTTACGATATATTTTCTTTCCGGATACATTTACGTTTTCTACCGTCGGCTAAATGGGCCTTTAAGCCTTTGTTGGCCATATACTCTTCCAAGAACTTTCTGAAATTTATAAATTTCAGTCCGGCTGCACAATTTTAGAGCGCAATAAATCTTTCTGTTGTCCAAATGGTTACTTTTTGCTCCGAAATTTTAAAATTATTTTAGGATGTCAATTTTATAACAAATTAAGTTTTACTGAATAATGGAAACTTCAGCCAAAAAGATATAAAATATGCGAAGGAGTTGTTTAAAGGACTCAACCTAATGAATCTGATGAGGGAGAAAACGGCTTCGGCTCTAACAGATTAGAAAAAGCCGTGGGAGGCGGCCCTGGAAGGAGGCAATTTAGTCTCTATGGTAAACTCATTTGCATAGTGAATTATGATACGGGGATGATGATGTTTTAGCCTTGCAGGGAAAAGGCTGCGAAGGCAGCATACGTGTGTAAAACAGAGAATTGCACTAGACTTAGCTCCGCTGACGGAGACATAACAAATATGAAACTACAGTCTTAATACTAGTACTGATAAGACTGAGTAATAAGAGAGGAGGTTGCCAACTATCAGTGGGCACAAAGCATTACTAAAACGAAAGTAAAGAATTGCTCGGGAGCCAAGTAAGAAGGTTGGCGCATACAGGCCGCTTGTCAGAAATTATTAAGCAATGAAGGGATTCTGGAAATGGCACAATAAACAATCGGTCTGTTTCAGTATCCTCCACGTGGCCCACTTCCTTCTGTGTATATCAGAAATATTCCAATTGGCAATTTTAATTGATTAATTTCAAAATGCTTAATTTTAATTTTTTTAATCTTATTCTTTCATTTCAAATATTTTTTCTGGCTTATTCCATTCCAACTCATTTTATCAATAGTTTTTCTAAAAATCTGGCTTAAGCAACCAGTGAAACGCTTATAGAGACTAGCTCATCTCCCCAACGAATAAATTTCATTGTTATAATAAAATATGTTGGGAAAGCATTAGTTAGAAAAAATGTTTGAAATAAAAATGTTCAAATTTTCAATTATTCTGTCATTGCTTCTTAACAACCCTCGTATTATTGTAGGATGTTTCTAAAATTGTATTAGCATCGTTTTGTTTCAATTTCCTTGAATGGCATGAAAGGCTTTTTAATACACAATTTATTGGAATCGTATTGTTGAAGTAGTGCTGAACAAAGAATGTGTTGCTATGCCACGTCACATTAACGTCTTAACTTATAAATGTTTTTATGTGTTTGAACCGTTCCCCCAATATTTGTTAGATCTTTTATTCTTTTCTAATGAGCCGGTGTTAACTACAGGTGCATTTAAGACCCAGCAGGGGCTGTTAAAAAGTGTTTAATTTTAAAATATTTGTTTTTCGCGTTGTTTTTAAAGACAAGATTAACGACGCTTTATATAGTTTTTTTTAAATAAAATAATAAAATTGAAATAAAATTTAATGCGTTTAACTAGGTTACTACAGATGGACTTGGACGTGTTAGGAAATATTAATGCAACGTATTGGGAGTTTAACATAAATGTACAATTAAACTCAATTAAAAGTTAGACTTATTTCAAACGATGTGTGAATATTTAAACGTTGTAGAAAAAGTCCCATTGTGGAGAAATTACATATTTACATTCATGTAACTAAAAATATGTCTTTGAATTTTTGTTGTTCCATTGTCAGATCATCTGTTGTGTGTTGCAGTTCAAACTTATATCAAATAGTATTTACTTATTTACTATCAATAGTATTTAATAATAAAAAAACATAAAACCTTCATAAGAAGAATTTTTGGGATTTTATCCTTTTTATATTAAAAAATAAAATTAATTAAATTTAGATAGTTTCTTAATCCCAACTCATTTTATAATATAATAATGCAATTTATTGTTGAGGTTAGCCTCTATATTTGGATCGAGAGGGCGGCAATGCGTGCTGGTTATTTCATTATCACTACGTGGAAATTTTTTCGAAACATCATTAAATGGCGCAGACCAGAGACTAAGCTTTAGGCCATAAAATAGTCTATAACAGTAAAACTTCATTAGCTAGGCTGATTGATTTTTTTTATTTTGCGTATGAGGGAGAGAGATTCGAACTCAAGTCCCACACCGGGTAGGAAGGGCTATGCAAATGCCAAGTCCTTCAGCCCAGTTAGCCTTATAATTTTTCTATTGAATGCAATGAAGATGTTATTTGCCGACTTTCTGGAGAATCATATGCTATTGGATAGGCCCTTGACTAGATACATACATGCTTATAGAGCAGGTAGAAACTGATAGCGCTCTGTGTGCACTTGTTGGAGTCGCGGAAAGAGAAATTCTCAATGGCGGATCTCCCGTATTATGGATGTTGAATATGCCTTTGACAAGATCTCTTTTGGGCATGTGAGATGTGCTCTTACTGAGCGTAGGCTAGAACCCCATATTTATAACATCGATCAGCGCTATGCTTCGGCCTAAGGCAGTTAAATTTAATAATGATTAAGTCTGAATCCGGGAGTTGCCCGCATGGAAGAGTTTTGTCACCTCTTTTGTATAACATCACCATTGATTGCCTTCTTATGAAACTGGACTCAATATGCATCCATGTGTTTGCGTATGTTGACGATCTGGCATTTAGGATTAGTTCATCTGGACCTTTAAAGTTGCAGGATACAGGCTCTAATACAATTGAACAATTAACGGCGGCTTATCATTAATGCTAGTAAATCTGAACCTAAGCACCTTAATATTCGCAGGAAGATGAATAATCTAGGCGTTATTCTGGATAAGGAACTTACCTTGAATGAACACATTGCATTTAAGACATGACAAACAAAAAGAATCTTGCATCAATGTAAACAAGTGTGTGGGCGTTAAAGTCTGAATTATGGATTTACACAATCATGTTACAATCTAACTTATAATAACTTATGCAACTGTGCTTTGGTGGCCAAAGGCCTCTCACAGTACAATTAAATGCAAGTTGGATGGGCTTCAAAGGATTGCCTGTATGAGTACAGGCATCAACGCAGACAATCAAGGCAATGTTGGGATTGCTACCGTGGGACTTATTAAGTTAGTCAACGCATTTGCGTATGAAAAGCCATGCCATATGGCATAGCTTTAGGCATAAGAGTATTTTGGACCTAGTTAGAAAATAGGTTAAGGAGATTCCGACAGTCATTACGGACTGATTGTTTTCTTATGGACTGCAGAGCAGCCGCAGGTGTGTTCGCAGCTAATCTTATCCTGTAGTCTACGCCTGCGGGAATAAGCGTAGACCCAGAGTTGCACTGGGAAATGGCCTAGTGTGACCAAGAGTAGACACATTTAACCTGAAAAGGTGAAAGGAGGCTACCAAATGTAGACAGGCTCGAATGATGCTTAATGAGCCCCTCGGCAGGAAGGCCAGTAAGGTGTTTAGATATAATCAGTTAAATTAAACTGTATTACTGCGGTAAAGACAGGTGATGGAAACTTCAAAGATCACCTGGTCAAGACGAAAATCGAAGAAGATGATACTTGTGTACTGTGCCTGGATGAAGCTGAGATGGTAGCGCTCATTGTGTGTAACTGCCCAACACGAGCTGGCATAAAGCTTAGGGCCACGGGCACACAATTGTTAAATGTGAATGCCATGGGACCCAAACCTTCGCTAAATTCCAAGAATTACAAGAGAATCCGTGATGAGGACAGTCTAAAATCACTACAGCCAAGTCGTTTTTAATTTCATAATCTAAATAATCACAACCTGCATGATGGACGAACATTTTTTTCTTCTCGCTATTTTAAGCTATTTACATCGGTTTCGAATGTAGATATATTCCAAATAGCAATAGATCAAATAACGTGTTCAAAGTCTAGGATTATGTTGCTAATTTCTGCAGTGACTTTTATGTGGAAACTATTTTTAAAAATGTATTGCGAATTTCATATCGTTGGGTCGCAATTTAGACAATAGAGACTATTTTTAACTATTTCAACACGTGTCAGTATCAGCCAAAATATATTAAGTAGCAGTGGTAGGTTTAATACAAATCGTAGGTATTTTTAAATATTGCCAATTAATATTTTTCGCACAAATATATTTAAAAACCGCTATATTTGAGCGGAACTGTAAAAACTAAACATGGATAAACTTGCAACATACATATGTAAAATAAATGCTTTTATATTAGAGACAGGGCAAAACAAAAAAAACTTGCAATGTGACACAATGCAATGTGCACTGTCAGAAGTTCTGTCTTATACCTTCACGTGGTTGCGGCCGGTAACAGGTTCTTGTCTCTGCAAGTAGTCTGACACAAAAAAAGCCGGGCTGAGAAAAGCCGGCACTCTCTTATAAAAAATGCCTAATCCACGGTGGAATACCAGGAATGCGTGGCAAAGAGGGTGCTTGGTTTCTAGTATGCGAACTCTGGATACCGGTCGATATCCAGTTTTAATATGGACTTTACAAATGCATATGGGGCTCTGTGTGGGTGGACGGACATTATATTCTTCATAACAGGGATGACTTATGAGGCCTTGCAAGAGGTGAAGAGTTTAATCTCTGAAGAAACTACGATTCCAATTTGGCCAAGGGAGGAATACGGATGAGTTGAACAAGACTGCCACGCGGGAAGTAGGCGTTGGACCATGAGAATCCGATAGGGATGGAAGTGGAGCGGTTAATCTCTGTAGGAACTCCGGTATTTAATGGCAAATGAAGGAATTCTGAAGAAGTGAACAAGAAAACCTCTCAAGGGGTAGACGGATCAGTCTCTAAAGATACACCTGCGGAAGAGGCTTAGACGGTGGTGCACATTGTGTGGGAATGTCCAGCACTGGCTAGCATAAGGTCGACGGGCAAACACTTGTTAAATGTGAATGCCATGGTGGACCTAACAAGAGACTCCGTGATGAGTAAGAAGGTCGACAGTCTGAAATCACTACAGTCGAGAGTAAAGGCTAGAGGTAACACAAGACTTGAATGAGAGTAAAGTAATCGTAAATTACAAATCGGTTGCCTAAAATTAATTTCAGAAAAGAAGGTGGCGGAAAAGGCACCCATAAAGTTATTGGTCTGCTTCGATATCCCTCCTACATTATAATAATCAATATAAAGAATAGAAAACTTTAATGAGAAAAAAGATGTTATCTGATACTATATGCTGAGAAATCTAACAACTATTAATCTTTGGTCGTAGTCAAAGTAATATTTGGCAGTTCATATTGTATAACTTTAGCAATATGACCCCCAATAATCGCTTGAAGGGTTTTCATCACCTCACGTTATTTTGCTTCCCATACGACCGTTCTCTAATTCGTAGGTACAGCCACAGCCAGACTTAGTAATATTCACAAAAGTATACATCTTGTATTAATTCGTAATACATTAGAAAGCTGTGCCGTTAAGTAATTTATTATACAACTAAAACTTTTCATAGGATTCCAATCCATTAATAAAATTAATATTTATTTTCTTAGACCACCTTGTTTGAATTTCAATAAAAAGTTACCAATTTTGGTTCTTCAATTTTAAAGCTTAATAACAATTATTTTTATTTTATTACGAGTGTGATCATAAATCTGTTCCATATCAATGCCTACATGTAAAGAAGCGGAAAAGAAAAATAATAAAATGAAATGAAAAGAACTCATCATGAAACCGTATTAAACGTAATTGAGCGCAATGATTAATTGTGGGAGCAAAAAGTTCCCACTGTGCGCGTGGAAATCTCGGTGAAAACTTGTTGAAATGAAATGATAACATTTACGTGTGGTTTCTTTTCCCCCAAATAACAACGAAACCCAACCTAAATCTTGTGTGCATGTTCAGTGGAGCGACAAACTGTGCTGTAACATTCCCAATACGTGTGCAAAGCCATCATTGATCTTCTCACAAATTGTGAAAGATCAATGTTGAAGTAACAACGTTGAAAACAGGGCGGTGCAATACACATCGTTTGGTGGTTACCTTTTTTCTTATCCAACAATTTGTTTAGTCAACCATGTTACGATGATATTTTCGTCGACCTTATCTTTTCTAAAAGTTTCTTCTCTAGGTTTTGTCGTTGTTAGTGGTTTTATTAATGAGTTGTTGATTTATTGATTGGTTCAGGTCAAGTGTTTCACCTGGGTTGAGCAATTTATGAATTTCTTTTTTCTTTTCTTATCTCGGCCAAAAAAGTAAATGATTTTTTTCTATTAAATGGTTCAAGCAGTTAAAATCTTGTCTTGGTCTTGAATAATTTTTTATTAAAAATTAAAAATAACCCAAAAGGCCATGTTGCTCAAACCTCTTTGTGCCAATTGAAAATATGAGAAAAGAACACGGTTTAACTAAATAAATATTTGAATCAATTACAAATTTAATTAACGTTCATGCTGAAACCGAATTACACCTTTAACAGGTGCAAACACTTTTTCCCAGTCAAAGACGCTTTAATTTAAAGAAGAGCAAACCTGATAAACGCTACAAATTAATCATTTCCGTATGCAGCTATAGACAGACTCCCAGGCAGTGTCTCACTAGCACTTGGTTCAGCCTGTGTAAGAGAAAAATACAAAAAATTTTACATTTTCCACAAATTTCTTTTCATAAAAAAGATCCAGCAAATAATTCTACATATTTACTTCTGCAGCAGCTTATGCATGTGCTGCAATGACAGCTTTTTTACCTTGTTCTTCTGCAAAAAATTATGCATGACAAAACAGCCATGTTTAACACAAAAGCTTTTAAATTGTTTATGGTTATAAATCAGTGTTTGTAGCAGTGACTGGCAAAAAAACTTTGTATTTTGTTACAAGACATTTTTAGACTGGACAAACAAAAATCCAAAAAAATAAAACAAAATCCAACAAATTTATATAAATTTAGTGTGAATGTGAATCCATTCATTCATTTTTTTCAGCCAAATGCTTTTTAACAATTGGTGTTGAAGTTTAACCCTTGCTGTATGCTTTAACACACACACACAAACACATTCAACAACGCAGCAATGCAACTATGCCTGGGCCAACAACCAGAGGCAACAATCATGTTGTTTAGCTCGTTATCAAGTCAAAATAATCATCTTAGCCATTGTTGGTTGCAAGCAAAAAAAAATATAAGTAGAAAAAAAGGAAACAAAAAAATAAATACAGAAGTCTTTTAGTCTAAAAATCAGAGAATCTTCTGTGAAGCAGTGGATATTTGTTGCAGTTGCACGCTTTAAAGCGTCTTCCTTAACAATCAAAAATTTTGGTCCATAGTAAATTTTTTGTAATAAAAGTGGAAGAGCAAATGCACATTGCTTGAGCCAGGATATAATAAACATTAATATAATTTGCTAAAGCCATAAAAAATGTAGGACTTAAAGGTTTAAGGCGAGTATTAGGAGAATTGCACAAATGTGCAGACTCACCGTCAGAATCGTCGTTAACTCAATATGAATTTTTTGTTTTTGTGTTTTTTTTTAGCTTAAGTTTCAAGTGACGGGGAGCGTCATCATCATTCGAATTATAATCTTTGTGTGATAATCACGGATACTGATGGTCATTGTTTTGAAAGTGCAAGCAAGTGCATGTACAATGGCACATGATTTGCGCATTAATTTGGTCTGCCTCAAATGGTTTAGATCTCAACAGAACTTTTTGGACCATACGAAAGTTTCACATGGGGTTGCGGTTATTTCAGAGGCATCCTAATTGGAATTAATTAACTATTATAGGAATATATTCGTAGGGCTTAGGTAACCCCTGTAGCTTTGCCACTCACTATAGAACTTTGCCGAGTTTAGCAAATGGCTTTTTTCTTATATTTCAATCTTGACCTTGATGAGCTTTGATATGAATTATATTAATAAACTTTCAATACTATTGAAACTGATATGGAACAGTACCTTAGACCTGCAGACAATGATGACACACACAAAAATTCACGAATTCGTATGTTCGCTAGTATCTCTCTGTCTTTCCACACATTCTGAGGAAAACTGACAAACATTAGTTTTTTTTTTTTTTGTTAAAAAATCCTGATATAAGTTCAGAATATTCCAGTGTCATTCGAAGTGGATAAAATTGCGTGCCCAACGATTGTAATTTCAATTTCAACTATGTAGAAATTAACAGTTTAATGAAAAACAAAATATTCTCGTTTTCCTTTTTTGTTTTTCATCAAATAATAAACGAATTTGTGACTGTTTTCACTTTACACCATACGAAAAGTCTGATCAAACTAAGCAAATAAAAATTGCATTGATTTTTGATTTGTGATCATGCAAAAAAAAAAATTATTACACTGTCAAGGATGTGTGCTCACAGAAATATGTATCACACTTGCCTGCAGGTCCGAATTCACTTATCAAAATTATAGGGCTCATTTGACTGTTATTTATAATTAAGTTATTTACAAACGCCTAAAAACGTTAATGTGGGGAACACAAACAATTAACCTGCCCGAAAATATATCGGCTTTGAAGCATTTACTGAAATTCTGCAAATATTCAACAAAACAAAATATAAGATAATTGTCCCCAAATTCTTTAACTTTAGTGATTCCCTACCGGGAATTAAATCGGAATCGACTTGCTTGCCTCCAATAATCAGGGAGTTTAACGAAAAATACAATAAACTAAAAGTACCAATTAGAGCCCGAAAATGCGTTTTAAATGAACACACGCTTTAGGAGTCAAGGTACATTTATACACAAAAAAACTCATGCAAATTGTGTTGAAACATTCACACATTCAATAATCAAATGAATCTTAAGTTTTTTCTCCAGTGCATAATTTGTTTTTAGCTCTTTTAAGTTTCATAATTTATAAGTAGTATTCTAATACTATGTTCAGACATGCACCTTAATTGCGCAATTAGGAAATCTACGCAAGTAAGGCTTTAATCGAGCTCTATTTGCTATACAAGAACTTAATTAGTATATTAAGCAGTTAGTACTTCATTGCACCATTAATTGAGTCAAATTCCCTATGCAACTCTGTTGAAGTGTGTTTATGTAGCAGAAGATGCTACTTAAGTAAACAGAAGTGCACATGTGCGAACACCAAAGTCTGGAACTCCATTTAAAATTTAAATGTCTTAATTAAAGTGCATGTAGTATTATTCATTCAAATATCAACAGGCGAGCAATTGGATTAAGTTAACATTACAGTAATTAAAGGGTATTCCAATAAGGCTGGGAATATACTAAAATGAAAGTAATATGAGCTGTCCTGTGAGAATCACGTGACGTATTTATTGTGGTTTGCATTTATTTGCACTACGAAAATCAAACACCTTTTTTACAATTTCTACAATTTACAAAAATGTAACCTTAAAATACATTTTTTTGTTTTATGTTATTTTATTGAATCTTTTTAAAAGATATTTACAATAAGTATTTAGATCTTAGCTCTACAAAATTGTTTATTAATTATTACTGACCTAATAAGTCATTTATTGTCTTCAAACTTTAAATTACTATCGACGCTTAGGTTGGGAGTTTGCGCTTCTTAGTCTGAAGCCCATCAAATTTGAATAATTCCCGCATAAGAGTGTTGGGATGGACCTCTAGCGTGTTTGCCTATTTGTTGGGGTATGTTTTTATTTCTTCCTCGATAGTGGAAACTTTTAGATCTCTATGGATATTTTCATTTCTTGTACATCAAGAGGCGCAGGTGACAAGTTGTAAAATCCATATTGATCCAATGTGTCTATTATTGGTTTCATATTGGATTTGTATAAAAGAACTTTGTATTCCAAATTCTGGAATAAGTTAGGGCCTATAATTAAGTGAAGTTGATTTGTTCTAAGTTTTATGGAAGTAACTTTGCCCCCAATATGACGAAGCAGAGTTACGCTCCAATCTAGAGTAACGTTACATGAGCACATTTCGATGGATTAACTTTTATTCTCCACTGATTTAGCCAGCCTAGTAGCTAGTGAATGTGAGAATGAAGTTGTTCAGATGCTACCGTTGGATCTTTATTAACACTTATAAACTCAGTGTCGTATGCAAATGATAACGTATATATATGTGAACTTGTAGGCATATCCGCTGTATATATGATATATAATAGCGGTGCCAGTATGCTACCTTGAGCGACTCTGACGGAGATTTCTCAATTTTTTAAAAACTCCTCCTTTGACCTGGCTTTAAACGTTCTATCTTTCAAATAGTTCTTAAGAAGCTTATGGGACTTTTCTTGAGTAATCCATAAATAAAGCTGAACAGTATTGCTTATTTTCGAATACCGATCTACTAATAGTAGAATGCCTCGTTCGGGAACCAAAGTAATTGTCTGGAATAATATTTCTTTCACTTAAAAACATTCACAATTTTTAATGTTTTTATTTTTG
Organism: Phania funesta; assembly: GCA_963932375.1. Lineage (NCBI taxonomy): Eukaryota > Metazoa > Arthropoda > Insecta > Diptera > Tachinidae > Phania > Phania funesta. The sequence continues at coordinate 91,089,328 of OZ010652.1, read as the reverse complement.
GACGACGGGAAGTAGAAAGAACCGAATAATTTATATGCATAAAAACCCGGTCATAGTTGAACTTACATTTTTTCATTTACCTCAAATTCAAGTGATGTTTGTTCATGTTTGTCGCTACTGTTGTTCTAACTATTTTTTGTTTTATTTGTTATTTTCTTTTTTAATCATCATCTTCGTCACTACTGCTACCAGGTAACAACGCGAAAAACACCACGCGTCTTAACAACCATGACAATAACTTTAACTCAATTGGAAAAGAGGCACGTTCTTACAGAAGTTGGAGGAAAAAATAATTTTTAAAGCAGCAGCTAAATTTGGAAAAAAGACAACAACATCCTTCACACATGCTACTACTATTTCACGGCTCCGTCTAAAGTAGCGAGGATGATGATGATGACGATCGTTAGCAACAATGAATGGTAGTTGTAGAGCAAAACACATCAGCAGTACAAAGTTACAGAGTTTAACTAAATGTAACTACCGTGGTTTTCGAACAGAAGTGAACGTAATAATAGTTAAGTTTGTTATTTTAAAAATTTACTAAGAGACATGTAAGTTTTGGTTCAAATGAGGTTTATATGAACATTTATAGTTTGTCCCTTTCTTGTAAATAGTGGTCAAACCAATTAGAACTTACTTAGACGTTGTACAATAAACTGGAGCATCTGTCTAGACAACACAAGTATAAGTTTGAGGTTGTTCTTGTCATTTCTAGGTGAATTTGAGATTATGTTTCGATACGACAGAATGTACTGCTGGACCACTGCTAACGTAAGTAGATTTCAGAGCGACCACTATGGCAACGACGTTGCGGAGAAGAAAATTTGGAGTGACGTAACATTATAAAAAGTTTTTTGAGAGAGAATTATAAAAAGTTGTTTGATAGAGAAAAACAGGAAGCATTGAGCACCGTATTGATTTGGTATAAACAATGAGTTCTTTACGATTACTCTCGATCTGCGCTACACAGTACAGGGGAATGGACCACATTAACTGGACTGAAACAATCGTTTTCGGCCATGGAAATATTGCAATAGCCTACTTTTCCATATATCGGTCACTCTGATTATCATTTCTTGAGATCAATGTCCAGCAATTTCCCTTTATCAGCAGAAGGAAAAAATTAGATTGATTTCTAAAAAAGGTCAGTTTTTCCAATATGTGACTCGTAGGCTACCAGATGGAGGGAAGATAATAGAAAACCATAACCGAAGAGCCTCGGCATGGCAAATAATTGGATGATTTAAAATTATGTAGCTTTAGTGGCCCGGCCGACCGACACTGTACTGTAGACCGAGTTCAATAAAGGTGGCCGAGTATCTAGTAGCGGAGTAGCCAAACTCCTGATGGCATTTGAAATATATTGCAGATTTCAAAAACATCCCAGAATCCGACCGTAGTTTACCAACAGGGGGAAGGTAAGCCAACCCATACAAACTCTCATCAAAATCTAACCCTGCCGGTTCAAAAAGTTAAGATGTAAAAATGAAAGGTTTAAAAATACTAACTTTGTACTTGAAAATACTAATAATTTATTTAAAATTTCAATTCCTGCTACAATTTTCGCCTTAACTGTATACATCATACACTTATATAATGTTGTTGAATCCTCTTCATTCATTGTCATCTGCAAAAGTGCAGTTTAATGTATGATTTTTATAAAATCTTTCCTCTTCAATTCTTAGCTGCATTTAAACTGTGTTTTTTTCGTCTTCTTTCTTAAAGCTGACTTCTGTGTAAACGTGCTGTGGTATGATTTTTAATTAAACATTACGTGTGCAACAAAAGCGCAACAAAATAAGTGTGAAAAAATATGTTTCATTTTCACTTAATTTTTTCTGATTTCTTTAATTCTTTTTTCATTTTTATATAAAATAAACTTCATTTTATTTTATTTGTTTCTGTTTGCTGGGTGATTAAAACAATTCTTGTTAAGGATATTTTTTTTCTTCTATTGTTAAGAAATACGTGAAATTTTTTATTTCGTTATGGTTCGTTTGTGGTTCTTTGTATTCCTTCTTTATAGTTTTTGTGATTGTTAAATTATGAATGTTGTTGTTTAAGAAAATCACGATTTCCCATATAATTGTTTGTTTTTAATTTGAAAAACAACGTTTGAATTTTTTATTTATTATAAAGGATTAAATGCAATAGGATGCTAAAATGAACTTTTATAATGATGACGAAATTTAAGGAACTTCATAGGTAATGAAAAACACTAAACTTTAATTGAAACTTACGACTGAACAAACAAACAACATTTCATCTTCCATATTGGGGACATCAGCGGTATTTTTTAATACCATTTTCACATTTGCTTAAATACAAAAACTTGGATTTTGAAAGTTTAGGCTTTTTTCAAACGACAGAAAATCTCCTTTAAGTCCCAGATAACATTACGAGTTGCTGGTGTGTATCGAGGTGAATGAGCTAACTGTAACACTGGCTCACTTGGGACCACAAATCTGATCCCGTTGCGTTACCTTTAAAGAGAAGAAAAGAAAGTCGAATGATGGAAAATGCTGAAGATTAGGTGCTGAAGATTTGAGAAGATTAATATCAATATATAGACAGGAGAAGGTTGATTGGTCACTTTAACTGTGGCGCTGCAAAGTCATTCCTGAACCAGTTGCTGCTCCTGACGAGGAAATATATTCCTAATATTTGACATCTGTGATAGTTAGTAGAGGCTCACGGAGGTTCTCCGACTGAATGAATCTGGCGTTGGTCCTCTAGGGTAGGACAGAGGCGAAGGTGATGAAATACTATATCCCTTCTTGCCAGCTTATCGGCATTGTGAGCTGATTCTCGATTGTATCGACATTTAAAATCGCTCGGTGTTCGTGGACCAGTTTATATGTCGAATAGTCACTTATCAGGGACGAAAATGAGACGAGGCTGTCGGTGAAGCTCTGATTCTATCAAATATTATGTAGTGCCAAAGCCAGTTTTCCGCCTTTAATACCGATAATATTTTAGCCTGTATAGAAGGTAATACCCGTCGAGGAACAAGGTTTCACTAGTAGTGCTTAATCATACCGCCTTATTGACTCTCAGCTTTCTGATAAGTATATCTGGCGGTAGCCAGTTCAGAATTGCAGAAAGTGTGTTTCTTATTTTTAACTAATATTTGAAAGTCGAAAAAAAGGTGCGTTTCGGCCTTAGTCATAAAGTATTTTCATTAATTCCATTCCATTTCTACATTTTATATTGTTTTCGTTTGAAAAATGTAACATGTTATGTCCTCTTGTTATGATCGAAATATGTTGAAGGCAACAAAAAGTGGTGTTTTTTACCCTTAATAATGCGAAAAAGCACCCTCTTTATGATCTGTACAAAATACCAAATAATTAGGGTGCGTTAAGCTTTAACAAAGCAACATTTTATTTAAGAAACGAAAACGCCATTCAATTTTATTCTTAAATGCAACATATTACTGGTTTCTTTTTAAGTCTTTAATGTTGCTCACACATCCCAACGGTAAAAAAGAACTTTCAAAAATTAAAACAGAAACTGTTTTCATATATGCCCACAATATCAAATATATTCTCATACAATATTCACAATTAGATTAGTGTCATTTGAAAATGACGTAAGCAGAAGCATTAAGAAGAAATAAAAAGGAAGACAAAACTACATAAAAACACATTTAGCTGCAACTGTCATGATATTCACATTTAACTGTTTTTTGGAATATTTTGAAATCTGTCAGTTGACAATCAGAATTCACAAAGCCGCCAAAAACCAAACTGAAGTCAATGAAAGCAAGCCATTCTTTAAATTACTTTTGACAGTAGAAGAATTGTATTGTTTTACAAAAGTCTTTGTCACTGCTATTCTGGAAGAATAAGAAAGAGACAATTTCATTTAAGCTTCTAAGATTTGGTACAAAATATAAATTTATTTGAATGAATTAGAGATTGACTGATAATTATTATGATTATTCATACCATATAAGTATTGAAATTTAGATTTGAGTTGTGAGATTTCCTTGTAAAATGATTAAGATTTTCCATTGTGGTCAAGAAAGATCTAAGTATGTTATGTGAACTTTGTATTTTTCCCTCAGATTTTAAGATGCCAGTACAGTAAAGAGCACTTGTTTTATCTGATGTCTGTCCATCAAATCTCATGTCTGCGCTGGCATTACCATTCAGACAGTCTGTCACTCAGACATTGCATTATTCGAGCTCTTGTATTCAGTTTTTATTTTATACTTTTTTTTATCATCATTCAACTTATGTACTCATATGTGTTTGCTTAGTTAGTTGCAGTTAAAAAGTCTCTGTCATTGTTTATTTCTATTAATTATAGCAGTTTTTAGGTTACGGCGGAGAATATTTAAATTTTCTTGTTTTAATACATTTGACATAATCTTTAGCTTAAATCTAATGACTATTTAACTATTTTTATTTCGTTTTATTATTAACAAATTCATGATTTTTTCGGTTTGGTTTGCCTTCACAAAATATTTTCTATTCTCCTAATGGAGGATGCCATGAGATTGAAGTGGACACTTTTAAAACATGAAGTAAAAAATATTTTTGAATGTTTTTGTTGGCTCAATTTGTTGATAATTTGTTTATTTTAGTGTTTAATTTTTTGCGTTATCATTTCGTAGAGATCAACGAGATCATTAAATGATGTTTAAAAATTTTTGGTCTTTGGTTGTTCAAAGTTTTTTTTTTTTATTTCGCTTTATTTAATAACTTGCAGTAACACATTTCATATATACATGGAATTCAATGGACTGAAATCTAAAATATTCAGTTGTGGTTTTCAAAACAGGGCTGTCTACTTTTTGCTAAATCGAGGAGGTTAAGTTACGATATTGTTCCTGCAATTTGATTCCGATAGACCTTTTCTTGTGAATTTTTCTTAAATCGAAAGCATATGTTAATAAGCCAGAAATGAACGCCACTTTCTTCTTACTTAATTTTAATCATTCACGGTGAGGAATGTCCTATTTTTGATCCCCCTGTATCTGCAATTAAGCTTCGAAGGTGATGATTCTTATCGTTAAAGCGTTGATAAAATGTTTAATCGCTTATAGTGTCAGTGTTTTGTAGGGCTTCATTTCTCGGCCTTAATATTGCGCTCAATTAACACTATAGCGCGTCACACCCTATTCTCTTTCAAATTAAATTTAACACACATTGCAAATGAATTTTAATACTTTTAAGATGCGAGATTTGTTACTAATTTGATCAAGAGAGAGATGCGTGTTATATATTCATAATTATGTGAAAGTTCAGCGATACTCAATTATCTATAAAAACTCACAACAGTTTTAATCGGCGTCTTTATATTTAAGACAAAAGTACATTTTTAGTTGTAATTTTAAATTAGTTTTGTCAGATAAAACATAATGAGAATACGATAGCAGAGGTAGCATGCATTCGACGCAGCATCACATATTTATGTCAACCATTTTGAACAAAGAACATATCATTTTTTTCTCTATCCTGTTTTAGCAACAATAATTATGTCTGGCAATATCACAAGCTCACCCAAAGGGTTAAGATTAAATCGTTGCGGTTTCCTGGATTTATCTATCAGTGCTTTCGTGGCATGGGTAGTGCCACCCCGAGCTGATATTTCAAGCTTCATTTTATTCACTCCATTCCTGATTATCAGAAATACGCTATGAATATTTCAGAGAAAGGAATATAATAGATAATAATACAATATTAATATTTTATTAAAAATAATTATTTTCACATATGAGTATATAAGTTAGCTTTCCTTTGCTTTATCCACCTCCTGGAGTCAACTTTTTTCTCAAAGTTAACGATTTGTACATTTTTGTAAGAATTTCATATTTAACCAGAACGCGCACAAGTCGGATTCAGAAGCTATGTCATGAGTAGTTTAAAAACATTTTTTTATTTCAAATAAAAAACTTCCTAAAATAATACAAGTTTTTGATCTAGATTTATGGTTCTCTTGTGTTTGGTTTTTATTATATTTATTACTCGTACTATTGCTTTTTGTTCTAGTGGTAAATTTATTTCTGATGCTAAAATTCTACAGTTATTATTTTCTTCGTCATCAAATTTTACTTACTGTATGTAGTTTTTTGAAAGAACACCCTAAATTACAATGAGTTGTTCACAGCAACCATATTTGTCCATGTTATTATTGTAAAACCTATGAGTTTATGACAATGAATTCGTTAATTACACTGAACCAAATTTCGTAGATAATATTTATGAAGAAATAGTTAAATCATCTGATTTTCTTTTTAAATCCACATAATTTTTTTTTTAATAAAAAAAATCACTATTAGTCTACATAACGGACTTTGTTAAAGATAAATTTTTATAGAATCTGTCGATTTAGGCAAGAAGTAAATCAATTTAAATTTAGGTAAAACCAGAGGATTGCGTTCTAAAGCAAACGACACACAAAAATAATTATATTGTCATCCTTAAAAAAAGTTAATTTAAATAAACTATTCGTTTATTTGAGTAAATTTAAATAAATTGGAAGGGAAAGAATAACAACAACGAGTAAAAAGTATTGGTTTGAATTAAAAAAATTCCACAAAAAGAATTTGTTAATAAGATTGAATAAAAAACTTGAAAACGTTAAAACGATATCATTTTTTGGAAATATTTTTTTAACTTAACAAAGTGAATGTACGTTTATAGTTAAAAGTATTTTTAAAAGTCTTAAAGGTTTTTTGAAAACATTAAATTCTAAAAACTACATTTTCGTTTGAATTTTTCTACGAGATTATAGCTGAATTAATGGAAAAATAGGAAAATATATGTGAAACGTGTAGCGATTTTTTTTCCTGCGTTACGAATTGATGCTCTTTCTGACCCTTAAAATGACTGAAAATTAGTGTCAGCTTCCTAGGTGAAAGTCTTGAGGTGGCACAAAGACTTAGGTTTTTTGAACTTAATCGTTTATTAAAATATGTAAAAAATTTGATTTAAAATACAATTTTTGTTTAATTAATTCAAATTGTGTCATCCTTTTATTTACTCATATAAAAAACATTTATAATAAATTAATATTAATAATTAAAAAAAATAAATAAATAATACTAATTCATTTTGTTTCCATTGTCTCAAACAATCGTAATATATTGCCGTGTACTTATTCGGGAACAAATAAAATCTTCTCGTGCTTCTGATAAAGAGACAGATATTAAAGTATCAGTGAGGAGCCTAACACACCCTTGCTTGAGTATACCTGCAATTATTAATATTCGTTTTCTTTATTGTTTCTATTCAAAAATAAATTTTATTTCATATGATAACTTTGAATACTGTAAAAGTAAAAAATTTAATTTAGACAATTAGCAGAATGGAACGCATATTTAAAATTTTTACGTCTTTTCTACTAATTTTGTGTCAACTGCAAACATCATCTATTTAACCCAGCACTAAAGACAATTAGAATACGGAATGACAATTTTTCATAACTTATCGGAGCACCTATTGAGACCTGTAGTGGTTTCATCGAGAAACATATGTATGGCGCAGTGGTAATGCATTTGCGTGTTATATACCCTAAAACCATTGTAAAAGTCGTTCCAATTCTTTTTTTAATAAAGCAACAACTTCATTAATATATCCCTACCAAAGATGAATAAAATCTAAACCGTTGCTTCATAAACTCTACAATATTCTTCATAATATTAGCTGATTTACGTGAATCTATCGGGAATTAGCCAATATGCTTCGAATTTGGCTCAGACACCACTAAGATATGTTCTTCATTAAAAGTTTTCCGAGACTTCGAACATTACTCATTTTCATTAGTAGTCATAACTAGAGTTTTGTATTTGTATTTTTTTGCTTTTCTTCTCTTTGAGGTTTGTCCTTTCATTCAGGCAAAAATTATCTGTTATTGTCCTTCGATTCTGATGTGTCGCTGGAAGACCTGCTGGCTTACCAATGTACTACTGGCATAGACGAAGAAGCACTTGTAGTAATGTTTTTATCCACCAACTCATCATTCTTTCGTTTTTTAAATTCATAGATCATTTAGTTCTTGCGTTTGTATTTTGGCGTCCCTCAGCAATTTCTTTACGCTTTTGTACTTGTTGTCAATCAATCTTACGACAACTTGTTGATGAGTAGTCGATGCCTTATTCCATATTTGTGCGATATCAGTAGCAATTATATTATATTTGTATTTCATTGAATGATCTTTTCCATTATTCCATTCAAGCATATAATTTTTCTTCCACAGGTAATATTTCACACCATACGTCGCGACGGCAACACATTGACACTTAATACAAGTTTACCAAAAACAGGGCAATGCAAATCCTTCCGCATTTTAGGCTTTTTAATACTTTTTTTTTCTCGGGATTCTCCTTTTAACTATTAACTATTTTTAATAATTAAAAAATATAAATAACTTATCGCTGATTGAAATTTCAGTTTTCGTTGTTATTTAACAAGTGACACTTGTATATACTTTCTTATGAACTGCAATCACACGGGGATTCCCCTATTTCATTTCACGGTCATATAAAATCAAGCGTTGCTAACTCTTTGACTACAATATTGATAAAATTTAACGAAATTTATTAGTTAATTTAACTAAATTCAAATTCAATTTAACTAAAATTTCGTTATATAACTAAAGAAAAAGTAGCTGTCGCATTGGAGATACTTCTTCCAAATATTTTTCGAACGCCTTTTTTCCTCGAATTGATTTCAGGCAACCAATTTGTAATTTTCGATTACCTTAGTGTTAATCAAGTCTCGTGCTACCACTGTCGACTTTAGTGATTTCAGACTGTCGACCTTTTTCTTCCTCCGGAGTCTCTTGCAATTGCTAGTATTTCTCTAAGGCTTAGGTCCACCATGGTATTCATATTTAACAAGTGTCTTCCCGTCCTCCTAAGCCTTATGCTAGCTAGTGCTGGACATTATCACACAATGTGCGCTACCGTCGTAGACACTTTCGAGCTACTATAGAGATTAACCTTTCCACTTCTCGCGGGGCTTCATTGGCCATTTAAGATTTACCCGTCCACCCGTCACAAGGAATTTTTGTCCATATTTTCCGGACTCCTTCCTTAGCTAATTAAACCCGAAGTTTCTTCAGAAATGAATCTCTCCGCCTCTTGCGAGGCTTCCTGATTCACCCCTCTAATGGACAAAAATATGTCCACCCACGCAGAGCTCCATATCCACTGGTAAGTCTGTATTAAAACTGGAGATCGACTGGTATCCAGAGTTCGCATACTAGAGACCAAACACCTTCTTGGCCACGCATTTGTTGTTCCACCGTGTATTACGGAATCTTTGTAAGAGAATGTTAACTGCTATCCGCTCGACTTATTTAGCCAGACTTCTTGCAGAGACAGGAACCTATTACCAGCCGCCAGAACTTCTGCCATTGCACTCAGTTATGGCCTTCTTCTAAATAAATATTCACTGAAATTATTTGTTTTAACGAAAAACTTCTGTAGATTTCAATAAGGAGTTTGTTAGTTGTATAAGAACCTACTTTTCTGAAATTTTATACTCCATTTTGCAGTATTTAGTGAAATTTTTAGTTCAGTGTACCAATACGCTAAACAGTATATTAAATACTATGCCCTGTTTTCCAGATCGCTGCTACCATTTTAACATTCAACAAGCAGTCAAACAACCACAAATTCCTTTACATTGATACCATGTCCAAAATCACACAAGTGTCTAGGATTTCACTAGTATTAAAATTAGAGTTTGCTAAAAACCGCAAAAACAAAAACCGCGGTTTCGGTTTTATAATGACTAAAACCGCGCGGTTTCGGTTTTGTAAATTTGCGAGTAAAAATAATTTGTATGTCTATAAATTTCATTAAAAAATACGTTTTAATTGTTTGTGTTCAATTCAGGTACATTTATTGAAAACGGAACATTTGGTTATATCTTTAAGAAAATGTTTAAAATAATAAAGTTATGTTTTATTAGCTAAATAATAAAAATTAAGAAAAGTTAAAGAATTCAGTGAAAAATCGTTTAACCGAGATATTAGCAGTTCTGTAGGATTTTCTGCTCCGAAATTGAAATTAACTGCTGCTCCGTCCGCTGTACATGCCACAATATCAGTGTCCAAAGAAATATCAAATTCAAGCAGCTTCTGTTGGACAAGCTCTTGAGTTCTTCCCGAATTACATGTTCCAAAGATGCGACTGAGGCCTAGGTTATAAAATTTGACTTCGGAATTGTCTATGTTTACATTCATGTATCGTTTTCCGCGAGTACTAGTCCACTCGTCCATAGTCAAACTGAATTTTTCACTCTTAGATTTTTCATCTTTCAAACATTCCATTATTATATTTCTTTTACTTTCAAAATCTTTAAGTATGAATTTCATAACGCTGGTTTCACCCTAAGGCATAGAAAATCCTTTAGAAGAAATTGCTTCTCTAATGAATTGTGACTGCGTTATACTTCGAACTGAAAACCCGTCTACTTTTGCAAGCGTAGGAACTATAACTTGTAATGAATCCTTTTTAACGAAAGCGTTCATTAAATTTTTTTCCACGTTTGAGAGAGGTTTCCAGATTAGCCTGATTAATTTTACCTTTTTCACCAGTATTACATGGTATTGTACTACTTTCAAGTGATTTGCCAGGGAACTTGTAGATCCTCTTACATATTTAAACACTTTCTTACAAATCTGGCATATTGTTGAGTTAGATTGGTGCCAAGGCGTAATTAACTAGATGGCATTGCTACGACAACAAATACAACAATACAACAACAGCAGGCAACTTTGTGTAAAATCAATGATTACTGTCAAAAACATGTGACAACAAAAAGCAAATTAAAAGGAAAATAGTTGAAAAAGGTTTGTTGGTAAACAAAAACAAACATTTTGACATTAACAAAGTGTAAACAAAGAAAAATGAAACGTAAGCAAAAAAAATCACCTGCAGTAGTGATGCCACCTAGTTAAATATACCTTGATTTGTGCTGTGATAATTTGAAGTATTGCCAAACGCCAGACTTTATCTGAGACATTTCTACCACAAAATACTATATAGTATACTATTAATTAAGAAGTACGCGAATTAAAATTTGTTTTTTGTTACCTTTTATGTTTTTATATTTACACAATATTATATTTAACTGACATAATAGTTATTTTTAAGTGTTAATGTTCACTTTGACTTTAATAAATTCAAATAGTTAAACGTTTGTTTACGAATGCCATAGAAGAAAAACAAAACAATAAGCAACACAGGATGGTTCTTTTTGCAGCGTCCGTTAATTTCAAATTTAAAACTTTCTGGAACAGCTGGTCATTGTTACAAGCTGTTTTTTTAATTTGTAACATTATTAAAAGTGAAGTTTACCGTGTTTATATTGATTTCTTAAAGTGTAACCATTTCGACAAAGGAAATGTTACAAAACCGCGGTTTTTTGATCGGTTTTCGGTTTCGGTTTTGAAGTACTAAAACCGCGGTTTCGGTTTTAACCGTACAGCAAACTCTAATTAAAATCACCAGTACTAGGTTTTAACTGTAAACTTTCCTATAATGCTCATATACGCATTGAGAGTGCTTGGAAAAGCCCTAGTACCACTGGTTCTAGAGGTATACTAGTACAGTTGGACCCGAATTAATACTTTAGAATTAGTTTATTACCAGTTCTTTTGTATAGACAAGTCCCGGCAAACACCGCATAAGTTGTTTTTTTTATACGAAAATTCTATTAATCTGCAAGTGGTGCCCTTGAACTACTTATAGTGCTACTACTCATCAGCACTAGGATTTGTCTATAAAGACTCTAACTTCCTTTGAACTAGTACTTGCTGTTCTAGTATTGATTGCACAGGTAGCTTTTAGAAAATTAACGATTATTCTCCCACAGGGTAGGGGGCCAAATCCTAATGGGCGTTTTTTGAAGTCTTATATGTCAAAAGCTTTAAAATCTTATCCAGATGTCAAAATTTTGTGTAACGTTTGCCATTTCATTACATATCGCTACACGTCTGCCGAACGTTCGGAAAAAATTTTATAATTCCGGCTTAGTTGTTAATAGGCAACGAGAATTTCTTTATACCTTCACCGCGCCGTGGAAATGTTTGAGCACATGTACACTCTTCTTTACCATAAGCCACCGACCAGACTGAGATTGGTGCAAAGTGAAGAAAATATCGTCGTGGTAGCGGCTAGTATCAAAGTAGGCTCGTAGATGTTGATTTGGCGCAGATCAGAGCATCGTTATGCAGTTAACGTGGCTTATTTTGCTTTTTAATTTGAGCCTGCATCCTTATTTTTTTGTGCTGATGCTGGAGGTCCGCCCTTTTGCAAAAAAATCATCTTCAAGCACTGCCAGCGATGCCGAAGTAGCTATTTGAAGAGTGTGCTATTCCATTCATAATGACATAAATGTAGCTCCAAAACAACGTCAGAATCAATTTGATATCTCACACCACTGTTACTTTTATTTATTTTCTTGTCGTTCTTAATCTAGTCATCGAAATATAAATAGATTTACACATTTCAATAACTTATACATTTGTTATCTCTATTAATTATTGCATTTAACAAATAATTTTTGTTTGCCAAATTGAACCGATTCAAGATATTGGCTTTTGAACGCATCCCCTACCTACTACAAAACACTCGAAAATACCTCGAAGGCAAATACGAACTCATTTTCAAGTCAATCAAAGCAAATATTTTATACTGAACGTACGAATACAATTGTTGGCCAACTAAATTTAAGAAAGAAAAAAATACTTGTATATTAAATGCTAAAACAAAAGGGAGGTCAACAGTGTAACGAATAAACAAACCAGCATATGAATTCAGAATAAATAAAAATTAAAAGCGATTTGATCTAAGCAAAGAGATGGCGGCTTATATGAACAAAAAATCAAAAAGATTTATCAAACAAACTTAATGTTTTCGATTGCTTTTTCCTTGTTATTCACAAGATACAACAATTGACCAGAATGCAAGAAAATGGAATGAGCAGGCCTTCATTTCTGAGTATATGAGTTGAATTTTTGCTTTAGCAGTTAAAAAGTATTAAAAATCCTCATACTCACATAAATGCCTTAAAGGGTTGGTAGTAGGTGAAGGCTAGAATTGCTTTATTAATAACACCTAACAACGTCTGCAAGTATGAATTCAGAATGAATTGGAAATAGTTATGTTGCTAATATTCACATGATGATCATCTCTTTATGAGGCCAATGTAATTCCTATCACAGATAAACAAAATATGTGTTGGACAAAAGGAAATGTAATACAATAGCATTTAACTTGCTTTAATGTAATTATATCCCCTTGGCCAATATTCCATTCCTTTACATATATTTTATTAGACTAAAGGCATATTTGTCTAAATTTTTATATAAATTAAATTGTTGAATTCCATATTTTTCTCGGGCGGGTATTTCTCTGTAGTAATTTGGCATTCTGGCATCTATCAGTTTTACTTATTGAGATATGGCATTCATATTTGTAAAGATAATATATAAAAATAAAACTAACCGAAACTTGTACGTCTCCAATCCATACTTGACAAGGGATGACGGAAATTAGTTTCAAATACATATTTTCATTTATATTTTTTTAGCCATTTTATGTATCCATTATGGGAACATAACAATAGAATAACGGAGAAAACTTAAGACTCTAGCGATTTTCTTAATAACAATATTCGATAACAGTTCCATACTTGTTCTTTAAAAAAAATATTATTACAATGAATAAAAGGAAGTGTAAAATATGCGCATGCTCCTGAAGCTAACTTGCTAAACCAAAACTGTCTAATCATAAGCCAAAAGTGAATTAAAAGACAAACAAAAAGCTTATTAAAAGTATCCTGCGTAAGTACCTGGTATCCTTTTCATGCAAAATTTTGGAAATTTGGTGAATCTTTATTAATAAATAAAAAATGGTTTGTGTTTGACCAATTGAAACCTTTTTGACCATTGAAAACATTTTTAATAAAATAATTTTCATGTCATAAGTCTTGACACAATTGAAGTGATTTTTGATCGATGGTAATTAAAGCGATTTGAATAGCGTATACAATCTGTCAGTTGGCAGGCACAAAGGTGTGGTTTGCCGTCAGAAGTTCTGACTTATAACTCCTCGAGGTGCCGGCCCGTAATAGGTTCCTGTCTCTGCAAGGAATCTAGCTAAATAAGTCGAGTAAAGCAGAAGTTGACTCTCTTTTATAAAAATTCCGTAATCCACGGTCTCGAATATGCGAACTCTGAACACCAGTCGATCTCCAGTTTTAATACAGACTTACCCGTGCATATGGATCTCTGTGTGGGTGGACACCTTTTTTTCCATTACAGGGATGAATCAGGAAGCCTCGCATAAGGCGAAGTGGTTAATTTCTCAAGAAACTCCGGTTTTAATTGGCCAATGGAGGAATTCTGCAGAGATGGACAAAAAGACCTCGCAAACGATGGATGAGCCAGTCTCCAAAAATGATCCTCAGGTTGAGGCTGAGCCGGTAGCGCACAGTGGTTGTGAATGTCCAGCACTGGTTAGCATAAGTCTCAGGACCACGGGCATCAGTCGATAATCTGAAAGAGTAAAGGCTAGTGATAGCCCCAAACTCAAATGAGAGTAGGTTAGTCGTAAATTACAAACGATCGCCTGAAATCAATTTCAGGAAAGAAAAAGGATCTATAAAGATAGCGGTCTGCGTCGATATCCTCCATATATTAATAATCATCCGTAGAGACCATTTGTACAATAGTAATTTTTTAATGCTTGCCATATTTTTGTTATATAAAGTTCTTGAAAAGGAACCTATTACCCGCTATGCTTCTTTTAAAACAATTCTCGCGTGATCATTAAATTTTAGGAGTTTATTGAAATTTAGTGTTACCTTTATTTAGTGTTATCTTTAAAGGGAATTTCAATATTCCCAAGAGATAGTTTATGGGCTTCACTTTCAGGGACGACAAAGCTTTTACATTTTCCCAGTTATATTTGCAAATACAGATTGTTTTATATTTTGATGTATCAACTTTTATTCCCCATTTATCATAAAAATTGACGAGAAGCTTGCATAACGCGGGATGCTCATTATGAGAATAAAGAAAAGAATCATCGGCGCTCAGTGGCACATATTTTGAGAAGGCGGCCAAAAATAAGTTTTTTTGTGGTTACCGATCTTAGTGTTTTCTTATTCATTTGAAAGTAAATACCAGTAAACCACGAGAGGCAAAAATTTAGAACTCTGTTCTAACTATAACACACTGAACAGGGTGATACAAAATAGACTTTCCGAATATTTTGTTAAAATTAATTTTTTTTTTAGTAAATTCTAATTTTCAAATGACTATAACTTTTTTGTTTTAAAAGATATCAAATCAAAATAAAATTTGTTTAATTATGCAGTTTGTTAGTTATCAAAGTCAAAATTCTTCAAAAATCTCGTGCTTAATAGGGCATAACTCCCTCCCGTCAAACCACGTCCAAAAGATATTTCAGGTTGCGCCCGTGTGCACCAGAGCAATTTTTCTGACCAAAGGTCAGGTATTTTGTACAATAAATATCAATACAGACGAAATTTAAAAAAAAATTTTTCTACGAGTTATTTTTGAATTATTTTAACCTTTTCAAACTCTCTTGAAAGCTTGTGTTTATAACTTTTGCGATGGAATCTAGTAATATGCAAATGCACTATATTGTACCTATCACTTTTTCCAAATCTAAATATTCAATGAAATTTTGGATACCCATTAGAGTTGGTAATGGCAAATATATCATAAAACAATAAGATCATAAAGAATTATGAATCCAGAATAATGAAATAATTAAAAAGGAAGTCTTAAGTAAAATACGTGAATGCATATGTTTATTATGGCATTCTTTCAAACGTAAGTTTTATTATCACTTACTTAATTGATTAACACAATTTTGTACACAAAAGATGTGCGCACACACTGCATGGGATGATCTTTACCTCATTTTTCTTAGTACCTGTTTATTTTTGCCACAAAGGTTATAATGTGTAGCTACATGTTGGTAAAATTATTATATAAATATTAAAAAATCGTTCCCGTATTAGTCTTAAAGTGTACGCATACTAATTGCACAAAAATATACGAACACACAAATTAGGGCAGAAAATTTCTATTTAACAAAAAAAAAAAAATGGTGTGTAAACTTATATGTGTGACCTCTTAAAAGGGGTAATATTAATTGCAGGAAAGTTTATTTATAAAAATATTTTCTTAATTTTTATATATACAGTTTCAACAATGGCTAAATACTGTTATAAAGATCTTGCTGATATTTATTTAAAAAAAAGATGAAGGCGATGTAATGATGTACATACTGAGCAATGAATACTTTAAGATATGTAATTGTGAAGAAATTGAAACACATAAAAAAAATCAGAAATTTTGCAGCAAATTTAAAAAAAGCGGTACACTGAGTGCTCCCGAAGCAAGGGAAAGCTGTATAAACGTTACCACGAATGGCTATCAAAAGAATTTATTTTTGAGAGCTTATCTACAGCCTGTAGTGAAAGGTTTAGACGACGCAAGCTTGAGAATATTTAATAACAAATATCCCAAGGAATCATTAAGGACTCATTTTTGCACCAAATTCAACCAACGCAAAATAAGAAAAATAAAATTGAAATAATTGAAAAAATAGTTCAAGCGACACCAATGCGTACAAAGAGGATTTTAAAAAACATTCCTACACCAATTGAAGAGAAAAAATTTACTCCAGAAGAAGCATTCGCACTCTTTTTGGATTTAAAATTGACTAAAAGTCAGTATATGGAACTGCTCAAGAGAACTAATGAGAAGAATTGCGGAATTTTCTCTGAGTATCGTGATTTAGTTTCAGTCAAGAAAGAATGTTTGCCTCCACAAAATTCTATTAGCGTTACTTCAAGTTCAGCAGAAATAAAATTGCAAGGTTTTCTTGAGCATACCGCAGAGAAATTGCTAAACACAATTGATGGTGAACATTTGAAAAATCTCGGAAACAGCAGTATTACTTTAATTTCTAAGTGGGGATGTGATGGAGCGTCTGGTAAAAAACAATACAAGCAATGTAATGCTGAAAATTCCTCAGGTTCTAATTTATTTATGGTATCTTTCGTTCCGCTACGCTTAATAAAAATGTCTACCAGCCTAGAGCCCTCAACTACTAGAGCAACAGAAATTGATATATGGAAAAATGAAATTCCCTCATCAACAACGTATTGTAGGCCCATAAAATTTGCATACAAAAAGGAAACAAAAGATGTCATAATTGAAGAAATTCAAAAGATGAAAGATCAAATTAAGGACCTTCAACCCGTAATATTTAATGAGCAAGACATCGAAGTAAATTTTAAAATGTGCCTAACAATGATTGATGGAAAAGTTTTAACGGAAACAAAGTCGTCGTCAAGCCAAAAGACATCAAGCCAATTAAATCAACATCCAGCATACTAGGATTCATTTTATGGAGCATATTCTTAAATTGGGTAATGATTTGGAATTTGGTCCTTCAGGCGAAACCACAAGAAACAGTAAAGAAAATGCAGAAAAACGAAAAAAAGGACAAATTCAAGAAAGATATCTTCAGCTAGGCCGTATAATCGACCAACCTAAACAAGGAGAAGGAAATTCGAATGATGGAAATACTGCAAGAAGATTTTTTTCCGATCCAGAAACTGCAACATCTATCACAGGTGTAGATTATGAGTTAATAAGACGATTCAAAATCATATTACAAGTCTTAGCATGCAGCAGAAAGATAAATGCAAAAAAATTTGGAGATTACGCCAATCAAACATTTTACAATGAAAAATACTCTTGGATATATATGTCTTCAACGGTTCATAAAATTTTGTATCATGGGGAACAAATCATTCAACATAATATGCTACCAATAGATAGATCTGTCTCAAGAAGAGCAAGAAAAAAGGAACAAAGACTACTTATTCTTTCGCGAACATAGCACAAAAAAAATATCTTTAGAAGTTTAATTAGAGAATCAAATTCTATCTGTACCTTTTTACATAAAGGTATGGCCAAATGCTTTTTCTACATCAAAAGATATGGCCACTGTGCAAAACCGTTTTGCTAGATTACAAACTATGTCATTATGGAAGTAAAGAAGAGCATAAACAGTTGAATGGTTCTTCTTCAAATTGAAAACCAAGAAGAAAGCTTTTGTTTAGTCCGATGTCTACTTTATTGTAAATTAATTTATTATAAATTTTTTTTAATAGTTTACAATAAAGCAACAAAATGGGACGTAAATTATTTATATCAGTCACTAATGGTTTATTTGAACTAGAATAATTTTCGAAATTTTCGATTGAGTTAGAAAGTAAGCGTTGTTTGGAGAGTTGTTGAAAATGATCGTTAAATATTCTTTGTCTGTCCATTGGCTGTTGTTTTAATAATTAGAAATATTATCTAAGATGCAAGATTTTTTATTATATATAAGTTTTGACGTATTTACTAATTCGTCTAGAGACATGAAATCTAAGAGATTATTACTGTTAGTAGCGGAGAAATTCTCGTTAAATAAATGTTTAAAACCTGGCGTACTAGACTGTTAATTTTTAATGGACACAGAGAGTTGTGAAGCATTTTTACTTGAAGTTAAACTATTAAATTTGGCAGATTGTTCTATTTTGACTTGTGTTTTAATACAAAACATCTTTAGTAAATATAAATCTAATTTTCGAAAGCAGCCAATAATGATCACGTACCATCTAATCCTGTATCCTTACTCCTTGCTATGAATTACTTGATAGAAGCACTCACTGTATTTTCCTCTCATTCCTAAAATATAGGAAATATATTTTTGTATGACAAGCGAGGAATTGGTCTAGAAAATTTGCATAGAAATCAACAACAACAACAAATTAGTGCTTTTAATATAAATCATCTGAAGGGGTCACGCGCTTGTCATACAAAAACATGCCATATTTGGCGATAAATTAGAGGTTGGTAAATTCGGTTTTGTAGTTATTTTTCTGCAAAGTTTCGGCTTAATTCAATTGTCTGCTTGTAATATTTACATCGATATGATGAAAACAATAACAATCATGGTGGCATAACCGAGGGCATATAGATCCCATTTATGACTGCTCCCAAAAATCATTTTAGCTCTCATATTTCTCTTTGACGTCTAACTTGAAATTGTTGGCACATAAATATCTGCAGTATGAATGCTAATTTACAATAAATTATCCAATAGTTTTTAAATTCTCGTCAAAAGGAATATGCAAAATTACGTTACGTAATTTGTTAGCAACCCCTTAAAGATATTTTTTCTTTTAATTACCTATCTTTTCCTAAGTTCTATTATTAAAGTGACTTAATTGCATTTTAGAAATTAATGAACCCATTTAAATCATAGAACAGAACAACAGCAAATTCTAAGATATTTAATCAATCTTTGGTCTTAAGTTTCATAAATGCAAGGAGTGGAGCAGTCTCTCCACTTGCATTTTAATAACACCTTTTCCTTTAAATTTATAACCTTCATAAGAAAAAATTACAAAATTTATGACTATACTTAAGTTCCTGTTGCACTACTTTATTTTAATAAACTCCAGTTTCTGCTTCTATTGCTTCGTCGTTGTTATTACACTGCTTTGTGTGCTTATCTATGAAGAGGCGCCTGTATTCCTAGTAATTAACTCTCCTAGCAGCAGCAAGACTTAAACTCGATAAAAAATAGAAGAAGCTTAGCTACAATATTAGCGGCTGCAACAAATACTCGCAGTAAAGAAAACTAGAGCATATAATTTGAATGTTATTTTGAACTTTTTTCGTTGTTCTTTTTTTTATTGCCTTGAAATATATTTTTCGTAATAGCAAAAAGCTGGAACGTCTCTGAGAAGAACAAATGAACGAAAAGAAAAAAAAACTTAAGCCGACAATATTTTGTGTTTTTTTTTTTATATTTTGTTGGATATGCATTTGGTAGATACTTGTGTCATTTGCGTAATTTGAATATCAATCAACTAGTATCGCACAGTCTGGTGTAGCAGTTGCTTGTGTTTTTTACTCATTTTGTAATTTTCAGCTCTACACAATGATCCTGTGTAGACTTGAAGTCTTTGCAAAAATTATCTGTACAACTTCCACAAAAACTTTAAACTTCAGCAGGTGTATGAAAAGAAGTGTTCAGTAAGTAACACACTGCAAAGAAAAAATTCAACTGATACTTATGTATCTATATACTATACGTTTTATAAAGTTATTCGTTTTTTTTCTGTTTTGAACAGTAGCTCTGTTGCATTAAAATGTTGTAACTTCTTCTGCTATCTGTGATTTCATCTGATGTTGTAAATATGCCGCTTTTAGTATCAACATCAACAAGCAGCAACTGGACAAAGCAACTAAAAAAATTATAAACATTGCTAAGAAAAATTACAAAAAATTGTACACTTAATTGATAAATTCGATTGGAATTTTAAACTTTTGAGATAATAAAAACGCAAATAACTACTTTAAATGGATGTTGCATTGTTGGTGATTTTTTATTTACTTACTTTTTATGCTTTTTATTTATTTTTTCTGCGAATGTTAAAAGTTTTTTACTAATTGAAAGCATAAATTTAAAATTATCATTAAAATTGCAATTTGTTCTTAAGAAAATTTTAACTATTTCCTTTCAAAATATCGAAAGCAAAAGCAAAGTTTGTTTCTAAAGTCTTTTGTTTTGTACAAATTTGTCTACCATTTGTTCAAAAGTTGTCGTTATAGTTAATCCAGCTTAAACAGTACTCCAGCTTTAAGTCCAGCCAATTCTAATATTCAAATCAAAATATTTCTCAATATTACAAAGAAACTATATAAAATGTTTAATACCAAGTGGCCATGAGATGAATTGATTATCTTCATAACAAAAATATTCAGACATACACCTCAATTAAGTCAATTCAATTTTAAATTGAATAGCAACAATTTTTCTTTCAATTAGCATTTTATAGCTCAAAATAGGAAAAAACTGGGCCTTTACTATTTACAAATTGATTTTTAAGGAAAGTATCACTACAATTTAATTCAGTTACTCTCTTTGGAAAAGGGATAGAACTACAGAAGAAAGGTGGTGAAGTAGAGCGAGGTAATAAAGTTTGAGTGCTTAACCTTTGCAATTGCGGTTAGTTTATTTGTAATTCTATACACTGCTTTTAAATATTGTGTAGTATTTTTATTTAAAAAAATTTGAAACCTCATCTTACTGAGCAAAAGAGTATCCCGCACTATCAGTTTGGTTCTCGAGCAACGCATAGCACTATTTGGAAAGACCATAAAATTGTCACCAACATTTGAAAATATGCAATATTTTTCAGCTTCTTTTATTAACATTTTTCAAGCATTTTATTATTTCTGGTATGATGAGTTATTCAGAAATATAACTCATGCTTTTCCTGAACATTCCTACAAGTTACTTGAGAGCTATTTGGCAAACAAATGAAAGGATCAGTTTTCTAAAACTGGAAAAATCTCCGCAGGAGTCACGCAGGGTAGTATCTATACAGCGGATATACCAACAAGACCGAATACATATTCGTCAACGTTTGCAGATGCCACTGCATTTATAAGTGTTTATAAAGATCCGACGGTAGCACCTGAACAACTTCATTCTCACATTCACAAACTAGAAAACTGACTAAAACCGTAGCGAATAAAGGTAAATCCATAAAAACGTGCTCATGTAACGTTTTTCTTCAGCAGCCAAAAGTTTCGACCAATAACAATAATAAATACTACTGTTCGAGCGAAAACTCACGTTAAATATTTGGGTATTCACCTAAATCAACTGCAATAAAACTTAGAACAAATCATCTCTGCTCATTACCCTGCCTGTGTAATACAAATTGCTTTTATACACGTCCATTATAAAATCAATATGGAGATATGGCATTCAGCTGTGAGATATTGCTTGTGCATGAAACATCCAGATATTTTAAAGAAGACAGTTTAGGATTTTACGACTTATTGGAAATATAAATATCATAGTTCCCACTGTCGAAGAAGAGGTAAAAACAAACTCGCAAATACGGTAACAAACTAGTGGTCCATCCCAACTGTCTAGTATGCGACTTATTTCACTACGGCTCTCTCGAACGTCTGTAAAGTATTACAATTTAAATACAATAAATTAGATGTTACATCGGTAATAATTAGTTAATGATGGTTTAGAGATAATATTTGAATACATATTGTAAATGCCTTTTTGAAAAATTCCATAAAATAAAATTAAAAAAGAAAGATTGTTTTCGGACCTCTAATTACGGTTCGATTTGAAATTAATAATATTGCACCTTTTCAAATGTGTAAATATTTTTTTTTATTCGAACCAATAAAACAAAACTTGTCATTTACTTCCTAAAGTTAATTTTATATCAATAGTTTGAAATGTGGTAAACTGTACTGTACTGTATATGCACGATATAAAAGGCCAGAGGCCAAACTAACGAAAGAATATATTATGTTTGCATAGGAAAGTTTTGTTTTGTTGCTGATTGCTTATCAGAATCATGTATATGGGATACCTATGTGATACTTAACTGTAATTTCGAATAACAATTACAAGTAATTGTAATTGAAATGAAGAACTAAATACAATTCTAGTTAAAAAAATCGTAACTATAATTATTGAATTGCACATTACAAGAATTTGTAATTAGGAAATTCTAATGTAATTGTGTAATATATTACAAAATATATTACACAATTGGATCTGATATTTTAGTGTCCATAACAATTAATTTTTAATATTTTTTTTGATCTCACTATAATGGAATTTTCTCCTGAACTTTTGATGTCAAATCTTTATATATGAATGTTTCATACCAATAAATTATAATTAATCAGACGCATTTTTTATGGCGTTTTCTCTTTCGAACAAAAGTGCTACATGTAATTTAGTAACACTCTATAAAGGTTACTCACATTTCTAAAAAGAGATACATTTTCATGATCACAATAGAACATAATATCATCAATAAACAACCACAATAACAATACCTTAGATGTAATGTAGTTAAGCCAACGGTGACATGTCAATAAATACACACAAATAATCTGGTCCCAAATCGGTTACTAAAGCAAGGGTCTAGTTATAGCGGATATGCCGACAAGCCCAAACACATATACATCTACCTTTGCAGACGACACTGCAATTATAAGTGTCAGTAATGATTCAAAGGATGCATCTGAAAAACTGCAGTCCCATATTCATAAGCTAGAAGACTGGCTAAAACAGTGGAGAATAAATGTAAATCCATCGAAATGTGCTCATTTAACGTTTTCCTTTAGAAGGCAAAATTGTCCACCAATAACAATAACTAATACCACGGTTCCAGCGGAAACGCACGATAAATATTTAGTTATCCACCTGCATCGACGCTTAACTTGGTCCCGTCACATTGAGGCAAACATAACGTCAACTGCATTGGCTAATAAGTCCTAACTCAACTTTGGCTTTGGAGTATAAAGTCCTTTTATACAAATCCGTTATAAAGCCAATATGGTCATATGGCATTCAGCTGTGGGGTACTGCCTGTGCATCAAACATCCAGAAGTTACAGAGAAGACAGTCTAGGATTTCACGCCTTATCGTATGTGCCCCCTGGTACAGAAGAAATGAAAATATACATAGGGATCTCAAAGTTCGCACTATCCACGAAGAAGTTAAAACGTACACGTCCAAATACGTAAACAAACTAGTCGCAATTTATTGCTATTTGACGGCCACCAGAGACTAAAAAGAACTGGCACATTGAGCCTGGCGAGGCGGCTCTCTCTACACAATAGAAGATAATTTAATAAAATTTGAATACGAAAAGTTAGTTATTATATTGGTAATAACTGGTAAATAATAATTTAGAAATAAGATTTGAATACTTGTTGTAAATTTCTTTAAGTAAAAAGATTCAATAAAATGAAATATAAGTATTAAAAAAAAAATTCCACCAGGATATTTGGAAAAAAACATACTGTTTTTTCACACATTCATAGTATTTAAGAAAAACACTGGAGAATGTACATTATGTAAAATTTATGCGACATTTTTGCTAGAAAAGAAAACGCTAACGAATCATTTTTATCTGTGTTTTCCTTCTATTTATTCAAAGTATAAAACAGAACTAATATTACTTCACTCTACCAACATGATTTATTTCAAATTCAGTTTGGAATGACAAAAAAACTAAACAAACCTGTTCATAAAAAAATATTTAAAATCGTTTTAATTGCCTTCTTCAGTACAGGGTAGGATAGGGGCTTGTTGATGTCATATGGCGATAAAAAATAAAAACATCAAAAGTGAAAATGGTATATATAGGTTTGTCATTCCCTTTGTACTTTCTACAACATCCATTTCAGACCTGGTAAAGTATATAAATTCTGGCTGCTTATACGCTTTATGACGGCTCTAGACAACCTAGGATCCTGAAACTTGGATCATATGACCAGCGCATTTTCGCTGTTTGAAATCATTAAAATATCATTTTACTTAATTCATTTGGTATTTTTACTCCCACAGGTAAACGAGAGTCCCCAAGCCATTGAAATTCGCTTATTCTAAATTCTCATCAAATTCGATATAAAGTTCCCCTACATAAATTTTTAACAGCAGGTCTCCAGATAAGTCACCGACCTTATTGTCGGACCAAATTAAATTTGTTTTTTTAAAAAAACTTAAAAATTGTAAAACCTTAAAAAAAATTGAAAATTTATCGCTAAACCAAAAACTGGAATAATATAAAATTAATTACTAAAAAATCAATATTTAAAAAAACCGTCACACCAAAAAAAAATACCATAAAGGCTAAAATTCGCCAAACTTTAAAATTTTCAAATTCACCAATAAACCGAATATATGTTAAAAATCAATATTTTAGGATATACGTCGTATTTTTAACAAAATCTGTGTTACACAATTATATAAAAAAACAAAAATTCACTAAAAAAGTTAAAAATTCAAAAATCTTACAAAAAAAAAAAATAACCAAGAAATTGAATTTCTCTAAACACTGAAATTTGGCCTCATTTTAAAAAAAAAATAAAAACTTTACCTAAAATTCGATGTTAAGAAAATTACCAAAATGAAAAACTGAAGTTTTAAAATAAAATCTCACAGAGACCAAAATTTATAAAATTTCACGACAAAAAATTAAATTCTAAATAATTTCGCTTAAAAGTCGACATTAAACTAAAAAGCAAAATATTTGAACATCATCATAAAAATTTAAATTTCATCACAAATTAACCAAAAATCGATTATTCACCACAAGAATTGCAAAAGAAAACTTTACCGAAAGAACAAGTTAAAAAAAAGCGAAATAAGCGTTTCCTCACAACTCATCCACTTTGGATAGATATCTCCGACTTCTTTATAGAATAGAAAGAAAACGTTGAACATTTTGGTATTGTGGTGGCTCAAATTAAAACAAGGTTTATTGCAACAATAAACCACTTCAATTCACTTCAGAAGACACCGTGATTAAAAGAAAAACCAACCAATAAACAACTTGTCCTGTGCTGTTATCAGAAAAAAAAACGCTCCCCCTCAAAACAGGAACTATTAGCGAGCCATCAATTACCAAAGTTCGGGAATTATTACTAACAAAAAAAAACATGAAGTTACTACATTAGTCAGGCCATATTGATATTTTGTGGAATGAGTTACCTTTCCGAAGCGCTAAAAAATCCCCTACAATAGTTCACAATAATTACACCAAAAACGACATTAAAAGACACATAGGCAGACAAAACAAATTGTTTTAAATCAGTATATTGTTACGTTTATTACCACAATAAATGTTAATTTGTAGGGTTTGTTTAATTGCAAATATTAAAATACACACTCCTTAAT
Source organism: Phania funesta (assembly GCA_963932375.1). NCBI lineage: Eukaryota > Metazoa > Arthropoda > Insecta > Diptera > Tachinidae > Phania > Phania funesta. The sequence continues at coordinate 91,063,521 of OZ010652.1, read as the reverse complement.
GATTTTATCAGTACACAACTTCATTCGGCAATTACGACCCTTAGTAACAACTCTTCAGTATTAACTTACACTGTAAACTTAAGAATCTTATGTACACACACCTGTTCCCTCTATGAAATCTCAAAGTCAACTGTACTCACTGCGGTGGATGGCGCATTTATATAGAGATCACGGCCGGTTCTTGAAATTTCCGGAACATACGTCATATTGCGCATTATTTGTTTCATTTGCTGACTTAGTAGACTTGTATATGTATTCGTGTGTATATGTATCTTTTGTCTACTTTTTCTTTCTGAAAAAGTTGTTTTTGTTTCTGCTTTGAATCGCAGTTCGGGAAATTTTCGTAAGGTTGTTTCACAATTTCTTGCTGACAATTATTTTTTTTATGATTTAATTATACATCTTAGATTATTAACAATATTTAAAAAAAAAACTATAAATCCTTCTTATAGAATATATAATTATGCTACAAATATTCCGTAATATCTACAAAAAAAACTTACCCTCTTAAGACTTCGTCATACCAAATTAACGCAGCAATATCTACTCAAAAAAGACAATCGTCCATTATGCCCGAAATATAAAAACCACCCAACGATGTCACGTCAATTATCCTATTTTGAAGGTACAACACTTATTAAGAGTATGTTGTTGACAATAAAAGTTTTGGATTTTGAAACTGTTCATTGAAGATCTAAAAAATATATAAATAAAAGAAGATGACAACCTATTAATAAATTTCAAATATACTACTGTGGGCAAAAAATAGTAAGACTTTGTTCATAATATTAAATTTCTTTATTTATTCTGCCAAATCTATATGCCTACGTTTTTTCCAATCCTCGTAACAGTTGTTAAAGTCAATTTCCGGAATAGCTTTCGATGCGCGTAGCGATTCACGTTTAATGTCTTCAATTGACTCAAACGGCTTCCCCGGAGCGGTCGCTTGAGTTTGCTGAACAGCCAGAAGTCACACGGAAAGTTGTGGAAAGATATTGAGTGAATTTTTTGCGAAAAACTCACAAAGAATCAAACCGGTATGAGACGGTGCATTATCGTGGTGTAAAAACCATAATTCCGTCTTCTCTTTATGAATAGCTTCGCGCAAACCACGCATAGCATTCCAATAGTATTCCTTGTTGACAGCTCGGCCGGTCGGAATGAATTCGGAGTGCACCACACCTCGATGATCGGAAGAAAACTGTCAACAAGTCCTTGATTTTTGACTTGCTTTGACGTGGTTTTTTCGGCTTCCGCTCACCTTTGGCACGATATTCGACCCATTGATCGTCTGTTTCCAGGTCGAAAGCGTATATCCAAGACTCGTCGCCAATATATAATACGCTTAATGACATCCTGGTAGTCGGAAAGCATTGTTTGACAGACGTCAACGCACCGCTATTTTTCAAGAAAATTGAGTGATTTTGGAACCACTCGTGATTTCACTTTTCTTAGGCCCAACTGATCTTTTAAAATGGTTTTCACTGATCCCTACGATAATTGGATTATAATCCAACGATATCAGTGTGGTCTCTGACTATTAATCGTCGATTCTTGAACACCAATACCTTGATTTTATAGACGTGTTGATCATCAGTCCCAATAACTTAAGAGTATATTAATTAGTAAATTCTATTCTATTCACTATTAATAATTAAAACTAAAATAAATAAGCCAAAAAGATAATTTCGCTAATTTTCAAATTTCACCAAAAATAAAATTTGTAACAAAAAATTCTAAGTTTCAATATATCGAAATTTTTTCAAAATAATGAACATTTTACAGCAAAAAGTTAGAAAAAGTGAAAACTTTACCACAAATTAAAAACTTACCATATAAAAATCAAAACCCAATATTAAAAAACAAAATAATTACCAACAAATTGAAGTTACCAAAGGCTTTAGACTAAAAGCCAGCAATATCACAGAGACATCCCGCCAGTAAATAGCATTTCACTTAAAATATTCGTTACAAATTGCACCAAAAAGTTTCAATTTCAAATCCAAATTTTATAAGAAATTCCCCACAATTCGCAAATTCAACAGAAAATTTAAAAATTACAACAAATTTCAACATCACAACAAACAAACAAAAATTATTTATTCCACAAAAAATTGAGAGTTTACAAAAAGTAAAAAATACGAAATATAATTTTACGTTTTAAGAGACATAAACTTTGTCAAAATTGTACTAAACGTTCTAAATTTTTTTCCCACATTATTTATAATTCACCGAAAATTTGAGAATTTATCGAAAAGTGTTAACCATCCAGAGGAAAGGTAAAACATATAAACAAATTAAAAAACGCTAAAGAGTTTAAATGTAAAACAAAGGGAATAAACCCGGACCACACAATTAAAGATCGCAAACAAACCTTTGCACCGAAAAAAAATTGTAGTACATTTTTGTGAAGGGTGCATAAGATGCGGCACAACCGAATATAGCTCTCCTGCTTATTACGAGTATTTTTAAGTTTTGAATAAAATATTATAAAATAATATCACTCTCATTTAAAGTAGATAATATTTATTGTTTTAGAATCAGTGTTTTTTTTTTTTGTAAGACAAATTAAGAAAATTAATTTTAATGTTAAATTTCATTAAAAGCATTTTGGGTGAAACAGGTTATGTCAGCTTGTCTGTCGTCGGTGTTCAAGAAAACAAATGCCGACTGCGCTCATAAATTAATAACTTGGACATTTTTAAAATATTTCGAGCTTTACTGCAATTTATCTTATTGCATTTTATAATATCTTTTTATTTCTTTTATTTTTTCGAATACTTTGTGCACCTAAATTTCATCACAAAGTGTGTCTAAAGGCATTTTATGTTCTTGTTACCTGACTGTAAGCCAGAGTTTATCATGTTTTTAAAACCATAAAATTTGAACCATTAATTTAGCCCATGTGCATGACTTTGTTTTTGTCACCATTTAAAAGCAGTTACCCAGTGTCGTATCAGTTTATGGTTTTGGAACTTGGAAACTACAAAAGCAGCGGTCAGGTGAAAAGCCACCATTATAAGCTTTATGCAAATTAAACTTTCTTAATTCTATCTAAAATCCAATAAATATTTAAATTACTTAATTATATTCTCATGCAGCGATTTAATACCGATTTATTGTACTTTTCTAGAAAAAAAAACGGCTGGAAACGTTTCGATATGTCGCCATTTCGAATGTTTTCAGCAATTAAATAAAAGAGACGAACATTTAACGCAAACATTTTGAAATAATTTTATGGCTTTTTGAAGAAAAAATTATTTAATTTGATCGGTAAAAAAGTTACATTTAACTGATTAATGTCTTTAACAGCTAATTTTAATTAATTTAATTATTTTGTTTTACCCTTTTAATGATGTTTGCCGATGGGGTTCCAAAAATGGAGTTCTTCTCTTAAACAACAATTATGTAAACATTATAAAAAGCGTAATTTTCTTCTAATTAAAAAAAATTTTGGCACCACAACTACAGGCTAATTTCTTTATCATTGGACTGTGTGACGTCAAACATGGCTAAGTACCCTCAAATACAGCCTAAATTATTAAGTGTTAATACCAAATTCTTTATCTCTAAAGAATGTTGTTTTTACATTTCGTGATATTTATCCATTCGCAATAATTGTGCGATAAGATTTGACATCCACTGTACAGACAGCACTGTAGCAACAACAAAACACGACACCTATAAGCTCAGACAAGTTTCCAGGAAAGTAAATACACATAGAGCAACAACTACCATATAGCATCAACACGAATTCCAGGTATTGAATAGTATGAAAAAGAATTGCAGAAAATATGTTTATCGCTAAAAAAAAAGGATCTACTGGGTTTTTGCGCATTCTACAAGTTTCTGGAACGACTAGACGACCTGGATGGTCGAGCTTACAGTGTGTAGCGAGTAAGATGTTAAAGTGTGAACTGAAGTAAAAAATTGTTGACTTTCAGTGTTAAAGTAATTAAAATAACAGTGTGCAACTATAAAATTCTGCCGTGTATATTATTGAACAAGATTTTTCAATTAAAAGAGCCTGCGAATAAATAAACACGTTTAAAAGAATAAACGTGACACTATGTATAAGTGGGTTTCATGCTTTGTACAACCGATTTGAATTTAATACGTTTGATTTGACAAAGCTTAAGGGCCTTCCTTTATTGATGTTTTAAATAAATTCAAATAGCTGACGCATATGTGCATTTTTTTCTAATGGCGGTATCTTTTTTGAAAATTAAAAATTTAATTTCACTTTTTTATTTTACTTGTTATTGTAAATTTATTATGTATTTCATAATAAAGATAATTATGCTACCGTTTTTATCACGTTGTTTTGGGTTACACTAATATTTAAACTTAACCTGTTTCACTAAGTAAGCAATACTGAAGTACCACAAAAAATATAATAACTCTTATTATTATTATTTTAAACACAGCAAAAGTTTTTCTACTTATATTTTGGTTTACCACGAAAAATCCTACAATACGAAGGAAATTTCAACTTTCAACAATCAGTAAAATGATCAGAATTAGGTTTTACGAACACAATATCCTCTAAGGTCTCTTCGAATAACTTTTACTGCAAATTTCTATGAATTTCACAATCATTTGTATCGCGAGTAACGGATTTACAATTGTCGTGTTTTTCATTATTGAAGTTTGTTTATAAGATCTTTTTAATTAGTCGGATAATTATTAACTATTTGGCCACTAGATTAATTGTCGGAATTAACGATACTCGATTTCTTTGCGTAAATGTGATTAATTTTGAAAATAGCTAATAAGAATAGGATTTTTTTTTTTGTTAATGGCACAAATTTTGTTAATGGACAAAAATAAATTTACTATTTACTTACAAAATATGTATTCGCTGAGATTATTACATCAACACTTCGCAACGACATTTTTCTTTTACAACGATTGATTGATATTTTACATTTTGTGTGCATAAAAAAAATCATATTAAAGCTAAAAAATAAATATCATAAACTTTAAATAAAATATATCAACATGAAAATGTAGTTCAAGAGCTTGGAAGTGTTCCACTTCAAAACTAATTATTTCCGTTTCATGCATAAACCGAATGAGCGTTTTCAAATTTAGTGAAAAGATACTAAACTAAAGAGTAGAAGGTAATTTCAAGAAAATTTATTTACAAACTTACTAATTTTAAATAACAAATTTTGTAAATCATTTTAACTAAAAAAAACTGTAAATTTTGTTTTCTTTTGCTAATATTTTGTTCAAATTTTTGTTACAACAAATTTCTGGTCATGGCAACACTGTGCGTACATTTAAAACACTGAAATTGCTACGGTTTTGATCGTGCAGTAAAGTAGTGTTTATCCTGTTTATAAGGCCACTTTACAAAGCCTGAATTAAAAATTGTTGGTAGACGGGTCAAATATGAGCTTAGTAAGTCTAAGGGAATTGTATACATAAAAACCAGTATAGATGTGGGAAAATCAGTGCAGGAGTACCTCAAGGTAGTGTGCTAGGGCCGCTGTTATATATAATATATACAGCGGATATGCCGACAAGCCCACATACATATACATCAACCTTTGCAGACGACACTGCAATTATAAGTGTCAGTAATGATCCAAAGGATGCATCTGAAAAGCTGCAGTCTCATATTCATAAGCTAGAAGACTGAACAGTGGAGAATAAATGTAAATCCATCAAAATGTGCTCATGTAACGTTTTCCCTTAGAAGGCAAAATTGTCCACCAATCACAATAACTAATACCACGGTTCCAGCGGAAACGCACGTCAAATATTTAGGTATCCACCTAACTTGGACCCGTCACATTGAGGCAAAAATAACGTCCATAAAGCTTCGAACAACTCAACTGCATTGGATAATAAGTCCTAACTCAACTTTGGCTTTGGAATATAAAGTCCTATTACACAAATCCGTTATAAAGCCAATATGGTCATATAGTATTCAGCTGTGCGGTACTGCCTGTGCATCAAACATCCAGAAGTTACAGAGAAGACAGTCTAGGATTTTACGTCATATCGTATGCGCCCCCTGGTACATAAGAAATGAAAACATACATAGGGATCTCAAAGATCCCACTATCCACGAAGAAGTTAAAACATACACGTCCAAATACGTGAACAAACTAGTCGCACATCCCAACACTCTAGCACGCAATTTATTGCAATTTGACGGCCACCAGAGACTAAAAAGAACTGACACATTGAGCCTGGCAAGGCGGCTCTCTCTACACAATAGAAGATGAATTTGAATATAAAAAATTAGTTATTACGTTGGTACTAACTAGTAAATAATAATTTAGAAATAAGATTTGAATACTTATTGTGAATTTCTTTTAATAAAAAGATTCAATAAAATAAAATACAGTATAAAAAAAATTTTTTAAGACACTCGCCCTCGAAACAAAATATTGTCATAAAATTAAATTCATTTTGTAGGCGAAACCACATGTTCCTTTGGTGTTGGCGCACCGAAATGTTAGACATAAAAGATAATACAAGATATAAAGAAAGAATATTAGCAAATAAGTTTTTTTTTAATATTACTAACTGCAACGACTAGAGTGACTTTGCACAGAAGTTTGCAAACAAAACTTGCAAGCCGTCTGAATATATGGGTAAGTTCATTGATCTTGCCCACCGTTAGCGGTTTTGTCACAGGTTCTGAAGAGAGTTGATTCCACATACGAACAGTGCGGCTACAGAACGAGTTTTCCGCGTAGTATTTTGGGCGGTGCAATGGCCAAACTACCCAGAAGGGGTGAGCCCTTAATAGAGAACGTGTTGTACGTACATATAATCAGGTATCAGGAGCGAGTTCCTTAATTTCATTGGAAAAGATTCAGTTGTAGTAACGATAGAACAATAACACACAACCCAGATTACGTCTATGTTCAAGTGAGTCAATAGTGTTGGATGCCCTATTCTCACTGAGAAGCATCTTATGTCTTAAACATGGGGGCTGAATTCCAAATTCCTCCGGATATACATAGGTGGTGTAAACAACTAAGATATAAAATGGAGTGAAGTATCTCTTTTACCGTTTCAAAATATTTAGAAACTTGAGTTGTTCTTTAGTTCAATGAACGTCACGCTGAATTTTTATGCCAAGAACATCAAGAGCTTCTGGTTGGTTAATACAACATATAGTCTTACGTGCATTAAAACCGACCCTGTTTGCATGATCCCGTGCGGAGGATATCGCTACATCGTGGTTAAGGGTCTCATTCATATTTGGCATGATGGCTCCAAGTTGCGAATGCCTTGGTTTCTTATTGAACGAAAACTCATAAAATTTGCTGCTGCCATCTGCAAAAAAAGATTAGAAGTTTGGATAGAAGGTAATTTAAAAAAATTTGAAATCGTGTTCGAGAAGATACGGTACCGTAAATCAATATTGAACTCATTCGATGAATCGCCTATTTAAAATTAAGATTATTTTTGAAGCAGTATAAGATTTTCGCGTACAAAAATTTGGTTCCAATAGAAAGATACAGCGTAGTAAATTTGTATTGCGATAAAAAATATTGTAGCTATTTGAAGAGTAATTCACTGTAAATATCTGGGAAAAAGGCGAAACGTAAAAAGAAAAATATGAAATTTTATATTTCATGTACATAAAAAATCTACGTTAATTTAAAATGTTTGTATTGAATGATGATATAAAGGGCATAGGGGAAAAACGGCGTTGCCCCATTTTATTAAAAAAAGAAGATTGTGAAGGCATCGGTAAGCTGTTTAGCACTACTAATTGTACCACATATCCTAAGAAAAATCTGGTATATTTTGGGGGTGAAATCGGCAATTTTCAATAGCCGGCAAGGGTGAAGAACGATGAGACGACCAAGCCCCTGTGGATAAACGATGAGCATCCAATACAGATATTTGACATATTTGGCATGTGTTGGCGGCAGTTACACCACGCCTCTTCTGCTCTTATCTGATTATCATCTGCTCATTGTTTTGTCAGGGCTGTAATTTTCTTTACCAAAGCAAACATATACAGGGTTGAGAATGACATTTCTTGAATAAAAGCAAAGCCAAAATTTTTATGCTCGCAAATAATAATAAAACTTCAGAGGAAAACATCGAGATTCCTTATTTTTAAAATGTTCAAGAGAAAACATGTCTAAAACAATGAGAATTCAACAAATTCTAAGAGATTTTATGCTTTCAACATTTTTTCTTATTAAATATTTGTTTAAAATATTTAAGTACTAGTTTGACAATAATCAACATTAAACACAAACACAAAATACTTCTAAGACTTCAAAAATTGTATGCAATAAAAAAATTATAGTAAAAATCTGTTGCAGTTTTTTTGCCTTCAGACTAATTCACTTCGTTGAATCAAGTAGAATAGTGAATAACTTGAACAGCATGCGTATAGAATTTCTTTTATTAGTTTTCTTTGAAAATATATATTTGTTCTTTCTGATAGTAAAGTAATTAAATAACAGTTTGCAAGAAGTTTCCTTTAAAATTTGAGCGAATAATATTTTTCTTCTCTTTTCCGTACATGTGATTGCAAATGTCAACCTTAAAATACACCTTTGATATGACGAAATAACTTGAGTTTATGAAATGATTTAAAAAATAAAGACAGCTATTATGCATTTTTTTTTAATCAGCAACTTCTATTGTGTTGATTATTCTAACGCATTTAGAATCAACAAAAAATAAAAACACACGTCACGTACATAAATATGCTTCCGTTCCGCTCGCTTACGTGACACATTATTGGCGCTGCTGCAAAAGCTGCTGCTACAGAAACTGACAACAATGTTGATCATGATCTCATAAAAAACATTGTCACATATTTTTTATACAGCAAAACTAATTTATCATATTGGAAAATTTATAGCAACTTTAAGTTAAATTGCAAACCACAATCTGTTCTTACGTTTTATTTCTGTCATTTTTTTACAGCATTCAATTCTTTTGCCGTGTAATTTTTTGTAATTTTGTACAGAAACATCGCGAGGAAAATAGTAATAAAAATATTGTCGTCGCGCTCGAAAATATTGGAAGAGCGAGGAAATAAGGACTTGCCGCTAAACGGCTCACAGTGACAGAAAGACAAATGACTGCATGAGAGAGCGAGTAAGGGTTCATTGCGCCGTGTTCTAGCTCTCAAGCAGTGAACAGTGAGAAGGCGTGCTTTTCGCTGTTGCATGAGCTCGAATTGACGGATAACAAGCCGACTGACTGCCTGAGAGAGCGAGAAAAGGTTCATTCAGCCGTGTTTTAGCTCTCAAGCAGTAAAAGAGTGAGAGGCCGTGTACGGGAGCATTCCGCTGTGGCACGCGCTCATACTGACAGAGAACGACCCGACTGAGTGCCTGAGAGAGCGAGCAAAAGTTCATTCAGCCGTGTTCTAGCTCTCAAGCAGTAAAAGAGTGAGAGGGCGTGCATTCCGCTATTGCACGCGCTCACACCAACAGACACGAAACGGACTGGCTATGACAAGAGAGCAAGCAAGAAATAGTAGTATGTAACACAAGTTCCACAAACCACCCTACATTTAGTATTTTATTATTCAGAGATAAGTCGTGCCTAATCCACAAAAGAGATCACGTCACACGTTGGAAAAAAACATAAGCCGCTAGATCGTTGTGGGCGTACAGCTAAACATAGAGAAGTTATTATTTTTAAGCAATCCCGCTAGAAGCCAAGATGTAAGAAACCATGTAACATATGTTAGAATTGAGATTAATTGTAAATTATTTTTATAGAATTATAGTAGTTATCCTTGTTCCCCGAAAATGGGAATAATCTAAATTAAAACAAATATAAAATAATGAACCAACCATACAAACTACAATTTCGGAACTGCAATTATAAATTTTCTTGGAAATTGACCCTGGACAGCCCTGAGTATAACCTGGCTATAGACCGAGAAAAACTGGAGTCGTTTAACTGCTACCTTAAAAAATTAAAGCATACACAAAGTTGCGACTTGTTAGTTTTTCTGCTCTCCTCAAGTTATTGGTATTTTGTTTATTGCCGTTAGCCTTAGTGCAACGCATATAAAATAACTTTCCGTTGTTTTTTATTTCTTTAATAACAATTCAATAAAAAAAACGAAAGCCTCGATGAGACATATTTCTAAAACAATTTAAGACATTTACATCTCTTTGATCACTAAAATCTATCTGACTGTTGTGTGTGTGTGGTCTGCTTACAAAAGCCAACACTTAATAAAAAAAAAGAAACCTCAGAGTTTTGTAATAATAAATTAAGGGAATTTAACAAATAACATTTACCCAGCACGAAATAGAGAAACGTCAAAGAAGAAAAAAATCAAAAAAAAAAAAAACACAGAACATGGAAATTGTTTAACAAATGTATAAACAACAAAATAAATGTTTCGCTGAATTTTGCAAACAAATCGTTTTGTAATTTAATACTTTTAACAACAACAGCAAGGAAATCATACAATCAATACATACGTATTAAGTGTTGAAACACAACTTAGGGACGGACAAACAAACAAACACACAGGCCAACTGTTACCTACATGTGTAACAAAAGTAAAATGGTACAGAGACTCGTATGAAGATTCAAATATATAACAAACAAAAATTTAGTCGTATTAAGAAAATTTCAACAACACGCAGATTGTTGGATGGGATGGGACCTATCAACGGTTACCCTTCAATTATTATGGTCATGACCTTTTAATTTATGTAAATTTATTACTATAAAATAAGCCCAATGTTTGCTCCTGGTATTCAGTGTTCAGTGTACTGTAGTCGACAACTTCTTGTCTCCCTTTCTTTCGACAAATTGATTACCCAACATGGATCCTCTCGTACTAATGAGATTTACTGCTGTGAAAATCGCACTACTGTTCTGCATATTACTGACACCACCTTTCTTCGACTGAAAATTAAATACAACTCCGGTGTATGAGGCGGTGGTCTAAGGTGACCGATAGGTGACAGTCGGGCATCCAACTCTATTGCCTCACTGGAACAACAACGTAATGTGGGTTGTGTGTCATTGTTTTATCGGGACTACAACGGAATGTGCTTCAATGATTTTCGGAAAACGGTTCCTGATACCCGAACATGTGAAAGTATAACACGGTCCTTATGAAGGGCTCACCCCGTCGTGGTAGATTGACCAGCGAACCGCGCAACACACTACAGCGAAAACTAGGCCTGTAGCCTTACACTTCGTATCTGGAATAAACTTTCTGCAGTTATCTTTCCGTTCACTTTCAATGTGAAAGAGATCTTCTCCTTTCCTAATTCTACCAAACTGCGTTGCGTGAGTAGGAATCATACCTTGCGTGCTCGTCCAACAAAAAAAAAAAAAAAAAACGATTTGTTGCGACAATTTAAGATTTGATTTTTCTTTAGCTACATGGTAATCCCAGCTCCGGTCCATAGACAATGCTCGTTACAAGTTCAAGTCTAAAGTAGCGGAGGGATGGATTTCTGATCAAATTGGTCGAATGAAACCCTTTGCAAAATTAATCCAACACATGGTCGAACAGAATTTGAAAAGCATGGTCAATAGTGTGAGGACTTCGGTTTAATACAGATTTTCCTTAGTAATGAAGAGCTCTGCGCATGTGGGTTTTATTTCTCCTTTACTGGACTTGAGAGGAACAAACGAGGGGATAATGTCGGAGGTAATGCCAGTATAATATGATATGAATCAGAATAATTAGATTTGAATTTTTCATTTTCTGAACTCAGAATTGCGCTGAGACCACCGTGCATAATCCAGCGCACGTGTTCAAATTTCCTGTACCTGCACCGATGGCAGAAAAACAAAAATTAATAAGAGTGGAGGTTGACAACTTCTAGTGAACAATTAGCAATCATTTAAATAAATGATTGCGCGGGAGACTGTGATTAGTAAGAGGGTCGATAGTTAGCAATCGGTACTCACTTAGATATTGATGGGAGTTGTAAAGTGTAAAAGACAGAGGCGGTCTGCTTACATATTCCACCAACACAATTGTTAGTATCCACCCGTAAGGGAGTCGTGATATCATTCGACGCTGTCTTCGAAAATATATTAATTATCAAAAAATCGTTAAAAGGAAACATGAACCCGATATAGAAAAACGTTTCCTTCTACGACCTTGTATTGGCTGCTCGTTTTTTTTTACATATGAAATCATGTCGGAAAACCTTTTCACAAAAAAATTTTAGCCTAAAACAACAGACCGAAAGTAGTGCACAGAAAGTTAAATTTTATTTTAAATACAAAAGATTTTAAATGAAAAAAAGCAAACAACATTTCAAACGCAGAAGGACTCAAAGACAGAAAGAAGAACTATAAAGACCAAAACGAAAAAATAGAGACTTTCAAGATAAATGTTACCAATTTCATTACTTGACAAGCTTTCAAGCCGAAGCGCCTCTCCGTTGTTGTTGCCTTCTTTTCCTTTATACTTCTTTAAAAAATTCGTAAATGCCATTTCAATGTTGTTGTTACGTTTGTCTATTTAGGACTGAAAAGTCCATAAAACTGGACAAGATTTAGACGTGAAATGGAAAGAAACAAAAACTATATATACACAAATTCAGCCAAGTTTGTGATTAATGCTGTCATGAACTTGTTTTGAACTTGACGCTTATTTATTTATTTGTTCATAATGTTGTTATTGCTATCGCTGTTGTTGCTGTCTGAAAGTTTGTTTTAAGTCCGAAATGCAAATAAGAAAAACATACAAAAAGCTTTTGAAAATAAATATTTATTAAATCAACAACATCCGGTGCTTGAATGTAAATTTAATCCATAATTGTTTGAGACACATTAACAACTGTAGCCACCACCAATAGGTGGCCAATTCTAACTATAGATAAAAATGTTATTTTTTTCTAACAGATTTCTTACGTGTAACATATGGAAGTGAAACAACAACGTTTCATTCTGAAAATTAAATATTTTAAAGCAATAAGAAACCAAAATTAATATTCAATAAGATTTTCGGTCTTTAACATTTTTGAATCAATTAAAACTCGCAAAGAATTTGAACAAACAAATGGCTGGCAGATCGAATAATTCTAACCAGTTTAACAACAATTTCAATAGAAATAAAATTAGCCAGAATAACGTCAATGAAATCTAAGATAGATTTAAGAATTCATTTAACTTTTTTCATTAAAAAATAAAATTCAAATTTATGAATGAGTCTCAAATTTTCTACAAAACTTCGTTTGCTATTAATGTATGAAAATATCGTAAACACTGAGAGAAATATTTACCTGCTTATGCGGGAGTAATGGAAAGCAAGAGAAAATATCAGACAGAAGTCTATTGATAAAATGATACAAATATATCTATCTATATCTACCCCTTATAAAATTGTTAAGATGATTGTGGCTATCGTGGTAACTGCAGAGTTCGCGTATTTAATCATATCGCCATTTTCAATAGTTTAATAGTAATAATCCATCCGCACAAAACATATATATGAAAATAAGGCCGAGGTCGAATCCAAAACCTTCGCGCGTTAAAAGTACTGAGATCCAAATGAAGACCAAGTTCTTGTTATGTAAAATATTGTCTAATTTTGAGACTACCTGCTAGTTTGTTAATATTTTCCCATATTTGTTTCCTACATTAAACATTTACAAAAATATTGCCGAGGTAGCAGGTTGTCTAGAAATGAGTTGGTGTTGTACATATCAAGGTCTTGGCCCTATTTGCACATTTATGTGCTTGTGCGGATCTGATTTGTATGTATTTATAAAACTTCTTTCAACTTAAAGCTTAGAGACGGTTGGGTTATATTAAATTTCACCTACGAGGAAATCTATAGGTGAAGTTATTTCGTTTCAAGTTTTATTACTTTATGATTAAACACAGCAGAGCTCTGACGGGGGTAAAAACATATAAAAACCAAGAAACATATTGTTTCCATCAGGCCTGAATAAGGCTTGACTCACTACCTTGCGACCTAATATATGTATATGAAAATGTATCTAAGGTTGTACCTAATAGAATGCCAAACGGCTAGAATTTTTAAGTTTTTACTATCGATCCGAATGAATTCAAACAACGCCAACTTCATACTCACATACTAAAGACATAGTAGCCAACAGAGTGGTACTCTCCATACAGAGTAAATAAAATATCTGAGAAACAGCAAATGTAAGTCTTCAAATCTTATGAGCAATTTTGATATAATGTCTAAAGGCATAGTGGTGGGTAAAGAGATACCTCCCACACAAAGAAGTTATTTCTTTTCCTTTGTCTCAAGAAAGCCTTCTAATTTAGTTTGGGGTATTTTGAATACCTGACGCGGCATACGGAGTAAATACTAATTTCCCTTTGTCTAAAAAACTTAACATGTGGCCGGCTTCATGTTTGGTGTGGGTTGTTTTCAAAACCAGTCGTGTGGACGAATATGATCTGGTAGAAGGGTACTCCCCTATACAAAGTAACTAATAACTCTCCTCTCTCTAAAGAACTACAATAATGATACAAGTGGCCTTCGGCAGATAACAAGCGATTTCTCCTCTATTAAAGATTTTTTTAATAGTTGGGATTTCATGCGACCGCTAATAACTATTGTCTACTGTACCATCGATCAAACACTGGCTTAGACTTTTTAAAGACACTAAATTTCGCATAGTTTTCTGTGTGGTCATTAAAAAATTTTCATAACTGGCGACATGAATAGCGCAGCACAGCACGTGAAGCTAGTAATATGTACATAATGGTGAATTATCACTTAATTTCTGATCGATGGTTACACTTCACAATATTGTGTACATTATAATAAACAACAATACTTTTTAGTACTGACCCAGTATTTGTTGATACACCGTACCAGACGGTCGGCAACTCATTCACCACCAGCCTTATAAAATCTAAGCTAATTGTATTAAAATCACTGCTTGGATCATGAGCTTATTGTCGGTAATCTTGCCGCACTATTTTCGTCTTTTGTACCACACCACACTTTACACTACCGAAGTAAGCTCAACAGTTGCCAGTCTACCGTGTGGCTTTGGGACGCTAAGAATCCTTCTTCTTCAGTGGGAGGGCGCAGTAAACCCGGATTTTTTTAAACATATCATGCGGACAACAATACGTCGTGATAAGAATAAGAAGCCTAATTTAGAGAAAAGTTTAAGCTTCAGAGAACTTGGGCATAATTTAAGAAGCTAAACGACCGAATTTTGATTTTATTAGTTTTATATTAAAAATTTTCAGTTCCACATGATTACTAATTGATTACCATTACAAATAATCTCAAAAAATAATCAGGGTTACTTACCATAACTATCAAATAGTCAAAAAGAATCAAAAGTAATCAAAATATTAATTTGAGTACTTTGAAAAGAATCTAAAAAAATCAAAAGTTATACTTGAAAGTAGTGAATTTCGTGGTGTATTTAAATATCCTAGTGAATATTTGTGAATTGATATAAAAGCCGACCCAAAAATATCGCTTTCAAATCTATTTTTGAATGCAATATCATGCGGAAATATTCGGATTATCTGAGATGATTGAGGGAGTATGGACCATCCGTTTTTTTACCAATTATGATGAAAACACACATATTTTTCGCACAGTGTTCGTTCTAAACTATCATAAAATTAATGTATCAAATCATTTAAAGCATGAGCCAGCACTTGGCACGTTACTAGCATAAGACCACGATTTGTAAGCACTTATGCCCATTTTCGTACATGATTTTTGCACACACAATACGAACACAAGCAACTCCTTCCAAATCACAATAATGCCCCTATTCTACTAGGAGGTTTGTAGATACTTGTACGGCAAGAAAATTTATGATCTTTTCTATGCTAAAGACAACAACAGCACAACACGATGGTTGTCTTCACTTTTTCACTGGTGTCATAGTGTCAACATGGACTGGCATTTTGTTATTTTGACACTAAACAAAGAGTATACCAAACAATCATCCTATAATAAAGTCTTTGTGTCTTGTGCAGAAATCATCAGAGACCTCAAATTAGAATGAAACGTTTTTGTGCAGCCAAAACAAAAAAAAAAAAAGATCTCAACGTAAAAATAAATATTTTTAGATCACGACTTCTTTCCGCCGTTCGTGGAAGATTTGCTGTTTTCTTCTAAGTCTATTCACTATACGAAGCTAAACTTGTTTCATAGAAACCTTTTGCATTATTTTGAATGACAGAGTTTAGGAAGAAACTGCCTATGAAGAAAATGTTTGTAACGTATTCTGCACAAATTAATTTGTTTTTAGTTTAACAAAAGTTAAAACTGTGTGTTTTATCAATCTGCTTTTTAATTTGTGACAGTTTTTTTATTTGATATGATTTATTCGTTGTTGTTTCGCCAAATTATAGACACGAGCCAATTTCCGGCTGCATAATTTGAAACTGGCTATTCAGTAAAGAAATAAATAAAATATTTAAAAATAGTAGCACACAGCCAAAATTTAACCATATTTTTTTACTTTATTGCTTTCAAGTATGACTTCACTCCAAACCTCCTCTTCTAGGGCTGCTTAACATGAGAGAAAATCTGTATAGGATCTTTCTTCATTCACACTTCCTTATGCTTTTGTTCGTAATACTATGAAGGTGATGTCAAAGATCCCGGCTAACCCTCAGTCCTTATGGAAAATATATTAACAAACTAGCCGATATTTGGACATATTTTCGCATAAATGTCCGTGTGCGGATCTGACTCCATCTTTTATCAAGTAATTTGTTTTATTTTATATGTATATGTTTGTATGTATATATAGCTATACTTCTTTTAACTTAAAACTTACAGGCGGTTTAGTTATATCGAATTGCAGCTCTCTACCTATAGTAGAAATGCTTCATAAAAATAGGTGGAACCCTAGTCTTCTAGGTCGCCCATTTTCATATTTTTCAGTTTACTCTCTAAAACCTACCTGTATACTAAGTTTCAGCTTTCTAGCTATAGTGGAAGTATCCCATAATATTGATGAGTGAGGCAGTGAATAGGTACCAAATTATGCACGTTTTCCACCTTTATATCTCGGGAAGCTTTTATGGTAAAACTTCGCCTACGAGGTTACCTGTATATGGAGTTTTTATGTTTCAAGTTTCATTATTTTTTTAATAAAGGAAGGAAACTTATGAAGGGGGTAAAAACAGCGCGAATGGGTTCTTGTAATATATCTACAAACAGCGTGCATAGGCCTCAAGTTGGACTGGCGTACTACTGTACGCCTTGAATAAATTGAGTAATTAGTACTTAATTACACTTTAAATTGAATTAAGTAAATACACAAAATGGCACATAGCCGAAACCAGTTAGTCTACAAACCGAACTTGACAAGGGATGACGGAAACTCGTTCCAAAACTCTACATCAAAACACCCTGTCGGAGTATCCAATTATGAATTTACTAGTAATTCTTTAGTGGTATTTTCTTTAAAGTTAAATTTACGAAGATATGGGAAATTATTTATTGCTCTTTTATTTCGAAACAATATGTCGATCTCTGCAAACGTATTTCATATATAATCTGGATACTGATTTCGGCAAAGATAATAAAAGTTTTATAGACTCCTTACAGCACACCTTCGACACATCACGTAAATGAACGGATGAATTAAAACTAATTATTGCTGTTTAAGATGCTTGAGAGACTTATTTCATCTTCTTGGTAGTATTTCTAAGTGCCCTAGTAGTTATTGGCTACTTAGTGAACTCATATGGCTTTTTGGATTTAACTGAGACGGGGATGCCTGTTGTTGTGTCTTCTGGTTTGACTACAGTAGCGGCCACCACTGAAACCTCCGCCATACAGTTTTCCAAGTCAGAATGGATTTTCAAGGATTCTTCATTGTAGACATGATAACGCTTACTCGAACATATTCCATTTTATTCTTGGAAAGATTTTTAACACTAGTGGTCTTTTTAATAGTTACGCCAGCCTTAGGAGAAACGTTCAAACATATGTTTTTTATTATTAAATATATGAAAATAGGTAGTCGAAATAACTTACCATATTGTAAAAACATTCGAACAAATCATACAACGAATGTGTTGAGGTAGAACAATTATCGAAATAGAGACTAATGGCCTTCGCATTATTCCGAATATCATCAATATCTCTTTGAAGTTGGTACTCCAATGTATATTCCTCGTCAGCTATGAGCTGAAGACAGCCATTGTAGGCCTGTTCGTATTCATCAGTCAAATTAATGATTTTCGGCGAATATTCCTGGAAACATTTGGCTGTGAGTGCATTCTTCCATGGAGTAAGTGGATTTTAAAATAGCATCAGCTAGTTTGACTGTAGCCTGCGAGTCTCTTCTTAAACTACAAACGTCGCGGCAAACGCCGAGCATAAAAAACACGAAAATGCAGCTTTTTAACATATTCACTTTGATGTTGTCAGATTAATTTTAAAACACAGACTATTTCGATTTGCCAGAATTTGGCGTTTTTATAACAAATTGTCTTTTGTTTATTTTATTCGATCAATCAAATTTTTCTTATCACTTTTTCTAATAATTAAATTGTATTTAAAATAAAAATGACCCATTAATTAGAAATTGATCAAAATAGGGAGCAAAATTAATCATTCACCTGAGGTGACATTTATACACTGAAGTTTCGTTTACGTTTTTGAGAAAGTGCTTTAGCTAGCTTTAATATTCCATAGGTTTTTATTGTTGTTATCTCAAGTATGTTGGCAACTACACGCTGTCCCTCAGTATTTTAACTCAAATAATAAAATTGTAAGCCATTTGCAGAATTCTCAAAGGATTTGATTCTGATCCTAAAGTTGTACTTGTTATTTTATAAACTCTAAAGGGCCGACTCCTGCTTCCTTAATTATGTTTACCATTCGAATTCAAATAATTCTATTAATATTTATAAGAAACAAATCCTTTTTTTTAATAAATTAACGTTTTAGTAAGGAATATAAAAATA
This sequence comes from Phania funesta, assembly GCA_963932375.1. NCBI lineage: Eukaryota > Metazoa > Arthropoda > Insecta > Diptera > Tachinidae > Phania > Phania funesta. The sequence continues at coordinate 91,044,639 of OZ010652.1, read as the reverse complement.
TTCGACTAATATTAGTCGAATAATCGAATAAAAAATATATTATAGGTCGAAGTTTTATTTTGAAAGCCTGTTGGTTATTATCAGGCAGGCATGTCTAAATAAAATTTTTTATTATTAAAATTTGAGTTTGTTAGTGAAAATTACGTGCGTATTTTATGGCACACACGGTAAACTTTTAAAATCGACTCTAAATTCGGGACGATTCAGTAACTAATCAGCCAATACCCGTACGCCATATCAATGCCAGAAAGGCTGAGAATAGCGCAATTGCCCCTGAAAGCGTGCGGGAATAAACGATAGAGTCAATTCCTCACTGTGCAGAAGAACCTCAACTTTCTCAGAATTGGAAATATACAACAGAAACTTTCGTTAGCCCATCATACACAGCAAGTTTTATTCCATTTCAACGTTAGTCTACCCTTAATTGAAGACCCTTTATATGCTATTAAACACTATTACCCGGATGAAACCTCTTGTGAAATCTTAACTCTTTCTTTTGTGAATTTCCGGATTGCTGGTAAATTGCCGAAAAGCTTACGACATTTTTCTCGGAATTTCCGAAAACGTTTGTATTTTTTTTTTAAATTTCAAGTCTAAATATTCAATTGCTTCAGGATAGTCATATATCCCCGCTTGAAGAAATTATATGCCACATATCCTGAAGCAAAATAAAAAATAACGGGTGCGCCATCTTTTACGGCATGTGAATAACTTAAGAAATTTGGACTTCGTTTTGAATATAATATCCATCAACTGACCGCCACTATTCGCCTCAGCGGAATGTGCTCTTTATGTTGCATTTTCCATAATTTTTTCGCGCACCTGGGACGGTACGACGGTAATTTCGACTCGATGTTTGCCTTGATCTGGTCATTGGTGTAAAACTTGGCGTTGTGCAATTTGCTTTTCAAATTACCCATTAAGAAGAAGTCGGCTCTGGAAATATGGGTGGACAGTCTATGTCGCCTAGTGTTGTCAGACGAGCATTTTTGGCCTCGATATTCTCGACGATATGCTCGTTGGGTTAACAAAACTAACCGACTACTTTCAATGTACGTCGTCACTTTATTTTATGCGCATTATAATAGTGTAAAGCGATATATGGTATAAACTGGGTTCTTTAGTCAATCGGGAGACAAATGTCAGAATTATTATGTTGTCATTAACGAAATAAGAGAGCACAGCGTATATGACAAAATTGCCAACATGAAAGATAATATTTTGTCCTAATATCGATCCAACATATAGATTCGCAAGTTGTCTTGGGTGAACGAAAAATTCCAGCTAATATTAATAAATCGCCTCTTTTAGCAACGAATAAGTTAATTTTATGGAAACGGAATGAAATAAAACAGACCAATAAATTCATTTTGTTTGTCATTAATAACGCAGCCATTTTGGATACTTCTAGTTTTTTTTTGAATTTATAGGTTCAAAATCCTGAAACTCCGGGCCCTCGAAAAATAAAAAAAGTTCTTTAGTAGACAGCTGAGATTAGCATATGTCTCAATTTAAAATTAAGTTTAATAAAAAAAAAAATGATCGCGGATTGCTAATTACGATAAAAGCGCATTATTCTGTGCGAATATTTTGAAAACTACACATTTTGAATGATCGTATGGAATTCCCAAAGGACCTATTTTGATTTCTTTACAATTCATTTAGAAAAGAAATCTCTCTAGATCCAAAATTCATTGGCGCGCTACCAATCAGCATTAAGACTAATAAATGCGTCTGAACTGTTTGAAATAATTAAGCTCAAGAAATCAAAGAAACAAATCTCTACTCACATTTAAATTAAAAACAACATTTAAATGGAATGTTTGATTAAGCATAAAGTTACCTGCTTCTGGTGTTGGCTCAAATTTACCAACAGCTTCGACAGCAATTCGTGTGCATTAAAACGAAAAACAAATTAAAAGAAAATATGGGTCAAACACTGATTACAAACGCATTTTATTTATGAAATACCACAAACAACTACGCCACAACAGCAAGAACAACAACAACATTAAAGACAGAAACTACAACTAAAATAAGATAAATATTACCGACTGAATCTGTAGGTGTTAAACCGAAATGATCATAGACTAAAAAATTATGATTTATTACAAATCTAAAAATTTTGCACAAATTTATAAAAAAAAAAATGTTATAAAATTAGTTTAAAAAAAGCTGAAGCACTTGTACGTAAAGAGTGAAACTAACCAGACAAACTCTGGAGCGTCAAGAGTGTCATTTCGGTCAGCACTGAAGCAGGAGGGCTTTACAAAGAATAAGAAAAGATAATAAAATAAAAAAATTTTAACAACATATACGTTCATTCATTCGTATCAAATCAGCTTATCTTGTGAAATAAGTCAAAACACTTGGTTCTTATTTCTGATTTACAACAAAAACAAACACCAAATTCGAAAACAAAAGGTAAGAAAAAATGTACCTGTTGTCACACACTGACAGAGTGTGAAGAAAAGTGTTTCTGTGTTTTTGCTGCTACACATTACATTCTCCGTTCGGTTAAATTTTAATTGAACTGAAAATCCGAAGAACACTCCAAAACTACAATATCCGAAGGCAAGAAATCCAACAATAACAACAAATCTACCAGCCATAATCGACAACATGAAATGGAAAATCTTGGAAGCTTCTTAGGTTGTCAATTGTTTGATGTACGAGAACAACAACAAGCAATCCCTTTATCTTGAAAACAACATCTAAGTTTGTTTGTTATAATCCTCTCCAACCAACTAGATGTCGCATTGATGAGGTATGCTGACAAAGCACACTCGGTGTGTATGTGACACGTTCATTAACGTGGTGTGGTGTCTTAAAGGAATAAATTCATTTATATTTTTTAAGGCTCATTTTAGTTCAGTAAAGGAACAATTAGTAGCTCCTAGTAATTTGAAGTTTTATATAATATAAAAATAAATTGAACATTTGGCCGTTTTTTGGGCTCACAGCGTTTAAATTTTTTAAATAGCTACTCGTCGAATAACCCGGTTATTTTGCTTTCAAAAACCCGGGTTTCTTTAAATTTTTCTTTGTAAGCCAAAAACTTTAAGGTATAGATTGCGCTAAATACCCACAGTAATATATTAAATGTTTAAAGTTGGACATTTTAGATTTATTTGTTCAAAATCACACAACATATACACGCGGACAAAAGTCATCGTCAGATCGCGGTATAATGTACCACATAGGGCCACCATGTTGACCAGTGGTTCAAATGTAATTCCCTTCCAATACAATACTCTCCTGACTGCGCACCAACTTTCATCAAACCGAACGAAATACACAAAATTAATTCTCTTATTCCCCGCAGATATTTGCCGCATTTAACGATTCTATAGTTAAAAAAATAAACAAGATCGTGTTAGAATCATGGTGTAGTGTTGCTTTTGTTAATTCGATATTTGACAGGGTGATTTAATTTTGATATTTGGACGGACTTTCCGTCATCCCTTGTCAATTTTGGTTTAATGACACACCGCTTTAGGCTGTCTGCTATGTTCAGTGCCACTTTTCGTTTCAAGAATGAAAGATGGCACATAGCCGAAACCGGTTTTTCTCCAAACCAAACTTGACATTGGAAGACAGAAATCCGTTGCAAATATTAATATATATTTATATAAAACATAATAGACAGGAACGTATTTCTAAAAATTTTAAAAGAAAATGTGCCAGCAAATATACAGACTTTTAGTGGGTCTCTGACCATTAAAAATTTGTTTCCTTGACGATCTACACACTTCATCTCACACACCTAGAACTCATTCTCAGTGCCCCAATATGCAGATCCGATTGTAAGCGGTTCGTAAATATAAAGAAAACATATACAGTTTCAAATGTTGTTCATTCACTACTGTAAGTGACGAACTCGTTTGTCCAGGCGAAATACGAATTATTTTTCCTTTTTGTTATTAACTTTTCAGCAAGTTAATCTAAAGAAAGTTTTTTACAATTAAAATTAAATACAATTTAAATCTGGTGCAGAGATAAATATTATGGGCATGTCAGTGCTTCAAACAATGAAGAAGCAAAGTGATGATGTGTTTTACTCATGTGTGAACTTTAACAGCAATAAATACAAATAAACATATGTTTAATTTTTGTTAAAACCTCTTAACCTTGTTTGTCATGATTTTAAACCCATAAACCTTGTTTTTTGGAATGTCAAATATTCTAACTAATCGAAAACCGGTATTTGATCACCCTACTTGTGACGTCCATACCGACTGTGACCTCAATAGGACCAAGTTAAACAAGTAGGAAGCAGAGCGCAACACTGATAGATTGAAAGTTTGCTTATAATTAAGAACAAAAAGAGCTAAGGAGTGGCTGTGATGTTGTTTTGGTGATGTCTATCAGATCAAATAAGTTGCAGGGCGACCTTTGAATTTAAATGGATATCCTTTACTCCAAGAGTTGGCTGTGCATAAGATCTCGAAGCATTCGATTGCACACGAATTCAGACTTTCGCCGACTTTAATTTGACAAATTTTGCATCAGCATACACATAGCGAAACAAAATCCAGCTAATCTAATGACAAGATATTAAGCCATTATTGCGCTGAATGTGCTTCAAGGCGTTTAGAAGAGGCCGCCAAGTTTGGCCAAAAAGACATCTATAGTGGCGAGAAGCGTTTTTTATGAATGATTATGGTAACAAGAAAAATTTCCGTACAAGAATCTACGCGAACTACTATGAGGTCCACCCGGGGGTAATGCAAGAACGACAGGTTACTGTTTGGAGCTTCTTAAAAAATATTGCTAATAAGACCATCGCTGTTAATGGCTTGTGCTATAGAAGAAAGATAACCAATTTCCTTTCGTCTGAATTTAACGGCAAGGATGTGGATGGCGCTACATTACATACAGAGAACGACAAACTGTTCACTTATATAAACGATTTAAGGCTACAGTTATCTCTAGCGGAGATGATGTGAATCATCAGATCATTTCGTTATTCGGTATCGCTTCGCTTTTTGTTGCAGCTTTTTTTGCAGTCGCAAGTCTATGCCAATAAGCCACAAACTAACGATGGCCTTACAGTCAACATAAGCCAGACTATTGGTCGCATTGAGTCAACTCAAGAACTTTTGAGCGATGCTGTATTCAGAATATAATGCCACGCTTGAGACTTTCAAATAAAAAATATAATTTTTTTAATGTCTCACACATCACTTGTCTGATTGCATTTCTGTCACTGGAAAGCCATTTAGATCAACCTGCGCGCTCTCGAATAGCACCTATTCCAAAAGTACTCCACATTCATATTTCGCTTTAAATAAACAAATATATAGTTAATTAACAAACATCATATGTTTACAGTCTATTACTTCTCTGAACAGTAATCACTTCTACACCTTCATAAAAAATTAAAAGTGGAAGTTTAAAACAAACCGAAATAAATGTGAGTATTCTGTTGGATTTCTTATTTTGGTCAAGATCAAATATTAGTTTGGTAGAGATTACAAGAATTTTAAAAAACATCAACTAAAAAACCGTCACACATTTGTGTGGCTTTCGTTAGTGAGGGACATGCAACAACTGGCCACAACGGTAGTTTATCGTTAATAAGGAGCCTTTTGTTTCATGTCGTTTCCTTCCTTCATTAATAATTAATGTACTTTAATGATACTTTTTTTGATTTGTGATTAAACGGATAAGTTACGCATGACTAAAATACACACTCTCTCCCTTTAACACATACACGCAAACGGTTGTGTATCAATGAATGAGTGGAAAATGGATAGTGACTTTTTTAACTGTTCGAAGTAAATAGAATAGCAAGCCTTCTGTGATCTTGAGAGTACAACTAGTTGGCTTTTTTAATAATATCATTTTGGTTATTCGATTTTAATGAATTGACTTTAACACAACAACAACATGTTCCTTATTCAACTTCCTCAGGTCAGTCTTCATATCTCGTATTTGGAGGAACTGTTTTTGTGTTACTTAAATCCGTTAGAAATTTCTGGCTAAAAATGTCCAAGATATTTCTGAAAACGATATTAAGAACTCTTTAAGCTTTCAACAAAACTTCTGAAACTTGCTCTCTCTGCAGCCAGGGTTTGAGAGCCCTATACTTCTGAATGCTCGCGGATCTATTTCATTTTATTCGGCGTTTCTAGCATTTATAGAAAACATGCTAAACCTAGACACATTGGCAATATCATTTGAATTATCTGCCCTATAAAAATTCTCAGTCGAAAGGGGTGGTACGGGAGCGCGAGTTATGGGCAGGTTCGCACACTACTTTGTGGAGATTTAGCTACAACGGAGTGATATCCGGGGACGCATTGGCAACGTTCAGCTTGAGGTGAAGAACCTATCGAAAAAGAAGGAACTTTAGTTCGCCAATTTTATTCATTCGCACATGAAGTCAATATCCAAAAATTCTAAAAGCATGTAAAATCCAGTTGGTTTAAGTACCACGATACAAGCGTTGATCGCTAACTATAGAATCCACTTTTTGGCTATAGGATTGCACACAAGTAGCGCGATGCGCCATAGGGCATGACGATATTGCTACTGAACCTCCACGAAGTAGTGCACAACATTATCGATACCCCATATAAACCCCGATACCATTTTCGTAGTTTCTTAGAGAATGAGTTAATAGCTCTTCGAATTTCTCCTCCATATCCCAGGTCCTACTTAACACTTATACGAAATACTCTCCTCGTAAGCTTTTTTGAATATTTGCAAAGCCTGCCACACATTTTCTAGGAGGGCATAGTGTGCTTTAAGGCTTTTAACGTCAGCATCCGGACTAAAGTGAATTCAATAAAATCGTCAAAGGTGTTGTCTTTTCCAATCCGACTTTATCCGTGATGAAAACACTTTCATCTAGCCTGTTCATCTTGTATTGTAAACCAATCACCGTATGTGATATGAAACACTGGTCGTTTATCACCTTTAGCCCATAGGGTTAATCGAACTTTATTATCTACAAAACCTACTCTTTTTATCATAAGTTTTGCTATAGCTTATTCCACTTTTCTTATGAGAACAAATAATAGGCTCCTAAACAGGAAGAACTTGGATCAGAATTGCATCTCTTTCAAACTCTTTTATCGCGCACATTTCGCTCAAAACTGTTCAGAAACATTCGGCATTTAAAATATGTGCGTGTGTATAATTTAATAAAGAAAATCATGCGTGTTTTCTTTTTAATTTTCTTAATTGTATTTCCACAAATAGTACAAGATATTTTGTTATCTTGTCTTAATTATTGCGTTAATGAGTTTTTCTGTTAGCGGTAGCTTATTTGCCGCAATAAGACTATTTTCATCACAGCTGTAATAATTAACAAGCGATGTCTCCATCGATCGTTCGATGGATTTGATCAATTCAATCAATTGATACTGGAGATTTTTATTTTTATCTGTGCATGGAAAATTGCAACTGCATTGCAACTGCAGCACAGAAACAACTGCAATAATATTAATATTGCAACACTTCTACTGCAGCTAAAAAAGTTTGCAGACGATACGAATGCGTAGAGTAGTTAAAGAGCATATAATTGTTTTTATTTTGCCCTCGTAATCTTTTTACCATTTTAAAAGAGATTTATTTCGTTGATAAGAAATTTATGATAAAATAATGTTTTCAAAAGAAAAAGCAGTAGAGGTTAAAATAAGGAGATGATTCATTAGGGTACCAAAGAAAAACAACCATTTTTACTAAATAACTAACGAATATTTTTTACCTTACTGTCACATGTGCAGAAGATTCTTCTAATCATGAGATGATCATGCTTAGAAATTGCTTGTAGGCAGTAAGTGATGGTTGCTAATTTTTGCAGTTGCCATACTGTGAGAGCAACAAAGCCTGTACCCAACCGATGTGGCAATCTTGTTACTTTAATCTGGGGTTCAACAGTCTAAGGCGCTACCAATTTGGCAGCAGCGTTCAGAAGATGACAATAATTTATGTTGAATTCGGTGCTATATTTCTCTGCATTGGATTAGTCATGCATGCAGGCGAAAGGGGTTTTCATTTTAACGAGTTGTGCGATCCAATTCGATAATCTCCTAGGAAAAAAAACATATTCTATTAAAGATAGAACTGTGAAGAACAGCCCGTAATTCAGCAAACTGGCTTCCCCATTTTCGAGTATATGAAATATTAACGCACTCTTCTGTATTTGGTTAAGACCAAGAAAGTCATAAGTCAAAAAAGTAACATTTTGAATTACCGATATTAGTATATCGATATCTCAACTCGATGTTAATTAAATAAATTGGAACATTACGCAATTTGTGCCTTGAATTAAAAAAGATTCTCAAAAATGAAAAATGTTTTACTAATGACGGTATTGCTGCAAATGTAGAATATCATAAATATTAATGGAAAATATGAAGAATCGCCCAAAACAGTAAAATAATCAAATTAGTTTCACCAAACAACACTATTTCTTATTTTCCTAAATGACCCATGTATCCTGATGGCATCAGCATTTGTCATTCGTTTTCATTCAATAATAGACCAAGCCTTCCAGAGCTTGGAGACACCGGGTAAAGTATGAACGATACCCACAACCGAAACAGGGTTGATTTGTTATCATTAGCTCGTGATGTTCTTGGCGTGAAAATCCACTGCGATGTTCGTTACACTAAACACATTTTTCGATTCACCAAAGAAACACTCAAGTGCCGCGGTTATTTTAAAAAGGTGTAAGGGATAAGTCGCTGCATGTGATCTCTTCATTATTAACATCGACCGAAAATGTTATACAACGCCATGTAGGAGCCAGTATTTTAAATACTGATTTGAAGTCTTCTAAACTTCGCACAAAGAGGGCGAAGGCGCTTATCGGTGATTCTCTGAAAAATTTTTACTACAACGGATTGTACTCCAAAAAATTAAGAAGCTTTTTCCTGATACTTGAAGATACTCTTTGTGCATATAACATATTCCTAATAGGTTTGTGGTACATTGATCCGTATACCGCAAAATATAATACAGCGAAAACTCGTTCTTTAATCTTACTCTCCGTATGTGGAAATGGCCACAAACACTACTTCCGCTATCCTTCTTAAAATAACCTATTTTTCTAGCTCCAGCACAACGTATTTCTTGAGTATGGGTTATTCCATAAGTGCTGCTCCAACACGAAAAAGATTAAAAAAAGCCAAAAAATCGACAAAAATTGTTGATGATTTTCGGTAATTTAACAGAGTGAACAACTCCTCAAAATTCTGAGATTGTTTTTCAGTTGCGTTAAATTTTCATTTTTTTTTTTGGTAATTAGAAAAATTTGTTGGTTGTTTTATCATTATGATGCATCATAATTGCATAATTTTGGACTTGGGTAATAATGCACGTAGCCTGTACAAGATCAGATTAAAATTTGGGAATTCACCAGGAGCCACCCCTGCCATATTGAGGCGAAAATAACGGCCATAAAATATAGAACAAATCAACTACACTGGGTTATAGGTCCTACTCATCCCTGACTTTTGAATACAAAGTTCTTTTATACTAGTAGGAGAAAGGGGCATTCAGTTGCTGGTTACTACTTGTGTATAAAAGATCTTGAAATGACCCAGATGACAGCCTAGGAATCTAAGATTATTAGTGACAATTATAAAAATCCCTAATTAGAAAGTTTCTTTCTATAAAGTTTTCATGTTGGTTTCAGAACTTCGAATGACTGCCTTAAACGTTTAGCGACAATCCCTAACAATGCTTCCTAGGACGTTAACTCACACACGTTAGCTCACAGTTAATGTAAGAAGTCACCTTGGGTTAATGTCTAATGTAGGGCATTTAAAAATGTGCGTTTCATTATTATTTTTTAATTTTTTCTTACAACGTGATTTCGTTAAGATAAAATTCTTTTTCATCCTGGTACGAGACTTACGGCAGCCAGCAATATTTAAAAGTAAAATGTTTTAATTTTTTTGTTATTGTTGAAGTCGTTGTTTGCATTGCCAGCGCATTTATTATCTTTTGATATTAAAAATTGCTGTTATTTTTTTTGTAAAAATAGTTGTATTCGTTGCTGTTATTTTAAGTATAAATTATTGTAATGATACGATATACTCCTAGTATTTTTCATATCTTATCTTATTTTACTGGTTCCTTTTTTTCTCATTGTAAACAACTCAATGTCTGCGAAGTAAAAACAACTTTAACAGACAATTAAACAACAACAAGAAAATCTGAGAAAAGACACGAAAATATATCTTAAACGTTCTTTTAATCTTCAAAGCCGCCTTTTTGGCCCGAATACCTGCTCCTCTTGTTAATTGAAAATTTATGGAATTCAGAGCACCTGCTCAAAGTGTGCGTTAGTATGATAATGAAGTTCATTGAGAAAGATGATATCATGATTAAAATCAATCAGACGACGAGAAAGCAATGTAATCACAAAACTATAAGAAGTGGATTTCCTTTTAAAATTAGAAAAATTTGATAAGTAATTAAGCAACAATCTTGTTAAGAACGGCTTAAACAGAGTGAGTTTAAAACAGCACTTATGTACAATATTTAATATCGATTATAAAATGCTCAGTTTTGAGCGTCTGATAATGAAACCACTTTAGAAGTGAATAAAATAATTGTAAATGTCAACTGCAATCCTGCATTTTTTGACACAAGAAAAAGGAGGATGCATACTTGTATAAGGTGTCCAGCTAGTAATGATAGTTTTTCCAATTTTTATATTTTAGAATTTTGTTTTAGTTGTCTATATCCAACATGGCTTCAGTGCGCATGTAATTCATCAAAAGTTTAAGCACGAGTACACACTCGTTCCAACAATAACCACACAGAGATATGCGCGCCCTAGCGGCGAGTATTTAAGAAGACCCAAAAAAATTGATTCGGCGCTGATCAATTGCATTGGGCATTGCCAGAGAGCCAGCCCGGTTCATTGTGTAGTTGCCTTTGAGTCTAAATCCGTATAAAAATGTCATATTCTCAGATCAGGATCATTTTTGCCGTTATTTAACCGTATACAATTCACAAGCGTATAGAGTTATCAAAACCGATTCTCGAGTTATTCGAAACCCCGGGTTTGAACTATTTTTCTGGGTGTATTAAACCGGTTAGTGGCTGGTTTCGGGTTATTCGAATACTGGTTTTTAGAAAATATAAAACACTTGAGAAATTTTTACGTGTGCTCTAAACGCAAATATTTGCCTGTTTATATAACCGGGATGGGGCTTCAATAAGTCTGTGCGCTGTGCCATACATACGATACAACTTTCGAAGGTTTTAAAGAAAAATTTGGCGACTGCGCCAACTCACGGCAACCGTGTATCAATTGACCGTCGTGATCAATAATCTTGACACCGCATAATTACTTTATCTGAAGAGACGTCAAGTCTGCGCTAACAAGCCAACTAGTTCGGAAAAGCTTGAGGTCAATATTCGAGATGCTATTTGCGAAAAAACTTCGCACTTATTGACAGAGTCATCAAACATTTTGTCCACGGCTTAAAGCACTGTCTGCGCAGCCAAAGCGGCTATTTCATACATAATAGTATAAATATATCTGATATCTCACACCACTGTCTCATCTCTTTATCCTATACACAAATTATTATGTTGTTTTTACATACGACCGTCTGTGCTTAAACTGCGGCGAATATTCCAGTCCTCTAACGTTGTTTCAAATTTCTAGTTATAGCTCTAGCCAGTGCCGCACTGTGCAATTTAGCAACAACGCCTTGGCGATAGCGAATTAATGCACTTTTTGAAGAAATAAATTTCATACTGCATTTCACATTCCATATTGAAATTATAAGTTCAAACTTAATTTTCGCAGTTTATGGTTCAAAACTTTTACATATCATTTAAGATCTAATGTTTAAGAAAAAGGAACTAAAAGTGATTTAATCGATTTTCGACATTTGATTGAACCCCGTAGCTCCTAGTACTAAGGAGGCATCAATTAGTCTTAAAGAACTGAGCATAAAAGGAGACATTCAAAGTCATCAGCGGCACTCCCTTTGGAAAATGTACCGTTGCAAGTAGACATGTATGCATTTATAATACAATTTCATAGGAAAAGACACAGCATACAGCATCCCAGGGATTAACAAAGAAGAAATTTAATGTGTCACACTTAAACAAGCTGCTGCAAAAGGGTTAAGTGTTGTTAAAAAGTTTGAAATTAAGGTGTGTTCAAGAGAGATGTCTTCAATGTCGATTAAAACAGTGTCTTGTCCTTTACTGTTTAAACTTCATAACAAAAAGAACAAACAAAATGACAACAACAAAAATAAATGAAGCATAGTAAATAAGTGTCCACCAAAGTAGCACCAGCCAAGCAGCAAACAGTGCGATCAAAGAGGTTTATGTTGTATGTAAGTGCTTGTACTTACATGAAAAGAGACATAAATTTAATAATAATAAAAATCTCTATATAATAATGACATTACAAGAAACCACCAACAGCAACAACTACAACAATAATCAAAGAGCTATAAAAACATACCTATGTATATGGATGGATTGTTCATAGAAAATCCAACCACCGAAAACAATACCAAATAAAAGTCAATGTACAAATGGAAAGAAGCAATAAAAGGCCAATGATATTGAAGATGTTGATCCTTGACACTAAAGGCAGCAAGAACAACAACATCAATAACACAAACTAATAAAAATGGGGAACAAGACAAGAAAGAAAAACTCCTAGAACTAGACATAATCACAGCTACACTACAAAAAAAAAAACAAAACAAAAAAAAAACAGTTACTGACATAAGAGTTTTCCTAAATTATATTTAAAATATTATAGGGAAACATTTTAAATAAATCGATATCAAGTATCGATCATTTGCTGCAATGTCGTGATAAAAACTCAAAACTTTTGCCGACGCCAGCTTTTAGTTCCTAAATTAAAGTAACATACTCGTAATAATCCAGCGAAAACAAGTAGAATGTAAACTGAAGCTTAAAGATATATGTAGAAACTTTTTCAATGCTTCAAAAGTACTTAGAATTTTACTGTAGAATTTACTTTATAATCTGTATGAGTGATATCGGCTTTAAATTGGCATTTTAAGAGTTATGGCGTTGTTGCGACAACTGAGCGATGTTTGCATATTTCTGAAGAGTTTGGTTTTTATATAAAAATCAGAAACTTAAAAAAAGTCTGGTAAATTATTTTATATTAAATATGGCCATCCGACGAAACATGCATAAACATAACATCTCGCTATTATTTCCTACGAATAAGCGTGTTGTCTAAAGTAAGGTTTCGCTTGAACCACAAAAAGAGCTAAAAACATTTTGGAAACACGAATTAACGACGAGTTCAGTAAAGAGTGAATATTTTTTTGGAGGAATTACGAAATCATATTTCGGTCCTGACGGTACTCTTTGCGTGCTGGTTTATCTCTTGAGTAGTGTATTCCAGTGGTAAATCCAACCAGAGGTTAGACTTCTACCTAGTTCTGCTATATCGTTACCAACCTAAGTTACACTTCGTGAGTCGAAAGCTAGAGAAAGCTGTGAGAGAGAAGATAATTCTGCCTGACTGCTTTCGCCGTGATCCGATACGGCACTACTCGCTGTCAGTATTTTGTAAACAAGAAAATGTGAAAAGAAAATTTGTGAGAGAAACTTTAATGCTCAAATATTAAGTACCCTGGATGCCGCATAATCTACCTAGTAACCAGCGAAAACGTGTCGTTACAAAGGTGTCTCTTTGAATTTTTGATTTAGGTACGGTTTGACAGGTCATGTATCAGTTACTAAGTCATGGGTTTCAGTAATAATTTGTGCACTAAATGTGTATTTAAATAAACAAAAAATGATTATCTAAGTTATACTAGATAAGTGATATATTGTCTTTTCACCGGTCACCGAATATTACTTTTTGTGTCAGAGCCAGGGATACTCTCTAAAGGCTAATATTCTCCATGTGGTAGGAAGGTAAAATTGGTATTGCCACCAACGGCGAATATAGAACCTTATTAATTCATGCGGCTATTGTAGTCTAATATTTGTAATTAGCAAAAAAAAACACATTTTATATGTAGCGCTAGAGTGAATAACTTTGACCAATGAAACGGGTCTACAAAACTAGTGACAACTCTAAAATTAAAACTTAACCTATTTCTTAATATACTGACTCTTCTGTCAGTGTACTGATTTCAGCAATAACATATATTCGTTATACAGAGAAACATTGCCAGTACAACAAATAAAGCAGCAACAACTGAAAAGATGATAAATAGACGAATATTTTACGAGCTGGCCCTCCATACGTGGCAACTTCAACATTTATTGGACGATTGGAATATTCAACGGCAGTCACATGCATAAAAGCAGTGTAGATATTAACGACAGTGGAAGTGTATGTGTGTCTGCATTAGTATGTGTGGTCGATGGGTAGTCCAACTTCTGACCTTTTTTTTTGAAGCTATTTGTTAGTTGTTTTATTGTAGTTTCTGCAAATAATATTAAATTGGTTTTGTTAACTCAATTAGAAGGAAAATATTGAATACGAAGAAATAGTATGAAATATGAACAGAATAGAAATGTCAAGTAAAACATAAAAAGTTTACGCTTGTGCCGATATTTTTGATAAAGATTATTTATAAAATAGGTACGAATCGCAATGGACACAGACTTACTACTTTCAGGACTACTTATTGCTTTTTCATAGTAAAAAGTCTATTCAATTGGCAGTCGGATACCTATTTAAGTTTTTACACTTACAGCCATACTAAAATAAGAGCGTTGCGTTAGCAGCCGGTTACGTATTACGCTCAAAGCTTTTATTTCAGTATGGTTAATAACCACTAGTATTATTATAATTCACATTTGTTGCACAATTGAGTTCAGAATTGTTCACATATCGGAAGTGAAAGTTTGCTTTATTGCGAAAATAATTTACAGTACAATATCGTTTAATTAAAGACGCTTTTGTTGTACACATTTTATGCTCGATGCAGTTGGGAGCGATATTGCTTTCTTTTGGTAAAGCATGATGTGTAGAAACTATACTTATGTTCTACGGCTGATGTTCCTCGTCTGACGACTCTACTCAATTGGGGATTTATGCAGAAGAAACCAGCTGATTCTGTGTAAGGTTTTTATAATGTCAACCATAAACTTTATTTTATTAATATTGTATTTGCTGGGTGCAGTACGTATAGGGCCTAAATAACATGTATTCGTTTCAACAATATTACGTCCCAGCCGTTGTTACATCCGGTGTTCTCCTGGGTAGTCATTTTTTATTTTCGCTCGTTATTCTGAGTTTTGATGGCAAAAACCATATCAATAAATTTATTAATCGTAAAGTTATTAGTAACGAGAAATTAATAATTGAAATTAATCGGAGAAAATTAAGCGATTAATCGATTAATTTACCTAAATTTAAAAGACATCATACATAATAGTATCGCAAGAAACATAAATAATTAAAATTTTTTTGTTTGGTTCAGAATTCAAAAGGTTTTTTAAATTGCTGTAATTAAAACGGAATTTAAAAATAAGACTTTACATAGGCGTTTTGTAGGCAGGCTATTTCTTAACAATATGTTGGTGCTAAAGTGTGTAAAGGTTCATTTTTTTCCACGCATTAACCACAATTCGTTTTAATTCGAGAACTGAAGCGTTGTGAACGAAGCTAAGTTTAGCTTGAAGATTTATTGAATCATTGTCGTTTCTTTGTTACTCGTAAGTCCAAGACTTGAGGTGAGGTCACAAATCGAATTTAACATTAATGGAAGATGTGTCGCTTCCACTTTCAATGCATTCGTCTGAACGAGCATTCTGAACCATTTCACTTCTTAAGTCATAATCTTTGATAACGGATTTTGGAAATTGATTTTTATATCTAGGGTCTAGTCGTGTTGATGCAGAGAGTTAATTTATTCTTCCATATTTGTAAAGAAAAGCTAGAGTATTTGCCCTTCCATCGTTGGCAACATAGGAAGCGACTTTGAAATTTCAAAACCTGTCGTTAACGAATTAAATAAGGAAACACGTTTTAATGTTTTATTTTAAATTATTTTAAAACTTTAATTCTCCCAAGTGTGGTTGTGCTAATGTTTAAATTACAACATTAAATTGCAAATAGTTCGTTACTATGTACACACATACATATCTGCTACAAATTTAATGCTTTTAGTTCCTTTCGATTGAGCATAAATCCTGAAGGAAATTGTTTTGCTGAAAATGAGGTAAGATTAAATCGGCAAACAGACAGAGATTGGTGTTTAGCCGCCGCAGCGAGCAGTATCAAAAAAAAAATCAGAGAAATATCGATCCGGCACCGGTTGGCTAGTATATGTAGGTATTTGTTTCGAACATTTTCTCAATGTGGTTTGCAAGGGATTTACTGTATCGTATGGCTTGGTATGCCTCAATTTGTTTCGCAATATTGTTGAGTTGAGCCTTCGTTACTTTGTCTTATCTTTTCCTTGATGCGAGATATAAAGACCGTAGATAATCTAGTTGCTTTTCCGTTTGATTGGGGTTGCAAGACAGGCAGCAATGCGGTAATAAGAAAAGTCGTAGCAGGGACTAATTGAGAATTGATTACCTTTAATTAAGTTAAAATCTCCAAGAAAGATTTCAGCTGAAATAAATGTATGTCCCAGAGTAGAAAAGAATCTATGGACTTGGTTTTGTTCGATTCAATATTTTGAGGCGCAGTACACCGATGATGTACGAATAAAACTTTTTTAAGTTTTGGCATTGAAAGGTGCCAGATTTTTTGGTTCATAATTATGCCAGTGCCTCCATATGCCTTTCCACACGTTGCAGCGGTTCTTGTTCCACGCATACTGCTGGCAACTTGCAATACGATTTTGTGGGCTCATATTCTCGCATATTTGAACACTGCTTGGGAAACTTACGGTTTAATGGGTTACCTACGGTTATTCTGCTGTTAATGAGATATCGCAGTTTGTATATTGGTTGAGCTGAATTTCTGGATTATAAGAGAAATGCATCAAATGCAATTTTAACACGCTGCATTGATAGGGGAACTGTCTATACTCTTTATGGCTGCGATTAAGCTGTTAACGTTTTTCTACTAGTAAGTGTTGTAGCTTATCTTTCTTGGGTCAAGGTGTCTCGATAGTAAGGAAATTCTTTTATATGAGAGTGAATTTTAGTTTCTTGAAGTTGTGCTCGAGGTATTGAAGTGACAAAGAAATTATATTTTTCCACTAACTTGGACAACTTGTTGATGTTTGTTGCAGTTAAGCCATGTCGTTACTTATGCGTGATAAGAATATTCTATGCATCTGCTGAACATGAGAGAAAATCTTGAGAAAATCTTGAAAATACAAAAAAAAATTATTTTCACATGTAATTGTTAACAAAAATGTATTTTAAGCAAACTTACTCTTCTATGTGTGAACATACCCTCTGTTATTGTTACCTGTCTGCAATTTGGTACTTTCTAGCTCAGCTCCAGCGCTTGCGTTGGGATGTTATTGGGGGCAGATATGGACCCTCTTTTTTTGTTGTATTTATTGTTTATAGACTCCATTGAAATATATGTAGTTTACCAAAAGTCTCGAATAAACACTTTCGGCCTTTACAAACCACTGTTAAGCCGAACTATATCCAAAAACAATTAATATTGGAAAACTTCAAAGTAGGTGTAAAGTCAATGATATTTAGATTTTTTTTACAAAAATTGTTTTACTTACTTTTCCAGCATCTAAGAAGATTACTCAATGTTAATATTGCCGCTATCTACTTCGTTTCGCCGTTTACATCTTTGTATTTCAATTCCTTTTATTCTTCTTCTTAATTTATTCTATTAGTTGGTAAAAAATTTATAAAAAATCAGTGAAAATATAAAAAGTATTTAAGTGATGCATAAAAAATCGAAACGAAAAAGAAAGGCACGTTATTTGAATACAATGATTGTCCCTTACAAAAATAAGTCGTGTGAATTCTAGTTTATTCACTTTATTTTTGTTTATTTCACTTATATACTTCAACAATTATTATCTACCTTTTTTTAATTTACTTGAAACTAAAAATCTTTTCATAAATTGGACGATTTTTGTGATTATTAGCATCAATTTGTCATGGTGTTGCAAGCAAAAATTCACTAAAGCTTAAATTAGTTGAAGTACTTATTTGCATAGGTTTTCTTGAAAAAGGCTTGTTAAGCTTAAGTATTTATTAACTAATGTGTAGTTTAAGCCAAAAATAATATATATTTTTGCACACGGCTGTGAAACTTTAAATGACAAAGTTAAAATATTGGAAACGTTTGACAAAGATGAGAATCCACCTTCAGCAATCGATGAATGGGTTAAGAAATTTAAAAAAACGACACGGAATTCGATTTTAAAAATTAGGTGTGAGATTTTACCTAGTCATATTATTCGACCACTTCTTTCATTCATTAATCTTGCAGCGGAAAGTGTGTTAAAGGGGTCGCAAATATGTAGTTTTATTTTATTTTTTATGTCCAGGTTCTCATTTATTGGAAAAGTTATGAAATTCCTATTGGCTAAAAAATAGTGTCCTATGTACCCTGTTAGGGTCGATAAGGCAATAGTTGGAAAGCTGCTGGCTGGCGAAAAGTAAAAAAAAATCAAAGTGAAGTGTCCCCAGAGTATTGTAACCAAATGAAGTGGCAAACAATTTTGTAACAAAGACTTAAATAAAATACATCATCAACAACAACTAGACACAGAAGTTTCAAATTTGCAAGAAAGAAAAATATATATTAAAAAATTTTAAATTTGAATACAACAAATTGAAAAGTTAATACCTCTAAAAAAATTAAAGCTTACAAAATAAAAACTATACACATCTCATCCCCTATTGGGGTGGTGTATCAGCAGTTAAGCTAAGTACCAGACAGCCCGTGGTGCCAGGTATTCTGGCCATTTTAATTTTCAAAAAACCTAATGTATTTTACTTGTTAGATTTTGTGAAATTTAGGGCCATCTAATACTCAGCTAGGGTGCCAAAATGAGGTCGTCTGGCCTTCAGTAGTAGTATAAATACTGGGAATAGCTCCAGCCCAATATATCTCCAAGTTCCATCCTTTTTTCACGTGTTTTGCCTTTTCTGGTTTGTAGCTTCTGTGGGAAATTTACGAATTTGTAGTGGGTCACTGCTGACGTTTGAAGCTCACAGCAATATGTGTAGGAATGTAAGCATTCCTACTATTTCAGTGGGACTGCTTTCTTTATTAAGAGAGCATGTGGATCTCATTCAGGTCGCGGCAGCACACTATATTTTTTCATTTGTATGTGTAAATTAGTCTTTTTATTGTTTACTGAGCAGCATTAAAATTTTTTTGTAATTAGTTTTTAAATTATCAATGTTACATTTAAAAAGAAATCGAACACAAATAATTTTTAAAAGCAATGTACTTGTTCTCAATGCATATCATAATATTTCTCAAATAATTCACACTTTTAATTCATTTTTGCTTTCATCATAGTGAACAAGTAAATCTGTTATTAATTTATAAATTTTTAATCATCTCGCGTTCAAAATTATAATAAAGAAATTTGTCCGCCTGCTACACGAACTAATCGCAATTTTATTACAATCGACAAACATTTACTACATTTGGTACAGTACAATTCACTCAGTTGTTTATATAATACTCTCTATAGGGTTATTTCCATTATATACTGCATACACAACTTGATTAGATCACAATAAAATTAACTATATATTCTTATTTGCTTTGTTGTAAAGGGTTACGAAATCATTTATACCTTGTTTAACTTTTTAGTGTTCTGAATTTGGGTTGCAAAATAATACACCGTCTATCATTCTTTACTTCTGTTTTAACAAAACTAGAAGCATTTCAACTAGAAAACATCTGTTTCTTTTATGACACCTGTTTAAGATCACTCATTATGCATTAATCTTCATTTTGAGAAAGTCCTAATTAAATACACTTTTCTTAAAATCCTTTTTAATATTATTTTTTTTTTCACTAAAGCCATTAAAAATTGTCTAATGTTTTACCGCTTTTCATATGCTGCTCAATGTGAAAAATCAATTAAATTTAAACACATTCCTGATGTGGACACAATACGTAAAAACAAATTGATAGCCATAACAGCAAATCATGCTTTTATGTTGAGGTGTCTAAAAGAGGCGGCACCTTTTTGTTTCATTATATTCGGTTGTAGTTATTTTGAACACACTAAGTTAAAAAAGCGTAACAAAATTATGTTAAAAAAACAATAATTAAGCTATCAATTTTATTATTACGACTAGCGTATTCCTTATAAAAATATAATAAATTCACTTAAAAAGTCAGCTTCAGCTAAAACAAAAAAAAAAAAAAAAACAAGAAGATGAAGTGAGCCGCCTAGACAAGTAATTGTCATTATTGTTTCGCTTTAACTAGATTGAAATTTAACTAGATTAAATTTTAAATTAGAAAATCTTTGTTAAGTCTTCAAAACGTGCCGTAGTACATATATTCAGATTAACCTATTAATTGAACCAATTCACTCTTCCTGATGTTACAATGTCAATGAATGAAAACATAAAAACCGACTTGTGGAACGAAATCTTTAGCCTACCTTGGAAAGATTTTATATTTTGTAATTTAAATAAATATGTTTTTTTGTAATATTTTTATGGGCAATAGTGTCTTAAATTTTAATTAATAATAATTAGAAATTTATTGAAATTGTTTTGTGGAACCAAAGCCATGCTCAGAATAAACAAAAGACTTAAAACACAAACTTGACTGAATATTATAACAAGAAAATTAAGTCTGTAAATTCGGTTACAACCAGCCATGTAAACTTCATTTGAAAATAATATATGCTAGTGATCGAATACGGTACAGCTAGTTTGAAATATATATCTGGTGTTTTTTAGAGACGGAAAATTTAAAATTGAATTAATAAATAGAAACTAGATCGCTCGAATCGGCTCTTAGGAAAAACATTTTAGCTAAAATGGAGTTACTACAACATTATCCTACACAATGTATTAAGCGGCCATCTGCTACAGGTACTCGCATTGATGCAGAGGAACGTAATGTCTTGTCGTCACATGTAGGTCAGTGAGTATGATAATATTCTCTTGAATGTATCGCTACGGTGCGATGTTGAGCAAAACTTACACTAACAATAAATTTGGAAGCAATTTAGTTGTCTCCACAAATAAAGAAGATTTCTGGCGCTGCCTTTATTCATCACCATCAGTAATACGTAGCATTTTTAAACATTTTAATATTTTTAAAATCTTTTTGTTTCGCATAAATTTTGTTGAAATATACCTATGAAGAGTTGTTGTATTTTGTATAGCTGCTGACTATTAGAATATAATTTAATCATGAATGGAATACAACACAATTTTTACATAATTTTTAATTTTATTTGAAATTGTATGCATTAAACAAAAAAGTTAAACCCAGGTGTGATCTGGATACAATATTTTCAAAGCGAATTAAATAAAATCGTATATTTATAACAAACTTTTGAATGCAAAATACCAGCAACAAACAGAAACCCTATAACATGACTTCAATTAAACAATTATTTTTAGCATTGGAAAAGTTTTTTTGTACATTATTTTAAAACCGATTGTTATGCGTCGTAGACTTTGAATTACACAAATCTTTATTAATTCTATGGAAGAAGGTATTTATACTTAAGAAAAAACCGTCAGGTAAGAGGCAAACGAGATTTTCAGCTAGCGTCATGGTAATTATGATTCTTCGCCCAGTAAATTCACTCTTTTGCTAGAAAATATCACGGAGCTTAAGTTTGTATATTATAATAGAAACAAGAATTGTATTCTCTAGCAAGGGCAAGATGTAGTGCCGATTGGGTACAGATTTCTCATGCTACTGACATATTAACTGTCAGGCACCTGACAGAATGTGTACCATTATGTTTGGTTCTTTCCCTAAAGATGACATGTCTACGTACTCAATTGAAAATATCTCGCACTGGCCATCATTCCCCTTTTTAGTAAAATTTACAAATTGATTCTTAAATAATATTACAAAAATATATGAATCTTCCCTCAAGAGCATGTTAGGACGTATCTTTCGGCCAAGTGTACGTATAATCAAGCATTTCTGATTCTTTTTGTTCAGCAACTTTACGAAAGACTGGAATGTTTTAAAGGATTTATTTCTCTTTTTATTATATTTCCTTTTTTTTTACTTATGTTTTATGTCTGCTTGTTAGCGCGATCCGTTTGATAATGACTTTTATTACTCTGACAAAAGAATTTATAACTATTGAACAAGTAGAGTAAAGGAAAGTAGTTTATATCTGTCTATTAACTCGCTAGTGAGAATAAGACAGTAAATGTAAAGTTTAATTAAAAAAGGAGAATTAAATAAAATTCGTACTAAGGAAGATTCAATAATATATATCTTTCTGAAATGGTCAATACAAATCGTAAGACAATTTAGCTGCGACATTTGTCAGGGCTGATTACGCTGACTGTGCGATATATTTTAAAATTGCTGTCAACTAAAATTTGCTTACGTTTAATAGCCAAGAGTGAATATTTTAAATCATTAATTTCAGACAAAAAACCTGAATATAGTTTAGTGTGTCTTCATACTCTTTAACTAATTAAAAATCCAAAGCGAAATTGGGTTAAAAACTGTGTCTTCAATATGTAAAGTATTTAATTCCGCAGAATTATTCAATTCAGCTAGGAAAACGGACACAATTTGCGAACCCTTAGGTTTTCCTTATTGAAAAATATTTCAAATAACTTGATGAATTTTCCAATTCCGAAGTACATTTGCTTTATTTTTTTCTTCTTTTTTGACTTTATGATCATGCATGAAAATAAAAGTGTATTTGAATTAACTTGTCCCGCTTCATAACAGAAATTGTTCCCTTACCTCAGGTAATAGGATGTGAAACACCGCTAATTTTAACCATTTTTTTAACAAGCCTCCACCTTACGTTTTTAAGATCCATCGAAGAATCCTTTCTTACAAGGTTTATTTTGAAATTAAAAGGGTATTTTTTTAACTTTTTAATTTTGTTAACAAAAAAGGATATTTTCTTAAATATTTTCAGACGTTGCACTTGTTCGTCAGTAAGAATTTATTTATACATCAATGGGATTGTTGCTAGTTGGTTAAAACGTTACATGCATGAACTATTAAATTACTAAACATAATCATATTTTATAAATATTTTGTTTTAAAGTTGCTCAACTTTTGTTTTATAAATTCTAATCAAGTTATAGTTTTCATCTTTTAAAGATAAAAATAAAATCAAATATTGAGGTCATGTAAGATTTGGTGCCAGTCTGATCATTTTGTATTCTCAAATGTATAATTTTCTAAAAATACTTTATGTCAACACCCAATATTTGTATAGTGCACATTGCATTTTTAAGGTGGTAACTCAATTTATTTATTTAAATCCTAGAAAATAGTTTTGAAAAATACAATATTAAAACACATAATTTTTGCCATAAAATATTCATATGTAAATGGAAAAAACAGCCAACATAGAGCTCGTTGAGACCACTTTTAACACAATCTATTGCTCTCACAACATCAGATGACAATTCAAAAATTTATAAAATATGAAGAAAACCAAATCAAATATTCATAAGATCTTAGACAAAATCCAAAAAGAACGTTACCATGCACTCTGCTGAACATGCAAGGAATCATCGTAGATAAACCAGCCCGGCATAATAACAAAAGGACGTTGTTGGTCTACCTCTTCGTCTGTCTTTAAAATAAACTGACTGCAACTTTTTGTTTATGTATACAAATGCAGGCATGTGCCAAGAATTTTATGATTTATTTGACACAGATTTTATGTTGAAACATTTTTTATTCATAGTTCTTTTTCTTTTTTGTGAAAAAAAAACAGTAACTACGTGCAAAATTCTTTTTCATCCATCCATTTATTCACAGAAATGTATCTTGCTGTTGTTGTTGATAATGGCGATGATGACGAGGTTGTTGTTGTGTTTAGGATATGGAAATGTGAAATAAATGTATCATACAAACATATTGGCTTTCAAGTTGAAGTATTAATTGAAATTGTAGAAATATGCGTCAATTGTGCATGAAATTACAGGAGTTGGCCCATGTTAGTTGGACCGAGATTAATAAAAAAAAATATTTCCGAGAAATTAAAAACTAAATTATTTAGCAATTTTTATCTACATCTCATGTATATTCATATAATTAATAGGTAAGACGATTTATTCTTATCGCTTTCAAGCTCACATTTTGCAGCCGATTTTTAGGAAGGGTATGTAATTTTTAAGGTGTTCATTTGGAGATGTGCACAACATTTTTTGATTAAAATTTGTGTAGTATTTTCGGAGCTATAAGGGTTAAAAATTACAACTAATAGTTGCACAAATAATACACAATCTCTAGCTTCAAGCCTGCTAGAATTTGGAAGATTATTTGACGAGAGCGATCATTTCACGACTCTTTTTTAATCGCTCAGACGATTGTTGTAATATTGCTCCTCTAAATGATGTTTTTCCGAATCATATTGACATTTCTTGAAAGAATGAATCGTCTTTTAGCCGTTTTGGCAAGCACTAGAAGATTATTACACCATGGGTCATTTGGGGTAAGATGTAAAGATATATTTTAAACTAATCTTTGAAGCCTTTTTTTCAAATTCCATTGACGTCCCTGAAGGAGTGGAGTACACTCCATTAACTGCCATTAACAGTCAAAGTTAATCATAGCCACATTTAATTTTTTAAACTAATCTCAAGTTTTATCTAAAATTTTTCAATATGGTTTATCAAACAAATTCAACCGCCACTGGTAGGATGACATTGTAAACGAAGCCATCGTTTTATACATATACAATAAGTATTTTCATTACTTCAAAGTTTAGACATTTTAGAATCAATTAGTTATGTTCTTAGCGAACATTTCAAGACTCTTCCGCCATTCTTTTTTGCGCATCGTAGAAGACTCATTAAGGCGATTGTTTAAAATCTCGTTTAAAGTTGGAATAAAAGAGTCTTACACGATTCTGTTCGCCGTCATGAGAGACTTTTTCCTGTTCCCCGATCGGAATACGATATAGCAGACGATTAATTTAATCGCCCACTCCGATCGCGGAAGAGTCTTCTACGCTTAAAAATGCCAGCTGGGAAGTTGAAAAATAAAATAAAAACATGCATATTTGACAAAAGTAGCATATCTTGCAAACGATTGCACAAGTCATCTTATGCAAATAGTTCAATTGGGCAAAATTTTGAGTTCATTTGCATTGAAGTTTCCTCTTTTGGCAAAACTATGTTGGTGGGTTGTGTGTATAGGCCAAATAAAAGGATACCCTTTACAGTTTTGTTCTCGACACTTGAAACATTCGTCTCAATGTGTGATGATATAGTAATAACTGGTGATTTTAATTCAAACTTGTTAACAGAGTCGACCCTCCCTGATGATATGTTATCATTTGGACTTTTTTAGGTTAATAACATCAGTCCAACACATTATACATCCACAACAAGCACGCTGGTTGACCTTTTCTTTGTGTCCAACACTGAGAATGTAAATTTGTACGATCAGATATCAGCTTCGTGCTTTTCTAAGCATGACCTGATCTTTTTAACGTATAATTTTCGGGTCCAACAAGTTGACCAGAGGTACAGTTATAGAGATTTTAAACAAATTAATTTTGATCTTTTATGTGAATATGTTTCTTATATTGCCTGGAGTGGCATATACTGCACCACTCAAAATGCTATTAGGAATGCTATAGGTGTAAGAGATCTAGCATACGTCAGGTGGAAGCGATTTAAAACTCCTGAGCTAAAAGTACAGTTTTCCATTGCCAGGAAAAATGTTAATAAGCAAATAAAGCATGCAAAGACTGAATATTATTCCAGACGCTTTAGTTCTTCAATCAGTACTAAACAAACTTGGAATACCATTCGTGAAATAGGAATTGGAAGGCCAATGACAATATTGACGGCCAAGTGGATGCAAATATATTAAACAATACATTTACCAACATCCCTGTGATTCAAATAAACCCCACATTTTTCAATTTTCCTTCATCTGCGTTAGATACAGATATATATGCAATATGATGTTATTTCAACATGCTTATATATAAAATCAAATGCAAATATTTGTGTGGAAGTGCCAAAAATCAAAATACTAAAATAACAAATTCCGTTTAATTTTTTTCTTTTTTATAAAGCATTTAGAAAAATGTAAAAAATTCAAAGTGGTTTCATTCCGGAAAATTTTTTCGTTTTACGTTTTCAATAGAAGTAAAATACGCAATCAATTCCACTTCCGAACGGAATTTACCTCTGTGACATGGCTGAATATTTTGCTTTCCAATACGGAGTCTGATTTTCGTCAGAATCATAGCTGCGTTACGCCCCTCGTAGAAGTGAAAATATACGTCATGGATTGGAAAATGGGGAAATCAATTTTTTAGTGCTCCTAGATCATTCTAAGGCTTTCGACACGGTAGACTACGATATACTGGTTAAAAAACTAAAGCACATCAACCAGGCTTATATCTTCATACCTCTCGAATCGCAGGCAAACAATATACGTAAATGATGTATGGTCGGATAGTTTATCACTTGTTAGGGGTGTTCTACAAGGTTCTATTTTAGGACCACTCCTATTTTCGCTATATGCAAATGACTTGCCAAAGCAGCTCTCCAAATGCAAAATCAATTTATATGCATACGACGTGCAACTTACTTTAGGTTGCTCAATTCAAAATATATCTTCAGGCATAACGTCTCTAAATGAAGAGTTAAACAGAATCCACCTCTGGGCCAGTGCGAACGGATTTTGTTTAAACCCACGTAAATCGAAGTGCATAGTAATATGTAAAAAAACCTTAAAACCCTCCATTTCCAAAAATATTGTCATAAATGGCGAGGAAACCGAAATTGTCAAGGCAGCAAAAAACCTTGGTATAATTTTTAATAGCAACTTTACATGGACCGATCATATAAACCCTCTGGTTGGTCAACCCTATATAAAGTTACGATCTCTATGGTCAACACAATACTTCACACCATTAAGTATAAGAACTTTACTTGCCAAGACGTATGTGATTACCAGTTTAATGTATGGGTGGTGCGAATTGTTTGCAAGTTGTGATTCAGCTAGTAAACGGAAGCTAAATATTTTGTATAATAATATTGTAAGATATGTGTATGGACTGAGAAGGTTTGATCACGCTTCTTCGTTTGAAAGCTTGCTAAAAATTCGTACTATGATACTCTTACATAAAATAATAAACACAAAACCCCAAATTATTGTAATACCTCGCCATCAATGCCTAGTTTCTGAATGGCAATTTTATGTACATGCCGCTCGTCTTTGGAATAATCTTCCACACAGTCAACAACTAAACAGCAATGCTAATAGTTTCAAATCATTTTTGTTAAATTTTTTCGCATAATTCGTTATAAAAGTTTTTTACATCAATTGTACTAATTTTGTTATGTTTTTAATAAATTTATTTTTTTGTTAATAATACATTTTTTTGTAACGTAATGCTTTCCTGTACTATAAATATAAGACTCTGTCTTGTTGTACATAAATAAATAAATAAATAAATATGTGCGCATGATTCACAAACGGTTGTTGGCGAACTTTCATGTCTGCCACAAAATGTTAAAATGTTTTTTTTATTTGTCCAGGTAATTTTCCAGCAACATTATACGAATGTAGTATGGTTAAATTTCGACCAGTAAGCAAACTTTAATTATAATTAACATAATTTATAAGTGCTAATTTTCCAAGTAGTAAATTAGCAATTCACAAGACTATTGCCAGGCTCGCTGCTTAAGCCACCTTATCAGGAAATCTTTAAACTTATATCAAAAATTATTAATTTATCAAATAATATGAAACGGTTTCAAATAGTGATGGGTATATGTTGAGAAATGTGAATAGTGAACCGAAATAGTGAACTGTCTGGTAATATATGAAAATTTTGCTTGTTAGCACAGTCAAAAATATATATTTTGCGACCGAAATTGAACTATTTGAAATGCTTAATCGCGTTATTTGTCATTGTGATTTAGTGTAAGTGGTTAAATAGTAAGCAACACAGTATTAGATAAAAAATTACGGTGAAGTATTGTCTTTGAATATATAGCTCATACATGGATGCAGGGAAAGAGATAATTTGATGTTTATCCCAAATAGTCACCAGAAGGATCCGCGTCTGTTTTTTGTTTGTTTACAGAAAGTTGAACTATACATGCCTGTGAGAAAATTGTATAATCGTATTTCCATTATGTATTACTATTAATGTAGGGGGGATATCGAAGCAGAGTGCTCACTTTCCTTGCGTTAATTTCAGGCAACCGATTTGTATTCCATGACTACCTAACTTCCATTGGGACTCATGCTACTACTAGCCTTTACTGTTGACTATAGTGATTTCAGACTATCGACTGCCAGTCTTATTTCTCATCACGGAGTCTCTTGTAATTGCTAGCATTTGTCTAAAGACTAGGTCAATCATGGAATTCGTGTTTAAAAATTGTCTGCTCGTAGTCCTAAGCCTTCTCCTAGCCAGTGGAGATTAACCCGTCCACCTTGCGAGGTTTTCATTTCCATCTCTTCAGTAATATTTCATTGGCAAATAAACAACGGAGTTGCTATAGAGATTAACCTCCAAACGTCTTGGCCCATCGCTATCGGAATATCACGGTCCAACGCCCGGCATTCTAAACCATCGCGTCCGGATTCCTCGCTTGGCCAATTAAAACCTGAGATTCTTCAGAAATTAACTTCTCCGATGATGTCCACCCAAACAGAGCTCCATACGGACGGGCACGCCTGTATTAAAACTGGAGATCGACTGGTATTCAGAGTTTGCATGTTCCACCGTGAGTGAGTGTTAACTTCTCTCCGCCCGACTTATTTAGCCAGACTACTTGCAGAGGCAGGAACCTGTTACCGGCCGCTACCAAGAGGAGGAATAAGTCAAAACATCCGATAATGTACTTAGTTGTGTCAAGTCATACCTGTGTACCTCCCAGCTGATGGTCATTCCTATTATGTAGCATTGGAAACTAATTTAGCGATCAGTACAAACGGCTGTATGTTTCTTCATCACGATCGCCCTTAAATTGGACAACACCTGCACGTGTACCCATATTTAACAAAAATCTATTGAAATCAGAATAAAAAAGGAGTTTTTTTGTTTTTTCTTCTTAAAGAGGAAATGGCAATAAACAAGATTTATGGTAAGACAATGGGGTTGGGTTTTCTTTTGTCTTGTTGAAGCAATATTTGCTGCTGATAAACGTTTTTATTTATCATTTTAATAAGTCTTTATGCAACTAGAGAAAAAATTAAATTAAAAAACAACTTGTTTATTCAACTTTGACTCCAAGTTCGGTAGACACCGAAGAGGAGAGCATATGAATGTAACCCAAAGAAACTTAATTGTATAAATAATATTGACTAAAGGAAAAATACTTAACGAAAAAATATCTTAATTAAGAAAGGGCTCTAGTTAAGATATTACTTAGGAAATGATTGGCAGTTAATAATTTGTACACCTTCTTATAATGCGCGTGCAGTGCACTTAATTTAAAAATCATCTCATGGTACGCTCACGTAAATTGTTTG
Organism: Phania funesta; assembly: GCA_963932375.1. Taxonomy (NCBI): domain Eukaryota; kingdom Metazoa; phylum Arthropoda; class Insecta; order Diptera; family Tachinidae; genus Phania; species Phania funesta. Next base: position 91,015,094 of record OZ010652.1, on the reverse strand, counting down.
CTATACATACATATGTTTGCATGGCGATACGTATAGGATATTTGTAATTTGTGCATCCCGCGTAATACACATACAAATTGGATTGTGTAAGATTTATGTGTAGGTTTGGCAATTAGAATGCGGGCTATTTTCACTTGCAAAGCCATCTATATTTGCTAACAAATACACGCAAAAAAAGCGCGGTTGTGGCATACGATGATCTCTATAGCAATATATTATTGTGGCAAACATACAATAGTTATTTGAAACTATTTTAGGCATTTCTTTGGTTGCGATAAACAAGTTATTGTTCACATTCAGTCATTTCTACACATAAAAATTCCAACAAAGTTATTTTGAACAACATAATTTTTATACAAATTTCAAATCCAAACACATTATTTTAACTGTAGAAAAATAGTATAATAATAACTGCAACCGTAAAATTACGTAATATGCCAAATTCTTCTGGTGTTTAATGGAGTTCTGTGGCTTAATTGGTAAGCACGCTGGCTGTTAAGGATTTTTTGATGGCTTTAGTGGCCTGAGTTCGCGCCGCAGTCCAAGCGATTTTTTGATTTTCTATCCTCCTAAATATCTTGGGCATAGGTTACGGTTACCCTCACCCATTCTTTATTTCAATAAATCTCCACTCCTATATGTTGAATTCGGAAATGATTTCTTCGATGCAGGTTATGCTTAAACAAATGTCAAATCTGCAGTACAGAAACTGCTTATGAAAAAAGCAACCTCATCAAATAATCGAGCATGGTCCTTATTTTTGTATTTGCAAATTAAGTTGTTATAAAATAACAATCATTTGCCACCAATTCCAATAGCGTACGCATACTAAATCTCCATATTTTAGGTATTTATTAGAAATTCACAACTTTATAAGAAAAAATATTTATAGTTAAATATATCTTCAGTAGGACCTAATCTGGTCTTATTTTACTCGCCAGTAAATTGGCTAAAGAAAAGGAATTTCAACAAAGTATTGCAAAAATATAAAAAAGGTTTTCAATTTTAATTTCATAATATTTTTTCAACAGATTGTTCGATTCAAAATTACTTGAACGTGCTAAGGAAACCTAATTTACCTTCCATTCAACACCGTTTAAAATTTCAAAATCGTGCTTACATATTTGCACGAGAATTTTAATTCTTGAATGGCGGGAACTTAGAGATCTCTGTAGATATTTTCATTTCAAAAAGGTCCTAACATCTTAGAATGTCATATTTTTATCTTCTGGCGGTTAAATGCGCAAACAGTACCTCACCGCTGAATTCCATACGTCTATATTGATTTCGTAATGCATTTGCAAGCATTTTGTATTTCAAGGTCAGATTTGAGTTAGGTGTTATTAACCAGTGTAGTTGATTTGCTATAAATTTGATTACCTTTATTTTCGCCTCAATATGGCGGGACCTTGTTCGATCTAGGTAGATATCCAAATATTTAGATTGGGCTTCCGCTGGAACTGAAATATTGTGTAACATTTTGGAGTTCCTTAAAAATTTCCGCGGGACAAAGGTAAAGCTGGATTCGGCACTTGGTCACTTCATTAGCTTATCGCAGGTACTTTATACAGATTTCTTCAAATAATACACAGCAGAACTTTATTTTACACACTGTTACTTTATTTATTTTATTTAACACTTAAGTAACACACAAGGGCTACTTCTTTATCACGATGTTTCAAGTCTTTTCTCGAAACTTGCAGAAGATCCAAGAAGATCCAAGAATCCAATTGATACTCCTTTAGTTATTAGCATCTTCTTTTCTGTATTTTTTATTATACTGTTTGCTTTGTTACTTCTCATAGTGTTTTTTTTTTGGGTTGTTATTGTGCCTCTACTGTATTAAATTTTTGGAACTCGTTTGTACGTGCTGATGTTTTTGTTGTTCTGTCTGTATTCCTGGTAACTTGTACGAGCTAAGGGGTGTTTGTTTGTTACTGTTTGTAACGGTAGTGGCGCAGCGCTTTCTGTACAGTGGGTGCCACAATTATTCATACTATTCAATTCATTGTTGAAGCACAGCATTGGAACATTCTGTTCCCCTGCATTCGTACCATACAGGCAAGAATACTTGCTTATACTAATCTTCGCAACAATATGTTGCAGTCACACTTATAGAAAAATAAGAATATGACATTCTGTACCTTCATAGTAATGAATATTAATAATATTGGGAAGATAGAGCTGTTTTATTTGAATTTCTACATCTATGGCCCGACTTATGTCCGGCTATTCTAGTTTTTAGCATATTTTTCGTTGTACCGACATACATATATTTTACTACAATTCTCCTGATCATTACCGTTACAAGGTATTTTATAAACCACATTCGACATTTCCATTTTCTTAATTCTATCTTTAGTCTTACTGAATAATCTATTTAAAGTATTGTAAGACTTATGAGCAATTTTGTATTTATCGTTATTGAAGATTTTTGATTTTTCAAGTCGCTCTGATATTCCTGGCAAATAAGCTAAAGACTTATAAGTCTTTGGCTCTATAACGCTTTTTGTGTTAATATTTCTACTATATCTAAAACGACTTATTAATTTATAAGAAAGTTGCTCGGGAAAACTATTTTCAATTAATATATTCCTGATCTTTTCCTTGTTCTTTCTGTCACTTATCGTTAACACCCTTTGTACCATATTTCGAACTGTATATATGCATATGATGCTTAGAAAAGTAGTTAATGGTTATCCCTGATGCTGTTGGCTTTTGATACCAATCCATTATTAAATTGTTGCCCCGTCTAATTTTTAATGTATCTAGATTAGGAAGTTTAGAATCATGTTCCTTCTCTATTGTAAATTTAATGTTCGTATTAAAGGCATTAAACGTCTCCAATCCTTTATCAATTTCACACCCAGGAATTATGCAAAACAAATCATCTACATACTTATTCATTATTGTCGGTTTAATAATTAGTTTTTCAATACATGTGTCCCATAACTTCTCCATAACTATGTCCGCTACAATTGGTGATGCTTGAGATCCCATTGGAAGATCTTCTTTCTGTACGTATACCTTCCCGTTATATTGAAAATATCTATTGTCCTCAATACAAAATTTAAGAATAAAATAATATCTTGAATTGAAAAAAACGTTTAGTAAGAATTTTCGAAGGACACGAACCAAAGTTAGGATTTCAAGTGTTTTTACTATCATTTGAGTTATCCAAATTTGTAGTCGCTCGGCATAAAACAAAACTTTTGGTTGTATTCTTCAATATTTGTAAAGCACGCCCGCGGACGAGTTCATACAAACAAAAAGAAAATTTCCGCAAACGTCTTTTCATCTTCCTGTTCCAATATAAAATAATTCTGCATTCAAATTGTTAAGTTTACAATAACAAAAATATTTATGTAATTAATTTAATTAACAACAAGTAAAATTTTATTGCTGCAATAAACAACCAGTCTTTACAAACTCAGATGACACCAAACATTTAATAGCTTTCTCAACAAACAAAACAAAAATTTATAATCAGTCACTGATCATAAATCTTGTCATATTTGAAACTCAAATCAATATGAAGCAGGGCAGAAATTAAATACAAAATAAAGCTTCCTCTAACTTAAAGAAATGAAGTTGAGATATTTCTTGTTAGTTTTTCATAACAAGTATCGATTTGGTTTATTTGCCACACGGTTAGAGTAGTGCGCTGTAATCTTAAATAATTTTTATTTTATTTGTCGCCGTTATCTCTGGGTGTTTTCTTTAGTGTACAATCAATAAAAGAAACATCAATAAAAATGAGAATGTTACATTTGTTTTGTCCGAACAATATCGAACTCACACACGGCATCAATTGAAATGTCATTTTTATGGTGAAATTTCTTACGAAATAAAATAAATATTTTATAAAAGACAATGGAGTTGTGTTTCTATTAGTTACCGGTACTGATTGTTCAATACGGGCGGTCATTGAAGAATCGAAGACCACCTGTGTTGGCCTTAAAGTCAAGTTGTTTTGTACTGAAATCCATAATTTATGCCGTTCGAATAAAATTCAGTTTTTTAGTTAAAATAAAATCATAAAAATAAATTTTTTTTTAGAAATCATTTAATTTCTATATTGACAATTTTAATTTGTGGTGAGATTTATCTTTCGGCGTAAGTTCACTGTTTTGTATGTAACTGCGGTCGTCGAAAAAGAGACGAAACATGTGAAATCATATCGCAACATAGTCAAATCTCAAAAAAATTAAACCTGGCAAAATGCGATTAAATTTTTCAGCTCTTGGCTCTATTTTCTGATTGGATCAAATATATTAGCCATAACTTCGGCTTAGCTTGAGGTATTAGGCTGAAAATTTATGTTCAGATAAAAGAGGTATTAAGGAAGACTTTACCTTCAGTAAATTCAAGATTTGGATTTTTTGAGGTACGACTATGTTGCGTTAAATGAGCGATATGTTAAAATATTTAAAATCAAGAAAATCGTCATGTTTCGTCTTCTGTTCGTGTAAACCAACATTTTATAATACAGCATATTGCAAGAATATCGTATATTCAAGGGATGATTCAATACGGGTTTTCACATTAAATTATTAGGGATATTATGATGTTGAAAAGCCATCTCACATAGTATGGCGTGTCAACGTTCGATGTCGGTTATTTGGCCTCATTACTCCTCTTTCAACTTTGCAAGCGTGTTCGGTTTAGACTCGTGGACTATACTCTTCAAAGAAATGAGGTAGTGTTAAATCACACGGTCTCGGAGGCCGTGGCGTGAAATGTTCCTTAAATCCGACTTCTTTTTCACGCAATCATTCGACAGACACATGACGCCATTGTGGGTGGGCACAAAATGGGTTTTATATATATAAATTTTCTTGAATAAAACTTGCCACCAAATTAATGTCGACTTGAGCTGCCATAAAAGAAGCCAAGGAAACAATCGAACCTAATCAATTATCGATTTATATAATTATCATTTTTGTTTTGATTACAGATTACTTGAACGGATTTGTTTAATAATTAATTTTTAGTTCCGTTGAATAACTGCAGCTTAACAAGCGTAGACAAATTTAAACTCACCATACATAGTTGTGAATAGTCCTCTTACTTATTGGTTTTTTTTTTTGTAAGACACACATAGTACATTTGTATGTATGGATGTATGCATGCATGTATGTATGTATGTTTATCATCACAACAAAAATAATTTTTGAATGAAATCACACATGAAGAGACTAAAACGAATAAATATGTAAAATATTGGTGGGTGTTTTAAGCTGTAACTAAACGAAGAAATAAATGCACTGAGAAAATTCATAAAGTGATTTTAAATTATTTTAATTATTATAGAAATAAATATTATGAATTTTCGTATTATTTTTGCGGTCCTTTATGAGCGCAATATTTTATCGAAAAAGAGGTTACTACTCTTTTGCAATCTTCGTATTCACCAGACTAAAGATACTACTTGGAGGAAGAAAGAATCCTATGGGAAGCTTGGTGCAAATTTTCTTGAATATTGAAGGAAGCATTGAAAATTAAATAATAACTGATAAATAATTCCACCGTTTTCGGTTCAATTCCGAAATACTGGGAAGCGGTTGGGCCGAAGGAATCAATAGGTTTCGTTGAGGGCGAAGCGGTAGGGTGGAAGAAATGAACAGGTTTCGTTGAGGAGGAATCTGAAATATCTTTCATGGGTAATAAGTGCCAGTACTCTAATGATATTGACCAAAATTTCTTAAAGATATAATCCATTTAATACTGCCTTATATTTTAAACTAGTTATTACTACGTTTCAATTCTAAAAATTTAAATAAATTAATTTTCCTACTGTAGCAATCGAACAAGCGACGATGAGTTAGTTGATAAGAAGACGCTAAGTCGGAAAGGCGCATGAGCATCCGAAGTTATATAATATTAAATGAAACAACACTCTTTACATCCCCAGACATTTATTTCTCCTTTTTTTTATACTTATATTTCATTTTATTGAATCTTTCTGCTAAAAGAAATTCACAATAAGTGTTCAAATCTTACTTCTAAATTATTATTTACTAGTTATTACCAATGTAATAACTAATTTTTTGTATTTAAATCTTTAAAATCTATCTTCTATTGTATAGAGAGAGCCGCCTCGCCAGGCTCAATGTGTCAGTTCTTTTTAGTCTCTGGTGGCCGTCAAATTGCAATAAATTCCGGGCTAGATTATTGGGATGTGCTACTAGTTTGTTTACGTATTTGGACGTGTACGTTTTAACTTCTTCGTGGATAGTGCGATCCCTATGTATGTTTTCATTTCTTATGTACCAGGGGGCGCATACGATATGACGTAAAATCCTAGACTGTCTTCTCTGTAACTTCTGGATGTTTGATGCACAGGCAGTACCCCACAGCTGAATACCATATGACCATATTGGCTTTATAACGGATTTGTGTAATAGGACTTTATATTCCAAAGCCAAAATTGAGTTAGGACTTATTAGCCAATGCAGTTGATTTGTTCGAAGCTTTATGGACGTTATTTTTGCCTCAATGTGACGGGACCAAGTTAGGCGCCGATCTAGGTGGATACCTAAATAAACGTGTGTTTCCGCTGGAACCGTGGTATTAGTTATTGTGATTGGTGGACAATTTTGCCTTCTAAGGGAAAACGTCACATGAGCACATTTTGATGGATTTACCTTTATTCTCCACTGTTTTAGCCAGTCCTCTAGCTTATGAATATGGGACTGTAGCTTTTCAGATGCATCCTTTGGATCATTACTGACACTTATAATTGCAGTGTCGTCTGCAAAGGTTGACGTATATGTATGTGGGCTTGTCGGCATATCCGCTGTATCGACGATATATAATAGCGGGCCTAGCACACTACCTTGAGGTACTCCTGCACTGATTTTCCCATTTCTTGAAAGCTGATCCTTTGACCTTACTTTAAAAGTTCTATCTGACAAATATTTCTTTATAAGCTTGTGGGTGTTTTCAGGTAGAAGCCGAGCCATTTTAGTAAGTAGCCCATCATGGCAGATTTTATCAAATGCTTGAGAAATATCTATAAATGAAGCTGAACAGTATTGCTTTCTTTCAAAAGCCGATCTAATAATGTTAACGATTCTATGGACTTGTTCAATCGTACTATGCCTTGCTCGAAAACCAAACTGATGATCTGGGATAACGTTTTGTTCATTTAGAAAAGGAGTTACACTCGAGACGAACAATGTTTCAAATATTTTTGACAAAACTGACAGTAGGCTAATAGGCCTGTAGGATGTAATTTGGCTTGAGTCCTTTCCTGGTTTCGGGATCATAACAATTTCAGACATCTTCCAAGAGCATGGGAAGAAGCCGACGCGCAACATGGCATTAAATATGTAAAGTAAAATTTCTCCTATTTATTAAAATGTCTTTAAGTTAATTCAGTGATATTTAATTTTATACTTAAACAAATGAAAGATATAAATTAAACTCCTATACTATTGGTACTGCCTGTTTTGATGGCATGTGATAAATCCATAAAATCACTGTGTTTTTACATTTTTAACTGGCAGTGACGATTGTAACTTGTAAATATAGGTACATGTGTACTTCTATAATACGACACTAATTTTATTTGTCAGTGTAAACTGTACACTTTGCTGAGATTTTTTCCGCTTTAGCCCGAGAAACCCCCATTTAGAGCATTAAATAAAACGTTTTCTAACGCTCGAACCTAAAAAACAAGACTTGTACAGCTTTCAGCTGATCCACCCACGACACACATGCATGAAAAAAACCAACTTAAATAAATGAATGAAACAAAAAAATAATAAAACGCTCTAAACAAAGTTTTAAGAACTCAGTTTGAGATTTTACCGGTTAAACTTTAAGCTCAATTTGATCAATTCAACGCACAGCTGCACAATTTTGCAATTCAATTTGCAGTCAATCTCTGCAGTTTTTGTTTCTCTCAACAAACATAGAATAGCAACAATAACAATAATAAACATTAAGAAGAAAAGTACATGCAACAACAGCGTTGTCTCTTGGGCAAATAATAACAACAATTTCTAAACGCAAACACACTTCCATATAAAATGTATAAATTTATCAATGAAAACACCCACATCATGTGAAATGCAAAAAAAGTACTTATTTTACACTCACACACAAATCTACATATGGAGAGAAGAAGTACATACAAACATGTTCTGTTAAAATATTACGGCTACACTAGGACCCCGATTGGCGGTGTTCGTAGGGACTGAAGGTGTTCCATGCAAATCCAATCGCTTCTTTGCAGAATTAAAATATTTGAAGAGAGGGGATGGGGTACCAGTCTCAGAGCCTTGTCTGGGGCCTAAGACTGGAAGAAGGCAAGACGTTTACAATGGTACCACGTAAACCACTAGCACCTGCGACGTAAGACCCAGACTAATTGTTGCCGAGGCCACATCGGAAGTGCTCGTGGTGGTTGTGGCTTCATCCAAATCGTGGGAAGATCTCGGTGCGGATCAATGTGGGGTTGAAATGCTGGCAGTCCATAGAATAGCATCAGGATATAAGGTAAGTCGGAACCCCTGAGTAATATGTAGTTATTAAGGTCTAGGCAGCGATAGTCCTAACTTACTACATATACGAGTTTAAGGGAGTCACGTAACCAGCGTAGTGGAACACAGTGACTGTGGAAGGGTTAGGGCGGCTGCAGGTCTACACCTGCCTCCCACTCAAGATGTGAGTTTTTTTTTCTCAGAGTAAACATTTTTTTTTGTTAAGTCCAAATACAAACCTTTTTTTTATTGATGCGTCCTTTAGGACTAGAGGTGAGGGCCTAATACACACCCTCCTGAGAGACCGAAAGTTAGCCGAACACAAGGTCACGTAACAATATGTGCATATAGAGGCGTTGGTGATTCAATTTAATTTTTCCCGGTGCTAAGAACATCGTCGGATTATTTTGCAAGATTAGTACGGACACGTCGCGTCATTCATAAGGGCACATTTGTCTGTAACTTAATAACTTGCTCCCCGAAAATCTGTAAATGGTTTATCCCGTATAAGATATTTATTACGCCTAATAATGTCCTCGGAGTTAAATTCTAAGGGAATCCAACAGTGGGGACATTTATTCCGAACCCGTAATAGGACTTCAGCTTACGTTAAATACTCAGAAGTGCATAACACAGGTGGGCGTAAAATTGCTGAGGGCAAACAAATCTTATTTGTGTAAATTGTGGGGAAGTAGAACACCCTGCTACTTGTCGTGGTTGCCCAATATTTAGATGATGTTTCTAATAATATGGTTGAAAATGAAAAAAAAGGAATTTTTTCGCTTCTCGTAACGTTAATAAAGAAACAAGTAGTTCACTCTCTATCTCTAATAATACATCTTTTGCAAATTGTGTCAGGGATTTTCCTTATATTTCTGGATATAGGAAACAAGTTCCTTCAATTGTAGAAGAATGTTTCAAAAATTGCTCGAATTTTGTGTAAAGGGGGAACACTTTCATTAGAGGATAAAATTCCAATTCATGAGTAATTATAAATGTAGACCCAAATCTCAGGCTAAGATAGAATTCTTAAATCTTCTTAAGGAAGTTCAAAATGTTTATGATAGTTCCCTAAAAATACTGACTTTCAATGTAAAATCTCTAGTTAGCTGTAGCAAGAGAATCGATCTATTGAATACCTTAAAGAACAATAAAATTTATATAGATTTTATAAAGGAAACACATCTTAAATCCAAACATAAAGTTTTTTTTAGAAGGGTACATGACTATAAGGGAGGACAGCGCGGCTAGGATTGCAGTTATTTTTAGAGAAACTTATAAATACAGTCAAGTCAAGGTTGATGGTGTATTATTTCAAAATCTATATTTCGAAATTTGTATACTTTTTAACGACCTTTTAAGAAGATGTATGTTTACCTATGTTTACTGCCCTTGCGATTCGAGCACCTCCCTAATTTTTAATAGTCTATATTTATAAGAAACTTTTGCAGTAATATTGATGGAATTATTCTTGCAGGATATCTAAATTTCCGAAATACATATTGTGACGGAACCCTTTTCTCTGCTTTACGCAAACCGTAAGTAGCTTATCTATCTACCCAGCCTGGCAGGAGGGGTACCATCAGCTACATCCGGTATAGGTCCTCACAATAAAATTTATGACACAAAAATGACAGGAAAAATTACAATATAACGAAAATTTTACGAAACCGAAAGATACAACACTATTATAAAAACTCAGATGACCCAGACATTTTCCCCAATAACACAACACTACAATGCAATCACTCGATCGTTACAAAAGGAGTGCATTCCTTACTAGACGACCACCCTACCATGGTAACGTATATGTAATAAATCTCTTATGTTACACCATATAAGTAACTTTTAATAACTTAAGTGGATATGCTCCTTTTAATTGTTGGCAAGGCTGAATTCTTTAGAATTTCGGGCAAAATACCTACGATTCACACACTTGGTTAATACTTGATTAATACTTTTAATCTGAACACTTTCTTTATGTCCACTTTTTGGGATCATTTTCCACTAAAATTAAATTTAGAATTTTCTAGTTTTGAGATTATTAAAAAAAAAAAAACTCATGTTCTACATTTTTTTAAGAACACGAACTGGATAAATTTTAGAAAGGATATACAAATCGTTTTACCGGACCATTTTCGTTCTTCAAACATTCACTTAATAAACTCTGGCGTCGTCAGTTATAGTAATGACATCTCAAATGATACCATATAGCTGCAAGATGATAGTAACAAAGTCCGAAGGCTGGAAAGAAATCATGTACTGGATTTGCCTTTCCGAATTTAATTGGAAAGAGCATAATGTGCATGTAATAAATATATATCCGTAAATAATTATGTGAATAAATATATGTACACATACAATTTACTTATTATCCTTGAATAGATTGTGAATAAAATGACTAATAGAAATGTCTAAAATACACTTCTAAGAAATTTAAAAATTAAAAAGAAACGAAGCTTTCTTTCTGATACTTTGACTATATGATTAGATATTTCGATTAAAATACTCTTGAAAAAAATAATTGAACAACATTTTTACAAGAATTTTAAACAGAACTAATCCTAGTTATTTACTTATTTGAAAATAAATTTAACTTAGTAAGATAATTATTCAAGAACAAGTGTCGATTGAACCAGCAAATATTTTGATGAACGGCTAAGAAGAATTAAATCTGGCTCAATACCTTACAGGGAAATTTATAAAGTTATAGGTAAATGGAAGGCTTCTCGTATTTCGGTATTATTTGTTATTGATGTTAACGAACAAAAATTACAAAATCTTAAAGATCACTTTGCTTAGATTTACGCAGGTAACGCTCATAGTAGAAATATTTTTGAAATTAATAGCAATAATATTGTTACGAAGTAGTAATGGAAGATGTGTGGAACGACCTATTGTACAAATACGTACGCAATGTTATAAACATAAAGCAAAAACAATTGCGTTGCGAAAATTCTCCGAACCGCGGTTCAAAGTAGAAACAAAAACAACGAACGATAAAAATGACACTGAAGATGGCAACTAGCCGAAACCGGTTTGTCTCCAAACCAAAATTGACAAGGGATGACGGAAAATCGTTCCAAACACCCTGTCGGAAAAACAAATCAACAAGCAAAAACAACTTCTTCAAAAAGATACACACACACACAAACATATATACAAGACTACTAAGCCAGCAAACGAAATAAATGATGCGCAATCTCACGTATGCTCTGGATATTTCAAGAAACGGTCGTGATCTGTATATTAAGTCACCGCCCACCGCAGAAGGCATAGTTGACTTTAAGATTTCATAGAGTGAAAAGCTGTGTGTACATAAGCGTGTTAAGTTTACAGTACAGTAGTACTAAAGAGATGTATATAAAAGTCGTAATTGCCGAAGAAAGTTGTGAACTGATAAAATCAGTAGCACTGTGTATTCTAATTCGACATTTACTTGTTGTACCCACTAACATGTTCCATTTTAATAAAAATATTTTTCTTCCATTTTTTTAATAAATGAAGGATCTCCCAAAGAAAGCTATTGATTTTTCCACCATTGTTCTAAATAATTCAAATAAACCCTCACAAATATTGATATATCCAACATTCGGCCTATGTCTCTTTTATCGAATTAAGGACACCTGTTTAATAAAGTATATACCCGATAATAAGTTAGTTTTCCAAAAGGGGCTTTCAACGATACATGTACTGCTACAAATTCATAATAATAATGTTCATAATTCAAGAAGACAGTTTTAGCATTACTGAATATAGAAAAAGCTTTTGATAGTGCATACCATAATGGTACGCGAGTATTTTTCAAAACGTTCAATATTGCATTTGATCCTTCTACCGTAAAGTTATTAAAAAGTTTTTTACTGATCATAAATTGTGTAGTGAGCTTCAAAGCATTTGTTCGGACTCTAAAAGCTTTCTTTATGCTGAAGACTTTTTGCTATATGCACATGGTATCTCACCAATCCATTTCAGATCATTTAAGTGTGGTTAATACCGACTATAAAGATTGGGGTACTGCTTTTAATATTTCTAAAAGCAAGACACTTTGCCTTCCAAATGGTTCTCGGAAATGCAAAGATTTTGATGGTTATGAAATTCCCGTTGTATATAGTTTTCGTTATTTGGAAGTTTATTTCAACACAGTATTCAGAATTAGTGAAGATGCAAGATACTATGTATCTTTGTAAGGAATATCGTATAAAGGGATTCCTAGGGATGTTATTTAAGGGCTTTTCACATTATTAGATTGAGTAAAACGACTTGTCAAAACATCAAATAAAATGAGAAAGTGTAATAGTGTGAACAGATTATGTTATGAATCTGCTAAAAATATGAATCCGAGTTGACAGTTCTATGGATTTCTGTATTTTTTGAAAAGTGTCTAAATTGTGACGCTTTTAATATTATCAGTATTGCAGGAATAAAGAAAATACCAATTTTTCCCAGAAATAATAGATTCTTGGGTTTTTTTTTTGGACAAATAATTACTACATCTTGATTTTTATTATTTTGCCCGAAATAGTTATTACTTTTTACCCTTTCGCAGCTTTTAGTTTTCAGAAAATAACACTTATTTCTGCCGAAAAGATATAAATCAGCATTTAATAATTATTCCTGCCAGGAAATAAATATCAATAATAAATATTTGTGCCAAAAATGCAAACCAGAGAATAAAAATAATTTCTGCCAAAATAATAAAATATAAAAAATTTTAAGACATGATTTTCTCAAAATCTAGATTAATACGATAACACTGTGTGCTTGTCATGGTTCGTCGATAATTTCTTGTGTTTATTTTGTTTTTGTTTGAAAATTCACATCAATTACTATTTTCGATCCTTGAGTTACTTCTTTTACCAGTTCATTTAGCTAGATTTTTACAAAAATAGAGACATCATAACCCCGAGCCGCTGAATTTTGTTGACAGTCAAAACAATTTTTAAAATATTTCTCTCTGCAAAAATGCAACGAAAATCTAAACACTTTTAGAATAGTGTGAAAGAACGTTTAGAAATAAATACATAACGCTTTCCCAGTTTGCTTTATCCTGTCACCTACTTATATGAAAAATTTTTAAATACTGAAACGAAAGGTTGTTGGTTATCTGTGTATTAATAAATATTACGATTCAGAAAATAAATGTTTTTTTATTTGGGGTACAACAATAGAACCTTTAGTTTCTTACGCTATTGGTTTAATGTAAAGATTTTTTAAAGGTGAAAATATTGTTCTGGAACAATTAAATTTAAACTAGTGAAATACTTATTACATATTTATCTCCACTTGGTTACTTAGAGTATGAAATTTCAAGGAGTCAGAATCTTGTGCGAAATTTATTCATTTCCAGTTCTGAACGAAGTAATAGCCGATAACTTTTTTGTTTTAGTTAAATTTTTATTTATATCTTTAATATAATCTTAAGTTTAGCTTTAAGTATACCTTTTTATTTTAGTCGTGCCGGGCGCAAGTTTCATTACCTTTTAACTTTTACAAGATCAAGCCAGATGCTGTATAAGCACTTGTTATATGTTCCTAAAACAACACATTCTTGATTTACATTTTTATATTATATTGTTTATTTTAATAGTAATTTCAATTACTTAATAAAAAATTAAGTCTCAAGTAAATGTAACTTTAGGGAAGAGGCAACAAATTAATATTTTTAATGTCGACATTATTTTAAAGGGGCTTGTAAAAAACGGTGGAGGTTCCGAGATATCAGAAGTCGTATATAGAATTTTGTTATGTCTTCTAATAAATATTTATAAATTTCGGATAGACAAAAGTATAAATCAACTATTCTAGAGGTTTGCTAAGAATATTTTCGATGCGTAAATAAAAAAATATACCTTGCTATTGTTTCTCATATACTTAATTAACAAGAGGGAAATATTTCTCTATATAATTTTTAGAAAATTTAATTTTCAACAATTATTTTATCTGATCGGAAAAACACACTTTTTTCATATGCAGTATATGAAAACCTATTTTGGGTTATGGCGACATCTAGCTATTAGGTAAGAATTCAAGTCCATTCCTAAGAATCGGACGTATATTTGTTGATTGACTTAAAATACATATTTATAAGAAAACTTTTAAATTTATATATAAAAATTATGAGAACGATTCGAATCTTTTTTTCGTTGAACCGAATTTTCAAAAGGCTGTTTTGCTACATTTCTCAAGAACTATCGTCGTTTGTCTGTTTACTGTAGATGATTGTTGTATTGAGAGTTTTCGTAAATGCAGGTCGAGCGCTAATACGAGGTTTTCAGCTCCTCTGGTTGCATTGTAATCAAGGATGAATGGTGGCTTATTTTTATATAGGGTACCGCAGCATTTATCAAATCCGTACTGAGAGAAGAACAACAGCTTTTAACCTTTTTGTACATAGGATTCTAATGCAACCCTGATTCGAAAAAACCGAAGATCGTTTCAGTCAGCTTTTATTGCACTTGGTTCAAATGTCCTGTTTTATTGAACAATTCGTAGAACAGGTAGGTCTGTGGACATCTACCCAAATTCAATGATAAAAAAAATGTACCCAAGGGTTCCTCTACCGGTGGTGGAATACAAGTTTTTGGACTATAATTTTTATTAAATAAAAAGCCAGGCAGAACTCGAAAAAAAATGCTTAAGCAAGAGTTTATTTCAAAAATTAATTAAGTAACTTCAAACAAGTGAAGAAAGTTGTATAGTATTCCTACAATAAAGAGGTAAACTCATCAGCGCAGCTGAGTACTTTTTTTGAACTTATTCGACGTCGAATTCCTTACAAAAAAATGTTTCCCCATTTACCCTACATTTTCTATATATGGATTTTGACATCGGCAAAGAAGCCGGAAATACCTTGAATTCGCCGTTGAGTTTACTTTATATCAATTTGCCTTGCAATAAACTTTTGTGTTTGAAACATAAAAGGCGAAAGCG
Organism: Phania funesta; assembly: GCA_963932375.1. Classification (NCBI taxonomy): domain Eukaryota; kingdom Metazoa; phylum Arthropoda; class Insecta; order Diptera; family Tachinidae; genus Phania; species Phania funesta. The sequence continues at coordinate 90,999,672 of OZ010652.1, read as the reverse complement.
AAACGACAAAGTTACGATTTATGTAAAGTATTTAACTGTAGCCGTCTTTAAATAAACACGCCTGTCTCATTATATAAATCCAATATCCTCTCAAAATTTATGAAAATGAAGCTTCGTCAAAGCCTTTGAAAATAAATCAGTGACAGGTTCTTTCCTCGTACTTAATTTGAATACCTTTTCCTTTTAATGTCCAATTTGTTGATGGTATTTGTCCTCTTCTGCAATTTTAATCCACGACATCTTGACTTGATTTTATTTTCCAGGTCTCATAAAACTTATTTTTAGATAAAAAGCTTCACAACTTGACACTATGCTTCACTTGGTGAAAGTGTGACAATTGGTTGTTTTTTAGTTGTCCAGGCATAAACTTGAACACATTTCCGTTGACAGACTGTTGATATTTGTCACCTCCCCAGGCAGCATCTGAATACCGTATGATAGCATATTCAGATCTCAAATTGTATATAACTTTTGTATTTGACTTTATGTAGCGCAGCTCTGATATCTACTAAGGTAATTTAAAGATAAACTTAGATCGGGCCTCAAAGTAAGAAATAAATATTTAAGACAATGAAATAATTTTGTTTTGTAAGAACACAAAAATTGCTGAAAATAATTAATTTTATTTTTTAAATGTTCAAGCTAGGCTCGTAAATGAGGTATCACTGCAACGCAGTGTCTTTTACATGTAGCTTATAATGGCGAATTTAAACATCGGAGAGTCTACTCAAATACTGGTCCGATAAAGGAATCCCGAAAGACATTGATGAAGAGAAAATTTGTGATACAGGCATATCCTCTCAAGCAAGACACGGGTATAGATGGAGACATAATTAGGAGCTACCTAAATTACTCTCGAAGCTACATCCATCAACAAGGCTTTGGATGCTAAAAAAATTTGTGGTTTTGGCTGGAGACGTAAAAAAAGTATGTTGTCCTATACGAGTGTTACAATATGTCACCAACTACACTCCATAAAAGTCTTATTCACGGAAAAGTTATAATTGAAAAGTGTATTTTTCCTGTAGGCTTACTATCTAAAGAGGCACAAGAAAGTCGAACAAGGAATAAAAAAATATGTAATCAGACACTCTAGGAAATATAGTAGAATTACCACGAACGAAGATATTATGCATCCTATGACAATACCATCAGACCCGATAATATCACATTTGACTCCTTCATTTAGCAAGCAAAAGCGTAATATTATAAATAATAAAGTTAAAAGTGTATCCGTCATTAATGACATTTTAACAAAAAAAAAACTAGTTTTCTCACCTCCATATAAAATCTCCAATATGCGACACGCTCTAAATGAACTTACACCTTGGCTCCGCAAACCGGGGTATTACTGTAATTGTTGTTTTATGTTGGCATATTTCCTCACACTTATGTATACATATGTTTGCGCATGAATGCATGTGGGCATGTATTACAAATTTCCTTAACATTGCTTTGTATGTAGGCGCTGTAACTACTTCTGTTTTCTGTTAAGTTACTCAAACATATTGGCCAAAAACTTGCACCAACCACGAAAACCAGTACTTAATAAATTCAATTAAAACAATAATAATTTTGATTAAATGTTTAATTAACAAGGGGGATATGTTTTTCAGGGACAGTTAAAGTGCAAAACATTTGCAACTGTTCTTTTAGTTACTCATAAAGACCCCATAAATAGCTCTCTCAGATTGCCGTTAAATTAAACAATTTATGCACCAAGATAGCAACGATGTGATTGCCATGGCGGAAATAAAATGCAGTGGATTGATGTGATATATAAAAAATATATCACATTCCCGATGTAAAAAACGTTTTTGTTTTTAAAAAGAACCATTAGCTTTTTTTGGTTTACGCGTCGCGCATTGTAACATCATGCATACCTGTTTGAGCAACTTTAAAGTGCTCGCTGCCGCGATAGAATACGACGCAAGGGTGGGGCCTAACTGATCGAGCTCGATTAGAAGGGGGTGGTCACAACTGACCTTAACGTTAGCTATAGACAGTAGAGGGAAACCAGAATCCTCCACTCTTTTCATTTGGTTCTTTACAGCGGTAAAATTGAACAAAATCAATTATAGATACTCGTACTATGGTCGTACTCGTACACAATACACACGAATAGGTTTATATTCGGATGCAGGACAAGTGCTAATGGTAAAGTGTTTAAAAACTAAACCCTATTTATGGTTATAGGTATACAGATACTTAAGGTTGTAGCGATACTGATATTGGCGATTATTAGTCTGCATGTAAACTTGATGATCTAATAAGAAATAAATTCTTCTTTTATACTGGAGCTTATATGGCTATCAGAAAATCTAAGCGTAAAAAATATTACAACTGTTGAAAATGATTACATTGCTCTTGAGCTGTCTGTATAACTAAAGAATTTATAAATAGAAGAGTAAACATAATTTGGGGTACAAATTCACATATCTAAGATTTCCATTAAATCCGTGACATCGGGATTTTCTCTAGGTATAAGTATAAGCAATAATTTATTGTGTAATTTTATAAGACTGCTATCCTTTTCATATCTGTGTAGGCTACTCATGTATCGTGTATTTTACATACCAAATTTACCAGCTATTAAGGGAACCGTTTGAAGACTTAATATGTAGGCTGATATTATTTTTTTCATATGAAATGTGAATGGTGGCAAAGTGATTACTTTCTACTTGTTTGACTTATCTGGCTTTAGTCCGGGACGCTCTAGTTGATGTTGAGATAATTGTGCTGGTAGAGTCGTGCTGGTAGGTTTTGGGCTTAGGTTACTTGGTTGCTGTTGACACGACCGATGATGATGTGGTTAGGCGCTTGTTGTTGATGCTGTCGAGGAATATGTAGCTGGGAGTTTGCAGTTGTTGTTGTGTATTTTGTCTTTCCTCAAAATCTGGCTTCTCATAGAGTGAGACCTGTCCGCGACCTCTTAGAGCTTTAGTACTTCTCTCGTCTGCTCGCTAAGCTACTACTACTACCTTCCGCTGATAGTCTTTGAGTAGTGAGTTACGAGCAACTTCCTAATAGACAGCTCACTTTTTGTGGGTTTAAGTTTTTACCCTGAACGTAACTGTTATGAAGTTTTTATGTCCCAGGTCTTACGGGCACTTATTGAATTTTACAGGCATTTATTGAATATAAATATATATATATATAACAAATACACCCTTTTCCTCTAGTTTTAAGATGTTTTTTTTTTGCTTATCCGTTCTAGGCGCATAAGAAATTATACTTTCACTCTTTACCGAAGTCACACCTTGTCTCATTGCCGGCTGGATTAAGGAGAATCTATTTCTGTTTTTTCAACAATACGAAAACTCGTGCAGTCCTGTGAATTTTCTACATTTTTCTTTTTCAACCTCCTGATCGCCTTCGTATCATTTTCATTTCCTCTTGCTCTTTGTCATTTATTGTTGGTTGCCAGCGTTAAAAAAATTATTGATTTACCAGCTAACAGGTTGCACGCGAAAAAACTTTGGTTCGAATTAGAACTAATAGAACGTTTGTTAAGGCAAAATTTGGTTAAGGGGAGGTCTTGCGAAATAACCGCGACATGAAAACCTTTGCTGGTGTTATTGATGCTGCTGCTTTTGCACTGTTGTTAACTGTTTATATTGTTGCTGGGGTTTAAACTAATCTTGTAGCCGCTTAGTAGGGCGTTTTGAACATAAAAAATAAGTAAAACGTATTCATACAAGTTCCGGAAAGCTTAATCACCTAAAGAGAGAAGTATGGATGCAAGAAACAGGGGACTTAGATGAAACCTTTTGCAAATATTGCAAATGTCGTATTTTTACCGAATTGAGCAGCCTGGTGGAGCAACACTTAAATTAAAAAAAAAACTTAAAGAGTAATTGTAAAGTATTGAATTAATGGCTTTTTAGCATTTCCGGTAAAAGGATGGCGTTAGCAAAAGTTAAACTTGATATACAAAATTTTGCCGGAATTGGTACCGACAATGCAAATGTGATGATAGGTAAGAAGGGAAGCGTTCGGGTCGCGGTAAGAAAAGGAGTTTATTCTTTTAAAATTCCTTTGCTACTTTTTACAGCTTGCTGCAAATTAGTCACTGAAAGACTTTTTGCCAGAAAATTTTATATTTAGAGTTTATAAAACATACAACTGATTTTTTAAAAGTTTTAACTGTAAAATTTTGTATAAAACTTTATACCAAGGCAAATTGTTAACAGGTAAACTCACTAGCAAATTAAAAGTATTTCCGACTTCTTTGCCAATATCAAACTTTATACTTAAAACTTGTACCGGAAATGGCGCAACATTTTTTATATGGAATTTGACATCCAATAAATTTAAAAAAAAGTACTCAGATACGCTGGTGTGAGTTTACCTGTTTAGTCTACCCTGGTTTATATGAAAAACTACATGGGGAGGTTTGTTTCTTATTCAAAGGTACAATTGCCAGAACTTCCGATACGAGATGGTTCTCTGTGGAAACTTCAGTTTTAAGGATATTGCATCAGTTAAAATTGCATTTTCAAATGGCGCACAGCAATAAAAAATGTCAGAAAGCAAAAATTTTCTATTTATGACCACGAAACAGATCATTTATAAATATTTTTTAACAAAGTTTTCGAAAGTTATTATCCAATGCGTCTTTTAGTAGATATTTATCTGCTTATTAAAAGATAAAAGACAGTAATACTTTAGACCCATTGTTTAACGATTTCGAAAACGCTATTTCTTATTACAGGTACCTCTTATTAATATTCCTCAAACTATAATTGCTTTAAGTTCGAAATATATTGAGATATCCTAATTTGAAAACTAGTCTATATAGCAGATGAAGAAATGGATAAAATCCAGCAGCAATGCTTAAATATCCAATACATACGATGCGGACACATAGACAAAACGGCACCATTATGGGCTGAAGTAAATGCATACAGAGCTGCAAGTGGGAATAATCGGTTAAAAGAAATCTTCAATATGAAACCCTACAAACTTATCTAAAATTGATTCGATTTGCATTTCAAATATAGAATTAAAATTAAAATAAAATAATTAATATAAAATTAAAAAATTCTCCATACAAAATTCGCGATTTAAAAAAAAAAATTCAGACGTTTTGCAAATCAAATTCTGAATGTTTTAAAAAACAGATGAAACTGAGGTATAATTAATATGATATTATTGAATATGGCTGTATATACATGTATGAACTTAGTTAATGAAAAATAATAGAAATTTATTTGAAAGCAAATGTTGTTTAGAAATTTCATCGGCACATTTAAAAAATAATCAACATAAGTGATGTTCTCACAGATTATAAGAGGATCCACCAACAAATTGCGAGCTTTAGAAAAAAAGCGTCCATTAGTTAAATATATTTGCTAATATAACCTTCGCAAACTTCACAAAAAATATGGGCTGTTCACAGACGAGTTAGTAATTATTTTATATATAATATTTTCTGGATATTCATAGCTGCTGACTTTAATATGAAAAAGTTCAAATTTGATGTTGAAACTTATACACATATGAACTTAAATTAAAAGAAGTTCCTTGATTGTTATTTTATGTTTAATAAAAACCTTTTTTGGTTAATTTGATCATTTTTCGGTTTCAAAAGTAAAGTTAAATAAAACTACATAAAGGTATGATTTCGATGAAACTTTTATTTAATTATAATGCTTGGTCCTTGCCATTATATGCGAAATATAATGTCCTTTAAAAGACCGTCTTAAGGTTGCTTGCGGAAGTAGATCCTTTTGAGGTAGTTTTCGACCACCTTTCTTTGGTGACCAATTGATGTCCTATGAAATAAAGCCAAAATCGGTCGCGTTGTGTGCCTCGTGGCACCGTCTTGTTGGAACCACATATAGTCCTGTTTACAATCTTTAATTGCAGAACAAAAACAGTCGGTTATCATACGGCCATAGCACTCAGAAAGGACGGTAACGGTTCGTCCAACGACGGTCACTTTTGCCGGACGCAATGGCTTTTCCACAATCACTTCTGGGTTCTCCGAGCACCTTATGCGAGGATTTTGCTGGGTGACGTAACTACCCAGGAAGAAATGAGCTTAATCGCAGAAGAAAACTTTGTTCAAAAAATCAGTATTGAAAGAATGTTGTCAGTCGGCTTTAATTGCCGCGTGAGTTGCACTTTATGTGGATGGAGGTGCATATCCAAATGCAAAGTACGGCTTGAGCCTAAGATAGTCCCAAATCCTGAGAATGCCTTGGAACCGGCTAATTCGCATTATCCGCCAACTTTCACTAACAGAAGCATTATGTTCGACAGTGCCCACATTGAGACGATGCCGTCATTGAAGCTCTTCAAATTTCTTTTTAATCTTGCCAACTCCTTGCACAATAGGTCGATTATGACGACTTTAAAACTTTATTTGACCTTGAAGAAATATACCAGCAATAACATATTTGAATATGTTTCGAAAATTTAAACTCTTTAATGTTGTACATCCTAATTCATAGCAAGGTGATTGAACAACAGCATAAAAACCCTATTTCTAAGTATAGTTCCAAAGAACATACAACCCTTAACATGCTCCACTACCCGCATAAGAGTACTATTCACCATAGCCTGAAGATACTGTAAAGCTGCAAGAATCTTAAAGAAAAGAGGGAACTATACAAAATGGCCTTAGCTTTCTTACTTGAAGCATTACCTTCCATCGATATGTTGTTCAATATGTGACCTAATAAGATTTTTGTCAGTAGAAGTACAATTATCAATGTCAGTGTTATTTTTCTTTTTCGAGGACCACGTGAGAGTAATTCTCAAAAACAAAACGTATTAGCACATAATTCTATAGTTTCCTTAAGTAACGCAACTATTCGAAACAGTCCTCTATTAATGTTGGCTTACACTCGTATTACTGTTACGAATTTTGGTGCGCATGGATTAAGTTTTACTGGGCAGTTTATTCCCGGAAATGACTGTGACTCTGTCTTTATCGGAAAATAATTCTTTTAAGAAATGAAAATTTTATTGCAGCTTATGCTGTATTTTTTTTACTAACTAAAACACTGTGCGATAGTGGAAAACTCAAATCGTCCTACACAATCTTTCAACACATACCTACGGCACGAGTCATTATCCAATAAAAACTGTAATAGATCCTAAACAAAACTAAAAAAGTTTTTACGCGGGCTGTTGGCACAATAAAAAAACTGCAACAAAATACGCCCCTTGAATAGCAAAAAGTGGTGGAATCTTAGATGTCTCATATCAACAAAAATGTGTGGTAGTTCCTGATGATGATAAAGATGATGACTTAAAAACTTTGCGTTGACGAAACTCATTGGTAGAAGCTTAGTTTACTTGATGAGGTGTTAGACATTCATTATTATTATTATATTATATTGGTTTAGATTTAATAACATGAGAATACACATTTTATTATAACAAACAAAGTTACGAAGTTGAGTTTTGCTCAAGAGTTGTAACAGTGTTCTTAAGAGATTTTGTAGAGAGTTACATACAGCACATTGCAAAGACAATATTTAGCCTACACAAAACAAGCAGCAGTGACTACCACACCAACAACTTTAACATCAATTATTCCTCAACTGGAAAATGTATGTCCAAAAATGACAACAAAGACACAGGCAGACACAGCAACACCAACGTAACCAACCACACAAGCTAAAAATGAAAATACAGCAACAAAAAAGCGTTAACTTGGGCGATGATCTACCTACGATCAGTTTAGAAAAAACCTCATACTACATCGCACACTCAATCACAAAAACGAAATGAAATGAAAAAAGAGCATTCGACTCGAAAAAAAATTTTGAAGTGTGTGTTAAATCTCACCCATTGAGTAACTCGTGAAACTTTGCCACGTTCAGAATTGTTTAGTAAAAAATAAATAACAAGAAAGAGCGGCGCAAAAACTAAAAAAATTGAATTTCCCGGTATTTGGTGCAAAATTCGAATACGCACTTTTTTCTTAAGGAAATATTTCCCAACTACCGATTACTTGCTAACAAATTGCAGCCTTAAATCTGTGAACATTCGAATGAGTACAGCAAATAAATCTGCATGTATAAGTGCCAGTGAAGAAGATTTCATCACAAAGTAAAAAGTGCCACAAAAAAGAGCTGTCATTTCACAGTGAATGCACAGTTTCAAATAACCGGTTACATGCAGGCCATTGTCGAAATTCCTGATGCATTGCGAAAAGTGTTACTTGAAAAAGCCTGTTTTAAAATTTAAATAATTCTCCCAAATTGTTAACAAATTTGTAAAACAAAAAAAAAAAATTGTTATAGGAAAGTAAAATAAATAAAGTCATAAATAATGTGTTATAAGCAAACCCATATTCCTAATTCCACAGCACTAAAACCTTAAGTGAAACATTTAATAAAATTCGAAAATAATAAAAGTTTTCAATAAAAATCATAATGAATAAATTGAAAAATAATGATTTAAGAAAAACTATTTAAGTGTTTTAAAAATATTTGTTATGATTTATTGAACTAATACTCAAATATTAGTTTTAAAAATTCATGGAAAGACAAATTTCAGCCGCCAGTTAAAGGTGTAAAAAACACTCCAGACATTTAGAAGGAGGTTTATAAGAGACTAAATAAAGAAAACAAGAACCATTGTCTGAATTAAATATAACGTCATATAAAGTGCCGCAAGTTTGGAAGATACTTCACAAAGACTTTTAAAATAAAACTTAAACTAAAATTCGTTGGCGATTTAATTTATTAATTTGTTTAAAAAAGTTTAACGAGGCAAATGAAACTTGTAAGTTAAATGAATCGAAATTGTCAGAAAATAAGTATTTCCTCATTTACAAAAGTACTAAATATTTACTCTACTTAAATCATCTCCCAGAAAGAAGTAACATAAGTATAAATACATACATATGTACATATACGAGTACATCTGTTATTAAAATAACATTTTCATTAAACAAGTGGGATATACAGAGGGAGTGGAACCGCCCATATCCAAAAAAATTACATACTTTTAATTCATGAATATACTATCAAAAAAAGTATTTACTAGGATTGAAATATTACAACTATCAGGCGTAGGATCCAGTTAAAGTTATTTATGGAAAATATTTTTAAGTATTTCTTTGGGAAGGGATTAATATTCATTTATTTATTAATTTGTTGTTGTTACCAAGAAAGGAAATTATATAGATGCAGAAACATAACAATCAAGGAGTGTATAAAATGGCTCAGTGAGACCGCAAGGCCAACATGTCTGCTGATAGCCAAAGGAAATTTAGTCGGAAAGAGTAAGGACAAGGACTGCAAAAGCGATCAACGAGCAACTATTGGGACATTCAAAGTTAAAGGATTTCATGAAATAAACTTATATAATGGAAAGCCTCTTGAAGCTTCTAGAACTGCGGTAAAATATTACGCAAAGATGACCTCCAGATCGTATTGTCGAACCACGAAACGGTTGGAAAAACTACTACAATTTGGTGAAGTGGTCTCTGCTGGTAGTCTGAGTAAATAAGTCGAGCGGAGAAAGTTAACACTCTCCACGGTGCACGCCACTGTGCACCTTTTCTTAAAACCCGTGGCAAAAATACAAAATTGCATGACAAAATTTTGTGAAATGAATGAAAACATCGTATAAAGAACTACTTACTGATCACAATTCAAAAACGTCTTGCTTAATTGCAAAAAAATTATAGTTTGTGAAGCTCAAAGTCGACAATTTTTTAGAAAGCAGAAAAGGGTGATCTTGAAAAAATAAATGCACTTTAGAATTAAAGTGTCAGAAACATTGCCGTTTGATTACTACTTTTTTGGTATTTTTCTAAGGTATGTTTGTTTTTTATTAAAAGAAGTAGTTAAATGTTTAGCAGATGCCATGCTTTTTCGGCAGTAGCCGCTTTTTCGACACCCTTTATTTACAAATAAAATAGAGCATATCTAAAAATGGTCAAAAATGGTCTCGCCCATATATTCTGAGCATATTTGCTGCATAATACTTTATATAATTTAACTAAGTTTGGCCGCCGCAAGTTGTCGCTATAGGTGAAATAAGAAGAAAACTGTTACAACCTCATAGCGAAAACGAGAAAAAAATTTTTCATTTTTAAAGTATCTAACAAAGATGTGTGCAAAATGTGAAAAGAAATAAACAAGGGTTCCTTTACGACTGAAAAGTGAAATCGCTGAGCATTGGTAAAATCCTCGACCATCATCAGTTTATTTTTGCCGTCCGATATTTTTTCAATATGCAAAGGAGTCTTCAGAAATAATCAAATCTACAGTGAACGATATAAAAAACAAATTTCGGAACTAAAGCCTTCTGTTATTGAAATAAAGAATGGAAAAAGTGTTTCGATTGATTATGAATTTTTTCTTACAATGATTGAATGCAAAGTCTTAAATTTAATAACAGATACCTCGTCAACTTTAAAGTGAGCAATTTGCAAAAAGTCCACAGAAAGACTTTCAAAATTGTTATGACTCAAGTGATGAGCAAAATTATGAATATGGAATTTCTCCATTACATGCCAGAATTAGGTGCATGGAGTTTATTTTAAAACTAGCGCATGAAATTCCGCGTGAAGGTGAATGTTTTGATATAAACGCAACACAAAAAGAAAAACTATCTGCTCGAAAAAAAGCAGGGGTATGCAAATAATAGCGATCGTAATATGTCCAGAGCAATTTATGAAAATGATGAGGTAACAGCCCGAATTACTGGGGTCGACAATAATATTATAAAAAGATTGGCAGTTATCCTAAATGTTATAAATTCTAGAGAAATGGTAAATGGCCCAAAGTTTGATGATTATGCATCAAAAACTTCCCAAGTTTTAGCTCAAATGTACCCTGAGAAGAAACTTACTCCTACGGTTCATAAGATTTTGGCTCATGGTAAAAAATGTAATTGAATTTCAATGCTTACCGATTGAAGAGTTGTCAGAAGAAGCCCAGGAATGCGAAAACAAAATGCAAAATTTCACGGATTAGACAGAATGCGGACCTTTTCAATATGTTGGCGGCCTCTTCAGAACCACTAATTTCATCACGAAGACATATAAGATCTCGAAAGGATTTGGAAGAACATAATTATAGCTCCGATATGTTAAGTCTATTAGACAACGCTCCCAATCTTAATGACTATTTCAAAGAGAACTAACTAATGAAAACCAATTATTCTAGCTAAATAAAATATATACTAAATAACATTATATATAGCATAAATATGTTAATATTAAAAGTAATTTAAAAAAGTGTTTCTGTAATAACAATAAAAAAAAATAATATTGGTTTAATATAAACTTTCGGATTTGAATAATGTGTATTGCAAAGCGCACCGGGTTAAACTAGTTACTTAATATAAATTTACTTAGATTTAAATATTAAATGTATATAAAAATTGCGATACAAATAAAAAACTTATTTCTAAAAAACATGTTAACATTTAACTGTAAAAATTATCCTATTTTAACCGCACCCTGTACCTCTAGCAGTATTTTGTAAGCATTATTTTGAAGCCTAAAGTGTCCTCTGTCAATATCTTTTTAAATCTTTAAAATCTATAAAAGTTATGATTTTTGCAACGAAAGAAGGCAAAAGGCGCCACTGTGCGGTGGAACTGCATACTCCAGGAGCCCCAGAGGGTGATTGGTCTCTAGTATGCGAGCTCTGCATACCAGTCAATCTCCAGTTTTAATACAGACTTACACGAGCATATGGAGTTCTGTGTGAGTGGACATCTTTTTCCCCTTTACTCTTGGGAATTAAACTAATTCTATGACCTCCGGTTATACTCCGGCCTCGCAAGGCTTAGAGATCTCTGGAGGAACTCCGAGGTTTATTGCCCAATGAAGGGGTTCTGAAGAGATGGATATGAAAGCCTTGCAAGGGATAAACGGGTCAATCTCTAAAAATGAGAGGGGCTTAGGAACACGGGCAATATAAGCCTTAGACAGATTCTAGCAACTACAAGAGAGTCCGTGATTAGGAGGAAGGCCGACAGTTAACAGTCGACAGTCTTAAATCACTACAATCAAAAGTAAAAGCTAGTATTAGCACGAGACTCAATGAAAATAAGGTAGTCGAAAATTACTAGTCAGTTGCCTGTAATCAATTCGGTCTGCTTCGATGTATCCTCCCTACATTAAATAATAATCAAGTACATAACACGATCTGATCTAGAAGAAGGTCATTCTGATTATCATGTACAAGTATATGCTAAAATGCAGTAAAATACACATTCAGCAGGAATTGAACAGGGCTGCACAGATCAGATGATCCCAAACGGATCACAAGACAAATAATAGGGCGATTTTAAAAATAGTTCCGTACATTGCGTTATTTAGGAAATTAAGCCACTTATTATGCACGGGTAAGCAGGAGCTCAAAGTATAAATTTATTTTCCTCAAAGTGGACCGATTATAAACAGTCGTTCAAGAATTTTTATATTAGATTCACTCTCTGCTTCTCTTTATCAAGAACATCGTCGGACAGTCAATATCTTTATGCTGACAAGAATTATCCACATTTGCTATTGTATGAGTATGTACATGTAAATTGTAATTAAATACAGCGATATCGTTGATCTTGAGAACAACATACATAAATGCAATAAATGCAACAAAATTAAATAAAATTGAAAAGAGTTGTCAACAAGCCTTTTAAACAATGTTAATGAAAGATTAAACACGATGTAACCTAAACTAAACTGAACAAACATTTTAAACTCAAAGCGTTAAACGTAATTAATTACCGCAGAACGCGAAGAAACACACAACTCAACTCGTTCCTTCGTGGTACGAGTTGCTAAAAAACAACAACACCCAAACAAAAAACTGATTCAAATGATCATTATGCGATAAGTTGGCTGGAGCAGCAAAGTCTATGTTGTGGATGGGTTTTAAGCAGATGAAGCACATGATTATAAAAAAGAAACTATAAAAAGGATGCCACAGAATTAAAATTGTTAAAAAAGAAATGAAGAGTTAAACCCAGCAATTACGTGTACTCTCGTACTATTTTGAAAATTGACAGTAGCTAAAAAGCACGCGCTTTTTCCATCGTCCATTTAGGCCTGAACGGAAGCAGAATAGAAAAGGAAGAAGATGCAGACAAGATTGTACGCTGCCGATAATGCATTGTGTGTAATTCGTTTGTTTTTGCCACCGTTTACACTGTGTCAGAGTTAACTTTTTTTTAAGAAAATTGTGCTACCAATGATTGCAATCTGGTCACAATAATGAAATGAATGAATGAAACGAAAATTAAATAAAAAAGCCGCCGGTATTCTAAGATCATTCTCCACAATGTTTATTTCATGGTCTTTGTTTTTTTATTTGGTTTAAAATTTAGAAGATTTTATAATTTTGATTTTAAACACGCACCAGTTTCTGGCATAAGACTAGATTTAATTTAATTTTTATTTTGAGTTTGAGTTTAGGCTTGAATTGAATTGTCGTAAGTTCTCTTGATAATTATCATTGGAAAATATTGTTTTAAATTTGCATTTTAAAGGTGTTTAAAAGATGCAATTTTTATTTACGAGATCTGATCCGTTTAATATTATTATTATTATTTTGGAATTCATTTCAAATATTAATATTAAAAATAAACTTCAGTTTTCGAAACACTTTGTTGGTGAAACCTTCATGATTTTTATGTTATAAATCGACTCTGCAAACAACATCCTATTGTAGAATATATAAAGTTGTGTGTAGGAGTTCCAAAAGTTAAACACAGTTGATTGGGGTCAACTTGTCTGCATTTTTTTTTTTTTTATTAAGAAAAATTAATCTTTGGAAAATTATTTACAATTTCAAAGAAAAGATTAAAAAAAGTTTTCAATTTAAATAAAACAATTTATTACATTTATTCCCGTTTCATCAACTATTTGTTGACTTCTTCAGGGTTGCTGTGAAAACATGATTAATATTCGCATTATAACAGCAATAACAGTGTAGGTTGTAGGAAGAGTAGAAATTTCGAAAATGTAGAGTATTTGGGGCAATTTTGGCCTTAACGTAAATTTTGCTGTTAAATTTCTAAATATGGTGATACTTGTTTTTTGTTCCTTCTTTGTGAAATGTAGATTTTTTGGTTGGACCTTGTGTAGCATCGATTTTGTTAAAATTCTATGTCTTTCATAAAATACATATCTTTTGGAAATTTTTAGTGAAAGTGAAAACTTTTGGAGAACATGAATTTTAGTTTTGTAATCTTAAAACTTGTTGAATTTTGATTCTTGTAATATGTTTGAAATTATGAACATGAACTTATTTGTGCAATGTCCGTTTTATGTTTAACTTTGCTTTTTTTGTAATTAAAATATTTTTAGATTATCGTTTGCTTTTTTTTTATAAGTTAAGCAATTAAATTATTTTATTCCATTTATGGTATATTTTTGATTTTTTGGTTAATTCCGGGTTTTTGTGAATTTCGAACTTTTAGGCTCGTACATAATTGAAGTGAATTTTGGTGAGTTTCCAAATTATGGTGAAATTTAGTTTTTAATATTTTCAGATTAATGGACATTTTTGGCAAATTTTTTTTTTTAATATTTAAATTTTTTGATAATTTTGTTAATTTTTGACTCAGTTTTCCAGTTGTAATTCAATTTTATTTTTTTAATATATGATTTTTTTAATTTTGTTAAATACTAGTTGTTGTGAATTTTCGGCTTTTTAGTGAAATTACAAAACTTGATGCAATTAAAATTTTTGGGGCGAAATTTTAATTCTTGGCGAATTTGTTTTTTTTTTTGGAATTTTTATTAAATAATAAATTTTTCGAATTTATAGTGACTTCTGCAAATTTGTGGTGACTATAAAATTTTATTAAAATTTCGATTACTTTCAATATTATGAAAATGAAATTTAATTTTTTTCATTTTTCAGCTTAATTTCCATTTAAATTATAAATAATAAAATTTGTAACTTTTTAACACTTTGGTGAATTTTTAAATATTTTTGGAATTCTTTAATCTTGATGTTAATATGTTTGTTAAACGTCGATTTTGTTAAAACTTTGACGTTTTTCATGAAATATTGATTTCTCTGCGATTTTTCGGTAAAATTTAAATTCTTGTGGTGAATATTCAAAAGCTGGTAAAGTTTTATTTGTTTTGATATATGTATATATTGATAAAATTGCAGCTTAAATTTAATTTTGGTTTTAAAGCAATTAGTCTTTTATTCCAGTTTTCAATTTTATACCAATTTTTCAAATTTGTGGTGAACAAAATGTAGATTTAAAAAAAAATATATTTTTGTATTTAAAATGTTAAATTTTGTGGAGTCTTTTAGGATGTTGGTAAATTCCAAAATTATGGTAAAATTTTGTTTTCTAATTTTCATGTTCTATTCTGCATTTCGATTACGTTTCCGTATTCAGTTACGAATCAAAAAAAGATACTCCAACGTAGGAAAAAGGATTTTAAGTACGGAAGGACAAAAAAATCCCAGAACCTAAGTAAAAGATATTTGTGGCAAAACTATTTCAATGTGAAGAATTCTGCAGCGCCGGAGTAGATATTTTAATATTTTTTTATATCATTGTATCACAAAAATAAAGTTTCTTTGTTTTAATTCTAGAAAATGTGCGATAGCACCGCCATTCTTGTCGGAACAGATAAAAACCGTTTTTGACCTGCAATAAATTAAAAGAAAATTTCACATTTCAGTGCAAGAAGAAAAACAAAATGAAAAAATTTATGTAGGATCGTTAATGAAACCTCTAATTGCATTCTTTTTTAATTACACATTTCTTAAAGCTAAACATACTAAAATCGACGACTCTCCGCCACTAAACAACTTGCAAAAATGTAGCTACGCTCGTAATGCAGAATACACACAATCGTAAAAATTCCAATCAAAACGGAACACAGAATGTCAAAGTGGCCGCAGGGAAAATCGAAATGCAGAATAAGGATGATTAATTGAGATTATTGAGTAAATTTATAATTTTTAAATATTTTGGTGAAATTTGATGTTTTTGATTTGCGGTGAAATAAAAATTTTAGTGGTAAATATTAAAAACTAGGAGAATTTTGTTTTTTTTTCCTAAAATATTGATTTTTATTGAATTTAATTTTTTGAGAAAAAACATTTTTAGTTCCAGTTTTTCGATTTGTGGCGAATTTAAAATTGGTCAAATTTAGATAATTTTTGAAATTTTTTCGTTCAGACGCGGTTTTTTTAAATGTCGATTTTGTGGAAAATAATGATATTTTTGTAGTATAAAATTTTTGAACTCTAGGTTGGTTTTGAGGTGAATTCCCAAATTATGGTAAAACGTTGTTTGTTATAACCTTTACAGAAATGAAATTAGCGTGTCATTTCGTTTTTAATTTCTACAATATTCATTTCCGACCAAACAATGTATATATTCTGGATTCTTACGGGTAGGGAAGTTTAATTAACGACGTCCGTCTGTCCGATGTTGAAATCAACTTTTTGTCGGCACTAGGATCTTCAAATTTGGGCCACTTAATAGATGAGCTTGGAGAATTTTCGCTGTTTGCAATCAACCATATAGATCCACAAGTTTTCGAGATATAGGCCATACGCCTATATTTCCATATTATCACTCTTGCGTGGAAACGCTTATACCAAGCATATAAGATTTGCATATTCTGTAACCTTATCAAATGTGCTATGAAGTCCCTTTAGAGAAATGATCATCCCGAAGCCCACAGATAACTCAGGGACCTAAATGTTGGGCCGAATTGAAAACTTTGTACAAAAACCTCAAAATTTCTAATCTATCAACAAAACTTGAATTTCTTTAAAAACAGAACTTTCACAAACAAATTTTAAAAAGGAAAAATTTTTTCAAAATTTTAAACTCACCACAAAATCGAAAAACTGAACCAAAAAAATTTTTTTTGGAAACTAAATTTAACGAAATATCAAAATTTTACGAAAAAAAAAACAAAAACAACAAAATTTTAACAAATTTTTAATATTCACCACAAAAATTTTTATTTTCGTCAAAAAGCCGACAAATCACAAAAGTGCTAAATTTTATGAAAAACGTACCATTTTAACAAAATTTACGTTTAACAAACATATAAAAACAAAAATTCACCACAAATGGTGAATTCCCAAAAAAATTTTAAAAATCACAAAAAAAAATTAAAAATTCACCAAAATATTTAAGAATCATAAAAATTTTATCAAAAACCTTAATTACTCTCTAAAATGAAAAAAACACATTTTACCATAAATTAGATATACCAAAATCCGAAAATTCATCGAAAAACCAAACTATATTTCAAAAATTTTATATTATAAAAATATCATAACTTTACAATAAATCAAATTTTTACAAATTTCATTTTGATAATTTCAAAAATTACAATATTTTAAAATTTCCAAACTAAAATTCAACATTTAAAATCCAACAATTTTCAGTTCAACTAGCAATTTGCAAAAGATATGTATTTTATGAAAAACATAGAAATATTAACAAAATCTAACTTCACAATATTTGTAAATTTACCCTGAAATTGCACGGAAACTCTACATCTCATCCAATATTAAAAAAAAACAAATCCTTTGCTACGGGAAAAATCTGTAGTTCATACAATTTTATAGGGTATATAAGATTCGGCATAGCTCCCTGTTATTTTTCAGTTTAATTGAGATTTTTAAGAATGTTTATAATTTGTATGGTTTTAAAATATTTTATTTAATTTTATTGTTTTTTAGCTAACTTTGACGAACTACAATTATAACGTGTGTAGCGGCATAGAAAATGCATTCCATTCAGCTAGATGTCTAATAAAATTATAACTTTTACTGTATTTGAAGTTGTCATATTAAATAAATTCTCTTTCTGAATAGAAAAACGAATTCATGCCGAGAAATTAAATTACTTAATATTTTAGTGAATTTTAAATATTTTTTGGGGATACGTTAATAGTTTTCTGAATTGTGGTGAATTTTTAAAATATCGTTTTTTTCATATTTCAGATTAATTGAAATTGTTAAGTAAATCTTTTAAATTTGTTGACTTTGAAATATTTTGTTGAACATTAAATTCTTTGAGGATTTTTAAATTCTTTTGGGAATTTGCTACTTGAGCTGAATTTTTGAGATTTCTTTTTATATGTTTCCTGAAAATCGATTTTGTTAAAATTTCGACGTTTTGCATATTGATTTTTTGTGGTTTTTTGCTCTTCCGCAAAATTGCGAAATTGTGATAAAATTAAAATTTTAATGCTGAATGTTGCTTTTTGTTCTTCTTTGTAAAATTTCGGTTTTTAATAGAGTTTTGGTTTTTTGAAAAAGAAGGTTGTTTAGATTGATTTAGATTTATAATTTTTTTCCTTTAGGTTTGGATTTTTTAAAATTAAATTTTTTTGAAAATTATTATGTTTTTGTAATTTAAAATTGTTGGATTTTTTTCGGATTTTGGTGAGTTTGGAAATTAAGTAAGTTATCTGTGGGCCACGGGATGATAATTTCTCTAGAGGGGCTTCATAGCAAATTTGATAAGGATTGCGAATATGCTTGGGTATACGCGCTTCACCGCAAGAGTGATAATTCCAAAAAAAAAAAAACACAAACTTGTGAACCTATGTGGCTGATTTCAACTGGCTCAAGTGGTCCATGTTTCAAGATCCAAGGATGTATAGTGCCGTCAGAAAGTTGTTAAAATCAGGACATTACACAGATGTACAGACGGACATTGTTAATTAAACTTTCATACCTATAAGGATCCAGAAGACTTTGTTGGGTCGGAAACGAATATTGTAGAAATTACAAACCTATATATAGCATTTTCCTTTTTGTTAAGGGTATAAAAAGCTTTCCTCGCGACTTCGTTGACAAATAAAAATTAAATGAAGTCGCCGATATTGATATTTTTACCGGTGTTTAATAGAGGAGAAGTTTGGCTTCCCTAAGGCGTTTCAACAACTTAGAATCCAATCTTTTAGGGAAATATGATCGAATAAAAATTTTAAAAATATGTGAAGTCATATTTATTTTTTAATTTTATTTTAAAGCCCATTTAGTAGCGTGTATAATAAGATCAGACTTGTTAAATTCGAAAAGATTATAAAGGCTTTGCAGTGCAAATTTTACGCTGTGTTTATTATCGGTCACTGTAGGTCATTCATTCAAAATGTGCTAATAACTAAAAACGTGGGAATTTTGAAGAGTTTCTGTCTCTAGTTATGAGAGTTTTTGACCTTAAGAAAATTGATAATTTTTTTATTCCAACTGTAGCATTTGATATGGAACCGCGCTTCGTCTCAAATATGGATTATCATGGTATTATCTGCGATATTCTCGTGGAATTGTCAGATAGGCATACCGAGGATTTAGCTTTCCGGTTGAAGCAGTGGATCAGAGAGATACCAACGTCGTATTATTCGAACTGGTTTTCAAAGCTGATAAATACGATAAAATTCTCGTATATTGTAGATATGGCAAAGAATTGTTTTACGTAGATTGAATAAAAGAAATTTCATTTTAGCTCCAATAGCGTACTCACAGTACTTCAGGAGTACTTTTTTGATTTTAACAAGTCTGTTCTTAGTATATACTAAACACGCTTTAAAAAAAATTAACAAAGTAGGATTTCAAATAAAGCGTTGCAAAAAACGCCGCAAAATTTGGAAAAATCAGTTTAAAAAAATTATTTTTTGTC
Source organism: Phania funesta (assembly GCA_963932375.1). NCBI lineage: Eukaryota > Metazoa > Arthropoda > Insecta > Diptera > Tachinidae > Phania > Phania funesta. The sequence continues at coordinate 90,980,058 of OZ010652.1, read as the reverse complement.
GGTCATATTTTTTCTTAAAGATTGGCCGTTGCAAAATTGTTTAAACTCAATGATGAAGCATTCATCTATTTAAAATCGCTTAAAATTTCAAAATCGGTTCAATCGCGAAACCCGCTTTTTACTAACTACTTTGGATTTTGAGAGTGCAATAAAATATCTGTAAATAATAGTGGAATTGGATTTTTAGTAAAATTTCCAATATTTGTTCAAGTTGTTCAATTTAAAACTTGGCGAATTTAAAATTTTGCCAAATTGTGGATTGTTGGTGCATTTCCTGTTTTCTAAAAACTTCTTTTTTTGGAAAATTTTACTATTTTGGTAATTTAAAATTTTTAAGCTATAAAGTGATTTCGTGAAGAAAATTCTTGTGAATTTCAAAATTCTGTTGAAATTTCGATTTCTTTTTTATGTTTGAGATTTGGTAAAATATTTAATTTGTAGGATTTTTTAATTTTTTGGTGAAATTTTTTTTAACACAATTGCGTAAAAATCCTACATTTTTCGAAATTTGTCCGTGCAACTTTTCTTGGCGTGTATTTGTTAGTTCAGGTTTCATCAAATCAACCATCAAAAAAATATATGTGTTTAAAACGGGTATCGAACATGCATACTCGAACATTTGACAAACACTTGAAATGATCGCTTTGAGAGTTGTGTGTGATTATATGCACAATATTTAATTTGAGTCTTATGAGTGATTGTACATACAAAATCATGAACAAATTAACCAAAATGTCATCGTTTCAGTTTTCTGTATTCCCTGAACATATCATCTGATTAGTAGCCAGTCAATGCCTCTCAAATGCGACACCTACGGTGAAGTGTTGGCCGCGAAATATATAGTCCTTAGGTGTGCAAAAGCCGAGCTGTGGAATAAAAAGTGTTCCATCGTCTCGACGTCTTTCCTGAATACCAGGCACTCATCGCTATCTGCACACCCCATATGGCGTAGATGTTCCCCAAACTTCTGTGACCCGTCAGTACACACAGTATCTTACTGATTTCTAAATAACATGCCTGTTTTATTCCTATTTGGGTCTCTCCAAAACGTCTTTGTTATTTTCCAAAAGACACATGTCTATCATGCGTTTATTGTTTTTTGCATTTTAGAAACTTCGGTAATCTCATCCTATCGAACTCTAATGCCCTTATTGCTTGTTTACTGTACATAAAAATGTTAACCTCAACAGGCCTGTCAGCCCGTCATCGTGTTGTGATCCGGAAGTATATTTCGGTGACTAATTTCTCAATAAAAATCCCCAAAGTCGTCCATCCGTCTGTGAAACAGCTGATTCCCCTGAGCTTCTGTTATTGGGTTCCATATGACCAGGAGCGTCTGTCTGGTATCAATGATTATAACCTTACTTTTAGGTATGCGGTCCGCTAAATTTGCACTTTGGGTATAATCGAACTTGACTTCCCATATTTCCTGATGTGATTTGTACTCTCCTTTGCTCCACATACCCATCGTCTGCAAGTGGCGCCTCATATTATATGTTGACCTCTATTGGTTGGATATCTAATATAGTCTCCAACGACCTTGTTGGTGTGGTACCGCTTATGTGAAAACAGGAATTGCGTTGAACCTTCTGTTAATTCAATATGTTCTACCTCTTTTCCAGTGCCGGTCACGGAAACGTTTGGATTGAGTTTACAACACAGATTCCGGTCCAAAATTTCTCTTAAGCATTTAATCATGTAGGTTCTTCGTCTTTCTAGTAAAGAGACATATTTTTATCTTATTCGGGTTGTGCATTATATGTTATCTCCAGGGATTCTTCAACGCTCATGTATTACCGATTTTCATGCGTTCCCTTCAGAAGTGTTACAGCATCCTCTGCATTCCAGCCTGATAGTATCTTACATCGTTCAGGGCCTCATTAGACTGTATTTTGTGGTTATCCACACACAGTAGGGTTCATAAAATTTCTTCGTGTGTTGTTCTACGATCCACTCTGACACTGGTATTTATTTCGTAGAAACCGCTACAAATCCACCTATTGCTTAGCATATGACTGATCCAGTCCTTAACGGCCGGTCAATCCAAAACTTGTCTAAGGATTGGATATGTGAGTCACATATGCATGTTGTCAAAACATCAACCTTTCAACCAACAACCTCCGCTCTATGGTTTCAAGCAGGAATGAAGTCAGGGCCTTTGGAGTTACACAACTTTTCATGCCAGATTTAGGTATGAAAACAATTCTAGCTTCCTGGCAGCTTTTCGGTGTGTATGCAAACATTTGGCTAGCGTAGAAAATTTTAAGTAAACGAATTTATAGCAAGTCAGCGTGAATCTGTTCCTAAAATGTAAACATTAAAAGATTTCCTATGCCGAGTCACTATAACAAATCACAAAAGGTAGGGGGAAAACTTTGCCAATCTGCAACGCGCCACCGCCGGTATCCATTGTAAGGTCTTTGTTATTATAAAAGAAATTGAGATTGTTGTACAGTGTAATTGGCAATCTACACAAATAATTAACATATTATAAAAATATCGAAACTTTCCTAAGAGATTGCTAAAAATTTGTGTTAAAGTTAAAACAAATATTAAAATACATAAACCGAAATCATCAAATTAAAAAAAAGATAAATTTCTACAGATACTAAGAAATATGTTTCCCAACATACATAAATGTATAAGGATATCGAAGCAAAGAGTCCCTCTTCGACCACCTTCATTCTCCTAATTGATTTCAGACAAACGATTTAATAACACTAGCCTTTATTCTTCACTGTAGTGATTTCAGACTGTCGACTGGTAACTGTCGATCTTCTTTCTCATCATGGAGTTTCTTGTAATTGCTGGAACTTGTCGAAAGCTTAGAGCCACCATGGCATTCAGGTTTAACAAGTGTATGCCAACGGTCCTAAGCCTTATGCTAGCTAAAGATGGATTCTCATATATAATATGTGCTACCGTCTCGGCCTCTTCTCAGATGTATCTTTGCAGACTGATCCGTTAACCTGTCACGGGACCTTCTTGTTTAGGCCACCTACACAGGGTTCCATATGTATGAGTAAGTCTTTATTAAAACTGGAAATCTATTGGTATCCAGAGTTCGTATTCTAGAGACCAAGCGCCATTTTGACCAGGCAAGGTGAATTAAAACAAGTAAAGTAGTGCAGCTGAGTACTTTTTTGAAGCTGATTCGATGTCAAATACATTTTTTATGTAAAGAAGCCGGAAATAGTTTGTATTCGCCGGTGAGTCTAGCTATTATCAATTCGCTTTGCATCCCTGGCGTATGCTGTTTCACCGTGGATTATGGGTTTTTTAATAGACTGTTGTTAGTCAGAAACTTTGCGCCTGCCATCTGACGACCTTTTCCACAACATACATTTTTATTGTTTTTATCACCTTCTTCATTTGTATTCGTCCAAAACTTCATAGCATATATTCCGCTTTTTATATTTTATTTCCAATTGTAAATAGGCTGTTATACTCAGCAAAATGTTACCTACATTTCACCACGTATAGTAAGATTCTAACTGGATGGGCGAGAAGCTTTAAAGGGTGCTAACTTATTTTTAAAATATCTCTGAAATTTAGTGGACTTTTCAAAAATTTAATGACTTTTTCCTAAAGAACTTTAACAAGAGTTTAACAAATTTATTATGTTTAAAGAAGTAGGCCGCTTCGGCCCCAACATGGATTTGCAATGTTGCCATAGTTCCATCTCTCCTTCGCAAATACATGTTTCATTTCGCCTACGTTTTCGGTAGATAGTGTTTTGAAACCCTGTTTTCTTATGCTTACATACACTGCGAATCACTTTAATACGTAACTTAATTTTACAACATTTGAATGAATATATCTTGTAAACAAGAGGTTGAATCGTTATATACGTGATCGCATGCACAATCGTACGAACAAAAATTACGTTACCAATTTTTACCGTATTTTCAGCACTTTTTAGTTTATTCTAAATAAGTTTATTGCCGAATGACAATTCGTAGAAAACGTACGTTTAGTCATAGGATAACGTATGTTATAATCGCCATTATCTTGAATTATCATCAGTTGACGTATGCTATAATCCAAAAAACTTATTTTTACGATACGTGCTGTACGTTCACGGATGTCACAATTAAACTCCAGATATTGTGGGGTTGAAAGATTTTTCCGCTTATTGTGTTAACAAATTTGTTTTTTTTATTTAGTAATAATGAATCATATAATAATAAATTAAGTTTTTCTGTGAATTTTTCGTCTTGTGGAAGAAATATTCTTTAAGTAAAAATTGTGATAGTTATATAAAAGAATATTTGTTTGCCACAATTATGTATATATCACTTTATTAAGGAGAAGCCAAATTTAGACTACATCGTTGTTTAGTGCATTTACACTTTAATAATAATAGAACTCCAAAATTTAGGCATTCAGCGGTATTAAGCGATCATAAAAAACCTAATGATATTGAACACCACACAATTTTTATTGCGTCCTTTTTATACTCCTTTGTATTTAGTTTCTTTGCGCACTCGTATAATTTTCTACAAACGACTTCCAAGACATTTTCCATTTAAATTTAAAAGTTCTATATCTTGAACACGGTTCACTGTTCAATAGCTCTGGAAATGTGAATTGGAACATTCTTCTCCTGGTAGGTCCACTATATGTGTCCACATAGTCTTAAAATTGTGGGAACACGCCTTCAAATATTCCTTAGTAAGGTGCTCCAGCCACATTTGCTGTTTCAAATACGAAGTAGAAGGTCGAATAGGGCATCACATTCCATATTTCCGCCTTCCTGCTGAGTCTTCATTGCAAAAATATTTCTTCCTAATGTCGTGGAAATAAAAGTTGTGTCCATCTGGGGCTTAATCACGGCCTAATCGGTAGTAAATAAACTGTCGTATTGAATAACATTTCGAGTAAGCGAATCATCGTATATGATATGTATCGAATCGTGATATTTAGCAAGTTCTAATATATTCGCGAATATATGTTTTTCAAATAAAAACAAATCAACAAAAATAAGCGACTTAAACAGGAATTGTGCGCAAACTTATTTTTATATAATATGAAAGTGTTTTGAGAACGAATCCTTTCTTATTATTTTGTTTATCTTTATCAGACGATAAAGAAGGCATTCATTTTTTTTACCTAGCTTTTAATTTTCTTCAAGTAACTGTCTTTATATATTTTGACAGCATTCAGTCTACTGTGTATTAGTCTTAAAATTAGTTTTTTTTAGAAGTGTTAAGAGACACAAATTTAAGTAAAAACTATTTAAAATTTCTTATTTCTTATTTCCTATTCTATACAAATTTCTTATACAAGTTAAGCATAAAAACGCTCTTAACGTATTACAGGTAAATAAAACAAACTCATTTGATAAAATTATCTTCCTTATTTAAGTGATTCGCGGTGTAAGTGTGTATTATCGCATCAATCGTGACATCGTTAATAAAGTGATTTCTTGATAATTATGTAGGTTCATATTTGTAAAACAAACTGCGTGTGATTTGTTGCTAATTGCCATCCTCAAATAGATTTTTTTCTTGTTTGTACGAGTGTAATATTCGGCTGTTTTCTTAAAACAATTGTTAGGAGAATTATTGCTGCTGCGGTAAAAATAAAAAACACAATGCCAGCTATTTTTTCCAAATTTAATTAAACTATTTTCTTAGACAAAAGTATTTGCTTTAGAACATGAACTAAAAAAGATTTAACTTAAAAAGAATGTATTTTGCATTAAACCAACTTTTAAAATAGACCCGTTTTGGAAATAACATTTTTTGTCTTATGCCAAAAGGACACAATTCTTCCCCTTTTCAAATTTTTGATTTGCAAGAACATAAGTTGGAGTATGTCCACATATTTGATGTGAAATATCTCTACATGATTCCATGGCAACCTGCAAAACGAAAATAAAAGCCTCAGCAAAAGCAAACTAAGCAAGCTAGTGTCGATTAATATTACTTTCATCCACCGTTTTTCAAATAGGATAAGTTTTCCCATGCTTTGCTTTCATAGAGTATGTGGGAGTTTCGGCATTGGATGGTAATATGTAATCAAAAGTGATTCTAGTTATTATCTTAACTTCCAGCAAAATAACATTATTAGAATATAATTAGGTTATAATATGATTTTAAAAGGCCAAGAGAATCGACTTTTACTGCAATAATTTGCCCTATTAAAAACTGCTGTACGTGTGAATCATTCTTTATCCTTCTGAATTTAATGAATTTAATTGTTGTTTTTCTTTCCAAATGTCAACAATCATGGTCATGTGTAACAAAATGTCAGAGTATCATTTCATTTCTAGTTGGTGTATTGTTTATTGTAGGCATTACATATTTTGACATTTAAATGAAAAGAAAACTGTGAACTTTAACCTTTTTATTACAACATCCATTCCCAAGAATTTTCTAAAATATTTTATTTTGTTTTTACGCTTGATACTGCGCCTTTAAGAGAAAAAAGCTGTTCGTAAGATCTAAAACGTATGTAACATATAAAATAAGTCTTGAGAATTTAAGTTAAAACTTTATCAATTCGATTTTTAAACTAATTCCCACTAAATCTCAATTTGTACCTTTTTTCCCACCCCGTGCGTCTATCCTAACTGCCCACCTAAGCAAAAATCTCACGTATGAATTGACACGTAGGAAAGTTTCATTGTTTAAATAAAAGCACAAAGGATTTCTTAAATCCTGTAATATTTTTTTCTGCAAGGCTTTGGGTTTTTTACACTGAAAATGGAATTTGATATCGTTTTGTAAACGTGTTGATGTCTAAACAACAACAAAACAATGGAAAATTTAGTCCCTAGGAGACAAATTCCTTTTCGCATAAGAATTTGTCAAGAATCGTCAAAATGGGGTGCAACCGATTTGATTCACAAACTATTGTGATTGCTTTACATGGTTCCAATGAGGTCATGTTACTATTATAGATAATAGCAATATGGCCCTTCTTGAAGATAAAAGAAAATCAATCAATCGATTGTGTAAACAATTTTTTTTTCCAAAATTGGATTGTATAGCTGCTTTTTAATCATAGGTTGACTAAACAGGAAAATAGCTTTATAAATTATGTTTCCTGATATCCATTCGGTAAAAATTTTATTGTTGGAACCCAACCATGTTGCAATCTTTACAAATTGTAATCATTTAATGATGAAATTTAAACAATAACTTATGTATGGCCACAAAAATAATGCTTTAAATATTATCAAATAACTATAATATGTTTGCCACAACCATATTTTGTTGTAAAATATAGAAAATTGTTATCTTTATTTCTTGTATTAACAAAAACTGGATGATCTTTTAATTTGGACGCGCTCTAGCCATGAAAAGAAACAAACTTTTTAATTCTAAAATAAAGAGCCGAAAGTGAACTAGGGTAAGATTGCTTAGCGTCCTTTCACCCTATCAAAGTGAGTAAAACGACTTGTCACAAGTTCGAATAAAATGAGAAAGTTTTAGAGTGTATTAATAAGAGAAGCTACTCAAAAACAGTTCTTAACGAATATATATTTTGGAATTTTTTTCCTGAGAACATGATCAAATTTTTAAGCTAATGTTGCAGAAAAATGTTTCAATTGATACGAGTACTCGGATTGTATTAGGTGAAATTAACGAATGTTAAATGAAGAGCTAACAATTCTCACAACTTACTTTGGTAAGCGATGAGAATTTTATTAGCATATCGTGCCTTTTATATTTGTTGTGGTTGTGTATTTATCACTAAAATAATTTTTATATATATTTTGATTTTTTTATTAGTTGAATGAAAAATAATTAGAGGGGATAAAACCGGAGAAACATTTAAACCGAATACAGTTGTTACTTTATGCAAGAATAAAAGAGCAAGATTATAAAACAATTGCTCCCAAAAAAAAAAAAAAAAATACAATAAAATTATTTCATAATAATCTCTTTTGAATACAATTTGGCTTAGTAATGGTTTGTATGCCTGTTGCAAGTTGTTATGAATACGACCGTTAGACTTTTCATTTTATTAGGCTTACATTTTTGCAGAGGTGTGACAGTGCAAACAAACTATGTCATGAGAATATTTTCTCGCTCTGTAAAGTGTTAAGGAGTCTTTAGTACTTAATATGGAATTTTGGGACGAATTTCCGTTATTTCTTGTAAAGTTTGGTTTGGAAACAAACTCTTTTCAGTTATGTGCAATCTGCAGTGAAAAGTACGTGCCCTCTACTTGAATTGCGACTTGTACTCGAAACTTATGAATGTCCATCGTTATATGTATGCTACACTGAAATCAAATATTTGTAGGTTTTTTATCTTAAAAAATGTGTGTCGTTTTTGTAATTTTTGTAGATTTCTTCACAACTTTCTTGCAGACCCTCTCGATTAAACAATCACGCTAATGAACCTCACAACTTCAAGTCTCGCTAGTTCCTCAAGACAAATTTTTGTTACATACTTTATGTGTAAATCTGCATAAACAAAATGAGAACAAATAATAATGAATAACCCCGTTCGAAATCAATCGAAATTTCAGTAGAATTTAAGTCAAAATTTCAATTGATATTGAATTGAATTAAGTTCTTTTGAAATATTAACATTTTTATTTAAATCTTTTTATTTAATTCAGTGAATCTTCAATCCCGTGATTCAGTCAAAATATAAATCTGACCCAATTCTTTGCCACTCAATTAGCAATTCGGACAGTCCCGTCAAAAAATCTGTCATAATGTTTAAGCACACATACGATTTTTAAAAAATCTAATAACCAATCACGACCTTTCGTTGGCCTTAGTATTGATTTTTCAATTCCATTTGTATATAAGAGAATAAATTTGCATTAAATAAATATTTACTATTCTATAAAAAACCAGCTTCGCTACCTCTATGAATCTAATCAGTTAAAGAGGAAACATTAACTCCAAGAATTTAAGCCGATATTGTACATTAGATAATTCTAACGACTGGGGTCTCAATAAATCCCAACTATTAAAGAATCTTTGGTAAAGGAAAAAAAACCCTGTGACCTGACTAAAACTTGCTATGCGCAAAACTATTAAGAATTTATGCAATAGTAAAATCCGAATCGAATTGGTTGAGTCTCATGACTGTAACTCTTTCGATGTAGAAGAATTATTATATACTTCGTATGGGGAGTACTCGTCGGTCAGCTCATATTCGTCTAGTGTTTTTATTGACTACACGAATGGTTTTGAAAACAACCCACATCAAATTTGAAGAGAGCCAATTTTGAGATAAAGAGAAATTAGTATTTACCACCCTCTGTCCTCATTTATGTCTTTAGGACTATACCTGAGTCCGCACTTGGGGTTCCAAATCCCGCACTCTAGAATTGAAGACTTTCACTGTTTTAGTTCTTGAGGTAAAGGAAAATTATGAACTACATTGCATGGGGGTTATCCCTCTGCCCGCTCCAATTCCGTTAAGAATTTTACTTGGAGAACGCCCTTTGGCTTTGTGGTTTACCACATTCAATTTGAAGACTCTCACATTTCAGTTTATCAGATATAGAAAAATTTTATTTACTTTGTATGGTGGGCATTCCTCTGTGCGCTCCTATACCTTTAGCAGTTATCCTCAAATCTTGCTTGGGTTTATTAATAGACCGTAGCAAATTTAAGGACTACCAATTTTGCTGTTCTTTAATATTGATTGATGCTCGGATTTTTTCTGATAACGAACTTGGCGTTGAAGACTCTCTCACTGCTGTAGTTCTTCAAATATAGGGAAATTAGAATTAACTCTGTAGAAGGGTACCCCCAAGCCTTCTTGCCACCTCTGTTCCGATGAAATTTAACCTGGGTACGTACTCTGTCATGGAATAGTTGAAAATTACCCATATCAAATTTGTGAACTATAAAATTAACGCTGTAGGTGGGAACCTCCCGATTTAAAAAGAATAATTAGCCTATTTATATTTCCAGATACATAGTTTTAATCGAAAACATTTCTGCAAAACACTTTATTTAATTAAATTTTGTATAATCGCAATAGTTGACATCACTTATAACGTGTGAAATAAACATTTCCATTGAGAGAAAATAGTGCATTTGCTTGCTCGTAAACAAAAACAAATTCCTTGAGTTCGCCTGAGTTAATGCGAGAGCTGTTAATTACGTTATAGCTAATCATGTGGTACGAAAAAACAAGTGCCCGCATTAGCTTTGTCAGTAGTGGAAAATGCAGTATTATTTTAGAGGTTAATTTGCAACGGCGGTTAAGCCTCATAAACATAATGAGTTTATTTTCGCGGCAGTTGGAAGAGACTTTAAGCAAAAATCTCATTTAGAGAGTTATCAAGCGGAATATGTGGAGCGATGATTACCAGCACATGGTTCACCATTTGATAATGCTTTCCCACAATGTTACTGCTTGGTGCAGAATTCACACAACGAATGCCACAACTCATAAGTGATTTGAGGATGTGATTCTCCATTCCGAAAGTGATACAACTGGCGACTTGACCCTTCTCAACTTTTCTTCCTTAAAATTTATCATTAAATATTATCTTGGGGCCTTCTAACACCAAAATAAATAAATAAATCATATTGAGTATGAAATACTTGCTTCCATGTAGCGAAATCACTGTGTTGTAAACTTTTGAATTATTTCTGTTTTCTTTCGGAAATTTTATTTTTAATTGAATTAGAAAAAATGGCAAAATATATTATTTTTACATGCCCGTTGTTTTTCTTTTCTTGGTGAGTGTGTGACCACCTCAAAATTCTGTACAGTACTCGGCCGTAGAACACAAGTTTTCAATTTAAACAGTTTTCGTCGGTTTTATATTAGAATGATTGACGAAGCTGTTCGACCGGAGTTTTAAAGCGTACAGCGGTAGAATTTTTCGAAATGGTGGTTTTCGCAAGTCAAGCAACCCGGTTTTTTAAGTTTTGTTTCATTTAGTTTTTTTTATTTGACTCAAACTTATAGTACAAACTTTCTTCTTCCATTGTAAAGGCTTTTCATATTTTTTAGTATTTTAGAGAATTTTTTTTTGTCAGAGCCAGCAAAAAGTTTACACTGCCAACAATAAAGGTGCTATAGAATTCAATAGGGATGATAAATTGGATTTTCAGAATTGTATTTTTTCGATCTATTTCTACTAAATAGCACAACATACACACACGGGCAAAACTCATCGCCACTTTTCCTACTGAACGGTTGAAGAACTGACACGGCCACAAATTAATCCAAGCACAATATACGAGAATTGTCAATGATTATAGATTAACTTTCTTAAAAACAATTAATAAAAATAGTTCGTATACTACCTGAATAAGGGTGTTCGTCATCTACCGTGGTAAATGAAAAATATTTCAAATTATAAATGTTTACATGTGCTATTGCTGCTATTGTATTGGCTTGTTCGCCTTTAGAAAACAAACCCGGTTTTTGAAAATGCCCAATAATCGAGCACCCCATTATCTTAATTTAACTTAAAAATTCGGAAATAAATAAAAGAATCGAAATACTGGACAAGTGATTTTGTAAACCTTATGTCATATATTGAGAATTTGATTCAATACATACATATCTGTGGCTTTATAAGTTCGGTATGAAACTTTTCGGACTGTTTTTGTTCCATCCATTCATTTATATAAGTCACCAAACCTTCATATAAATATCCAAACAACTATAATCATAGTGAAGAAGAAAAGCAAGTCGTCGCGGACATTAGCAGTTCGTGCTATTAAAGAAACTTATGTCAACACAGGCGGATTTTGTTTATAGAAAACTTAGTTTTTATATCTGTTGTGGAGTAATAACGTATGGCGTAGTAGTGGGTGCTTCAATGCAGAAATAACTTGTCACAAACCAAATGTATATCGACATACTTCGTTAGTGCTGGCAACTATTTGCGATAGTTACATTGATTTGTAAAGCAAGCTAAAAACAAAGCAACAACGCAAAATCGACATAAATGGATATACGCGATTTTTCATGAAAACCATAGATTTGTCACTTTTAAATATCTCGACTTTCCATGCCTGATGTTTGCGGTTAAGCGAGAATAATTGATTTTTTTTTTATAATGCAACGATGAGCTTCTTCCACTGACCGACGAATACCGTAATACATTTTAACTGTGGCGCGCTTCTTTGATTACGAATACAAATTATTTTTTTTAATTTTGCCTGGACCTCGTTCTTTTTTATCATCACCAACGCAGTTTATGAAGCTGGTATTTATGATTGCGCTTGCAATTGTACATTTTCAGGATGGCAGATAGCTTAATTCTTAGAAAAAGTGGAATCGTGTTTTTTGCACATGATTGAATTTGAATTATTAGATGTTAAGCTTTGCATTTGCGATAGGCAGTGTAGGAAAAACTAGACTACAAATAGCAGTAGCAGCGAAAAAACACAAAATAGTCGAGTTAAAAAACTTAGAATCGTTCATATACAATTTCTACTGCTACCTTTACATTTTGGTAGCAGTGGTTTCAGTCGTAGCTCAAAAAGACAAATATTTAAATTATTTTGTTTATAAGTTTCCGCTGCTCTTTCTACCTTTAATTTTTTGCTGCAGTCATCCAAGAAGCAAATGTCATAGTATGTGAAGTAGCATTGGAATAACTTTGTGGTAGCCGAAGAATAACAGGGGGAATCGTATCATGATAATGAAGTTACAGTCGAGGTAGTCTAAAAATAAAATATTGATCAACACTAGACACAAAGAACAAGCATGCTTGCGTGACCAGTGTTGTCATTTTTTTTTTGTAATAAGCTCAATATTATATTATTTTTTACTAATAACAAGTCTTCCTTAACAACTTTTTACCTGCAAACGATACAAAATCTATAAATTAGTGTAGGTAAACATCACTCGCCAATGTGGTGAATATATGGTAGCTGTGCACTCGTGCTCGGTCACACGGGTTCTATTTCGTAAATACTTGGTAACAACATAAAGGAAGCATGAACACAAATTAAAACAAAACATATTGAAGAGGTATAACCATTTTGTTTGAAAATAACAAAAACGGCAACACTGATCAGTGGTGACGTACACGTACTCGTTCTTTATAATCCAGTTTAAACTGAATGTTTTTTTCGACTAATATTTAGTCTACGACTTATTCAAATTTATCTTAGTAAAACCAAAATTGCAGCAGCAGTTACAAAACAAAAGCTTCCAACGGAGCAATAGAAAACTATTTAGTATTTAAGCTACTTCTTCATTTTATTTCTTTATTGCTGCTGCTCCACTTTAACTATATAATTTTTGCATCCAGCAGAAGTTAGAAAAGCAATGCTACAAAATACGACAGCTATGCTTGTTGCCGGTACTTGCGACTGCTTGGAGTCGTAATTTCAGCAGTAGTTAAGAAATTTGTAGTGGCACGGATTATAATTGATATCAGCACTTCGAGAACGTTAAAATTTATCTCGAACTCCAATATATTTTTTTATTTTCAGTGAACGTTTGCGAAAGAGTGTATGCGAATGAGTCGAAAAAAAATAATTCTCTATAAGTTATTTGCTTTTGACTGTGTATAAAATTCTATTTAGTACCACACGTTAAGAAAACGTCCTTAACATTTTGTGAAATCATAGAGAACATACCTGAAAACACTAAATTTAATCTTGGCGTACTGCCCCATTTTTAAGGCAAATATCGCCCTGATTATCATCTGGCTTAATAAATCACACACGAGCTGGCCGAACAGCATATTACGAAGTCAACAAATCGTAAAGATTTTGTGAATCACTTCAAAGTATGAACTTAAACTATTTTTGATGTTTAATTTGCTGATATTTTGCTGTTGCTTGAAGGACTATCGTTTGCTCACTAAAAAAGTAAACGTCATCTTTTTATTGTCCCCTTATTGTTTGTCATTATTTTGTTAAGTTTTCTATTTTTCTTTCTAATTTTTCTTCACTTGTCCGGTTTTCTTTTTATATCGAAATTTTTGAATAGTTGCAAAGACATTTTCATACCCAACGTATGTCTACAAATAATGAAAGGAAACATTGAGAAGAACAACCACGCAATGAACGATATAACGACGACAACAAAAAACAATACAATTTTCTTTTTGTTTTTTGCATTTCCCTAAGATTTTCATGCAGTGTTTATTTTCTCGTTTTTGTGTGAGCGTAAATAAGCGTGTATGGTTTTGTTTTTCTTTCACCGGCAAGTCAAATGCCAGCTAGTAACAACTTGGCGGCTCATTGACTCGACTCGTCTCTCGCGTCAAAGTTATCGTGTGTTAATAAACAAAAAATATAAAATCACTTGTTGTCATTTTCAAAATTGAATTCATAAATTAGAATAAAGTTAATAAAAGTACACATGCATATGAAATAAAAAGGAAGCGAAAACATACAAAAGTATAAAGCTTGGGCCAAAATATTAATTTAAATGAGGAGAATAAAAAGTTGTATATGGAAAAAGGAAAATTGTTTGTGAGTTTTTTATGCGCAAAGTGTTTATGAGAAATTAAAAACGTTTTCTAAATCTGTTTGCCAAATATTCGCTATCAAATAAATTATTAAGAAACATATTTGGATGCCGTCGGTCGGTCAGCACGTTTTGATTTCGAATTCTCGAATATCTTTCCGTCGGGATTCATAATTAATTAAAAATAAGAAAGTATTTTTAAATTAAATTTAATCAAGAAGGTAATTATGGCATCATTAACTCAACAGGTGTTTTATTCGCGTATTGTAAAATGCATAAATATTATTAAAAATAGAAACATTGTGTGTTTGTAAATTTGGGAAAATTTAAACACAGAAAAAACAATATTTATTTAAATAATTTATCACTGTGATAATTTTAAGCACTTATTAGGTATGAGCAGAAGTAATAATGCTTTAATTTTTCTTTTATTTATATTTATCGCAATGAACATTTTCAGCTGAATTCATATATATTTAAAAGAACAAAACTGATTTAGCCATTGTTGATCGGAAAATATGAAAAATATGATTCGAAATTGGTAATGAGCAGCGTATACCTTCATGAATTATTGACAAAAGCCCCTCTCTTGAAAGTACCGATAGTGAATCAATATAGAGATCAAAAAGAATCTGTTTTTCAATTTACATTTTATAAAATTTTTTCAAAAATGCATGAAGAAGCTATTAACTGCTCTTAATCACAAATATTTCCTCACTTACGGCATCAGAAAACTCTGGCAGTATTGAAACATTTAAATATTTTTATACTTTTTCTCTTTGGTAAAAGTATGAAAATATTAGCTTGGAGATAACTTACGAACATACTTGTTGGATAGAATCGAAAATTGTTAGAAAAAAATTATAAATTTCATGCAAAAATTTATATGTGACGAAAAAATTACACAAAATTCAAAATTGCGCTAAAATTTTAAACTCGCCACGAATTTTGTAGTTCATCAAATACTCTAGAATGGTACTTAAGAATAGATTAAATTAAATGAAAACCCGAAATTTTGGCAAAAAAAAAATCACAAAAAGAAAATTATTGAATATAGATATTCGCAAAAATTTAGATATTTCACAACAAAGTCGAAAAGTTAAGCAAAATGTCGAAATTGTTTCCAAAATTCCTCATAAGTTAAAAAAATAATTTAAAAATTTTAAAATAATAAAAACTATTAATTTTACCAAAAATCCCAAATTAACTTTAAAAAAAAATCCGTAAAAACAATCGATATTTCACCAAAATTTTGGTATTCACGAAATGTCTGAAATTCTGTTTAAATATAAAATATGACAAACAAAATTAAAATTTAATTACCAAAAGTAAAATATTAACAACATAGCGAAACTTAACAACACATAAATAACCCCAAGATCGAATTTTACCGAAAAAAAATGTAACAAAATGGCGAAATTTCCCAAAAGAAATATTAAAATTAAACGGGAAATTTTACAATCACCAAAAATCTAAATTTTAGAAATAATTCGAATTTATAGGTAAATCCATTATTTCATTAACAAATCAACACAAACTAAAATTAAAATTTTACCATAAACAGAAAATTCAAAATAAGTCGAAAACTTCATAAGAAAAATCGAAATATTCTAAAAGGGAAAATCGAGAAGCTTCTAAAAGTTTATAAGCATTTAGAGAAACCAATTAAAAAAGAAGGAGAAATTGGTTAAATGAATATTAATCGATTGAAAATACCTAAAATATAATGAAGAAAGCAATCAAATGCAAAATAAGACGAGTTGAATCGGAGGCCAAAGTTAAAGATCGTTACCAGTCAGTCCTTCCTTGCGAAAAAAATCGGTTGTACTCTTACATGTTTAGTACTTCATACTTCGGTGAAGGTTATATAAGATTCGGCAAAGATGAATACAACTCTCTCATTTCTTGAAATGTTCAAATATCTAGGGAGACGGAAAATGGATTGAATCATAGTTGGGTGGATCGGTTTGTCATTGGTAAATGATTCTAACTACCAAATATTATCTTTACGTATATAATTCTTCTGGATGTATTTAAAGTTTGATTTGGTATGTGGTGCAGCGATCGGGTCCGATTTTGCTTCTCAAATACACATCATCAACGTCTGGCCACCAGAAAAACGGCAGCCCATATAATGCGGTCTATTTTCGGAATCACAAAATTTAGTATCGCATATTGAAAACCTTATCAATATTTTTCAAATCGCAAATCATTATTTGTTCTATGTTTGTTTTATGTATTGGGTTTGTGTCTGTAATAAAATGAATGGAAAATTAATTATTAAGTAATTTTAATTTCTAGGCATGAGTTCGTTTTTGTTTCTATTCAGAAAGAGAATTATTTATTTTAATATGGACAACCTTGAAAACAGTAAAAGTTTTTAATTTTATTAGACATGTAGCTCAATGGAAAATTTTTATATTTTGAATCTTGTTCAATATAGCAGTACTTTCCTTAAATGCTGTGTAAGGAAAAACAATTTTGAAACTATTTATTGATATTATGTTGTTTTGTTTCAATGACTGTAAATAGAATCATATGATGGTACGTGGAACCGACAAAATTTGACTGGCAACCAATTCGGTTGTCATAATAACTTTGTTCTCCCTGTGCAAGTGTCAACAAAACGTAGCCAAGTTTCTGGTAGAAGATTTCAAACGAATTTCAAAATATGAAAGGACATCATCCTTTCAAAGGCGAGAAGCAATGCTAAGCGTCTTATTTGTGTGTCTGTCCTCTAATATCCTCGAATTCTTTTAAATGAATTTTCAAAACAATGCTGATGTTGTTCAATTGTCTTGCATATTATGCTTGTGTTAAGATTGATATTAGCTTCGTTCGAGAACCCAATAATAGTCAATAATTATGCCTAAACTTTACTAAACTGCGTTCGAGTACACAAAGTTTAGTAGATGAGAACACAGTTTGAGAGCGTAAAATGACAGTTCGATGACTGAGCAATTGCAAAATCTGCTAAAGAAATTTTTGTTAGTAGAATTTATTCGGATGAAAAAAACATATGTTTTAAAATGTAAACAAACAAAAAAGTATTTTTACGTCGTTAAAATTTTTGTGAAAATAAGGAAAACTAAGGCAAACACAAGTAAATAGGGATTTGAAAACAGTAAAGTGTACTAATTTACGTTTGCATACAAGAATAAGTGTTTTTTGCTTAAGTTACCCTTTCCACAGCAGTTTAATTGAGATTTAGGAAAAAAAAAATTATTTTGTTTCATTGTTTATTTACTTCTTTAGTGTTGTAGAAGTGATGAATACTTCGGAGTATAGTAATTGGATATTCATACTAATCAATAACAAAAACGAGTAATAATGAACTATTTAACAAATTTAATCAGAAAAAACTTACAATATAAAAAAAATAAAAAGAAACAAATTTATAAAGCAACACAAGTTACGTTTTTTTCCGTAAGAATTGTAGACAATAAATTGTGCTCTACCGACTACGAACAACAAAAAGAGTCGAGTAGTCAAAGGAATACATTTTTTACAACACTGCATTCATTTTCAATCAGCTGTTGGATAAACTTGACTAAATTTCCATTCGCGTACTTTTTGGACAAAATTTATTTTGGGAGAGTAAATTGAAAAATTTACTCAGTTACTAAACTCTACTAAAAAACTACTCGAATGAACCTATTTACTTAATTTTCAATTTATTCTAAGTTTCGTTAGTATTGTCCAATTTCTTCAAAGATTTTAAAACGGGACATAAAATGAAAATTAAATAAATGTATAATAAATGGCCTTGACCCCTAATTATATTTAATATAAAAAAATAAACTCAGAATCAAATACAGGGATAGTTCGATTAGAATTGCTCTAATGTTGTTCAATTTACGTAGAGTCCGGACAATTACTATAAATTTAGTATCAAAAGCGATTTTAAACAAATTCAGACAGGTAATAAAAGTTTTTAAGCTTTTAAGAATTTAAAAGCTAATAAAATTCCAGCTCATCATTGTGCATTCTTAGAAACTATTTCTTGATCAGCCACTTTAGTAGACAAATGTTTAAATCATTACCTTTCGAATTTTGATACGTCAAAACAAGGACAATGTTTCGTAAGTAGAAGCGGATCACAGAGATTGGAGAAATAACTAAGTAACTTGAGAGCCACCAAATATATTCCTATGCATTTTTCTTCTAGTAGAGCCGAGGTGTTTCTGAAATTAATTGCAGCCGCATGGCCATTTAGTGAGAAAGGGCATTAGGGGACTGGTGCCCAAAGTAGGTCACCTCGGTCATAAAGTTTTTTATAAGGATAATAAAAAGTTCTTTTGTAATTTGAATCTTAAAATTTGTATTATTTAAGACGTTTTAAACCCCCGTTCTAAAAAGGGTGGAGGTTGACAGTCTATTGGACAGCTCGAGGCAAATTATATACTTTGATATAACTATCACAATTTATAGTTAAAGAATATTTCATCCCCAAATTGAGCCAACCCGTACACAAGAACTCGTAAGTTACCCGAATTCAACTTAGTGAATTTCTTGTCAAGACTTGCACTTCCATCTCTAGAAGTTCAAACTGACTCAGAAGAACAAAGTTATTGACTGGGGACTTGGGATTACAAGTTTATAGAAGGGCTTTTGCTTACTGTAATGCAAACCACCACAAAGATAAGTAGTCCTTCTGCATTAATATTTATATATACAAAAGCACAAGTTTGAAGTAGATAAGTTCGTCAGAGTGTTTTTGTATATTTTAATTGACATGAGTTTAAATTAATATGAATTTTACGCAGAAAACATATGAAACTGAATTTATTGTCAATGGAATTTTATCAGTTCAGAGAGCTGAAAAACATTCAATTTACTTTCACAGTTGCCAGATAGTCACAGACCGAAGTAATCTTCCATGGACAATTGCAGAAAGGAAAATATACGCTCTACGCTTCTCGAGGTCTGCCCGGCAAGCTAGAGAAAATATATTATTCTTTAATGATTCGGGTCTTAATTCAACGGAGAAAAGCACGATCAAAAATTAATACGTCGGCTGGTGTAGTTCTGCCAACATCCTGCGGATTTAGTGCTCCCTAATTGCTGCCATGAACATTGAGGGAATAATATTTTACAAAATTACTTAATTTTGGTTGGTTACTGACAGTGCTGCTCTTCATAAAACGTAGCAAATGCGGGATTTGGTTAGGGAGACAACGCATACACTAGTATTTATGTCAACATACTCTCTCTCCATTGATGGACTCAATTTAAGAAGATTTCTCTAAATTTAAATTTAATGCGATTAATAGCAATTCAATAGATATTCCGTTGCAAGAGTTATTCCAACAAACTGCAATAATTACTATTTAATCAATCTGGTGCAGAAGATTCATTATAAAGATTAAGCGCCATAGTCATAAAAATATTTTTAAGTCATAAAGAGTTTATCTAAGAAATTTATATAGAAATTCGAGATATTCAAATGAAACAACTTGCATTAGTTTTAAAACCTTCGACCAGTATATAATATCGTTTGGCTTTATGAAAGCCGAATTAATGCAAAAACTTAATTTTAATGTAAAAAGTAGAAACTATTAATATTTCTTTTAAATAAATGAAGCTACAGAATTGACTTAATCCATCAATAAATATACCAAATACACACACATATGTATGTAGCAAAATAAAAATATTTATGTGAAGTAAAAAATATTACTTTCATAATTTATTTTATAATTTTTTGTCTCACATTAATTAAATTAAATAAGCTCAGAAAAATTACACAGAATTCTATGTTTTTTCTACCATTACTTCTTAATCAAAACCCTTGTTTTTTTTACCAGCTATATGAATTAATATGTATAGTTTGCTATTATTTGTAATTATGGGTTATTTATTGTTTTGAAACTGTGAAAATTTGCGTCAAGCTTTTTCTCTCTGAATATCAAGCTTTTTATAATTTGGATTTGGCAAGCTTACAGTGGACTAACTTAGTGTTCATTGTAAACATCATCTATTTAATCTAATAATCAAGACAAATGGAATTTGAGAACTTTTTTTATCTTTTTCTTGGGCTACAAAAAAGTTTACCCCACTTGAACTATTTTCTATTATCATATAAAAATTAAAATTTTCTACTTCCACTGCGCCGTTATATATCAAATTGATTCTGAATTAATTTCAACATATATCGAATAGCATATCTTTCAAATGGCGGAATCGGCTTCGCCGATTTTTGTTAACTAAGTCTGATTTGTATCGTGCTATTATCGCCACTTCGCCCAATGGAGTTGGCTTGTTAGCGTAGAGCAAGGAACTTGACGTAGATCCAGAGAAAACAGTGGAGGGATGTCAAGTCGCATTATCGTGTTCAGCAAATTTTGTCTTCACGACTTCGCTAGTAGCACTATCTTATGTGAACCACACCCAAGCTCTGATAACAGAAAGTCGGTTAATATTCGTCTACACCGAGGGCTATTGATGATTACGGTGTTGGCTTTGTCATTTATAAAAAGGTAAAATCTGATGCAGCCGACATGCCATAAGCCGCACCAAACGAGCAATCTTTTTGGATACTTTGTCGGACACTTGCGGATTTTGTTCCCTCCAATAACATCACATTTGCTTGTTGATATAACTACAGAGCAAAAAATCCAGCGCTCAATTAGGGAACTCGGCAGTATCTACGATCGTGTTTCTAACTGAGCCGTTTACAATTTCGATAATTTTTTTAAAATATTTTTTACACGTTCAGCATGCGTGATGCGATGCATAATGAATTGGCAAACCGTACATAGTATTTTGACAGCTGGATGGCACTGGTAATTTTAAAGACTCTCATACATATATAAAAGGTGGAAAAATAACATTACTATCTGGGCACGTTATATAAAAGAAAGTATCACTTAGGCAATGAGTGACTAGTATGGCCGTTACTTTCTTTTTGGAAAGAGATAGAGTGGACAAGACTTGTTCAATGTAATACAACTCTACAATTACGCATACCTCTAACTCTTAGTAGGCGCATTAATTTGGAGACGGTATATATTTTTTTATTATTATTATCGCTGATTATTTCGTGCTACAAAGGGACATCGGCGAAGGAGGGCGCTGTTTAATAGTATAGTAATTTGTAGTATGAATAGAAGAGGAACTAATATATATATATATATATATATATATATATATATACTAATATATAAATATTGGACGCAGATGAGGTATGAACCCAGGCACTAAAGCCAGTGCATTTTTAGTGATCCGCACGCTAAATAACTAAGCAAGAGCAATCTAGTTTATTTAATCAATAATTATATTGGCAACTGATTTCCAAATATTTGTTTTGCGCGTGTGTTTGTGTGTGTGAAGAAATATTTATTTCGAGTCTCGTGCTGCCACTAGCCTTCACGGTAGTGATGCCACCCTGGCGGCCTTCTTTCTCATTACGGAGACTCTTGTAACTGGTAGGATTTGCCATTTCATATCCATAGTGCACCTATTCTGGATTCCCTCCTTGAGCAATTAAAATCCAAGTTAATTTAGAGATTGATGTCTCCGCTTTTCGCAAGTCACCCTGATTCATCCCTGTAATGAAGAAAAACTTGTCCACCTACACAAAGCTCCATATGTACGGGAAAGTCTGTATTAAAACTGGAGATCAGCTGGTACTCAGAGTTCTTATATTACAGACCAGACACTCTTTTCGCCACGTATCACTAGCATATGCTATTCCAAAGTGGATTAGGGATTTTATAAGCCAGTGTTAACATCTCGCTGCTCTACCTATTTAGCCAGGCGCCTTGAGGAGAGAGCAACCTCTCACCGACCGCTGCCACGACGAGGCATATGTCAGAACTTCTGACTGTGCACTCAGTCAGTATCTTTGCTAGCACACGTTCCCTTGTATGACATACATATTTATGTAATTGCAATTTATTCATTTAGTTTTAAAATTTGGTTTTTAAGATAATTGGATTAAAATTTATAATTTTCCCTTTTCAGATTGGTGTTCACAACAAACTCAAAATCCAATAAAATTCGCAGACTGATTTGAAACTGTCCCAACGAAAAAATTAAATACGAATTAGTTTGATTATTGTGTTCAATTAATACTGAACGATACCAGTAAAAGTGACTAGTTATAATAAAGTATCTAGAAGTAAGTGTAAGTGTATTCGATTTTATAAATGTAATTCTTTAGGACAGTTCTCTATTAATATAATTTGCTTTCTTCGGCTAATTTAAAACGAGTGTTTAATTGCCTTTGAGTCAGCTTTTAACTTTTTTTAATATTTAAATTGGTTTGGTTAGTTTATTATTTTTTTGGGTGAACGTAAAAATGTTGTTAACTATGCGTCGAGAAAGCGAACATCACCATCATGCAACAGTTCCAACAGTAACACCCGCAATATCCTCAGTAACTTTCGGTGTGACAAATAACTTAACACATAAAAATTCTAATTTAACTCTGCCCACAAACAAATCAAACGGCTCGGAGACACTGAATACTCCCTCCACACCGCTGTTAAACTTAGCACGTTCACCTTTGCATTTTGCGGCGCCACCTCCGCCAGCACCGGCAATTAGCGTTCAACCGGGGTCACAATTTGGTTTCTATACTCCCACGCCGGCTGCAGCATCTTCATATTTTCATCATTATACGCATGCTGGGCCCACATACGCCACGCCCTCAAACAATGCCAGCTGCTATACGGCTTCCTCAGACAACTGCAGAAGTAGCGCCCCTCCTGCCGAGGAATTAGAAGAATTTGTAGATATTTTCCAAGTACAACATTTACTCCTAGATCATTCGGTAGCAAATGGTAATCAGCCGCCTCCTCATAGTCTAATACCTACGTGTAGCTCTGCAGTCGTAACAACTGATTTAAGTTCAGTTGTTAGTACAGAATCACAAACATCCGCAACAACATCTTCATCTTTGTGTTTGTCGTCAGTTAGTAGTTTAGCTAAACCTCAACCGAGACCACGTGTAAACCTTCAGAAAGCGTCTGAATATGCAGCGCAACATCAAGGTGAGTAAATTAATCTGTAAATGAAAAACCAAAGAGCAAAGTATTTATGAGTGAACAAAAATAAAAAAATATATTATATTTAATTTTAGCTGATTCACCTTCTTCACGTCGCATGCTCTTAGATTATCCCAGTCCATATTTGTATGGCAATCACTATCACACATCACCCAGTGAGGATTTAGTTGCCCTGTGGTTTGGCAGCAATGGCTCAGGTATGTCCGCATATTCATATTTAAAATCTTGAAAGAGTTTTTATCTCTAGTCCCAGTTTAAAACAATTTTTCCTTAAGATTAATTTGATATGCATTCTTGTTTCATTAAAAAAATTCGACGTAAGTGATACGGCAGACATAGAGCATTAGTTGCAAGCTAGAAAAATTTGGAACAACAAGTGTGTGTTGCATTGTGTGCTTGATTTCCTTTTTAATTTGTTTTTGTTGCACTTTCAGTCTGTACAAAATTGTTGTCACCACAGTTAAAAATTTGTTCACGCTAGAGAAAAGGCGTTAAATTTATATTTTTATTATTACTTAATATAATGACCGACTACAGCGGTGCACAAAAAAACAGCACTCTGTGAAAGGCTCGAACGACTTTACGCAAACAACGCAATAAGTCGGTAACGCACTGTCAGCTCATATGGTATGAATATGATGCTTCGGGCAAGGACACAAGGCGCTGTAGAAATATTTAAAGTTCGTTAGTGTCATTTCGATATTATGGAAGCTTAAACACGTTTAGGAATCTAAATAATTTAAAAAGAATAATATTGAAACGTGTTGGACATATTTACGTATATGTATCGCCCATGTCCGTAAAATATTGCATATGAAAATCTGATACACGATTAGTAGCAATGTATAGAGAAGGAAAGGTTGAATGGTGGCTATAACTGCGCCGATGTTGAGTCATTACCGAACAAGTCGAGGGAATATATTCCCTGAAGACCCACTTACGATAGTTCGGAGAAGCTGATGGAGGAGCCCCTCTTGTCGTCTAAGGCAAAAGAAGTGACACACTTTCTCCCCTTCCTCCTCATTTCGATAACTCTTTGCATGTTTGCCAAATCCACTATGTCCAGTGACCGTTGAAATCTTATCAGATTTATGATTTAGTCCCGGACTATAAATATCTGCTTTGCTAAATCCGATCATTTGAAAAATCCCATGATAAGGCACACAAATAAGCACTGAAATGACAACTATGTTCATAACATTAAAAGCCCTTAGTTCACTATTCTGGTCATGCTGAAATCTGACAGAATTCTGTACCACACTAAAAATTTGCAACAAAATGATTTTTCAAAATGGCATTCTGATCTCATCATAGACTTGTTAAAAAATTTATCACACACATTCAAAATTATACTTCTTGACCAGTTGTAGCATTTTTGACAGATCTCACGACTAAATCTGATAGTGAATTACGGTCCCACACTATGTTGAGACATGCACCATAATTAAGGCAATTTAATTTTTAATTGCATTAGCGGCTTTGGTGCTTACACACATACATAAGTATTCGATTTAGTTTACTCAATTAGAATTTGGCAAAAGCTAGTGGAAAGTTTTAATTTTATGCCGGTGTGTGTGTGGGATTAAGGACAAATTAAAATAAAATTGGCATTAAAAGAAGTTGTGCTATTCGCAATTGTATTTTTAAAAGAAAGCAATTATTTAAAACTTATTTGCATTAAAAATGTGACAAAATTTACTAACGGTCGATTCCATCTGCCATTTCATTTTTACTTTCTTCGATTTTTAATGACATTTTATTGAATTAGTGGTGCAATTAAGTAACCGAAATGTTTCACAGTTTGATCAATGTAGGATATTTAAAATTCTTATTTAAAAAATTCATATTTATATTACAAAACTATTTCTGTTACAAATGTGCTCTTCATTTTCGCTTTGCTGTACATATTTATTAATAAAATTTGTTTAATATTTTATTATAAAATATTGCGTCATTTACTATTTATATTTTATTGACTGACTGACTGACTGCCTTAGTGGACTTCTGGTCGTACTATGCATTGAGTGTGCCCAGTGCGACCACAGTCGTATCAAATTTTTTGTCTTTTTAATTTACTAAGACTTTATATCAAAACCTATAAATCGTTCAAAATAAATAATTTTCGTTATATTTCTCTTAGATTTTCTATTAAAAATTGTTATGCATTTGCCACTACAAATAATTTAAGGAGACACTTTTATTAAATGGATTTTTATTTGCTTAGGCGTAAAATTTAATATTTATAAAACTACAGTTTTTATTAAAAACCCATTAATCCAGTATTTATAAGTTTTAATGGTCAATATTTCCATGACACAGTGGTATTATAATTGGGCACAACAACAGCTCTAAGAATTTATGGTGACAATTGCAGTGCATTGATTATAAAATTGATTTTATTAATTTTTTTTAAATTATTTATTGAGTGTAATGTGGAAAATTACACAAGACTTTAAAGGAATTTTTCAATATCCTTGTTAGCGAAAACAAGCAAACACCAAAGAAAAAAAATTTATTAAGTCCAATACTACTCCAATACCATATGCGATGTGTATAGTTCCGGATCTGGTATAGAATTTTAGTGAAAAAGGGTTATTTCGTTTTCTCTAGTGCGTCTTTCTATATAGTTGAATGTTATAATTTACTAGCGAAATTCGAATTCTAAGCACTGAAATATTACATCTTGTGCCTGTTTTTGTGGGAAATTCGAAAGTAAAAGAGCGAAAAAGGCTAAATTCCAATCCGCAAAATGGGGTCGTTATCCGAGGAGTATTTGCGGCTGCTCTGCCTGTTGCTGAAATCAAAAATGTAGAAAACCCAGTCAACAACTTCTGGTACAAAAGGTCGTACAACATCTAGCTGTAGCGGTCACCTAATGCGGTTACGAAATGAACCTGTTTATTTACACGATCACTTAGGGGAAATGGGCTTTTCATCAGGAGGCATTTCTAAACTGCTTACATCTTACGACGGAACATCGTTACCTTTTTTAAATAAACACAATAAAAAATGTCTGGTGCTCTCAAAATGTGCGGGAGTTATTGCAATTTTATGCGGATCAGAGACTTAGAAGGACACAATCGCCTGGCGAGACGGATCTCCCAACATAATAGTAGATAGTAGATTAAGATGTGATTACAACAACATATTTATTCAATTGAATATAATTAATAAATACTAATTTAGAACTAAAACCTGAAGACCGTAAAAACAAATGTATATGTTGGTGTTACTGTGGTATGCCAGAAGTTGCAATGTCTTCAAACAAATGCTAAGCTCAAAGAAAATATATAGCAAAATGAATCAGAGAAGCCAAACTTTTTAAACAATAAATCACCCCTGACCTAGTTGCACATATTTTTCATATCAACTAATTCCAGAATTGTTCTCGAATGCAGTAAGAAGCAGATGTTTTATTTCGTCTACTAAATATCATCAATTTATCATTATTGAATTTAAATTTCCACAATAAAAAAGAATTGTTTTCTTAAACTTCATGGCAAAACTATTATTTGCTGCATTATGTATTAAAGCAAAGAATGAAACGCGAAAAGTCTATAAGAAAATCCTGATGTAAAAGTTTAAGTATACGAATTTGTTGTACGTATGTATAAAAATCTTCACTACCAAACTACTCTAATGAAGATTAATTGCAATCACTTCTCCCCTGTTGAAATGGTATTAATTGCACTGGAGACTGTGTGCGGCTGAGTCGACATAAGTTTCAGAAGTAGCAGCGAGCTGAAACCGTCAACGAAAAAGCAACGAATTTTACTTGCAGCGCAATTTACTTAATTTGCTAAAGTTTGTCTCATTGTCTGCACGCCCGCCCGTCTGCCTGTCTGTATATTTATAAAGCTGTGTGTTTTTATAGCCTTTCACACAGGTGTAAGACGTGCACGAGTGTATATAAATATATCATACCATTAGTTCTATTCTAATATTCCTCTGCGACCCAGTAAGGAAGAAAGAAAATTTGAGGCGAAATTTTTGCCTTCAAGCAATTAATGGCTTTTGCTTTAATCGTAACGGCGATTACGAAAATATGTGATTATACGCAAAGCCTATTATGTTCCTGTCTATGCATGTCTATATATTTGTGTAAACAAAATCATTTTTAAGGTGCATACGATTCGGTACAGTCTAATACTCGTATGTAGCCCCATGTGTTTATGTTTTTTTGGTTAGTTGTCTGTAAAGTGTCTCGCTGGTAGGCATTTGCGAAAATCGTTTGCCATTTGTTTGTCATTTATTGTTGTTTTGCAAGTCGGTCTTGAAATTTTATTTCGAACATACAGACGTATGAAAAATTGAAAAAAAGGCAGACGACATATTAAGTCAAGTTTCGTTTTCTTTTAATTCGTTTATTTCCTCTGTCATCACTTTTTTCCTCCTTATAGCACTCGGAGCATATAAATTTTGTTTTTTATTCTCGTTTACAGACAATAGTTCACAAGACCTCCACGTCGATGGGCTTACAAAACCCGACTTAATTGCACAAATCTATTGTAATCAAATCTTTTACTGGAACTGCAATTTTTTGTGCTCGTATTTATGCGGGAACGTGTATTTTCCGTCTTAAAGTCTTTTTATTTTTTTATTTATTTTTGTGTCATGCTTCATTTAACTTCTTTTCAGTGCGCGTTGTTTTTGTTTGTGGTCAAAAGTTTAGGAGGCTTTTGATAAATGATTTCGTTCAGGCAGAAGATGAGATGTTTGTGTTTGGCTTGCAGAAGATTAGATTTGGGTTACCAAAACGTAGAGAGGGGGAAAATCTTTAAAAGTCAGAAGAAAACATAGATTTTGGTCAACTTTAAAATAATAGGTGCGCTCTGAGAAATAAATGCTGAACGTCAAATAGAATTGCTCATTATTCTTTTAGCAAAGTTAGCAAGTAGAAGTCAATCAAGCACATCATTTAAATAATTGATTCGCTTTTTTGCACTCCCACCGTGCGGTTAGCAAAGTTAGGAAGTGTCAATAATTTCCTTGCAATCACAGGGTTCAATGGTAACATTTGCATATTTTATTTAATGTAAAGAAAATTGAGGTCAAGTTGCTGCTATAATTGAACTTACTATACCGACCGACGTCACAGTCTGTACAATTGTGGTTTTCAGTATTAAAATGCCCATCAAACATTTTCAGTTTCAAGAAATACACTGTTGTCTTAAATTTCGCTTAAAAAAGAATAAATCTAGTACAAAACTATGAGGTCACTTAAAGTTTTAAAAGCTACAAGCTTTAGGTTTGGCTCCATATAATTTTTTGAATATGTTAAGAAACCACCGATCTCTTAATTTCACTTTATGGGTTTTTTTTCAGATTAATTACAAACCTCTATATTTCCTACACTGGTTTCTATATTGCTTACACTAGTTACAAAATTTAAAAAAAATTGCATCAACTTCTCAAGAGACCTAGTAAAGGCTGCATCTCAACTTGAGTAGATAATTGGTAACTTTTAGAAATTCAATTACATACATAAGTGGAAATTTATCGACTTCATGGAGAAAAATATTCTAAACTAATTCATTGTTGCACCGCTAATAACATCTTAAATGAAGTTGAGTAGGAGAGAAGTTCGGCTTCCTCAGTACTTTTAAACAATTTTGAATTGAATAATTTTTTGAAGAAATTTGGTAGAAGAAGATTTTAAACAATTTTTTTTTACAAATTTATTGGCTTTTTATTGGCGAGTAAAAGAAGTCCGGATTTGTTAAAGTCGCCAAGCTACTTCTGAAGAAATATATACTCTTTTTAAAAGTTGAATTTCTAATAATTTTTAAGGTAAACATTATTCACAAGTACACTATTAGAACTGATGGCAAATGATTCTTATTAGATATAATAGCGCTGCTTTAACGCCTAAGATTTATAAATATTTTTCGCCGAATATGTAATTACTTTTACTCGATATATTTTATCTTGTGGTCGATGCTCATAGCTGGGAGAGTCAAATAATTCATTTATCAGCTTTATCAGCTGTAAAAATATCTTCGAATAATACGTGGTTGTTACTTCTTTGAAATGTTACTTTCCACTGCTTCAACCGGAGAGATAAATCCTGGGTTTGCTTTCGTGATAATCCTATATCGTAGACACGATCATGATAATCCCTATTTGACTCCAAGTACTTTGCAAGATAAAATCAAGATACCGGAGACTACATTTTACACAGATTCTCATTATTTATTCAAATATTCAAACAAAAAGTGGTCTCGATACAATATTTTCAAAGCATGTGAAACAAAATCGTATAGCAAACTTTTCAACGCAAATTACTAACAAAAAACATGAGTTGATGATAAACAATATAACATGATAACAGGGGCTTGTGAATTGAACAATTGTTTAAATACAAAAAGTTTTCCTATTTTCCTATTTTCCTATTTTATTGTTGAAACTTACAAAGCTTTTGAAAATCAAACGATGCCAAATATGTAAGAGCTGGCCCAGGCCGTGTTGTCAGTTAATAAAATATTATTATTGAAATCTAAAAATATACTAAATGTAAAGTTGTTTAAACTTAAAAAAAAGAAACAAGTTTCTGATTTGAAAAATTAAATGAAATATTTAATTAGTTCTTTGGTAATCGATTTGTAGCCTTAACAAAATTGTTGGCAACCATAGGCAAAATCGATTTGTAGAAATAAAACATATTATTTGGAATAAATATGCTCTAGAGCTTAGCTTCAATTGTTTTATTCAAATTTGCCTATATGTCGAAAGTAAGTCAACACACGGGCCTATTATTATTTTTTTTAAAACTCTAATTCTTATTTTATTGAATCTTTTCTTTTAATGGAAAATTTACAATAAGTATTCAAGTGTAGTGTACCTAACAAGTCTACACTGCAAACTCACACCAAATAACATAAACATAAGCAGTAATAAATTGAGTGACTTTAGTTTGAGAAAAAATAATTGTTTACTTAAACTAATTATATTATTGGTCAATTAATAACAGTAATTCGACACCCTTTTCCATAGTAATGAATAATATGTAAAATAAGTAGAATAAGGAAAACATTATATTTTATATAAGTAGAATAAGTAAGAAAGGCTAAAACTGAATTTGTAAACTTTGTGTAAAAAGGGTGGAAAACCCAAAATAAAACAGACTTCTATTTTACTAGCTGAATTGGCATCAACGACCTTAGTTTTTATTAAAGAAGTTCTAGTGCCCTTACGAAAGTAAGATCGGCGCTCAACCACTTGCCCTTACGAAAGTAAGATCGGCAAGACTTAGCGCTACTAGCGGCGTATATACGCCAGTAGCAAACCATTAGCTAGGTAAGGTTCCTCAAATTATTGTCTTCCTCAAACCCTCAAACACTACACAAGTCTTATATCTAAAATATTACTTATTAATTATTACCAATATAATAACTAATTCACTGTATTTAAATTCTAATAGTGGGAACTTCTAGATCTCTATGGATATCAATGAGAAAAATGTCGAGGGCATTGTAACGAGGCCCGGAATTTTTCGAATTCACATCTATTCGAAATGTAATCTCAAACTTTATAGACATAATATACATACATATGTATATATTTACATACGTATCTACCAACAAGCTTTCACTTGACATATCAAACGTTACTGTATTTTTCGTAGTTCCCGAGACATAACTGAAGATCCTAAACTTCCTCTGAGACCCTTTAAATGACCGAGCAGATGCAGCTGTCTCCCTAGCAAATTATTTGTTTCTCGTTTTCAAAGGAGAATAACATTTAAGCATAATCGTAAGTTAGCAAAGGTGTCTGCACTTAAAGAGCTGTCAAATGGCTGAGGAAAGAAATGATGAAGAATATACCTGTAGATGTACTGATAATAAGATCCCAAAAAATCTCTGCGGGTATTTATAAACTACTGAAGTTTTCTCAAGATTTCTGGTAAGACACTATTGCCTGAAGCAAGTCTGCATCACGAGAGATGCAAATAAAATGAGAAGAATTATACGGGGACAACTTTCAAAATCTAGAACACGTATTCGTGCATGAGAAGTGGTTCCACTTGTTGCAGTCTCGCTAACTTGCTGCAACGGTTTAAGTCTGTATACACCATCAGCATTATGCCTTCTTGGGGCGCAGTATGATTGCGTGAACAAGACAGTATATTGTACATTGTATGGGAGAATGAATCTTCTATATAATGAATTCTGCAGAAATAAAATTAAAATTTCAGGAAAAACCTAAAATTCTTAAACAACTTTCAATCACCACATATAGCTAAAATCCCCAGAAAACCGAAATGAATCCAATAAATTGCAAGATAATTTGACTATTCATTAGAATTTACTAAGGCATTGAAATTTCACTATAACATCGAAATTAAAATTCACTAAAGTGGAAATTTGTAAAATTGTAAAATAAAGTTTGGTTAAACTTTTCTTATAAGTTTTGCTTAGTCTCGCTTAAGTGACTTTACTCGCCAAATCAAGAATTGACTACACAGCCATTAATCATGTTATTATCAACTTTTAACTCGCTTTTTAACATAGTTTCGAAGATATTCGAAAAGATTTGTTAAGTTTTGGTTTTCTTATGAGTTTTTAAGAAAATAATCTGAAAAATTTGCTTGCAAAAATACTTTGTCGAAACTATAAGGCGATTGAAAAGTTTAAGTTAATTTTATTCCCAATTGTCTTGTATTTAATTTAGAAAAATCGAACAGCTTGATCTCGAGTTATGGCAGAAAGCGTATTAAAACCTCTTCAATTAAAAAAAAAAATAATTATAAGCATTGAACCTTGTGCCGCTGAATAAGTGTTGACCTGTTTTATATTGTACGCACTTTTAAAATTATTAGCCTGACAAATTGGTGTTAAAAATAAAAAGCTTTCAAATATACATTCTGAACAATTTTTCAACATATCATAAATTATGTAACTTGAGCTTTTGAATTTAAATCTAAAATTATTAGTTTGCACAACTTACTCAACTAAATGAAAATTCAGTCAGAGTGCTACATTCGGCTAAGCCGCATGCTATTTACTCTGCGCCATAGAAGGAAAATTATGTTCTGGCAAAACCTAACTTTTTATTTTAATATTTTAACGTTTTCGGAAATAATGTGATTTTTACTGCTAAAGCGGAAATGAAATGACAGATAGACCTCCTCGTTTTCTTGTTAACCAAATTGCAGTTTTTATAATTATGGACTGTTGGCTTGCATTTGAATTCTTTTCAAAACCTTTCAAGATAAAATTTTTCGGTTTAAATCGTTTTTTGGTGAATTTAGACATTTTTGCCTACAATTTATTTGTTTTGTGAATTTAATTTAATAAAATTTACTGTAAATTTGTTAGTACAGTGTGTCCGCTGGGAATATACTACTTGGTTTTGTCGCCATTTTGGTAAACATTAGTCTTGACTGTTCATATTTGGCAGTCGTTAAGTAGAGACGTAGCAAATTTATTATGGAAAAATATTCGGTAAACCAACGTGTTTTAATCGTTAAAACATTTAATCAAAATCAATCATCGATTACTGTGACGATGAGAAAGTTACGCGAAATTTTTGGGAGAAACAACGTGCCAACAAGACGCACTATTTATCGTGTAGCGAATGATTTTGACTGGGCCTGTAGCTGATAGGCCCAAGCATGTATCACAACGTACTGCAAGATCGGCTGAAAACATTACTGCTGTTCAAAACAATCCATCAACCTCAATTCGACACCGTGCTCAGGAGCTTGGTCTTCAAAGAACAACTTTGGCCACAATTTTGCACAAAGATTTGCATTTGTTTCCATTTAAGATTCAGTTGACACAAGAGCTTCTTCCAGAAGACCATTTACGCCGCCGTACATATCCCAATAGTATGCTACAGCTCGCCTTAGCCAACCCCGATTTTCATGAAAAAATCATAATGAGTGACGAGGCGCATTTTCATTTGAATGGATATGTGAACAAACAGAATAGTCGGTTCTGGGCAATGGAAAACCCTCAAATTATTCTTTAGTCACCTTTGCATCCCTTAAAAGTGACAGTCTGGTTTGCAATTTGGTCAGGAGGAATCATTTGACTTTACTTCTTTGAAACTGAAAACAGCGTAACGGTAACTGTCAATGAGGAGCGATATGGAGATGCAACTGCATGCATTGGGCTTGGCTAACATCGGTGCTTGGCTAACATCATACAGCCAGGATTACAATGGAATTACTGCGAGACCTCTTTCCACAACAAGTTATTTAAAGGAATGGTAATGTTGATTGGTCTCCACGGTCGATTGATTTGACTGCTCCGGACTTATTTTTGTTGCGATATCTGAAAAGCAAGGTTTATGCAAACAAACCAGAAACGCTGGAGCAACACAAACAAAACATTCGTGATGAAATTAATGAAATACCGCGTGAAATGTGTTCAAAAGGGCTCGCATTTGTGAGGCTAACAGAGGCGGACATTTAACTGATATTGTATTCCATACATAATTGCCGACATTAAATAAATCATTTATCAATATACGATCCATTCTCTTTCATTTAATCAAAAATTACAAGCAAACAAAATTGTATACCTTTCCAGCGGGCACCTGTCTTTACTTGTGAAGAATTAATTTTTTCGCATACAGTTTCCAGCTTTAGGTTTTTAATAAAATTCGAATTTTTTATGATTTTCTTGCCGTATTCGAATTTTCGTTAAATTATGATCTTTTTTTTATTCAGGAATTTTTGATTTCTCGTGAAAAATTTACTTTTTAGTGACTTTAGTTTGTTTAGGGATTTCCACAAAAAAAGGAAAAAACAACAACACCATTGCTCTATACCCATATCTCAGCTATTTTCTGGCCATGTTTGCTGACTTTAGGTGCAATAATTCTCGAATTGAGAAATGCATCCACGCAATGATAACTTTATATTTATATGTGTTCGACCTATGGTGTAGGGTATACAAATTTGTTATTGAAGTTGTAAGACTGTCTGACTGAAATTTAAACTCCTAACGTCTAAGAGTGTGTGTGTGTGTTTTTTTTAATGATATTTCATAAAAATATATCTATTTTAAACAGAATCGCTAATAGCAAATAAAGAAATAAAATGTTTTTATTACAAACGCCTCTTCAATAATAATTAATCATTATCAATTGAGACGTTATCTTGAGGCAGACTCAAGAAAAGATTAAAAAAATATAAAAATTTGTTGTCTGTAAATTATGAAATCTAAGAAGCAAAACTAATATGAATACGATGATTGAATTGATAAAATTCGTATGAAAATTAAGTTCAGACCAATAAAAAATCAAATGAAAAAAATTGTTATTTAACGAATAATCGGAAAAATGTGACAAAATGGTACAAACTTCAACATCTCATTTTGTTCTCTTTCAGCATAATAGACTTAAAATAATTCTCTAAAATTAATAATTTAATTAATAATTCTCAAAAATTTCTTGAGCCTGGCTTCGCATTACGTAAACTCAAATGTTGCCTGCTTAATATGGCCACTTTGTGATTAGTTTGCCTGAAACTTTTCTTCAAGAGCTTAGGAGTATCGAATCCTTTGCAGATGCATCTATGATGGATTACAGCATGCTATACAACTTTCTTGGCACGTTTTGTCTAACTAAACTCTGTCGCTTAAAGCTGAGAAGCTTTCACTAAATCGCCGGGCTTGCTAACGGTTTAATGCAGTCTTTTTCCTGCCAACTGATCCGAAATTTCCATACTATGTAGTTGATTGGGGGTATTTCCTTCACTGGCGTACCAGATTTCGTTGATCGAGCAGGAATGGTTACGTAGCAAATTTCTATTTATTTGGATTTAATCCACCCTACGACTTAGACTGCATTCTCATTTAATTTAGTCGTTCTGAATGCATTATTCTTTTCCCCTAAGTAATGCGCCTTATATAAACTGTTTGGTATCTATCGTGATATGCTTTGTGATTTTGGATCAATGGCCAAGGTAAGCTCAACCACGATGCCTTGGTTGCTCCAATTCAGGACCTCTAAATGCTCCACTGCAAAGTG
Organism: Phania funesta; assembly: GCA_963932375.1. Lineage (NCBI taxonomy): Eukaryota > Metazoa > Arthropoda > Insecta > Diptera > Tachinidae > Phania > Phania funesta. The sequence goes on along the minus strand of OZ010652.1, from coordinate 90,944,690 downwards.
ATCGTTGTGACCCTAAATATGAGGCAGAATTCTGTAACTTGGGGTTTTAGGCTGCCAAAGAAGCAACCAAAAAGCTCTGCGTGTGAATCCTTCTTCTTCGATATTACTGGCCATGGGTTAATAGTACGGAAGAGGAAGTTCAATCTGCAGGCGGGGCAATGTTTTACACATTATAGGAAGAACTTTTACCGGAGAATAGCATTCATTTAAACGTCTCGAATTGTCTTCATTTACCAATCTTAAAAATTTAATCGATGATAAAAGATTCTTACTCTTAAAAGGCTAATATAAAATATGGAATGAAAGAAGCGTATCTAACATAAAGCAGAATATGTTTAAGATTAAGGTGTGTTTTCTTCCAAAATTTGTCGCTTCTTCCTTGTCTTGGCAAATCCTTTTCTTAAAACCTTGGCCAGTTGACAAAAAACTCAATATAAAGAAAAATGTTTAATTAGCGGGCTTTCCCATTGTCAAATAATTGTGGAGTCTATAAACTTTGATGAGACTTTATTTGTTGCTTCAAATTGGCATTTTACTGCAGCAATTATAGTGCGGATTATTTCTTTAACAAAGTCAGCAAAGATCAAACCGCAAAAGATTTTAAACCTTTTGCGTCTGTTGATTTAATTTTCTTTTCTGCTTTGCTTTTCCTGTTGGCTTTAACAAAAATCAATGACATGGTGGTCTTAGTCAATAGTTTTGAGGCCATTAAAAGACCAATAATCTACAGCAACTATTCCCTGCCACAATTATTGTTGCAATGCAAGGCCCCACATTGCAATAACAATTTTCCTCTAACATTATTTGCAATGGCTGTGCTGTTGTTGCCGTTGTTACTGCAGCTAATGTTTAATTAAGGTGATTGGTAGTGTTGACTCTGTATGTTAAAGTTGCCACTTACAACGTTGTCTAGTGTTGTTGGTGCTACGGTTAGTAAGTGCTGTTGCAACAAAAATGTTAAGTAACAATTGAAAGACATTGTGAAGGTAAGAACAGCGGCTGAAAATGGCAAAAAACAAAACATCCAGTGCTGACACTACGGCTGACACCAAACACAGAAAGCAAAGCAGAAAACATTTCTGGAACCAGCAACAACATGCAACTAAAAAATACTATTTTCGTAGTATTAACTAAATAAACGTTGCCACTTTTGGAGTTAATTGAAAGGAGAGAAAAAATTTTAAAGTGGAATAATTTAAACATTTGCCATCTGAAATTATAAGCGATGATGTCATCAATACAATATAATTAAAGCAGTTACAAAGTATCGATAAATTACTATTATTTGGAAATGGTACCTGGTAATAACGTGGTGGCTGGTGAAGCTTTGAAACCATTTCTGTGCTTTTATATTGATTTAGAAATCGAATGTTATATTTTTCTTTATTTGGGCAACCCTTGAAAGTGTCTTCAAAAACTAGCTGGCAAGTGCGTCTGCGGACTTACATTGGGTGACCCTTTTTTTACATATCGCCTACGATACGATTGTTATCTAAAAAGAAGCAAATAAAAAAAAAATAAAAGATTATAAAAGCAAAACTTTTTTTAATTCGTAAAAAAATAAAATTGCTCTGTACGAATTCCATTAAACGAATCACGTGAAATTTTAGGTTTTAGCGTTATAAAGCTTTCAGGAAAAATTACAAAGAAAACGATTTCCAAGTTATACAGTTGTCCATAATATCAAATACTTGTGAAAGATGAATTTTAGGAATATCTATGAAATTTGCAAATTATACAATATTAAAATACAATGTTTTCTCAAAAGGTCAAAAACATAAAGAAAATATCTTTCAACAGATAAAAAATTAAGCTAGATGTTGTAGCATAAAGAATACTAAAAAGTTTATATAAGATTGTTGGCAAGGTATAGAGAGGAAGAGCTGAAATGGTGTGACGGCGTTTCCGGCCAAGTTGCTGCTATTGATGAAGGAATATATGCCCTCTAGTTCAGAGATGCAGACAAAGGAACTACATCCGAGGTGAATGTGGCACCTAGAATTCTCTAAGACAGGAAAAAGGCATAGTGGATCAAATACTCTTTCCTCGTCACTATGACGGCTTATTTGCACATTCTTTTGATATAATTGGCAAATTTGCTTTGTTCAGTAATCGCAGCCACGAAATTGCTTAATTGCGATTTCTGCTTTGAACCTGGTGTCGGTTCATGCTATAATCTGGACTGAGGCGTATCAGAAACATCAATGCCAGTTTAACTCTTACAGGCGGAGAGAGAAATACCACATTAATTCATTCGTCAATGTGTAAGTTCTGCACTTTTCTTGTCCTCCTTTCCAGCTTATCGGATATGCAGTTATCCGTACTGGCCATATGTCCAAGCGCACATTCTAGACTGATTCTTAGATGTCTCGCCATCCGATTCAAGAATGCGCGGCCGTGAAGGTCCGAATGTCTCTACCAAATAATTTATAATACTATACAGTCAGTTTGCTGTCCTTAACACTGCTGATAATTTAGCCTATAGAACGCTACATTCCGATCGACGTACTAAGGGGATTTTGCGGAACAAAGTCAAATAGTCAGCATACTATTAATGCAACGTGCAATGGTATTTTTAAATATCGGAATAACTGTTACAATCAAATCAAGAGTATATTTCTTTGATCTGACTACCAGTTTTTCTTTAAAGCCGTTTCAAATTCATTACTTGTATTATGTATTGAACGGACTGAAATTAAACCCAAGAATTTCAAGACTAATATTATTTTATTGCATGCGCTGACATCTGACATCTAATATGCTAATGGTGAAAGAATATAAAACATAAAAATCCATATGTCTTCAAACTCTTCAACCTTTAATTTTAACTATATCTGCCTACAATTGAAAGTAACTAAATATATATTGTCTAATATTAGCTTTTACATTTTAAAGCAATTTCAAGTGCACCTAGGAGCTCCTTCTTGACTAGGTGCATTTATAACGGAACGCTATTAAGATCTGGATTTTTGAACTGCTCGGATTGACGCAACATTGTAAAGATAGTAACTTCAAACAATTGTTTTATAGTTATCTTACGCGAAAACGCTGACTAGTAGCGGATTATGATAATTATAGTCAGTTCTGTACACGATAATAGAAAATTTGTCTATTTCGTACGCGATTTTATTTATGATCGAAGTTTATGGAATGTGACAAAGACAGAACAAACTTAAAATAGATTTGGTACGAGTACAAACGTACGTTGGCCTAAACGAAAAAAGAATATGTAAAATTTTCGTTACAATGTATAAGCGTATTTACTCCCAATTTAAACGAAGGCGACAGGATACTAAACGGAAGTATGAAGACGCAATTTGAAAAAAGAACGCAAGTTAACTTAAGTTTAGTGATGGTGAATGTTCCACTAGTTCTGTACCTGTAGTTGGCTGACCACAGTAATAGTTTGAGGAGTGTTCCGATCGCGCCAACCGGCACAAGGGAGATGAAGTACGTGCTATATTTTCCCAAGCAGTAATTGATTTTTCATCTAGTATTTCAAAAACAAAGCAAAAAATGTGTACGGAAGAACATAGGGCGTATTTACAGAACTTGAACTTACAAAAGAAAAATACGAGTATCTAATACATTGGTTACAAAGTGAAGAGTATGACGATTATTGTCTCATACAAAGCGCTCACGAAAAGAAAAACTAACAGATATCCTCAAGACATTGCTATTACTGAAAGTTTAGGTAGTGTCCCTCTGGAAAACAAGAATTACAATGATTGACAGAAAGACAGCACAGTCAGTAACAGAAACATTAGAAGCATCTTCTTGTTTTATTTGTGAAGCTACAACGTCCAACGGTGAATAAAATCGAAGAAGTTCAGTGAAGAAACACTGCAATTTGGTATGTCACCCTTTTACGCACGTATTAAACTCATGGAGAGTCCGATTGTGAAGTAAAACATTGCTTCACGAATGTTCTTTGCTAATTCAACTTTTATTTCCAAAGTCAAGGGTCTATATGAAGACATAACTAAGAGCTTTTCAATTATTTTCGAAGCTATAACCATCAGCGAGTCAGTGGATCTGAAAAAAATTGTTGGAGATGTTGGAGACAGGAAAAAGTTTCTTGCAATGTGCGCTACACTCCACGAAATTCTTATTCACGGAAAAGGTATAATTGAAAACTTTATTTTTCCTGAAGTCGTAACAGAGGCTATAAATAAGGTCGACTGAGCCACTTCAGGAATTATAGTCGAATTTCCATGAACGAAGATATATACACCGAATGATCAGACCAGATGGTATAACATTTAACTGCTTCATTTAGCAAGCAAAAGCGTAGCATTATAAGTAACGAAGCTAAGGCTTTTTTAGAATAATAATAGTAGGGTTGGTATATTTTCTTACAACTTAAATTTGTCCTTAACATATTTATTTTTCTTTTTTCCTCACCTCCATACAAGATGCCACACAGTGCGACGTGTTGACTTTCAGTTCCCAATGTAAACAACTCCGTCTATCCCATTATCCCAATTATAACCATCTGTGTATATCACCATATAGTCCGAATTGGGTTGCGTGCTCTCCGTCGATCCCGGATTTTCTGAAATCAAGAGGTTAAGACCCCTCGAGAAACAAGGTTTCAGTGTGGAGTAGTCTTTCGGCTATAAGAGCAGAAAGGAAAATCCAAGTCCCAATGATGCTGGATTAGTCCCACAATCTATGACTTTCTTCAAAACTAACCAGAAATTAGGATCCCCAATTGTAGCTCCACTACAAAAATACAGCGAATTCATATTATCCCTGATGGGAGATACCGAAATTTATATGATATGATCATTATAATTTATTCCTCGATAATGAAGATCATTATGTTACTCAAAATATTTTAAACATTCCATTCCGGAAGTACTTACAAAGAGCTTCCTTAGCTAAGGATGTAGACATGATTTGCCAATCACTTCATACAATTTACCACTCAATGACTATTTTCTACAAATATTTGGTCTTCCACTTCCAGAAAGTGTTCAATGTCATGGCAAACATTTCAATTGTTTTTGCAACAATATTTGTCAATAATTTAAACTTTTTTATCTTTGTTTAGACAGTCGAGAAGACAACTGTCAATGGGAGAAAAAAGTCTCGACAGTGTTAACAATATCAGCAGAAAAGAGGAATACAAAGAAAAAGGAAAACAACAATAAAATTGTCAATTGACGTGACAAGGAATTACACGTCTATTTACAGTCAATGCAACATGTTCTTGTTATATAATGCATACACATGCATTTGTTTACATACAGGCACACAACTATGTATATATTGATATGTATGTAGGCTTTTGAGACAAGTTTATGTATTCACGTGCAGTGATGATGTTAGCAAGGAAAAAAAACTAGTTTGAAAGACACCACTTAAATTTGTCACACAGGGCTGTACGAGACATGACAATACTAAATTTATTCAGAAACTTTTAAACTGTTGCCAGCGATAAAACGAACTGCAAAGGAACAAAAGGAATCGTAAAATAATTCACTCAATTTCCTTTTACGAGTAACTTTAGATATGAAAAGCTTTTCTGACACGATTAGTTCCTCGATAGGTGTGTGGTATGTACGCGTGGCTTAGTTTATTTACGTGAGAATTCAGGTAATATGGAGTCGGCTTTAAGCTGTAGAGCTTTGACTTTGCTGTCGGTGAGACACTTGGTCCTTAATTTGTTGAAAGCAGATTTATGGTTTGACAAAAGATAGCAGATGGGTTTATAAATGGGCACCGTTAACTTTTTACATCCAGAGTTTATGGATAGAAGCCACCTTCTTCATTATGGAACCCATTATGAGATTTTCATCCTTAGCTACTTTTCTCCGTACCCAGAATTAACTTATGTTGTCTGTCTCATGGACTGATGTCCATGCCATTACCAATTTTGATCGGTAACATGACTAACAAGTTTGAATATGACTTCATGCATCAAAGTAGGCACAGAAGCATTTTGGCAAACTTATCAAAGTGTCGGATGCTATAAAAGCCAGGGTTTGGAGTTAAGTACTTTTTTATTTCAATTAACTTCTCTTACTCTTGCTGTATCCAAAACACTGATTATTTGAATGGTTAAATTTATTCATTTTCACTTTGATCTAAGTGATTAAGTTATTTTTGGTTTTGCGTATGTTAATACTCCAGGAGCATTCATTTTATGTTATTGCAGACTTTATGCAACGTTTGAAAGGAGATGTAGTTCAGTTTCAAGCCAGTATTTCATGTTTAGGTACATACCTGTATGGCGTATGTACCTCCGCACTACTTCGAAGTGTCATAGTTTGAAGTGCCTATCAGCGATTCTGCAGCTAGCACTCGTGGTTCTGCAACAAAAAAACGATCGGTTCTTCACCTCTAAGTGATCGTGGGCAAACCTTTAAGTGCTAACTATAGAATCATCGTTTCGGTACTAGGGACGCGCACAAACGATGTGTAGCGTCCCTTGGTATACGTAAATCATCTCAAACAAAACCTCAATACCCTTTTTAGATACCCAGTAGATAAAATCTGTATTTGACAAACCAAAATAACTTCAAATAATATTGGAAATGGTGTTATAGCTTTGTGGACATTGTAATTCATGTACTTTTAATCAATTGTCTTGATACATTAAAGGTTATACGATCTCCAAGTAGAATTTCAAATTTTATTGTTACTGGAAATTAGCAACATTGTTCGTAACTTATAAGATTATGTTTTAAAAGACTTTTCGCTTTGTGTGTTAACAACACGTCACCATATTTAGGCAGAAAAGATTGCGTAACAGCGATAGGCTTGAGTAAATAAAAATCTTATTATCAAAACAAATTTCTTAGAATATTTTTAATCCGGGCTTAACATTCCTAATTTGCAATTTAAAGGGTTGATTAAGTAACACTGTGCAACAGCAAAACTATTATCGAATAGCCAGTATACATCTTCGATGCGTAATTATTACGTAACAGCAAAAACAATAGAAATTTAATATTTTGAGATTTTTTTTTGAATTTTTGTGAAGACACTCCTGACATTTTGTAATATATCGAGTTCCATTTAAGTCACTTTTCTTAAACCCACTAGCAGCAATTGAACCAATAGGGTCCCCTCGCTCCAAAGAGGGGCATAAGGCTGAAATCTTATGTGGCGTCGCAAATGTGATGCGCATGGGGAACTCACACCTACAAGCGAAAATGCTTCTAATATGTTAGTGCGGATAAAATCGTTTGCATTGAAACAATAAAACTTTTTCTGTGACACGTTCCAGCTTTCGCACAAGCAACAACCCAGTATTTCCTAATTGGCACACTGTCAGGTATACCTTACTAGACCATCTGGATGAACTTTAAATTGAAAAAGCCTCACTTTAATCTTTATTAATTTTCCAATAAGTCCGAAACGACTATACAGTTAAACAAAATTGGCGAAATGATGTTGACATAATTTCTTAAAATGTCGTTACATTTTATAGTTTGTTTTACTGCAAGCTTGCAATTTCAATATGTAGCACAGTGTAGTTATTTATTGCATTCATATCCGCTCCTTCGCTGCCACAATTTAGTATGATTTTCATTATCATCTCTAGCAGTTGTAGTAAATTTCAGTTGCTGTCATATTCTACTACAGCCTCTAATTACTTTGACAGCTGGGGTCATTTCCTGGCTAATTGTTTAATTAACTCATACAAAGACACAAGTTAATAGTTTGTTGCATTTTGTAAAGGGATTATAAAAAGTTATAGTTGTTCATTGTTTAAGTAACAAAACCGCAAGAAAGATTGTTGGCAGTTTTTTTCTTCTCACGAAAAGGGAAGTAATTCGTAGGTGCATAGTTGTATTTCAACAGCTTTCTACAAACAAAACTAGTGATAAGTACTTTTTTCCTTTTTTTTAATAGAAAGTAGAATGTTTTCTTAAGTCCGATAGAACTTTAAATTATAAAAAATAACGAAAAATCACCGCGGCTGTTCTTAACGAAGTATGTGCTGGACGTAAAATTTTGACCGTTGTCGGTCGCAGGAATCTTTTTCAATACTCTCCTTTACATCGGCGATATTCTCTCTAGTACGTACATTCCCTCGACGAGCTGGTGTTATTGCATTATTTAAAGAGTACTTCTTCAGATGGACGATTATGTGTGGCATAAACAGCATGATGACATCTATTAGTTGCGTGAAATGATTTTCGTAATGTGGATAATTTGGTAGCGTAGTTCAAGCAGCAATCTATTCATTATGATTTGCTAGAGTATACTGATCATAAATATAAGAGTGAGCGCAGTATGAGAGTTCGTTTGACAGTTAACACTTTCGTAACTTCTATAGAGCTTAAAAATATGTACATCGGTCAATAAATTTTGCTTTAGAATGCATGCTTCCGCTAATTGCATATGATGAACACTAAAATAATTATTAGATATATTTGAATAATAGTTTTCTGCAATTTTGTTGGATCACAAGTTGTCAGTCTACTAATCTAATTCAGATAAAACGCTTGAAAAGAATCTAAGTGAGAATGGCCAAACTTGAATTTCAGTTTAGATATTTCGGAAAATATTCATTGTTACAGATGTTTGTAATAACGTGTGACTGTGCTTTTGGAGAAAGCTGATAGGCAATCTGGCTTTGAGAAAATTGATTCCTCATAAGTAGCAAGAGCGTAATCGGTCTAATAAATTTGAACTTTCCCTTAAAAATGAAATATTGTTTATTGCCAGCCAGCCAATTCTCCAGGCATGTAGTTCAGAGGTAAGCTTTCAGCTGACAAATATAAGATTTTGATAGAACACGGTGTAAAATATCATTTTTTCGAAATATCCACTCTCCTTAAATGTACACAGAACAAAATATTAACACCTATTGAAGGGTTTGTTTGACTTCAGCTACCAACAAAATTATGATTTTTTACAGATTCAGTCATTTATTTATAATTTTTATAAAATTTCAAACTGAAACCAAAGAATCAGTAGATATTTTTTTCTGTGTAGTAAACCTTTTTTTCAATTACTCCCAGTTTTCCGATATATTATGCTATAGAATATTATTTCACAATTTTACCACTTGTCGATAAAAGCCAGCGCAGTAAAGCGCAACGATTTTAACATTTTATACCAACCAACTTTTAAAGGTTAAATGAAGAGTAGGATTTTTAAACTCGGATTATAGTTGTGAAATACACAACCGGTTTCATATGTTGTGTTGAAATACATTGTTCTTCGTATTGTATCGCTTTTATTTCCGTATTCCGTTAAATTATAAACCAGAAGAAGAAAAAATATCACATTTACTGGTTTGATAGCATAAAATTGAATAACACATATTCACCCCTATTACGATAATTTTTCACTCGAAATATTTTCCCTTTCACCTAAAGTTTCAATCGAGAAAGAGTTCCCTAAAAAAACCATTCCCATTAATATGTGTGATTTTTTCTTTCGGATTTTTCCACTTTTCCCTTTTGTTTGTTCGATTTATTTGTATTAGGGAACTGAAGACGTACTGTAAGCACTTATTTAATCTAATTAGAACATTAGAGTTTTTAATGTATAACGTTCGGTCAAAATCAGTTACTAAATTGAAGAATGAGATTAGGTTTATAAAAATGTTTGGTAGAAAGCTTGGGCCGTAACTTTACTGTGTTCTTCTTCTTTTAAAGCAACCAAAAATTGTGTGATCACCTCGTATATCCTGATTGTGGCATTCCGAATTCTTAATCTCTTGCTACCTCATTCTGATATCCACCCTTTGCAATGGACCGCAATCAGGTACTAAGCTTTACGATTGACGCAATACGGAAAGATTTTTGTAGACGGCTGAGTGCTAATAAGCATAACCAAAATACATAGAAAAACAAATTTATTTATTAGAAAAATTAATTACAATTAATTTTAAAGATAGAATTTTTTCGCTTACTCTATCTTGCAAACCACAACGAACGATGCTACGGTTTAAGTTTCTGCGTCTTGTAATAAAATTTTTCTTTTTATATTTTTTTTTAAACTTTAGAAATTATTATTTTTATTTACATTCAATGTGCACTAATAGCTTAGAATAATTTGAATAGTTGCTCTTGGAAGGAACAAAAATTCCACTGGAAAGTCATGATACCAATTATCGCCTCAAGAGGAATGAAAATTTCTTGGGAACATAAATGTCAATTCATATTCACGATAGAGCTGATTGAAAACGTATGAAACAAAAGTGTAAAGTTTTATAACAATTTCTAATGAAAATTACCAAAATTCAGTTTACAATATTTTATAGGAATACAATAATACAATAACAACAACAATACAAGATTGTTGTGAGATGAACAATTGTGTGTATAATGCGGACCTTTGCTACGAGTAACAAGCTCATCAATTCAAGTTAAGAGGTAAAGTCTACAAATTTCACTCCTGTGGATTAGTAATACCCACCAACTCCAATCGTCCAACAGAGGTTTCAGGAACCCGCATATGTGAAGTTAAAATTATCTTTCAAATGAGCAGTCGTCTGAATTTGCCTTTCATAAAAAATTTATCTTTTATGATTCGTAATCTTACCGCCTGAAGAATACATATTTTTCTTATACTGCCGACGGTAATAGTTTTGTTAAGTTTAAAAAGCTCATGCATGTTGCTAATATCAATGAAACAAATAATAAACTTTTTATGTAATTCAAATTAGCGAGCAATAAAAACAATTTTTTTAAATGCGCTAAAAGTTGTGCCTGCTTTGGGGCACACTCGCAAACGTAAAATTTTCTTACTAGGTCTCGGACATATAAAGGGTGGCCCATAATGAATGCAAGATTTTAACTAAATAGAAAACAGTCTTTAAATTCTTATTTTTGTGTTGTATCATAAAGTATATAATCATTACGCAGCAAATGTCCTCCACGGCTATATTGACACCAGGGCATTCTTTCGTCGAAAATTTTCTTGACCATTTGGCATAAACTTAGCTCAATTTCGTTAAAGTAGCGTTTAATTTTCATCTGTATCTCCTGAACATTTGGCTTCAAAAAACCCACAAGCAAAACTTTTACTATTTTTGTGAATATGTTCAACAAAAACACGTTCTATCGTGTACCCCCCTTTTAACTAACTTTAAACTGTCAGCTGTCAATTTGTTTTTTAGGGATTGCCAACAGTCTATTAATTTATTTCATGCACTGCCCAAATCTCGCGTTAATATTGCGACACCCTCTACATACACATGTCCATACTATAATATAGTTTATGAGCATCTGGTGCACCATCAGCTAGTAAAAAGTTACGGGCTTGTAAAAATTTTAAATAATTTCTCGTTTTGTGAATTTGTTCAATTCTCAACCATTCATTGTATGATTGCAGCGTTTGCATTATTTTAAACTATTGTTGGTATTTTTTATTGAAAAATCTGATTGAGGTTTACACTTTCACATTATTTTAATTTTTCAACAACAGTCAGCATTCAAATAAATGAAAGTTATTAGAACTTAAAAGTTTTAAATAACTAAATTTGATGTCTTTCTATATGAAATTTTCAATAAAGAAAAAAATTTTACCATTTTAAATTGAAAACATAAAAAATATGTACATATAACTGTTAATGGTAAGTACGCATCTATTGGCGTTTAGCATGTGTATGTATTATTTGCAGAAAGAAACCTAAAGATAATTGTTCTAACAGGGAAAAAAATCAAAAGTAAAATATCATTCATTACATTGTTTGTCTACACTATCGCACTTATATTAAATGCAACCCTGACATAATGAATAGTCTTAACGTTTAATAATTTACTTAAAAATGATACGACTGTCGAATTTCCAGCTGTATTTTTTTGGCATTATAATACTTTTTCATCTTATTTGAATTTTTGACAAGTTGTTTTTCTTAATCAAATAGTGTGAAAGGGCCCTAACAGGTATTCCTTTGAAAGATTTAGAAAACAAAATAAATATATTAAATGTGATAACCTAACATCTATTTAACATCTATTTATGTAGGTGGAATTTCGTAGTGAATCGCGTTCATAAATTTCAATGCAAAGTAATCATGAACTGTAAACCCAGATTTTATGGCACAGCTGAGGCGCTTATTGAAATTAATCAATATGAACAGCAATCGTTTGCTTTCACGGTGTGAATAAGTTCGCCAAAATTGCCATCAAATTAAATTATTTAATTAAAACCTTTTGATGGCGTGTGGCTAGGACTAACAGATTGATCTTAAACCATCGTCTGATCTCTGAGCCAGAGTTAAACTGGTAGTGCTGGTTCCATACGTATTCCACATTGAACAGCACAATTTTTCTTGTGAGGTTTTTGCTGTCGCAGGCCTATCGAGTATGTCTCATGCCATCGGACGATTTGAAATCCTCGTCGGATATTTCAGCACAGCAGAAAATAAATGCCTACACACACATACAGACTTTATTTTATTTCATTTAAATATCGATTCTCCTTTATTGGAAACCCCTTTATACTCTGTTTCTCCATGGTACGCAGCCTGTTCTTTCTGCACAGTTTTATTTATTACTTTTAGGGTATAGAACATATTTTTGACACGAAGCGGAATGAATTGTGAATGAAAATTATTGGGCTTCCTAAGTTTTCACCCGTTTTAGCTTCACCTGCAATTTTAACACATTTTTCAGTTACTAAAACGTCTTTTTAAATTAAATTTAAGAAATATAAAACTTGTTAAACCAATTGAATCCTCTAATTTTAGGAAATTCTTTATTTCATGTCTGCTAAATAAAAGACTCATAATCTCGTCGTCATACTTCCCACTTTCATCCAATTATGAAATGTTTGTATTTCAATTAATATTTTTGTTTTCTAAAAGGGATTCTTTTGTCACAGGGCACTAATAAGGCACAATGAGTGTAAAAACATTTATAAAGTCAGCAATTAAAGAACAGTAACGCATTCACATCTTTAATTGTTTTAAATGAGCGAACATCACAACCAAATTGAAAACCGTTGAGATTTTTAGAGTTACGCTGAACTTTGACATTATTAAACACAATCTTTTCCTCTCGGCTACTACTGGCAACGTTTGTGCTGCCTTATTTTCATATGAGAAAGACAAAAATTAAGAAAAAATAAGATTTCCTTTTGGTGGGGGTTTTAATGCAGAATTATAATTCCTTTTGTGTAGTAAAGCGAATTGTCTAAATTTAGACTATGAATCCATTCATACGCAGCTTATTTGTTAATTAGCTCAAATATGAGATAAAATATTCACTGCAATCTTAGAGAATCTCTTAAAAGCGCTTAAGCTACAAAAAATGCGGCAAAAGGGTAAAGAATACTTATTTTTTAATCATAAATATAAAGGGTGGACCATATACATGAGAAATTCTGTCATCTTTGTCTGGTTTGATTTGGTTTCACTCAGAACGAAAACGGACACTTAAGATGGAACTTAGCCGTAACCGGTTTGTTGCCAAACCAAACTTCACAATGGATGACAGAAATTTGTTTCAAAAGTCTACCTTAAATCACCGTGTAGGAATACTCGTATCAAGAATCAATTTAACTTTACATTTAAGAATGAATCACAACATTAATTAAATGACTACCGCGGCTGACTCTGCAGTATGCCATCCGACCAACCAACCAACCCTAGTTCAAGCATATCAACTCCGATTGCGTGTTTCAAGGAATCAATAATCTCTGGATCGTACGTGTAACATTTAATCTTAACGACTCCCCATTATTGCGTTTACCGCTTTGGAGGTAAGATTTCAAAATTTTCTGATTTTTGTTCAAAAGTAAAGCGGCTGTTTTTCTCTGTTAGTTCGTGAATGCCACTATATTCTTCGAAAGCAAATAAATCCGGCAGTAGAAATTCAGCCCACCTTTTAATTTTCCTTAACTTTATTGTCAGGAATGCCATTATGGGTGTTCATTTCTTATTTAGAGATCTTTGACATTCTATAACCAAAATGTATTTTGTGTGAATAGCCGAAAAAGACTTACTATTAGTAGAGACTCGTATTTAGATATTTTTTCCGTATAGCTCTTTCGCTACCAATTCTTGAACCTAAAGAATGCTGTATGAATCAGACAGCTGAGAATTTAAAACCTTCTGGAAGTGTGGAATCAAGAGGCTGCCTTACCTTTCGATACCGACTTTGATTACGTGTTATCGATGTCATACGTGTTCGGTGAAGAAAGAAAAGTTTGCGTAAAAATAATATCTATTTATTTTAGCTGCTATCACGTGGGACGTGCGTACATTCCTTTGTTTCATCGTGTTTATCAAGAACATTTTTACCAAGCAAGAAGTTTAAGTTATCGGCGGAAGAAGTGATTATGTTTCGGCACATTGTCTGAACCTACAAAAAATTTTCCTCCGAAGTACGTGACCCTGCATTACGAAAACATTCGTGGTACAATTAATATTTAACACAATTTATGTTTGGCTAATCATTAAATAAGCACATAAATATGGAAATTATGAACCCTGATATATTTAACCCAATGAAAATAAATCTTTCGAGCGTGAATCAAATTTTGCTTAAAAAATAATTTATTTAGATATTACTAAGTTTTAGTACCCAGCTATTTGGAAAATTTACCATTGTTTTCAGAAAAAATTAATTAAACAGAAGTAACATACAGACAAAAGCACTAAACGAGAAACCAATATATTGGCTTCTTTCTGTACATAATAAGGAGTATAACAAACCTACATAAAACTCAATTTATATCAATCACCCCACAGTGTTGATGCTGGATACAAAACAACTACTGCTATTAAACTATTGCAATTCATTATTAGTTTATCAGTGATATTAAATTCTCACCTTATTCAGACACGTATGTAAATTCGATAATAAAACACCCTGCCAAAGTATAAAAATCACGGGTACTACTTCTCAACTGTAAACTTTCCTACATCAACCGTATGCTGAAATTAGCATTGAGTCTGCTGGGTTCTAAACGTGCACTTGAACTCGATTTGGTATTTTAGAACCAGTTTGTGCTGTTCAGCACAAATGATTTTAAAAACGCCAAATGTATTTTTGCTGGTTTTCTAGTTTTGATTACAAAAAAGGAAAACATTGAATTTAATTTCAGCACAATATAATTTTTAAAGCTGAGGTTAGGCAAAATAAATAAGTTCTTTTCAGTTTACTCTTGCGAGTTGAAATCACCAAACTGTTTGCGATTAAGAACTACATGCGACGTAAACTCGAAATGCGTTTGGTGGAACAAGGGCGAATATAAGAAAAGCATTTTACCTCAGTGAAACTTGGACGGGAGCTACGATCAGTTTGTAGCCGTTCTACGCTATATTACGATCTATTGGGGACTTATGCGAAGTTAAGAAATTTTATCAATCTATCTTTTATCGATGATAAAACTATTTACTTCGAAAAATATTTGTAATGATATATGTGCTAAATGTTTTCTGTAAAAGATTAAAAAACAATATTTTTAGAGAGTTTTTCATGATTTCGCCAAAAAAATATCGACATTCAGAAAGATCAAAATATATCTTTCTGTTGTCAAAGCTTTGATCAAAAATTAATTTTTTTATTTAGTAGCTTCCCGTAGTGGCAAGTTATGTTGTTTACCTTTTTCAAATTCCCCTGTTTTTTGCGTCTTAACAATAAAGTGTCGGTCGCATGATTCCATCCTAGTCGAGTTCACTTTTAAGTATTTCTTAAGTCGCCAGTCAAATTGACCATAAATTAATCAAGTATTTTGAATAAAACTAAAAATTCTCTCATCTCTTCTATGTAACTTGTTGTTCTTAATCTTTTCATCTCCCCGCACCTAATGTAAGCCCCTCTAATATTAATAAATTTCTCATATTAAACCATTCTTTTAAAATATATTTGGGCATTGATAAAAACCAATCTCAGCAAAAGGCGTCAAATAAAGCAAATTAATATGAAATTAACAAATTTAGACACTAAACAAAATTATTACAATTCATTTGGAAATCTTTCAAAAATAAAACAAAAGACAGCGATACCTGAAGCATGTGTGGTCCGATTCTTTTGATAGATTTACAAGCATTTCAGTTTGTTTTTATGTTTTTTCGCTCTTTCTGATATTTTATTTTGTTGGCACACAAACATGAATGCGAAAATCCCAACGACAAGCCTTTTTATTTTGCTGCATTTTTTGTCTGGCTCTTTAAAGAAACGAAAATAAAAGGAGACAGACAGACAGACCTCTTTTATAGAACCACTAAACCAAAAATGCCACAATAAAAAACAAAAGGTAACAGCGCATACAAAAAAATAATCGATTGAACGTGTTCAACATCACATGAATTACAATTGCGACACCTGTTGCATGCAGCCAACGAAAAGCAAGCAAAAACTACATCAACAACACACACATTGGCCCCAACAAAAAAGTGTTTCTCATACAGTTTGACTTTAAAATTGGACTCGAAACATTTGAGCAAAACAACTGAAACAAAGAACATGGGAATGGAAAACAATATCAGAAATTCGTTATCATGAGGAGAATGAGCGCAACACAATTTACAGTACGAGTATATTGGGTCAGACCTTAATTTTGCCACACTTTGGCATAAATTCAAGCGTCATAAATTAATCAACAAACATACTCACATACAAATACACAATCGGTGCTTTATAAATAAATACAAATCCATAACTGCATCATAATTCGGCAACTGAAGAACCAATTTTTACTTTTTCTACTAACTGACTACCCTTTTTTGCACTCCCTATAAGATGAATCAGTCTCTCATTGAAATCAATTGCCATTTACCTGAACTTAAAGCACCAACCCATTTCTTATCCACAAATCAAACGCCTGTTATTATACAAGAACTAGCAGGCGCGAAGATAGAGCTTGCCGTAACTGAGTGCACTGTCATCGTGGTGGCGAACGGTAACAGGTTCATGTCTCGAAAATAGTCAGGTTAAATAAGTCGAGCGGAGAGAAGTGGGCAATCACTCACGGTGGAACAGCATATGCCGGGATGCGTAGCCAAGAAAGTGCTTGGTCTCTGGTATGGGAACTCTGTTGACATCTTATTTTCCATTACAGGGATGAATAAGGAAGCCTCGCAAGAGGCGGAGAGGTTAATCTCTGAAGAAATTCTGGTTAATCTCTAAAGAACCTCCGAGAGGGGTGGACGGGTCAATCTTTAAAAGTACTCCTAAGACGTTGGACCGTGACATTCTGATAGGAATGGGCATTGAAGCCTCGTAAGATATGGGGCGGTTAATCTCTATAGAAACTCTGGCATTTATTGGCCAATTTAGGAATTCCAAAGAGATGGACAAGAAAATCTCGCAAGCTGTGGACTCCTGAGGAAGAGGCAGAGAATATAGCGCACATTGTGTGTGAATGTCCAGCACTGGCTAGCACAAGGCTTAGGATCATTGGCAGACACTAGTTAAATGTGAATGTCATGGTGACCCTAATCTTAAGCCAAATCTAGCAACTGCAAAAGACTCCGTGATGAGGAAGAAGTACCACGAGAAACGAATTAGGGAACGGTAGTCGTAAAATACAAATCGGGTGCCTGAAATCAATTCGTGAAGAGAAGGCCAAAAGAGGCCCATAAAGTAACGGTCTGCTTCGATATCCCACTTACATTCATTTGGCTTGTAGAGATAGATTGTTTTATAAAAGATACTTTGTGGCTTAATTGGGCAGCGACTTGACGAGATTTACCTATTCGGAAAAAACTCTTGGCGTGATTTTTAATTCAAATATATTCACAAAGCAAAAAAATATTAGCTTTGAATGGTTGTCCTCCAGGGAAACCAGAAATATGCTTTAAAATAAGTGGTGTATTTGCATTTCATATGCAGTAAAACTTATAAATTATGTGGTTTGGATTCCAACAAGAAAAATGTATTTTTTTTTTTATTTTTACTTTGACTTTCTGGTACTTTTGTTTAAGTAACACTTGGGAAATAAATTCCTACTAATAATAAATTCATTTAAATCTTTTTTTGGAAAGGGATAGACTATAGAAGGCATGTGGAGGTGAAGTTTAGAACAGTGTTGCGTGGCCTCTGGTGTTATGTAGGCGCGCAGTTAAATCACTAACTACTTAAGCCACAACACCGAACGAGTTACATTTTCGAAATGATGTTTTATTGAAAATTTTTCTCTCAGGATATTGCTGAAGGCACAACACAAAAATCCAACTTCTGTTCCTAATGGTAGAATTAGTAGAGTCGTATCTTTTTGAACTGATTGGTGTAAGTTATTCAAAACGTGTTAAAGAAAGCAAATGTGTCAGCTTTTTGTCAACGTCAGGTAAAAGTATATTTTCTGTAGATTTTTACGTTACAAAAGCTACGTTACATATTAGGTAAACAGTAATTACGCGCTTTATTCATATAATTGATTTTGTCAGCTGATACGTAACAGCGCGATACGAATATAGTAATTCTACCATAAGGCTTGCTTTTCTTGGCTTTTTATATAGATGTTTCGGAAGGTTTTACCTGCGGAATTTTCTATAAAATCATTAAAAATCGATAAATAATTTATATTGTAAAATATTAAACGAATACGTTTACGTTAACTCGCCGACTTTTTTTAATCGTAGTTAAAAACGTATTTCACGGTTTTTTTCTTTCTTCAAATAATTTTGAAATGATGCAGCAGAGGGAGGCTTCTTTTTCACTCATGCTGTACTAAATTTATAACTTAATTGCATATAAAACGTCATGTGTTAAAAAGAGACATTTACCCCATTATGAATGTCCAGCTTCTTGCGCAGCATTGCCGTGTTAGTAATTAAGTAATACGCCAAGAAAAATCGATAGCAACACCACAATTTTTTATTGATCACTAGAACTTTATAATCAATAATCAAGGTAATCGATAACGACCTTAAAACGGAAAAAATAGTACCAGAACAAAGAAAAGTCCATAACAACCAAATGTTTTTCAAAAGTAGTAAAATGTGATTCGAAAATTCGGCAAATGGCATCAGTACGGAAAAATCGATACCAAAGTTCGCAAAAGCTTGCACATTTTCTTTAACTCTACTGAAAAATATGGTTTTAAGACATACGCGGTTATTGATGAAAACCGCAGATACTTAACAAACACAAATCGAAGTTTTGTATTAAGTACTACTGTTTTTGACTTCAACACTAGACAGAATACTAACCGTAAAATACCAGTTTGGATATAAATTAATAAAAGTTCTTAAAATGCCAAAATTGTATGTTGTTGTTGTTGTTGTTGTTGTGGTTTTCGTTAATGCAAATGATGTGTTTTCATCGTTTTTGTATAACTCACTAGTTCGCAAAGTGTTTTTCTTTTAAATCAATGATGTCATAAACTAATTTATGTACACACGAGTATTCAAATTTGTTGATTATATAGTAGCTCTTCCATTTTGTACGATAAATGACGTAGTTACTTTTTTGTGTAAATCCAAAAATTTTTCTTAAAATTTGTTGACAACATTTTACTGTTAATTTTTTAATCAAATGCGCATTGAAAGAAACCCTTTCAAATCGTTATCCAAACATAGTCATCTTACCATTTAAATAAAGTTTAATTTGAATAAAACCCGATTCTAATACATTTCACCAACATTTTTGTACTCTAAATAAAATCAACGAAATTTTTCGAAAGTGGAATACATTCTATAACATTCTGAAATTTCACTTTGGACTCGATATACAGAACAGCACAGAATATTTGGATTTTTATTTGTTTTTTTTTTAATTTATATTGTGTAAATTTAAATATTTCTGACTTTGCGGTTAAATTTTTTCAAAAAAATTAAATCTATTAATAAATTTTTGGTTATTGATTTTATTTAATTTTTCTTTTGAAGATTTTTTTTAATTTTTGAGTTATTTATTGAATTTGTGATGAAGTTTTAATTTTTCGAAAATTCAGAACTTTTCTTATTTTCGACTGAAATTCAAATTTTTATCGTGTATTAAGGTATTTGAACGAAATTTCAATATATGAGTTTTCGACTTGTGGAGCGATGACAATTTTTTTTTTAAATATCGAAAAATATTTCATTTTAAAATTTGATCGTACAATTAGTTTCATAAGTTATGTAGGAGCTGAAGAAAACAGAATTCAACAGACGAAGTGATTCTCCTTTACAAATGAATGGTATGCTCACATTCGCCAATGAAAAATTATCCTGATTTTCCAGAGCCAAATTTCGCCAAGTCTACTGACAAACAGCTCCCTAAAAAGTTTATTTCAACTTCGGACAGGCAAACACTCAAATTTATATCGTGGATACTTCAAACGCAAGTGATTATATAAATGTTATTTACCATTTTGCGACCACTTAAATAATTGTAGTGGACAGTAGCTCTGAAATTTATGTCGTTTTTTTTTCAAAAGTAAAATAAACGCTTCATCTTCTAAAAAAGAAAAACAAATTCTCTGCTTATGAAGTTCCGAAGTATGTGCTTTCACATAAATTTAGGACTTTTAAAAGCAGATATTATGATCGTAAATAAATAATGATTGATAATGCTGCGTATGCAGAAAGTGCTTGCCATAAGTAACCGAGAATTTCAAACACATACATCGCATATATTTATGTGGAATTCATTGTTAGGGGAAGCTCAACACATCGCACTTTTATTTAAGACACAAAAATCACTGTACATCTATTATCAAGCTCAAATCGACTCTTTCATCTGTTGCTCAATTTTCTAAAACAAACATCACTTTTGAGTATTTTAATTTCGTTCGTAAAAATAACGTGTAAAGTATGTTTTAAGCAAAAAACAAAAAAAAAATGAGTGGGTTGTTATTTTATGTAAAATTTTATTGGTCAAATGCCCAACTATCAATAGATGGATGGACGATGGCTTGAATGACTGAAAGTGTGTTTTGTTTACTATATTTTATTAATGTGGTAACGTTTACTGGCGCCACTTTGACCCACTACAAATATATTGTTCATTCTGTCGAAATTCGTTCGAAAAATCTACAAAAATCACAAACTTTTTCCAGAGATGCCAGGGATATGGACGAAAGTATACAAGTTTCTTATTCCTACACAAAGGGGAAACAACAATATCCGACGCCCCGTCGCTTCGATTGCTGATTGTTTGACTGAGTCAAAAATTAAAAAAAAGACCCTTCCAAAAAGAAAAGCATTTACCAAAAATTCGAACATTTACTGAAAGATCATCAAAAATTCGAAATTAAACAAAAAAAAAAAAAACGATTTTAACCAAACATTGAAATTTCACCACAAAATCGAATATGGTTGCAACCAATAATAATTTTGTTTATGAAATTTGGGCATAACATAATTTGAGTTTTACTAAAAAATTTGAAACTGGTGTCTTACCCAAATGTAAATTCGGTGAATTTCTATTCAAATACATTTTATTTGCGAAACTCATCTTAAAAACAAGTGCCTAAAAGTTTGAAATACTCTGGACTTAATTGTGATTTAACCTGTGGAGTTGAGAATGTGAGGTCTTAATAAGAAAGTCTTACACAAACTTTTGTAAATTTTAAATCTCGTGCTGGTGTTAAATTTGCTCTTTCAACATGTTTTTTCATAAAGACACCTTTAAAATAGTGACACACTTTTGAATAATTATTAAAATTATACTTGTAGTTCCATTCCATTATTCAAATTAAGCGACGAATTTACGTGATAAATTTGTAAATTTTATGTGAACCTTCGTACACGAACTAAGGCGGAATAACTTGAATTCGCTCCTTTTACTATGAAGAGCACGGTGATTCGATGTTTGTTGTGATCCTATACCTACCGACCTTTAATATCAGATGATTTTCGTATTAACGTTTCTCCTCCGGTTGAACGTTTGACAGGCTCACATGATCTTCTTGCAAGAAGACTTTTTGCAGAACATCCTTCGGGGAGTGCTGTTTCACCGTGGATTAGGGTAAATTAGCTTTGAAGGCTTTATCTCTGACATATTTAGACAACTACTATGCTACGATCCTGCTTTTCTAGTATTCTACGCTACTCCGTCTCTAGTATTCTACGCTACTGTTTACATTACGAAGTTGTAAGCTTCTAACACACACATATAAATGATAATACACATTTGCAACGCAAATGTTGTGGTATCTTATTTATACATCCGGTGGAGTTTAGAGGTCTTATTTGCCAGCAAGAGCAAATGGAAAAAAACTAAGGCCGATTAAGTTCAAAGTATGCTTTATTCTAGGGTTTTAGTCCTTTTTATATGATTTTTACACAATTTCGTAGTTACTCTAAGTTATTGAATTTAATTATTAAACGTTACATTCAATTGCAAGTTAAATATGTTCTAACTTAATTATCGATCAAAGTAATAGTTACGAGAACTTTCACTGGTTATTGGGGAGTCGAACCCGCGTTCCCCGAACTGAGGGACTAGCGCACTACTGTGGGTTACTTATTAATTACTGTCTACAAGTCCCTTATCTCTCTGGGAGGTGATTCGAATGTGGCATATAGTAAAACGTACGAACCTGATTTCAAAACAAAGCTATTAAATGGGCAGCTATAATACTCGAATAACGAATTATATTATCATTATACGATTATGTTTCGAATTTTTTGTTTCCCTTCTGTTCACTCACAAACGTCGAATAAACCATAGTATTAATTTTCATTTAACATGAAATGGAAGGCTTTGACTAGGGAAATGGTTCACTTGAGTTTCTAATCAAATTAGTCAAATGTATTTTCAAATCATAAAAGTATCACATATGAGTTCATTATCTAAAGTATCTGTAGTTTATCTATTCAAAATAGAACGAACCTATTTTATTTCCATCTAATATACAACATGAATATTAGCTGCCATATTCTTGGAGTTAGCTATTGAAATCAGACGTAAACTCAGTCAGTGTAAAGACAGCTTAAGAAGATAAAATTGATATTCTAGGTACAGTTACCAAATGAGTAATGAGTAATCACAACGGAGGAAGAACGTGTTCGAATTATCCAGGCCGATAAAAATTGCACATACTTTACGTAAATATTTTGGTGTAAATAATCGACCATCTGAGTGCTGAATTTGGAAGTTCGCTCAAACTGGGTCCATATGTAACATGAAAATGACTTAGCATGTTTGGCCATGTCATTCGGTTAAGAACAGTGACGGAGTTTCTCAAAGTGTGACCGACGATTAAAGCACATTTTTTCTTACGCTATGCAGGGAATTTTGACAATATATTTACATTTGCATGCAGACGAGAACCCAATCACTCAAAAATTTAAAATCACAGACGATAGTGGTGTGGATGCGGATCGTGTGACTTCACACTTTCGGCTTTCTCCATCTAATTCGATTACAAAACCTAATTCCATTACAAAACTCAAACAGTAGACACGTCATAATGTAATCGAAATTGAATTAAGGCTTTGAAAAAATATTGGAAATTCTATTAACCGCATTACGTCATAACGTAATACATCAGCCAAAGGGGCGACCTTTTGACAGATATAAACTTTCATACATTATTATTATTTCTAATCATTTACCTGTTAATCTATTTTTCTCGACTATCAAATTATTTCCTCTTTGGAAAATATCAAAGTTGCATGTCGTAAAAACATACACATGTATGTATGTATAAATGTGTTTGTAATAATTATAAATTCTTTAGTAACTTTGCCGTTTTGATACTAAAAAAAAGTTTTTGCTTATTTTTAATAATGCGCTTGTAAAGAGCCTTTTACCTGTCATTTCAAAATCAAATGTCAAGTACTATATCAAAAATAACACCAAGTCATAGAAAAAGATATAAAAACTCTACGAATACAAATTAAAAACATAAAATTCGTAGGAAGTGGCGGCATAAAACACTAAGTACTCGATAATCTTTAGCCTTTGTTTTTAAGATTGACTAAATATGGCAAATTGAAACAGATAAAATTTAAAATTAATAAAACTCACACATCCACAAACAGCCTCACAGAAACCTTCAAAATAAATGGCAGTAACTATGAATAAGGCACGATTGTGAAAAATAAAACTCTAAACTTTTCAAATCCAATGTAC
The DNA here is from genome assembly GCA_963932375.1 of Phania funesta. Classification (NCBI taxonomy): domain Eukaryota; kingdom Metazoa; phylum Arthropoda; class Insecta; order Diptera; family Tachinidae; genus Phania; species Phania funesta. The sequence continues at coordinate 90,920,760 of OZ010652.1, read as the reverse complement.
GAATTTAAATTCGTAGCAGAGAAAATTTAAAACTTCTTAGATTCATCATTCGCGATGAAATAAACAAACGAAAAGTCTTTAAACAAATTAAAAACGAAACTATAAAACAAAAATTATAATCAGCAAATTTGAAGAGGCGTTTAATTTGTAGTCTTTTAATAACGTTTTAACCATTTTAAGAAAATTATTAACAATTCAAGGATGACGTATTTGATATAAAAAAATATCTTAAATTAAAAATTATTTTATAAATTTTATGGAGCTAAAGTTATCTGAATTTATTACAGACTTAAATAGTTGATAATTATTTCATATTTCACCCTTTACTACTGTCGGAAAGGTTATATGTATACCAGATTGTCATTCCGTTTCCACTTTCTACAACATTCATTTACGACGCCTTTAACTCTTCTAGGCCATTATTTCTAGGCTTATATGTAATCTAAAGTGCAGTTATTTTGGTCATTATATGCGTCACAATACGCGTCAGGAAAACTCGAATGAAATTTATTTCAAAAACAGTTAATTTTCTTATAAAAAAGTGAAAAGAAATAAATTTTAGTTTATGGCACTTGTTTTCTAATGCATTTGATTTACCGTAGCAGTATTCAGAGGTTGGTGCAAATGGGCTGTTGTTGGATTTCACAGAAAATCTACGATAATTTGCACCATCAAGACCAATTGCCCCAAAACCCTAAATACCGCCAATGTATCTAAATTGGATAATAGATAAATAGTTTCGATTAAGGAATTGTTTTAAGCACAATGTGGTCTATAAGCAACATTGATCCATAGTGCATGTCAACCATATAACGATATTTCTAGGGTCAGAAGATACGTGTACAAGAGGCAACACCAACTTCCACTCATAGAAAACATTGAAAATTATAATAAATCCGAAGTTTATAGCACTTTAAGCACTTGGAACAAATTAATCTAATTTAGTTCATACCTCATTTAATTTCGATTTATTTGTAAAAACACATGAAAAACTAAATGTAAGGACTCGAAGAAGATGCTTTAAACGTTGGTCTTGGCAACAGGACTGAAAGTGGTCCAATAGCTATGCATTTTCATTCCGCATAGGCCCAATTCTTACACGATCCGGTAAGAATTCACATAATATATTTTGGAGTAAATTTTCAAGTTAGAATTCCAAAGTTAGAGGTTGATTTCCTTTAAACAAGTATTAATAAATAATTTTATTAACTTGAAATCTATTGCATCTCTGTTTGACTTGGTTGGCGTAAATGGCAAACAAAATATGTGCACTCTAATTAAATATTCCGAGTAATCAATGTTTATTCTAAGCAAAACATTATGGATGCTTGTTGTTGTTTTCTAACAAATTATGGTAATTTTGTAGTTGAATATGAAAAGATATGAACACAAGCGTGTATGAGTATCTGTCTATGAATGAATTAAATCATCCTACATTGAAATAAAAATGATTAGTCTTTGTTTTTGTTTTTGTATTGTTACGTTTTTAAAGGCACGCGCCTGTTTGTTACTGCTGAAAATTCATTTTTGCTAAGATCAATGGTAAACTACTCAGCTACCAATTTCCAATTGATTCAAGATTTCAGATAATGGTAAAATAGTAAAACCACCAACAATCAGAGTAACTAAAACACACCGCGAAGAAAAAGTTAATAAATAAATATAATTTTAAATTTTTAAGACAAATCCGTAGGTGGGTGCCGCAGATTGAACATGGAAATCTAAATATTCACAATAAAAAATGAATGGAGTTTTCGAAGCGAGAGAACGATTTCGTCGCTTTTTTAATTAAATAGTTGCTCACCTTAAGAAAATATTAAAATTAATGAATGAATTAAAATAAGATTTAATGAATGAATAAATGACTGAATATTGAAACGGAGAAAAAACAAACAAGCAAATAAAAGCAAAGCAACCGCAACAGAAGCTGTGTATGTGTACGCGGGCAATCAACAAAAATCAGTTCATGCTGTTAGAAGTTTACAAAACTCGAAGTGATTTAGCAACTGATTTAATGGTATGTGTATCATACAAACACATCTACAAGTATCGCATGCATGTATGTGTCAACACTTACACACACATAGTCATGACCAATAAATGTAACAATAAATTGTTTGTCTTAACAAATTTATGAATGAATTACTACATGTGTTGTTGTTTTTGTTGTTGTGGCAAACGTATTTATTTATGTTGCACAGTTGTATGTTTGTGTTCGTTCCTTTTTTCAACTCAACTTTCTGCACCAAACTGCAAGAAAATATATGTTGCTTCAAAAGTTTTTTTTTGGCTTTTAATTTATTCATGTTTTTGTTTTTAGAAAATACAGAAGTGATACATAATGTTTCGGTGAAGTATCACCACGGCAAGACCTCAAATCCCGATGGCATACATACTGGGTTAAGAGACTCTCTGAGATAATAAGGCATAATTAAAGTTTAACTAAATGTTTAATTGGTAAAATTATTTATTTAGTTAAAAGGTTTTTTTTTTTAATTTCAGTCATAAATCAAAATTAAGCATTGATCGTAAAGTCTTGCAGTATAAATCTGATTTAAAGCCAGTTAACAGAGAATCCAACGAAAAATTCTTAGGACACATTGGGACTTGGAAGTCACTAGTGTAAAATACGAGTTCAAATTAACTGGACACATATTAAAAATGCACCACTTTATGGAGTCGCTCTTACATAATTACCTACAACAACTCAAACTTGGCCAAGGCTGCGTAACAAATAGTTTTTATATTCAACTACTTCTTGTTAGCCGCAGAGAGACCGTTTCAAAGCGGAAATAAAAAATTGAAAAAAACACATTTGATGAGGAATAAAGAAAGCTTTGCTTGAACTTTCAGAATGCTAAACTCACCTTGTCTACCATAACTATGTCGTCAGCAATGTTTTAGATCATTATCGCACTCATTGCAGTATAACCTCAATGTTCCAACCAAAAAATAACTGAATCACAAAGTTGTTTCCACACAAAGCATAAAGGCGTATCGAATCAAACATACTCTTCTAATTAAAAAAAAAATCTAGCTAACTCTATTCTATAATTATAATTTATTATTAAAATGCAATTGATTTTTGCTAGTAGGGTAGTCGTTATGTGCATTTCGCTGGTTGTTCAAGCCATTTAATCTGGAAATCTTATCAGGTTTTTAGAAAAACTTAAATCTCCTATGCCCGAAATTGTTTAAACCCAATGAGAAAGCTTGAAGAATCTCAAAACAAAAACTTTAAGGTTTCAACAAAAAGCCCCCACAAAAAAATGTTATTTAATTTTTCTTACTTGCTGTTTTACATTTGGTTGGCAACAACATAAAATTAAAAGATCACAGCTGTGATTCGCTTTAGGTAGAAAACCATCAAATAGTAAATGTTTTCAATGTTTGTCCAAACTATTTATTTATTTATTAAAAATATATATCTTGTTTGACTCGAAAAATTGCTCCATCTGCAGTCAGTCGAATCACTATCTGTGATATTTAACGTTCAGCATAGGCTCGAGCAATCGAATTTTGAAAAAAAAATACTAAATAAATTTTGCTTAGGGGAATGTCAAGCTTCGGCAAAATGCTCGGCCATGCTTGCACTTTGATAAGGGAGACGATGTTATAACTATTGTCCTATTTCCGAAGCGCGTGGAAGTGGTTAAGTCTCAAACAACATGAAATGGGCAGTCCCTGTACAAGGGAAGAGAAGCAAGTATTTACTACCTTAAATATTACTCGTTTAAGATTTCATAAAACACACGCAGATACAGATTCCTTACAACCACTGCGTTACTGGTACTAACTTAACCGATATCTTTTTGACACCAGTGTCGTGTACGCCAAACAAGTAGAACTTACTCTACCCCGTAAGTGATAAAAATAAATTAAGTTTCAGATTAACTTCTAGTAGGAAGCTTCTTTTATTAGAAACATTTGCATAGTCCCGTAACCTGAGTTAGAAGTTTCTTCGATTACTCAGAAACTCTTCGATGTTTTATGCAAATTTTGTTACAATAAACTGGCATTTGCATACAGACTGCACTACATGAACTACGTAGTGCTACTTGTACGCACTGAAAACCATAAAATGTGTTTACAGAACTAAATCTGAATACAACATATTGAAATTTTTATACCCTACACCATCCTCCCAAATAGTTTAATTTGCGTAATGCGATTGCCCACAACAGTCTGATAACTCTGTATATCTAAAATCCCAAAAAATGTTTTCCATCTGCAGATATCGCTGCGCCTGGGTGACCTATGTAAATCTGGTAAGGTGTCAAAGCTAGGCAGTGACACAGAAACTGTTCCATCGATGTTTCGATGTCCTCATTGCATGGCTGCTGCTTTTACTATTCGAAGCAGATGTGCTTGTGAGCATTAGAATAGTTGTAATCATTCTAATTTTCGGCTTTGCTCAGTTTCAGCAGGCTCTTCGCGGAAAACTTCGCAAGGTCCTAGTAATTTCCATTTTTTTACTCACACTTGTGTTTACTGTAATCCTCTGGCCTTAATTGTCAGAGTATTGGTCCTGGGTTTCGTGGCACCCAGATCTTATAGTAGTTAATCGCTCTTTTACAGTCCAATAACGTGCTAAATCTGACTTTTTGGGGCTCCATTGCATTGATGGTCATTTGTCTATCAGTGAAGATGTTGACTTCTATTTGTGTTGTGGATTCACTAAGCCTTCGCACACACTCCATGATTGCTTGTACTTCCGCGTGAAGGATCGTGTTATGGTCAGGAAGCCGGAAGTACATTTCGATCCATGATTCTTCTCTTAAGATTCCCAATCCTGTTTTCCTAGCTTAAAGACGTCCGCAACTGATGTAGGGTAAAATTTAGTTGACTATTATGGAAATTTAAACCATTTTTGCTCATACGACGCATGCCCAAGACACGTGTTGCAATTGCTGGTCATTGCTTTTGTTGTTTTATTTTTATTTTGGAGAACTGGATTTGTTAAGAGCTTCGAAAAAGTAGCAACGAAAACATACTAGAAACGAAGTCTTTATATGAAAATCTTTCAAGGAAATTTAACTCTTAAACCAGCGGATGTTGTAAAATGATTTTGATCAGCACACAAAAGTTGTGTTTTTGAGGTGGTAGAAGTTGGGGCTTTAATCCCTTTTGTAAAAGGCTTTAAATGATTCTAATGTGTTTTTAAAATCTTGATTTGTTTTCTTAGTTTTTTTTTCGGGAGCATTTGTATCAGCAGTCGACCCAAATAGTACAGTAGCAAATAGAAGTGTGAGAAAATTAATTTTTTGTTTTTAATTTTATTGACCTGCATGTTTTTCACAGCAAGAAATTTGCTCCTGAGTTTTATCGTCTCTAACAATATTATTCAATGTGGCCCTCCACGAATTATAATATGTTGTCAATCCTCTTAAGTGGAACTTTTGGGAACCAGCGCTGATACAGGTGGGGGTGTGAAAATGGGAAACTTCACGCTCAAAATCCATTAAAAAGTAACATTTTTCCATACAAAGATTTAAGAAAATTGAGGAATTGATTATTTGGGATTTGTTTAGTAACTTGGCCATTTCAGAAGATCGCTAGTCTCTGTACGCATTTGAAATGTTTACGAAGTTAAAGACAGAAACATTAAATTTTTTTCAAAACCCAACAAATAAATTGTTATTTCAATTTTCATTAATGTTTTAAATAATCCAGAAAATATAAAAGTCTTCAAAGCACATGGAATTTTGTTTGGTACTCCATCATCTCAATTCCTTGATTCCATAGTAGTCAATAGAAAATCCGGCAAACGTCGAGATATTATACGATGACCAACTAAGATCCAAAGAAAAAACCAATTTCAACAAAACAACAACGGCGGAGAAATGAAATTGATTCTGGATTTTTTTAAGCCACATTTTCGACAATAAGTATCATAAAAATGGTCGCCCCGGGTTTCGATGGCGTAATGAGTGCAATACGTGCAGTGTTTTTTATTCGTCTCAAATATTGGCCTCGAGTTCGTCCAAGGTGGTTGTGCGCTTGTATGGCCCGTATTCTATTCTGTTGAAACCACAGCTCGTATATACCAAAGGTGGTGAGATATGGCTGAATTAACGCTATACTGAAAATCATTGACAATAAAGGTCATTCGTCATTTCGAAAAAAGTAAGGTTTGCTGATGCCGCCATACAATAAACCGCACCAAACAATATATTTTCGTGGAAACAGTGATGCTGGATCGAACAGTTCCAGATCGTGTTCATTTTTATAACGGCAATTAAAAATAGGCCTCGTCCAACGCCTAATTAGCGCAGTTACGGTGTTGTCTATAGTCGTATAGATGTATGCCCAAATCCAACCCCTGCGGCCATGATGATGACCGACCTAATGGCAAAATTAATATGGTGCATTTAAAATTGACCCAAACATTCTATAATATTTTTAATAACTGCCAAGCGCCTGTCAGGGGTAAAATTGCATACCCTATTGAATATTTTGACAACTAGATGACATTAAAAACGTTGACAGCTTCAGAAATACAACAATTGGAAAAACTACAATTACTATCGGATCACCCTATATTTAGACAATTACATTTAAATAAAACAAACGTTCTGCCACCCATCTTTTTATTGATTTGAACTAAGAACCGAGACCATTTAAGTAAAAGTATTCAATCTGAATGTTGAAGAATTCCAGCTGTCGTTATAAACTTAACTTCGAGTTATTAATTTTGCCTTTTCGAATAGCTGTAATTTTTTTCTTTCCTCGAAGAGTTTATTTATTACTTCTTTTGCCTGCCACTGCAGATTATCAAATTACAGGTATTTTATAAATTGTAATCAGAAATATATTTTTTTATACTTCTTCTACAGTTGTAACAATTTTGCTGGCGACTGTTAACCATACGTGTATGTCAGTCAAGTCTTTCCATAAAAAAGTTGCAACTTTACAAAAACACAAACAATATTAATACAAAAGTTAAGCTACTTGCTGCTGTAGATGTTTGTAAATAAATATATATTTCAGACAGCCCACGCACCCTTGTTACAACCGTTTGTTGTTGCTTTTTTCTTTAATGCTTTTTTTCAAATGACAGTGCAATCCAGTTAGTGGATTTATAAAAAATATATTTTGAATTAAAAGTTGTCAGAGCTTGTAGTTTTTTTTTTTTGGCAACGAAACTTATGAATGAATTCGGTTTTACGTTTATTTCATAAAAGTTTGTTATAACCGATGAAAAAAGCAACGATTTTATGAATGAATAAATAACATGACTTTGGCTACAAGTTTTTTTCTTGTTTTGTAAACAACAGCATGGATGTCGCAATTTCCTCGGAAGTCTCGTTTTAACATTAAACGAGGTATTAAACTCTGTAGTTTGAGTTGAAAAATGCATAAATTTATCTCAAGCTTAACGCAATATATGACTACTATTAGCAGCATGTTTATAGTTTTTTAAAAACAAACCTTAAAATTAATTATTTATTGAGATTTTTATGAAATCATTGATAAAAATTTAGTTAAAATTTTAATTTTTATGAAAATAACGAGTAAATTCTGGTCGGAGATATTCTGCCTCAAATAAAATATGAAATGGTGGCGGCTTAAAAACGGAGTTAGCAGCAAGTTTTAGACGGCTTTTATATTTTCAGTGTAGGCGTTTGTTTGTAGTATAAAAAATACCTCTTTTCTTATGGACTTTAGTGCCTCTTTTAAGGTATTAAATAATAACTAAAATGGCGTCTCAGGTGGCTACGATCTTTTGTTTTGATGGGTGGCGTGCAACATAGAAGTTCCATTTTCGGCGTCTCTGGAGGACAAATTAGATTGCACCGTTTATGTTGACTTTAAAAGCAACGATCTTTCAAGGTATTGTGACACTGATGATGCCGCTGACGCACCATGTACACAAAACAATCAGATTCTGCTGATGCGTTTCACCTTGGTTCTTGTTAGGCCTTTACCCTATAGTGGGACTCATCAGCGACTGCACTGCTGACATCTAAGTTCACCTTCCTTTACATCAGATCTTCGATTAATTGGATTTTGAACGCCGATCAGCTTTACCGTTCTGCAACTAAAGTAGCAAACATCCCTTGCCGTTCTTTATGTACTTTTGTTACAATTTTTGATACTTTGTGCAAATATTTGCTGCTTTTTTAATGACATTTATGGTGTTCGTTTCGAAAGTACTGGTGATTATATTTCTTACAAAATTACGTCATGCAAGCGGTTTTTGTACGAATTAACTGCGTTCACAAAATTACAACTTTAGTCAATTATTTATAAATGTTAAAATTACTAACAAAATATATTCTTAATGACATTAAAAACGGTCTGTGAAGGTAAGAGTAGGTAGTCATATTTTGAAAAACGTTGAAAACACTTAAATTCCTTCCGAAACAACACTGAGAACACATACTTAGATTTTGAAACTATTGTGATTTTATTTATTATAACTTTGCAAACTCAATGAGAGTTCTTTGTGAAATTCAAATAAAAATTTCCTGATTTTATTTCGCCCGGATCAATATCATACATATTTTCAAACAAAATATCTTTGATCATGGTATAGATCTCCATTGATCGTAACACGAGATTCGGCTTTATTTTTTAAGAAATAAGGTCCAGCGTGTTTACCGCACCCAACAGTGAATTTTTCTGGATGTATTGAAGTATGTAGAGCATGTTGTAGCTTGGTTTCACTCCATATGCGGGAAATCTATTTATTAACAAAACCGTTAAGCCAAAAGAGCCTCATCGCTAATAAAACATTGGATCAGTTAACGACTGATTTTCAGAGTATAATTTGTGTGTATAATTTGGTAGTTTCGTTCAAGCGTCAATCTATTCATGATGATTTGCCAGAGTAAGCTGTAATAAATGTCAAAAAGTGAGCGCAGTATGACAGTTCGCTTGACAGTTACCCCTTTCGTTAGTTTTATCTGACTTAAAAGCGCACCTTATATACATATATTTCGATGTATGCTTCGAATTACATGTCTGTAATTTCAAAGGAGTTTCAAAGTCGCGAAAAAAGGAAAGCAAACAAAATCAAATAACAATAATCCGCACAAAAACATAAATGTGAAAATAAGGCCAACTTCCTATCCAATAATGTCGGCTGTTAAAAATACTAAGATGCAAATGAGGACCAAGTTCTTGAAATGTACAAAACCATACCATTGCTAGGCAACTTGTCATCTTGGCATAATTTTTTTAACTTTCTTATAAGTGAAATAATTATGGGAAAAATGTTACTAAACTAGCAAGTTGCCTAAAAATGGGATGGTATGTTACATATTAAGCACTTGGTCCACATTTTAAACTCGTTCCTTTAAAAGCCAAAATTTGTGGATAGGAACTTGACCTTATTTCCTCTTCCGATCCATTCATATATAGTTTACGTAATAAGCGTAAACGTGGGCTGTTAATGTCAAAAGTCCTGAAATTATTAGGCATTCCACAAGAATATGAAAATTGTTGTGATTTATTGTGTGAAGAGAATTCCACTTTCGTATACCTTAAATAATAATTATTTTAAAAAGGGGCGTGTTAATTTCCACATCACGCCAACTTTTGTTTGCCAATGTTTGTAAATTCACAGAACAAGTTTTTTTTTTTTTTAATAAGTGGGTCTGGTCTTTAAAGGCCTATGTGTTTTTAACAGAGTATATTTTCAAAGCAGCCTCCTTAATATGACGTTCGAAACCAGATTTTTTACATTGAGCTTAGTATTTTTCAGGTTAGATTAGATTTGGAGATATTTTGTCATGTCTTTAAAATTGGACTTTTTTGCGCTAGATTAAGCAAAAGTGGCTGTGTGCAACGGTGTTGTCGATGTGTCTGGCTCTTTATTGAAGTAAAGATGTTCGATAATGTTTTCTTAAATCAGCAACTTGAAGTTGGCCCTCAAACTTTCCAAATCGTAATATCGAATTTGAATACATTTTCTCCACTTGGTCACCACTAACAACTATTTATGAATGAAAAGAAACTTGTTTGGTTTTACTTAACTTTTGTATGTTTTTGTTGGCGGCAGCTATTTAGGATGCGGTTTTGCGTTTTGTATTTTACTCTTATACCTCGATTTTATTACTTTAAATAAATCGTAATTCATGTTTTATCAATTAAATTAATAACTTAATACCACCACTAAATCCTTGCTTTGAAAATACTTAAAAACACAAGATTATTCAATTATTTTTTCTTTCTCAAAATATTAATCGTCTGTATGGTACAAACCATAAAGAAGTTCTTACTTGAATACGTTGTAGGCACCCAACCAATAATATTTTTGAAACTTATAGAACTTTAAAATAAAATAAAAATATCGATTAATGTTCAAGGTTCTGTGAGTTTGGCTCCATTACCAGTTGTTAATTTTGCATTATCATTTCTAAAATGCGGACCTGTGAATAAGCTGCAAAGGCAGTTCGATTAAACTTCGCTGCACAGTGTCAAGTTTGCCTAATTTGGAGGGACTAAAGCCTGTATCTTACAGACATGTAGAGACAACGCGATGACTATTGAAAACATGCTTTTTTATGAGCTAAAGCATATTTAGATAGGCGTAGCGATATTTTTCCCGCATAAATTATTTATCCGATTTTAGTACGTGAATTGTTAATCGATTTGTTATTGCGGTCCGATTAGTATTGGCTGCATGTTTCCCTTTTAAATTCAAAATGTGGGACATGGGACGACATGAAGTCAGAGAGCAAAACTTACAATTTATCAAAATCTATCGTGATGGGCATCACATAAAAGAACATAGAAAGATCATTCCAACGATATAATGGCGGCCATAAGGTGTTCTACGTTTTTATTTAAATTCATTAGATTCATTCATTTTACTTTTAATTAATTTATATATTGCATATGTACAGATATGTGTATGTATACAATATAAAGACATAAGGAAAATCATTATTTTATATATCCATAATATCTATATATCTGAATCTTTTAATAATATTGAGATTTCTTTCCAAAAATAGCTTTTTTTGCGTATTTGATATAGAAATATCTTTACTTTTCGTGCTTTGTGTACTAATGGTTCCACATATGAAATCAAAAACACGATTACGTGTCTCTTCTTCCATTGTTGAAGAGCAAACTTTGAAAATTTCTCTATGTTTCTACAAATATAGATCTTGCTTAATGAAAAAGACGTTATTTTAAATACGATGCAATTTCAGCTGTTGTTTACATGTGTATACTGCTTTCAGAATTGCTTTTGTTTTTTAAAAGATACTTTAGAAGTTAATTTATAAGATACGATTTGATGTACGTTCGCCAGGAGTTGGAAAAAGGCTCTATAAATAATTGCTCAAATGAAAATCGTCTACAAATATCCACTACAATTTTGGTCAGTTTTTCACTGCTTGAAATTACCCAAAATTTAAATGAATAATAGCCCAAAGTTATTATGAATCATATTTTGCTTTATGCTCATTACTAATTTGGAAAATTTGAAAATTTGCACAGCGACACCCTTAAGCCCGCGTTTAAAATGCTAAAAATTTCGTAAGGTTAAAAAAGTCGCATTGGACGGGAAATTGGCGTACATCGTACCGAAAGTTATTCACTGCCATATTAAGATTATTTTTCAAAGGAGTATAGCTGCAAGCAGGTATTGAGATTCTGTTAAATTTTAATCTTATCTCGTCAAGGAATAAGCGGCAGTGTTATAGGGTGTGATAAGAATTTTAATTTTAAATTTGGTCAAATCAGACGGAGAAACATTTGGGGAAATACTCGTACAAGTCCCTTCTTAAAAGAATAAACAATTTGCCGCCATTATTAAAAAGCTGCATTTCCTCAGGTAAAATTCTGGCGGTCGTGCTTATTTCGCGTCATATTTATTATGTCTAACCTCACCTCTAGACTATTCATGTAAATTTGTATTACTTTTTATCTCACCTGGAATAAAGTTAGAGATCTAGTGTGCAAAACAAGCAAATTTAAAGCTTTTGTGAATTCCAATCATTAAAAGGTCAAAATATTGTTTCTCATTTAAAAAATTACAGAATTTGTTTAAAATAACATTTTATTTTTGATATCTGAATATTAAGAATCTTTTATATTGCTTTTTCGTCAACATGAGAGGAGAATTATTTGAATTCTTTTCATATCAAGTAAATGCTTCTTAAAGAAATGCATATTGTTTGTGAACAAAATAACTAATTATTTTATTTTTTAATTTCTATTTGCAGGTAAAAACTTTAAAGTTATAATTAAAACTTAAACGTTGAATATCGATTGGTGGTAAGTTATTCTTAACGCGCAATCACTGAATTATCGAAAGTAGTGTAAAATTATTATGTAACCGCCCATAATGGGGTTTCCAATTAAGCCAATAAATGACAACATTGAAATATACGCTCGGTTTCGCTTGGTAGCACGTGTTCGACAGGTTCACTTATCAATGATTCTGACGCATATATTTGGCTGAATGTGGTCATTGGTAAGGGTTATCTTGATATTTAGGTAGAGCTGGCAAACAATCGAGAGTACTATCAGTACTATTTCACTGATGGCGGTTTTTGTTCAATAGCGATATTATCGTTAAGGGTTTTTTTTTAACAAAATGCCAATAAACTTGTCAAAAAGTAGCTTTATATTTAGCAACGACGGGTAAGCTGCGGCTGCTAGCTAAATGGTTTAGTTCTCAGTTGACAAGCTAAAGTGAGGAAAAACATAAAAAACATAATTTTTTTTAAGCAGGCGAATATTTTTAGAATAGGACGGTTTTTTCAAAAAATTTGAACACATTAAAAATTCTTGAAAATAACTCGATATTATCGATAGTTTTCGTCAAATAAGATAAGATCGAAGATGTTGAATGTGGTGACTATCGATAGTTTTTCAACTCCACTTCTATCGACAAGGGCGAATTCGCATAGACATGCAAATTTAAAAACCTCACTCAATAAAATATACTTATGTAACATCGCATAACCTTGGTGGTCGATTTACATCATCTAGGCGAGAGAGGAGTATAGTATCAAATCGTTTATTTAAATGCTGCGGCTCTAGCTGTGAGTTAGATAGCGCCGTCCTTATGCCCAAAAACTTTCTCTGGATGCATTTCTACATGGTCGTCATATTACAGCAAAAATGCGCCTCGTGGCTAATGATGAAACTGGAATCCCCTTTAGATGTGAACGTATACTCAAGCTTGTTAGCTCTCCAGGAGCAACAATATTGTAGGGAAGTAATTGTTTGTTACTGTCTTCTGTGGCATTCCGCAATATCGATAAAACGTTTAAAATATTCTTCCTTATTTTTACTTACCTTTTTACGCATATTCTTTATGAAGTAGTTCGAATCATTTGTTTAGTTGCTTATGTATTTGAATCTTTAATTTGATCAATAATTTCTTTGAAAAAATATATGTATAGAAGTACCCATATACATATGCAAGTATATATATATACCTACATTTTGGGTTTTACGTATGAGTTTGAGAGTTTCAGATTTATAATTTAACAATTTAGATTTTACTGTAGTTTCGCCGCTTTAAAAGAAAAGACAAACCCCATATGCCCTACTACAGAACAATGACAGGATTGAATTGTATAAACAATAAATTTGTACAGAAGTTTATTTCTTGACTTGCCGTGCTAATGTCCTTGCGGTTGTAGGGGGCAAGTTTTAAAGGAAACTAAAGTATTTAAATTTTTCTTTTGAGAAAAGGAGTGTGTTTGAGACACACTGTCTTTAGTTGAACACATATTGGATAGGGGCTTTTATATGGACAATGATTGACCGTGTGTTATCAAATTTTCTTGTTAAGTTTGTAAGAAATAAGAATGTTAATAAAATTAAAGAGATTTCAGTGGTTAAGGCTTGTGTGAAAATTATGCTCGAGAATCAGCAACCTCACCTAACAAATAGTGTTCACTTCGCACATAGTAGTGTAGGGTATTAAAAGCCAGCCAAAACTGTCGTAACTAACTCACTAAGGCAACAGCAATAACAACAAAAATCCAACAACGAAAACAGTTTCATGAAGAAAAAAACTGAAATAAAAAATAAAAACAAAATTATGAATGAGTCTGCCCACGCAATCGCTGGTTGTAGCCTACGATATGCATTCAGTGTCAAAGCGGATGCAAAGAAAAACGTAGTCAAAGACTGGTTGGCAGACATACAGACAACAAAAAAGTAATGGTGCTGCAGCACTAGACAGGAGAGGGTGCAGCAAGAACTGAAGCTGTTTTCAGTCTCGGTTTGTTTTGGTATTATCATGCCCATGTAGTGGTGATGTAATGGAAGTGATGGATGTTTAAGTAGAGGTGGAGGCTTATCCACTGTTCAAACTAACTGTCTGTATTTAAAATTTTTTTTCTCTTAATTTTTTAAAAAAAAAATAGAAATCAAAGCCACACAAATTAAGGAAAAAAATTATTAAGAAAAAACCAAATAAATATAAAATGATAATAAAAAATTAAACTTGGCAAGAGGAAAAAGAAGTCGTGTGTTGTAAAAAGTTTTAGGAAAAAATCAAAAGACGGGCGCTCCCATTCATTAATTTTCTCACAACAAAGCATCAAGGCTTAAAGATTCATGAGCAAGCGCAACACAGCCTGCCATCATTTGCTCATACTCGTATTAACGAACAACAACATATTCATATAGATAAATTCGGTTCGGTTCGTAAGACTGCAAACATCTGTGCGTTGATACACAAAATTTGCCCAAAAACGTCTTTAAAAGAATCGAAACGAATTCGTTCGTTTGTTGCCAAATTAAGAAAGGATGAGACATAAAACCCGTGAACTTTGCTAACAGGCAACTCTAGTGATATAACCTAACAGTAGTGATATATCCCAATAGTCTTTTTAAATGATAATAAAATTATGTCCTCATTGAACAAAATTCAAGATTACACTCTTTTACAAAATGCTTTGCGCTAATTGTTTGCATTAAATTATACGGGAGTAAAAATATTATCTATTCGTTCACTTTTAAAAGCTTTTAGTTGTATTTTCAATATTTTTACGAGAAACTTTTATTTCTTATGAAAGAGATCATTCAAAGCAATAACTAAACAGTTTCTTGTAAAGAAAATAAATGATTCACTGTAGAAAGATACCAATCAAAAATATTTGAGGAGTGCGAAAGAAATTAATTCAAATTATGTTTTTTTAGCAAACAGGGCTGTTCTCCCTTCGACAATTATATAAGGAAAGCAATCAATGGTAAAACATTCTGGGGACTGAAACATTCCCCATTTTATATTCGGGCAGCTCACATAGAGCAACACACGATCTTAGTTAAATGCTAAAGTAGTAAATTTGTTTCATATATTAAGCGTAATTCTAAACAACATTGACTGATATTTAAGACTCTTACACAAAATAGGTATTTGCACTGCATAGTATTTCTAATCCTAGAATAATTCAACATTCTAAAATTGGATATCTTAGCTGTTATTAGAAATTCACTCCTTTTATTAAAAAAAAAATATTTTTATATAATTTAAAAGTGCTAATTTTTCAAGCAGTAAATAAAGAATTAATTCAAAAAAATTATTGTTAGTGGCTAAGCTAGTTAGTGTCTCTGTGCATTTCGCTAGTTTCTGAAGCCAGCATATCAGGAAATATTCGCCAACATTTTTAGAAAACTAAAATTACTTGGAGTTACGTAAATATGACATCTAACACACGATATTAAAACCTAAAAAAATGTCGTGTTTTTTTTTTAATTTTCTATCCTACACTTGGCTGACTTTTTTCCAACTTCAAAGTTCGCAATCTATTTCTGAATTTTTATTTTTAGTTGGCTTTCTGAAAACTCGCTCATCTTATTTTCTTTAGTATTTTTTAAGTTTAACACCGTCAACCAAAAATATGTTGCAGCTTTGAAACCACTCAACGTGTTTGTTTATATAATTCACAATCTTAATGCCGAAAAACCTCGATGTTTTAGAATCATTGCCACAGAAATGCGATAAACTCGAGCAGTACTTTCCTTTTATTTCATTAATCAATTCCGCACGTATTGGCGCCTTCTTGTGCAAAACGCTACAATTACTCCTATATTTTTCATAATCTGAAGAAGTTGTTCTAAAACTGTTCCTGTTTATAAATAATATTTATTTAGAACATCATGACTTCATACCTTGTTTTTTGATATTTATGCCCGCGACTGTAATCAAATTGTACCCACTAACTAACAGAAAAATTCGACTGGCAGCCTGCGCAACTGTAGTCGGATTTCGTACAGTGGGTACTCGCTCATACTTATGTACATTTTTGTTTAATGTTTATTGCAGCGAACAATATTTAAATGTTATTTATGTCATCTTTCAGTTTTAAAATGTGCCAGAAAACAGCTTCTCTTTTTTCGCGGACTTCTCATGACTTTTTCCCTGCCTTGGAAACACACCATGATGCTTCTTTCTCCGTTTGATGTTTGGTAAGTGTAATTTTGTGGCTTAAAGTGTGGAGCAACTCGTTTAAAAACGGATCATAAATGTCATTTTTTGGTTTATGATTTTGTTTTTTTTTCCTCTTGGTACTTATTTCAACTGTTAAGTCTTAGTGGTCTACGAGTTTAGTAGGCGGGAATGGCAAGCAAAAGAAAAAAAAAACCCCGAACATAAGTAAATTATTAATATTTTTGATAGGAACATACATATTAGAAATTACAGGGGGTCCCAGTAATTCTCATCCTTAAGTGGATAAACATTCTTTTGAAAAATTATGGTTGTGGAAAGAGTAAATTTAAATAGAGCGAATTTTTAATTATGACAATATGTAATTGTTGGATGCCCCAGTAGGCGAGTTGGTAGTGTGCTAATCCATCAGTCTGGGGGTCTTGGACGCGATTCCCACCAGTGCCTCTGGTCTGTTTCACTAACTCTAGTGAAGTTAAGTTAGAATAAATTTTATAATTGTATTGTAAGATTTAAAAAATAAATAAATGTGCAACTTCATCAAGAGCACATCCATTTGTGGTCGAATGGCCAGTGGATCGCACAACGCACTACAGACAGAATTCGTTCTTTAGCCGGACCATTCGTATGTGGAATAAGCTTCCAGCAGAGGTCTTTCCTCCCACTTTCTCTGTGGAAAGGTTCAAATCAAATATTAGTAAACACGACTCCCTCTATCCTCCTTCCCATAACCTCTTTTCCTATTGTGCTAGACAATGCATTGCATGAGTAGGGGTCATCCCCTGAGCGCTGGTCCTACGATAAAAAAAAACTAACACTAAACAGATTAAAAATGTTTTACAACACAAAGGGGCTGCTAGGAAAAGGAATCGCTGCAATCAAGAGATAACTTACTCGAACAAATTGAAGATTTAACTGTGAAAAAGATGTTTGAAGTATTGAATTTCTAAGATACAAGGGCAGTGCTGAAAAATATACACAATGTGGAACCAGCCTATTATTATTATTCTAATTAATCAATTTTTAATCAGATAAGAACGACAGGAAATGAAATTTAAATAAAAATAATAGTGTGAGACATCAAGTTGATTCTAAATTTATTGCGATGCTATAGCATATAAAATGGCTGCCTCGGCTTCGCTGCCAGTTCAAAATGATAATTTCGCCAACATCCGCACCTCATGCTAACATGTTCAGCGCCCAATAAGCGAACTAGTCACTAAATTTTATCGGAAAGAGAAAATTATTAGTTAAATAACAAGAAATAAGTGAATATGTATGTTTGTTCGATGATCTGAACTTGGTTCAGAAAATAAAAAAAAAATTTATCTAATATGGAAACCAATTCAAGGTCAAATTGCGCAAAGAGGGAATCAGTCTCTCAGTGAAAAGTATTTATTATTATTAATGTATGCGGGGATATCGAAGCAGACCACTTACTTTCTGGGTCACTTTTCGACCCCCATTTCGCTCCTCAAATTGATTTCAGGGAACCGATCCGTAATCACAACCACCTTACTTTCAATTGAGTCTCGTGCTAGCCCTAGCCTTTACTCTTAACTAAAGTGATTTCAGACTGTCGATTGGTAACTGTCGACACTCTTCCTCATCGCGGAGTCTTTTGTAATTGCTAGCATTTGTCGAAGGCTTAGTTCCCCATGGCATTCACATCTAACAAGTGTCTGCCCGTGGTCTTAAGCCTTTTGCTAGCCAGTGCTGGACATTCACAAACACAATGTGCGCTACCGTCTCAGCCTCTTCCAGGCATAGTCTGCAAGTATCATCTTCTACGACTTTCATCTTAGCCAGATGGTACTTGAAGTTTCCATGTCCTGTCACTAACGCAGTGATCCAGCTTAAAGTAGCCCTAGTATACCCGAGCACCTTGCTGGCCTTCCTGCCGATGGGCTCTTTGAGCACCATTCTAGCCTGTCTACATGTGGTATTCTCCCTCCACCTATTCAGGTGTAATGAGTTTACACATTGAAGAACTTTAGCTCGCACTAGGCCATTCCCCAGGGCAACCCTGCGTTCTGGTCCACCGAAATCCACATCAGATCCCCTTTTTGCTAGTTCGTCTGCTGCTTCATTCACAGCTGCGAAATCACCATGGAAAGTTACACTGTTGACCACCACGTCCCTTTATGGAACGACGCTAAACCTCACAAGGTTAGGTGTAGATTATGGGGCGGCTTTATCTTTTATCCGTACTGTTTCGAAAATAACACTGGCGAGACCAACATCTTCATCGACAAGTGCTTTAAATCAATGTTTTATTTCTCCTGCTTCGTCCAAATTGATTTATATGGATGTGCAGAGCCTGTGGTTCCGGTGGACTCAGCAACGTACGATGGATATTATGGATAACCGATTTAAAGTTATGATTAATACAATGGAACTATGATATTTGGTTTTGCTAGGCTTTTGCTTGTAGGGTTTTCTGAACACGCAGGGAAATTTTAATAAGTCGCAACGTAATCCGCCCCAACGCCCAAATTAAAAATTGAACCTCCCGATTCCGTGGCACCATAAAAAGCCACGGCGGATATTTAAAGTCTTTATTATTATTAGAATTTGTTGATATCTCAGCCCTTTTACTCCAATTCAACTTCAACCCGTCCTTAATCATCCTGAATTTTAATAAAAGAAACAGTTAACACTTTTATGCAAACTTTTGTCTGCTTGTTTTGCACATCGCACATTTTACGATAGCAAAACTCTTTGTATGCAATTGTGTCATGTACAAAAGTAAACTATGGTCACTTTTAAGTTTAGCGACAATTTAATTTGATACAACTTAGGTTCTATGCTTTTTCCTGCTTTTGCCTGCAGTAAGTTTGTTGTTTTTTATTTACACACATATGCGAATACTATTTGAATTTAATTTGGATTCATATATCCGCTTGTAAATTTGGGTTAAGTGGCGTTAAATAAAGTGTGTCTGGTGTTCGCAGTGGGTGTGTTCAAATAGTTTTTAAATTTATCCCCAGACCTCATTTTATTCTTGTTCTCCAAAGACTCGTAGTAAATTTCCTTCAAGCCAACTGCGTTTACTGACAATATTCGTCATGTGCATATAGCAAACTTTTATTCCAATTCTTTGTTTTCAGATGCGGTTTCTTTAACTCGTCATAGCAACAGTTGCATTAATTAAGGTCAGAACGGTCAGGATCGTTATTTCAAAATCATATATTGTGTCAAATTTATTGATAATAATGTAATTTTTAAGGAAATACACAACACACCTGCACTTTAATTAAAATTTGGAATATAAAATTTAAAAACGACCTGAAAGAAAACTATCTGCCCTTTTCGTTAAAAGCATCAACAATTTTTTGTTCTATGGCAGCAACGTTGATAAAAAATTTTTTTATAAATTTTCCATAAATAACAGGCTCTTAAAAAGAATGAAAATAAAAAGAAAGATACATTTTAATCAATTAGTCAGCTTCTGTCGTTCAGATATGTAGAAAATTTTTGTTTTATTCCCATTTCTTTAGCTGGTAATAATGTACACAGCTGTGTTCTGCCACCAAAATAATATTCAACTCTAATCGGAGCTCATCCAGGTTCGCCCAAGTCAAGCTCTTAAAACTTCAATAAGCGACAGCGAATTAATTTATGGGGCTGTTCGAAAAAACTTCTCATTTAGAAATCGCCTAATTTCAAACACGAAGTTTCAAATAAAATATCTCACACATCTAAAGCATTAAAACCAATTGAAAAGCATTACCCTGATCAAACGGCGACTCTTCTGATAGTTCAAGAGGGCGTATCATTTGCCATTTAAAATAATTATTTATTTTAGTTAGGCAAGAAAACTATAATGTCTGGAGCCTTTAAACTCTATGTCGGTTTATTTTTACTAATATAACATTCACAGACAAAAAATATTTACAGCAATTCCTGCGATGAATTCTAATAACACAAGTTTATTATTCAAGGCAACTTTTGGACTAGATAAACGAAAAGTTGTTTCTAATATTATTTCAGGTGCTTAATCCGAAATTCGACAATAATATTATCTCTAAGCCGTTCCAACATTGTTTTATAATATTCTCGATAATTTAAGGATGTCGTGGAACATGTACAAACTAAAATGGATTTTAATGAAACAGGCCCTTTTCGTTGGGACCATATTTACCTACATATCTGATTTTTTTATGATTTTCCTGTTTTTTAAATAAAATAGTTTCCTTTAAAATTAAATACTAAAGTGATTTCAATAAGATGGCGCCCTAAAGCTCGAAAACATCTATTAATATAATGAAGAAAATCTGTTGTAAATCAGGGCAATAGGTGCTGGACGTTTCCAGCGTATAGCACAGAAATTCCATTATCTAAGCTAAGAGTTGGAAAGTTTCATGGACAGCAAATAAAAATTGATGATGTCAATCCTACATTCAAATTAGTCGTTTCAAGATTTAACACCGCTTTAATATAATTTAAAAGTGCTAATTTTTTAAAGTACGAAATTAAACTAAATTTACAAAATTATTGTTAAGGGATATGCTATGCGCACTTCTCTTTTTCTTCAAGCCACAATGTAACCAGAGCTGACACGAGTAAGGTGATAATGAGTTTAAGGTAATAATGAGTGATAATGAATTTTCTGAAAAAAAAACAATTTTTAATGCAAATTAATTGGTGGGATAATGTTCATTTCTTTGAAATTTTATATTTATGTATTAAAATTAATTTAATAAACATTTCTTTAACTTATCGAACTCAATTCGCAAACATATTTGGAGAAGTCGCATACACACACACACACACACACACACTAACGCAAACATGAGTACCTTCATTTATATTTTTGCCACACATTCAAGAAGCGGGTTGATTGTTTTGTTTGCATATTTAAATGAAATTTTATACACTTTTCATCACTTTTTATTAAAATCAATAATATATGTTTTCTGTTTTGTAAAACACACATAGGTTTTGATATATTTTCACCGCATTTATGGAAGAAAAATCCACTTGAAATTCATGGCTTTTTGTAGCTGTAAAACAAAGCACTTGCACCTAAACACATTTTAATTTAGTTTAATATTATTTTTTTATTAAAACAAATGAGGAAACTAATTAACAATAGTTTTACTAAACTTTTTAAAATGTGCACTTATCCACAACATTAGATTTTTGGTTTGTTTGTTTTCCTCTATTCCATCATAGAATGCTATATTTGTCTCCTTCTAACAGAGCCCAGAGTAAAACCTGAGTTTTTTATTTTCTCATGTGTGAAAATTCTCACCTCTGGTTACCTTGTGCTTTTGAGATGAAAAATTGTTTTCAGGTGTTTTTAACACTTTACATCTGGTCATAGTCGTTGCGACCGTTGGTACAACTACTTGAAGATGTTGTATACAAGATTGCAATATTTGTGGTCTCGTTGTATTAGGATTTGTCTTGGTGGTACGAGTTGTACAACTCGATCGCAATGTTGGTATAAATTTTTAAACGTTATTGTAAATTTATAAGATTTTACTACAATTTTGTGCAACGTTTCAGATTGGCAAATAGTACTTTTAAAGTCTTATGGGTACTACGATATTTTGCAAATCAAAAAGTACTAAAAACAGTACTATAGTACCGAATTTCCATTACTGTAACATTTTGAGCGCCTTTTATTTGCCACCTTTAATCAAAATGACTTAGTTTTTAAATGAAATTTTACAGGAAGTTGTATTTTTTATGGACAAAACACCTAATTTGATTACCAACCAATTTGTACCACCGTCTATGGCTCGCATAATATCTTGTGCTAAGATTCATAAAGAATTCTAATTTTGTATATATAACAATATTTCTAGTTTTTTTTTTAAATTTTGTTGAAGGTTTGCTAATAAACTGGCTTAAGCATCGACAATAATTTTTGTGAATCAATTGTTAATTTACTGCTTGGGAAAATTAGGACTTATAAATTATATTCGATTATAATTTAAATTCCCAAATAATGAAAATAATTGTAATGAAAAACATTTGGCAGAGTCCTAAAGCACCGAACTACCAAAACTTAGTTCAACACATGGTTACCTTGTCAGAAAGACCCTGTTGCAAACATGAGCCCATAAGATGATATGTGGTAACATTCGAAAATTAATTTATATCTGCATTAGTTTTACGTGTATCATTCTATAAAATTACGCATCCCCATATCTCAAATATTAACATCGGTAGATAAAAATTGGGGTTTATTTTCAGAGCAGAATGACAAATGTCTGCAGAAAAGCTATTTAGCCTTCGAGAAATAAAATTCAATCACCTGAATTATTAAGCAAATATTGTTTTAGTTTGGCTGTATCTCAACTCTTTGCATTGCACTTAAAGTTTGACCGCAAAAAAGTAAAAATTAAAAAAAAAATAGTCCACCCTGGGGCTCTTCGAATAAACCCTTTCACTCTAGAAACCTCGACATCTAATTTGTATCCATACATCCGCTATTTAAAGGATTAGCAGCCCATATATTTTCATTTAGCCCAAATGACAACAGAAAATGCCGTATTTCTAAAAATATTCCAAACTCATTTGCAAACAACATGCTGACACTAAATCATGTCACATGGACGGATCAACATGTCATTTCATAAACAAACGAAACTGAGAAAAAAAAGCACAACAAATAAACAGTCGTCGAAACTTAAAAACAATTAACCTGATTATTGTCTTTAAGCGATACAAATCGATCTATTTTTTCATCTTGACTTCTCAATATTATGCCTCAGTTTCGGTCTCCATCATGATCATTATCATTTCAGTAATAAAGATACTTCATCATTGAATATTGCCAACAGAGGAAAAACAAAAACAAAAAAGAATTTATCAACAACTGTTTGGTATTTGACGGCTGACTGCATGAAAACCCAGAAAACTTGGCACACATTTTCCAAGTGATACAGAAACAATTTTTAAGTGTGGAATTATCCCAGCCAAAAATCAGTCTGTCCTTCTGTCCTCCCTCCATACATTATTAACGACAGTGACTTTGTTGCAGCCATTTAGTTGGTATCATTGTTGATTCTACTTATTCGTACAATAGGAAACTGAGCATAAAATTATTTTATGTTGCCAAGAAAAAGTTGCTTTTATTTTAGATGTGACCGGCCCTGCTGTATTTAAATTATTTTGTAAAATTTGTCTAAACATAAATCTTGTAACACGAAATGTTTTTTGTTTTTTTTGTTTTATGGGAAATATGAAATTGCTACTAAGTAAATTTAGCGGCACGCGGGGAGTGATGCTCTTGTGGCACCTTTGAGATTTGATGGGTGACAATATTGGTCGATTCGATTGGTTGTTGTTACTGCTGCTGCCGTTGTTGTAAGTGAAATATTCGTGCATGTCGTGAAGGCCCCAAGATATTTGTTTGCCTCGAAGTTAATGGTTCGATGTTTTAACATTTTTATTAGTGAAATCAATGAAATTAACAGGGATGTGCCGCATTGTGTTTGTTAGGGCACCTGTGTTCATATTTTAGTTTAACTTATAACACTTAGTCAAAATATTTTTTTGTTAAATGAAAAAGAAAGACTGTTGATGTCAATTAGTGTCTGTCCTTTCAGAAAAACATTTAGCTCTTTTAAACTGTGTAATTAAAATTTGCCGAAGAGAAGTCCGAAAACATTAATAATGTTTTCATGAAGTATTTAAATTTTAAGTCGCATTTGCAATTTCATTATTAATAAATTGACTGACACCAAGATACGTAGCCTGGAATCAAGATGGAAAGTGACTTAATATGTCTATAAGGAAGCACTACAGAGTTTGTTTGAGTTTAGCTGTGGAAAAGTATGCAAAATCATATCGCCAGAATGAGCCCTTTACTTCATTCCAGACCACATACATCATGTCGTAACAAGATATATACTGTCATAATTATTAATTCCTGTAACGATAAACTATGGTAACGCTACATTCACTGTTAACCTTCACTTGGTGTCATTTTGCGAGAATAATAGACTCGGTTTGTTAGTGGTCCTTCGATTTAAATATCATGAAAATAATTGCATCATAAATTTCAATCAGACAACATCAACGCATCGCTCACATGGTCTGGGCACATAACAGACTATACTCTTCAGATGAGCCAGAAAACAGGGATTGAAGTTTGAACATTTCCATCATTTGAAGTAAATTTGATATCATAAAACTATAAGTGCAGAAACAAAATATAGCGTTCGTGATGATAGAACGCAAAAATTGGTGGGATCAAAAAATTATAATCGGAAAAAGTATAAATTGTCTAAAACAGAATTAAATAGATAATTTCGAACACATGCAAATACTAAGCTGCTTCGTACGCATAGCTACGAATGTCGAATATCCCGCGTTTTTTGCCATAATTTGAAGAAATTTAATAAACTTCAAATAAATTGTGAAATATCGAAAATTTGTACATCTTTATCTATGTTACGTTTCGTCTATTGTAACTGCTGCTGAATACTTCAGTTGGCAAAAAAGACTGTAACGAGTTGTCTTTCTGTGAGTTCTGAATAACCACTTGTTAATAATTAAAAAAATTAAAAGAATAATCAGTGAGTGCATAGACAAATTATAACGATTAGTATATTTTTCATAAACTATCTTTTAGACTTCCTTTAAAAAATGTATTTCCCAAGTGGTGATTTTGTCTTGGAATGCTATTTATAAAGCGCGGCTCTTAATTCTTCGCCTCCAAAGTGACGATAAACTAATTTTTTAATATTAGGTCCTTTAGTGTACTCGTAACTGGGTTTCGGGTAAAAGCAGATAAAATTAAACATCACTAGCGCTGATATTCGCTGCAGTATGCAGACATTTTTTTTATATAAATTCAAATTTGCGTTTCCCCAAACGGTTTAAATCCTATAATTTGATAATGGAACTGTCAATTTGATTTTTTTGTTGTAAAATTATTATTGTTGTTGTATTAAAATACTCAAAAATATAGAGTATTTTTAATATTTGATGGAATGTAACTAAAAATCTAAGAGGTTGGTTGTTTTCTAACTTCGAGGTTGTTTTCTAAATTCAATCTGTCAACAAATTTTATAAGTCATTGTATCCTAATGTAGTTTTTAAAATTATTGTATAAAACGTTTTGAAGATACAACTTTTTTCACACGAGCAATTAAAGTATGTTTAAAAGAAAAATTAACAACAAAGTAAAAATCGGGTACCATTAATCCCTTAGAGTTCAAGCATTTTGAACTCTATTTAAACCAGTTTGCGGCGCTTTTAAAATTTTCGATTTATTTGCAAATGCGGTTTACAAAAACACGATAATGCAGCTGGTGTAAACACAGTAATGTGGCTGATATCTACTATAAACCAAATATGTGATTGAAGGATTCTCGAGAAAACAGGCTCACAGTGGCGCAGTATTCGGCACTTTCGAATGTAAAGATTTATCGCATTTAAGCTATTTTTCGCTGCCAAATTGCGTACGCAACAGTTTTTTTTAGATGTAATCATTGCGTTATGAATGACACATATGGAAACGTTTGCAATCAGTAAATTTACAGATAAATAGAAAACTTTTGTAAAATTTAACACATTAAAATAAGTTCTAGTGCTGGAAAGTATTTTAAAATTAATAGAAAATTGGTTAATGCTTAAAATATTAATTCTTTACTTTATTTTCCGGCCGGGTGCTTTATATATATCTTTGAAAAGAATTTAGAATGTCCTAAAATGCTCTCTTGTAAAAGAGAATAAACTTCCTTACTCTCAAATATTTAAATGGACATATAATAACAATTGAAGCCTTCCACATCCCAAATCCCAAAATCAGATGTACGCAATTCTTCATAATTCACAAAAAACCCGAAACAATTACTGGTATTTTACGTAGAGAAGGCAATAATGCCACCAACGCCTTCTTCAACTGGATGTTCAATATTATTAATAGTTATTAATAGAAAGTTTCTCAAATACACTAAAAGCGTTGAAAAATACTTTAAAAACACACTTTCGAATTCAGGAGGATCTTTAAATTGTAGCTTTAAACTTTAAGAAAACTGTTCTTTGACTGCTAACAATCGGATAGAATGACAGTTCAAAGTTGGCATTAAAATGTTTCGAAAACGACTTTAAAAATTTTAAAGAGAGGCTCAATAGAAAATCATTAAAGTTCAAAAAAAAAAAAATTTAAAATGAAAACAAGACTTTGATTATTTAGGTACATTTTGCTAAAAGATACAAAAAATTAAATCGCTTATATCCGGCACAATTAACAATTTACGCAATTTTAACAAGGAGTGCATCTGTTTTTTTAAAAACAAAATTTAGGAACTTGTATGTCCCTCTAAGATATATTTAAATTGTGTTATATTTTTAAAATACTATTCTAACAAATTTAATTAAAGTTTTTAAATCTTGATCTTCAGTAATTATTTTTATATATCCAACATATCTCTTGCTATGGTGGTTTAAGTTTTGAAATTAATCCGGTTTAAAGCTGAGACTGAAATGTGTAAAAATTTTAGTTTGTTATTTCTTTTAAAACATTTGATTTGACAAATGAGGAAACCCCAAAAATCCGGATATCTGAACCGGGTTTTAAATAAAACCCTGAAACCCGGTTAAACTATTCGAAAACGGTTTTTTGAAAATTAAAATAATTTTACCGAAGATTTCTGATTTTGAATAGTTAAAACCTCGAAAGAAATCTGGTTAATCGACGAGCCATGTAAGCTAATATATAACCTTTTTTTAGAGGTAGATTTCCCGAGATTGAGCTTTTGGGGACGGGATGAGAATTTCAACAACAAATTTTTCATATCTTTAAAACCTTTTCTTTTTTCTATGAGAAATTTCTCATACAAACATTGCATTTTGAATCCTATTTTCCTCCCCGGTTAATCCTTAACTAATTGTTAATTCAAATCTACTAAAAAAATGTCCACCTTACTTCTGACTTCCTTGTGGACTTAAGGTTTGCCTTTGCTGGCTGCAACATATTTAGGGCATGAAAATATTTCAATTTGATTGAATTTTCTTGGGCATGCAAGAATACACTTTTGCTGATTTTGATTAAGCATAATTTTCTTAAACGAATTTCAAAAGTGAACAATTTATAATCGAAAACTATTTCATTTCGACAACAAAACTAAAAATAAATTTTATGCGCCTCTTTCTGTGAGCGAGTGTAGTAATAAATTTTAGGAAAGATATTTAAAAATGATCTATTATTCTTTGTTTCAAAATTAATGACCATAAAATAAGAACTTTAAGAGACCTTAAAAATATATTGTAAAAATATTACAAGATCGCGACATTTGGTGTAGAGAAATATTTACTAGTGATTAAAATCTGGTTGTCTCAGTTTAATTCATTGAGTATTTCATTGAACACTTTGATACTCATCAAATAGTAAAGTGTGTTTAATTTGATTATTGCAGAAATCAAATAGCAGCAACTTCCGATGTGTGGGATGCCGATAAATTCGGAAATTATTGTAATTGTGTTTAGTGATATTGGAAATAAACTTTAAGCCAAATATTCTATACTTCCTCTATTTCAATTTATTATCAATAACAAGCAAACAAGCAAGTATTTGCAATTACCTTTACAAAATATTTATAACTCATAGAGCTGTCAAAGAAAAAAAGTTATTGTGATAAATGATTTTAGTTGTTAAGCCTTTTGTTAACACGCTACAATAACAATTTTTTTTTTTGGTTGTTAGCACCACAATT
The DNA here is from genome assembly GCA_963932375.1 of Phania funesta. NCBI lineage: Eukaryota > Metazoa > Arthropoda > Insecta > Diptera > Tachinidae > Phania > Phania funesta. The sequence continues at coordinate 90,892,707 of OZ010652.1, read as the reverse complement.
TGGATTCTTTTAATAAATTCAATTGAACATGCCAAGACAAATACATCGCGAGCTTCAATGCACAATTGCCAGTATAGTTGAGCATTAAGCACAGTGGGTTCGCTTTACTAAAGAGAGCGGATAATTAAAAAATATATTTTTTTAAATATACGACAGTTTAAGAAAATTTTATAAATCGTTTCTTAATTTAAAGAACCAACATATACAATAACCAATATATGAACATTTGAACTAAAACCACTTATTTTATAAGTATAAGATTTTATGTTACTTTTTTTCACTTTACCTTCTAGACTTTTTCATGGGACGTAATTATAGACATACAGTAAGGTCCATACGAAACAATAAGACTTATACGTGCTGTCCCATCATCGTGAATTGCTCTTGAGCTTGATATTTTAAATCTTTTCTTATTTTGCCACTAGTGACTACGCTACCGATTTCTACATGCTGATAATCAGGTGAAAGTTGTGCATATTCAACGTGTGGGATTGTTTAAATTAGCTTTGTCGACAATGCATTCGTGTTGGATCATATCAGCTTTGCCGCCAAACAAATCGGTGGTTGTGCAAGGCGGATAGTTTATTTTATGGCCCACCCATTACGATTTGAACTCGCTGCTCCTGTTTGCTTCAGATTCAATACGAATTTAATTTCAGCCAGGCAGTCGCAAATCGGATGATTTTAATGTAAAATTTTTTTAAAAAGTTTTTTTTTTTTAATGGCTTTAGTTCTGGGAGACGATAGCTACGCATGCAGCAGTTTATGTTTGCAAAAGAAAAGTTGTGGAAAGGACACATTATGAGAGTGATACGGGTGAAACCCGATTAAAGTGTTGTGCTCTCTCTGCGAAAATTTATAGTAAGTAAATAAGTACTGAATCAAATTCGCTATTCTTATTACATCATTGTCCATAGAACAATGAGCTTCTTTAAAACCGATTATTACCTTTCGCCTTTCCCTTGCGCTAAAAATCTTTTGTAAAATTTAATTCTGCCTCTTAGATAAATGGGCAGAAAAAGTAGAAACCTACTTTTTTATTTTGGACGCAGGCTATCTCCTACGAGCGATGCAATGAGCTGTAAGAAAAAGTACATTTTCCTAAACTCACATAATTTCATAACTTGCGATCGTTTTGACTAAAACTTAATATTTTATTCTTCTTAAATATCTATAACAATTTGAAACACTGTGCCTCTCTTAGGCCAAAAAATAATAAAATTAAATTTATTTATCACACCTTTTTCAAGTGCTTGTCTCTGTTTTTTTTTTTGTTTTTCTGAAAATAAAACACGATTTAAAGTTTAAACAATCAATGACAATAAAATATTGTAAAAACGCCTACCAGCACAACTATCGTCATGCTTATTGTTGTTGCTATTTATTTATTTTATTGTGATTTAACATGATAATTTATTATTAACTTGTAATAAATAAATACGACGTTATTTTAATTAATCCAAGTTTTTAACGCAACATTATGAATGAACGGACCATATGAATGAAAGGTTAATCAATGAAATAAAAAGAAAGACTGGATTTTATTCAACAGGAAATATAAAATGTTAATTAATGGTTTTTTATTTTAAATTATTTGCTATTAAAAATATCTTAAAGCGAAAGCGGTAGTATTTTAGTCCATTTGGGGGAAGAAACTAACATAGCAGCCTTTATTTATTTTATCCCAGCTTAGACAACATACAGCCTTACTTTAAGTACAAGGCTTAGCAATCTAATAAAATGATACTTCAATTAACTTATTTAAGAAAAGAGCTCAAAAATTCGAAATTAATAATTTATTTCAAAATTCTTTCATTGGGAAATGCCCTACGTTTTTGAGCACTCTAATGGCAGTGCCACATCATGTCCTTCCACTGGGGGGAATCAATTTTTAAATCCGTTTTTTAGAGTGAAGTGCGTTTCAGATATTATCTATTTCTATTTCCTCCTGTTCACAGGAAATGTTCTCTTTCATATTTATGTTGAGAACGCCCAAGAAGACTGGTTAATTTTTTCTTTAGTACAACTTGCAGCAGCATATTTTGGATTTGCATAATTTTCTGAAATATACCCTGCATAAAGTTATTCATAATTTATTTTCGATTGAGGTCGAATTATTCGTAAGCAGTATCTGAGCACCGTGGCCACATGCATATTTTTGAAAGTCAGAACTTTCTCTTTACGATTAGCATTTGGTAATTCAACATCATTTTTCAATGGTTTTGCATACGAGGAGTAATTTATTTTTTGTATTGTTCAAATAGAAAATTTTTCGGTAGCCACGGTTACGTCGAGCAGACGTCGAGTAGACGTGAACTGACGTGAACAGTCAAATTGCTTAATCAAAAAAGCTTTGTCTGTAATTATTTTTCTTTAGCTACCAGCTAAAACCTTTCAAGTAAATGTTTGTTTTCATCCGTGACACGGACTTTCAGTGCGCTGGCTAATTTCGACATGAAAACGCTCGCTCCGTTGCCAAAAGAGAACACCTAATTGGGTGGTCAATGTTGTAGCCAAAAGATTGTTTAAGAAAAAATAATATTTAAAAAATCATATCCGCCATGAAATGTCAAAATCAAGCCGGCCTAATTGGAAATCCCTTTACAATGCCTTTGTGGGGAAGCTTTTGATTTTTAAAAATATAAGCCTTAACATTTTCGTGAATCGGAGGACTCAGATTAGTTCTAACGGTGCTTGTCGACGGGATGGCCATTTAAATGCCTACGTAAACACATCCGAAGGACAGATCCGTGATACAAGTTTTACTTTCTTTCCATAAGCGAAGCTTTTTAGAATTGAGGGTGCTATGACTTAAATATTTCGCTTTAGCCGCCTGGGATCCTACCTGTACCGCTGGCAATTAGTATTTTCTGATATGTACTAGCTTCGCTTAGTACTCAGTCTATACCACTAAATCGTCTGCCAACCAAAAGGACTTATATGCTATTTTCAATTAACGCACCTAAATAACACCAGAGGCGCCTCAAAACTGTTCTGAAAACAAACATAAGGCGCGCTTAAGCATTAAAGCTCTTCTATCCCCTCTACTTCACTACCTGCCTTCACTAGCATATCACTTTCCAAAGAAATTAGCACAATTATTCAAATACTGAGTAGGCATTAATTGACTGAGAGTTATTTAAAAAAAATACGGTAAATATTCACAGGCGATTGTAGCCTTGAATATCGAAAGCTGCCATTCATGACGTCCAAATATAGAAAATAGCACGGCGCGCCGTGTTGTACGGGCAGCCATGGCAGTATAATGTTGTTAAATACCACACATCATCCTTTAATTATGGATCCCTAATTTGCAACTAAAACATGTCTTCATTGCAAATATTCCTAGAGCTTCAATTATTTTTTAAGTTCTTTGGTTATTTTTTATTTTTTGTACAATTCTGTTATTTTAATTTAGATTTCACAACATATCACATAAACAGTCTTAAACTTATTTAATTCAAACATTTCCCATTAATTGATCTTTCAGTAAAATTTGCATTTCTCAATGTTCTCGCATACTGACTTGTAAGTTATCGAATGATGTAGGAAGTGGAAAACCTTGAAGTTGCACGTATTTATTAAATTTAAATGTTAACAATATATCGTTATTATAATTACAATGTTTTTTACAATCTCAAAACGCATTAGACAATTTTTATACATAGGAAAAAAAAGAACGCTTAAATATTGACAAGCATAAAAAGACCCCATTAAAAAGCAAAGCACATAGTACTGATGCTGATGTGGAAGAAAAACTATTCCACCAAGTCAGAAGTAATCGAATGAGAAGTTTGTTTTCAGTCTCTAAATATTTTGGACAAATATTTTATTTATAGAAAAAATACAACTTATTTTAAATGTTGTGTAAAATATTTCTTGTAGTCGCTCGCACTCGTCGAAAGAAAGAATTTTTAACCTAAATTTGCTAATTAAGTGTCAACGCGATAAAACAAATGTTTTACATTTGTCGCCTAAAATGCACATTTTCTTGCAGTTATAGAATTTTAATTTCAATAGACTGAATTTGTTTGCACACACACACACACACAGCAATTTGGAAATTTAAGACGCACACTTACGCAAATATTGTATACCAAACAGCCACATACACATACAAATCGTTTCAGTTCAATTTAATTTTCGCCTTCTAACGTTGAATGGTTTCAGCATCTTATTCTTTTGTCTCTTTTTCCAATCTGCTACAGGCAACATAGTAACTCAGTGTGTTGATTTGTGAGACACATTTTCATTTCGGATTTTTTCTTTTTTGGAAAATTAATTGAGTTTTTCTTTATTTTAACATATTCCATGCATTTTTTCTTTTTTTCTATCTTTTCATTAAATGCTAATTTTATTTGGCAAAATTATTTCTTTTTTGTCAAAACTATAAAGTCAATTAAAAGCTGTTGCTTAAAATTAATTCATTGAAATTTTTCAATGAAAATGTGTATACAAGTGTGCTGTTTGTTGTTGTGTAGTGTAAAAAATTAATGTACAATTTACAACTTGCACAGTGGGTCGGTAGTGTTGCATAAAATATTTCTAAATCAAATATAGTTCAGGGTTATCTTAAGGGAACCCTAAAACATATAGTCAAGAAAAGTAGTTTTCATTCAAGGACTAAAATTAATATCGTATATTTAGTCTACTTACTACACTTGTCTTCTAACAGCTTTATGATACCATCCTTAACTGAAGTAGTTGGTATAAAGCGTTTACTTCTCTTCATCACTGTATCTTAACGATGCATCTCGTAAACTTAAAAGTCCTGTTAAAGTATGTTTTATTAAAGTCATTTGCGATAGTTAGTGGAAAAGAAATCATGACACATTTGCTTAATAGACACTCCTGTCATCTTTATATACAACACCATTTTACGAGATGCCCACATCATTTAATTTTATTTCCTCGCATTTTCGTTGCAATATTTGTAGCTAAATGCTGTATCGCAAATTTTCTCATAAAATTATTACTATAACAATACTTTAAATTGAGCCCATAGTGCATGACTTCCTTTATTTTAAACGAATTGTATTTATATTGAGGCAATTCATTCATTCATAAAATCATGAACATTTTATAAATTGTGTGCGTGTATGTCAGTGATTGGGTGCAGGCTGGCGGCTAAATGGCAGTTAAGAGACATGCAATTCGTTTAATATCAATACAATTGCCAACTGTGTCATATTTATGGAAATTGTTTTTCAGTTTAAATGCAGAGTTTCACAAAACGTTTTTCTTTTTAAAATCAAATATTTATTTTTATTTGTTTCTTTTTATTTTAAACAAATTGATAATTGTAACAGAATTTAAATTTTTTTTAAAGAGAAATAACTGTCAGGCAATCAATAGCTTGAAGTTAATTGTGTTTCTTTATTTACACAGAGTGGTGAAGGCAGGTGATGAAGTAAAAGGCTAAAAATGATAATTGCACGGGTGCGATTTTTCTTACTTATTAAAGCCCCATTCGCACTACTATATAAGTGTTTGGATGTTCGCAGAGAGAAATCTCTTGATAATCGTTCTGAATGCCAAAAAAAAAAAATCAAAAGTAAAATATTCTTATTATATTGTTTGTCTGCGCTGACGCACTTCCGTAAAGATGCAACCCTGATAAGTTGTAAATTTTCAGGAAATGGTGAGAGCCATACGACTGTCAAATTTTCATCTGGTATTTTTATCAGATTCATGACATCTTTTCGTCACACTACAATATTTTCTTATTTCATTTGAGTTTTTGACAAGTCGTTTTAATAAATCTAATAGTCTAATATGTTGTTGTTCTTATTTTTGTAATCTTAGGCCAGTGCTCTTCCGATGGTATTAAATTTTAAACTGCTGACAAAAAGTTAAAAAAGATATGGCGTACTAAAAACATACACATTGTGTGCAATGGCCTGAGAACTTGGCCTAGCCCACTACCGTTCGTATTAATTATTCAAAAATAAACGCAAATACACAAAACAAAACAAATTATCTTATTCCAGTTCATTTTATTATAAATAATGCAATTTATTTGTTGAAGGTGGATAAACTGGTTTCTAAGCGTATTTCGCTGGTTGCTTACGCCAGCTCATCAGGAAACCATTACCCAGCTTTTTAGAGAACATCTAATGCTTGATATTCGTTAGACCAAATGAGAAATCCAAAGAAAATCAAGACCAAAACATTAAAGTTTCAACAAAAAATTATTATTTTATTTTTTTTACTTGCCTTACAACGTTTGGTTGGTTTCTTTGCTAACTCTAAATATAGCGAAAAAGAAATAAAAACAACACAGCTATGATTTGCTTTAGGAAGAAAAGCAACAAAATAGCAAGTGTTGCCAATGTTTGCAAAAGCTATCGCATATTTCTTATAAAAAATTTTTTTTGGGATTGTATTCTCTCTATTTAAAGAAACTTTAATGTTCTTGTCTTGATTATCTTTGGACGTTTAAGTTTTTTTAAAAGGTTACTTGATGAGCTGGCCTAAGCAACCACCGAAATGCGCAAAAATTAAATGGGATAAAAAATAAGGTAACACTAATTTTTTAAATTGAAAGAATAAAACCCCAAAAAGTTCCTCGTAAAAAATAATTTTTTTATTAAAAAGTTTGTAAAATTACATTGGCAATGACTGAGTGCGATTGCCATAAGTTTTTATGGTAATGTTGCAAAGCGCTATTTCGATGTGGTTATCTTGATAAATAAATTTTGCGATCCTCAAAATATGCGAAGCGTACATTACCAAAGTCGTTAGCTAATGGAACACGAATGCCCCAGTTGATGCGATCGATAACGAATCGAGGTGCCTGGTTCGTGGCCACAATTCGCTGAACACTGGGGGACCAAACTGAGATGTTTCCATGAAGTTACAAATTGTAGAGAAGGTCGATTATGTACCAAAAAACATTCCAGTAAGGCAGGAGGCGAATTTTTTCTCGAGGCCCCAGTTTCATAAAATCCTGGGCTAATTTGAAGACTGTCTTTCATTGTGAATTGCTACTTGACTAATTTTGTAAAGGTATTGATTTCACTTTGTTGGTAAAGTATACTTTTGTGTTTTGCTTAGCAAAAGATCTGTTTTGTCAACGTACAGATTGCCGCTTGCATAGAAATTAGGCTGTGGTGCCACCACGCAATCAAAATACACACAGGGAATATAAAAAATATGTGTGTATGCATTCGTCTATAAACAGTCTATGCTGAGAACATGGAAACACTCTCGATGACAAACAAGATTTATGCTCAAACTGAACAGAAACAATAACACATATTCTCCAATCAGACCACGAACAAATTTCTTTGCCTTATTCAGACGACGCTCTCTCCACGTGCGAACAAATTTGTGGCTAGTCAAGACGTAGTGTTAATAACATTTCACGAACATTAGTGTTGTTAGCAAACAAATTATGGAGTCAGATAATTTCCCGACTGGTATAAATTTCGTGGGTGACCACAAATAATATAAATGTTTGAAATTTAAGGTTATAAATAAGCCCGAAGCTACGTAATAGGCAAAGAAATAAAATGTTGCTTAGTTTCAAGGAAATATTTAGCTAAAATTAAAAAGCCAATAAAACCCAGAGACGCCTAGTTATCTTTAAAAATCGTAGGCCTTTTTAATCCTGCAATGCACTGCTCCCGATTACGATTTTGTAGCTCCATTTATATCTTAACTTTCAACAATTTTAAATATTTTTCCTATAATGTTTTGTGTTAACTCTTTATGGATTAACCATTTGTAAGAAAGTTTCTAATTATTTTTATTTACGAGTGAATTTATTTATTTTATAAATTTCCAACAAACATTCATATGGCAACCCTGTCAAAAAACACGCATAAATTATTCAAATTAAATGAAAGTGTGTCGTTTGCAAACTACTTTGATTTTAAGTCTTAAGAGACCGTTTAAGCGTTAAAACACACACTAGATTGTTTACACTCAAGGCTTAGCCACCGTTGTCGTCATCACCGCGTTTAGGCCAATATTTTCGTAATTATTGTTATGACGAGATGTTAATCTAAGACTTATAATTTAAATTACAATCACGTTTGTGATCGACTTTTTTTATGAATGAACAGCGACTGTGAAGGAAAACAGCAAAAACCATCACCACAACAATCGTCAACTGAACAGGCGACAAGATTTGATTTAAATGTTGCTTAACCAACAGAAGACCAGCAAAGCAACAACAGAGTAACGAAAACAACTAAAACAAAGAGTGCAATAAAACAACAGGCTTAACAAATTAAAAATGCTAAAAAAGCAATAAATTTTTAAATGTTATTAAACATGTGACAGTTTGTTGTTGCAACAATAATGTGCAATCAAACGACAGACAGACAAATTCCAAAAAAAACAAAAACTTTTGTTCAAATGTACATACTTTACATATGCTGGAGCATATTTTTGCTTATGCTAATTGAGATTGTGTGCATTTAAATACAAGTATCTGGCAAAAGAAGTACCTGCCTACCAACCTACGCAATTTGTTAAGATTTTTTGTTGCTTTTAAGATTTTGAAACCTTAAATGTAGTTGTTGTTTTATTACGCGTGCGCTGCTGATGATGACATAGTCAAGCTCGTCAGCTAGTTTCTTCGTTTTTCAAATACCACGCAATAAATGGTAGCGCGTGCTCAAGACAGCAGAAGGCTATAAAGAACCCTGAAATTATCACAATGCAAATTTGCATTAATTAACCAAGTTCTGCGGGTGTTACGTTAAATGTGCTATGTAGAGATAATTTGTTCTTAAAATGAAATAACTCAAGAATTAGTTGAAATTTTTATAATTAATGAATAAACGCCAAAAACATCTTGAACAGCTTTACTCATATAAAAAGAAATTTTAGATACAAACAGTACAGAAATATACCCTGCAATTATCGTTGGACTACGCGCTCCATATTAGCTCAAGTGAAGTAACTGCAATATTAACCTGTGTTTTGCATTCTTGGACCAACTCATTTTTAAATAAATATTTTTTTGTAACACGAAAAGTGTTCGTGTTTTAACGAATAAAGTTATTGGCTCCACAAACTAATGACACGGATTAGTTCTGAGTTACTTCGTTTTTATGCATGGCTGGCTTATAATGTCTTGGAGATCGTAATGTTAAATGAACTACGTTTTCTTCGTGCAGTTGAGTTAATTGTGCTCTCCTTATGCAATATTCTCTATATGCACACATCGAGGGCTTCGGTGATCTTCAGTGACCTGGAAAGTTCCCACTTTACATTCTGTTTTTGGGGGTATTTAGAACTCTCAGATCTATTTAAACCAACCAGAGGCTCAGACACCTTCTCAAAATAATTTGCGGCTTTTTCTTGCTAGTATTTGGTAAAAATTCCAAAATAGTCTGCCAAAACAGCAGTCTAATATCATCGTGGTAAATAAACTCCATACCGAGATCCTTTAGTATCTTAAGAAGAAATCATCGAGGTTGGATGAATGCAATTCTCATGTTTAAATAGAGATTAACATGACTATATGGCTTGTGTCTTGTTTACCATAGTGAGGAAAAATCCATAAGAGCTCATTTCGAATTTTTGACATCTTTTAAGAAATGCTGTCAGCCAAATAAAATGTCGCGCGGTCACCCACAAAACCAAATAGCTAATTGAAATCCGCTTAATATATTGGTCTTTACAGAACCCTTCCAAAATAACCGTAAGCATTTATGCCGTTACATTAATACGAGTCTTTAGTAAAGGTCTGCTGTGTAGATCGTCCGTTTCCGTTTTTTAATAAAAAAACACCGTTTCTGATCTATAGAAATATATTTTAATTCAAATTATTCAATCAATTTCCGTTTTATTTATGATCAACGCAGATGGCAGAATGTGTTTTGGTAAATCACATGCAATGCGACACCAAGAAAAAAACTTATAAACTCTGAAATCTTTTCCTGTCTTGAATTCGTTACAAAAAGAAATACTTTCCAAAAAGCAATTACAAGTTTTTGTCAATAGAAATAACAAAATGCTCGGTTTTATTTAGTTAAGACTCTTAAAATAATAAATGAAAAGCTCAGTGAATTTCCAAATTCATAATTCTTGTTTCAGTCAGCTCAATTGATCTGCATTTTTATTACTTTAAGCAGATGATTTTCATAAAATAAAAATAAATTAAAAAACTGTTGAATTTTTTATTTATTTTATTTTTCTGTTAAAAAAAGTCATGAGTGAAATAAGATAGTTTTTGTTGCAAGAAAAGCAACGAAGCCTCAGCATTGAACTGAACTCATTCAGGTGCTTTCCGATTTAATTCATAATCCATTCTCTTCATTATATGTATGAGAGCTAGTACCTGCTGCGCAAATGTTCGAAGTCTAATAACTGTTTGTTGATACATGTTTGTTTTGATACACCTGTGATACGCTTGTTCGATGGTTGTACGTTACAATTAAGTATCTTGTTCACATTATAATTTAGCTGAAGTACGAGTCAATTGATGTTAATTATAACATGAACTTATGTTGGTTTACAAAAACTGTTAGTTTCTGATTACATTCCATGTTTTTATTGTGTCCAAATCTTTTGTTTTGCGGTTTCATTAGTCCTCCTTCTTTTACCCTACATTAAGTCGACATGAACTTACCCGTAATTTGGCATTTTGTTTGGGTTTTTATAATTCATATATATGAATCCATATAAGAGTATGCGGTATATGTACCGAATTTTGTGCCTGAAAACAACGATTTGTGGGCAGAACAGATTAATTGCGGCATCGCATAGAGTACCTAAGGTGAGCATGTTGAATGGTGATTTTGACCTGAAGAATTGGACGCCTTTCTGTATGATGGTTTCTCAAATACAACAACTCGCAGGTATACTTAGTGTAACGCTAGACGCAAGGTTGAGGTAACCATTATTTTATTAGAAACATATTGTGATTGAATTATACAGTTGTTGACCAGCATTATTATTCTTGTAAATATGTTACTGATTGGCAGCGGCTGAGATAGGAGCACAGATTACATAAGCCATCAAATGTTTAGTAAACAGCGCGCTAAAGCGGCATTTACACTATCTCAGTTCACGTCTGATTTCAATTTCTAAGGTGTCTGTAGTGTGTCTAATATATACTATTTTTAATTTTTCATCTCAGCTCAGATCCAAAGAGAACCTTATTGTATCAGATATAGAATATGTATTGTAGCTTTCATATTCTTAGAATTAGCTACGGAAATTAGAGGAAAACTCCGAAAATGAAAGATACCCACCCTAATATATTGATTAAATATATTTTGTCTATTAAGAATATTTTATGGTTAGAATTATTATATTATTTTTGTGTAGTTAAAATACTTTTTTTGGAGTTAAAATTTCAGTAAGAATTCTCTTGTTCAACTCAACCATATTGTAATTTTTATGGATGGCAATCATATAATGATAACTTGCTTAACGCAACTAAAGGATTGTTTAAGAGGGTTTAAAATAATCAAGGTACAGGTCATGCCACTACCATGTTTTTTATTTACTTGTAGAAACTATCTCTAGATCCATAGAACATGCGAAAGTGGAATCCAAAAAGCACGTGCATAATGCAACTCACAGCTAAATAGTTAGTCGAACGATTTTCTTTCTATTAAAGCAATTACGCTTGAGCGTAATAAAATTCATAAAAAGCAGCCAAAAAGAACTTTCGCTTGCTGGAAAAAGTTATAAAAAATTGCCCTTTTCGGTCACACAACATGCGAACTAGCCTACAATGCAAAACCTAGCATGACGAGATCCAATTTTAAAAAGGTACACTTTATTTTCTAACGAAAGGGGTATTCGGACAACTGCCACGCCCACTTCGATATTGAGCTGAGTTTAAACAATCTCGCTTCGAAAATCACTTACAAAAGAAACACTGTAGAAAGTTGGCCACATCCAAGTTTAAAATTAAACAAAATTTAATGAAAGCGATAAAAATTTCGTATGTGTTTTTAAACAAGGTTTGTTATGCAACAAAAGTGGACTTGATCTGGCACGGGACACATGCCCGTTTAAAATAATTTATTGAAAATTTATTTCTCCATGAATAAAAAAGAATAAAAAAGAATTGGCCAAAATGCTATTATAGAATGCTTATATTTACACCTTGTCTAATACATACTAAAAAATTCAGAGAATCGACAGCTTTTTTTACTTTTCTCGAGCTAGATTGTCCAAATGTGGCACTTGGGTTTGTTGGAAAAAGTGATATTTACCTTTTATCAATTGTACAAGACCCATGAATTCATCATATCAATTTTATAAGATCAATTTGAAATATGTTTTTATGGTTATAACTTTTCCTATTGATATCTACACGCAATGCATGTCCTAACGAGGACATTTGATTATCACCCGTAGGCTTAGCAGGCAGAAACGTTGCCCGATTTCATTTCATCTTGTCAAAAGAATACCACAATTAATTTTATAATTTCAACACTACGAGCAATAACCAGGTACACGGGTAAATTTTTAACATAAAAATTCAAAGATTTCTTCCGCTTAAATATCGTTTGCACTTTTAAAATAAAAATATATATCATTCTCGTAAAATGAAAAACATTGAACTTTGCCCAAATTTCAATACTGTAGGTCACTCCTGCAAATCGGTCTTAACTGCTGACATTGCTTACAGAGAAACTTACATTAATAACTTCTAGTAACTTGTGAGTGAATGACTGAATAAAACGGAAAAAAATGTAATTTAGTTAAAGCCATAAAATACAATGCGCTCTTTTCTACTCCATTCATTTATGTCTTCATTCAATTTTGACGTTCATTCATAGATATCGACTTTAACTTTAATGTCATTCTCTTTTTGCTCTTCTTATACAACTTGTACGATCATTTATTTGATTGTCTGAATTGTTAAACATTTATGTTAAGTTTCTGACAGTTAATTTGTTAACATTTTTAAAGCCTGTCGCTTTGTCAGTTGATAATCTTCATTTGTTTGTTTATTAAATGGTCCAGCATAGAAAACAAAGACGAACGAGTTAATAACTTAAACATTTTCCGATCACGAAAAGAGAAACTGAGAACAATATAAATTTTAAACAAAATCAGTTCCGACGGAACTAAAGCCTTTCAGAGGCATGACGCTATTAATTTATACTTTTTATCTTCTCAGCTAAATTTGGAAAAAGTCTAAGGTTTCAGGTGATTTTTAAATATTACAAGATGTTTTTATCAGTTTGTAAATGATGTGTTGTGGGAAATAGTAGATGGCATGAATTGTTTTTGTTTGTATTTTGATCGTTTGTTATCTGCTGCTTCAAGCCTCGTCAATCCATTATTTCATTCATATTTATGGTCACAGGTGTTACAGTTTTCTAACGATTGATGGATAATATTTCTTCAAATTAGATTAATCTTCTCTTACCTCTGGCGATAAGATTTTATGAATAAATTTTATTTTTTACATTACGAATACTGGACATATCAGACATCTCTAAGTTTATAATTTTAGGAATGACAATTTTGTTTTTTTTTTATTTAGTTCAATTTTTGAATTTTGGTGTAAAAGTTTTTTCTCACCGCAAATTTTTGTTTATAGGTGGAGCTCAAATTGAAAAAATATAGGTATTGCCTATAATTCAAACGATTATGGTTTTTGTTTTTATTAAAATCTCTTTATTTCGTTTTCTTGTATTTTCAATTTCTAGAAGGCTTGTTACTTATTTCGTTAATTTTAAACAACTGTCAATAACATATGTACATATGTGTTGTATTTTTAAGTCATGAGTAGACAAGGTTGCCACAAAAGCTCTTCCAATTTTTCAGGCAACTTCCCGATCCCGCGAGCACAAACATTTTATTGCTTCATACGATTGTTTTAAACAGACGAGTTCGTTAAAATATTATTTAGCAATTTAAATTATAATAAACATACTACTGTGGGCAAAAAATAGTAAGACTTTTTAATTTCATTTTCACGCGGAAATCCATTCGTCGAATTTTTTCTTTCTACGTTGGTATGAATGTCAGTGACTTCTGTGCCAAATATCACATCAAAGTAATCATTAGTGTTTAGTATACGCTTGTCTTTCTGAGTGAAATTATTCAACAAAGAAGTTCCGTTAGATTTTGTGTGCGAAATTAAATTTCTGGTGCCGAAACGTTCAGAATGTTGCAAAAGGCCTTCGGTGATAATTGTATGTCGCGAGCAAGTGTTTTTGATTGGTACAAATTATTCAAAGAGGGTCGAGAACCTGTTGACGACGAACCACGTCCAGGACAGCCATCAACATCAACTGATGATCAACACGTCATTAAAATCAAGAAATTGGTGTTCGAAAATCGACGGTTAACAGTCAGAGACCTTACTGATTTAAAAGATCATTTGGGCCTAAGAAAAGTGAAATCACGATTGATTCTTCGTGAGTTTTTCGCCAAAAATTCAATTAATATCGTTCCACAACCACCGTATTCGCCTGATTTATGTCCGTGTAACTTCTGGCTGTTCTGCAAACTCCAGCGACAGCTCCGGGGAAACCGTTTTGAGTCAATTGAAGACATTAAACGTCTTGAAGGCTATTCCGGAAATTGACTTTAACAACTGTTACAAGGGTTGGAAAAAACGTTGGCATAAGTGTATTGCAGCTGGGAGGGATTACTTTGAGGGGGACGAAACAGACTTGGCAGAATAAATAAAGAAATTTAAAATTATGAACAAAGTCTTACTATTTTTTGCCCACAGTAGTAATTTATTCGGCCTACTTTCCCAAGGGGAGCTTGCAATGAGAATTGTTAATGAACCCCAGCGCACGATATTAAAGTTTTAACAAAAACATTACAAATATTTTCCTTACTTTTCTTCCCTACACTTGGCAGGCTGTTTTTATCAACTCAAAGGTGTAGTTATAGGAGGTAATCGAAGTAGAACGAAATATAAAAATACTGCTTCTGATTTTTTGTGGAACAGAACGTAGTCTTCGTGTACTAAGTCGCAAAATAGCGTCCACACCTTCGTGCTGAAATTTCTAATTCTCAACCACAACTCGTAGTCGACAGAGTATCAGTAACTATCTCCAGTATATTCTTACGACCGCGTACGTAAATAAGTGCGAAAATGGTCTTGAAACAGTGCTCTTCGACGTTAGCACGCACACTAGTAGATTATGCTAATCTAACGCCAATCCCAAAAAAGGGTGAGCCCAACAAACCTGAAACTTATCGTCAAATATGGTAAACTTCCTCCACCTAGTGAAATATGGTTTTCGTAAAGGACGTTATACGAGAGACCTGCTAGCTTTCCTCTGGGAAAGATGGAGTCCTTCTAAACACCCTTTTCATTGAAGTAGGCGGCTCTTGATACCTCTACGTCGATCGATAGTGTGGCATGATGCACTAGTGTCTAAACCTATGACTTATGATGTAGAAAATGTGAAACAGTTGCTTACAATTGAAACATCTTTATCTAGTCTCAACTCATCTGGCAAAAAAATTACAAAATGGATTTTGAAAGATTTTAACAATCTACTTATAAACGAAACATTAAATTTTTGAGATTAACTCATTCATGTTTCATTTTTAATTTAATACAAAAAACGTTAAAAGGACAAGCAAAAGTTATCAAAAAACAAAACCACATTTCATTCATGAGTGAAGACACAAACCTAAACGAACTTATTTGCCCGTTTTCTAATGATGACACTAACACTATGACAAAATGCAAGATGACCCAAAACGAGATAGGAGAATTTTTCAAAGATGTAGAAAGCTGTTGAGTTTTAGCTCTATTAATTCTTATGAGAAGATGTTAACATCTACGCAAATTGATGGCAGATATTAAATGTTGTTCAGTGTAAAAAGGCTATAACTATTATTTTGCAGACGATAGCAACGTTTGCCATTTATTTACATTTCATAACAGATAAAGCTAATCAGATAAAGCGATAATCTCCAAATAAAGTCGATGCAGAAGCTCTTGATGTTCTTTGCACAAAAATCCATTGTGTTATTCGATGTACTAAGCACATTATAGGGATTTACTTCACTCCATTTGGTCTACTTAATATACGTACCTGTATCCGACCCAAAAAGGAATACAACTCCCATGTATGGAACGGTGTTTCAGAGTTGTGTATCACTGTTCTATCGTTAATACAACGTAATTGGCTCCAATGAAACTAGGGAACTTGCTCCTGATACTGGCATATACGTATGTAGGTATAACACTTTCCTCTCTAAGGGCTTATCCGTACGCAGTAGATTGCAGATGTATTTCCTGACACTTTCAATGTGGGAGAGTTTAAATCAAATGGCCACAAAACTATTGGTATCGTCCTTCCTAGTTCCAGCAAAATGCATTTCATGACTAGGGCCCATCGCCTGAGCGCTGGGCCAATAAAAAAAGTACTTATTATAGATTTTCGATCTTTTCTATATTTAAGGCCTTTAAAAAAAATATTTATTTAAGACCTTAAAGCTTGGAAGAATTAATTTAAAAGAAGAGCTTGTCAGCGATCCCAACATGTGATATTTGGAACAAGCAAATTGTGAAGGATATCAAGTATGAATTGTACTTCCGCAATATTCCTTCGAAGCGTTGCAGTGCTGAAAATCACCTCTGTTATTTTATTGCTTCATTCGATAACACAGTACTGGCTCCGTAAGTATTCGGCTTTGCCTTAATTTCTGTTCGGAGATATCAAATAAAAGTGAACTTGATTCGTTTCTGTTTCTGTGTTTCTAAAAATCGTTCACAGTTCCTGAAGGTAACTCGCGTATCTTCTCTTTTTCAACGGTTTGCTGGTCCACAAGTGTCTAAAAGTATTTGAGGAGTATTCGACGCAGAATTCTTCTTATTGTAGGAGAGACTTAAAACGTACTGCCACCTATAGGAATTTGGCCGGTATTCAAAGTCGAGAATAATTTTAGGTATTTCGATCACCTGACGAACTTATATGCGCAGCCATTTAACATGCACTGGCATGTAAGGTATATTGTGGTTTCTGTCGTTTGTAACAACAAGCCGGTTATGTGTGGTCTATTGTTCATTTAATAATTTTTTTTAAATCCATTTATTTCTACTTAAAAATTCCTAATCGATCGCAATAGCAATAAACATGGGTGTTCATTGTGGAAACACAACTTCAATGTTGAAATCAATAAATTTCGATACTTAACATTGACTGAAATTTTATTTTACAAACGAAACGAAATGCACTTGCAAATCTCTGACCAATATTTATCACAATTTGTACTAACAATTTGAAGAAAAGATATTAAGGAGCAACAAACTTGAGTTGGCATTTGTCATTGACATTGGCGTAATTAATAAAGCATGTATTTATTGTCGTATATGACATATCCGTGGGATTGTCGTGGCGCGTGTTTTACATCATCATCCACATTATTATGACGCGTGGCTACTGCTGCATTCATTCTTGATTTTGTTCTTATGCCAACTCATGCCTTTTTGGTCTTTTCGACTGAATTTTTCAATTGAGTTCGCTTCTACTTGCAATTTCTTACAAGATTATTATGCCATTTTATCTGCTGTGGTCAACACATCAGACAAAAATAATCCTTTTTGCATGCTCGCCGATGCCTGAGAGAAGAAGAAGTGGAGAAGTTGTGATATTTTTGTTTTGGCGTCCAAACAAAAATATCAAAGTACTAAAATTCGAGGGTTGTTATGCTGGTCAACAAAAGGTAATGTGTTGCCCGTTTGTTTGCCTCGAAGCATATTATGGTTTTTCTTAAAATAAGAGAACTAAATGAAAATCATATTTTTATAATTTTGTGATTTTGAAAAGAGAGTTAAACCTTATTGAAAGCGTCTCGAAGCATTTATTTAGAAATTTAAAATTAAGTTATAGTCTAAATTACACCTTCTTTTACGGCTTGCGTAGGGAAGTAATCATATTCCTGCAATTTGTAGCTTTACGCATGGAATATGTAGATGAGTTCCTACCCGGTAGTTCATGTGAGTTTAAAGTTATTGATTTTGAGACAACCTACACTGACCAGAAGTACGGATAATTCAGAAAAAGTAATCGATTTCATACAAGAGCTGAAAGGTTTCGAATTGAACGTATGTTCAATCCTTGCCTCAGCGGCTGCCAACTGCTTTGAATGGTAGACATTCCAGGAGTAAAAAATTAATATAATTTAATCACAATTGTCACTTAGATTATGGTCACCTCAACCATGCTCTTTCTTTGCACGTACATTTTCGCTGCAGTGACTGACAAAATTTCAGACAAGCAAAAGACACTTCTGATTTAGCTTATTTTCGAATGACCATTCGTTAAATTCCTAGAAAATTTTTCGTTCCGTGACTATATTTGCGTTACAAATTTTTCGTAATGAAACGCGATTTGACGAGTCAGTATTAGAAGGCAAAAACAAATCGGCGAAGCTTAATGCTCAACCCTCGTAAATAAAATTAAAACAAAACTTTTGCGTGGTTGTATTACGTTTCTTAAACAATTTTGGCTTTTACGATATTACCTCGTTTAAACACAAGTGTTTGTACAATACACACGTATATGACTATGTAGGGAATGTGGTCATTACCGGACCAGACAATTTTTATTTTCTCAAAAATCTAAATTTATTGATATTTCCATACTTCAATGAATGAGACTAGTATGCTGGTTAACAATACAAACAAATTTAAAATAAATCTAAAGTGAATTTAAATTAAAAGCTCACGATTACATACAGTATTCTTTCTAGTGTCTCGTTTTTTATGTTTTTATTTGATTATCGCTCAATAAACGTTGGCGTTTTTTAGACCGTATTATTTGTGTGAAGTTTTTTATGCCTGTTTTCGATGTCTGTATTGAGAGAGTTGTCTAAAAAATGGTAGATATCACCGTTTGAGGCGCCTCTAGACTGATAGTTGTACTATAGGGTTGTTTAACAAGGACGCGTATATATTTTGCAAGATCGTGGCGGTAGAATAGGTTTTCGTGAATTTTCAACTGTTGGACTTGACGCCTTTAAGATTTCTCTTATGGTGTTGTCAGAAGTTGTAAGACGAAGCTCTTTCACAATATTTGATTGAGTAACACGACTTGACAAAACTTCAAATAAAATGACTAAGACTTATAGTGTCACAACAATATTTTATGAATCTGATATAAATAAGGATGGAAGTTTATGGATGTCGTATGGCTGCCACCATATTTTTTTTACACTTTTAAAAAGTTTAGACTTTATATTTTATCAGCGAAATTTCACAATGTCGCTTTGCCGATAACGATGTATCGATGATACTTCAGGATTTTCGATATATCGGTACCACCGATATTATTATTGCCGATATACGTATCGTAATTTTCTTTAGTTGACGAGGTAAGCGAGCCAAGAAAAATAAAAACATGCATAACGGTTACTCTTCTTGATTTAGTGCGCGATATTTTTAATTTTGAGCCTCGGTATCGGTATTGTATCGGCAAAAAGGTGTATCGCAGCTCCCCTAATTTCCACATTTGATGTTATTAAAGGCCTTGCAAATAAAATAACACGCCATTTGTTATCCCGAATGTATTTTTTTGCAATAAGGTTTCTATAACTGGAAGTCCGTATTGACAAACCCTATATATCCATTTAGTCGTAACTACTACTTGTACAAGTGTATTGGAAATCAATAGTTGTATGGTGGTCAATTGATCTTTTGCTATGTTAGTGGTTGTTGCATGCCGCAAATTCGCGTGTGTCATTTCATATTCATTCGTTGGTATGTGTAACGTTAGGAGAGAGAGAAAAAAACAGTTCTAAAAGATTTTTACTGCGTGGCGTTTCCACTGACATTTGATATTATTGTCATTTTTGGCTTTATGGTCGTGTGCCTGCCTGTTGTGATGTTTAATTTTTTTTTTTTTTCCTTTTGTCAGATTCCGATTTTTGATTTCTGTATTTAAAAATAAAATTGTTTCTTTTCGTGCAACCTGTACGCCCAATATTGTCGAGTATCAAATTCAGTTTATTTTTATTTAATTTTTGTTTGTTAAATGGAAAATAGTTTAATTAAAATGTAGCCAATTTGTTATAGTACTTAATGATGTCGAGGTTGGTAAAATATATATTTTTTTTTTGGATTTGCATATTTGATATTTTTTCACTCGCATTTGCCGACACAAATTGTACTGGTTTCATTTGTGATATTAAATTAACCAGAAACTTTAAAAAGTTTTTGATTATGAATAAGAATTTATTATCACATATTTTAGTACTGTTCTAACTAAATTAATATCGTTAAGAGTTTGGATTTAAATAATAACCAAATATGGACAGAAGATTTCAAGATTTTCTTTTAACACTTATTTTTATTCGGATGCTATGAATATCTCTCATCGCCAGTGTTGCCATAAAGATTTGAAAAGAAAAGTACCTGAATCGAAAGAAAACGGGTTTTGGAAGAAAAATCTGCCTAGGCAATTTTTTGCTATACAAAATCCTTAAATATTTAACTAAAAGTACACGGTAAATTAAAAAATAATAATAAAAATTTATTTATCTATGAGGACACTTAAAAAAACAAGTGCTAGAAATATTTTGAAATAAACACGAACAAAATACTACAATTTTTTATATAATTAAATGAGATATACATAATTATTAAATTGCATTGCCATTTCGTTGGACTGCACAATAGTAGTGCAATCGGTACAATTGTTTCAATATATAGCACCTTGACACCCTCATCACAAAGTAGTAAACAGAGGTGAAACGACAATATAGTGTTCTTTTTCTCTATCTGTCTCGTTCCCTCAGAACCTTAGTTTTGTTTTTAGGTTTTTGTTTTTATTTTGATTTTCTTGCCGTGTTTATTTTTGGTGCTATTATGCACTTAAACACATTTTAATTTTGTTTAATTTTATTTTTTATTAAAACAAATAATGAAACTTATTAAAAATATTTTTATTTTACTTTTCAAAATTTGCACTTATTCACATTAGATTTTTGTTTTGTTTATTTTTCTCTATTCCATCATAGAATGCTATATTTGTTTCTTTCTAACAGAACCCAGAGTAAAAACCTGAGTTTTTTATTTGTCAAAGTTTTCATCTCTGGTTACCCTGTGCCCTCATGTAAACTTATCAATGGATGTTGGACTATAGCAAGAGGGCTGAAATTTGGTATAACCCAACAAAGTCTTGGACATACATGCAAATATAAACATTTATAAAAAAAATAACTTGGAAAAAAAGAGTCAGATTGGCAAAAAAAAAACAGAAATGTGAAAATAATACATTTCGAGAACTTGGTCCTCATTTTGATCTCAGTAATTTTAAGGGCCGAAATTAGTGTATAGGACCTTGGCCTTATTTTCAGATTTATGTTTTCGTGCAGATCTGCAAAACTGTTCGCCACTTCAAGAAACTGCAAAAAACAGATATGTAAATCTACATATTTTGCCAAGCTGCTCGTTGCTGAAGGCTTTCACATCCCGTTCAGAAGCGAAAAGAAATATTGAAGTTGTGTGTCAGTCGACGCCTGTTAAACTTTTTCGATCTCATTTTAGAATGTTCGACAGATTTTAAATGTTTTTAATTTGGTAAACACATCTGCCATTGAGTTGACAGTGGTCAAGTTATCGTTTATGACAACAATATTTTTAGTTAATTACCGTACAATTATGTTACAACTGTTCAGAGTATCTCAGTTTTTCAAAACTGTTAGAAGAGTTAGTAGACGGTATTTTTCTACAGAAACCTCAAGTATACTAAGCGGACTGGTCTTCTGATTTTTTAATGAGTTCGGAAATATTGGCATGCTAATAGACTTATTGAAAATACTACTGACATATGAAATCAGTTCGCTGGCACCTAAGCCTTCTATTGCTAAGGTAGTAACTGGATTAACTCTCAAAACGTTACGATGCCATTGAAGAGATCTTAAGTCGTTGCAACTTTCACCCGGAATGTGACTTACCTTTGTGTTACTTCAACAGAGGTAACGAGATTGGTAGGTATGAGCTTATGGGTTTATGGATTTTTTATGCTTATGCATAGCGCTTTATGTATAGTAGCTGCCCTACCCTTTAATTGTGGAACTTCCAGTGCAGTGAGTGCCATAAGAATTCGGACCACACAATATTTACAGGCAATAATAACATCCAACTTTTTATCTACTATTTTCATAACATTAATGACAGCCTCTACAGCATTGCTGGTATTTTTAACCTCGGTATACAATCATTTTTTGCACGGCCGCCATTTAGGAATTTAACTGTTATGGGGATAAAACATCCGGTTCCTTTTTATTTTCGCTCAATAAATTTTCCCCATTTTCCTTGTTCCAATTATTACATGGAAATTCGTCATCCCGATTTTATCGATTTTAATAAAAAAACCTACGTTTATCTTGCTTGAGCATTTACCACATTGAATAAAATGTCCTTCCCTTTCGTCCACTTTCAATTTACATTGCTTTCTTTAAAATACGGCGTTTTCTTGTTGGCATTATAGACTACCATAAAATTATATTTTCTATATTTGCTAGAATGCTAGAGAAAAAATTGCCTTTACACTTCAGGAGTTGTCGGATCTTTTTTATTTGTAACAAGTAACGGCGTCTGAATGCTATGTACCCTTCCCTTCGCCTATGTATGAAGGAATAAAAATTGAGATTACTGAAAAGTATTTTTTTGTTCTTGAAGAAAGTTTTCATGCTGTATTTAATTTTTCGTACGATATAAACGAGTGCTAAGGCTTTTTTTAGCTTTACCCGTTATTTTTCACATTTGAGTTTTTTTTTTGTAATAAAAAATTTTGCGTAGCTTTAATCGGTGACCATAATTTTTAATTTGGATCTTTGGATTCGTTGAAGTATTTTAACTCAACATTTGAATGGGAAAATTTAGAGTTTTTGGTCAAATATGTAAATTATGTAAATTACCCTTAAGGAATGATTTCGTTATAAGTATGTTTGTTTATTGCAGATTTTTTTCCCTTAAGTAACTTTCCATAAATGTAACCATAATGATCATTATAATCACATGATAAAACATTTTGTTTCTTTTTCCAATATGTAAAACCCGTAAGAGAATTCTAGTTAAAAAAAACCACGGCAAATTAAAAAAGAAAAAAATATTTCAATTATAAGCAAAATTTAACATGGCAATCGACAAATTTACGACATAATAATTTACATTTATCTTCGTTGACTGCTGCCCAAGAAACGTCAACTTGTTATTGTCCAATAAATGCAGCCAATCGAATTTAAATCAAATCGTACAGCCCCAACGAACCAAACAAACACAACAACGCAACACATAAAGTACACAAGTACTCTACTTTACCAAAAATTAAAAACTAAAAAAAAAAACACCGAACATTTTGACAACCTTGTGTTGTAGAAAAGCATAAAACTGAAACTTGCTCTCAATCTTCAAATGATGAGATATAAATTCATACTTAAATTTATTAATGAATTGCAGCAGCAATAACAACAGCAGCAGCGCCATGTTGCTAAGGTCCTTTCTTCTTCTTGAATTGTGCGCCAAAGTATGTTGGCTAGGTGATCCTCTCAAACCCTCCTGCTCTCTGTGCCACTTCAATTTTGACTGTCTGGTGATCTTAAGAGTTGTTTCCAATTCATTATTTCTTCGTTTTTTTTTCAGTTAATTTGTTTTTGCGGCGTGCTGGGTTTTTGTCGCCAACCTGAAAATGATTTAAAAAAAATTATTATTTATTTATTTGTTTCGTTGTTCTTGTATACTTGTATTTTTTTTTTTAATTTGTGCTTTTGTTGTTATTGCTGTTGATCTGGTGTAAGTGTTCATTTTTATCAGTTCTTATGTTGGCAACTTTTAATTTTAATCATTTGTAATGAATGTATTCGTTGGTATTTGTACCACGGCAACACAGGGAGAAAAAAAACTAAAATAAATATTAATCAACTGGTTTTAAATATTTTGCTTTTTTTCAGTTCCAGTTGTTTGTAATTTTTAACGCCTCTTTAAATTAATTTTTATGCTTTTTATGTGTTAAAGTAATTTTTTTTTGTACGGACAATGAAAATCGCATTATTGGGACGTATGCTTTCGAAATGCTTAAAAGTACTTTTGCATATGTTGCAACATTGTGCAGCTTTATTAAAGGGAGAAGTCTATAAGATTTACATACAATTAAATGTTTCTTATTTAGAGATGAAACGGCAATAAATCAATAAATAAAATGAAAAGGGTTTCACAAAATCGACATGATTTTTTTTTCAATTGCGTACAAGAGAAATAAAATCCGTGTTGTGCCAAGAGAATTAGTTGTTAAATAGAGGTACTGACGAAACATGCATAGAAATATGGGTGTACATGATTTGTTAAGTTGGATAGACTCATCCCGGAGCTGATCCACAATTTTCGAAATAACTTTGCAAGTGTTCTTCTGACGTTAGTCTATCCATGATAAAACGGCAAAGTAAACTGACTAGAAAGGATAACAGAACTGACAGATCTGAATACCGTATGACAATTTGATCACTGGCAGAAAATGTAATCTTTAACCTCATAATCAAACTCCGATAAATGGGATACCAGCGGCTGCCGATTACATATTTGTAAGAAAAAATACAAACTAATTATATTTTTTCCAGGTTGATCTCAAGACATGTGGGAGTTTTTCGTTTTTATTATATATTGTGGCACTTTACTGCCAGAAACTCCAAAAGGATCTTTGAAAAGTACGTCAGAGATTTGTTAGAAGCCAGGCCAAGCGCAGATCCACTAGGTTGGAATATAAAACATCCTTTTTCCGTCACCGAAATTTCCAAAACTATATGTTGTCCCATAAGGTTCAGATTGCACTTGACATTCAGTCGGTAAATAAACGTATGATGAAAGTGAACGTGTACTCCACTGTAGTGCTGGAATGTGTTCGAAAACTAAGTACATGTGCAACGATGAATGATGAAACGTTGGTTACATCATTCAAATGGGAATCTGCTGCGAATATCTGTGGACTAAAACCCAGAGTTGCATTAAATCTGAAAAGGTGGAGGGGTGGCTACAACATGCAGACAGGATCGAATGCTGTTCAAAGAGCCCCTCGACAGGAAGGCCAGGAAGGTGCTTACCTATAATCGGAGTACCTTAACCTGGATTACTGCGTTAGTGACAGGTCAAGTATAATCTGGCTAAGATGCAAATCGAAAAAGATGATATTTGCAAACGGTGCCTCTAAGAGGCTGAGACGGTAGCGCTCATTAAGTATGAATGTCCAGCAATGTTCAGCATATGGATTAGGCCCACGGGCAGATACTCGTTAAATGTGAATGCTAAGAGAGAGAGACAGAGAGAGAGAGAGAGGTCTAAGCCTTAAAAAATATGCGAACACTGTGATGAGGAAATCATTACAAGTCAAGTAAAGGCTAGTATTAGCTAACACGTTAATTAATATGTCTAATCTTAACAATTAAGCTTGTCTCTGTGAAGTTATTAAATCCGAGGAACTGTCCAACCTATTCATAAGAGGCTTATAAGAGGAAGCGTCATTAGTATGTGAAGTCCGTATCAATTTTTGTTGAATATTTCATGGTTATATTTAAAGTGATTTTATATACAAAAATTAATTAAAGTTAGCAAACTAATACACACCTACTCTCATGTTTACAATGATAAATTTGTTCTCTCGGTCTACTAAAGTAAATTTATACTTTTTTCAAGAAATTTTTAAAGAAAGTAACGGTCATTGATCTAATATTTCTAGATCAGGTCACTTGATTTCAGTTCAACTTGTTTTGAATATAGTAAAAATATACAGTGGGCGTAAGTGGCTCGTGGCGGCGATATAGCGCCGAAAAACAACATAGTAATAGAAACAAACAAGCAACAAAGAAAAACTGCAAATGGTGGGTGCACGTTCATAATATGTGTTAGCAAGTACATATGTACTCTACATTCGAAATATTCACACACAAATGCACACACACACGTAGTGGCATGTGTGTAGGCGCATAAATTCATTCATAAGTTTTACCTTTTAAGCTTGTGCCACGAGTACATACGAGGCAGAAATGTAGTACAAATTTGTATTTGGTTGTATGGCTGAATACGTTCAATGATTAAATTATTTTAACAATCACTATAGAGGGTGGCTGGACGAGAGTTGGAAAAACCTCTTTTGAGGTCGTCGATTCGGTAACATTTGCAACTTAAAACATTCACAAGAAAAAGGCAAACATGGCAACAAAAACAGAAAACATTCACACATGTATGGGGTGTGTGAATATTTTATATATTGTAAGAGTTTACGGGGCTAACAGAAGTGGGTACAGAATAAGCAGCAACAGTTACCAATGTGCACCTATATAATTACACATGTAAGCACTTGGTTTTTAGTTTTTCATGTGCCAGCGGGACTGTGAAATGCTTATAAAAATTGGTTCTTTAGCCCAACCCTATCTATCCGTCGTGACCTCAATTTGCTTGATCAAGTAGATTTTCCTATTTTCTGGTCAAGTTTCGTAAAAGAAGATTGATAATAATTACAAAAAAGTGATTATATACGCTGAATTTTCGCGCTTTTCATCAGATAGTATTATTACTTATTTCTTCCGGAAGAACAACTTATTTGCACCTCACACATGAGTGGTTTTCGGGAAAAACCACCTAAGTTCTTTTCTGTAGATTTTGATCTTTCTGCATTTTAAGTACGGCTTACGTACCATCAAAACTGTTAGCAAAACTATGGTCCAATTCAGATTTAGTTTTCGTTTTAGTAACCATTCACTGCCACATACGTTGTTAATGTACTTATTTTACAGTTAATACGAATTTTGTGTTTACCTGAGGTATTTTAAAATTGTTTAGTCCGCACAAGCTTTTAGCGTCCGTAACACTTATTTTCTTCTTACAGCTGTTTGTTACTGGAACATTGATCTTGGTTCATTTAGTTTGTTTTTTTTAACTTAAATCTGTTACTATCGGATTCATGTACTCACATACATACATAAAGTATCATAAATACCTGCAAACGTGAGTGGGATGTTAAAATTTATATTTAAATAATTTACAAAGTTTCATTCTAATAGAATGGCACAAACGATTTGTAAATTAAAATATTATAGCCAAGAAGTGCATGGTATAAAAGCCATAGTTGGCCAAATACTCATTTACCATTCCGTTTAATAAGTTGCAACGTGGTTTTGGCGTCGGCTGAGACTGAGTCGTATTCAGGGCCTTACTTACGGATCCATAAACCTTAAGTAATTAGGAATATTTTTATTAGTTCTTTCCAGGGTGTAAGCAATAGTCGGTTTGTAGAATTATATTTAATTCATATACAAATATCTTGCGACAGAATAGCTACGTTAACTAAGAATACTTGGACTGATAACGGCAGGTGCATGTTTGGCTTAATTCTCTGGTGAGAATTATTTCGGGTAATACGGATCGGTCTATACCACTGGTATGATAGTTGCTTTTTATTTTACAATCTTGGCTTACTCTATGGAACAGTAGCACAAGTCGCTGTGAGAATAGTCTACTGAAGTCGCTCTGAGAACAGTCAACCGAAGCCGCTGTCGCAGTCAACCGAACTTACTGTGCAAATGTATCGGCAATACCCTAATACGAATGCAGTAATGCTTAAAAAATTCAACTAATTTCACTTTCGTAAAATTAGTCGGCTCCTCAATTATGAAAATATACTTTACGAGACTTGAGCTGCGTGCCCCCGTCGTGTATGAACTGCTCCTCACTTTTACTCGTTTTTTACCTCTTATGCATATTTAATTTGTTATTAAACCAACTGAGAGTTGTAGCATTACTCAGTTGGTTGGTTATACTAATACTGTTAATACGGCTGACAGTTACGAACAGAATGTGTGTAACATGAAAATATTTCCATGTTACAAAGTATCGAAACAAGGACACATATTCCCATTCAGCTGTAATGGGTAATCCATAACCTATGATAGCGACACCAAAATTTTGCAATTAAGAATCTTAAATTTGTTTTATAATTGTAACTCTTAGCACAATTAAGGTCATTAAAAATAGAAGACAAACTGGTATTAAAAAATGTTCTCGTCATAACTCCTGATGAAATTTGTTACAAACAGGTATATTTATTTCAAAAATGTAGCTTAACACTTTCAAATGTCGCCTTTGCATTGTAACCTTCCCGGAATAGGTATTAACTAAAAAAAGCAAACAATGGCGCCATTAATAACACAGTCAGTGATCCTCGAAACGCAAGGCATCAAATTATATTAATGTTTTTGAGAGTTGAATGTGCTTGTTTAAGCAAACTTTTATTTGCTTAGACAAGTTTCTTCTTACTGTAAAGAAAAACCTACAAATATTATTATATTATTTATTCAAATTTTGTAAGATTGTGTAAACATTTGGCAAAAATAGTGGTTACGCTTATTTCGTGAAATATTTTGAAAAGTCGTTTTGCAAAATATAGTTCAATATGCTATATTTCCTTCCTTTGTTTAGAAACGATTCGGAATACGAGAAAAAGGGAGAATGTTTCTAAGAACAATAAGAACATTATCACATAGTTATCTTTGCAGCCATATACAATGTTTTTAATATCTCCATACACACATATTTAAATGAAAATAACATTAATTTTTAAATTCTAATACTGGTTTTTTTTATATTTTAATTACAGGTATGTGCACATATTTCCTCTACCAAATATCAAATACAATTTAAGAAAATCGGGAAATAAAATATTATTAAAAAACAGTGGAAACAGCGCATACGTAAAAAAAAATTTAAACTGTGATGTAAGCTGGAAGAGAACAAAATAAAAAAAAAGGTTAGTGGAAGAGCTAAACACTTGAAATACACACGTACATAAGTGCTTCTCAATTGAATAACGTCAATAGCCCTCCATGAACTTAAAAATATCAAAAAATGAAAGTGAGGGACAATGTCAAGTTTATTAAACAACTTTCACTCTAAAAACTTTTCATTCAACAGCAGTCTGCGTATTTAAGAGAGAGAGAGAGAGATAGGGAGAGAGAAGCTTTTACTCCTGTTACATTTTCACAATCTCTTTTACTTGTACCAGCGCTATGAGAATTTCTCCTTTCCGAAACTACATGGAAAATCGATACAGCTGTAAAGCGCCAGTCCATGATTTTTTCTTTTCACGGTCAAAGTACCGGCCGGGATGTTTCGCTTCCTTTAGCTAAACATGTTGGGGAAATTCTTTTGCTGAGGGAAGAGAGAACCAACAATTTACGTAAAAGGATTTTCATTCATAAACATCTCTTTTTATCTATAAAACGGCAATTTTACACAATGAAATGCCAAGTCCCATGTTGGTAACTTATTCAGTCGCAAATATTATGTTTTAATGAATTTTGTTTATCCGTGTATTGGTGTTTACAGCACATTGGTGGTAGTTTTTTTGAACCCTATAGCTCTAATGTAGATTAAGTTGTGACGAAAGCAAGAAGGAAATTTTATTTGTTTGGCCTTGGAATTTGTATGCAAACAAAAAAGACGTATAGAAAAACCCCCACCGATGGCAACAGGTTGCTTGTGTTATTTCATTTTATTTCCCAAATTTTTTTTTTTTATTCTTATGACGTTTAACAAGCTGAAATTTTGTTTTGTGGCGAAAAATAAAAGTAATTTCAGCATAACAAAATATTATTTCAAGAACGAGCTCAAGCGAATAGGTGTGTGCATTTTTGAGGTTATTAGTATGAGAAGAGATAATATGTTTCCTATTATTGCTTGAAGCCATGACTGATTTAGTCTTCATTTCTGTCGAAAATATCATATGTGTTCAAAAAGAATGATGTGTTGACTGCTCCGTCCGATCAGGGTTGCATTATGTGGACGACAGTAACAACAAGGCAAGAGTCAAACAGTGATGCTTTTTATATCAAACAGGCGCATACTGTAAAAAAATTTGTTTATGTGACAGTGACTACCGAATATATCTTGCTGCATGTTTTCTTTAGTATGACAGCATTCCATCAGATTTTCTTGTGAATGACTTCTCATAGTTGGACAATTTTTGGAAAATTATAGAATTTAAAATTTATATCGAATCAGGTTTTTTTTTGCAAACACTTGTTAACAGGCTTGCCTTATTGTCTACCATGACAAAATCTTTAACACAGGTGTCAAAGCTTTTCGCTTTTTTTTTTGTAGCTATATTTGTAGCTATACTAAGCAGTGGCCGTGTTTGCTTGAGTTAGTTATTTCCAAACGAGAAAATCGCTCAGCTATTATAACGACGCACACTGATTTGAATCGTCTTCAATGTGCGGCTTAACTCAGGGACTTATTTTCTTATTTTTTAAGCTTTTATCTTGATTAGTAATAAATAACAGTTTTTGAAATTATTGAGAAAATATTTTATTTCATAAATACTTTAAATACTCGTGCAACAAAAGGATATATGTATTTGCAAACAATTTTATACAATCATAGTGACTTATTAAAAATTTTATGAAGATAAAGGTGAGTTCATTCTAAAGCATTTTTTTACAATAACAATAATAATAACAAGTGTTTTCAAAGAAAATCTTGTTTTTTTTTAATTTTCATCTTTGCGAACGTCACTTGCTATTCTGTTTTCGAGTAGAAAATATTTTCTCAAAGATCTATTTGTTTATGACATATTTTGTTAGATATTTGGCTTATATATTTGGCTTATATATATTTGGCTTATCATGGTCAGATCTTATAATACATAATAATAATATGTATAATAATAGGTTTCCTTTAAATAGTGAATTACTGACCTACCAGGAAGTTTTCACAAGAATTGACACACGTAAACCCAATCCAACGAAACTGAATCGAATTTGAATGGCTCGCTTTTATTCACTTATGGATTTTCTCGACAAAGATTAACAGTCTATTAATTTTATTAATTATTATTAATTTATAAAACACGCAAAGGTGTCTCTTCTTTAAACGAACGCTAACATATTGCAATATATTTGCACAAAGATACAAAAAAAAAGAACCTCTTACATATTTAGTTACATTCCGTCAAATATTAAAAATAATCTAAATTTGGAGTATTTAAAATAATTTAATTATACCCTCGTCTAAATAGTTGAGGTGGACGGTTTTATTATAAAATTGTAGATTTAATTTTTGAAGAAAAATATATTTGACTTTATTTATAAAATGTTTCTTCAATTATTGAATGAAATTTAAAAAATTATTCGAACGTATATTGTAGAAAAAAATGCGGGACCTACAAGAGAGACTGATATTAATTTTAACTACTTTTACCCGATATTACAAAAAAAACTTAATTCTTAAAAAAATTATTTAGCACCACTTCGGTAGCGGTCGAACCCAGTGTTCTAGGTTTGTTTAAAACGGATGAAATGAGCTCAAATATGCCGCGTGCCTTTTTATAGAGCATGTTCTGTGAGGATATGTAAGGTCGAGTGTATTAGCCCAAAAGCTAGACATAATTGGGGCACTTGTTTGTTAATATTTAATTCTCTAAACAGAAAAATGCAACACGAGGTCGGATCTTTTTGGATCAAATTATCAGAGTGCAACTCCAAGGGGAAAATACCCAAAAGTTTTTCAACGTGAAATTCTCGATATCCTCGTCTGTTCTAGGGAATGCGTGAGGAGAAGAATAGGGGATATAAGATCCATCATAATGTCGAACAGTCAGGCAGCACTCGAGGCCTTATTATAGCGTAAAGTGAGATCAAGGATAGTCATGGAATGCATTAAATCTTTAAATGAACTTGATACAGAGATGTCAAATAAAAAAATGGTAATTAGGATGGAACTTTAAAGTATTGAATAGATTTGAAACGATCGTAGAGAAGGAGCCATATTAGTTGTGTGTAAAATCAAAAGTAATGCATATTCCTACAGAAAAAACAGCAGACACTTGTGAATTTTTCTACTATTTGGATTTTTTAAACATCAAACATGTGATTTTCCGCCACAAATTTCGGCGATATCTCTGAAGGTTTTGAGCAGATTTAAACGCAATGTGTGTTAGCTAGCCTATTTTAATGGGAATTTGAATACGGATTTTTGAATTTGTATCTGCTAGGTGCATTCTTAAATGATGGCGTTTCACTATGAATAAACACATAATTTAAAATTCTAATAAAATTTTCTGTAAGTGTAAGAATAATAAAAATTAACGATTTTTTAGTTTTTAATTAAGACTGCTTAGTAGAACAGTGGCAAGCCAAAATCCCAAAAAATCAGGGCAATAAATAAAAAGTTTTATTTTCTAAGTGAAATATCTTTTATATAATAGGAGATATAAAAACACTTATGTAAAAAATTTTTTTAATATTCGGTCAGTATTTAAGAAAGTTGCAAGTAACACAAAGTCACCACCCTGGTTCCGCTACGAACTTCAATCGACATTATTCTGCAAATTCTCCTCTACGCTACAAAAGACTGATGGAATTGTAGAGCAATATCGGTTTTGCTACAGAACAGGAATATAGGGGCTTATTATGGCTTCAAAAGCAACATTACAGATTTCATTCAATATATAATATTTAGTTCAAGGTAAAAATAACTAATTAAATCATAAATGCTATTAAATTATATAATAAAATAAATTTGAAGAAGGAAATCGGAGTGTGCGGAGAGCACATCAAAAATTTCTTGTAGCATTTAAAGTTGTATTTTAACGGCCGGAAATGGCAAATAAACTTTTGCCTGCTTAAATTGATTTTACAATTTGCTAAAACAAAAACAACAAACACCATCAATATATCGCAATTATCAGGTCTCAGCTTGTGGTCTCTCGCTTGTCATATAAACATCATATTTAAATTTCAATTTGGCCAAATCAAAACAAATGTAATTAAAAAAAAGGAATCAAATAAAACCACAAAATGTTGACCGCAGCAAACCACACTTTATGGCGCCTTTAATGCGATGCAAACAAACAGTGACTAAATGAAGAATAAAATATGGAAAATAGACAAAACTGAATCGCAGCATGAAGAAATTTGTTTAAAAATAGACAAATTCATCACACAATATGACTAAAATAAGAAAACTTAGATCGATTAACAATTGATAAACAGCTTCTAGTGGATTAGAAAGCAGATGCTTCAAGTTGATCTTTAGAGAAGCAGAAAATAAAACAATGACCATTTTTGGGCAGAAGAATAATAAACTTGTCGAATTTATTTCGAAGAATTTTATTTAAGTTGTGAGATTGTGGCCAAATTTGGTTAGAACGCAAAAGACAGCTCGAAATTATAGGAATAAATTTCACAAGTCAATTGTGTTGAATTGACTGACTAAAATAAAGAAACTTAAATATGAATAAATTCTCGTTTTAATTTGCCTGTCTTATTAAGTTGTGCTCGGAGCAAATTATTAACTAATACGTTTATAATATAAAGTTAATATTGAACATTTTAAAATTTACATAAAATTTAAACCACTTTTTCTGCATTTCTATATAAAAAAATCATTTTGACTTGTACAAGTTGCTCACGAACTTAATATGATGAAGATGTTGTTTCTATACGATCTCAATCTAGTTATAGCTTCATAGGTGCCTCGTCATCTTTGTGTAAAAGTCCAGTCTAAAAACCTTATTTTGAAAAAACCCTGATTTGAATGATTTTGCTCGAGGTGTAGGACTCTCAATATCAAAGCCTCAAATGCGCTCATCAAGAATAAATCAGATATAACTTTTTTTTAATTTATAATGAAAATAATTCTTTTTGCAACTAATTTCCGAATTACTCCTTCGGCGTTTTGTTTATTGAAATCGGACGGGCTAGTTATAGTATTTTTAAATCGGCCATATTTGCCAAGCCCATTAAACAAATTCTGCGTGATAACAAAAACTGAACAGATTTTTATTCGACGCTTCAAAAGGGGGCGAATTTTTTTTACAGAACATCCCTTTTGCGCTCACATTATACAGCCGACTTTATCAAAGTGCAGCATTTTAAGTGCACCGTTTTGCAGATGTGCAGAACCTCTATTTTATTAAAATCGGTTCAGTATTTTAGGACAAAACATACATAGGTATATTTCTCCAATGGTTGTTGGCGTAGCTAAGTCTGGCACAAAAAGTTTAAATGTTTTATTCTTTTTATTTGTTTAATTAATTTTCCTACACATATTATCACGGTACTAAATCTTCTACCTCATAACGTATTGGTTATTTTTTAATAATAGAACCTCCCTCTATTTTTCATAAAATTGCCTGTAGTGCAAAATGATAAAAATTAATTTCACAATAGAACACAATCTTCTAGTTTTTAAAATATATTAAACAATAAACTGTTTTTATGGTTTGCGATTTATGTGTTTTTTTATTTTAATTTTCTTAGTTGAAACGAGAATTGTTTTTTCTTGAGAAAAAAGAATTTTTAAGGCCTTGTTATGTCCTAAAACGTTTTTATATATCAAAACTACAACCAAATTTATAAGACTTTAAGAAGCGAACCCTAGAATTTGAATTTTGAAGAAACAATTTAATTACCAACTGTAGTCCTATCGCGGAATAAGTGACAGATTTCACATATTCATGATACCCGGACATATCTACGTGCTTATAACACGTTACATATAAAGGGCTCATTTACAGGGAAAACTTTACCCGTACTGTTCGTATATGGAATAACCTCCCTGCAGAAGTCTTACCTACCACGTTCAAGGAAGGAACATTTATGTCGAATGTCCACGAACAGTAATCTCGGTATCCCTCATCCTTTACATTTTTCTGAGTTCCAACACAAGGCATTGCGTGAGTAGGAGGTATCCTCTAAGTAAGTGTTTCACACTTATTTGAACTTAAAAGTAATATTTTATTTCCCGAGATACAGGGGGATTTTTTGCTATTTAATTTTCAGTGTAATTTTCAGTGTAAAATCGCAACCTTACCGACTTTTGTTTGCTCAAGAAGAAGAATTGGGATTGGTTGACATGTGGTTCCAGCAAGGCGGTACCAAATGCTACACGGCACGAAATACCATAAACCTATTGAGATGCGAGTTTGGTTAACAATTAATCTCACGTTTTTGTGCAGTCAATTGGCCACCAAAATCTTGCGGTTTAATCTCACTAGATCATTTTATGTGGGGTTACGTGAAGGGTCTCTTATACAGGTACCTGTCAGCCACAATTCCAGCCCTGGAATACAGCATTACAGCTGCCGTTAGTGAGATACCCGCCGACATTTCGGAATAGGTATTCCAAAATTGGATCTCACGGATGGACTACATACGGCATAGCCGCTGCCAACATTTACATGAAATGATCTTTAAAAAACAAATGGCCGGCACTCATTTATCGCGCCAAATAAATAATATTCCTCGCTTTAGCAAATTTGTTTTTTTTTTTTAATTTTAAAAACTTATGAATTTTAATTGAGTTAATTTCGAGATTAAAACCAGAAATTAAAAGTATTTTAGTCTATTTTTCATTTTAAATTTTCTCGAGAGATTCTTCTTTTTTTCTAGTCCTGGCATTACTGCTTAGAAAATGTTATTATTTTTTTACGCACAATTGTAAATCAAAAAAAATCTTCTTAGTAACCGTATGGGCTGGACACGATCTATTATAAAGATTTACATGAGTAGATTGTATTCAAATGAAAAAAATCTATTTTGGTATCCTCACATTTTTCGTTTGTATTGGAGGAAATCAAAACGATAACAATTGCTTCAAAATATCAAAATATTTTAAAATAAAATAGTTTTTTTGTAAATTCTGGTCAAATCAAGAAGAACAATTTTAAAAAAGTAAAAACGAATTGTATAGCATTTTATAATAAACATAATATGTGGATTTTATTGGATTAGACCGTATGGCAGTGCGGTGTCATAAATTCCTCAACAGGGGTGTTTCGGGTCATAAATTAAACCATTAAATCAGATTTATTGTTGTATTTTTGTTCGTTTTTACACGTTTTTACATAAAAAAAATTTATGCCGTCTATATATCGCATGAAAACATTTTCAGAACAACTGCAAAAGAGTGTTTTAATTTTATTTGGACATGTATAGGAATCATTAGGAAAATTTATTATTTCTTTTAATTAAATTAGTATGCAAAAGTAATAAATAATTTAACAGAATCTATTTAATATGTCAAATTAAAAACTTGTCCAAGTCTCTCGAACAAACAGTTCCTGTGGTTAATGATTTCGTTTCTTACAAAAAATAAAGAAATTGGTAATAAATAGAAGAAATTAGTTTAATTAATTACAAACACAGAATTTAAATGCACGAGGGCGGTCACATAACTACCCAAACAAAACCCCGTATCTGTCTTAAAAAAAAATACAGATGTGAAAAGTGGCAACAAAGTTGAGTTACTAAATTCGGATTATAATTGTGAAGTAATTTACATGAAAAAACATACTTTATATGCTGCTCTACTCATTTGAAACAAAATGTGGCCGCCTTGAAGACGATCATCGTAATACTAAAATACCTACTGTATGACTGATGACTAAAAGTGCTTACCATGGTACATCAAACCCAGGCAAAAGTGAGAAAAGGTGTTCGGTCCTAAAAAATTAAAATGCGTACTGTGCCACACGTACCAACGCTTGGTAGGATAATTTTGCGATGTCCCTCGTACGCAGATTAATTGTAAAATGGTAGAGAGTAAACGTATGATATCAAATATTAATTATGCGTGTAATATTTATAATTATAAAAACATATAAAATAAAAAAAATAATTATTTTTATACTTTTCTTAATGAATATTTATTTTAATGGTTTTGCTTTAAGATTATTTTTGGCTTTATTTTTTATTCAGCTTTTTTCCCCCTTAGACCAGAGACAAACAAAATATGCTACCAGAATTTAGCATAAATAACCTCATAAAATCTGCCTACGCTCGACTTTTGCTTCTGTTACAGCTTAGTGTTTGTGTTGTTTTTTTATTGAAAAACTTATGAATTAATAACAGACCAGCGACTGACTACTTGCCACTAAAGGTATAATATTAATATCAAATCAAATGTTTAATTCATATTTTACGATAGTTTCGATATTGCAAAAAAAATTATTTGTGTTCATTCGTTAGTTCATACAGTCAAGTCTAAAAGTGATCGTATGGTATAAATTTTAGCTTTAGAACATGATCACAAGTCAGACACCTAGAAATACACAAACAATTTGTTTTATTTTATAAATAAAACCTTTCAAACTAAATGCAAGAACTAAAGATAGCACATAACCAAAGCTGGCTTGTCTCTAAACCAAAATTCGTTGTAAATATCTATAACAATTCTCCCTGCCGGAAAGTAAAATCAAAAATATAAATGAAATTCCTTAAACTATATTAATATACTCCTGCAAAAAAATACTAAAAATCCGAAAAGCGGCTAGGTGGTCACTTTACACTTACAACTTTCGAAATTAAAAAGATTCATACGAATTTTAAAAAAGAATGTTGACAACGAAAGAAGTTTATGGAGCCGGGAATAGCGGTGTTTTACACTTAATGTTGATTTCACGCTGCCTCCGGGGTAAGAGTTCGATGCAGAATTTTCTTGGAAAGCCCCGAAGTGAAGTTGCATAGTTCCCGGTTAAAGACGGAGTCTTCACCGAAAATTATCCTTTAGTTTTACTAAGTGCTACAACAGTAGAATACGCCTTATGTCAACACAGGTCGCTTTTGTATAGCAAAAATATTTCAACTGAAAAACAACAACACAATTTTTTTCGATTGAGCTCGATAACAAATACTTATCGATATTCTCCGTTATACATACAAAGAATAATTTTCCCATTGGAATAATTTTTTACAAAATGTGTAATTTATTACCTGGAGTACTAAATAGTAATTGAAAACTGGTCCCTAAAATAATTCTATACATTTTTTTTTTTTACTTTCAGCTTACTTTTGAATACGCTTTTCAATACTTTTGCATAAAAACTAGAACAGATGTCATAATGAATAAAGAATGTGTAGGGAAAGCAAAGTAATTGGTTATTTGAATAAAATAATTCAGAATTTTTTTCCAAATATTGGACTTCTATAAAGAGGGTTTAAAAAAGTAATTTAAAATCGCCAAATTGTAGTTCACATCAGAAATAGAAAATTCAGTATTATATTTTCATTAAAATCGAAGATCCATATTAGGTCATTGCTGAAGCCTTCTTATTTAGCTGTTTCTCAAACCCAGGCCTACTGGAGGGACAATTAGGTTTGACGCTTTAATGTGGTGCAATTACGTGTGCATATTTCCTTCCGGCTGTCAGGCTCCTTAAGGCAAAGGCTTGTGACATAGACCTCTGAATATTCGAAAAATTATCATGAAATGAAATCCTAAATCCGCATAATATTATCAACGACTATAAAAAATATTCTTCAACGACGGGAAAGTTAATAAAAATTATAATTAATAAAAACTGTAATAAGAGTGTAAAAACCAGTCTTACTTAACAATTATAAAATGAATGGGGTTGTTGTGGAATTTTATAGTTAACAAAAAACAAAAACTTGTAGTCAATCAAATAATATTTCTTGACAAGAAACATGATAAAAATTAAGCAGCAGACTTAAGCAGATGTTATGGATTATTGCTCAATTTAACACCACGGGTTCAAGGATGTGTGAATATATTTCATCTGCTTAATAGAATTGTTATTAAAATATTTGCTACTTTGCCACCAAATGCTGTCTGTAATATAAAAAAAAATAAAACAAATTTAACAAAAAGGGGGCAACCTTTTCCACATTTGCTGAAAGATAGACGACAAAAGAAAAACTAAAATGATACTTTTTGTATCACAATGCCAAAAATTAAAAGGAAAATGTGACTAAAATTAATGCTACAACTTAAAGAAATCGTCAATAATTTGTGATAACCCATGTCTCTGTGAAAGTAAATTTCGAACAAATGAAATGTTTAAATCTCTTAAGAACAAGGAATACTTACATACGTTAAATATCTACAACCAA
Organism: Phania funesta; assembly: GCA_963932375.1. Lineage (NCBI taxonomy): Eukaryota > Metazoa > Arthropoda > Insecta > Diptera > Tachinidae > Phania > Phania funesta. The sequence continues at coordinate 90,853,899 of OZ010652.1, read as the reverse complement.
AGACCACAAAATTAAAAATAAACACTAGAGAAACATAATAATAAACTATTTATTAGCGGACAGACAGCTAGTAAAGATGAAAATACGACTAAATTTTATTATATTTAGTGGGGCCAAGTCAATATCAATCTGACGACTTTGTATCTTTTGTGAAATAATCATGATTTTGTGCTTAAATTTTATTGCTACAGAATAGCATGACTGAAAACTATAGCATAGACTTAGAAAAAAAAATATGTTTCTAAAAAATGTGACAGAAAAGTTTTTAAAATTCTAACTCAAAAGAGGTTGCGGAATAGTTCCTTTCGTAGCGGTTTTACACATTTATTTCAATGAGAGACTAAAGATTAACCGAGTTCTGTAAACAAAAGAGTTAAAATGTTCAATTTTTATTTTTATTTTTTCTAAAGAAAATTTATTCCATATTTCAAAGAATTTTGAAAAAATACTATAAAAGTTGTTCAAATTTTAAAAAAGAAATCTTTCGTTCTGGAAATATGCTGACTGTTATTATTATACTACAGGATTTACATAACCTCGTTATCGTAACAGCATTTGGGCATCCCTACTTGTCACGGTGCGAAGCCACGCGAACAGTTTAATGCTGTTGTATTCCATAATCGTACACATGAGAGCGTTTCAAATAAAAAAAGTATAAGATTATGTGTATTAAAATATCGCATAGTTGTGCAAAATAATCTATAAAAATTGGCTGCCTGTATATTTACCGACCAACGAAAACATCGACATAGGTTAAAAAAAGACGTCCAGGGTCGCCGCACATCCTTAAGTTGTACGAAAATATACCAACCATATTATTACTATTATTCTAAAAATGACGTAACGACTGTGAGACTTTAGGAAAAAATACACTTTTCAATTATATCTTTTCCGTGAATAAGAATTTCGTGGAGTGTAGCTGGCATATTGTATCAGTCGTACAGAGAAAAAACTATTTCACGTCTCCAACAATTGTTTTGGGTCCACTACCTTGCTGATGGTTGTAGCTTCTAGAATAGTTGAAAGCCCATGGCAAATTGTATGAAAAACAATAAAATAATTAGCCCTTTTGTTTTACTAAGGTTGGCTATTTTACATAGAAATACAACCCCCATCTCCCGATGCCGAAGGAATGCATCTGGCATCTTTGCTATGAAGAAATATAGCATGTCATTCTAATCCATTCATATACTTATTTGTTCTAATGGATCCAAAAATATTTTTGAATTTTAGATTTATATAATATTTGTGTGCATCAAAAATTCTATGAAGTCTGATGATCAAAATAACGCATAGAACTACCCGATATGCGGGCTCTTTAAAAGGTGCAAATAAAAAGTACGAATTAAGGTTACGAGTGGACTTGTGTTAAGAATAGAACTGTAAACATTCTTGCAAAATCTCAACACAAAGTGTGCTAACATTTTGAACACCACCGTTAAAATGTAAGACACGAATGAAACACATTCATGTACAATGAAACAAATATTAACGCAACGCAACAAAAAGCAATGTAGAGATTAAAAAAAGTCAAAATAATTCCAAAGTTCGATTTAAAATCTATAAAAAAGTATTCGATGTGTGTTGCATTTCAACGGCTATAAAATAGCACCACACACACTTTTGTTAAGTCACATTGTCGAAGACACCTAAACTTTAGAGCTGTTTAGTGTGTCATTATTTCCAAACGGAAGTGTGTCAGAACATTGTTCCCTATTTTCAATTACAACAATGTATGATAGCGATTTTATGGTCCAAAATATTTGCAAACATTTACAACATCAAATATTGTGTTTCTTAGTTGCTGTTTAATTAGCCCGAAAAACGAAACGCGAAACTGGGTCAGCATTTCTCTTTTTTTTTGTGCTCAAAAATTTCTTAGTTGTGATAAAACTTTTGAAGTTGTTGTTTATTGATGAATCTGCTATTTCTAGTTACCTTTTTATTGCAATGTGACTACGTTAGAGAATAACAATGAAAAATGTTTTATTAGCGAAATAAATTATGTCATTGCTTGGATTATATGGATTGAAAGGTAAAATAGCACATGAAAGCTGATTTGGGCTGCAACATATGTTTTCTATTCTAGTGCGTCAGCATTCTACGGAGAAAATGCCTACCTTATACGAATATTGTACCGAAACGAAACTTGAACTTTATTTGAAAGACAGTCAGTCATTTGATGGCCTCCTACGTGGCTAAAGAGCAGGACTGCCGTTCAATCACATTTTGCGCAACTTGGCATGGCGTAGCGGTGTTAACACAAAGTTTTCAATATATGAACATACGATCTTGAAGGTCAATTTATAAATACTCTCATCAACATTCTACCCCGTTCGGTGATCCCATTCACTGTGTATTGTCCTTGTTATTTAACCAAAACTTAGCCGAAAGAAAAGGAGTAATATGAATTTAGCTTAGCGCGTAATAAGAAAAATCATTTACCAAATATTATAGTAAGCAAAAAATTAATTTCATTACAACAAATAAGTTCAATTACATAGAGTTATAATTGAAAATTACAATTGGAAGTAATTGTATTTTAAAGAAAAGATTAAATTCAATTATAATCACATGTAATCGTCACTGATAAAGGAGAGTAATGGTGATTGAACACATGAATTTATCAAACACAAAGTACTGCAATTGTAATCCGGCAACAAATAATTACTTTCCATGTACTTTTATATTATTCAATTATATAAATCGGATTATTGTTAATTGTTTTAAATTTTTTATTCAGGCGCAAATTTATATTTTCAATTAAAAAAGACAAATTCATTTCTAAAATACTGAAAAAGTTTTTATTACACTTAATCAATAATTTTTGTTATTTAATAAAAAATTAACATTTACCCAAATTGCGTTTAAATTACTTCATGTAGACATTATTTGTTTAATTAGTTGTAATTTCAATTGGATTTTTTAAATTAAAGTTAATTGTAATTTGTAATTGTACATTTTCAAGGTGCAATTACTTTCGTGATGGAATTAAAATATTATCAATTACGAGTAACTGTAACTGATTTTTACTTGAGTTTTAATTACAATACGATGTAATTGTTAAATTTCAATTACTATTACATGTAATTGTGTCTCTGTTATTAATTACAAAATGTAATTGACGATCCCCGATGTGAGGAATACAGGAATACATTTAATTTTAAGCAAATAATTTGCACTTGAATTTTAATACTAAACCAATCTATAGCTTAATTGCCAAATTGTTTGTTAAACATGACATCCACATCCAATTTACATCCACAAAATTTTCTTACTTTAACCAGAGCTTATAAATGAATGACAACTAAAGATTAGTTACGATGCCAACAGATGAAATCAAATGAAATTGTATTCGTTCAAGCGCAAATCAACTAAACGCACCTACATACATATTTAATTGATTGTCAAGCTATTGTTTTCTCTCTAATTATAACATACGAATACACTTTTGGAATTAATTTAACAAAAACTATTTATTGTACTTGTTCAAGGTGGTGATGTCTACTTGTAGTATTTGAGATAAAAACCCTGTCAACAAATGAAGTACTTTTGGTGTTGAACACAGTAGTATGATAAATGTTGCATGGTAAATTGTAAACAAAATAAGTAAAACATTTTACCGCAACTTAAAATATTTATCAAATGTTTTGAATCTCGAATATTTTAACTTGGACGGCTGTGAGAGTATTTGGCTATTGAAAATCACTGTAATGTGTCCTTGGTTTAATAGAGGAGAACAAAACTTACCGCCTTAGGCATAACAACACGTTAACCGTAGTTACTTGCAGGATGCTACTAATTCGCATTCAAGAGTGACAAATATTCTTCAATCAACTCAGAAATTTAATGAATTCAATAATTAAAAAGTTTTGCACCTCTTTGTAGGTGTGTTCCAATATTTTATAAAATTGTCTCGTAAATAGTCGACACAAGTGCTGCCAATTACATTTCAATTACAACTACAATTACAAATAATGTCATGGTATTTTTTATTCTATTAAATTTTTTTATTGAAAAAAAAAATTACAAGAAATAAAAAAAATCTTATTTCTTTAATATTATTTATTAGTTATTACCAATGTAGTAACTATTTTATTGTATTCAAATCTTAATAAACTAAATACTATTAAGTAGAGAGAACTATCTCGTCAGGCTTCACGTGTCTGTTTTATTTAGTCTCTGGTGTCCATGAAAGTGCAGTAAGTCGCATGCTAGAGTGTTGGAATTTACCTCTAGGTTATATACCTGGTTCGACGTGTATATTTTTGCTTCTTTCTGGATAGTGGAAATTTCTAGATCTCTATGGATGTTTTAATTTTTTATAAATTTCTTTGTAGCTGCTTGATCTTGGATACGCCAGAACTACCTCTCAGCTGAATTCCGTATCTTCATATTGACTTTACAATGGACTTATACAAAAGCCAAATCCAAGGTTGACTTAAGGCCTATTTACCATTGTATTTGATTGGATCTGCTAACAGATATTCATCTTCTTATTAATTAAATGAAGATTGCATTGCAGAACAGTGTAACGACAAAAACAGCCAAAAACCTTTGCACAAATAAATAGAAAATATTTTTTTATTTAAATCGTTTGCTTCTTGAAAAATAAACAAAATAAAATCGTAAATTTAGCATGAAAAAGGAAAAATCAGACAGATTCATTTAAAAGGTTGAAGACATCAAGAAGAATCGTTAGCTTAAAATTCCTGCCAAAAATGATAAAATTGCATAGAATCGTTTAAATGAGAAAAACTCGATGATTTCATGAAATTTCACTTGACTTGCTCCCGTGTGTTAAAGTGATTTATTCTGTCAAATATAAAAGCGCTGCTGTTTTAATTATGGATGAATTAGCTAACTAACGCTGCGTTGTTCTTGCTTTTAGCACAAGTCATCCAATTCCTTTCACTTCTACTTCACTTTCTCGGTAGCCAGGGAAAGGGGCAGCTTAATAAAACCAACTTAATGACATCAATTTCGCTGCTGTCTAAAAACTTATTATTTTATTTGTTTGATCCCATTGCCTCCTTTCTTGGTTTATCTCTATTATTTGATTTCTTTTATTAAATAAATATTTTTTTAACTTTATAATTTTCAATATTTATTAAGTGTTTTATAGTTTGTTGCTAGTTTATTATCACAAGCATAAAACAAATACAAACTTAAAGATTAAAATTAAAAAAAAAAACGAGAAAGAAAGATCTGAAAAAACAAAACAAAAAAGCTGTATGGAAATACTTTCGTCTCGTAAGATGTAGGCGTATTTTGATTATGATATACTGGCGAATTATGTTGTCATTTTAATTTTGTCTCTTGTCCCTCTGCTTTCTCTTGTTTCTTTTTATTATAGTATTTTATTTGCTGTTGTGTTTTTTGGTGTTTTGTTCTTGTTGTTGTAGGAAACATAATATGAAAATTCTTGTATTAAAAATAAAATGCAGCCAAAAAAAGGGGAAAAAATTCAAAATTTGCAAGTATTTATTATTAGCTGCAACCCGGCGTGCTTCGCTGAAATACTAATTTTGTGTTAAAGGTGACACGCCCCTGTAGCGATTCACCCATCTGTGGCTTAAACGGGAACATTTATAATTTATTAGTAATGTTTATTTACTCTCTATTCGTATTTATGACTAACTTGTCTTCATTAAAATATGTCATTATAACTTTGAATTTGGATTACCCGAACTCGCATTAAACCAAGTCTGCGTGTAGTCAAGCCCACTACAGTAGGCTCGAAGACTTGTGTCAATTAGTTCCGTTTAGTTAAAGCTCATTTTACTTCATAAAATAAAAGTGAACCAGTTGCCTCTTTGAGCTCGATCGTTGTCCTAGAACAATCGTTACTTTAGTTCAATCCCTCTATGTGCTCTTGTACAGTGTTATGGGTTGACAAACTATTTTAACGAAAACATCGTTAAATCTTTAAATGCAAATTTTTTATTTAATAAAACTTTTTACTTTATTTTATATTTTTAATACACTTTTTAGTTTTAAATTAAAATGTTAAAAAATCTCAAATACCATAAATTTTCTCACTTTCTCAAATTAAATTTTCACCTCTAAATTTTTCTTCTAATTTTTCTCCATCTTCATCACAATTTGGGTCAACATTGTCTTGAGGGAAAGTAGCTTTTGTGGGATTCTTGCAGAATAGAAATAGAAAATGTTAAACGGCTCCTTTGATGAATGCGTGTATTTAGCATGATTTGTTTAGAATGAACAAGCTTTTTGTGCAGTATATTTCAAGTTTTTCTAAATTCAATGAAAATGTACATGATAAACACATCAATCATATTTTTAAACGAAAAATTAATGCTCGGTAAACTTTTGTAATTTCCGAAAAAATCTTCTTCTATAAAATGGCCGACGTGAAGCGTTGCCGTTGTTTGTAGAACCAAAGCCATCTGTTTTTGGAATGTCAAGTTGTCCAAAGTGCATTTAGAAAAATTTTTTTTTTTGCAAGTGCACCTTTATCTTCTTAAGATCTTATCTACCATTTTTAATATCACATTGTAGCCTAAATGTATGGTAAATTGGAAAAAACTACTCCAGCAGTGGAATATGCCGTGCTTCAAATTTGCCTTGTCTGAAGGAAATTTTTCAGAATAATTGTCTTTAAAGTTTACGAAATCCTTTGAGCTTATAAAATCCTTTGAGTAGCGCCGCACACAATTTTCCGTCAATTCAGGACAATTTAAATTTTATTTCGATTGATTTATCTTCTATTTTTGTGACAAAATTTTCGAGTTTTTTAATTGGTTTATTCAAATCAGATTCTTCTTTTAAAATACTCGTAGCTTCATTTGCTCCTCTTGTAAATTCCAACTTAAGCGGATAATAAAAACTTGTAGATTGAGGAGTACGATTGTTCCCAAGAGCTCTTCCTGAGAATTTCAATAGTTTCAATTGAATAACTCTCATTAATAAAAAGACGAATAAGCTTAACGTGAGCTACTTGAAACTGGTACTGAAGAAATGATTGTTTAAATTGAGCTTGGCCTGTGCGAGTGCCAAATACATAGCTTGTAATACATTATTTATAACGTTAACAAATAGTTGCTATTATCTGAAATTATTGCTGTTATATAACTTCCTTTTGCTTCTTAACTGTTCTTTTAACTGTGTGAGTTAAAAGATTTCGTAAAACTTGTGCAATTGTTTCGCTTACTGTTATACCATCTTGTCGCCATATACTTTTTGCAGCAATAGTTTTCATGTAAGATGGAAATATATCTGAATACCTTTACCATCTTTCAAAACGAAGATTGCCGTATTGTGGAAAGAGAAGAATAAATGCAATCGCCTCCTCTGCAGATAGAGGAGTTGGCGTTTTTATATCTTGGTTATATAATTTTCTGATGTTTTATGGCTTTGTTGAACTTTTTATAGCCTTTTTAATAACAACTTTCAGATCCACCTTTCAAGAAGATCAGTTTTATTTTCTCTACATCTTCAAAGTTCTGCAGATTCTATTCTCTTCCTTAGACTTTTCAGAAAAAGCGAGACGAGGACGTAATAAAAATCCTTCAGCCAGCTATATTTTCTTTGAACCTTCTGATGTGTTTGCTTTTTTTTGGTTGTTCGATTAATGATGTAGATATAAAAAAGTTTAATGTTTTATTAGCCTACTATGGCACTTTTCCTAATTAACGTGTAAATTTTTTAAATATATTTTCATCAAAAATTTGAATATTTCAGATTCTTTCTCTCATAGTTAAAAACTAATTCTTGCTCTTTCACTTTCGTATTCCCGATAAGCTGAAGTTCCAAAATATCAGCATTTTTAAAGTAATATTGGCATGCAAAAAAATCCGCGACAAAATGTAACACAAAACATAACAGTTTATTCGATATGTAAAAAAAAAACAAAATTTTGACAAAACTAGATTTTTTTATTCAACTTAGTTGCCTCCGAGGGTGATGCAACGAGTATAGCTATTTTCCAACTTTTCGATGTCACTTTTATAGTACGATTTCACTTTCTCGTCAACATAGGCCTCAGTTTCAGCGATTACTTCATCATTAAATCCATTTCTCTACGATTTGTCTCGATGGAGCAGAGTTCAGATAATATTTACCCAGCCATTGTTTGGTTTTCGCTGTATTTTTTTCCATCAAACAGCAATGCTTTATCAAAACTCGAAATTCACTTTTTTCCATTTGTTTCAATAGCAAAAGTTACTTCAGAGTAGTCAAAAATTGGACTGATCGAATGGACCACATAACTTGTAGCCGCAGCGGAAATCATATTTAAAAAACAAATGCTATGAAATTATCTACCATATTATACGAGTGATAAAAAAATGTTACTTTAAGTTCTCATGTAGCTAAAAACAAAACATCCAATATAAGAAATGTACTGGAAATGGAGAAAAAAAATTTTACATGGAATTTGACATCCAATCAGTCTAAAAAAGTCTCAGCGTTTACATGTTTTTATACATACAATATCAAAAAAAGGACAGCGAAACTGGTTTTTATTTAGTGGAATAATTTAAAAAAATATAAAATTATAGGGTAGCACCTCATTTCTGTAAAAATTTGTGTAAAAAGAAACCTAAATAGCAATGGTTCATAAGATTTACTTCAGATCGAAGTCCGAACACTTGGCTCACTTTGTTTTATAGATTGAAAAATTAAGTAGTTTATTTGGTTAAATCTCAATTGAACTAGTTAGTCCATGAACTCCCCTAGTCTAGTAGGTTCCCAGCATTGAAACTAACAACCATAGAAACAAAAGTTCATTTTTATATATAGATACGCATGCTGCCACTAAACAGCTAGCTACACAGATTTACGTCTTAAACACGTTACACTCAGAAAAATGTATTTGTTCAATATTGGAAGAAAATTTAGCGAAAGAAACTCCGAAATTCAGAAATTCCGAAAAAAATACAATCGTTCACTTTTGAAATGTAAATTGTTTTCCACTGTTGACAGTCCGCAAGGGCCATAATCTTTTGTTTGTAATTAAATCCTCGAAGGAAAACAAATAGTTTGGTAAACAATAAAACAACACCCAAAGCTCAAACCAGTGCCAACTAATTGAACAAAAAACATTGCTGCTATTCGTTAAAAAGTGTAGCAGAACTCGAACGTTGGCGTATTTTTGTGACATCGAGACTAGTCTGAGCGGGCGGCAATGCATGCACCATGTCAAGGTGATTTCTGTCATATTTGTTCCGTGCTGTTTTTGTTGCCGTGCTATTTTCAACAATACGATCAATAGCATTCGTGTTTCTGATTTTTTCTTTTGCTATAGCTTTGTATATATTTATTTTCAACAGCAATATCATCTATATATATAAAAGTGAAACTCTGTCCGTGTGTGTGTGTGTGTGTTAGCTATAGACTCCGAAAGTGTTTATGGGTGATAATTTAAAAAAAAGTGGGCGGGGCTACGCCCATATAAAATAAATATTATTTTTTTAGCTACTTGCACTGGACAGATTTTTCTGAAACTTTGCACACATATTGAGCTCATTAAGGGGCGTAGCAACGCGCGCCGGGCTTGGCTAGTTGTTAATAAAACTTGTCGAATTTAGAGCATATCACAGTATTTTTTCTGTGCTACTGCTATTTCGGATGTAACATTTTAAAGGCTGATTAAAAAAGAAAAAAACAAAAATTGATACCCTCCAAACAACCGGAACGCTATTTTATATTCTTTTGACTCTTAAAAACATCAACGCACTTTTTTCTTGAGTTTATAATTATATCATAAGTAAATATGCACTACTTAACTCAGCACTCTCGTACAAACATCTTACACACGGACTTGTACATAAGTACTTTAATAATTTAGTATGGCATTGAGTTTGTCATAAATAATACTGCTGTATGCAGTTAAGGGGATTTATATTATTTTTCGAAAACACAAGAAGCAAAAACGCCAAACAAAATAAAGACAGCATAAACAACAATAAGGAAATTAAAAGTAGAAAAGCGAGCAAAATAGCATTATTTAAATATTTTCTGAAAAAAACTCACTTTGTTTAATACAATATTTTTTTAATATGTGTGCACGCAGTCGTACGCGTATTTGCAACAACATAGAAGCAATGTCAACTTGTTAGAACTTTAAGAACTATTCATTTAGACATTACGAAGACATCCGTCACAAAGTGTCATAATAGAAAAGAACTGCAGTAAGGCAAAAAGACAATGCTGCTACAGCAAAGTGCATGCAAATAGAAGTGCACAGATTATTTATACTCTTGTGAATTACATATCTCGGTTCTACGAAAAAAATTATTATTTTTTATTGCAAATTAGTCAACTGATAGAAAGTTCAACAGAAATGACTATATTAAAAATACCAACAACCACACGGTTTCTAAGATGCTAATAGAATATTACTATAGCTTCGCGAAATAGGCGACTGCTAAAACCAAAAATGCTATCAAATTTATTAACAAATTTAACAATATTTATCCGCAAAGAACTTTTTCGCCAATTTTTTCTGAATATGCCAAATATTATACAAAGGGAAGTTTTTCTAAATTTCTAGCAAATATCTGATTAGCGACATTTTGCTGCAACATATCGCTGCAACATTTTGAAAGAACGAATGAAGGGCACACATTTAAATTTCAGAACATATTACGAATCAATAATTTTTGCTGCCAAATTTGTTCACTGTGACATTTCGTATTAATGGGTTATTATTGAATTTTTATTCAGCAACTTCAGCAACGCCGTTTTCTCGAGCTTTCCCTTGATGACTTCTTGTGTGAGTTTCTTTGTGCGCCGCTATATCTTCATTCGTCTTCCCCATTATTTGGCAATAATATTCATCATCGATTGTTCGGTTGATATGGCCGATGTGAGGTTGTACTACAACCGGGTGCCGTAACCAATAAATCAGGCGCCAAACCAAGAGGGAGGTCAGGCCCAAATGCACGATTTTAAATTGGTACTCATGTTTGGCAACGTGTTGCATGTGTGGTCCCTGGTTCACGCACTGTATTCACCCAGTGTTTAGAGCAATGTATGGGTGGGCCGACAGACTGGTACTCACCTCAGTCAAGACCAAACCTCTTCGGTTCATGTCTCATTTTTGTAGACAGTAAATCACTTTTCAGAAACAACATTTAAGAACGATGTTTGCATATGCGTAAATATTCAATATAGCTTTTCTTAAATGTCATATTCATAACAATGACACGCTACTACTGATATGAGTGGTTCAATGTTGAATGTACTACAAAATTCACAAATCAACTAATAGAAAAAACAAATTTATGGTTAAAATGTAATTTAAATCAAACAGAATTATTTAAAAGAGCTATAAAATTTTGATTGATCTCGTTAAGACTGCAAACAAAAAAGTGATACTAGAGTTGAAAATAATTAAAAAACAAAGAAAATATTAGGGGCAAACACTTCGAGCAAATGTAATTGTCCCCAAAGTTTAGTACAAAGGTGTTGTTGTGTTTTACACTTGCAAAGTTTATGAAATTACTTCTCAAAATTCATTACGATTTGAATAATAACTTTTGTGGTAATTTGGTCTTAAAATAAAATTATATTTAAAAGTTATACAATATCTGTAGTGCTTAAAGCCGGTGTTGGAAATACCACAGAAGACACAAACTTCTTACTCCAGCCATCAAAAAAAAAGAAAAAATAACTTTGTCCAGGTCAAAGACTGTGTTAACTTATGTAAGAAAAATAAAATGGCTGACCTCCTACACGTGTGTATGCTTAAAATGTATTAACACGGTGTTGATTCACAAAGTGTCATAAAGCCATATGTAAAAAATATTATTGCTATTTAAGTGTGCGTTTTAATCAAATTTCACGACAAACATTTTAATAATCGTGAAATCGTAGCACCATAAATAAACTTGACTACAATATATAATACTAGAACTGCAAAAATAGTTATTCTCATAAAAAATAAAAGAAGAATAACACAAAACGTTTTACTATTTTATGACGTTTTTTGTTTGACACACAACAACAACATTTTCAAAGTACTGTAAGATATTAGGACATCGCGACAATATGACATGGTAGCATACTTTGTGAATTCCACATTTGTGTACATGCTTTGCGTTCGCTTTGCACCTAATTTCGTTTTGGATTCATAACGGTAACAACATTGATGCATTTGTTAAAAAAATAAATTGTCAAAATGTTACGGAGTACATTTACCAATAAAAGTTTATTGGACTCAAATGGACAACTTACCAGTCACCCCACCCCATATAAGGTTATGTAAAGTATAGAATTAAAAAACATCAAATAGGAAAACAAAAACATTATTTAAACTTGATTCCACTTAGTTAATAACGATTTTTAAATTATCATTTAAAATAATAGAACACCAGCAAGTAACGATGTGAAAATTAGTTTAGTTTTATATCACTAACACCCGTGGCACAAGGCACGTAGAATACTTACAAACAAATTACATATTTGATTTGATTATTAAAATACATACGTACATACTTCAAGCACAAAAGCAAATAAAATGAACCATAAAATATTCAATTAAACATTTTCGCGGCTCGTTAAATTATCATGATCGAAAGCGCCATCTAGTGCTCAGTTGATGGTATTGTTTGCTTAGTATTTTACGAGCTAAAATTTCTTTTTATGATCAAGCGCCAAAGAGAGTATAATTTTAGATCAACAATCACCTGCTGGGTTGTGAAACAGTTTTTAAGTATAGAGAGAAAAAAATACAAGCTATCAACGTCATCATCATGATTATAGAAGTGATGATGCTGATGATTATCATCATCTATTCATAGACCTGTAGTTGTATCTAGATTCTAGAAGCAACGAAAAACTACTTCTGCATTTGTGAGTTAATGGATCTTTGCATGTACATACACAGGTCTCGACAGATGAATGTTACGCTGTTTGTAAAAATCGACATTTTATGACGACGTGCTGCTAATTTAGGCATGATGCCGGTAATAGTTTTTATTTTTTGATTTTTCTCCATTCACACACAGATTTGTTCGTTTGATTTTTTTTATTGATGCTTTATGAAGCAAAATTAGTATTTCGGTATTTTTTAGTGTTAAACCCCTGTACCGTAAAGGGGCAGTAACATTTTAAATGTGCAAACATCAGTGTTGCCAATTAGTTCTTATTCAATACGCAAAAAAACAGGAAATCAGTAAATGAAACACTAATATGTATATTAATATTGTTACGTTTATTACCACAATAAACGTTATTTTGAAAGGGTTCGTTTAATTGCAAAAATTAAAATACACAGTTCTTTTACGATTTTTACCAGTACACAACTTTATTCGGCAATTAAGACTCTATTTACAACTATACTAAGTACTTATTTACACTGTACACTTAACACTTTTGTACGCACAGATATTCACTCTATGAAATCTCAGAGTCAACTATATCTTCTGCGGTGGACGGCGCCTTTATATACAGATCACGGCCGCTTCTTGAAATGTCCCGAACATACGCGACATTCCGCATCAGTTATTTCAGTTGCTCGCTTAGTAGTCTTGTGTATGTGTTTGTGTGTGTATCTTTTGTTTACTTTTTGCTTGCTGTAGAAATTGTTTTATTGAATCGCGGTTCATGGAATTTCTGCTACGCAATTTGCTTTTGCTTTATGTTTATGTTATTGCGTATTTGTACATTTGTACAATAGGTCGTTTCACACACCTTTGACTATTACTTTGTAACAATATTTTAAGAGGTTCCAATATACTTTCAACCTTCACAGATATATGAATTTCACATATTAAAACGTTTTTTTTTTTTTATATAAAATTTTTTAATATCTCTCGAAAAACATCCTAAATCTAGAAACAAGTTTAATATTCTGGCAATAAATATCTTTATAGTACAACATAAATCACAATTACGAAGATATCTGAAATTTATCCTGAAACTTAATCTCCTACACATAAGAGAAATACGTCGAATATAAGAATCCTATAGTCAGTAATATGAGGGTAGTAACGTGTCAATTCATTTGCCTATCGATGATACTGATTCGGTTTGCACTAGAAGAAAGCAAATGAACTGGCAAGCTTTTCTCATTAGGCCTAGGCTTATATATCACATTTGTTCGTATAATTTGCTCACATAATATTTCTATATAGACATGAAACAAATCGTTATGTGCTTAAGCTTCAACAAATAAACAAGATAGGGACGTCGGTTCGATTCCCATCAAAGACCCTGTTTTCTTTCACTAGTGAAGCTCTTCGTAGCTATTCTCGGCAATTCAGATTACAATATAATACGTAATTGTATTGTAACATTTAATTTATAAAGAATAAATATGAGCAACGAAGCGGATGATGCAAGATCACATTGAATGATATTTTTCAATTGCTTCAAAGTTTATAATATTTCACTAAAGTCTTTTAAATATTGATTCGTATTAAGCAGGCATCAGAAAGTTTTAAAATACTAGCGCGCTACCCCACTAAAATGACAAATATTAACAAATTGAAAAATTCCATTTTCTTGTGATTTTCTCGTTAACTGGCCCATACACATCTAACATGACGTCGAGCACGAGCAAATCAAACGAAGAAATCACATTTCTATGCCCAGCATAACTGATTGCTAGATATCGTGTAAAATTTTGGCCGAATTGCTTTATATTTAATTTTCATTAGCCTTTTTACTATTCTGTCATCTATCTAACCCCTGCTTGTTGTAGTCCTGGCTTATTGGGAATGTATACTGTAGCGGATTATTTTCATCATTTCATTGATTGAATAAAGGAAAGTGGACTAGCCGTGGGTATTAGTAAATAAATAAAATTAGAGTACATACATATTTTTTTTAACTTCTATAGGTTTCTTCTTTCCTTTCACCAAAGAAGTAACGGATATATATGTAGGTTTATTTCAATTAAAACACATTTTATTTATAATTTTAATGAATAATTTCAAATTAATGTTTGATGTTGGGCATCGAGACTATAACTAACTCTGTCTTCTCTCGTCTTATCTATTGTATGTCCAACTCGAACGTTTCGTTAATTTTGTTCGTTGTCCTTCGTCAGTTTAATGTCACTGCGTTGTGTGATCAGTAAGTGTTGCCACTACGTATCGTACGTCCGTTTGGTGCTTGTCTCTCATATATATATAGATATATATATATATATATATATATATATATATATATATATTATATAAACCACAAATATATATATATATATATATATATATATATATATACATATATATATATATATATATATATATATATATATATATATATATATATATATTTGTGGTTTATATAATAATTCCTACAATATTCATTTGCGACCGATAGCGTGTATATTATGGATCCTTATCTGTATGTGAGTTTATATAACGATATCGTCTGCACGACTGTTCGAAGTTAAAATCAAGTCTAAAAACTCTAGATAACTTACCTTTGAATTTGCCATTTGGATCAACTGATCAGCGCTGAGAGGTAATTTTTGCTCCTATAAATGGGCAAAAAATCTTTTTCCTAGTTAATTTTTTTTCACTAATAAATACAGGCAAGTGCTTATTAGCCAACTTACTATAATTCCCCGTTATTGATATCATCTACCCGAGGGCATCACATATCTTTCCAAAATTTACAAGCAATCCATTTTTAAGTAAAAACTGATATTTTTTAAAATATTTAAAATTAATATAAAAACAGAAAAATTATCAACAACTAAAAATGATCAAAACATATAAACTTGAGCCAAAAACCAAAATAATTGGTGCATTTTCATCAAAATATTACAAAAAATCGAAATTTCACAAAATACAAAAAATTTAATTTTATCAAAAAAACGAATTGTCATAAAATTTTACTTAAAGGACTGAATAGCTGTCAGATGAAATTGGTAAAAAAGCGTCAAATCTTGGGGCAAAAATCTTGAAAGTGACGATAAATCGTCAATTTTGGCAGCAGTGGTTCGAAATTCTACAGTAAATAAAATATTAAAAAAAAATCAGAAATACAAAACCATCGAAATTATTTTAAAGGATTAAACCGGGAAAAGGTGGAATATATAAATAAATTACAGAAAAGAGTTTAATTAAAAAGTCAAAAAAAGAGACATTACAATTCGATTAAATAGAAATCTTTAATTTCCAATAAGTGACAAAAAAAATTATGTTTCTACAATACACAATTGTAACGCTCCACACTTGAGTGAAGGGTACATGAGATTCAGAGCAGTCGAATATAGCACTTTCATTGGCCTGTTTTGTTTATCTAATATTTCTTTGCAAATATCAAAGTATTGCATACTGTTTTTCGGCCGACTGTCTGACCGACTGGCAGTCGGTCAATGCAGTTTGGTCATGGTGGTGTTGTATTTAATGTTTTGGCTAACGGGGCACACAGGCGGTGCTGCCAATCTTTCTATATTGTTTGTTTTTATTCAATCCAATACAACAATTTATCTCTATTTATGACGCAATCGCAGCTATTTTTATCTGCTGATGATTTGTTTTCATTATTTCAGCCCCGTTTATTGATTACAGCCAAACAGGAAAAATAAACAAAAATGCAGCAAAAAATTTAAAAAAATACTCAAACTAAATTTAGATTTTTTAATTTAAATTTAGTTTTAAAATCTATTTTTAATTATTTTAAGGCACAAGAAGCATCTTAAATAAATATTCTTAATTGATTTTTTGCTGTCGTAATCTAGGAATTGCTCGTGTTTGAGGATGATTGCAAATATGTAAATAATGTTTTAGCAAAATAAAATTATGACAATTTTATTGCAAATTATTGCGCTATTTTTGGCATACATTTTATTAACTCGTTTATTTCGTTTTACTTTTTTTGTGCTTCTTTAATGTAGAATAAAATGATTCACAGTTTTAAAAATTTCATTAATAAAATTCAGCTCAATGTGCACGAGGTCCGTCCCAGTGCTATTACATCTCAGCTTTCATTATTATTCCGTCCTTGTGTAACATAGTGCTTTCCTGCAAGGGTTGAGCCCTATCACAGTTAGATTTTAGAAAAGTCTGCTTCCTTGTGTTCCACAAATATTTTTTCGGAGACAAAATTTAAAAAAGGTTGCTAATTCATTTGATTGCAAATTAATTGAAAATAGGAGGATGCAAAATATTTATTTACCTTAATCTACTTTGTCATATGCGGAAGAAATATCTCCAGCTAAATGAGACCTTAATAAAAAATAAAGTGAATTTTAGCTCGCATTGAGAATTCTGCTACCTCCCTCGTTGTTATTAAAATTAACACAAAATGTACATAATGTCAATTTATTGACCCACTTTCTCTGGACGCGTTTTATTTTTTATTTAATATTTTTAATTAAAAATATTGTTTTTTTATGAGATGCGATTATTGAAAAACTCAACTTTTTTTTCCAAATACGGAGGATTTTAATTGTTATTTGCTTATTTTTTTAATAAGCAACAAATGAAATCGAAGGACTGCCCTGCGTCTGTTGGTATATTTTCTTTAAGTGTAGGTGCTTAAAAACACGTCTTGTATTTATGAATGAAATTAAAAATAATATTTTGGTGCATCTTGTTTCACTATGTTTTCGGGCATTTAATATATTGAATGATTTGCGTGACAGTGGTTTTAACTCGGCTTGACCAAAACAGTTCATAATTAGGACATAAATAGCCAATTAAAAAAAACGCATTTAAAAATGAACTCCACTCCCTATATTGGCACAGAAAATAATATCAGCTAACTGCTTCGATAAATGTTCATTGTAAGCAAATAGCCAGCACTATTATGCGTCAAGTTTCCTTCCTGAAGCAGTTAAAGCACCTCTTTACTCTCTGCAAAAAATCAAGGTTTCTTTGGAGTCTGAATCTCGGTTGTTTTAGCGCGCTGAAGTTGTTTGCAGTAGAAGGATATTTTGCAGGAACCCTTTTGCTCTTGTGGGAAATCCAGTACGAAATCCACGAGAAATCAGTAGTACGTTGTTCATGTTTCTTTCCGGGATGTTCATTTCACATACACTTTTTGTTTCATATAAACGTCTAGTTTTTGGTTGGTTTCTGTTTATTATTTTATTGAATTCGTTGTTGTAACAAACTCTACTGAGCTTTTGTACTATCTGATCGAACTAGTTCACTCAAATGAGCTAAGTTGATAAGAGCGCTCACTTTAAGAGCTGATAATCCATGTAAACAGATTAACTGAGATTTGATGTAAAGAACATTGGGTAACTAATGCGGTCAGGGAGTCACCACAGCGAATGATTGAACACTACTTGTGCTAAAAACCGTAATAAGTCGTATACGGGAAATATCTTAACCTGATTGGTATTCAACCCATAAAACCTAATCTTAATGACAAGCTCTCCACAGAGGTTCTAAAGTCGGTTTTCCTAGATGTTGAGACCAATCACAGACGCGAACATAGGCGTTTTCAGAGAGGGTGTGCATGAGAACCCGAGACAGTCGATTTCTCACTGTTTACAAGAACTCGGACTTTCGCAGAATTATGTGTCGGATCTTGGGCTTGCACCAGGAAGAGATCACACTGACCTAGAAGATTAAAGTTAATGCCTTTTGATCGCTGAGTAACCTTTGAAAAGTTTGGAAGAGGACGCCATTTTTGGTAAAACGGTGCGCATTTTTTGGTGAGTTGCTGTAGCATTTTCTTGTGTGACAGGACTGCTGCAATACTTTTTAGACAACCGATCTAGTCAGTAAACATAATCCCGGTTATAGATCAATGCTAGCCGACTATAGACGTTAGAGTTATTGAAAGTTGAACCTTCCGAATTCGCGTCACCGTGCAAAACCTTGGCGGGAATTTCACAGTTTGTTTTATTCCATATCAACGCCGACTCGCCCTTATTGGTAACCTTTATTAATCTAAGCGTAAATCAAACTATTGTTGCAGATAATATTGATAATGGCATTTTTATAATTATAGAAAAGCAAACAATTTATGTTGCTGATTGGAAACGGCAGAAATAAAAACGCTGGCGATTAAGCCGTTTAATGATTCTTAGATAACGGGCTAATCACTTCAGCCATAGCGCCCTCCTACTTTGATTAAAACACCAAAAGAATATATTTTTTAATTTCCCAAAATTTTCGGAATCGGAAATTTAATTCTACGCATTTCTTGCCAAGTACTTCCGAGTACTTAGGTTGTCATTGTCCATTCTCTTAAATATCATATCCGTGGTCATGCCAAACTTAAATATAGGCCATCTCCTAAATACACTTCATATTTTCATTCTTGTTGTTATTACTGTGTTTAACATTTTGTTATTTTGTTGTCTTGATTTAGTAGTTTCAAAGAAAGTGGGGTAAGGTTCGTTTCGTGCTTATTATTGTTTAGCATTGTTGTAAAAAAAGAGATACAATGATTATTTTGTTGTTGCTCATTCTTTACTTCAATTGTTTCAATTCGTTATGGCTGTTAGAGATTGTCTTTTTTATATGTATTTTGTAATTTTTACTCTTCTACTTAAACATCAATTGTTATAACTCCACCTCTCTCTTGGGCTTGCTGATCGTATGACTGTAACCAACCATCCAATAACAATAATAACCACAACAATCATATTAATTTACACAACGACAATAGTGACGACACTCATACATTCAAAAGTACTTATTTGTTAATTTTTATTTCACTTCCATGTTTTACTTATTGTTTTGTCATTTTGAATTTTTTCTTTTCTTCTTTATTTTATATTTTTTCTTAATAAAAATGTCAGTGTGTGGATAATGTTTGTATTATCAATTACCAACCCTGTAGATCACGAAAGCGTAGTTGGTTCATTATTGACTTGAAATAAAAAAAGTGAAAACTGTAATTATTTCATAATTAAGAGACAGTTAAGCTATCGATCATCGATAACTTGGGGCCAGTGAAATAAGTAATGCCTAAAGTGAAATTAAAACATGAACATTTTATTTATCTGTTTGCCTTCTAGTTGGGATCAGTAATTTCACTAGGATATTTTGAAATGTATGTAACAAAAAAGGGCCACGTTTTCACTAAATGAAGTGCTGTGAGCGGAGTTTGTCCACGTGTATTGAAATATATTGCCTATTGATTGTAAATTTTTAAGAAATATTAATTATAAAAAGAAATAAAATATTTATTGTAAGCCAGTTATTATATATGTGTCATAACGAAGGGACTCAGTTCATAGGCTTGACGGGACCGGGCTTGAAATTAAAATTATTAAATAACATGGCAGCAATTATATGCGTGTTCTATGTAATAATTCTTTATCATTGAAATTCAATTTGATAATTTACCTTGCTTGCTTTAATACTCAAATGTCGAAACAACTCCCAAAAGTAGTAAACTTATAATTTTTAGAACTCAAGAAGTATTTAATGGCGTTTATACAGAAAAACTCACTGAGATTTTGCACTTTAAAATTTGTTTCACTTGACTCTCCCACTGAATCGCCGCTGAATGGTTTCTTTAAAAATGTCTTTAAAGTACCTTTTTTTAGTAGCTAGTATCTTCTTAACGATGATAACGGACTAATGGGTGATGTCGAATATAGGACGCGTTGTACAAATTAATGTTTGTACAATCTCCTTTAATTTTAACTTCAATTAAAATTCCCTTCAACTTCTTTAATTAAAACTTTCCATATTTTTTTATTTGTATTATTTTCGACATTTTGAATAAATGGGATGAAATATTGGTTACTTTTCTTACTGAACCGCACTAACCGCCGTTGGCGATATTCAGTCGTTATATTATGAGGAGATCCTTTAAAAAGTGAGGGTTGCTTTTAGAAACATACTCTTGCGTACAATTTAATAAAGCAACTCTGAAAAATATACCTTTAAAATTAGAACTTTTTAAAAGTAACTTTTCAAGTTATAGTGAGTGTTTTTTTCAAAAAGTACTTTTTTGTTATTTAAAAAAAACAATTTTTAGAAGAACAAAATTTGAAAGGCTACTTTTAAAATAATTTGAAAGTTTAGAAATTATAACACTGCATAAAGGTAGTTTTAAGAAAAATGTGTTCAAGTAGGAGCGGTTCAATGTTAGCAGTTTGTGCCAGCGGGTTCTTATAATTTTTTTTCAATATTCAGTTGCTGATGCCAATTGTACCCGGTTTACTGAACATGTGATAGCCTTTCCTTTAGAAATCAGCTCAGTTAAGTTTGTGAAAGGAAAGCCAAATTGGTTGTGGAAAATGCCGCTGTCCGTAAACGTGTCGATTCCTGGCACAAGGAGTATTTTTAGTTGGCGTAGGTCAAGCCTACCAGGTGGCGACGCTTCTGAAGAACTACCGTTTGGTTTCGTCTTTGGAAGGGGTGAAAGCGTTGAGCCGTGCTTCTGCAAAAACAATGTTATTGGGGTTACCACCCTTAACGGGAGGCGTCACAGATCAATCACATGTATAGTAACAAAAAAAAAAAAAAAAAATAACAACAACAAACAAAATAAAAATATCAACAAACAAACAATAAAAATCAACGGTTTTTTTTTCTTACAAAAAACAACAACAAAACATACATACTTACATCAATATCAAGACAAGGAAAAAAAATGCAATATACAAAACAAAAATGCAATTTTAACAGTGTTGACAAAATAGCAGCAGGGATGGTGACGTGTGTCTTTTTCATGCGAAGTGACCTGATCTGGGCTTTTATGGCACCCTTGTCAATGTCATTGTGTCGTTTCCCCAGTTCTTGTGTCTGATAAATTTTGTGGTACTGGCGCCCCTGGGTTAATTGTTGTTTGACTGTTTGGTGATGAAGGTATAGCACTGATCACTAAGCGGTCACTACAACAACATTTGATTACATCGACACTTGTACCGCAAAATAGAAACAGAATAGTTGATTTGTACTTTTC
The DNA here is from genome assembly GCA_963932375.1 of Phania funesta. Lineage (NCBI taxonomy): Eukaryota > Metazoa > Arthropoda > Insecta > Diptera > Tachinidae > Phania > Phania funesta. Next base: position 90,832,095 of record OZ010652.1, on the reverse strand, counting down.
TTCAGTATTGTTATGGTGAGTCGATTTAGAATTGACTTCTGCAACATACGTGGCATAAGGGCGAATTTGTTTGCTGTATACGCGCACATTTGTCTCCATCGGCCGGACGTTTTCGCCTTATGTGAAACCCAGGTGTCTGTGAATGCTGATCCACAGGATTTTCAGATACCTGCTTATCACCTTCTATCACTTTTTAATATCCATCGGGGCCTTGCAATGTACATACGCAATGAAGTTGTGTACTAATGCCAGCAATCTCTAGGCATAAGTGATGCCGAATTTCGCTCTCTCTGGGTTATATTCAAAATCAGGTCACACCTTTTGCATTTCGGGTTTCTTTACAGAAGCCCAAACGCGGGAAGGGATATTTCCTTATCAGGCTTCGATACCCTTTCCGATTCAATTTCGAAGATCCTTGAGAGTTGTCCGAACAGTGAAATTGTTGTTGCAGGTGATTTCAATGTTCACAACTCGTCATGGCTTCGCCATACAACTACGGAACGCCAATATGTTGAATTATTCGCCGCGCACAATCATCTTGCGCAACTAGTGAATGAACCAACGCACATTTCATGTGTTGAAGGGCACCAGCACAACACTCTTGACATCTTCCTTACTTCACACCCTGAAAAGTATGAAGTAAGCGTCAACGCACCTCTCGGTAACTCGGATCACTGTACCATTTCCGCCTCCTTTTCGTTCTCGGAACTCCTTAACGTTTCACGAACGACCCAGAAACATAAAAAATTTATCTACGAAAAGGCTCGTTGGGCTGATCTCAACGACTTCTTCAGTTTAATCTTCTTGGTTTAATCAGACGTGCAAAATTGCAGTCAGATCCAGAGAGGAAGCATTCAGTACATGGCTGAATAACAAAAATGGCGATACTGACTCGCTACGCAAAAAAGCAAGATCTTCGTGTGCCAAAGTCCTAAGGCGCGAAAAAGCTTTATACGAGCAGCGTCTTCGTGCTAAAGTTCTTAGTGCTCCACGGGGTAGTAAGAGCTTTTGGTCTTTCGTTAAAAGAGTAAAGGGTAATGCTAGTTCCTCAGTTCCAACTCTTTTAAAGGACGACCAAGTATTCACTGACCCGGTTGATAAAGCTAACATTTTGGCCGAATTGTTTGCAAGAAATTCTCTCTTGCCGGAAAGCAATCAACCACTGCCCGTGATCGAAAGAGTATCAGTAACTATGCCAAGCATATTCTTTCGAGCCCGTGCCGTTAAAAGGGTTCTTGCGGACCTCAACATAAACAAGTCTCCAGGGCCGGATGGCATCCCTGCACTGGTCTTGAAGCAGTGCTCTTCGACGCTAGTGCGTCCATTGGCCAAACTTTTCAGCATATTGTACCATGCTGGCGAATTTCCAATGTGTTGGAAGGTTGCCAATGTAACGCCAATCCCAAAAAAAGGAGAGGCCAACAACCCTGAAAATTACCGTCCAATAGCAATTTGTTCGGCGCTTTCCAAAATGGAATACAACTCTCATGTATGAGCCGGTGCTTCAAAGTCTATTTTGGAGTTACTCGACTGCGTACAGGAGAGGGCGAAGGTGCTCATCAGTGACAGTAGGGTATCCAACTCTATTGACTCTCTCGAGCATCGTCGCAATGTGGGGTGTGTTTCGCTGTTCTATCGCTACTACAATGGATTGTGCTCTGATGAAATTAGGGATATTATTCCCGAAACCCGGTCATTCATACGCACCACACGTACTTCATCAAGAGCATATCCATTTGTGGTCGAATGGCCAGTGGATCGCACAACGCAATACAGACAGAATTCGTTCTTTAGCCGGACTATTCGTATGTGGAATAAGCTTCCAGCAGAGGTCTTTCCTCCCACTTTCTCTGTGGAAAAGTTCAAATCAAATGTTAATAAACACTACTCCCTCTGTCCTCCTTCCCATAACCTCTTTTTCTAGTTTTAGAACAATGCCTTGCATGAATAGGGGTCATCCCCTGAGTGCTGGTCTACCATAAAAAAAAAAAATATGTAATTTTCTGCATGACAGTGCAAACACCACAATGCATATTCTGCCTAAAGGATTCAATATCATGTTCCCTACATAAAAGCACACATGGACATTGCATATAAAGAAAGAATTTCGTTAATATCGTCAATATCGTTTTTAACTCCATTTCAACGGAAAAACTGTCTTTGAAAAAATCTCTTAAAAAATGTTTAAAAGATATTTCGAGTTCAAATTATGGCACTCGATCGAAATTTTAATTGAATTTGAATAGAAATTTTGATCGATATCGAATGCCGTAATTTGCGCCCAGTTTCAAGAACCTAATCAAATTAAATATATGAAAACATAATTTTAACATTTTTCACTTTAGACCCTTTCCAAACTTGTACAAGGACTGTAATGGAAATCTATTTTAAAAAGGAAACGTTTTAAAAACGAAAAATGTGCTAATTTTTTCCGTTTTGTATTTATATTTACATTCGTTTTTTTAATGATTTTCATTAGTTTCTCATAATTTGTTTACGTTGATTCTAATATATCTCTTGATCTGCATTTTCAATTATAATAATTTCAAAAAGATTTGTTTAAATATCAACCGACTTCTATCATGTCAAACGTTATTTAAATTAATAGGACCACATACGAATCACTTGTTCAATTCACAAACGCCTTGTATATTGTATTGTATATTAAAAACAACCTGTGGTTTATTTGTTTGTGAACAGTCAAGTTTATTGTATGGCTGGCTTATTGTTGTATTAATAATGTCCAAATAGCATAGTCGTCAAAACATTGTAGTTATAGTTAAAGGTAACGAAATGCCAATAGCAAAAGAGTTTTTTAATTTTACGTAAAAATTTTGAATTTTCAGCTTATTTAGTCAAAGAAACAGCATTGTCCCCGGTATAGCGTACAACATTTAAAGATCATATGAAATCAAGTTGTATTTTAATATCACATTTTTCGATGAGAAACATCAACAACAAAAATGGAATATTGTATTGTAACACAATAATACAATCGATACACCACAAAACAAGGCGTTTGCGAATTGAACAACAATATATTGGGTACTTCATTTCACTTTAAAATTTGATACGGCTATTAAACCATCCTTCACTTATCCAGCTAAAAAACACTCTACGAAATTTTATCGTTATAGGAGAATTTATTTTGTGAACATATATTTTCAAGGCATTTAATTTATTTTCTGTGGTTTGCCAAAATCGATGTAGTTGTTCTATAAACACACACAAACAAAACTTTGTTTCGTTTACGATCATTTTGCTGAGGAAAATTATTACAAATTTATATGATCTCGTGGCATGCGGAACAAATTTTGAACGAGTAGCAAAACTAAGCCTTCATAAAATGTTAAAAATAAATAAATTTTATTTCTTTGTAATTTACAATAGAAAAATTACAAATGATGAGGAGAATTTTGCAAAATTTCTGACACGTGTCTGAAATAATTTTACCCGTTGGTTGTCTCAAAGGCTCATGGGAAAACAGTACGCCGCTGAAAAGGACAAAATATTAAACCACTTTTAATAATTGTGTGAATACCAACAACAGTTTGTACATTTAACGAAACGACCTTCTCAGGGCACCAGTTTACCTTTTCTCCTTTTCCAAGTGTCAAACTCCATAAACCAAAAAATTAATGACTATTCCTTACGAATTTTGTATACATACATGACATTTGGCAGTTTGAGAAGCAGAGAAGATGTTCTTGTTGTTCGGTCTAGGCTACTTTTTAGAATTTTCAGTAGAGGGTGTAGGTTACGTCTTAGGAAGGCAAATACTTGGCAATATTGAAATATTTCTTTAACTTTTGATATATGTACATACGGATAATATTTAAGCAAAATGCTATCGTTCCAAGCAATTTAAGTAAGTATTTCGATTTGTCTGAGTAATTAGCAAACGTCTAATAATCATTCGATTTAGATAAAATTCATAACACTTTCACAGTTTCATGGGATAATTTAATGTTTTGTACCATTATGGCACCATTAAAGCCCCTTTCACACTCTTACACAGTAAAAAGTTTTAATTTAATTTTAATACCGAACAGGAGTGTATAAATATCAAATCTGAAAAACGGGGCAGGATCAGTGCGAAAGAGAGATAGAGAGAGGGGAGAGAGTTGCTTTTTACTTAATTTTTAGGGCATACAACTAATAACATTCCTTTTTGGAGTTATTATTACATTAAGATTTCATATATAATTAGAAATTAATGTAATATAATATATAAAATAAGTTCTACACCGGACCGATGCAAATAAATAAACAGAATTAAATTGATTTTTTTAAGGAAAGTGTAACATCCAGGCAATTATGTTAGCGTGTCCATCATGCCTACGATTTAATTTGAGAGGTTTAATTCCTTTTCAGGTGTTGTTTGTAAACCCAACAGCGAAGTTCCTTAGAAAGATATAATCTTGTTGTTGCGGTTTTTACGTTTTTTTACAAACGGATGTTTTAATTTCATATTAAGTGTCGTTTTGATACCTTAAGGAATAAAATTATTGGAATAGAGAATTTAATTTTTTTTTTTAATAAAGAGAGAAAAATTTCTGATGCCTGTTTCGGTATAATATGCAATCTAACCAAATAATTTTGGTATTATCTCTACTCTAAGAAACCATTAAACAAGTGTGTGTGTGGCGTTAAAACAATTCCCTGAAGTACTTTTTCGGTTTCAAAGGTAAAGTTAAATAAAACACACTTAAAGCTATGATTTGGATAAAGATTTTATTTCATTATAGCGCTTGGACCTTGCCATTATGTTCGAAATACAATGTCATTGTATTTTGTTGTTGCAGCAGTCGATCCTTTTTGAAGTAGTTTTCGAGAACTTTTTCTCACATTTCGGGCGGTAAATTGGCGATGACTTGGCGAGTGTTGATTGTCAGATGCTTCAGCGTTAGGGGATTACCTGCGTAGACACAGCCTTTGACGTAGCCCCAAAAAGTCGAACGGCGTCAAATCGCATAATCTTGATGGCCAATTGACTTCGCCAAAATGTGAAATTATGTAGGTGTTGTGGAAACTTATCATGCAATAAAGCCTAAATAAGTCATCTTGTTGAAACCACATTTCGTACAGTTCATAATCTTCTATTCGAGGCTAAAATGAATCTGTTATCATACGGCCATAGCGCTCTAAATTGACGGCTCAATGATACCTCCAACCGCGGCTTTTCCACAATCACTTCTGATCTCTCCGAATCAAAATGCACTTTAGCGTTTATTCTTTATATATTCGTGGAAAATACAATTGGCCCTTATGACATTTCGAAAAATAAGTTCACAAAATTAAAAAAAAAAAAATGTGAATTGGTGTGACTTGGGGTCCATAAATTTTTACTGTATTCTAAATATTATGATTTTCACCTTGCAAACATTTGAAATAACACAATTGGAAATAAAAGTTCATATCGAAATCGAGGGCCTATGTGTTTGAAATATAATACTTGTAAATTCATTGCAAATCTTGAACTTTCTTAACCGTCATATTTTTTAATTTTTGTTCAACTGCTTTAAAAGAGTATCAAGTGTAGTTTTGCTCTAAAGCCAATAAATAAATTTTGATACTTTTAATTACAAATCCATACAAGCTGACAGACTGACGCACACGTAAATAAATAAAAGAAACTATTTTTCTTGACTTATACTTACAACCTACTCAAATTGTTATTGGTAGTTACACGTAAGTGGTAGTTGTAATAAACATGTTGTTATTGCCGTTTTTTTATGGTTAGTTTTGTACTATTGATAGAGCAGCATAATCCGCACTGCCTTTCAAATAAGTGTTTCACTATTTAAAGTAAGCAGACTTTACCTTAAAACACATATAATAAAATATTCCGTAAACTTTATTGGTATTTATTAGTGTGTAACTGTGAGTATTAGACTTCTGGCTTATAAGTGTTAATATAAGATGCGCATCAAATGGATAAGGTCAGTTGCTTTCTTTTGTTTCTTTAAGCAAAAATGTATTGTTTGCTCTCTTTCTGGCTTTTAAAATATCAAAAAATACATTTCGGAACCCACAATGAGGAGTATTGTGCAGAAAATCAAGTCAAGTTTGCAGAATATCATTCAAACATTTGGCAACAAGAAACAAGTTCATTTTTATTTTAAAGGAATTTAATTTCAATGCTACATACAGTTCAAAAGATTATCGGCGATGGTTTAAAGGACTTTAAGCGCCAACAGAAACTTGGCTTTACAGTTTTTTACAATTAGAAGGAATAGTATGAAGAAAAGGCGAATGTTCTTAAATCATAATGCAATCCCTAATATCACATTAACCTCAACGTGGTTTGAAGAACATGAAGTTTCTCTCATGGAATCACCGGCATGTTATGCTGAAATGCTTGTGTAACCAATATAACTTCAAACTCGACTGCTGATAGCTGCAAATTTAATCCGTGGTGGGTCATATTACTATGAACACTGGATATACTGGTCGTTGGAAAAATTATCCTTTGGCACCGTTTGCATTCAATACCCATTATATTTAGGCATAAACAGTAAAAAAAAAACATAAGTGACCTTATTATTTTGATGCGCGCCGAGCCAAGCTAGCTGTATTAGTCTTGTAATAATATTGGTGTACAAAGCCAAACAAAAGCTGCCAATAATATCTATTTTAGTGATAGTGATGAAAGGCAAGACGTTATGGACCACTACAATGAAGTTCATAACACTGGCTGGCTGACTGGTGTCGAAGCAGATGAGGTTCATGATGATGATGATCTTTCATCATTTTTGTTTCATGGCTGTTAATATGCTACTAAACCTGAAAGACGCGTGCCATCTGTCAATATTTCTTTTTTCCATTTTCAGTACAATGTTTTCGCCCTGCGCTTAAAACTTTATTTAATTCTTTTTTTATATTTTGACAATAGTTTCTTCTTTGAAATTATGTATCCATAGGTTGCACAGTAGCAGATCGCTTCTTGGTCGCGGATAAAAATCCAAAAAAATCTCTGTCGCATTTTTTAAAAACTCTTTTTTTCATTTCACTTGTAATACTTTTAAACCTCACAAGCGGCTTCGAGCTTTTTATGAAGTGTTTTGATAATCGGTTAAAGTTGAGGAATTCAAAATAAACCATTCCCATACATATGTTTTTACATTTTTCCTGATTTTTAATGCCGGTATCTCAAACACTATTAAAGTAATTGACGCAAAAAGGCTATTAAGAATATTGTTATTTTTTTCAAGAAAGGCTTGAAATGTAAGAATTTAGAAGCTATAACATTTAAATCTAGTAGCGCCTCAGGGAACATTTAACAGTTTCTGAAAATTTAAAGTCTTATGAAAAACTTTTGCCAATATATATGATACCTTTCGATCACAGGGGACCTATATTTTTAGTTTCAAATATTTAACTACCTGTTTTGACGCTATTTCCTATTATTTTTAAAACTCACGGAAAGGAAATCACTGTATTTTTGTTGCGCTTAAAGTACATCTAAAGCTGCGTAGGGAAGAATCTCTGCCAAGCCTTTCCCGACGCCTTGCTCGCATGTTCGTTGTAATAACAGAAAAAAAATGCGACCTGATTGACCATTAGTCTATATTAAGACTAATGTTTTTACTTGTTGATTTGTTTTTCCGACAGGGTGCTCTGACAAGGGATGACGGAAAATTGTTCCAAACATATATAATGTTTTTACTTTTATCTGCAAAAAACCGACTGAAAATATCTCAATCCATGCAAAAGTTACAGATTTTTGACTGCAAGTAAGTCACAAACAAAAATTTTCTCCCACTGTGCGTGGCTTGCTTTTTTGTTTTGTTGTTCCTGTATATTAAATAAAATTGTATCTTAATTGCCCACTCACTCAAGCGAAATATAAAATGTTTAAGTTTTAAATACAAAATAAAAATAACAATAGCCGTCATAATTAAATTTTAAACAAATAAAAATAAAAATCATTAAGCGATTTTCAACTTTTCTTTTTTTAAAGTCTGCAGTTAGAAACTCATGCAAAGCAATAAAAAATAAAATAATTTTGAATGAAAGAAATAATAAAATTTTATCAAACTTTTACAAGAATCGACTGTGACTTTTTTCATAGCAGTTAATAAAATAATTGTTAGTTTTTATTTTTTAATTTCACGCCTTGGAAATTTACCCTCGTGAATTAATTTGTTAAAACTGTTATATAATGGTCGCGCTGACGTCCAAGAGAACTTTTTTAAGATCAACGCGATAATGCCGTCCAAGAGACTTATTTACGTTGAGATCCGAAGGAACACTTTTGGTAGCGCCTGTTCGAAAGAGTATAATTCGCATAATTACTGATATTTTGTCGATCACAAGCAGTAATAAAAAATTTACTTTGTGATAGCAAAAGTAACAAATTTATGTAAAAAACGCATTACTTAACTTTTTGTCCCGAAATTTATCTTGAAAATCAAACACACATGTTTTTAGTGTAGGGGGAATATCGAAACAGACCGCTAAATTTATGGATCTCGTTTCGACCCCTTCCTTCCTCGAATCGACTTCAGGCAACCGATATGTAATTTACGATTACCTTAGTCTTAATCAAGTCTCGTTACTACCGACTATAGTGATTTTAGACTATCTATCGACTGGTGAGTGCCGACCTTCTTCCTCATCTCTGGGTCTCTTGTAATTGCTAGCATTTGTTTAAGGCTTAGGTCTGCCTTGGCATCTACATTTAAGTGTCTGTCCGTGGCACCGTCTCAGCCTCTTTCTCAGGAGTATGTTAAACTCTTTAGAATTCATCCATTGGACAATAAACACCAGAGTTCCTACAGAGATTAACCCCTCTACTTCGTGAGATGCTTTATTTTTCATCCCTGTCGGAATCTCACGGTCTAACGCCTTAGAAGTACCTTTAACGATTGACTCGTACACCCCTCGCGAGGCATTTTTGGCCATCTTTTCCGGATTTCTCCTTTGGCCAACTTAAACTGTAGTTTCTGCGGACATCAACCTCTCGGCCTCTTGCGATGCTTCCTGTTTCATTCCTCTAATAGAGAAAAATATGTCCACCTACACAGATCTTCATATGCACGGGTAAATCTGTATTAAAACTGGAGATCGACTGGTATCCAGAGTTTCCATACTTGAGACCAAACACCCTCTTGGCCACGCATCCCTGGCGTCTGCTGTTCCACCGTGGATTTGGCATAAAAAGTAATATTGTCTTTTTTAAGTTTGCCGTTATTGAATTTAGTCTCTCGATGTGTACGTTAAGAACGAAATGAATCTTGCTTTCGTAATCAAGTACGTAGCACAAGAACACGGATAGAATTTTGGTTTTCAGCTTAGAAAAGGGCTTTTGATAGTGCTGTAGTTATTAAAAGTAGTCTTAACGCACTTGCCCTAGAACGGCATTTTGGGCCAATGTCTATGAAGCATAAAACTGTTTTTTGGATTTAATTAACGAGTCCCGAATTTACTCAAAGAAAAAATACGATTGAGATAACCACAATCAAAGAGCGTCATGTTGTGATTGAATTATATGGTTGTAAATAATAATGTCTACAAATATAATAATATGGATCTCTTAGAACGATGGAAAAACATGGTACTTATAGGTAGCGGCTTAGGAACGAACACATGTGATCACATTTGAATCACTTTAGCCACAGCATCCTCACACTTTCATGAAACACCAAAAGAATTTTACATATTATGTCTATTAGGAGCATTTTATGGTAAGAAATATATATTTTGTATCCTTTGTTTGTTATTAGAATTTTAGCAAAAATTCAATTGTTCTTTGCTTGTACTTCCTTCCTCCTACAACGTTAGTTATGTATATCTAATTATGGCAAATTTTTCAAAATTTGAAAAGAACTTTAGACGAATCTTAAGAACAAAAATTACAAAAAATAGTAGCGGCATTAAATTTATAAATATTCATTATCTACAGCTAATTAAATGTTGACGTCAAATCGAAACTGAAATTCCAGTAGGACTACTACACATGTACATTTAGATTAAAATACACACTACCAGCAAAGAAATCCGCAAAAAAAGTTATAAAAGTAAACAAACGATTTTGGGAAAAAAATAAAATAAACATTTCTGAAACGAACATAAAGTTTTCGAACACATGTTACGCACAAAATATTTGAATATTTATGCAGCCAACAGAATGCCAAAACAAGGTGAAGGTGAGTAATTTTGCAAAATAATTAAAAATTCACAAGTACTTGCCGCCGCTCTTCAGCGAACGAGTCCTAAATTGAATTAATTTATTTTTATCGCCTGCAAGTATTAAACCGAATAATGAAGAGAGGCCGATACTCATTATATTCTCAACAGAAGCTCATTAAAAATGAAAAACTGATTCATCTCTTTAATATTATATATAATATCTCGAATAATTGGTACATTTTTTTCTGCAAAATTAAGATGAAAACAAATTAATAGACACCTGTGGCTCATACATAGATGAGTATTTAAAAATAATTATATCATTTCTTTTGATTTTAATTTTTCACTCAGAAAGAAATATTGAATTAAAATACATTCACAGCACACGTTGACGTTGCCACAGCGCTGAAGCCTCCCAACTACGGGATTGATTTAAAAATAAATATTTTCTGCTAGTTTTTCTTGAGAACAATAAAAATGGGCCTCCTCATTTTTTTTAAGAAAATAAATTTATTATTTATTGGAATTAAAAATATTTTGTGCAAAACATTAATGACGAATTTTGTGATTATTGTGAAAAAATAAATTTATGCCGGAAAGATCTCTAATCTTCGAAAAATTGATGTTTTTCATATGTGGAAAAAGAAAATATAACAATACATCAAATACTTACAAATATGTCAAAAGAAAATTTAGTTCTTATAAACAACATTTAAACACTGCGAATAATTAATAATATCAAGAGTCTATAGGAATCATTCTATAACCCAATTTCTGATTCTAGTCTGATGCATATGTAGATGTTAAGTAATGATTATTAATAAGATTACTTTTAAGTTATTTTTAATTTGGCTAATTACGATCAGATTTTTCTTTATTAGAGATGAACTAAAAACTTTTTTCTCAACGTAGATTACTTTTGAACAAAAATTTATGTGATTAATTAAATTACTATCGAATAATCAAAAGTAATCAAGAAAGTAATTCGTCTACTTTAAAAGATTACTTTGAATTTTTATTTCTAATATTTCCAAAGTGTGATTTTTTTCCAAGTCCACCCACATGCATTGAATGTTATTATCAAGTGTTGGGACGGCTATCAATTTTCTCATGATTTTCGACCAGTGTTTGTTTTTTAAATTATTTGTAATGGCTCCAAAATGGTGTTGTCGATTAGGCCTGAACATTTTCAAAGCCTAAAAACTTGCAGAAGGAAAATACGAGTCTTTGATACTTACCGCGAAAGTAAAACGTGCCAACAGAAAAATTAAGAAAAAGAAAAACTTAAATTTTGTTGTATTTTTTATATAAATGTTTTAAAGTGAAGTTAAATTAAATGTTGCTGAACAACACATTAAATAATATTAAAAATAAAAAAATCATAACTAAGAGAGTGACGAAAGCTGCCTCTTTCCGAGCCAGCACGGGCTAAATGCTAGTGAAGCACCAGCATTTCAGTGGCACGGACATTTAAGGATATTCGACCTACGAACAAAAATAATACGCTAAGAAATGTATATTTATTTTTAAAAATTTAGGGAACGCGACCAGCATGTGGGTGCATCTAGAATTTTTGTATAAATTGTAGAATCGGCAAACCATCCTGTCGTCACGCGCGAGTTTTAAAATGTTGCCCTTATATAGATTTGTATAACTATCAAAAAAAGTAATAATATGTAACGGAAAATAATTTTGTTTTGAATAGGTACCTGTAACAGAACACTCGGGGCCAACACAACAAAATGCTCTAATGGCGCCTTTGTTGTATGGGTGAAGTATATTGACTTCAGAGGAAGGCATTGACTGGGCAACTACATTAGCGTATGTCAGAGCGCAGAGAGTCGGCGAGAATTGCTTCAGGTCTCCCTTTTTCACAAAAATGCTTTTTTTATTTGATATTTTTTCTGTTAATACACCAAACACTGGTATGAAATTTTGCTTGTGTGCAATCATAAGTAGCCACAGGTGTTCCTAGAGAACCGCCCCTTCAACGTGCCCTAAATACCAGGATAACTCGTACCCGTCTAGAACTGGGGAGATGCAGTCGACCGATGTCTAGTTAAGGCATCACAAAAGAAATCTGAGTTGGAAAAACTCACAATTTTACAAAATAAAGGTCGGGTAAATAGGTCAACAACACTTGAGCCTCGAATAAGAGCGATTAACATTTACATATTCGAACGAAGTTAAACGCTTTTTTGGTACAGTGACGAGTAAAATAAGAAAACCGCGCGAGCTATATAACGGCCATAAAAGTCGATGGCATGAAATTTCTTAGGCATCTCTTCATGAAGAAAAGTATTCTCGGCTTTATACCAAAATCAATATAGGTGGCCACGTAATTGAAGGCTTACTATACAGTGGGCCACCAGAGCAAGTATAGGTCGACACTGTCTAGAGTTCGTGGAAAAAACGGGACTAAAAAACCACGATTTTTCTACGATAATTAGAACGCAGATGGCACTGTACTCAAGATTATCGGCCGAGTACGAGCAGAAATTGCGTTTGGACAGAGAATGTCTGACGATAAATGATATTACTCTTGGGTATGAAATTAAAGTAGCCTAGATGTCGTTACTCATAATTTGGCGATGGAACAGCAACAGAAATCAGATTTTATTATATCAATGTTATAGTAAAAAGGGCCTAAGGAAAACACATTTGGGTACGCTTACTATAGATATCCATGATGCAATCCCAGTGTTAGGTCGTCACTATCCGGTCTTACCAGCAGTACAAAAACCGAGTGCCCTTGCAGCTATACACTTGCTTTGGTTCGGAAGGGCAAAGAAGCGGTTGTGTTTGAGCGCTCGAAAGCTCAACGGTCAATGATGTCTATCCATTGCCGCTCATTGAGGGTTTTTTTTAGTCAATTAGGAGACACAAAATTTATCTCCAGAGGATAAGGTGATCCCCGTCCACTTGGATAACCTTTCGAGACACACTTTGCGTTGTTGGCACCGATAGCTAATCTTTCTGCGGATGACGGCCTGACCACGAATTTGGCAAAATCTAAATGCTGCTTCAAAGAGTTAAGGTATCGAGGTTATATAGTATGTGGAGGAAAATTTATCCTGATTCGGCCAAGGTAGAAACGATCGGCTAGTCGACTTAACAAATTAAAAAGAATGTTTCTTATAAGAAAAAAAACCATCTATAACACTCGTTGTCGCGTGGTAAGATTTCCAGCAGAGCGATTTTAAAAGCGGATTTAATGCAAAGCAAGCGCGGAAATTTTTGAAGTGTCGAAATTAAACCGATTGGACATTTTCGTTATGAACTGGAAGAACGAAAATAGTTAGGGGGCTTTCACGGGAAAGATTTAAAACAATAACCCTATTCGACACGCCTAATGATTATAAAAAACAAATACGAGTTCTAATACAATTTAATTAGGATAGCGTGATAACCGCAATTACGACAATCGCGCCGCTGTGAATCATCTTCCCGACGAAAGGTTAAAATATTGTGCCAGTTCTCTTACTGTGAGTTGCCAATATTTTTATCTACTAGGTCTCTTCGTCCACGAAAGTCACGAAGTGATGCTTTGCTTCATTTCAAGTGAATTGCGCATGCTCGACATGGCTACAATATTACGAATTATGACTGATAATATTTTCTAAAAATTAAACGAAGAATTTATATTCAGGATTAAGTTTATTTTCATTTATTCGTCATTAGTTGTGTTAAATAAATAATTTCTAGAGTAAACACTAACTCAGTAGAAAGAACCAAAAACAGAAAATTCGTTCCCTTCTGTTAGTGTCTAAAACCTTAACTTTTTCAATTTTCTAAAAATTATTGTATCAGCAACACAATTTTCATAATTATTCGAATAAAAATTATTGTCCCAAAGCTAAGTTTTAATCTTAATAAGATTCTAAAGTTAAATTATAGACTTTACATTTATTATCGGGTGTCGGACGTTTTGAATAAATTTACCCATTTACATGACCACCCTAATGATTTCACTTCATTTTAGGATCAATTAGGCTAAATAGCAATTCAACAACTACAGTGATATGCCAATGATACTTGAGAGCAAATGCAATATCTGATCACTAATCATATATAGCATTACATTCTTTAGTTTCGTTCCTGCTAAAAGTTCACAATCAAAATTGAATAAATAAATTTTTCGGTATTTTTAAATTCAGCGGCGTTATGAATACAAACGAATAAGTAAATATTTACATACGACATGAAGCAATATAAAAACATGCTTTAATATGTGGTTATGTACAATTCGATTTGCCGGTACAATACTAAATTTTGTTTTAAACGCAATGTTTTATTTACAAACATCATGCCCTCTAACGATGTGGTGTTTGCAACAATTTTGATATGTTTCTTGCCACAAAAAAACGTTGATTTTACACATTCGATTTTGGTTAGAAAGTCAAGTGCTTTCCTCAAACTCGTCATTAGTATATTTTTTTCGCTATCTTTTAGCTTTTTTCGATTATAGGTGGCAAAGTTGCTAAAAGAAATACGTAATCAAATGTTGGCAGTAACCTAAAATATTCAGGGATACACTCAAGAAAAAATGCTAAATTGAAATTGAACCTTCTAGCAAACGTACCGCGTATTCTTTAAAAACTTACTACATTTGAGCAACAATTATGAGTACAATAGAACAAGATTTCGTAAATAAACTTCCTAAAAACTCATCCATAATTAAATTATGCTTATTTTAGTAATAAATTTGTTACTTGTATAATAACCTACCTTTCACTAATTTTAACTTTTTCTTCAGTATGCTACAATAAAGTTCTTCTCTATCTAATAGCAATCTAATTTATCTCAGCTAAAAAAATGCAAAACGAACAAAGTGTAAAATATAAATATAAAAGTATTGTCTGAATGGAACACGTCACATAATTCATGCACTGGATTTTCTCTATGACCCAATAAATGTTGACATTCATTTAATTAAAAATTGGATTGGTGTAAAATATGATTTGTTTGTAGTTAGAATTCGGTAACAAAAAAGTAAATATTTTTTCATTAGATCGATAAACTTTTTTCACTATGTCATTAGTTTAATGAAATAATAATTTAAATTTACCCGCTTTATGGAAATTTTAATAAAAATGATAAAGATTCGCGATTTGAAAAATAAATATTCATTAATTCAATGAAGCAAATGTAGTAAAAATAATTAATGTATATTTATTTCAAGGTGCACCGGTAGTCAAGTTAGTAGTGTGGCAGTCTATTAGTTTGGAGTTCGTGGGTTCGATTCCCACTAAATTATTTCACTACAACGAGTGAAAGTCTACGTTACTATGATCGGTAATTTAAGTTAGAATATAATTTGTAATTGTACTGTAAGATTTAATAAATAATACACTAATACATTTGTTTAAAAAAATAAATAAACTTTTATAAAAATACATAATAGTTGCAATACTATTTATTTACATAAATATTTTCATAATTATAAATATCAAATCAAGAATATAATTTAAGAATTCTTAATCACTGTGTCATCACAGAATTTAATTTTTCGATATAATAATTTCCTTCATGGTAATAAAATAAATAAATTGTAAGTTTTTATTATAAAAACTTATGTTAGCAAAAATTAATAAAATAATTAATTAAAGACCTTCTTTAATCTGTTAGTGAAACTAAAAAAAAATAACGAAACAATTGTACTGAAATTCTTTCATTACATTTGTGCAACTTCAAACACAGTGTGAAACAGTTCATTCTATTCATGAAAGAAACCTAGTGACATCAACACACTCTCAGCAACGCAGTATACAAATCAGATCATCTGAAGCACCTCGTACTACGCATAGAACAGCGCGCGGGTGTATCACTTTCAAACTTCTTCTAAGAACTCCTTAGTCCGGTGGACAAAACCCAACATTTTCATTTAACTAAATTAAATATTTCAAGTTTGCAGTCAAAAATTACTGTTATAGCAAACTAACATGTTTGCTCGAGTGATTATTCATTAGTTGTCATACGAGTACATAGTTGTTATGCATAGTATCGACTATTTCGAATACATACTTCAATTATACCGTTCGCATGTATAACGCTAATTATTATAAAAGCAATTTATAGCATACAAGTAAAAAGAAATCATCATCATAAACGTCATGGTAATTTTTATCAACTACCACACCACACCCCCTTCTGCTTCCGGCAAACGCTAACCAACGATCTAACGTAATAGAAACATTAAAGTTAATCATCTCTGTTAATGTGTTTAGTACATGCCACATCCATTCAAACATACATCCATTCACACGTATGGACATATACATACATACATACATACATACATACATACATACATACATATATACATAAATTCATAGAGACAGTCAGCCTTGCAGATACTTCACTTCACAGCTAATATTTGTTGTGTGGGTCAGTAGAATATTCTTTGACAGTTTTCAAACGTATGCAGCCTGAAGAAGGGCAAAATGTATCAACAAGTCATTTCTGACACGTGCCCGAAGTAAAAGTAATTTTCCCCTATATTTACTACAAAAACAAAAACAAAAAAAAAATTTAAAATAACAACAACAATTATATAGCAGAACTGTAATTTATAATAGAATAGACATATTTGATTGCTTGAGCATAAAGAAGATGAGCGCAATACGTCTTTGGAAGTTGGCTAAGTTAGAAAAAGATTTAGTAAAGACGAGAAAATCTATTTTTATTTTACCTCTACCATATTGATGTCTGCGATCGTAATGGTAGAATTAGTGACTCGTTTCGTTTTAGTTTAGTATTGTGAAACTGCTGGTGATAGTTTCTCAAAACGTTTTAATGACAGCAAGTCAGTCAGCTTTTTGTTTCTGCAACATGACAAGCAGTGATGTTCTGTCCGTAAAAATAAATTTTCTGTCGATTTTTACGTTACACAAGTTCCCGTTACATATTAGGTAAACAGTAACGCACTTTAATTATACGACTACTACTTTATTTATACGACAGTGTATAGATTTCTTGCAACTTAATAAGGATCTCAATTTAGAAGGAACTAAGCCTATGGGAGATGGGAACCTACTGTGAATGGATATCTCGAATCGTGTGTTAAAAAAAAACACTTTCATAGCAAGGTAATGCCAATAATTTTTAAGCTCAAAAGGTTCCGAACTTCTTCTCCGATTTTCAATGTGTAGATATCGTTAACGATATGTCTTACGTAGCATTCAAGCGAATCAGGAGTTGATCATAATTTCCCTCCAAAGTAATTATTTATTAAAAATACGGAAGAAAATTTGACAGTGATATCACCCTAATTTTTTTTTTTTTTTCAAATTTTCTAAGAACTTCGACTTTTTAATTTATCATCATTGCATTTTTAAAAAAGTGCGATAGTGTAGACAAACAATGTAGTTATTTTGATAGTTGGAGCGATCATTAATAGATTTCTGTCTGCAAATGATGTGGTCTTTGACAGACAACCCGTGTTTACTAACTCAAAGCTCGAAAACTTTGTTTTTGCAATGTAAAAATTGACAAGCCTAGGTTTTGAGCTGTAACCAAGTTTAAGGTGAGTTTGTAACTATGGATGAAATATGGTTCCCTTTTTGTTTTTTCCCCGATTAATTAAATGTTAAGAAGTATTTATTATAATCTTTGTTTTTAAATATTTCACAATATAAATAATTCTCACGAAGGTTTTAAAAGAGATTACTCATGGCACTACCCCGTGGGGAAGGTCGTTTAATATAACACAATTTACTCTATTTTTAGCCAACCAAGAAAATATTAGGTTTTGAATAAATATTTCGTTATAAGGCTGTCTATAACCTACCGCCGGAAATCTTTATATGTGAACTTGATCCTCTGCTTGCAACATCCTAAACAAAAATTACGAATACTTGGAGAGAGGGGTGATTCTAATAGAATAAACCAAGAAGGAATAAAATCCATGTGCATACATTATTTTATAGGTTACATTCGATCCTTTACGTTTATTTAGTTTTATGAATTATTTTATGAAAATGATACTGAATAAATTTATGAATTTAACTTTTATGAAATAATTGGCATGAAGTTTTTCTTTCTTGAAAAATTTCATTATGTAAATGAAGACGATGAAAATCTGTAAGGGATAGAAGGTATTGTATTTGTTTATTGCATCAATTAGATGTTTATTATAATGCATAACGGCTGGAACGGAAGCCGCAGCCACATACATTTCCAGGATGGTATTTTTTTTTATTGTAGCCAGAAAATTTTACTAATTTGATAACAGCTTTCTTGTCGTTAAAATTGTCCCCTTCCCAACAGCTCAAGCTGGAGCCGCAAATGATTGTAGTTAACATCTGAAAAGCGTTTACAAAATTTAGCACAAGTTGTAATGATGACTGATGGTGTAGTAGTGAAGTACAAAAATAGAAGGAATTAATAATAATTAGTAATTAATTCAGACATGTACCCTAATTGCGTAATTACGAAGGTTTCGCAATAAGGCCTTGATTGTGCTCAATTTACCATTAATTATTATATTGTGCTTATTTTGTCAATCACTTGCACCGTCTGATCATACCTTGAGTGTCATTTGTTTTAATTTAGAGCTAGAGATACTTACGCTGTTTTTGTATTTCGGAAAAAATCACTAGAATTTAATGCTGCTCAGCAGATTTCTGGTACATTTTTAATGAAATAGTCGGAGGTAGTTAAATCGTTTAAAATGCCAAGCTACACCATTAAACACATTGTTAATATCAATGCCAAACATTCGGGAATGTGATCGAAGTCTATTTGAAAAATAAAACGATTTGAAAACGAAAAGTGTTGTTATGTGCTAATTCGATTTTTAATGATTTTCGTTAATTTCCCATTATTTGTTTATTTTAATTCTTTTATAACTGTGATGTGAATTTAATCTCTTGGTCTGCAAATTCAGATACAATAAGTTTAAAATGTTTCAAAATACGTTTTCAAAATCGATCGAATTCATCACACAGCTTCAAAATCAATCAATTTCTTCCACATACCTACTTTCTACATTGCTATTATTACCACATTCATAAGATCAGTGGTCCTACTCTGTATTTCGAACCCACCCCAGAATAGTTGGGTAAGTTTTTCTAATTTGTAACATTGCGTTACTGTTTACGACACGTTTCAGAATAGCAAGTTATTAATTTCAAAAATACCCAAATTATTTTATTTGTTTCATTTGTTACATAAAAATAATTGCTAATTTACAAATTAGTTTTAATATGTATCTACACAGATACAGGTATTCAAAGCATATTTTCATGTAGCAATTGTGTCAACCGTAAGTAGCGAAATCTACGTATAAGATCAAGAAATCTCAAAAGCCAATATAATCGGCCAATATTAAAAACAACCATTAAAAATAGTTGGGAATGAATCATAGTGCTAAAAATTTGTTCTCTTAATAATAAAAACATTTATTACAAATGATGAGATTAACACAACGAAAACAAACAAGAAAACTTAAATTGTTCGCATTTTAAAATAAGAAATAATCAAAACACTGCTGTCAATGACGTAGTTCTGGTATGAAACGAAATTTTATTTTTAAAACATTTAATTTTTTTTCTTTTGCATACAATTTCATTTTCACATACCTGTTGGTTTGATCTTTTATTCAAGAATTTTCGTGAAAAACTGTTTACAGAGAAACTGAAATTTAATGTTTTTTCATACCAACGACGGTACGTGTGAATCAAATTTATGCCTTCGAAATTTATTTGATGGAGCAAAAACTCTCTCCTTTTTCTTTTCGTTTTTTTTTTTTTTAATTAGTTTCAGCAGAATTTTTCTCTCTCTCTTTGTTTCTTATTTGCCAGATAACATGGGAGCATTGAAATAAAAGTATCTGGGAGATTAATGTTTGTTTGAAAACAAACTGTTGATTGGCTAAAATGCGCTTGCGCCAGCCTAACAGTCTGAAAATGGCTACATAACGGGGAGTGAACACGTACAACCATTGGATACATAACTAGCTGCAGATACAAACCACAGATACATTCACTCTCTGTTATGCTAATTAAACCAAACAGATAATGAAGAGTATGAGAGTGGCAGATCGAATAGGGGAAATTTCATATGTTCGAATTTTGTTTGTTGTGTGAGCAGCTACATTTATTTGTTGTTAGCGTTTCTAAGTAGAAGGGGCATTTGAAAGATACAATTGTGTGCATACTATAAGATTGAAAATGTATCTTATAAGCTTTGGCCGGTTTCATTCATAAAAACCAATTGACTACTCATCTCGTGCTTCAGTTGTGTTCGAACAAGCTAACTTAACGGTCTAAAGCGAATACTGTTCACTGTCGTAATCTTACAAAATTTGTACTCTATTTTAAGCAACAATTTCAAATAAGACACTTAGGAAAAAGAAAGAAATATGTATTAAACTGGCATAAAGCAAGTAAAAAGATACAAATATGAACTGTCAAATTTTAATTTATGACTATTCCAAATAAAAAAATCTTTACAAGAAAGTGAAAATATCCAACAACAACAACAAAATCAAAATTAAGTTGGATATAAAATCAAATAAGAAAGTGATTCGCGAAAAATAACAGTATCTCGAAGATATTTTCAACAAAGAATATTCCAAAAGAAATATTGGAAAACCATAAGGATAACTTGTCTCTAACAGCTGCAAAAAAAAGTTACAGAATTTACTTTTTTATGAATGAAATTCTTAGGACTTTGGGGAGAAAAAAAAGCTCTCTGAACAAACAAAAAAAAAACTTGGTGACGTATTTCATTCAGTGCAAAAAAAAAACCTTAAAAAAAACAATAAAATATATAGAGATATATGAATGTGTTCATGTACATTTTTGCATTATATATGAACTTTTTATCGATTTATTTAGATGTGGGCTATTACGTGTTTGCTTAAGCTACGAGATTTAAATCAAATACAGCCAGTAACTAAAAATTGTGTTTTATTGGCAAAAGAAAACAAACAAAATCGTAAATTATAATTAAGTGTTTTGTTTTGACCCTAAGAAAATTCTAACTTGAATTAAAATAAAATCCCTTAACGCTTTGAACGATAAAAGTAACAAGGTAACATCATATTAAATGTTTGTGCCATCAAAGAGTGTTACCCCACTTATAGAAATCGCAGTTTAAGTTTAAAAATTGCGTTGCCGTTTTCCGCATATTTTTCGGGTTTTTACTGTGTTATAACTTCTGTTCGTGCCAATAATATCCAGGTGGGTAGTAAAAATAATTTTCTTGGTAGAAACGTCTTAGCAAGAAAGGAGATAAACAAAATAGAACAAATGCTTCGAGATTATTGTTGCTTTAATTTTTATAAAATAACAACAAGTTGTTGGTGTTTACAAAAAGTTTGCGTTGCAAAAAAAAAAAAATAATAATAAAAAATAATTTGAATTATTCGTAAAAATTTAAATTAATCAAATATCTATGAAACAAACTTTTTCAAGGCCTTCTTTTAACTTTTCCATACATTTTTGCAAAAACTTCTTAGAATAAAAATATTTCATTTCTGATGATTTTTTTTTAATCTGATTTCGACAACAAATCTCTTTCTGATAACACACTTATGTTTCGTTTTCGAAGAGCAATGTTTCAAGTTTGGTTGGTTTAAAAAAAAATATTGGTTTCTTTTAAAAATACATTTGAATTTAGGGATATTAAAAAAAAACAATAAGTACCCTGTAACGAGGTGTGACCCAAAATACATAAACTGCAGCAGGTAGAGGTCCTATATTAAAGCTTTTAGAAATTAAAAAAAAAGAAAAACAAGTGTTTGTTTATTTGAAATATCCTTCCCGGTGTCTAAAAATACAGTACTTTTGCACAAAACACTTGTTCCATTTCCTTACCTTGCTCACTAACTGGTAATTTAGAACAAGTCAACAATCAGAATTATTTTGTAAAAAGAAAATTTTACTTAATAGAGGCTATTTTTAGTACTTGTTGGGTTTTCGTTACAGCTTTATTATCATGTTTTAGACTTTTAAAAAAATCTTTACTTCTTTATGACGTTTACACATAAAGGATTTTTAACTAAACTAAAAATGTCGATGCAAGTTTTGCCATCAGCTAATAAATTGAACTTAATTTATTATTGTTTTATTTGGAAAAAGGAAAGAAATTACGATATATTTTTAAGACAATTTAAAAGGACCATCAGCATTTAGGGTTGATTTAACTAAAAAAAATTTTAAATTTCTTGTATTAATGTCAGAATGTTACTAAAGTTTCCATAATATCAATTGCTTTATTTAAAACCACTCTAATTCCCGGACAGAACCTTTATATCGAAAATGAAGGAGGGTGCTCCACATATGGTAGCATAACTCGAAAAATACGGCAACGCTTTTATAAATAAATACCTTCATTTTATTTCAAATAAAATTAAAAGTAGTGCATAAAATTTAAATATATTTGCCTTTTGTGGCTTGTAAAATAGCTACCTTTATTTTTGTCAGTTCCGAGCGGGATTCTAACAATTTTTGGTTTTGATGAAATTATAAAAATATCCTCAAAGCCATTGAACAGGTTCAAACATGATTTTTTATTAAAATCGAGTTATGATAACAAACCTCCTCCTTGGTTTGAATGCCAGTACAGTAATTTTGTTATACAAAATAATATTTAGCGAAGTTAGACAAATAGTGTGCGGTATTGAAAGGGCAACTCCCCATACGAAGTGTTAATTAAAAGAGCGTATTTTTATTACGGATGTAATATGTATGTTTAAAATTTCATCTACATTTCATATAAATGCTTAATACTCATATTGATCCTAATTGTAATGGATTCATGGTCGAGGTAAGAAATTAAAGAAGCTCAAATTCAAGGTTGCCACTTTTTATACAAATCATAATTTTTTTTAAATTTCTAAGCATCAGACTAAATTACGTAAGCCCGTAAACAAGTTGCTGGAATCGACGAATTTTCATTGATTTTTCTTTCTTTCGAAGCTGCATATACTCTGAGTTTGCTTTGTCTTGTCATTAAAATTTTAGCTTATAGAAGAAGATCGAACGAAATGGAAATCGGATTTCTTTCCCTTATAAAGCGGTATCCAGTGGGAGAAAAAAAATATATATCTCCTGGATAGCTTTGCTACATCTTAAATTAATATTACACATTTTATTAAAAAAAGACTGTACTTAATTTTTTTTATAATCTCCACAAATAGCTTTTAACAAAAAAAAGCAATTTCAAAATAACAGTTGTTTAGGTTATGATTTCATTGACGAGAAGTTTTTAAATCAAAACCTCAAGTCAGAAACTTAATATTCCTAAAAATGTTGAATCCTTTAAAAGTGGCAAAAAGTTTTAGAGGTTTAAGTAAAATAATTACTCTCTTAGATTTTGTATCTAAAAAATAGTTTTTCTAAAATCTTCATATTATACACGCAAAAAAAATTATTGTGGCATGGTAACGACAATCATATTATGTTATCTACAACCATATTATATTCTCTACAACAATATATTGTTGTGGAGAACATGTACTGGTTATTTGAAAACATTTAAAACATTAATATAGTTGTGATAAACAAGTTTGTGTTAACACTTAACGCTGACTATTAAGTATTTGTTTCCTTCTGTCACCTGTGTTCGTACCTCAGCCGCTGCCAATTTTTTTCTATCGGTTTAAGGCAAATTGATAATAAGTAGTCTTGCGGGCGAATTCAAGGCATTTCCGTCTTAGTTGCGGATATCAAACGCCCTATAAAAAAGGGCCGAAAATAGCTACAAATAATTTTTACATAAACCTCGCCATCGAATCGATTTAAACCAATTTATATTCCAGAACCATATTATATTCTGGTTACCTCATCCATATTAATTCTTTGCGTGTGCTCATATGCAGAGTGATTGTTTTAAGGTACCCGAAATTCGTTTAAATTTAATATGAACTGATCGGCGTTAAGATACATAACTTTATTTTTCAATCGTGGTTTTAAAGAATTAAAATTGTTAAAAGAGTTTTAAGTTTAAATAAGAACAAACTTTTTCAAAGAATACAGGCTCTAAATTTAAAAAATCGAATATAAATAAAGTACTAAAACTATTGTTACACATACCAAAGTTAAACAAATAAATCTTTTTATATGGACTGGTGAGTTATAAAAAGCCTTTTAGCTCACTTCGGCAGTTATAAATAATTTATATTTGCAAAACATTTTTTAAGAATAATTCAAAATATTTCGTTTGTAAAGAAATTTTTGCCAAAGTGCTTTGATTGAATCTTAAAATGAAATTCGAAAATCCTTTTTTTTTACTAAATTAATTTAATAATAATTTCGTCAACAAAAGTCCTAAAGAATAATTAACAGCCAACAAATCGCACTAAATCACTCTTATTGTTTAATTATTAAAGTGTTAAAAATAACACGTCTGAAGGTGTTAAACCAGCAAATGAAATGGATTAAAAATAAAAGAAACATTAATGAAGAACAAATTTTTTTAATAAATAAAGCGGCTACTTCTTACACACCTCTAACCATTAAAGTCTTCAAAGAAAATTACTTGGACTCATGCTCATGAAATTAAAAAAAAATAAATATTAAGAAAATGCAACAAAAAAGATAAGAGGAAAATTACATGACAAAATGCCACTGTTCTGTTTGGTTGAATAAATAAAAAGATCATGAGATGAAAATGAACATTAGAGGCACAAAACAACAGCCACCATAAACACGTCTAATACTTTGGCCACATTTGTTGCAATAAAATAAATCATATTTAATGTAAATGTAGAATTTTTAGTGCCAGCGATCCTGCTGATCCCATCCATTCAACAACAAAAACAACAACAAAACAATAGAAGATGTAATAATCTGCATAATTTAGGATGATTTTTAGAAAAGTGGATGGATGGATGATTGTATCAGTGTCTACAACTAACTCACTGATCCTCTAAAGCCGTCTTTGGCTTTCTAAGATAAATGGGGGTAAATAAAGAAACTTAACATGTAGAAAATCTTTACTTTTTTCTTTAGTGGCGGCACTTACTTGCAGTAGTGCTATTGTGTCACACTCCCCTTGGGCACAAAATAGTGTTTTGTTGGCGTCAGAGTACTTATACACCTCGTTATTATTAATTATGAAACAAGCATTAAATTATTAAAAAAAAGATATAAACAACTTGTGGACTTAATAATAATAAAGGATTAAATTTGTTATTTAATTTTGAAATCTTTAAAATGTAAAATTAAAAATACAATAGGAAATATTAAAAATAACTTTCACAACACCGCCGGCAATTAAAATGAAACTATATTAAAATAGTTAGTGGCTCCAAGTTAATATGCAAAATTTATTAGAAACCAAACTTCTGTAGCAAACGTTGCAATCCTAATTCATTAGGTAAGCAAAAGCTGAAAGAAGTTATTTTTTCTACACAAATATTACATGTTTCAAGTAGCCTGTTATATATAAAGGATTTTTTAATAAGGGCGGGTCGTTGTCGAAATGGGTGTGAACTATTAACGAAACCCTTTTGTATTTGTGAGGCCCATATACTTATATCATTATCCATGTTCAAGTCGTTCAAATGCCTATCACGGCTTTGCACGTCGACACGGATCCGTGGTGGTGCCCAAAATGCAAGATTGATTCTTAAGTATGGTTTCGAAATAAACAATTTATACAAACAATCTTTTATAAAAAAAAGTGTAATGTTTTCATAATTACATAAAAATATATTTTTAAATTTCATAAAGATATAAAAGCTTCTAAAATAAATGTCACACATTTTTATTTTTAAAACTGAAATTTTATTTAATGTTTTTATTGAAATGATTGCAGTGTGTTTGTTGTTGGTGCACTCATAAAACGGTGTGACGTTTCATATTCATAGCCACCATTTAACATTTATGACCTGCTGAGTGACTGATTGTCTTTAGTTGTGTTCGTAAGTGTGTTTGTGTACCCTGTCGTCTTTTCTTAATTTTTATTTCATAAAACAAATGAAAGCAATTAAATACTAAATTAAGGTTCCGGTTCTTTCGCACGTGACAGAAAGAAGGAAAAGGTTAATACTTAAATTATTAAAAATTTTAATATTAGAGTTGATTCTTAATGTGGAAAACTTGAATACAAAGGGATGTATTCTAGTCAGGTCCTCGAGCATGCTTTAGCCATGGAATAGTTGTATTCACAAGCAAACATTTTAAGTCAAAGAAACTTTAGCCCAAAATATATTAGTTGAATCAAGTTTTTGTACGATCACATTACGTAGACATTTAAGCTCTTGGTCAGAGCTGTAGAGAACTCTCAAAACCCCTGTCATTATGGAAACTTTTTCTGTTATACGAGTAGCATGAAGTTTTGCAATTACGCAGACAAGATAAGCAGCACTCTGAAATTTTCACAGGTCCCTGCAGTGTTGGTACCAATTGTGAAATTATACCTCGAGGCTCCTCAAGTGCTCACTAGCAATCCAATTAAAAGGTTAGCCTGGGTTTAAGCATTACCTAAAAGAGAAAAATGGGGTAAGGTTCTTGGACTTTAGGCACATACAAGGCCTACAGAGGTATTCGAAAAGTAGAGTAAGGCGGAGAGAACAATCCAATGATATTCTTTTTTATTATGCAGAATGCCGTATTTGATATCACAGTACTGGCGGGTCAACGTTCTAATTGACATACAACGAAATTATTTTCTTATATGAAACGCCTACGCGTGCACTTATATTAGGAATATGATACCGATTAGATATCCGCCGCAGCTTCACACGGTGGCATGTTAACATTCAGGGCATCGGTCTATTATGACTTTTTGCAATTAGCCCTAGACTAATGTGCAAATTAAAAGAGATAACTATGACCTCAAGTCGGTTATGCAGAATGTTGTGTTGCTTTTCGCTGTAAATCGTGCACGTCTATTATGTACAATTCGAACCAAATGGAATTGGAACATTATCTGCATCAAACAGCGGTGTTTTCGTGCCAGTTAGCGTGTTCACAAGAATATGCCTCATCGCTTCAGTTGGAGCTTGTATGATTGTCGGACACAAAGTTCATCAAGTTGAAGTCTGCGAAATTCGTGATGTTTTTAGTAGATTATTAGAAATGTTTTTATAGTTCCAATAAAATATGATAAAAACAACTAAAGTTCTATGTACTCGATACATATACAGAATATTTTTGAAAATTGTCTCACATTATACTAATTTAGTGCAAACTGATCTACGATTAATCGAATTAGTCACTTGAATGGACGATTACATTGATCGTGAAATAGACCTAGCACGCCGTAACATTCTCTACTAACAGTATGACAGTTTAATTGTTGTCGGGAAAACGAACCTTTTAAGAAACCCCAAAAAATAATTATGTATTTTTATTAAGCGTGGACATATTTTATTACGATTAATCTCTTAATTTATATTTCCTCAATAATAAACTAATAAAAAATGCCGCAGTGTATATATTTTATTACCAAAGAAATATTCATATCGAGCATTTTGGTAATAAATGATACAAAAATAAGAGAATTTATATAATTTTACAATTTGGTAAGAAAAATATTAAAAGAAGAGAGATGCGCAAGAAATTATAAACAAAAAATTTTTTTTTACAAAATTGGTGAAGAATACAATTTAATGAGCTTTAAACATTTTCGTAGCTTTTGAGGCTTCATAATGGATTTCACGCAGCCCATTGTTCATTTCAAGTCATCAGTATCTGATTAGTCGGCGTAGATGCGCCATTTCACATACTCTACAGAAAGTAATTCAGCAACATTTCTTTGCTTAAACAAACATAAATTATTTTTTCCAGCTAAACGTATGGAAACACAATTGAAAATTCATTTCAGAAGAGTCTAATTATAAAATTAGTTCTGGATAATATTTTAGTTATTAGAAAAATAATTGTCTTCATCGTTGAAATAAAAATCTTTTGTTTTTGGTTTGTGCAAATAAAAATGCCCGCTTCTTGGTTTTTACCAAATATTTGATTCGAAACGAAAATACATTCCATTGCCTTTATCCGAATTTATATAAAAAAAAATATGAAGGTCATTTTGCGTCAAAGAGAGCATTAAAAAACATTTAAAAAACAACACACACACATACATATTTCAAATCGAATTAAAATTTTGGAATGACAAAGCGACACAAAACAAAAGATATAAATAAATATAATTTTTTGATTGAATATTTAACATGTAGAAGTATTTTTTCACAACATTTAAGAAAAATAGTAAGAGAAAAATAATAAATTTTTAAATTCTAAAATTTGAGTTGTTTTTAAATATTTATTTTTTTGGAATATTTGAAAGGAATATATATACATATATCATCTGTATATATATATAAGTTTATATTATTGTCCAAACGAATAAAACTTTTAGTCCAAATAAAAATAAACTGACGATAAATACCGAATTAAATATTCGAATGTTTTTGTTTCTATTTTAAAAAGAACTGGCGTGGGATATATCCCCCACTAGAATGGCTAAGTCTTTAAAACTAAGAATAAATGGATTCCCAAGCGAACAATTTAAAAATTTTACGTTTTCCCAAAATTTGAAGCTGGATCCAAGGCCGTAAAGTTTAATTAAACAAATTTTGGGTTAATGCCTCTACATTTAAGGCAAAAAGAATAATTTTCTGCAACAGAAATAGAAGCAAAATATTTAAAACATAAGCGTTGACCTGGGTGAGGTTTATTGGCTCAGACCTGCAACTTTAGAAAATCCCACAGGAAAGGGTCGTATGTGTTCTTGGTTGCCAATGAAAAACGAAACTTCCTAAAAAACTTGTCTGAAACCGCTTTCAAAATCCTTTGCAATCTACCAATTTGTTAAACCCTTTTAAAAACAACCCATTCCACATACAATATTTTGTCACAAAATGAAAAATATAACGAAACCAAAAAGTATAAAAATATTAATTTAATAATGTTTATCAACTAAAAATTTATATATTTGATAATGCTGTTCTGCTCTTAGCCTCATTTTTGGCAC
This sequence comes from Phania funesta, assembly GCA_963932375.1. Taxonomy (NCBI): domain Eukaryota; kingdom Metazoa; phylum Arthropoda; class Insecta; order Diptera; family Tachinidae; genus Phania; species Phania funesta. The sequence goes on along the minus strand of OZ010652.1, from coordinate 90,803,028 downwards.
CGAAACGTCCTTAAAATGTCACTGCTTGGTGAGCTTTATAGGCCGACAGAATTATCGGTTTTCATTTCTTCAAAAACCGCTACAGGACCATTATCACTATTATTATTAATGCATGGGGGGATATCGAAGTAGACCCCTTACTTTCTGGGTCCCTTTTCGACCCCCATTTCGCTCCTCAAATTGATTTCAGGGAACCGATCCGTAATCACAACCACCTTACTTTCAATTGAGTCTCGTGCTAGCCCTTTACTCTTGACTAAAGTTATTTCAGACTGTCGACTGGTAACTGTCGACACTCTTCCTCATCACGGAGTCTTTTGTAATCGCTAGCATTTGTCTGAGGCTTAGTTTCCCCATGGCATTCACATCTAACAAGTGTCTGCCCGTGGTCTTAAGCCTTATGCTAGACAGTGATGGACATTCACAAACACAATGTGCGCTACCGTCTCAGCCTCTTCCAGGCATAGTCTGCAAGTATCATCTTCTACGACTTTCATCTTAGCCAGATGGTACTTGAAGTTTCCATGTCCTGTCACTAACGCAGTGATCCAGCTTAAAGTAGCCCTATTATATCCGAGCACCTTACTGGCTTCCCTGCCGAGGGACCATTATCACTAACTTTATTGTACCAAAATTTAATGTCCTTAATATGGAGGAGCTGGGGTTTCAACAAGATGAAACGTTCGGCACACGAATAATTGTGTGTACTGCACGCGTAAATTGGCCTCCATGATGATTCGATTTACCAGTGATTTTTCGTGGGGCTATGTGAAGTCTCTGATCTACACCGATAAGCCATTGCTGCAAGAAGTGATCGACATTTGAACTCCGCGATCGAACTTTCTCTGAGCCATCCTAGGTGGCTATAACCTACTAAAAAACAACACACCTTACATACGCATGTGGTATTCATTTTTTACACTGGCTTCAGTTGTTCCCAATTGCTTCTTGCGACAAAAATTATCCGATCTAATTGATCAGTCTGATTTGCGCAGTCTCTTCGCATTAAGGTTGTATCACGCAGTCGTCATAGTCAAAATTCTTCAACAAAAAAAAAACATCGAAGCTCCTTTTCTTTTTGTTGTTGTTGTGCAGTTTTTGATTAACTACAACCACCTTTCAACTGCGCTTAGTGTATTTCATGACTCTTGATTTGCTTGTTTTGCGTTTACTGAGAAATAATCAGGGTTACGTAAAACTTCAAAAAGTAAAAGTGGCTAATGTTCCGCTTATAGAGATATTTTTAAAAGCTATTTTGAAATTTCTATGAATCAATAAATTTTCCATAACCTGCCAAATTAGATTTAGCTTTCCCTCCTACCAAAGGAGAAGCCCAACAATGGCAACGCTGTTGCCAATTCATGTCACTTCAGAACAGTAAAGTCAACCATGCAAAATGTCCCATATATCGTTCACTGTATGGGCGCCTAGTGCTGTTCTGCTTGAAACACATATCGTCAACGTGCACAGCACAGCGTTCAATTCGGGCCAAAAGAATTGGGTAATATAATCTGTATAACCTCTCACCGTTTCCATTATCGAACACTCATTTTGATACTTAAGTTTTATCAGAATTAGTTTTATCAATCGCGTATCTTGTCGTGGAGATATGGCAGGAGCGACTGAATAGTAAAAAAAGGGATTTGACAGACATCGCTAAAACAACATCGCCGGAACAGACTTATTGGAAACCCCTTTATAATGTCCTTGAATTATTTAATTATTGTTTGCCTGCTTGCCCCTTGTATAAACTTCAAGTCAATGCTTGAAAATCGTAGATAAATTGCATAAATCCAATCAAATTTATAAACATTTACAATATTTAAATATTTTTTGCCCGCAAATGTCTCATTTAAATAAATAACAACAATGACCAACTATTGGAGCCATTAAGTAGACAATTTACATTTTGAAATCGTACTCGTCTAGAGTATGGAAACAAAAACTTTTTTTGTTTGTTTCTTAGCTGAGTAAAGAAGGTTGATGTGAGGGAGCACCAACAAAACTCACAGTTTGTTGGTTAAATGCTTGAAAAGAAGTTGAAAAATAAAGAAAATACTAAAATAATATAAACAAACTTTTAATAGACTCTAGTTAGCTGAAGTCTTATCAATAAAAAAAAACTTGTTTGTAATAAAATGGTTCTATCAAATGTTTTGAGTACCGTCTAAAAGGATGAAGCCAATATAAAAATCAGTTTAACAATTAATAAGCTTTTTAATTTGCTCTTCTTCGTTAGAAGATTCTGATAAATAAAATAAAACTTATAAATAGCGATAAGTGTGATCCTTTTCGTCTTTAATACTCAAATGCAATTACACTCGGAGAAATAAAACTGTGATTAGAAAACAAATAAAAAGCGATTGGCTGGGTTTGTCTATAGGACACTTAGGCAATTGTGAAGCGAGTGGATGCAGGGCGTAATAGAGGCTTCGATTTCACATTTGGGTGTTAGTGTCTGTATTAACTCGATATTACGTAAAAGAGGATGTTGTGATTGCTATTTCCATTGAAGAAGGAGAAAGTCAGTACCAAATTGTCTGAAATGGCCGATATTGAAATGAAGCTATTATTGGGCTTTGCATTGCGCTCGTATTCATGGGCAAGATTCTGGATCAAACCCAGAGATAAAATTACGACTAGGATTATCTTATCTAATGTATGCTCAGGCAGTGGAGCTTGTAAAATATGTTAAATAAATTTTCTTAAAATATTTTTTTATTTGTTAATTTATTAATTAAACCCACTTTAAAGCCCCTTTTTCCAATGAACTTTTAATTTGCACTTAATATTTTTATCTAAAGCACTTCTGCATTTTTACACCTTTCTGTTCTGCAGTAAAACACACATAATATTTAATTCTAAAATATTATTGTTATTAAGTCTCGGATTTCTTTTCTAATAAATATAAATATAAAATCAAGGACTTTATTTGAGGTCACCATTAGTTAGTTACACTTGAAATGCGTACCTCGAATTTAAAGTTTACAAAACGCCAGCGTTGCCTTTCCGAGGTAATCCATAACAGAGAACAGACATTATACGCAAATAAAAAATAATAGTTGAGGTAGTAATAACTCTGAGACTGAATTAAATTATTGTAAAGAAATCATGTTATTATTCTGAACGATCCTCGTGGGCTGACACAAAAGTAAAAAATTGATGCTACTGATTAGAAGCGGCTAAGGTAGGAAAAGGTAATTAAAGCCATTGAATACTTAGTAGTCAGAGCGCTAACCACTTAAGCCACAACACACTCATACTTTGCTTTAATATTTCGTATTATATCTATTATAGTTACTATATTATGTTTGTCACGTTTGTGGTTAGAATTTTAGTCAACCATGTTTATTGCAATTTTTACGAATGGAAATCATTTAATGGTTAAACGTAAACAATAACTTGGTTATTGCAACTACAGTAATGCTTAAAATATTTTCAAATACCTATAATTACTCTGTGCGAACAGTATATTTTTGTTGAGTGCCTAATGTGGTTGTTGTAAACATGCCGCAACCACAATTTTTTTGTTCATTGTAGTAAAGCATGCTGTTGAGGCAAAGATGTTCGAAATTATGGGTTTTTAGTTTTAAAGGAGTCAACTAAAACAAATGAAATTACAAAAAACAAATGCGTCTGGTTTTAATATTTTCCAAAGTTGTTTTGCCATTGAGATCATTGTTAAAATTTGCTTTATTGAACTATTGCCAAAACCTGGTTATTGTGCTTTATTATCAGTTACAAATTATTCACAACTGACATAGAATAGTCTGACATAGAATAGAATTTGATTACTAATTTCCGCACGAGTCCGCGGAATACACTACAGAACCCGCAGTTCTTATTAGGAACCGTTTTAAATCACTGAAATTATTTATTGTTAAAGTGTCGTCAAACACTAATTTCATCAAGGATATTTACCCTGAATCGTTAGAGCAATATATCATTTTTAATACGACGATTAATCAACAAGATAATAATTAGATGCCTTATTTTAGTTCTCGATTTATTTAAATGTTTACTTTTCTTTATCACTGTATTTCCTTGTAATTATTAAAACACACTTCTAACAAGTTATGACAATTAATATTGAATATGCAAAAATGGAAAGAAAACAATCTAATAATATTTCTTGTTATAATAGATGAATGAAAACGTAGCATAAGAATAAAAACTCAAACATTATTAAACATCCTAATGAAAGACAATTTTTTATGGTTGTCGTGTTGCTGTAAAAAAATCTATAAAGAATAGATACAAGTTCAATTTAAAATCCACACCGTAGAAAACAAGTTTTTAACTTTATTTCTTCCACAAAAAAAAACTAAATTTTTTATTTTATTTCAAGATTTAATATACATATGGCTCTCTTCAGCATTCAGTTTAGTTTAAAGGAGTGTCAATTGGCTTTTCTTAAGAAGAAATAACAAAATATGTACGTACACACATACATATGCATATGTTGTACATATATGAAAATAAATAAAAATTTTATTATATTCACAGTAGACTACAGCTTTAAAAAACAAAAAATTATGAATAAAAAACTGATTTCAAGATTTCTGGTTTTATTGTATTGATTTTTTGGTTGTTAAGAATGAATGAATGAAAAATAAAAAGTAAAGAAATACTCATCCATCGGCACAGTGGGAGATTTTGCAAAAAAAAATGATTAAAAATAAATTTACAGTTTCTAAAGTGGTAGGAGTTTTATGGGACTTCACATAGCTATAGAAAAGGCAAGTCTTGAACTTGTAGCTTGTGTAATTTTAAAAGAAGCGATTCCAGAAGGTATATAAAATAGGGTAATATGTCTGTACAACTTAAACTGATACCAAGTACTACAGGTGTACTACCATTCTAGATGATCTAGATTTCCAAGAACTACTTCTACACGTGTGTAATTTATAAGATTTATCTTTTAAATGTATATTTTTTCGCATGCTGAATTATTTAGCATCTAGGAAAATAGTTGTTATAAAATCTAAGGCAAAAATTTTCAAATAAAAAATAAAATAAGAAACGTTTTTTGTAGCTGGAGATAAGCTAGTTTCTATGCCCATTTTGCAGGTTGCTTAAGCCAGCTCATCAGACGTTTTATGCCCGAAATTATTCAAACGAAATGAGAAAGCTTAAAGAATCTCAACGCTAGAACATTAATGTTCTAACAAACCAAATAAGTTGAATTTTTATAATACAAGCAGTTGTGAGCTGGCCTCTTCAACAATGTTGGTTAGGTTAGGGTGAGAATTATTGGCCTAATGCCCTTAGACATACACTTAATCTAGTCAATAAGGAAAAGTCCAAGTTCAAGACTTCCAATAAAATCTCACTTCTCTTTTAAAAACAGTATATTTTTTCTGATTTTGTTATAAAATTTTCCACTGTGCGTCTTTAAGGTTTTGTTTTGTAATGATTGTTTTAGTTTTTTTAAATATTGAGGCTTTTATGCTTTGGTGTTCAAATTTTATGAATGAAATTTTTTCTGACAGCTTATGTCTCATCATTTATGTGAAGTTGGTTGTCTCATAATAAAATACAAAACTTTACGTTATTTTCATTCTGTATTTATAAATGAAGGTGTTCTTGTGGTTTTGAGGGCTTATAAAGGCTTTCAATCTTGAAAATCATTCATACAATTTAATTATTTGTAACTCTTAAAAGATGTGAAGGGCGTATAAAGGCAACAATTTGTTGCTTTAAGCAATATTAAAAAAAATTGCAAAGATTTATTCTGTTATACGAAAACTCGAAATAATAAACTACTGGAGGGTAATTCGATCCGAAAAAGAAAACCCTTCAATACAAATTTTAGATTGGAAAGAAAATCGCATTATCTAATTCGTGCAAATGTACCAAAGAGTTAAATGTGAAAGCAAAAGGATAAAACTTAGTGACACAAACTTTTTATAACTTTTATAAAATAAAGCGTTTGGTGTATTGAGGACAAGGATCCTAAAAATAAAATCGATGTTGTTCTGTAGCGAATCTTAGTGAAACAAATTAAGTAAAATGTATGTATGTATGTATGTATGGCTTCAATTTTATTAGGGACGACTTAAAAAAAGCAGAAACTTTAACAAATACCTCAATAGTACTGAAATTGTTTGCTGTACTTAAGTTCTTTTCGTTAGGTGGATACCAAAGTTTATCAATAGGGAAGTACTGCTTTTATTTTGGCGGAATTTGACATTGGTATGATTTTTATATTCAATCTATTCCTAAAAAGACAAAGATTCAACAACAAAGTTTTGTATCAATTTTATTTAAGCCGTACTTTTTCCCATTTAGTACAATCATAAGTTGGAGCCCCAGCCACATTTAAACCTGTAATCAATTGTTCCGTAACTTCTTTGATTTGTTTATAGCTTTAGTAACATTAAGAGGGCCTTTAGCCAAATCGGGATGCTTCATATTTCGTTTTAAAATTCTTCTTTAGATTCGACAATGCTATAATAAAAACCCATGCAATTGCATTTGTTTTAAATAATTAATTTAATTTCCTTCGACAACAAAATAGCTTTCGAATAAAATATAACCAATTTAACGTAAATTTTACTTACTTTCGTAATACATAGTTGAATATACGAAAGACTGCTTTGCTTGTTGTTGTTCGTAAGAACAAACAAATTCCAAACCTTCGGAAATATATTTTCGAAAATCGTACCACATAATAAAATTTTTACGAATTCGAAAATTTTTCCTTTCGAAGCTTAGAGGCTGAAGCTGGAAAAAGCTTAAAGATGCACAATTTGAGATACTTAACTCCAAATAATCTTGCCGAATTTAAGGAGATTCGCCGCGATCAATTGGAGAATTAATTACGCATGGTACAACGTCGAAATGTATAAAAAATCAATTCAAATGAAAATACAGCTACTGGCTGACGGGTTGGTAATTGTGCAAAATACGCTATTATGGGACAAAATTATTGTGTAGGATTCGAACATGGGAAAACAGTGACAAAAAACTCGTAATTTACCTGTCATTCAGGTAAAGAAAAGACGTACCATGATACAAGATCAACATAATATCATTGAATTATATGGTCATCTTAGAACGATAAAAAGCAATAAAAAATTATGTTACTGATTGGCAGACAGGCGATAGGAAACACCAAAGGAATTTTACATATTATGGCTAATAAGAACATTTTTTGGTTACAGTTATTATAATACTTTTGTACACTTAAATACTTTGGTTGTTGTTATAGTGTTAGTAAAAATTATATTGTTCAACTTAACCATGTTTAACTAGTTTATTGCAATTAAATTAATAATTAAAATGTTTACAAATAAACATTATATGGTTGCTGCAACAATATATTGTTGTAGAGAAAATAATATGGCTGTCGTGACGATGCTACAAGCATGTTTTTTTCATTGCGTAATGTTTCTACACAATTTTCGCTTTGACTATTGTTTGTTTTTTAAATTTAATTTTATTAAATTAAGAACATGGGATTCGTTGATTGCTAGAAAAATAAGAGAATTAAGTAACCGGTGATAGCAGGTACCTTGAGCCGTATATATAAAATCAATCTATTTTACAATCAAGCCTTGAATTTCAAAAACAAAAATGAGAAATACAAACTTTTAATAAAATGTGTTTAATTGTTGTTGCTATATAAATTAATTTGTTTAAGTCGTAAGTGCTTTATTAGTTATTAAACTAACTTTCAATTTTAAGCACAATTAAATACGAATCAATTAAATTTTGCTTGTAAAACAATAAAAGCCCATAAAACCCAAAACACTAACGCCCACAGCCCATCACATCTCCCAAGATATTTAATACGAAAGTGACAGCTGTCACTGACACACAGCGATGCAGGAGAGAATATACAATTAAATTAAAATCGATTAAACGTATTAAAAATGCAACAACAACAAAATGATCAAATGAGAACTAAACGATCGAAACGATTGGGAAAATAGGAAAACTAAAAGCCAGACAAACAAGAATCAACCACTGACCCACATATGGTGGGAAAAACACATGTTCATTCCCTCTTCCTCTCATTCTTCTCCACCGGTAAATTAATAAATTTTGAGAACATTCATACATATTTTAAGCAAAGCATTTCGTAAATTTATTCGCCTGTATATATTTTACAAAAATATAAAACAACAAAAAAAAAATGGCGCCATTTTCGTTCACTTAAGATACTTTTCGTGTAAATTTATTAAAAATCATCATAAAGATTTTCATAGTTTCGTTACATCTTGTTCTCGTACGTCCGGGTTAATTTTCCGTTTAATTAAGTTTTATATCTTATTTTAATTAGTTACAGAAACTAAAGCTAAAGTTGATTTCTCTTGTTTGCGTTTTTCCCGTATAAAAAGCTAAAAGTTTTTAAATTTTTTCGCGTAAAATTTTAAAGCTAAATAAAAAATCTTTGTGCATTTATACAATATTCTTTTTTTTATTATAATAAACTAAACAACATTATTAGCTTCGTATGTATTGACATCTGCATAAAATGATGATTACTGCAGTCGCTCGAACACTTACCTCCACGATCAATTTGACATCATAAATGAGGAGCAATGAAAAAGATGGATAAAAAATTAACAACAAATGTGAGTGTCCAAAACTCATAGATTTTGAAACCATGAAGACGAGCATGAAATTGGCAATAGTTTTATGGTAAAAAATTATTATAAATGCAGTTCTTGCAGTTACATTAATGAAGTGTACAAGCGTGTAAGAGTGTGCGTTGCGTAGGCCAGATATTCCAAAATGTTGTATAATAATAGTTGACATACCTTGACGGAAGAAACCGCGCCCATTGTTCTGCACATTTTTAACTTGCTCACATGCATTTGTAGTAAAATATTTACTTTGGGTGGAAGGTACCACGGACAATGTTCGATCATACTAACTTTTCGCTGAACTATGTGAACTAATTCGAACAACACTTGGGAACTTTTGCTCGAGAAATACTATAATAAATATTTACTTTCTATGGGAAGTGGGCGTGGCACTTAAAGTTTTTAAATGCAGTTTTACAAACTACAAGCAAACAAGGCAAATTCAATCTTAAATAAATATATCGCATATATACGCTGGTGCGAATCTAGCTCAACCTTTTAAGAGGAGACATTGATAAAACTTTCAGAAATGGTTTCAGTGAATTACGAGCCTCAAATGGCAATTTAACTCAAGATTATACATAGCAACAACAATTATAACAATATAAGACTAAATTTATATAAAAATATTTATTTTTTAATTTTGCACATTTCGTAACACTACACGTTTTGTCAAAACTACGAGTCTCATAGCAAATGATCGGCTCATGTATAGAGTAGAGTGAATCGGACATACCAGTACACTCGTCCTAGAAGAACGACGAAAAATACACCTTTGGGAGATATAACAGTTATAATTAATTTGTTAAATTCCATGGTTATCCTGCAGTCAATAAAACTTTGGAAATCGAAACCCAAATTATTAATTACGAAAGCAGAAATGTGATCTCTGTAGCTAGGACCTCTATTAAAAGAAAGGCGAAGCTTCGTAGTTGGTACATTCCAAAAAAAACTTCGATTCCATACGAGAACAATAGCAATGAAGAGACAAAAAAGTATAGTGGGTCCAGCCTACTATACTCCTAAAGTCACTATTCATTATGTTTGCAAGACAATCCAACCCTTTGAACTACAGCTTAAAGTACTTACTAAAATAAAATTTGGATAGGTGCGTGATCTTTTACTTTTGGAATGGGTATGATTAGGAAAAAAATATTCTCATATTCCGCTTAAATAGAAAAAAAATAACATTGTCATGATAAAAATATTATGCTCTCCACAACAATATATTTTTGTGACAAACATACAATATTTTTTTGAAGACATTTTCATTATTATTTAAGTTGCCATAAACAAGTTATGGCTTACGTTTAACTATTAAAAATGTTTACTAAAATTCAAAGTATGAGGGTGATGTAGCTCAGCACGTTGAATATTAAACAATCAATTCGAATATTTTAGTCCGCTCAGTTCGTACCTCAACCGCTGCCAATCCGTAAAAAAAATTTGTTTGCTCTTCTATCGTCTTAAGATAGCCATAGTAGTATAATCTACTAGCACTGAAATTATGCTGATATTTATCAGCAAAGGTGACTCCGTAGGTTTTAGAACTGAACTTCAGTTTCAAAATACTTTAAATAGCAATAGAAAATTAATGAAAATAATAGCAAAATGAATGCAATTTATAACTTACGGCTTTATTCTTTTACGATACACTGTACATTTTTAGAGCAGCTCAGTCCAGGATTTAATGCTCATTAACACTTACATTATTCCACTTGTTATAACGCAAGTTATGAAGAAAAAGAATAGCGGAGTGTTTATCTGTAAAACTCATTATTGTCTTTGCAAGAACTTAATAAAAGCACACACTATCATGATTACATTTTCGAAATATGAATTTAATGTCATTATGGCGGGCGTGTGTGAGGCCATGTGTGTATGTACTTTTGTTGTGAAGTGTTGAAAAATAACAACACTTAAATTTATTAAAATCATCTTTGTCTCAATTGTGGCGTCATCTAAAAATTTGATGTTTGTTTTGGTTCAACCGCCACAGAGCGATGTTAAAGCTTGTCTAAAAAATCTTAAACATTTAGATATTTTGTGATAAAAAATAAAAAAATATTTAACAAAATGTTCATTGTTTTTGTTGCTTTTGCCTTTGAAGTGCTCTTAATGACAGCATCTGTGCGCTAAAATCACTACCGTTTAATTGTAGTTTTTACAAATGTTTTTCTATTCCCAGGCAAGTTTTTGTTGCATGATCTACTATAGTATGTTTGATATGATTGCATTGAGAAATCAAGGCAATAAAAAAAAGTAATGTCCATAATAATGTGACGGACTATAGCAAGTTTATTGAGGGCCCTTGAAGTCAAGAGTAGTAAAAAGTGAAATAGATTAAAAAATACAAAATTTAAAATGATTTTACAATTTTTGTTTATTCTCTCTTCTTTATAGGTGGCGTAGCCCCTGGAACCCCATCAGCGGCCATGATCATGGAAGGGCTTGAAACCCTTGTGGCGCCATCGCATCACACATTCCTTCTCACCGAATCAGCTGCCGCGGCCCACTTCAATGTTTTGAGTTTTGACACATGCCTCTTTAAGACCACCGCTCAGACGAGTCCCTCCACAGCGGTGTCTTCTGGCGCTACATATCTCACCACACCCTCCTCTTTTGGCGGCGGTCATTTGGGTTCTCAAACGCTCTTACATTATAATCTCTCCTCATCGTCGGCAGCCGAATCAACACCTGCAGGTGCTTCAACAAGCAGTATATCCTCATCGAATTCAGCATTATCACGCCATTACAATACAACACGTCTGGGTTCCATTTCAGTGTCTGCTGAGACCCAACATCATCACCATCAACAGCAACAAAATTCGCCGCTTCATAATAGTCCATCAATAGCCAGTGCTGCTGTTAGTATTAACACTGCTGCCACAACCACAGCAAGTGGTCGCAGTTCAGCATCGCATTTGAGTCTTTTAAACACTACGCAACACAGTCCGGTAGGCGGTGCCAGCGTGTCATCGGTGGGCGATAATATAGATATAAAACATTCGCACATTGAAGTTCAACAGGGTGATTTGAATACACCTGTGACGACATCAAGTGACATACCATCATTTTTTGGCCCTTCGACCGTCGTTGAGCCGCCACCAATAACAGGTTGGTAATTTTTTATAAAATTTTCTTTACACTTAACTGTTTTTAATCATTCTTCTATCGTACAAACCCTTCACAGGAGGGGACCTTTTTTAAATTTTATAATAGCAATTTTTCGTTCAAATAAAAGCTCTTTCTTAATATTTTACTCAAGGCGTCAGCTTGTAAATTTTTTCCCGGGTTCATTTTGTTAAAGTTAAACTTTGAAATAAATCTAATTTAAGTTAATGACTTTTGCCTTAGTTTTCGCGTTTCATTAAACGATATTATTTTAAACAACAAACATGCATGCAAACTACACAATTAATTAATCATTTATTAAACATTTCCGTTCAGTGTCAATGTTTCTTTAAAACAAAACCACCGAACTATTACTGCCGTTTTTTACCCCTCTTTATCAAGTTCTTGCTGCCAGTAAAAAATGATTTCTTTTTTTCAGTTTATTAGAAGCACAAAAAAAACCAGCAAAGAATTATAAAAAAAAACAGTACAAATCTTTTTGATAATTAAACAAAATTCATTGTAATACGAGAATATTCTCAAGCATTTGTTGATGGACGTGACCAGTAAATTTTTTTAATTGAATTAATGAACACAATGTGAATGTGGAAGTGTGTGTTTTTGTTATAATAGTAGATATTCAAATGATTTAATTGAAATAATTGAATGCAATTACATTTTTTAAATAATAATTTTTATTAATGAGTTTAAGAAATTCACACAAATTATTTAATTTCAAAGATTGATTAAGTTAACTCTCCATGTAATGGCAAATACTTAATACTCTTGCAACTTAAATTGCCCAATTAATTCCATAGTTTTTTAGATTCAGATTCTGGCACCGCTTTAAAAACTTTCTTTTTATTGGAAATGTTACTGTCAAAACGTTCAAATGAATGAATTTTAATTTAAGTATTTTTTATTGTGAATAATTTGAAGTATGGTAAAGAAATTAAAGTAATGCATCAAAGGAAACAAATCAAGTAATTATAATTGTTACCAAAACAAGAAAGTATTGCAACGTCATAGGGATATAATCTGAATTTAGAAGGAAAGATGTAGAAAAAAAAAACAAAGAAAACATTTTGGCCTAAAACTACTATCTGATTTTCCCACAACCAAATACACTGCGAATAATATAAATAGGAAATTTGATTTGATAAATTTGAAACGAACATATCTATTAAACCGGATATTTATAGTTTACAAAATTTGTCAGTTGCAAAGGCTTTATTTGAGCCCACAATTAATAATGTTAGTAGAGAACGTGATTTCTATTTGATTAACAGCGTTTTTTTTTATAGAAAAACTAAATTTAGACTAAATTTTTGTTTAGTTCAATTACTTTACTAATAATAATAGTAAAATAGCTCAATTTAGTAATGGGTACTGTATTTTCTAATAAATACTTTCAATATTCGGTTAGGCATTGAGAGGTAAAGCAAACGTTCATAATTTAATAATATTGACCTGCAGACATTTTTGCATTACCTTCTTGAAAGACTGCTTTGTATTTAATTGCTCTCCACCATCATATCCATTGGTTCACAGCCCTGGCGTTTTTGTGCTCATATGCGTAATTTTTTTAGTTTCCAATTTTTTTTAAATTCCAAGCCAAAAGTGTCATAGTAGGATATGACACCCCATACCATATGACACCCGCCTTCTCCGTTGTGTCATCGTGTCAAAAATAGTTCTTTCTAAATTGTAGAAATATGGTTACATCTGGTCCATGGATATGAAAGTATTTTCGCTAGTTAGTACAACTCTGAAAAACTTATCCGACCACCTCATTGTATCCTTTGCGAATTGAAGACGCTGAGTTGTACTTTCTTCTGAAATTTACGACACACTCTGAACCGAGACAGCTTTAAAACACTCCGAACTGTGCAAGCACTTTCTTTACCTTCCCTTTCTTTGCAAATTTTCGCCATGGGTATGCACGAATTTGAAACAAGTCTGCACATTTTCCCTTTCTCTACGCGTTCTTGTCATTTTGGTGCTTGCTTTCATATTTTTACCATATCTTTCTATCTTTTCGCGCTTAAATTTTTTAAAATTTTAAATAAAACTATTTCTTTTTTATGACGTTATAAAAAAGTGATGTATAAAAAACTCTTTTTTAAAGAAAAAAATCTGTTCACAATTTTTATCAAGTTAATACTAAGAATATGGCCTCTCAAGGCACACAATTTAGTAATCGTCCAATATCGCGTTTACAAAGTGGGTAAAATTAAATTCCTTATTTAAATGATTCGAAGTGCGCATGCATATTATAAACAAGCCAAACCCTCTTCTCTGCAAATTTTTGTATAACATTTTATCTGGCTTTCTTTAATTTCTATCAAGCACACTAATGGGCGATGTTGCTATTTCTGTGCTTTTCGCGATTTGCTCGTGCAAAATTAAAAATTTCTTGTGATTTGCTCTTTCACTAACCTATACAAATCTAATGTGACTTCGAGCGCGATCAAATCACATGTATATGTCCGGCTTTACCCGTTCGAAGGATTATATTTATCATTTTTCATCATGCTGTTTGTACTTTCTAGTATTCATTCCATTATATTAGTCGTAAGTCATCATTGCTACTGATATGAACATATACATTATCAGGTAGTTAGATTAGTTCAGAACAAGAGCTTTGCCGCTTTAGCTTCTTTTTAATATGGAGTAAAGCATCAACTGAATGTAAATGCATTCGGTTACGAATTTTTTACATGATAAGTTTCTGCATTTGAAGCGAAAAAATGTTTATAGCAATATTAGCTATTGTCTCAAAAGGATTAAAATTCACGGCATTGTAAGATTTAACTTCAGTCCACTCTAGACTTTTTAGCTAATGTACTTTAACTGACAAGCTTCTCAAATCTATAACCCATATAACATAAATTCACTGGGGATCGATTCTCGTTCTGTGATTTGATTGAGAGAATTTTTTTATTTTCGTTTTCATAGCACTTTTCAGCATAATTTTTCACGGTTACACAAATTGTGATTCTCGTTTATATTGTGAAAGTTTATTGTATTCTAGTTTAAGTTTCAACTGTCAAAACATTCTAACGGTGGCCTTAAGCACTGTGATTCGAGTCAATTCTATTATTGCAAAATTTATGACGCAAACACTCTATTCCAAGTCATGGATGCTTAAACTATTAGTATATTACATGTTGGAAATGGGCGACGTTCGCAAATTGTCCAAGATGATTTTACAAATATTATCCAGATATAAAGCTTTAACAAAGTTAAAAATATTTAATTCATAGGTAGGATTGAAAAGTAAAATAAAATATAAAAATTATTTATAAAAATTAAAACAAATAAAACTTATTACCACATCTTGATAGTTTCTCCATTGTTTTTCACGAATAAATTGTAAGTACTTTTTTATTTTAATTTAATATTTAAGTCTGCACGTTGCAAATTTTAAGAATCACTAAAGAGTTGAGAACGTTGCTGGCAGCACTGTTCTCAATTAGCACGAAAAGGTAGCATACTTTGCGGCATCTATAGAATATATTTTTTCCGAATCAGCCATAAAAGCTTTTGACAAGTCCTCGTGATGTCTCAGTTTCAATGGTTTTCTATAAATTTATAAATATACTTAGACTCCTGCTTCGATTTTAGGAAAAAATTTAATGCAGCAACAAGCATAGCGGTTGCGATTATTATCATCTAAGCGGTAGCTGACACATTAGGGAAATCCATTTAGGACGTTATGTCATCGCCTCTATTGAAGGCAGTATGACATGCTTAACTACAGATTAATTTTTCAGTATCTATTGGTCTTACTAAATCCATCATTTCTTGTACTCTCCATCTCTTACTTTTATATTTTTTAACATCTCGCACCTGAAACCGTGTCATATTGTTTTATATAACATTTCTTTATTGGAGCAAAGATAGTGGAAATTCATATTGGAATTTTTTAAACTACTTAAAACTATTTAAACTACGGACTAAAAGAACACTTAAACTATTTCCATATTAAACAAAAATATATATGTATGTATGCATGTATGCTTGTATAGCTTTTGTTGTTATTTTGTTATCATCAATTTTGTTGCTTTAGCAAAAGAACAAAAGTATTCAAGGTGAAAAAAAACTTTTATTTTATTTATGGAAACACCCACGTAAAATAAAATTCTGCAGTGAAAAGAGCAACAAATGTTCGCTTAATTTTTTCTCAAATAAAGTTGTCTTTCAACTTTAGAAATCTTTGAAATGTTTTACAATTTCAAAAAAAAATTGAATATCGAATGTCCCAAAATATTCTTTTTATAGGCAAATAATGATGGCAAAAAAAAGAAAAAAAGCAAAAATATACAAATATCGTAATTAATTTTATTTTGATATAAATATTAGAAGTACTTTTGTTGCTATTGTTTGAAAGTTTTTTATTTGACATTGATAAATCAGCTTTTAATCGTAGATTTTGGCAACAAAAATCCATTTATTTATTAGTCATGACAAATACCCTCCAAAAACAGACAAAACAATAAAATACTTTCAACTCATGCGTAATAATGGAGCATGGACATGTGTATGTACTTACATACATACATGTATGCATTGGCCATCATAATAAGCCAAACTGCTTAAACAAATAAATTAATGCCAGCAACAATATTTTAATAAAATGTCAAGCATAAAATTACTAAAACTCGAAGCAAAAAGGATATAAATAAAAACAAATCATACAAATTATCTCAAGAAATTTCGGCATAATGCCATAAAGTCATTTAAGCATAATTTGAAATGCAACCTCTTTGTGTTTCTTGGTTGGCTGTGTAAGTGCGGTCACTTGCCAACTAAAGTATTTGTGAAACTGCTTTTGTGTGCGCATGTGTGTGAGTCTATGTAATTTACAGTCCTAACAGTTTTATGTCATTTATGGTTTATTTAAATCATTTTAACAAGTACAATTGGATATTGTTTGTAAGTAGAATTCTTTAGTATTTGTTTCTGAATTTTAATAGCATTTTGCAGAGAATAAACAGGGTAATAAAACAAAATTAAATAACTTTGTTTGGGTAATAATGTGATAATTTACGAGTACAAGTTTTGAATTTAAAAGACATCAAATATTTTTGTAAAATCTTTTACGTTTAAAATTTTTAAAGTTGGCTTCTAATTATCGTAGTCAATTGTCAACATAACCACGTTAAAAGTAACTTAATGCAGCATTTTCTTAATTTGAATTTTAAATCTCAGTTAAGGAGAACCTAACAAAATCCGGGGCCAAGTCTAATTGAATACATCGGAAAACTGACGATGCTTCTTACGCTAAAAAAGGATTATGAGGAAAAGCATTTCGACAGATCGAATACAGAGAAGAGATATTTAGATATTGAGATAAATAATTTGTGATGCTGAATATTAAAAGCAAGAAAGTGGAAACGTTTGTTAAGCACAAATTCCCTGAAGAGCCTAAAGAGACAGCAATGATTTACAAGTGTGACGGTTGTGTGTCAAAAGAGATGTTGAGATGTGTTTGTTTACTACCAAACCTGTGCATATTATTCTAACAGTTCGTCTTATTATGACGATCCTACGCGCAGAAAACCCTGACGATAGCTTCATGTTTAACAGATGTATTAGTGATAGCAGCAGCTCAAATTAACCTAAATAATCACAGGCGATCTTCTTCGAAAGAAAGAAATTCGTATGAGATGAGTAAATAAGTATGCAGGATGACAGTGCTTAACAGTATGTTGCAAAATTGGTTGGGTCAAATCTGGGCTCGCCACTCACGACATTGCTATGAAAGTCAACCGTCTGTGAAAAGCAACCGCTTCAATATAGCTCCTTTAACACTATTAGATCTAATAAAACGACTTGTCAAAAATTTAAGTAAAATTAGAAAGTATAACAGTCTGAAAGCAATATGTATTCAGACTGCAAAAAATATTGATGGAAATTTTAGAGTCGTAGGGCTCGTATTATTTTTAGATAAACTTATAAGCGCTGAGACTTTTACTTCAACTTTTATAGAAGCAAACTAACTAGTCAAATGATTGGCCGCCGACAGCGCGCTACCGCATATTTGCTCTTAAATTGCAACTAAACAAAAGGGGCCTCTTATCAGATATCAACGTATATGGTTTAGTCTAGTACTGAAAATTCGTGTACTTTTTCCATTTCCTTTCGCCACTATTATACAAAAGAAGATCTATCAAAAACTTAAAATTGTCAGTCTTCGCCGCCATAAGTATCGTTTTAGCTTCCTTCTCTGCTACTTGCTTGCGCCCTTTTCATTTCATTTAATGACAATATCTTATTTTAGATTTGTGTAAAAGTCAGAACGATTTATCTAAATCCAGTGATAGTTTATGATGAATAAAAAACTCGAGTATTCAAGTACCTTATCCAGATATTCGACTGACAAATGTTATTGATCTAATTTTAAGAATATTTTAAATTCCTTATTTTTCGATTCGAATTGCAAAGTATTTCTCCTCGCCTCGTACATTGACCGAAAGGTCGAATCAAATATTTTCGAAAAGAGGCGGACACAAACTAATAAATAATTAAAACTTATTTAGTTTTTACAAATAAAGATGATACCAATAATTTAAATTATCCTTGTTTGAGGATACGCAATATCAAAATGGAAACTACTTTTGCACAGCTTTAATATTCTTTGATATAAAACCACTCTCCGCCAACCCTGATTATTCAGTACAATCCTAAACGTTACGCAATTATAAATTGCACCAGAAAAGAATATAAATAAAATACAAATGTGTGATAAAATGTGTAGTGTGAAATTTTCAATGCCATTGGCAGTTGTAATCACTCTGCTCATGTCAATAAACTTGTAAATCATGAATAAAGTCGTCATTAGTATGGGATAGAATCTTTCTGAGTAATAAAAACAAACAGCGATGTACAGCGTAATAAACGCGCAAAAAAAAACAGTTTAAAAGATTGATGCCATCTTACTCAATGTTCACAACCAAACAAACAATCCATCAGTTGCAACAACAACAGCAACAGCGACAATCAAACGATATGTTACACTTATAAGAAGAATTGGAAATGCATCATTAACTTTGCAGCGCCATGCAAAAACAAACAACTGCCACAATATATACGAGCGCACAAGCAATTCTTGCTGGTGCAACAACAGTTGCGGGAAAAGAAAAAAAGTCCTGCTATTGGTGTCGCACATCGTCCCAACTGCCACTCGATGATGTTGGATGGTTTGTGCTTGGCCAGCAGTTTAAGGTGGCTGGCAAATAGCTCCTGTATTTTTTTCTTTCTTTTGTTTCTTCTTTTTCGATTAAAATGATTATTGTTTTGTATTTTGACTTGTTTCATTCCTGAGAACGTAATTGATCGAAATGAAGTTTGGGAGCTGCTGCGACCTCCCGTGTTGCGATTTCTCAGGAATTCTAAAAGAAACTTGGTTAGCTGTATAGTTTGTTTGCGTTAATCCATTGAACATGTGCAACATCTCGAATATTTTTTTTGTTTTAATCCAAGATGCTGTTCAGCAGTCATTTGCTGAGGCACCACTTAAGTACATTTTCTGTTCAATGTTGTTGCACGTTTTTTTGTCGTCTGCTTTAACTGATTTTTTGTCAATAAAACCGACATAAACTGTCACTTTGGTGGCATAAAAACTTCGCGGAATTTATTGTCATTCAATACAAAACACTTGATGTATTACGAATGTGTTTAAGGGGAAACAAATAAAGATGAAATTAAAAAAAGCTTATGATGAATAACTTTTGTAGAAATAAATAAAGTTATGGATAATATAATAGATAAATGTTGTCGTATACTTTTTCAACTTAATAAATAAAACTATTGTTTAAAAATTTAACAATTTTTCATTGCAGATTCTTATTTCGCAACAAAAAAAAAAAAAAAAAAATAAATAAATATAAGTTTTAAGCGTTCGCCCCTCTATCTTTTTTATTGCATGAAATGTTATTGATACAGCCTCTGTTATTATTTCTATGATTTTATTGTTTTCTTATGATGTCTTGTAGGTTCCATTGAATCCGAAGATTTGTCGTTGGAGCCTCAGTCTGTGGTGGGCAGCCCGAGTTTGTGCAGTCCATTGAAGGAAGAACGTACCACCCCGCCAACATTGACAATTGTTAAGGAAGAAACAAGTAATAATAGTTGTACCATGTTTTCTACTTCCACCACTACCACACACCAGCAACTTAGTCAGACAACACCAACGACAACCACCACATTAGGGACAAATAATACAAATACAACACAAAGCCATACACCTGTACACCATCATCACCACCACCAGCAACAACAACAACTGCAGCCAAGCCATCATACACAGCACCACCATCAACACCAGCAAACAGGGCAACAGTCGCCACAACATCTTGAATTAGACCAACAACAATATCATGACCAACAACAACACCAAATATATCAAAATCATGTACAACACCAACAGCAGCAGCATCACAATCTTCACCTACAACACCAACAACAACACTATCAACAGCAACTACTACAACACCAAACACAAGCCCAACACCAACATAATCTCCATCATAACCACCACCTCCATCATCATCACCCCTATCAACAGCAACAACAATCCCAGCTTGCACATACTAATAATACAAGTAGTAGTAGTGGCAAAATATCATATCGTGGCATTTTTACTACTACAGGTAATACCACCATGAGTGGTCTAAACGCGGCTGCTGATAATGTACAACAGCAGCACCATCAACAACAGCAACAGCAACAACATTCGCAACAACAGCAGCCGCAGCAGCAACAACTTCAAACACAAATCCATTCTCCCACTTTAACGGTATTACCTGGCCCTATGTCTCCTCCTTCTGCCGGCTTGGGCAACAGTTGGAGTCTACCCAGTCCCGACAAGACTCTGTTCCAGCCTCCCATGTTTAGTCTTTTGGGTCCAGGACCCCAAAACGCTGTAGCCTCCCAGTCCCATTATATCACTCAACATCAAACTACCATTCCAGCCTCAACGCCCTCACCCTCGGCGCATCATATGCATACAGCTGCGGCATATGAAGATGCCCGCCATGTAGAGCTATTAGGTCTACAAATGGACTGTTCACCTATTTTACTTAAGCAGGCCCCACCTCCTAGTTATGGCAGCACCAGTACTTTTACCACTTTGGCAGATATGCAACAAGTACAAAACACCCATGATTTGCAGCAATATCGCCAGCAAATGGGGGTATCTACACCCAAGTATCAATGGCTAGACTCGCCAGCCGAGTATGCTGCAGGTACCCAGCAAACCGCCACTTTGGTCTTGCCTGGTCCTTCATCAGCTTCTTCCAGCACTGCCATGGGGGGTGGAATTATACCCAAGCAGGAAGTATATGCCGAGCCCACACACACTCCTACACTTAATATGCAACCGAGTACCTCCGGCTCGGCTTCTGGATCTCAAACTAGTTATTCGGTGGTCCAACTAGCCGAATACTCTCCCTCTACTAGCAAGGGACATGAGATATTATCACAGGTTTATCAACAAAGCGCCATGCCCTTGAAGCTAGTGCCTGTTAAGCCTCGCAAATATCCTAACCGTCCCAGCAAGACACCCGTGCATGAGAGGCCCTATGCCTGTCCGGTAGAGAATTGTGATCGACGATTCTCAAGATCAGATGAACTTACCCGCCACATACGTATTCATACCGGCCAAAAACCGTTCCAGTGCCGTATATGTATGCGTTCTTTTAGCCGTTCGGATCACTTGACCACTCATATACGCACACACACCGGCGAGAAACCTTTCTCCTGTGACATATGTGGCCGCAAATTCGCCCGTTCCGATGAAAAGAAAAGACATGCCAAGGTCCATCTCAAACAAAGAGTAAAAAAAGAGAAACTAAGTCAACAGCAGCAGCAGCAACAGCAGCAACAACAACAGCAGCATCAAATGCAGCTACAACAAACGGCAACTCAGCAACTGCAGCAACAACAACAGCAGCATGCACATGCGCACCATCAAGCTTCTGCTCACGCTCATATGCTTCATTCCGCTGATATTTCCATAGTATCATCGAATGCGACTAGTTTGTAGGTCGAAAAGAACTCGTCACTGCTGGAGTCCTATAGAATAAAAAAACTGCCATTATTGCTGCAGCCAGATTTAGGCACAGTATGGCACACCCCTTTGTCACCAACTACGCCGCTAGACACTATGCCTACGGCAGAATTGTCGCTTAAACGAGATAAGAACAAGCATTTTGTCTTTGAACCCGAACTACTACTAAACTCACCGTTAGTTACTGATAGTCCTCAATTTTTCGAAGGCGACTACGACAAGGCAACAAACACTACATCAACTCTTGTAAGCTCCCCACTAAAATTGGAATTGGATTCAACACAAGATTTTCACGGAGATGATGAAAAAGATTGTGAGTTTTTCGTTAGCGAATTTCTGGAGCCTCAACAAAACCGAAACACCTTTACGGTGAAGGACAATCGCATAACCTTAGTAAGTGGTGGGCTTAGTAACAGTGACAGAAATCAAGACATGCTCATATTGTTTCTTACCGAATAAAAAAGTTTATGTTTCCCATTATAAGTGAAAAGTTAAAGAAAGAAAAACAAACTAGAGAACGAATTTGATAATGAAAAAAGACAATAAAAGAAAACTCTTAATCATTTTTCAAAATTATATGAAACATATTCGTACATAAATATTTTATTAAAAATTATACAAACCGAAACAGTGAACTTGTTGAAAAATTTACACACGTGCACACCCACACACACACACATTTAAACACATCAAAGAAAGTTTAAAGAATTTTTTCGGCTTAGTTAAAGGAGAAGGTTACGATAATATTTCCTGCAATTTAAATTAATTGTCGTTGATGCTAGAAGAAGCGGGAAATTGCCGCACAAGCTTCCATAATACAAGTAACAAATAATCACGCTTTTTACCACAAAAGAAAAAGAAGAGTAAAAAATAATATAAGAGTTATTGACCGCTACCTTAAATGTTCTTTCCGCCGAAATGGTTTTCCTTGTTCGAACCAATATTCCATTAAGGTGAACAAAATTCTTTCTGGATTTTTTTCACAATTTAGCATGAATTTGTTGACTTTATTTTCATATCCAATTGATATCATTCCCAAAGGGATGCAAAGTAACAGATGCTCACATTACCTGTTGGTAGCGGAGCTGTCTACAGGATTTGCTAACAGGGATAACTAACGAGGAATGTTTTGTAAGTTGTGTATTTTATTTAAAGGCTTTTGGCCGAACACATTGTCCAAATATATAATTTAAATTGGTCTAAGAACAATAAGTTGAGGCGACGACAGCAATAGTGAAGTAACCTACCATACGTCTAGTTTAGTTATATTGATATTTTGTTTATAATAATTGCATTTTATTGGTGTTTTTGGATAGGCGAACATTCTAGTATTGACCAATTTTTAGTGGGTGTGGTTATGATCAATTTATTGGTATTTTCAGATTTTTATGGGTTAGGACATTCTTGCAATCATCGCCTCATTTATGAAGAGAAATGTAGATATCGATTTCAAACGTGTAACAGTTTTAATAAAATAATAATGCAATTATAACAGTTTTCATAAATATAACTCTTAACACAGAAAAATTAAACATAAATGAAATGATGTATTCTCAAAACTCTGCGAGATAATGGAGAAAAGTACAAACAGAATTTAAATATATATATATATATAATAGTTTTAAATTGTTCCAGAGTTGAAAGTAAAACAAAAGTATCTCTTTCCGACTTTTTCTAATATAACGTTTATATATTTTCACAACAGAAAAGGCAACACATCTTGACTTGGAGTTTTTTAAACAGCCTGGGGTTTTAAGCAGGTGCATCTAAAATGATAAAGCTTTCTGCATTATATCAGTTTTAGCAATTTAAAACAGTTATACAAATTCTAACAGATTTTCCTGCCAAATACTTTTTAGTGTTTTAGTCCTTTTCAAATTGCAACAATTTTTGTCTTGCAAAATTCGAACAGTTTTTTAAATTATAACAGTTTTAGAAAGTTAACTAGAATTTCATACGTTTATTTAATTATTTTGTATTTGCAGTGTAACTTTCATTGCCATTCGTACTTAGTTACGGGTTTTTAATATCGGTACGTTTATGTTAGGGAAAATTTTCTTGCAGCACAGTGTTTAGTAGAAGGAAGCACAGCGCAATAGAATATTGTCTTACTTTCTTTTTCCCACGGGAAGTTGTCTGTTTATTTAATGATTTGCATTATATTGGTGTAAGGCAGGCATTTGTCCGATTATTTTGAATGAAAACTACCACAAATCGTTTACAAATGTTTTTGTGAATTTTAGGTAAAAATGCCAAAATATGATATAGATGAAGATTCTTTGGACGGCAAAAGTGACTAGACTACGAAAACCATCGCTTCAAATTACACTTAGTCCTAATTAAGGGAAAAAATTCTTTACACCTGGTTAAAATTTAACAACTTAAATAAAACGCAGAGCTGTATTTATGTGCCAATAATTATTTTCTTTTGAAATAAAATATAAAAAAACACACACAATACAAATTTTTCAGTAGAGTCAAAAATAACAATTCTATAGGGTTTTCATAATGATGATGTTAAAAATATTCAATATTCAAAAGTAAATTAATTATATAATTAAAATAGGTTGTAAACAAATATTAATGGAAAACCACAAAAAATTTAAGACATTTAGATAAAACTTAAAAAAAAATATTATATTTAATAATTAACAAAATGTAAATAGTTTATTTTACTCAAAAGAAAAAAAGAGGAATTATTTAAAACTAACAATAATTAAAAAAGCTAACAATACTAAAATTATGTTTAAACAACCCAGGAAATTTAAAAAAATAAATCAATATTTCTAGAACGCATACAAATGATTTGTAGCGAGAGAAGTTCCAGAACATGTTCTCAATTAATTGCTCGGGAAGTATTACAAACCCCTTATTCCTATGCTCAGTTCATACAAACTTCTGTGATTTTGTCAATGGACACCGTTCAAAAAACATTCCCACGTAATGTTAGGACTTTTCGGTTTTGATTGTCCATATGGGAATCCTTAGTCAAAATGCCTTAAAGCAAACAAGAGCTTTTAGTGAAAAATAGGTAGCCAGCAACTTTTTCCCTGTCGAAGGAATTGCTTCGAAACTACTTTTTCAGAGATTTCAATGAACGCACCCTTGCTTCATGAGTTCAATACACTGGTCTTCGTTATGTCTCAAAACATGCATCCTTCAATAACCTTTCTTTGCTACTAGTGCGCAACTAGAATTCAGGGTAATAACTTAAAAAAAAATCATGGTTTCAAACAACGACTAAGACACAAATGCGGACTCCCCAAAGTTTTCCTGCAACTAGTTCTGTAACTGGCTTTTTGATCGCAGCGTCTCTCTCGAACAGTGGGGACTTAATGTAGATGCGTTCTCGAACTTTTAAATTGTGGAAATTTTCCTGGGAAATGACAAAACGAAAAAAACAGCTGGAATATTATTGTTATCATTAACTAATTTATTAATTGTTGTGAACAAAATAAAAAACAAAATAATACTTATATCTCTAATACTGTGATCTCATGTGTAATCAATTATTAATAATTCTTCCTTTATATGTGAAAAAGTTAATTTTTAACAATTAATATAAATAAGAATAATTTTACGTAACAAATATAATTTTAGCCAATTCTTATTCATTTAAAAAATGCAACTATAAATAATAACCCCAAAAATTCTCTTGCTTTTAATATAAAAAATAAGGTATAAAAACATTTTGTTTTTATAAATAATTTTAGCCGAATTATTTTTAAGTTTTCTCTTTTTTCAATTAGAACTGAGTAACACAAACAAACATACAAACTTCTATAATTAAACAAATAACTAAACACTTAAATCTACTTTAAAAATAAATAAATTTAAACAACTTAAGCTTCATTAAAGAATTAAAAAAATATATGAAAGAAGTTGTTATACTATTTAGCATATCAAAAAAAAAAAGGGCTAAAATATTTTGAAAAAGAAAATTCAAAAAATAGAATTTAAAAGCTTGTGGAAGCTTAAAAGCAAAAAAAAAAAAATCTTTTAGAAACAACATACATTTTGAATTAAACCCTTTTCGATGTCCTTCCATTATTTGTTAATGTTCTCTTTATTTGTTGCTTTGGTATGATGAAATCATAATTGAAAAATCAAATTCTCCTGTTTTGTTAATTATTTTGTTGTTTAGAGACAAGAAAAAAACACTGTTTAATTTTTATACTACTTTTTGTATTTTTTTATTTTTTATTATTTCTTTATACAACAACAAAAAATAAGAAAAATATATAACAATTGATTAAAACTTTTACATTTTTGGTGTTTTATTACTCTGTTTTCTTTTTTTTTGTTATTTTAATTTCAAACACACTTAATAATACGCATAAAAATATTCGAGATATTCACGGTTCTCAAAAGAAAAGCCAGCAAAAAAAATTGGGGAAATATATTTCCGCAGCACTGTTGTGTATTTATGGCGTTTTCTTTTCTGAAGAAAAATGGTACATGTATGTAAATGTGTAACACTTTCCAAATGTTGCCCCCATTTTAGGAAAGTGCTACATTGTTTATGATCACACTAGAACGAAATTCATATTTATGTTTCCGGCAACAAACAACCACCACAACGATTCTTTAGATGTGATGTACGTTGTAACGAACATCTATGCTCAGGGAAATGGGGTAGTGTTCTTGATTCTTTTCTTTTATCCAGTAATATAGAAATCACGTTGCTACAAAAGTAACGATATTAGGAAGCTTATTATTGACACTCGGACCAAAAGGAAACAAAAAATGGTACGGCATAATTATGATAAGGTGTTAGATGACAGTGACACTGTTGCCTGTATTTGCTATTTCTGTACCATTTCTAGATAGCCCAATATAGATAACTGCTCCTTAAATCTTTCGTGGAATATTTAACATTTATTTATTTACGCATCGTGAAAATTATGACTGGTTAGTTAATACTATACGGATTTTTCAGAAGAAAAGTAAAGCAACTAAATTGAACTTAATTTGAAGAAAATCATTGAAAGGCAACGCCACAGTATTTATACGGAAAACAAAAACAAATTTCGAACTATTTAAATTTTTCTTATTTTTTCTATAAACATTTCTAGGCTTTTGAAATATGCCCAACGCTTTATGTTTTAGAGCGTTGACAGGCATAAAAATTTGTATGAAAAAAATTAAAAATTTAAATTATTGTTTGACGTAAATTTGTGCAACTAGAACTATTAAAATTAAGTAATTTTATTGCTGGGGCTAATATTGTTTTTTTAATTTTGATTGAAGAATACAGTTTGAATACAGTAAAAGCTAAAATTTTTATTAGACAACTAGCAGAATGGAATGCATTTTTTATGCCGCTGCGCAAGTTATCAACATTCTCTGAGTCTTTCTACTTTCTACAATAATCAAGACAAATGGAATAAGAGAAATTCATATTATAATAAAAAATACAATAACAAAAAGTTAAAAGCGGTGTAAACTTCGTTTTAACCAAAGAAAAAGGCAAAAACATGAAATATTATAATATTCATTCTCATATTTCATTTGTTTTGAATAAAATAGATAATGTTGGAGTAAATAACGAACTTTAAACCTAATAATTAAATTACTTGGTTAAACAAATAGTTGAATTTGTTTTTGTTTTCAATACAAATTCTGGCATTGCCTTGCGTTTCAAAAAATAGGGCCCGCCCTATTTTCCATTTGTTCAAAAATGGAATTCTCCCTAAACATTTTATGTTATTAGCCGTGAGGGGATAAAAGAGAGCAGCAGGTGCGTGTAATGTCGTTGAGAAAAGTGAGACATTCGAACATGAATACATAAAATGGAATGCAAAAAACGAATGTCCTAACTGATCTATAAAAGCATTTTATTTTAAAGAAAGTGCTATATTTGCACTTTATTTGAAAAATTTTCCATTTTGCTTTTTAGCAAATTTTAAATAAAAACTTTCTTCCTGATAATTTAATTCTAGTCCGAAATCTGGAACGCTTTCGGACTAATTTGTGCGAATTTGGACTATTTTGTTATGCACCTGGAACAGGCCTATTATTAGTTTGTTATTTTGGTTGTAATAAAAAATATTTTATTTCCTGGAGTGGCGAAATATCGAATAAAAGAGTTTTTATATAAAAAAGACCTTCAAATTTAAATAATTTAATAAATTTAAAAAAATACATCTTCGGAAATATCTTTTCGGTTTTAAATGCACTTATAAAAAATAATAGAGAAAAGGCAGCCAAAGTTGGAAAATAAAAAGGACGATATTTCTTCGATCTTCCAAGGATTGGCCGAATTAAAAATGTCATAACGAAGTCGAACTCTACTAAACATTGTTTAGAATTTAAAAATCAATGCAAAATGATAAATATTTTCTTGTCCACGAATTCGAACAAAATTGTTTTTTTTTTCGATAACTTATTGATTTTGAGGTTGTATTAAAATATCTAAAGTGGACAAAATTATCTACCCAACTAACACTAACTAGGTAATTTCAAAAGTACATGTTCAGTGTCACACCATGTAGCTAATGGAAGAAAAACTTCAACTAAAGCATTAACAATTTCTAGATCAGAAAAAAGAGCGATGTTGCTAAACTTCAACTAATACTAAACTTTCTGCTACCATCAAATGAGCAAGAAAAATTTTTTGTTGTTTATTGAAAATACGCAATTTACTGCCGTCCAATTTATCGGACGTTATGCTGTAATGGGTTAAGCTCAATCGCCAGGAACTAGATCCTTAATTTCATTTGAGCACGTCACCATATAAAACAGACAACATGATACATGATTTATACACTGCGTTTATGTTTTGTCATTTGAAGTATTTTAAAGTCTATCAATTCACAAATAACATTTCCCTTTAGAGTATAAGTAAATTAAATTAATGAAAATATAATAAATTTGTGACCCATTAATAAAGAAATAAATAATTCTATATTAAAAAAATAATATTTAAATGTTGTACCACATATAAGTTCTCCTAATATTTATTAATATTTTTAATGGATTGCTTATTTCATTAATTAAAAAAAGATCATATACTGATTGACACAATTAAGCAAACAATTGTATGAAAATTTAATATATCAAATTTATTCTAATTATTTCAATTATATATTTTTTAAACCAAAAATTGTGACTTTTTTGTCTTTAAAAATTGCAGTTTTCTTCAGTTTTCGTAGAAACCCAAAATAAAATTAAGTAACATAAATGCAGGTTCATTTGGCCTTTACGTAACGTAACAAAACAAAACTTATGGATGAAAGCAAAGATGACATTTACAAATTAAAAACTAAGATTACTAAGACAAAAACAAACAATTCGTGAATAACAGAAATTACGAAAAATTATTTAGTTTACATATGTATCTTCGAAATATTTAACAAGAACTCTTATTTGTTCGAAAAAAGCAGTTGTAACAAAAGTTCAACGAAAGTTTTTAATTGATTTAGCAACAAGTTTACTTAACTGACTTGCTTCAATGGAAAAGAGTATGAAAAATGTATTATTTATTTGTGAATTTTGTCCAGTAGCACATTCGATGGCTTGTTCACTATTTTTGAAACTTATTTAAACGAATATTAACCTTGATTAAATATAAAAAAAATATTTACTTCAGCTAAATTTAATCAGTCAATGTCTTAACTGTTTGTAATTATATTAAACGAAGAGTATTCCAATTTGATGTAGAAATTAACAAATAAAAATATAAATAAAACGAAATAATATTTATTTAATAATAAACGAAAAAATATAAATTTAACAAATAATATTAAAAATCAACTTTACTGAATCCGTTTGTCATGTTTTCATAGATTTCTCTTGTCTTTAAAAAAGCGAGACAGACGGCTACAATTAAAAAATAACACAAGTTTAAAAATTCAGGTCAACTTTTGGACTGGAGCGAGCAAAGTTGTGTCTTATGTTATTTAGGGCAATGCTTTCGAATCTGCACTCGGTCAATTCAAATTGATTTTAGTTTTGAAGGTATTCCGTTATCTCAAAGTTGCACGAAATGTATCAATATAACTAGAGAAGGGCTCACCCTATACAGACAAGTAAAAATCCAAAATTCGAAAACAAAACTATCTTCAAGGTTTAATCTACTCAGTAGTTTGAAAGATATCGTTGAACATGTGCTGAATAAAAAATGCATAAAAATTTAAAAAAACCCCCTGTTGTTCCTCGAGCATATAGTTTAATATATTCCAAGCAAACAAACCATAATTCATAATTAATTGAAGGTATCTCGACAAAAGGTGCCGTATGCCCACCATAGTAAAATACTCTGTAACAAAATTTGTGAATGCCGTAGTGTTTTACCCATATGACAACTTTATTCGCCTAATTGTAAATCGGCTTTAATAATATGTAGCTCGTTTTGTTTGTAACGAATAAGGACATATGCCTGCGGAAAAAAGAGTAGCATTTTTGCAATTTTATATTTATTATGAGTTTTAAAATTTATTATATTTAAATTTTGAATAAATATTTTTTTTTTTGCCACAGCTTGCTCGATATCTCTGGAACTACTAAGCAGATTTGAAGATTTCGGATTTTTGTATTGTTTTCTTAGAGAAATATATAAAATATTTCTCCAGCTGTACTGATATATATGTCGATCCACTTCCTACTTGCTCTAGGCTAATTCTTGTATACTTGTCTTATTTTAAATACAATATAAAATTATTAATAAATAAGTATTTACGTAAGTTTAATTAAACTTACATCAAATTTTATAGTTAAAAATTTAATTACTATTTTAAGATCTAAAACATTTAAGTTTTTGCTTTACTAAGCCGGCAATTTAGCATTTTGCATTTTAAAAGTTTTCTGAGGCTACTCTTCGGAAATTGTTACTAATTTCGTTATTAACCTAAAAATTAGTTTTCATAAATGATATCATTTTAATATATTGTATAAAAGCAAATAAACGGTAGTAACTCCATTCTTGCACACCTCAATAGTTGCGCATCCTCGAATGTTGCGACAGCTTCTGGTTCCGCATTACCACCTCAGTACTTGCGACATTTCAAAAATTGACGCGGTACTTGCATGTTTCTTAATATTTTGCTTGTTTCTGTTGTGTGAACAACCAAAAAATACCAAGAATCTTTAGTTTTGTGCCACATTTAAGTATAGACCACAATGATGAAGACAAAATTTACATTCTACAAAGGCTTAAAACTGTTGCGGTATTCGCAAAATTAATCAATTTTATTTTGAATGTGCAAAAAAAAAAAAAATACATATATGCTCTATCTATAAATTAAATGGTAAAATCTACTGATAAATTTAAATTACAGTAAATCAAATAAGAGTTCGCAATACCAGCGACATCCTCGAAACGTGCGTGAAGGCTGGTTTTCATTATGTGCGATAATCGAGTTACTACCGGATATACATATAGATATACATATAGATTCGTAAAACGAAATTAAACAAAAGCTAAAACTTTTTAATATTTAAAGTAAAAGAAATTTACAATAAAAACAGTTAAGGTTTCACATGTGAAACTATTGAAGCTATAAACAAAAAGATGAAGTTTTAATTAAATTGGAAATAAAGAATAGTTGATGAACTAAAACGGCCCATTGCCATAATCGCAAAGAGCAACATGTGATTATAATTTCTGTCTATAAATGTGTCGAATATACGGATCGGACACCTGAAATAATGATTATAACGAATTGCGAAACACTTATGCGACACAGACGCTTGCGGTCAAAATGATACCCACATATGCCCGAGGGAATCAGCATTTCCACAGACGACTCTTGGCCGAAATATACTTCCGGTGCTTCAAGCGGAAGTTCGTGTAATTGTGGGGTGCCTGAACGCCACCCCACGATTGCGCCACCACACGATTAACAACCAACGGTCTGGCTATTAAAGCCAGTGAGCTCCAGAAATTGGGCGAAGCCACTTGAGCCTACGTAAAAAGAGTTGAAGGGCTGTGGAAACAGGACCCATATTGAACTGGTGGGGCGACTTACAACGACCCTATGGGAAGATGTGTATAAAACAAGGATGTTGCTATTTCTAATCAAATCGGATACTAGAAAGATGGTAAGTGTACTGACGGGTCTCTCCGCCGTATAGAATGTGCTCATGGTAATAAATGCAGAGCGTGCAGTGAGGACGTCGAGACTTTGAAATACTTCCTACTACACTGACCTACTAAGGGCCCGATATTTCACGGCCGATACTTCACCAAACATTTCTCATTTGGGAGGCAATGTTTGATAACTAATCAAAGGAATTTTTCAGGAATCAAAGTTCCTTCGAAGATGGAGAAGATTTTTTTCAATAAGCCAAGGTACTGGCCTAGATTTATGCCTGCGGCTAAGTTACAAATGTCCCCTCCCCACGACTAAACCTATTCTAACCATAAATAGTCCATAAATGGTTGAATTGAAACAAGACAAGTGGTTAGGATTCTGCAACGTTTCTAAATTAGCCATTGGATCTGGTACGGCGGCAATCAACATTTTCGGAGCTTACGCTTGCAAACGTTTGAGTTCTCTTGTGGGCAACTGTAGCGCTCCCGGCCGATCTGGCGTTCCTCTAAAGTACGGATGTTGGCTATGCGTTTGACTAGCGTTAGAAAGCCGACCTTGAAGGCCAACGTCCTTTTTTGGATATTCCTAGGTGATTTGGCATCAGTGACTGTGAGTAATAAACAACAGATCTGGCAGATGTCGTCATTACGGATTGTGAACATTTACTTGACCTTATTGAAAAATCTTTAAGTTACAGAAACGACAATAGAAAAAAAGGTAGTCTGTTGAATTGAAGAGTTCATTCAATATATTCGAAGACACTTGCAATAACATTTGCATGCTACCTGTATCATCATATTTTTTTTTCTATTAACTGTCAAGATTAAGTTCATTATCGAACTGGAAGGCATTCAAATATGGAGTAGTTGATTTTGCAATTGAATAAAGCAGTTTCAACTCTCTCGGGCCATTTTTCTTGTCGAAGTACCCTTTACATGGTGTCTCTATTTTCCAAACACAGGTAAGTTAATAAATATTTTTTTATCCATAACAAATCTGATAACATTATGACAGGAGTTACGTAGCGCCAATGAACTACATAACTATGTTCATATAAACAATCAAATATTGTTAACATTTGCAAACATATTTACAACAAGCAGACTATCCTCTAAAAGGCAAGTCTAATACACATACCCGTACTGCAGCCATCTAATAGTGCAACAGTCGGAAGATAACAATGATTACTTTATCTTTCAATATAGTGTTAACTGAAGCTTTGAATTTTCCTCTCATACTGCAAACATTTTTGTTCGTGACAAACCACTGTAATGTTAAAATAACATAACTATCAGAAACTGTTTGCTGCTGTCTGCCCCTATTGGAAAACGTTTTACCAATTCAATTTAGTAGATCGCCAAAAACCAAACCAACATGCCGAGGTCTGTTTAAATGAAAATCGTCTTAATTAATTTCTTCTCAACAGGTGTGTGTATATGTATGTGTGGAAATGTATCTGTCGTTTCTGGTCCACTTTAAGTTTTTCAGTAAGTGCTCCATTTTATTTCATTTCTAGTTCGTATACTTTGAACTTTTCTAGGAGTGAAGAAACCAATAACGAAAATTTAAATTGACATTTCTTATCGAACTAAATGCTTCGATTGAAATTTTATTACATTTTTCGATGTTGGCGGTTTTAATGCTTCAAGCCTGGTTTAAATGCAAAAAAATCTAATCGAAGCGATCTTTTTGTGATTTGGGAAGGAGACGTGAAAAAGTGAAATTGTTATTTATGTTCATGATCGTGTCAGAGAGAATTGTTAATTTGTTATTTTATTGTTTTTTAAAAAGTCGACGTTGGTGGTCTTTTTGCCAGGGGAATTTGTATTAAATTTAACTCTTTTACGAAAAAGTTTCAATGAAACGTGTTCTTTTAGGTTTAGCCAGTTGGAAATGGAATCCTTGCAGTGGATTACTTTAATGTAGCAACCAACGATTAAATTTTTTTTTTCGTACAAACCTTTAATGTTGCGTTAAAAAATTTAAAGTCAGGGCGCATATTTTGCTCTTTAATACCCAGCGTTCAGTTGTTAGAGAACATGTAAACATTTTACTGAGTGAAGCGTATCAAAAAACAAGCTATTTCACATGCTCTTTAATGCTGCCAAAAGGATGTTCAATGTACAGTCATTTAGAAAAACAGTAAATTTTTTATAGACAAAGAAAAAACTTAAACTGTGCCGAATATTATATACCCGTCACAAAAGTATGAACCACAGATTTTTGCCGGTGCCAAAGGGTTTGTTTTTTAATATGTGATAAAATTTTAAATTTTCGATTCCATTTTAAGCCTCTGGGTAAATTTTGTCGTTTTATCTATTGATAGAAATTTACAATAGGTATTCAAATCTTATCTCCGAATTATTATTTATTAAGTTTATTAAAAAAACGTCAAAAAATACATAATTTAATTATTTATTAATTATTACCAGTATAAGAACTAGTTTGTTGTATTCAATTTTAATAAACTATCCACCATTAGGTGGAGAGACCCGCCTCGCCAGGCCCAATGTGTCAATTCATTTTAGCGAGAAATTTTAGATTCCTATGGATTTCTTATATAACAGGGGGCGCATTAAATAAGACGTAAAATCTTAGACTGTCTTTTTTTTAACATCTGGATATTTGATGCACAGTCAGTACCCCACAGCTTAATGACATATGACCATATTGTTCAAAGCTTTGTGGATGTTATTTGTGATGAAGTACAACTTGTCGAACTAAAATTATTAAAATTAAGTAATTTTGTTGCTCCAAAGTGAAAATATAACAATTTTGAGTTAATACACTCTTGTTACTCAAGTACGATATGTATGTAGATATGTATGTACATTGAGATAATTCACTTCTAAGAAACTAAAACTTGGCGCCTTCTGCCAGTGGCCTTGTTGCGTACCTGCAGATTTGGAAGATAAGTCCTTTATGCTAACACTTCTAATAATCAAAATTTTTATTTAAAAATTATAAATAATTATTTTTGTACATTCTTGAACAACTAACTAACACTACTTTTTGTGTATGTAGTGGGAATACAATACAGACTCTTGCTGAAGCAATAGAAAAAGTTGGTCCACATGCTGAATACCGCGAGGAAGTTTAAAAAGGGCGGCTTAAAAATGGAGTGATCAGCAATACAACTTTTTCTTTCAATAGCCCTTGAAAGAGACTGGTTTAAA
Source organism: Phania funesta (assembly GCA_963932375.1). NCBI lineage: Eukaryota > Metazoa > Arthropoda > Insecta > Diptera > Tachinidae > Phania > Phania funesta. The sequence continues at coordinate 90,768,035 of OZ010652.1, read as the reverse complement.
TAAATACCTATTTAATGAGAAGGTAAAAATTTTATCGTTTAATTGTTTTCGATTAAATATATGTTTTATCGCTTTAGACATTAGCAGAGCTATTATAATGAACCGATGTCGACAGTTTAATAATTTCAGTCCTTTGAAATAAGAGGTAATTTAATAGTCGGTAGTTTATCATTAACAAAAAGGTAGCGCCATTCGACTTTAAGTCCAAAGTAGAGGAAATAAGCAACAAAATGTCTAAGGAACTAGAAATAAGTGTTTGGCCAACTAAATGTGGACAATGTTTTGTATTGATTTAAAATAATTATTACTATTACTATTCTCGCAAATGCACAAAAAATTTCAAGAGAAAAATTATTCCATAAAAATAACAATTACAAAGCCAAAAGATAAAACTCGATCGAAGATATTTACAGGAAACGTTGTCAGTCGAGACACATAAAATCGGCAATCATATAAAACCCCTTCCACTCGAGTTATACCAGACAAACAAATAACCATTTTAATGAAAATATTGAAACAAAATAATTTTACTATTATAATTTATTACAGAATATTTTTGCAAATTGTATTAGTTCAAGATGCAAATTATAAATCCTAAAATTGAATTAATTCAAAGGAAACAGTGAACCAATTTCACAGAAAAAAATCACTTTCCCATCAGTGGGGAATCGTCTTGTGGTGAACATTTTTCAGGCAATTTATTTGCAACTTCATTGAAAAGGATTATATTTCGAGCGAAACTGTTTTCTCGACATGGGTCTATGGCTTGGCGCCACCCTTATGTAACGTAAAGTCCATTAGAATCGACATTGTTATAGCTGTTTTTTTTTTTTTTGGTTTCTAATAAGATTCTAATTAAATCGATTTCTCATAGTTCTAAATGTAATTGAAAGTTCATGCCAGTTGCTCTTTAGTATTAGTTTAATCATTCCATTTTAGTAATATTTTCACAGTTTCTTTTATGGATTCGTTACGTTCGTTAGTTTGCAATTGTCGTATAAACATGACGCAGTCACATTTGAACAGAAACAATTCATTAGATCAACACCAGGTTTTTTCCGTTATGCAAAATACAATGGAATTATTAAATATATTGTTTTCACAGAGCTTAATGACATAATTGTTACAAATGGTTTGACAAATTGTCATTGGTGCCTTATAGTCAAATAGGCAAAGACGTTTTACATCACAGCAATGAAATGATAAATTGAGGTATTTTTAATTTTTTATTAAAAGTAAATCTTGTGTTTAAAATACTGGATATAGCTTTATAGAATATTAGATGAAATAGTTTCCACCTGATTATGAATCTTATTGAAAATTGCTATGAAGTTGACATTGAACTATGATTTTGCTTAGCCCTGGCGCAAATGCTGTTCCGTAATAACTCTTTTTTTTTTGTTTCATCAGAACTCAGGGATTACCCCTTCTCTTGCAATTTTGAGCTGAATCTAGGAAAAAAATGTTTTAGGAAAGCGAATAGCGGAACTAGTGTTTGTAGACATTCGATTTAAAACTTCCTACATTGTTGTTGGTGAGGCTCCTTCGGGGGTGCACGTGGTGGCTGTGGCTGTCATTGTCATTCGTTGACAGCAGCAGATTAGATAGCTCCGAACCCCTCAGCAAGGGGTGGGACCGGCGGCCTGGCAGCATCTGTCCTAATTTTCTACCTATGGGATGTGCATAAGTGCTATTCCGGTGGTGCTTATGCGACCGCATAGGGGCGCTGGTTTGGCCGCTTAGTGTCACACCCGTGGTTGGACCATCGTGAGATTAGGCCCATTTGGCAGGTGCTCACGCAAATCTATTCTTATATCTTCGTAGGAACGACTAAAGAACGAGTTTTCATTGTAGTGTGTTGTGCGTTCCAAAGGTCAATCTACCACTAAACGATGATACCTTAATGAGGAACCTGTTACAAGTACGTTTGGATATTAGAGGCAAGTCCTTATTGCCCACATTGCGTTAATGGTTTAGTAAGTCCGATGTCGGGAAGTTTTAAAATAGACTTTGAAGGTCCGGCCCATAGATGAGAGTTGTATTTGATTTTCGGTCGAATAAAGGTTGTGCATATAATGAGATCCGAAGGAATGAAGTATCCCTTACGCAGTTTTAAAAAGACCATGCACTTGAGTGTTGCCTCGGCGATCTGAAAAATGTGTTCAGTCCAGCGAACATCAGGTTGAATTCTAATCCTAAGACTATCAACAAAACTCAAACGAAATCACATAATCTGTCGTGTGTCTGTGAGTAAGCACACAACATGCATTAAATTCGACCCTGTTCACACAACCCCGTTCAGAGGTTATACCAAGATCTCGGTTGAGCGTGTCATTCATATTGGACATGATAGATTTAAGTTGCGAAGGGTTTGGTCTATTATTAAATGAAAGCGAATGGCAAACGTTGCTGGCATTTGCAAAATAATAAATAAGATTCTGACATGAAAGGTCAGGTTAGAAAAATAAGAAATTGTGTAGGAGAAAATACGGACCCTTACGGTACCCAATACAAAAACAAACTAAAAAGCGATAACGTGGTTACCACAGGCATATGAAAATCCTCACGTAAGGCTAAAATATCCGGCCGATGTAGACAAATAGCAATCTCTTTCAGGCTGTCGACCTATAGGTACACATAGCAAACTGTTGAAATACACTTCTAAACTTCTGAACTCCTCAACAGCATTAAAATAAGTTTCACAAAGTGCTCAAAAAGATCAGAGTTTTTAAAAGTGAGTCTAAAGGCGAATAAATGCCGCCAACTTGTTCGAAATCTTACTATTTGATGCCAGATTGTGTCGTTAAACTGTTGAAAGTCCGAAAGAGAAGGATAACTTGGTTGCAATTATCAGATTATGACAACAACGCTTTTAGCCGTCAGGGTCAAATTTACATATTCAAACTAATAATATTTTTATATAAGCGCCTTAATTGAGCATTTTGGACAGTTACGCAATTACAGCTTTAATTGGAATCAATTTACCATACTAGAATTCATTTAATAAATTGAGCAATTAGTACTTATTTACACCATAAATTAAATCAAATCCACAATGCTTCTATGGTGAAATGGACTACTAACTAGACCCGAGAACTTACAACAATATTACCGTAATTATATAAAAGAGATAACAAGCTATATTGTTAACAATTTAACCATCTATTTCAATGTGTGGCGGGAATTGGAAATACTCTACTTAGAAACGCATAATAAATGACAACACACTTTTTAAATTCTTTTAACTCCATTTAAATTTCGTAGACCTCAGTAAAATACAATAAAATGCAGAGTTGGTGGGATTACACAAACCAAACGAAGTCTAAACAAGTAATAGACTGTTACTAGAATCCTGTGTCGTAGTTATATATGACAGATGGGTCCAGTATGTAACATCGTAGGCGCTCTCAGGGATTCTTCAGAGAAATTATTTCATCAACGAATATCCTGCGTGACTTCGACTCGTCTTATTATAAGGATCTAAAACATGTATAACGTATGGGCTGAACATGAATCTGGTTTAAAAAACTATGAAAATATAATAGCATATATAATAAGTATAACGCCAATATCGGCCCCTTATGAATCAATTTCTCCGATTTCCAACAGGAAAATATAAATATTAAGGTGAGTAGGAGTATCTAGGGTCATCGATAAGCTAATTTCTACATCCACAATATATTATCTTTTGATTTGGAAGTGACTATTGTAGATAAACCTTAATAACTTTCACACTTCTGGTTAAGACCAACTTAAGAAGATCGATAAAGAGAGCAAAAAAAATCGTAATCCCTTGAAATGGCAAAATGATTTTTATTCGCAAATTTACCTCCATCATTATAATGTCGTATAATTTTAAAAATATTTGTTTGTAAATACTCAGACTTGTTACCATTTCCTTTCCTCAAGCCCGTAGCGTTTTTTGACTTGTCACTATTAAAGTGACAATAAAATTGGCACGCATGTTGTTTAAAACCAAAATAAACGCACAAAAAAAAATAGTTTACCCGACTTCAAAAAGCCAAAACACACTGTTTAACATCGTGTTTTAACACAATGACATTTTAAGAAGGTTGTTAAAGTTTATCACAATCAACAATAAACAAGATTCTTAAATTAAAGAAAGCAAAAAATACGTAAAAAATACAAAAAGGCTCGAAAAACAAAAAGGTACGAAACAAGTCTTTCATTCGTTTTGTTGGTGGAATGTGTGTAAAATTTAAATCGCATGTGCCGTGACGTGCCGTGTCTTTTTACTTATTAAATGCTCAGAAAATATTAATTCTTTTCGCGATTTTTATTCAATATCCCAACAAAATATATCGCTCATTTGGTGGTAATTAAAATTTTTCATGATTTTTACTGCTGCTAATAAACGGCTGGTGATTTTTTCGATTTTATGTTTCTCGACTGAAACCTTAAACTATTTTACTGCTGGTTTATTGTGCCTGCGTGTGCCAAAGGACATGTGTGAATGTTTTGCTGGGATTATATTGATGCTTTGCAAATGCATCTGGAAGAAACGTCTTGTAATGACAGGAAAACTTCAAACTAGTTTACAAATAGAGGGTGATTTTTTAAATAATAAGCGTGATATTTAAATTAAACAATGAGAAAAAGATTTTTGGGTTTTAGTAAATGAAACTAGAAATGTGGATTTGCCTGTTATGCACTAACAGGTTTTGTATTTCCTATAACCATTGAATAAAAAAGGCATTAAACGCTAGAAATCTTCGGAAAAGGAACCGTTTAAATGGAGATATTTTAAAAGTTTTTCCTAAGTCTGCCTCAGCTTCAGGTGGGCGTGTATTCACTCCATTTATGGAAGCGTCAAATCAATCACACGCTATTCAATATTTCGAACAGTAAATCGTGACAAATAATGGTTGGTATAACACGATTATGTCTTCAAATTTCCCCAATCGTATGAAATTGTAGAACATGAATTTCGATCGTAAAATATATTGTTGTTGGAATTTGTCAAAATTTTTCCTTAAGAAATTAATTAAACTGTTTTCTGCATTTGTTTTAATATCAATTGAATAGAAATTGAAAAACCGAACATCCAGAAATCACCTTATACAAATGTTTTAGTTAGTGGGTTGATTGTTATATTTCCTCTCATAACTGCTCTACAATTTAATAGCTTCAAACACTTGCCACATTTTTATGCATATTTTATTCAAATGACAGCATAAAAGTAAAAATAAAAGAATTTTATTTTATTGCTCATATCTGTGGAATCGAAAAGTTTTTCGTAATCTGAAATGTTCTTTCCATCATTTCCAGCTAAAAGTGTTTATAAAAGAACAAAAATAAACAAAAGTACAAGGTCGATCAATTTTTTTATTGGCCGAATGTTAATTTATGGATTCCTATTAAAAAACTATAAAAATATTTATGTCACACCTTTAAAAACATTTAATTCCCTTAATGGTCCACAAGAATTATAGCTAGACATGCACATGCCAAATACTCGATGAAGACATAGGAATAAAGGATAAAGATATATAATTTTTGTTTATAATTTAAAGTCCTTTTAAGTTCGATATTTAGAACGTTAAATAAAATCAGCAAGAACGTTTTATGGGTAAAGCACGCAAAGCATTACGCAAGAAATGGGGAGAAATGATATGTCCAAGAGTATATGTAGAGAATGTTCATATGTAAAGAATGTTCATATGTGACCCCGTAATCTTTCCTGCCAAATAAATAAGTTTGCTTGATATTTTAGTCAGATAGGACTGCTCCATTTACCAGTTAGCCTTTGAGAAGACTGGTGACGATTCTTAAGGGTTTCTAACTATTTTCCAGATACCGTTACACCAACGTCGCCCACATACGTAGAACAGTGAGGTGATGGCGATGCAGTGTAGAAGAGAAGACAATACTCCTATTAAAGTGTCTCCATTTGCTACTTTAGAAACTGTAGCCCGCAAATTAGTGTAGATGGTAAGCCTGTTTGCGAAAGGTCTCCGAATAAAGCCAATAATATACTGGTTGATAGTCAACACAGCAGAACTCCTTCCAGGTCCAAAAGCACTACCAATTCATGTTCTTTATACTATAGAGATTTTTCAATAAATCGCACGAGGGTGTGCAGTGCTCCAACAACACATTTACATTTCTTCTAAGCAAGTTCTGACAGAAATAGCCGGTCGGTGGATGCCCTACAATGTAGAACGTTTCTCTGTTGCAAGATTTTTAAGTCGAAGGAAAACAGACTGGTCTGACGTCCTTTGTTGGGACTCGCGTTGATATGAATGCGTTAGATATGAATGCCAAGGAACACAAAGGATAGACAATGAAAGAGAAATTCGAGTGCATCGGAAGTGCAAGAGTGTCGTATCAGCATTTTGTTTGTTCCTCAGAACTTACGCTTCGCATTCATTTTACTAGGATCTTGAATTTATTTACCGAAATCTTGCTAATCAAACATTTTCTTGGTGGTTTAGCATTCTACCATAACTTGCGGCTGTTGGTTCGAACTTTCTCTATGTGCGGTTTCTTCCAACATCTGCAGTTGCTTGGCCTATGTTACTCCTTCTAATTTGTGCTTCTCCTCACACATAAAAGCATTACCCTGATTAGAGTGCTTAGCACTTACTAGCGTTAAACCTAGAACCTGCTTTTCTATTCGCTAGTACAAAGGTGTGATAAAATGATGCTCCCCACTTGCCGAAATACTCGAGATGTAGTAGTTGTAGGCAGTTTTTAATCGTTTTCCATTTCTATATCGGTGCGAATTTTATTGGTAGAGATTCATGTGCATTCATATGCAACCCCTGCTGCTACTATATTATTTAATATTTTCATGACTGTAATCGGAAAAATGGAATCTATTCAAACTGCTTTTGACTTCACCTCATATTACCTGAAGATTCTGCATAGTTTCTGCAGCGTTTACTTGATAACCGAAAATCAGAGTTTGAGAAGATATATCCCCAATTTATTGAACCGACTGTCACATCTACATATTTATTTACATTTGCTCTGGAAGCTGCGTTTCATATCCTCGTTAAACGCGCAGACGGGCCGAAGTAGATCTTTGCCTGTCTTTCCGGAAGTGGTGCCAGGAACTCATAGTATGGCAAGACGATGCTTTATCTGCACTTACCTTCATTAGCTGTAAATAACTTCCAGTCACTGGTCGCTGATATTCCTTATTTTCGTCCCGCTGAATAAGTCGGCGGTGTTAATTTTGAAAACTAAGCAGTGCCTCAGAAGCTTTCGATTCACCGCGGCCTGAAGGATATGCCGTGTGATAGATTCTCCGAAGATTTCAAAGCCTTTGACCACACACATGGAGCTAGTTGCATCTTTTTCTTTTTGTATGTTCTTGGGTTTTGCTTTGGTTTCAGTTGGGATCAATCCTCGAGTCGAGTTCAGCATATTCTTTTTTACTAAGAGGTCTATATTTGCAGAACCAGAACAAAGAAAAGTTACTCCAATTCAACTCAGGATAAAAGGGGCCCATAAATCAATAATTTTTCGTATAGACATTTTCAAAGTTTGGCCTTCAACAAAGCAAAAAAAAAATCACAATTGTGATTTTGATTTCATTTGTAAAAATATTGGTACTCAAAGTGGTCCAAATGTAAAAATTTTTAAATTAAATAGTTTCGTAATATGATTTTGCCATTTTGGCTTGCCGTCCCATGGCCCGCATTTTGAATTGAAAAAATGAACATGTAATTAATAATAACAGGAAAAACAATTTAGAAAAATGTTTAACCAGTCATTAATTTTATACGCCACGAGTACATTTTTTGTCTAGATATGCATTAACTCATAAAAAAACGTGGTTCTAAAAATCATCGAGTTAGCTCTTTATGTTTTTAAAATACCAACTCTATAAATTATGCAAATCTGACATTGTGCAGTGCTTTAAACACAATTTTTCAGCTACTCGAAGCTATACACTGGCTCGCTGATATTATAATCAAATACAAGTATGTGTTTTATCTTTACTACAATGAGATTCATTTTCAAAAAGTTAACAAATTGTACCGCGATGCCCCAGTGTCATTGCACTATATCTCTATATTTTCTACGGATACTACTAATTTGACTCAAGGTATATGTTACCGAGAGTTCCCTTTTTGAACTACAAACAGCTGCTTGCTAGAACAATGAAGTATGCAACTCTTACGATACTTTGTAATCGCGAAACTTGATGTATTTTCTTCATTACTGCTCCAGCAATGATAACCCAAAATTGAAAACAACAATATGTTATGTTCCGCTTTAAGCTCAAACAGAATTTAGCTAGGAATGTATTCCATTACAAAAATTAAATATTTAAAAGGCTTAGGTCAAGTTAAGTGCAAAAAATGTTACATTTTCACCAGTTTTTGGTAAAACATATACAGAATGTTCGGTTTTTCTCAAATGTTGCATATTTTAAAAAAGAAAGCACGAACATGCAAAAGTGGCAATATATTAAATTTTTGTCAAAAAAAAAAAAAATTGTCAATAGTTAGGTTATACCTTGCGGTTGCACATGCTGCCTGTCCCATTTTTCTAAAATGGGAAGGGTAATTTAACATTCTTCACTTCCTAGACAATAAAATACAACATTACAATGCTTCGCTTATAGTGTATTAGTGTTGTTTTACAACAAATATATTTACAGTTAATCACTAAATTAAATACACACCACGAACTTCCAGATCTATCGCAGTTTTTTTTTTTTGTTTTTTTTTAAATTAGAGTAGAATTAGTATTTACTTTCTGTTCAGTCAAGAATCATCTGACTCGTGTTTGCGTTACGTTTCGTTTCGTTACATTGCGGACGAACTTGTTGAAAACAAAAAAATTGACAACGTAATTAAGTGACAGCAGAGCATCAATCTTGAAAAATATTTATTTTGCAATATTTGTTACCAGCTTAGTGATAAAAAGCATTTCTTCACTAGCAAAAGAGCATGAGGGTTATGGAGAGACTTTATGGAACGCGGTTATGAAACGAGGAAAGTGAATGTAATATCCACGTATCGGATGGTAGTGAAAAATATGAACATATCAGGCGCAGTAAAACATGTTAGTCTGCAATGGTAGGGGGGTGTGTTTCTGACATAGGCATCGGAAATTTCGTATTTATAGACACACTTAGGGACTACCACAAATATTAAGCCATATTAAAGTACATTCTAGCGAATAGTGTTAAAAGAATGAGTCTTAAAATCTCAATAATATTCCAACAACATAATGACCCCAAATATATGCCGCTTATTTTGAAACAACTTAAATCAGTGGATATTAATCTGAACGACTATGGGATCACTCGGACCGCCCAATTAAGAAACACGATATAAGACCTAAAAAGTTCATGCAAGAAGAATTGTTTAACATTGGCCCATAGGTGCCCCAAAACTTGGTGAAATCGGTGCCCTCCAGAATGAAGGCAGCATTAAAGGACAAAAGGATTCCCGACCACACAAATTTGTGTAAAAAAAAAATCTGAAACAAACTTGTGTGATATAAAACAAAACAAGAATATTTTTATTTAAAATAGTGTTTTGGTTCATTTTATAAAATTTTTCGTAAGCAGAGCAATATACTCGTATGAAATATGAAATCTAAAAGAAAAATTTAGAAAAATTTTTCATCTTCCTACTTTGACACAATATAATAATAAATATTGGTGCTGTGTAATTACTGTAGTGATTAACCGTATGTATATATGCCTATGTTTGTTTTAAAAATTCTCATTAATATGGAAAGTTTAATTTTTGCAACTTTTCTGATTACTTATTCCCAACAATCTACTTGTTTATCAAATTTCAGCTCTCTACTTCTTGTGGAAGTGTCACATAACAATAAGGAGACCCCCTAGTCGCCCTAGATAAAAAGTTGCCGTTTTCAAATTTTTTTTGATTGCTTATTCTTCAAGACCTACATGTATACAAACTTTTATCTCTCCACCTACAGTGGACGTTAAAAACAACTCAAATGGTTTTGTGCAATATACACACTGTGTGCATAAGCCCGAACTTAGACTGGCGCACTACTGTCCACCTTAATGGGTTTTTAATCATTTTTATACGTTTTATTTTTTAAATTAAATAAGTTATTGTTTTAACAAAATCTATCATGAAGTAAAACATTTATATTTTGTTTCATATTGTGCAACTTGTTTCCCTTTTTTTGGAAGCTTATGCCGCTCTTTTGAAAAATAAAACCCGCCACCCCTCTAATATCCCCTTAAGTCATCGTTAATATTTTTAGTAACCATTTCATACAAATGGATAAGAGAAATTTTTAATAATTATGTTGACTTCAACCAGTTGACTAAACCGAAACAGGTAACTCCTCCAAAAGCGTACGCTAATTGGAAAATGATATATGACTAAAATATGATGATTTAGTTCAAGTTTCTTTTTTTAAAACGAATGTTTCATCTCGTTGTTTTTGTAATAATTTGTTGTAAATACCCAAACAGTAGGGTTTTAATAGCTGTAACAAATAAAACCGCCAAAGGGGCGTTAAAACAATCACCAACACTGACTACATGACAATTCGAAATGCTTAGGTGAAATACTCTTAATGTTAAATAAATATTGTTGAAAAAAAAAGAAACCTGTTAAAAATTACTAAAAGATTTATTCAAATAAATTAGAAATTATTTTCGATTTCTATCTTTCTGTATTGGTCGTAGCAAAAAAAAAAAAGACAAAATTATAGACTGTCGCTAAAAACCCCACACTGTGACATGTCACGCCTCTAGTTTATTTTTTTCATCATCTAATTAAGGAGCAGAAGACTCTTTTCATTTCTTATTTTTTACTTTGAACGCTTGAAATTAACTCACCTATTGTTAGCTTTTCATTTGTAACGCTTAATGGCGTATTTGGCAGTTGGTAAATAATAATTTTTTTCTCTGTCCACTGTTTCTCTTATGGCCAAAAATGTTAAAATTAAACAACTCATGATCGTATAAGTTTTTGGAAAGAAATAAGACAAATCAGCATGATGTTAACAAGGTTTTAAAAGCTTTTTGTTTTATAAGGTCGAGAGTTGTTGGAAACACTTGTTGCCTGTGGTTACAGGTTACAGGCGATGAGTGGCCTTTTATTTGTGGCAATTTTATTTGTATTAATATTTTTATTATGGCTAATTAGCATCTTAATTTATTTTAATTTTGGTTGTTTTGCTTACGGTGTTGAATATGTTTAAGACAAAACAGTCTTCAGTTTTAATTTGAGGCCATGCGTTGTTGCAGCTTATTGTTATCTATTAAAAATTTGAACTAATTACAATTCGAATTAAATTTTAAATTGGGCGGATACTGTAAACGTATATTCAGTCCGTGGCAAGTCATTTACCTTTTCGGAAATTTTTCAAATTGTTTGATTAACTTTCTTAAAAGTTTTTAAATAACAACAATAATTATAACTAAAAAGAAACCAACAATAAAGAAGTATAAAAAAACAAAAAAGAATTAAGTTTTTGTATTAGAGGAGCCCTGTAGCTTGATTTATAATTTTTTTATTTTATTATGCTTCTTATTATTTTTTATATCTGCAACATTTTATTTGCAAGTCAAAGTGCAATATTTTTAACTGGTAATCAAGCAGGGGAATATCATGGAAAAGCAAAAACTTTAGTTGTCGCATGTGGTAACATTCGTAGCGTGGCCAGTGACAGATACACACCAACTACCAAACATAGCAGACGGTCTTACTACGTTGTTGTACTAGTTTCTGGAATCTGGGATCTATTTGCATATTTTACCTTTTGTTTCAATTTGCTTCATTTTTTTTTTTTAGAACTAAACAATATTTTCTTAAAAGAAAATTTTATTTTAGACAAATTTTATACTTTATAATGGTCCAGCAAAAAGCAAAGATTCTCATTGAAATAGATTCTATTCGCAATTAACATAATGTAGCTAAACATAAAATAATATCTTTGTTGTATTTTGATTTACTATGAATTTTTAAAACTTATTATTTTAACCTTGTGTATTAAGAGAATTTTTTTGCCACAACTTCCTTTAACCAAATAGGATAAGCGCTTCTCCAGTTATGCTAACGTATGCTGGAACTATGTTCAGAGAAGCGGATGGGAAAAACTAGAGGCAGGCTTCTACTTGTGGAACAACAAAAAATATGTTCCCTTGTGTAATTATTAAAAATAACTATTTGCATCTGAAATAATTTTCTTCAAAATGACTTTATACCACGAAGCATAGAACAAAATTGATGTTGTTGCAAGTCATGCGATCAGGTCGAATCGTCAAATTATTTTCTTTCGCAATTAGTAAAATCCGGACTAATGTCTTGCCATTACTCCCTATTTGCATTCAACGAATGCGTTCACTTTTTTCAGGTATAATTTATTGTTCCTGTAACTATAACTTCCAATCAGTTAATCGAGCAAATTAATTAATTAATTATTATTGAAACTCTTATTTACGTAATTGGAATAAGTATTTAAGAATAATTAATAATAAAAAGACAATAACAAAAATACAATCTGCATAAGTTAAACAAAAGGGACGGTATCAGTACATTACAGGATAATACTTAAGTCTGTTTTACACTGTCGTACAAGCAATATGATTTGTTAAATTCGTTTTGTAGAATACTTTATGGGGTATAGTGTAAACGTAATATTCTATGAAACTGCCTGACATTGAGAGATAAACTTTTTATTTTTAAATAATAATTTTATAAAATCAAGTGTTTCGTTAGACCAAAGGTGTGTTTTAAAGTATACATTTCAGACCACATGTATAGAAAAGCAAATGAAAAATATTATTCGCGCAAATTTTAAAGAAATCTACTTACAAACTGTTATTTAATTGCATCATTATTAGGAAAAAACAATATATTTTTGGGCACATTTTAAAGTAAATTAATTTAAGTAATATATTTAGGCATGGGCAATTGCTCTGCCATCAGCTGTTTCTTTAATTCACTATTCTACTTTATTCTACCATGTGGTATCATCTAAACGCAACAAAAACTGCAACCGATTCTTATTATCTTTTTTTTTAGATACGGTTAGTATTTCGTTATATTTTGCTTCTACAAAATGTAATCAAAAATATTATCGTCTAAATATGGCTTTAGTAAACATCATCGATTCTTTACTTGTAAATTTAAAGATTTAACTAAAGTTAAAATAATAGTTCAGAAGACAAATTATTTCTGTTAATTTATTTACTAAATGTTACAGAACATTTTCAACTTATATTCGAAGCTAATTTGAAGAGCATAACAAGACCTTTTCCCTTACAAATTCAAATCTAATAGATAGAAATCATACATAAAACAAATTATAAATTACGGAGAAGAGATTATATAAGATCAGATGTCATTTTATTGTTTATATTTGCGCATAAGTATTTCTTGTTCTGAGGTAAATTTATTTTAATGTAACCAAATTAAATTTGTCTTATGATGTTTAAATATTAAATTTATAATTTTTATATATTTTATATTTCACTAACACTAAAACACACAAACCTTTGAGCGAAGCACACAAACAACGAAATTTAAATAAACATTTTAATTATATTGTTTCAATTACATACATCATATTATCTTAATGAAGGTATAGAAAAAGGAGGTTGACAATCCTGCACACTATACTTTCTGACGTAGCCGGTCAAGCAGTGAAGGATTTTTAATAGATTTAAAACGATTTTCTTTTTTGATTTTATTTTATTACCCCTCACCACTGTTATCAATTTTTTTTCTTAATTTTCCTGCCATATGGCTTGCCGAATATCGCCGAAATGGCGCAAATATTGACAATATAAAAAACGATATAATTTTATTTATAACAAATATTTTAATTTCATCATTACAAATATTGTAATATTAAAAATTTCGTTAACTTACTTGTTTTATTATAAGACATAAAAATTAAATTTTTTATAACAATTAAAAATAGTTTTACATTCTTAGGTCATGTTGGAAAAAAATGGGATCAGTGTATCGCCAAGTATTTCGCGAACTGAAATTCTAAAATTAGCATCGCTGAAAAGGATTCTTTATCGCAACGTTTAGCGAGAAATCATCGTAACTGACAACACGGGCAAAAAACCAGCCACATATAGAAGGGAAGGCGAAAAGAATCAATGTAATTGTTGGGTTTTATTTAAACTTTAGTTTTTTATTTTCAAATTTCTTAAAATTCTAAAATTTCTTAAAATTCTAAAATTTCTTAAAATTTCCATTTGGTTTTACGATGTTTTTTAGTTTTTCAAAATTTTAGACAAAGGCTTCCTGATGAGCTGCAAAAAAGAAATTTTACTTTTATAATAAAATGAATTCGGATAGTTAGCAAACAATTTTTTGGTATTTTCTTTGATTCGACTACAACTTAACTTTAAAAAAAAAACTTGTGTTAAAACAAATGTTGAAGGGGCGAGCTAGAGAGAGGGGCCTGCTCTCTTAAGGCGTCACTTTCTAGTCTTTTGCTAATATTGCTAAAATTGCTTTTTATAAAGGTTAAAGCTGACAAGATTTCCTATAAAACTGTTCCTAATTAACATATAGAAGTTATCACTGAAATGAATCGCAAATAAAATTAAAACATTAATTACCGAATCGTAACGCGTAACAAATTTAGCACAAGACTTTAGAGAAAAATATGATAAACCCCAACACTTCGTCATCAACAATTTCTCATCAATAAAAGAAGCACGTATCTGTAAAACATTATCACAACAAAGAAAAACAAACAACAAACAAGAGATGAAATCTCTGAGCGACACACAGCGCTGAAAGTGAGAGGAAAAAGGTAAAACATAACACCATCCAACAACTGCAACAACACAAACTTAACAACTTCACACCGAAATGCCAAATGCGTGTGTCAGGATACACAAGAAGGAACAACAGCCAACGAATGTGCAAAAAATGGTATGTTAAAATTAATTAATGGGCTCGTTCAATTAAAATTGCAACATGTTGTAAGCTGGACACAACCACAAGCAGAGCTAAAGCTGTACAAAACCACCACCATCACTTCTTTCAGCATAAAGGAATCCCTTAAAAAGAAAAAAAAAATTAAATTGAAACAAAGTACTCGTTTGCTGTGGTTTGGTTTTTTTCATAGTTTTTTTGTAGTTTTTTCCCGGGCAATTAACTTGTGCAACAAGTTCTTGCAACTCTTAGGGGGACATTTACGACTGATGAGTCCATATCATGTGTGTATGTGCGACGATACATTCATCCATTGGAATCTCATTCAGAACTGGACAATTTTTTTAGAACATTTAAATTAATATAGGAGGGCTGTCTGTTAAGTTTTCAGAGTTTGGATAGATTATTACTTCATATATGAAATTAAATGAAACTATTTCTACAAATGTTTTTACGCTGCAGTCCATTTTATTTTCCATAACTTATGCAATGTCTATAATTAAAATTTTTAAAATGAATTCAGGAATGTATTTTTTGGCCAATATACATACAATGCGAAATAAATTTATGTAGAAAGAATAAATTCTTGTTTATTTTAAATCTTGCAACTCAGTGCACCTGCATGAAAGTCTTCGTAAGACGCTCTTAACACTTTAATTGCACAAGTCTCCAAAGAAAGCCCCTTTTTAATTCCGTAAAAGATCCTTATAGTTCAGAAATTGGAAGCATTTGTTCGCCTCATTTGTGTTTTATAATACAACTGGTTTTTATGTAAAAATACTCAGTTAAATACGTAAAGCGAAATCTTAGTTAATAGCATATGTTGGGTCCATATGTCGCATGCTTTTATTGTTTACAGAAAAGTTGTTCTTTTAGTGCATCAGTTTCATTATTTCTGGCGATGTGTTACATTATTTTAGATTCTTCCACAGTAGTAACCTGAGCCTGGACTAGTCAGTTACTGCAGTGCAGCTATTCGTACCGTGTGACGGCATTATACGAGTAACTGTCACGTCGAGTTATGTTGTACTAATTTTTTTCGCTTTGCCTTGTACTTAATTACAGAGGCAGAGTAGCTGGCCAATATCAGGTCATTAACTTGCACTTATCCGATCTTTTCGCTTTCCTTCTGGCACAACCTTCTCATACCAACTATTTGTTTGTTTGTTGTTTGTGTGTGTGAAAGTTTATGTAAAAGACTACATTTAATCTAGCTGTTATTCAGTGCTGCTGCTTCGGTGTTTTGCGGATTTTTTGGTGCTTTTTATCTCTTCTTAAGCGAGAATTTTTTAAAATTCCTGTTTTGAAAGAGCTGGTATTTTTACTGTGTCTCTGTAGAATGACCAGATAAGAACGATAGAAAGGATATTAAAATAAGCCCGCAACTGTGTTAAGTAACATATTGATGGCTGAATTTGAAGCTACAACTATGCCATTGCTGAAACCCGGATCTCAGAAATATTTTTGCGCACAATTAGCGAACTCACGGTGTTTTCTATGAGAGTCTGGCTGGATTTCTCTGCGCAATCTTATACGAATGTATGTCCAAATCGAACCGCAAAGTAATAAAATAACCGGGTTGAGTTTTTAGATTAACCAATTCTGTTGATCGGCACCGAATCGATATATCGGGTTCTTTCTCGATATTGGTTACTTTGACGGATTTGTACCAATCTCGCACCAATCTTTGTCTGCTTGGTGGCTTAAGAGTAAATAACTTGTTCATGGTGCACACTGAAGCCCTGGTGATGACCGGCGGGCGTATGACTTGCTTGGCGGCCGTAAAAGGGTACATAATAAACTGGCAATACATTCTTATTATTTATTCTGAAATAAAGAAGTTATAACTTGCGTAATAAACTATTAATCATGCAGTCAATTTATGCAAATATTTACTGCAATGTATTCCCCTTTTTATGAAATGGAAAGTATAAAAGTAATCTGCAGGAACACCTTCAAAGGTGTCATGCGTTCATTGCCGTAGTGAAATTAATGCTTTATATATCAATTCATTATGACAGTGAAATAGAAAAGCACGAAGAGCCCTAAAGGGAACGGAATCAACACAGAATTTGGTACGCGACTGGTTTTTTTTTTAGAAATAATTACCACTTCAAGTTTGAACACTTTGTATTAAAGGGACCTGTCACTTTAACATGCGGTTGTCATAGGAATGGTAAATTGATATCAGTTAAATACTGTGTAGCAGGCCACTATATCACTAGTATTAGTTCTAATTTGTGTATTCCAAACATAAACAAATGTCATTATCAAAGTTATATCACGGAACGATCACGGAACGTTACATTTTGTACTACAGCAATTTTCACAAGTCTCGGTACAAGTGAGTCTAGACGAATTTACATAGATTTTCTGCAGAGAGATAATGAACTCAAAACACACATATCTCTTCGTAGCAGCCTGAACTGCTTCTTAAACCATCGTTTATTCATTGAGAACTCTGTTGTGATCAAAATGAAATTGAGAAACCGACTCTTTTTTAATTCGCAAATGTGTGGTTATGTTTTAAATACAGATGTTTGCAATAAAATATATTCTTATGATCTAAAATTAAAACGGCTCTGTAGTTTCAGACCTTCTCCTTCAATTTGCAATAAAATTAATTCATACGATACTGATAAGAAATACAAATTTTATTAAAATTCACTCTTCTTAATTTTGAAATGATAAATTTGAACATAGGACAACATTTCTATTGTGATTTTTTTTTCTTATTTGGATCCACATTCTTGTGTGCTACTCCAGAGATTCTAGTATTCTAGCATATTCCTATATCGTTTTTTAACTCTGCTGACGGTGCTTTTATTCCCTCAAAAGTTAGCAATACTGCTGTCGTTGCTGCAATTGTAAAATTGTTGTTATTTTGGATGCTATTTGTATGTGGCTAATGCTAACGCCTCTGCTGCTACTAGTTCAACTCTAATATGCCCTCCGGGCCCAAAATGTTAAACTGATTTAGTGCTGAAAAAATGCAAAATCAATTTAAGCCATTTGTTTTTCTCTGTAGTTTTCTTCTACTTTTGTTTTTTATTTTAAGTCCAAAATATTGAACTGAATTTTCGGTTTATTGCAGTTGATGTTTTCGTTTTCCTATAATTGCATAAATAAAACAGAGGAGATGTATGCTCTTGCTATCTGCTGAAAATTAAATTTAATACACATCACGGAGCAAAGTTTTAAAATATAAGATTTCAAATTTTCGGAAAATATAAAGAAAGGAAACAAATTTTAGCAGGACCGGCACAAATTTTATACAGGCTCCATTTGCAATTAGAATAGATATCACATCTATTTTAATACTAAATTAGTTCTAAATGTGCGGACTTGTACTTTATTTTAGTTAGCACAACACGTGCGATAGGTGATTCATGTTTAGACATTTTTCTAAAAGTTCAATGCAAACACTTTCGGTCTTCAAAACTTAAAGTGCAGTTCTGAAATCTCGCATCTATTCGAATTGCATGTGTAAAATTCCTTAATTAATCTTATAAATTTAGCCGTTGCACGGCTATCACTGCAAGTGATTGGTTTCTTCAACCGTCTCCGCTTTTAGATTCTAGTTGGCTAGTGTACTGGACGATTGGAGCACATTTTTGAAATCTTCGCCAACATTCGATCGTTCTCCGTATTTTATGAGCTAACTCTACACGTAGCAGTATTAAGCGACTGTAGCCTTCTTGGCTTGTTTAAATGTAATTGGTTTTCTCACCTGCGTGAATATTAACTAGCCCGACAAACAAAATGTTGCTTCGTTAAAGGATACATGCTTACTACACTCTTATTATTTGGGATTTTATACAGGTCATAAAGATAAATAAATGCCTTTCGCTAGTTTTAAAAGAGCAATCAAAAAAACACCCCCCATTATAGGCGTAAACATATGGCAATTATAACTAAAGTGCAAAATTTAAAAATTTTTCTAGGAAAAAAACATCATAAAACCTCCATATAACCACTTCGATCATGCGATTCTATAGCTAAAATGTGATTCTTGAAGACGGACCCAAAAGCAAGTAGCAAGCTTTTACAGTCTTGGCCCTAACAGATCCTCAAATCTTAAGCTTCCGCAAAGCGGCAATTAATTCACGCACTTTTCATTGTCTCCAAGATGGTTTGTTAGGAATGTTCTCGTAGGGTGAATTTTGGCAAGTTCCCTTTTGTTAATAATGACTTCCTGTTCCCGACAAAATATATCATTACCATACGGACTACTTCCCAAACACATCGTTTTCTATTTGGCTTCGCGGTGGCCGTTGTTAGCGTTTGTAACATACGTGTTAGTGAGTGATAGTGTGAGTTGTTTGTGTGTGGTAAGCAGTTAAGAAAAAGTCCTTGTTCTAGTGTTTAGTTTAAGCCAACTTGTGTTTGGTCAATTTACAACCTCCAGCATGATTTGGCCTCCACCTTTATCTACCACCAGCTCTAAAACAAGCAAGAATACAACAACCACTTCGAGCACAATATAGTAACAAAACCACATGTAGATAGAATTAATCCAGTCAATTTCCTTGCGATTACGTTTAACTTGAGTTTAGTGTTGTAAGCGAAGAGATTAGCTCGTGTTATTGATTTCATACTAGAACGTCTTCCTTTGCTTCTCTTTACCTCCTTCCTCTCTCTCACTCTCTATTAGTTGTTACCCAACCACTAATTTAGGTAACTATAACTTTGTACTTGTACCTTTACTACATGCAACACATGCGAACAACACATGGCCTCTGCTCGTATGCGTTTGTTCTTCGTTTTTTCGTAGCAGGAATTGAAAATTGTTGTTACAAGTATGTTCAATTATTTTAGCATGTAAATTTGTTGTTTTTACAAGCTTTTCCATGTTTGTTTGCTGTTTTCTGTTGCATTCTTTTTTAGAGTTGTTTGCTTTGCCATTGTAATAGAGGTGACAAGAATTTTAATAACTTGTTTTCAATTAGTCACAAATAATGTTACAAAAATGTAAAGCATGTCATCTGGTATTCTGTTTGGTTTATGAGAATACAATCATACAATGCTTTGCATGTCGTCCCTTTGATTAAGACAACAACTGAAATTAGTGCGAATAGAAAGGAAGCTTAAAAAAATTTTTTATTGAAACGAAGAGTATATAAAGTGGACAACTAAACAAAAGTTGCGTCGGGCATCTGCCTTGTATGACAGGCAAAGCATTACTAGAAGATGCTCTCTTTGCTATCGCAAACTTTCAATATGACAAATCTTATTTCGATATTTTTCGTTTAGTTGAGATTCCCAAAAATCGTAGATTTTGGTACAACAAACATTTGTGCTTAAGCTGCTCATACACTTATCACTTGTGCGTGATATTTATTACAAGTTTATGCAGCGTTGAGCGCAGAAATCACAAGAATTTCAAAATTGTCAATTTCGTTTGATTTTCTCGATGCTAGACGGCTGTGCCCCAACAATAATTTTTTTTCATTTTAGTTTACTGCGAACTGTCTAATTTTCTGAATCACGAAGTTGGGTAGCAAACAATTTTAGATGTAATTTGAAGTTTTACATATCTATAATTCTTGTTGCGTACATAAATAAATAATCAAAAGATAAAAAGCGTCATTCGCTTCGCTTCGTTACTGCTATTAAATCGGCATTTGAGAAGAAGCAATACTGTTCAGCTTTATTTATTGAGATTTTCCAGGCGTTCGATAAAGTCTGGCATGATCGGCTGTTCGGAAAAATAAGTCCAATTCTTTCTGAAAGCTCCAACAAGCTTTTACAGAACTGTTTGGCAGATAGAAAGTTTAAAATGAAAGGATAATTTTTTTTAAAAAGTGCAAAATCTCTACAGGAGTAATTTAAGGTAGTATATTTTATTATATATCATCTATACAGCGGATATGCCAACAAGTCCAAATACGTATATGTCAACGTTTGCAGACGACACTGTGTTTATGAGGGTTAATATTGATATGAACGGTCCATCTGAACAACTTCTATCCCACATTCAAGAGCTACTAGACTGGTTAAAAAAGTGAAGAATAAAGGTAAATACGTCGAAATGTGCTCTTGTAATGTTTTCTCGCAGAAGGCAAAATTAGCCACCAATAACTATTACAAGTGTTTTAGCGGAAACAACCAGAATATATAAGAAATTAAAATATCTATAGAGATCTAAAAGCTTCCAGCACGAGCAATAACTTACTCGCGCAATTATAAATATATAGTAGTGGTCATGGGCACCAGAGACTAAAAAAATAACAGACACATTGAACTTTGTCAGACATCTCTCCTAATCCAAACGTCTATAGTATAGTTATATATTTTAATACAAACAGCTATTTATTACATTGGCAATAATTAATAAATAAAACTGTAGAGATACGATTTTAATACTTATTTTGAATTTCTTTTAGAAGGAAGATTCAGTAAAATAAAATTAAATTTAAATCGTAATTTATGTTTACTTGTTGACATTCAAGTTTGACGTTTGTTAAGAAATTGTTCGCGAACAAATCACACGATCAAGTCATAGGTGTATGGTCGTTTTTGACCTTATTTTGCATCACATATATCCGCAAATAAAATATTAGGTTTTTATCAAAACAAATAAAAACACATGATTTGAAGAGTTGCCACACCGTTTTTGGAGAATATAAAATTTTTGGGACAAACTTCTATTGAAGTTAACTGAAATTTTTGTGTTTGATTTCAAAAAAAGTTTTTAATTTTATGAGGTATCTTAATTATGCTTTATATTAGACAAATATAATTAAACAGGTAAATCAATTGAATCAATTAGGCGAAAATTAATGTACCACTAATTATAACACACTATTTATACATTACAATAGGAAAAGGTTATCCTATAGGGACGGGGAGATTTTGGCAGTTATATTATTTTATCTTCTGGTAATTTGACTTATTGTTTATTTCTATGAATTTTGATTCAGATTCAAATTGACCCATTCACAATTATGGACTGATTGCAGTAAAACTTTAAAATAATTCCACTTGTAGGGACTTAAAAGTTCAATACATGCGATTTAGTCTAAATCCTCTCTAAAAAAACTCATAATATATGTGACTTGGAATGAAAGGACTTGTTTTACTGCACCGCATCTTCCCAAGAAGTTCTGTATCATAATCGGTTTTAAACAGAGTTGAATTTTTTGACACCCATTCATTCATTCATTCTAGGTAACATATATTATGGGTTTTTGAAAGC
This sequence comes from Phania funesta, assembly GCA_963932375.1. Taxonomy (NCBI): domain Eukaryota; kingdom Metazoa; phylum Arthropoda; class Insecta; order Diptera; family Tachinidae; genus Phania; species Phania funesta. Next base: position 90,745,955 of record OZ010652.1, on the reverse strand, counting down.
GGGAGAATTTAAAATTAAATTTAAAATACAGAAAACCTTTCTGGAATGAATGTTGGCTAACAAGTGCTTTATTATTTTTAGTTTATCGGCGTAGATATTCAACTTTTATTATGGCAATAGATAATAATTTAAAGAAGTTAATACGCAGGAATGAGGACCTGAAAGGCCCAAGTCGTAAAATTAATAGTTCTTAAATGTTTATTTTATTAAGATAATATTAGTGTAGATTGTGCGCCATCTCTGACACATTCTCTGTTTCAATTGTTATATCACTTAACCGCCCACCGGAGACCAGTAAAATCCTGATTATCATTATTTTTAAATTCAATTGGCGAATGATTCCACCGATCCATAAAGTGCGGAAAATGATGACATTTTCTTTAGCATCATCGAAAATCCGTGAATGATTCGTGTAGTACTTTCGCACTTAATTCTGCTTACTGACTCAAAAGTATGCTTCACTATTGAATTAGATGCCGCATGAGTTTCGCGAATTGAACCATGTGTTCCAAAACAATTTTGAACATTTAAAATATGAATTGCTAATTTAAAGTTTTCCAGATCCAAAATAAGATTCCCGTAAATTGTTCGGAATTTAACTTGCTACTTACTTTTCATAGTAATCGCTAACTAATTAATAATATTGTAAAAGTTGTATAAAAAACGTGATATAAAACACAATTTAGTTAATTCTTAACGCAATATTTTATTCCTGAAATGTCAATCATAAATTATAAGTAAATGAAAAAATTTATGACTCAAAATGAACTGTTAATTTAAAGTCTGATAAAAATGTTTGGTCAAGGTTGTCGTGCCGTGAACATATGTATACGCATATTTTAAGAATATTCTGACCGCTTAATTATTTAAGAAATTTCTTACACTAAATGAAATAGTTGTAGGAACATTCAAGCTAAACTGTAATGTAGATTTTTGGAACGAATTTCCGTCTTCCCTAGTCAAGTTTGGTTTGGAGACAAACCGGTTTCGGCTATGTGCCATCTTCAGTGTCATTTTTCGTTCTCAACATTTTTCGAAAAAACACAATGCGCAAATTTGAGATTTCACCAAAAAAGTGGAAAATTCACCAATAAATGTAAGATTCACCAAAAATGATTATAAACTATAGACATTTCCAAAAACGGTGATTAAACCGATAAATCATAAAAAATATAAACTCATTAAAAACAAAACAGAATGCGCAGAAAAAATATTTACCAAACCCCCTAAATTTACAACATAATTTATATCCAAAATTAACTAAAAAAAAAATTAAAAAAATTTTAAATTCCCCCAAAAATCTGCAAATCGCCAACAGGAAATTAAAATTGATCAAAACACCCAAATTTTACCACAAAATTTAAATGTAAATTTCAACAAAACATATAATAAGAAGTTTAATATAAAATATAAATTTCACAAAAACAAAAAATTTAACCGAAAAATAAAATGAAAAAGTCTAAATTAGTCCAAAAAACCAAAATTTCACTAAAACTGATCAAAGAATAAAAATTTCGCAATATACTGGAAGTTTATATATCTCATGTTCTGGGTGACCAGTAGTAATAATAGTTTTGTCAATTGTTATATTTCAAAATATAAGAAATTGGCACAAAATGAGGAAATCGTAACCATCGTACCGGTCAGTAGCGAATAGGACTCAGGAATGTCGACGAAAGAACTGCGGCACTGCCAGCGAAGCCGAGGTGGCCATTGAAACAATGACATAATTGTAAATGTAGCTTTAGAGTCAAACCAGAATGTGAAGTTGTTGCTTTACTTTGAATCCTTTGGTTGTTATCTGGTCGTATTTAGCTACAACCGATTTTAAGCTCATTTCATGATAACTCCATAAATAGGATGATTACGGCTTTAATAACCATGAGAGATTGCGCAAAAAATGCTGTATTATATATGTGGATTATACGCACTTACGACATTTTCTTTTCTTTTCGCTTAACAATAAAATAAAGAATTCTTCATATTAATAATGCGCTTAAATCACTGTAATTGTCAACCTAAAACTTTTTAACGATTGTTGCTGAAAAAACACAAATTAAATCAAAAACAGGCATTTGTATTGTTTTGCTGCGCTAAATGCACAAAAATTCTCGATTTACTTTATGTCAACTACCATTCCAAGATCTTTTTCTTTTCATTTTATTTTCGTCAACCTTTTTTTCTGGACTTAAGGTGAATGTCTTCATCTGTTGTTATCATCAGATTTCAATTGCTTGTGGCTTAAAAGAAACCAAACAAAGCAAAACGTAAGGCTAAAATTTCGTATTTTAATAAGTGTTTCAAATTCGTTCCTTAACTTGCCGACACGCTGTCTGTCACGCTATATTATCAATCACGTAGCATCGTTTTTGTTAAAATTCTTAGCCGAAAATTCCTTTAAATTCATTGTCTTTAGTGAATGACAAATGCAGAACATGAAAAAATCTAAAACAAGTCAAGTTGACGCATTTGGTTGACACGAATCTCCTTCACCATGCTATTATTATTATCATAGTTATAGTTAAAACTTGGTAGCAATACAGTTAGGCTTAGTTTTAGGCTTTTGCTTTTTAATTATGCTGTGTGACTAAACTGAAAAAAACCCGGATAAATCTAGGTTAGATCGTAGGCCTACTTTTTTTAAGTATTCTTTTGTTTGCAATTTATTTACAAGAAACATTTAGCAAATCTTATAACTAGGTAACAATAACTTATATTATCAATTTCCAGTGAAATCAATAATAAAAACAAAATATACAAGTATAAATATACATACGTATGTATCAAACGAAAAATAAGAGATACATATAATCTAGCTTCTAAAAGGCAGATCAAGAACATGATATCTTTTAAGTCTTTCTACTTCGCTACCGTCATCTAAAAGTGCAATAGCTAACGAATTTGGATGACTGCTAATTCTGTTCAAGTATCTCTCACATGCATTTATTTCATCTTTTACTGTGCATACTTTGAGATCATTATGTATTGTCTTATTATTTACAAGCCATGGCGCGTCAACTATTAATCTTAGTGTTTTTGATTGATATCTCTGGAGTATTTCTATATTAGAATTACTAGTTGTTCCCCACAGTTGAAGACCATAAGTCCAAACAGGTTTAAGTATTGTCTTGTATAAAATGAGCTTATTCTCTAGGCTGAGTTCTGATTTTTGGCCCTTATAGCCAATACATTTTTTTGTTTTATTGTCCAAATGTTCTCTTTTAGCTTTTACATGATGTTTCCATGTTAGCCTTTTATCCAGATGTAAACCCAAATATTTTACTTTATTTGATTTTGGAATAGGATCTCCATTTAAATAAAGAGTAGGGCAATCACACTTTCTTAATGTAAAAGTAACATGTGCAGATTTTTCTGTATTAACTTTAATATTCCATTTTATTAACCATTTTTCAATCTCATTAAGCTGGGTTTGTAACTTTGTGGAAGATTCAACAGGATTTTCGTTCGAAGACAAAATAGCGGTATCATCCGCGTACGTTGCTGTTGTTAAGCTATTGCCAATTGGCATGTCTGAAGTAAAAATTGTATAAAGAACACGGCCTAACACACTTCCTTGTGGGATTCCTGATTCAATCATTCCAAACGGAGAATCATCCCCATTGACATCAACATAGAAAGATCTGTTACACAAGTATGATTTGAAAAATAGGTACATAGGAGCTGGAAGAAGATGCTTTAATTTTTACAAAAGACCAATGTGGCAGACTTTATCGAATGCTTGACTGACGTCTAAAAACACAGCCGAACAATATAATTTCTTTTCCAAGGCATCAGTAATTTCTAGAACAATCCGATGACATTATTCCGGAGTGCCATGTTCATGTCTAAACCCAAACTGATGATCCGGAATTATATTTCTACTTTCTAAATAGGGTAGTAGTCTTTTTAACAGGATTCTCTCGAATATTTTAGAAAACACTGATAACAAGCTAATTGGTCTGTGAGACGCTACGTCATGTTCAGATTTATTTGGCTTAAGAATCATTATAATTTTTGCGTATTTCCATTGGGAAGGAAAATGATTTAGTCTAAGTATTGAATTAAATATTGTGGTTAAAAATATAATGCCTTTTCTAGGTAAAGCTTTCACGATTCTAGGGTTAATGAAATCGTAGCCAGGTGATTTTGTATTATATAAATCCTTTATTGTGTTTTTGATGCGAATTTAAATTTTGTTATGAGGATTACCCAATTTTAATTATAACAACTCTAATAGTATTTATTAAGACCTACATGAAAACCCTTAAATGTAATTAAAGTAATCATAAGTACTATTTTATACAATTATTTTTATTCCATCGTCACACAGACATGCCTAATATATTTAAATATTGATACAGAGCAATAACACACAAATATTTCATAATCTGGATAATGTTTATACTTCCATTAAAAATCATCATAACAGATTGAAATGCATCAAAGTTTTTATGATTTATGACATTTCGTATACGAAAATGGTCAAATATTCGCAACAATATGAAGTAAAATTTAACAATTTATTTATAAGTAAAAAATTAATAAACGAATATGCAGGCCTATCACTTGGAGTAAATACAATGTTTTTTATTTAGTTTAGATACGAGCGACTACAAAGTATTTTATTTCACGTTTTCTTTTGGTTTAAAGGCAGTTATATATATCTTTTGACAGCTTGACAGTTGTAGAAATGTTGCATTTACCTCAATGTGAATTAAAATTTACATGTTACACGGTACAGTGGTGTAGAAATATTACAGCCACATTCTTCGAATTACAATACTTTTTTTTGGATTAACGAATAGAGTAAGAGTGGTATTATGATGGAGGAATAGTGTTGGAATATCAATGCTTTCGTTCTGGACATAATCCAAATAACTTTGGAATGTCCATGCCAAAGGTACTGTTTCAAAAAACGATTAAAATTTTGAACATTATGTTATCGCCTTACAGTAGGGTGCATAATTTCATTTTCGGTCATGTAATTTTGGCGGGTTTGTCAAATCCGACCTTTATTGCTGGCGGACAACCGGAGGCAGTTCATAAGAATTCGGTGTATTGCAGTCTTCAATTTCGTAAATTTTGTCTCTCAATTTCGCCCTGCACGCGTATAATATCCAATTAGCGCAGGCGTTCAAAATACTTAGGAATCTTCGAAGCATTTCGAACTGGATACCAATTTTAGCCGAAATAAAAAGACGTGAAAATGCTGTTTTGTGTAATTGTTCGAAATAAATGCGAAACTCTACTGAAATTTAACTTTCTGTCTTCAAATGTAAAGAAATTTAGCCCTAACTTGAGGTCCTCACGGCAGTTTTATTAATAGCACTAGCATTTAACCCAGCAAAAGTTACATCAATATAAAGAGATAAACAGTGAAAAGTTAAATTCTGATAATTTTAGTAACCCAATTCAGACAATGTCAATAAAAAAGTCAATTTAAATAACAATGTCAAAGTTGATCTTAATATTGATAAATATATTAAAACTTTAACACCCGATTAGTTTAAATTTAAATAAAAAACGAAAAATACAATTGGAGACTACATCACACTTTTTTAAATAAATCCGCCCAATGGATCCGCCAAACGGTTCTACTTGCCAACCTTTAAGTTGGCAATGTAGTCAATGTTTCACTACAATATAATATATTCTATATTTTATTTCAATCCGCAACCTCTAGAAAAATACACTCATACACGGGTATAGTCGGTTCTTATTGATTCTTAAGACATTTTTAATTGATGTTATTTGACTACAAAAAAATAGTATAGAAAACAACCATTTTCATTTGCCCCACTGTTACACATAGTCGTACAATCAACTGCTATATTATGCGATCCATTTTACAAGTTTAATTTTTATTTTATTATTTTTGAAGAGAAGAGCCTTCAGGTGATCTACTCCTATCACAAAAACCAGCAACACAACAAAAATTCAATTATAATATTTATTTGATTTTTACATTTTATGTGCAAAATGAAAAAAACTATTTAAAAATATTTCTATTAAACAACTTAAACTAGTAGAAATATTGTTCTCTTGATAATTTGTGAATAGTTTTCAAACATTTGAGACCATTAATATTTGTTTAAAATGGTGCCATACAGGCCTGCTCTGAAAATAACTTTTTGCCAAAATGATTTCAAAACAGGGTGTCCTGCGAACTATTTTTTTTTGCAGTAAACATTATCACTAAGGAAATTCGAAGGACACGGCTTGTTTTGTAAAATAATCGTTTTGTTTTGTTTGTGTATGTACATATGTATTATTCGAAATTTAAAACTTTCGTCCCTGTTCCGTATTCCGAGTAGACTGAAAACGTGCGGAATTGCAAAAAAAAACTAAAACTTTAGAATAAAATATTGCGGATTTGGAATACAGAAAAGCACTGTTTGTATATTATTTTAAAATAAAAACACATACATGTATTAAAAATTAATAAAAAAAATTTACTCTTCGTCACAGCTAGCATTTGAAGATTGCTTAATGAACATGATCATTTCGCCACTCTTTATTTAATCGCCGAGTCTATTGATGTAGTAAAATTATATTTTGCTCCTCGAAATGATGTCTTTTCGAATAATTTTTTCGATTGTTGGATAAGTGAATCGTCGTTTACTCATTTTAGTGACCATTAGAAGATTGTTGGTAGGCAACGATAATGTTTGAATCTTTTTGCGAGTCGGTTTGATAATTGTTGGACGAGTTTCAAAATGTTCAAAAATAAATATCATTAAAACCGAAAACACGTTTGCATTTGCCCAGTTAAGACAGCTATATCCGCCTGTGCCGAATCTTATGTCTCCTTCACAAAAGTATGAACTATTGTAAATGTACTATACATTTTTCCCGGTGCAACGGATCGTTTGAGATATTTAATTCTGGCCTCAAGTTTTAATAGTATTATTTTATCTCTCTTTTAACTTAACATAATATACGAATTTTCTATCGGTGAGTTTTTATTTTCTCTGAATACTTATCAATTTTTTATAATCTCTCGATTTTTTGTTGAATTGTTGATAATAGCCGAATTGCATTTTGAGTCAAATTCCTAATAAAATTTATTTTTTTCGGTGCAATTTCATCATTTGGGTTTCTTTACTTGAGTGTGAAAATTACGTTTTTTGTAAGATAACGGTCTTCTGGAATATCGGGTTTCGTAAAATTACGATATTTTTTATAAAATATTTAATTTTTGGTGACTGAACAATTTTGGTGATATTTGGGGTTTTGTGATATTTTTGAAATTTCTTTCAGTTTTTCAATTTTTAGTGAATATAAAAGTTTGCTAAAATTTTAACTATTCGTAATTTTTGGTGCAATTTCGGGTTTCTTAAAAATTTCCTTTTTCTGAAACTTTTGTTCTTTTGATAATTGAAACAATTTTAGGCTACAGTACTTATCAAGTCAGAATTACGAACTTCCTGAAAGTTGTAACCAGTACGTTGGTGGCTCGCATACACATTAGTGATTTTTCAATAAGAATACGTACTGGGATAGAGAAAAGGATTATAATTTATTAATGAACCGAATTCTTGTAGTTAAGATATTTTCACAGGCTTCATATTGTAGTCAAATAAATAAAAACTGGATATTTAAATCAAATTACTCTAGCTTTCAGGCAGAAAATGAAACTGGATTTTTATAGAGGTCAGCTATACACATCAAAATTTAGCTTGAACTGATCTTTTTAAAAACTGATCTTTTTAAAAGTTGTACTTTTTTGTATTAAAAATTAGTAAAATCTTGTGCATATGAAAATTCAAATTGTTTTTATAAATCCAACCTGGTGCAATAATAATGACGCGACATATTTAGACTTCGAAACAATTTTATTAACATTAATCAAATTCTAATGGTTTTATTTAAATACAGGTGGAACTTTTTGTAAATTCTCATAAGATTATAACTTGTTACTATTTTTATGGAATATGAAATGGAATTACAAATAGCAACATACTCGTATATAACTAAACTGAATGGAAGTTTATTTGAAATAAACAAATAACAAAGAACTGATCAAATTAGCAGTCAAATCACTACAAGGTTTAAATGAAAATATAAACAATTATTTCATTAATTTCTTCGTAAACATAATAATTTAGTTTAAATTTTATTTTACAAAATCTTTTTACTCAGGAAATTTACAATAACTAATTAAATTCAAATCTGAAGCTTTTATTTACGTCTGGGTTAGAAGAGCTATATACATGATACTTAAAGACTGAATCAGTATGAGAAAAATCTAAAAAGTGGCACTGGAATAATTTTGTTTGGATACGTTTTTTAATTTTATTCTATTCATTGTAACGGAAATACAAATTTCTTGTTGCCAATTATTTACATAACTTTCGCATGTATTCCTTAACTTCATATTATTATCTTTTTATCCACCCCGTTATAATTACATCATAATTCTACGTTTTGATTATTGATTTTCAATTTTGCAAATTATTAACAGTTTATAAGACAGACTCTTAATAAACGAAAAACACTAAGTAGGCTTGACCAGACAAAGATTTATAAACTAACACGCCCCAAATTAACTAGACAATTTAGCACCAGTCGAGTATACAACGAGCAAAACCGCCAGACATACAAACAGACAGATAGTTACCATATATGAGAACATACATGGTGAAATAAAATGAAATGCGACAAGTTTGTTGCTATAAAGGAACTTTATGCGATAGAAAACGTATTCGCAAACACAAGTGACAAGTTTAATGCTGAATAATAAATGTGAAGGCATTGAAAAAAAGCCAACCCAACCTACTTGGACGCGGGCTTTTCAATTTTCTTTTAGTCTTTCGACCTAGCTTTCCACTACATTGTCGGAAGTTTATACGGTAAATGAAGAAGGCATTCAAAGAATCGAATTCATCCGGAAGAACCGAAAGACCAAACTCAAAAATTTTCAGCTTTTACTGTTAGACCCATAATTGTTTCGACATTGTAGCACCATAAAAAAAATACTTCTTTGTGCTGGCAGTTTCTATAATGGCTTTATATACTTTTCTATCGATCATCGACTGTATCAAGCTGAGACTTATCTGCTTGCATCTTTTTCTATAAGAAAAGGCAGAAGTTTCAAAGTTCTCCATTTCTTTATTCACTTTTTTCTTATAATTTTTGGAAATAATAGCGGATTTCCTTGTGAATTCTACTTTTAAAGGCCTACAATACCTTGTTGATGTGATAAACACTAATGAGTCAAGGGCATTTGCATTATGAAATTTTGTGCCAGACAGCACTTTTGTGGCAAATGTCAAAATGATGTGATGAAATATAAATCAATGCTGTGAGTTAGAATAAAGCATTTTATTTTTTTTTTGTTTAATTTATTAAAATTGTCCAAGCTTGAAGGTCTTTTAAGAAAAAAAAAATATATATTTTTATTTTACGATATATAATATATAATTGGTTCGTTATTTTTATTTCCTGATGATGCTACACAATGGAGTAGCGAAATATCGAAAAATAAAAATATAATTCAAGCTTGGACAATTTTAATAAATTAAATTTAAAAAAAGATCAAGAACAGCTATAATTTTTTTTTTTTTTGTTTACTTACTTTAACTTTAGTCTCTTAACAGTTCACAACGTTTTGAACATCTCAAAAATCATAGCCACTTGAAGCTAAAGTTAAAATCAGTCTGATAGAACGAAAAATGTAAATGTGTCTTACAAGAGCGGAAATAGTAAGGAACGTGAATCGAAACGTAAAGTTGAAAATTTTTTAGATTTTGTTTGCTTGTATTTTTGAGGCGGAGAAAAAATAGGCAACACTGTATTCTCTGACGGCAAATTTAGCAGTTAGGTTTCATAATACGTCAGATATAGTCACGGGCTTGTCAAATTAATTGTTACAAACATCCTCATGTGCAGTAATGAACTACACATTTCGTTAAATTGTTACCCTCGATAATTATCCACAAACCATATCTAGAAAAACTTTCACTGGTTGGATAGCTGAAAGGGCTAGACGAATCATTGATTTGTATGTCTTCAAAAATGATGATGGTCAGAACGTTTAAGTCAAAAGGCACATCACGCCAGACTTTATCAAAATAGTGGGATTTCCAGGTTACATCATATTTTTGCCAGCTCCGCGCAGTCATCTCAAGGCGGCAATTAGTACTCGGTTTTTCGTCTTTATTACAGATGAAGCAATATGATCTGTGGCATGTCAATTTAAGCGTAATTTTAGTCTATTGCTACGGCCATTTGCATTATAACAGATGAAATTTTTCTTTCTTAAACGAAATTCGACTCTAATCAACAAAAGTTGTTAGTAACCCTGGGTTAGGTTAGGTAATCAGAGGCCGCCTGCACCGCAGGCCCACGTTCGGTCCCTTTGCGTTATCTGAAGAGATAGAAGAATAGAAGATAGTGAAGAAATTTAGGGGAATTGAAGAAGGGTCACTAAGTCTGTGCCGGTATGGAGTCACCGCTAAGCCAGCGGCATAGGAGGAGATATATCGTTTCCTCTTCTTTTTGACAACTTTTAAAAAAGTCATTTGCGGGAAGAATTTTTTCGAATTGATTTTTGCAATGTCCGGTAATCGTTGCACAGATGTCCCTTAATGGCGTCCTTTAAAAACTTAGCATAGCTCTAGTTGGAACTCTGTCCAAACTTGACCAGGTTAACCTAGTGATACTACATGTGGGTTCTTCCAACCATCTAGCCTTAGCGATATTATATATCACATTATTGATATGCCTCTTGTAGGCTGAATGGGGTATGTCATATAATTCATCAATGTGTGAACTCTTCAGCCTTGCTCCTCTCTTTTCCAGATTGTCGGCCTTAGAGTTACCGGCCTATAGTAATCCTAACAAGAATCTCAACAAGACCTAGTGCCACTATCTTATAAGTGCAAAAATGGAGTATTGGATCGTAATTACTTTTTATTTCTTTACTGCTTCGAGTGTATGTTACACATACGATTACGCGATCGTTAAAAGGAAGCACCATATAATAAACACAGCCATTCTTGAACAAGTAAAGTAGAAACAACCAGAACGATTTCATTTATTTATGTTGGATTTTTATAAGAATCGCTTCAAAGTGCCTCTTAAACTTGAAAAAACAAAAACAACTTTTAACACACATAGAGTCAAACTGAAGTTTGTGTAAGCAATACGACTTGACAGGTAAAAGAATTCCTTTTAACGCCGAAAATAAAATAAAGGTTGGCAATTGTAGCTTCGCTATTGTGCGCTTAGATACTATATATGTATATGTGTATGTATGCGTGTGTGTATGTATATGTCAACCACCCAACGTGTTTCTGTTTTCTTTTTAAGTGCCATTTGGAACGTTTCTCTTGTTACTACTCAATCCCATTTATTATGTATGGATTACTAGCTCTCCTTTGGTAAAACAATTAACTGAGTGTAGTGCCATAATTATGGGCCATTGCATTGTTAATAGCAGAACCGCGAGTAGCTTTTGTAACCAAACAAATACAATTTTGTTTCCAAGAATGCATTTCAAGTCCGCTATCATTTCTTTTAAATACACCCTACTGCAAGAGAGACTTTAAAAATAATTTTAATATTTCAAATTTATCTCGACGAACACTACAAAGTGTTGGTGCTGTAAGAGATTAGAATGAGCATATTTTTAAATGAAGTAATGGGTGCTAAAAATGTTAGCGCATTTGAGGAGGGAGCATCGTTTTACAGAAAACATAAACAAGTCATATTCTTGCTGCTTTAATAGAAACTTTAAAATACACCCTTCGCAACACAATTACGTCTGTGGAGAAATGCCGGGGACAATACCTAATATTATTGTATGGCCATCAGGGTCCGCTAAGAAATATCTATTTAAGATTTTTGAACTATATTAAGCACTTTGGGTTATTCCTTCGCATATAAAACTGAAACTTCTTAAATTCTTAATGCTTGTATTTAGGGTGCATTATTCTCAAACTACGTATGTTAAATTGTTTAACACACACTGGAATTCTATTTGATTTTATCTAACCAATCTATGCACCATCACCAAGATGCGATCAATTCTGGGTGTTGCTTACTGCGTAAAATACTTTATTAGTTACGAACAGCAACTATGAGTTATCACTTTGCATACCACCCCTCATTGCTGCTGTATTTTATTTGCTGAGATTAATAATTCTCGATCATCTCCAAGCAAGGCAGAGAGAAAGGCATTTTTAATCTTCTGATCATATGAAGTCTAAAAGAAATTGGTGCTGCATAAATATAAGTCATGTCATCATCCATTTGGAAGGTATTAAGTTTGTTCGCTTTTGCTTTAATATTCAAAGAATTTATTTGCCAAACTGAAATTGTTATTGTGATTGTTGGTTTAAGGTTTGAAAATACTTGTATTGGAATTTTCAATTTTGCATCAAATTTAAGTTTTTTTCAAACGTAGAGTTTTGAAATTGCAAATAGACATTCACTTTTATGCTGACAATTTGCACTTTAACTATATGTTGTTTCGGTAGGATTGGCGCCGAATCTTCTTCTTTTGTATTCCCATGAATCACAAGATCTAGAGGAAGAATATTGTTAATCGAAAGGAGAGACTCCCCCCATCCTCACTTGAAAACTTTTCATGGAAGAATTTGTCTCGCTAAAATCACATGCCATTCAAATCAATAGCATAAAATAAGGGCAGCAACATTTCTGTTATCAGCATGGCCATACTCATTGGCGCTCTCAAATCAAAACACGCACAATGGTGCGTGTTCTTAAATAATCCCAAGGTGGTTGTATGAATCACAAAATTTTGGCAATTAAAGTAGCCATCAAGATGAAAATATGCCTTCGATGCCTTTGTCAGAAAAAATAATTTCTCGAGGTTTAATAATCCATTCCCTGCCCATGATGAAAATCCTAAAGTCCTTGTGTGTAGTCAACGACGCCAAATCGATATTACTGGAATTTCACGAACACTTTCCACACTTTCTCCACCTAACTCTTCCCTGTATGGGTCGTTTTTACTTAAAAATAAAAAGAAAACTCCCCTTAAACAGCAATATAGCGGACTGAAATATCCTACAAAACTATTTGTAATAAAATTTTAAAATAATACTTCAAAAACAGAAAAGCTCAAAATTCATCCTGAACGTACTTTTGATATTTGTAGATATAATATTTATTTATAAAGTGATGAAAGTAAATTGGGATATTTAATGGTGTTTTCTTGTCTACGAATGAATGTGTTGCTTTATTTTTAAAATGCAATTTGGTGTTCGATTCTTAAAATGGTTTCGCCCTTTTAAACGGTGCTGTGTTCGTATTAAAGAAACCATCGTTACTAACATTACGTCTTGACTAGCCACAAATTTGTTCGCACATAGAGAGTGAGTCGGCAGAATAATGAAAAGAAATTTGTACGTGGTCTTCTGTGTGGGGAATACGTGTAGTTGCTTTTTTTTCGTTTGAGAATAACATTTTGTTTGTCATCGAGAGTGTTTCGATATTCTCAGTATAATTTATATACGGGTGTTTATGGGCGAGCGCATACACACATATTTTGTATACTGCCTGTGTTTATTTGGTTTATGTGATGGCAGAACAGCGTTGTGTGGAGAAATGTTCATACATCTTTGTTTGAACGCAAACAGACCATTAACAGCGACGGTTCGCACGAGCCATATTCCGATGCGAACAGAAATCTCTTCAGTGGGTGAACAGTTTTATGTCTAGTCAAGATGGCATGTAATGACAGAAGGATTTGCACTCTGCCTTGTATAGATTGGCAGGGTAGATAGCGCCCTGATAACTTTTTGTCTATATACTAATTACTAGATGGAATTGGTATAAAATCCCCTGTTTAGTATTTAAGAATCCGGATCGTAAAAAGGTCCAGTTTTTAATATTATTGGCATAAAAGCGAATTATGTGTTAAAGGCGTATTTATTGCTTTGCACGCGGTCAGCTCCATTAGTGGGAGCTTTTGGTAAAATTTTGCATTTTGCATAAGCTTATTTTTATTAGTGTCATAAAAAACAGCTGTTGTTGTACAAAGTAATTGAACAAACATCTGTGCATTGTTAAAAATATATGGAAATAGAATGATTATGAGCTTATCTTAAAAATTTGCCTAGGCTGTTAAAGAGATTCTGAAATAATTTTTTTCTACTAGAATTCTAGCTAACGTTAACACTCGAAAGTGTGGGCCAGGCTTTGAATCGGTTAAACTTTTATTTCATACTAAATGGAACTCACTACACACATTCCTAGGATTTTAAATCATGCAGAATTTTCTTTAACATACATATATTATTTTATATTCTATAATGATTTTCACTCAAAATTAATTCTTTACATACAAAATTATTTACTCCTATTCTGCATTCAGTTACGGAAATATCGAAAAATGGTATTTGAACCAAATATTGAATCATAAGAAGAAGAAGAAGACCAGGAGTATTTTACAATCAGCTGTTTGCGGTGGAACATCTGAAATGGAAACATAAAAAATAAGCACTTTTTAAAAAATTTTACTAAAAAGTTATTTTGTTTTATATCATTGCAGCAAAACAAATAAAGTTTTATTGTAACAATGTCAAGAAAATTTGGAGTCGATAGCACCGACGTTGGTGTTCGAAGAGAAAAACGACGTTTTCGACTTTCATTAAAGAAACCTATAATTGCATTATTTTCTTAATTTCGCATTTCTTAAAGCTAAGCAAACTAAAACCGAAAGACTGGCCGCCACTGAGTTAATTACTTACAAGAACGTAGCTACGCTCGTAATGCAGAATACACACAATCGTAAAAGTCCCAATCGAAACGGAACGTGGAATATCAAAGCTGCCAAACGGAGAAATTTTCAATACCAATCGAAATGCAGAATAGAGGTGATTAATATTTAAAATTAGATGTTTTGTTTATGACTAACATTACAAAAATCGTACAAATTTATTGGAAGGGAAGTAAGCATTAGTAAAATACATAAAATATATAACAATCGGCTAAAGCAAGGCCTTCACTCATTTTGTTAAGAAGCACTAAAGAGGTTGTGATACATCGATGCAACATATCGAACAATAACGTATCTGAAGTCTTCGGAAACTCCGTTCTTCTACCTTAAAGGATCTATAATGCTTTAATATATTGCTATTCGGTAGTGCACACTTAAATAAAAAGTAGTTTAAGTAGCTATAGTATAAGAACAACATATTATGATCCAATTATATGGGTGTAAACATATTATTATTCAAAATAGCAAAAGTAAGATCGTTTTGCAACGATGGAAAAGCCAAAAAAATTATGTTTCTGATTACCTACTTTTTCTTTCTCTCAGAAAACAAGCAGAGAAGAGAACTGAAGGGTTGTTTGTCAAATACCAACAAGAAGGTAGTCGCAGAAAAATATGTTCCTAAAAAAATGTTCATACAAAAATAGGAACATAAAAATTTTCGAACATGAAAAGACGAGTAGCGCAAAAATGATGTTCCTATTTTTCGGAACAATGAGTATATGCGTAGCATTTAAACACATACATATGTAATTACGTACATGGCGAAATTGAAAATAGTTCAGTAAAGAGATGCCGACAATTATAACCATAAATATTTAAATACATACATTTGTATGTACATCCATAACAAATATTTAGGTAAAAAAAAATTGATTTTGGTAGCTATTAGATTTTACTTTCGCTGTCGCTTTTTAAGGAGTTTTAGGTTTTTCCTACATGTGACTTTTTAAACATTGATGGGTGTGTATATTTTACAGATAAAGAAAGGTGTAAAACCCACGATTAAAAATAAATCAGTTTATAACATCTCTTTTTTTGTACGCTAGCTGTTACATGAAGACAAAAAACTATTTTTTTAAGATGAGTAGTGCTGGTAAAACCAAATTTATTTCATACATACACAGAAATATCAATTAACATTCTAAAATGTAAACAATGTATTTACATAAAATATATTTTGACCTTTTTATTTATTGTATTTAACAAAGACAATTAAAACTGTATAAAACGTCTTAAAACGTATAAAGTTCATTATAATATACGAAATAATTATCAATGTTTTTATTATGAAAAATAAAATTCAATTTCACGTTAAAATTAAAGACTTAAATAAAGTACTTATAACTAATAGAAATATTTTTAAAGTAAGATCAATAAAAATAAATTTGTAAAAGAAGTAATGAAAATGACACCAAAATCCAATAGTCACAAAAAAAATTAAATCTAATTCATTACATACATACGAAATAATAATAAAACAAATAATATGAAACTAGTTTGTATTGTTAGATACACACATATCATATTACGCTTCTCATATTCCTAATCCTTTGTTGAACTTAACGTTCAACATGTTCTTCATGTAGTACTTGAGTACTTGCAGTACATGAGAAGTTTTAGCTCGTATCATGTTCCTAAAACGAACACAGCCGAGTACATATGAACAAAATGAACTTCGTACTCGGTACCTAAAAAAAGAAGAACATGTAAACGTAATGTTCCCACAATTTTGATGTTCTCAAAATTGAGTACTTAATTTTGCTCTGATACTGCGAGTAAGTCTTCATGCCTTGCCGCTTCTCGTGTACTTCACGTATACAAATGTAATTGTGCAAACCTCTAGTATGAACCACAGGGTAAGCATAGGTAAAACGAGTAAGGTGATAATGAGTTTTTCTATCCGCCTCGTTCCCAAAGTGTTCTGTTGGTTGGTTTTTATTTTTACATTGATTTTCTGAGAAATCAATTTTTTATGTAAATTAAAGGGTGGTAAAAAATGTATTTCTTTTGCATTTTAATTAAATGCCTTAAAATTTATTAACGTGAACATTTATTTCACTTGTGGAAATAAATTCCCCGACATATTTTTGCACAGCATTTATATTTTAGTCACAACATTCAAAAAGCGGATTTATTGTTGTTTAGACTAATCCACTTGAAATGTTTGGCTTTCCGTAGCTGATTAACAAAATCCTCAACAATTTAGTATAATATAATTTTTTTTAAACAAATAACGAAACTTATTAACAATAAGTTTATTAAACTTTTTCAAATATGCGCTTTTACACAATGCAAAATTTTTGTTTGGCGTATTTTCCTTTATTTCGTCACAAAATGGTAAATTTTTCTCTTTCTAACAGAGCCCAGAGCAAAATCGGAGTTTTTTATTTTCTCATTGTTAAAATTGTCACCTCTCTCTATCCTCTGACAGACGGCTAAAGCCCTAGAATGCCTAATAGTCAACCCGATGACAACTTCAGCCACTGCACCCTCATGCTTTGATTCAACTCCTAAAAATTTTACATATTATGTCTATTTGGAACATTTTCTGGTTACAGTCATTATTTTTGTGTATTTTAAATAATTTATTTATAGCTTTCATGATTAAACATAGACAATAACTTGTTTATCGCAACGGAAGTAATATTTAAAATGTTTCCAACATAATGTGATTGTTGTACCCTCTACAGCGATCGAAAACAATATTTTTTAGTTGTACGCCAAAAAATAAAACTATTTTCGTTTTGTAGGACCAATATTAGTAAAATAAATGGAAAACAAAAGAATGTTATGGCACAGTACATGATCGAGCACCCTAATTAGGCAAAAAATTTATTGCCAAATTTCACCCAAGAAAAAGTAACATGCAAAATATTATGGGAGGAACTTTCTCCTAAGCTTAAAGGCGCGACAAGGTTAAAGATTAGTGTTCATTAAATAGTGCTGTAATGTTAGGCTCTTACTGACCGACAAATCAATGCCAAGAACAATTCTTTAACCTAGACCCCAACCAAAAACCCAGAGGGGGGTCTTATCAGGACACTTAGACTTTGTCAGAAACAAATTATCCAAGCCAATGGAGTCGTGTAAAAGGACTTTCAACGGTAAAAACGTATGGTAAATCAAAGGCATCCAGTACATATGAGTTATATGCCTTAAAGAATACAAGTATTCAGTTAAGTTTAGAGGTTGAAAATGCTGGTGATGTTGTAAAGAAATATGCGGAGAAAAGCCACGGTCATATGCGAACAGAGAAAAAGATGCAAACTATCCCTTGTGGCGTCACATGTAGAAAAAACGTAGACCTTCTCTCAACGACTAATCGTGTATTAACACTTTTAACTTCACATACTTAAAATATAGAGGAATTTTAACAGGAATACAACTTAAAATTATATCATTTGTTATAAATTAAAAAAAAGATCAGTAAATATTAAAGAGGAAGAGCACAAAACCAATATAATTATACAAGTAAGTCTGCAAACAGAAACACTCGAAATAGAGATGCTTCAACAAAAAAGAGCTTAATTTTCCGATCCTTTCCTACTAAATTTTAATGATAACCTTCATATATCTCCAAAAGAGTAGAAATGAATTGAATTGTGAATCTTATTATTTGTTATAAATAATCAAATAATTAATGAAATTTCTTATTCATAAATTTTTTAATAAAAAAATTAACTCCTATTTTATAATACATTCATTTCATTTCTAATCTTAAAAGGAATCATTTCATTTGGTACAATATTATTGCAATTAAAGAAAAATACTACCATACCTAATAGTAGATACGAGTTTAAATACAATAAAATAAGAATATTCTTATTAGAAAGATCCCAAAAAATTAAGCAAAAGCTTAAACGATTTTTCCAATTCGTCTTATCAATCGTAACCCACTTCCTCTGATAGAGTTTGTAATTCTGGTGGAAGATTGAAAAATATTTCTCGTATATAATCGAATGTTGAAATGAGTGCATAAGTTGTGCAATGCAGCACAAACGTGTTACGAATTTCTTCTTGAGTTTAATGTAATTTTTTGGCATTGCTTAGAATTTTCTATAAGGTATAATCAACCAGGGTTGAAGGGGATATAATAATAATAATATTATATTTATGTAAGTAAGCAAAAATTTTATCTAATTGACGAGGCTCTATTTATATTTTAACTAAAGGCTAAATATTTTTTTAGTTTATTTTTTGTTTAATGTAGGAGGAATATCGAAGCAGGCCCCTAACCTTATGGATCCCTTTTCAACCACCTTCTTTTCTCTAAATTAATTTCAGGCAAACGATTTTTAAGTCACGGAGTCTCTTGTAATTACTAGCTTTCGTTTAAGGCTTAGATCTAACCTTGGCATTTACACTTAACAAGTGCCTGCCCGTGGTCCTAAGTCTTATGGTAGCCAGTGCTGGACATTCACACAGAATATGTTCTACCGCCTCAGCCTCCACCCCTTGGTTTCTTGTCCAACTCTGCAGAGATAACCCCTCCACCTCATGCGAGGATTCATTGTCCATCCCTGTCGGAATCTCACGGCCAATTAAAACTGTAGTTTCTGCAGAGATTTATCTCTCTGCCTCTTGCAAGGCTTCCTGATTCATGCCTCTAATGCAGAAAATCATGTCCACCCACAGAGATCTGCATATGCCAAGCACCTTTTTGGCCACCCTCCTGGCGTATGTTGTTCCATAGTGGATTAGGGATTTTTTATGCGAGAATCACGTGTGAACCTCCAACTTTGTATTTTAGCTTCATCCCTAATGTTCGGAAAGACTGAATTTTCCAAAAAGTCTAGCAAAGTGCTGGATGCGTTTACGGTCTTGTGAAACTGCAAATGTGAAATATCGTAGCTTCTTTGTGAAATCCAACAACAAAATACACAAAATTTCTGAGAGTATTTACACCAAACGCTAAATATACCTATTAATTTTAGTGATGATAATGCAATTAAAAAAAATCGGCATATTTTGCGATCTCGGGGTCTATTAATCTCTGTTAATCTAATGAAACCAAAAACTCTTCCTATCATTAACGATCACGGATAATTGATGATCTTGGTTAAGAGTTGGCCATCTATAATTGATCATTTACATATTATTTATTAATGTACAAAGCAAAATACAATGACAAGAAACGAAATATTTACGATTACTGCTCAAACAAATGATAAGCTGTGTTTTCGACACAAAAGTTTAATACAAAAATGTTTGGCCTTGATCTCTCCTCCAGAAAAAAGGTAGCTTGTCATAAGCTACACTGTCGTTTTAGTAGGCAACAACCTCCTTTTCCTTAATGCAAAATTATTGAAACTTTTAATACTTAAAATACCCATAAGCTGATTAGAAGCCACAAGAATCTCCTCCCCTATTGGTCACCTCTTTATGACATAATTCCTACTATTTGCTACTTGCTACAGAACATCCTTCAACAAAGTAACATAATAAACAACAATTTTGTAATTCATTGTAAGTATCTTCTTAACCAGGAAATTATAGGGAAGCGACCAAAAACTCGTGCTTCCTTTTTTTTCTTATACCTGTTGAAATCAGTATACAGTGTTGTGCAATATTATAGCGCACGTCCTTTTTAAGGATTCTTTACATTTATACAAAAATGGGCGAATATTTGTTTATGCCATATAAAAGAGCATTAAAAATCAACAACAAAAACAGTTTATTTATTTGTGTTACAAGAAGTAATTTGTTTTCAAAGTCGTGCATTATTCTAGCCGCATTTCTAAGAACAAACTAAAACTAAAAAATTTTTAAAATTGGTTGTGCGTTGGGCCTACATTGTTTTAAATGAGATCGAGGATTTGATCTGGCATACTTTCTATAAGTTTTGCACGAGCTACGTCGGGGAATGTGCCCCAAGCATCAATAACCGCGGTTTTGATGTCCACAATCGCATCGTATTGTTTATTTCCAGCAAACATTTAGCGTACCATAATTCACCAAATATTTTCCATGGGTTTCTGCTCGCAAGAACAAGCTGGCCGACTATTCCAATTGAGAACAAATTATTTCCCAACAATCACGAATATGATTAGAGTCACAACCATATTCATGCTGGGAAATAATTTTTCCCACGATTTCTCTAAAAAATAGAATTATCATCACAGCACGACAGCTTTCAACGAATTAAGGCACCGAAAACATTAAAAAATTATATTTTGGGAAGCAAACAAGGAACCTGAATTTCAACAAGCAACATCGCTACAGACGAAGAAACTTCAAGTGGGACATGCAAGTAGTTCCTCTAATGATCTTTTGTCTTTAGCCGATATAAGAGTAACACCAGGGTACGCAAAACAAGTAATTACAGATTTCAAGACTGCATGTAAAATATTTTCAACAAAGGAATTTATTTTAGAGACTATTAAAAAAAAATTTTTAAGGAATTTTCCCGAAAAAGTAAAATGGCATCAATGAAAACCCCGAATTCTTGAAATACTCTTCTTTTTTAACAACGAAAATTCTGAAAATTACAATTGGAACCCCAAATCTGGCAGTTCTGTAACGAAAAATCAACGATAACCTTTCAGAGGACAGATTGCTCCATACATAAATCTTATGGGGGATTTATGTAAGGAGCTGTACCATTTCTCGTCAAAATATTTAATAAAATATAGATTTTCGGAAGGCAAGTTTTAGAGACAAACTGGCTTCGTTCAGAATGAAAAATGATACGGAAGATGGCACATAGCCAAAACCGGGTTGCTGCAAACCAAGCTTGACAGAAATTCGTTCCAAAAACCTACATCAATTCACCCTATCGGAATATCAAATCAAGAATTATTTAATTGAAATTCCAACTCGTTTCATATTGTTTTTTTACAAAATCCAAACGGCGCAAAAACGTAGACTGAAGGAAAACACGATATACATATGTATATTTATACCACATTCATGGACATATGGCTATAGTATTGCACCACAGTGTATTTGGGCATTTTGTTGGCTGCTCGAAGATCTTACACCCAAAAAAAAAATAATGTCGGAAGGTCTAACCAGTTGATAGTGTTATTTAATTGTTAATTTAAATTATTGTAGCCAGTAGGTAGAAGCAATTCTACATTTGTAGAGCGAAATGTCAAAATTCAGATAACTAAAACAAAACAAAGAGAAAAAATTGATACGTAAACAGAGTTGCCGTTTTGTGTTTAACCAAAATTTGATATTTTTTATTTTCTATAATTGTTTTTAGGTTTTTTCAAATAAGTTGTTTACGAGATGTACTCGTATACTTAGATTCACCATAATTTTTAACAAAATATCCGGGCAAAATTCTAACGACAGTGATTAAAATTTCCAAAATTGTTTAGTCACCTTTTGAGCGTTTAAATTACAGTCAATTTTTGTTAAAAACAGGTTAAAAAAGTTTTTGTTTGTGTAAAAAAAAAATCAAATTCAAAGCAAGGACTAATTATTTCCGATTAATAAAATAAATAATAAAATAAAAAAATACATTTTCAATGCATGACTTTTTAATAAAATTTGGTTCACAAGAATTAAAATGGTATAATCTACTTGGTTTTACGATATTGAAATCCATGATCATTTGGATCCATTTTTATTTTTAATAAAAAAATATTAAAGTAAAGATTCGTAGGCATGTTTGTGAAAATGTATGTATATGTAACATAATTTTTAATGGCAAATGAGCAAATATATTTTAATTAAAAAAGAAATAAATTTAAAATCTATTTTAAAATTTTTGCCCACAAAAAATATTTGGTCAACACTGTACATGGTTTTTTGTTTGTTTACAAAAATAGTAACGAGAATATATTTTCGCATACAAGTGTATTTGTAAACAAATGCTAGTGTATTTGTGAAACATAATCAAAATTTGACATTCCGCACTATAAAAAACGCAAAGAAGAAAACCTGCTGTGTCATCAACATTAATGTACCTTGTCTGCCATTTAGTTAGGGCGATCGTACGGTTTTTATTCCACCAATTTTAACCGGTTTTTTAGTTTTACTTGAGGCGGTTTTTTTTAATATAGATTTGTGGACTATAGAATAAACGGTTATTTTCTTATCATATACCGGATATTTTAAAAAACAATTTGTACACGATCCCCTTATTCTTATTGTAACTATACTCGCAATTTAGATTCTTTTTACAATTACAACTATTACTCAAAAGCCCTGGCCTTGAAAATCTAAATAGTGATTTTTTTGTGAAAGTTTTCGATATATTTAATATATTTTTGTACAGATGCCCTCAGAAATGTGGAAATATTTTTAACGGGAAGGAAAGCTAGGTACGTAAAGTGCCTTAAACTACTAAGTTGGAAAGGTGCTTCGACGTCAGGAGTCATTACTCATCTTAGATATATCCAGAAGACTGACATAAATGTGCACAAAAAAGGCTTGATTCCGTTCAAAGTAGTTCCAATGCGACGGCAAATAATATTTTTTTCAAATACATGTCCAAAATCATTCATTGTGTGACATATTAGCTCCTTGTGTTGGCGAGGACAGAATGTCTGTCAAGGCCCAAGAAATCAGTCATGAAAAGTTTTCAATTATGCTAGACGAATTAATGGATATTTCATACAAAAAGTACCTTAATGTTAATATTCGCTTCTCTAATGCAGAATAAATTCATTTGAAATATACAACCGTGGACTCGAAGAAGTTAAAGCAAAGAATTTTATGCGCAAGGTTCGAAAGGTAAAGTGTGTTGTTCAATTGATGGGAATACTTCTTATAATCAAAATATTCCTAATATAAAATTCCGCCTGCGAAAATGTATAAAAATTTGTACCAAATCAATTGACACAAATAAAAAAAAATTTAAAATATATATTCCAGAACAAGAGAAAAGGGAGCTTAAACTAGTACACGATTCATGACACAGATCTGTTTTAGAGCTAGGACTAATTTCATTTAGTGAAGATATACGAGACTGTATTACACAGTACTTTGAAGCGTTTAGGAATCTCTCTAAATGAATTGTCAAAAAATTCTACTAGTTTAGTTAATTCTGCAGGTATTTTTGTGTTCAAACTTTCCATAAGCTTAAAATCCTCTTTCATTTGATATATTGTAATCCTTAAATTCACGTATTAAACAACGACGAACCTGCATACTATATATAAAAACAGGATACTTTCCTGTTAACGATTATATTCTTAAATATTATAACCCGTTTATTTAGTGATACAGATGAGAACGTATCAGTTTCGAATGAAGAGCTAGATAACAAAATTAAAAAAAAAAAAAAAACTAGTATATCCTACCAAAGATAATCATAAAAAAAGCAATATTATACTCATTTATATAAGCGTCACAAGAGATCTGAAAGACTAGAAAGTACAACAAGCATGCTAAGCAAAGCCGTTTTTAATTTCAAATTCTATAAAAACAAAAGAAAAAATAGATCCACTTCAAAACTAAAAGATAAATTTCTATAAAAAATTTTGCTTCTAAATATTTCATATTTAATTTTTTACCTGGGTAATGTGGTCTCGCTTATGTTAAATTTTTAATTACACACATAAGTATTTGATTCCTTACTTTAACCCGATTTTTGTATAGTGTTTAACGGAAACACGTTATTTTAAGTAGCAAATATTCGGATGAACCCGGTTTATAAAAAAAGTCGAATAATCGATCTCCTTATATTTAGTTGATATTTGTTGGTTGCATTACCCGTTTTAAAATATTTAATAACTAGCGATGCAAATTATTAATTGTAGAAATCCCAACCAATAAATTTCGTAAAATTGACTTAGAAATTTCTTCGGGTGTATTGTTTGAATGAGATTTAAACCTTGTGAACTGCTTTTTGATTAGCGGCTCATTAGTAATTCGTTAACGCCTTAATTGTACCTTTTTGAATAATACCAATCATACATTGTTCTGTTTGAGCGGTGGCGACTGACTGCTCTTCGTCCGCTAAATTTTAAGCATTTAGGAAACATTAGTTTATTATACTCAATATCTTATAATTATTTGCACGCACCAAAAGTCTTAAAAGTTCCGCAGCACTAAAGGAGACACTTGTTCCTTGAATGGACATCATTTGAAGTAGCTGACGATTAATTAAGTTTGGACTTTTTACTAAACAACTAATTTGTAATATTAATTTAATAAACTCTAGATTCTAGTTAAACAAATACATTTAGGATGCAACAAGGCCTGCCAACTCAGCTAAATAGATGCGCATCTGTAAATCGTTAGCCTAAATTTTCGAACGATAAAAACTCCTCATGAACATTTCACCTTAATAAATATTTTCCAATAAATAAAATAGATTTGCCGGCAGTAAATTTTTCCATTTCTTGCAATAAATTGCTGACGGTTAATTCATAACCTTAAATTAAACAAATATTGCTAGATCATGATGCAGACATCTGACATGGAATATGATTACCCAGTAGCATTTTAATATTTTAGCGGCAGTCGATCGGGAAAGTAAATAAAATTTTTTTGTAACAAAAACAAAGAAGAGTAAAAAAAAAATAGACGATCAAAACTAACCTGATGATGCGCTTTATCGAACATTATGGAAGCAGATTATTTATCAACTATATTATGATTACTATCAAAATTGATTGTGGAGTTTTTGTCACCACATGATAATATTCACTGACTTTTATTTGAATATAGATCTAGATTATTGTTTTGAAAAAATTTATTATTTATAGCGACTTTAAGTTCAATACGAACATTATTTGACCGACCTCTATAAAATTGTGTTGCCTTGTTTGTATAGTGCAATAAGTACTTGTGGTGAATTCTATTCTTACTCCAGGAAGTTTGAAGTAACTGAGAGTGCTTCGAACAAGCACGCAACGAAAAAATATGATTGTGGCATGGTCACGACAACCATTTTATCTTCTTAACAACAATATTTTTTTGTGGCAAACATATAATGATTATTTGAAAACATTTTTAACATTACTTTAGTTGCGATAACTAAGTTATTGTTTGTAATTAATCTTTGAATGATTTCCATCGACAGAAATTGCAACATGGTTGAGTTGTGCAATACAATTTTTCACCAAAATTCGAACCACAAACAAAATACTTTAACTATGAGTCATTCAAAGTGCAATCAAAAAATGTTGGTGAAAAGTATGCCATGTGATTATTGAATTGAATTTAATGAAAAATTGGAGTCACCAGAATTAGTAGCCATCCGAAGTTTAAAAGTTAGTATTTCAAGTAGAAAAGGTATTGACACGATTGAAGCTTTATTTAATGAAATGCTTATTACTGCCCTATAAAATAAAATACGAAGAGTTTTATTATCCTTTCTGCTTATAAAAAACATGAAATTTGTCAACGTTTCCACTTTGAATGGCTACTAATCAAAATTTTTACAATATAAAAATCAAATTATGGCGGTTGTGTGTTTCTGGCACTTCCATGATTATCCTCGATATTTTTTATAAAAATTAAAAACGATGTGGAACACCTTGTTTGCTGATTGCACTTGGAATATGAATAATATGTATGAGAGTTCTGTGGCTTAAATGGTTAGCGCGATGACAATAAAGCACTCGATGGCTTCAGACGCCAGTATTTTGATTTGTTTACAGCCATATAGTTCATACATAACATGTTGCTCTTAGATTATGGTTACTTCAACCATGTTTTTTATTTGCATTTTATTTGGTTTAGTCAAGTGTTGATCGACCATAACATTAGCTTTTTTAAACACTTATACTGACTAAATGAATTTTTAGAATTGGACTTTATGAGGGTTTGTAAAACGATCCTGGTGATATGATCGTTGAGAATATTAAATCTTCCACGACGGCTTGTGTTCTTGGTGAACTCCCAAAGCTTATCACTTTATCAGCATAGTACTAGCACAAGTTTTACTACTAAATTGGGCTTGTGTATGTGCTTGTGACATTTATAAAGAAGCGTTGATAAACGTGTTCTGTTCAGCCGGGGTTAAGAACAACATAATTAAAACCCTACAAGTCTGATCCTTATATTATTCTTTTGGCACAGAGAAACATACATATATAATTTCAGGCAGGATGAAATCTTGAAGCGTTTTCAATAGACTTTGTTCTCTTGCGCCTAACTGTAATAACTGACCTCCCATATTTCTATATACTGAACCTGCAAATGATTCCAATCTTCTTATGGTGTAGGGTACAAAGCTAAATCTAAAGCAATAATTTAGCGATAAACACTATTCCCGTATAAATCATTCATACTACTGATGCCGCATATGAGTTCTTCCAATAATGAAAAAAAATTAATAATAAACATTTACTGGTGGCTCGCAACATACAAAATCGAAACGACTAAATGACAGTTAGATGGATAGTCATTGAGAAAAAAGCTGATCACTACAATTTGAGATGAACGGCAGCAGAAGCTGAAAACTGAAATAGTAAAAAGCAAACAAAGAGAAGCCGGTTAGAAGAGTCATCCTCATCATTTGCATCAGCAGCTAAAGTACGATCATTTTCGAAAGCCAAGGTAGTAGCACAAGTATGAAAAGTAAGTATTTTGCCACAGCACTCCACAGTGGTGTGGAATCAGACATTCGATTGTTTTTGTTTTTCATACCATTTGAAAACGTTTTTTGTTTCGTTATTTTGCGTAACATTTTGAGGTTAATAAGTACAGTGCGTATCCTATGGAGGACGTTTCTAGCCTGGCCATTTGGCGATATTTTCTGGCTTGCAAAATCAGTGGTATGAGTGGCATTATGCTCCTGTAGGTATTTTGAAGTCCCGAGACTACGTGAGAGGCTCTTGAATCCCTTACAGTCGCCATGCGGTTAGAAATGCAGAGATAATCGCAGCAAATGTGGAAATACAACCATGGAAAATTCCATAATGCAGTTCCAAATGGTAGTTTAATATGGTAGCGCTCAGTTCACTGATGTCGTCTTCAAAATATGACGTAATCAATTCACAAGGTCCAAATAAATATTTAAAAAAGAACACACAATCTTCTTTACATTCATTCCAGAGATGTATATAAAGAATATTGATGATTTATTTTAGGACACTCTTTACGTTTGGCGTTTTGCAGGCTTTTTCCCACTGTGCATTGTTTTATAGATTTATCCTACATATTGACATTAGAGTATAACTTGCGCGCATGATGCGCGCATGGTAGATTAACACAAAGTAACCCAAAACCACAACATATATTATGTTATTTTGTTTTTAATGCCACAAAAATACTGCTATTTACGGCAGTCACAGTAGCTGTGGTATTAGCAGTAGCAGAAATAGTAAAAAAGTGGTAGTAAAAAGCATTTGAACGATATGTATTGTGATATTTTGATGCCACATACATACATGCTGTATAATATAATCGCTTATTTCTTCTATTTTTTTATGATGCCATAATCTTTCTAATATATTGAACATTCTTTGTGCGAGAGTTGTGTCATATATTTTCGGCTCTGAAACAGGTGTCACCACTATAATGTGCCAAACAAAATGGTCTCTTAATTGAAACCGAATCTAATCTAACATTAAGCGTGGATTTATTTGGAAGGAAATAACGAATAAGAATTTCCTATAACAAAAACTTAAGGTAGATCTGCATGCATGAAAAATGCACAAAACTTTCGCATTTTCTTTATAATGCTTATATATTATTCCATGAAAGCATACATTTTTATTTAATGTAGGGGTGATATCGAAGCGCTAACTTTAAGGACCCCTTTTCGACCCCCTTCTTTCCGTGTATTAATTATAGGCAACTGATTTTTAATTTACGACTACTTTACTCTCATTCAAGTATCATGCTACCACTAGCCTTTACTATCGACTATAGTCATTTCAAACTGTCGACTGATAACTGTCGACTGATGACTTGACCATTTTGCTCAATACAGAGTCTCATGTAATTGCTAAAAGATTAACACCTCCACCTCGTGCGGGGCTTCATTGTCCATCCGCGCCGAACTGTCAAGATTGACCCGTTCACCCCCCGTGAGACATTCTTTGATATCTTTTCTGGATTCCTCCTCGTGCTAGGCTTCCTGATTCATCCCTCTAATAGAGAAGAATATGTCAACCCACACAGAGCTCCATATGTACGGCTAAGTCTGTGTCCAGAGTTCGCCTGGTATCCAGAGTTCACTTACTTGGGACCATACACCCTCTTGGGCAAGCGTCAATGGCATATTCTGCTCCACCATAGATTAGGGATTTCGTATAAGCTCGACTTACTTAGCCAGACTCCTTGCAGACACAGGAACCTGTTACTGGCCGCCACCACGTGGAGCTATAAATCAGAACTTCTGACAGTGTTTTAGTTATGGCAAACCATATCATTGTGCCTGCCAGCTGACGGCCAAAGCATCAATTTACTTTGCCTTTCTAAAAACCAAGGAAAAAAATTGTTGAGGTAACCATAATCTAACATATAATAATTGAATTATATGGTTGTGAACAAATTATATTATTGAGATAATAATAACATAGTCCTCGCAAGAGAAAAACAAAAATTGATGTTACTTATTGCCAGCGGCTTAGGTCCGAACACAGGCGACGAAAGCTATCGAATTCTTATTGGCCAAAGTGGCGAATCACTTAAGGCATAGCGCCCTCATATCCTGATTAAACTCCAAATCAATTTTATATATTATGTCTATTGAAAATATTTTTTGTTAGAGTTAATTTGTTTGTTTGTTGTTAGAATTTTAATAGAGAATTTTATTGTTCAACTCAACCATGTTGCAATTTTTCTTGTTGGAAATCATTTATTAATTAAATGTAAACAAAAGCTTGGTTATCGCAAGTAAAATATCGCTTAGAATGTTTTCAAATACTCATTGAATATTTAAAAGGTATTAGAATAGAGGAAAATACGGTGTAGGAATTTGAAAGGCGCATATGTGTCACTATGTATGGTGAATTTCAGGGCATCGATTGATTGCGACTTATTTACAAACACCTGTGAGTTCGGAACACACCACACATGAAAATTTCTAGCAGGATGTGATCGCACGATCGTGGTGACTAATCCACCACAAACCTTTCCTTAAGAATATCCATTGCGGCCTTCGCTGAATGGGAGGAAGCACCGCATATCTTTTAATCTGCGCAAAATCGCTCTCAAATATTTTTTGTAGATTTTGAAGCGGCATGGATCAATGATGCCACCTGCCCAATTATTGCAAAAAAACAATAACTTTCCTATTTATCAGCAATGCATCCAAATATGTACAACCCCGCTAAAAATGATGTTCAGCCTAATTTGCGTTCATATTGCAAACGCTCCGAGACCAGCTCAGCGAACAACCCGTAATGTCTTGATTATTATTTTTGTACTCCTGGATCAGTGCAGGCCCAAGTATTGGGTGCGGCCAGGAATCGGCTGCCTTAGATTCTGCTGCACACTTTTACGGAAAGCGCCGATATTCTTGGCCGATCTGGCATTGTTTTGTAGTTAGTTTTGATTGTTTACCAAGCCAGTGTAATAGAATTTGGGCCAAACGTTAAAAAAAAAACATTAAAATGGCACTTCGTCTGCCATAAAATCGACAAAATGCGCGCATTGTTTGCACTAACAAACAATAATATCCCTGAAACAATTTTTAAAATTGGTCGTGCTGGTCAATTGAGTAACTTCTTATATTGATTTAGTAGCAGTGACTGGATAATCGACAATATATTTGACAGATGCTGCCAAAATAATATGGCCACCACAAGCTATCAATATCGAAGGATCTTAACTAAAACCCTCTTTAAAATTTATAAAGTGTTACTTTATACAAATTTTAGTTAAACATAAAATTATTTAGAACTTCATTATTACGAAGGGATATCGCCAATTTTATGAATTGCAAAATAACATTTGAATTGGACAAACTTATTCTTCAAAATCGAACGTTAGGAAACTTTTTTTCAGGCATAACGAATCATTATGAATCTGGATCTTACTACTAATCCGAACTTACTCTTCTACAGAATCTTGTTTTCCATTTTATAGCTTGCAGTTATGATTCTTTTTATGATTAAGAGTGAAATTCTTTATAATTAGAAAAAAAAAATCTAGTTACGAGAATTCAGACACTTTTTATGTGTCTGCAATTCTTGTCAAATACTTAACATTCCATCCTCGCAACATCCTTTCATCTATCCATCGAATCACCATCGGTAATTGATAGAACACACATTTTTAGCAAACGATTAAACTTTACGGTTGGCAGCAAGATTTGCATCGAGGAGTTGGTAAAAATCGTGCCAACGACAAACTAAACGAAAGAAAGGAAAAGATCGATCGATCGTTATACTATCTGTCGATTTGGTTTGGTTTGTTTTTATGGTTACGAGTTTTTATTTAATTTGTTTTTATTGGATGCAATGATGCTGCAGTATGTGGAAGAAATGCATACCGTTTGATACGTGGTTACACTTTGTGACTTTGTCGTCATCACCACCACCAGCCATCATTTGATCGGCAAATGTTAAAAATTGTTAATGCATATTGTGCAATCATAATTAATAAAGTTTTTTGTTCCAATATTCTAAGTGATCATTTAGCTTTTGATTCACACTTTTAACATTCACAAGAATTTCTTTCACTCCATATTTTTTCTAGGAAATAAGTGAAGTATTTTGCTACCCTTAAGACTTCCCCCAAATTTTCTGATATATTTAAATATTGTACTTAAGTGTGTAGCAATTACCGTTTGTGTAATAAGTTGAGAATTGATCGCTTATCCAAATGTACCAAATGACATTTGGAGCACTTGATATCAGAATTCCTTTTCCAAAGAAATTTTTGCCAAATCTGCGAAGACAAAAATGAAAGTGATACTCATATAATCGAAATCAAATTATGACATTGTTTTCAACTTACAAGCAGAAGCCAAAGTTGATTGTTTTATCATATTTCTATTCTTACTTTTTTATTAAAAAATATTACGATAATAAAATCGTTAGACATTTCAATTTTCATTGCCTACAAAAATCTCGTGGCAACGAACGCTGTCAGTGTTTTGCAAACAAATTATTGTAAAAGCTGATCAAACAAGTCAAAACGTAAAGGGTGACCAAACCCAAATGAGGGTATTGTTCTATTTTATCTTGATAATTTTTTTTAAAATCGTTTTCCCTTCCTTATTAGTCTATTAAAAAAAATATTAAAAAAATGCTTAAAAAACTATTTCATTTACGCAGTTGCATCGTTCGGCTTTGCAGTAGCGCATCAGCTCAAATCATTTTCTAAACACCCTAATAGACGACATGATTTTTGCACCTGACTTATCAAATTTCGCAATACATACTCAAGTGCAAGTCGTTAGACAAAATTTCAATTATAGTATGTTCTATTTTGAGCTGACAAAAGCGAATGAAATTTGCAGACATATCAGCAGTTATAAACAATCAGGAGTTTTGCCACACGCAAGTATGTATATAAATGGACATGTATGTTTTCAAATCAATACAAATGTTCTATAAAACAACGATTTCGACAGACTTGCAGAATCACATACGAATCACAGGTTTAACAAGACAAACTGAAAGTCCGAATTTTGAACGGGGGGAT
This sequence comes from Phania funesta, assembly GCA_963932375.1. Taxonomy (NCBI): domain Eukaryota; kingdom Metazoa; phylum Arthropoda; class Insecta; order Diptera; family Tachinidae; genus Phania; species Phania funesta. The sequence goes on along the minus strand of OZ010652.1, from coordinate 90,713,701 downwards.
GCTCAATAGAGGTTTTATTTCATCGACAAAACTTCATGTACATTTTTTGCATATTATAGATAATTAGCAATGTTATCGATTTTCTTAAGTGCCTGTCACGCAACACACAATGCTCTAATACAAGCCACTAACAGGAGGTTCTTCAAAAAGGCTCAGAGGTTACGTTGACTGACACCGGAAGGGACGTCAGCCACATGCAAAGAAAAGAACGACAATGATGGAAACATCAATGATGCAAACATCAAATAAAAACTGCAACTAACGTATTCAACAAATATCGGCAGCAGCAGCAATGGCTGTAGACAACTACGGAGGGCTTCTCAGGATCTAATAAAATCGCAATCTGCCAAATATTGCATCCGACTTCATTCTCCACGCACCTGCATTTCTCAGTGTCAGATAGACCTATCTTATGCAAATATACATTTGCCCTCTGTAACAACTCCAAACTCAAGCCGAAGTGAATTTCTGTCCGTTCCATCATGAAGACACGGCAATTACTGGTTGTGATGCTGATGCTGACTGCCAACCAGTATTTAGTTTATTTATGAGTAAATTACCGAAAATTCACTTTAAGTTTTTTAATGTTAATTTCAAACATCTCCAGTGATTAAAACGTGTATTTTCATAATAGAACAATTAATTATTGACTTTAATCAATATTGAATGGAAAAAGCGAGCGAATACTAATGACAGACAAGCAGAATAACTGTCAAAAACGCGGTCAGAAACAGATCAGAACCAAAAAAACTAACAATATTTTAAAACAGAAGCTAATTGCATGACTGCAACAAACTTGTCGTCATACTAACGACAAACCAACAAAAAAAGGAAAAGAAGAAAAACCTACAAAATATTTTTTAAGCTTCTAAGCAAAATTAATTGTTTATAAACTCGCATACATATTCATAAAACCCCTGACAACATGGGAGTTTCTTTTCCCCTTTCATTAATCTGCTGTTATAAAAAAAACCTACCCGAAATAGGAGCAAAAGTAGAGGCGAGGCGAAACATTAAAAACTGTCATATACGTATCTTCGAAATGCTTCTGACACTAATTTATGCATTCACTACTCTAATATCAACACAGAAAATTAATCAGTCATATGGTTAATATCATTCATTAGTGTTACATTTTTCTATCCAAATGTTATTTTTTGTAGCTTCTCTTCGTTTCGTTTCCTTTTTTTCTTCTTCATTTAGTTAAGAAGATCATAAGCCAAAATAACCAGTAGTCAAATAGTCAGAAAGCGTAGAGAAATTATATACAGAATTTAAATTTAAACCAGATTGTTATTGTTGCTCTGCAAGATGATAACGAAGGTAAGTCGACCAGCAGCAGCTCATGTCCCAGCCCTTAGGCAGTGAAATAAAGCTCAAATAACAAATGTCTGCGAAATAAAAAAGTGTCACTATCTAACAGAAAATAAAGTTGAAGTGAAAACCAGTCAACCTGCTACAATTGTCAACGCCGAAGCTTTTTAACCCTTCATGTCGCATCCATAAATGGATGGCGAGACGTTTAGGAATCACCTCAGAATTAGTGTGTGGACATGGGATCAATAAGCTGGCAAAGGGATCAAGGCATGTAACAAGCAAAATAATAAATCTTTATATGATATGGCTCAGGTCAGATGGTGGGAAACACTAAACAAATTTGGAGCAGCTGACACAGGACAGGACAGGTCCAGCTGAGACAGGACAGTAGTTCATCTCCCATACTACATTAGAGGACTACGCTAAACTTATCTCGAATGGAGTACCTTTCATAGCCTCTCCGAAATGTCGCAGGTGGCTACACAGGAATTATATTCCTTCATATGAGCTCCAACTAGTTTGGTAATGATTCCATAGCGGCACAAGTATAGAGGAAAACCCAACCCCTGCTCTGTCTAACCCCTAGCTTTGGAATCTACAATCTTCAATTATTTTGTATTTTTATTTAATCTTCTTTACTTTCATTTCTCCTTCTCATTGACGTTACGCAGAGGGAGCGGATTAGCGGACTCACGTGAGCCTTCGTTGCAGGCGGCCTAATATAACGTAAAACTTTATTTATTTATTTCTTTTTTTAAGTTTTGTGAATATTTTGATTTTGAGATTTATTAAAATTTTCTGCAAAACAATCTCTACTACTTTAAGTGAATTCGGGATTTTTATTTTACGATCAAATGCGCAATAAAAATTGGAGTTGTGCCCTTTATGAAAGAATTCTTTTTGTTGAGAGGTTCAGGCAGAAAAGTGATGCATTTCTACACTATTTACACAAACGACGAGGAAAGAAAAGAATTCTTGTGTATGACTAGTGTTCGCAAACAAAATTCTTATTCGATATTATTAATCGAACCGGGATGAATAACATGAACAATTATTTACAATATTGCAAAAACCATAAATAAGTTTATTAAAATTCCTTGTTTGGTTCAGAGTGTCAGAGGTTTCATAAACTGAAAAAGCCGCTTTGTATTAAATTTATTTCTTTGTTTCGTAGCGTGTTCGCCTGCTTTGGGAAAAAGACGCTCTGATGTTACAGATGTGCAACTATTTAAAGCTTAGGGTGCGTACACTGTTCTCATTTCATACCAAGCGATAACCACATGTCATTTCGATTCGAGAACTGGAGCCTTGAGAAAGAAGATTAGCTCATCTCGAGGATTTGTAGATCTTTTTCGCTTATAAGCCAAAGACTTTATAAAGCGAATCCAACATTAACAGAAGACGTGCGCGCTTCCTCTTTTAATACTGTCGTCTGAACTCACTTTCATATCACGAGTACTTTCTGAAAACTCCCGGAGCTTCTTAAGAGCTATTTGACAGATAGCACGTTTAGAAAAAACTCATAGGATCAGTTTTAGAAAAATGAAAAAATCCCAAGAGAAATTCATCAAGGTAGCATACTATGACCGCTATTATATATCATTCATACAGTGGATATACCAAAAATCCGAAATACATATTCGGCAACGTTTTCAGATGACACTACATTCATAAGTATATATCAAGCTCTGAAGGTTGCAACCGAACAACTGCAGTCTACAAATACAGAATAAAAGCAAATCCATCAACATGTGCTCATGTGACGTTGACGTTTACCCTTAGAAGGCTAAATTGTCCACCAATTACAACAGCAAATACCACTGCCGCAGCGGAAACTCATATTAAGTACTTATGTAACGGCCATAAAACTTAGAAAAAATCAACTCTACTAGTTAATAAATTCTATGTCAACAATGTCCTTGAAAGCCAAAGTCTTTTTATACAATAATAAAATCAATGTGTCCATATTGATTCAATATGTTAGAAAGAACGCAATCTACGATTTTACGACTTATTTTCAGCGGCTTTTGGTATATAAGAAATGAAAATATCCATATGCATGCAGAGGTTCCCACCATCAAGTAAGATATAAAAACATACTCGTGCATATATGTGAGCAAGCTGATGATAAATCCTCTTGTACAAGATTTATTAAAATTGTATGGGCAGAGACTTATGGCGTTTCTTAAATAAAATGTTGCCCTGTTAACACCCCCCAATCATTCCTTATTTTATACAGATCAGAAAGGGTAATACCCCTCGCCATCATTAGGGGTAAAATAAAAAAAAACGTAACCATATTTCGAGTATAACAAAAACTTTTACATTTTTTCTACAAAAGAAAACACCATAAGAACAACAGACACATTTAGCCTGACGAGACTCTTCTCCTAAGCGAATCGAGGAATGTAACTTACAGTAATAAAACAGAGCTGAGATTTGAAAACTATTGGTAAATTTCTTTTAGAAAGTTTAAATAAAATAAAAAAACTTCCATTATGCCAGGGCATGATTTTGCAATATAGATGAAACTTTTTAGGAGAAAGTCTGCCTCGTATAGTTTGTCTTATTTGAAATAGTTTTACACATATTCCAGAGTTAAATGTTTTCAATTGTTTGAAGAGAACAAAATATTTTTTCCTGAAAGACCTGCACTATTCCACTTCTAACCTTTTTACAGATATTCAGATTTTAAAAATGAACTTAATTATGAAAATAAATAAATCAGGAACCCCATGCAACAAAACGAAGCGGTAAAGGTCAAAGAAGCGTATGAACGGAAAACGAAGTTCAGGGTCACTTGTAAATACGCAACATGCAGTTCATTGTGACGTCGGTCTTATCGTGGCCTCAGTGCGCTAGCAATTCGTCACATCGTAGGAAACTTTGATCATGATTAAACCACTAACCTGATTGGTGCGAGATTAGTACATGGCCGCCGTAGTGACCTTTATACAAGAATAACCTGAAATGTCTGGCTGGTTTAGGCCAAAAAATCATCTCGAACTACTAGCAACGAAGCCGTGGTGGCCATTTAAATGCTCCACTGTTCCATTTATATTGGTATAAAGGTAGCTTCAAAATAAATCCAGAATGAACTTGATATCTTATACTACTGTTGTTTTATTTAAATTTCTTTTGCTGCCATTCTTATCTGGCCTCCTTATAGCTGTTAAAATGAGAAGCGTAATTTGTTCAAACGCAGCGTAGAGTGGTAAAAATGTTATATGTAGAACACTTATTTCTTAATGCATGCAAAGTTCCAAAATTCTAAGGTTTTGAGAATTTAACTTTCTCAAATTACCCTGCCGACTGTAGGGTATTGTAAACAATTAAATTACTTAAAGGTATTATCTTGTGAGCCAGTTTTCCTGAACACTACTTGTCTATGTATATGTGAACCCGCATGCATATGTAAACGTATACGATCCTCTAACCGCCAGCAACATTTCGACCCGACCAAGATGAAAAACTATCCATCCATCGTTTTATAAAACGTTTGATCTAGTTTGTTTGTTGTTTTACAAAGCAAATGACTACCGTTGTTGCTGTTGTTGGGTTTGTTGCAGTGTCATTCTGTGTATTAAATAAGTGGTAGCCGATGAAATATGTTGGCAATAGATATGCAAACATTCTTTGCTCTTGTTGTTGTTGCTGCTGTAACTGAATTTTAGCTGTTGGGGGATACAAAATCGATGCACGTGGAATTCAATGTCATTCGTTTGTGTCAAAATCGGCGGCAGATTGGTTGTTTGTTATTGTTGTTTCCTTGTACAGACTTGGCTAGAAAAGCCAAGTCGTGTGTCTGCTAATAACTGAAATAAAACCAAAAACCATAAAAAATGTCTGGCTAATGGATTGTAAGTTGCCAACCAGCAAGGTGTTGTGTCCCATTATGTTTATGCTCCGCAGGCGCACCATCTTACGAACGAACTTACCTACAGGTAAACGGTTAAGTTTCGAAGACTATTCTCGTGAGTTTGGATGTGATGTATTAGTTCTGATTAGAATTGAGTACCAATATGCTGCGGCTGTGGCTGCTGCTGCTGCTGCTGCTGTTGCAGTAGGCTTTGTTACTGTGTCCAACCAGTTGACTGGTGTCCGCTTTGTGAAATAGTGGTTTAACCTCAGGCTATTAGAATTAACGAAATGCACATGAACTAAACTGAAAAATGCTCTACAAACTAATGTTTAGAAGATTTATGTTTTATTACTTATTTAGAGCTTTTCTATGACTATGAAATTTTACTCATGGAGCGTTGTGACGCATATCAAATGAAAATACTTCAAATCGGAAGCTTTTTAATGATGACAAACTTTCGTTTGATTATTAAGTAGGTTTTTGTAATTGATCTTTACTGAAATTAATTACTGCTTTTTCTTTTCTTTAGAACCGGTCTCGCATGCGCAATCGAAACGCAACGATTCATTAAAGTGTTGAACAAAGAAATGGAAGAAAAACAAGTTTCATATTTAAATTTTGATATTTAAAACTTCAACTTTCATTCGGTTTTTTATTATATTAAGTATAAATTATTAAGATTAACTTCTTAATTATTTATTACAAAAGAAAAGTCTCAAGCTTTAAAAGCACTACGGATTTGCAACAGAATTAAGAGAAGCCAAGAATTAAGCCAGAAGTAGTGCTGGCCATTCTCGATACTGGACGGGGTTAGTGACAAGAGGAACCATGTTAAATGGTGTATAATGAAAAATAAAATTTCAAAATGAAGTAATAGTTCACTAAGTCCTGTGTATACATTTTAATCGGTGTCTTTATTTTACTTAAGGGGTCTAAGCACGACATTATGTATGGAATATTTCAAATGTCCGTCACAGCATGGAATGTCCGATATCCGATGATGGCCGATTTCAGGAAACCGCACAGAAAAAAGCCAAGTGGGATTAAATCGCACGATCTTTATATCAAATCCACGAAAGATAGCCATTTTGGCGATCGCTATATTATATGTAGCCCCGTCGTGCTGGAACTAGTCACTATAGCAAGTAACCACTTTTGCCGTTATATCTATCCCTGTGACTGAGCTACTTAGACATTGGAATAGTTTGTTTCCAGAAGATTAGACTCCAATTAGCTGCAGGACATTTTTGAAATTTAGGTTGCAACTATGTCGTACTTAGAAAAATTAAATCTTTCAAAGAAAAACCGAAAAACTAAATCTTTCAAAGAAAAACCGATGTAGATTTAGCCGATGATATCACTCACATTTCTGCTTTCCATACCCTTCCACTATGTTAGCTCTAAGCAAAAATGTCCCAGAAGTCTTTTTAAACTTTTCATGAAATTCACGATTTTTTGCCGCATATCAAAACTTAACTTCAAATATCTTCAAAGTGGCTCTTTGGATACCCTCCAGCCTTACTGACTGCATAAATGTTAAATCTTTTATTTTGAGAAGCCTTTTGTATTTTATTAACATAACTTGATTAAATTGGTTATAAAGTAAGTGAACGTGTACTCCAAACTAATGCTGGAATGTGTTCTAAAATAAAACCGACTGTGATCGAGTACCCAAAGCTGCACTGGGCAATGAACTAGTGTGAGCAAAGTTGCTATAATGGGTAGACACATTAAACCTTAAATGGTGGAGGGACAGAACCCCTTGGCAGAAAGACCATTAAGTTACTTAGATATATTAAGGGCACATTAAGCTGGATTACTGTTGGATTAAAGGTCAATGAAATTTCAAGTATAAAGTTAAACATTGACGAAGATGATACTTGCAGACTGCGCCTGGAAGGCGCTGAGAAGGTAGCGCACAGTGTGCGTGAATGTACAGGCTTAGGACCACGTGCAGACACTTGTTAAATGTGAATGCAAGGGGGGATCTAAGCTTTAGACAAATGCTAACAATTACCAGAGCCTCCGTAAAGAGGAAGAAGGACGACAGTTGCCAGTCGACAGTCTTAAATCACTACATTCAAAAGTAAAGTCTAGTTAGTGGTAGCACGATACTCAAATGAGAATAAGGTAGTCGTAAATTACAAATCGGTTAGACGAAAGAAGCGGGTCGAAAAGGGACCCAAAAATTGTACGGGCAGATTTGATACACCCGCCCCCCCTCACCACTTGAATTTATAAAAATAATAAACATAACTTAAGCCTAAAAGTTAAAAAAATTATAAAAAAACTAAAATTAACAATTAATGTAGAAAGAAAAATACGTAGATATCAAAATTCGCTCCAACAATATTCTGCGATCATTGCATAGAAATACTTTTCCTTATATCCAGTTTCCATTTCAATCATTTCCTGGTAAAACTTCTCACCGTTTTCTTTCAAGATTTCTCCGGATGCAGCGACTTTGAAAACTGTAATTATATTCCACAAAAAATTTAGCTCTAGGAAATAAAAATATTTCAAATAGGAACGAACTTTTCCTCAAGAAACTCTGGCACAATATGACTCAACTACTTTTTACCTCGAATACTTCGCTTAAGGTGAAAATCTTGTATTAGAATTATGAAAAATTAATCTTTGCAACGAAATAACACAAAAAATCTCTTTAATTGAAATATTATTAAAGAACTGAACACACGAACAATTAAATAAAATTGAAAGTTTTCGAGATTCCGTTATTTGAAAATTATTGGAATTCGTGTGAAATCCTGTGAATACGCTACACTACATTATTAACAGAAACCGTTAAAAACTTTCAAATGGTTGCATCAAAACATCTTCAAGAATCATGCAAGGGTAGTAAGAGTCATCATCTGAAAAGGTAACCATTAATTTTTATGTCAAGAATTCCATCAAAATGTTCCAAAGTAATTTACGAAATTCTAGATAATCCAATACCTGTCACCTGCCTTAAAATAACTGAAGACAATTTTAACTTTTTGACCTGTAAAAAACCCACATTTTAAAATTGCTTTCGATTATTTAAGCGGATATAGAAATAACTAAACTCTGCGCAAATTCAACGACTATTTAAATTTGGCTCCGTTTATAAACTAGAGCTTAAAACACAAATTTAAAACCATTTAGAGAAATATTAACAGAAGTAACGAACCAATTTAGGACTGAAAAAAGAAACCAGGAATTGTTCCAATATCCATAAATGTTATATCCATAACAATTTTCGCTTAATTATTAAACTTTGATCATAAATTAAATAAAAACATTTATAGGTACACTGGTACTTTGCATACATTATTGATACAAGGGAATAATATTGGGTCAGGGAAAAAGTATTAATGTTACGAAAAGGCGAAGAGAATCTAAAAATTTCCGTTTTACATCGGGCACAAACAGTAGAAGTAAGACCAGCAAGTCCAAACGTGTTATATTATTACACAAGTTTACAAATTCAGGTCAGCTTTCGAACTGGAGCAAGAGAAAATTGTTTGCAATGCTGAATTCGAATCTGAACTCGTTTTCTTCAAATTGATTCTAGTTTTCGGGATATACTGTAATGTCAAAAAGGACGCAGTAGCAATGACAAATATTAGCATAGCTGAAGAAGGGTTTGTTGTATTGTTAAATATAAAATCTAGAATTCAATACCAATATATCCTTTAAGCTACTGAATAGTTTTAGAGATATTATGATGGTATTTGATTTCAGAAGGATAGTCGAACCCAAAAAAATTAAATCTTACAAAGAAACTTTTATAATTTTTTTTAAAGATCATAAGAAATAAAAAAACCATATGCACACGATAGTAAAAAGTCTCTCTAGCGAACTTTGCATGCGTCGTACTCTTGTATGCATATGTCAACTTTATTCAAAATGAGATACATTCACTTAATTGTGAATAAATTGAAAAGTTTTGCATCGACTTTACGTATTTTCTAACTTTTTACTAATAAAAATATGTCGTGCCTCTTTCCTTTTTTTTTTTTTTGAGGTAACGCTATATCTCGAAAACAATGTATGCAATGTGGCAGATAAAATGCCCCATTACTTCAGTGTCGACGTTACATGTCGACGTTACATGCCCTACATACTTTATTGGCTACCATTTACATACGCAGGAGATATTCTTGTAAGCTTAATTATCCCGTTAGACTGCTTGGCATCTTAAATTTATCTACGTTTCGGTCAGATCATAAAATTCTTGTATCTTTTCCATCATATTCGTCATTTTTACTCAATTCCTTCTCGTAGTCTCAAATGGTTTCGCATTTGTTACGTTTATTGCTTGTAACTCTCTATCTTTGATTGCCAGAGAATTTCCTCGTTCATTATAAAATACCTCATGGGGACCTGATACCGAGGTGATGCGCATGTCTACCATGTCTCAACTAATCGTTAATCGCCCTTTGTAGTCCCATATCGTCATTAATGTGACGTTATTGCATTGAGAATCAGTTGCTTATCAGTGAAAATATTAAGTTCGGTTCGCCTTGCGGTTGCCATTAGTTATCTTACACACCCCGTGATTGTCCGTACTTCCACCTGACATTTCGGCGAGAAAAGATACAATTTTTTGTGGTTAATAATTGTATAAAAGAGCTACTTGCTCAACGTAGTTTTGTTTGAGTTATAAACAGCAGTATTGTCAAAATTAAAATCCTAACTGATATTTCAAAAGAAAGGACGAAGAGCTACTTCAGTCTCCTAAGGATAAAGCAGCACTTGAATCCTTCTTTTAAGAATCGAAAAATGTTTTATTAATTTGCAAGCCGAGGACCTAAAGAGGCCCGATTTCTTTAAACGACAATTACATTCACCGTGCGTGAATATCAAGAAATTTAGGTATTAACCAGAAAAATTAGATTGAAAAGTTGAACGACGGAACAATTAAAATATATTTCTTCGCTCTTGTTAGCAAGTACTTTGTTCAAAGCTTTTTGAAACAAAACAATTATACGACACAATTGAAAATGAAATGAGCCTCGAATCAACTTAATGTTATGCACTCGCGTTTCCCGAGTTTTCATGCTCTTAATTGGTGTTTTTAAGTCTAAAATAAGTGAGAGAGCTATATTCCTTTCGACTATTTGCGATTTTCAATTTTGGACTCCGGTTTTACTCTTAATATGAGTATTTTGGATTGGTTATTCGAAAAGATATTTTTTCTCAGTTTCTGCTCTGTTTTAAATTTTCTAAGAATTTTCGATAAATTCAAAAATTTTTTGGTGCATTATAGACAATTAGATTTTTAGCCTAATTTTGATTTATTATAAAAAAATTTTGAGTTTTTGAGTACAATTTCAGCCTCTGGATAGAATTTTTCTTCAATTTCGAACTATGGTTTTGTGTCTTTTGGAACTTCAAATTATTATAGGCATTTTCAGATTTTTTTTTATCGATTTTTCAATGGAATTAAATTTTTTTTAGTTTTTAGTAATTTTGAAATTTATTGGTTGGTTTCTAATTTGCTGTGGAATTAGTAAATTATTGTGTCTTTTATGGAAAGCAAAAAAATTAAGATTCCATTTTTGTATTACTTCTGAATTTCAAAAATGTGATGAAAGTTCGTGTCTTTTACTTTAATTACAATTTTCGGTAATAATTTGTTGTTTATTTTGTTGAGGAGTTCGATTTTTTATATAATTGTTAAAATAAATTTTTTGCAAATTTTCGCCTTTTTGGTGTGACTGCAAAATTTTGGTGAAACTAAAAATTTTGTTATGAAATTGTAAAATTTGATGAATTTTGTGATATTCTTTGATAAAATGTCAGGTTTTTATTAAATATTGGTTTTTTTGTAATTAATTATTTTTTGAATTGAGTTTTTCGATTTTAAGGTGAGTTTTTGAATTTGTGCCAAATTTAAATTATTGGCAAAATTTCTAATTTTTCGCAATTTCAATTTGTTTCGAAATATCGATTCTGTGGAAAATTTTGTTATTTATGTGATTCCATTTTTTGGTAACATTTTTAATTTTTAGTTTATTGTAGTTTTTTATTACCTTTTTTTTATTTATCAATTTTCATGATTTTTTGGCCAATTTTAAATTTGGAGGTGATTTTTTAAATTTTTTGGTATTTTCCGATTTGTGGTGAGGTGAAATTTAATTGTTTTTTTTTTTTTTGTAACATCGATTTTCTTAAAACTTCAACGTTTTTCATAAAATCTGGATTTTTTAAGATTTTATCCATCTGGTGAAATTAAAAAAAAACTAATACAATTTAAATTTTTGTGGTTAAATTTCAAAACTTCGTGAAGTTGGTTTTTTATGTAAAATTTCGGTTTTTATTAAATTTAAAATTTGGGCCAAAATTCGAATTTTGTGAAATTTTTTTGTAGCTTTTAATTTGGTCCAACGTTTAGGTCCGTAAGTTATGTGGTTACTTTGGGTTATTAATTGTGTAGTGGGACTTTATGATAAGGATGCAGAATATAAAAATTATATGAGCAAGTGCATAGAAAACCCGGAAAAATTTTTGTTTCTACATAACTCGTGAACTTTTGGGCCGATATTGCAGATTTCAAATAGCGAAAATTCGCCAAGCGCGCTGATTTAATTTATCCAACATCCTAGGATGTCTAGTGTCATTAGAAAGTTGATTTCAACATCGGACAGACGGACATCGTTAATTGAACTACGCTACTCCTAACAATACAGAATATATACAAATACTTTTTGGGTTGCAGATGAATTTTGTAGAAATGACAACAGCGGAATTACCTTTTTCCCCTTCACGAAATAAACATATTCAAAGAATTGATTTTTTTAAACGCTACACAATTTTTAACTGCAAAAACCAGCAATAAAATTTAAAATAATGGCTCTCAAAAAACAACAACTACTAGAATGGCCACTGCCGATCGAGCCAGCAGCAGAAGAAGCATAAAACTCTTACAGAAGTGTTTGCGGTTACTGTTGATAGTTAAAAGAGAAATGTGGCCTTTTAAAACTAACGAATTGTTCTCATTCCTCTTTCATTTACTAACAACCTGTGAAGACATCACGTCCACCTCGGAATTCATTTATGCATCCTCAATTCAATTGCATTTCATTTCACTTTAGTTCAATTCCTGCACCTTCACCACCATCAGCGACATGTAGACACAGAAACCAACATCAACTGAAGCAACAGCAACCGTTCCAGCCACAATAAAGATCACATCATTCAACTATTTAGTACGTTGCATTTTTATGAACAAGACTGTATGTAGCACAGTGAATGTAAGCAAAACTGCGGAATCACATGCAATGACTGAAAAACAAACCGTCTTCAGCTACACAACACAGGAATCACAAAAATTCACCTGTTTAGAAAAAGAAATGAAGCGAAATATCTCTTAAGTATATTTTCAGCCAATGTAAACAGCTGAAATGGGGAAAACAGAAATAAAATAAAATTATGAGTGCAATTCACTGGTCGAAAATATTTAAGTATTTTCATAGAAATAGCAACTACTCATACACTTTGATGGCTTTTTTTTGTATCGTAGAAAGGCAGCGGCAGTATCAGCTAAGATTGTTAACGCCAGAAATTCTTGAATTCCTGGCAATTGTTTTTTTTGAACCATATGACGAGGCATTAATATTCCTGCCATACGAATGAATGGTGTGGTGTGGTGTGGTCAAATGACAGCATAACAATCAACGGCAGCAACAACAAACACCATCAGACACACAATCGTCTGCTGCACATATTCACTTTAGTTTAGCTTGTTTTTTTTCTTCTTCTTCCTTCTTGGAGTTTTAGAAGTGTGATTTGTGTGGTTGCGGTATTATTTTAACGCGTGCTATTCATTAAGGGGATTCGCGTAAAATCATCAATGTGGAAACTCAAACTCAATTAGCATTAATAATACGACTATAGACAAAAGATAATTTTATGCGATTGCGGTTAAATTCATTACAGCCAGAAATAGTAGAATACAAAATAATAACGATGAAAAGTCAGATTAGTTGTGATAAGTGGGTGGCAAAAAATGCAGACAGAAATTATTTCTTTTAAAAAAGAATCAGAATTTTAAAAAATCAACGTGCGGTATTTTGTAAAACATAACCAGATATTAATTTAAGATTATTTTAGAAACCCTACGTTCTAATAAAACAGTGAGCCGAACAGTAGACGATTAGTAAAGATTACTTTTATTTAATTATTTTTTAGAACCGTGCGGCAACATCCTTGGTGGTTTTTGTATAATAGCAATTTAAAACTGTGAAACTTAGACATGTGTTAATTAGCAAGATTGTATATTATTATACCTGTCGAATCAGTATATGGTTTCCATTTCTTCACTATCACGTATAAATGAAATAATATGATTATTCCTTTCTAAACTTACCCATACAAAATATATAATATATAAATAACATAGGCCTGCGATGGAAACTTGAGTAGGTATTAAATACTGAGCTAAAAAAAAAATTATAAAAAATCCATCGTGTAATTTTTCTAACTGTCGCTGTGATAAATTAAATAATTTAGCAGATATAGAAATCAAAAAAGGTATTTGTGTTGGCCCTGGCATCGGGACGTTAATGCAAGACACAAAGTTTGAAGAAGTCATGAATAAAACCGAAAAGGGCGGTAGGAATTCCTTTAAAGAGGCAGTGAAATAATTTTTAGGAAACAGAACAAGCTCAGGTTATGACAATATAGTGAATAATATGGCCATCTTGGTGCCGTAGGTTATGCGGAGCAGATACCAAGCGAGGATAATGGCAGGCTACTGCTGGATGTTGAAGTGAGATGATCCCGATAGTGCGCGCAAGAGAAAAGGATTGTACAGATTGCAAGAAGAAGATGAAAAATACTCCATAAGTTGTTTCAACCTACTTAGTCTCTGTAAAAGGGGGAAAACAGTTTAAATTTCCAAGGTTTAATTAATTTCTAAACATTATAATATCCCTAAAGGAATTGATTGTTAAATATCAAAGAAAGGCGTAGTAAGATACTCATTAAGAAAAGTCTGTAAGGTTTCTCGGTTAGAAAGTACAAAAATTTCGCCCCGCTTTTTGATGTGTAAAGTAAGTAATTAGTTATTTATCTTCACTTTGAAATATAACTGAGTTTTTTAATTGTTTCAATTAATTATTTAATTAAATTATATATCATGTATATTTTTGGATTAAGTAAATAATTAAATAAATTAGAAATTTAATATAAAGAAAATTACAAATCATTTTTATTAAATAAATAAAAACTTAATTATAATTTAAGCTAGCTTAACCTTTATGTACTCGGGATTGGAAGTTTACGTAAATTTTATTTGTATGAACATCAACTTTTATAGATCCATCGTTTTCTTTTCTTTGCGCATCGACAAACACAATGATGCATTTGGCTAGAAACTAAAGTAGTGGTATTCACTGGTTAGTGAAAATGCAAAGTATCGTAAGTTTTTTATGACATCCAACATTAAAATGCACGAACGTTATTTCCATTTTTGCAAGAATATTTGTTACAAGCACTGAATACCGCTATTCCAAAAATTTTAAGGGTTACATTTACCAATAGGTTGCACTGTAATACTACAACACAACATGCGTTTAGGAAGTCAGTCATTTATAAGAAAACAATTATTTTAATATGTGACGTCATGTGCTTCACACATTAGTCTTTTAGGCCAACTGCGTGTGATGTTACGCTTTTCCATTTCATAGTATTGACAAACGAACAGGGTGCAACGACTATTGATCATTATAAATAACAGGCGAGCGATGCGAAATTGTATGAGAAGCTAATACAGGGTTGTGAACAAAATATTACAGAAAAAGCTGTTCTGCTAGACTTCTCTAGTTTACTGTATGTCCAGTTTTGCGTTCAGTTGAATATGCGGTCTCCATTTTTTCAATTGCATCAACGTGGAGAGCGACCCACTCTAAGATGTTATAATGTATAAAGCCAAAAACGCTTACAATTTATAGGTGAGGGTAACCAAAATTATTATTTTAAATTGCTGACCTACATAATTGTTGGTGGGCTATTTGGTCGTGTGTACAAAAACGGTGTATAGTTGGGCAGGATCTGAGATATCGGTGAAATACACTATGTTGCGACCGTTAAAAAAACCACAAACAACTTCCTTTGTTTCCATGGAACTAAAAATAGATACATTTTTCGCTACTTGGTTAAAACATTGCCAGTAAAAGGGAATTAAAAATCGCCATAACTGAAAACCTTGACACAAGCATGTAATAAACATTGAGAAACACGTACGTCCTAATAATACAAGCATAATTTCTGGTAAAATAATAAAAAAAAAAGTTGCCGTTGCTACTTCTCGTAATGTTATGACAGGCGAAAACGAAATTATTGGAATCTGCATAACCATTGGCGCTTTAACGCAAAGTCACTACTAGCCTGGATGAGCGTAATATTGCAATGCTACGAAATGAAGGCAGCCTGCTCTTAACATGATTATGCTTTATCAGACTCTTCACGTTGCTTCAATTGTTTAGTTGCACAAGAGAGAGTTATCACAAATATTTTCGTCGTAGGCATTCAAACGTAAGTATGTACATATGTAAATATTTATATAGACTTCTTATTTTGTAAAGAGGCTCGTAGTAGTTATACACTGCCGTTCATATGAATGCAACATCTACGTCCTTTGAATTTGAATTTCCGTTTTTATTCTTTCATAGCAGAAAAAAAGATTTCTAAAACTTTCTCGTTATTGCAGGCAAACTACTGCCTTGTCATTAGTAGCTTTGTAAGGGAATATCGGGTTGGCATTGCACATAACCTGCTTATTATGTATGACATGATATAATATAGGTATTTGTTAGCGATGGCCCACTGTGCAGCATTTCGTTGCCATTTGGAGATTCACTGAATCACTACTTTCGTTTTTCGTATTCCGTTAGTAACACATCGTAAAACGTATAAATTTATGTTCACTGCCTTACAGTAGTGCGTTCTGGGATGGAAGTCTGTAAGCAAATGGTGAAAAGTATTAGTTTTCTTCTGCATTGCTCAAAAATATACATACAAATATAAGTCAAAATGATGTGCTTCCTATGAAGTGTATTTGTGTGCGAGTAAAAGTGGGTACACGGAGAATGCCGTTCGCATGCGACACAGAAAACCTATGAATTCTAAATATTCTGCTAGTGTCTAGTAACTTAACTTTTTTCCCTTCTTAATTAAAATATTAAAAAACAGTTTAAATTTACCCGGAGAGATACCACTTCGTTTTAGAGAGGGTGACATGGTAGTGTCACATCGTATTGGATTTCGCACTTTTATAGTTGAAAATTTTACAATTACAAAATCTAAATTATAGGAAGCCAACCAAATCCCAACCTCTTTTCTAGAACAGTTTTTTGGTTTTATTTATAGGTCAGTAAGTACCATAGTTAGATGAGTCGAAATTTTAATTTGTAATCTTTAGTTTTATTACTTGCATGTGTTTTTTTTTCAATGAGACTATAAACTATAATACAAGTTTATAAGAAATAATCGGCAGTTGAAATAACTTGCAAATGGCGTTATTTGAATTGTCTTCAAAACTTAATCTAATAAAACTTAATGGCCCATTTAAATATATAAAACAGAACACCCCATTTTTTCCATTCATTCACTGGGTTACCTCATATATTCATAAGTATCCAATAATTTCTTAATATAATAAAATTTATATTAAATTCTAGGGTGTTTTCAGTACTTTTTGTTGGCATTATATCCACTTAACAACAGTGTAGTTCGCTTTATTTTACTTCCACTTTTGTACTACTGAACTACTGGAACTGCAGTAACTTCAGAAATGATTGGTAAACAAAATGATATTTTAGTTTTAAGAGAATTCTTTTTCTTATGTATTTCTATGTATTTCTGTTAAAAGCTATTCATAATTGCCTCACTGCAATTCCTGCACTATGGCATACTTGCACTGGTGTTCTATTCACTTTTCAATTTAATATTAATATTACCTGAACTATATATTTTCACTTAGGTACGTATGATAAACGCGAGAATACTAGGATAGTTCGGTGACCGGTAGCTAGTAGGAACAAAGATATGCCTTGCCGTAAATGAGTGCACTGTCAGAAGTTCTAATTTATACCCCCTCCTGGTGGACGACGGTAACAGGTTCCTGCCTCTGCATGAAGTCTGTCGTATTAAGTCGAGCAGAGAGAAGGTAACACTCTCAGCATACGATAGCGATGCGTGGCTAAGACCATACTTGGTCTTTAGCATGCGAACTCTGGATACCAGTCGACCTCCAGTTTCAATGCAGACATACCCGTGCATATGGAGCTCTGTGTGTGCAATCGTCTTTTTCTTAATTACAAGGACGAATCACTCGGACTTTAATTGGCCAAGAATGTGCCGCGAGGAGTGGACGTGTCAATCTTTAAAGGTACTGCTAATGCATTGGACCATGAGATCCCGATAGGGATGGACAATTAAGCCTCGCAAAAGGTAGAGAGGTTAATCTCTGTAGGAACTCCGGTGTTTATCGGAGGAATTCTGAAGAAATGGACAAGAAAACCTTACAAATGATGGACGGGTCAGACGCCTAAGATACTCCTAAGAAAAAGGCTGACACTGTAGCGCACATTGTGTGTGAATGTCCAACACTGGCTGGCACAAGTCTTGCGACCACGGATGAACGCCTGTTAAATGTGAATGCCATGGTGAACCTAAACCTTAGACAAATGCTAGCAATTAGAAGAAACTTCATGGTGAGAAGAAGGCTGACAGTCATTAGCCGATAGTCTTCAATCATTACAGTCAAGAGTAAAGGCTACTGAAGCCATGAGACTCGAATGAGAGTAAGGTAGTCGTAAATTATAAGTCGATTGGCTGAAATCAATTCTAGGAAAGAAGGGGGTCGAAAAAAGTCTGCTTCGATATCCCTCCTCCATTAACAATGACCAAAAAGTGGTTCGTTCGCTATACAGAAAATAATAAGCCATTCACCTCCTGGGGTTCAATACTAGTTGAAGACGAATCCAAAAAAATTTTACCTCTTCTCTGGATAGAGTCCTATTTGTATACAGCATCGCCTTTAGGGTTTTATTCCGTCCGTGATGGTTCTTCAGTAGGTCGTCAAACTTCCCTCTACCTCAAATAACCAACTTTGGTAAACCAGAGGATAGCTTTCTTGAAAAATATTAATTCTTTGCATCACTTTTAGTTACTCGGATCCTCCCGATACGACTAGCGCCGTACTGAATGTTGGTGAAGCGCCTTCGGGGTAGTAACTTGGCGGCTGTGACGTTGCAGTTAAATGCCAGCAGTTAATAGTACAGCAGGAGAAAGGATAGCGCCAAAGTCACCAAAGTATGTTTAAGATCCACGTAACTAACCAAATCTGCCACATACATATGTATATGTAAGTGCGCACATAAAGGCTGTGGTTGGACCTCATACATTATTGACACATATGAAAAACTAGACCTGGGATATTTTAGTGACCGTAATAAATGCACTTTATAGGAGATGCTTGACGTCAAGTTTTGTTTAAACAGGTGATGAAATCAACCCAAGGATCACATATATAATCTCTCCATGCACATACAGAGATAGTACATATATCGCACCTGTTCATCAAAAGTAACACAACTCAACAAATTATATTTTTCACTTTTTTGAAGAAAACAGTGTATGTAATAATTTCGAAAAAGGAAGAAGAGAAATAAGTTTTGTTATTTTATTGAAATATTATTGAGCTTCCTTTACAACGGTATATTTGTTTATAACAATAATTCCATTATATTGGCGGAATTAGTTTTTTGCCTCTACTGAAAACTTGTAAATTTTGAGTTGTGTTACTTTTGATGAACAGGTGCGATATGTATAAGTGTTTTCGTGCGAAGTGCGTGTTGGACTTGTCGACTCCCCTAGTAATCCTGGGGTAGTTGAAGGAGCTCATAACAAAACATTTAAAACTATAGTAATGGAGAATGGTCTGTTGTGAAACCATGATAACATTAGGCAAATTCAAAATTCTCTGTCCGACTCTGTTACTATTAATGAGATAATTGGACGATTGCTTTATCTTCGAGACTCTTTTCATAAAGAATTATAGTGATGATGAGGAATTTCCCCAAGGCTACGCGGGATAAGCTTGAGCATCATAAAAACGACTTAATACTCCCGATTAATGTGTATGAGATAATTGTTGGCTTAAACTTAATGATCAGTGGGGTCTATGAAAACAGCGTTGCCAGTTTAGACTTTTCGAGGATAAATTTAGTGTTCTATGTTCAGCAGTTTTTCATTCATGGCATTTTTTAGCTTTTGAGTTTAACCTTGAAAGCAGCCTAAAAATGCAAAATTTATTTTTTTAAGCTGCATATTTTTAAGGTATTAATATAAAATCGAAGTAGGTTTGTTAGAACAAAATGTTTGTACAAGGAATTTCAAAATATTCGGGTAAAATTAATCTAACTCCATAGAAAAAACTAATAGAAGTTTCAAAATCTTCCGTAAAAAGTTCGGCAACGTAATACCACCGTCTAACTACATTTTCGATAAGAACGGCGCTATGTTAGGCACCGCCAATGCCACGTTTTATGATGAAAATGTTTACAGTAAAATAGGTGAAAACTTAAAAACCAGCTAAAGTCCAAAGTGAGTTTATAGTAACTCTGGCAACAGCTGGTTTTTACATAAAGAGGAGACAGACAGTCTCTCAACATTTTTCTTAGTCCTTATTACAATAGATTACAACTTATCTTTTTTGTCATAAAAAATAGTTCAAAAGTGTAGCTAATTTTCATATCTCTTTATCAAGATTAAAACTTAATTTTTTTGTTTTTGACTCAACAGTATGAAGCTGATTTTGCCGTATGCATGAAGCTTTTTTAATTGAATATTTTTACACTCTTCACTTAATATTATTCAAGCAATAAATTTATTAAAATATTTGCTTAACACCACTTTAACTATTGCTATTCTTCATGTGCTTGAATTTCCTTTCTGCATTTGCTGGCATTTGTCATGTCAGCTTAAGTGTTTCTCTTTTGACATGTTTAGGTGTTCAGATTTTAATCGATAAATAAAAATTGATTATGAATTGATTAAATGAAAGATATACCGAACATTTTAACCACATTTCTTCACATTTGATTCGTTTGAACGAACATCCAATGGCACATGAGAAGAAGGAAACTTGGCATCAAATTGAAAGAAAGACAGTCTCTTAAAAATGACAATTTATTATGAATTTATCTCATCTCTCTCTCTCTCTTTCTCTTCCAAATAATTAATTCTCTATGGGCTAGTGAAAATATTGGAAAAAAGTTCTTCTACAGGAATGAATCGTTCACAGTCTAGAGAAAAATCTGATATGCATGCAGGTCCAAAGTTGTTCATTGAACAAAAGTATTGAAAACGAGTTTGAGTTTCCATTTCACATTTTTAAGTCGAAATAGTTATAATCCGAAAACATTAGCATGTGAGGTTTATTTACGAGAATTATATTTGTAGTAGTATTGCGCCAGGCCAAGTAAAAGCCCATGCATACAGTGTGTATATTACACGAAACTATTCTCGCTATTTTTACCTCCCTCATCACTTTTAGCTAGTTAATGAAATAATAAAACTTGAAACATAAGTACCCTACATGTAGGTTAACTATTAGGTGGAGCTTGAAAGGTTTACCATAAAAGCATACCGAGATATAAAGGTGCAGAAAGTTCTCATTTGAGTACCTATTTACTGACTCACTTATAATTTTTATGGGGCACTTCTATAAAACTAGAAAAATTTGAAAACGGGAACTTTTTATCCGGCAAACTGTAGTGCCGTTTTTAAAAAAAATTATCTTATGTATACACAGATATTCACTCTATGAAATCTCAAAGTCAACTCTCTGCGGTGGACGGCGCCTTTATATAGAGATCACGGCCGCTTCCTGAAACGTCCCGCACAAGGCGAATTCCACCAGGTGGCAGCATCAAGGCAGGTCACTATTTTTTTCTGTGTTTACTTTTATTTTGCAGCTCTCAAAATTATTTTTTTATTTGTGCACGTACATATGCGCGGCATATTATTAAAAAATTTAAAAAAGAGAAGAAAGTGAAAAAAGTGAAAGAAATAAGACTAATATAAAATATATTTGTGCAAACGAACAGTGACAAATCTAATTCAAAAACAATTTTATATATGAAATTAAAAAAAAAAAATCAATGAGATCCTGTTCTTACTATAGAAAAAAGTATGAATGTGGTGGTGGAAATTTATTCCGAGTTCCTAAAGACGCGGCGAAACGGGCAAAGTAGAATTATATTTGTGGAAAAGTCTTTTCAGCAACAGCCCTTATATGCGTCGACCACTTTTCACCGAAAAGCATCATACACGCGGAAAAAAGACTGTTGTTGTTTCCAAATTCTGTGCCTCTTGTTAAACAATTAGACGAGGTGGAAATTGTGGCCAGCAATATGATGAAAGTATCAAAGGTTGAGTTAGAAGATTTCTTCAACGAACATGCAATAAAAATGTATAGACAAATAACATACTGCAAACATATTTACATTTTTAGATCGCACTGCTTAGACCAGAGTACTTCTTATCTGGAAATTGTCACTAACAATATGATGGGCATTTCAAATGTTGAGTAAGTAGATTTCTTAAGTAAACATAAAATAAAAATATATAAATCACTTAATTATTGCATGCATATTTATATTTTTAGATCACATTGATTCGACCAAAGCCACTCTTCTCCTTTTACTTGGGAAAATTGACATCAACTGCCAAACGTTTGGTAGAACCTTCAAGTAAACACAAAATATGCAAGGATCAAGACACTCAAACTGAGTAAGTGTTAACAAAATTTTATAAATATACTTAATAATCTACTTTAAATCATTGTGCTACATGCACAAATTTCATCAGTTATTTTGTAATTATTGAGTAGATAATATTTTTGTGGTAATACGACAGTAGTATGTACGAGTATTTACATATTTCACAACAACATTTAAGGCTTCTAATATTAATATACATACATATATATGTATACGCATGTATTTAAAGATGTGTGCGGTAAAAAACGTTATTTTATGTGCATGTTTTTGAGTCCTGTTTTTGTAACTCAAGCGAGCGACTCGTCCGCAAAATTTATATGAAAAACACTACTTTTTCATTGTTGATTTCTGTACAAATTCTTTAGACAAGTCTAGTTACTCAACATAAAACTTTCTCAAAAATATGTAGTCCATCAAGATGTTCAATAAATCATTTACTTATTGAACATAATTTAATTTTAATACTAACAAAAATTAAAAAAAAAAACACTTGTTTAAATATTTTTTCATTTCGTTTTACATATTTTTTCATGTCATTTGTATTTATTTTCTAAATTGTTCGAACAATAAAACCATTTTAATTAATATAATAAACTAACTCTGGCTGTTAATTAAAATAATAGTGTAACCTACATTTTAGTTAAAAGTTTTAAGAATGGTAAGTATTTAAAATTATGTATTTAAAAACATTTTTATTAACATACATTAATTGATAAATTCAAAGTCAATAAATAAACAAGTAAGAGTGCTGTGGCAACACTGATTTACATCTTGCGGTTTTTGGCACCGGTGGCAACGTTGTAGTTGAATATAGGAGTGTGGTGCTTGAATTAACAAAGTTTGGGTTGTGAAATCTAGTTTGCGTTTGTTGATAAATATAATTAAATATAACATTTATATAAATATAATATCTGTGTTCGCCCATTTATTTAAGTGGTATTACAAGTGCTATATTAAAATTCGATTTTTTATCAAATAAACTTTTAATACCTTTTTTAAAAGTTAATTTCTTGGACTTTCTCAGCATCAGATTTTAGATCTTGCAAAAGCAATTCATCGCATGATTTTGGTATTAATGTGTATAACTGGCATGTTTGCGTTACGTATGACCAAGACATGCTCCACGCGATACCAAACAGACAAAACACAACCGGGCAATATATAATACAAACGTCTACGTAAACCCACATACAAAATAAGAACGTAAACATATCGATAATAAAATTTTGACCATCTTACCTCACATTCGAAGCCCATTTTAGCATTAGGACAATTGGCATTCCAATAGGAATTAGAGTGTTCTTAGGCTTCTTCCATGGCGACTTTTTGTATTTCTTTTCGATTTCGGCAAAAGATTTATAAGGTAATTGAAGTCCCGTGTTTGGTCTATAGATTTACTCTTCACTATAATGCACCAATTGCGTTTCGTGTTCATCACTGTTTCTAAAGCCGTGCGGCCATATGTGTTTGCAATGTTAAATCTCGAATTTCAATAGCTCCACGATTGCCATAAGCTAAAGCTCTCAACGACTTGTTACCGTTGAAATATATACTCAGGAGCATTGTAACTCTAAAGTTACATGAACCTGCAGTCATTGATTGCGTACACGGCAATCAATTTGCAAATAAATAGCACTGGAAGCCGCTTCGGATATAATGACCACATCTTTTGTGCCACCAATAAATCTTTGTTTTCCACTAAAGTGTCTCCCGAATTCTATTTTACACAATAATTTCGTTTTCATTTAATAAGCACTTTCACTGAGATCTTTTCTAATAAATTTTTGTGCAAGTTTTCACTTGCCAGACATTTGTTTTTGACGGAAAAACAAAATGTCTGTGGTTTTTGTACGAATTCGCCTTCGTTGCACTTGGTGTAGGAATGCTGCCACCTATATAAATTCGCCTTGGTCCTGAACATACGTGAAATTGCACATCAATTATTTCATTTGCTGGCCTAGTAGTCTTGTATATGTGTTCGTGGGTGTGCGAATTTATTTTTTCTGCTTTAAATCGCGGTTCGAGGAATTTTCGTTATGTAAATGTTTTTGCTTTATGATTGTAACATTGCGTATTTGGACAATAGGTCGTTTCATACATCTTCGATTATTATTTCGTAACAAATGTATTGTAGAAGCAAAAACAACTAGTACAGAAAGAAAAAGTAAACAAAAGATACACACACACGAACACATATACAAGACTACTAAGCCAGCAAATGATATAAATGATGCGGAATTTCACCCATGTTCGGGACATTTCAAGAAGCGGCCGTGATCTGTATATAAGGTCGCCGTCCACCGTAGATAATATATGTAGTTGACTTTGAGATTTCATAGAGTAAATATCTGTGTATTAAGTAAATTAGCACTGCAGAGTTGTAAATAGAGGTTTTTGTATACTGATAAAATCATTAAGGACTGTGTATTTTAAATCTTGCAATTAAACGAACCTTACAAATTAACGTTTATTGTGGTAATAAACGTAGCGGTATCAATTTGTAAAACACTATAAGGCACTATATAAATTTTGGCAAAAACATCCCAAGTAAAAGACTGATTTTTTTTAAGATTCTTGGAATTACTTTTCTTTACCAATGCGGAGGGACTTTTAGAAGGACTGAGTTTCAATGAAAAGTTTGAGAAACGTTTCTATTACTGCACAATGGACCCATCATTACCACTCGCAGTTATTACTCGATCAAATTAAGTATGCATATACACAACTTGTTTTGTGATTTTTATTATTTCGTGATATTTAGCAAAATTGTATCCTTTTTTTCGGTTCCTAAAAAATTTATACAAAAATCAATTACGTGTTGTCAACTTTTGACCATCGATATGCCTCTATGCTACTACCACGGCAATATTTATGTACTTTAACAAGTTCAGAATTAAATAAAATAAAGAATTTGTAATATTTAGAACTTGGCAACGTAATTTTTGTATATCACCACTGTAAGGGTTAATGGTGATATGATGGTCATTTCTTTTGTGGGTGCTATATTTTGTGTCAAATATCTATGTATGTGATTGATGCGAAGTATCGTAAAAACTGGACTTAGTACCATCACGTACCAAGATAAACTTTATAACAACTAAGCATGCAATGGATTTAAAAGTTGTTTCCACCTAGAATTGCTATCTCTACCCGGATATATATTTGCACTCTTCATAAGAATAGAAATAAATATTTAAAACAATGTGGACATCGTAGATAAAAACACGGAATAGCTTTACGGTTGTTTGTAAATTATCTGCTGACATATTTTAACTGCGATCTGCCGCTCACATGAACCGCGGCGGCTTTGACCCGACTTCAAGCTGCGTAAATTGGATCACTGAGCCGCACCATATTAAATGTTCTTTGTAAATATCAAAACACACTAAACATGGACGATAATAAAAACAGTGTTGTCTACTTAAAGTTTAATAGTTTTTCAAAGTAAAAAAAAAACGTTCCTAATATGTTAAAGTTTAATTAACAAACCTAAATTGCTTGATAATTTGAATAAGCCAATAACTGACGTTCATAATTAAAATTGCTTCATATGATTTCGTATGTGACTGAATTTCCTGCAACAATTTATTCAGATTTTAAAAATGAATACACAAAATGTTGTTTGTGTAATTGTCTCAGTTGGACAAATTAAAATGAATTATGTATATTTTTATTAAAAAAATTAATATTTACAAAATAAAAACAGCGATGTTTAATTAGTGCCTCAAAACATTCTAAAACTTGTATGACAAACCAATAGATAGACTAGTTAGTGGCAAAACAAACTTAGCTATCGCTAGACAATTGTACAGTTTAACTGTAACTAAATGTTTGAACGCCAGATCTTAGCAACACAAACAGGAATTTGTGGCGCCAATATGCATAAGACAAAATACGTACGGACCAGCTCTGCAGGTGGCTTTAATTTTTTTATTGTTTTTCATTTATTTTGTTTAAAATGAAATTATGATTATTTAAATTTACACTTGACGTTCAACAAAACGCAAAATTGGAGTCTGTGAAAACGAAACAAACTTTTGCCGATGGCAAGATAATCAAGTGAGAAATGTACTAAGATCCGAATCTGGCCAATAGAAATCGGTTAAGGAAATCGTCGTGTACCGATATAAACGGTGACAATTTCTATTTCTAATGATAATCGCCACAAACACAATTGGGGATGGCCACCAACTGTGTTTATTGCTGGCTTTATTAATATCAATGTTTGGCAATTTCAATAAAACGTAATTTAATATGTTTGATTACCCTACAGTAGGCATATTCTTCTAAATCCTGAATAAAGCAACTAAAACTGAATTTATATCACTAAATTTATTTTTTTCGGAAGCAAAGGCTTCTTTTCGTTTGTAAAATAACTTTCATATTACTGAGTTCTTTAGAGATCAAAAACGGAAAATACGTAGGGATACTTTTTAACCAGATACGCAAAAGCCTAGCATGATCGGGTATCAGAATAACTTTCAGATAAAGGGCAACCACACTTTGGCCTTCTTGTGTTGATTCAATCGTGCTGTTAAATCCCATTGGACACGTTCTTATTGTACTTATGAAAATTCTGAATGAATGTTTGGAAAATAATTGTTTTAACACAGACAAACCTGCATTAAATTTATTCCGCGGGAAATTATAGCACTCGATATTGGTCTACATATTTAAGTTCTATTGAACTCTCCATCGATATATAATGTCGAAATTTGGGACTTGTTGTTCACATCTCTCGCTTACGATTTTTTCAGTGTAAAAAAAACATATTCGTGACATGTGGCAATGCCAAAAATGCCCAGTAAGGTTTGCCATTTCACCATGAAGAGACTAACGAACGAACAACTTTTGCAAATCATTGAGTGTTATTATCAAATTTTGTGCTGTGTGAGAAATGAGTTTCTATCGAAAAATTGTTTTCACCGACGAAGCTCATGAACCTATTGAAAGCCGGGTTTGGTGAGAATTTATGTCATGTTTTGGAACATTCCAATGGCCGCCCAGATCATGCGAATTGACCCAACTAGACTATTTTTTGTGGGGACAAGTGAAGTCTCTCGTGTAAAAAGACAAACCAGCTACCGTGGAAGACAAAATTACAGGCGCCGTTGGTGAGATACCGGCCGAAATGAAGAAAACAGTATGCCAAAATAATTAAAGCTCACGAATGCAGCGTAAATAAATAGTTTGTTCGCTTTTGCAAATTTGTATTTGCATTATTTCACTGTGTACGCGATTACAAGTGCTCAGAGCAATCAACTCTTTAGGTCGTCAGGAATTTACGCTAATGTTAATAGCAACGTGTCAATATACTTAATGAAAGAGCATAATAAGAAGAAAAATCTTAATAAGGCTGTTGTTCTCTATCTTATATGACCGTATGATTAACCCAGAAAAAAATATGACAGAATTTTCCAGCCTCAATAAAATGTCACACAAAAAATATGAAAAAAATGAAACTTCGGTCGCTTAAAAATATTCATCCTTATTCTGTTTGGTGACGGCAACATCATCGTCACTTAAACACAACATCTATGTTAATTTGGTATTCTGTAACAATGTTGTGACGACGTTGCCAGTTTATCGATAATGTTAATAAAATATAAAACACATATCTAATATCTGAGTCAGTTTACTACTTTTATAAAATTGTTGCGATAAAAATAAAAAAATTTTGGCAAAAAATAAAAGAGTGTATTAAATTAAAATCAAAATAAATTGAAAAATTAAAATAAATTAAAATCAAAATGTTCTTTCTTTCCAAATCTTATTCGAGTGACGAAGAAAATAAGAGACAATTAATGGTGGAAAGAAAGAAGACATCTTAGACAGAAGTCAATAACCTTTCAATTGCCAGATGAGAAGAATGTGATAAATTTAAAGTTGAAATGGATAAAACTTAATGATTTCTTACTTCATTTAAGGTTAAAAAGTTATTTCCGGCTTAATAAAGCAGCATTTCGGCAGTGTTGGATATAATAGAGCCAGATTTAAAACAAACAAAAAAAAAAAAACATTCGAGCAACTTCAATTCCAAACACCATAAAATTGGTAGCGACAATACCCTTTTTAGCCCAGGGATCGTAACAGCTTAGTGTCGGGAACGATTTTAACCTGGGACTGCCTCAGCCCGTTGTGCCTTAAATTTTGTCCGAGACTCTAGATTTCATGGAAAGCAAAGTTTGTACATTATGGATAAAGTTTAACATGACACAAGCTGAAAAAAATGAAGCAAAAATAATTTTTTTTTTTTTAAACATACTTTCCGGGTGTTATTGTGTGTGTGAACGAGACTCACATAAAAATCGTAGCGCCGGAAAAAGAAGATCAGTATCTGTATTTTAACCGTAAAGGATATTTTAGTTTAAATGCAATGATTGTAAGTTTGTAATCCGTTTTCGTTGTATTTTATATTTAAAAATATTTCATATTTACATAGATTTTCGATCAAAAAATGCGATACCCAGGATCTTGCCATGATTCGCTAATTTGGAACGTAAGTTATGCAAAACGAATTTCGCAAACACGTTATAACGAAAGAGATCGTAGTTCGTGGCTGTTAGGTAATATCTAAATGGTTATTTAAATGTCTTTTACTAATTTAGCTTTTTCTTCAGGTGATGCAGGGTATCCTCTGAACTTCACAACATATGCATTGAATATCGGATAAGTATTGAATATGAGGATGCAGAAAACAACCCAAGCAATGATATTGAAGTGCATGATGACTCTGAAACTACACAACGTACTGAAGCATTTCAAAGAAGAGAGCAAATAAAACATAGTTTTCTTTAAATTTAATTAAGTCTTTTAATTTCATTTTTCCAGGTTTATCAAAATTAAATATATATAGAACATCAAAAGCAAAACATAAAAAAAATATTTTTTTAATTTAAAACAAATAACATGGCTTAAAATGTTGTGTATATCGACAAACATTTTCTTGCCGAATAAAATACACCCAATCACATATGTCACTATTTCTGAACATATTTTTAATAAATTTTTATATATTTCTTAGTTTATAAATAATGGAACAGAATTGGGCCATAATAAGCTTTACAATACCATTGTTATGCAGTCGTGAGATAGAATCTATTTTATTTTGAGCCCATTTGTTATATTGCTCTCAATTGCAGACACTGGTTCCCGTAACAATGTTGCGATATTTTACTTAAATTTAACGTTTTTTTAACACAAAATAATTTTTTTAATTTTTGGCGCAATGAAAATCAAAATGAAAAGAATGCGCGTAATAAGAGTAAATTGAATATACATAAATATTAATAAAATGAGTGATATTACTGAAGCAATAATCGAGAAAGTGAAAAAGCATTAATTTTCGTTCAGAATTATACAAAAATTAAATCAGAAGTATAACGAGCAATAACTTTTAACAATAATTTATGCATTTATGTATGTATGTATATGGGCTACAGCTATTGGCGGAAGAAGTTGCAGTCGTAGTCTGTGTCATTAAGCCTGAAGGTGAAACCTTCAATTTTATTCTAGATTTTGGTTTAACAAATTTTAATTAAGAAAGCCAAGTTTCTGTTTAACATCGACATTATAATATTATATAACTTCAGTTCAGCCTACATATGCATATATAGTTTAAGCAAATCGTGGCCTCGTCTGAACGCATCTTTAGAATCACTTGTATGTTTTTTCCATATAAAGTCTGGATGAGTCGTTGTATCTCAGCTCTACTTGGCGAAGGGGAACTATCCCTGTAGAGATACGATGTTTTATTTGCATACAGTATTTGAGTGCTTTGCTTGCATACCATTTTTCCATACAATTGCAACAAATCATAATGTGCTTAAAAATCAACAAGTAAACATGAGTAACGAAGCGGATGAAGCAGTCGCGGTTTTAGTTATTTACATGTACGCAAAGCAAAATATACGAATATTTGGTTGTTAAAAAGAAAAGGCGTATACTTTTTATATAAAACAATTGTAAAACGCAAATAACAACTCATGATTAGTATAGAAAATTCTTCTCAAAATTTCGATAAAGTCTTACAAATATTGTTCACTTGTGAACTTCCCGATACTAATATAAAAAAAACTATTAAAATTCTTATTCTTCATAATCATGAGACACAAATCATAATAAAAATCGTATGATTTGCTCGTTGAATAGCGCATATACGAGTATCGAAGATAACGTTGAGCATGAGCAAATCACCCAGCTTGAAACTTGTCCTTTATTTCGTTTTCTTTGTGATCTCATCTTTGAAGAATATTTGCTTGAAATTATACAAAATTTATTTACTTTCGCGACTTGTATCTAAATACGTTCTAAATATCTGTCAAATAGCTCTGAGGAAGCTTGTGAGAGTTTTCAGAAAGGATTTGCGTTATTTTCGTTAGTAGCCCATCATGCCAGACTTCATCGAACGCCTGGGAAAAGTCAAGAAATAAAGCTAAAGAGTATTGGTTATTTTCAAAATCCGATCTAAAAGCGGTAAAAATTCTGCGTCAAAAATCCTGCGTTGAGCAACACCATTAGTACCCCTGGCATAATATGAATAGTAAAATTTCCACAGCTGAATTAGGTACATTTCTTATCATAGATCCTGTAGTACGATCAGGTCCGAATGATTTTCTCATATCTTTACTTGTCGACTTTATAGAAGATAGCCGAAATTTTATTCGATCATTTACAGTGTAACTTAGAACTATGTCATGAGGTGTGAAATGCTTCTTTTTAATAGAGTTTTTGGCCAAGGTGCGATTTTTAGATCCTAGTGGAAATTCGTAGGCAATATGATATTTTAAGCTCCTTGCAGCTATTCAGAATCTATAATCCGTATTTTTTGTTGGATCAACTCTTTTTAAATAACTCTAGAAATCGGACTAATGTTTCTGCCTCAGTTTTCACATAACGTCCTCTGGCATAAGTTCATTTGAGACTATATCAGGAGAACGACTAGTATTGCCTTCTAAGCCTTCGCTTCTCGCTGATAAGAATCTGTATGTCAGCTAACGACTGGTAAGAATTTGTTTAACTGTTGGTTTTATTGTCGTTGCAACTCTGCCTGATACAGTCACGGTGTTTGTAAAGAGGTCCACTGCCTACCCTTAGGGCTAACCAAACACAAAAATAAGGCATATCAAAAGCTCTTGCTACTTTTTATTAATACAAAATTTAGTTTTATGACTTTACCTTCTTTAGCAGTGGAAAGAATATCAGGAATTTTTCTGATTTCCTTCTTAACAGTCAGTAATTGTCTGTTGTAATGTTCAAAATATCCCCCTATAATTTTCAATGTGAAACGTATGATCCCCTGAATAATATAAAGCCCTTCCAGAGGCCAACACTTTCTTTGACATTTCTTCGAACAAGTGGTAACTATAGCGCTAATCAAAAAAAGACTGTGAAATCACATAACACAAGCGGTCCCAGCTTGCAAACTTCGAGAAATTTTCAGGCGAAAAAGTGCACCAGAGGTGTCAACAATTCAAAGAGTGATAAACAAAATGTATGAAACTGGGTGACTTATTTGTGTCGAGTTCCGGTCGGTCTCTTTAAGACATCGATGCTGTAAACGCGGAAACTTCAATACGCCAGTAACTTTCGGTGGCATTCGTTAAAGGAACATGGTAACCGAATTCTCACGACCCCAACTGGATAGCATGGATATTGACGATATGTGGTTTCAGTAGGGGTACCTCCTACCACACGGTGTATGAAACAACCGATTTATTGAAGGAACGAATTCCATAGTGTACTCTTATTGAGACACTTTCTATTGACGAAATGGATAAATTGTGAACTATGCTATAATTGTGAACAACAAAAAATTCCGCATTTTTCTGAAACATAATTTTATAATGTCAAGTTAGAGAAGACTTTATAGCACTATTTTATAACTGGAGTGTATTACAGGATACGTATTTATAACAAAACTTCAACTAATATCCCTTTCGGATCTTTAGAAAAGGCCATGCTATTCCAAGCCATATAATCACAATATGTAAATAAATATTTTATTCTACCATGCACAACACAAGCTTTTTCTCTCACAACAATTCACTACAGTTTGCCTGCACGAAAAATACGTTGTATTCTGCTTTATAACTAATTTTAAAGTTTAATGGTGAATAGTAATTTGGAATTTCCAAATATCTGAGATGAAAAGCCGACCAGATCTTCAATTATCTAAAGATGCTGAAGCAGATATTTGCGGTGTCGCAGCATTTTATCTGATTCAAAAAAAAATGTTTGTGTTGTAGCAGCCGATCGAAAGGCACAATTAATGAAAATCTCACCAAACTAAATGTCATGATTTTATCGAAAGACAATTAATGAAATCGTTGCTTTAAAATTTTTTTTTTAGTTTATAATTTTCTTAATCAACAACAAATATCTTTTACCTTTAACTGATTTGAATATTGAGAACAATAGCTATTTATCTCTCCAAATGATCTGATTTAAATTTATATTTTATAAGTGTTCACACAATATTTGAAGAGATGTTTTTCAATGATTTTGTTACGCTCTCCCTAAGAGAACCATCTGTCACCTTGACTACTGGCTTTCTTCTGTTTTGAGTGCCTGCGTATGCCAACATATTTCAATTTAGTCTACAGTTTAAACTCTCGTTTGAAGACCGATATTAAAAAGGTATTGATTTCATTCATTTCAGTAAATGCTTTTTATCTCTTCTGCTCACAAAACTCAAACGTTTTAATATTTCTTTTCATCTGATAAGGAGCAATTTATTTAACATACTTAATTGTGGGCAATTCACCCATTTATCTTATCGCGCAAGTACAAATACTTGTACAAGTCGCACAACGAAAGCTTGATAACCGCCACTTTGCTGGAGCGACGGCCGTTTGGATAATGGAATTTATTAAATTCAATAAAAAAAATTTCAATATTTATCTCTCTTTAAAATTTTATGTAAAATTTTCAAATATTATCTTTGATAACTCAAGCGTATAAAATTTAAAATTTTGATAACAAAATATTTGAAATTTCGTTAAACTTTTTGTTTAAAAAACAATAAAAATTCGATTCAAATGCCGAAGTAGGACCAAATATTTTAAGATTTCTAGTTTCAAATAGATTCCGAATTGTGGGTTAATTACTTGAATATTGTTGAATGTTTTCAATTCACAAAATTAAGTGTAAGTGGTTAAAGCAGAAAAGAGTTTCATCTAAAATCAATCTAAACGTATTTTTATGTTTTAAAAACAACAACAAAATTCACTCGTTAATCGCAAATTTACTTTTGAAGTTTGTTTGCTGCTACTCATAAAACCTTATAGTTAATTATTTTATTTTATAAAAAACTAAAAAGAAAAAACTGGATACAAATTAGGTTACAAATTAGTTAGGAAAGCAATTAATTGTCACGAACTAAGACAAAAAAATGTACTAAGCAGGTTTGAATACGAAGATAACTATATACCGACAGTGTATATCTCATATTAAACCTAAAACCTAGAATGTGTTGTACGATAAGTAAGAAAATATAGAAATACGAGTAAGAAAACTTAAATGACAATTTTTGTTTGGAAGTTCTTTAAACTTTCTCATTTGGTTTAAAGAATTTGGGGCATAAGGCGTTTAAGTTTTTCTGAAAAGTTGCGTTAATGTTTCGCCAGCAGCGAAATGCGCATAGAGACAGCTTATCCCCACAACAAACAAGTTGAATTTTTATAATAAAATTACTTACGAGGGAAGAATTAGCTAGATTTTTTGGAAATAACATAGAATATTAATGGGAAAATCTACGTAACCCTGGACAATTTAGGAGGCTGCGTCCAAATCAAACCAATTGATTCCAAAATGTATCTAATTTCCCTTCAGTTTGCGATTTAAACTTTCGATTATTTTTTAACAAAATATATAATTTTATTTGAAATAAATTTGTATCCTAATTAAAAAACTATAAATAAATTCGAATGAAATTAATAAATAAATCAAGAAACAATAAATAAGTCAGTTAATTAAACCCTCATAATTCTATTTAGAAGCTTTTGTAAGATTCTGCACATTGGGGCTGATCGAAAGTAAGTGGTAGTGAAGAAAATAGTACTAACAGGCCAAATTTTTTGTTTAAATTTTAACGTTTAAATATCAGAACTGGGGCTGTCAGAATATATCCACCGAAATAAGCAGCTTAACCACAAACGGCGCTACAGCGGATATGCATGTTTTGTTTCTTTGAAAACTTTTCTGCCATATCGATCACCAAGCAAAATAAATTTTTATCGTTTTACTTTCAGTTTCGAAAACTGCAACCAACAATATTTATTTAAATTTGATTCATTCTTGACACCATTGAGCAATTTTAGTTTAAACTAAACTTATTTAAACAAGACTTCAATCACACTTTGGCTAAAGCGAAAGCAAAACTTTAGTGTCTCAATTATATTTTGTACTTAATTATATATTGAATTACGATATTCAATTTAAATACATGTTGTTGTTTTTACAAGTGAAGGAAGATCAATTACAATTATATGTAATTGAATCACATGTGTAAGTAATTTTAGTAAATTTGAAATAAATCAAATATAATGTATACGAAGCTAGAAAAATAATTCCTTCATTAGGTAACTGAAGTAGTATTCCGTGAATTGTAATCACAAAGGTCCACCCCATTTTTACGACTTACAGATGAAATTAAATATAACGATTTTCTTATGTAGGTCAACTTCCTTTAAGTGTCAAAAACTAATTAATTCGATTTTACATTAATTTGTTCTTATGTAAAAACAAATTTTGATTAAAAAAGAATTCTGTTAACAATTAAGAATAACATAAAACAAAATTTTAGATAATAGTTAATCAATAAAAAATATTTACTAATTAATAAATTAATTATGAAATGGAATGTAATAAATTAATAATACATATAAAGCAAAGGAAGAGCTAATAATAAGGAGATTCATATACATATGCTTACAGTGCCCCCCACCCTTTGAATACACATTACTGCTGGAATTTGAGTATTTTATAAAAATGAGATTATTAAAATATATTATACGTCAAATATTTTTTGATAACTCAACTGTTTTTGTTTTTAATGAATTTAGTTGGAACTTTAGGTCTGCTATTAAGAATTAACAAGTTTTCCATTTTCATATTCCTATGTAAATATATGCATATGTAAATATATGTATATATATATGCATTTGCTTTGGAATAATGTTTCCCAGTGACTTTACTTCCATACTCTTTATCAGGCAATTCATTCTCATAATAAGCCCAGTACTCTGTTCGAATTTGCGAAAAGTGTTAAGCAACATTAATTATTTCGCTTGAAAAATTTTACAATACGCTAGTGGTGACAAGACTGCGGTTTCGGAGAAAAATGCAACATTCAATTATGTAAAAAAAACATGTTTGTATGTATGTACATACATACATATGTATGTACATATGTGTTTGATGAGTTGAGAAAAATATTATTCGAAAGAATCGGGAGAAAAAGTAATAAAAAAAATTAAAGAAATGGAAAACAAAACAAAATTATTAGCTTGTGCTGCTGCGCAACAATTAATACAAATTGCTGTCGCTACCGAACAACTTTTGAAAGACACACGGTCTGTTTCATGGCATTGCGGTTACAATGTAGCTTCTCTGACTTATCCCAAATATGTTTTCTTCTTTTTACAGCTGAAATAAGGATATGCTTTTCTACGTCACTAAATTTACTTTTTTCTTTTTCTCTTTTTAATAAATTAACGCTTTTCTCCATTTTTATACTTTTTTTGGCACAGCAAATTTAAAATTAAAACTACAAATGCTTAACTGATCAGCAGTTGTTTAAAATTTCGTGCGAAAAAAGTGCTGCAGTTGAAAAAAAATGTTGCAGAAACATTTTTTAGTTAGGAAAAACATGCTGCCAGAAACATTTCGTGTCTTTTCAAAAAGTGAACAGAGTACTACTTCAGCAACATTATTTCTTTTTTATTTCGCACGAAGGTTTTTATATGGGCTTTTGACAGCATTTCGCACGAAATCATGAACAGAGTACCATGCTATACTCATAAAATCTCTTCACTATTTGTCCGTCACGTTTGCAACCTTTTCCATCTACGATATGTGTCTTTTGTGTTTCTCTTACATTTTTTTAAACATATTTTGGTTTTTACTTAAGATTTTGAAACCCAAATTTTTTAGTAATTATCGCTCCTTATTATCACGACAGTCCTCTCTGTTTTAGTTAAATTTCTCTATCCTTTCAATCTTTGAGTTACAAACAATATCTTGTAAATTTTTCCAAAAAGATCATTATGTTTGTGCCATGTAGTTGTATGAATGCTATCATTGTAAATTGTGCAGATTTGTAAACTAAAATTCTATCGTCAATATCTTTATTTTCTTTTTCAACTTAAAAAGTCTTCAACTTAAAAATCGTATATTAGTGAAAATTGGTTTCTTCTGAATTTAAAAAAAATCTCTTATTAATGTTGTGTGAATCTCGTTAACTGCTATAATTTTACTTAGTCTATCTAGAATAGCTAATCAAAACAAGCAATATTGTTCAGCTTTATTTATTGACATTACCCAGGCGTTTGATAAAGTCTGGCATGATGGGCTACTTATGAAAATAACTCGAGTACAAAAACATCACGTTTCAAAAAAAGGGAAAATTTCTGCAGGAGAACCTCAAGGTAGTATACTAGGGCCGCTATTATACATCATTTATACAGCGAATATGCCAACAAGCTCAAATACGTATACATCAACGTTTGCAGATGACACTGTATTTACAAGCGTTAACAAAGATCCGAAAGTGGCATCCGAACAACTTCAGTCTCATGTTAATGAGTTAATGAGTTAGAGCATTGGCTAAAAACATGGAGAATACAGATAAATTCATCGAAATGTGTTCATATAATGTGTTCCTTCTACTGTTCCAGTGGAAACCCATACTTGGTCCAGTCAAATCGAGACGAAAATAACGGCCATAAAACTGCGAACAAATCAACTATACTGATTATTAAGTTGTCACTGAACCTTGCTTTGGGAATACAAAGTCCTTTTATATAAATCAGTCATAAAGCCAATATGGTCATATGGCATTCAGCGGTGGGGTACTGCCAGTGCATCAAACATCCAAAAGTTACTAAGAACGTAATAATGCTCCCGAAACACTCTTGTATGCAAGTTATTGCAATTTGACGGGCACCAGAGATTAAAAGGAATTCGCACATTGAGCCTGGCGAGGCGGGTCTTTCCACCCAATGGTGGATAGTTTATTAAGATTTGAATACAATAGATTAGGTACGAGTATCACAATGGTAATAAATAATAAATAATATTTTAGAGATATTTTAAT
The DNA here is from genome assembly GCA_963932375.1 of Phania funesta. Taxonomy (NCBI): domain Eukaryota; kingdom Metazoa; phylum Arthropoda; class Insecta; order Diptera; family Tachinidae; genus Phania; species Phania funesta. Next base: position 90,676,428 of record OZ010652.1, on the reverse strand, counting down.
AATGATTGTAATATTCTTTTAGAAAAATTCAATGAAATCAATTTAAAGCTTAAAAAAACATATATTATGTTTACTAAGAACATTTTATGGTTAGAATTAAATTACTTTTGTTCAGTTAAAATACGATGTTCGTGGTTAGAGTTTTTGTAGAAATTGTATTGTTCAACTCAACCATATTGCAATTTTAGTTAATCCATTAAATGTTTGCCACAACAGTATGTTGTTGTAGAGAATATATTACCTGTAAATTGTAATTGTAAACACCGCAATTACGAGTTACATGCAGTTGTAAATCTGAAACAACAATTACAAGTAATTGCAGTACAAATAAATGACTTAACCTAATTTGAATTACATGGAATTTTAAGTGGAAATATCTGGATCTGAGCCAAAGGCCCGACTCTGATAATGTTTTAAAAAAATTTCTTTTTAACGGTTAACGATGTTTTCTGCTAATTTTTACGATCAAATTCCGACTCTTTTGTAAAAGCAAAAACGGCTGCAAATTCTAACCGCATCAAAACAAAAACACACTGGAATAAAGAGAACAAGATGAAAAAAAGCCAAAATTAATTTTTTGTCTGCAAATTCATAATTTTAAGCCACAAAAGGAAAAAGATTTCGTGGTTCTTAAAATAAAATAAATGAAAACATATAAACTCAACAACAAAACATGTTTGTTTTTCTTTGTAACAGTTTTGTTTTGTAATTTTTATTGTTGTTTCAATATTTTTTAAGAAAAAAAATTAAAGGAAATGAGACAGTCGGTCTGTGTGTCAGTTTTCAAGCGTATAAATGTGTTTTGGCCAGAATTTGTCTACATTTGCGGTGAAGATGTGCAGCATAACGTTGAGAAGGAGAAGATGCTTGAATGAAATGCACTTTAGGATGCACCTTGGTTTTGTTGTCGTTGTTGTTGCCGTTTTATGTTCATGTATTTTTGATTATGATTTTTGTTGTTTGTTAATGTTTTGCTGTTTAGTGTTTTGTTGTAGTTTATGAATCAGCTTAAGATATGAACATACAAAGTCTTGTAATATTTGTTTTCTCTTCTTTTCCATTTTACTCTCTCCCTCCTTCTACCCTTCTTGAGTAACGATTATGATGATGATGATTCTTAAGGTTGTTGTCTAAGTTAATGCTAAACAAAAGAGGTTAAGCCTTCATGTAGCAGCATTCATCTAAAAAGAGACAAAAGTGAGACACATAGACTGACTGACAAGTCTACCTAGAGACAAACGTAATGAAGAACCGATATAAGAGGATAAACGCATGATTTAGATGATTTTTATTTAATAAATCGGTTTATAATATTCTTAAGGAAATAATTGTACAAACGTATGTGTATATGTATAAATGTGGCATCTGTTAACGAAAAATATGAATTTATTATTGTTTCTATTAGAACGATTTGTGTTCGATTGTGATGCGGAAACTTATACGACATTCTCATCTTTAACTTCTACATATGAACTTCGTAATACTACAATTTAGTTTATTTGACGCCAATTCCGGATAAATTTGATTTTTTCATTTTTAAAATCGCCCAACCTATTGAAAGTCATTCTAGTAATTTTATGTTTAATTCGACTTCAACCTCAGGTAAAGGTTTCACTTTAACAGCCCGTATTCTTCTGGAGATAATGCGTTATTAGCAAACGATACGATTTTAAGCCGCTTTCCAATAAAAGCGTGTAAATATTGAAAGGTAATTTTCCAGACCGTTGATATGTAAAAAAAATTGAAATTATATATTTATTACCGTGATATGTTGCAACTAGGAACTACGGAAAATACTTAAACATATAAATATATCAAAGCTCTATATGAAGTATTAACGAAATTCCTTTTTTTAGCGTACAAATGCCTGCCGCAGCTTTGCACGGTCACGGATTCCACAATACTAATTTCCAACGACTCTGCCGCAAAGATCTGACTAAATTTAGCGAATAAAAATTCCAACGTGTTTAAATCGCGAGATCATGGTGGTTATATGACGTCACTTCTGCAAAAGATAACCATTCCCTCAAATCATTCAAGAGGAATGTACCGCCATCCTGCTGCAACCAGACATGGTTCACGTTCAGAACTAAAAAAAATTGTTTTCATTAATCTGTAGCGTAAGTAATTTACGTTGATTACAAAACCAACGATGTTTTCAAAAAGAATCGGAACAATGATACCTCCAACCCAAAATTCCGAATATTCTTTGTGATCTGGTAAATCTCGTGTGGCATTCGAGTTCTATATCTAAAATATTACTTTTTAATTATTACCAACATAATGACTGATTTACTGTATTCAAATCTTCATAAAATATCTAAAATTGGGTTAGGAAGCGCCATCTCGCCAGGCTTAATGTATCTGTATTTTTCAGTCTCTGGTGCCCATGCAATTGCAGTAAATCGCGCGCCAGCGTGTTGGGTTAAACCAGCAGTTTGTTTACGTAATTGGACGAGTATGTTTTTGTTTCTTCTTGAATAGTGGGATCTTCTAGATCTCTGTGGATATTTTCATTCCTTATATACGAAGGGGCGCATACGATAAGATGTAAAATCCCAGACTGTCTTCTTTGGCGCAGCTGAATGCCATATTGGTTTTATATTGGATTTGTATAAAAGCAATTTGTAATCCAAATCCAGGGTTGAGTTAGGGTAGTTCAATTGTTTTGAGTTTTATGGTTGAAATATTTGCCTCAATATGGCGGGAACAATTAGGCGTCTATTTAGATGGATACCCAAATATTTAACGTGTATTTGTTATCTTTACTGGGTGACAATTTTGCCTCCTGAAGAGAAACGTTACGTGAGCACATTTCGAAGTATTTACCTTAAGCCTCCACTTATCTCACCAGTTCTTTTGCTCATGATTGCGGATAGAAGTTTTACAGATGCAACCTTTGGATCATTACTGACACTTATAAATGCAGTTTCGTCCGCAAACGTTGATGTATATGTAGTATATGGGCTTGTTGGCATATCCTCTGTATAGATGATGTATAATAGCGGCCCTAGTATACTACCTTGAGAGATTCCTGCAGAGATTTCGCCATTTTTAAAAAAAAAATGAACTTTTGACTTTACTATAAACGTTCTATCAGTCAAATCACGCAAATTTGTTGTTGAAACAATTCATCTAGTTCGAAGCACCTGCGAAGAAGGTCCAAAAATCTGCAGGTTACCGGAAGTTTAGTTACTGACAGCTTATATCCCAATAATCCAAACAATATATCAAGGTAGCAGGATCACCAAGAAAACTTTTCTTTGGGGTGGTCCTGCCTCAGCTGGTTCTTGTACGGGTTCAGGCCCAAAGCAAAAGTCGCCAAGAGAAAGTATGCGAAAGTCTGAGCTCTCGGGCACCCGACTGCCTCGGGATTTTTTGCTCACTTTCACAGAAAAAGACGATATGCTAATAAAACAAAATTATCACTAAAATGGTATTAAATAGTATTGCAGTGGGACAGTTCTGCTAAGCCTCGCTGTACTAAGCTGCTCATATGATCAACTCTACAATAAAAAAGGACCACTGATGTACAGTTTCTTTCCTCCATACCTCGGGTGGGCCGCTTGATTACTCCTACGAATGAAAATAAAGCGCTGATATGTATATAATGAAGCAGAAAATCTAAAACGAAATAAATCGTTTCTCACTGCAAAATAGTCTGGCGATCTAAAACTTAATTTTTATCATTAAACCAGGAAATATTGGCACAATATAGTTATTTAGTCATGTTCAAAAATCGTATTTTCTGAGTCTAGTACCACTTGCGGAAACTGCCAGTCGTCCTGTACCTTCGAATGAAAAGAAGAATACAACAGAACTGAGTTTTGTTTGATACTCCACCAGTTGAAATATTTATTCTTGATTTGATACTCCGACAGGTTGATATAAAATATTTATATTGCAGAAGTGTTTTTAGAAAACGACTGCATCAAGGAAGCCATGTTTATCCTTTAGCGATAATAATAGAGAAGCTGAACAACCGAATTAAATAAACCTTGTGATGATTTAACAAAAAATAAATAAATAAATACAGTTTGTGTTAAAAGTTCACATTATCGTACATCACTAAATTATGCGATTTCTTAACTCATCATACACACATGCATACATACATACATACGATTACAAACTGTAGAATACAATGTTCGTAGCATTGAAAAGTGTTCATGTCGTTGGTATCAAATTGTTGTTGTTAACAAATGTACGACTGCGTATGTGTGTCTTACCACATGGACCAAGCCTTATTCTGTTTCCGGCCGTTTGTTAAAAGACAAACTTCTCAAAAAAGATTGTTTGTAGCAACGTGTAATGTTTCGTCTGCAGCTTATGCTGTTACATTGAACAAATGAGGCTTCTTCAGTTAAAGATACAAGAACCATTATTTTCAGCAACTGATAGAAAAGCTATGAATTGTGATGACAAAATCTATTTAACAGCATTCAAGAAGTTTTACTCAAAAGGGTGCAGTAAGTAAAAATTTGAATATTTTTTGTCTAAACTATTCTGTCCAGTCAGTGTTTTCTTCATGCTTTTAAATCGGATATTTTTCGATGCTTTTATTTTATATGTGTATTGGTATAATCAACAAAAAAGAAAAGTTTATGTATAAAAGTAAAAAAATCTGACATAGCATCTCAGCTGGTGGCTAAGGAAGGAAGGCGCGTGCTATGTCAATATTTTGTTGTTGTTGCTGTAGTTGCTTTGTTGTCTTTGTCTTTTACAAAAACGTAAAAAGAGTAATAACATCCACAAAAGAGTCACCAAAATAGATCCATGTGAGTATAGCGCATATTGGTAAAAATGTACGAGTATTCGCTCAAGCTCATTAGTCTTCATGTGCGTACTTTTAAAAACAGGGCCGTAAACTATTGAATTCATTTCATATTTCATATTTCATATGCATTTGGAATGCCCAAAATATTATTGATAATATTATTTCATATGCCTTCGAAAGCATAATGAGTGCAATTATTTCCGGTAAAAAATAATTAAGTTTTCTTTGTTTTTTACTTTCGTTACGCGAGTTAAGAGATTTTCCACCAAATTTTCGGCGGTATGTTTATTTGGAGATTCCGCGACCACTTCGGATAGCTGTCTCTTGGATATTTTTAAATTTTTTATTAGAGTTGTTTCATTGTTGGGGTCATTAGTAACAAAGCGCACAAACTGGCATATTTGTCATATATTTTAGGACCAATAACAACGGGTATTTTTCAGCTGCGTGAGAACTACCGATATCAATAACTATGTTTCGACAGCTGAGAATATCAAACTGTATCGACATTTCTATTTAGTAAGGTTTGGCATGTCATCATTATTCGGTTAATACTAAAACAAACAACGCTTCCAAATTGTGGAATCTTACTTTGACAAAATAAATCTGTTCGGCCTAGTGAACATGCAATTGTTGATCGTTTTCAAACTATTATTATTCTTCTCGAAATGTGCGTACCGAGGAGAATATTACTGCTGTGGCGCAAAGTATTGCAGAAGATGCCGAAATGTCTATACGTCGTCGTTCTCAACTTGTTGGTCTTTGTCCTTCGAAAAATACAGCTCGTGCAAGAATTGAAGCCAAAACGACCATCGGTTGCACCGTATTTTGCTGATTTAGCTCATTTGACACTGGCCATAGATGAGCATTTGTATCAAAGAATTGTGTTTAGTATAAAATCTAATTTCTGGTTAAATGGTTACGTCAATATACAAAATTGTTGAATTTGGAGCGAAGACAATCCTCAAGCCGTTAACGAGTCATCATTACCTTCATTAAAATCGATTGTTTGGAGCGGTTTATATGCTGGCGGCATAATCGGTCCTCATTTCTTTCGAAATGAATGGCAAGCGCTATCGATACATGCTCACTGAATTTTTGTTTTCAGAAATTAATCACCTAAACATCAACGACATTTCGTTGCAACAAGACGGTGCAAGTTGCCATACGGCACGTTTAACGACAACTGGTGACAACTGAAGTATTATTCACTGGCCCCTCGTTCATGCAATTTAAACTCATTGGTTTATGCCGACAAACCAACAACTCTTGAAAAATTGGAAGCCAATATTCACGCCATCATAGACGCCATACGGGCAGACTTATCGAAAAAACTATAAATTAAACTGATCGAATCGACTATGCAATTCGAAGCCGCGGCGGACACACGCCAGAAATCGTATTTAAAAAATAAATGCCATGAAATTATCTACAAGATTGTAAAAAAACATTCATTCCAACAATATTTGTGTCTTGCATTATCATTTTAAGTTCTCATGCAGCTAAAAAAAACACCCGATATATCCGCTTGAAATTATATGTAAAATGATGTCTAACCTATATATTATGTAAGATCATTTTCGGATCTTCGAAAAATCTTCTTTTCGTGTTGCCATCATCTGTGTTGCAAATTTGACGTCTACCAACTTCTTTGCAAAGCATCGTTGCGATTTCTAGTTTCCTCCCACTTTCAAGATTTTTTTCCTACACCCTAAAATAAAAGATTCATCATGTGGTCTGTATGCATAACATTATCCGTAACCCGCTAACGCGATTTTATTGACCCTTTCCTTAATTGGTAAATAAAAGCACAAATAAAATCCCGTTTCAAAGCCTATATGGAGACCTGAATTTTTAAACTAGCGTTTGACTTTTACTCCTCAGATAACGTTGCGAAGTTAATATCCCGAAAGAAAAGTACAATAAAGTGGGAAAAACATTATTTTCTTTACTTTTAGGCGTTTGTTTTACTAAATGCTTAATATAACCCACTGTGCACTTAATAGCGCTTATCTGCATCCTTCCGCGGCAACATATTTTTCCAATAACGGAGGCTTTAAATACTCAACTGTATTAAAAAGTATCAATTGTTCAAATTATATTATAATTATATTATATTAAATAATAAATAAAAACTTTCTCTCCTTCATCAGTAAAACCTTAAAATAATAAAGTATATCGAAATGATATTATAGGTAATAGATGTTTTCCTGTAGTATCCGAATCCATCACTACAACTTCTGAGATTAAAGTAGATATACCAATATTCGCTGTTAAACTGTCTTAATTAGCACCAACTTAAGTAACACCAACACATTCAGGCGAATTGTGAACATGCTGCGTGCCCACGTGGGCGGCTACGAAGGACAGGTGTTATTCTCTTTTTAGCCTATTATCTAAAATATCTGTTGGTTGTACGAGAATTGACTTTTTGTCACCTAAATCGTTCAAATATTCGCCGTCCCTGAAATCTTCACCTAATAAAAGCTTTCGATTATTGTATGGGGTTTTAAACAATTTTATTAAGTTATTGCAGTTTTATTTAAAATTGTAATAATTTTTAGCAATTAAAATTTGAGGTGTCTGAGATTCAATTTGAAAAATCCGCCAATAATTTTAGTGTCTCAATAGTTTGTCAAGGTTTGTAGTTCGCAAGCACAAGTAAACTTTTGGTATTAAAAAACTTCTTTTTAAAAAATATTGGACTTACATATTATCTAACCTACAATAATGCCAAATTGATAACATATGGTGAAGCACAGTAAGCATAAATTTCCATTTTCGATCATCACATATGTCCAGTCATATATAACATTATGACTTGCTAAACTTCACAAGAATCGGTATTAATACACACAACCAATTAGTGTAGGACGTCTCCATTAAAACTATTTAAATTCTGTGAAATTTTTTCCTGCGAGTGGCAACTCTGGTATTTAACAGCTGTCACCTATGATTGTTCCGCTTACTAAAAATCGAGCGCTAAACAAAAAAAAAAAAAAATAATTCGTTCTATGAATAATGGAATAAAGTGAAGCTAATGCTGATTTTTCGCAAAAAATATACCGTTCACCAATTAAGTATAAATAAAATTGTCGAATTTGGAGCTCAGAAAATTCGTACGCGATCATTGAGAAACAAATGCCTATGCAATGAGCAACTCTCTTGTGCGGACTCTCTTCAGGTGGCGTGGTTTAGCCTTACTTTTTTGAAAATGAAGTCGAAACTGCAGTGACTATGAACAGCATTTGTTACAGCTTCATGATATCCGAATTTGTGTGGCGTCAACTAGACGGATTAGACATATTTTTGGACCAAATCATCTCACGAAATTTTGACGTCAACTCGTCACCAATGTGGTGCGATTTAACGTCATGCGATTTTTTTTCTTTATGGTTATGTGAAGTCTTGGTCGATGTGAATAAACCAGAAACAACTCCTGATCTCAACATCTAGATCTCGGTGAGATCTTTGTTATCGGTTAGATAAAGACACTATCATTGGTAAAAAGTCATGGGGAATTTCCAGGCATATGGCTTGCCGTAGCTGAGTGTATTGTAAGAAGTTCCACGTGGTGGCGGCCGGTATCAGGTCCCTATCTCTGCAAGGAGTCTGGCGAAATAAGTTGAACGGAGAAACGTTAACAGTCGCTTATAAAAAATCCCTAATCCAAGGTGGAACAGCATACGCCAAGGTTGCGTGGCAAAACGGGTACTTGGTGTCAAGTTTGCGAACTCTTGATATTAACCGATCTCTAGATTTAATACAGATTTACCCGTGGATATGGACATATTTCCCCATTACAGGGATGAATCAGGAAGCCTCGCAAGGGGCCGGAGAGGTTAATCTCGGTAGATATGGACAAGACTGTCTTGCGTGGGGTTGACGTGTCAACTTTTAAAGGTACTTCTGAGGCTTTTGCCCATAAGATTCCGGTAGGGATGGGCCATAAACTCTCGCAAGAAGTGGGGATGTTAATCTCTGTAGGAACTCCGGTGTTTGCTGCCCAATGGAGGAATTCTTAAGAGTAGGTTAAGGAAACCTCAGCAGGAGCGGACGGTTCAGTCTCAAAAAATACATGTGAGGAAGAGGCCGAGATGGTATGGATGCCATAATGGATCTAAGTGATGAGGAAGAAAACCGACAGTTACCTGTTTACAGTCTAAAATCACTACAGTCAAGCGTGAAGGCTAGTGCTAGCACGAGACTCGACTAAAAGTAAAGTAGGCGTAGTTAGCTGGGTGCTTCGTTATCCCCCTACTATAATAATAATAGGCTGTCAATTGACCCGCGGATGCACTTTTGTTCCATACATAATTGCTACTACTTTTTGTTATAAAATTATATTAGCATATGTCCGTATGTAATCGTTTACATAATTTTTTGTTTATTAAAATATATAACTTCCACAATTCAACGGAAGTTTAAGTTCATCAATAATAAAACTAAACAAATAAATATTTCTCTTTCCAGTAAATGAAATAAAAAATAAACAACTGGAAACAATAGCGAATAAACTGTGGTTTGAAATCAGTTAATTTAAAAACGATTTATATTTTTAATCTCCATAAACCAACGTCTTTTAACACCTTCCCTCTGTCTAGTTGTCTAACCCTCTTTCAGAATTATTCTTTAGGAACTTTATTAACAAATGATCATTTTAGACGTTTAGACTATTAAACAATTAATTTCCTGCCAATTAGAGGAAGATTTAATCCAATTTGAATTATTCGAGTTTCTAGTTGTTTTATTGTAAAAGAATTTTCAGTTGAAAATTTTCGATTCAACACCTCCATCCGACAAGGCTAAAAAAACACACTTTAGACACAAGTAAATTTTTTCCTTGAAATAAGTTTTCAAAATATTGATACGATTATTATCGATTTAGGGATCGGCTGCTGCATCCCAATATTATTTTTCTTCTTAACGTAAACGTGAAGTCAGACTTCTGCTTACAACAGCAACGAAAACGATTGAGAAATAAGTTCTTTTCAAACCAACAGCCAGAAAAATATTGTTGCTGAGTTCGAGTACCTAAAATGGAATATTCAATGCTAATGAACATACAAATGTGTGTGTGTGTGCGTGTGTGTGTGTGTGTGTGTGTGTGTGTGTGTGTGTGTGTGTGTGTGTGTGTGTGTGTGTGTGTGTGTGTGTGTGTGTGTGTGTGTGTGTGTGTGTGTGTGTGTGTGTGTGTGAACAATGTAAGTTGCTACACATTGCCCTATCGGAAATCATAGGCGTTTGAACTGAAAAATTACTCAAATCGAAAGTGTATTTCTTTGAGATCAAAAATTTCTAATAAAGATATATTTTTTATGCACGTACATACGGGCATAAAGGCAGGTTTGAAATTTAATTATTTTATTTAAAAAGAATTTTATAAATCTAAAAACATTGACACGGTTCCGCTTTACCGGTGGGGTCACAATTAATAATTAGAAATACGAAGCAAGTTTGTAATATATATAATTTCACATAAAATTGTGTCTTCTGTGATCAGTTTAAATTATATCACTTCATGCATTCTCCTTGTTTTCCATAGTAAACGGTGTTTGGGTCTAAACTTGTGAAAAATGTGAATTTAAAAATATGGTGCAAAGCAATATTAAACTTTCCAACCTTTGCTAGTTTAAAACAAAATTAATCGTTTGATAAACTTATATAGCAAATCCATTTAATGTGCGTGAAAAGTTAATAAGAAACCTGTGATATGGATAAAATTGGTAATTTCAATTGTGCAATTTTCTGTTGGACTTACAAATATTTTAAATAGATTTCAGTTTAGAACGAACTTTTCTCTTCGCATTTACTCTCTTTATCTTTTTCCAAAAGACCAAATTCTTCGACATTTTTGAAATTTGTTTATGCTTTTTTCTCCAATTAATTGTTTTATATACAAATACACAACACATAATTATATAATATAAAGGCAATAATTATATACTTAATGAAGGCATTATTTTCAGTTTCCAATTACAATCATTTGTACTTGTAGCTGATATTCAATTATAGTTCTATGTAATTGTATATGATTTTTACTTTCGTTTTATTTAAAGTACCATGTAATTGTAGTTAAAAACCTCCAATTAGAAGTATATATAATTGTAATTGAACAATATCAGTTACAATAGTATGCGATTGTGTAATTATATGCCTAATTAATTAACTGATTGCAAATTTTATTTTTAATCGGTTTTTTTTTTAATTTCTAATCTCTCTTTTTACTTTCTAGTTGCAGACATTTCTTGTACAATTACTTCCAAAACTTGGGAATAATCAATAACAGGTTTTAGGTATGGAACACACCTAATGTGTACAATACATGTCTTTATGAATGAATAAAGTTGTGTTTTTCGTTATTGTTATTTTTCTATGTAGACTTTTTGATTCATTGTTCGATTTGATTGATTGGATTTGGTTATTTATGTACTTAATTTCTTCTTTTTTCTTGTTTGTTTTGATTTCAAAAACAACTACAACGGCAACGAGATTCACATGAGTACACGATTGAGTGTGTGTTGTTGCCGTTTAAGCCATGTTTTGCTCATAGAGGTCTTATGTTTGAGGTCTTGTTGAATCATTTCTATTCCTGCTTTAACAATTTATTCCATTTTTTTTTCATTTTGAAATATTCTAAAACTAACGCTTAAATGACTTTGCATTTTGGTTGGTGACACCCAAATCAAGTCATAAATAAATTTTAATGCGATCGATTCTTCTTATTATAAATCAATTTTTTTTTATGTAAATGAACTGAAGTACTTACAAAGTTCTGATATTTTTAAAATAATTCAGTATAAACTTGAAAACATCTTAAGATTTTCTAGAGATTCTAAGTTTTTCCCCAAATTCATTACTTCAAACTTTGCAGAACTCTTTAACTGCCAAAATGAAAAACGTCTAAAGCACCAACAGTTAGAAACTCCCAAAAGCTTCTGTAACTTCAATATTTGGCCATTTGTTTACAATGAACTATTTATTACCCAAATTGTTAAAAGTGTTAAATCACCCAAACTAATTTCTTGATCAAGTGTTCACTCGAAGGAAAGGTAACTTGACGTAGTGACCAATTCTGCCATTTTCTGCTCTCTTGTCTCACGTATAAATTTCGGTAATTTTTCACATTTTATTGGGTGATTATGAAGACTTGATTGGGAGCTTTATTATTATGACACATCACTAAACATTTTTGGTTTTTGGCGATATTCTCTTAGTGGATTATTCAATCACCCATTTTTTAACAATTGGTATTTTTTCCAGATATAAAAAGATATTCAATAAGAGCGGCTTGATATTGAAAAAAATTAAAGAACCGTGCGTGAGGTAGTAACGAAATAATTTTTTTATTTAAAAGGCCAACATATATAGAATATGACATCGTTAAAATTAGTCTTACGGTGGAGATATCCCATGATTCCGATCCGGCTAAATTTAAGCAATGACCGAGGTTATTGTCCGTAGTTATTGACTTCGGAAATCCCCACCAGAAAAGATCAATCGAATTAAAAAGGCACGATATTGGTGGACACTCCACATCACCTGAACGAGAGATCTAACTATATCCAGAATGTCATGTCCATTATGAACTTCACTGTGTGACACGTAGCAGAGGTGTAACTTGCCATAGTGATTTGGCACCAGTGGCTGAATATTTAATAGCAGATTTGACAGACTCTGATTAAGCAACAAACGAAATTTGAGACATAAGATTACACTAAAAACAGGGACTAAAACAAAACGCAAGTTTTGACAATCACAAAAAAATAAATGTCAAGTTAATACAAATCGGAAATACTTAGTACAACACAAACTGTTTCGGGCTAAAAATATTAAATTTTCCAAATCGACTTCCATCACATACCTGAATATATCTCTTACGTTTTGGTAATGAAACTAAAACTGGTAATTAATTACATTATATGTAAAAACGTATAAAACCGCATTAAAGCCCAAGAACCGCAGTGATCTGAGTTAAAAACACTACGTTGTATTTCAATCCTGGTTTTAATACGATTGTTGTAAATTTAAAAATGTCTGTTAATTAACATTAAGTACAAAAAATTATTCATGACTTTGCAAAAATTAACAAAATTATTTACGGGTGAAATTGGCGGCAAGTAAATTTAGTAAAATTTTTAACGAAAAAAGTTTTAAATAATTAATTTCTTTTAAAAATATCTTTTCAACCGAATTTCTTTCCAGTTTTCGTAATTCACTAACACAAGTTTTGCTGAATAACCTGAAAGCATTCTTAGCAGTGGATTTAGTAATATTTAGAACGAATTTCTTGCATCCTTTATCAACTTTGGCTTAGAGACCAACCGATATCTACTACGTGCTGTCGTTGGTTTAATTTCACGTTCTGAGTAGTTCGTGTTAATCTGAACGCTAAATTGAATATGTGTGTGAACAGCAAAGTCTATAACGGATTATAGTCTGTGGAAAGTTGTAAAGCAGTTACAATGTCCTATTGCTTACGAATCCCCACTAAGACTTGAAGACCGTACTTGGGCTAAAAACCCAAGTGAAAAGGCAGATGCGTTCGCAAATCACTTAGAGAAAGTTTTCGCACCACATAATATAAGTAATTCTATTCCATTTATTAGTGACACCGTGAATGACGAAATTTCGGTTGCCTTCTTTAAAATCGACAATTAAAAATACGGATATGAAGAAATCAACGGACCTGATCGCATAACAGGATAAATTATAAAAAACTTACCTAATTCAGCTGTATGAATTTTACTTTACATATTTAATGCCATGTTGCGCGTTGGCTTCTTCCCATGCTCTTGGAAGATGTCTAAAATTGTTATGATCCCGAAACCAGGAAAGGACTCAAGCCAGATTACATCCTACAGGCCTGTTAGCCTACTGTCACTTTTGTCAAAGATATTTGAAAAATTATTAGTATCGAGTCTAACTCCTTTTCTAAATGAACAAAACGTTATCCCAGATCATCAGTTTGGTTTTCGAGCAAGGCATAGTACGATTGAACAAGTCCATAGAATCGTTACCATTATTAGATCGGCTTTTGAAAGAAAGCAATACTGTTCAGCTTTATTTATAGACATTTCCCAAGCATTTGATAAAGTCTGCCACGATGGGCTACTTACTAAAATAGCACGGGTTCTTCCTGAAAACACCCATAAGCTTATAAAAAGTTATTTGTCAGATAGAACTTTTAAAGTAAGGGCAAAGGATCAGCTTCCAAGAAACGGGAAAATCAGTGCAGGAGTACCTCAAGGTAGTGTGCTAGGGCAGCTATTATATATCATCTATACAGCGGATATGCCGACAAGCCTACATACATATACATTAACTTTTGCAGACGACACTGCAATTATAAAAGTTATTAATGATCCAAAGGATGCATCTGAAAAAATGCATTCCCATATTCATAAGCTATAAGACTGGCTAAAACAGTGAAGAATATAGGTAAATCCATCGAAATGTGCGCATGTAACGTTTTCCCTTAGATGGCAAAATTGTCCACCAATCACAATAACTAATACCACGGTTCCAGCGGAAACGCACGTTAAATATTTAGGTATCCACCTACATCGGCGCCTAAATTGGTCCCATCACATTGAGGCAAAAAGAACGTCCATAAAGCTTCGAACAAATCAAGTCCTAATTCAACTTTGGCCTTGGAATATAAAATCCTTTTATACAAATCCGTTATAAAGCCAATATGGTCATATGGTATTCAGCTGTGGGGTACTGCCTGTGCATCAAACATCCAGAAGTTACAGAGAATACAGTCTAGGGTTTTACGTCTTATCGTATGCGCCCCTGGTACATAAGAAATGAAAATATACATAGGGATCTCAAAGTTCCCACTATCCACGAAGAAGTTAAAACGTACACGTCCAAATACGTAAACAAACTAGTCGTAATTTATTGCAATTTGACGGCCACAAGAGAAAAGAACTGACACATTGAGCCTGGCGAGGCGGCTCTATCTACACAATAGAAGATAGATTTTTAAGATGTGAGTACAACAAATTAGTTATTACATTGGTAATAACTAGTACATAATAATTTAGAAGTAAGATTTGAACACTTATTGTGAATTTCTTTTAGTAGAAAAAAAACTATAACTCAATTTAAAATTTAATTGTCTCAATTAAGGTGCATGTCTGAATATAGTCTAAGAAATGAAAGTGAAGGGTATTTAAAATTCGACACTGTCTTATATGACGATCTAACTTTTTTCTGCTGCAATTTTGATTGGTTTTTATTCATCAAAGAGGATTGATTGTCTTTTTATACGCCGCTGTTGTTGTTCCTTTTCTTCTTCTTGTTACTTAATTTTGATGTGCTCTCACGTTGAGCCTCTTTTCCATTCATTGACAAATTGTTTACGATTGAAGTCTATTTCGTTCTCGTCTTGTCAATTTCAGTCAAGTTTTTGTTATTGTTGTTTTTGCGGTTGTGATTTATTAAGTTCCCCTTTTAAAGCCGTTGTTGTCTTATATTGTCTTAAATATTTAAACACAAAATAAGCGCAACAAGAAGACTTATTTTGTAAAAATTCGAAACAAAGATTAATGGCACACTTCCGTTTTAAATATAGCAATAGCGACAGCACCAGAACAAAGAAATAGTGAATTTAAGTGAAATATCAAACATTTTCAATGTGTTTTTTTTTCCTACATAAACAAAATTTAAATTTACTACCACTGGGTGATCTTTGAACCTTTTTAAGTGTTTTTGTCACTTTGACATGATTTGTATTTTAGTTTTTGGTTTATAGTTTTAATTTGTTTCCAGCTAACTGCCCACTATATTTTTATTTGCCTTTTCCAGTTCTTAATTTTTATTTGAAAAAAATTTCTATGTTTTATGTGGCACTTTGAACTTGTTTGGTATGACAAATATTGCCAATTTTCAAAAACAACGAATAAGTATTATTAAGACAATGACCGCGTTTAAAACAGACAAGTCCCTAAAGAGAACAGCTGTGCATTTAGCTGAATAGGATACTGCTAAAAATATTACCTCTATTAGCATGTGCACACAGCACTAAAACATTTTAAATTGTAGCGATTTTTAGGCTTTTTATCCGAGTTTTTTTTTAAATGAAAATGCCACTTAGGCCTGCTCATTAATTGTGTTACACTTATTGAAAAGAGATAGAGAGGGAAGAAGTCTGAAGGTGGTGAAGTACAGGAATACGAAAGCAATTACACATTACTTCGATTGTTTAAACAGTATTGCAGCACCATTGTCGTAATGGAGAGTCACACTAACGATGGCTACGATATAAACTACAAGGTGTTAAGTTTCATCTTCATTTTTTTCGCTTTAACTTTATGTTGAAGTAAAGAGTTATTTCGTTTAACTGGCTATGTAAATTCGCACTTCAATTTGTAGTATCGCGCTGTTAATTTCGGCTTAAACGATTTCAAAGATCCCCAGAGAAAAAGTCCAGGCCAGTCATATCGCAAGGTTTGGCTGGAAAACCAAATCATAGAAACAAGAGATTACACGTGCTAGGAAGGCATCCCCCAAAATACGCGTTGTGTCTCATGCATTCTGTCTTACAAATCCAGATCGGTAACTTCCGGTAAGAAAAATTCGCTCAACATGGCTCTAAACCTGTCGTCGTTCGCCGAACCGTCCGCTCCTACGTACAGATGAGGTTCAATTAACTTTTCCGATGCTTCATAAATTATACGTGAATTTTCCGTCTCCTAGAACCTAAGATAAATTGGGCTTTGTCGCTCTTCGCCGTTGAAATCCAAATACGTAACAAGTATTGAACCACCTGAATTTTATATAGAAATATTTTTAAGTCCAATGCCAAAACCAGGAGCAGTTAATGCCGCTAAATACGAAATTTTTGAGCACGTGTACTTGAAGTTGTTTCGGCCTATAAGCGCTGCATGGTTGGGATATTTGCGTTAACATATTTGAACAAAAAGACAAATTATTGTTGGTACTGGACTTTCAAATTTAAATGTTCAGGATAGTTTATACTTTACCACTCATCAAATTGCGATGTCCCAACACTTCCCGCTCCGATACTAGGAAAAATGGCAAAGCAAATTAATTTTTAAGCAAAAAACCTTAAAGGATTCCTAAGATGGAATTTATCAAAATGAAAGGAATATGTAAAAACGGTAGCATCCACTCAGTTCACATATAAAGAAGAGTCTTGACCTGCAACAACTCTACGAAATTAAAAAGGATTTTTTACGGATTTCCCGAAAGCAGTTTCCTATATCCTAGCCTTTCTAATATAAAATAGCAGCACAAGAATACGGTTTCGTGGAGAGAATTTATTTGAAGTGGATGAAGATGAAATTGCAACATTTTTTATTGTTTGACGAGCATAAATTTAACATCCAAAATTCAGATGTAAAGCGCAATTTTTAACCATCTCGGGATGCAATTCCCTCTACTACATTTGATATACAATGACGGATAACCACTTTCCCACCTGAAGTACTTGCGTACTCCATAAAATGTAGGCTCGTGGTCTTCATAATCTCCCTAACTCAACGTAATGGACAAAATGTAGATAATAGGAGTCCGCCAGGATCCGTGCATGTTTCAGCAAGTTTTTATTTTTTTAGCAAAATAATTTTTTTTCTTTATAGGTTTTTTGAATAGAACTAAAATGTTAAAATTTCTTAATTTTTCAATTAATTCAAAATTACTTTGCAGTTAACGCAATTAAAAAAATCGAAATAAAAAAATCAAATTTCAATTCAAATCTCTTTTGTTGTCCCAGTGCTTCACAGTTTTGCAGAGTCAGTTAATTCTTTAAAGGGGTTTTGTGAAATACCGTGTCAATTTAGATTTGTTTTTTTTAGCGAGAATTAAAAGTATGTTCTGATCGTGTTACAGGATCCACGATACAGCACATAATTTTGCAGTGAGAAGTATTCTACTTATATTTAACGTCATGTTACGAATTGTCCTTTTTCCAAGCTCTTGGAAGATGGGTGCGATTATTTTGATACATAAGCGATTAACTCAAATCTGATTACTCCATACTGACAATTTAATTAAAGTTGTTAAAAATCGTATCTTTAGGAACAAACCATTATTCCCGACCATCAGTTCGGTTTTCCAGTGAAGCCATAGTATTATTATCGTTATTATATCGGCAAAATAAGCATTACTGTTCAGCCGTAGTTATTGATATTTTCCAGGCTTATGATAAAGTCAAAAATATCTCGAGTTCATTCTGAAAACTCCCACCAGCTTCTTAAGAGATATTTGAAAGATATAACGTTTAAAAAAGGTCAAACGATCAGTTTCCAAAAAGCCCAGAGGCACATATGTACTTCAACGTTTGCCGACGATACTGCATTCAAAAATGTGAATAAGGATCCGAAGGTTGCATCCGAACATAAACAAGCTAGAAGACTGGCTAAGAAAATAGAGTATAAATGTGAATCCTTCGAAATGTACTCATGTGTACCTGCAGAAATCAACATTGTCCACCAACAACAATAACAAATACCATTGTCTTACCGGAAACCCAAGTTAAGTATTTGGGTATCCACCTAGATCGACGCCTAACTTGGACCTGCCATATTGAGGCAAAAAGACGGCAATAAGACTTAGAATAAATCACCTACACTGGTTTAATAGGCCCTAACTCTATCCTGGCTTTGCAATGGGGTACCGCTTGTACATCAAACAGATAGAAGTTTCAAAGAAGACAGTCTAGAATTTTAACGACTTATTGGCTGCGCCCCTGGGGACATATGTCTATAAGAAACCAAAAATTTCCATAAAGGCCTTAAAGAAATTAAAGAATATTCGAGCAAATATGTTAACAAGCTCTCTTCTGCGATATTAATTGCAATTTGGTGGGCATCGGAATCTAAAAAGGCAGACACATTGAGTTTGGCGTTATGGCTCTCCCAACACAATCGTATGAAGTGTATTAAGATTCGAATACAATAAATTAGTTATTACATTAATAAATTATATTTTAGAGAAAAGATTTGAGGTTTTTTTAGAAGGATTAAATAAAATAAAATTTAAAAAAAATGCATCAAATTTGATGTGGCAAAAGCAAGTAAAACATGTTTCATATTTAAAAAATCTTGAAAAAAAAGTTAATTTTTTAACATAATATTACGAGTATTGTAACTAGAGAAATGAACACCATTTTTGAATAGTGGCAACAAAGATTTATCTTTCTGTAAATTAATAAGTCGTACAGTAAAGCATAAAATTTTGCGTGATGGGTCTTTGCTATATATTATTCTGGTTTTGCCATTAGAATTAAACCTTTAACATGTAATAATAGTTTATTTGCGTCATTGACATGACAGCAACATAACAATCGAGATAGCTTTGGCGTTTTCATGCTTCAAACATTTCAACTAAAAGTATATCCTCTTAATTTTTTTGCCACACTGAAGAACATATGGCGGACTAGAATCGAAATAGTAAAACGAAAAACTGGCTAAATAACAAAACAAAATTTTAAAAAAACTAACATTCATATATTTAGATGCAATATTTGTTTTAAATACACTACAGACAGATAGAGAGACAGTAAAAAACGATACAACAACAGCCAGTCAGACAGAAATGTTTAGAAGGTTTTAACGAAAAGTGAGTGGACTTAAATGCCGGAGAATTTGTTAGTACGAAAAAAAAGAAACTACTATTACAAAACCAGCACATAATAAACAAAAATATTTTTAGACCTTTTTAGAATCTTTCGTGGCGGAGCAGTCTTGTCATTCTAGCCAAATGTGTTATTAAACTTTACCACATGAAGAAGGTATTCCCAGTGGGAAGTGTGAGTTTATAAAGTAGTTCTTAGTCGGGTAATAATTCATTAAATGGCAGTCAATGAAAAGCTTCAGTTCACACTTTACTTTAAAAATATAAAAAGTTTTGGTCAGTTAACAACATTGTTATTATTTTAGAATCTGTATTTGTTCGTTGGCTAACCTTCCCCGATTACATTTGCATTCAATCTAGTTTTTAGTTGAGTTAGAGCTGGTGGTAGCATTTGTTGGTATCTGTGAAAATTTTCACCATTTTTGCAGTTGTCTTTTTGGTGACATCGCTTGTCTAAAGTGAAGTCGTCGGACTGCACCTACAACGCACAGTGCAACAAAATACTGCAAATAACGGGCCAGTTTATCATTTATATTTTTTAAATATCTAGTAAGATACTTTTATCGTTTTTATCATTATTTATTTTTAAAGCATTAAAAAATTTGTGAAAATTTCGAAATTTTAACGAAAAAATGTTTATCAAAGTTTTCGATTTTGTGGTGAATTTAAAATTTTGAATTTTTAAAATTTTTTTGTTTGCATAATTTTGAGGTTCTTGTTAACGCGTGTCAATTCGGTAAAACTTTTCATTCGAAGGTTATCTGGGGACCACAGGATGATAATTTCTTTAGGATTATTTTTGCTATAAATTAGGCGAATTTTATGGGCGTGGGTTGTAAGCATTTATCAGCAAGAGTGAAAATATCCATATCTCGGGAACTTGTGTACCCATATGGCGGATTTTAAATAGGATGTCTAGTTCTGTCAGAAAGTTGATTTAAACATCGGCCAGACATACAGACGGACATCGTTAACGTGATTTTCTGAATAAAATTTTTTTGAGTAAAACTAAAATATTATACTAAAAATACGATTAGTATTTTTTATCTTCGTTTTACTTTTGAATTTCTTAGTGAATTTGTAGTAAAATTTCGGATTTTTTAGTTAAATCTTTATATATTGCAATTGTTTTTATTAATTTTCAAGTTGATTAAATTATTGGATCCATAATTTATTTATCTTTGGCCAATATTTAGCTGCTTTCAACAAGCAGACTATATCCAGAATATATCTGCGATTCCTATATCTCAGAATTTTACTACTGATGTTGCTGATTTTTACAAATTAGAAAGCTAACAATAGTAAAGTAACCCATAAAATCATAGTTTTCTTCTAGTTGACCCACAGTGCATTGTTTAACACTAAATATTTCGCTGTGTGGTTTTTTTTTTTCTATTATTGCCATATTGCCAATTTGGTTGCACAAAAAAATCTCTTGCTCTCTTTACGAACGTAAGAAGTTTGATGATGGTGATATCTTGAACATGAATGGATAGATGGGATGTATGAATGCGACGGTCCATTTTGTGCATGCCGTCTTAATAAATTATGCAATACCATGGGCCTGACATTAAAGAGGAGTTTTAATAACAAATGATCAGTTTTTGTTTATTTCATGTCATGACAAAATGTCAGTTGTTATTATTTTTTTTTCTCTTATTTTCAGATATTTAACATGAAATTATATTTAATTTTTACTCGTATATAATTTTTTGTGTAGATGTTTTAATGTCAATTAAATGTTGAAACCATTTATGTATATATAGAAAATTTGTTGGTGATATCACAAAATTCTCTTTGGCAAATTATTCCTTCAAATTTTATGTTAAAGAAAAATTACTTTTATTATTGTTATCAGTAAAAGACCCTACGCACCGCGACTCAAAGCTTTTTTGGCAGCCTTCCTGCACCTTTTTTGTAATAATTTTTAGCGCAGAACACACTTTGCAATCCCGTGAAAGGCGGCACCCAGTTTCCGTGAACCGAACACAACAATACCTCCAGTGGGAACCTCCACGCCGTTCTGAGATATTTCCATTTTTAGAATCGTTTAACTTTACATCTATTGCCGATCGCACTGACGCATAAGTTCTATAATTTTCATTTATATTACAGAAGGAAAACAATAATTCACTTTATATAACAAACAGATATTTACTCCCTTTTATACCTTCACTGTCGGATATAATGGAAGATAATACACAACAATATTTGAGCAACAACGTTACAAAAAACTCCTTAATTTTTCTATAAAAATCTAATAAAATTACATTTCCACTTGCACTCATTTGTCTGCAATTTTTATTGACTACAAAAGCATACGATAACTGCTAAAGACAGATACCGATACCAACTTACAACATACATATGTAAATGCGACGCGTCGCGGCGATTAAAAATTAACTTTAAATGAAAATGACATTTCTAAATCGAGTGTAAACTAATACGAAATAAGAAATAAGTTATGAATGCTGATATCGGACTAAAATCAGAGGCTTTTCCTAATACCAATGCATGTGATATTGAGCTGAATATTGTTGGAAGGGATTTGTAAAAAAAACGCAATATACAGCATTAACGAATTTGTGGGCTTAAGAATTCGTACTGTATAATAACTGGCGCAGAATTTTGATTTTTTTCTCCAATTAAGTGACTGTGGTTAACATAAAAACTCTTAGAAAAAAGTTGTGCCAGAGTACTTCTTAAAAAGTATCGCATTCTTACTGCATATGCAAATATATTTTTTTAAATAAGGTACCGTCAGAAAGTGCTCATTTTGTTTGGAATAGACTTAGCTGTACGTACCCACTCTAAGCCAACGCTCAAATGATAAAATATCCAACGTTGGCGAAATATTCTGAATCCTAAAAATGTAGTGTTTCGCCAGTACATCTTTTTTGTCAGTAGAGGCGTTTCGCATTACTTTAAATTCGAAAAAACAGTGTTATATTTTTATATTAAATTTCGACTATTAGAAGAAAAGTTTTTGGTATTTTATTTTCTTATATTAAAAAATAAAATACATTTTTCCATCCCAACTCATTTTCTCATTAAATAAGGAACCAACGAAGTTCAACCAATATAATTATTTCCTTTTCTACAACCTATATAAAAAAAGTCTCTTAAAATTATAAAATAAATAATAATAACAATCTCCCTCCACTACGGTCTTTCACTGAAGTGAAGGTCTTTGCACAATAGATCTAACACTACATTACGCTTTGCATGCCGTGGTAAATACGGAATCCACAATTATCGTTAATTTCACCTAAATTAAATATTTGGAACAAATTCCAAAATTATAGGAGTTCGGTACACTAAAATGTACATAATTGAAATTTTAACTATACCTTTTTACATCTGTAGTCCGAAGTTCTATCTGTGCCGGTTGGGAAGTTAAAGGCCCATTCAAAACGACTATTATATTTATATAAAAATAAAACAACTTTTCACATTACAGCATTTAAATTTGTTTTACCACCCTTCTGTTCTATGTACCTTATTTTGACATTTGGAAATAAACGAAGCTAATCCACAGCAATTTTATAAATGTCTAAATAAACATTGCAAATTTGGTTCATTTTAAAGAAAAATATAAAATGGTTAAAATTTTCCCGGGAATATGAGTGTTGCTTTGGGGGCGAATTCTCGACCTATTCTTAAGTTATGAAAATCGCGCTATTTGTCAACATAAAACTTGAAAATTCTTTGTTGATAACAACTTAACATTTCTAACGTTTCCAGAAGCAAGACCAAATCGATGCAATTGTCAGTCATGTTGTCGTACATGCGTCTGGAGACACGACAACTGTATACAGTTGTCCACCACTTTCACCTTAATACGGCTTTGTTCAAGACATTTTCATAACTCGACAAATGACACTATTTTTTTCACAACTGTCGTCAACAGTATTTTATTATTATTCCTTTCTAGAGGCTGACATTAGTTGTCGCTTCGCCAACTCAGTAAAAAGTCGAAATAAGTGTCGACTTTTTCCATTTCTTATAATTTTCTACAAAACAAAGACAAGATCGAACAATAAATGAAAAATACACTCGTGACTAATACACACTGTTGTTTAAATCTTCACGTGAAGCAATTGTCCTTCTTCAGATTATTTCATATAAACAAAGAAAATTCAAAATATATTCAAAGTTAATAAAAGATCAGCCAGTTTTAGCGACCCTCTCAGGTCGACCAACACTTTATTCTCTTCGACATTTTAAATCTAAACAGTTAAAAGGGGAAAAATCAGAAGTATTTGTTAATGATTAAAGCTTTAGTTTGTTTAAGAGGCTTGAAATGAAAATGAGAGTGTAGACTTAGACGGGGCTCAACTGGTAATCAAGCTATTAAAAAGTTTTCAATGTTCAAAAACCGTTAAGACAACTTGTACTGTTTTTATTCTGAAGGAGCATTCCTGTGCAACTTCATGCACTTGTGTAGCAGTTCCTAAAGCATTGTTGCAGGAACTAAGCTTGAATTTTAAACTATACAAATGACGAACAGTTTCTAATTAGACTTTTTCATCTATTTCTTGATGTGAAGAAAGAATTTTATGTCAGTATGAAATTTACGAATAACGTTTCTTTAAAATAAGACAATTAATGTTATAAATTCTACCGGGAAACCCTGATGTAGCAAACATGTAAATTTCCGTGATATACCGGCTTTAGGTTAAGACCAAAAATACCAAAAACACTACGGTATGATGAACGAACATGATGGCTAAAAGCAACTGTTTTTCGCAAAATAAAGAATCACGGTGTGTAGCTCAGCCTATTCGTAACAAGTTATCAAAATGTGTGACACCAACGATAGTGCGGATATTGTTTATTTTCCCCTACAAAAAAATTTCCTTATTTTGTGCCAGTTCATGGCTTAAAAATTTGTCCTTAGATAAACTCGTTTATGGCATTAGAAATAGTTTTTCATTTTCAGCTGCATGGGCGAAAAAACTTTACATCCCCCAACTTATTGCGACTGTTTTCTGCGCAAAACTTTAACATTTTTGTCACTCTTTTAATTCAAACTCGTTTCATTAGCAATTATTGATCGAAGAGAGCTAAATATAATGGTTATTTGAAAACATTTTAAAAATTATGGTTCTTGATTACCTGTCAGCTCACAGGCACAAGGATATGGCTTGACACAACTGACTACACTGTCAGAAGTTCTGACTTAGACCAATGCGTGGTGGCAGCAGGTAACAGGTTGCTGCCCTGCAAAGACTCTGGCTAAATAAGTCGAGCGGAAGGATATAAACACTCTTTTATAAGAAGCCCTTAACCCACGGTGGAACAGCATACGCCTGGGTTGCGTGGCCAAGAGCTGGCTCGATCTCTAGTAGGCGCACAATGGACACCAGCCGATCTACAGTTTTAATACAGACCTACCCGAGCATATGGAGTTCTGTGTGGGTGGACATTTTCTCTCCATTACTCGTGTGAACTCTATGATTCTCTGTCAGAACTCCGCCTTTAATTTGACAAGGGAGGAAGTAAGAAGAGATGCACAAGGGTGGATGGGTCAATCTTTAAAGGTACTTCTAACACGCTGAAGCCACGCAAGAGATAGAGAGGTTAATATCTATAGGAACTAGGGTGTTTGTTGGCTAATTGGACGAGAAATAGACAAGAATGCTTTGCAAGGTGTAAACGGGTCAGACTCCGAAGATACTCCTGAGGAAGAGGTTTAGACGGCGTACATTGTGTGTGAATGTCTGCCAAGACGTGCAGGCACTTGTTAAATGTGAATGCAATGGAGGACCTAAGCTAGCAATTACAATAAACTCCGTGATGAGAAAAAAGGCCGGCAATTACCAGTCAACAGTTTGAAATCACTAAAGAATTTCAAATCGGTTGCCTGAAATCAATTCGAAAGGAAACCCATAAAAGTAAGCTGTCTGCTGGAATATCCCCCCTATACAAAATAATGTACTAACTCTAATCATATAATGTTCCTAATATACACAATATGTGAAATTCAATATATGAGGATGCTGTGGCTGAAGTGGTTAGCAGGTTGTGACTTCAAAAATCAGCCGCGAACAATCCCTAAAATCAATTTTATGCTTTTCAATCATTCTAATACTAGGATTTGTTTACAACCATATAATTCAGTTATAATATGTTGCTCTTAGATTATGGTTGTCTCAATCATATTATTCCTTTGCGTGTTTACATCACATTAATCGAACTGTTACCCTTTCCTTAAATGTATAATGCGATTTTTGTTAATATGAATTTATGTTTACTACTACAATTTTTAATTAACTTCATCCATTCATTTCCTAAAAAAATATATTTTTGTTCGACAGACCTTGTTAAAGGCAACGATTATAACACACTCAAATTAAACATGAAAAACTAATTTTCATTGAATACTTAATTTGAAGCAAACGCAACGAATATTAACAGTTCAATGGTAAAATAAATATTTATTAGATCAATTAGAGGCCGCACAGTAGAGAATTAAATTAAAACTATAAAATCCAACGGCTACAAATCGAAACGCAAAAAGTGTCGCACAAAAAAGTGTTTGCGCGATCATAAAATCGAAAGAAATGTTACAACAGACCAGACACACAACTGCCGTTAAAAAATTCCAAAATTTTGAAATTAAAGCCCGCTTAATGGAAAACTGTCCATCTGTTGTTTTACCAACCGATCGATCGGTCTGCCTTTTTTAGGCAAACGTAGTTAAGGAAATTTTTTATAGCAGAAAATACTACAGCGGAATTTGTAATTAAATTGATTTTTTAATGAAACAAAAAAAAAAGTTGGTAGACATACGAAAAACTATTAACTTCCCAAATGTTTCAACAAAAGCAGTTGTCAACAACAACATTGACACATGTTGTTGCAGGCACCAACAAAAATCAATGGACAATAACAAAATTGACGTCCGAATAGTTGAATAAACAAACACAATTTTGTTAAATTGATGGAATCAGACATTTTTTTCCCTAAATTTATTAATTTTTGCCGAGTTTTTTTGTTACTTCCGATTCAAGAAATGTTTCCTGGGATTTTTACGATTTTTGGCTTAGTTTTCCGGCTTCAACGTTTCATTGCGATGTCGCTTTTTCCATACTTTTACGCTGTTGTGCATGATTATGACCGCTTCCATTTTAATGTTATTGATTTTTACGCAGTTGAAGCGAAGTTTTTCTATTTTTGTTTCCTCTTCCCTACTTGAGCCATTATTTTTTTAATTTTTCGTCTTTTTTTCTTGATTTTAGTATTTTGTCTTAAAGCTGGGTCTGTTTGCAAATCAAGAGCCAATTGGCACCAGGTGACAAATGTACGATCCAGTCAATAATTAATTACACAAACAGCCACTGAAAAGCTATATCCAGTGAGGCATGAGCTTAGAATATTTGGGGGGCGGTTTACGGAATATTGTCGCAGATGCCACCAATTTATTTTTGGGAATTCGGAAACAGTCAAATGTAGATTCTGCCAAATGAATAACAAGTCCGCCCCGCAGAGCGAAGTTTCTTAGCATGTCTTCAATGGCTTCAAGCGATGTATATGATCTCTCACCCAACAGGGTATATGGGTTTATTCGTAGTCTGTTCCAGAGAACGCAAAGGCCACGGTAACAATAATAACGCGTGATTTAATTTGAGCTTTCACAATAAGTTATTGCGAAAAACTAGTTTAAAAAAAAGAAATACATCAATCCTTAAATAATAACTTTCGTTAATATTTATGGAAGAATGGAATGGAAGATTATATCCGCGCTGACTCCTATGGCATAACATATTGCGATTGTCATAATTTTCGATGGCGTTTCTGCGAAGCGCAGATTCGATATCGGTTATTTTGCGTTGTATTCGTTGTTTGAGTCTTGCAACCGCGTTTGATTTGGCTTCCTATACTCTACTCGCCAAATAATACCAAAGGAAAAAATTTGGTGGTGCCTCATCGCTGAACAAATGTTTCTTCAGAAAACCCACTTTTTTTCAGGGAGTTGTTCTACAAACACATGAGGATGAGCTTAAATTTTTAATTTGAATTTTGTGTGCTTCTTAATGCATTTATCATAATTCGCTGCATAGCAAACTACGAAAGCCCCAGTTGTTGCGATCCACGAAGAATCTATTTATGGACTTGGTTCGTCGGCCACACGTTCACAAACTCTGTCAATATTTTCAATCGAACGACTCGAACGAGCATGCTAAGGTGGTTGTACATAGTGACCCACTCTGTAGGACCTTATGCTCCAACTTCCAAATTGTGTGCTTTCAAAGTCGATTATGTACAACAAAATATACAGGTAAAGCACAATTTATCTAGCGCGAATTTTCCTAATACGCTATGACAATTACAATTACAAAGCATTCTTTCATTGAGTGTTGCCCCATCACTAATTTTGTAAAGTTATCTAGAATAGTGATTTCATTTTGTACGTGATGCGTTCATGGTTTAGTGTTTGGGAAATATATTCGACTGGTATGCGGCAGCTTAACTAATGTGACCATTTAGTAATAATTACACATGCAATTACACAATTACATGTAATTGCAATTGGAATTTTTCAGTTACAAATCCATATCTGTGACAATAAGGAATAAGGGATTAAGTTGACTTAAGCTAAAAGTTGGGTAGCCTGTCTTAAAAAGCGAAAAATTAACTTTAAAGTTTAAAATTGCTCTACTGTAGAAGGACAAAATCGAACTTAAGCACTTTTTCCTTAATGATGCAGACATGTACATTATTCATGTTATACTAGTTAATGAAACCAAGAAGTATTTAAATTGGACATTCTAGTAATTGTAATTGACAAGTTTCAATTACAAATTACATTCAACCATAATTGAATCCCTCTAATTGCAATTACATGTGATTTATCTGGTTTTGCTCTTGGGGAAAATTTAGACATACTGATTAAATATTTCTCCAAAATATTACTGTTTGAATAAAATTTCATAACTGACATTTTCAACATTCGATTGGCTATAATATTTTCATTTAAATATCACGCCAATATCATTGTTCTTTCTCAGTAAAAAAAAAAAATCTCTCCGATGTCTAAATTCAATTGGTTGGGGTTTGTAGCAATAGTTTCAATGAGTTGCTGTTGACCATTTCGGAAATTGTAAATGCTGGACAACAACGTAGCACCACCTGTGTGTTGTTGGTTGCTATAATGGCAAAGCTTGTTGTAAATAGAATGTGTCTGTTAGTATACAATTTTCTTGCAGTTGTTATTGATGCATTTTAATGAAAAAAAAAACATTTGCCTCAATTGCTGCTGTTGCCAGGTGACGCTAGTAACTAACTGTTTGTTGTGTTTAATTCGATATGTTAAACGCTTCTGCTAAGTAGTTAGTCGATGCTAGTGCTTGTTTATTTACATACACTTAACATTTTACTGATCCTTTAGTGGCGATAACCCCCAAGTGGGCTTTATTAATTGCTAATTATGCTCAATGTTGGATATCTGCTTTTAAACAACAGTAACAAACTATTCACCATATGCGTTTAACATATGCGATCATGTTTATTTTAATTTATGTGGATTATTTTTTTAAATTCCCAGCAAAGTTTTATATGCTTGCATACGATGAATGAAGATTGAATATTGTTTAAAAGATATATTAATTGTTGTTTATATCGTCTCTTCGGAGGTATCTGGGACATTAAAGTTGCGACTAGTATCTAAAGGACGGGTACCACGGAAACCAGTAGCCTTTTGGATGATCAGTCCTGGAGTGTTTGTTGGTAAGGCTCTTTCAGGGTTGCACTGAGTGACCAAAGTTTAGATCCAAATCGGGGGAATTTTGTGGTGCACAATTGATGTGGCTTTGCTGGGACAAATAGTTTAAAACTTCTCAGCAAGTGCTTATTTTATTATCCAGGCAGCCATGAGCCTATAGTTGTCATCTATACATTGTGTATATGGGTGTTGATGATTGCATTGTTTTCACCCAGTGGCAAAGCCAAAGTTTATATGTTTGAAAAAATATGAGAGATATGAGATTTGAAGTTGATGTCTTTTATCAACACAAATAAAACTACTTACCATAGACACTTACGAATAAAGTTTTAACAACTTTTTACTAATCAAGTAGTTAAGAACTCCAACCGCAAAACTAACTTAATTGAAAAATCTTTTCAAAATAACTTTTTTAAGCAGAAATGTTCTATAGCTTCCAACTGGTAAAGTATTGAATCGAAAATAATAATAGTTGCAGATATAAAAGTGTGTGACGGCAAAAATAACACAACTGGCATAAAAAGATTATATTCGCCGAAAAATTAGCGAAATAAAAAAATTAGCTAATTATATAACGCAATCAATATTTACATATCGGACATTTCACGTGAGGCGGACAACCCAAAAAATGTTTATTGAAAAGTATTTATTTATTCCCCTCAGATATACTGCACTTAAGCCAGTGCTTCTTCCAATCCTAGACGCAATCAGCTCGTTCTTCGATTCTGACTTTATCGCATCCATTGTGGCAAAACCCTTTCCTTTCATTGGTCTGTTCAGTTTTGGGTATAGGAAAAAGTCGCAAGGAGTCAAATCTGGTGAATAAGGTGGTTGAGGCATGATTAGGGTGTTGTTTTTGGCCAAAAAAATCATATTCTTCGATCCAATTTGTTCAAAAGTCAAAAATCGAAGAACTCATACAAACCTTTTCAGTTGTCAACAACAAACTAGTAATCCAAATTGGCTGATAATGCCAACATATGACTAACACATGTGTACCAACATAACAATAAATTCGATAATCGAATGTACACAGCACGCGAAAATTCAAAATTCACCTTTTCTTTTAAACAAACCATGCATGTAAATGTCTAAAATCATGTATGTTTTTCGACTTAAATCTCGTTAATGTGCAAGCAAGTTCCCTAGAAATGTAATGGTAATATACATATCGAGGGTACTTTGACGTAACCTCGTAACTCAATTTTTGAAGGTTTTGAGTTTGAACCGGATACATATTCAGAATATGTTTCTACACAACTGTGTAAAATTTTAAATACAAATCTCCACCCGTTAATTATAAATTTAAAAAACAGAACCTCGTATCTCAGGCGTTTAATTTTAAAAACACGTAACTCACGTTTATGATATGTTCTTACGGGACCGAAACTCGTAATTCCCAGCGATATTTGTAATTCAAGGCCAAATTACAAGCTAAATTATATAATTTGCTATACAAAATTTTTGCCACGAATCATCTCATTTGTAGGTAATACAATATAAATTACGTTCTGAATTACATTTAGGACGTAATTTATATTTAGAACGTAATTTATATTCGTTGAAAAATCAGCTGTAAAACTACAACAACAAAATACCATCACTAAACATTTAATATTTTTTACTATTAGGAATTCCCTATTAAGACAAAAGTACATGTGAGTAGACATACATACGCATTTTGAACGAACCAACAAATTCCGCTTGCTATTTTATTTTCTGTGGAGACCTTTTTTTGTGTTGTCTAAAATCATTCATAAATTGTATCATTTGTTCAATATTCCTTAAAGATTTGAATATCTGGTAAGTTAAATTATTTAATTGATTTCTTTATTATTGATTTATAATCATAATTCTTTTTTTAGAAAATGCCACCAAAAAAAAACGAATCATTGAAAAATTACCATCACCTAAACGTCCACATATGTGCTAGTAGGTGAGACGCAATCTAAACAAAAGAAATGGAATGACACTCACACAGAAGAGGATCCATCTAAGGAGCTGGGCTTACCTACAAATTTGCCCACTGCAAAATTAATGATGCATCTGAAGTTCCAACATTTTGTACATCAGATAATATAAATCATCAATCATATATACTGATTTTTGATGAAAAAACTGGTCAACTGGTGCCAATTGAATCTGGATCAATTGAAATTACAAATATTGATTATAAAAATTACGAAACTGAATTTATTAATATGCATTTGGATGAAACGACAGGTTTATTAGTTGAAGATTTAGACAAATCAACTTCTTCGAGAGAGCTGCAAAGTTCTGGTAATTCTTCTGAAACTTCAAATACGAGTATAGAATCAAATGGAAAGTATCTTCCACATCACCATAGAAAACCCGTTTTAGATGAATGTTCAGGATTATCACCAATACAACGAGCTCGGAAAAATCACGCAACCGTTCAAGATTGGGAAAGAAGTAAAGTGAAAAAGGCACGGGATACAGGTCAGTCATATTATAGTGTGAGCAAAAAAAAAACTGATCAACAATTATTACTAAGTAACGCTCGAAAAATAATTCCAAAAAATGTGAAAAGAGCGTAAATAAAAAACGTAATGAAATTACAGAAGACATGAGGGAAAAATGTTTCAATTCTCTTTGGAAAGATCTGACCTGGGATCAAGGACGACAATACGTTGTTGGATTAGTAAACAAGGAAACAATATCTCGATCTTATAATGATTCTGAATCTCGGCGAAGCTGTAGTCTTAAATATCATTTACTTATAAATAATCAGAGGTTACTAGTATGTAAAAAAAAATGTTTTTAAACACAATTGGCATTGGTGAGTGGCAAGTATTTAATTGGGTCAATAAAAGTAATGATAGTGGGATTTTAACAAATTTAAAGCGGAAAAATACGCGAAAAAACTTTAAAGAAGATAAATTAAAGAAAGCACATGTACGGAAGTTCTTGACTGATTTGCCAAAACTTGAATCTCATTTTTGCAGAAAGGATAGTGCAAAATTGTATTTGGAAAATAAGTATCAATCAGCTCAAGATGTTTATCGAGATTTTGTGAATAACATGAATGATCTAAAAGTTTCAAAAAGTGATGTAACAAGCTATGAATTTTTACAAAAGGAAATGGAATCAATGAATATTAGTATTTATTTACCCCAGAATGATTTTTGCGACACATGTTTTTCTTTTAAAAATAAAAACATTCCTGAAGATGTATATTCTCGCCATTTGACAGAAAAAATGGAGCCCGAGAAGAGAAACAAAGTGATAAATTAAATGCTATTCCTGGAAAAATAAAAGCTTTACAGTAGATGTGCAAGCGGTTCAAATGATTCCATATTTGCCAGCTGGTTCATTATATTTTAAGCAGAAGTTAAAATGTCATCAGTTTACTGTATATAATATTGCCAATGGTGATACCGTTTGCTACGTATGGCATGAAGACGAGGGTGGTTCGGATGGCAATGTTTTTGCATCATGTTTAAATGATTTTTTGAAAAATGAAGTCAATCTGAGTACACCTATTGTTTTTATAGCGATGGTTGCAGCGCGCAAAATCGTAATGTAACTCTAGCAAACACCTTGTATCAATTTGCGAATCAAAAAAATATAACTATTTATCAAAAGTATTTAGTCAAAGGACACACGCAAATGGAGTGTGGCTCAACATTCAACAATCGAAAAGCGTAAAAAAATCGCGAATTGTATGTGCCCGCTAATTTTGTGCAGATAATTCCAGAAGCAAGATTAAAAAATCCTTATAAAGTGAAGTATGTTGATCATAGGTTTTTTTATAATTATTCAGAATTGAAATCTATTAGACCAGGTAACAAGACTGGATCTCCAGGGTAAAGTACAGTAAAGATAGTATTATGTATAAATTATCATTTAATGATAAGTGGAAGGATTTACCTCAACGATTGACTAAAAAGTACAACGAAGTTCAAGTAAATCCTTTGTACCAAGGAGTTATACCTATTACATCTCAAAAATTTAACGATCTTCAATCGTTGAAATCATTAATCCATAAGGATTGTAATTTTTTTATGACAATTTACTTCATACTAATGAATAATCATGATCTAATATAACTATTAATGTTTAAAAGTATTAAAAACAATTTCAATATATGTATGTATGTATTTTAAATATGAATAAAAAATTAGTTTGGAATAAATACCACGTTTTAAGTTATTAAAATTTCATCTTAGAAAACATTTATTCCGAGTATTTAAAATAAAATACTGCATTTTTTTATACATGTAAAACCTCGTAACTGACATTTCATTGCAAACTTAGCGGATTGTAAACTCGTATCTCAAAATTTAATCAACAAATTAAACTTAAAATAATTTCTTAAGCATAATTAACATATCTCCATTTATATAAAAATTACGTGTATGTTAGTGATCGATAAACTCAAAAACTACTGGACCGATTTTGACCAAATTTTATATGTATGCTCTATGGCCCGTGAGGAGTGTTTCCGTGTAGTTTGAAGTTCGTCCGACAGATGGCGCGATATTAAGTTTTTTTGTGTTTTTGCACCGTAACTCAAGAACTACTGCACTGATTTTGAAAATTTACATTTATACTCTATGGGTCGCCAATGGCGCAATTTTTCTATTGTTCGATCGCACAAGGTTTGCCATAAATTTATATATAAGTTCTCTCTATGGGCCGTGAAGAGTGTTTCTAAAGTGCTTTCGTGTAGTTTAGGTTTCGTTCGATAGGGGGCGTGATTCTGTGTAGTTTGGGTTTTGCCCGATAGAGATTAGCGCGATAACCCTAGACTATGTTTCGTTGAAAGCGTTGGGTGCTTAATCGGTGTGTAGCGGCGTTAATAAGCCCAATACCGGAACATACCTAACCTATTTTCGAGAAAAAAAATAAAGTTAACAAAGCAAATAAATATCTCCATATTTCTATCTCTATTTGCGCGATAAGCCTATGATGTGTTTTGATGAATGCGTTGGGTCCTTAATCAGCGTGTAGTGGCATTAATTAGCCCGATACCGACTCGAACCTAACATCTTTTTGTGAAAAAAATTAATTAAAAATAAAGTTTAATAAAGTTAAAAGCAGCAAACAACTATCACTATTTTTTAAACTCTATTTTCGCGGTAAACCTATGCTATGTTTCACTGAAGGCGTTGGGTGCTTAATCAGGGTGTGGCAGCGTGCGGCGGCGCTAAGTATCCCGACACCGACTCATACATAACCTCTTTTCGTGAAAAGTGCGTGGGAGTCAAACAAACAAAAAAAAGTTATTTAAATAAAGTTTATTTTAATTAAGTAATAATACTTGTAGTTCGTCAAAAAACAATAAGAGTTTAATTTATTTAAATTAAATATTACATACATTTTAATAAATTAACCCAAGGTGTTAGTGAAAGTAAATTGTTATTATTGAAAGCTTGAAGAAAGTAAACAAGCAACAGGTAAGGCAACAAAGGGCAGCCTCCCTACCCCAACAATAACAAACAAAAAATAACTTAAATCTTATAAAACATATGTATATTGCAGTACAAAATGCCACGCTCACGTGCAAATATAGGCCGCTGCACAGTGGTACATTTGGCGAGAAGGCGGTCAAAAATCCGTAACTTTTGATTGGATTGGAATTTTGATATTGTTTGTTTGGTAGGTGGGATTTTATGCTTTAATTTTTGATAAAAAGCATAAAAGTCGACCGACAACAAAAAAAGTTACGAATGGTTTAATATTTGTTACCATTATTAATTGAATTTACGTGTAAAAGAGGAGTGTTGAAACATTTAAACAAAATTTTTTTCAAATGTCCTATTCTCATTGTTACAAATTATAATTATAAATAGGTTTGTAAACTAAATCTTGTCAGGAAACGCTAAGTTTTGGCCCACGTAATATTTTTAAGCTTAAAAGCAACAAGGGCCAAATGTTGGTTTTTTTAAACAGCCTTTGGAAATAAAAAATTTAAAATTTTTAAATTTTCTTAATAACGAAAAGTTTTAAAGAAAAAATCCTATTTTAGTTAAAGTTTTATTTTTAAATATTTCTAAAACAATTTATAAAATAAATATTTGTTAATTTACATACATGCTTTCAAATCAAAGTTCCTCTATAAATTAAGCAATTTTAGTAAAAATTTCTTCAAAATAGCATTGATTTTCATCTTCTAAGAGTTGTTTAGCCTCCTATTCTAATTCGACTGCAGTTGTTTTCCATTTTGGTCGAATGTTGGACATATATGGATCTGAAGTACACAACAAAATGGTGATAAGGTCTTCACTACTACACCATCTAGACATATTTCTTGTTCCTTTTTTCATGCTCTTCTTCAGACAGATCTTCTATTGGTAGCATATTATGTTGAATGATTTGTTCCCCATGATACAAAATTTTATGAACCGTTGAAGACATATATCTCCAACAATATTTTTCATTGTAAAGTGCAGTTCTTTTATTGGCGTAATCTCCAAATTTTTTTGCATTTACCTTTCTGCTGCTTGCTAAGACTTGTAATATGATTTTGAATCGCCTTATTAACTCATAATCTACACCTGTGATAGATGCTGCAGTTTCTGGATCGGAAAAAAATCTTTTTGCAGTATTTCCATCATTCGAATTTCCTTCTCCTTGTTTAGGTTGGTCGATTATAAGGCCTAGCTGAAGATATCTTTCTTGAATTTGTTCTTTTTTTCTTTCGTTTTTCTGCATTTTTTTTTACTGTTTCTTATGGTTTCGCCTGAAGAACCAAATTCCAAATCATAACCCAAGTTAAGAATATGCTCCATAAAACGAATCCTAGTATGAAGAGGCGACAATCCGAATTCGTAAGCTTCCTTAAAGCTATCGTCTTGTGCTGGAGGTTGATTTAATTGGTTTGATGTCTTTTGGCATATAATGCAGCTTGACGACGACTTTGTTTCCGTTAAAACTTGCGCAACTTTTCCATCAATCATTGTTAGACACATTTTAAAATTTACTTCGATGTCTTTTTTTCTAAATAGAAATTTTCTGCCCTAATTTGTGTGTTTGTATATTTTTGTGCAATTAGTATGCGTATCTCGTTTTGCGAATACATAAAGACTAATACGGATACGATTTTTTTTAATATTATATAATAATTTTATCCACATGCAGTTACACATTATAACCTTTGTGCCAAAAATAAACAGGTGCTAAGAATAATCAGGTACAGATCATCCCATGCAGTGTGTGCGCATATCTTTTGTGTAGAAAATTATGTTATTCAATTAAGCAAGGAATTACGTATGTGATAATAAAACTTACATTTGAAAGAATGCCATAATAAACATGTGCATTCACGTATTTTATTTAAGACTTCCTTTTTAATTATTTCATTATTCTGGATTCATAATTCTTTATGATCTTATTGTTTTATGTTATATTTGCCATTACCAACTCTAATGGGTAACCAAAAGTTCATTGAATATTTAGATTTGGAAAAAGTGATAGGTACAATATAGTGCATTTGTATATTACTAGATTCCATCGCAAAAGTTATAAACGCCATCTTTCAGGGAGATTTGAAAAAAATTTGACTTTACCTTTGTGTTAAAAAGTTAAAATAATTTAAAAATAACTTTGTAGAAAAAAAATGTTTTTATTTAAATTTCGTATGTATTGATCATTTTTGTACAAAATACCTGACCTTTGGTCAGAAAAATTCCTCTGGTACACACGGGCGCAACCTGGCGCACATATAATGGGGTATAGGTTTGTAGGGGAGGTTTGGGGTTATAACACAGAGAAATATATTTTTGACGTGGTTTGACGGGAGGGAGTTATGCCCTATTAAGCACGAGATTTTTGAAAAATTTTGACCTTTTTTAAAACAAAATATTTAAAAACTTCTAAAAAAAAGTAAAGACTTTATTTTGCTATCACTGATAACTAACAAACTGCATAATTAAAAACAATTTATTTTGATTTCATATCTTTTAAAACAAAAAGTTATAGTAATTTGAAAATTGGAATTTACTAAAAAAAATTTCATTTTAACAAAATATTCGGGAAGTCTATTTTGGATCACCCTGTTCAGTGTGTTATAGTTGGAACAGAGTTCTAAATTTTTGCCTCTCGAGGTGTACTGGTATTTACTTTCAAATGAATAAGAAAACACTAAGATCGGTAACCAAAAAAAAAAATGATTTTTGGCCGCCTTCTCAAAATATGTGCCACTGTGCGCCGTACACGGCACACAAATCATATGCGCTCACAGCAGAGACAAGAGGAGCGTGCAGAAGACAACGAACAAGCCAGAAATCGAATGTCACTTTTACGCCAAAATTCTTCACTAGAAAATCACGAAATACGGAACGAAGAACAACGTGATGCGAGAAGAGCCTCCAGAGCAGCAATACACAATACCAATCGCATTGTTTTTATGCATCTTGCATTTAATTACGATACAACAATTGATTATAATGTACATTCCAATATTAATACAGGAAAAATGGATCAATTATGTGTCCATTGCAAAGCATTTAAATATAAAAAGGAAACACCAGGTTTATGTTGCGCAAATGGCAAAGTAAAGCTGCCAGAACTAAGCCAACCACCGGAACCATTACTTTCATTGGTGTCTGGAACAACACCACAATCAAAACATTTCCTAACCCATATACAAGGTTATAATAATTGCTTTCAAATGACGTCATTTGGTGCTGACAATATAGTTACTGGAAGTTTCATGCCAACATTTAAAGTACAAGGACAAATATATCACAAAGCAGGATCCTTATTGCCTATTCCTGATGAAGAATACAAATTTTTGCAGATATATTTCTTTGGCAATTCTGAAACAGAAGTTACCACCAGATGAGCAATTGCTACGGGACTACGCCGCAATATTGTGGAATCATTACAAAATGTATTTCATCAGTGAAACGAATTGGTGAAATTACTTAAAGTTGCAATATTAGGTTAATTGCAACCTTCCGATAATCACAAAATAGTTATAAAAGCTGATAAAACACCAGTAGGTGAGCATCCACGACGATTCAATGCATCAACAATAAATGAAATTGCTACTGTAATTTTTGGTGATCAGTTCGAGCCAAGAGATATAATTTACATCGAAGAAATAATCAAATGCATCGAGTACCTGAAACACATCGCTCATATGATGCGCTGCAATAACAAATACTGTTTTGGCAAGGAGAAGATGGCTACCATTTTCAATTAAAAATGTTAAACCCATCTACTGGCAAATTTTAAACTATTTTATTGCTCAAACAAATTTTATTTCTATATTATCGGTGAAGAAACAAATAAAAAGATAAGTAGCATGAATTACTATGCATACAGACTCATGATTCGGGAGAATATGGAAAATCATATTTTGAAATACCACCAACATCAGTATGTTGTAGATATTTATGCAAAAATAGAATCATAGTGGCTATTATTTATTCGCCAAAATCAATTACGATCAGAGGAATATATTCATCTACGTGATGCAATTAATAATGATATCAAATTAAATGATCTTGGCCGATTAACAATTCTACCAGCTACCTATGCCGGCAGCCCACGTCATATGTATGAATATTCACAAGATGCGATGACATACATACGTTCGCAATTATGGTCGTCCTGATTTATTCATCACATTTACTTGCAACCCAATTTGGAACGAAATTAAAAAACGTTTATTGCCAGGACAATCGCAAACTGATCGTCATGACATCACAGCACGCGTATTTAAGCAGAAATTAAACTCTGATGGATTTAATTGTAAAATCTAATGTTTTTGACTTAGTTCGTTGCTGGATGTATTCAATTAAATGGAAGAAAAGAGGATTGCCACATACTCATATTCTAATTTGGTGTGTTGATAAAATTCAGCCAAACGAAATCGATAATATTTTTTCTGCTGAAATCCCAGACCCAACAATTGATCGAGAATTGTTCGAAATAATAACGAAGAATATGATACATGGCCCATGTGATGCCTTTAATATGCATTCACCATGCATGATTAATGGCAAGTATTCTAAGCGATATCCAAGACATTTGATTCTAGAAGGAATAACAGGCAATGATGGATACCCTCAATATCGCTGACGTTCACCAGATAACAATGGTAGATCCATTACATTAAAAGTACGAAACATTGATATCGAGGTTGATAATAGATGGGTAGTGCTATATTCACTATTATTATATAAAATATATAAAGCACATATATACGTTGAATATTGCAATTCCGTTAAATCAATCAAATATATTTGTAAATATGTAAACAAAGGCAGTGATATGGCCATTTAGGGAGTGGCACCTGAAGATAAGTCAGATGAAATCAAACAATATCAAATGGGAAGATACATTAGCAGCAACGAAGCAGTTTGGCGCATATTCTTTTTTCCAATTTTACAGCAGAAAATGTGATCGAGTGAGCAGCACAACCACCAGCAACAACACTGACTGCATTTTTTCATTGTGCCAAACTGTGACTTCGCTAAGACGCTACTGTATAATGAGGTTCCGCGATATTTTACATGGAATGCATCCACAAAACAATTCCAACGTCGCAAACAAGGGAAAATAGTACCTTACCACCCAAATGTATTTTCAAGTGATGCTTTAGATCGACTATACACTGTACATCCAAATAATGATGAATGCTATTACTTGCGTTTGCTTTTGATTCATATACGTGATCCGACATCATTTCAAAATTTGAAAATCATAAATAATATATTGTGTGAATCATATCGGGACGCCTGCCAAAAATTTAATTTACTCGAGAATGATAACCATTGGGAAAATTCACTTGCCGGTGCCTCACTGGGTGCTTCTCCATATCAAATTCGTATTTTATTCACAATTATAATATCAACATGCAGTCCATCAAAACTATGTGAAAATTATAAAAATGCAATGACATTTTAAATCAAGCGCGTAATGCAAATGCAAGTTCAGGATTAGAATACTGTCCTGAAATGTAGAATCAAGCATTAATATACATTGAGGATATTTGTTTAGTAATGGTGAATAAAACTTGAATTCATTGGGAATGACATCTCCAATCGAGCTGTTACGGATGTTATTAATCGTGAAATACAACGTGAACAAAATTTTACGATGCCAATGCATTAAACACATTCGTTTAACATAATTTACAAAACTTAAATAAACAGCAAAAACACTTTTACGACATTATTATGAAAACTGACCATGCAGGAACTGGTGCAATTTATTTCCTACATGCTCCAGGTGCTACTGGTAAAACTTATCTAATTTCGATAATCTTGACAAAAATACGGTCTGTCGGTAATATTGCGTAGACTATACCTTCATCGGAAATTGCTGCTACCCTATTAGATGGTGGAAGAACGGCACATTCAGCGTTAAAATTACCATTGAATATGCAACTGACCGAAACACCAACATGTAATATTTCAAAACATCTGGGATGGCAAAGGCACTTCAGCAATGCAAGATTATTATATGGGATGAATGCACAATGGTGAATAAAAAATCTCTAGAGGCATTGGATCGAACATTTCAGCATTTACGTGGCAACCAACAACCATTTGGGGGTGCTCTTATATTCTTGGGAGGCGATTTTAAACAAACCTTACCCGTCATATCACGATCAACACCAGCAGATGAACTAAATGCGTGTTTAAATGCATCTCATTTGTGGCGATATGTTAAAGAACTTTCACTAACGGTAAATATGCGCATTCAATTACAAAATCATGCATCAGCCCTTTTAATTTGCACGTCAATTATTGGAAATGGAATAATTGCTATGGACAATGCAACAGGACTCGTCACATTTCCTGCAGATTGTTGTGTGTTAAATGAATCAAAAGAAGGCTTAATTTCAAGTGTATTTCCCAATATTGAGCGCAATTTCACCAATCACCAACGGCTAAGTGATCGCGCTATATTGTCAGCCAAAAGCAAAGATGTTTTCGATATTAATGTTGATATTCAAAATAAAATAAGCGGAGAAATAACAAATATAAATCCATTGATTGTTTTAACAATCCTGATGAAATTGTTAATTATCCAATTGAATGCTTAAATACGCTTGACTTGCCAGGAACTCCACCTCACATGCTACAGTTAAAAGTTGGTGCACCAATGATTCTATTACGCAATTTAAATCCACCACGGCTTTGTAATGGAACAAGATTAGCTTTAAAAAAATTATTAAATAAGATTATAGTAGCAACTATATTAACTGGTAAGTACAAAGGTGAAGTCGTATTGATTCAACGTATACCAATAATGCTCGCAGATATGCCGTTTTCATTTAAACGCATACGATTTCCAGTAAGTCTGGTATTTGCTATGACTATAAATAAATCCCAAGGTCAATCGCTGCATGTATGTGGATTAAATCTTGAAACACCATGATTCTCACATGGACAATTATGCGTTGGATGCTACCGTGTTGGTAACCCATCATCATTATTCGTATTCGCTAATGAAGGCAAAACCAAAAACGTAGTTTATCTAAGAGCATTGCAGTAAATATATAGTTATAATTTAAATATAATTATAATTATAAAAATTTAAATTTTTACACTTTAAAATATGTATATAAAATATGAAAAACATATAAACTGTGTGTGTTATTACAATTTTGATTTTTGAATAAAATATTATTTTCTATTATAAATAACTAAAATCACTGATTTTGATTTTCTTCGAGGTGCAGTTCAAAATAAAAGAAAAACTAGGGGCCAGCGACGCGGACCGGGCCCAGCTAGTATATCTATAAAAATTAATAAAACTATCAAATTAACAACAAATAATCAAACGTTTTTTTTTTT
The DNA here is from genome assembly GCA_963932375.1 of Phania funesta. Taxonomy (NCBI): domain Eukaryota; kingdom Metazoa; phylum Arthropoda; class Insecta; order Diptera; family Tachinidae; genus Phania; species Phania funesta. The sequence continues at coordinate 90,634,538 of OZ010652.1, read as the reverse complement.
TATTTTCTAATAAAATGTTTTTTGTCTCTCCAGTAAAGTAGTGTTTTTTGAGATACGCGGTTACGTCAGAGTACCCTCGATATGAAGAACTTAGTCCTCATTTTTATCTCAGTATTTTTAACGTGGCCTTATTTTCACATTAATGTTTTTGTGGGGATTGCTTTTACTTTTTACCTGCTCTAGCACATCAAATGAAATCATATTGTCTTTGCTTTTAGAATATATACACATAATATGTATTTATATACATGATTTGTCTCTATATATCAGATAAATCGAAAGAAGTCGTGCGTACAATTATTGTCTTTTAATTTAATAAATAGTGTGTTGCTATGCTCGTTATAGTTCAAAAGATATATACGATTCCATTTGGAACTTTGCATTCCCGCCCACCCTCAGGTCTTTTTCAATGGAAAAAGAAATTTTCAAAGTATACAAAACTAAAGTAGCATCCCTGAAATATAAATGAATTGTCGCAACAGCTGTTAATATTTAAACATTATTAAGTAGCTGTCGTTTTCAAAATAATGAAGTAGCAGGCTACAGGAAGACATTTGTAGCGTTTGTAGTGTAGCCGTGCAGCCTGCTGTAGTGTTTAATGCCTTGCAGATAAAAAAAAGGGTTTTTTTGGTTTTCCATGTACATCCAAAAATATGTTTTAAATCCATTTGTGATCTTGTTGGGCCAATTTGAGCCAACACGATTTTTTCCATCTGTCCAATCAAAATTGTGTTACTTATTAAACTATGTTTATTTTGCATCCTAGAATGAAGCTTTATTGATAAGGCAACGACAATATTTGAATCCCGTATTATTAACCAAACAAAACTTAAAGTTTCTACGAAACATGTTTTGTGTCATTTGAATATTTTCTTTCCATGGTTGGGTTTCAGTTTTTCACATATTTTCCAGAAAGACGCAAGAAGAAAAGTAAGCTGTGTAAAGATTAATTTTCACAATTATTTGTGTTTTATCGGATTATTTTAATAGATCTTACTAATTTTCAATTGCAACAAATAATTAAACTATTGGGACAAATCGGCCCAAAAAGTCATACGCATGGAATAGTTTTGAGGAATGCAGAAGGGATAAGATAATTATATAAACGATCCTGTATGCTCACGATGAATGTATTACTAATGCAGGATTTTCTTTTCGAATCCAATTATGAAGGACCACCCGAGATCATTCCAAATCACGTAAAAGTTCTGACCATGCACGCTATCGCTTGCTGATTGTTTTTTAACGGACGTGCATACACAATATCGTGATAAGAGCAAAAACTGTTTACCGAGCAAACGCAACCACGCTTGATCATGCAAATCTCGTTAGTGTTGCCTATCTCTAATTTGATCCTTTTTATGTACTTTTTTGCTTTAAAATCTACGCTTGGTTAGACGTGTAAATTGGAGTTAGGCCGCAGTGGCGTTTACAAATTGGACTTTTAATTATATTTAAATTTGTTAATAATTTGCACAGAATAATAAGTGCATAAAGATCTGAATTTCTGAAAAGAAAATTTAAAAAAAACTTCTGTAATATTTGTTTTCTGTGGATTCAGTAATTTTTACGGTCACATTTTAGTCTAACCTGTTAGAAATGTAGAGGACAGAATTAACGTAACTGACAAAAAACATTTTCTGTACGGAGAATTAATGTAAAACTTATCTATAACTTGCATAAGATCATATTAGTAGGCTACATTCAAATTTTTATTACAAAATTATGAACAAATTATAAGGAAAATAAAAAGGCAAAAGAGGAAAGAGGAACTTAATTACAATAAATGCTCGAAATAAACGAGCTGCGAATCTAATTTACAGCATCAATTTTTACCAATTATGAAAATATCTGGCACTAAGACTGCTTCACTTTGCTTGTGGTTTTGCTGGAATGTCCTGTATTAAAAGCTAAACTCTGTTCACGTTTTAAGTATTTTTGGATGTCATTGTTTCCTCATTGCAGATGCAACAGTGTATTGTTGGTAAGTGCTATTGAATGAATGTTTCTCCTCTGTCATTCTTTAAAATAATTGTGTTATTACATTGTCCAACAAACCATGTATTCAACTATTGTTGTTCCAAAAACTGACTAAAATGTAAACTTTAAACAATTTCCCAGTGCGAGTTTATTAATATTGTCAGATGCTTTAGCCAGCTCGTCGGGAAACATTTTTAGAAAATCAAGGAATAACTTATAACTTTATATATAAACTTTGTTTGGATATAAAAACCCCAACATACAAATTTTGTTTTACTTGCGTTCCTGGTTAAACATTTTCAACCTCTAAATAGTGTACTAAAGGCCATTTTACACTATTCTAGAAGTGTTTAGATTTTGGTTGGACTTTTGCAGAGAGAACACTAATGAAAATCGTTTTGACTGTCAAAAAAAAAAAAAAAAAAAATATCTAAAGTATTCTCATTATATTGTCTGTCTATTCTATTCCACTTGAAAAAAAATGAAAACCGCGTAGTTGTTTACTTCGAGCAAGTAGCAGTAGGTAGCGGTGGCTCTTGTGAATTTCAGCTGCTCAAAAAGAAGTACAAACATGTTCAGCGCTGAAGTGAAAATAATAATTATCATAGACTACTAATTATATTCTGTGATAATTATTTTAGAATTTTCAAACCGAAAAAGTAGACAAAAAATTATAGGAGATTTATATCAATCAACATATATTAATCGTATTAGCGTAGAGTTTTAGAGAATCATATGCTTTTTAAATTTTTGATTTTAACATTTTTTTTTTTTGCACAAGTAATAGTTATTTCGTTTTTCTTTCTTTTTGGTAAAAAACATTTAATAATTTCTGATTTCTATCTTTTGGTCAGAAATAAGTGAAAATACAAGGCTGGGAAAAGTAATATACATTCAAATAAACTAATAATTAATAATAAATAAAAGTACCAATTATTTCGGACAAAATAATAAAAATCATGAAATAATAATTACTTCTGCAATAAAATAAGACAACCAATAATAATCTGTAAAAAAAATCAAGATATCATTATTTGTGCCAAGAAATATAAAAGTCATAATTATTACGGGCCATGAACAAAATACATTGAGAGCCAATGAGCACATCGGCCGCTTTTGTGCCAGTGAATGCTGAAAAAAACATTTGTGGCAGTACGCTGCCGGCGTCAAACCAGTCGACTTGTATCTTTATTCTTGTGTAAAAATTCAACCCTGAGAAAATAAAAAGTCTACCATTTAGCAAATTTCAAAAAAAATGTAGAGAGCCATACGACTGTGAAATTTTCATCCGTGTTTTTACAAGATTCATAGCATGGTGTTTTGCGTCTATCAAATTTTATATAAATTTTTGACAAGTCGTTTTACTGAATCTAATAGTGTGAAAAGCCCTTAAAACATATATTTTAGTACACATTTTCCGATTGTTTAACAAGAGTTAAAGCTGCTTTAAATATTGAGTTTTTTTTTTTTTGGACAGTTGAAAAGTTAGAATGTAATTTGCTATTTCTATTGAAATACGTGATACGATGAGGGCTTAACAGCAAATATTTCAAAAGTTAATTATTGTCAGTAGCATAGAAATCTAAAGAGATATCAGCGATGTCTGTAACAACTTAATTTTGAATTTTTCTCTTATTGGTTTTTCTTTTAGTACTATGGAATTTTTTTAGGTTTTGTACATTTTGGGCATTTAAATCCACTGGTGATTTTTGATAGCACTACTTTATACCCTTCGCCTTTTGGTTTAAATAACCCACCTTACGCAACAGAAAGAGTTAACATTCCATAATAGGGGGCTCTTTGAGCAGAAAATATATAGTATGTTTGGAATTTCATTCTTAAAAATCGCACTCTGCCGGTTTAAGACGAATCACGGTATCGATAAATTAAAAATAATCGCAAGCATCAAGAAATCTATGAATAACACCAATCAATGATATGCAGTTAAAAATCAATTTGCTAATTCTTAGAAAATTTAATTATTTATTTCACTCTAACGAACCCTACAGACACTGTCCTTGCTGGAGCAATCAGCAAACTTTTTTTCACTTTTAATAAACACTGAGTTTGACATTTCAATATTTTCGTTTCATCATTGTTTTCAAATTCAAGTCAACTTTTGGACAGGAGCAGCTGATTGTTGTATCTCTTGTAATATGAGTTGCTAAATTCAAATCTGCTCGCAGTTTCTTCAGATTGGTGCCAAGTTTGTCCAAAAGGAATCACTTTCACGACAAATATTAACTTAACTGGAGGACTGGTTACTTTTAATTTGACTTGCGAAAAAATTATTCGATTATTAATTGTTTTCCGATTAATCTTGCCAGCACTAGGTAGAATTTACTTTCCATCTGTGGTAAACGGTGTAAAAAGTGTAAACCGCTTTGGCAGAAATTATTTTGATGCAAGTGTTAATGCTTCAAGTGTTCAGACAGTGGTTTCTTTTTGTTATTGCCTTTTGCTACTGTAAATGCTGCCTTTGTTGCAACAACCACTAACGCACGACCAAACCTGAGTTGCTCATAACACAAAACTGTTCTTCATAAATTGTTGGCATGTGTCAGACGATCTTGTAACGTATGTGTCTCTGTTACTTTCCATATCTGTCTATTTTGTTTGTCTATCTTGTCTGCAGTCTTTTCATTTCTGCGCCTTCCTCTCCAGCTTTCTTTTTTTACTTACACTATTGCATAAAGTGACTTTAACAAAAGAAAAACGTTATTTTCTTTAATGGTTCATTGGGTTTTTCTTCTGACATTTCAGTCTTTTTTGTTTTTTTATTTTTAGAATAAAAAATTAAGTATGGCTCATATTTTGCCTGCGCATGCGTAACTACGAGTATTCCGCAAAACTGTTTAACTTTGTAGATTATCTTGGGCATGTTCAAGCGATAGTTTTGTTTGTTGCTACAGTTGCTTAGAATTCATAATTCCCATTAATGTATTGTAGTCATTTTAGCCTTAAGATCTCAAAGTATTGTTCTGATTTCAATGCTCGGGCGATTTCTTTAAACTTGGCCATTGTGGTGAAGTTGTGGAATTGCAATAGATTTTGCAACTGAACTGAAAATCTTAGAAGTGGACACATTTAAAAGAAAATAATCACTTAATTTATGTTCACTACTTTGTGACAAAGTTAGACAATGTTACAAAATTATTTTCAAGTTAATGACACTTGGTAATACAAGGAGTTGCTTAGATGGACGACTAATTGTGTATTTTCGGTTGAATATAAGACTGGAAATGATGTTTTAATTTCGAGAGCAGGTAGGAGTAAATAAGACACGTTATACGTTCAGGATAGCCAAAGTATCGTTTAGTTCTTTTATTCACAATGTCAATAATCTCCATCATATATTTAAGTCCCTCGTCAAAAAAGTTTAAAAATATTGGAAAATATACTCTGCCACAAATTCTTCATCTTAAATTAACTATTTTATTTTGTTCTATAAACACAATAATGGAGTTCCGTGTTTAGTATAAATGGTCTTGCGAAAGTGAGAATGTAAAATTCCGTAGCTTTTCTATGAAATCCAAGATGAACATTTTCTATTGAGTCTCATGAAAAAGCTACGATATTAAGAATTTTTACTTTTGCAAGGGCATTTTCACAAAAAATATCAGCTTTTAACGTCAATTTGAATTTTTCCAAAAAAAAAAAAAAAATTAGTGACATTCTTGGTGAAATTTCAATGTTTAGTGGAAATTGATTTTTGGGTTATTTTGTTATGTGAAGATTCGTCTTTATGGATAATTTTGCTTTGTGAATTTCCGATTATTTTAAGATTATTCTGATTAATCTAGATTTTTTGATAAAATACATAATTATTATGTATGACCTTTAACTTTTTCGGTAAATTTTTTTTTTTTTTTTGGTTAATATTAAAATGTATAGGATGTGTGTAATTCCCGATTTGCGATAAATATTGGAATTTTATAAAGATATTTTTTAATAAAATCGAATTTTGGTAAGATTTCGACTTTTTAATGAATTTAAGTTTCTATAATATTTTTGGAAGAAAATTACAGTTTTTCATAAAGTCTAGGTTTTTTACTAATTTACATTTTTCTAGTATTGCAAGTTTCGAAGTTTTGATGAAATTTTGAATTTTTTGTGAGTTTGGAAATTGTAAATTTTTTTATACTTGTCGGTTTTATAGGAATTTGGATTTCTCGTAAGATTTATAAATAATTTTAGTTTCCTTATTGAATATTAAATTTGGTCCAATATAGGTGCGTAAGCCCTTGAGTAGACAATTTCTAAAGATCGATTAAGAATATGTACATATACTTATATATTTTGTAAATAGGGAAAAACACTGAAGAAAGTTTTTGCCCATATATGATTTCAAATAGCAAAATACGCTGAATCAGCTGATCAAATCACTTAACTTTCACGTTCGAATAGACTGTCATTGGTAAATTAACTCCCCTACATATAAGGATCCAAAATATACATATGTATATACTTTATGAGGACGGAAATTAATGATGTTGAAATTACCTTTTGGTTAAGGGTATACAAATCCTATAAAATCAAACTCTATTCTAGCTGTATTTTAAATATATTTACTGTCATATCGCTTATGGATAATTCAGTACATCTGGCTCCTCCTTAACGAACATAATTTTACTGAGAACCGCTGTGAGAGTTCAAAGAAATTAGAATAGATGGCACCGAAAATTTAGTAGAATGGAATTTGTTTTTCTGTACTTTTTCAAGACAAGAATGCAAGAGTAAAAAACACCAGCCATAAAAATTTTGTGAAAGTGTATTCTATGGATAGATGCCGTCCATCAAACAACTCGGTAGCACTTTAGGGATACCAGTTTTCAACGTTTGAGATGGCAAGGCAAATTTGCAGAAGGTAATAATAGTGGTTCCAAAATTGGCCTATGAAAATAGCTTAAGGAGGTTCACAAGAAATAAAATAATTATCACTGAATAATTATAATTTATAATAATTATCCTTTTTCATTTTATTGGTTGCTAAAAAGTACCACTTCACAATTTAAATAATCCCTGCCTATTCTACGCCTAGCGAGTTATGTAGACCTAGTTTAAAAAAATACCGATTTTTTTTTTAGAAAATTTTCATAAAACTGGAACATTTTATTTGCACCATCAAATCGTAATTCCTTACGACATATTCTAAATAAAGAAAACAAATTCGAATTTTTACTTTTGTTCGCTTACTTTACCCTGAATACAGCAACAAAAGATACTCTAGTTAATTAAACACAACAATATTTCACACTCAAAGTAAAACCTGATGCTGGCAACATTCATAAAATACGAACCAATAAAAAAGATGAACAAATGATGGCACTAAATGGGGTACTCGTGCCAATGCAATTTGTGCAACAAACGAAAATCATTCAGCCAACAATAACCACAAAAAGATGAACAACAAACAATAGTTGCAGTTTCAATTGCAGCCGCACAAATTTGTTGAATACATTGTGCGAAATAGACAACAATCAAACACACGCAAACACACTAAACAAATTTGTTGAAAAATGTTTTTATTCCAGGCTGTTACCTTTAAAGAGTTTCTTTGTCAATACACACGTTCCACGTATGGATGCCGTTGTGAAGACTCTTTGAATGGTTGGTTGGTTGGTTGCATATACAGAAGCTATGTGGCCTTTGACTTGTCAAAGTCAATGTTATGTTAAACACCCAAACCTTTGTTGACAACAATGTGTGTCGTTGTCGTCGTCATCCTCATCAGCACCACAATCCTCAATCCGTTCATGTTCATCGTCATCACCACCGTTTTCAATACCGCTGTTTTACGTTCGTTGGATGCTTGATATTATCATTTCGACAACGTTATTGCACGTCTTTGCTTCTCTGTTTACTTGGTTACACTTAAAATTGCAGTTGCTGCGATTTTTGCTGCTTTTCACACCTTTTGTTGCTCGAACCTAAATAGTTCTATTATGGGCATGTGCAAACGCCACGTAGGTACCCATGGGTACGTGAGCATATGATTTCATGATGTATTTCCAAAAGAGAACAAGCAAGATTTTTATAGAGGAGTTTATTGAAGTGGGAACTGAAGCGGACTGAAAGGAAACACAAAAGTACTTAATATGAAATGAAATTCTTTCCAACGTCATACTATTTGTACATGAGGAGATTAAGAAAGGGTCTTACAAAAACAATAGTCTTTATACTTTCCTTACACTAATTTAACGTCTTAATTTTTTAATGAAATAGAAAGGCCACAATACGGGTGCTTTCGGTATCTGTCAATCATTTCAGCTATGAAAGGTTTAATTCACCTTGTGTCAATTTACAATAAACTGCTTTTTTATATCCCTATTAGGCACAATAGAGCTCTTGTATGTGTGTGTTACAGTATACAGTCGTGAAGTTGTTCATGAATGCCAATGCGACCAATCCATGTCGCAAAGTTTAGAAACTCTATCAATTGCAGTTCTCCGAATGTAAATGGTAAAACTTATTTTCTTTGAGAGGGTCTTTTATTTACGTTTGTTTCTATATACTAAACCATTCCGAAGCCTTGCTTCTAGAGAGGTTTCAACTCCACGTTATCGGAAAATCGGTACCAAATAATATTAGATATAGATATTGGGATTTTTACTGACAGCCGAGGCACAATGCCGGATGATAGAGATTCGAGAATCACCTTAGAAAAGTTACGTTGACACGGGACCAACATGAATAGCTACTTAGCCGATAACCTGACAAAGAAGGATAAATCGAATACTGATGAATTCTGCGGCATTCATTTTCGACCAGCGAATCGCGAGTTGATAAGGCTTTGTATGATAGGGATTAGGCTAGATGGTGGGTAGAATCCACATACATGAACACTATGATAATCTGGTCCAGCTTCGACAGGTTCCGAGCCAGGAATCTGCTTTATTTCGGCAGACGCCAAAAGAATAGCACGAGACATTTTTTTATCTCTGTCCTGCTGTGGTGAACCAACGCCCATTTAGGTAGAAGTTCTTTGACAGCAATACATTTTCTTTCAACTATTTCGACTTTTTCCCTATATACCGATCGACTCTTTCCTCTTCTTCAGGTATCACAATAGAACCGCAATCGTAGGCGCTGTGCTGCTGAAGCCCGGTGAACCTTACTGTTCTCTAAATAAATCTTAATAATAAATATTTTTTAATGGAAGATTTTACTTCCCTGGTTCCATTCTATGGTTGGCTATACCTGTATAAAAGAGAACCAGTAGTTTTTTTGTATGATGGTGTAGTTTCCACGCTTTTAGGGTTACGAAAATCCTTTTTATTTTAGTTGCAAACGTTGATATCTTGTATAATTCCCTAATTCTTCTCTGTTCTAAGACATAATAAAAACCTGCTAGGCACGATTTCTTGAAAATTCGAATGGTACGGTACTAGTACTAGACTTTTTGTAATCATATGAATAGTTTCAAATAATTCTTCGTCGACATTTTAAAAAAGGACTAAAAGTTGACAAAGTCGCCGCCACAGACTGTCAACATCGACCTGTCCTTATTTTACTGTTTTATAACTTTATTTACTTTAACACAGTGCAAACTACTTAAATTAACTGGGAAATCATGATGGCAAACTTTCCGAATCGCGGGGACGAATAGGTGGAACATAAATAATTTTCTTTGGTCGTCATCTTTTATAAACATGAGTGAAATTTCACTAATCGTGTCTCTGCTAACGACAAAACAATAAATTATACCCGACTAGATAAATGTCTCTACAGTCATTTAAAATAGCACTTCTTAAGAGCAACACCCTTTCGTGGTTCTTTTAAAAAAATCATTGTACTTCACGATCTGTTTTACAGATAAAATTAAGAAAAATGTGTTTCTTTTGCTGCTGCCACTCTTTGTTGACATATTTTACGAAGCAATACAGTAGCAACATGATATTCTTACTTCTCGCACTCGTTCCTGCTGATTGAAGAGATTTTCAATAAAAAGGTGAAAAAGTGGACTAATGTTAAAGGATTTTTCCTGTTTTTTGTATTCAGATTAGTACATAAAAAATATATGACAACAATTGTCACACATTTCCGGTATTTCTTAATGTTTACACGGAAGTGAGAAATGCGTGACTTGAGAACTTTGTATTTTATTATAGATTAATCTAATTATTACTAATATAATTTTTAACTCTTTTAATTGGGCTCCTTATTTTATAAATCGTTCCTCTTGAAATGTTATTTGTGTTATGTTTTTCTTTGTTTCAACTAGGAGCTACCTGTATAATTCAGAAAGACCCCACATGTCCTTAGTTTCTTATAACATTACCTCGACATTGCACATAATGTTGTATGGCGAAGCTCGGATATAAACGCAGGAGGTACGCTTTAATTTGATTTCATTCTTTGCCTCAGGATCTACCTTTTTAGTAGCAAATATAAAAAAAAGTTCTAATGATGATGAACATGATCAGGGAATGGAGGATAGTAGGTGACTGTTCACTCTCTGAACGCAGCTGTATTGAATTCGTTATGAGGTTATATTCAGGAAAATAGGACTATGTCCCCTCGTAACAAGAGGTGTACAACTCAGCTTCTGGAACGCAAACATAAATATGAAGTGTAACTTTTCCTGCTAACACAGGAAATATACATACTTTAAGCCTCTGAAACGCACTTCAATCTAAAAAACTTCTTTAGAGTTAATGAATTTTTTGTAAACGCCACCAAATACCCGAGTGGAAGGGCATGTAGTGGCACTGCAACTTAATACATTTTCCAATGCCTGAATTCGAACAGACCAGATCTTATGAATTTTGCTACTGGAAAAAACATTAGACCGAACAACTTTTAATGAGTTCAACAAACGGTTGATCTTCTGATCATTCACCTACAGTCATTATTTTACACAACAGTTTTTCACTGCAGCTAAAACCCTTCTTTTTTACTCAAATAAAAACACGAATAACCTGACTGATATTAAAGAAGCTGTGGATTATTTTACAAACACCGTTAGTGTGGCATCTAGATATGCAAGGCATGCAAAGACAATAGTTAAAAGAAATTCGCACCAGTCATCAGCTGATATTCAAATTCTTGTCAGGGAAAAGAGAAGGCTTAGAAGGCAATACCAAAATAACCGTTCTCCAGACATAAAGGTCCAAATGAAATTTTGCCAGAGAATCGTACGCAATTAACTGAGGGAAATACATGATTCCACCATTGAAAGTAATTTTAAAAATTTGATCCAACAGGAAACACAGATGTCCTATTGCCTACGAATCTCAACTAAGACTTGAAAACCCCACTTGGGCCAAAACGAGAACGAAAAATGACACTGAATGTGGCACATAGCCGAAACCGGTTTGTCTCCAAGCCAAACTTGACAAGGGATGACGGAAATTCGTTCCAAAATTCTACGGATAAACGTCTAACTTGGGCCCGCCATATTGAGGCAAAAATTGCGGCCAGAAATTTTAGAACAATTCCATTACACTGGTTAATGGGTTCAACTCGACCATGGCTTTAGATTACAAAGTAGTTTTTTGCAAATTTATTATAACCAAAAAAGGCAATCTAGGATTATACGACTTATCATCTGCGCTCCTTGGTATATAGGAAACAAAAACATCCAGAAGTCCCAATATCCAAGAAAAAACAGAAATATCTCAAGATATAAAAAGAAATCAATTTGGCGAAATTCTGGTATAACGAATGCTCGAAGGGATATTTGTCAAACTTAGAACATTTACAAAACCTCGGTAAACAAATATGGTATGGTAAGGAATACAAATTAATGGAGGTCTTTCTGTAGCGGCGTGGAGAAAGTGTGCCGTAATCTTCAGTTCCAAGGTGGAGGAAAACCACACACATCATCGATGATCTTTAGAGACATGAATCTGTCTTCCTTTCGAATTTAAACATTTAAACTGATAATGAGCCTACATCCTAGAGTATCTGTCGATCTGAACCGGCTAAGATTGTCTGATCGTAAAAAATCTCTTAAGCATACAAATTGTGGCCTTCCTATTTCAGACATGTGACAAGAGACAATTTTATAAATGCTCTGAATAGACTGAATATCAACCAATCGATTATTGGCTGAGATACAATTTACATAGTAGCAAATCGAGCCAATCCATGAGAAAGAATTTTGTCAATTTTTCTGTGGAATATTTCCATCAATTCACTGCTAGTGAAACTAGATTCTAAGATGCTCGAAACTTTTGTTATGCGGACAATCTTGCTGGAGTGGCATCTGAAAAATTTCTAGATACCCTCTCAATTTGTGTCTACTCGTATCTAAGGCTAATAATTTGGGATGTTCCAAAGGATTAAGTCAGTCCTTGTACTATACTCGAGAAGATACAAGCATCATGAAAGTGAAATTGAGATTGTCTTATTGTATAGAGTATCTAAATATAAATCTGGACTCCAAGCTGTATCAATGTGTATTTAAGGGCGCCTAGGGCAGCCAGGTGGCTTCATTACGGAGGTACACCTACCGTGGACTCATTGAATGGATCCTACGTACTTCAGCTATGATGGTCACTGGTACGTTATGCACTACGCCAAACCTTTTAGCCAAACAGCTGGCCTTTAACTCATCGGCTGAGGTACCATACGGTATATAGAGAAGATATCAAAATATGTACCGACAGTAAAGCCGCCATTAAATCTTTATTGTTAATATAAAAACGAGGCTGGCGAGGCTGATCTGGTTACTGGGATAAGAAAACATGCCCTGAATGAACATGATCTGAAACTAGACCATAAAGGTTACAGGGAGCCAACCTCGCCCATATTAACAGGGCAATTTTCCATTGAGGTATGTGCAGGAACAAAAACATCTTCGATATAACAACTTCTGTAAAATTGTCATGGTGAGGCGGAGCAATAAACTGTGAAACACCACTTCTGGCACTATACTGCTCTTGCAAGAAGAAGGGCGGCTAATTTGGGTAGCTCACCATGACAAAGGAATAAATTCGTTTGTTCGGACCTCGGGCAACTTTAGTGCTAAACCGAAAGTGGATATTCTAATGTATGATCGACCCAAAGGAATCAGTACATGATCACTTGCAGGCTGTATAAACTAACCTTAGCTCCCTGACAAGTGAGTTCTACTTGTATTAGCCTACTTGAGTATATTTTAAAAATCAATATAAGATTAGACTACGTCTCATTTTAATCGCTCTAAAATTAGTTCAAGTGCTTGCCCCACACTATGTAACTTAAATAAGTTTTAACATTTCTATGCTGCGTAGCGAATTTTAAGCTGTAATTTTCCAACGCACAACTAAATTTATCAGTAGTCAAAAGATACATTTTAATTAATTATACATTCACGATGTTCTAGGCATGAGAACTCAGGTTTCCCACTGTCGGCTAAAGTATTTTTCAATAAATAGTATTTACTGCTCAGATAAGAGTTGTTTAAAATCATAAACTTGTATTGATTGCAAGCCTGCCAGCAGTCCTATATGGATGGCGTCAGTTAATTAAGTGACATCGACAGAAAACCCCCTTTGGAGAAAAGCTACACCTGAATCAGTTTTCTTTACAAACACACTCACACACTTGCAATGACAAACATCAATGTCAATATAAGAAAAGCATACGAGGGCCGTTAAAAAGCTATTAACGCAAGTACTTATACTTTAAGCTCTCAAAGTCTGTACCCCCTGTAAAAGATAAGAAAGAATCATGCCAGCAGAACATTTAAAGTAAATTGTTATTTTGTATGCAAACACTGTTACTACACATTTCGTTTCAGGTGTCAAATATGCAAAATATTCAATCCAATCCAACGCTGCATAATATAAACACACAAATAAATGGACAGCAACTCGCTTTCAAATGAAATTAAGAGAATATAAATTTTCCTTGGCAATTAAAATCCTGTCATTTTTATGCCCCAACTCTAACTGTAGTTGCATGTAAAATGTTGTTGTTGCATTCATTTAATAGTTGGACATGGTCGTAACTTTTGGCCGGGAATGAAATATAATTGTTTGTGTTACAGGTTTTCTATATTGCAACCTCAATTAGAGATAATCAAGACTCGAGATTAAAACAAATATAGGAAAACAAATTGAAGAAATTAATTGTTGCGAAAGAAATTTTAGCAATATGCGTTTTTTAACTACCTCCAAAACAGCTTAAACAATATGATAACATCTAGCGATATCTAGCGAAAGTTTCAACAGAAAATATTGCGAATAAATTTATTCAAAATCCGACGATTTTTATAAGTTTTAAAGGGCGATAAGTATGAAAACAAACACAAAAAAGGGGATATCCGATTAACTGCCACTAAATAAACAACAAAAACAGATAAACAAGAATGAGGACTATATTCGGGGCTGTGCCGAATCTTATATACCCTTCACAAAAGCATGAACTATGTTACTGAAAATTTACTAATTATAGCTGCATTCGTAATTCTCGATTTTTTGGTGAATTGTAGATAATAGCGGAATTGGATTCTTAGTAAAATGTCTAAACCAATCAAAAGCCAATAGTTAATTCGATTTACTTCCAGGATATTAATATACGAGAAGTTTGTGTTTACGCAAGGATTTAGCATTTACCATATATTGAGAGGAATATTCCAAGCTTTCCTTCTGATCAGTGAAATAACCGTTGAGCAATTTTAATGCCAAAAATGACTGCCATCATGGCATTCGTTTTCTAAGTTTAGCATGTACCATACACGTACCCGTTTACATTACGCAGGTTTTTTGGGTGAAAGAGTGAGTTTATTGGAGAGAATGTGACGAAGAATCGAAAATGTTGCAGTGTTGCATCTACTTTAAATTTGGTTTGTTATAACGTTCGTAATTTTTAAAATGAACCCCAAACAGGGGAGGATTTTCGGATAAGTTTTTTCCAAGCTACACTATCCGCGACGAAGTATTTTTTAACAGCGAATTGAGATGCGAGCTCATATAGTGTGACAAAAGATGTTTCCCTAACATAAAAATGTGAGCCACAGGACATTTTAATATGAAATAATATTTATTTTTTACATCTCAAATATTTCTACGTTTCTTGCTTAACACTTACATTCCTTATCACACGTTTCAATCCACACTTGTGCAGCGGTAGCAATAGTTTTCCTAAAAACTTGAATTGACCAACAATACACACGAGTAGAAGTAAAATTAAATGCTTGCTTTGAAATGTATAATTATTTAAAATATTGCAGTTTAATAATACAAGCGTTTTCTAAATATCGTTACAAATGCAAAACAATCAAGTGATGTAATATTTACTTAAATTATAACACTTTAAACCTTAAAAACAGCCCCATTATTTACGGAACACTAAGCTCTGAACTGTGATTTGACTACCAAAAACTAAAACACAATAATTTTTCACACTAACAATAGCCTCAAGTGTTAACAGAACATCATAATGATAGTCATTCGTTCATACTTGCAACAAATAATATTTTTTCTTTTTGATTTACAAAAGTGGAAATAATGGACAACACGAGCCAAATGTAGATTGTCATGCGAAGAGAGTTGCCAGAAGAAGTTGGCTTTTGGGGTATTTATTTACAAACTTAAGGAAGAAGAAGTCCTCTATAGTAGCCTCCGGGCATATTATTTGTCTACTCAGCATTTGTCATACGACAATAAAACAAGGTGAATAGATATTTAAAAAATTCCACGTAATAATCATATTAGGAATGTCGTAGTGAACAAATTTCGATTTCAATATATTGTGAGGTTCGGGAAATCTAAAAAAATGGCGGATGTGGGATGAGAGGAAATGGCTCTTCATCGGGGTACAAAATGGGGGATAAAGTGGGCAAAATTTTCACAACTGCTCCGGAGTCACCCCTAGAAGGGTGTCCGACTTCAATTCATTCTCCCCTCTCAACAGTTTGGCCAAACATGCCCACCTTCTATCTCCGCTTCCATTAGGGTGGACCTTATTCAATTATTTTGTTTATCATACATTTTATGCAATCAGTTGCTACCGCTTCCACGACGTCTCGTTTTCAAGTTTTTTGATTCTTGAAGAGGCTTATAGTAATCATACACATAAAAGGATTTCATTTCAATTTACCTCTAAATGAAAGAGCTGTAGTGGTGAAGACCACACAAATATGTGAGCATTCAAAGTTTGTACGGACGGAAGCAGTATTAGGACAGCTTCTTTATTCCCCGTTTTCAAAGGATGATCGAATTCAATTTTTTAACTTTCTCCCACCTATTGCATTAATCGTTGAAAGAGTAGCTGTGGTTCCGCAGACGATATTTTAACATTTGCTGACAAGAATACCGCGGTGAGATCTTCAAGTTGTTCGAGAAAAGCGGGCATCTCTGAATATGATATAAAGAGATTCTTACGTGGAGGGCACCCCGATATGCTGGGGTGCCCAAGGATATCATTGCGAACAAACTAGCAAAATCCGGAAGCAGTCTTCGCAATTGCAAATTCTGCAAAAACACACATTAATTTATTCAGATCTGTGCAATTTTTATGATCTACTGAAATCACACGCGCAATCTGCAGGTCAATACGTTTACAAAGGGATGGCATCTCTGTTGGTGCTCACGCATGCAGTGTAACTCTTACATATAACGTCTTTTGTGGAAGTAGCCACCACGCTTTTGGGCTACGATTTTAGGACCGAATTGATCCACTACTGGCAGCCTTAAGCGGGTATTAGTGTTAATAAATAAAATGAGCTATGTGGTTGATAATCAATACGCAACTTTTAGTTACATCCAGAAATAAGGTAATGTGTTTTATTTGCAAAATATTTAAAATTTGTGTACGCCACATCAATTACTGTCAGTATATGGAGAGGATCCGGGATATCACTTACAATCTGGCAACTCTAGTTTACCAAATACACATGCAAATCAAACAACACAGTGGGCTATAACAAAAATGTAATTTAATATGCAGTTTCTAAACAGACGCACAAAGGCCACAAAGTGATGAACTAATGCCAACTCCTTTAATTTGATTTGATCTGATTCGAATTTTTAAAGTTCAGATATGGCAACATTAGCGGATAGTGGAGTTTTAAATCAAAATTCTTTTTCGTTTTCTTATTTTGTTTGTAG
Source organism: Phania funesta (assembly GCA_963932375.1). NCBI lineage: Eukaryota > Metazoa > Arthropoda > Insecta > Diptera > Tachinidae > Phania > Phania funesta. Next base: position 90,617,517 of record OZ010652.1, on the reverse strand, counting down.
AACCAGCATAAAAGAGTTTGCTGATTTATTGAGAGTATTTTGTTAATAAAATAATAATTAGCAGCTGTATCAACTTTTTCAAAAATTTCGTCGCAAAAAGTTTTCGAGTTAATGACCAATGCTATCTTAGTGCTCTTTTCTATCTCAGTGAAACCAAGTCCAATTAAATGTAATCTTTTTAGAAGCTCACCTAGTTAAGGCTGATAATTTTAGGGTTTACTTAAAAAATTAATAATGGCGTAATATAGGGTGATCCAGCCATAATTTACGATGTTAATTGTGAGTCACACCTTAGCAATTGAGTAGCGCGTTAAGCTTGTTAAAGCCTTTTTACGAAAATAGGCGTTCAAATCGAAATGCATTTCATGCACTTCGTGATTGTTTTGGACACCATAATCGAGAAAATGAGTCCAAAATCGGGAGAATTGTACACAAATTTCAGCAAACCGGGTCCATAGGAAATGTAAAAACCCCTGTGCATGCTCACCGGCCGATATTTTTGTCATAGATCCTTCTATCATAATAAAAAAATATTAAGATAATTCTCTGAATCTTTTTGTTTTACTTACAATTAACATCGTGCGTTTGGGTTGGACGACTCTATATATTTGACTACTATTTTCAAGAGATGGCAAGTGATCCACCTAATCATATGGCAAAGTCTGTCACGTAACTCGTTTGCTTGCCTACGCGACGGATTTTCTATTTGAAGCTTTTTTGAAGCAACCTTTTCATTAGAATCTTACCATGCGGGTATGTAGCTCCACATCAGTATTTTATAATATCTTTGCTGCAAAAAAATGTATTGGCCTTTTTTTTGAAATTGGTGCTTCTGGAAGCAAAAAAAAATATTGACTACCTTAATAAAGTTGGACCAGAATGTAATGATGCTGTAATTGAAGAATATTCTGAAACTAATTTGTCAATGTCATTTGCTAAAGTGAAAGAAAATGCTTATGGCATATGGCAAAGCCGGAAACTCTTTTCAACAATTTTCAACAATTACTTGGAGTATGTGAACATGTTGTGATGTCTTAAATATGCTCCCACATATCCTGATTTTATTTTTGATATAATGAACAGTGCGTATATCGTAGGAATAGAGCTGTCTGCAACTTGAAGTTTATGCGAAAAATATAAAGAATTTTTATTTTCATATTCAGATTTAAATGGGCGAAAAACATCCCTTTCGTTGGATGGAAGGAAACCTCAATAATAAAGTAAACTTTACTATTGCTTCAGGTTTTGCTTCATCTTCAACGAATATCCGTATATACATGTATATTCCTAGAATAGCATTTCTGAAGGAGTTACTGTTAAATTGAAAATTATGATTCCACTGTACTATTTGTTCGACTATATGAACGATCTTGTAAATTTACTAATAGTTTACTGAGACATCAACTAACCGTATGAAACAAATTTAAAGTGGGTTTATTAAGCACATAACACTATACTCCTCTGCTGTAGTCATGCATAAGTTCTATTAAAATCAAACTACCCGTTTAATTTTTCTTGTTATTCCCCACTGTGCAATGATAGTAAACACAATTTTAACATAACCAAAAAGTACAATAAACATTAAGCTTTGTTATTTCTCTGATTAAAATACACAATTTAATAAATAACAATTTACACACGGGCACAGGCATATTTGTACTTAAAAATTTGCATACAGCCACACGGTAGTACTCGTATCATGAATTGGAAATAAGATTACAAAAAATTATTGCAAATGCAAGTGAATATGGACAAACCAATTTAATCCCTGCTGAATTTACATTTTCCATTTGAAAACAGACCAGCATTAAACAACTATTAAAATAAGAGATATGAGTAGAGCAAATGGGGCAAATTCTAGTGCAAACATTCGATGTAAGTTTTATCTTTAAATTCAGGTGTCAATTGCAAAACCCTCCAGTCGATCAAGTTAGGCTACTTTATTTCATTCTATTTTCATAAACTTTATTTCATGTTCAGCACACAAAGTATTTACTGCTGTAATTTTAATCGGGGAAATATGATAAGTTTTAGTCAGTGCTGTTGGCTTCCACTAAATGGCTTCCATGGTGCGCTAGAAATGAATTTAATTTTAATTCCTTGGGCTCTCTTTAAAAGAGTTTGTTAATTAAAAAAACGACACTTATTGCATTTATTGCTCCACCGTATTTGGTACAAAATTTTACATTTTATTTTCAATAAAATGTAATAAAACTGTTGTCCTCGTTGCATAAAGAAAATACGTTTTACATGTGTTCGACCAGCGAAATGGAAAGAATTTCACATTTTAGTTATTTTATTACAGCCAAACATTTTCAACCTCTGGCCAAACATTTTTACTTTAATTTTATTTTATTTAATCAAAGAAATTTACAACTAATTTATTGTATGCAAATCTTAATATTAGCAGAGCCGTCCCAATGCCTTTGTTTTTTTAGTCTCTGGTGCCCATGAAATTGCAGTAAGTCGCGTGCTAGAGTGTTGGGATGGACCACTAGTTTGATTACAGGATTTTGTTTTTACTTCTCCCTGGATAGTGTAAAATCCTTGACTGTCTTCTTTATAGATTTATGATGTTTGATGCGCAAACAGTACCTTTCAGGGGAATGCCAAATGTCCACAACGTATTAAAACTCTTTCTATTCCAAAGCCAGGGTTAAGTGTAGTTGAATTGTTCTAACTTTTATTGCCGCTATTGTTGCCTCATTATGGCGGGACTAAGTTAGGCTCCGATCTAGATGGATACCCAAATATTTAATGTGATTTTTCGCTGGAACAGTGGTATTTGTTATTAGTGTGGTGGCCAATTTTGCCTTCTGTAGGGAAACATTACGTAGGCCCATTTCGAAAGATTTATTCCCAAATTTTTCAGTCAGACTTCTAGCTCACGAATGTGGAATCATCGGATCTTTGTTGCAACCTACAAATGCAACATCGTCTGCTAACGTTGACATTCATGTATAGATTTGGGATTTTTGCCACATCCGCAGTATAATTGATATATAATAGTGGCCAAAGTATACTGCTTAAAGAGGCTCCTGGAGCGATTTTGCCATTTTTAGGAAACCGATTTTTTGATATTACCTTAAACGTTCTATCTGTCAAATAGCTCTTAAAAACGTGTTTTGAAGAAGAATCTGTAGCCCGGCATGGCAGACCTAATCGAACGCCCGAGAAATGTCTATAAATAAAAGTGAACAATATTGCTTTTTTTAAAATGCCGATCTAATAGCGGTAACGATTCTGTCGACTTGCTCAATAAGTACAATGCCTCGTACGAAAACCAAACTGATTGTCTGAAATAATATATTGTTCATTAGGATAAGAAGTTAAGCTTAAGACAAATAATTCTTCAAATAACTTTGACAAAATTGAGAATAGGCTAATGGGCCTGTATGACGTAATCTGGCTTGAGTCCTTTCCTAGTTTAGGGATCATAACAATTCCAGACATCTTCCACGAACATTATTGGAAGGCAACACGCAAGATGGATTTGAAGATAAATAGTAAAATTCTTACAACAGAAGTAGGTATCATTAATCCTCTAATACGATCAGGTCCGGCGTTTGTAAAAAGATAGGTTACTTACGAAAATAACTTGAGTTCTTCCTGAAAACTCCCAAAAACTTCTGAAGAGCTATTTAACAAATGCAACATTTAAAGTACTAGGGTCGCTATTATACATCATCTATACAGTGGATATGCCAACAAGCCCATATATGTACGTATACGTCAGCGTTTGAAGATGACACTGCATTTATTTGTGTTCACAAATACCCGAAAGTTATATCCGAACAAATTCAGTCTCATGTCGAGAATACAGGTAATTCCATCGAAATGTGTTCATGTAACGTTTTACATCAGAAGGGACAATTTTCCACCTATAACAATAACAAATGCTACTGTTTCAATGGAAACCCACGTGAAATATTTTGGTATCCACCTTGGTCTCGTCATATTGAGGCAAAAATAACTGCCATAAAACTGCTAAGAACTTAACTACACTGGCTAATAAGTCCTCACTCAACCTTAACTTTTGAATACAAAGTCCTCTTATACAAAACCGTTATGAAGGCAATAAGGTCATACGGCATTCAGTTGTGGGGTACTGCTTGCGCAGCAAATATTCAGAAGTTACAAAGAAGACAGTCAATGATTTTACCCTTGTATATAAGAAATGAAAACATCCATAGGGATCTAAAAGTTCCCGCTATCCAGGAAGAAGCAAAAACATACACGTCGAACTACGTAAACAAGCTAAAGATCCACCCTAACACTCTTGTACGCAAATTATTACAATTTCGCGGGCACAAGAGGCTAAATAAGACTGACACATTGAGCATGGCGAGATGGCTCACCCAACCCAATAATAGATAGTATATTAGGATTTGAATACAGTAGATTAGTTATTACATTGGTAAAAATTAATAATACTTATTGTAATTAATTAATGCTTTTCGTAATTTTCTTTTATTAAGATCCAATAAAATTAATGCTTAAAAAAAATTTTATCCCAGGTGCAGTTTAAATGGCTTAGAAGGCAATAGAACATTTTAAGCGTCCTATAGCTTTCCACCGGCTTAAACCCGAGCTTTTTTTGTGTCAAAGTTTTTAAGTTTAATACGCAAGGTTCTCTGGCATACGTTCATTTAAATCTTTGCATCTGGAGAATGACTATTCTGCCATTGCCTTCTTAGCCTCCTCTTCCCGCTGACAAAAATATGTACAATATTGTTGTGAAGCATATGCTTTACTTTACGGTGGTGTTTCCAGTAGAAATTCTCTAAGGCATAAATTAGCGAAAGTACTTTTTCCATGTTTCCTTAACAAAGGTTTGCTAAGCTTAAAATGTTTACTAACTAATGTGTACTTCAACCCTAAAATAAAATACTTTTTTGCATACGGCTGTAAAAGTGTGTATGCTTCCTGTGTTACCACGAAATGTTATATTTCGTTTCGTACTTTCGTTGGGAGGTCCTAGTTGGAAATGACATTGTATTCTTTAAATCGTATATATATATATATATATATATATATATATATATATATATATCTTAAATAGAAGCCATTCAAGGCTTCTTCCTTGTGGAACTCGACATAATACACTTGGCATGTCACTTTTCGAATCATTTATTTGAAAAAATTTCTTTCTTTCATTAAAATAGTCTTGAAGCAACATAACTAATGTAACGTATTCAACCACGTTTATACCTGCTTCTTCTGTTTCTGCATATTTCTTAAAACTACATTGCCTACCAAATAAGATATTATACTTGTTTAGTTAGTTGTTGAAACATTATATTTTCGTAACATTTCTTCAATTGTTGGCAATACGGATATCGAACGAATATTTTTATCTTGGTAGGTATTCGTAGGTTTCGGTATTTGTGATATTCGGTGTATTTTTAAACCATTAGATGTGGCTTTCTTACGTATCAAGAGCATCTTTGGTGTGATCTTATCATAGCCAGGGCTCTTATTTAAAATTAAGCTACCCAAATTGCATCAAAGTGTATTATATCTGTGAAATCAAAATTAAATTTGTTATTCGTTTGAATTAAGGAACCAAGCATATTAATATCATCTACACCTTGTAGACTTAAATTCTGAAGAGTATCATTGGTAATGCTACATTTGAGGCGCTTGTTTTTAAATGGTTGCATAATATATGATCTCCAGCTTCTATACGAGATCATAAAAGCGATCGAAAAATAACTTCGGTGTTCATATTTTCAGATGATAGCAACGGACCATCATCGCGATGTCCACGGAGCGTATATTATGTCTTCCAAGTAAAATTATGGTTTTTATGATCGTTGGAGTGCTGCAGTCTGAGTTTGATTGGCAACCTGAAGATCAAAATCTTCCTGCATATTTAAAAACATTTTTCCAAGTGTAACGGAATTTTCATATTAAAGACATTTGGAATGATTTTCTGAGCTGTTTTGAACAGCTAGGAGATTTTTAAAATTGATAAGAGGAATTGTTACTACAACTTTAAGGATCAAATTTCTTTAGATCCTCCTTCGTTTCGTTTTACGTATAGCGTGCAATATTTACTAAAAATGCCTGTTTAAACATCTGATAAAACCAGTCATTTCCAAATGTTCGAATCTAACATAATTCTTAATTTCTTTTTTATAAACTATTTTCATAAAAAATTATGATGCCGCCATCTTGTGGTAATTTTAAGTATGGCAAGTTTGCATTGCTGTATAGCATTGTCACTTGTTCCTAAATGCAACTTTGACAATGTAGGGCACTCCGAAACTATTAACTATTTGGCTCCTGGAGCGGTTATCAGAACAGTACTATGTACTTATATAAACGTCAATCTAAGTAGTTTTGTACACCAATATACCTGAGATTCAATTATAAGTTAGTTGTTAGAAATTCAATAAATAAAATTCTATAGAAATAAAAACACATATTGGGCAGATTGTCATTACTTATTCAAAAAACGTAGAACCCGGTATAGTTTCGATGCAATATTTTTAAGACATAAGAAATTAAATCGTATGTTTTCACTTACTTTTCAATGCAAATTACCAACAGCACACATTAACTGTTATTGAATAAGTTGACGATAAGCTCTTTAACATGATAACAGGGACTTTTGAATTGAATAATTATTTTATTGAATATAATTTCTATCATGCCACTTTCACGATTAGTATTTAATACAAAATTCACGGCACTTAATTGTTACGGGATAAACGATTCTCTGTGCGAATTTCACTGATTTCTTGTGCCATCTCTTTAGCAAGATAGAAATTATAAAAACTTAATAATGATCATATAAATTCCAAATAATTTTGCTCTATATATTTTTCTTACTAAATCATTTTTTACGAAATTTTATTTAAGTGAACACATGTATGCATGAATACATTCAATCGAATTCGAATTGCTGCAGGCATTCCTAATTATTCATTTTTAGTTTTTATTATTGCTAATTATTTAAATAAATAAATAAAATATTTATTATTTTTCTTACGGAAGCAAAGAATGCGAAGGTGTTGTTGTTTTTGGTTTTATTTTATTTGCCTCTTAAAACTACAACAACCAAATATGGAAAGCTATGTAAGTAAGAAAAAATGAAAATCGTGTCTATGGTTTTATTAACAACTCTCACTTGGTTTATGATATTATCCGCATAAGATATTTGTAAGTAAATTTTTTTTAGAAATTTAGGTAAAGGTTTCCTGAAGTGTTGGCAAAAAAGGTTCTAAGAACTTTTGTGAAGTTCTGATAAAGAAACCTTCTTTGACAGTTACATTTTACTAGCATTTACAGTCAGTACACGATATACTTTGGTACTTGGGTTTTAAATTTTCGCTTTCAAAACGTGACGTGCGCGACAAGAATTTTACAAATATCAATCATATTTCAAAATTTGTCGACAATATTTTTTTTTGTTTGCAGTAACAATTGTGTGATTCAAGTGGAATCACTGTCAAAAAAACATCAAAAAAACATCAAATAAACGAAAAGCACAAAGAAGAATGAAAAAAAAACAAAAACTTTTTGGAGAAAATTGTTTGTGCGTTTAGCTCTTTTTGCAAAAGCTTAGTAAAAAAACATTTGAGGCTTTTTCTACATGTAGTATAAACATGCTATGTATGTACCTAGTGCCTTGTTTATTAAAAATATTGTGTATAAATGATTTTTAAACAAATTAAAAGGCCCCTAAAAGATGCCATGAATTTTAGTTTGTCAAATAAATAAACAATACAAAAATATACGTCGCTTTTTTTGGCTACAATCGTTTAACTAACAACAACATCTGACTACACGATTGCAAATATTGTTTAAAACAGTTACTGGGGATATTAAGAAGGCTGTGTGTTAAAAAAAAATTTATCTATACATATATTTGAATTTTTTTCCTGTAAAAAAAAAATTAAAAAATGTTTTCTTGTTTAAATTTTTAAACAAATTTAATTGGATTGAGAAAAGGTCAAAAACAATGGAGAGAGATCCGTTACTTTCCCAGTCTGGGCGGCGTCCTCCTAAGATTTTAATGGAAAAATCAATTAACCCCAATTTGGAAGAATCTGCTCATGCAGACGACGACAACTTTATCTGGAGAAAAAATGCATCTGGCCATCAAGCAAGATGACAAATTCCTAAGAAACCCAAGAAAGTGCCTGCAAATACAGACGTGGTTGCTAATTCTAAGCTAGGTAAGCAATTATTCGATGCAGTTTTGCAACACAATTACCCACCAATCAAGTAAACGCCGATTTGCAAGGGAACATGGAATCTAAAAATAAAAACGATGAGCTTATAATTTTAGAAAACATTCAAATCCTAAATTTTCAAATGGAAGAACGAGTTCGTTCGAATGTGGACCATGAAATGTGCTCGCTCTCTTCACTAGAGGATGAATTTAAAATAGTGAGAAACAAAAAAAGAGAACATATCCAGGTGACGTAAAAATTGATTTGGCAAAATGTAAATTTAACAAATCGGAAAAGTTAGTTGATAATATTAACCGTAATAATAAGTATTCACTCTTAGGAGATTTAAAATAAGTATTAAAATCTTATTTCTAAATTATTATTTACTAGTTAGTATCAACGTAATAACTAATTTTTTGTATTCAAATCTTAAAAATCTATCTTCTGTTGTGTAGAGAGAGCCGCCTTGCCAGGCTCAATGTGTCAGTTCTTTTTAGTCTCTGGTGGCCGTCAAATTGCAATAAATTGCGTGCTAGAGTATTGGGATGTGCGACTAGTTTGTTCACGTATTTGCACGTGTATGTTTTAACTTCTTCGTGGATAGTGGGAACTTTGAGATCCCTATGTATGTTTTCATTTCTTAACCATATGACCATATTGGCTTTATAACGGATTTGTATAATAGGACTTTATATTCCAAAGCCAAAGTTGAGTTAGGACTTATTAGCCAATGCAGTTGATTTGTTCGAAGCTTTATGGACGTTATTTTTGACTCAATGTGGCGGGTCCAAGTTAGGCGCCGATCTAGGTGGATACCTAAATATTTGACGTGCGTTTCCGCTGAAACCGTGGTATTAGTTATTGTGATTGGTGGACAATTTTGCCTTCTAAGGGAAAACGTTACATGAGCACATTTTTATGGATTTACCTTTATTCTCTACTGTTTTAGCCAGTCTTCTAGCTTATGAATATGGGAATGCAGCTTTTCAGATGCATCCTTTGGATCATTACTGACACTTATAATTGCAGTGTCGTCTGCAAAGGTTGATGTATATGTATGTGGGCTTGCCGGCATATCCGCTGTATAGATGATATATAATAGCGGCCCTAGCACACTAACTTGAGGTACTCCTGCACTGATTTTCCCACATCTTGAAAGCTGATAGCTTTTTATAAGCTTGTGGGTGTTTTCAGGAAGAACCCGAACTATTTTAGTAAGTAGCCCATCATGGCAGACTTTATCAAATGCTTGGGAAATGTCTATAAATAAAGCTGAACAGTATTGCTTTCTTTCAAAAGCCGATCTAATAATGGTAACGATTCTATGGACTTGTTCAATCGTACTATGCCTTGCTCGAAAACCAAACTGATGATCTGGGATAACGTTTTGTTCATTTAGAAAAGGAGTTACACTCGAGACGAATAATTTTTCAAATATTTTTGACAAAACTGATAGTAGGCTAATTGGCCTGTAGGATGTAATCTGGCTTGAGTCCTTTCCAGGTTTCGGGATCATAACAATTTCAGACATCTTCCAAGAGCATGGGAAGAAGCCGACGCGCAACATGGCATTAAACATGTAAAGTAAAATTCTTACAGCTGAATTAGGTAAGTTTCTTATCATTGATCCTGTTATACGATCAGGTTCAGGTGATTTCTTCATATCCGTATTTTTAATTGTCGATTTTAAAGAAGACAACCGAATTTTCATAGGATCATTCACGGTGTCACTAATAATTGGAATAGTGGAATTACTTATGTCATGTGGTGCAAAAACCTTCTCTAAGTGATTTGCGAACGCATTTGCCTTTTCACTTGAGTTTTTAGCCCAAGTACGGTCTTCAAGTCTTAGTGGGGATTCGTAAGCAATAGGACATTGTAAGTGCTTTACAGGTTTCCACAGACTATAATCCGTGTTTTTCATTGGATCCCAGTTTTTTAAAAAGTTGTCGATAGCGAATTCGTGTTTCTGTCTCAATTTACTGCGCAAGTTTTTTTGGCATAAGTTCATTTGCATTTTAATGTGTGGAGAACGACTATTTTGCCATTGTCTTCTTAGTCCTCTTTTCTCAATGACGAGCATCTGAATATCTGCTGTTGCCTGGTGCGATATTATTTTAGCTGATGGCTTTGTTGGCGTTGCAGCTATGGCTCCGGCAGTCACGACGTCTGTAAAATGATCTACAGCTGCTTGAATATCAGCTGGATTTCTCAGTGGGATGTTCAAAGATAAGTGAGAGGTCACATACATTTTATATTTTAACCAATTCATGTTTCTGTTCGGGTAGAAACTACGGGTTTTAGGTTCAGTGGCAAAACTGTCGTGTAAAATAACAATTGTAGGTGAATGATCAGAAGATAGGTCATAGGATAAACTAACTAACAGTTGGTCGCGTTTGATGTTTTTTACTATAGCAAAATCTATAAGGTCTGGCAACTTATTAAAATCTGTGGGCCAATAGGTGGGTTTACCGGCAGATACGACGTCCAGCTTGTTTGCTTGAACTGTATAATACAACTGCCTACCTCAAGGACCAAGGAGTCTGGATCCCCAATATGTGTGCTTTGCATTGTAATCACCAGCGGAAATAAATTTTTGCCCTAGCGTAGCAAAGAACCTGGCAAATTTATGGTGTTCGATTTTATGCCTAGGCGGACAATACACTGACGAGACTACAATTTTAAAATCAGTAAGATTTATAGTCGTAGCTTGCAAAAAGTCTTCGTTGAATTCAGGCAATGGAAAATGCCTTATGTTTTTTCGAACTATAATGGCAGTCCCACCACATGCCCTTTCGCTTGGGTGTTTTGTGTCATATCTAAAAACCCATCAATTCTAAAGCATTTTTTTTTAGTGAAGTGTGTTTCAAAAACTAATAGTATGTCTATATCATGTGCTAGCAGGAAGAGTTCTACTTCATATTTAACTGGTTTATTTTTTGCTCAGCAGAACTTGCAGAAACATGTTTTGGGTTCGCATCATTTCCTGAAACATACCCTGCATAGTTGTCATGAAATTATTCATTGTTTGTATTAAATTATCGATTGAGCTCGAATTGGTAGTGAGGGGTGTCTGAGCACCCTCTTTTAAGATGTGGGCATATGAATGTTTATGCGCATTAGAACTTTTGGCATTCGCTTTAGGTAAATCATTTCTCAATGTTTGGGCATATGAAAAGTTTGGCTTAGTGTGTGGCTGTGTAGCTTGTGTACTAGCAACAGAACCAGCTCGAAGCCGAGGAAATTGGGAGGCTTTATATTGCTCATATTCAGGTTTACGTACGACTTTCGAATTATTTTTTACATGTTGAAAGACTTTGCAGCCCCTGTAATTTGCTGTGTGGTTTTCACCACAATTGCTGCATTTTTTTACCTTGGGGTCTGTTTTGGAAGAAGTGCATTCCAAAGTCCGGTGCGCATCACCGCAAACAACACATACGGATGGTAGCTTGCAGTAGGTTTTCGTGTGTTCGAATTCCTGGCAATTAGTACACTGACGGGGACCGCTACGTTTTAGAGGCTCTTCCACCGTTATTCTTCTGTTCAAAAGGTAACGCAAATTATATATTGGATGAACCGAGTTTTTTGATTTAAGCTGCGATGCGTTAAATACGATTTCAACACGATTGACTTGAATGCACTTTCACCGCTGATAGTAATATATTACCATTTTGTGTTAATTGCAATCAAAATGGACACACGTCAAATTATAGAGGCTGTCCCGCTTACAAAAAGTATGTTTTGATTAGGAAAAATGCTGTTCAGGAAGCACGAAATAGGAAAATTGCATCTGCCAGCAATGTAGCAAGTGCATTGCATCCGACAAATGAAATTATTCCAAATAAATCATTTGCTAGTTTATTTAATGAGGTTCCAACACAAAGTAAACAAGAAAAACCTGCGTTAATACAAGAGTTGATGAAGGTAGCAAAGTTGTTATGCGCGCCGGATCCCCTTACTTTAGAGGAGAAGGTAAATAACTTTATGAGGAGCCACAAGACATTGACAAGAGATCAGGCAAGAAAGGAGTGCTTAAGTATAATGAAAAATATTCAAGATGTATATGGTCCGTAATTCCTTGAATCTAGTAACATTTAATGTTGGTTCTCTTGTCCACATAAGTAGGAGAAGTGAGCTAACCATGATATTGAATGAGTTTAGTATTGATATTGCCTTTCTGCAAAAAATTCACTTGCCTACTTGTACAAATTTATATGTATGTTGACGGTTATTGCGTTTTAAGGGATGACAGCTCATTAGGAGTGGGCATTGCTCTTAAGAGTAAAATGTATTATTCTCGTGTAATGATACCTGGCCTTCGATTTCCAAATTTGTTTGCTGAAGTAAAAGTTTCAATTAATGGTAGTATTAAGAAAATTCCATTTTGTTCAATATACTTTCAATATTTGATATTGGAGGTCTCTCAATGATATTACGTTTTTCAAGCAGTTATAATAGGCTGATATTAGGTGGTGACCTAAATGCAAAACACATTTCCTGGGGAGACGCGACCAACAATTTCAATGGCGAAGTACTTTCAAAGTGGCTTCAAAGTGAATCTATTTTAGTTTCAAGAATTTGCGACTCCTACCCTACATATCCAGGAGGTTCATGCCATTTAGACTATTTTATAGTAAGCCATGATATCTTAGATAATTGCTATCCAAATTACAGAACTCATACCCAACCAACATTTTCAGACCACATACCATTAGGATTGAATATATCGTTTTCTAATTTTGACTTAATTCTAAAAGCATCTATACATTTTGTGTCTTATAAAGACACAAATTGGTCCACATTTAAGATTGATGTAATTAACGCGTTAGTGAGCCATTATCCACCCAATAATAGAAACTTATCTAACAAAGGGATTGATTATTTTGTAGAAGAATTTAACACTTCTATTCATTTTATAACAGAAATTCATTCTAGAAAAGTTGAACTTCAAAACAAAAGATACGTAGCTTCAGATAAATTGAAAAAACTACTTAAAATTAAATATAATTTACAGAAACAATTAAAAATAATATTCACCAGGACTTTGAATAGAAAACATTCTCAGTATTTGCTAATCTCTAAACAAATTTCTTAAATTAAAATCATCATAAGTGAACAAATTGAATTGAAGCAGGCAAGTGTTTTTATTAACAGACTGAAAGGAATTAAACCCGGTCGTTGTAAAAAATTTTTAAATCATTGGAAATAGAAATCGTTCTAGTGCTAGAAATATTTCTGTAGACGGTGCTATAATTACGGATTTAGATAAAAAAATTAAACGTCCTGAAGTATCATTTTAGTTCGGTTTTTCAAAGTTCTTCTGATGACAGTACATCATTAAATAATTTACAGACCTTAATTCCTTATTAGAAGTTTCTAAAATCATGCATAATAAAAAATCGTGCGGCTGGATAATATTTCAAATTATATAATAAGAAAACTTCCAACTAAGGCATAAGCAATTGCTATTTTCCATGTGCTTGGATAATGGGTAAAATCGTTCCCATCCAGAAACAAAAGGGTAACAGTGAAGTAGGAAACCTAAGACCAATTTCATTGCTTTCTAATATAGGAAAGTTGTTTGAGAAGATTATATTGGAGAAAATGGATATCGGCTTGAATAATGTATATATACCTGAAAGACAATTCGGCTTTAAGAAAGGAAATTCCACGGTGCTCTTTTAAAATTGCACACTGATGTAATACAGAATTTAAGGAAACGTCAGAGCACTGCAGCGGTAGCCCTGGACATCGAAAAGGCTTTTGATAATGCATACCATGATGGAATTATATTCAAAATGGTAAAGATTAGCTTCAGACCATCAATTGTAAAACTCTTTCAAAGCTTTTTCAATGACAGGAGATTTTGCGGTGTTCCTCAGGGCTCCGTGTTGGCACCTCGTTTGTATAACATTTTCATATACGATTTTCCCCACGACTATTATGGATCCAAGGGTATACTTTACGCGGATGACTCCTTGTTGTATGTTGTAATGATGAGTCTCCTCTAGTTGCACTCCAACGTGTCTCTTTACACCTCAAAAAGGTTTTGGGATATAAAAATAAACGCAGTGAAAAGTAATGCCATTTGCTTACGCAATGCTTCCGGGAAGTGTAAATATTCGGTGGTTCCGGAAAGCAAACAATTAAAATTGAACCTGATTGATAATATTAAGTTTAAAGATAGCACTAAATACCTCGGAGTAAATTTTAATAAACTTGTGAAATTTAACAGCCATGTTTATTATAACTTGGAGAAGGCTAACCAGGTGAAAGATGCCTTTGCGAAAATATTTAATACTAAATTTTTACCAGTTAGGACGAAATTCCTTTTGTATAAAGTGAGTATTAGGCCAATTCTTCTTTATGCATTTCCAATATGGTTTAGCGTTTCAAAAACAATGATGAAAAGAACCGAAATTTTTGAAAGACATATTGTACGCAAATACATAGAGAAGAATTATAAGTCGGTTAATAAAAGATTCTCTAATAAATTTATATGTGACAAGGCCAAGTTATTACCAATATCAGTTTACGCTCTCGACTTAATGCGAAGGTTTGTGAACAGACTGTCCGAGTTTGAAGGAAGTGTAATGCAAGATATTTTTCGTGATGAACAAGGTGTTAGCTGGTCAAACACACAATATATTTCCGCAATTGGAATTTTACATGAACAAGTCAATAGTGTTTCTGGTCAAAACTTCTATTCACGTATTACTCCCGGCATTCATAGGGGGTAAACAATTTTAATTTGGTTTGATTATTATTTTTTGATTCCTTTTGTTTGTCTCTTTGTTTTTCTTGGTATTTAAATAGATTTAGTTTTAGATGTAAGATTTATTTTAAGTTTTTTTGATTATTATTAAGCTCATTTGTTGTAGATAAAACTCTACTAGTATATAAAAGTGCCGGGAGCAAGCACTGCTTCTTTAAACACTGTCATGAATTAAATTATATAATATTGGTCTTTCTGATTTTGATAAGCACGATGCCTAATCAATTATAAATTTATGTAATTAAAATGAAACTTTATAGTTTTAAGTTATCTAAAATGTTATTTGGGTAAATCTTGTATTATGAAAAAACTAAACTAACTACGAGTTACTGGATAGCGACTTCGTTAATTTTGTTGTTAAAAATTTTTACCGATGCGATTATCGTTAAAAGAGAATAATTTCTTGCTTTTATTTTGACTTTAATTTAAAATCTACCTTCTTATTTAAGGTATTCAGGTCACCAAGTAAGTGCTAAAATGCGCAAATTGTTGACTCTTAGGGATTTAGAGTGGGACATATGTAATTGCCTTTAGATCTAACGATTCCGTAAAAAATGCTACTGCGGCATCACGAAATTTTCCCCTTTTTGAAAATGTTTGTAATTGAAAAAGTCAAAAGCAATGGGATTTTTTAAGCTTATTTGGTACTAGCAGTTAAGTTTTGAGTTGAGCTGGAAAAATAAAAATACCATCAAGAGAACAAGAAAAAAATGTCCAGGAATTTTGAAATAATTGTAATAAAGAGTTTATTTACTAAAAAACAATAAAAATCATATCGCCTAAATAAAGCCAATAAGCGAGTAGCAAGTGTATCAAAGAAAATATGTGTTAATATAGTTCTGAATAATTTAAATAGCTTGTTGATATATCATCACAACATCCTGTGATTCATTTACTGCTTACTAAAGTACACTAACGCAAAATTTTATCAATATCTATGCAATAGTTTCCGCGAGATGCACGTTCAGACAGACGCGAGTGTTTTCGTTTCCAGAAAAAAATTAAAATTTGTTGCACCTTCGTATTACTTAATAAATTTACGGCCACAAAAGGTGGTGTTTTTATTCGATTTTTCCCTTAACAATGCCGAAAATATTGCCCTTCATATTGTGTATAAAGTCCCAACTAATAAGGGAGTGTTCAGCATGTACTGTTTAACAGGGCAACATTTTTTTAAGAAACGAAAAAGCCTTTAGTGTTTTGTAGTCGATGACTACTTACACAACATTAAATCATATTTCCTATACAGGCATAGTCATGTTATATTATTATGATGAGAATTTGTAAGTGAAATAAAGCGCCTTTACGTACCTTTATAATGAAATAAATTGTAATTTATTAAAATTGTCCAAGCTTGAAGGTCTTGTTAAAAAAATTATATTTTTATTTTTCGATATTTCGGTACTCCATTGTGTAGCATCATCAGGAAATAAAAATAACGAACAAATTATATGTTTATGAAAAAATTATTGTCACAAAAATTCAAACATTTTCCAAAGTTAACATAAAACAAATATAACATATTTATTAACTTTAAAGATAATTTTATCGAACGTTGTATGCATGGCATTTTTGTAGTTTTTACTACAAATTACCGATTAGAGTTGGTTCAATTACTGTCCATCAAATAATATGCGATTTTTACAAAAGTTTGTCAACTAAACAGTGGCATGTAGATATCAAAATATAATGAGCCATGGCCCGAGACGTTGACAACAGGTATCGTTATTCTTTGTTTAAACGACGAAATATTTTCTTGTGCAATTATGTACAAATCAAAAAGTGTAGGTAAAAGGAATGTTCAAATATTCATCTCCAAGCCCAAAACTTTTAAAAATTAAGATTTTTCCATATAAAAATGCTTTGGCTGTATCCGCGTCTGTGCTATATGAACACGAAGAAACATTTTTTGCTTCTCTTTCGCGTGTATTTATTTAATAGTATGTGTGATATTTACAGAAAGCTGATGTTTCGCTTATGGTTTACTCTGTGGTTGCATCGTCTCTATTAAAAAGTTAAACTAGGTTTGTAAAACATGTTTTCCCTAATTCATTCGTGTGTATCTGCCACTACGAGTAAATTTTTTTTCATATTTATTTATTAGGTACTATCACGTCTACAAAGATTATTAAACTTCCATAGAACATTTGATTATCGAAATGCAATATAGATATAAGTATGCCGTAAAATATTAGATAGTAGAAAAACATTAACCAAGCCAAATAATTTTAACACTATTACATTAAACTATTACTCATCAAGTTCTATGTTATACTGATAATATTTTACGCTGCAGACCACAACTCTACCCTCTAATATTTGCTTAACTTAATTAATGAATAATTAATTATAATTACACTATGTGATAAAAAAGAACAAAATTTAAAATTTTAATTTTACAGATGCCCAGTATAGGTTGTAGGCCAACATTTTGTCATTTTTAAAAATTTGCTCATAACTGATTTTAATAATAGTCGAAATTTCACAGGATCATTCACACTGTTGATGATATTTGGAATAGTGAAACTATTTATATCATTTGGGGTGAAAAGTGATTTGTGAAGGGACTTACTTTTCATATGAGTTTTTAGAGTAGGAGTACGAAACTCATCATTGTCTTATAAGCCTCCTTGACAAGAACCTGTACGATTTTCTTGTTTGGTGTTGCAACTCTAGCTGCTACTGTCACGATGTTTATTACAGCTTCTTAAATATCAGTCGGGTTACGCAGAGTATTGTTCTGAGATAGGAGAAAGCTGACATACATTTTATATTTTAACCAATTCGAGTTCTTATGTAGGTATGAAATAAGAGTTTCAGTGCAGAAGATAATCGTGGGATGAACTGACAATGACAAAATCGATAAGATCTGCAGTTAGTTAAAGCATGTTGGCCAATAGGTTGGACCCCAGAACAATGTTATACAGCTGCTTCCCTCTAGGGCTAATACATCTAGAGCCCCAATAGGTGTAATTGGCATTGTGATCGCCAGCTGCAAAATCTTGTGTCTCAGTGTAGCAAAGACCTGACGAATTGATCGTGCAATTTTAAAATCAGTAATTTTTTATAGTGGTAGCTTTCTAAAAGTTTTCGCTGCATTCTAACACCTTTTGAGCACTATGAGGGCAGTCCCACCAAATGCATGTGTTAGCAGAAAATGTTCTACTTCATGTTTATGCTGCAAAATCCCGTTAGCGTTGCAGAAGAATATTTTCAACTGTTTCAGTTTTTGCTAAGCAAACTTTGCAAGAGCATGTTTTGGGTGCGCATTATTTTTTGAAACATACCCTGCATGTTGGTTTCTTGTATTTTTCCTCTTGGTATAGAAGCATCATAGAAGTTTTCTTTTCCTATCAGTTGGGACAACATGTTTACAATGGCATTTGACGTATGGCTTTTGTACCCTGACAGCGGTGTCAGCATCTTCATCGTCCGGGGTAACAAGTATGGGGAATCTATTTTCAATTACCGATGCTGTAGCTACTGGCGAACTTCTATATTGCTTCGCTGTACGACCTTGTTGCAAAACTTAGGACTGGCCATGCTTTTGGTTTTGATTATATATCTATCCATACCTGTTTGTACTTTCTGTATTGCATTTGGTTTAGCACCTGTCTCGTTTATTTGTTTAATTTTATTTGATTCAGCGATGTTATTATTACCTATGAAGATATATTTATGTTTGTGGATAAGGGCCGTGTACGGTCCATTGGCCTGACGATTAAAAAATGGACACTATTTTTTTATTATTATTTAAATTGTTCATTGCATTATTATCATCACGTAAAAAATTTAGAAATATTTTTAAAAATCTGTTCGACCACATTCTGAGGATGACTAACTTCTGATTCATTCAACACCGCTTAAGATTTTAAAACTCTAAGAGTTTCTTTGTTCACGAAGTCGCAAAATCGTCTTACATCGATAACTTTCGATTTTGAAAGTGTAATCGAATTTCTAAAAATGAGAAAATTGTGCTCTCAATTAATCCTACGACCTACTCTAGTTAATCTCTAAACTACATCTCTAGACACATCCTGTTATTTTTCTTCAACCAAAAATCTGTTGTAAATAGAAAAGTTTATTTTTAATTAATGTTTTTTACATTAACCTATATTTTTGCGATATTATTTCGTTATTGTTTGTGTTTTATTTCCGTTTTGACCCTTTATGCGATTCTTAAGAATATCAATGCTTTGATAGAAATAACTTTTATTTTCTGCAATTGCATTCATTGTTGCGTAAATTTTTTTTTTATCGACTCTATTTTATATTGGCGGTCGTTTCGGTTCCTTATGCATAAGTAATTGTTTCCCCCAAATAAGTATAAGTAAAATAAGAGCTGATTCAAGTTTGCTTAGTTATTAATCTATAAGTACATTAAATGATTTCACATAAAAAAATTCTCGGAAGAAAATTTGTACGTTTGTAATCAATATTTCAGGATTTCGTTTAAAAGTCAATGCAAACAGAAAACGTTGCAAATAATCAAACCAAAAAAAGAATCAACACTTTCCTCTAAAAATGTCTTTATTACAAAGTAAACAATTTTTTTGGACCTTAAGCAAAGTATAAAAATAGAATTTATTACCAGTCAATACTACTATTTAAAAATATAAATAATCAGATACGAAATATAAGTACGTAAGAGATGTAGATCCTAAAAGTATGCTGCATACAACAACAGTAGGAGAGTACTTGTAAGTATTTGTGAGTACATTTCCATAAATTGTTTAATGTGACGTCAGCAAGAGGGAGAAGCAGCAAATGTATCAGAAACTGCTATGGAAACCACAGAAAAAGATTATTTGAACAAATAGAACTAAGTCAGCAATTATTATTTTAATTTTTGAAATTACTTTAAACGAAAGTAATCTGAGATTAAAGGTTTCAATGAACACACAAACTTACATGTTTTTGCAAAAAAATACAAAAATACGATAGAACAAATTAAGACCTGATTAATGATGGAAGTACCTGTAGTTGTACACAAGTTATTTTAAACAACTCACAAATTTTATTAATTCTTAAAAGCTTCAACTAGTAAGTGTTAATGCAATGAGGGCGTTGAAAATATATTCAAAAATTCAAAAATTCAAAGCGTAAAAGTTTTAAAAAATTATGTTTTTGCTTACAACATAAGTGTTAAATGTGTGTGCCTCACCTCAGCTAGGGTATATGTTAATTATTTCAACATTTTAGTTCATGTTAATCACGTTTTATAAACTTATTTACTTTTTTTTTCTGTAACTCCTTCATTATACGCACTTGCCATTATACGCACTTGCATAAGTCACACGTCAAATATTATAAAAGAAATTGTAATTGAATTTCTTAGATAATATATTTACCTCAAAACAATTCCATTCAATCTCAAAGCAATTCCTATTTTGATAGAAATTTTTAAATTCGAATCCAAGGTCGAGCCATATAACTCCGGTGGATAAATTTACTATAAGAAACGACTATTTTATTGAATTATATCCCAAACAGACGCGAGGGTGGAAAGATTAATAAATTCATGCAGGGTTTAAATTTAAGTGACATACGTGTACTTCTAATAAACTACCCTTTATTCATACGTTAACAAATTGACGTTATTTTTCTTTTATTTATAAACGGTTAAACGCTTCTTTGAAGTTAAACGAGACTTGCACACGTTTCCATTCATCTTAAAACACTTGCTTGTTTATTTTATACAGTAGGTGTCAATAGTAATGAAATATTTAATATTTGTATTTATTACTTTTATTTAAAATAAGGGGACGTGTTACTTTTAATAAGAGAAGATGTAAATAAAACTAGTGGCTTTATTTTTATAGTTTTCCGAATAAAATATGATTAATTTAACTAAGTCACTTTACGTCAGTGCCCCTAATAACATATTATTACGCCAAATGACATAAAGTATTAATAGCTGCATGTCTTAGTTGATTATTTATATGTCGAAACTATTTTCTCCAATGGAAAAGAGCTTTCTTTGGACTGAATTCGACATTTCCCAATAGCAACAAATAACTGAGATAAGTAATTTCTAATCATAAAATCCTGAAAATTTACAGGTTAGTTTTGGGTGATAATAAATTTAACTAAAACGTATTGCACTTTTTTTTGCAGATTTTTTCATATTTTAGAAATTGATTTCATTTATTCAAATTTATAGGGTTTTTACAGTTTCCAATTTACAGGTACGTGTAAGTAGCTCGGACATACAAACAATTAGAACGAAATTGTGTCCTTTACCACCACTAGACACCATGTCTTTCGATAGACTGAAATGATATACTTCTACTTCATACCTTCTTTGTTTTGTTATTATTTTGACCATTATTTGCCAAAACTGCTAGTTTATCGATATATTTTTGTTTTCTTTTTTTTTGCAAAATATTTTGTTAAAATAAAATTTCTCTTAAACGTGTCTCGACTGAATCTAATCTGCATTGCCTTATTTTATCATCAACTGTATAATTACGCAAAAGCTTCGTGCTGTTGGTCATATCTACAATGTCAATGACGTTTTCACTTTCACATCCTATGTATACATACGTATGAATACATATTTCTAAAAGTGTTTATTTACTATTTGCACAAGTTGAACTATTTCTGGGGGTAAACATTTCCTTTACGGTCATGGTCAAGGCGCATGTGCCGGTTTGAACTCATTTTCAGTATTTTCTCGGAATATAAATCAATAATTTATGGGGTAACATTAACGAGTCAAGAGCAAGGTTATTTCAGAGGTAAATTGTACTTGTGTAAAGAAATGAAATAAAGCTTTTTATGAAAATATGATGTAAAGAAAGCTTTTTGGGGGTAAATCTTATTTAACCCATTTTTGATGCAACAACTCTCTATTCTGCAAATAATTAACCCAATAAAATATTCTTATAAACAGTTTTGCAAGCTACAGAGTGCATTAAAAAACGAACTTTTGGGTTGATCAAGTAATATGAAATGACATTCTTAACAGACTGAGTGAGTGTCCTTTAGTTCATTTTCGCCTTTCAGTTAAAAACTAAACAAATTAATTTTGTATCCATATGTTAAACCCCCATTTGGCTCTAAAACATATCAATTATCTAGCTTAACACAAAAATTTTTTTGTTAAGCCAAAAAGCTTTAAGCTTTAATGCATAGCGTTAATGCCACTGACTTAAGCATTTCTTTCATACGTAAGGAAGTCCTCACTCAAGGCTATTCTTAACGTAAATTGACAACTGCCTGCCGGAATACTAAAGAATATTTCAACTACATATGAATACTACTCCAACACAAGTTTAAGAAATGGTAAAGGATGTTATATAAATAGTATAAATGAGAAAAGGTTGTGTATAATTTCAGCTAAGAAATTTCCAATTTAATATTCTCAAATTTGAATACGCTTAATTAAAAATCAAAAAACGACACATTTGTTCCGGTTCTCTAAAGCAATTGCGTTTTTAAAGTTTCAAACGTGTTGAGCTGCTATTTTGCTATTAAAGGCATGTGGAGAAACTAATAATTAAGATATTAAGCATATTGGAAGTTCATATCTTGCGGCCATAATTTAAGTTTTGCGTTTTTTAAGTAAATTTTTGTATTTTTGCTATCTCAAAGAAAATTTTTTATGCACAAAATATGCAAGTGGTAACTTTCCTAGGTAATTGTATATAATTTTCGATTGGTTTGTATTGAATTAACGTCACTTCATATCAAACGCAGTATGATTAATACAAATATAGGATATTGAGTGTACCGTTTCAGTATATTATACGGGGATTTTTTTAACCGTTTGGGGTTTGAAAATTGAACAAAAATCACAGAAAACATGCAAAAGTGAATGAAATATTCATTTGGAGCGATAAATTAATGATTGCTATTAACTTTCTAAAGCTTATTTCATAAATATATCGCCAGCGGTTACGCCGTAGGTAATTAATCCGTGATCTGCAATTTTGGCATACTTTTTTAGCATTTCATCCGGTTTTTCACGAAAAGCAGCTAATGTTCACGTATCCCCACAAAAAATTGTCTAGTGGGGTGAAAATCCGTCTAGTGTGGTGAAATCGCATGATCTTGGCTGCCAATGGACTGCTTCAAGACGCGTGATTAATTGTTCACCAAACTCGCCTCTCAGTAGGTTCATTCCGTGTATCATGTGGCACCGTCTTGTTGAAACCAAGTCTAATTCTTCTATATTAGGGAAAAAAGTCGGTAATCATGGCAACGTAACTTGCTACTTATCTGTAACGTTGCGATCGTTCTTGAAGAATTATGATCCAATGATGCCGCCAGCCTTAAATCCGCACCACACAGTGCATCTTTAATATTTACTGATCCCACACACATGAGTATTCTTTTTATATAGTTCTGCCCAATATTTAATTTGTTGTCTACTTAGACTGATTCTTCGATGATATTCTACGACTACCTCAATGTTATTCTAGTGCTACTTCATTTACTACGTCGTTTGCTTCTTCAATGACGACTGATACTACTAAATAAAACCATTTTTATTCGTAAAAATATTTCAAGGTAGCAGGAGCTATTCCTAAAACTATTGCTACCAACATTTGAAGGTAGGAGAAGTAACAATAAATGAACGGCTCATAGTTCTTAATATATTTTAGCTAGACTCTTCGTTGCTACTACTATTTTTCAAACACATCGAAACTAAATTCAGTTGTCTTTTGTTCGTTGACATGTCTTTATTACTTTATAAACAAAGAGTATAATAAATTTAGCAAGTTATTGGTTTCCAGAATATTATGATTTTGCGGCTACGAGGTGAAAGTAGAATTCAATGCTGTCAATTTAGAAATATGACGTTTAAAAAGGTCCTTAGAAATACAAATACAACATACACACATGTACATGAACAACGATGAGATTTTCCACTTTAAGACATAATTAAGGAAATCAGGTCCAACGGCATCACAAATTCGTTCAATTATACATCCTCCAAATGGCAGCGTATGGTTTTGATTATGACTTCACAGAGTTGTCTTAACGAAACAAGAAATCTAAAAAGAAACCAAAACTTACATGCGAGACAACTGCCTACTCTGTCAATTAAATGGAAATATTTGCAAGAGCTTAAAGCAGATATTCCAACAAAGTATTACTATTTTCTATGAGAAGATGTCTGTGATAAATCCAAACTTGTTAACATCTTAATATGTA
Source organism: Phania funesta (assembly GCA_963932375.1). Taxonomy (NCBI): domain Eukaryota; kingdom Metazoa; phylum Arthropoda; class Insecta; order Diptera; family Tachinidae; genus Phania; species Phania funesta. Next base: position 90,593,397 of record OZ010652.1, on the reverse strand, counting down.
TAATCGAATAAAACTTGGCGTAAACATAGAAACATATTTCTTAAATATGTATATTAATCAAAGGACATAATCACACTGTGATACAAAAAAAAATTATTCAGGGATTCTAATGTACCAATTCTATTTTGTTGGAGTCCCTCGATGACGAAAATACCGTTGGTTTTTTTAGGTCACTTCATAAAGTGATTTTATAACGGTAAATGTAGTGAAAAACGGATTTTCTTAGATTTTCAGTTTTACTGCCTTGTTTTCCAACGGATTTTATATTATCTTTCAACCACGATATATTTTTTTGTAAAGCGACTAAAAAATGGCTAAGTTACAGTCGTTGAAGTGTACAAAAACCCCATTAAAAAAGTATTCTTTTGTTTTCCTCAGGCTATAAGTTGCTTATGAGTATCATAGATATTTATGATTATAAAAAAGGGCAACTAAATTAGCTTTCCAAAATGGGTAATAACGGTAAAATCGGATAAAAAATAAAAGACCTATGCAATTTTTTGTGCTTTAACTTTTTGGTTTTTTATTTAGAAATATATTGTATTTCTCTGCTTTTTTTAATCTTCGCTGTCAGTATTCCGCTTTAAAGACCACCAGAAGTTAGAAAGCATACTGATTTTATTTTTTCCGAAATAACGCTGTTCAATTTTAAATATTTCCTGGTGAAATCGTTCACCTTGTTCATCACTCATCTATCCTAAGTTTGCTGGAAATCTTTCCAAGTGAGCATGCAGATAGTGTAGTTTTATTGACATTTTGCAAACCATCGCATGGTAGGCAGCCAGCATATTGTTTACTATTTGCTCATAATTTTCACTTTTTGTGTGTCCAAGGAAATTTTCACACTCTGAAACGAAGCCATTCCATGCATTTTTTTCTGCAAGTGTCATTTGTTGCATGAAATTTTCATCTGTTACTAATTTCCGTATTTGCGGACCAATAAAGATACCTGTTGATTATAAGTTGGTTTTTATTGTGCATGAGTTCATAATATATTTTTTACCTTCTTTTAATTCTCCACTCGTTATTCGTGGAAAGAAATGTTGTGAAGATATTTGAATGTGGGTCCATTTTCCAATCCAATCTCTCTGTATGTAATGTTTGGAGGAGTCTTGGCTGTCCCATTCACAAAAATAGCAAGAATACTTTGTGTAATCTATGACATTAAGTATTAGAGCCATACTGTCATATGATTCTTTGATGTTAGTAGCGTAAGCCAACGGTACTGAAGGAAGTGATCCATCATTATGCAAAAGCACTGCTTTCCAACCTTAAAACAGAAGATAAACATACATATATTAATAAAATATAAGATTACAGGAACTTTTTGTAGAACCATCAATAAATAATCGCCATTCTTGTGGGACATGATTATATCCAAGTTGTTCAAACAATTTATTTACATCATTGCAGTAAGCCAAACCACTATTTGCAGTGCTTTCGTTGAATAGTGATCCAAACAAACTAGTTTCCTCGGACCTCCGAAATGTAATGTTTACATTTTTGTGCAAACACTTCCACTGTTTTAATCTGGAACCTAGGAGCTCGGTCTGTCTTTTCGACAATTTTAAATCGTGAACAAGATCATGAAATTCCGCTTGAGAAACAAAGTGTTGTTTATTCAATTCTCCTTCAGATGGAACATATTCTGATGCGGGGCTCATAGCTTGGCTTGAAGATGGTTCAAACTCAGATGAATCTGGTGATATTTCTTTAACAAATTTCTTACGCAGTACACCCTAAATAACACTATCAACATTTGCGTATTTAATCTGTTGTCTTATTTTGAAATGTTATTTCTAAATAAAAAAGCAAAAAGTTAAAGCACAAAAATTTGCATAGGTCTTTTATTTTTTATCCGATTTTACCGTTATTACCAATTTTAGAAAGCTAATTTAGTTTCCTTTTCAATTAGCCATAAATATCTATAGTATTTGGTAACTCATAAGCAACTTATAGCCTGAGGAAAACAAAAGAATACTTTTTTAATGCGTTTTTTGTACACTTCAACGACTGTAACTTAGCCATTTGTTAGTCGATTTACAAAATATATCTTGGTTGAAAGGTAATATTCGATCCTATTAACCAACAAAAAGTTACAACTGTTTAAAACTGAAAATCTAAGAAAACCCGTGTTTCACTACATTTACCGTTATAAAATCACCTTATGAAGTGAAAACGGTATTTTCGTCATCCATGGACTCCCACAGAATAGAATTGGTACATTAGAATCCCTGAATAATTTTTTTCTCAACTTTTGTATCACAGTGTTATTAAAGAGATATTAAAAAAATTGTTATGTTTTACTGTTCTCATATTAAAATATTTCTACTTGCTTAAAACATTATTTTCAAGTCACAGGTTCATTGTTTTTTATAAATGTTTGTTTTTGAATATTTTGTGGAGAAAGAATTTAATTTTCCAATAAAACACAACTATTTGATTTTGTAAAATATTGTGTTCATAAACATTTTATTGGCGACGAGGATATTTATTGCTTAAATATGGATCAAGTTCTTTCGGAAGTCCTTACTATGCAACAACAATGGTCTCAACGGATGATAGCAGAACAGCAACAATTTTTTGAAAGATTTTTGAATCGGACCAATAATCCTGATTCCAGTTTAACATCGGGTTCGGCAGCAGTTCCAAAATTTCACATTTTCGATGATGAACAAAACGATTTTGATGCATATAAAAGGCAACTTGAGGAGCATTTCAAAGCATACGGAGTAGAAGATGGTGACAAGAAGCGTTCATTTTTTCTTTCCTGAATTGGGGACAAAAGTTTTCATCTTATTCAAAAGTTGATCGGCAAGCATGCTCTTCAGAACACATCATACACTGAATTGATTTCCAAGCTGGATGATCATTATAAAAGCAAAGTTCATGTTATAAAAAGTAGGTATGAGTTTTATAAAAGGGAAAAGCATGGTGGTGAAACGTATAATCAGTGGGTTATGGAACGAGAATGTAATTTTGTTTGTAGAAATAATGAGTGTAATTGTGAATATATGGATCAACTAATTAGAGATATTGTTATTTTATATACTCCGGATGAACCTGTACGTACTGCCGCATTACACAAAGATGATCCTTCTCTACAGGAAGTACTGCAAATTGCTGAGACATATGAAGCAACACAAAGAACTCTGGAAACTTTAAAGAATAAAGCTCATTTAAATAATGAGGTATATACAGTTAGACCCGCGTACAGTCAAAATCGCAAATTTAAGTTTCATGAACAAGAGGGAAAACGAAAATCGCAAAGAAAACCTTTACCGGCATGTAATCAGTATTTCAAAACACACGAGAAGAAGAGTTGCAAATACCTAAATGCACAATGCTTTAAATGTAAACGTAAAGGTCACATCGCTTCGGTATGTAAGTCCATTTCAATAATTAATAATGCTAGAAAAGTTATGGCATCAGAAGTAACAAATTGTAATGTTATCGATGATATTATAAAGAGGAACGGCAATAAGATGTTAATAGATGTTCAATTAAACAACCAGTTTGTACAATTTCAATTCGATACTGGAGCTGGTCGTTCTATTATTAGTTTAAAGACGTATCATTTTTTTAAAAATATGCCATCTTTATATCCAACTTCTATTAAGCTGCATGCTTACGGTAATACAGAGATTCCAGTGTTAGGGTCGTGTAAAGTTAATGTAAAAATACGTGAAGAAACAAAGGTTTTAGATGTTATTGTTGTCGACTCTAGAGATTGCAACAATATATTTGGCTTAAATTGGTACGACGAGTTTAAGTCAGTTCAAATGTTCAGAATAGATGAAAGTTCAAAAATTAAAGCCATGTGTGAAGAATATAAAGATTTATTTTCCAAACAATTGGGTTGTTGTAATGTAATGAAAGCTCATATTTATATGAAATCGGATGCGAGACCAAAGTTTTTTAAGCCAAGACCCATTCCCTATGCTCTTACGGATGTTTTTAAAGAAGAAGCGGAGAGATTAACTGAATTAGGTATTTGGAAACCAATAAAGTTTAGCCAGTGGGCATCACCTCTCGTAATAATTCCTACCAAATAATAAAATTCGAATTTGCGCTGATTTTAAGCTAACTAATAATTCTCAAATGGATATCGAACAGTATCCTATTCCAAGAGTCCGTGATTTATTCCATAAACTGAATAACGGAAGATTATTTTCAAAGATTGATTTATCTGATGTTTATTTGCAAGTGGAGATGGATGAAGAATCTAAGCATCTACTGGTCGTTAATACTACATTGGGCTTATTCCAGTATCAACGTTTACCTTTCGGTGTTGCAAGTGCACCAGCCATTTTTCAAAGACTAATTGAGCAAACTATTGCAGGGATTCCAGGATGTGTAAATTACCTAGATGACATTATATGCACTGGGTCCAATGTTAACGAACATATGCATAACCTTAAGCTTCTTTTAACTCGCTTATATGAATCAGGTTTCAGATGCAATTCTGAAAAATGCAAGTTTTTGCAACCAAAGATAGAATATCTTGGTCATACCATTAGTTCCTTTGGGATTCAACAATCGGAGAAAGGAACAGAAGCTATTAAAAATTTGCCTCAACCAAAATCCTTTGCTGAATTGCAGTCATTTTTAGGCAAGGTTAACTATTACTGTTCTTTTATCAAGAACTTTTCAACAATTTGTGGTCCTCTAAATTTATTAAGGAAAAAAATCAAACATTTGTTTGGGGACGAGACCAAGAGAACGCTTTCCAGGAGCTTAAACGGCAGCTAGTTGGGGTGACTCAGTTAGCTCATTTCGATGGAAAACTGCCAGTAGTATTGGCAACAGATGCTTCTTCATATGGCATCGGAGCAGTTTTATCCCACATTTATCCAAATGGAGTTGAACGTCCAATTGCTTTTGCGTCCAAAACATTGGATGACAGTCAGAAAAACTATAGTCAAATTGAAAAGGAAGCATTATCTATTATTTTCGGGGTAAAAAAATTTCATGACTATATATATGGACGGAACTTCACATTAATTACCGATCACAAACCGCTAATATCAATTTTTAGTCCATTGAAAGGTATTTCGGTAACATCTGCAAATAGACTACAACGTTGGGCTTTAATATTGTCTAGTTATATATACACTATCAAGTATAAGAATACGAAATTTCATGGAAATGCTGACGCATTATCTAGACTTCCTTATAAAGAAGATGTTGACTTCAACAAGTCAATAGAAATAAATGAAATCGATATCGAAGAACAATTTTATAATTTTCCAATTAATTTTAAAATAATAGCAAAATATTCAAGCGAAGACAAGATTTTAATAAAAGTATTAAATTTTATCAAAAATGGTTGGCCAGATAAGGATACATCACTTCCCGAAGAGTTATTACCTTACTACCGTCAGAGGAATAACTTAACATTGGATGGAAATGTAATAATTTTACAAAATAATTTTAACCGGGTCCTAATACCAAAATGTTTAATAAATCGGATATTACAACTATTACATCAAGGCCATTGGGGAATAGTTAAAATGAAGCAAATGGCAAGACGTTATTGCTGGTGGCCAAAAATTGATGATGATTTAGCCAAAATTGTTTTATCATGTAAAGCTTGCTACTCACATGCCGCAAATCCTTCTAAACAGTTTTCATCTTGGCCTAAACCTTCTTTACCTTGGCAACGTATACATTTGGACTATGCGGGTCCATTCGAAAAGTTTATGTGGCTAATAATAGTGGACTCGTTTTCCCAGTTTCCATATGTAATAAAAATGGAGAGCATTACTTCAATATCTACAATTAAAGCATTGCAAAATGTATTTTCAATAGAAGGATTGCCGGAAATTATTGTTACAGATAATGGGACGCAATTTACTTCAAATGATTTTAAAGTGTTTTGTGAGGTTCATGGCATTCAACATTTACCAACAGCACCATTCCACCCCTCTTCGAATGGCAATGCTGAAAGGTTTGTACGTACATTTAAAACATCTGTTCGAAAACAACTATCAGATGGGTCTAATTTACAAGCTTCTGTTCTTGCATATTTAACTACGTATAGAGCTAGCCCAAGCTCTTGTGGGAAGTCACCCACAATATCGCTCACAATACTTCAGTTGATGTAGGGCTATATGCTTTAAAAAATACAGTGATGCTTATACAATTCTGTCAGATATTGGCAGTAAAGCATTTTTTGCTTCAATTAATTGTGTGATAATTCAATAAAACGTGTTTGTGATAATATCTACAGTAAATTAGTGTTATAGTCAAAGCAAAATTAGTTAGTCGTTATCTGAAACATTTTTTTGGAACTTCGCAAATGTCTACCTTTTTGTCAAATATTAATTTCTTATAGTTTAATTTGATATTTAAAATAATGCCATTCTCGTGATTACCATTCAGATTCTATAGTTTCTACGAACATATTCATCTATGAGTGTAACCATAGAAATATATACTTGTATGTACTAAAATGAGTTCTGGCATTTTTTTCTAAAACTGCTTGGAAATAATATCCCCAGTTGTTGTTAGTTCATTTCTTAGCTTGCGTTAACGTTGTGTGTCATCTGTTAATTCTAAAAATAGATTATTAAAGACGTAAGTAAACGAAAAGTCCAATGCAGTTAAGGCTAAAAATAAAATTCAGAGTGAAATTACTCTCGCACATTCGCTCTCGTTTTCAGATGTTGTTAAAGCAAACATTCGCAAATAATAATAGCGACACAGCAATATATAAAAATAGATACGAAAAATACTCTCAGGCTTAACATAAAAGGAATGTGTATGTTTGTATATAGAAACTCCCCAGACATGTTGCACACAATCATTTACAATTTATTTTTGTATGAAACGAAAGCGGAAGTTCAATTTTTAAGGAAGTTGTAACACGTAGAAATAACCAACAATTTAGTATTGCATACTTTAAGGAATCGTTTTAAATTATACATATTAATATGAGTTGTTCGTTCCACAGTTCAAATATTTGCTGTTACTAATTAAAAACAAAGGGGAGAAGTTAGTTAGTTAGTTAATAAATAATTCAATTTAAGTTCTTACCATTTTTGTAATTATTTTAGCCCATGTAAAAAATATATCGTAAATAATTTTAGGCACTTTTGAAGTTTTTACTTTTGACATATGAGTTTGGATATAAATTCTGTAGATAATTGTAATTTATATGTGTAAATGTCACTGTTAAATAGATTTAGTTTCAAAAACTTTTTAAAACGGGTAAAGCTAGAACACAGACATTTTATACAGCTAATTTATTGACTTCTTTATAATTTTGAATAACTCATAAATTTTTTCACAAATTTTTTATAGCAAAGGATTTTATGCCTGCTAAGAATGCTTCTTATTTCAAGTTTTATAACGGCGTTGAGGAATGATCGGAATGCTTGTCACACTGTGGACCTTTTCTTGTAAGTTTCCAGTACCTAAATATAGGATATTATCCGATAGATACATAATTATCTTTTGGTTATTATAAAGACATTTCATACTTTTCTTTTTTCATAAAATTACCGATAAGCTAATAGACAAAGTCGGCCGTATTCATAAAAATAAAAACAGCTGATTCGATAAAATTGTATTCATAAGCAATTATGGAGAAAATAATTGAAAATAGCGTTGCAATAGATAGATACATATTTGAAACCCATCTGAAGGTGACGTTCTCATTTTGTCGGTGAAACGTAGTTATATCCATAAATTAACAACAATTGCAACATTACTTAGTTATATTCCCAATTTATGTTTAAAGTCTCAGCTCTTCACTGATCACTTTAGTGTTTTATTGATTTCTTATGAAACTCATAAAAAATCAATGTAAATATAAAAATTATTTCAGTTATGTACACACTTTTTTGGTCACCCCTTACAAAAAAAAAAGCTCCTGTGAATTCTTTTGTAATAATTTTGCTATTGTAAACTTCACTCAATATATAAATTTATAGGAATTTTTATAAAAATCTGAAGTTAATATATTTTAAAACTAAAGACTTACAAATTCGACTACCCGGATCAATTCAAAAATTAGCATGAACATCTGATGGTGTTGCCAGTAAACAAATTCAAAAATATGTGGTTTTTCAAATTTGATTATGAATACGAGTTTTTAACAAACATCTTTTGGGCTTAAAATTTGTTTCAACTAATCTGCATTTGTAACCTTATTTAAGTGTTTTTTATAATTATTTTATTTATATTATATTAAACATTTGGAGTTGCCATATTTCCTATTTTACATAAGAAACATAAATTCAAATTAAAGATCTATAATGGAAAGTTGACGAACGAGTTAGATGATATTATTGAAAATTCTCAGCATAAAAGCAAAAAGTTTTGTAAAAAAGAGGACAATTTTACAGTTTACGACGAACTTGAATTTATGCAAAGATTTCGATTATCAAATTAATTTAATTTGATACAAATTTGCAGCTCTTTCATTAAAATAGTCGCAGGTTTGTACACAATACGACTAAAATATGTAGACAAATTAATAAATATTTTTCCATCTTTATTCTGTAACGAAAGTTACCAGTAACTATCACCAACCAGTAAACAATTCATAAATACGACCGTTATTATAGTTAGTGAAATCAAGACATTTGCGAGCCTTTACTAGAGACCAATTACAACCAATCTCCGTAGACTTGGTTCATTTTCAATATCGTGATTAATTTTAAATTATCTTTTAAATTTCGAACGTAACTTTGATTAATGGGTACATGTTCAAATCATCTTAGAAAATTATTTCGAGATAATTGTTATGCATAAAGTCATTACATGGCATAAGATATACTAAAACGAACACTTATATTTATTGTATTAAGTGCCCAAAAAATATTTTTTCTTAGAATTTAAAAAACACACAATTTAACAGAATACCTAAATAAATCTGTTTTATATATGTGTGTGTGTGTAAGTGATTCAAAACCAATTAAAGTAATATATGAAGATTACTTGACGACGCCCGAACGTATGCAATTCGATTCCTAAAAAGTAAAAATACCCACAAGGAAAATATAACTAAAAAGCGAAGGCAATTTTATTTTGTCACAAAATAATACGAATAAACATCCAAACCCTGCCGCTCTCATAGAAACCTTACTTGGGCCCGTTATGCAAATAAAGCGAATGTCGGCATAAAAATATACATTTTCTTGTATTTTTAATTTGGTCCTCGTTATTTTATTTTTGTAAATACTTTGAAATATAATCTTAAGTTACCCGCTAGTTCATTAAGATACAAACAGTTATTATTACACACATTCTTTAGAGCATAGATGTTAAATTGTGATTAGTATTCACTTCGAATACATTTTAAAAAGAATCGTAATGAATCTGGTACGAAATTTTTGATAATAAAAAATAATCTAAAAAAATTATCAGGCTTCTATCAAAGAATACTTTGAATAATTTGTGATTATTTTCTTTGTAGTCGAATGTAATCACCAAAACATTTGATTATTTTTTGTTTATTTGATTGTAATCAAATTGTAAGTAATCCTGAATATTTTCAGATCATTTGTAATCGCAATAAATTACTAATCACGCGAAACTGGAAGTAATCGTAATTTCATCAATTACATCAACTTCTAAATGAATTTAATATAAATACTATTCATTATGATTACTTATAAGTTTTATAAGTTTTCAAAGTGACTTCGCTCTAACTTGGGGTCAGTTTAATTTTATACTTCACAAGTCTTACGTTTATTTTTTTTTCAACTAGCAACATTGTGAGGCAGAAAAGTTAATTTGAAGAAATATGTATGCGAAATATAAAATATTTGTCTAAATTGAAATAATAATAGATAATTATTATTTCAATTTTTAAAACTCGCTGACAACATAGCAGAGATGAAATGCTTGTATCTATGTTATCCAACGCTCCTAGAACATCCACAACTCCAATTGACCTATCACATACCTAGTAAAGTAGCTAGTTATTTTAATTCAACTATACCACTGCGTATCCTGTGAACTGCAGGGCAGTACTGTAATTCAACGGATGCCTAAACATTTACAAAAATGACCTTGAACGCTCAGAGACTACGTTTCATGTTTAACAAAGTTTGAATATACATATGTATGCAGCTATTTGTAAAACTCTTGTTTTTTTTTTGCTTCTCAGTATATACGAAAACAACAGAAACAAATTCATTCATAAACATTTGCAAAGCATTTTCACACATGCGCCTCATAAGTATTCGCGCTCTTTCGATTTTCGAATTTCCCCTATATTACGTTTGACTGAAAAAACTTTGTCGACTTTTTTAAAATTCATATCTCAAAGACGTAGTAAAGCACAAATTTCATTCATAAAAATTTCACAACTCATATTGTTTATCTCTTCCTCTTCGCGTGTTGTATCTAAAATGTGTCTGTTTGCAACAGATAAGCTTACAACAAGTACACTAACACATTAGTATAAATATAGTTATCACACCTCTTATTCATTCTATAATGATACCATTGAATAAAACCCTGACATTGACTTTATATGCTAAACATGACCCGCATATTGTAGATTTTCTTCCTTTTCTTTTAAAGACTTGCAATAATAAAAAGAAATAGAAAAGGAAAAGATATTAAAAGGAAAAAGATTACCTAACAGTTACCACCTTGAGTAAAAATTTTAATAAAAATTTATCAGTGTTTTCAAAGAGGCAGGTAACAACAGATTGACACTTACATTCAACCTCAGTTCGGTGCATACGTAATCAAGTGGAGTCAGGGCTTGCACGAGTTAGTATCCTTTCAATCCTATCGTCAGTTGTATGGGAAAACTATTCCCATTCTAAGACCCAATGCACCGCCCAAAATTATTCTCTTGGAGAGTTGGTCATTGTTTGTTTTTCTGTTATTACGAACTTATTGACCAGTTGTTCATAATCAGCTACTAGTTATTCAGTGGATATGACTTGAGCATGTTACTACCAGAATGTGTAATATCTACGACCTCTTGGTATTCCTAATGGAGGGTGTATTGGCCCTATTTGGTAAATTGTTGCAGCAGATTAATTCTAATAAATTGTGTGTGATGTGCATTGACATCACAGCCAACTATTCTTCCTAGAAATTTATTTTTGGCAATAAGATCTCCTTGGTAGGAAAATATGGTAATTTCTTTCTTATCAAAGGAACTCCTCTGAATTCAATTGATTGGTAAATTTCTGTATCCTGAGTAAAACACCCCAGAAAACGGTCAAGGTTTCCTTGCGCTGGATACCAGACCATAGTGGCCACAAAGCAACGAGTTGGCGTTTGAGTTAGTCAGGCGAGCGTCTTATACTTCGCTTTTTGGTCCGAAGCCATTTTGAGTCGTAAATTGGTCATTAATAACAAGAGAGGAACTAACCGCAAAGAAAGCTAGGAATACTTCTTCTGGGTATGAGGCAATCCTTTTCGACTAAACTCTCATTTGTGAAAGCGAAATCAGATTAATTTCACTTTGTGTCGTTTATGCCTGAAAGGGGATGAAGCAAAGATACTTATTCTTTGTGAATGTATTGTTTTATCAGTGAAGGAAGACGTGTTTTAAACTCGGTAGCCTTTTGTTCAGAAGAAAGCTGGTGTGCTTCTTCGAACTCAGTGCAGACCTCTCATTAGGAGCTTTATACCGAGATTATTTAAATTAATGATCCGAGGCACAAAAGATCTATAAGGTATCACAGTGCCGGTCGAACCCTCTCCTTTAGGTATATAGACAAGCTCTTTTTAAGTTTCATTTATTTTCAGTTTTAGGCGAAAAGGTCCAAAGATTCAAGATTGAATTTTTTATATAAAATTTCTTTTTATTTTCGACTGGAGTGTTGCTTCTTAGATTCCATACATCGAATAAAACGCTTCGTTTCTAACATGATTATAGTTGTTGTTATATACTGCCGGTATTCGGTGTTTCCAGCAAATGGTTTTGCAAAAGTGCAAATGAAAAATATCGTAGCTTTTTTTATGAAATCCAACCACAAAATATAAAAAAAAATATTTAATTTCATAAAAAAGCTACGATATTTGGGATTTCCACTATTCCAAGACAGTTTTCAGTAAACATTGAATACTGGAAGTATAGCAACAACTATGATCATGTTCAAAAAGAAGCAAGAAGAAGAAACTAAAAAAAATTATATAAAAAATACAATCTTAAATTTTGGGACTTATCGCCCGGAAATAGCTTGAATTCGCCCGTGAGTCTACCTGTAATCAATTTTGCTTTTGTATAAGCATAATGTTGTTTCAATTGCATTAATACCTTTTAACAGAAAGTATCACATAACCCCACTTCTTTGGTGCTACATACATAGATATAATTAAATAAATCATTGTCCCTTTCAATTCCACCCTCCCACATATTCGCATGGACAAGCATTAAATTGTACAATACAAATATTTCTACGCAACAATTTAATTTTGCGTTTTTTCGTTCTCTTAAAGATTTAGTTGACTTCATATTGTCTGTGGCGTCAACCAATTATCGCCTATGTGTCGTCACCCAAGTCCATACATAATCATTGTTCTTTTATTTGGTAAGTTTTGGCTGCTTCATTACAAATACCTTTACAAATGCCAGGGATACAATTAAATTATGTCGCTTGCTCCTTTTTCTTTGTGGACATTATATGGCCGGCTTGGAGTTTAACTCTATAAATATGTATGTGTGTGTCTTTAAAAATTCAATTATTCGTTCTCTTCTAATTTGTTATATTTGCTACCCACTCTCCCTTACAAAGAAGCACTTGCGTGTGTGTTTGTATTTAAATTGCTCATTTTTGGTTTTATAATCCTTCCTTTAAAGGAAATATCAACAGGAAAACATGTGGTTATGTCTGCTGTGCGAACGTTTGCGTGTGTATGTGAATGAATATTTGGGGAATGAATTGACATTTTAATAATTTAAGTTTTTCCCTAGTGTTTGCTGTCATTTTCTATTAGAACCATAACCTACGCAATTTGCCGCTCTCTTTTTATTTTCCTCTCTTATGATTTTCTTACTGAGAATTGTTAAGGACCTACCCAGCTGACTGTGTAACTAAATTTTTTTAAAGGAAAATTATTTCTAAATAATCGTGGGTATGAGATGACAGGTAGAGAAAAGCTTTAGTTATTTACAACTCTACGATTGCGCGAAGCAACCATTATTTCTGGAGAAGATTTGCAGCACCTCTGGTGTTATGTAGGCGCAATACTTAAAGCTAGTATACCTTCGGTGATCAAGCGTTCGCTATTATACTATTTTAACGTCTTGTACACTATTTGTCCACATTTTTTCCACGTGTCCCCTTTTTACAAAATAAAACACAATGAAACACTTCAGCTTCATTTAAATCTACTTATTTCATTTGTAACCAGTTCTCTTAATTTTAATTGTGCGTGTTTAAACAGTTGTTCGCACAGAGCTGTTTTGCCATCACACACACACACAAAATTTCACACAGCAAAAATAAAACTTGTAATTGTGTGCGCTCGTTTGCAAACATCCGTTCATTAACTACGTTGAGAAAGTGGAAACAGTTTCGATGAGCGTAAAATATTATGCTCAATCTGAACAGTATATTCCACATAGAAAACCACGAACAAATTTATTTCCGTTATTCTGCCGACGGTCTCACCATGTGCGAATAAATTTGTGGCTAGTCAAGACATATCAGCTAAAATTGCACAAAAACATGTGAGCAGTAGATTTTTCATTGCTTTGCCTGCATCTAGTGCTTCAACAGAAAGTAAAATTAAAACTTTGGATTCGCCCTTGATGATAAAGTACAATTTTTAAATGGAATGTTCTGAATTTAAAAATACATTCGATAGAGAAATATGTATCAGAAGTAAATCTAAGAAATTTAATTTGCATAAAAGAGTTCATAACTAAACAAAACTCTTTTTTTGGTTCAAAATGCAGAAATAATCGCATCGTAATAGAAGAATATAAATTGATTTAGTTGTATGTCAACGGAAAAAGCCGGTAAAATTAGTTTAATGAATTATGACGTTCTTTTCGCCGACAATTTAATGTCGGAGGAGGGCGCTGTGATATACCTATATAACTAATATATGTAAAACTCTATGTCAATGATTAACACAGTAAATATAACTTACGATGAAGAACGATTTTATAAAACGTTATGTGTACAACTGCTGAAAGAAAATAATGAAGAACATTTTTTTTAACGCAGCTCTGATGGACGTAGATGAATTAAAATATTTGTTGATTATAAAAATTACGCGATTTTTAACAGAAAACCCACAAATGCCTAAACGCGTTTAAGCCGCAACGTAAGGCTTGTATTTTATACTAAAACATGAATGCTTTCACCTACTTGGCGCAAGGATGTAATATGTATTCAAATTCTTAGTTGGGTTTACAAGCAGGAAGCTTTTACTATTCGCAAAATCGTGTATGAAATATAATACAATTGTCACCTATAAACTTAAATTGACGTCATCCCTTGTGAAGTTTGGTTTGGAGAAAACTCGGTTTCGGCTATGTGCCATCTTCAGTGTCATTTTTTGTTTTGAGTAGTTTGCATCAATTCGTTATTGTTTTATTGCTTGTCAGGTATTTATTTGTCATGTCAGTGAATGCAGGTGAATGTCGTTTATCACGTAGGTATTTTGTAAGGATTAGTGGTTTTAAGTGATTATTGTTTTATTGCTTTGTATTGCGTCAGAATTTGTATTTGCGGATGTTAGGTAAATGTTATAAGCACTTTTTTTATCACGTAGCCATGTGTAATTGGTCCTCGTAGCATTATTTATTTATTTTATTACATCAGAGTTGGTGTTTGCGGAAGGTAAACGTTGTTTTTTATTGTTTACAGTATGTTTGTTGAGGTTGAATGAAGTCAGTAATTTTTGCTGTATATTGTTCGTTATTTTTGTTGTGTGTTTTGTATATTAATTTTAGATATACGAATAAAACATCTGAATTAGAGTTTGTTTGTTCGTTTAGTACTGCGCATATAATAAAAACAAATAAACAGCTATAATACAATTTGCATCTCCTAAAAATGTTATAATAATTCATTTTATTATTTTTTGTTTGTATGTTATTAATTACATAATACATCAAGTCATAGATATTGTTACAGAGAAGAGTGTACGCCCATATTCTTACATGTAAGAATTTAATGAGCACATAAAATCCTAGCTTAGCAACAAACGCCACACCCATAAACTGATAGAAGAAACCAGGAAATTGAATAAACAGTGAAGAACAACCATGACATAACATTAATGCGTACAGACGAATTACTAAGAAGTAAATACAGTGCGAGACAATAAAAACTCATCACCATCGAAATTACTATTGGTCACAAAATCAAATATCGTAATAAAAACACAACAGTAAAGCCTTCTATAAGTTTCGAAAAAGATAGATGCCTACTATAAAAAGGATTGACGGACAAGGCTACCAAATTAGTATTAGTTTCAATTACTGCTCGTGTTGCCAGTAAAAATTCTTTAAAGCACACTTTAACTAATTTACTGTTTTGCATGTTATATAAGTTAAGAACTTTACTAATATAAAGTCCAAAAAAAACAAACACTATAAATTTTTCCTTTGGTCAACGACCAGTTTATTCAATAATTCAAGTAATACTACAATTAACATTTTTAATATGCTTAATTTATATTAATTAATAAAGAACACCTGCAAAATATGGTGTGACATATTTCTTAAGAAAATCCAATTTGGCTAAATAAAGTTCAATAACCAAAATTATGTTTATTATTAAATTGCAAAATAAAGAGAATAAAAGAAAAACTAAAAATGCAAGTAAGACAAAATTAATCAGGCTAAAGAGTTTGTTGATTTAAATAAGCAAAGAAATCATAATTGCGAAATTTACAAAATTAAATGGAAGTGCATTTACTTATTTTAAATATTGTTGGTGTTAACTTATGCAAAGGCTTGTTTACCTTAATGTTTTTAAATCGAATTTATTGGGATTTTATTCTTTTTAGTGATAAATAGAATATTAATTATTTTTATGCTAATTACTTTACTTCGAACTAATTTTTCTCATAAAATAATTCAATTAATTTTTGAGGGCGGATAACAGGGACCTGCAACTTGTATGATCGAGCCGTCTTCTTCACAGTAGTTGAATTTTAAGAACAACTTGTTCGTGTTGTTCTTACACCAATTACATCAATTACATCAATTGAATACTTGTTGCTTTTTATACACAAACACAAAATGCAACCACAAGTGTAAATCATTTTCAACATTAGACTTGAACAGATTTGTATTGAAACAAAAAGTCTCGTTAACAAAAAGTTATTTTTTATTGTACATGATCCGTTTTACCAAAAACAATCCAGCCACTTAAAAGTAAAAAAGCGCCATGCAGAAAAATATAAAAACAATAAGAAAAACCTACAGATGTGCATTTTCTATCTATTTAACATATTAACATTTTTTTATTTCTAACTAGCAATGGAAAAATGTGTTCGTAGGTATGAGAAACACTTTAAAGGTGAAAACAAAATTTTATATAAAATATTTGACAAGCAAACAAAATTTTTGTTGAAATCTTATTTACACATGTACTATGTACATAAATCTAAAAATATATATTTTTATAATTTTTTTCCCCAAATATAAATAATGAAATCCAAAGTATATAATTTGTTTTTTTGTTTTTTTTTTTTTATAAGAAAACTTAATAGCAAATACTTTGAAAATATAGAAAATTCTCCCTATCGTTTGATAAGAGAATGCAGAGAGTCAGCTTAAATAGTGCTTATAAGTTAAATCATCAAACCGTAAGAGGTATGCAGACATGTATTATCTTCGTATAATATACTCTATGCATATATATTTATTACTGTTTGAATTTTCTCTTTTTTCTCTTTTTTTTTATTTTAAATAAAGGTTTTTTCCTACTTTTGCCTTTAAAAACTATCATAATGTTACCAATAAGCAAATAGCAATATCTGTGATAAACAAATGAAATTCGCTGTAATATCTAAATATGTAGATAAAATCTCGAATATTAAAAATGTATATATTAAATATGTAAATGATAAATAAAGATGAATTTGCAAATGAAATGAATGATTAATTTTCAGTATTTATTTTCCAAAAAAATTATTTATGTATATTATATAATAACTAAGAAAAATAACATTTTATAAAAAAAAAATACATTTTCATGAAAAAATAATTTTTAAAACAATAAAAAGGACATAACAAAATCTTAATTCAAAAAGATTAACAAATATTAATATAAAAAAGGAAAAAGAAACAAAATTAAGTAGCAATTCATGGTAGAAAACAAGAACAAGTTCAACACTATATTTTACGTGCATTCAAAAAGAGTTCGGATATGAAGCACAACAATTTTTTGAAAAAGAATTTAAAAACAGCAAGCTGTCGACGGAACCGGGGCTTAATCTATTTCTCTTTTCTGAAATAATGTTCCCTGTCAAAGAAAATGATCTCTCAGCAGCTGCGCTACTTTCGACAAATGAGGGTATTTCTTTTTATTTGTCTGCCACCATTCTACTACATTGAAATTTTGAGTCATTTCCACTAATTCCATACAATATTTTTTAACTTCATC
The DNA here is from genome assembly GCA_963932375.1 of Phania funesta. NCBI lineage: Eukaryota > Metazoa > Arthropoda > Insecta > Diptera > Tachinidae > Phania > Phania funesta. The sequence goes on along the minus strand of OZ010652.1, from coordinate 90,575,845 downwards.
TTCAGGATTATTTGTTGTGTATAGCACTGACTGTTTAAACAAGCCGGAGAAAAAAAATTGTGCATCGTTAAAGCTACTAGCGGTTGTGGATGGTTGGTTGGTTAGTTTACATGGTAGCCTGCTGCACGCAAGCTGTCAAGTAACACCCCGTTTTGACAAGACCATACCACTCGCCAGGTAAATAGCGTCTTAGAGCCTATGGTCGCACTAAGACTAGGGAGCTAGATCCATCCCGTAGCCGTGAGATATCTTAAAATATCGTTCAAACGGCACCTTGATATCTCACTGAGATCTTCCAGTATGTAGTTTCCAAAAAATGTGTGTCTCCTGACAGCCAGGGCAGGGCATTCGCAGAGAAGGTGAAAGACCGTCTCCTCTTCCTCTATGTCCTTACAACTGCGGCAGTGGTCATTATAGGGGAGTCCAAGTCCCTGGCATGTTCTCCTAACACCCAGTGACCTGTTAATATTGCCAGCAACCTCGATAAGTTCCTCCGATCACGACCTATCAGTTGCATAGTGCGCCTAAAATCAAAAGAGGGCCACATCAATTTAGAGACCCTACATGTGCTCAGTCTCCGCCACCTATTATCAGCCTCCTTAAGAAAGAGTCTGAAGATGCCCCAAGGAAATTGCGACTGATTCCACATTGGGAGTATTGCTAGTTTGTCTGCTTGTTCATTACAAAAGTGGTCCCTATGCGCAGGGACCCAAACCAAGGTAACATCTACCAGGCTCCCTAGCCTTGACAACTCTCTCTTACATTGACTGACTAACAGAGACGTAGTTTTGTACGAGCGACAGAAGCGCCGCCTGACTGTCGACAAAAATACCAATATTCCCACGTATATTTCTGTCGCATAAAATCCTGCATGGCTTTATAATAGCAAGTATTTCAGCTTGAAATACGCTGCAATTATCCGGAAGACGATATGAGATGCCTATCTCAAGATCACTAGAAAAGACGCCAGAGCCAACACCGCTGTTCATCTTAGAACCGTCTGTGTATATCCTGACGTTATAGTTCTCCACGAGACTACCACCGCACCACTCCCTCCTGGAGGGGATTAGTACTCTGAATACTCTATCAAAGTCTAACTTCGGTGTAGTGTAGTCAGGGAGTTGATTTATGTCCGGAGGCAGTACGCCCAAAATATTCGCATGGCCGTACGTCTTCGCACGCCAGCTTCCCGTCGCATTTAGCCTAACTGCACTACTACCAGATATGGCCTTGATGTGAAGATCTATAGGAATAAGGTGCAGTATAGTATTCAGTGACTCTGATGGACTAGTACGCAGTGCGCCTGTAATGCCAATACATGCTGATCTTTGAATTCTATACAGTTGATCCACCACATATTTCCTCCTTGTCGCAGGCCACCACACCAAAGATCTATATGTAAGAATCGGACGTACAATGGCTGTGTACATCCATCTAACTATAGAAGGACTGAGTCCCCATTTTGCACCGAACATCCTACGACAGGTGTAGTAAGCTACTGTAGCCTTCTTGACTCTGTGCTGAATATTCAGCTTCCATGACAACTTAGAGTCAAGGATGACACCAAGATATTTTGCACTGTTCGTAAGAGGAATATCACGGATTCCTAACCGCGGCAGTCTGAAGCTAGGGATTTTGGTCCTTGTTGTAAATAGTACCAAACTGGTTTTGTCAGGGTTTACTCCTAGGCCATTCCTCATCGCCCAGTTGCTAAGTAGCCCCAGCGCATCAGACATGATATTGCTTGTCACGTCCGGAAACAGTCCAGATCACAACATCATCAGCATATGCCACGACCTTTATACCTTTGTCGTCTAATTGCATAAGAATCATGTTAACAACCATAAGCCAGAGTAGCGGAGAGATTACACCACCCTGAGGTGTACCTCTATCCACTAGTTTTGACATATTGCTGTTACCTAGATTTGCAGTGACTATTCTTGACCTCAACATGGACACAAGCCAGTTACTGAGGTACTCCTCAACTCGCAGACTAGTAAGAGCATGTTGAATGGCCACAGTGGTCACGTTATTGAAGGCTCCCTCTATATCCACGAAGGATGCTATTGTGTTTTGTCTGTATTCAAGGGTCCTTTCTATGACCCCTACCACCCCATGTAGGGCTGTTTCCGTAGATCGACCCTTAAGGTAGGCATGCTGACTTCTCGAAATGCACGTGGTGCTTTCCAGTCGATGCCGTATATGAAAGTCAATGAGTCTTTCCAGAGTCTTGAGCAGAGAAGATGAAAGACTTATCGGCCGAAAGTCTTTCGCATTCTCATGACTTCTTCCGCCGGTTTTTGGAATAAAAACGACCTTGACCTTTCTTCAATTTTCCGGAACATGATTGAGAGAAAGACAAAGCATGAATATCCTATGAAGCCAGGGAGTGATAATTTTCTTAGCGCTCTGTAGCATCCTTGGCAGAATGCAATCTGGCCCGGGTGATTTGTAAGGGGAAAAACTGTCTATCACCCAGGAAATCCTATCATAAGAGATCAGATTCCCATCGATTGTGTACAGAATTCCATTAGAGCTCACATATTCCGTACCGATGTCCTTGCAGCCCGGAAAGTGAGTGTTCATCAAGATTTCAAGGGATTCCGCTGAGGATTCAGACCATCCTTCCTTTTGATATAGGAAGGATTTCACTGAACTGTGGCTAAAATTCTTCCGAATCTTGCCGAATCCTTTGTGTTGTCTAAAGACTCACAGAAAACTCTCCATGAGCTTCGTTTTGCGGCTAATATAGCCTTCTTATATGCCTTCAACTTATCACGGTATGGTTGCCATGACTTATTGTTAAAGCTCTTATTAAAGGCTATACGTGTTTCCTTACGTAGTTTAAAAAGCTCCGAATTCCACCATGGAGGGAAGATTTTCTTGGCCTTTGTTATTGGGCAAGAGATTTCGAAGGCTTTCATCATAGCACTGCTGAAACTCTTCTCCATCCTCTCAAGACCAGTGATCGTGTCCTCAATAACTGGTGTTTTGCATAGTTTGTGCTTCAGGATTCCATTAAACTTAAACCAGTCGGTCCTTCTTGGGTTCCTGAAAAATAACTTTTCTATTCTGCCCTCGAAGAGAATCCAGTTGTGATCCGAAAAAGATCTTTTACTAGATACCCTCCACTTATCAACTGATAATCTAGATCTGTCATTTGTGAGTGTAAGATCCAGTACCTCCTCCCCACCTTTGTATTTGTTCGCACTCGGAAAAATAAACGTTGGGGTGGAGCCGGAGTTACATATACATAATCTATTTGTATTACTGAAATCAAGGATGTACTCACCACGTTCATTAATTTCGCTGCTGCCCCAGATTGTATGCCTAGTATTTGCATCGCATCCCTGGACTATGTTAGATGCCCCTGTTGAGGCCAAGAGATTACTCACTTCGACTGGAGGAGCTGACTTCTCATGCGCCATGTAGCTTGAGGCTATAATGAAGCTTTTGTTCTGCGGCAGCTCGATCCTTGCCACCGTAAGGTCTGCGGTACTAAGCTGCGTGCAGAGAAAAATGTAAATGTGTTTTTTTTTTCAATTAGACATGACGCTGGGAACCCTTTAATCTCTGAGTTAACAACCCAGGGTTCCTGAAGTAGTCCAATATTCAAGTCCTCTTCAGCTAAGAGCACCTGGAGGTTATCTGTAGCACATTTCGAGTGCTGCAGATTTACTTGAACTACCTTAAGCATCATTTTGTGTAGCTAGCGAAGGTTCTGTAAGTTTTATCTCGGTGAGCAGATTGTTGGCGGCTTCAACAACATCAGTCTCACCACTGCCAGAACCCGTTGGCCGGAACACCTTTACCTTCGCATCCCGCACTCCGAAAATCAGTTTGAAGCCGGCCTTCTCCAGCTCCACTGTTGTCTTATCGGCAATGGTGATAATAAGGCATGTGTAGGTGTCCCCTTGCTCTGTACGGATGATCGACCAGTCTTCCATGGAAATGTTGGAGTTCTGGCGCTTTAGACACTTCAGCATCTTCTTTGCATCGGTTGCCATTTTTGGTAACCAAATTCTTGCCCGTGGTCTCATCGGGATCTCCTCAGCAGGGATGAGCTTAAGTCTTAAGCCCTTCCACGTACCGCTAATCTTAGCGATGCATTTGCTGAGAAAGACCTTTGAGAACTCGTCCAAGCACTTGATTACCCTGTAGCCCCGGTGTATCTCGCCGGAGTCAAAACAGGGAACCGGTCCAGTCTTCCCTGCGAGAACGTAATCCATAACGAGTTCCGTCAGTTTAGACTCTATGGCACCCCATTCTGTTACCACAAGATTGATGGCACCATCTTTTTCGCTAGCCAGAGCCACAATAAGATGGTCCTGGCTGATGTTGACGTGGCTGCTAAGTCTGGTCCTGGAGCGTTCGCCTTCTCTGCGATCTTCCTCCTTTTGGGCGATTTACCTCCCTCTGTCTGAGATCGGTTTCGCTTGGACCTCTCCTCAGTTGCTGCTTTAGAGGTGCTAGGTAGAGAGTCCTTATACTTATACTCATCTACCACAACTTGATATTTTTTGCGATCATCCTCATCGCGCTCATAGTGGTTGTGGAACTTCGCCCATAAGTACTTTCATAAATTGAAAGGTGTGATGCTGAAATAGGAAAGGGCGTGATTTCTATTGAACAATTACTATGTGAAACCGTTGTAGGAGTTAATGGGGGAGATTCTGACGGTCGTGCATTATAATGAATGCAGGAAATACAAAACTCTTTAATTCTTGTAAGATCATTCGGCTGCATATTCAAAGCTGGTGGGTATAAAAATGATGCTGCTTTATGCCATAAACTTACATTGGCGATCCATACATCATCTATATTTTTCTTAATATTTTCTTTTAAAATATAAATCGCAGCCATGTCATCAACGTTGGCCATACAAAAGTCTTTAATTTTTATAATGGATGGCAAAACATAACACAATGATAGCGAAGAGCAAACTTGCAACTTTTTAAAAATATTTTCAAAAAACTCCACACATTTCTACTAGGACAACGTATTCAGTTTTTTCATTATGTTGTCTCCTGTAGACCTTTCGAAATCCATAGATTTCATACCCAACACTAAATCAAAAAACTTTGAATCCTTTTGGTAATGAAATGTTACGCCTAAAAAATTTCGCTTTATGTAGTTGTCAGTCCACATGTCTATTGTTGCTGATGCTTTACCACTGTTTGCAGCGTTACAAATTTCCTCTGCAATTTCTTGCTTTTTTTCATTAGCATACTTCTTAACTTTGCATGAAATTGTTGTCGCATCTGGAAGCAAATCTCTCACATCAACATTTTCACTATAAGTTGCACCAATTTTTAGCACAAATTTTGCCAACTTTATGAAGCCAGAGCCTTGCACTGCCGAAAATGGCTGACAGTCTTCAATTATCCAAGTTGAACATTTTTCCACTGCATCATTTTTGTCTTGTGTTGAGACTTTTCTTAAAGTCTCACAGCCTTTTATATTCCTGCAGCATTTGTGACGTGTTAAGTTTGACGTCTGGCTATTAGAATATTTTAAAACTTTTGAGCATCGGCGACAATAAACGAAGTTTGATACTGCAGTTCCATATAAAACTACGACCTTTCCGCCGCCCTGACAAACTATTGGCAATTTCTTCGGAAATAAATTGTGCACGTTAATTAGATTACGTAGCTAAAACTAACTTTTACGTAAAAACAACAGTAGAAGAAAACATCGAGTAGAAAATTATTAACAACATGTTGGCTTTGATGCAAAAATAGATTCAAACCTTAAACGACACTGTCAGAACATTCATGTTCGCACAAACCGACGAGTTCATAAACTGAATGTTCTAAACGAACGGTTGTTTCAACAAGTGTTTTTTGCTTTTGAACAAAAACGATTCAAGTCATAAAAAACTAAGTGCTTGTTTAAGTAGACCCGAAAATTACGCAACCGAAACCGATGTCTGGTGGATACGCTTGTCTCTAACCTCATTACGGTGGTTTATTAAGCTAGCTCATCAGGAAACCTTTACCCAACTTTTTAGAAAAGCTTAAGTGTCTTATGCCTGAACTTTCTTAAACCAAATGAGAAATCAAAAAAAATTAAGACATAAAGATTAAAGTAAAGCTTTCTTGGCCTAACCAACCAGCGAAATGCGCTTATAGACCAGCTGATCTACCCGCAGCAATAAATTGCATTATTTTATAAAAAAAAAAAAATTAGTTCGGAGTAAAGTAATTAAAAAAATAATTAATTTTATTTTAATTTTTTTTGTTTTACATACGGCCGTTATTCATTGCAATATAAAATTTCAAACTGCGATAATACAAATCTGTCTACCATTTGTTGCAATAAAATCGTCCATTCAAAAAAAGTTTAATTAATTTATTGTTAATATTATTTTATTCGATATCCTACACAAATATAAATTTGTTAAATACCCGTCAGCCAGCTGCAAAGTATTTTGCTCTCGGTCAATTTCTAACAAAATTAAAATTGTTTAACTGATAGCATTCGTTCTTGCAAAAACCAAAAACATATTTGCAATTAATTTAATATTTTACACTGCTACAGAATTTTCGGATTCAATTTTGAAAACAACATCAGTTAAATGCCAACACGTGTATGCATAACTTTTTTCTTGTCAATTGTCCGCATTTAATTGTCAACTACAAGAAAATTTTGTTTGCAGAAAAAATCCGAGAACAAAAAAAAACTTGATGAAAGTTCATATTTTGTTCTTCCATTTAAGAAAGAAATACTTATTTTTAAGAATTAGACACTAGCAGAAAGGGTTACATGTATTTTCCGTGCCTAACTAAATTATTCGCTTGAGTTTTAAAAACAGTCAGTTCGACAATTCGTTTAAATAAATATTATAATGCCTTTCATGTGGGAAAACGATTTAAACGAGGTTATCTGCCATTATGTCTCGGTTTATATCTTAAATACGATTATTTAGCATCAAGTTTAGCTACACTTTTTAGTTCCTCCATGTAGCATTTATTTTGATTTATATTCAGTTAAATGCGTGTGTGTTGCTTATACTTTTGTGCATTATTTATGTTTTGATTCTTGATTTCATATTCCGACAGGGTGTTTTGATGTAGATTTTTGGAACGAATTTCCGTCATCCGTTGTCAAGTTTGGTTTGGAGACAAATCGGTTTCGGCTATGTGCCATCTTCAGTGTCATTTTTCGTTCTTTATGTTTTGCATGCATCTGCATTTGAAACTGCATAAGTGTTAGTTTCCGGTTTATTCGTGGGTGCTGTATTGCCACCATTTGTTGTTCTCTGTCTTGCATAAGATTGCAAAAAACTGTAAAACACCTTTCATCTCTTCAACAATTGTGCTGCCATGTACTTTGCAATAAGTATATAATATTCAATGATTAGTACTTTTTATTATTCGTTGGTTAGTGCGTTATTAATAACATATGTTCTTCGAGACCCTAAGGTTATCAAGTCGTTCCATGCAAATGTTTTTAATTTAGAACAGATCCAGTTTAGAAAAAATTAAATAAACAACAAAGGGTTACATGAAATAGAAGTGAATGAAAATTTTCTAATGGTTGCTCTTACTTTGGCAATTGCTTTGCGAAATATTGGCAGTACTAAAAATAAAACAAAAACTTATTGAGCGACTGTGCAAGGAATATAAAAAATATAAATCTCTAAAGAACGGTCCTAAAATGGATAAAATCCGAAACGCCACTTAGCTCGTTACTTTTAAAATATGAAAATCGGAAAATAACCTGCAGATCAAGCTTTAAGTTAAGGTAAAACATGTATTAATTAGTGCATATTCTTAGTTATGCTATTAGAAACTTAAGTTACATTTCAGATATTGAGTTGAAAATTAATTTGCTATTTGAACCTGAGCTCGCTGCACTTTACGATTAAATCAACCGCCATCAAAGTTCTTACTAAGATTTGACAAGATTTGGACCAGTGGATATCCGTAGATTCTTTTAAATTTAGAGCTTATATGCAATCCCGTACTCCACTTTATAATATCAAATTAAATTAATAAAAGGTCATTGTATCGCAAAAGATTCTAACACAATTATGTGCGCTTTAAGCATATCGTTTAATTAAATTGAGATCCGCAATTAGTTTTTTTAGGGTGATCAGATAAGGACGATAGGAAAAGAAAATTAAATAAGACAAAGAAGGTGTGAGGTATTAAATTGATTCTATTTTGAAGCTGCATTTTTGCCATTATACACACCGTTCAAATAGCTCCTCGGCTTCTCGGGTAGTGCTTCAGGATGAGTTATTGAGATGCAGATTTTTTCGTATTGATTATAAACTCCACTGTTTTTGTGAGGTGTGTTCTATTCTCCCCACATAATAAATAGCCTTCCACAACAGTCTGTTAAACATTTTAAACATATTTTATTTAATTCGGCATTAGGTAAAATTCTTTACTCCCTTTCTGTAACATAGAAAGTCAGTAAATAAATATAATTTATACCTTAAAACAAACATTTTATTTCATCGCACAAACACACACATACATTTGTATAGAGTACATTTTTTCCCATTATATTCAAAATAATTAGAATGAATCATGTCCGTAGGATGTGAAATTATAGGTCAGTGTAAATCCGTTGTTTTACGTTTACATTGTAGCAATAATAAATTAATAGCGATTTAATTTAACACAATACATACTCTATCATTTAATTAAAATGTTAATTAAATTTGCAGTTAAATGTTATCATTTTACCAATTGTTAGCCATTAATGCGTCCAAAGACACGTAATTGTTTTATCTGTAAATTCCAACTCAAAACACAAAAATGAGAGTATAGCAGCGACGATAGTGGGCAGTATATACAGGGTGTCCGCCGGGAAGGTATACTAGTTTGTTTTGCCGCCATTTTGGTAAACATTAGTCTTGACTGTTCATATTTGGCAGTCGTAAAGTAGAGACGTGGTAAATTTATTATGGAAAAAATTCGGTAAACCAACGTGTTTTAATCGTTAAAACATTTTATCAAAATCAATCATCGATTACTGTGACGATGAGAAAGTTACGTGAAATTTTTGGGAAAAACAACGGGCCAACAAGACGCACTATTTATCGTGTAGTGAATGATTTCAAAGAATGAGGGATTGTAGCTGATAGGCCCAAGCATGGACCATCAACCATAATTAGACACCGTACTCAGGAGCTTGGTCTTCAAAGAACAACTTTGGCCACAATTTTGCACAAATGGAAACAAATCCATTTAAGATTCAGTTGACACAAGAGCTTCTTCCAGAAGACCATTTACGCCGCCGTACATATGCCAATGAGATGCTACGGCTCGCCCATGACAACACCGATTTTCATGAAAAAATTATGAGTGACGAGGAACATTTTCATTTGAATGGATAATTGAATAAACAGAATAGTCGGTTCTGGACAATGAAAAAGCCTCAAAGTATTCATCAGTCACCTTTGCATCCATTAAAAGTGACAGTCTGGTGTGCAATTTGGCCAGGAGGAATCATTGGACCTTACTTCTTTGAAACTGAAAACGCCGTAACGGTAATGGTCAATGGGGAGCGATATCGTAATATGATTAAAAACTTGTTAACGCCACAAATGCATGCTTTGGGCTTGACTAACAAGACGGTGCCACATCGCATTCAGCCAGTATTACAATGGAATTACTGCGAGACCTCTTTCCACAACAAGTTATTTCAAGGAATGGTGATGTTGATTGGCCTCCACGGATGTCTGAATTGACTGCTCCGGACTTCTTTTTGTGGCGTGAAATGTGTGAAAATGAAATGAAAAATGTGTTCAAAAGGGCTCGCATTTGTGAGGCTAACAGAGGCAGACATTGTTCTGATATTGTATTCCATATATAATTGCCGACATTAAATAAAACATTTATCAATATACGATCCATTCTCTTTCATTTAATCAAAAATTATAAACAAACAAAGTAGTATATTTTCCCGGCGGGCACCCTGTATTTAAAACATTTTCATCCCAATTCTTTTACAAAATTGTAAGTTTATCTGTTCAAATATTCAACTTAAAATCGAAAAACTGGAATGTAATAAAATAATTCCAAAAATACCACAAAAAAACAAGTTTCAAAATTTCTAAACTAAATTTTCATCTTGACCAAAATTTTGCAGTTTCACCAAAAATTTCCAAAAAAAATCAATATTTGATGAAAAACGTCGCAATTTTAACAAAACCGATATCACAGGATTTCTAAAGGAACTGTAACTTACAAAAAACGTATTTGTTACAAACAAGTAACTAAACACAAACTTCACCATATTTTGAAATTTAACGACAAAATTCACCCAAAGACAAGAAATTGTACCGAAAATCCAATTCCACTATTATCTATAATTTACCAAAAAATCAAGAAATTATAAAAAATTGATAAGTATTTAGAGAAAAGAAAAACAAATTGAAGAAGCCGTAATTAAAAACAAACGTCTCATCTATTAGCCAATCGATAATGCTCATATTAAAACGAAAGGAGAGTTTGAATGTAAAACAAGGTGACTAAAACCGGAGCCCAAAATTAAATATCGCAAACAACCCTTTGCACCTGGAAAAATCTGCAAAATATTTTTAGTAGTTCATACTTTTGTGAAGGGCTTATAAGATTCGGAACAGCTGATTGTGTTTCTTCAGGCTTCTAAGGTCAAGTTACTTATTTAGTTGTATTAATTTTATTCTATCTAACGTTTCCGGGGCTGGTAACATTAAGATAAAATTCAATATAAATATATTGATATAATTACAACTATGAAACACAACATTTTGTTTTAAACAATTAAGCAATAAACTTACATTAAAAAAATATCACAACGAATAAATTGTTTAATGCTGCAAATCACAATTTAAATTGCACTAAAATTTGTTTAAACTAATCCACTGTTGTAATTAGCATTAGTGTTGCCTTTTATTGTTCATCGCTTTGCTGATTTTCTTCTGGTTACTTCAATTTTCTAAAGTGTACCGCTCGCTTGTTGTGCATTTTTTCTTTATGAAGTACGAGTATTTTAACATTAGGTACGTTCGCTTTTTTTCTCTTCTGCAGTAAAGTCCAGCAAATAAGGAATTACTATTTCGTAAAAATTACTCTAAGAATCTACTTTTGTACCTAAAAGAACGCGTACAGAAAAATTCATTGAAAAAACAACTGATTGCTATAAACAATATTAACAAATAATTGTATTTGCACTCAACTTTTTTAAACTCTTTTTAGTACCTAATATCTTTTTTAAAAACTTGAAATTCTTAAGTACATTCGATATTCCGCATCTGTGAAGGTCAGCACAATTCATTTCTTGTTTCATTACTTTATGGGGAACATATTTAGGTCAAGAGCTGTCTTTCTGCCAAGGTGGCAATTTAATTTCCCATGTCTGCCTGTATTTGGAAGTTTAGAAGTATCTAATATCTTGATTATGATGTACAATGCCACATTTCACATGTTCATAATCTTGCCGAGATTTGGGCTTAAAGCACAGCCACAAAGGGATGTCATGAACAAGCAGCTTCGGACTTGTCGTCCCTGTAGCTACTAAAACCAGTCGCATAGTTGCTGGTCAAACCTTGACGGTCCTCAACTTTCAGTTTCAAGTCCCAGAAAAGTTTTTTTGGTTTCTTCATATCTCCCTAAAAGATATGTCAAAGTTACTCACATAAATATTTTGCTTTAAACGTGTTTTTTATTAAATATTATTAATGGCAACTTTAATTCTGTTTTTCATAAAATACATTGAAGTAATTGAATTTCTAGGCATAAGCTCGTTTTCTTTATTCTTTCTATTCAGAAAGAGAATTTATTTGATATTTTCGGGGCAGATAAATATCGATTTTCTTGGGTTTCTTTAGGAATTTGTTTCTGGTTTCTCAGAGTTATGATTTTGGACCACATTTTTTTGCCCGTTTACCTACCTTTGCTATTGTTTGCCGACATCGGTTGATTTACCCTGATTATCGAGGTACAGAATACTTTTTTTTCTGAACAGTTCAATTATTTTCCTTTAGGTATTTTAACTGCAAGAACTTCACGACTGCGCATAATAAGAATAGAGATGATATTGTGGGTAAAAAACAGAAATAAAACAAAAATGAATAACCCAAACATCATAAAAAATAACAGCGATTCTCATTAGGCAAAATACATTTGTGACCCTTAAATGGCCCAGTTATTAAAAGAAAAGCAACAAACCCGTAAGTGAAATGCAAGATTGTGTTTTATGTATAGAGAACAAATTCTGCCTGAATATTTAATGCTTTCTATTTTTTAGCCAATAAAAATGAAATTCATGGTAAAAGAATGGTAGCTAATAATTTTGTGAGTAACGGTTTGAACTTATGTATAATTCGATCTGCATACATTTTCAACTTGCCACAGACAGAATTTCATTGAAACACAAACTAAAGTTATTATTTATATGATCTGGCTTCATTTTTCAACATTTAAAACTTAATGTAGTTTACATTTTGCACCTTTTTAAATGTACTTGTGTAAGGCAGCAACTTAACTGCAAATACTTAGTAATCAATTTTATAATTTAATCGTAAGGAAAACAGATGTTTTAATTCATTTCCGTTTTATGTTCATTTCAATCAGATAATTCACTTACACGCAAATCATGTAAAACTGTGCCAGATCCCATTATAAAAGCAACATGCCAGTTGTTGAAACTAAACACTAAACAAAAGCTTCAAACATGAAGATCAAACCGTCAATTTTCCGTCTGTTTTTAATATTGAGTGTAACAATTGCAAATATTGCGGCCGATGAGGAGAAGCCCTTAAAATTGGTGCTAGATAAATTGGATAAAGTAAAGGATAGCGAACATGTTTTAAAAACGGATATATCATTCGATAAAGTGGGCGAAGAAGAGATCAAAATAAATGGTCAAATCGAGCAGTCTGTGGATTTGGACGACGAATACAAGGTGAGTTGAATGAAACATACAACTATTTTATTGTATCTGTTCCCAGGCCTTGATAGTTATTTCAAGTATATAACTGTAAAAATCGTTCGAAATTATAAAATTTGTAAATTTTATATGATCCAAAAAACTACGTACAGAAACATATGTACCCAGTTGACCATGCCTTCAGGACAATCTCGAAGATGCGTACAAGACTGCCGTGTGCATGGCGTTGACGATTGCATGTACGACAATGTCGTTAAAAGTGTCGTGGATAATATATATTCACAAATAAACAGGCTAACAATAACAGGAATGTTATTGCTGTTCATACAAATTCCGGTGACACTTAACTCTAATAGAAATTTCAATCAAAACTGCCAATTTTTCCCAGGAGTTTGGGTTGATTAAATTTTTTTTACAAGTTTTAAAGTCTTTATTTCATCATATATGTATCTTCAATGACTCACTTTAAAACATAAACTGAAAACAATTTTTATTTCTGCTTAAGCTTGTTTATTTTGCTTTTTTAAGTCGTTGTTGACAATAACTTATTGTCACTTATGTTGTCGCAAATGCGTCTTGACACGACAAACTACATGCAGTTGTCCATCACTTTGTCCCTAATACAGCTTCAGTCAACACATTTGCATATTGTTGTCGGCAATATGTTATCATAATTACCCTCAACAGTAATTTATAGCCGATAAATCATAAATAGTTCTGAAGACATCATCAATGAAAATGTCGTCTATGAGTACCTGGCCAAATGGGTAAATAAGAAGCGTTCACAAAATACTGGGTATAACAAATTATATATTGATACACGTTCTTCACTCTTGTTTGAAATGTTGAGCTTATTTTCCATAAGCGAATTCCATTCCGAGAGCTAAAAAAGCACAACTTTAGCCACCACTGATAATATAAGTATATAAATATACATAACGTGTGACCGATTTAGACCTTTTTTTTATAATTTTAAGTAAACATAATTTCATTCAAATATTGGCCTGGACTAGGCTGTAGGTAGTCTATTTGAATGGTACACATTTCGATAAATCTTTCCAGCAGTGCCACTGGTATCTAGCTTGTTATGTAAGAAATTTTGGCTCCCAAGTGTTGATTCGTAGCTGAATTAAGATTTTTAAGATTTTTGATATCACATAACCCCAAAGGGACTAATCTAGAGATGTGGTATTATACGATCTAGGCAACTAGTTGACTGGTCGGGAATACAAATTAGCTATTTACCGAAATGATGTCTCAGTAAAGCCATTATTTCGTACACTGCGTGCGGCGCAATACCGTCTTGTTGTCCCAGACATCACGGCCCTTAATTTCACTCAACAAACTCCATTATCATGTTGCGGTAGGTGCGTACGGCGTCGGTTCGCCACTGAGACCCAAAACGCTGATATTCGTAATACAGTTAAATAATTTGGAAACTTTGTTGTGGTGCTAGTTTTTTCATGATGAATCTGTAAAGAAAAACAAATAAAAAACTTCCAATCGGATCACAATTCCATATGTATAAAGATTTGGAAACTTTGTTGTGGTGCTAGTTTTTTCATGATGAATCTGTAAAAAAAAAACAAATAAAAAACTTCCAATCGGATCACAATTCCATATGTATAAAGATTTGGACAAAAAACAAATTTTATTATCTTTGAACACACAAGTATATAACACATATAACTGACCCTGCTGTTGCCCATGTAATTAAATTAAATTTTTTATTATAGGTAACTGCGAATGTTTTCCACTCCTCCGAAAAAGATGGCGAATATAAAAAAGTCATTGGTTTTGCCAATATGGGTGTTTGTCATGTCATGGCCAACCAGTATAAAAACTATTTTTATGACACTTTAAAAAATTACGCCAATGCTCCGGATCCTGACAAGTGCCCCGTAACATCAGAAACTTACGTCGTTAAAGATTATCCCTTGGACTCTAGTAAATTCAAAAAGTATTTACGTCCCGGTTTCTATAAAATTGTAAGTTCTTTAATGCACAATGAAGAGGAGTTGTTGCAGTATACTGTTGAAGCCCACACGGAAGAAGAGTAAAAAATAATTATTTAAGAGAACTTTTATGAAAAATTAATCAAAAATAAAACCACACCAAATAAAAATAAATTCTACTGTTAATATAAAAGCGCCTGGATTATGTTAAGTAACACACTTCGTAACAATTTAAAACTTTATTCGTTGCTTATCGCCATCTTCAATCAATACCATCAACATGCATTGCATAGTGACATTAAACAATTTTATTTCTAACGGACGCAACCCGTTCTGCTAATGTCTAATAATTTAACTTTTCCATACAAATTGAGAATTAAAAGATGTCTTTCTTAACAAAAAGAATTATTTATATAAATATTTGAAACAAATTTACGTTATCCCTTGTCAAGTTTGGCTTGGAGACAACCCGGTTTCAGCTATGTATATGTGTATGTACATATATATAAGTCATATATAAAACGTTATCTCGATTTTCAGGGGCTAGGGATTAATTTCCGACCTGTGGTTTCTTAGAATTGTCCATTGCTTGCGTTATGCTATACGATTTTGTTGTATTTTCATCCAATACTAATCGACCCTCCCGAATGTACATATTTAGCCCACATTTGCAAAAATTGTATCCAATTTGTGCCATGTTTTTAATAATAGCAAGACTGAACATGTCTTAATCATTTAATTAATAATATTCGATGTTTGCAAATAAAAAATAAATATTTATTTTAACAAATTTGTTTGAATAAACATTTTTCAGAGTTTTTATAGTAATTTAGTTTATATTTAATTCAAAACTTTCAGTTACAAATCAATATCGTTTTATTAATGTAAAAAATAAAAAAGAAACAATTATGTTTTTCAATATAGAAACAAATTTAATAATAATGCCAAATTAACAAACTCCTAAAATATGATACATGGAAACAGTTTATATAAAAGTTGTTTTTATCAAAAATTGTATATTTAGTTAGAAAATTATTTCATATTTAATGTATTTTTTAAACACTTGCGTTTAAAATACTTAATATTTAAATGTTAACTTTACGATTAACTATATTTTTAAAATCATTTGTATTAATTTACTCATTTAGGTTTTCTGCTGTAGTTATTTTTATTATTTAAGGCCAATTTATTTGAATTGTATGTTTCTATGCTTACATGAAAATCCAATACTAAAATTAAAAAAACTAACTAATTAAACAACAAATAAATATTCTAGTTATGGGATACATAACAACATAAAGATAGTCTTAATCTCAATTTAAATAGGAATAGAATGAAACATAAATCTTTATGATTAGTATTAAAGTTAACAGTTTTTAAAAGTTTTATAATATTAAATTTACTTTTCTTGATTTTATGACATTATAATTTGATTTTACGCCATAATAGAGAAAAGGCGTTCAGTATGACACTAGTGATTTTTATTTAGACAAAGACTGTGTAGAACGTCGAAATTGAAATGTTGAGTTGAAATAAATATGTAGTTACTGAACAATTCATAAATGCTCAATATGGAAGTAAACGAACCACCGCCTTTCTCTCTCTCTCATCGCTTAGTAAACACGCAATATACATACATAGGTATATTAAATCAAGGCATAGTAATTTAACACATAGTTAAAGTAAATACTAGCAGACATATTCAAAGCAAAAAATACATATAAAGTTTGTCGTTTACAAACACACGTTTGTTTTTTAATTAAAGCGCTGCTGCAATAATCTTTTCTCCCTTACAGAATCTGTTTATATCTTGTTCTTTTACTGAACATCAAGTTTCATTTATCAGCGCGTGTTTTCTTACGTTTATTCTCTAAATAAAATTAATTAAAACTTCTCATAATATATATCCTATCCACGATTTTTCACTACCTGTCCGCATTGTAATACAATCACATGCAAAAAGTAAACAAATTTTACTAAGACTAAAAAATAAGGCTTATAGAACATATTGTCTTTATGTTGCAGAAACATTAAATAGAAAGCTATAAGAAAGTTTAGAATAAATTTTTACTAATTTCACTACGCTTGCGACTCACTTGAATCTGAGCTACCCACAATACTTTGCATGCTCGGTTCAGACTCCGACCGTTTATGCGTACGATTGCCCACCTTAGCTTGACCAGTATTTGTTGAAGATTTGGGAATGATTTGGGATGGTGTTACTTTTACATTAGAAGTTTGCTGCAAATCTGGTTCACTTTTTGCTAAGGCTTCTTCTACAAAGCCAGCTGTAGTCGAAGTGATATTTGGTTCTAAAATATGTGCATTTAAACAAACATCATCTAAATCTACATCACTATTGGAAAATAATGCAGTGGCTCCCAGCTCTAAAGAACTCTTTACATCCAAGTCCACTTCATTGTGTTTTATGTGTGTTTCAGATGCAGGGCTACATGAAGGCGATAAAGTTGAACTTAAATGAGCAGATTTATTAAGAACGCCCGGAGCACTGCTACATGAAGTGTTGGATGATATTTTGCTAATTTTTTTTGGTGTAGAAGTATTGACTGATATATTTGACATTACTTTAGGTGTTAAGTCTACTGTTAACGATCTTTGCAATGAAAACTTTTGAAATGATCCAGAAATACCACAGCCAGCAACTCCTGATGTAGAGGGATGTGTAGGAGATGTAGCCATATCTGATCGAGTATGCCTATTGTGCGGGGCTGAGTTTGATAAATTTTCTACACCCGGCATGCCCATAGTGGCAGTATTTGTATTGCAACCCACGGGCGGTACATTTGTCATTGAACTTGGCGTAGATGAATTACATTTCTCATCCTGATGTTCCTTCATTAGTTTACAAGCTTTTCCCAAAGCACAGATCGTTAAGCAAATTCTTAAGCCCAAAGCAAATCCATATGCTAGCGAAAATAATATCCATGCTCCTAAATTATTAAATGTTACCGCCGAGTAAATTGCTTTAATCAACACCACAGCCAAGGGAAAAGGTATGAAACCCATACGTCTAGCCACCAAATCAGAATGATCCGAAAATGCATGCTTCTGCCTAGTCTGTGTCATGTCATAAGCCAAGCTTGTGGTATATTCTCGATAAATATATTCTGGTAACTCATTAAACCTTGTTATAAATGCATGCTTTATCCAATCAATTAAAATTTCAGTTATAAGCACAGAAAAACAATCCGGCAACATTACGCAGAACTGCGTAAAGCTCCAGTCGAACTCTTTCATTGTTTGTATCATCACTATAAATAGTAACACAGACAAATGGAATCGCTCGCGAACATCGCTACAGGTCAATTGAAATAAATTATTTTTATCAAATTTTTTGAAGACGGAACCTTTGAGTTCAACAAAATTGTTGGATATCATGATGGTTAAAAGTCCTTTGTTGTTGGAATTAACAGCAACATTTAAAGTGGTGGCCTGTAAATAAAAAAACGTTAAAATTGTAAGAAACTTCAATAGTCATTTTGGATATATTCCTAATAAATTGTGGTACTAAACCACGTAAGTTTGTATTAGATTGCACGAGGTGGTTTTCAAGGCGCAAGGTAGTGTGCCAGACCAAGTTCAGGCCTAATGCACTTAGTGTGTCTATTTACACGAATCCATTCGCAAAATAATGAAACTTGAAACATAAGGACTCTACGTATAGGTAACCTCATAGGCAAAGTTTATCATAGAAGCTTTCCGAGATATGAAGGTGTAAGAAGGGACACTTTCACTATAGCTAGAGAGCTGAAATTTCGGAATAAGTAATGAGAAAAATCTAAGTGGGAACATTTTTTTAAGTTCTAATTATGAAAAAAAATTTATTAAACTAAGTTTCCTAGAAATGGAATGGTATTGTATAAAGATCTTGGTCGTTATTTTGATCTCAGTACTTTAAACGATCCAAAATTTTTGAAGAACTTGGCCTTATTTTCACATTTATGTTTTTGTGCGTATTATAGTCACTTCGTGAGTCCTTACATTCGTTGGTGTTCTAACATATACGTCAAGTGTCATGGCAGCTTATATCTAAAGCCCAGACAAATGTAACAGCACTGATGGACCCAGAATATCTGGTTGACGTCTTGAGAGACCGAATACGGGAGGAGGAATATAACAACTTTTTCCACTTCTTATTATGTCAACTCACACAGAAACTTTTGTTATGATGATTCTATCCTTCATGGGCACACCCACCAGTGCTGCTCCCTATATCTGAATGAGTATTTAATAGCATTTAAGCGTGCGTACATCGTATTGGTCTATCTCCTAGTCATGCAGAAGAGGTACAAATATTGCTTGCTCGTGTCGTTCACATACGCACTGTTTGAACACAATCGGATCTCCTAATCGTATATCTTGAGAATAACATACAGTAAGTAAATTTAACTTAATCTCCTTTTGAATAAGTATTTAGACCCCTTAGTATTTATTTAATGTATATTTATATACATGTGTATATTTTTTCTAAATGTTAAATACAGCCAAAAAATACCCCACAAAAAAACAAACAAAAATGCTAAAAAAAAATCTAAAAGGTTATATCAAGACAATATGCAACACTTCATTCAAGTATATTTCATTTACAAAATTGTAATTCAGAAAATGGAAATTCATTAGTCTCACCTGAAACATTATTAGAAAACTATGTAAAATTACATAGATTAGTGTGAATATAATGTGGGTCATTAAGCCGAAATGCTCCCGTTTTGAATTTTTCGGTTCTGTAGCTGTCCAAAATAAGGCATCTATAGTATCCTGACCAAAAGCCGACAACAAACGATCACCCACTTCCAGCATATTGTAGAACAAGTAAAGTTTTATTATTGATTGTGACTTAATTATATGATAGACTCGATTCGTATCAACAGACAGCATTAGAAGTGTGACTACAATCCATATGGAGCCTTTGAGTAAATCACATATTTCCGCTGGTGTCAGGAGACGTTGGGTACGCCTCCTCAGACCCAAGCAACTAGCAATAGGACGTGTCAACACACCCCATACCGCTAATGCGCAACGTACCGGCAAAAACGTGTGTATGTATAAAAATGAATCGGCACATTGCATAATGCCATAAACCATAAAACGTTCCAAATCTCGAGGTATACGCATAAATGAATAAATTTTTTTTCTCCTAGCTGTATAACGCTCCTCATCGTGTTCAAGTAAATATCCTCTTGTCATTTCCAATTTAAAAAAATCCATAAAAGAAGGAGAATCTAAAAAAAATTACTGCATTATTTTTTTTATACGTTTCCTTTAAACATTGCTTTCACTTTAATCTATTGAAATGATACCAAAACAACAGGTTCTCACCAATTCCCACTTACCCTTTTCTCTTGCTTCAGTTTCTTTGGCTGTTTTGACTGCAGTGTCGATGTTGTCTTTACTATTTATATTTACACTCCCACTAGACCGTCTCTGACTGAAACCAGCAACTACTGCACCACCATCTACCTCATCGTGAATTAAGTCATCAATTCGATTTTGAAAACTTAAATCGCCACGAAATCTTAATTTTTTCGATGTCATCTTCCACTATTCAAGTTAATTTAACTATTTTAATATTGAATAACATTAGTAATAATGGTAATTGAAAAAAAAGCGAGGAAAATAAAGCAAATTACGAATTTGTAAGTTTTAATCGGGAATTTGTTTGTTTTCATTGAACCATTCTCTGTTTTTGCTCTGTGTGCCAATCAGTGTTACCACACTTATAGACATTTTGCGATTTTAAGGATAAACAAATTAAAGCCCGGTAGAAATAAAATATTTGCAGCAACATTAAAAAATAATAAAAATTTAAAATAAGTGGTTTCAATATGGATAAAACAATAATAAATAAAGTGTAAGAAATATTACATATGTAATTATGTGTATAAAAACAATTGTAGCACGAATTTAATTAAGTTTAGAGCCAATTTTTTATTTTTCTGCAGTCAGCCGTTTTTGTTATGAAAATGAAATCCAATAATACGTCAAAAAGCTGTGATGTAAACGGCAGAGATTTTCTTCGAGATTTGAGCTGAAATCGACTAGATTTTGCGTAGGTGTAAATGTAGTATTAAATACGAAATACAGTTTTTCAAGGCTTATTTAAATGCAACTTAAATGAGCAACATTGGGCATTTAAAGTTTATTTAAAGTCCAGAAAGTTAACATATGACTTTGACGTTTGTTTACCTCTCAATTTCTTGGTTAAAAAATATTTTTCAGAAATTAAAAGTTATTAAATATAAAAAGTATATATATGTAAATTAAATTAAAAACTATAGATATCTGAATATATATGTACATATACGTATAAATATACATATATTTATAAATAAAAAAGGCAACAAAATGAATTCCGATCAAGAAGACATGACTGATGCTAAATTGTTTTCAACTTTTATTTATGATGCACAGCTGATTTCTTTAAAACTATCGATACATTTTTTGACATTTCATAGTGCTACCATATTTTCATAGCGATTTAAAAGGAAGAATTATTTAACACTGAAAAACTGAAGCTGTATTTAAATACAATTTAAATTTAATTAAAAATTAGCTAATTACATATTCAAATATCAACTCAAAAACTGGGCATAATTTTGTTTAGAATAGGCGCCACAGAGCAACCAGAAGTGTATATTTTAACCTAGAAAATTGCTAGAATCTGCTTTTTGCCGCGGGCAGTCCCTAAAGAAAGAGACAAGTATAACATTCAAAATTAATGAGAGAAATAATCAAAACAAAAATTGGATTTGGAAAGATTTGTTACGATTTAATAATTTATTACATAATACATTTAACTATAAATAATTATATATAACTAATTACGGGCCCCAGCCATAATACGAAAATTTCAATGACGATTTAAATATTAGATTCCATTGAGCAACAAAATATAAACGGTTATATACAAAATATAAACAATATATATAGCTGCTAAAAAACGTTACGTTTTGAAATCACCAAATACCAGAGTTGTGTTACAAGCCGTCTTGACTAGCCATAGAACTGTTGTGAAGACCATTGCTATTGAAGATCTGTTCGTGTTCAAACAACATTGTCCGAACAGTAGTTTGCACAAAGCTGTACTGCCATTGTAAAAAGAAAAAAAACTCATTCGGACTGCGCTTAAACAACTCCAAACAATCCTTAGAAGTTGTCACAAATTTACGTTAATGGTCAATTGAGAGCAAACGCTGCACCCATCTCGCAGACAACTTTCTTAAACCCAGCTCATTTAAAATCGAAACCACACTGCCATATGAAATGCCAATGGCATCAAAATACGTGTAGATGTTCCTGTTCAGTTAGATCATACTTTTTTGTCTCTCATCATATTATTTGGATGGTTTTGGCCTAAACTTTCGTGCGAACACCAAAATGTGCTGAACAGATTTATGGCTAGTCAAGACGCCATGTAAATTTTATAATGCAGATTGATGTGTGGCCATGTGGCGACGATTTTGGTTACCCGCCAGCTCCAAGCCGCCGTATCGATGTAGATTGCTCCCATGCTGGTCATATGTACTTTTCAATAACAATTATTTTTCAATAATATTTTATAGTTCTAGTAAAGGTTTATAGATATATATGGAAATGTATGGTGGATTGTTATAGCTTAAAACAAAATCATGTTGTTAAAGCCCGTAATATATTGAATAAAATTCCTATTGCCGGTAAATGTTATTTTAAAAATGGAACGGTGGGGTAATGATTTGGGTATTAAGTGAATCAAAACAAACGATAAGAAAATTAACAAAAGAGAATAACACAAACAATTGCGCAGTCTGCTCCAACAGAAGACCGAAAACATAAAATATGCCAGACTATACGCCGCAGAAGAAGAAAAACGAACTGAAAATCCATACGGAAAGCAACCACAAGTGAAATTATTAAAGAAAGAAAAGTGAAAAAATAAAATCAATTGGTTGTGTAGAAGAGTGTGCACAAATTTGATTGCACATTCAAAAAGGAAAAGATTTAACTTAAATATAATTAATTAAATACAAATTATTAAATGCATTAAAAAAACCTTTGGTTTAACGTGATTAAATTTTGTATAAGAATCTAGCTAAAATGGGTGAAACTATCCCACATACACCAGCTCCATCACCCACTGATGAACATGCAGCTGCCTTAGCGGCTGCAGCCAGTTGCACCAATCAGCCAACACATTTTAAAGTTATTATCATTGGGGCAGGTATGTCTGGCTTATCGGCTGCTAATCATTTGATGCAAAATGGCTGTGACAGCTTTTGTATATTAGAGGGACGTAGTCGTATAGGAGGCAGAATTGTCTCCATACCATTGGGACAACAGAATGTAAGTTTAACCGATCTTATGTAAGACACTGAATTTGCTTTTGAATCTGAGAAGGAAAAAATAATTCGACGACACATTTTCATAAAAAGGATGATGGCATAATGCAAATTCTACATTTGAAAAAGTATTTATCTTGTGTCTTTTATTTTACTACTTAACATATTTGTATTTAGTGATTGATAGAGTCTTTAATATGTTTCCTATTAAAATGCAAACATTTGTAAGTACGTGTTTTGTTGTTCTGTTTTCACTTTCAACATATTTTTACTCCTAATTATAAATAAGTTTATTTTTGGGGTAGCTCGCTCTATTGCTATTTTTATAAGCAAAAAGGGTCGCATCTTTTCCTTTTTATCTTTATTTAGAATTGTCAAGCATTCACAGTTGGTTGATTTGTGTCTTCCGTATACGTTTAAACATTTCATTTAAATTCTATCGGCTGTTGCTCCTCTACTATTTCCTTAAATGCATTGCCCCCCTCATTGTTCTGTTGTATATGTAATTACGTGTGTGTTTTCAAACACAAGATATTAATTTATATTCGCACAGTTCTATTCACGTCCTTGCTGCAGGTTGTTTTTCTTCAAAATCATTTATGTTTTAGTTTATTGCCAATTTATTTATTAACACCATTTTCTTACTTACTAAGAATATATGGAATGAAAGTATGTATGTGATCAAAAACTTTTTCAAAACTATTCGTTTAATCATTTTTGTCAATTTTTTATTGCTACTACTTAGAAATTTTGATAATGATCTAAGTAGTAGATATGATAATAATATATAACTCTAATGGCGCCGGTTTGAGTTCTGAATATATAAATATAATGTTATGTTCATAAAACTACGATTTATGTTGGTATATTAATGTAACAGGACAAGTAAACGTAAATATACACGACATACTGAGCTGCCAATAGCATTATACTCCATTGTTTCACGTGGTAAGCAGTAAAGATATGCTTTTGGATAAAGGATAGCATATACCATCGAACTCAACGTTGTATATATCGTTACCTGTTATTAAGTAGACACAATTAATAACAATGTTTTTATCGAACAGTGCAAACGCATTGGAAAATGAAGTATTGCCTCTGGAAACAAACTTATATTTTTCCTAAAGCTCACTCAACTCAAAACTTGTCATTTTGGTAGGTAACCCAGTTTTAGTGACATTCAATGAATATGGGTAATCAATTGAAATTTTGTTACTACAACAGTGGGTGTGCAAAATTCCACTGCAAAAAGCAAAGGACAAAATAAACGTTACATACTATAAAACAGAAATTCTAAATTTTTTTTATGAAATTGGAATACTTTAAATCTCAAGAAATTACATTTTGTTTTTTGTTGTGGAAATGGTGCAAAAGCCTTAAACTTGTTCATTGTTATAGTGTGAAATCCAATGACATGTGTGTCTGCTTCAATGGCCTTAAAAAATCGTTTTTTAAATTTCATTTCAAAGAAAAATATGGTGTCATACGTCGAGCTTTTTTTTCGTTTTCTCGAAACCTTCTGTATACTACTGTTATAATTTTCGAAAGCGTTTACTACTTTTAGTACTATTAAATGGTTATTTAAACAGTTATTTAAACAGAAGAGATTTTACTTTTGTTGACATGAAAAAAGTACATCTTTTCACATCAGTCATTAACAAAAAGGGACCTAGAATTTTAACACAAAGATCCAATGGGTTGTGGTGCATAGGGCCTCGATAATAATGTTAATAATGGAATTTAAAATATTTATTTGGAATTTTTAAAAACAAATTTTTAAGATTAATTTTCCTTTGATTAGCCAAAAGTATTCTAAATTTGCCGATTCAGTGCAACTATATCAAAATCGTTGAGAGTGTATTTTTTTACTTTAATATTCGTTTATTGAATTTTTCTACTAAAAGAAATTTACAATAAGTTATCAAATCTTATCTCTAAGATATTATTTATTAATTATTATCAATGTAGTAATAAATTTAATGTTTCAAAATTAATATAATATCTATGATTGGGTTGAGAGAGCCGTCTCGCCAGGCTCAACGTATATGTTTTTATGTCTATGGTTCCCATCAAATTGTAATAAATGCCGAGCTAGATTGTTAGGATAGACCAGAAGTTTGGTTACGTTTTTGCAGGAGTATGTTTTTTATTTCATCCTGGAAAGTGAGAATATTTCGATCTCTATGGATATTTATATTTCTAATATATCATATGGCGCAGACGATAAGTCTTAAGGATATATAATGTAGTAGAAAAGTATTGCTACCTTTAACCTTTTTAAACGTCGATAATTTATCATAGGTTCTTTTAATTATAGAATTTTCTGTAAATAATGTGTCTCAGACACTATTTCACACATATTAAATTATAAATCAAAACGACTACTTCTACGATGTTCGCAGCTTAACATTTCACTCGACCACACAACTATTAAAATTGTTCTGACATTCAGCCAAAATTTCCTGTAATTTGCCTACAGTGTTTTGATGACTACACATTTCCCGAACTTCAGCAAAAATTCCTCGTTATTGGCTCTGGAACTTTCTTGAACTTTCGTCATTCTCTTTATCATACCGGTTAACAGTGAATTAAAATCCATATTGCTAGTCATTGCACGAGTATATATCTCCATTTCTTCTTTTATTTCGAATACATAAGACTCGATGTCAATGGCATGCCGCTTGAAATCATCTATTAGCCTCCTCTGCTATCATCAAATTCACCAATATTCGAAAATATACCATAAATAGAAAAACTAAAAACTTAGATGCTAAAAAATGAATATTTAATAAAAACCCAAATTTTGCACCCAAATATCACATAAACCAAATTCTCGAATTTTGGAATTTCACCACAAATACTTTAATCTAACCAAAATGTTGCAAAAAGCCGAATATTTAAAAAAAAAATAAAACGTTAAAACAGAATATATGTTACACAGTTCTATAAACAATCTTTAATTTCATAACAAATCGGGAATTTATCTAAAAATTAAAAAATTCACCAAAAAATTTGAAAATCATATAAATTAAATATTTTACAAAATATTCAACAAATTTAATTTAAAAACGATTTAGAAATTCACTAAACCAAACTTTAGTATAAAAATGTTAAATTACCAAATTAAGAAAATTTTCCATAAGAACACTGAATTTGCACCAAAAAATTACCAAGAATTTAAAATTTGCAAAATATATCTACCTAAACTAAGAAAATGCACAGAAAATCGAAAAATTGGAATAAAACAAAATATTTCCAAAAGTGCGACAAAAATCAAAATTCATAAAATTTCAAAACTAGATTTTTATTTCACGAAAATTTTTCAGTTTCACTAAATCAATATTTTATGAAAAGCGTTGCTATTTTAACAAAACCTATGTTACACAAGATCTAAAAAGTCTACTTTTCAAAAACAAGAAACCAAAAATAAACTTTATTATATATTAAAATTTAACGACAAAGTTTACCCAAAAGTTGAAATTTCACCGAAAACTAAAAATGTATTGCATTATCTACAATTCACAATTCGAGAACTTTATAAGCACCCAAAGGAAATTAAAAGAGCCGTAATTTGAAAAAAAACATGTCGTCTATTAAAACGAGCAGAGAGGTTAAATGTAACATAAGGCTGTACTTTTGTGAAGGGTATATAAAACTCAGCCGGCCGAATATAGCTCTCTTGTTTAAACAAATGTGTCGAACTATAATACAGAAATTAACTTCAGGTTAAAGATACAGCTGATCTTTGTTGCGCTTTGCTCTCGGGCTGACGACACTGCTTAAATTGAAATAGTTTAAGTTGAATAGGATATATCGAGGTAAAGAAGTTCACTACGTAAGGGTACAGAAAAATTGTGTGTATTTGGTCCACAGTCTTTATATGCTAATCTAGTACTACTCTAAATAGTCTACCGAAGCACCTAACTAATAAAGCTGAAGATAGCAAACCAAACTTGACAAGGGATGACAGAAATTCGTTCCAAAAATCTATATCAAATAATCCTGTCGGAATATCAAATCAAGAATCATTCGAAATATATTTTTCATTATATTACGGAACGAGTAACAAACCCAAAAACCACAGCAGTTGTACAAGTTTTTTATACTTATATTTCATTTTATTGAATCTTTCTACTAAAAGAAATTCACAATAAGTATTCAAATCTTATTTCTAAATTTTTATTTACTACTTATTACCAATGTAGTAACTAATTTTTTGTATTCAAATCTTAAAAATCGATCTTCTATTGTGTAGAGAGAGCCGCCTCGCCAGGCTCAATGTGTCAGTTCTTTTTATTCTCTGGTGGCCGTCAAATTGCAATAAATTGCGTGCTAGAGTGTTGGGATGTGCGACTAGTTTGTTTACGTATTTGGACGTGTATGTTTTAACTTCTTCGTGGATAGTGGAAACTTTGAGATCCCTATGTATATTTTTTTATTTCTTATGTACCAGGGGGCTCATACGATAAGACGTAAAATCCTAGACTGTCTTCTCTGTAACTTCTGGATGTTTGATGCACAGGAAGTACCCCACAGCTGAATACCATATGACCATATTGGCTTTATAACGGATTTGTATAAAAGGCCTTTATATTCCAAAGCCAAAGATGAGGTAGGACTTATTAGTCAATGCAGTTGATTTGTTCGATGGACGTTATTTTTGCCTCAATGTGACGGGACCAAGTTAGGCGCCGATCTAGGTGGATACCTAAATATTTATCGTGCGTTTCCGCTGGAACCGTGGTATTAGTTATTGTGATTGGTGGACAATTTTGCCTTCTAAGGGAAAACGTTACATGAGCACATTTCGATGGATTTACCTTTATTCTCCATTGTTTTAGCCAGTCTTCTAGCTTATGAATATGGGACTGCAGTTTTTCAGATGCATCCTTTGGATCATTACAGACACTTATAATTGCAGTGTCGGCTGCAAAAGTTGATGTATATGTATGTGGGCTTGTCGGCATATCCGCTGTAAAGATGATATATAATAGCTGCCCTAGCACACTACCTTGAGGTACTCCTGCACTCATTTTCCCATTTCTTGAAAGCTGATGCTTTGAACTTACTTTAAAAGTTCTATCTGACAAATAACTTTTTATAAGCTTATGGGTGTTTTCAGGAAGAACCCGAACTATTTTAGTAAGTAGCCCATCGTGGCAGACTTTATCAAATGCTTGGGAAATGTCTATAAATAAAGCTGAACAGTATTGCTTTCTTTCAAAAGCCGATCTAATAATGGTAACGATTCTATGGACTTGTTCAATCGTCCTTTGCCTTGCTCGAAAACCAAACGGATGATCTGGGATAACGTTTTGTTCATTTAGAAAAGGAGTTACACTCGAGACGAATAATTTTTCAAATATCTTTGACAAAACTGACAGTAGGCTAATAGGCCTGTAGGATATAATCTGGCTTGAGTCCTTTCCTGGTTTCGGAATCATAACAATTTCAGACATCTTCCAAGAGCATGGGAAGAAGCCGACGCGCAACATGGCATTAAATATGTAATGTAAAATTCTTACAGCTGAATTAGGTAAGTTTTTTATCATTGATCCTGTTATACGATCAGGTCGAGGTGATGTCTTCATATCCGTATTTTTAATTGTTGATTTTAAAGAAGACAACCAAATGGACCAAAGAATTTCCATGGATTATTAGAGACGGAGCCAAGAACAAATATTTATATTGCTGGTGAAACTACTCATATAAAACGACATAAGTCACATTAGAAAAATTAATGTATTTTTTTTCTGTTATTTGAATAGTAGTAAAACTAGTTAAAAAATAGTTTTTTTTTAGCGTTTTAGAACAATTAAGGTCGAAAAGTACAATTTTGAAAATTTAATTTATCATCGCTGCACTCATGTATAAAATGTTTAATGAAATTTACAACAAATAATGAGCGCTTGGGTAAATTGTTTATCATACATGCAACTATAAATTAAAAACAAAAGATGCAAACAAATTTGTATAACATTTTAATTTAAAGTTGTTTACTCAATTATCAGCAACAAATATGTACATACTCGTATGTGATAAATTTTTGAGAGTAATTAAATGCTGAAAGTGCCGCAATTTAAAAATTATAATCAAATACAATGGTAATTACATGTTTCTTCCTCCGTGTCAATTTGAAATTGAGCGCATGTTTTGTCAATTGATATATTTTTTTATAAACTTGTAGAAATAATGAGTTTATGAAACTATTTAGTTGCTAATGCAACCAGATATGTGGAGAATAATGCAAGAAATATATATGTAGGAATAGACATGTATGTGGTAAATTTAAATCTTGAAAATTTGTCAAATCGATTAAAAGAATGCAAAAGAAAAAAAACTTAAGGCATATTTTGGCAATTTTCCTTTTAACGAGGCATAAACAATGTCTTCGTCTGTAGGAGTATTTCTGAAGAATGTTTGACAAATTAATTTAAATATTTATTAAAATGAACAAAAACGCGTAAAATAATTTTTCCTATCCGCAAATTGATTGTTGTGAACATTTGCAATTACGAATATAATAACTATGATATGGAATCAAAAACTTGTTGTGCAGGCGATAAATTTTTAACTTACAAACGATGTTAATTGTGAGTCACACCTTAACAATTCAGCAGCGCGTTAAGATTGTTGAAGCCATTTCGTGCACTTCTTGATATTTTTGCACAGCAAAATCGACGCAAATTTGTACAAACCGGGTCTGTTAATGTTTTACACATAACATAATTGCCATAGACCCTTCTCTCAGAATAAAAAATATTAAGATAATTCTCCGTAAACGTTTTGTTTTATTTACAATTAACATCATGCGTTTTGGTTGGACCGCCTTATATAGTGTTGTACTTTTGAATATTGTAAACTTGTCGGCGATTTCATATATTTTTCATATCTTGTATTCAATTTCATGATATAAATCTGATGTGACTGTGTATTTTTTCACAATAAAACACGGAAATAACAAAAAAAATATTACATTTACATAATAATATAATAAGTAGCTTTTAGATTAACCAGTTTAAATCTGCATATTTGCAGGATAATTTTATTACTACTCAGATTTACAAACCATGAAAAAAAGGTATCTGGTCGAAGAAGAATGAAGTTGAAAACTTTACAATCAAGCCATAATTTCACTTACACATAGAGAGAATAACAGTTGATGGAAAACAAAAAGCTAAAATTCGTATTATCGAATAGCAGATTCTTGCTTTAGAAAAACCGGATCGAAAAAATTTTCTTTCGTATTACATATGCGAAAATCATAGAAAATTTGCCAACTGTAATTCTTTTAGTGATTGACAACAGTTTTCTACATTATATTTTTATGTGTAGATGATTACTTTTCATTAAAATCTTTATATCAATTTGTTTTATTTTAATTTAATTTTATAAGATTTCTATTTTAAACACCATTAAGTTTTACACTTAAGTTTAGTTAACATTTTTAATTCTATATATGATTTATTATTAGGAAAAAACTGGTAACAGATAACCATAAATATCAACCTACATTTTCCATTTAATATGTATTTAAATAATAAAAACGCGACTTTGGCAGCGAAATATTTGGAGCGAAACAAAAATAATAGAAACTAAATACGGTGCCAATTGACAGGTTGTTTGGTTCACATATAAATAAAAAATAAGTCTTTTTAAATATTATAGCGTTGCTTAAACTGTTGAATAGATAATTAAATATAAACTAAAGAAATAACAGTTATTTCTTTAGTTAAAACATTCCACGAATACTCTGACTTTTTATCCACGTTTTATACTTCTAGTTTGTGGGTCGATCAATTACTTATTCTTTCTCTACAATTGCTGACATGCATTTTTTATACACTGACACTGTATTTCATGTCATCACATGTGATCATTTTAAATAACCAAGTATGGGTAGATAGTATAAATAAATATATGAAGATCAAGTAATAGAGCATTATTCAATGGTGCTTAGGAGAAGTATGAGGGAGGTTGCAGAATTAACCTATCAAACATAGTCGTCTTCTTATAGCTCAACGCCTTTTTTTGGAAATATTCAATGGCTTTAACTTTGGAAATATAATGTAATCTGTGGAGGAAGTGATTACAACTTTGTTGTTGCTGCTCCTTTGTTTGGATGAAACAAACCTTTCGTTTTTCAAAACTGCGATTTTATTTGGTGTTACCACTAAAATGCTGCATTAAGTTTATATTATATTCTTCGTTGAATGTTCATGCTTTTTTGAAATAATTAATAACGATTATACATGAAGCCTTTTATAACTTTCCCTGCAGGTAAACTGTTCCACCTTCTTTGCACACGATTCATACCTATAAGACCAATGTCAATGGCGTTTGTAAGCAAACGAGACGCACAAGAATATCTTGCGCATAACTTTTCATCACTTTTGGCTTCCCATTATTGGCGTCCACTGCGATGCTCAGCGTCAATTATCGTTAGCTAGGGGTAGACTTATATAGAGTGTAATCTAGCCAGGCATATGTAATAAATGCATTGAGACCAACTCTAAACGCTGCGCATAGGGACATTTTGCTTATATAGCCAGCCGAAATTATTTATTTATTTCTTGTTATTTTTAACGGCTCAACTTTAGGATATCGTAACAATTTTTAATGAATTATGACTTAAAATATAGGGAAATGTAACAGAGCTATATTTTAATTATTTACGATTTCGATAGTTATTATGTTTATACATAAAATTATTTAATATCACTATCCTTATCGCTTTTTGGTCTCCAGGAACCTCTTGTTATTCACAATCCGAGTAATAGCAATTGCATCTTTTATGATTGACAATGTTTGTCTTATGGTCTCACGGCAGTAATAAGTGGGTCAGAGTTGAGTAACAACCTTTAAGTGATATCGGTATTACACTGAACTCTTGAGAATTTTTTCGCGAAATTCTTGACTGTCAGGTTCTAACGAGAGCAACAAAATTGGCAACAATGCCTTTTCTATGACAGTTGCTTCATGTAACAATATTTTAAGTATTGTAGGTGACATTGCATGCCACAGGCTTCTAAATTATTTTCCTTTTCTTGATAACGTTAAATCTTAACTCGCATTTTAAATAGTTTATATGACAATAGTTTTCGCTAGACAATATTCAATTTTCCATACAGCGATCTGCGGTTCACGACCTTAAGACCTAAATATCCCAGAGATTCTTAATTTAATTTTCCGACAATTTATATTTGGAACGAGTTTCCGTCATCCTTTGTCAAGTTTAGTTTGGAGACAAACCGGTTTCGGCTATGTGCCATCTTAAGGCATTTATTGTTCTGACTAGTTCGTGTCAATTCGTTGATGTTTTTATTTCTCAAGTGGCAAATCGCTACGTGACAAATGACAAAACACCTTCTATCGGTGGTTCTGAAACCAATTAATTAACACGTTAACGTAATATACAATTCAATTGTGATTTATTTGCCCTGTCTTAGTTTGTCCCCCTAGCACAACAAAGGACGGGCGTGGATGGTTGATTAGAATATATGGGGTAATTTTGTTTGCTATTTGGTTTTGCATAATTGTACTTGCGTTGAAGCATGCAATTCGACCCCACTAGACTATTATTGTGGGGGTAAGTGAAGTATCTCGTGTACAGGGGCAAACCAGCTACAAATCCAGCCCTTGAAAACAACATTGCAGCTGCCATTGGTAAGATATTAGCTAAAAATGCTGGAAAACGATACAAAAATTGAAGCTCACGGATCCCAAAAAGTAAATGGCCGAAAAAATTATTTCTTTCACGTTACCAAATTTTCTGTATTTTTTTAATTATCAAAACCCATTAGTACCAGAACCCGGATGTACAATAAAAACGCCTTTCAAACATGGAATTAGGCTAGAAATGTTAATAATTTCAAGCTATCTTTTCACACGTTAAAAACAATATCCTATTAGCAGAAAATACAGCGCAATGTTTTAAAAATATTGATACTCACCTCTAGAAAACATGTTAAAAATCGACTTATGACCGGCTAGGTAAGCGAAATACCCGTACGTGCGCCGTGCTACTTTGAATTAAAAGAAAAGTATATGGGGCAGGTAGTTCTTGGACTGCCCTCGTGGTTTTAACACAAATGTAACAACGATCATCCTCGAAATTATTGAAAAATATATATAAAATTAGTATTCTGTCTCCACTAATTTAAAGATTTCTCGTGATTACAGTTGTCAATGAATATGAGTATTAGCGAATATTCATTTAAACCTTAAGCCCCTGTAATATGAATTTTTTAAAAACGTTTTTAGATGCACACACACTTTGGCATAGAATTGTTGATGTGTATTCATTGTTCTATTATTTAATTACTTGTTGTTATTTAATTTTTATTTTATTGGGTGAAATCAGAATTCCGACATGAAATCATTGCATCAAGTTTTGTACACATTCTGAAAGTGTTTTTGTTTTATAACAAAAATATTTTTTTTTTTATAAAAAGAAAAGTTTAATGAACTTATAAAAGAAGAAAAATTGTTATGTGAATGCATTTACGTGTAATAAATGCATTGTCTATTTAATCTTTTGCGATATTTTTATAATGTTTCCGTGTTGAGGCAGATTTTTAAATAACTTGAGGTTACATCTTAAAATGTTTTGTAAGTCGTAATGTGCCGTCATCAATGTCAGTATGTAATTTGTTTATTAATTGTGCATAATGACATTTTTTACATTGATTTCAAAACTAGTAGTGTCATGCTTCAACGAACGTATGTTTTCTATAAAAATCGGATTCAAGGAAAAGTTGTTCATTTCATCATTCAAAAAAAGAAGAGGCTTGGCCTGCCTCCATAAGCCACACAAACATTATTATAATTGTAGGCTTTTATTTAGTTTTTTTTCCTGGGTCATTTAATGAATATTAAATTTATTTATACCAGTGTTGAAGTCTGTACGATTGAATCTTATGACCACAGTCACTGCAATTCTTTAATTGCCAAATAATCATGAGTAAAGATGGCTTTCCGTAGTTTTATTAATTTGTAAATAAATATTTATGTATGTGAAAAATAATGTAGATTCAAAAATAACGTAATAAGTGTACTTATTTGAACGCTTTGTCATTTGTGGTTCAAAAAGACCCTTTTTCAACTTTGTGCAACTTTCAATAGCTTATGTCAATTTTATAGAAAAGTTAAACCAAAAAAATAAAATTGATTAAAAACCCAAACATAAAAGCTAAGGAATTTTTTAAATAAGTTTACAATTAAAAATTATAAGAAAAAACAAAATAAATGACTTAAGTTGTTTGAAGACAACTTTCTTGGTAGGTTTAGGAAGATCGAAAAGAAGAACCTCTTATTGGCTTCATGCGCGTAACCATACATTCAATCTATTGATCGGATTGTTGTGCTGCGTTCTCCACTACGAAACTAAAAAGAGCCCTTACATACTCGTGTTATAGTAACTCGGTGCCCCAATCAATGTCTCTAAGGTTATTTATGTCTGGTAAGGTGTGTCAACCGTGAAAAACTGGGTGCAAAAGCTAGGCAGTGGTACAGAAAATATTCCATCTCTTAGATTGCATCCATTTTCTGCTTTTGCTATTTAAAGAATATGGTCTTGTAAACCTGAGTTTCTGTCTGGTTAGAATTATTGTAATCATACTAATTTCTTCTTCGCTTTATCTAAGTTTGCGTCACACCACCAAATTTAAGTAATTTTTTGGGGCACCTTTGCCGAATTTTTGAACGCAGTCCTTCATAGCAGCCTTAAAAGGCGTTCCTGTAATCTACTACCTTCAATAGTCCAATAACGTTCTTGTTCTTGATTCTCGTTTCGCTATCAGTGATAATGTTCACTTGTGGTCTCAATGAATCATCTTATACACTCCGCGATTGTCGTCAGTTGAATGATTTTGTATTGGCCAGGAAGTCATATATGTATTTAAGTTTCTGGATCCTCTATAAAGACTCAGTCCTACTTTGTTCCCCAGCTTAGAGCCGTTCAAGTAGTAGCTGGTCCCGACAGCTATCTGTGCTAGGGTTCCGTTTAACCTGAAGTTTCTGTCTGGTATCAGTGTTTCACAGTTAGATTGGTAACAACAACAAAAGAAAACAAATCAAGAAGAATCCTGTTTCCATAGAGGGCAAGTATGTATTTTTTTTAGTTAAATTAGAATAACTTTTTTAATAATTTGATAACATAAATAATATTTGAGAGAGCAAAGCATCTCCTTTTATAAAAAAGGCTAGAGAAAAATATTTGCATAGTACATAATATTCCGGTCAATATAGGCTACGAATTCATTGAAAGAGTACCTTGGGTATTTTTATATCATTGTTTTATTTTTCTAACAATAATAAACAAAAATTAGTTTGTTTATGAAACGTACAATTGGGCAGCGCAATGTTACGAGTCTAGATTGATGGGCAAACTTACGATAGTGTAAAAATTCATAGTTTGGGAAGATTTTAAGCATTTTCATGACTACTCTTATTTAATATTGTTACGAAGATAAGCCCGAACAAGTATTCTTACCTGAAATAATTGAGTGGTAT
Source organism: Phania funesta (assembly GCA_963932375.1). NCBI lineage: Eukaryota > Metazoa > Arthropoda > Insecta > Diptera > Tachinidae > Phania > Phania funesta. The sequence goes on along the minus strand of OZ010652.1, from coordinate 90,540,150 downwards.
GAATACTTGTGCCACTTAATGTACAAAAAGTTCCAGAAATAGACTGCGACAAGATTTGGCATCCCCTCTACAGACAGCGCTGTAACAACAACAAAACTCAACATCTATAAGCTCATACAAGTTTCCAGGAACGTAACTACATACAGAGCAACAACAACGACATAACACCAACACGAATCAAGACGAATTCCAGAAATTGAGTAGTATAAATAAACAAAAACAACACCATAAGAAACAAAGCAGACAGTAGTTGCAAAAACAAACATCATAATGAAAAAACAGCAGAAATGAAGAAAGAACTGGGTTCTTCAGTATTCTACAAGTTTCTGGAAACTAGACGACTACAATAAATAGACCCGAATGGTCGAGCTATAACAGTCAGTATCGAGTAAAACGTAAAAGTGTGAACAGCGATTATAAAGAAGTGTTGACTTTAAGTGTAAAAGTAATAAAATAACAGTGTATATAGACTTTTTTCAATTAAAAAAATCTATGAATAAATAAACACATTTTAAAAGGTTAAACTAACAATATAAATTTGTATCTAAAAGTAATTAAATATCAATTTATATAGGAAAACTTTTTATAGGAAAATGTTTGTTTTTAATTTGGCGTTAATACGTGTGTTAATACATTCACTTCTGGCTGTAAAAGCTCTTTCTTTGATGACTTGCTTTCAATTAAAACAAAATTTCAGAGATTTATCATGGGAAGACGACACTTGGACAAAAAAGTCAAGTGTAAAGGTCAATGCCTTCGCAATTCAGTTAGGAAAGTTTTCACACAACATAAAATACGTAGTTGCATCATTCCAATTATCAGTGATACTGTGAATAATCCAATTTCGATTATGTTTACTAAAAACAACAATTAAAAATCTTCACAATCGAAAATCGCCCCAACCTGATCGTGTTATATGATCAGTGATAAGAAACTTACCTAATTCTGCCTCAAGTTGGCTTTTTCCCATGCTCTTGGAAAATGTCTGTAATTATTATGATAAGTCATATTACATCAGAAATGTCCATTAGCCTACTCTCAATTTCATCAGTTGTTTGAAACATTTTCGTTTTGTGTTTAAAGCCATAAATAACTGTGCAAAACATTATCCCGGACCATCAGTTTGATTTGAGCACTATTGAGCAAGTCCATAGGATCGTTACCATTATTAGATCGGCTTTTGAAAACATGCAACATTGTTCAGCTTTTGTTTATAAACATTTCCCAGGCGTTTGATAAAGTCTGACATAATGAGCTATTCACTAAATACTCGAGTTTGCTGAAAGAATTGCTGAAAATTTCGTCAAGCTTCTTAAGAGATGTTAGACAGATATCACGTTTAAAGTCGGCATTCGTTTTTTAAAAATGGGAAAATTTTTGCAGGAGTTCCTCGAGGTAGTCTAAGACACATAACCGAATACGATTACAGATCTTAAACAGTAGATACCATTCAAAATAAGCGACATCGAATCTGCGCTATACAGAAGTGTCAAGAAAATTTTTAATATAATAACGGCTTTTTTGGCAATATTAAATTTTTCTTAAAAGTTTAATGTGGAAGCCTAAAAAAATAACCCTTCATATAATACTTCTGGTGTTTGGTACCTTGAATTGAATTCAAAAATAATATCCGATTTTTGTGTTTACAAAACAGGATCTGTTTGTATGATTTTTTTCGCAGAGAAAGAATTATGTGTTTTTCTGTTTTGTTGCTTAAAGCCCATATTTATTTTAATTACTTTGCACATTTTATTATTAAAATATGCTGTAAAGAGGTTTACGGAAGGTCAAAAAAATTTAAAAAGCTGTGTGGTGCGGTATTATTAAATTTTTTTAAAGGTTGATTTATGATAAGTATTATGTATGGAATATGATTTCGTTGCAGGTGACATGAGTCTGACAGGTTTAATTTTCAATGATGGCGGAATCTTTGCCGACGACATACGAACAACTAAGCTAAAACCTGTAGAGGATTGCTTCATGACCGTTATCATATTTCTTAAGTATCTTAACACAAAATAACAAAAAAAAAAAAAAAAATCGGCCTAGTGGCGGCTAAGTGTTTCTAATATATACATATAGTACGTCCGCCACTCGCGGCGTCAGCTATAAGCAGTGCTCTGAACGTAGCCATTCATCCAAAAATGCATTCGTCGTTGATTTGTTGCCCAAAATTAGGATCGTCCTCCAAACACTACCTAGCGAACTAACTGCGTTGTATATAATTACTATTTGTAATTTCTAGACGTGAAATTCGCTAAGTTGGGCTAGGGTTCCCCTTTATTTGTTGGGACACTTCCACTATAGGTAGAGAGTTAAAATTTTATATAACCCAACCGTCTGTAAGCTTTAAGTTAAAAGAGGTTTTATACATACATAAATATAATAAAATAACTTGTAAAAAAGCACGCAGATCCGGAAATAAACATAAATGTGAAAATAAGGCCAAATTCCTATCCAAAATTTCGCCCGTAAAAGGTACTGAGATCAAAATGAGGACCAAGTTCTTCATATGTACAATAGGATCCCAATTCTAGCCAACTTGCTTGGAATTTTTTTTTTTATTTTTCAATATGGGAAAGGATTATGGAAAAAATGTTACCAAACTAGCAAGTTTGCTTGTTTTCGTGTGTACTTCACAAGTGATTGGATTCGAAAATTCCCATTTCGTGACTAGAACGAAAAGAGTGCAAAAACTATATATATCTTAATACCTATGTACGTCGCGAATTATAACAGATAAACTCACCGACAAATTCAAAGTATTTTCGGCTTCGTTGTGGATGTTAAATTCCATTTAAACAAGCGCCAGAAATGCCGAATAAACTTTATATATCCGTTTAAAATCATCAGCTGCGCTGGTGAGTTTATCTGTTATTATTCGCCTTGCCTATGTATATAAAAAAAAGTTCCAATAAAAGAGCGATAGTGACACAGTGCTATGCAACATGCAATAGTGCCAAAAATTCCATCATTGCTTCGTAAAGTAAAAGACAGTTTTAAAACTGAAATGCCGTCAAAGTCTTGAGAGTAGCAAAGAAAACAGTCTACAGTATAAATGCGCCCGAATTTACGTAGCAGCTTTAAAACAAAACTGAAAAAACACGCGAACAAAAAACATTTTGGGTTTTTTGATTCGTGACTGTTTTTGATTTAGTGTGCGATACGTATGTTAATATATCCTTGTATCTGTAATAAATATATCGCCGATTTTATTCCAACAATTTGGCTAGTAAAAATTATAAGAAATTACTTTTAAAATGAAAATATTATTAAGTGGTCGGGAAAGGAGCTGTAAAATGATTATTTTGACTGTTTTTCATTGAAATCATTTCATGCATGCCTATGTACATATACATACATATGTACATATATATATTGCACAATAAAATTTTTAACTACATACTATTGCCATTTATATAAAATGTATCACATTTTCTTTCAGATTGAGTTAGGTGCTAATTGGATACATGGCGTGTTAGGAAATCCAATTTTCGAAATAGCGGTGCAACATGGTTTAGCCAGTGTGGTTAATGTGCCAAAACCGCACAAAGTTGTGGCCACAACGGAGGATGGCCTACAAGTTCCTTTTAATATACTGCAGGAAATCTATGAGGCGTATGTGTGTTTTTTACGTCGATGTGATGAATATTTCCTGTGCCAGTACAGCCCACCGCCTGAAATAAATAGTGTGGGTGAACACATTAACTATGAAATTCAAATCTATTTGAGTTCAGTCCAGGATCCCAAAGAAAGAAGCTTAAAGCAATTGATTTTCAATTGCTTGCTAAAGCGCGAAACCTGTATTACGGGCTGCACCGATATGAACGAAGTAGATCTCTTAGAATTAGGTGAGTGCGCTAACAAATTTAAAAAATTTCATTTACATTTCGTTATTTGACATTTTAGGTAGTTATACTGAATTACAAGGTGGCAATATAGTGTTGCCAGCTGGATATAGTTCTATTTTAAGGCCTCTCACTGCGCAAATACCGAAAGAGGCTATAATTACAAACTGTCCGGTAAAGAAAATACACTGGAAACGAAAAAAGACCTTGACTGGCTTAGATACCGTGGATGAATCATCTGAGTATGAAAATGATTCAGATGACTCGGAAAAAACTGTTACTGAATTTCCTACAGCAGGTCAAGCGACGGACAAAGAAGGTACACCATCAGCTTCTCGTACTTCTCGTGGTGCATCTGTGGAGTCAGATGGTAATGGCGACTATGCTGTACGGGTTACATGTGAAGATGGTCGCGTTTTTTATGCAGAGCATGTGATATGTACCATACCTTTAGGTGTTTTAAAACAATGCCATAAGAGCTTTTTCGACCCTGAGTTACCGCACTACAAACAAGAATCAATTGAACATTTAATGTTTGGTACCGTAGATAAAATATTTCTTGAATATGAGCGACCCTTTTTGAGTGCAGACATTTCGGAAGTTATGCTGTTGTGGGATGATGACAAATACGATATTCATGCCTCCGACGTAGAACGTAGTTCGCCTGAATATCTAATTAAAAATTGGTTTAAGAAAATCTATTCATTTGCCAAACTATCGGACATTTTGCTATTGGGCTGGATATCGGGACGTGAAGCTGAATTTATGGAAACTCTGCCAACGGAAGTAGTTGCCGAAAAGTGTACGGAAATATTGAGAAATTTTCTTCAAGATCCGTATGTGCCGAAACCTAAGAGATGTGTGTGGTAAGTTAAGCAATATGTTGAATTATTTTTAGTTTCATTTAAGTAATATTATAAACTTGAAGGCTAGAGATTTATATTTTGCATTAAAAATGTAATTTTATTGCTTTGGCAATATAATAACACACACTTATGTGATTTCATTAAATTAAAATTGTTTACGAAAATTTTAAGTACAATTACTAATTATTCAGGAGAAACTGTAGTTCTTACTAAAATATTAGCTGGATTATGTTCCTACGAACGGTAAAATCTGTCTGTTATTTTTCTGTAACTGACTAGGGAACCATGGAAAAGCGGCTAGCTATAGCTTCTTCGACAGAAATACATTGTATTATTGGTAGCAATTTTGTAGTAAATAATTGGATAAGTGCTGATAGTAGAAATATAAAATTAATTTCAATGTTTTGATTATTTTTGCGATTGTGGCTAATTTTTCGTGACATTCACATTAGCGTTAATGTGTGTGAAAATAAACAAGGCCATGTATTAGCAATATTTTTATCGTAAGAGTGCATGGTTATTTACGGTTCCATCTCTAGATCAAAATAACTGAGTGGCAACTTTACATATATATTTATTGCCCTGTATAATTAATTGATTTCTTTATTTCGCTAATTCTTTGGCGACTCTGATATTTTTATATCAGTTTCGTTATTTATTTATGCAGTCACACAAAAAGATGGATATCGTTTGCGTTAAGATTGAAATGTTTATTTGTGTGCAACTATTGTTATGCAATATTTTACCAACGACGTCATGGAGGCTGTAGAACAATTGTGCGCCAAAAAATTCAATTTCGAAAAAATATGTCGGTTGCGTTATTTTCGTGGTTAGGACTCGATATGTTCGAATTTTGTTGTCTCTCATACTTTTAACCATATTCAGTTATCACTGTGGTTGAGTGCAACATGACCAGCCAAATTGACTGAACGCGCTCATTAGCAGCAAATATAGATATATATTCACAGGCAGCAACACTCGAATCAAATAAAGTTAAAAAATTTATGAAGCTGAACCCGCTGTCAAGGAACAGAATGCTCCACCGATTTACTTGCGCGAGCAAATATCAAATGAAACATTGTAGATATGTTGTCCCACCAAAGGGTCAACTTTTAAGTCTTGAAGAGCACATTCCAGAGGCGAAGATCCAAGCCCATACGGAAAAATATTTTCGACTCATTGCTGCAAGTCGACTTGACGCAGAAAACAATAGTTACTATACCTATCAACTGAAAACAGCAAAAGTTTTAATAGTAATCATAAAGTGCATTGACAGTTAAGTTCCCATTGAGGAAATTAAAAGTGCCATTGAGGCAGAAGAGTATGTCGTAAGGTCAATCCATAATATTTTAAATAAGAATAAAGTTCCCCAACCTATGCATCGTATTGCGATTGTATTTAATGCAACTCAGAATCAAAAAATTCAGTTAATCGTATTTATAACTTACGAACTGTAGAAGATCTATTAAAACGTAATGGTCGCCGTCAGTGCATTACTTCGGGCAGACTAAAACGTACTACAAGTTACCGTCCGTGTGAGTTGTTTGCGCGACGCCCACCGAAATTTGGAATGCACTTATTCAAAAAACCGAAATTTCACAATATAACGCTTTTCAATTTCCCACCCTACATGCTGGTTGTATCATTAGTACGACGCAGCCACATACTAAACCAAACTACTCGTATACCCAAGTACTGAAAAATTATGCACAATTACCTAATGCAGCTGGTAAATGATTTCGCAAATCACATAGAGAATGTTTTCACACCACATGACACAAGTAGTAGTACCATTCCATTTATAAGTGACAGTGTGAATGATCCTATGAAATTGCGGTTATCTTTATTAAAGTCGACAATTAAAAGTATAGATGAGAACATCATCCGGACCTGATCGTATTACAGAATTAGTGATAAGAAACTTACCTAATTCAGCCGTAAGAATTTTACTACATTTATATACATACATATTTAATGCAGTGATGTGTAAAAATAAAAATAAAGATGTATTGGTGAGAGAGCTAACCAAGCAAACATAATGTCAAACACAAAATGGAAAAAAAGGAAAAAATGTAGATTTAGAATTTTTATCAGTTATAACCAACTTATTAAATTAATGTAAATTAAATTTTAAAGACAAGAAAAAATATACATTATGCGGCAGAAAATTTCTTTAATTTTTTTGCTACTAACTGGAATTCAATTTGAAGATTTATGTGACATGAAGAATTATACTAAAAAGTTTAACCATGTGCCATTCCTTATTATAATTTTTAAAATCGCTTTAAAGATTTTAAATTAAACTTTCCATGTTAATAGATGGATGACAATTGCGAATTAAATTCGACGAGTTCATTCTATTGCGCTGCTTGGAACAAATGTTTTTCATGTCTGAAAAATTTTTTTAGCATAAGTAGATTGAAAAAAAGATAGATATTTTAAATACATTTTTTTGAGATGGGGATATATTGTCTAAATTTTTCCAAAGCTCAAGAGTATTAATTTTATCAAAAGCTTTTACCTCAGATCTAAGTATTATTAGCTCTGATTGAATCTGTAAATCGAAGTTGCTTATGTCACAACTTAAAGGGTTTTTGAATACATCAAGCAAAGGCTGTATGCAGCATTATTAAAGCGGTTTTAAAAATTATAAAAAAGGGTTTCTAATAATGACACATGGTCAAATTTTTTAGCATAATTTTGCTTGTTATAAATAGGAGAAGTTTTGGCAAAGCTACAAAAATCATCAGATCGAATTTCTGTTAGCAGCAAAAATAATTTTGTTTTAAAATTCAAAAGAATTTTAGACATCAAGTGTACTTTTATCGTTCCCTTGAAGTTTTAAATTAAACTCATTTAAAAAGTTTGTTATATCTGACAAAAAAGCTAAATCTAAGGTGAATTCGTAATCTTTTAATAATTGTACTTCGCACATATCTATACTTTCTATCTCTAAAAACTCTACCACCTCTTTTCTTATGTCAAATAGTCTATTCAGGCAATCACCTCGGATAAGCCATCGAAGCAGCTTTTCTAGTTTTTAAAAGCATTACAAATTATCTATGAGTGCGGGAATTATGTCCGCCACGTATTCTATTGATTATGCGCTCTGCTGCTTTCATAGTAGAATGTTCTGAAAGAAAGTTTGATGCAAGTGCTATCTGATAGATTATACAGTGAAAATTTTGAACTGAGAATCCATGTTTTTGTAGTTGTTCGACAAAGCCTTCATATCTACCGGTCATTATGCTAGCACCATCTGTACAAACGGCTGCAAACTTGTTTATGTCTACACATGAAAATGGTTTTTCACTAACGATGTTGAACAAAAACTTGCCTGTTACATTTCCATAATAACTTTCAAGGGCGAACATTGTTTCAAAAACTTTGTAATTGGCATCTACACAACGAATACAAATTACAAGTTCACAAACGTCGTTAATGTCAGTACTTTTATCTAGACAAATTGAAAAGAATTTGGAATTTTTCAACTTTTCAATAATAGTACGTTCTAAAGACATTCCTATTTGTGTAGTGCGCCGTGCTACTGTATAGCGGGAGAAAGGAATAGCTTTTTGAAAGTCTTTATAAGAATTTCTTTAAAGAACATCCCATCAGAAAAAGGTCTCGTATGCCTGACTACATTTAAACTTACTATGCTTGATATTTCCCTTTTTAGGTTCTGATCTTCTGAATTATTTTCATTTCGATTAAGTCATTCTTTTAATTTTACGAAAAGAATTTTCTTCTTTTCATTAAGAAGCTCCTCCTTCTCTTTACAATTTATTTCATTAATTTCATAATGATAAGAATAAAAATATCTTTTCAAAACGTTTTCATTTCCCGCCCAAAATGTTTTGTAACATAAGAGGAATTGAATGTTATTAAAAGCATCATTTATCATAAAATACTTTTCACATCTCATTTCGTGATCGCGTATGTTTTTATTTATGTTTTATGCTACAACAATTTTGACTTTGTTTTTTTTTGTTCAATTGTAACTGAAACGCGTGTGTTTACTGTGCTTCGTCCAACAACAATTCTTAATAAATTTCTGAAAAAAATTACGATAGTCCGCCACATGTGCTTTCATCGCTTGCTAAACGATGAATGAAGCCTTTATCATGTTGGGCGTTGGCCTACTCCCGGGTTTAACTCCTTATCTTTATGAACTAAATATTATCCCGGACCATCAATTTGGTTTTCGTGCCAGCCTTAGTATTAATGAATACGTTCATAGCATTCTTACCGTTATATATCTGCATTTGAAAATAAGCAATACTGTTCAGCTTTATTTATTGACGTTACCAAGGCGTTTGAAAGAGTGTGGCATGACTCTACTTCTTCCTGTAAACTCCCACAAGCTTCTTAAGAGCTATTTGACTAATAGAACGTTTAAAGTAAGCTCAAAAGATTAGTTTTCTAAACATTTAAGAATCTCTGCAGGAGTCAATCAAGGTAGAATGCTAGAGCCGCTATTATACATCATCTATACAGAGGATATGCCAACAAGCCCATATATACATCAACGTTTGCAGACGATACTGCATTTATATGTGCCAGTAATCTTGCATCTGAAAAATTGCACACATTCATGAGCTAGAGGACTGGTTATATAAGTGGAGAATTAAGGTAAATTCTTCGAAATATGCTCGCGTAACATTTTCCCTAGTAGGCGAAATTGTCGTCCAATAACCATAACAAATTCCACTGCTCTAGCGGAAACACACGTTAAATATTGAGGTATCCATATGGTCCCGCCATATTGAGGTAAAATTTACGGCCATAAAACTTAGCACAAGTCAACTACATTGGTTGATAGGCTCTAACTCAACCATATCTTTGGATTACAAACTGCTTTTATGCAAATCCATTATAAAACCAATATGGACATATGGTATTCTGTTGTGGAGTACTGCTTTTGCATCAAACATGCAATAGCTACAAAGAATACAGTATAGTATTTCACGACTTATTGTCGTCGACTTTTGGTATATAAGGAGAAACAAACAAACATACTCGCCCAAATACGTAAACAAACTAGTGATCCATCCCAAATTGTAGCGCGTGTTTTGTTTAAATTTCATGGGCCCCAGAGACTGAAAAACAGACACATTGAACATGGCTAGAAGGCTCTTCCTGCCCAATAGTAGATAGTGAATTAGTAATTACATTGGTAATAATTAATAAATAATATTTTAAAAATAATTGAATATTTATTATAAATTCTATTGTTTATTTCGAACTACAAATACTATTAATTATTAAGCAATTCTTAATAATTAATTTTAAGACAAATAGAATACTAAAATACATACAATGCTTTCATTGCCAACCAATGATTGGCTAAAAGCAAATTGCATATGGTAACCTAGAATTCAATAACAGAAAAAGTTAGAGTGTTGTAAAACTTTATTCTCAATCAAAGGGAAAATATTATAATATGAAAATTTCAAAAAATTGAGAAATAACTCGTTCTCGTATTCTATTTGTCTTAAATGTTGGTATAAATAGAAGTTGTTTAGACACACAATTTGTTGATAAGGCACGAAGAATGTTGATAACGTGTGTAGCGGCATGGAAAATGCATTCCATTCAGCTAGATATCTAATAAAATTAAAACTTTTGCTGTTTTCAAGGTTGTCCATATTAAATAAATAATTCTCTTTCTGAATAGAAAGAAAAAACGAACTCATGCCTAAAAATTAAAATTACTTAATAATTAATTTATTATAAATTTTTACTCTGGGCCGCTATAGAGGATGGCCTGGGGACTTCGAGAATTAGGTCACAAGATTGGGGCAACTTTTATTACAGTTTTGGTAGGATATTCCATCTAAAACCCTTACAAACAATCAAGTATTTTATATTTCTTTATCTTTTATATATATAGTAAAGGTCTGTCTATACCACATATACATGTACATATGCAAATTGATGCCTGTTACTTTTCGTAGTATCCACCTATTAAATAAAAGCTAACATAATCTAATGGAATATTAGAAGTTACGTGAATAATTTATAATGAATACTGTTAAAATAACATAATCCTCAAATAATATTTTTAAAGGAAACCATTTTTATTCCTTATGGTTTACCAAATTCCGATTTATCAAAATCACGTGCAGACGGCCTATTTCACCTATTTTCAAAAAATTAACTTAATCTTAAGAAAAAAGTTAAAAAAGTATACATAACATATTTTAATTTTCTCTTCTTTTGATTTCCCTTATAATAATAATAATAGAAGGCATAACTATTTACCCAAGTTTTCATTACTTTTTTCTCACCCTATTTAAAACATCAAGTTAACTGGAAAAGTTTGGAAGCGATCATTTTTTTCTAGTCATTATCAAAGTGTTTACTAAGACTCTCCGCGGCTTAAATATATTGTTAATAATTATTTACACGCCCTGTAATTAACAATATAAACAAAAAAGAGTCAAGTATACAAAGTTGAGCATTTTGATATTCCGCTAATAAATCCAAGAATTAAAAAACATTCCTTTGGTGAGTTAAACAATAGTAAACGTAGACTGAATATCAAATTAAAAAGAATTATTAACACTGAAAACAGCATTAACTACAGAAAGGTAGCAGCTTCGTTTCAAAAGCAACTAACATTTTTTTTGAAAACTAATCTATTTCATACCATTTTTTCAAATTAAAACCTAATCCGAGCACAGATAAAACTAAATAAGAATTGTATACGTAGACCTACATGAATATGTCCCTTAACACATGCAAAATAAAATTACTTGCAAAAGCTATAGAAAACCGGCTGTAGTGGCTACAAAAATTAATTTATACTTATCAATTCGGAATCTTTAAAGGTGAATCTATCTCTGAAGCTTTATAGTTCATCGATCTTGAGGCTATCGCACAGACATCAATCCCTTTGTCCCTTGACTTTATAAAAACTTTTAGTACAATTGGAATTAAAAATTAAAATTAAACTTAAAAATAATTATTCTAATTGTATCCTTTGCATAGCAAAGGGTTATTTTCTCTTATATCTTGTAACAGACTAAGTGAAGACTTCTATCCCTTTCTTAACCGTTATAACTTTTGTGTATTCATAACTTCTATATTATCAAAAATTTGGAGAAAGTAAAAGTGAAATAATCAACATCAGCCCACTGAAAACACACATAGAGAATTGGCGAATTAATCAATACAAAAATAAAGGCTAAATCCAAACCTTACAACTAGTTCAATAATATAGAAAACTCCACATCACCAAGATTCCTAACTATAATTTTTAATAATATATTTTAATAATAACAGTTGGAAGGAATATATACAAAATTTCGTACAAGATTTAATAAAATGCTGTACCAAGGCGGGTGGTAGGTTAATGCTTTGGTAACTACTAATTGATAATACTAACTTAGCAATATCTAAATATTCTAAATCTTTCACGCTGACTAACATCTACGGATGTGTTTTATAAAGATTTTAGTACATACAACATAGGGAATATAAATTCATATTTACCAACGGAAATTCCTTAATTGAAAATATTTTATTTTACATCATATATGTAACATTTTGATCGAGCCAAGCTATCATCGGGCCAAAAAAATATAAAAGTTGTCAGACTAAGACTAGGATACATAATTAAATTCGGCATCAACGTTAATATAGAACGAACAAAATTTTATTTGTAACCGCTGTTCTCACTCTCTGGAAAGTATTATAAATAAATACGCACGTACATACTTGCGAATGAATTCTATTTATTATCTAACTAAACCTAAATTTAGTTTTTAGTTTATACTTTTTGAATACATTCTTGGATTAGTAACTATTTTTATATTAAAAATTATTTCTTTTTCAGCACAAGTTGGAAATCGCAACCTTATACAATGGGTTCATATACCTCAATACCATTAGGTGCTTTACAAGAAGACATTGAAAATTTGGCCCAACCTTTATATGCCAATCCTCAAGCCTTAAAGGTATAAAGTTATTAATTAATGGATTAAAATATTAATAATTCTTCATTCTCACCTTAGCCTGCCATACTATTTGCTGGCGAGCATACCCATTCCAATTTTTATTCTACTGTACATGGTGCCTACTTAAGCGGTCGTACTGCTGCCCAAAATTTACTGACCGACGAGCAACCAGATGGCGTTATATTAGAATCAGATGGTAGTGATTTAAGTGCTTGGATACAAGGCATAGCTTTAGATTAAGTACTTAAAACTCCAACTTTTGTCTATAAATTTACTAAATTAGCACAAAAATATACAAATGTTTAAGTTTTCTATTTTTTGTTAACAATTAATAGTATGGCTTTTTTAAGACTTGAAGCTAGTTTTAATTTCAGTGGAAAAGTTTTCGTTATGAAGATAATTTAAAACCAAAACGTTAACCATGGAAAGCATATTTATACGTTTGATCATGTAAAATTTGTCGGAAAAACATAACAGATTTTAACTGCTAAAAAAGTCACTAATATTTTAGATAAATTATTGTTTATAAGAAATGTATATTTATAAAAGTCATTATGTATTAGTTTTGCTATTTATACTCATCTAGACCCATAAGAGAGTAAAATGTCCAACAGGAGAAAAATGTTATATGTTTTACTTTATACATTAGGCCGAATAATTCGATTTTTATGTTTGTTTACGTGCGAATATATCTATTGTATGTTTTTATTTTTTTGTCTAGAGGTGCTTTTATAAAGTGCTATTTTATATATGTATGTATACCGTGATAAAAATTATTTTATTAAATTTTCAAAGCACTATTTTATTTTTGTATAGTTCAATGCAACTACTAAAAGTAACAATTACTTAAAAAGTTTATTTTAAGTTCTAAAATTTTCATTAATTTATTTATTACGTCCCTTAGGTACCATTATTTTTCTATTTTTGTTCGTTTATATATTTGTAATTATGCTTAAATTTCTTAATAAAAGTGCACATATATCTTTTGTATTAAAAAAAAGGAACACGCCTAAGGAGATATATTCGGTTTTCTGCAGTCAAAGTAACACATACACTGAACTGGAAAAACGAAGCATATTTCATATGAATAGCTAAAAAGTAATTTCAAAGACTTTGTAACAATACCGACCGCATTTAAAGTAAAATATTTAGCAAAATTTTTAGATCTGTTAACTAATTAAATAAAAGATTTACTATACATATTGAACGACGCCATCGAAGTAGATGCAAAGAAGAAGTAGCTGAACACAAATTGTTTTACAATACTTTGTGTTTGAACAAAATTGTTTGCAATTTAATTAATTTTTAACTACATTTTTCAACAATTGCAACTTTTTTCACTACAAGAACAAGATGTACACATTCACAGATTTATTGCCTTTACTTAAAAAAAATCAGTTGTGAAGAGAGTAACAAACCGTTCAAACGTGTATCCTTTATTCATACAATGTCGACAATGACAACGCCACTTAGTGTTCAATTAACTATATATAGAAACGAGAGCTCGATTCAAACTTAAGAAAATGAAACTTTAGTTTGAAGGGAGTAGCTATAGCAAAATACGCATACATATACAAGAATATAGCAAAAATTCTCATCTTCCTTTCCACGAATGCCCTTTTCACTGTTGGCGCCGGTTAAGTAATATGACACATTCAGCCCTGTTCTGCATTTTGATTCGAATATAAAATTTCCGTTTGGCAACTTTGATATTCTGCGTTCCGTTTCGATTGGAATTTTTACGATTGTGTATATTCTGCATTGCGAGCGTAGCTACGTTTTAGTAATTATTTAATTTTAGATTTTTTAGCTTCAAGAAATGTGTAAATAATAAAAAGAACGTAATTAAAAGTTTCATTAATGATCCTACATAATTTTTTTTTATTTTGTTAATTATTAAGTAATTTTATTTTTTAGGCATGAGTTCGTTTGTTTTTTCTATTCAGAAAGAGAATTATTTATTTAATATCGACAACCTTGAAAAGAGTAAAAGTTTTAATTTTATTAGATATCTAGCTGAATGAAATGCATTTTCCATGCCGCTACACACGTTATCAACATTCTTCGTGCCTTATCTACAAATTGTGTGTCTAAACAACTTTTATTTACTTTTAGCGATGCCAGAATGAAGATTTGAATATGTTTTTTAAAACTTTTTAACTTAAATAAGATTTTAGCGTTTTTCTTCCAAATTAAGTTTTTTTTTAAATTAAGCTGTTCAACTTCTTCTCACCGCCAGATATTGTTGTTTTAAGTTTACACTGCTTATCGAATAAGTAAGAATACATAAAATTGCAATAATAGGTGATATGCCCAAAAATGATTAGGTATTATATACTAGGGAAACCAGGTCTCCTTTACTTTCAAGTCGAAGAAATGTAGTCTTTACCTTAAGGATACCTAGTACATATGTATAGGGTGATTTTTTAACCGTTTTAGTTCTGAAAATTAGAAAAACCAGAAAATTTTCAAAAGTGAATAAAATATTTATTTGGCCAGATAAATGAATGCCTGCGCTTGCGCCGTAGGTTATCCATCCGTGAGCTCTAGTTTTTTCTCGCCAATGACAGATATAATGTTGTCTTCCAGAGCTGGATTGTGGCTGGCTTGTCCCTGTACGAGAAATACTTCACGTATTCACAGAAAAATTTATATTTATAGTGGAGTCAATTCGCATGATCTTGGCGGCCATTGGACTGTGACATTGCCTTGTTACAACCACCCCATGCCAACCAAGTCCATTTCTGCCATATTAGGCAAAAAGGTCAGTAATCATCACAAACTACCTTCCTCCTGTAACTGTAACGTTGCGATTTTCATCGTTCTTGAAGAAGTACGATCCAATGATGCCGCCCATCAATCACACCAATCAGTACATGTTTAAGGGTGCATTGGCAGCTCTTAAATTGCCTGAGACTGCTCTGCATGCCAAATTCGTCAATCTGTAAGTTGACGCGTATCCATTGAGCCAAAAAAGAGCTTCGTCAATAATACTATTTTTCGATAAAAAACACATTTTCCACACAGCACTAATTTTGGTAATAAAATTTGATTTGCAAGCGGTCTTCGTTTGTTAGTCTAGTCATGGCAAATCTTACTTAGCATTTTTGACATTGCCACATGTCACGTTATCTTTTTGCATTCAAAAGCCAAATAGCAAAATAATCACCCGATATATTGTAATACAACAGATAATTTTGGGTATAAAAGTTGGCTAATGGTCTTTAATTTACATATTTTAGTATAAATTTGGTTTTTTGATAAAATTTTATTTTTGTTTTTGTTCACTTGGTTAAGTTTTTTTCGACTGTGTGTGGTAATTAAAAATGCTTAGGTGAATTTAAAATTTTTATGAAATTTCATATATTCACCATATATTTTTATATTATGGCGATTTTGAATTCTAAATTTGATGGCGATTTTTTTAATTTTGCAGTGTATTTTAAAAATTTTGGTAATTGTTAGATTTATTAAAATATGTAAATAAGAAAACAATTCGCTTTTTGTTAGGTTACGGCTGTTGGCCCAAATCCAACCTCAAAATAAGTCGGATTGAATGGCTATGTCCAATTCAGATGATTGACGCTGAATGGACATCGTCATTTCTTCTTTGATACTGGCTGCTGTGACGGCTACGAGGTTTTCACCTCGAACCAACCTCTGTCGGGCTGGTGACTTAAGTTTCAAAAAAGTGTGCTCTCGCTCAAAGTTTTGTATGGTACAACAATTTGCCTGCGCACTGAAGCCATTATGACGACAGACCTTAGAACGAAATTTTAGTTGCGAATTTCGATATTTTTATTAAATAATTTTTAAACGTTTGAAAGCTTCGGAATTATAACAATTGGAAAAACTATCATTAGTATCTTGCCACCCTATACTTACTTTCAGACGGAAAAAATCCGGTGGTTTTTTGTTTTGTATATGGTGTTATTATAATTAATCACGAACGTCACGATCAGATTTCTCAATATGAATTTTTCAGCAAATTTCTAAAAAAAAACACTGACGCTTTAAGCAAAAAAATATAGAAGGGCTTGTAGAGCATTTTAGGGAAAATTCGTATGAAAGTGGTGTAACAAAGGCTTAAGAAATTGGAAGAAATATGAAAATATATTTTCGTTTGTACATAAAATTACGAGGTGGCATACATCAAATGCTTATTTATTTTTTGCCAGTTCGTTTATTCCAGTTCCAACAGTGGTTGTTCTTCTTTGTCATCTAGAATGCAATAATTGTACTGTTAAAGAAGGCTAACCAATGAGCTCCCACAGGCTAAGAATTTCCAACAAGAAATAACTTTTGCAAGACCTGAAAGCTTTGCTTCTAGCAGACTATTATTACAATCATGATGTATTTTTATCTTATTTTTGGTAGCATCCTAATTTTTTAAATAACTTGAAATATTTCAATATTTGTTGCTTACTTTCTGATAATTTAATGAAGTACTTTTTTGTTTGTTTAAACTAGTAGGTAGTAGTGTGTAATAAAAAACAAATAAAAAACAACACAAAAAGACCTAAAACTATTTTTTATTAAAAATAAAAAATATATTGTAATTTCAATTTCTTATTTTTTAATATAGATTTAGATTGCTGATACGTTAATTTGTTTCAGAAAACGATTAAAAAAAACACATAGATAAAGTGTATTTTAGAAACAGATTTTGTATTTAAAATGTATTCCAAGTTTCATGTTAAACGACATTTAAAAATTTTGTTTCAATAGTGTCTGTTCGGGAATACGCGTCTACGGCGTGCAACTTTATATGAAAAAAAAAATTTTACCAATGTAAAATATTGGCTTTTGTTTTTCATACACTATTTCTCTCCGCACCTCAAACGAACAGACAGGAATATGTAAAATATTTTTCTTGCCGCAAACTCCTGATAACATATAATATACCAATCTTGTGTTCAATAAAATTCAATGTCAAACATTTCAGTTGAACGGTCATATTCACACAAAAAAAAACTATTTTAGGTTTAAATAACACTCTAATAAATAAACAATTTTAACAAGGCAAATTGATAGACTCGCGGGCGAAATCATAAATTTCCGCCATTTTGAAACTTTTTATGTAAAGTTTGACATCGACAATGAGGCGGAAATTTATGACTTCGCCTTTGAGTATATCTGTTATTTCACTAAATTTTCAAACATAATTCAGCAGGAATGCATTTGTTCTCTATTTCCTTTCTGCACCTTTTGAACTATTTTAGTCTTTTATTCAATGTTGTTATTTCTAATGTTAGTCTTAAGTTTTGAAAAGCTGTATAAAAATAATCATAACTCAATTTCCGCTTAACATTTAGTGCAAAATTTCAACGTTGCAACAAATTTAGTGAGGAAGAAAAGTGGCAATTAACTGAATGAATATTGCTTTTTTTGAACTAAAACAATTTAATTTTATTGTAAAATATTTTTACATCAGTATCACTAATGGTTAGTGAGGATGATAATTTTCCATACACTACTAAGCATCAATTAACACTAAGTACTAGTGCAAAATTAGTGCACTTCCTCCTTCTATGATCTATTCAAGCTAATGTTGCACAAAAATAGGTTTTTATGGTTTTCAAATAAAGTAAAGTGTTTTTCATAAAAATTTAATTAAACAAAAATTAACAAAATTGAAATGAATAACCAAGAATTCACACGTTTATTTCGTAAGACATGAAAATTGTATTTGAATAACGTGCGTTTTTATTCGTTCTGACAATAATACATCCCTAAAATATTTATGTACATTGTTTTTTTTTTGTTTTATTAATTTGATGAAAAGCCAATAAACAAATTTTAATGATGAATGAAATGATGGGTCTTGAAATAAATAGATGTAAAAATTAGAATGGAAAGGACAGAGGAAATATTTTTACTGAGCAATATCGTTAGTTTATGGAAGAATGTTGCTTCTAAAACAACTTCAATTTAAGTCAAAACAAGTCAATTTAAACTATGTTTATTGAAACTATAACAATCGTTTATGAATGCGATTTTGATTATTGCTATAATTTAATTTTAATTCACGCTATCAACATCTTTAGGGGACGATCCATTACTATGTTAAGAATCTTCTGGTCACATCCACGGGAATGATAGACTAGCACAATACTCTACCTGCTGACGTCATAAGGCGGGCTCGCCTCCACCATATCACAGTTTATTTCAAATTATGTAAATTGCATATCGTGAGAAACTTTACGCGTATAATCATTACCTTTTTTCCAATTATGTATGAGATTTTTGCAGTTGTATTTCATACATTTCTAACTATTCAATATTTCAGAATGTAAATGTATATTAGAATTCTCCATTTGCTTTCATTACCACAGAAATTCTACGCGAGCGTACACTCACACTTATTTTTTGAATACTAACGCTCATGCACGTTCATGCGGGATTACATATTTATATATGATTCGCTTAGATTTGGTGCAATTTAATTGTTTCGATGGTTCCTATATTTTTGGTAAAGACTTCTTACTTTTTCATTAAATTTTTGTTTTAATATTTATAGTTCTTTCAATATATCTACTTTTTATATAGTAATTTTAAAAATAAAAACTTAAGAAAATGTTTAAATCTTTTGTATTTGAATTTGAATTTGTTTCATTTAATTTTATTGTAAAATTGATACTATTGTTTAAAATAATTATAATTATTGTAAAAAGGAAATCTATTGTTATACAACAAAAGTAATTCGCAAAATAAATCAAAAATATAAATTCTTGATTTGATATTCCGACAGGGTGTTTTGATGTAGAATTTTGGAACGAATTTCTGTCATCCCTTGTCAAGTTTGGTTTGGTGACAAACCGGATTCGGCTATGTGCCATCTTCAGTGTCATTTTTCGTTCTCAGAACGTTCCACAATTCTACAAAAATATAAAGTTTATTTTTAGTTATTTAATGCATTACAAAACTTTGATTTTAGCATAAATTTTAAATACTAATTAAATGTAAAATATGTTGTAACAATGCTAACCACGCTGATAAATAATTATTAAATAAAATATTTTAAAAGAAGTTAGTATCTTTTCTATTTTTAGGGGAAATCTTCAAATACAATAGCATCCCTAAAATATGCTTTACTTTTGAAGCAATATCAACAAATAAAATATACCGCGCAGCGTGTTCATTTGGAAAAGGCTTACTGTCACAATTGATAGCATTATCTACTATATATATAAAAGTGAAACTCTGTCTGTGTGTGTGTTAGCTACAGACTCCGAAACCGTAAAGCCGATGGGACTCAAACTTTGGCAAGTTGTTGTACACATTCCAAGGAGTGTTCATGGGTGGTAATTTTTTTAAAGAAAGTGGGCGGGGCTACGCCCATCTACATATACATAAAAATGAAATACGCCCATACAAAATAAATATTAATTTTTCAGCTACTTGCACTGGACCGATTTTTCCGAAACTTTGCACACATATTGAGCTCATTAATGGGCGAAGCAACGCGCTTGGCTAGTATTATATAAAAATTAAAAAAAAAAAAAATTCAAAAACTTAGAAACGGCGTAAGTAATTAATTCAGGTCCACTACATTGCGAAACTTATAAGTAAGAAATAAACATGACATGGAAAAGAAATATAAATATATATGTATGCGTTTGGAGAATTTTAAAAAATCATCTGATACACACTAGTGAAAATAACTTTCGAAATCTCGTATAAATATCGGTGTTGAAATCAATTAGGCAAGCGAATTGCTACGGAAATATACACTGCACAACAAAATCTGTGAAATTGTAAAATTGTTCAATATTGTATGTATTGTGTAATTGTAATAAGGAATAAATAAAAATCTCAATTACTACATATTAGTTGTAATTGAGAATATATCAATTACACATTTTAAGCAATTATAATTAGGCAACAAAAAATTACCAACACTGAACTATAGTCTTTTATATTATATTGTGCCATTTAGGCTTATAAGTCTTTTATTAAATGTATTTGATAATTTGTGTAATTTAATAATTACTTTATTTTGTATAATTATAATACAGATGTCCTAATAAAAAATCATTGGAATGATGAAATGCAAACATCCAAAAACTGCAAAAGCATCCAAACTTTCAAACACAATTACTTACAATCTTAGACATGCTTTCACAGAGAGTTGGATCTGTTGGACAGTATCAAATTGGATTCCCTGATCTACGTGACCAGATAATTCAAATTAAAAAGCGGAAAGGGCAGAAAAATGATTTAAGAAGAATTTTAAAATATCAACAAGAAGGAAGAGTTAATAGTAAAAAGTATTAAATTTATTTCCCCCGACGAAGATGAAGAGCCGACCGGTGCTTGGCTTGAAGAATCTGAAGAACCTTTGCATCACATGGAGATGATTTTAATATCGCTTCTACTTCAAGAGCAAGTCAATACAATACATTACAATTGCGCAAAGTTGAATTGTAAAGTATTAGGTCTACGTGCTACAGCTACCATTACAACAGCTGTTTTTTTTGGACGCTGGATTAATTAAAAAAGAAGATAGGCGACTTCACTTGATGAAGAATTTCACGTGCGATGCCAAAGAGGCAATACTGAATATATGTTCTTTGATGAACGTAAAGATTCAACGAAAATTCTATTGAAAGCTCAAGTCATCAGTTTCAAAGTATTGTGAAAAAAGGGCATTAAACTGTTTGCAGTGAGCCAGGTGCAAGGTATCTTAACCAAGCTACTCTAGAGAAAGACATTATGAAAAGAAAACATGCTGAAGTAATTGCTAACCATCGTGTCGATTTCTTAAAGAAAGACAGCATCGATAAAAATTTAAGTTGAGGCAAAACTGACGATATTGTCAAAAATCTCTCTACAGGCCATACGGATTGGTGTACTTCCAACTGATGTGACACTATTAGGAATTGGTCCATTAAGGTAATCTCGGTGGATTTGTTGCATATGGGTTTTAAAATATTGAATGGTGCATAGGGTATTTACCAGAAAAAATGGAGAGGATATCTGGACACATTAGTCAGCAGCTAACAACCCCTTCTTTGCAAAAGGAAAAGGTTTATACATCAAACAACATACGGAAAAATGCTGACCACCAGGCATTGCTGCAAAACTATAACGAAGGCCAAGCGAATTTCTTGGGAATATCTCAAATTCTTTAATACTTTTAAAACAAAGTATGACGGATAATAATAAGTATAAAAAGGAATTGATAGATATAGAAAGAAAAAAAACTTAAACTATTAGAAAAGACGCTAAAAGAGAAGGCGAAATTCATGAATCTCATTAAAAATAGGAAATTTAAAGCTCCTAATTAAAGAAAACGAGCTGCAATTGCTAAACAAAAATTAAGACTGATCGATTTAAATGGAAGCTAATAATGCCCATCGACTTTATAGTCTCTGAAGAAGTGTGAAATCTAAAAAGTATTGGAAATTGAAGTGTGTTAAATAGTTCCATGGATAGGCAACACAAACTAAATAATTTTAAAAACTGAATGTTTGTTTTATCAGTTACATTTTTTTTTAATTTAATGAAATATTCCTTATATTACGTTTTATTACTGTCTCATTTGTGTATTTTTTACGGAATAAAAAATTAAATGAAATTACTAGAAACTTTTTTTATTTCATCTCTTATTTGAGAGGCCTCTATGCCTTCTATGTTTTCAGTCCTGCCATGTACTTCCACATCAGCCTCGTTGTTGGACGTATGCTCATAAGTAATATCCTCTCCATAATTAATACATATTTTGGGAAGTACAACACATACATTGGCATTTGCCGTGTACTAGAGAGACACCGGGATCTGTTTTACAGCACTCTAATGGTTCTCTCCACTATGTTCCTCGCTTCAGCAAGCTTTGACTCATAAACAATATTTTCACTTCCATAAGCAGCAGTCATATGGAGTCATCTGTCCTGTTAAAAAAGTAACTCTATTAAAAGACTTAAAAAAGCCATTAATTACGGTCAACAATATTATAACGCTTTTGATGCATTCTTGTAGCGTGGCTAATGTTCCATATAAGGGAATCGTGAGCATTAAAAAAACTAATCCGCTTCTTAAGCTCGCAAATCCATATTGGAAAGGATATACTTATATGAACACACTGAAATATGTATGTACTTAGTTACGTTTATTACCACAATAAACGTTAATTTGTGGGGTACGTTTAATTGCAAATATTAAAATACACAGGCCTTAATGATTTTATCACCACACAACTTTATTCGGCAATTAAGACTCTATTTACAACTCTTCAGTACTAATGTACACTGTACACTTAACACTCTTTTGTACACACATATATTCACTCTATGAAATCTCAAAGTCAACTATCTCTTCTGCGGTGGACGACGCCTTTATATACAAATCACGGCCGCATTTTGAAATGTCCCGAACGTACGCGAAATTGCGCATCATTTATTTCATTTGCTGGCTTAGTAGTTTCCGTTTCTACGTTGAATCGCGGTTCAGGGAATTTACGCTACGCAATTTTCATGACATATATATTTTTTAACTTTCTTCGTGTTTTATTGAATCTTTCTATTTAATGAAATTTACAATATGTATTCAAATCTTATCTCTAAATTATTATTTATTAGGTATTAAAAATGTAATAATTAGTTTATTGCATTCAAATCGTAATAATAATAGAATATCTACTATTGCGACTGCCGTCTCGTCTCGCCAAGCTTAATGTGTCAGTTTTTTCGGTCTCTGATGCCCATGAAATTGCAGTAAATCCCGCGATAGAGTGGTAGGATGGACCACAAATTTGCTTACGTGCTTGGACGAGTATATTTTTCCTACTTTCTGGACAGTGGGAACTTCTACATCTGAGTATATTTTCACATCTTGTGTACCAGGGGGCGCTTACGATAAGTCGTAAAATCCTAGACTGTCTTCTTTGTAACTTCTGAATATTATGTAGATGCGCAAGCAGTACCCCACTGAATGCCATTAGTCCACATTGGTTTTATTATGGATTTGTATAAAAGCACTTTGTAATCCAAAGCCAGGCTTGAGTTAGAACTTCTTAGCCAATGTAGTTGATTTATGGCCGTTATTTTTGCCTCAATGTGACGGGACTAAGTTAGTCGTCGATCTAGGTAGATACCCAAATATCTAACGTGTGTTTCCCCTGGAAATGTGGTATTTGTTATTGTTATTGGTGTGCAATTTCGCTTTCTGAGGGAAAAGGTTACGTGTACACATTTCGATTTTTTTTATTCTCCACTTTTTCAACCAGTCCTCTAGCTCATGAATATGAAGTTGTTGGGATGCAACTTTTGGATCATTATGAACTCTTATAAATGCAGTGTCATCTGCAAACATTGACTTATATGTATAGATGGCATATCCGCTGTATAGATGAGATATAATAGCGGCCCTAGTATACTACCTTCACGAACCCCTGCAGAGATTTCCCCTTTTCTAGAAAATTGAACCTAAAACGTTCTGTTTGTTAAATAGCTCTTCAGAAGTTTGTGGCATATGGCTTTATTTATTCGCAATATACGATTACTTATATAAACTGGTCATTTTTGCTGTTTAAAATTTTTAATTATTTCCCCCACTAATTTCGGATAAGCTCCGAAACATACAAAATAAAATTATTGTTACGTTTACTCTTTTAAAAAGCATTTAATTTTTGCATAGGCTCTTTTAGTTTTAAATAATCCACGACTGAGTTTATATTACACACTCTTACTTTATTTATTTTATTTAACACTTAAATAAAATGCAACGGCTACTTCTTTATCACGATTTTAGCAGTTGCGCGTTTTACTCAATACCAACTTCTAGCTTGACCACCCAAGTCTATTTATAGTAGTCATCAACTTCTTTTTCGAAACTTGTAGAACACTCAAGAATCCAGTAGATACTGCTTTAGCTATACATAAACATCTTTTCTGGGACTTCATTCAATTCTTAAACATAAGAATATTTATGAACACTTATATAGGTAACAATATGTTTAGATAACAGAAAGATTTGATGCTGTTTTTTTAATTCCGAATCGGGTGAGCTATTCTGGAATTATAGTGCAATAAACTATAAACTGTAACTGATTGATAAAACTGAGAACAGATTTTCATTCGCCGCTTCAAGTTCAAGTACTTCATCCTATTTTTATTTAAAAGAAGATTTCATTGCAGAACAGTGTAATTGTAATTCAGCGAATCATTGTCATTTAAATGTTTGTTTTCAAGTTGTATAATATAATATTATTTTAGAAATACAAATAATTAATACATACATACATACATACACACAATAATAAAGCTATAATCATATTTTGAAATTAAATAATTTATGAAATTGAAATTTTACAATATTAAGATTTTGCTACAATAAAACAATCCATTACTTTAAATGAGTCGACATATGTACTATATGTATTGTGAATAAGTAGGTAGAGACGTATGCTTAAACTGGAAACAATTCATTGTAGGTGAAATTTTCTAATATTTTACGAGCAATATCAATGAACTTCTTCTCCAAGGCACGTTCAATGGGCTGTATCAGTTCGTTGGTGAAAACTTGGAAATTTTGATTTATTGTGTCGTTGACAACGTCACCCAAAGTTTTGTCGCCGTTAAAGAGATTCTCCAAACGTATGCGTCCTTTGCCAGTGCGAATTTTAACATCTAAATCTTTAATGGTTAAATATTCCTCACCATTGACGTTTTTCAAATCGAAAATAATTTTAACGAAAGCGTAAAAATTAGCTGGAAATAGAAAGTAGGGAATTATTAAAGTAGGTTGTGTGATATGGGAAATATGTTTTAATTTACTGAAATTTCCCCTAAAAGGACCGTTGCCTTGTATTGGTAGAGTTAATATTTGACCATTTAGATCATAAGCACCTTCTCCCTGGAGACGCGGTAAGTTGAGTTCAAAATCAAAACGCATTCCATTTTCGGAAGCCCTTGAAAAATAATAATTAAAAAATTTAATATCTAAATAAAAATTCAGTTGAAAGTTTTCATAAAAGTAATTAAATTCTTTAAATTTATACCATTCTGGGATTTTTAGAAATTTAGAAAAAAAAATCTCAAAACATACTTGATTTTCTTTATTTCGAAATTCGATGCTCCATAAATACTTAAGTCTATAGCCTTCGCATTAATACCAGTACTGCCACCTTCTAAAATATTGAGATCACCAATGTACAAAGGTTCCATGGCCGGTACATTTAATTCTTTAATACCGTCCTTTAGGTGGGGTCGCATGTTGTGCACTGTGTTCCTGATACATTCATTAATTTCGGGATCATTGCGTGAGCAAACTTTAATATAATCGGCTGCGAGAATAAATAAATCAATAAGAAAGTAGAAATCGTGCAATAAAGTTGCAAAAATAATGTGATGAAAAAGAGGTATTTAGTGTAAGAAATATAAATTTTTCAAGTTATAACTATGTGTAGGATGTCTCAATAACAATGCATTATTTAAATATTTGTAATTTTTTTCGATTATTAGAAATGGAGCGCTGCGCATAAGAAGATCATTATGAAAAGCCATTAAGCACAGAAAATCTTTCTAATGTCTCACAAACAAATGGATAGCAAGTTTTATTTCTGTCGGCGTATCCATAGGTCTTTTAGAAAACATTGTTGCTGTCAACGATGCCATTTCATTTATGGGAATATGATAACGGAATTCCTGCGGCCTCAACTATGCCATCTGTTACGCCGCGCATGAAACAATCGATTTATTGTAGCAACTATTCCCATAGTGCACTCTTCTTGAGATACCGTATAATTGTGACAAACTATTATGAATTTTATTACTTACGTAATTGAGCTGCTTGAGTTACAGCAATTAGTGTAATCATTAACGTTGCTATGAGCATCTTCATATTGCCTTAAACGTTTTATAAAAGCTGTAAACAAAAAAAATTATAATCATGAATTAATAAAATTAAAATAAAATTCTATAAATTGAACTTTAGAGATTAAACAACTTTGAACTTTGGGACATTTCACAAGATGGCGGTCAATGTTTTTTAACTCTTAGAAAACTTGGATTTTTCATGAACCTTTTGATTGCCTTTAAATTTGTACATAATGTTAAAAATTTTAATGATAGTTTTGAATATTATTATTATATATTATTATAGTAAACTGTAGTGCTTGGTTCTTGTCACACATATATTCTTCACTGTGTATTGGGATTCAAAAATATATTTTAAAGTAAAAGGAAAAAAATCGAAAAGTAAAAAGACTGTCGAAACTGACAAATTTTGTTTAAAAAAAGATTTTTTTTTTAAACAAAAAATCTCTAAGACTGCTCGGTACACAGATCTGTCAGATCAAATTAAGTAAAACCAGTCTCTGTATCAATATAAACAGATCAGAGAATATTGTAAAATTGGCCTATAAATTCCATTCAAGGCTTGTTGGAGAAAACTATTTCCCTGCATAGAAAACTGGCTTTTGGGTACTATAAGTATGAAAGTATGGAGAACAAATTTGAAAACATGGGCTTAAAATTAAAGAAGGTATTACTCTACGTATTTATTATCACTTTATTTTTTATTAATTTTCATGCTCTAGGTCTTTAATAAATTTGTGTATATAAAACAATTTAATTGATTATATTCCATAGAATAATTAACTCAAAAAAAAAAAAATAAACAAAAAATTCCGTCTGCTTTTTTAAAAGTTTTTTTTCAGTCACATAAAATAAAAAAAATTAATTAATAAAACTTATTTATGTTAACTTATAAACAAGTCTAGTATTATTGTATAAAACAGTTTACAGTGAAAGCTCTACACGCGGTCAGATGCTATAAGCGGACTTATCCTTCTGCGAATACATTTTCTAACATTGGAACAATTATAATAAAAACTGAACAACTTACGACGGACACGAAATAAGCATTCACTTTGCCAAAAATAGCGATTGGGTGGACACTTGTCCTGATTAAAAAATAAACAAATTCAACTCGTTTGATTGAACACACATTTAGGCTTTATCAAAAGTATTTGCTAATATATTTAATCGAATAACTTTGAACTACATGAAACGAAACTTGACTAGAGTTATAGCAGTTTGATGGGAAAATGGAGATTTAAAACAGAACTAATTTATTTTGTTTTGAATAATATTGGAATTAAAGCAATATTTCATCTAAAACTACTTTACTGATTTAGTTGCTATTGGATCTGGTTTCCTAGGCACGACAAACAAGTCTTTGTTTCTTATATGTAGTTAAAATAAAAAAAATATTTTTAAATAAGAGAGTAGTCCATACATGCATTTCTAATTTCAATAATCAAATATGAATTCCTATGAATTAATTAACTTTAAGATCGCTGATCTTTCTTTTTATTTCGATCAACAACTAAATTCTTAAAAGTATAAACTAGTCAGTCATTCTTGATTTAATTTTGCGACAGGATGATTTTTTATAATTATTTGAAATTAATTTTCGTCATCCTTTGCCAAGTGTATTCATTCTCGAACGAGCATGACACTGAAGATGGCACGTAACCGGTTTGTCTCTACACCAAACCACGACGGAATTTGTACCAAATATCGATAGCCAGTCGTCTTTTGTAGCGATAATACTTCCGTTGATCTTGCAAATTCGTTTGTATTTGCCTCACTTCCAACATTATTTAAATCAATTTCTTTTGAAATCGATTTCTCATCCACCGCCACATAAGCAGTTTGGAATACAAAGTCCTGCTATACAAATCAATTATAAAGCTGATATTGACATAAGGCATTCAGCTGTGGGGTGGTGGTAGCGCATTGAAATAGCCTCTTGGTATATAATAAATTAAAATATCCATAGTGTTCTAGAAGTTCCTACCATCCAACTTGCGCAACAACCCAATTGCAATTTTATTTGAACTGACACATTGAGCATGGCTAGAGTGCTTTTCCTGCCCAATAGTAGATAGTTTATTAAGATTTGAATACGAAAAATTAGTTATTAATTTAGAAATAAGAGTTGAACAACAATTCAACATCTCATGAAGATCACTGATGCGAGTTTTAAATAAAAATTTAAATTTACACGCTTACAGGCTTCTGTTGAGTCAACACCGAATGGTTGCTTGAACAGACGTTTTGGTGGGACCACCCTATATTAGAGGTTGCAATCCAAATTGGTTAAGGTTTTGAAAAGGAGTGCAGTCTTTGCCTCAGGTGTGTTGTATTTAGAGTGACTCGTAATCAACCTATAATATGTGTTTCGTTTTCTATTTATTATCACGCCGAAAGAATAACCAAAGCTGTGAAAAGAGGCTTCGTTGGCGAAAAGAAAATAATTTCACACATCAGTTAAATTTAAATGAACAAACTCTGTACTTTATTGTTAAAATCATTTATCTACTTCGATTTCAAACAATAGATTTTTGAAGAGTTTTTGCGCCTGTGGTACACACCCACCCCTAATAATTATTTAAATTTATTTTGGTTTTTCATTGCATGTTTTTTACTTGTTAAGCCTATAAAGTGTTGATTATAACTAATTCTAAAAGTTAATAAAATTGATAGCAAGACAATTAATTCCTACTGTTGCAAACGTGACAACTGTTTAAAATTAAAAACACATTCAAATAATTTTCACTAGATTCAATGAATATCTTAATTGTGCTTATACGCAATCTATAGCCAACTCGTGTGCCTCGCTACCATTAGCGAAATAAAAAATATGTTTATCCATTATTTGTTGTAATTTATATCCTCCACTAAAATGGAACGGGTACATATAGGTTCGTCATTCCGTTTGTAATTTCTACAATATCCATTTTCGATCCAAGAAAGTATAAACGTATATTCTGGATCCTTATAGGTAGGGAAGTTAAATTAACGAAGTCCATCTGCCAGTCTGATCGATGTTGAAATCAACTTTCTGACAGCACCAGACAACCTAGAATTTTGAAACTTGGAAGATTTGATGAGTGCATTTGGCGAATTTGAAATCAGTAACATCGGTCTACTAGTTTCCGAGATATGGACCGAAATGCATTTATTTGGTTTTTTTTTAGGTATTTTCACTCTTCCATACGCATAGTCTAAGTCCTTATCCAATGTACTATAAAGTCCCACTACAGAAATTACCATCCCGCGACCCTCAGATAACTTAGGGACCTAAATGTTGGACCGAATTAAAAACATGTTAAAAAAAACTCAAAACTTAAAAAACTAACAAAGAAAACCGAAATTTCACAAAATTCGAAATTGTTCCAAAATGTTAAAACAACTTCACGAAATATTTAATTTTAAGTTTTCGTCATTTTCACCAAAATGACGAAAATGCACAAAAATCAATATTTTACGAAATATTAACGAAATCTATGTTAAGTCAAATTTGACCACAAATGGAGAATTCAGTAAATGCACCAAAAGTTTGAAAATTTTTGCAAAATTTTAAATTCAACAAAAATTTTAAAATACATCATACACTAGAAACTCACCAAAAGGGATAAAACTTGAAATTTTTTTTAATGTCAAAATATAAACAATCGTACCCAGTTATATAAAAAATATCTGATTTCACGGCAAATCGGAAATTAAAAATTTGCCAAAACTTTCGAAAATTTTTATTTTACAAAAATTTTAAACTAAACTAAAAAATAAAAAAACCAAATTTCAACGCAATTTAAGAGAATCCTAAAATTTTAAAAGTCTTCACAAAATCAAATCATAATATAAAATGTTAAATTACCAAAATAATAAAATTATCCAAAAAAGCAAAGTTTGAAGAAAACCGAAATAGTACAAAAAAAATCGAATTATTTAAAATTTGACATCATTTTATTTTCATCAAAACTTTGAAAATTTACGACAAAATCGAAAAACTGAAATAAAACAAAATAGTTTCCAATTTTAATACTTATATTAAAACGAAAGGAGAGCTAAAATGCAAAATAATACCACGAATACCAGAGGCCACAAGTATATATCTCAAACAATCCTTTGCACAGGGCATAGTCCGTAGTACATTTTTAGTAGTTGATACTTTTGTGAAGGGTATATAATATTCGGTACAGCCGCATTTAATTTTTATTCATTTTATTTGTAACATAGCTGCTTAAAAAACTGAAGAAGAATGTATGTAGTTGTAAAGTTGATAATTACTTAAGCCAATCAATTATATTTTCGCCTTTACTGTATCGAATGCTTAATAGTCAACGTTCTAACCGCTTAAGCCACATACTTTGATTCAACACCAAAAGAATTCTACATACATATTAAGTCTATTACGTAATTAGTAACATAGATCTTCACTCGTTGTAGTGAAATAGGCCAGAGTTTTGGTGAGAGTCGAACCCACGACCCCTTAGTTTAGAATCCGAATATATCCAGTTTCCCTGGATTTGTCAACTACTCTCTTCAGAGTTAATGAAAGTAATCCTCATACCGATCATATTTTGTATGAAATATTTCAGCTTCACTTTCACTTCACTAAAACACTAAAACATTTTGAGAAAAGAGTAATTAATATTTTGTTTCAAATATCAACAATTGCTAGTGATTTCAACGAAATGCAGCATTCTAAACTACTATTGAAAGCTTTAAAACCTGGCCATGCTCTAAGAGGTTTAACAGCGGCTATTTATGGAGGTTATATCAGAATAAAGCCAATTTCTGTGCCAAAGAAGCTTCGAGCAATGCAAATTATTCTTGTCAATTGTTACTTATTCAACACGACATATTAATTTTGAGACCATTCAAAAGTTGTGGGGTGTTTGTAACTAAAAGTTGCGGTATTGGTATCATGGAATAAATATCGGAATCTTAAAAATGAAATAACTCCAAAACGGTACTGTATTATAACGACTTTACTTCATGTTTAAATACGACTAAATTCCCAAGCTAAAAATTTTTTTTCGTTTATAAAAATTCATAGTTTTTAAGTAAAAAACCTGAATAGAAAATTGATCTGTATCGCGACATTAGGAACAATGACGTATTTTAAAGAGTTGTTTGAAACAAGGTAGAGAAGAAAATACATGTGCTCGGCTGCAGCCCCGCTATGCATGCAGCCTTTTAAGGCATAACGCTACAACTTCAAATGGGTTTCAGCTTTAAGAAATTGGCTGAAAATTAATGTTAAATTTTCACTTATTCTTTTCAAACTTTTCAGAGTTACATTTTTTATAATGAAAGAAATTCCCAATAGAAAACTTTATTTCAATCGGTGCACTTTTTCAACAGCAACCATTTTAATGCTTTCACTCTTTTTCTTGCGTATTTTTATTATTATATTTTGTTATTAAAATTCGTTTGGCATGAAAACAAAGCACTTGAGATAAGAATCGATTTTTAATTTCGCAAAGCCATCAAACAATGATTCCCCGAAATTTTTCTTCTTTCCGAATAGAGCTATACACTAATAAATTATTTTAGGGGAATATAAACGGTTTTAGAGACATTGCTTTAAAACTCTTTATAGATCCCAAATCAAGTCTGCTGCCGGAGGTATTTTAAATTCATGAGAATCGCTTACAAGTACTGTTATCCGAAAATCATATTTACTCCCACAAGCCGATATGGTATAAACATATTAAGATAATATTTAAAAGCATCGGTTCATAAAAACGATTCACCTACATAGTTATGTTATGTAAAAAATTCACTCTTTATTTATTGATTTGCGTTGGTTATTGCACTGATAATGATTTCAAAAAATTTCATAGAGCTTGTTTTCCTGAAAGCTTGAAAAATACCTTAACTATTTTTTTCGTATTCG
Organism: Phania funesta; assembly: GCA_963932375.1. Lineage (NCBI taxonomy): Eukaryota > Metazoa > Arthropoda > Insecta > Diptera > Tachinidae > Phania > Phania funesta. The sequence continues at coordinate 90,507,780 of OZ010652.1, read as the reverse complement.
GACTTGAATATTTTTTAATTATTACACAAATTTGCTTATATCTCTAAAACTGCTTTAAGTTGAGAACATTTGTATCAAAATATTTGTGGAAGTATTGAAATTTGAACTGAACACCGATTTAAATAAAAATGAATTAAATTTTTACGAGGCAGATCAAAAGGTACAAGAATGTTTTAAACACTTTACTGCGTTTAATTAAGAAGATTTTGTTTAAAACATTTTATATTTTTTCTGATTATTTTTGCAATTTAATCTTTAAGTTTAATTTTTTTTATTTTACATGTTAAATTCACTCACTTTGGCTGCAACTGTTGCGTTAAAGACCCTTTAACAAAAAATTAGTTTTAGGGGTTAAAAAAAAGAGAACCGAAAGGAAACAGTAGTTTGAATTTTGTTGTTAAATTAAATTTTAAAATTTTGCTAAGTCAAAGCTTTCGCATTGAAATCTAAATCCGAAGAATACCGCAAACGAACTGCAACACAACTAACAACTCGATGCCAATTTATAGAATTTTAAATACAGTTTTCAAAACCAGCTTCAGTCAGTTTATTTATATTCTAACGTTCTGCTCACAAATAATTAATTGATAAACTCACTTAGAATATAAGCAGCGACTGCAACAGCAACATCAACAACTAACAGCAACTGAGTTTAATAGGCAAAATTATTAAAGTCGCAGAAAGTGTTTTTAAGAGAACTAACTCAATCATCATTCTACAGAAAATCGTCGTAACAAAATGTCCAACTTTTTTGAAAGAAACATTTGGTGTTTCAAAATAGCTATGACCCGTGCGCTCCGCTAGCCTCCTACATAAAAATTTTCACATTTGTTATCATACATCTCGAGTACTAAGAAAATAAAACCGTGGAAACGCATGACAACTTCACATAATTTCGTTGTTGACACAATGCTCGAAAAAGTGAAGTACAGGCAAAAATGTTATGTACTCGTAGACGGCAGATCAATAGCCAGAATCGAACAATAAGATACGCAAAGAATCTGGATATAAATAGTCACCTCACCGCACTCGCTCGACCTTAAAGCGGCTACATAAACCAAGAACAAAAACTCTTTCATTCTATCAGAGGTCGTACTATACAATAATTCAAGTAAATTACGAGTATATAAAACTTTTTTAAAGGCTAAGTTAGCCTTTTTGAGCCAGAAAGTATGGGCTTTGTATATAGGGATTTATAGCCCTTACCCTTGCTAATTTTATTAAACAATTGTGCGCTCTACACGCAAAGAAGAAGCATGGCTGAGCTAACCATAATTTAATTAAGCAAAACATATTATGATTGTAGATAATAATAATGTGGTCCTTTTAGAACGATAGAAAAACAAAAAATTTTACTTTTTACTGAATAGCATTGGCTGAGATATGGACACAGGTTAATCACCTGCCATCAAATGCTTAATAGTCACAGCATCCTCATGATTTGATTAAACACCAAACGAATTTTACATTTTAAGCAAATTTTATGGTTCGAATTATTATATTATTTTTGTATAGTTAAACTACTGTGCTTGTGGTTAGAAGTCTAGTAAATATATTGCATTGTTTAATTCAACGATAGACGGAAATCCTTTAATGTTTAAATCCGAATTTGCTTAATACACTGTTTAAAATGTTTTTAAATAAATAATGTTTGCCACACCAATATATTGCTATAAGAACATAATATGATTTGTCTTTGTGTAACTATTTTCTCACGCCAGCAGTTTTTTTTTATTGGCGAGTGATCTGAACTCTTGTGCATTTAATCGAAATTGAAATTTTTGTCGCAGGGCTATCGATACCGAATGATACTGAAGATGGCACAAAGTCGAAACCGTTTTGTTTCCAAACCAAACTTGACAAGGAATGACGGAAATTCGTTCCAAAAATCTACATCAAATCAAGAATCACTTTCGATTCTCATAGTGAAGCCCCGGAAGCGCATTACGGCATTCGATAGCCATAAAAATTTTAAAATTTAATACGAATTCAATAGAACAAAGTGGAAAATTCGGCCGATTTCAAATGCCGTAATTTGCCCCCAGAATTTGAAGAATCAAAAAAAATTAATAACTTTAAAAGGCACACAAATATAGAAGTTTTGCTTCGAAAACTCTCCGGATTTAAGCAGTCATGAAGAATACCGAACGAAGCCAGACTTTTTGCCTTTGGGTTTTTCGCTTAAAACGGGCTGGCTAAACATGTCAGAAAGCAATCCCCGTGTAGAGCAAAGTCTACTTGTACTATTTATTTTTTTTATTAAAACGTCAGGCTTTAAACGTTTTTTTAGAAATGTAATAAAATTGGTTTATTATGGTTGAGTACCCCGGTAGTCTATTTAGTAAATGGTATGCTAGTCTATCAGTCTGGTGGTCGTGGGTTCGATTCACTATAATAGTCACTATATAGTCTACGTTATTATGATCGGTAAATTAAGTTAGAATATAATTTGTAATTGTATTGTAATATTTAATAAATAAATTAACACTTTATTTAAGTGGGACGCCCACAGAATCTCTCTAGATATTCGATGTCGTGTGACGCACTCGGTGTATTTAATCGGGTTGTGTAGTATATTGATAAAAAACTTTGTTATTCGAAATTTTTTAAAGCGTTGAAAATTGGTATTTTCCTTAGCTGTTGTTGTTGTTCCTTTAATGTGTTTGTTTTGAATTTCTTTAAACATATCATTTGGCTTAAGCAACCAGCGGAATTTAGTTTTTGGTCAAACTGTAATGTTTATAGATTGCAGTAGCACAACCGGTTTTTTATAATTTTAGAAATTGCATTTATTTTGAATTAGTTTTTTGGGATGTGCCGAATTATCGATCGAAGTAATTGTAATAGTAGTTTATTATCTAAGTGAAAACGTTTCGCCTGATGTTTGACTACGTTTTATTGGTTCCGACACATAAAAGATGAACTGCACGAAAGCGTAAAACCTTTTTACGTATTTTGAAAGCTATAATAATTTTGTTCGCTATCATTACTTTGAATTTAATTTCTGTATTTATTACTTTGTGTGGATTTTCATGCTTTATGAATTCCCAAAACTGTTTAATCTCTCCTGCGTTTTTGTTCGACAGTAATGTATACAAGTACACGGTTTGTATGCGTTTTTACAGAATAAATACTTGCAGTTAGTACTTCTTTTTTTCTTTTATTTCATTAGATTACTCTTTTGCTATTGATAACTATTGTTGTAGTTTGTATTTGATTTGTTTTTTACATTTTAGATAATTTTTAAGAATAGAACACGAATTTGTAAAAAATCAAATTTCGCACACAAAAAATAAAATACTTTGAGTTATCTGCCGATATTGATAACATTTGTAAGTATTGATAAGAGAGTAATTATATGCGTTCTCGATAAAAAAAGGCCCTTTTTGGGCACCTTTTTTCGAGTTTCGTTTACATCGGACATTAACCTCAAGAGTACTTTTTTTCTATTGCCATCAAGTAAGAAATGACTTTTTTATTCGGAAAATAATTATCAGGAACGTGATAGGAAAAAATCTCTTTTCGGTCGATTTTAGAAACGAATTTTGAAACATTTTAAAAGTATTGTAATTGCAAATGCAGACCAAGAGATATATTTCATCACATCATGGTGACGAAGTAACGAAAACAAATTATGAGACATGAAGGAAAATCATTATAAAATGGAATTTTAAATAAATAAACTCGGAAAAAATTATCTCATCACGACTTTTTTCCGTTTTAAATAGTTTTGCTTTTAAAATCAATTTCCATCACATACCTGATAATATTTTTTGCCACACAATTTTTATACCTTTTTAAACATAGCCAAACGTGGCCTTAAATTTACTTGAGGATATTCGATTTATGAAGGGTTTATTATATGATTAAGTATATATTAAAGTTCCATGTCTTTTTTATTACACATCTTCTAATTGCCAGGGTTGCCGCCACGATCAAAATTTTTTTCCCAGCTCCAGATTTTTCAGATTTTGGCGCGACCTAAATTATGTTTGACCCTAAATGGGTTAATTGGTACAATTATTTTCAGGAGCATCAATCAGTCGAATAGAAGGATTTATGAATATGAAACGAACCCTTCTTGCGATCGTAATGATAACTTCTGCGCAATGACTCTTCATATTGTAAAAGTTGTTGCAAATGTTTTCTCTTCAGCAATTGCTGCGATATAAAATTTTTTTGAAACTTTGCGTCATAGCGCGATACACCTATTTTATTCGGCAGCAAAGTACTGTGCGCTGGGGCGAGCACATTAGCTCTCCATAAGATATAAACAATCATGTAAAGGCAACAATACATACGAGTATATTTATACGAGTATGCAAACATACAAACAAGCACATATTACATTCATGTCCATACATACATACATATGTACATCTGAACATCACTCTTTACGTTCTTCGCTCGTTATTGTTTAAAATAAAATCTTGTGTTCTGACTCAGTTTATGTGAACTTAAAATTGGCTTAAAGTAAGAAGAAAAAAAAAACACAAAAATTGTTTGCAACCACATTTGTATTAAAAGATTTATATCTAAAATAGTAAAATCTAAATTTTTTGGCATTTTAAGAATCTGGTTACATTGTTTCTTTTTTTTATTCGTTTATTGTTGGTTTTTTTTAATGTTTTCGATAATCCCATCACGCTTTTTATACTACATATATGTGTTTTGTTGACAGCACGCAACTTCAGTCGTAACTTGGAATCATTAAATTGTGTATTCATTGTATCTTCTTAATGTCTACCCTTAAAATTTAGCACAGAGCGTTTAAACTACACGCGATTTCTCTGCCTTTCTTTCCAATTAGCTGTCAGTTTTAATTTTGTAATCAAAAACCGCTTTAATTGTCGTTGGTTACACTGTTTCTCTCACTGAATTAAGTTATCGTTCAATCATATTAATTGAAATAAAACTAACTTTGGATGTCCCACAGTGCACAGTGTAATATTTGTGCAATCTAGGTTCACAGAATTATACTATTTATAAATAAAAGACAAAGCTTTATAAAACATTGTTAGGCAAAACTGTATTCAAAACTATTATTATGAAAAAATTTTATTGTAGGTTTAAAATAGGTAGACACCTACAGTACCTACCTACTTTAAATAAAAATTTTTATTTGTTTGGAGTAAAATTATTTAATAGGCAACACTTTTCCCGACACTAACAAGATTACCCAGTACAAATATTCTCCCTATCTACTCCGTTCCAATTTTTACATGTTTATACTGTAAAGCCGTTCTTTTCATTCATTATTTTAATTTTTTTATTGGTTTGTCAAACAATTCATAACAAATTATTGTAAATATGAAGAGGCAGGTTATTCGAATACAAAAGTAAGTTTCGTTAATTGTTATTTATTCATTATATTTTGTTAAATTCACTTCATTTGTAGGAATTTTATTTAAAAAAACAAAAGCTACTTTATTTTTAAACAATAAACACCTATTTATAGATGCGGTTACCCGGATAATTTGGAACACTATTGTGTAGCATTAGCTTTACTTTAAAAGGTAGAAATTCACTAAAGCATGAATTAGTTAATTTTTAGTTTTTTTAATAAAGATTTGTTAAAAAAATATAAATATGGAATTAGCGTTTAATATAAAAATATTTCAATTAGGTGAAATCGAAGAAAAAACTCACGTAACATCGACTTACTAGGCAGTCATATTTTGACAATTTACATGGGCAAAACTGTTATTCTGCATGTTTGTTAAAGATATTATAAAAGGAATAAAAAGTCTTACTAACTCTTATTATAAGTGCAAGAAATAAAAAAATAATAAACGGCTGAATCCGAGTCACTTTCGAATATATTTAAGGACGAATATCTTCAAAGCACCCAAGCTTGTTACTTCGATTTGTACATTATTTTTAAAATTTCAACCAAACAAATCTTAGTGAAAGATCTTTGTTACGCGCACTACCTTTGGCTGCATTAATTTTTATTTGTTTGAGTTTTAGTAAAAAAAAAAATAACTTTAATGATTATTTGTCAAGTTTTATGTTTCGTGCGGAAAAAAGTACTTTTGACTCGATTTATTTAAATTTTATCAGTTAAAAAGTAATTGCGGAAAGATCATTTTATTTGATGAATCTAATTTAAAGTCAATGCTATCTCAGGAGTCCGTACATTTTCTAAGCAAAAAATACAACTTGAGAAATAATCATAAAAAAGTTATTTTTTTTAAATAAAATTTATAACCCTTTCGATCCTTGGGATGAAGACAGTTTTCAGCCGAATGTAATTTTAAAGTTGAATAACGCTATTCAAAGTTTATTTTCTTTTCACACCAACAATAATAATTAATGCGATGACGAAATACTCACTTATCAGAAGAAAATTATGGTCCGTTAATATTTGGTCACTTATCACGTGGATGCTTCAAAAAAATCGAATTAAATTGCTCTAATAATTGAAAATATTTTTATGAAAATAAGTGAAGTATTTTATTTGCTAATATGTAGGGTGAGTGTTTTCTTTTGGATTTGTTTTGTGTTAATGTTTATAACAGTACGTTGTACGTATTAAAAAATCGCCGAATTTGGAACATATTTTTTAAAGTAATTTCGTCTACCGAGATTGTTAAAATATCGCACTTTGCAGTAGTTGGAAAATCTTATTTTGGAAAAAATTCCAAATAATATTTCACACAGCCAGAGCTGAGTGCGTTCAACTTAATTTTTAATCGCGCGGCTCTTGAGTGAAAAACGGGCATCGTGGATGAGCCAATTCGGCCAGATTAAAAAAAAATACACTTATTTGAAGAACTTATAGGAAAATGGTGCTCCGTCTAGCCAAGCTACGGTACTGCCTTAAGACAGAAAGCACTAATTTAACACGTCTCTAGTTAGTAAGAAATTTTCGAGTGCAATGTCAGTAGTTTTGACTTATACCTTTTCGAGGTGGCGGCCGGTAATAGGTTTCTGTCTCTTCAAATAGAGACTAAATAAGTCGAGCGGAGAGAAGTTAAGTTATAAAAAATATCTAATACTCGGTGGGACAGCATACGCCTGAGATGCCGTGGCCAGGAGGGTATTTGGTGTCTAATGTGCAAACTCTGGCTACTGGTCGATATCCAGTTTTAATGCAGACTTACTCGTGTATACGAAGCTCTTAGTTTTCATTACTCGTGTGAGTTACATGAATCCTCTGAAGGAACTCGGGCTAGGGGTATCACCAGACTCGTATGAGAGTAAGGTAGTTGTAAATTATAAATCGGTTGTCTGAAATGAATTCGAGGAAATCATGAGGTCGAAAACGGACCCATAAACTTAGTTTTCTGCTCTCCTCCCTATATTAATAATAATAAGACTCTTGCTATTTTTATATACAATTACTTTTTCGAATTCAAGCGGTTTATTCCGATTTTAGCTCTATGCTAAAGTACAGATAACTTGCTACCGAATTTGAAATTATTAATGTAAGCGCATATTATCTCGTTATTTCGTTACTGAGGACATCTTTAAGTAGAATTTCCTTTAAGGATTCAGAACTTTAAGATTTTGGAAACAGTATTGTTTTATTTTTTGTACTTAAAGTTTAAACATTTCATTATCGTTTTCATTATAATTTTTTTTAATTTCATATTTCGTAGAGTGCTTTGTTATTGTTGTTGTAGTGTGTTTTATTAAAAAAAAAAAAAATAATAATGAAGGGTTTGAAAGTGCTACAACTGATGACAGTTCCTGGCTTAAAGTTGTATAATTTGCCTCTACATATGTATGTTTATTATTCAATGAATATTGCATTTAGTTTTTTATACGAAATAAATGTTTGTTAAAATTTTAAATTTCAAAAAAGTTTACACATTTTCGCAATGAAGTAAATGACTTGCATAGAGTGAATGGAAATGCATTGTTTGCATAACTGCGGATATGACAATGAATTTTTAGACTTAATGACTCACAGAAGCTATTTTTTTAATTTCATTCAAAAATAGTTTTTTTTAGGGTGCCCCGGTAGGCTACTTGGCAGTGTGCTATCTCTTTCAGTCTGGGGGAATAAAAATGTAATTTGCTCCCAACGGTTGCCAGTAGATGGCTTTGACGGCAGGTTATTCAATAACGAGCTGGCTTAAGCAACCAGCGAAATGAGCATAAAGACTAACTTATTCTCCAACAATTTGGGAAATAAGAATTTCAATAAAAGAATAGTAAGAAAACGTTTTTTAAAATAATATAGTTTCTATTCTGGCGGCATTACAGTCAGCTATTTGACGGTATATTGCGTTGCATACGAAATGTATATAAACTCACTGCCACTATTGTAAATGGTTCTAACATTATCAAACATCGTTTTTTACATTAAACATCGACGGTGGTTGTCAGAGATGCAGATTTAGAGGCAATAATAGGCCAAGAATTGCATGCATGGTTGCCAACTCTTACATTACATTGTTTCTTACGAAATTTGGCTATCCTGATAAGGCAGCAACTACGCCATCTAACGAGAATTTATCCGCACATAAACATAAATGTGAAAAATAGGCCATGTTCCTATAAAAAAAATTTCGGACTTAAAAACTATCGAGATCAAAATGAGGAGCAAGTTCTTCATATGTACAATACGATCCCATTTCTAGGCAACTTGCTAGCTTGGTAACATTTTTCCTATAATCCTTTCTCATATAAGAAAGTTACAACAAATTTTGCCAAGCTAGCAATTTGCCTAGAAATGTGATGGTATTGTATATATGAAGAACTTGGTCCTCATTTCGTTCTCAGTACTTTGTACAGCCGAATTTTTGGTATAGGAACTTGGCCTTATCTCACATTTATGTTTTTGTGTGGATCGGAGGCCTTTTTTCTAAGTTATTTTGGTTCGTTATTGTATGTATAAAACATCTTTTAAGTTAATGCTTTTTTTGTTTGCTAACCTAGATATAGGCCTACCTATAAAACAAATTTCAGCTCTCTAGCTATAGCGGAATTGTCCTCTACAAATAAGGGGGAATCCTTAATTCGACCACTGAAGACCGCATGACAATGTTTAATACCATGTTGGTGTTAAGTGTTTTAGTTGGAGTTATAATCAATGCAGGTATTGCGGCTCTTGGTAATCACGCGAAATTAATATTTTCCAGAAATTAATTACTGGTGCTACCGTATTTAATAATAGCAAATTTCACTCTAGAACTTGCTGTGTTCTTTCATTCCATTCTATATTTTTTACTTTGTTACAAATTGTCATGCAATTAATGACAATTTATTGAGCCTAGAAAAGAAAATTAAATAAGAAAAGTATAATTATTTTGAAATACCAGTATTTAGATTTCATATTACATGAGTATTAATAAGCGAATTTGTAATTAACGATTCATAAATAAACAGATTTACTTGATTGTGAATTTATATGATTTATTTCTAAAATTAATATTAAATAATTAAAAATATAATTTAACGAATTTATATAAGCGATTAGGTATCAAGCGGGAGATGTGTTCGCATATTTTTCAATACAAATTATACCTTGACTTTTTTCCAGGGATTAAAACTGAACTTGCTCTCGCTATTTAAAAATATAAGAAAGTACCTACTTCTTCTTGGGTTTTGCGAAATTGCGGCCATAGGCCAACATTAGGGAGCGAGTTCTCGACATCTGCAGTTCTTATGGAGAATTAATTCTTGGAGAAGTCTATTGTGCTGCTTTCAAAGAAGAAAAATGTGAACTAAATGTCCACAAACTTTGTACTATTTCATATTAAATCATCTCCTAAATGCCGGCAAAAATAAAAACATTAAGGCAGCTGGTAGACACAAAGTTATGGTTTGTCGTAACTAAGTGCACTTTCTGAAGTTCTGACTTATACCACCTCGCAATGGCGACCGGTAATGGGTACCTGTTTCTGCTAGGAGTCTGGCTAAATAAATCGAGCGGAGAGAAGTTAACAATCTCGTTTATAAAATCCCCAATCCATGGTGGAACAGCATACGCCAATAGGGTGATTGGTCTCTAGTAGAATACCAGTCGATCTCCAGTTCTAATACAGACTTTGCCGTGCATATGGAGCTCTCTGTGTAGATGGACATCTTTTTCTCCATTACTCGTGTGGGTAACATGAATTCTCTGAAGGAACTCCGATTTCAATTTGCCAAAGGAGGAAGCCGGAAAACATGGACATGATTTCCTCGCGAAGATTGTATGGGTCAATCTCTAAAGGTACTCCTAAGGAACAGGTTGATACGGTAGCGCAGATTGTGTGTGCATGACCAGAACTGGCCAGCATAAGATTAGGCCCATGGGCAAACGCTTGTTAAATGCGAATACCATGGGAAGCAAAGTTTAGATAATGAAAAACAACCTATGTTTTTTTGAGATCTTATTCCTAACGAAATGGTAAGTTGAGTAAAGTTACTATTGCAAAGAAAAAGATAAGCAAAAATTCACTAGAAATATACATAACTTCCCGACTAATTCAGCCAAATAAGTTGAATTGAATTGAAAAATCATGATGGAGCTATTCACCCGTTCTCAGTTTAAGTCGAATTAAGCACTTATTTTTTGATCCAATACTTATTCTTCTTCTTAGAGGATTGAAGCCGAGTTAAAGAAACGAAAGTCGTTCAAAGTTATTGGCATTGAAAAAATGTATACTTAAAAAAAAATCACAGTGAAAATAACTTCTAATGAGTTTGTATTTTAGAAAGTAAGAAATTTGTTATAAATATATAAATATGTACGAATATTAGTAGTCTGTTCCTTGCTTTCAAAAGAAGCCAGTCGTTCGATTTTAAAGCGGAAGATAATGTAGCTTTCACTTACTTCACTTCTATGGCGTCAATGAGCAGTCCTAAGGTTTTCATTTAAAATTCGATCACTCTATTTCGATCGCCTTATCAATAGTGCAAATGTTTTCGAAATAGCACAATGCAAATTCGAATATGATTAACGCTTACGTGCAACAGTGCATCAATTTACACTTAGCAGAGGCGAATGTTTCTTTTTTATATACTTTCAAAATAACTTTAAAAAAGCAGGTTTTTGGAACGAATTCCCGTCATCCCTTGTCAAGGTTTGGATTGAAGACAAGCTAGTTTCGGCTATGTGCCATTTGCCTTCTGAGACCGTTTTGGAACGAACGTCCGTCATACCTTTGTCTCGAAATCAAACTTGACAAGGAATGACGGAAATTCCTTTCAAAAATCCACATCAAATCATCCTATCGGAATGTCGAATCAAGGATTAAAAAAGTACCTTTATTAAGAAAAGTACCATTTGTAAAGTACTTGTTTAAAACATACCTTTTCAAACAGACTTTCTACGCTTTTAATATTTAAAATATTGTATTACGCTGCGTGAAATTTGCCTTGATTGGTTATTAATGGTTAAATGAATTTATTATTAATAAAGCTAACTAATCATTTCCATAGCTACTAAATAAAAATTTACATTTTATGCAAGAATTTATTGCAGTAATTTGTGGGGAATTTATAGTGTAGAATGAAAAGTGGTTATTGGAAAATTATATTTTCGGCGAATTTTTATTTCTAATAAAACAATTAATTTACATATATTTCTTGTATTAATAATTAATTAACTCTAATTAAGATTGACCCATTCTTCCAGGGGAATTTTTGCAAATAGACGATCCATGAAATTACGTATGACCAGCGTAAGTTTTGTACGTAGGGCCGGTTTCATTTCTTTTAACAGCTCCTGGGCGTTTGAGTTGATGAAAAGATTCAAGGCAGCTTCTGTAAAATTGAATTTTTACGTTTATTTAAAGGAAACAAAATAGTTCATACAGATAAATTGAAACATACGTATTACGGAATTGCCATTAGCAATATTATCGACTCCCATCCGTATGTCTTTGACATTAAAATCCATTTTCACTTGATCCGCTGTAAGATAAGTGCGACCATCTTGCCCCTCCTGTGGAAAAGCCTTGAAGTAAATTTTAGCTTTTACACCCTCTAAAACAAAGATATTTTTTAAAATTGTTTAAGAGCTGGCTCTACACATTGATTTGCAATTAATTTTTTAAGTGTAACAGTTTTTCTCACCATATTCGCCCCAGTATTCACCGGCACCAGAAGCTTTAACCAAAATTAAGACACCTGTTGAACGATATTGCGCTCTAACCTTGATACGTGGTATTTCACAGGTCAATTGAAATTGCAGGGATTCCAAATCGGATCTATAAAAAAAGGAAATAAAATATTCCATTAAATGTCATGATTAAGTTGTTTTAAATATTTTTTTATTTATTAAAATTATAGCTGTTCTTGACCTTTTTTTAAATTTAATTTATTTAAAATTGTCCAAGCTTGAAGGTCTTTTTTTTTAAATAATTATATTTTTATTCTTCGATATTTCGCTACTCCACTGTGTAGCATCATCAGGAAATAAAAATAACGAACCAATTATATATTAATGAAAAAAATATTGTCACAAAAATTCAAAAATTTTCCAAAGTTAACATAAAACAAAAATAACATGAGGTTTTTTTAAATATTTTAAAAAATGTAAATACAGTTAACGAAACTTAACATTAATTCAAAAACCCCTTAAAACATACTTATATTAACTATCTTATTCTATGAACTAAGTGTCTATAAATCTGTGCAACATTATCCGTGTCCGCCTTAAAATTAATTCTTTGTGTACTAGGTGTATTAACAATTTGTAACATTTCTAATATAAAACGACGCTTATAATTAATTTCTGTATTTAAAACCGATGCGTTTTCAAAGTTCGGATATTTTTTTCATTGATATATAATTGGTTCGTTATTTTTATTTCCTGATGATGCTACACAATGGAGTAGCGAAATATCGAAGAATAAAAATATAATTATTTAAAAAAAAAGACCTTCAAGCTTGGACAATTTTAAATAAATTAAATTTTTTTATTTAATTTCTTGTTTGGTTCTTTGTATTAAGGCCAGAGTTCTTGTAAGCCCTAATATTCAGTAGAAGTGAGAAAAAGCGTTTACAATTGTAAAATGATTTTAATGAAATTTAATTCAAAGCGATTTTCCAATATGAGAAAGTAGTTTGATGTTGAAATGCAATAGGTTTTAACAATTTTTTTTTTATTTGAAATGATATCGTTCAAATTCTTCTGTTCTTCGCACAGTGTCATGGATCCAATTTTAAATGTTTCTTCCCTATATTCGAGCGATGGCTTGGGTTACGTTGACTGAAATAAGTCGATATTTTAACACAATCGATGTTTGATACACATAAAAACTAAAATCAAAAACTCACTAGAGGTGGTGAATTGAATGGAAAATGCTGCTGCCATCAGAAAAATAATATTTTGTATTGGAAGTTTTACATAGAAATTCTTATATAAGAAATAGGCTAACTCCTCATGTAATCTTGAACTCATTTAAACTCGTATAGTGCGGCGAAAATCAAGGAAAACCTTACCAAAACCAAAACTTACAGACGCTTTAAATTATCGCATTGAAAATAAGGAAAAATCTTAAAATGCAAATTTAGGCCTCTGTTCCTTTGTAGCACACTACAAAAGAAAACTGAAACTCCTTTATTTCAAATGAATTTTTGAACATTCTCTTCGTGCACCGAATTAAACATGTTTTAAATATTAACGAATTTTGGGCATCTGTTTAATTGATTGTGCAACTATTTATACATATATCTTCTGTTATATTTCGCTCTCTTGCCATTCGGACTTCAAGTTTATTTATTTAGAAAACAAGAAAATTGCAATAAATGGCCAAGATGTTGGCCAAACTAGTTATCGCTCTTTTTCTATGCTATGCCACAAACAAATTGTTCTAAAATGATGTCGTAAACTTGCGATACGAAAATGAAGTCACAAACGTCATGGTCGTATACTGTTGGCGTTTCATTCAATATTTGATTTAACTTCTGTTAAGAACAAGTTTAGTAGGTTCAGTTTTGTATTTTCTGTCAATTGTAGGTAATGCCAAAAATTTATGGCGGTTTGAACACATGTACGTGTCAGTTGAAATGTTTTATAACTTATTTAAGCACTTTAATATGCAACAAATTTTCTAAACATTGTTATGAGAATTTTGGATAAAAGCATTTACAGTGCAGAACAACACACACGGTGGATTTGGGAACACATGCAATTTTAATTTTCTATAACTTTAGTGTTTATAAAAGTGACCTAGAAAGATGAAATAAAATCCTTTTTGCCCAACAGCAAACTCTTTGCGGCTTCGAGCTGTATATACATGTGGCACAAATGTATGTATGTAAGTATATATGGTGTGATATTCGTATGTCAGATGAAATCTGGTATTGACATGCAATATGTGTGTAATTTCAAGGTTAAGAACAAAAAGATTTGATAAAAACATCTATAAATGACCAAGTTATTTTGTAACAATATAATAGAAACTTCAATGGCAACATGCCGTATCGAGCGGGTGTAAGAGGCATCGGGCGCTACTCGCAGAGTGTATATCAACATACTTTGACTGGATCGGGTTCCATACTAATGCATATACTTCTTCGCTAAATGCTCTTGAAATATAGGATGTAGTTGAAATCACAGAGCCCAGATTGACGTTGGGTAAAATTCGGTTCTTCGGTTTTGATCTCTTTTGGAAAGCTTGGTACTTTTTTTTTAAGTTCTGATTTGCTAATAAATTTTCGATCTTTAATGGTTTCCCTATTGATGAATTTCTAATTTGCGTTGAAATTTCGGGATTTTCAGATTTTTCGCTTTAATTTTAGATTCTTATAAATTTGTAGTTTCTAACAAGTTTTAAAATTATACTCGTATGTGAAATTTATATGTGAACTTTCGGCTTGTAGTGATTTTTTTGCTAAAGTTTCCACTAAAGTTTCTAATAAATTTTCCGGTAAAATTTCGACCCTTTGGTGAACATTTATATATTTGATAAAATTTCAAAGTTTAGTGAAACTCTGTTTTTGGGCTATTTTTTTTTAATTTTGTTCTTTTAGACATTTAATTTTTTTGTGATTTTCTGTTTTTGTTTGTTTAATTTTTGGCTTAATTTCGGCTAATAAAATTTATATAATAATATTGGCTTTACTATTTTTGTGATTTTTAGATTTTTTGTGAAATTTAAATTTTTGTACGATTTTTGCTTAACATAATATTTTGGTAAAATTTCGAAATGTTTTATAAAACTTTCGTTTTGTGGCTGTAAAATTTTGACTTTTTGGTGAAATTTTATTTTGTGGTAAAATTTCAAATTGTGGTTAATTTGAATTTTTTGCCGATTTTTTGGTAAAAAAAATCGCTTATAAAACTCTGGCAAAAAAAATTGATTCTTTGAAGTTTACGACATATAGTAATTTGTTGTATTTTTGTACTTGTCCTAAATTTTTGGGAACTGATCGTTGGAATTATAAAATGTTACTAAGTTTACACGAACCTACACATCGTTTGAGTAAATTCACGTTGGTGTATGCTTCACCAATGGGATATACAAATAAAAACCACGACCACGAGAAAGAAACATTTAAGGTGTGCCTACCTTTATTCTTTACATTTCCTTTATTACGAGTGAATTTATATGATATAAAAAATTACTGAAAGTGTTTAGAGTAATGCTCGCTACACCACTGGTGCCAAGTGGAGAAGCCATTATACAAGAATAAAAAAATTTATTAAAATTTATTATATTTACTGTTAATTTCTTTCTTATTTTGATCATTTGCTTATTCATTATGATGGTAATTACTTTTGAAAGGAAATTAACTAAGAGGCCATTAAGTACATTTTTTGTCATTGAAATGATGAAATTGGAAATTATATTTAGTTAATTAAACAATTCGATTATTCCATGACAAAATGTAATGTTTCATATGCGCGTCAAAGTGATAAGTTCACTTATTCCCAAATATTTGTAGCACAGCAAAGACTTGTACATTTTGTGAAACTTTTCTTTACAAATAGTTTCCACAAATATTTTCCAACCATTCAAATATCCAAGCTCATAATGCAAATAGGCGCCCGCTGATAAGTAATTTTGTCCGGAAGCCCGAACTACCTAGGCCAGTAGTATGTTGTATAAACACAGCTCAGGTTTATTTGGCCAGGCCGTCCGAACGTAATCGTTAAAACATTTTATCAAAATCAATAATCTATTACTGTGACGATGAGAACGTTACGAAACATTTTTGGGAGAAACAACGTGCCAACAAGACGCACTATATATCGTGTAGTGAATGATTTCGAAGAAAGAGGGAATGGCATTACAGCAAGACCTCTTTCCACAACAAGTTATTTCAAGGAATGATGATGTTGATTGGCCTCCACGGTCGCCTGATTTGACTGCTCCGGACTTCTTTTTGTGGGGCTATCTGAAAAGCAAGGCTTATGCAAACAAACCAGAAACGCTGGAGCAACTCAAACAAAATATTCATGATGATATTAATGAAATACCGCGCGAAATGTGTGAGAATGTATTGAAAAATGTGTTCAAAAGGGCTCGCATTTGTGAGGCTAACAGAGGCGGACATTTATCTAATATTGTATTCCATACATAATTGCCGACATTAAATAAAACATTTATCAATATACAATCCATTCTCCTTCATTTAATAAAAAATTATAAACAAAAAAAGTTTGTTGTGTGTTACTATCTGCTTTGTATATACATACATATGCAATTAAAAAAAAAAAAAATACGAAGAGAAAATAGGGAGAGGAAAAGGTACTGAATTGTCTTTCCATATTTACGAGTATTTATAAATTAAACTCCTCCGTACTCACCGCACATTTGTTACCGTTATATTGCTAACACCAAATGCTTGTATATTACGGAATACGGCGCGATAACCATCGGGACCGCTGCCCAACACAATTCCAATCTCGTCAATATCAACAGGTTCAATCTAAATTAGAATAGAGAAGAACTAATAGTAATAAATTAATAACGATAATTCAACGCCTCAATTGCAAACAGCGTTGCCACTTTATCCAATTACGATGACAAATTTAGACTTCTCTTTGATCTTTGTGGCTTTTTATTTATTAAATTGAGATCACAAGGCCTAAATTTATTTTTCTACAGATAATCTAAATATTTTTCAGTTGTAATTTGTCAATTTGTTTTAATATCTACAATAGCATTAATCTAGCAGCAAAGTAAAGGTGAATAAAATCGAAACACGTGAATATAAAACACGTGAATATAAATCGACACTTAGCTGACTACCGTTGATAATTTAGCCCTTTCGAGACTCTAGCTTCGCTGATGTTTCTTTTTACCTTTTTTTTTTTAATTTTCACTTAAGTTATTTTCTTAAAGCTAAATTTTGTTAACATTAAACTTTTTTTATTTATTCAAATTACTAAAATCATTTCAAAGGCTGCTCACATAAATTGGCAGCATAATTAAAATACTCAAACGCCAGGCTTTCTCAGTAGCTTATACTTTGAAGCTGTCGACGACTGTGAAGAAATTAATCCGCTCTCTTCCCCGATTCAATCATTTCTAAATCCTATTCCAATTTTGTCTACAAATTTGAAAAAAAAAATAAAAATTGAAAGCTAAATGGAAACCAGTTTAATATGTAAAGCAACGGAAAAAGCTGTACGACAATCAAAACTCGCAAAGTTTTTTAATTAAAATAATTGAACAGTTGCTACAAAGACTGCCTGCCATACAATATGAAACGATTTTGTAATTTCCCTTGAAAGAATTTAACTAAATATTTTTTTCCATATTGAAAATGAAAAATTTAAATATTCAGAAAGTGAAACTGATCTTACTGAAATACAATGGCAAAAGATATTTTAATTCAACAATTAAGTTTTGGAGTAAATGAAAATTATTTTTTTTACTAGGTATATCTGGTATGTAGTTTCTTAATATTACCTTTAAGTAATGCTGAGATTGAAAGACTTTTTAGTACCATGAAACTTATTAAAACCAAACGATCTCGTACCAATGCTAAACAGCTAATTTCTTTGCTTTTGTGAACAAAAAATTATCAGCTGTTTTGCGTAGACCAATCAGGTGTCATTTTGGCTTGATATTGTATAATTTAGCGCCTGTCTTAGGTCCTGCCATGATTAAGTTTAGTTTCACATTTTATGTAAGTGTATAAATTTCAAAGGACTATTTTTTAACGTTTTCGTTTTTGTTTTTTTTTTCAAAACGGAATTCTCTGCCAATGAGAAATAATCAAATTTTCCGTTTGAATTAATAACTTAAGAGAAATAATTTAAAAAGAAATTTGTTTGTTTTAAGTCGAGTCAATTTAATTAGGAAAATAATCGATTTGGCAATTGAGGCATTTGTTTGTTCGGAATACGCACCTCATAAATCTCTAATTCAGGTATACCTTGTCTCAGGTAGTGCACCAATTTATTACCACTGTCACGTAAACATTCATTAATAAATTGTTCATCGGTCGGACACTGTTGCAAGTAATAAGCTGAAATTAAAAAAAAAAACATGCATTTAAACAATTCATTTGCATAAAATAAATTAACATGGATAAAACAAATTAACTCTTCTTAAAGCGATTCCATTTTGCAAATTGGAGTTTAAGTTTATCGAACAAATAGAGTTTAATTAAAAAATGATAAGAGGATTTAAACTTGAAACTAAAATATGAAAATATTATCACTGAAGCTACAAATTTAATGTTGAGAATTATTTATAATTGTGCTCCAATCCTTTATACGACCCTAGAAAACTATTTACTATAGAAAAATACAACACTGCCTAGTAAAAAATTAATACACATGTAAAATGTGACAATTTAACTTTATGTTTGTATAAAAAGTGGTAACTAATTTTGTAAAATTTTTGTTGAAAAACATCTTCAATGAATTACACAGGTTTTTCCTTTTTTATAAAAAACGGCATACTATATTTTATTTATTCACCATTTCAATCGAACATTCTAAAAGTTGTGTGTATAAAATTATATGTATCAAGAAACAATATTATACAAATTTTATGGCATCTACGTAAATATAAATGTTGAATATGGAAAGTGTTTTAATGCAAAGTATATTTCCAACAATTTTTATCTTAAAATGATCAAACGTTAGCATGTGTCATTGATGTACATAAATTGATGTGACGAATCAGCAAACCAAATATTCCTTTTGTTTTCTCAATGTAAGAAGTAGTTCTGTGCTAATTATCATAAAATTTTTCCTAAGGTAAAATTCAACAAATTTATATTGTGCTAGATAACCCAAACTTGATTCTTAAACGAGCTGCGTTTTATGTTTAAACTAAAACTTTCAAATGCAGTCTTCTAAGTGGTCGAACAACACGACCTCAATTGCACATAAGAAGGTAAAATAGCCGCGAAAATGTCATTTTTACAGTTTGAATTTACCGCTCAGAAAGTCGATTTTGACAACAATAAATTAGTCAAAGTGCTCCGTAAAAATTTACTCAAATATGATGTTCATTATTTCGCCTCTGTTGCCAAAAATTGAGCAGACGTCAGATGCGGTGTCCATTTAGAATTCATTCTCAAACGCTTGTTGGACTAACTAAGATGGCCGGTGCGATATATATCGGCTAGATATAGAATCGGCTATCAGCTGTGCGTCAAAGAAAAGTTAGATCGACCCAGAACATCACCTCTGTCATCGAAAATGACAGCAGATAATCCGTGGCAGTCAACTGCTCATTGTGCAGAGTAACCTGCACCCATAAAGGCCACAGACAACGTCGTTTATTCGATTAGTGGTATTCAGAAGAAGACCCACGCTTTGACGGAAAAATCGTCTTTATCTAAGAGGCATATTTTTTTTCGGAAGAATGGCTGTATTGACGTGTTGCCGTATACAGAAAGACGTAAAGCCACACGCGGTTCATTAGGTGGTAATGCATTCAGATCGTCCCGTACTTCCTTGAAAACAGCGTTGGTAAGTGCATCACCGTCGAGAGCTACAGACCATTATTTATAACCATTATCTTCCGGCCCAAATTGAACAAATTGGACGTTGATGTCATGTGGTTCTGGGAGAACAGCACCACGAGGTAATGAACGCCGCAATAAACAGTCTGCATGAATTATTTGAGAGTATGATTGGCTCTTGTGGAGGTGAGGTGGATTGTCTACCAAGATTGTCTACATACCCTAACATTTCTTGTGGGATTTTCTGATTCTGTTGGTCCATTTCAATAAGCTGCTATCGATCAATATTCTCAAAGTCAACAAAGTACCTTGGGTCGTTCGTTTCCGTCCTCTCCAAGGTACCCAAATGATGCGCATTTCACTAGGTGTCCATTAGGCGTTTATCGCCGTTTTGCGCTCCAGAATCAAAGATGTTAACCTCTGTAGTCCTGCAGGAACATTCGCTTGTGGGACCATATTATGATCCGAAAGTCAGAAGTATATTTCGTTCACTGGTTCCTCAACAAAAACGCCCAATCCCATCTTATACTCTAGCTTCTAGCTTGTGGCAGTCTATGAAAAGGCAAATTCCTTACACATTTGAGCTAGCATTCCATTAGATTAGGAGTGTTTGTCTGATTTGTATCACAATTTACTATAACCTTTTTCTCAGCTGATGTGATTTGTTATCCCGGCTGATCAACCCATCTATCGCCCGCAGGCATACTACTGTAAAGGCTGTCTCGTATTTTATTTGGACTTCTATTGGTTGGATGTCTAATATAGTCCCCAACGATATTGTTCGTGTGGGTCTGATTGCACCGCTTATTCCAAGACAGCACTTAATTAAATTTCGCTCTTTTTCTTATATTCAGACACTTATTCGCACATGATAGTTCTAAGCAAAGTAAATCCAATTCGACAACAAGATTCATGTTTCTGCTCTTTAGTATCCGCGGAAGGAGCTGCATAAAAAGAGTGTCGGAATTTAATTCTCCGTTTTTAAATTTGTATAATTTAACATCAATTATTGTAATAAGATTTGTTTTAATTCTCGGTCGTTAACAGAATTTACTCCATCAGGACCGGTGATAGTTTTAAGCTTGCTCAACGTAATGCAGCTGTCTACAGTGTTATGAAACATTTTGCCATGGCAGCGGTTCCTGCTGCTAAGAATCTACAATCGTATTTTCGAGCAATGGATGTTTTTTCGATTAAAATTAGTGCTGCACCAGCATCACTTATAATGACATCACTATTGGCCCCAGATACTTCAGGAATCTCTCACAGCCGCAAAGGCTGCAGGAGGGAACACTTATACTTCTGTGGGTAAGTAACATCGCTTTGTCATTTGGTATCTATTATTTCAAATTCACAGATCGAATTTATCAATATGTTCATAAATAGTGTATTGGAATATACCGAATATACGTTTTCTTTATCAGATAATTAAATTAGTTAAAGTAATATGAAATCTATTACGTTGCATGCACCCACTATCAAAGCCTAAATAGAAATTTCATAAATCTTCATGAAACGGAAGATAAATTATTTGTATAAATTGAAGCAAATACAATTTGTTTCATTTAATAAAAAAAAAACAAAATGTTTAAAACTTAGATCATAAAAACAATTGCTTGAATTCGCTGTTACTTTCTTGCGTACAGGTTGTTGCACTTAAATAAATTTCACCAATCGATTTGTTAACGAATCCACAAAATCATAGCACGTAACGTGTTTTGATGCTTTATTGCTACGTTAAAGATAATCGTTTTTATTTTACTCACATTGCAAAATTTAACTTAAAAAGTTTTTTGAACAGATAATGAAAATGGGGTTTAGTTCTCAGTTTGGTTTTCACGATCTACTGAAGATAACATTTTGGGGTCAAAGATGTGCAAAGTTGGTTGAACAGGCGTTTTCCCTTCTGAAAACTGCCACATATAATTGAACAACTCGTTTAAATGATTACCTATAGTACTAAAAAGTATTGCATTTTTTATGATCACAACAGAACAAACACAAACAACTGTAACAATTATTTTCTTCCCTTTTTAAAAGCAAAATCGGTAGTTTAAAAAATATAAAACACCGACCGAATAAAAGTCGGTGATGAAAGAGGTAACATAGGTAAGAAGAACATAGTGTTTATTCACACTCTTCAATTGTTTTTTGGGAAGAGTACACTAAAAGGGACAAAGTTTAAAATACATGAAAAATTGTTGTGAGAAAATAAAGCCCCATATATGGCTGACATGGTGCAACTTCAGCTGGGGTTACCTTGATTGTCTAAATATGAACAGCTATTGTTAGCGCAAAATGTGCACATTCATCCAAATTCATACTCGATAGCGATTTGTGTCAATAAAACTGTTTGACCTACAGAAGCAAGATAAATGCTGGGAACTTCGTTTAAGAATTTTCAGTTTGACTCATGTTTAATTATTTTCCTTTACTTTTTCTCCAAATATAAAATGATTTCTTTTTATTTTCATTTTAGATTCGTCATAGCCAGCCGCTTTCTTTTCTGCTTTTGGAGAGTTTTTAAATTAAATTTTTTTATGCTCTTCGCGCGGTGTTTTATGGTTCAAGCGATTTTTTTTATTTTTTCGCTTTTCTTCCATTTTGGTGAATTTCTTTAATTTTCAAAAATGTTTTCTGCTTTCTTTGAAAACGTTTTTACCTATGGCACTTTTACATTAGCCGTTTTGTCTATTTTAGTTCATTTGTTGCTGTTTTTCCTGGGTTTGGTTATTTGTGGTTTAGTGATTTTTTTTTAGATTCGTGTTTTTACTAAATATGCACTGTCTTAGATTCAATCCGATTATGTTTAGGAATTGATCCATAATTTCGTTTAGTTTTACCTAAGTGGTTTTAATTAATATTATTACTCAATACATTTTAGAATATATGTAGCTTAAAAAAACGACGATGACGATTGTAACTTTCTAAATTTCAGCCCAATTACAATTGGCTCTACAACCAACAATAAATAACGCCAGACGAATTTATTTAAAACATTTTCCTGCCTTTCTGTGGTGATCCTCCCATTTTGGACATATTTATTTTCAAGCAGTACTGTTGCTACATGTGTAAAATAAAATGTTTAAATGGCTGAAAAATACCATCGACAGTCGCTTAATTGTAATTCGTCGTTCTTTCTTCAGTGATTTCAATTTGAATTCGGCTTGGAACGTAATTATGAAAGCAAAAACAAATATAATAAAAGAACATTAATTTTAAACAAAAAAGTGAGATATACACTCCTGTGGTCAAAAGAGCTCATCGAACGGATTTTAATTTATTATGACGCGCATTAGACGAATAATAGAGCTTTTGTGAATTTCGATTGTTCAGAATAAAATATATATATATATATATATATATATATATATATAAATATTACTATGACGCACAGTGGCTAAAGTGAGCACCACATTTGTTGATTCACAGAGGTAATCGATATCATATCACTCTGGGCTTTTAATATGCTAGACAGAAATAAGGACTGAAAGGTCGCGGACAGACTAACCGTGTATCACCATGACTCATGTGAGGCTTAAAAGGTAAAGGAAAAAGAGCTAAAGACAACTAATCGTCTTTGGAAGCGGAGTACGTTGAGGGCCTTCTGGCCTAATATGAGAGATACATCTGAAGTATGTAGAGTACAGATACTATCAAAGACCCTGTCTCTAAATTGGGATCAAGATCATCGCAAGAGCGATGAGACAGTGGAGGAAGCATTGTTGTAGCTTATGGATGTTAATTTTCCTGGAAGCCCATAAATACGAGAGCTACTGAGAGCAGACGAGGAGTGGCTGCCTTATTACAGTGGGGTATAAACAGCTTGCTTGGTAGGATTAGGGAAATAGCCTACCTATCGACGGTATATATCCCGGTGACTTAGAGGGAAACTAGGATTGATTTTCCCCCAATCGGGTAAGAGGGACTATATAGATGCCTTCGGAATAGTTAGTCTCACATATTTTCTATTGAAGACAATGGAGAGGGAAGCAGTAGATACCAACATGCTTATAGAGCAGCATTTTTACAAGATTGATAAAAGCTATGCTTCGGTTTAGGGCAATAAATCTCAGAAACGGGTGTGCAGAATTCAGGGTAGGGTAGTCAGGGGTTGCCCGCAGGGAGAAGTTTTATCACCTTTTTTGTGTAGCATCACCGTTGATGTCATTCTTTAAAAACTGGCCTCAATAGGCATCCATACGATTACATATGCCGACGATGTCGAACTTATGATTGGTGGTAAGTTCATTAGGGCCATTCATGATAACCGAAACATGGTGCAAAGAACAGAGGCTAATCATAAATGATAGCAAATCTGACGCAATACTAGAGGTTGAATCCTACACGCTTTTCGGGTCGGAAATCAATGTGTCCAGAAAGGTGAATTATCGAGGTGCTACTCTAGATAAGGCTGTAGGGTGGGGGAATCTCGCCAAAGGCTGCATTCTGGATTTACACAATGATGGTGCGACCCATAATAAAATACTCATCTGTGGTTTGGTGGCCAAAGACCTCTCAAAGTACAATTAAAAGTAAGTTGGATGAGGTGCAATTGGCACGGCACTAACACAGGCAATCGAGCCAATGTTGGGGTTGCTACCGTTGGACTTATTCGAGTTAATAAAGAAGTACAATATTTATAAAAACTTTTTGCTGCCTGTACTGCCTGAGGTGAAGTCAATAATATAGCAATCATTAGCACCACCGTGGGTACTTTATAACTTACGTTGTTGAGCCCATGTTGACCCGTATAATAACGATGTTAGTATAACAAGAACTATTTTAAGCATTTTAATTTGAAATTACTATTTACTTTCAGCGAAAGAAAGCAAAAGTTTAAAAATTGTCTCTCTAATTAACACCAGCCTCAAATACAATAATTCGTTACCACCTTCTTTGAAGCAAAGGATGATTGTAGCGGCACTACGATGGAAATATAAAGTAATTAAAGTTTTTAACAGATTCTTTGTTTTTATTCTTTTTCCACAAAAATTCAAATAATTTCACTTTACTAATTTAGGTCACGACACGATTGAAGGCCGGTTTGTGTTTCAAAGCAAAACCTTTTTGGAATTTTTAATTTGATATCTTTCTCCTTAAGCCCCGCTTATAGCAGTAGAAGGTAAATCTCTTTATATTTTTATTGCTTTAATTTAATAAAACTTTAAACTGTTCTCATGAATTAGATACACGGCAGAAGCAGGAAAAAGGCAAAATTCTTGTAAGAGGTACAACTTTCACGCGATTCACTTTGGTAATGAATTGAAATATTCATCGGTTGAGCATTTTAACCAGGTTTAAAATATACCAAAGACATCGTTGTTGTTTTGTTTGTTTTTCTTTAAACTATAAATACATATGAACATCATTATTATCATAATCATTCGAACCATCATTATCATAGTCGTTTGTGCCATGTGAGAAGGTAAACAAAAATTAAACACAAAGAAAATTTACAACGAACAATTGAATGAATGAACGAAACAAAAAGTTAAGTACAAAAAAATACATGAAAAGAAAAAGTTTAAGAATGAAGAATTTATAAACAAGTTGCGTGTCTATATTATTAACACCTTGTGGGACGCGCTAAAGCAAACTGCATCAACAACATCGGTCCTTTTAGAAAAGAAACTCTTTAAAGCAGGGTGTTTGAAACATGCCGATATATTTGGTCTAAGCCTCAATAAACTATATAAAGATGTAAATATTCGAATATCTTATGTTAGAATTCATCTACGGACTTAGAGGATTTGGGGAAATGGAATTCAATTTCGAAAACTGCAATTATGTACTGCAATTACAATTATCAAAAGACACTTTCATTTTGTAGAAAGTGCCCCTCATTGTAATACTAGGCTGAAGTTTTAGAACTTGGAAATTATAGACGTTTAATGTTATCATGCAATGCGCTTTTGTAAAAAACTAGTGATGAAAAAAGAGGTTTTCAAATGGTACTGAACTTCAAGTCACTTAAGTGTCTCACATTGTTCTGTATGTAAGAGAAGAATTAAGCCCTCTTTGCAAATTTGGATGATTTTACTATAATTTTGAGCAGTATATTAGTTAATGTTTCAGAATCGAAAAAGATCCTTTTGACGTCGTGTGAGTAGAATGGTATTTATCAAATCAAAAAATAGTACAATAATACTGAATTGTCCATCACTGCTCTAGACCTAATTGCGAATTGGCGCCTGACGTCGTGCTTGATTATTTTGTGCGGAGGCATATAAAATCGCTACTCTATGCCGATAAGCCAGAGAAGATGCAAAATACAACATTCACCGCATTATTATAATTGTATGTCTCTAAAGGCTGCGAAGTGTGAAAGCATCCCGATTACAGTACATTTGAATCAGCCACAGAGCCAATTGCAACAACTTAAATTTAAGAAAAAATTGCAGAAAATAATCTTCTAACCCGTTGCCGAAAATAGCCTCTCAAGCCTGTTTTCCATTACGGACGCGATTCGGTACATAGTCGCCAATTCTCTCGCTACGGCTAACGTACGTTTGTGGTCCTAAACGGTAAGATGCGTAATGCGATGAAGTCTTACCTACGAAGCGGTACTATAGTAGGTTCAGAACGAATTTCAGTTTGTCGAGTTAGTCGCTCATTGCAACACTACTAGAGAGGAGGAATTTGCTAACAAATTTATGAATAGTTAAGACGTAGTGGGACGTTAGAACTTAAAGATAAGAAGACAATCCCTTCAGCTTATCGGTCAGTTTTAGCCTAAAGTGCACTCATTATTCCTCCGATAACATCCTAACTTTAACTATTGCCCTAAATGTGTTTTTGTTCAAAACCGAAATTGTATATTTCGTGTTGATAATAGTATGACAGATTTAGCATACATGACATGACATGACTTTTATAGTGAAGGTTATAAAATATAAAATAGCAAAAAACTTAATTTCATTGGAACAAAGAGTGGGAAAATTATATAAGCTGCGTACATACACATTCATACATACCAACATCCATATATTTCTAGGATGTTTATTTAAGGCAACCAGTGAAAGGGTCTGTTGTTTAAATGCATTTACAGTGTCAAGCAAAATGATTTCAACATAATTCTGATCAAATTTTGTAACCTTTTGCCTTTCTTGTGTATTTGTGACGGAGTCATTTTTAATGAGTTCCTAAAATTGTATTTTAATAAGAAGCGGAATTACTAACCTTCAATGGGTTTGGTGAAGTTGAAGAGTAGTTGTAGTTTATCGAAAAGAAACGATAATTTGTCAGCATTTTTTCTAATAGCATGTTCATACGGTATTATGAACCACTTGGTTCGCTCTCTGGATCACAATCGCAAACCCAGGTGTTCAAGCGATTGTTATTGTTTCATATTGTTATTTAAAAAACCTTAGATATCCTTGTCCACTTTGAAACATGTTTCACTATTTCCTTTTTAAATATATGTACACTTCTTATTTATTCAATGTTTTTGTTTTTCCATTGCTTATATATTTTTTCTAGCTAGTTCAGATACTCTAGCGATAATTTTTTATAAAAATTGGAGATGATAGTAAATTGTTGGTGGTTCCCAGCAAGATTCAAAATGAACCGAGATGTTTCGTTCTCATAAATTTGTACGGCGAAACATGTTGGTTCAATCATAATTGGGGACCGAACCATGAATGAGAGAGCGATATTCGAATTTTGATGACCGTGCGAACATACTATACAAATACCGTAATGGCAATGTTCTTGACTCCGATGACTATTCCTTCTGTAGTATTAGCTATGATCTTGAGCATTTTGATGATAGAGTAGAAAATCACGAAGTTGGTGATGTAATACTGTTGCCAGATTTACCAATTTGTCGTGATTTCGACGGTTTTTGCACACGTGTCAAAAAAATTAGATGACTTATTATGTAAAGTTAAATAAGAGAGTATTAACAAACTGTATGCTAATGACACTGCAAATAGTTGTTAATGTTCTGCTAGTGAATAAATAAATATACATAAATGTTTCCGTTATCATTATTTTTACCGACACTGTATATGCCGTAGTGAAGAAATATTCTGTGAGTTTTTTTGTGTATTCGAGTTTTCTTGATGTCATGTTCACATAATACTGTACTCTTATTTGTTTCTGTGTTTGTAGTTGCTTTCATGTTTGCACGTGAATTTCAATGTCATTTGAACAGTCAGGACGACAACCTTCTACCCTAAAGGTCTTATCATCATCAATGTCGTCACCAAAGTCATTAATATTTTACAGTTGTTAGTGCAAAGTGAACCTATAAAAGAAACTTTCCATGATGCAAGTTGTTCTTGATTAAATATAACACATACAAAATAATTTTGATTCGCAAGTTGAAAAATGTACAGGTTCTTGATGTATAAATGCTTTCGTTAAGTCCTTCGTTTTTATATCTTTTAGAAAATCAATTTGAAATACTTTAAAACAATTTTTTAAACATGATTTTTTTTCTGATTTCTGCGAACTAACGTCAAAAGATTCATGTTAATCGAATAATTTTGAAAACGTTTTAATTATAAAGTTTATATGTAGGAGAGGAACAAGAATCCTTAAAGCGAAAACATTAAATTAGATTTGCGTAGATTTGTCCTGGGATATATGATTAATATCTTTTTAAAAGGGCACCAATTTCTTTATATTTTCTAATAATATCTACATTGTAGGGTCAACAGGATTTTCTACAGTAAATATTTTCTTAACTTAAAATTGTTCTTATTTTCAGAATAAAAAACGCTGTAGTCGTAGGCCTCCTCTTGAAGAGTTTATGGTGACTGAGGAATAAATGTCACTTCCTTGCAAATGTGTTAGAAATAGAATGATAAAAGTTCTCTTTAATTGGTGAATGCTAAGTGGACAAAAACAAAATGCTAAAACAGTGTATAGACGAACACGAAAATGCTAAATAAACACTTTGTTGTATTCGTACATTGTCCAGTAAAATAAGACATAAAAAGCTCAATCGAGAGAAATAATTCCGATAGATTTGAAAATTAGCACAGTTGATCCATGGTACATATACATATTTAAAAAACCTAAAGAGACAGTGGGAGGAGGTCATCTAAAGGTGAAATTTTTTAGTTTTATTCTAAAGGGTCTGAAACAATAATTATTAAAAAAAGTGCTTCATATACATATATGTTTGGAACGATTTTCCGTCATCCCTTGTCAATTTTGGTTTGGAGACAAACCGGTTTCGGCTAGTTGCCATCTTCAGTGCCACTTTTATCGAGAACGGCAACTAGCCGAAACCGGTTTACCTCCAAACCAAAATTGACAAGGGATGACGGAAAATCGTTCCAAACATATATGTATATCAGAGCACCCTGTCGGAAAAACAAATCAACAAGCGAAAATGCTTCATATAATAATTAAAATTGATAAAATTTTCTGCAAAAATGTTCTTATTAATTTTTTATAACCATTTCGGAGTTATCAAGAAAAAACAACAAAATTTTAAAAATTGATTTATTTATAAACATAATTTTAAACAATCTTACTTCTTCTTCACCTTCAATCGATACATTTTTGAGGTGAACCTTTTGCTGTATTAAACTCACAAAAGAGCTGCAAATTGTTACACTGGAAGAAATAAAAAAATTCAACCGATTTATGCTAAAACAGCACTTAGCAAATTTTTTTGTGAATATTATTGCTTCGCGCAAATAAGAAGTGCTAAATATAGCAGCAAAAGTGTTAAAATGGCAACACTGGCCGAGTATAATATTGTAAATAAATTGTATTATGCAAAATAAGCGAATGAATATATATTTTTATTATATTTATTTTATTACTGTTTCTTTAACTGGCTTATTTGTAGCTACAATCGGTGAATACTAATTCCTACAGAAATAATTAAAATTGTATACAATTAAGCAACCTTTAAAAATTCGGAAAAAATTCTGAAAGCAATGGCTCTGAAGTTTAAAAGAACCCCATTAAAAATAATTTAATGGCTGATGTCTTCAGTTAATAAGCCTGATTGATGTAAACGAGTCATTAATCTTTTATTGTGAAAAAATTCCAATAACAATTTGCAAAGATTTATAAAAAAAAAATGTGGTATGAATATTTAAAACATTTTGTTGGACTTAAATATGAAATTAAAAAAAAAATTGCAAATAAAGAAAAGCTAAAATTGTAATCCCCTATTCCGTTACTAAAAAAAAGTATTCAACGACATATATAGCATACTTTAGGGATTGCATTTTATTTGAGTTTACAGTTACGGCAACATAAACATGTTGGTTATTTTTTCTATGGAAATGGTTTTTTCTTAAATTCTGGACGTGATTTTAATTTTATTATTTTTAGCTCAAGAGATCATTATGTTCATGGTCAATATTTAACTTTTTCATACATAGTTTTGTATACATACATATGTGCATCTGTTTCTTGAGTTTTTCTTTTAAATTTAATTTTATCATGTTTGAAGGTAGCAATATGAACGAAAACCGGTAAATTAAATTTTAATGCAAAATCAAAGAGGTTAATAAGTCAACGAACTTTTGTAGGACATTTTTCATGCAAACAATTATTTCAAGATTATGTCATTTTAAAAGTGAATAATGATGTTAATGAAAGCAAGTAATAATACCGAAGAGTTTATATATATATGGAAGTAGTCGAAATCAAAATACTTCCGTAGGTTTAAATCTTTTTTAAAAACCCAGCGTTTAAGAAGAGTTCAAAATATCATAAAGAAATATAAGTTGTAGCAGGCGCGTCTCCAGTCTTTTTCCAAACTAGATATCGTCGTTCCTTCCTTATCGATTAAGGGCCCAAAGAATATTGGACAATCTGCAAGTGGTTATTTTCGTAACGTGTTTGAAAGTTCCTGTGCAAAGTGAAAGTCCCTGTACATTTATCACGTCAAGCCTCGAGCCGTTCCCCACACATTGATCGGCTATATCGTTTTCAGGAATGTCCTCATGCCCACGATCCTAAGCTATCGTCACACGGGGCGGTCAAAGTTTGGCCAGGTTATAGACGCCGTGGGCATTTACTATTCCATCACTGATGGCAATCCAAGTGGATTTCGAAAGATGCCCCGGTTTTGTCGAGAAATTGAGGCGCATTTCTGAATAAATGGCTAAGTTAATAATTACATTTGGCGTATATGGGACAACGGCAATGAACTCGAGATGATAAACGTTTTTATTTCATACTTTGCCTCACAACCTCTAGAGAAATTAGCTCAACTTTTATATTTAAGAAATTGAATGACGGAAATTTTTGGAATTCTATTTTGAACTTGCTTAAGAAATAAGAAATTAATAGACAGAGATTTTTTTCTAACATTTTAATTAACAAAAAAATGTACAGCTAACAAATGTAAATACATATATATGTATGTAAAAATAATTACATAGAAATGCATTGAAAGCTTATATTTAATGGTGTTGGATGCAATGGTCGGAATAACGTCGCAGTTGTTTTTTGTAGCAACCATCTTAAGAAGATTTAAGATGATGAAATTATGGGAGGAGGACATAAATTACCGTACGTTGTGGTCGCGGATAATGCTTTTCCTTTGCATAAGTATGTTTTCCAGGTTTTTATTCTCTTCTGCTTTGATCTGTTTAATTCTATGTTCGAACATACACCTTAATTGCGCAGTTAGAAAACTTACGCAACTAAGGTCTTAATTGAACGCAATTTTTCATAGCAGGTCTCAATAATTAATTTGAGGAGTTACATAGAAGGTTTTTTTGGCTTCTTCTTTACGTTAGTCTTCGATGCGGCGGAGTCTTCATATTATACTGAAGCAAATAAAATTAAGTCATAATTGTTCAATATTTATTTAACAATTAAACTTTAATCACCGTATTGTAAACGCTTCCCATCTTCACATGAGTTTCAAAAAAGACAACTGTTTGAAACACCCCAGCTTTGACATACATATATTCTTTACACTACTCTTTCTTCTACTTTGCAGTGTTTTTGTTTCGGATTAGAGCGAAGTCCTTTAAATTTCTTCTTAAATCGTCCCTGACAATTTTATTTTTCTTCAATTGAAAAATGTTTACGTACATACATTCTATTTTAAAGAGACATACATACATATGCATATGTATGTCGTATGAGGGTTATTTTTTCAAATGATTTCATTATTTTTTTCCTTAACTATACACTGTGTCTCTCTCTTCACATGTTCAGTTGTATTTTTAAATGAAAAAAATCACCTATTACGTATATCAATTATATGCGACAAATGACGTATGTGTGTACTCAACCACGGTCCAATGAACAAATATATAAAATATATTTATTTATAGTAAAATTATGCGTACAACATTTACGCATCGTTCACGGCTTCCTCGTTGAAAACAATAACAAGTTTTGGAACAATGTAATAAAAGAAAGCAGCTTAAAGAAAAGCAGCATTTAGAGAAAAAAATCAGAGCAAATTATAAGTTGCATTTAAACAGAATCAGTAAACAAATGTTACGAGATACCAATCGGACTTTATGACTCAGGGATTTTAAGAACACTATCAACACTAAATCATGAACAGAAATACGCTCTATCAAATGATGTTATCAGTACAATGATCACTTAGTGGACGTAGAGATTTAAAGTGGACGTAGGGATTTGAAGTGGACGTAGGGTTTCCACTTATTTATAAAAGTACATATTAAAAAACTGGCCGTTAAATATTTACATTTGAATTATTTGTCTTTTCAACTGTTTTTTCAAGCAAATAAGTTGTACCTTTAAATATTGTTACGAAGTAATAATCGAAGATGTTTAAATCATAAAGAAAATATGTGTCAGCAAGAAATTTTTGTTAAACGACCTATTGTACAAATACGCAATGTTATAAACATAAAACAAAAACAATAACCTAGCAAAAATGCCCCGAACCGCGATTCAATGTAGAAACAAAAACAACTAATACATAACGAAAAAGTAAACAGAAGATACACACGTACACGAACACATATACAAGACTACTAAGCCAACAAATGAAATAAAGGATACGCAATATCAAGAACCGGCCGTGATCTCTATATAAAGGCGCCGTCCACCGCAGAGAGCAGAGTTGTCTTTGAGTGTTTATAGACTGAACAGCTGTGTGCACATAAGAGTATTAAGTTTACAGTGTAAATTAGTACTGAAGAGGTGTAAATAAGAGTCCTAATTGCCGAATAAAGTTGTGTATTGATAAAATTATTCTTGCAATTAAACGAACCCTACAAATTGACGTTTATTGTGGTAATAAACGTAACAATATGTTGCTTTTAACATCTTCCAAATTACTTTTCAAGATCCTGAAACGTTTAATTAAGAAATGTAAATGAAAAACGTTCTTCCTGCAAACTAAGCTACATTTTACAAAGTTAATGCCATCTTTTCGGCAGGTGGAATAGTTTCCCTCCACTTAATTAAGCAGAGTTCTGGCATCCTTAAATAATTTCTTTAGGAACACTCGGCACTCAATTGGAGCAGCTCTTTTCTCAAGGTGGAAGACATGTGGCCTTGTTGCTTAATTAATTCAATGCTAATACAAATGTTGACAACAATAATTATGAAACTAGCACTGTTATTAATAGTGCGTGTGTATATCTATATATGTATGTAAATCGGTTACGTATGAGTGTGTCCTCCTATCAATGCAGTTCTATTACTTCTCTAATGCATTGGCTGTGTTTAATTCATTCAGTGGAAAATTCATTTCTAATTTAGTTTATTGAGTTATAGAAAATGAATATGGAAAGAAAAACTAACACTAAATCTTGGCGACCAATTCGTTTTTGTAAAATATTAAGAACATATGACACTTTATAGTCTTCTTTATGTGACTATATGCATCAATTAAAACACAAATATAACTCAAATTAGTTTTTTAAATTAATAGTTTTTTTTTTCTTTAATAAGAAAGCAAATTTCTCGACAAAACAAAAGTTAATTCAGCGATTGCGGATACATTTCAAATAAAAATTATTGTCAATAAAAATTATAATCATCTTTTTAATTTTGACTAAAAAAATGCAAGATTTTAAAATTTTCTTCGGCGATTTTAAACCTTTGGAACTGCTTACGGTGTCTTTAACGGCTCCAGAGGTGGCAATAGTGCCGCTGCCGGCATTTTTTTTAGCTTAATTAGGCTTTAAACAGCTGCATCTTGCTTATCATAAAATTTTTTCAAAATAATTTTGTTGATTATAATGAGTAACGAACAAATTTCGTTTAGTCCAAAAAATCGTCTAAGAAGTATAAAATCTTATTTTAAAATGAAATGCAAGACATCTAAATTAATAATTTATATTATTTGTGATATCTCGGATACTTTATGACGGAATGTGACGGTATCATCAGATATTTATAATTTTTCTAAATTTTGGGTAAAGGTATCCTGATGAGTTGGCATAAGCAACGAGAGAAAGCCGGTTAGAGAGTTCGATAAAGAACACATTTAGTAAAGTTACAGTTGCGCAAACTTCGTTCTAATCAAACAGGAAAATGATCGAAAAATATAAAAAACTGTCTGTCTAATCGCCGTATACGATATCTAGCAAAATGTATCGAAATTTTAAATTTGTCATTATGACATTCGATATCATTTGAAATGTATCGTAATTTGTATTCGATAAGTCTGCATTTATCGGTTACATAGTAATTACATTTAATGTGCAAAAAGAAACTAATTGCAGAATTCATGCCTCAGCAATTAGTTTACCAAATTGTGGCCAAGGAAGACTGTGCGTTGTCATAACCTTAGTAAGTGGTTATTTTCGACACTGTGTTGAGAACTTTCAATTGCGAAAAATAACAATGTGACTACGTGTTGAAGTTTTGACGGACTTTCGTCCTCTTCTGATGAATATGAACAAAATCATCATGAAGGATTTTTTTATTTGTAGAATTTTGGAACGAATTTCCGTCATCCCTTGTCAAGTTTGGTTTGGAGACAAACCGGTTTCGGCTATGTGCCATCTTCAGTGTCATTTTTATTTATTTATTTATTGCATCCCTGCACAACAAAACCAAGTCTTATAATTATAGTGCATGGGTATTAATTTAAATACAATATTAAGGTTATCATAAGTGAAGTAATACAGAAGGTTACATAAAATAGCGGTTACAGATCTAGATAATATATAATAATATTGATAACAAGCAATAATAAATTAGTAGATATTCACAAGCTTATGAAATAATGTTTAGCGAATCAAAAACAAATTTAGTTAAAAATAATACAAAAGAAATATGGTTTACATAAGGGATTTTATGGAATTAAAAAGATGTTCACTCACATGAATATGCACATATACATATTAAAATAATCTAAAAAGAATTTTAATAAAAATATTCCTACAGGAAATTTTTTGAAAGACGTTGCGTTGTCGTTTAGTTTTTGATCGTGTGGAAGAACATTCCAAAGGCGTATAGTATGTAGAAAGAACTGCCATTCTGAAACGAGGCAATTGTGTTTAGGAATGATAATCTGTTTACCCCTTAGCGATATAGCGAATCTTATTCTCCTAAATAGATATTGTGGTGTTTCAGTGTACACGATCTTATGGAGGAAAACTAAAGCCCTGATCCTTAAAAAATTTGCAATAACCACCCCATATAAAGAACCTGCGTATGCCGAAACATGATCCCTCCTGCCCAGATTATATACATATCTTACAATGTTGTTATATAAAACCTCAAGTTTTCTCCAACTAGCGCTATCGCAGCCATAAAATAATCCGCACCCATAAGTAAGGCTTGGAATTATATACGCTTTAGCAAGTAACATTCTCACTCTCAGAGGTGTGACATATTGGACAATCCATAACGTTCTCAATTTGGTATATAATTTGGCAATCAATGTATTGACATGGCTTGACCATGTTAAGTTGCTGTTAAATACGACTCCAAGATTCTTTGCAGTGACCACTACCTTAATTTTCTCCTGGTTAATGACAATATCATCACTTAAAATTGCGTGCGTTGTTTTTTTGTGAATTACCAGACACTTTGATTTGCTAGGATTTAAAAATATACGATTAGCGGATGCCCATTTATAAATGTTATCCAAATCATAATTGAGCTTTCTGATATTTTCCGCGATAGACTGTGCTAGACTACTAAGCCAGAGCTGTACGTCATAAGCATATATATGAATATCGCAGTGAGACAAATTAGTTGGCAAATCATTAGCGTAAATCGAGAAAAGAAGTGGCCCCAGAATCGAACCTTGGGGAACACCTCTTGTCAGTCTACGAGTAGTGGTCAAATCGTATACGGATACAGAACTTAAACTGTGGAGATATGATTTCCGCTTTGCATAAATTCCATCGAAAATTATAGCAATCGCATTACGTCCTCCCACCTAATTTGGTCAATATAATCTTCTAAAAATAATTGCAATAAAACGAAAAGAAAATTTTTGTAAAAATTATGTTTTTCCTAATAACAAAATGGGGAAGCCAAAATTTAATCATTCTGTAGCAATTTTATTTCGCCATCAATTTGAGCCATCAAAATCATGTTATTCGCGCATATTCACAACCAAGTTTAAAAAAATACATCCGAAATACTAAAAAGTTTCGGTATTGAAAAAAAGGAAATTGATTCTGTAAGTAATTCCGAGAGTTATATTATCGTAGCTATAAAACACAACAATATGATGCGGTTGTTGTGATCACTTCATTGCTTCATTGTTCATATCGTTTTAAATCAAAGACTTCTTTCTTCTAGTTTTTAATTTCATTAATTAAGCTAAATAGCTGGAGAAATACATACGGTAATAGAGGCCGAAGAACTTTATAAATATTTAATGAACAATAAATTCTTTGGACGCTTAAAGAACTTAAAGAAAACGATACAATATGTTTAATATGAAGCAAAAGGTCATAAATAAACATTACTTTGGTCGAGACTAACAGAACGACACTTAAAATAATGGAAAAAGAGCTTATGAAAAAGCTTTTAAAAATTGTCCATAAATGCTGATCGTGTGCGAAGGAAAGTATCCTAGACTGAATACATTTGTTTTGAAATTCAAGACAGAAGTGCAACGACTTTAAAGGAATTAAATCATGACGATCTATAGAATAAGTTTCAAAAATTAATTTTTTCACTCCTAATGCAGTATCATAATTGTTGAAAATATTTCGCCAATGTTTTCCTATAACTTTTTTTAGAAGTTAGAATTAAAAAAACTCCAAGCATCATTGTGCTTCATTTATAAAATCCACATCCGCCTTAATCGACATACAGAGTGCGTTCGTGAACGTACTTAATTTATACAACTATTTAATTTATATAGCTTGCATTTTTGAACGAACTGCAAAATTGTTTAAATTACAATAATAAAGTAATTTTTAATAAAATTTTATTTTAAGCCAGGTTGCCATCAGCATCTTATTGCATTAAAAAGTTAGACATGCCAATTGTTTGTCTATAGAAACCTTTGTCGCAAAAATGTGCAGTCTAATTATGCGTTTGCAAACGTTAAACTATGAGTTTGCTGCAGTGCATTTACGAGCCTACCCAAACTTATTAGAGGCCGAAAAAACAATAGAGAATTGTAAAAATTTCAAGTGAAATGAAAGTATTATAGGGTGAAAGCAATATGTAATCAGACTGTCAATAATTATGGAAGGAAATTTGAAAGTTGGCTCATTGTTTTCAGAGACATTTCTAAACCCTGAGACCTTCTATTTTATCAGGGTTGCATTTTTGCAGAAGCAAACGAAGAAAATACCAGAATCAGTTATTGGCGGGATAAACAATCCTACTGGTACGCCGCCGGTAACGCGCTGCCACTATTTTTATCTTTACTTTGCTGCTTTTTTATAAAAAAAATCTTGAGCCTTAGAAAAGTTTCAAGAGTTCAAGTTCAAGAGTGAATAAGAATATTTTGCTTTAGATTTTTTTTTACAGCAGGAACGATCATCATTAGATTTTTCTCTGCAAAAATCCAACGAGAATCTAAACACTTGTAGGATAGTGCGAAAGGGGCTTAAATATAGTTCCTTTCCCAAAAGATAAAATTGAATTTAAATTCAGTTAATTCTATGTTCTTTCATTTTACGGTGAGATTTTGTATAAGGTCTTGCCTTTTATGTACGTGTGTGTAACTAAGTCAAGGTTGAAATTTCTCCACACAACTTTTATATTGATCATTTCCATGTAGACTTAAATAAGTATTTATTATAAATTATGCAAATAAATATATTAATATTTTCATAAAATCGATGTCGCTGCAATTTAAAATTATTTATGCAATTAGTTAAAAATACTTTAAGGTTTTCGAACATACGAGTATAAGTTCAAAATCGACTGATTGTCGTTCTGAATGACTGAAAAAAAAAAACAATTAAAAAAATCGATTGATTACAAATCCGCTTCAGATAAGTCGACAGCGTCGATTTCATGTGCATGCGAGCAGCCAGCGGAACTGTTAAGGCTTGCTTCTCTGAAGCTTGTTGGAATTGTGTTATTAAGTCAGTCCTTAAAATCATTCTCCTTCTTATATTTGCACGAGTATTATTTTTATTCGTAAAATGTTCTTTCACTAATAACGGCTTCATCGTATAAATTAATTAATAAAACTAAAAAGATAGTAGGGTGCATGCTTAGTAGGGTACATGTAAGGTATTCGCGTATAATTGTCTTTTGTTTTAATAGTTTAAATTCATGATCAAACTCAACTCAACTCAATGACAAAATCATAATTTTTAAATTCTCGTTCATGTAATTAAATGTAAACGACAAAACAAAACTTTAAAAATTAAATAAATTCACTTCGTTTTATTATTAAATAATGTTTAATTATACCGGTTAGTAGAGAAGTTTTGCATGCCAGAACGTTTGTGGAGTTAAACTTTAATTTTAAATTATTACTGCTTTGTTTATTTCTTTAACTCTTCTTATTTTGTGTTAAATGCAACAACAGTCTGACGTAATTAACTAGGACCACAAAAATATTTAATAATTTATAGCAACAAATTAAAATAAAACAAAACGTATGAAGTGCATTAAAAATCCATTTTATTTTTTTGCTAAGAATTATATTTAAGTTTTATTACAAACTTCCTTCCTTGTTGTGGTTTCTGCAATTGATTGTTAATATATGTATTTCAAAAACTGGGAAATTTTTGACATTTTTGTCATTTTGCATCACGTTTAACTTTATTTTGAATGCCACTTTTTACTTACCACTACGCAAAAAAAGAAAAATATTATCTAACTTGTAAGTAATTGCCTAAATGATAATAGAATAATAATGTTAGTAATAATAATAATAAAAAACATATACAAAGTAATATAGGGAAATTTATATTTACAAATACGCGATGTGCTGCAAACAGTGTTTTAATTTTTTTTTATAAAAGAAAACGAGAGCTCAAGAAAAAGCTCACGTGGGCTTTATGTAAATATTTTGGTTTATACAATCGAGCTTCTTTCTGATTGTATACTTTGGAAGTTGACGCAGAAGTTCGAACAATGTAACATGAAAACATCTCGACCGTGCGGAAAAGAATATTTACAGACTTCGTGAAAGTGTGATCACCGAAACAGGCACATCGTTTCGTTGTCGATCGCAGAAACTAGGGCTTTCGTGTTCCAAATCAATCAAGAATTGTAGCCCAGATACCACAAACAATGGCGTGTGTTTGTCGAATAGATGCTTGAACAAGAAGTCGGCTTTTGGAAAAAAATTTATAATGGGATCCATTATCAGCGGAGTAGCGAAAGGGCTTGCTCCCACGGGCGCCACTCGCACAGGGGTGCCAAGTTTTAGTTCTTATAAGTAGATTTCTCTTTATTTACAACTACATATGTTCGTATTTTAATCAGAAGAAATGCAGCTTAAAACTCATTAATATATATAAATGTGTATGTATGTTATGTACATGTATGTGTGTATACTCGTATAGACATGCATTGACTCAAATGCATACATCATGTACGAAACTCTTCATTATAAAAATAAGTACATAGAACTTCTCTTAATGCATTTTGCTTGCACTTTTAAAATACATCATGTACAAAGTTAAAATCGCAGTATCCATATTAGGCGATGTACTGAGGTTTGGTAAAATTCGGTTTTTGCGTATTGTAAAGTTTTGATTTTATTTTTAATTGGGTTCTTTTCATAGTCGTATTTTTTTTCTCGTCAATTTTATGGGTTTCTTATGAAATGTCGCTCTCTGGTGGATGGCCGATTTTTTATGAATTTCTTGAAATTTCAGGTTCTACCAGTTTTTTTAAGTTATAGTTTCTAACATGTTTCAAATTACATAAAAACTCGTATATGGTTGGTAACTTTAAAATTTATTGGTGCATTTTTATTTTTTGGTAAACTTCCCATTTGTAATGAAATTTATATTTTTTTTTAATTATTGCATTTTTGATCAAGTTTGTCGGTAAAATTTCAAATCTTTAGTGAAAATTTATATATTTGGTGAAATTTGAAAGTTTAGTGAAACACGGATCTTGTGTTATTTTTTTTCGCGATATTAGGTTTTTCTTGAAAATGTAGTTTCTTTGGTAATTAATTTTTTTATTTTGTTCTTTTTCTATTTTTGTTGTTGTAAGCTATTGGTTTATATCAGAGTTGAAGTAAAACATTTAATTACTTAATTTTTGCACAAATTTTTGTTGTTAAAATTATATTTTTAAATATTTTTCGGTTAATTTTTGATTTTATCGCAAATGTTCGATTTTTTGTGAATTTATTGTGATTTGTTGGGAAATTTTAATTTTTGACGATTTTTTGGTAGCATTAAATTGTAGTAAAATTTCGAGGTTTGTCATACAATTTTGGTTATGTATTTTACCACCATTTTATGGTGAAATTTTAATTGTGTGGAAAATTTTCAAATTGTGGTTAGTTTGGATGTTTTTCATGGTTTTTTAATTCAAAGTTTTAAATAGTTAAAATTTATTAGTTCGTTTTTTTGAATATTCGAATATTTGTTAGTTTTGTATTTTAGGTTACAAATTATGTATTTTAATTGTTCTTTTTGCTAGAATGCTTTTTTCAAGAATTCAGATTTATGGTAAATTTGTTTAAATTTGTTAAATTAGTAAATTTTCAACCCGATTAAACATTTAGGTCCGCAACTGATCTGGTATGCTCTAGTAAACAATTTAAATACTTGAATTACAAATAATATCTTTTGAAATAAACTATAGTATGCTAAATCAAAATCTAACAATAAAAATTGTCGTATATGAAGTTTTTGAGATAGAATAATTTAATATATTTTATTACTTTTCACTCAATTTTTCGGGACTGAACTACGAGATCGTAAAATGCTTAATAAATTTATAACTTACTTTTTGTTTGAGCAAAATCACGTTGGTGTAAGCTTCGCCGATGATGTATACAAATAAAAACAAAATTTGTTTATACCAGAAATTGAAAAAACAAACATGTAAATTAAATTCTGGTCACAAAAAAATCAATATTTTATTTTAAAGAAGAAAAATATATTTTTATATGTCATTTAGTAATCTCAAAATCTAAGACAGGAAATGCATCCTCAAAAAGTACCTGATTCGTGTGCTTTTTGCTGTGAAGGCGCAATCGTCCCATAATCTTTAGAGAATAATGCTGAAAATACTGTTACAGTGAATGGTGTGCACTTTCGGAACATGATAACGAACTTTTTATTCCTGTTGGAAGATGTGAAAATCAAGGACCTCTGGTTTCAACAAGACGGTGCCGCGTGCTACACATTAGCAGACACAATCGCGCTACTGCCAACCAAATTCCCAGACAGCATCATTTCATGATTCGGCGACATTATATGGTCATGTGGTTTAATATATCCGGATTTTGTCCTTTGAGGTTAAGTGAAGAGTAGAGTGTAGGAGATCAATACGTTTGCAGACCTGAAAAAGGTTATAAATTGAAAAAAAGTTATTAAATGATTATTAATGCTTTGGTTGTATGAATTGTATTATTATTAAAAATTTATTAAGGGAATCTAAATTGTATTGCCTTATTGCCCTGTAATTTCATTTTTAATAAAATATTTATAAAAATAATTCAAACTTTACCTTTGCTGGCTTTCTTTAAACCTCTAAATTAAACTACATATTTGAACTACAGGTAAGTTGCGTTTACAGCATTCGCAAACTGTTACTCGTATAAAGAAGTCATATGTTTTATAATAATAATATGAAAAAATATGGCTAAAAAAATATGTGCTGCCCTCATAATTTAGTGTGCTATTAAATAAAAAACTACATACACAGATTATACTTTAGGTCCTTTTTTGTTTGAAATTCACAACAATATGTTTAACCTACTCTAAAGTATTAGACAATATGACTCATTAAAGAGCTTCTGAATTCGACAATTCTCTTTTAAAAAGCTTATCTTGATATTTAAATGAAAATTTTGAAGATTTAAATTTAATTTTGCTGATCGGTAGAAAGTCTTCGGCCAGACAAATGGATCCACAAAATTCAAGAGCAACAAACTTCGTAGTCATCACACACTTCATCAGTTTGACTAAACAATGAGCCATTGTTTTTATGATTGACTTGTTTGATGTCTTTACATTTATTTTACTTATAAAAATTTTAATCTATTTGTAAGAAAACAATTATATTGAAATTTATACTCACGTACGATTGTTTAGTGAATTGTGTTTTGTATTGTTAAGTTCGTTAAAAATATTTCCGCCCCTAAACAATTAAAGCGATTATTTGGTCATGTCGTTGTGCGCATCAACAAATTCTGATGATGACAACAGAAAAAGACACTTTACTACGGGCGGTAATAAGATATTAGCTCATATTAAGAAAATATAAATTGATGTTGGGAAATACAATTTAATATTGGTAAAATACAAAATTATTGTCAGAAATCCAAATTGATATAGAAATCCTAATTGGAAAATCAGCTGCTTGAGAACTTTCGTATTGTTTTGCGATGCCCTCTTGCTGGGAAAAATTAGGACTAGCCTTTCCCTTGACAATAGTTACAGATTTATCTATCCATATCTGTTTTCAGTTTTTGTGTTGAATTTGTTATATTATATGTGTCGGTTTTTGGTTGCAGTATTTTTGATATAGCATCTGTTTCGTTTGTTTTTTGTTGAATGGTATTTGATTCAGATATATTTATATCTGTGAAGATATATTTATGTTTGCTGATAATAAGAGCGTTCGATCAATTGGCCTGGTGGTTAAAAAAGCACTATCATCATCTTTTTTTATTGAACTAGAAGAGTAATAAGCATTGTTGTTGGTACACTCATTTACTGACTATTAGTGGAATTGAATTACACACTTACCCATGTTTCATACATTTGTGAATTATTTTTGCCGCATCATTTTCCATTAGGCTGATCGATTATTCGGTACTTCGGTTAATCTGGACTTGGAATAGTTTAATCATTTGATATAATTAGGAAATCCCTGGTTAAGCGATTTTTACAAACACATTTCTTACGACATAATAAACCCTTAATACGTCACGCAAAATATCGACAATTTAAAATTAAAAATTTAACAGGAAACCATAATTTAAAATTGCGTTGCAAACTTACAATTAAAAGAATAGTTTCTTCTAGTCAGGCTCAAGTACATTTTTTCACTTTGCGATAATTTTTATCGAATACAGCACTAGGTAATTTTTAGGCTTTAACAGAATAGAATGCATTATTTGTGCCG
Organism: Phania funesta; assembly: GCA_963932375.1. Classification (NCBI taxonomy): domain Eukaryota; kingdom Metazoa; phylum Arthropoda; class Insecta; order Diptera; family Tachinidae; genus Phania; species Phania funesta. The sequence continues at coordinate 90,464,331 of OZ010652.1, read as the reverse complement.
CTACACACGTCCTTAAGATCTTTAAAAGGGATTTTATCATATTTCTTATATATGCCTTTTTCCTATTTATCAAGAATACTTCATTCAGTAGTTATATAAAATATAACATAGATAATTGCATGATCGATTATTCGACATTTTCAAAAAACCGGTTTTCGAATAGTTCCAATTATTGAAAAAATTATATTTGATTATTCATATCTATTTCTGACTAAAGCACACGTAGAAACAAAATGCATCGCCACGTTTCTTCTACAACGTTTGAAGAACTGCCATTCTTCCACAAATTTGTCCAACTAGAAATTTTAAGAAATGTCAATGATTATGAAATGTAATTTTTTTTATTTTTAATTGTAGAAAAACTTACTTAAAAATAAATAAGAAAAATTAAAAATAGTTTCAACGATGAATGGAAAACATTTAAAATTATGTTTGTTTCCCTGGGTTTTTATTATTGGTTCGTTTTCCATTCGGCTTTTCTCAATCGGTTCTGCCTTAAATGTATTAATTCCGAGTACTTTGTTAATTTAAATCCAATTTTTGCTTATTCTTCCATTGTAACTTCTTTTACTCTCATTTCTTCATTTTTCATTGTCCCAACAGTGGCATAAATGGTTAATTATGCTAAGATCGGCGCATTGAGAAGGAGTTGTAGATGTGTGAGACGATCAGTGGAGATCATCAAGAGAACAATACTGAAAGTAGTAATCTTTTTTAATTCCCAACTTACGTGGACTTGTTGAATAATTTTGATTTTAAAATGTTTAGAATTTTCCTTGCTATTATATTTTATATATCTACGAGTTCGCTGATACCAACAATCGACAAACATCTCTAAATCATTACTCCCGCACGACCATCTTTGTTTATTTTGGTAAAGATCCTTTGACTGAATACGACAAATACCTGTGGGGACAAAGTAATGAAATCTAATTTTGAGTATAACGTGCAGTTTGACGTGCTTTTACATTATGGTACTATGTGGTGATACGATACTCTTGATGCGAACCAATATTTCGGCTGTTGCTTTAGGCTATCTTGTATTTATAGAAAACATTTTTTCATTTACATCACCCAAGTTTTTACGAAAGCAGTCATCGATAGACCAGACGGTCAGCTAAAGTGAAGTTATCACAAACGATTACTTTCTTATTTTTTGAGTTATATCCAGAAACATCAGTACTGCAGAATCAACAGTCATTAGAATGATAATTTGTTTTCTCAATGCAGTGGGTACTATAATTTTTAAAGTTGTCTTTATTTTCTCATTAATCTGTAGTATCATTTCGAAAAAGTGACGGCAAATGATAATTATTAAGTATTTTATTATTATTTTTATTTTATTCTCTAACCATCTAAGCAGTTCTATTAAGGTCGAGGCACATAGAATCCGTCGTCCGTTATACGTCGTCTTTTAAAACTGACAACAAAATTGAATTACAGGTTTTCTTATGACCTTTGTCCTATTCGGTACGTCTCCGTGAACGCAAATTACTAAAGTTGGGCCACTTTGTTTTGACTTAGCGTTTGTGGCACCAAAAATATGATAAGTGCAACAAATTAAAATAGATAAATAAAATTTTGTTGCAAATACATGAGATAAAAAAAACAGCGTATTTAATATCAGCCAACAAAGTACTCATTCTGTTAATTTCTTCCGTCGTTATGTTAATGTCAGTTGAAGACGGTGACGTATGTAGTAACATATTTATGGCAGGTTATTGTTATCTTCATTTGGCAACACTTGTTTGTTTTAGGCAGAGTTGTTTTGGGAAGGTAAGATACCTTTTTTTTATTCTTGTATGATTTCTAGAATATTCTGTATAACTATAATTGTCTCTATCTTTCTTGTACATATTTAACTATGCTTAACGTTAGACAATAAAACATGTATTAGAATGTAAGTGACGCCTTAGATTTAAGTAAATTGGAAATTAGAATGGAGATTCATTCTGTTTGTATCACTTGAACGATTAAGAGGTTTAATTTCGGCATCCTACACGTATAACGTACGAGGGATTATATGTGCCTCGTAACATTCAAGCTTAAAAGAACTTCTGCTTCGAATAGAGATAGCACAGAATAACGTCTGCAGGGCATACAATGATAACAACGAAACGATGGAACAATTCCTTCCAGTGCCGATGCACAGCGTAATCCGGTATTGATAATTCACTAGACTAATAACATCTCTAAGGTATTGAGGCTTTGACTGAAGAATATTTAGGAATTTTGTTCGGTGCACCGAGTTCCTGTGTATCTCTGATGTAGTTTTGTCCTTGGATTTGTTACCGTTATTAGATTGGCATGTGAAAATAAACAATATTGTTCAGCTTTATTTAATGACATATCCCAGGCGTTCGATCAAGTCTGGCATGATGGGCTACTCACGAAAATAACTCGCGTTCTTCTTGAAAACTCCAATAAGCTTCTTAAGAGTTATTTGATGATAGAACGTTTAAAGTAAGGTCAAAAGACCAATTTTCTAGAAATGGTAAAATCTCTGCAGGAGTCCCTTAAAGTAGTATTCTACAGTCGCTGTTATATATCCTCTATACAGCGGATATGACAACAAGCCTAAATACATATACGTCAACGTTTGCGGACGACATAACATTTATAGGAGTTCACGAAGGTCCGAACAAATTCAGTCTCATATTATGTGTTAGAGGACTGGCTAAAAAAGTGGAGAATACAGTTAAATCCATCGAAATGTGCTCACGTAACGTTTTCCTTCAGAAGGCGAAATTGGCTTTCAGCTGTGGGGTACTACTTGCACATCGAACATCCAGAAGTTACAAAGAAGACAGTCTAGGATTTTACGACTTATCGTATGCGTCCCCTGGTTCATAAGAAATAAAAATATACACAGAGAACTAGAAGTTCCCACTATTTAGGAAGAAATTAAAACATACACGTCCAAATATGTAAACAAACTAGTCGTATATCCCAACATTTTTGTACGCAATTTATTGCAATTTGATGGTAACCAGAGGCTAAAAAAAACTGACACATTAATTCTGGCGAGACGGCTCTCCCTACACAATAGTAGATAGTTATTTTTTATTATTAAGATCTGAATACAATAAATTAGTTATAACATTGGTGATAATTAATATATAATATTTTAGAGATAAGAATTGAATACTTTTTGTGAATTTGTTTCGGAAAGATTCAATAAAATAAAAACAAAAGTCTAAAAAAGGGTCTTTTTGAACAATCTTGGTCTATAAAGGAGAGCGCACAACACTCCTAGACACTGCATATATGCCCTCGGACATGAGGCCAATTAAATGGCTCCATTCCATAACTTATCCCTTAAATCCTTTATCTTTTTTTTTCATCTCGAATCAGGCCTTAAAAAGATTTCACACCTTTAAGTTGGTTACTTTGCTTTATTTTGTTAAACCAGCGTTGTCTGGCAGGTTTTTTTTCATGATTTTGTTTTTAAATTTTGTTCGCTATTAATGTCGGTGTTTGGTTTACACGAAAATATTGCCCTCGGGGTTAGTAGGAAGTAAGTGCTATATATGCAAAATAGATATTCTTAGAGGTTACAAATATATACATATATACTCCTTGCTACTCTTTTGTTGTATTTCGTTTTAAAATTGTAATCCTTGAAAAAAAGAACTGAAGGGCAATGCTGCCAGACGACCTGACGACTGCGAATCAAATGAAATATTTTTGTATCTTCAGAATTGAGAAGCATGACAAATTATTATATAAAGTTCATTGATTTTTGAAGTAATATAAAAGGAAGTACCACATCATTGCATTACCGAATTCAAAGTAGGCATTATAATAATTCAGCAGTTGTGAAGATAAGTTGGTTTAATTATAAAACGAGAGTTGGGCTTCTACCTGTAACACCCGATGGTTTCTTTGAATTCCTTTTTTTCCGTTTGTCAAACTGAAAACGTATTGAAAATTTTCATTTATTTAATTTGTAATTTAACATTTTTAAGCAGATTCTTGATTTGTTATACCGGCAGGGTGCTTTGATGTAGATTTTTGGAATGAATTTCCGTCATCCCTTGTCATGTTTGGTTTGGAGACAAACCGGTTTCAGCTATGTGCCACCTTCAGTGTCATGTTTTCTTTCAGAACGGTTTGTCTCCAAACCAAACTTGACAAGGGATGACGGAATTTCGTTTCAAATATCTAAATTTTTAAACGGAGTCCATCTCTGCTGTAACTAATTATTTATAATACTCCAAACAAATAATCCTGGGTACTCAAATCGTTAGACAAGTAAGTTCATCAAAATCCATGTACGCTAATTATCAAAACTATTTAACTGGTTTGGAAAAAAAACGGCAGACAAATATCATAAAATTCTGTAATATTAAGTTTGTTCGCATACTTTATTTTTTTCAAGAAATTTTACAACATCACTAAGTTGTACTCGTTAATCCGCGTAGCCAAAATTACGATTTGATCATGTTTTTGACAAATTATGAATCAGTAATTTTTACTTTTTACTACAGCATTATTTTAAAAATTCCATATTAACTTGAGAATTATGTGTTATATGACCTACTCATTTTGAATTAATTTTTTTTTTAATTTAAGTTAAAATGTTTAAAATTATTATTATAATCTATTTTTTAACATATTAACAAGGTTTTCAAATAGGGTGATTGATTATTCGACGTTTTCCACGGACCAGTTTTTAAGCTGCTCGAATATTTGATGTAAAAATTGGTTTTTTTATATTTATGGCTGATTAAGGTATTCACATGAACAAAAGTTATCGTCACTTAGCTTCTGCAACATTTGAAGAACTATCCTGCCCACAAATTGACAAATTATTTATGAATGAAAAACATTTAAAATTATATTTGTTTACATGTGTTGTTATTATTGGTTTGATTTCCTTTAGACTTAGGAACCTCTTACAATCGGTTCTAACTTGAATCCATTAATTAATTTGTTACTTGCAATCCAATTTTTGCTTATTCTTCTTTTAGTCTGACTTTATATTGAGAAGAAGTTGTAGATGTGTGCGATAAATAGTGTAGCGAAAAATATCTGTTGTATACTTGTATGTTTGTAGTAAGTTGTAAGTGATAAGGTAGTGTACTTACATACATTACCTTACAAATTTTATTTAAAGTGTTAAGAAATACATTCCAGTCTGTTTTGTTTTATATATCTTCGAGTTCGCCGATAGCAGCAGCCGACAGACAACCCAACACCAAGACCCCAGCACGAGAAATACCTGTGGGGACGAAGAAATGAAATCGAATTCTCTTCATTTGATATTCCGACAGGGTGTTTTGATGTAGATTTTTGGAACGAATTTCCGACGTTCTGAGAACGAAAAATGACAACGAAGATGACACATAGCCGAAACAGGCTTGGTCTCCAAACAAAACTTGACAAGGGATGACGTTCTCACGTTCGACAGCAAATCTTATTCTGTATATATCGTACGGTTCTACGTGTTTTGGTCTAGAGGCAGGAGAGTAATGCACTACAAAAGTACTACATTCTGACTACAGGCTAACATGAGGCTACTATACCCCGGATCTAGGCCATTATGTCGGCTGCTGGTGTTACGGAACTTGTATTTATAGAACACAAACGTAGAGTAATCAAAGTGTCGATGACTTTTGTCCGCGGATGTATGTTGTGTCATTTAGTACAACTATGTACATCTAAAGGGTTCAACCTTGAAAGTCCCATTTGTCATCTGCCACGGGTTGTTCAAAGCATAAAGAAGGGGTCGAATAGCTTCGTAGATCACCCACGTTTAAAATAAATTTATCGTTTTTATTTTGCTTATTTCTTTTGCATTCATCGTTTAACGTATTTGATTACGAATCAGTGTTGCATATTAATTTGTAACGAAAGAATAATGTAGTTTATTTAATGTAATTACTTTGCAATTAATATTAACAAAGCTTTTATTAATATATAATTCAAATTTAAATTTTAAATTAAAATATCTTTATCTGACCTTTTAGGAAGACCTTTTAGCTTCTTTTATTTTCAAGGCACTGGCAACACTGTTTAGAATAGACACGTTACATACCACTATAGAAAAGTTATAATAATAATGTTCGATTGCTGACAATGTTATTTTAAAAAGACCATTTATTACACCTCGGTTGGCCACAGGCAAAGCTGGCATCGTGAATTTTAGTATTTTTAACATATTCTTAACTAGAACAATTATTCCTCTCGCTTCCAAAAGCGGCTTCTTTTATCAAGATTTGTCATTAAATTGAGTAGCGTAACTTACAAATTTGACCAGGTCGCTTTTACATACTCGTACATATGTATGAAAAAAACAACTGTTGTTATAAGTAAAAAATTAAAATACACACATACATATGTCAAATACTGAAATAATTATTATAATAACGAAATAAAAAAAAACAATATTATTGAAGTTGGAAAACAGATATATCTTTTTGATCAACATTTTTATTAGCCCAGTATAAATAAAAGAGCTTTCGATAAGGTCGGGCTGATGTTGACAGCCTGTGTCAGCCATATTGGCTTGGCAGCGTCTGACAAATGATCTGTTGTTTACTCAATGATTCGAAAATGCCGCGACAAGCTGCATCATGTATTAAGTACCACGTCCAATTAAATTAAACAAGGAGGTCACAATGGACATTCTGCATGAACTATATAAGAGTATGGTTATCTGCTGCCGAGGTGCCGTGAATTGGCCACAAAGATAGTCCGATTTGGCTCCGCTAGATATTTTCTTGCTGGTTTTCTGAAGTCTTGTACCCGTAGACTGTGCGAAGGGAGATATTGCAAACATTTGAACAATAGAGGCGACCATTTCAAGGTCGAAGCGCCCTTATTGGAAAAGCCTACATTTAATTCACAATTAAAACATGAAATTAATTGTAAAAACAATAATTAATATCTTAACTCAATAATAACATCATTTTAAACTACTAAAATTCACGCGCCAACTGACCGCTCAAAATTTCTTATTTTACAACGCAAATAAATCTAATCATGCCTCCCGCAAAGGAAATAGCAGTCGGTTCATAAATTGAGACTAAGTTGAGTTGAATGAGTTGCTTGAAAAGTTTTAAGGCCAGTTTTTCACTCTTCCCTGCGCGAGTGTTTTTGAAGTGTTTGTGAGATACGCAGCGAAGAAGTGGATTTTATTTTCGTACAAAGCTTGCTTGTTGCCACTTTTGTGTTTATGTTTAAAGCTCTAATATTGTTGTTGTTGTTGTTGTTGTTGTTGCTGTATTAGTTGAACAATAAACTTTGCTTTAAAGTTTTACTTATTTATATTTCGCCGATGATGAAACTTTAAGACAGATTTAATTCTCAACTCAATTTGAACGGACGTGTAAAAATAATCATAAATTGTGTTCTCCAGAAGCATTCAAAATAATAAATTTGAAGTTTTTAACAAACGCAATTCATTCGAAAATAAGAAAAAAATCAAATTTTTAATAAATAATAAATAAAAATTATCTAGTGACTTCATTCAAAATGAGGAATTTTGTATTGTGTTTAGCTGTCTTCCAAGTGATACTTGCGCAACAAAACAACGAAATACGTAAGTTAATTTCAATTGAAAATAAAGAAAAGGACTAAGAGTATAAATAACATATATTATTTCATAAAAATGCAGGGAAAGTTGATAAAAAGATTTCGTAGTTCTTGTTGTTTAATTGTATTTTTGTATTCAAAATTTGAAACAAAACTCACAAAATAAAGTAAATTAATAATTAATTGATTCGTATGAGAGTTAGAGGAAAAATTTCGTCTTCTTGTTCTAATATCGCAACCAAAAGTAAACAGAAAATTATTTTAATATCTGAAACCATTTTTAAATTCAAGCAAGTTTTGCCAAACCATAAGAAATAATTTAGGTTGGGATGAAGTTTTACTTCATGGGAAAAAGAAAGAAATATTATCCCGCACCCTGCTAAATATTGTTTTTACAGCATCTTAGTAAGAAAAGGGGTACTATCTTGATTTAAACTGGAAATGGGAAAACATTAGTACAAATTTTCATTTGGCCCAACAAATATTGTGAAAATTCTAAAAATTAATCATTCCAATTTTTGCCTATTTTTTAAATCCTTTAAATCAGTTTTGTTTAGCAACATTTGTCAAACGATTTAACACAAGTTTTGATTTTATAAAACACTTAAGATTTCGGCAATTCTTCTTTTTTCGTAAGTGACAACTTTATATGATTTATGAAAATGTCTTAATTTGAAGTTTTGGGCTTTTTCTGATTTAGTAGTTTTCTCGGGTAGGCAATTTTTTGATACTATGGAAGAAACTTGCATTAAGTGTTTTTATAACAAATTTTAAGAAAACTATTTAAATATCTATAGAAAAAGTTTTGTTTGTTTTTAATAATTCAATTGATCATGAATTATAGGTCTCCTATCGTGATGATAATACTCTAAATTTTTTTGCCAAGTTAGGTTTTTTTTATCCATTCCATCATTTTGAACTTATTTGATTCAAATACGTTTTTAGTATTTATACGCCGCCGTATTTTTTATGATATTTTTTGGTTATAATTATTTTTGGTAAGCTTAACTAACATCAAAACCTTTTATAGGTTGTTTGCTAATGAGTTTATTATTAATTAAAAACCCGAAAAATATCAATGGCTTTCTGAGAACTTGTACTTCTTTTATAAATCTGCAACTCACTCTGTGTATATTGTAAAATTAAATGGTTTTATAAAAAAATGTTGCCCAATAAAGAGTAAATAATTAATGAATTCACAAAGTGTTGTAAAGTCGTAGGCCGTAATTAAGCGTGCTATTTCAAAAAATACATAACGTTTTAATCAAATTTCACAACGAAAACAAAAATTACGACGAAATAAAATTACATCTAGAACAGAAAATTAGCAAAATAACAAGAGTAAGAATACAAGCAAAATAATACGATAGAATAATAAACGTAGCAAAAAAGCTTTTGTTATTTTAAAACTTCTCTTGTGTGAATGCCAACAACAATATTTTAAACTATTGTGAAATATTGGGACTTTACGATAGCATAACTTGTGAGTTCGACAAAAATGATGTTAGCGATTAAAGTTCATTACTTCGACAAAAAGAAAATAAATCAGAAAATGTCTAAATTTTGCAAGGTCATGTGAATGATTTTCGAAAAAAAAAGGAAAAAAGTCGGGAAAGTAGATGAGTATGGAAAATTCACACAAAAAGTCGTTGGGTGTAAAATTGCAACTTTAATCGACGAATAGTAATCCGGCCAGTCTCAGCCAGAAGTTAAATTACCCGAGGTCATTTATTATTAATGAATCCTCTCGCGATACAATAACCCCATATATTTAATAAAACTTAATTCAATTACATTTAAATTCATATCATTTCTTCATTTCTTACACAAATTATTATGTCTGCGTATTAATTTGTTCTTGTCAACATCGTTATTGTGGATATATTTAGACAGCAAAATAATTAAATGATTTTTGTGGAACAAGATCGATCTCACCAGCGCTCTTTACAAACTGGTTGGAAGACTTAACAAATTTAAAACTGTAAAACCACTAATTGATTTGTGTTTCTCGTCTTAGAAGTGACAAAATAACAGCCGGCAAAATTTAAATAAACAACTCAAAAATTAAGTTCAAAGTCATTAAAATAAAATACAAAGTCAAGGTCAATAGAAAACCATAATAAAGTTTAAGTTTTAAATTATAGTTGGACGGACGTTGATGTTTAAGAAAACTTTCTACCGTAAAAAATGAATAGTAAGGAGAATGATCATTGAAATATAGAGATGTTGTTTAAGATAAAATTATAAATTACACACAAAATCTACAACTCTTAACATTTCTAAATGTAGGTCCATCAGCACAAGCAAGTGATTGGTGCTCTTATTTACTAATTTTGATAAGCGCTTTGGTGATTTAGAAAAAGGCTTTGAGCTAACGGATTTTTCTGTATTAACTCTTCATATGTTTTCTTAAACGAAAATTAATGTTTAAACATAAACAAGAACAAGAGACCTTGGTGCAAAACTGAACTTGTTTTTCTGTAAATATTTGCTTGCATTTGAAATTCTATGAATCACCCCCAATCAATCCTTGATTTTGTTTTGAAATTATTCTCAGATTAAACGAAATTGCTAGGAAGCCATAACCGATTTTATAATTATTCTTATTTAAAATTGTAAATTTTGATAATCAAATTTATTTGGATATTTGTAATATTTCCGGGTCTATTGGTCCAAATTATTAATGAATTATCATCAATTACCTATATTACTCATCAACTGCAACGAGAGAAGGTTGAATTATGCACACAGTGCGTATATAACACGAAACCAATGGAGTTGTTTTTTACCCTCCTCATAACCTTACTTCATTTAATCATAAACAATTTAAGTTTGAAACTTAAGGACTCTACATACAGGTAACCTTATAGGTCAAGTTTGACCGTAAAAGATATGAATGTGTGACACTGACATTAATATTGGTCGGTCTTAACAAATAAGTACATAATTACAAAAGTCTAAAAACGTGTACTTTTAATCTGGGGGGAATATGTTTTATATGTGACACTTCCACTATAGGTAAAGAGGTGAAATTTCGTTCTAACGAGCAGTTGTAATGGAGGATATAGTTATGCTTCCTCTTATTATAACGAATCAAAAAAATTTTTGACTGGGGCTCATTTCTCAAATGTACAAGTTACAAATTTACAAGTAAAATACATTTAAAAAAAAAAAACAATTCTACACGCTGATTCTTGATTTGATATTCCGACAGGGTGTTTTAATGTCGGGATGACGAAAATTCGTTTCAAAAATCTACAATTCTACAAGCATTGTTGAATTGTGGAGAAACTGTCCCTGGTCTATGAGGACAATAACAAAGTTGATTTTGCAGCGTTTGAGCCTCCCACTCTATATGTAATGATTTTTTTGTATGAGAATTAGACGCCCACTGTTCCGATTACGGTCATTTTAATATAGTAATTCAGCTATATGAAGTACTATTCCTTTTAGGTTATGAGAAAAGCATCTTAAAAAAGCCGGTGTATATCTATAAATCATAAACATATATACAAATGAACTTATTTTATTTGATTACCTTTTCAAGCTTTAGAAATTAATTAAACAGAATTAAAAAAGGTGAACAAACCAGAATAAAGTTGAACTTATTTGATATACGTTTGGCTTTGCAAGTTTCAGGCCTACTAAAAAATTTTTGTCTGAAGTCGTAACCATAAAATGCACTCAGTTTTTCAACAAATGACAATTTTATATTTCAAGCAGACTTTAAAAAAATATCAATTTAAATTGCTATAAAGCTTGCAATGAAAATACAAGAGAAACAACAACAGCAAGGCATCAAATATGAGAGAAAGCATTTCGCTGTTGCATGCTGCGGTTATTTTTTCACAGAACGCTTAAAGCTAATTAAATATATAAAACTTTTTTTCTAACAGCAGTAGCAAAACTTTTTCGCGTTTGCTTGTACGAGCATATCAGTAGCATCAATAAATTATTGAAAAAAATGCTGTGACGGTATATGTTTTCGATTTTTGCTATTGCTGGATTTTAATTAAACCATTTTTAATAAAACTTTTAGAACTAGTTTTTTCTGTGCTATTGCTATTTTAAACACTGGTTTCAATAGAATTTTTTAACTTTAGATGTTCCTAATGAATGAATGCAAATGTTTTGGATCAAAGTGCTTTGTAGGTTGGTTGCCGAAAACGTTGTGTATACTAATAAATATGATTATACATAGATTAATTATACTATTTTTAATTGATATCTAAATGTCAAATATTTGTTTTTATGGATTTTTTGCAACAAATTATAACCATGAAAACGCGTAAACTACAATTGTTCGAATCGTATCGAATTGTTAAAAAGTTAAACCTTGTACCTACTTATTTGTAGCAAAATCTTCATTAACACCTTTTTTAATTGCGCTTTAAACATTTTATTGCAAATTAGTGCATCTCTCTATGTACAAAATATTATTTTATTATTTATTTTTATGATTTATTTTGATGAATACAACCGTTAATGTCAAATCGATATAAATCCCTGAATAAAAACAAACACTAGCTTCCGTCAAATCTTTTAATGAATATCGAACAACTAAGAGCGCTATATCCGGCTGTGTCGAATATTATCTCTTCTTATATGCATTTGAAGTTGTGAGGTGGGAGCATAAATTTAATTCGTAGGAAATGTTATTTATTTTTGTTCATAAATTATTTTTGATTATATTTAATTAGTTTTGCCTTTTTTATTAAATTTTTTCCCTTTCGGATACTTTGGCTTGATTAAAGCGTTTTTTGAAAAATTTTCGGAAAAATTTTGTTTTTTGGTTAATTTCTTTTAATAAACTGTTGTTATAAACTTCCCACTCTTTTGCTTATCTTGCTTATCACTTTTTGCTTTCTGGTGAATTTTCTATTTTACTTAAATATCACCTGCTTTATTTTTCGATAAAAATCGGAGTCTTATAAATTTTTAATATTTAAAGTATATGGCAAAAGAGACATGTAAATTTGCTTTTTGATTTTTTGGTAAATTTTTGATTTGTGTTAAAGTTGCAACATTTTGGCGATTTTTTTGGTGAAATATCGTCGTATATTACTTAGTATATTGTTGATTTTTTGACAAAACTTTGGGGTTTCGGTAAAGTTTCGATTTTAGGTAAAACTATTCTCACGCGAATTTTCTAGATGACTGTATCGTTCGAAATGTAGTTTTGAAAATTCAGAAATTTGTAAATCTCCTTTTCTTTATTATCTTTTGTAGAAGTTCGCGATTGTTTGATTTATATTAAAATTTTTTATATTTCCAAGCTTACCTGAATTTTGTGAAATTTGGGTTTTTTTAACATAGTTCTTTTGGTAACTAACCTTTTTTTCATTTTTCAGGTTTTGCGGTGGTATTTTGTTTTTGTGCAAGTTCTAAAATTTTATTAGAATTAAAATTGTTTGTGATTTCTTGGGTTTAAGTTGATTTTTGTCGAATATTGTAGGTTAGAAAGATTTTAAACTTACCGGGAAATTTAAGATTTTTTTGTAAGTTTTAAAGTTATTGGTAAACTCCCGACTTATTTTGAAGATTGTATTTTTTGATGATTGTTTGGTGACATATCGTAAAATTTGGACGTTGTTCATAAAATTAAGGTTTTCCGTGAAATCTAGACTTCTTGGTGAAATTTTAACATATTGGTGACACTACGATTTTTGTGGTGAACTTGCCAATTTTTTTAGTTTTTATTTTTTAGATTTCTTGGTGAGCTTTGTAATTTTTCGTTTATTTTGAAATTTTGGTGAAGTTTTGAATTTTTGTAACTATTCGGTAAAATTTTGGTTTTTGCAGTAGTTTGGATTTTATGTGCATTTTGTGTTTTTTGGTTTTAATTTTCCAGTTGATTAAACATCTGGAGCTTGCAAATATAATACGTTTAGAGATGAATGTGTTAGTCCGTTTATAAGGAATTTAACGGCTTATGGATAAACGTTTCCCTGTAAGAGTGAAAGGACCCGGGAATGTGTGGACCTATGTTAATGATAGCAAAATTATGCAAAAAAATAAATTTTTCTACAAAATTTAAGTGCAAATTTCGAAAAACATTATAATGGCCTTTCATTTTACCAAAACCCTAAAATTTACGAATAAATTCAAATTCATATTTTATAGAAGAAATAAAATAGCCGTATTCAGCGTTTGGTGCAACTAGTATCTGCAAATGCAAAATATACATTTGAAACACCATTTGCAACAAACACTGAATACCGCTAATATTTAAAGAAAAATTAAAAAAAAAAAATCTAATATCGAGTCACTTCACTACAGATATTTCCCGGTGCAAAGGATTGCTTGAGATATTTTATTTTGGCCTCTGGTTTTATTCGTGTTATGTTACATTTAAAATATCCTTTCGTCTCAATATAAGCATTTTCGATATCGGTTTGTTTTTCTTGATTTTCGGAAATTGTAGATAATACCGGAATCGGGGTGTCAGTTAAATATCTAATACTAGATAAATTTTGGGTAAATTTTTTCGTTAATATTTAAAATATGGTAAAGTTTGTTTTTGGTTACTTGTTTGTAAAAATTACGTTTTTTTAAGATATAGGTCGTTTTTTAAAAAAGTATTGATGTTCTGTAAATTTTTGGTAAAATTGCCAAATTTTGGTAAAATTTAAATTTTGAAGTTCGGTGAACTTTGGTTTTTGCGGTAATTTTGGATTTAAATTGTTGTATTCCAGTTTTTCGATTATGTAGTGAATTTTTGATGTTATGGTGAATATAAAAGGTTTGCGAAATTTCAAGTTATTCATAATTTTCTTGCAATTTCGGTATTCTTTAAACTTATATTTTTTGAAAATTTTATTATTTTGGCAACTTAAACACTATTAGAATATAGTTTGGTTTTGTGAAAGATTAAAAAATTTTAGTGAAATCTCAAATTGAATTGAAATTTAAATTTTTTGTGACTTTAAAATATTTAGTACATTTTTAATTTTTTTGTGAAGCCTCAATTTTTTTAATTCCCGATTCGTGGTTAAATTAGAGATATTTTACGTTTACTTTATTTTCAGATTAAATTAGATTTTTAATATTTATAATTTTTATGTTTTTCAAATATCTTGATAGATTTTTTATTTTTTGTGGACTTTTAAATTTCTTGGGGAATTTGTTTGTTTGTGGTAATTCGACACCCTTTTCCATAGTAATAAATAATATATAGAATAAGCAGAATAAGGAAAACATTATATTTTGTATAAGTATAATAAGCTAGAAAGGCTAAAGCGAAATTTGTAAACTTTGTATGTAAAGGGGGGAAAGCCCAAAATAAAACAGAATTCTATTTTACTAGCTAAATCGGCATCAACTGCCTTAGTTTTTATTAAAGAAGCTCTCGTGCCCTTACGAAAGTAAGATCGGCAAGGCTTAGCGCTACTAGCGGCGTATTTACGACAGTGGCAAACTATTGGGGTCTCTCTTATATATTAACCCGCTCCAACTCTCCCTGAAATTGGAAAAATTGATTAAGTCAACAGTTGATGGTTAGGATTAATCGAAAGAAAATTTGTCGACATGATTAAATCGTTAAATCTTTTTTCAATTAGTCACTAGCTGAAGGTCTGCCTAGAACATTTATACATATAATTATTTATTAACACATTTTAATTTAGACTTCTCCTTAGGCAGTTTTTGATGAGGTTGATAAATAAGCACTTTACTATTTCTAAAATCAATTTAAATAAAGGTTTCGAAATGATTCATTTAAGAAACACGTGTAAATATTTAAAAATTAAACTTTTAAATCGATGATTTGTTAAATAAACACGGGTTTGGTTCTCTGGTCATTTCTGTTCTTTACTATTTAATGATACAATATTTATTTAAAGAAATACGTTCTTGCAAAACGACAATAAATATTAAAAAGAATTCAGGTTTAAGATATTTTTCAAACATCATCGTAGAAATATTTACACTTTGTGAACACATTGAATTGTGACGACAAGTTTAAACGCCAAAAAAAACTCGTATTGTTAAAGTTTTGTATCTAATTTATTGCTGATTAGCTACACGGAAGCTGAATATGAAATTTGAATTAATTGGCGCGTGGACACAATTCTGTTCGAATAAAAGAAAAACAAATTAAAGTAATTTTAACTTTATTTCTTTCTGTATTTGACATTATTCAAACTTCAAGAACCCTGAACTATGACACGAGTAGTTAAAATTTAACGTAAGTTTTTGATTTGCCATAAAATCTAGCCATGATAGAAATGACCATGGCTTAGAATCATATCCATTTGTGGTTGCATATTTTGCATATCAACGTAGCCAATATCTGCTTTTGCATGTTTTGGTAATAAATGCAAACTTGTAGAGCTCACATTGTATTTTTATCGATATTTCTGCACTTCTTATTTCAAAAAAAAATACAGACCTCTTTTAGTAAACTGATGTGGTTGAGTTGTTGATGCTAACAAGCATCAATCTATAGGATTTTTAGACAGTGTCAAACCGAACCGTTGCCAATAAGTAGTAGATTCTCCTTACACTCGTATAGTAAAATTTAATTAACACTAGTGCCAATGTAACATCCTGTTACCACTTGACGTACTAGGTTGTCAAAAGAAAAAAGATTTTTTCTTCCTTTACATATCGATGACAATAATACTTGTACAAATTTATAAAAAAATGCTCTATATTATGAAATAGATGGGGACTCATAAATGGATATGTTGCATTCGGATAGAGCGCTTGTATATGGATTATCCGCATGAGTTGTAGTATAAACAGAAAAAATTATCGATTGGCAGCTGCTGAGCTACGAACCCAGACGACTATATCCATCGTCGAATGCTTAATAATTAACGCGCTACCTACATAATTGCAAAGATTTAATTCTAAAAAATAGCGCTAATATCACTAATCTTGTGATGTCTCGCTTGAAATTATTAATTTAACACTTTTGTAGGTTTTAATTGTAAGAGAAAGAGACAGCTTTAATTATTTTTCATGTGCTGTCTATAAACCCAACACTGCAGTACCTGAGAGTGACAAAACTGTGTTTTTTGCGTTATTTTTACAAGCGGGTGTTTTTAATTTCATGTTGTTGTGTTGTTTATGAACTTTAAGTAATAAAATTATTGCAAGGGAGAGTCTTAATTGTAGATTTTTGGAACGTATCTCCGTATCATTCCTTATTAAGTTTAATTTGGAGTCTCTAAGTCTCAGAACGTGGCGCTGAAGATGGCACATAGACGAAGCCGGTTTGTCTCCAAACGAAACTTAACAAGGGATGGCGGAAATTCGTTCGAAAAATATGCATTAAGTCACCCTGTCGGAATATCAATTCAAGAGTTTTAGTTCTTTTTAGCCATTATGATAAAACTTAAATTAATAAAATAATGAGAAATAACTTTCTTATGCCTGTTTGTGTATTATACATAAACTAGCAGGAATTGTTTCTTTTTAATTATGGTATTATTTCATTAAATCATTAACAAATACGCACAAGTCTTTATGATGTTAGAATTAGAACAATTCCCTGAAGTATTTTAATAATTAGCAGATGGTTTTACATATTAAATTAATTTTAAATTTAATTCCTAAACACACAACTTTTTACTGTGTAGGCGATTTATTGCAGTTTGATGGGTACCCGAAAAACATTACGCCTGGCCAAAGGGCTCTCATTTCACAATCGTGATAATACACTTATGTTAAGAATTCAATACAAACAATATATTAGTTACTAGATTGATAATAACATACGTATCTATACAAGGTTTTGGACTGCGCCAACTAAAAGTTGCTTCTTATTCAAATTGGTCACCGTTATCTCTAAAATGAAGAAAGTGATATGACAATTATTAGAATAACTTGAGACGGATTTATTCTATTTGGCTGAGCAATTAATTCGAAAATAGGCATTGAACTTACCTTTCAGTTATCCGTGATAATATTGTCTTTAAATCTGCTCGGTAGTTTCATATACATGTATGGAGGAAAAACATTTTTGTTCTACGATATCTATGAAACTTTCTTCTTGGCACAACAGTTTATCTCGAAAACTAGAATCAATTTGAAGAAACCGAGTGCAGATCCGAATTTAGCACCGTTGTCCAAAACTTGACCTGAATTTGTGAACTTGTGTAACGAATAAACTACAACGTAGAGATAAGATTTGAATACTTATTATAAATCTCTTTTAAAAAGATATAATAAAATAAAATTTGAATATATATTTTCCATGCGCATAAAATCCATTTTGGTGTAATAGCACATGCCTTACAGGGTGGAAAATATGTATTTTTCTTTTTAAGTTTTTTAGCAATTATAGATTTTTGTTAGTTAATTTGTAAGTTTAAATATTTACTTTCAAACTTGACTGATTTATTTTTCTTTTATTTTTCAGCCGAATATATTAAACAATGTAAGCGCGATGATCCTGAGTTGCAAAACTGTTTCATGGCCTCGTTGGAGCACTTAAAGCCATATTTAGCTCGCGGTGTACCAGAGATTGATGTAAGTTAAAAAATATTAAACATGAAGAAAATATACAACTTTTCTTGTTAAGTAAACTCAAACATACTTCTTAAAATCGCAAAAAAATTTAGGTTTACCGCAGCAGGTAAAGAACAAATGCTACCAGAGTGGCCTTTTCAAAATATTTCTGTAACAAAATATACAAAGTTGTACTTTACAGAAAGGGAAGTGGTCTTCTAAAGGCTTTACAATCTGTAATATGTATTTTTATTTACAAGATACAGTTCTCCGCATTACAAACCTCTTTCACTTGAGATGGGATGATATTGTACCTAGAGAAGTTATATAATGCGATCGATAAGGTTAATCTTGGGCCGGGCTATACGACTTTTAATTTCTTTAATTAACACTACTTTAGCAACATTTTCAAAACTTATTCTAAGCCGAACAATTTAACATCTACTCTCCTAATGGAATTTCAATTCTTTTTCGAATAAATTCGGTGGAGCTTCACTATTCTACTATTATACTAATGTTTATATGTTTGTTGGATTTTTGAAGAGAGAAATATATAATCATGATCGTTCTAACTGTCCAAAAAATCGGAAGAAAAATATTCACATTTCATTTTTTTTTTTCATTTCATCAAATGAAAAATGTCAGCATTTAAAATTTCTTCGAAAAAAAGAGAACTGTCAAATTTCCATCCATATTTCTTGATAGTCGGATTAAATATTGTTTTCTCAATCTAATAGTGTTAAAGGGCCTTTAATGATGGCGAAATAGTTTTCAGACAACTAGTTCTCTAAAATACTTCTTCACTGAGTCGAATAGAAGGATTAAAAATTTATGGCGAACTATCATTAATTTCAACAAAAACAAGTAAGAGAGCTACATACTACTGTGGGCAATAAATAGTAAGACTTTGTTCATAATTTTAAATTTCTTTATTTATTCTGCCAAATATATTTCGTCCCCCTCAAATTGCTAAACAGCCAGAAATCACACGGAGCTAGATCAGGCGAATACGGTGGTTGTAGAACTATGTTGATTGAACTTTTGGCAAATCAAGAAGAATCAATGCGGAATGCGACGATGCATTATCGTGGAGCAAAAACCAAGAGTTGTCGGCCCATAATTCCGGCTTCTTTTTACGAATAGCTTCGCGCAAACGACGCATAACACTCAAATAGTATTCCTTGTTGACAGTTTGATCGGTCGGAATGAATTCGGAGTGCACCATACCTCGATGATCGAAGAAAACTGTCAACAAGACCTTGATTTGTGACTTGCTTTGACGTGGTTTTTTCGGCTTCGGCTCACCTTTGGCACAATATTCGGCCGATTGATCGTCGGTTTAAGGACCTTAAGCATAGATCCAAGACTCGTCGCCAGTTATAAAACGTTTAATGACATCCTGGTAGTCGGAAAGCATTGTTTGACAGACGTCAACGCGACGCTGTTTTTCAAGAAAATTGAGTGATTTTGGAACCAATCGTGATTTCACTTGTCTTAGTCCCAAATGATCTTTTAAAATGGTCCCTCCGATACTCCAACGATATCAGTAAGGTCTCTGACTATTAATCGTCAATTCTCGAACACCAATTCCTTGATTTTATTGACGTGTTGATAATCAGTTGATGGCCGTTCTGGACGTGGTTCGTCGTCAACGCGTTCTCGACCCTCTTTGAATAATTTGTACCAATCAAAAACACTTGCTCGCGACATACAATTATCACCGAAAGTCTTTTGTAACATTCTGGACGTTTCGGCAACAGAAATTTCATTCCGCACACAAAATTTAATGGAACTTCTTTGTTGAATAATTTCACTCATTGTAAAAATCGCCGAATGCACTTGTTGTACTTCAGAAAGACAACCGTATACTAAACACTAATGATTACTTTGATGTGATATTTGGCACAGATGTCACTGACAGTCATACCAACGTAGAAAAAAAATTCGATGAATGGATTTTTGCGCGAAATTTAAATTAAAAAGTCTTACTATTTTTGCACACAGTATTCCGCTAGGCCCTTCGCACAAGTATGAACTAAAAAATTATTTTTAATTTTAGCCTCTGGTTTTAGTCGTCCTATTTTTAAATTTTAACTCTTCGTTCGTTTTAATTTAAGCATTTTCTATCGGTTAATAGATACGATGTTTTTTTTTTCTTAAATACAGCTCGCTTAATTTCTATAATTTTTCTCTGAATGCTTCTTAATTTTTGATGAATTATCGATTTTTTTGTGAATCGAAAAAATAATTGCTTAGTTGGATTTTTAATAACAATTCAATATGCGATTTAATTTAGAGTTTTCGGTGTAATTTTAGCCTTTCGGTAAATTTTGTCGTTATATTTCAAAATTAGGTGAAATTTGTTTTTGGTTACTTATTAGTGAAACTTATTTTTTTTAAGACTTTATTTAAGAGATAGATGTTTTGGACTTAAAATGTTTCTTAAAATGTTTGCGAAACTGTAAAGTTTTGGTAAACTTAATAATTTAGATCGCAAGTTTGGGTTTCATGATACATTTTGGTTTTCGGTAATTTAAAATTTATAGACTATAGTTTGGTTTTGTGAAGAATGTTTATATTGTAGTGACTTCCTAAATTATTGGTATATTTGTTTAACATAGGTTTTGTTAAAATTATTTATATTTTTCAAAAAATATTTATTTGTTGTAATTTATCTGCTTTTTATTAAAAATACAAAATTTTGACGAAAGTTGCTGATATTGTGACTTTTATTACATATTGATTTTTCTGCAATAAAAAATTTATTATTCTAGTTTTTCGATTTCATGGTGAATTTTCGAATTCGTTGTACATTAAAAATTTTGCACAAGTTTGATTTTTTCGCAATATTGGGTTACATTTCGGTTTTTTTTAAGTTTGGAGATTTTGGAAAATTACGTACTTTTTCTATTTTAAAATTTTTGTAATGAATTTTGGTGAATTATTTGATATTTTCGGTTTGTGGTGAAGTTTGTTTTTTTTTATAATTTTGCTTCATTTGTTTAACTTCGATTTTATTAAAATTCCTACGTTTTTCATAAAAATCGATATTTTGGCTTTTTATCAAGTTTTGGTGGATTTTCGACTTTTGGCAACGACAATTTTTTCAATTTTCAATTTTGAGACAAATTTAAAATTTGAGCAAAATTTCGAATATTGTAGAAATTACAAGCGGAATGACAAAACTATTTATAACATTTTTATTTTTGTAAAGGGTTTAAAACAAAGTTTACAATTTGATAAGAGTAATTTTGTAATGTACTGTATTTAGAAAAGGCAATTTTATTATAACACTTTTACAGCTGTTTCTAAAATATCATTCTAAAAATTTGCAATAAAAAAACTTCATTTTATATGTGTATCAGGGTTACTCCAACCAAGTGTGCTCATTGCTATTGTGTAGTGTGCACACCATTCTTTACTGCACATTTCCAGATTTTTGTGACACTTATTAAAGGCTGTTGTTTTACCATAAAAACATTTAGCAACATAATCGTTAATATTTTAGCACTTTAAGCAAAAATATGAAATGTCGCTACTTATCTTTGAAAGTCAATGCAAATATTAAAGGTTTAAACAAAATAAAATCCGAAGAAATATTTTGCACCTTAAAACCTTAAGTAGGGGCGGGTCGATGATATTAAGAAATTCTTCTTTTATTTAAAAGATGTGCAGGTGTGGCTAAGTTTCAGCGGTGACTTGGTTTATATTGGATTTGAGTACAGCGATCGATAACGGATGGACCCGAAATTTCAGAAAACCCCACAAGAAAGTCTATGGGGATCTAATAAAATATGAATAAGCAAATAAATCACCAATGATGACAATCGTCTCAGGGTATATATAACATTCGAATATGCACACAGATTTAAATGTCAAAATATGTGGTAGTACATTTGCTTTAAGCTTCAATACACTAACCCAAACCCTTTTATACCATCTTACCACAACAACGCCAGTCTTGCTGATACTGCGGTCCTACTTAATAAAATTAATTTTAGTATTTCCGCCAGAGGAACTCTTAATTGACTCAGCAGCTGTCGATAACAATATAGATCCGATTATGCTAATAGTGAGTGTTTTCGCCATATTTGTAAAAATGTCAACAAATTCGAATATATTTATTATTGCTACTTCTGAGAGAAAGAACAATTATTTTACATTTGAGTCGTTTAATTGGATTTTGGATTATTATCTTCGGTCGGAAAGGATTTATAGACCTATAGAGAATTAAGAATTTAAATTAAATATTTAATTCGCTGTTTACGTGACAGCTTTTTATTTACCACGATTTTGTGTGATTTGATGTCTTACATTTGTTTATTGTTGAATTCATATAAATTTTGATTTGCTTTGATTTTCTTTACTTTCACACTTTGATTCTCACAGATATACATACTCGTATATCGGTAATGTATATTAAATGACCAACAAATGTGGTAATTCGCTCTAAAAATGTTGTAAAGTAAATATCATAGTGCGGTTGGTAGTTACGAAGGAGAGCAAGTAAAGCTAAAGTATATGATAAATTGATTGAGAAGGAGAGACGACCCTGTTGCTCTCGCCAAAATTCGCAAATTAAAATAAGCAATTATTAACATTCAGACTTTAAGTTTTCGTACATATTCTTCGACAAAGAAGTGCTAAAGCAGGAAATTAGAACCATAACAACAAGGGCTACAAGGCATTAATCGATTCAAAGCACCTACAATCGCAAACAATCTATTATGTTGGAAATGAGAGTCAACTTCAGGAATACCAAAGGCAGATTATTTGTTATTCGTTATTATGAGTGTGCTTTAAGATAAAACTGTCCGATGAGCTGAAGGGAAGATTTTCTTACCTTTAAAATTTAACGTGAGGTTTGTAGGTTTAGAGTTGGCACAAAAAGTCAAAAATAAAAGTGGAAAAGAGGCCGCATTTATTTTATATTAACAAGATAGAAAATATTTTCAAAAATAAAAAAAATCATCAATATGAATTTTTCTTATTTTCAATAAGATTAATTTTATTTTACAAGGAAGTTGTAGTAACGAATAATAGATAAAGGTCAGTTTATGCCTCACTTTAGCTAAAGGTACCTTTTATTAACACGAACTTTAAAAGCAACTTTATTACAAGGCCCTAAAAGGAGCAAAACTCATTTAAATAACCAACCAAGAAAAAAGAAATCTCGTAATAAAGAAATCTCGTAATAAAAGTATTTATATTTAATATATACAAATTCAACAAATACCGAATTTTAAAGATCAGCAATTTCAAATCTATTTCTTTGATTACAGAAAAAAGCCAATCGTTCGATTCTAAAACGAAAGCTATCACCAACTCCACTTTTTTGTTATCGATTTCTCGCGCAGCGATTCGATTTAAGTTCTCATTCAAAATTGGATTTCTTCATTTCGATCTCGTTACCTACAGTGCGGAAGCCTTCGAAATAACAAAATTCGAATAACACTTTCGTTCCATATCGTGCAACAGGCAATTGAATCACATTTAGTACAGGCGAATATAACCTTTCCATTTTTTTTTTTACATATTTTGTAAAAGTATTGTGTGGCAAAATAACTTTCAAGAAGTGCCACTATTGACATACCTTTTAAACTTGATTTCCTAGGCCTTTAATTTTTAAACAAAAATTAATATTTTATGTATTTTAAAGTGGCTTATAAATTGGAAAAATTATATTTTGGAGGATTTTTATTTAATCAAACAATAAGCCCATTCTATTAACCTATTTTTAAATAATGTTTTTAAAATGCAGTCTATATTTAAGATAAAATTTAAAAGAACGCAAAGAAAT
Organism: Phania funesta; assembly: GCA_963932375.1. Taxonomy (NCBI): domain Eukaryota; kingdom Metazoa; phylum Arthropoda; class Insecta; order Diptera; family Tachinidae; genus Phania; species Phania funesta. The sequence continues at coordinate 90,440,537 of OZ010652.1, read as the reverse complement.
AGCTCGTGTTAAAATTGGAAACAAGTAGTACTATAAATTTTTTCACTGTTTTTTTCTGAAAAAGTATGCTTTTATTACATAAAAACTATATGTTTCTTAAGTACAAATTATATAGGTATATTGGTCTAAAATATTCAGTCTATTACTAAACTTGGGTAGATTCCATTGGCCGCTACGGATGATGATGATGGAATTCTCGCCTGAATGCTAGCCTGTGCGTGACAGTTTCCTTCCCCGGAAGCGTGTTTGAAGCTTCTTTTGCATAAAGGAACAGTAATAGATCCTAACTTCATAACCAAAGTGGTATCTTTCATTCTTGATATTCCACTACTTCTATGACTTAAAAATATTTCACAAATTTTTAATTCATCATTTTAATGCAACTGTTGTTTGTATCAGCTCTTATGGAAAATTACATGAATGTAATCGCGTACAAAAGTTGAAAAGAAAATTTGAAAGCAACAAAACACAATTAAATAAATACAAACTTGTTTTCGCCACAAAATTCACTTAAATGCAGTTTTATAAATTGAGTTATTCAGTCAGTGAGTTACTGGCAAAATTGCAGAAATAATTTATTTGCTTGCTACATCCACTGATGCAACAACAAGCTGTTTATTGAAAAGGAAGTAAAGTTAAAGAAATAAAAATGCTTGAAAAAAAATTATGTAATTTCCTCACCACGATGACGGTACTATTGAAAGTGTTTTCCACTTTGCTGAAATTAACGATAAGATGGATTGCTAGAAAATGGGCATGAGTAAAGAGCTTTAAAATTAATTGTCATACCTCAGAGTTTTTACTGGCATTGAAATTTTGTTGGAAGTAATTACAAAGACAACAAATTAAATATTATTTAATGCAACTGAATTTCTTCAATGTACAATGGTCAAAAGCGGTCAAAAATTATTTGTATGCAAAGTTTTTCTAATTTCGTTGAAATTTTCATCGCAGATTATAGCTACCACTTTAAAACCTTCAATTAATGGATTATTTTGGTTCTTGAATAACTATTTTACTGTTAATACTGCAACAAAGTTGATACATTTTTACGGTGTAGTCATCAAGTTTTTAAGATATGACATTTTACTTCGTAATGAAATCAGGGTAGGTTTTTTTGTTCCAAGTTTTGCTTATAAATTTGCACATGTATCTAAAATTGCCAATTTTATGTGTGAATTTCAAAAATGAAGTTCCAAAATTACAACAATTTTTTTGGAGGATTTATAGATCAGCATTCAAAAATATTTACCAATAAAAATATGAGACTGAAAAATATTATTATGGGTTTAATTAGTGGGGAAAAATGGGTATAATCTCAAAGGATTCGGGGTTTGTCTTAAAAGTACGATTTAATGTGCCTAAAATTAAATTTTAGTTACTTGAAATGTGAAGATTGCCTAAGTATGCATAAGAATTTTATTTATAGGAAGAACTCAATTTTCGTAATAAAGTATTCTGGAAATAGCATGAATTCCAACAGGAAGACCAACAGTGTCTTTTGAAGATTATTTAAGTAGGAGCAAGAGGAGCAACATTTCTTAAATTTGTGCCACATATGATGGATGATGGTTATATCGCAAGGCGTTCGAAAAGCTTAGCAAAATAAAATGTGCTCCTTTTGACAAAACTTTTGAATTACATAATGATGCTATGTTTAATGTTTCTAATAAAAACAAAATTTTGGACCTTACAATGAAATGAGTTGTTGCTTGGAGCAAAATATTATCCTTCGTACATTCAAGAACATATTTGAACGCAAAAAAGATTTTGAAAATATTTCTACTGAATGCGTTAAAAAACAAAAACAATGAAACTAATATTGAATTAAGTGGAAACTGAAGGAGATTTAAGAAATGTTGCAGAATAATAAATTTTTATTGGTAATTTTGTTTCCCTCAAATTACAATCAACGCATTCAAAACCACTGTCCCCCAATCAAGTTCCAAGAAGTTTAAAGAAAATAAAGCGTGAAACAAAAGTACCAATATGCATGTAGACAAATTTACAAATTTATTGCCATCAGAAATTGAGTTCCACAATAATCGATTTTTTTTATTAAACTGATAAACTTAGTAAAATGACAATTAAATAGAGTGATAAAAAAGTACAAAATTATGATACACTCAACCAGTTTACGTAATTTTAGCTTTTTGCGTAAAGAATTAACGTAATTATGGGGGCTGGCCGGAATTGACCAGAGTGCCAATGTTTATGAAATAATAATAAAACTGTAAACTGCTTTTTATAATTATTGAGAAAGCAAAATTATGATCGCCGTTGCTTTTTACAACTAAAAAAATGTAATAAACAAACGTTAACGCATTTACTGTCAGAACAAAATCCCCACATTTCATATGCATATAATGCTTTACGTAGAATAGGTGGAGATTTGTAAATGAATTAAAACTGTTACACCAGGTTCTGATTCTGATGGTGCCACTTACTTATTTTTTATCAAAAAAGTCAAATAACAAAATATAATTATATATAAATTTATAAAATAATTGGTAATTGATGAAATTACTTTAATTTGATGTAATTGATAATTACTAATTACAAAATGTAATCGAATTTGTAATTGGCAAAATTAAATTTCATTTTACTAATAATTCGTCATTAGTATTTTTCAATTACAAATTACATTACTTGTAATTGCCAACGCCCAAGGTTTTTAACAAATAATGTCACTTAGAAGTAATTTGATTTACAAAATCCAAGCACTCATTCTTGATGTATGATAAATATTGACTGCCCTTGTTGATAGACTGAAGGAGTTTCCAATATTGAATTCGTTACCGTGCACAAAAACTCTGACTCTTGCGGACTTTAACTTGTCGAATTTTACGTCGGCACTTGCATCTACACCTCAACTAGATCACACTGACCCAGGAGCTTAGAGTGAATAAGTGTTTAAAATAGGACCCCACTTTCCTTCGAGAAATCATATTTGGCGACAAGGTGCCATCGCTAAAATTAAGCCGCATCTATACAGCAAAGTCATTGAAAACTGGACATCTCGGATCCGTACATCAGAATTTCATTACGAAAAAATTCCTCAAGCCTTTCCTTTTATTCCATTTCAACCCTGTATATGCAAACCCTAATAACTGAGGAGGAGCTTTCTTAACTTATTAGAAAGTTCTTTCCCTCTTTGTAAATCTTTGGATTACTCTCGAGTATTAATTAAATTTGAATTGTAGATTGCTGTATTTGTATATTTTCAGGGTTGGAGATTTGAGTTTGAAAAATGTGTCTGAAATACAGAACATTTTAATTTTATTTTAAAAACTCAAGCATTCATCAAATCAACAACAACAAAAAATAAAAAAACCTTCTCTTGTTCTTAATTAAGAGCACAAAGCAATTGACACTTTAGCTACATTATCAAGATTCAATCAAGTTTTATGGTCAGAAATTCATTTGTCATAGATAATTTAAGCTCTTAACCACCCAAAGAGCATGCAAAACTTTAAAATACGAAAAAACCAACAACAACATAATTTTATAAACAAAATTGCATTTCAAGTTATTTTCTTGTACCTCAAGCACAAATTACACGTTTTTGCAACATGGTTATTAACATTAATTGACGAAAATTATTATTAAGCAATAGACACACAAAAAATAAGGGCGTAGCAATAATGTTGTCGTAATTTATTCTTTTTAAATAATTGCAGTTACCTTCAGTAGAACCTTTCAAAATGAATACATTGGCGCTGCAGTTGACCGATGGACCACAAGGTTATAAAATCTCGTTAAAAAATATGGAAGTCTTTGGTGCCAGTAATTTTCAAGTTAAATCGCTTAAACTTAGTGCGAATGGGGAACCCTTTGAGGCCAAAATTCTAATGCCAAAATTAAAAATTGTGGCGAAATACACAAGTTCTGGTGTTTTATTAATCATCCCAGCCTCGGGTGGTGGTGATTTCCACGCTGTGTTTGGTGAGTAAAAAAATGCAACAACTCTGAACAAATTTTTAACATTTGTTTTTACAGACGGTTGCTTAATCGATTTGACTGGCAAAGCGTCATCTCATGAAAAAAATGGTGCCACCTATTTGCATGTGGATTCTCTTAGTATTGTCATCAAAGTAGACAATGTCAATATGAAAATTTCAAATGCTTTCAACAATAATCGCATTCTACGTAAGAGCCCTTCATTTGCATTTTACTTAAAAGATTAATCATTAAATTTCTTTTTCTTTAAAGTCGAAGCCACCAATTTGTTTTTGCGTGATAATGGCCGCATTGTCTTAGAAGCCATGCAGTCTCAATTGCAAAAGAAATTAGCCATGGAATTCGGTAAATTGGCTAATCAGTTATTGAAAAGTGTTCCTAGAGATTGGCTCTATGTTTAAATGTAGCTTTAAGGTTATGTTTGCTGCTTGTGTATTTGTGGTACCTCATGTTGTAAATAGAAACTTTTACGGATTTTACAAAAACGACTTTACTCACATGTATTATTTAATAGACCTGCATCTTTGTTTGAAAAATAAAAATCTGTGTACATCTACATACACACAAACATACCACCAAGTTGGGCATACAATAAACTAGTGTGAACAATTACGTGTTGGCAAGTATGTATTAATCATGGGTAGAATGTTTCTTTTGTACGAATCAAATGAAGTGTTTTATCGTTAACAAATGTAAAATGTTGAACAAGCCGGAACAAATTATAATGTCTTCAAGCGTAAAAATTGGCCTGACTGCAAAAATAACAACAAAGGAAACTTGAACAGGCCCTTATTCTAAATAGGGCTGCTAGTGCTAGACAGTTTTTCAGGACAGCTTAACCATATTTTAGTCGCCAATACGAGAGCCAATTCGAGAGCCAATTCGAGAGCCAATTCGAGTTGGCAGAAACTCAACCAATCGTCATAATAACAGACCTCTGTTTGTTAGATAAAAAAAATTTAAGCAGAGATCGTACATGAAAATCTTAATAAAAGTGTGTTTGAATATTTTTAAATTACTCGTATATATATGTATGTCCTAAATGCTAATAAGATAACAGCTTCTATGAAGCTGAAGAAATATGTTAAAATCCGCTTCCGTACAGAAATTTAAAAATTCAGCATTACATTCTACAGATTGCTGACCAACTTCAGAAATTAAGACACCTTTTAACAATTAAATATGGAGTACAAATGAATTTAGTGGAGATAACATAAACTGTTTTTTCTGGGATATCGCGGATGAAAATGTTAAATTTGGGGATAAAACACGAAAATATGTGGGGCCCCGCTCGTAATGCTGTTTTGATCAGTAGTCTTAAGCAGTAATTTCATAAAGGTGAAGACTATATAAAGCAGGTGTGGCCAAACTTTTATTCCTTCGTCGCTACTTATTCTGTAAAACACTCGTATAGTGCGCTGGCGACTATGAATATAGGCAAACAATTAAATGTTTTCTCAAATTTTTCATAGGTTTTCAATATATTTAACAAAATAATAAGCAAATTTAGTTATAATTTTAATCACATTCGTAACACATATGCACAGATTCATTTTATGTTTGTAATTTAATAATTAATTTAATAAAGCATACATATTAGGCGTAACATATTTACATTAAAATAATTACTTTCTAAAAGTCTAGAATGTGATAACTTTGTGATAACAAGGCAATAAATAGTTAGCGAATTCCTGTCATCACTGAAATTTGAATAAATAATTACCAATAATTTCAATTAAAATAAGTAAGAGTGATATATTCGGCTGTGCAAAATCATATATACCCTACACCCAAATATAAACTACCAGAAATGTGTGAGTACTGGGCATTTTTTAGGTGCAGAGGATGATTGTTGAAGCTTTAAGCTCTCCACTCGTTGTATTACACAACACGACTGTTTTGTGTGCTGAACGATGAAAATTAGTTTGATTTTCCGATAGGGCGATTTGATATACATAGATATTTGAAACAAACTTCCGTTTTGATTCAGAACGAGAAATTACACTAAAGATGGCACATAGCCGAAACCGGTTTGTCTCCAAATCAAACTTTACAACGGATGACGGAAATTTCTCCCAAATATTTATATTATGAAAATAGGTCGAAAAAAATTATATGTGTATCGGCGATTCGATTTTGAATTATGAATTATACATCACAGAATGTATAATTTTATGGGCGTTGCAAAGAAACCGATTGAAAAAATTTAAGTTAAAAATAAAATAAGCAAAATAATTAGGCATGTTCTGAAAATCACGTGGTTTCATATCATAACTGTTTTGAAATCAAGCGGGTGATTTGGTGCTGTTCTGCTAATCACACATAAAATAGTGTCACTTTGGCAACCTCAGCAAAAACTTAAAAAAACCAGCTTTACTGCTTTAAGAGAAAAAGTAAATCACGAATATTGTGGAAAAAAGCGAAACAATTGTTTACAAAAGAAACAGTGTCCTTCGAAATTTTGTAATATTTATTTTTTCCTGTGCATGAAACATAATTTTATTACAAAATTAAATAGAAAACACATTCTATACTTGAAGAAAATAAGCAAGTGATTTTAATATTTTTTGTGCGCAGAACACATTTCGCGTCGTTTGAAATCACTTTGAAATAGAGTGATTTTCAGAACAGGCCTGTAAATTTCAACTCTTGTAGATTTTGGTTATTATAGCTTTTACATATTTTTGTATTTTCGGTGAATTTTACAATTATTGGTAAAATCCTCTTTCGTAATTTTATATTTGCCTCTTCCTTCAACGACTGGCCACCAGAAACATGATTTAGGCGTCTTGCTGTTTTTTTAAAGCTTTATTTACTTACTATTTCCTACGAGGCAGGGACAATTTTATGAATTAAGCGAATCTATTTTCAAAGTAAGACAGTGCTTTTTTGCAAATCATTTGTTTAAACAATTTATTAATATTTTGTTTTATTTAAGCATTACAAACATAATCTAAAATAGCGGAGATTTTATAAAGTCCATTACATACATATATGCATTTATATGCATATGTATGTTTGTCTGTCCGTCGCATGTTTGTAGATATTTTACATGTCAAACCTTCTAGCATCACTTTATAATCCTCCCCTTCTTATATGAATGAGTTAGTCGCATTGCTATCATGTCAATAAAAATAAAACGAAATAAACCAACCCATGGAAAATGTTAATACTTTTTGTTAAAGGCGTTCGATACGCACGTCTGCATAAACAGTAACAACGCCCCTCTCAACCAAAATGTTATTTACGCACAAAGGATGCTCAACACATGTGAATTGAGTGCGAAAAATTAAAGAATATTTTAATGTTCATTACTGAATAAAGTTTAGTGGAGTTCGTTGTATAAAGGTGGATCTGAAATTGCTGAACCGAACAAACGAAATCTTTGTCATGTTAATTTCATTCCGCAAATATTATGTTACAGAAATTTAATAATGTAAATATGTAAATGTTGCTACTGACTTCATATCGCCAGCTTAAATGCAAATGCATGTAACTAACAAACAGGTAAGTGTGCATTGAAAATAAGAACAATGTTTAGTTCTTGCAACTTATTTTTATTTAATTTTAATTTTTGATATTTGAATTTAAATATCTTTACTTAAATGAGTTTTAATATTTTTGCGACTATTTTGTAAAATTCGAGTATCTGGTATCATTTATAATGTTTTTTTTTTTTTTTTGGTATATATTGTAGATTTTAGTGAAAATTTTAATAAACATAAAGTTTTTTAAATTTAGATTTTTTGTTTTATTATTTCCGGAAAACTCAGTTTTGTGGTAATGTTTTGGATAAATTTCGGTTTTTGTTGAAATATCTTGTGAAACGCAAATTTCAATATTATGTGAAATTGTAGTTATTTAGTTACTTTTTGGTCAAATTTCGTTTTTTTTTTTTTAATTTTCGCTTTATTTTACTGTTTTTATATATATATAAATTTTTTTGTGATTTCAGTTTTTTAATGATACTTTGGAGAAAGCAAAAATTTTGTGAACTTTTCAGAATCCATTGAACTATTATTATCTAACATCTATTTATACACATAAGAAAACAAAAATGAATTCCGAAATGTGTTGCCAACCGCAAAATCGAGAACGGTTGAACCAATTTCGCCAATTATTTTTTTAATTACCCAGTAAATTGCAAAATTTCAAAAGGTTTCAAGAAGTTTTGTTTGTAGGTTAAATACCATAACACAATTTAAATCCCAACGGTACGTTTGGAGATCATATCTCCAATAGCTATCAATTGCTTTGAACAAACGCATTTTTGTTTGTAATTTACGCCGGGAAATGGCGACGAACTTCGAACAATACCGCAAATCAATATCATATTTACCGGGGCGACAAAAAACCTTGGCGGGTCGAGCTAGTTATTACAATATCAGATCTAAATACATGAAGAGAACAATTTCATAACAACTATATACGAGATATTGTAATGTAAAAATTTTTCGCATGTTTCGAAATGTTTTGAGCTAATTTTTATTCGAAAGGTGTGACTGATTCAATTTCTATTCTAGTATGTGTCTCAACTAGGGTAATCAATTATTCGACATTTTTAAATAACCGGTTCTCAAATAGTGCGAATATTTAAAATTAAAAAAACCGGGATCGGTTTTTATACCATGACAAAACCGGTACCCGGCTTAAAAAACTAAAATTGTTTCATTTATATTTATTGCACAAAGTATACCAGGAAAAAATAAGTATATGCCAGCTCAATCTTCATCACAGCAAAGCAGCATCAGCAATGTTGGTGCGATGTTTTGAGGAGGATAAGATGGATATAGCCTTGCTACAGGAGCCCTGGATTGTGCAAGGCAAGATCAGGGGCTTGTCTCAACAGACCGCCAATCTGTACCACTCGCAGACTGATGGTAAGTTAAGGTCATGCATCCTGGTGCGACATGTCGTACGATCAGTACCTATGACACATCTCTGCTCGCCGGATCTTACGGTAGTAATGATTGGCAGTGGTTCGGGATCATTTCTTATTGCGTCGGCTTACCTTCCCTATGAGACGACAGGTACACATCCATCACTGGAGGTGGAGAACCTGGTGAGTTTCTGCAGGCAAAGAGGTATGGTGCTGATCATGGGCTGTGATGCCAACTCGCATAATACGCTTTGGGGCAGCACAGATAATATCTACAAAGGGCAACAATTGTTGGAATTTGTAGAAAGACACGATTTGCTGGTACTTAACAGAGGGGTGGAACCCACCTTCGTGGATTCACGAAGGGCAGAGGTGATCGATATCACTCTGTGCTCAGTCAATATGCTAGACAGGGTTAAGGACTGGAAGGTCGTGGACAGATTAACCATGTTTGACCACAGGGCAATCCAGTTCGATATACTGTACGGCAGTAGACGGAGGAAAGTCCGCAAACGTATAAGAATACCGAAGAATACTGATCATATCAGTTATGAAGAGTATCTGTCGGTACATATAGGAGCGGACGGTGGAACAATTGAATTCCACGGTTAAGCTAGCTTTCGAGCATGCTTGTCCCTTAACAGTAGTGGATGAAAGAGATCCGACACCTTGGTGAAACGGAGAAATTGAATCCATGAAAAAGGAAACAAGGAAGGCCTTTAACCGATACATGAGGGAGAGAGACTCGATCTCATGGGATGCGTATAAGGAGAAAAGGAGAGAGCTGAAGAGTACAATACGTCTTCGGAAACGAAGTACGTGGAGGGAATTCTGCTCTAATATGAGGGATACATCTGAAGTATGTAGAATACAGAAGATAATATCTAAGGACCCTGTCTCTAGGATGGGACTAATTGGCAAGAGCGATGGTCACATGACTGAGACAGTGGAGGAGACATTACAATTGCTTATGGAGGTTCATTTTCCTGGAAGCTTTAGTTCGAGTGACTCATGGACTCCTGTAAATAGGGGGGCTAGTGAGATAAGACGAGCTGAGGCTGAAAGGATAATATCTCCGAATGGTGTCAGAAGTGCAATGCTATCTTTTGCACCATTCAAAGAAGCTGGAATGGATGGAATTTTCCCAGCCTTATTACAGTGGGGAATAGATGCTTGATAGGACTAGGGGAATATTCGTAGCATGTCTTGCGACGGGATATATTCCGGTGGCTTGGAGCGAAACTAAAGTTGTTTTTCTTTCCAAACGGGGTAAGAGGGACTATACTGACGCTAAGTCCTTCAGACCGGTCAGCCTAACATATTTTCTATTGAAGACAATGGAGAGGTGACTTTTGTGGAGAACCATACGCTGATGGATAGGCCCTCGAGTAGATTTCAGCATGCTTATAGAGCAGGTAGATCTACTGACACCGCTCTGCACGAGCTCGTCAGAGTAGCGGAAAGAGAAATTTTCAATGGCGGAGCTGCTCTGCCCGTTTTTATGGACATTAAGGGCGCCTTTTACAAGATCTCTTTTGGGAAGGTGAGAAATGCTCTTCCTGAACGTAGGGTTGACCCCATTATTATAAATTTGATAAACGCTATGCTTCGGACTAGGGCTATAAATCTCAGAGATGGGAGAACCAAGATTCTAGGTAGGGTAGTTAGGGGGTGCTCACAGGGAGGTGTATTGTCACCTCTTTTGTGGAACATCACCTTAGATGGCCTTCTTTGGAGATTGGACTCAATAGGCGTCCATACGGTTGCGTATGCGGACGATCTAGCACTAATGGTTGGTGGTAAGTTCATTGGGGCCATTCAAGATTGCGTGAGACTGGCTCTCATGGTGACTGAGACATGGTGCAGTGAACAGGGTCTAACCATAAGTGCCAGTAAATCCGACGCTATGCTTTTCACTCGTAAGAGGAAGGGTGTAGAGGTTGAAGCCTTAAAGCTTTTCGGATCAGAAGTAAATATGTCCAGGAAGGTGAATTATCTGGGCGTTACCCTGGATAAGGAACTTACCTGGAATGAACACATCGAAACAAAGGTCAGGAAAGCAAAAAGGATTATGCATCAATGTAAACGAGTGTGTGGCCGTAGGTGGGGAATCTCGCCAAGGGCTGCATTCTGGATTTACACAATTATGGTACGACCCAGTATAAGTTACGCATCCGCGGTGTGGTGGCCGAAGGCCTCTCAGGGCAAAATTCAGCGTAAGTTGGATGGGATTCAGAGGGTTGCCTGCATGGTGCAATTCGCACGGCGCCAACGCAGGCAATCGAGGCAATGTTGGGATTGCTGCTATTGGACTTATTCATTAGGTCAACGGCCGCATTGTCAGCTTTGCGAATGAGGAGCAATGCGGTTTGGCATAGCTGTGGGCCGAACATCGGGCATTAGAGTATCCTGGACCTCGTTGGGAAAGAGGTTAGGGCTGCTCAGATGCCGATGGAACGCTAGAGTAGAAGAAAGGTAGTCGAGAGGCTGCATCGGACACTCATTGCGGATGGCATTATACACAATGAGTGTATGGAGAATTACATCAGCATTTTTACTGATGGTTCTCTTATGAGTGGCAGGGCAGGAGCAGGTGTATTCTCAGTTGAGCTGAACTTGTCCTGTAATCTGTGTCTGGGGAGGTACGTGTCAGTTTACCAGGCAGAACTGCTTGGGTTGCTGCATGCGTTGGATCACTTGCTTGAAAGCCGAGTGCATGGGAAAAGGGTTCTCATTGCACTTGACAATCAGTCAGTTATAAAACGCATGAGACAAGTGAACGTGTATTCCAAACTGATGCTGGAAAGTGTTCTGAAACTAAACAGATGTGCCTCGTTGAATGAGGTGCCGTTGATGTGGGTTAAGGGACACATAGGTACAGCTGGGAATGAAGCAGCAGACGAACTAGCAAAAAGGGGAACTTATGTGGATTTCTGTGGACCAGAACCCAGGGTTGCCCTGGGGAATGGCCTAGTGCGAGCTAAAGTTCTTCAATGGGTAAACTCATTACACCTGAATAGGTGGAGGGAGAATACCACATGTAGACAGGCTAGAATGGTGCTCAAAGAGCCCCTCGGCAGGAAGGCCAGCAAGGTACTCGGGTATAATAGGGCTAATTTAAGCTGGATCACTGCGTTAGTGACAGGACATGGAAACTTCAAGTACCATCTGGCTAAGATGAAAGTCGTAGAAGATGATACTTGCAGACTATGCCTGGAAGTGGCTGAGACGGTAGCGCACATTGTGTGTGAATGTCCAGCACTGGCTAGCATAAGCCTTAAGACCACGGGCAGACATTTGTTAGATGTGCATGCCATGGGGGAACTAAGCCTTAGACAAATGCTAGCAATTATAATAGACTCCGTGATGAGGAAGAGTGTCGACAGTTACCAGTCGACAGTCTGAAATCACTTTAGTCAAGAGTAAAGGCTAGGGCTAGCACGAGACTCAATTGAAAGTAAGGTGGTTGTGATTGGTTCCCTGAAATCAATTTGAGGAGCGAAATGGGGGTCGAAAAGGGACCCAAAAAGTAAGTGCTCTGCTTCGAAATCCCCCCATACATTAATAATAATAATAATATTGCACAAAGTTTGAAAAACTGCCATGCCCACAATTTCACCCAAGCACAAAACTTAAAAATTATCTTATTGAGTTTTCACAGTAAAAAAAACTTACTGCCTTTTATTTGATCTGGACAAAAGTGTTCCTAACTTATAGTAATGAATGCGCAATATTAAAAATTATATTTGTTTACATGGGTTGTTATTATTGGTTGGTTTTCCTCTAGACTTAAGAGCCTCTTGCAATCGGTTCTATCATGAATCTTTTAATCACTTTTAATTTACTGCTAGGCCCAGGATGTCGAACGTTCACGTTCGCTTGATTACTAATAGAAAAAAAAATTGATTTGCGTCCCACTAATGGCCCGTTTTATGAGTTAATTTTTTAATTTATTCCGTAACTAAATAAATAAATTTATAAAGTATTTTGTGGAAGGGAACCAAACCCGTTATTTTTTATTATTTTATTTTTTATATGTTTGTTTTAATAATGGCATAAATGGTTAATTATTTGATTGAGATTGAGAGGTTGTAGAGGCGAAAGATCAGTAAGTTGCTGACACATTTTTTTCATGTTTATTATGTTCGCGTCCGCGCGGCCATATTTGTTTCTATTGCTAATTCAGTTTGAGATATTTTGGTCTGGAGGAGAGTATTACACTACAGGCGAAAATGGTGCTATATTTGATGTAGTATAGTCTGAAAACAATATTATGAATCTGATTAAAATACGAATGGAGATTCGCCTGCAGTAGAGCTCTCACCATTTCTTTTAAAATTTCTAAAAGCATACAGTCACGTTTTGGGAAAGTAGTGAAATTTAAAAAATTTAACTTTTAACATTGATGTTCTAGAAAAGCAGATTAATATATTTGTATTGAGTATTAAAATTCGTATGTAAAAAGTAGAATGCAAAACATCAAAAAAATAATTTCAAATGAATTCTACTCGTACTACGATGTACAATGTAGAACATACCAGATTGACTTTTTATTTGATCAAGTTTGAATTTTTACAGAAGTGCGATAGTGTAGACAAACAATGTAAGGATAATGTTTACTTTTAATTTCTTTTTTTGCATTCAGAATGATTACCATTATATTTCTCCCTTCAGAAATCCAACGGAAATCTAAACTCTTGTATTATAGTGTGAAAGGGGCTTTAGTACAAATAGATCTAAAAAGTAAAACTTTAAAATTCATCATCCCTATTTAAATTGCTACTACCTTATTGTGCAACGTGATACTTATTAATATGAAAAGCCTACACTGAAAGCCGGTCGAATAGTAACGTCGATCACATTAGTCTCAGCCCATTGTACTTAAATTGCGACAGCAGTGGTCGGTGACCATGAATTAGTATGTGTAAGCCTAAAAGTATGCAACTAAATAATCTAATAAAATGAATGAAATCAAATTCAAAGCTTTTTTTTGCTACATAATAAGTTGGTTTTTTATTTGTTTTTCTTTGCTTGATCGTTTTCAATGATTTTTTATTGTTGTATTAATAATAATTAATTAACCATATAATTAATAATAATGAGAAACATAATTATAAATTTTTGCATTTATTTTGTATTCAATAATATTTTTATTTTATTAAGGAAAAATAATAATTCCATCTAAAAAAATAAACACAGATTAAACATTATTTTAAATTATACTCGTATAAGTATTATAAAATTACATGGGCTAAGTTTGTTTAAAAAAATATTTCTGAATTTATTAAAACTACAAACAAATTACAGCGACGTACAAGTTTCAATTTATTTTATTATTTGAATCTATTGTTAATGTTTTACATATTTTTAATAAATTTATCAACTTTACCTAAAAACTAAAGATGCACGTTTATAAAAAAATTTGAGAATTTAATATTGAGGCTTTGATTTTAAAAACATTTTTTTTATTGAAGAAGGAATAAGGAAATTGTGATGGTAAACTAGGACGAAAAAGGAGATAGATAAAAGGTGTGTGTACAAGATTATGGTAAAGGTGTGTTCATTTTATTTTTCATAATCTAATTTATTTCTTTTTATTTGATTTTGCAAAATTGTGTAGCAATAATTTGTGGGGTCTTTGTGTTGGTGTAAAAGTCTGTAGGTGAGGATTTTCATTAATCTTTTGTTAAAAAATTTTCGTTTTTTGAGTTTTTACAAAAAATTACATAAGGATATTATTACTTTTCAAATTTTACTTTTATATAACTTATATATATATATAGTTTTGTTACATATATTTATATATATATATATATACATGCATACATATGTACATATATATACACATATAAGTACATGCATGTATATTTATTTATTCAATCTTACAAATGAATATTTATAAATTGTTGTAAATTTTTTACATTTTGTTTTTTAGATTTTTTTTTCGCTTAAGAAATTTACATTATCTTTTGTAAAAAGTTAGAGAAATGAATTGATTTTGAGTTAGTTGGCTTTTTTGTTTAAAAAATTGTATTATTGAAAGATCCTTTTTAATTTTTGTTCCAGGATTTCTAAGCAAAGTGATTGCTTGCCAATTTATTTAAATTGTTAATTTATTTTATTTTAGTTACACATAAGCTGCATTTTAAAATCATAAGATCACTTACTTTTCGATTTGTGTATGCAAAATTGGAAAGAGTATAAAATTGTACCATTACTTTATGTTGCGGAAAAGAGTTTTCTGAACTGAAAAAAAGTCAAGTTGAATAATTTTTGACCAGTAACTTGGAATGCTAAAAATTTCACTTAAGTAGGATCGTTTGCTTTGTGTACAATTATAAATGAAAAGAAGAGATCTGGTACACGAAAGTTTTTTGCTGTAAATAAAATTTGCCAAACTTCCAGACAGGCAGGAAATACTGTACATAGCGTTCCACAAGTATAATGTTAAGACCCATTGCTTATCAATACTATATTGCATGAGCGAATTAAAGAAAGCTTTAATGAGAAAATGTATTGAATTAAATAAGAAAATATGTCAACATATGTCCTGACGTTAATTTCGTACTTCAGCTGCGTTACCAGTTGCCGAAAATATATTAAAAATGGCAACTGACAGCTGTTAACTTCAAATGGTACTATTTTTGGCAATCGAGCATTTTTGTTTGCTAGTAGACAACTCAACTGAAGTTTGGTTGCCATACATAATCGACCCATTTATCTTAATGGTTCAGATAGACGTATTTTTAAAAGACAACTCCCTGAAACGGTTAACAGTTTTAGAGCCTAGTGTAACAGCAACAATTTGTAGCCCCATCTGTCCCCACATCCATAAAACGTTGTAACTCAGACTTGAAGAACAACGAATGTCTGTTTTTAATTAAAATGTTCAAAGAATTTTAAAGGTCTGCTTTTACGCAACATTGTACAAATAATAGTTGGTAGGAGAGCCACTCAATATTTGGCGGCATGTAGGGTAACAATACAATATTTGAAAAATTATTTTCCTAAAACATGGTACAATAGAAACTGGTCTTTGACAAATTGCAAATATTTGGCATTAGAATTTTTGTGAAATATGAGAGAAAATAGCAACAGATATTTCAGTAAGCGGCATATTTCTATAATCTTATCGTTTTTGCTAAAACAATAGAAAATGTTAGCCACCCTATTATATTAAATCGCCTATTCTAACAATTGTGTCTTTCTTTTGGTTTAAAATATTACATTTTATATTATTTTGATTTAACATGTTGTTTGCTACAAAAAGTTACTACTAGTTAATTATATTCTTTTTTTTTTGGGATGTCCCTTAAAATATTGTTTTGGGTTCTATGTTTTTCTTTTTAATTTGCAATCTTCCATTCAATACAAATATTGTTGTGCTTAATAATAAATGTTTGCTGCAAACAAATTTTTTTATTTGAAACTTTTCAATTTGTTCATTTTGTAAGAAATATAATTTTATTTATTTTTTAAATTTAATTTTATCTCTTTCTGTCGGGTGAAAATGATTTTATTTAAATATTCAGTTATATAAATTTACTTTTATTTAATTCATATTTATTATTTTGAATACAATACAAATACAAAGGTTTTAAGCCATTTTTATAATGCTCTTACGTTTTGTTTAGTTTTTAAAATTTTATAATTTTTAATATTCTTTATTTATTTATTTTTTTGTCTGTATATATAATATGTATAATATTTATAAATTAATGAATTATTTAGTTAAGTTTATATATGTATATATACTACATTAAATACAAGTATGTAAATATTTATAATATTAGTCACTTAGGATTTATAATTCACATCATTTTATCTGCTCATTCCATTCTTCCATTCTTCCATTCTTCAATTTTCAATAACATCCCTTTGTGTAAAAGAAAACAAAAAAGTGATTTCGAATAGAACTTTTTAGAATTGCATCACTGCACCATTTGCCGTTTGCAGCGGTAACGAAAATGAGCATTACAACAAAAATTTGAATTGCTATGGCAGTGCATGGCCCAATTCCCCCCCAAAAAAACTCATCAATATTTCGTGCCAGTCATTAGTTAAGAACCTTTTCAAATAGAGTAAAAATGTCTAAAATGCAAAAAATGAGATTTGGTGTCCCCAAGTAACATCTACGTATTTATATATTTTATTTATTTTTTTAAACTAAATTTGGAAAAAAAAATACTTTCACAGATTTCTCTAAAACTGTTAATTAATACTGCAATGCCTTTATACATCTTTTCTCGGCATAAATAATAATTTGTTTAATTTTCATGTTGAATTAAATGAGTTTTATTGAGTTCAATTAAATAAATTAATTTGCTATCACTCAGCACACTGAAATATTCCAACAAGTTTAATTTTCTTGTGAATATGAAAGTCATTAAAGACACGACTGAGAATATTATAAAAATGAAAACTACATCCATTCGAAAATATATGAATGAATTAAACAATGCATACGATACAGAGTATTTCAATTTTGTAAAAAGAAAAAATTATTAAGAAGCAATTTTTTACCTAATACAAGTTTATTATTCGATCACTCGAGTGAGATCTCTATAAATCCCTTAAAAATATACTATTTATTTTCTTATAGTGTTGTATTATTTCCAATAAAACATCTTAAAAGATAATTGTAAGAAAAAACTTTTTCAATTTTTTCATGGCTGATATTTACGATAACATAACATCTAGTTGGATGACATATATGTACCTACATATGCGTGCTGCTTATGTGCATAGGAAAATATGGAGTTATTGCGAAACGAATATTATTTGAATTTGTTTGCTTAATACATCATTGTGTTTCGAAAACGTTTTCATTTGAATCAATGTACACGCCATTTCGGTATGAAGACGAATTAAAATCTTAATTTGTTTTAGGTTTTAAAGTTACGAGAATTAATCTAGTGTCAGTTAACTTCTGTTACTAACTACGAAAATTTATTTTCTAGCCTGGTAATTATAAGTCTTATTGGGAGTTCATCGTTACGGCAAGTGCTTAGTACAACTATAGGCGGCAGACAAAAAAGTTTATTGATGCATTTTCCAATAATAATTCGATCCCAATTTCTTTATGTTTTAATATAAAAGTCTTATTATGTGTATTTTTTAGTGTTACATTCAATAAATTAACCCTACGGCCCAATATTCAGAAGTGATATATTGATAAAACACTAACTTAAGATCAGCTGAAATTGTAGATATATGTTCCCTTACACAACTCATACCGTTAATTGTCGTGCATTATCTTCCCATACGAATTTGGAAAATTGAAATAATCGCTGTGAATTTCATGTGCCGTTCTCCATAAGATGAGAGGAATTTTAGAAATATTTAAAAATGTATTCATTTTAGAACCACTTAAGGGTTCTGTTGTTTAATTTTTTTTCATTTGTTTTTCTCCGGAAATGAAAATTTTAAATTCT
The DNA here is from genome assembly GCA_963932375.1 of Phania funesta. Lineage (NCBI taxonomy): Eukaryota > Metazoa > Arthropoda > Insecta > Diptera > Tachinidae > Phania > Phania funesta. The sequence goes on along the minus strand of OZ010652.1, from coordinate 90,422,264 downwards.
AAACAAAAATGCAATGTAATTTGAATACTTTCTTGTAGAAAATAATCAGCTGTTTCTTGCTGTCACTTAAAAACGTTGCCAAGTTATGTTTTTAGTAGGCTCCGCAACATACACACTTTCTATTTGCCAAAAACAAGTTAGCTTAAGCAGTGTACGCCGAGATTTTTGTATAAAAAAAATTTGTAAATAAAAAGAATTAATTAAATAAGAAAATATCAATTGAAACTCTTTATTAGCGCGCTTTCAAATGACGCATATATCAGTTCTGTTATGCGCAGACACGCACAATAACTTTTTTTAATTTCTATGAGAAACTATCGGTTTTGAAATTTTATTGTAACGAATTTCACTTTAATGTGTTGCGCTTGTCGATCAGCTGCAGCACTCCACGCACAGGGACACCACAAAGTTAAAGGGTTTAGCAAATTAATAAATAGAAGTTGTAAATTGATGTGTTAGTCATTAAAATTATCAGTACGTTTCGTTCTTACAAAAATTACAAAAATTTAAAATAATATAATGTTGCATTTTTAAACCCTTTTTGAAATTAAAAATAATACCTTCTTCGATTTAAGAAACAAATATGTGTTATATATGAATAATAAATAATTTTATACAATTTTACAGTTGTTATGGGGGTCGTGTCATTTGTTACAGCTCACAAAAAAATATTTGTATTTTATCTAAATTCTTACCGAAACAATTTTAAATTATTTTAGAATTTGTATTTTTATGTTAAATTCGTTTTTTTTTTAAGTTAATAAGGCCAAATTTATTTTTATTATTTAAAAAAAATTATAAAATTTATAATAGAAGGAAAATTGTGACACTTACTATTTCTTAAGGTTGTACAAAAACTTTACAAAATGTTTACAAAAATTCTTTAAAAAACTGTGAAAATTTTAAAAATTGTTTAGTGTTTGTTTTGTGTTTTTGTATCAAAAATTTATCAGCACATTTTACAAAAAAGCATTAATTTTCACAATGTTTATTCTTTTTACAAATATTTACTATTTTTTACACTTCACTGCTTCTCATTATTTGTATTAAAAATTTATTTAAACACAAAAGCAATATTTTTTTTTTTAAATTACAAAAGAATAATAAATAAATAATTAAAATAACTGCATTTGGTCTATTAGTTTTATATTATTTTTACAAAAATTATACAAAAACAATGTACATCATGTTTAGTTTCCTTTTTTTACAGCATTATTTAGAATATAAAATAATAATAAATTCCAGACGAAGATGCCAGTTCTGAGTTGGGTTAGAAAAATGCAACAATTACATATTTCGTTTAAATAATAATAATAAAGTAAATTTAATTAAATGTTTAGTAAAAAAAATATTATACATAGAATTAAAATAGTTAAAAAAGGTGGGCTGATGAAAATTGACTTCAAAATACATCGTTTTATAGTATAATGAAAACAAGTTTATATTTAAGTATATTTTCTACACGATAAACTATACATACATATCTTTCTCCGCACAAAAACAATTAAGTCGATGCACAATTATTTGGTTTCCTATTCATTTTTCTCTATTTTGTTAAGTTAGTTAGATGTTGTCGTGGGTGCTCTGTAATGCGCCACGAATCTTTTCATTATTTCAAACAAACAACGGTCTAGTTATTGCTTATTTTCGGTATAGAAAAAAATTTTAATTTTTTTAAAATTACTGCAAATATTTCCCGAAAAAAATATTTGCTATGCCCCAATATGTTAAATCCATATTTTTGGTTAAACTTTAGTTGGCCATGAATCAACTGAGATCACATTCTTTATTTAAAAGATTTTAAAGATCTCACATATACATTAGGTGCGCTTGCGATAAAAGTCGTAGGAATGAAAATTCAAATCTTTGTTGTAACATTTGTTCGAGTTTAGCGCAATGAAAAGGAACGATATATATATAGCTTTAGAACCAAACAAAATCACGTGATTTTAAATTACTTATAGTTTTGAAATCGCACATGTGATATTTATTATACCGACAAGTAAATCACACTTTTTTTGTTTTTCGGTGTGGAAGAAGACACACGCCGAATGAAAGAAAATAAAATATTTAAAAATAATTTTTACACACAATGCACTCAAATCATTTAGTCGTATCATTGTGGGTTTCTAATCACGTTGGAATATTTTTAACACATTAAAATGTTTTTATTCGATTTCATTCGAAAAAATATATATTTTGAAAAATATATATTCGGCTCTAATTCAACCTTTTTTGGAATGACACTTTGCCAATCGACATTGTTAAAAAAAAATTTAACGAATTCCACCAAACAATTAAGCAGTGCCTTTTGATATATATTGTATATAAAAGTGGGAAGCAAATTTGGTTTAACATCAAAACCAAAAGATAGTTTATTATTTATTGAACAGAACCGAAAAAAATCATTTCATAAGCAAAGAAATTTTAAAATAAGAAAAGCCAAAGGAAACATTTTACATATGTTCTCGTATGTATGTTTATATTATTTCTTCGTTTAATTTGGTTCATTATATTTAATAAAATTTGCATTTATAAACAATATTTTCATTACAATAAAACGACGATTTACAAAATATTACTTTTTTAATTATTACAGTGCTAACTAAATAAAATATACATTTATAATTATAAGTATGTATAGACGTGTAAGTTAAAACTATAATAAAACAAAATCAAAATAGCGATAACTTTCTCGTTCTTTTGTTTTCCATACAATTTTTTATTTATCAAACAATCATTAAAATTGTAGTACAATAAAAATTAGAAAATATTTTTTAGGTTGTTGAGCTTAAAACTAAAAATATTAAAACATGAGTAGTAGTTTAGTATTTTGAAATTTCTATCAACTAATGCTTACTATGTAGCATAGAATTAAGGGTTAAAATAATTAGGTAAATAAATTAACAGTGACTTATACAGTTTACTTGTTTTAAAATTATAATATTATATTTAAATAAAGGCGAGGATTTTGCTTGTAGTTGTAGTAGTTACGAGTAGTTGTAGGAGTAAAGGAGTTAAGGAGTAAAGAACAGAAATACATATATCTAAAGACAAAATTACAATTTTACAAAACAGACTTTTGGCTCTTTTTTTATATCAAAATTTATTTGAGGTCTATATCCATTTTTACAAAAAATATTACATCAACAAAATATTAACATTGTTTTTTTTTCGTGCTAATTACAGATTTACAAAGGTGTTTTACAGAGTTCAAACATTAACAAATAAAATGTACAAGGTTTTTTAGAATTAAAATTATTAAAAAAAAACGACAGTTTGGTTTGAGGGGGGTTTATAAAATTTGTTGTCTAAATTTAAATAAAAACTAAAGGTCGGGAATAAGGTATTTATTTAATAAGTTAAGTGAGTCTTTGTTATAAAAAAAGCCCTAAGAGTGTCTTAACAAATTTGTATTTTAAAATTAATGTTTTTTCATAAAGATTAAATTTGATAGTAAATTTTACCGTAAAACTTTAATTTCGTAGCAAATAGTGCAATAAGTTTTGGCATTACATATTCAAATATTCTTGGTTTGAAATACGATTTTTCGAGCTAAATTTTCGTCTTTTAGGATATTTAAAATTCAGCTTCAATATGAAGCTTCCGAATAGTGATAATGTGACATGCCACACTGATTCATATATAGCTTCAGCAGATGATAAGCTTTTCAAGGGCGTATTAGTATGCTGCCTCATATCTAGATGAAGTGGTTTACGATTTGCAGCAAAGATGTAGTAATGTATGTCTAATAATATTTAATTCTTGCTATTTATTATGGAATTTGTTAAAACATTCTTCAGGCGTTCTTGTTGTTTTTAAATGTAAAGTCACATATTCGAATTTTTCACTTTTTTTCTTATACTTAATTCTTGTTATGCTTTTTAGTGGATTTTAATAAAAATTCGCTCAATAGCTTAATATGGTTTAATTTCTTTCTTTTTTCTTTTATCTAATTCTACATTTTGTTGGTTTTTCTAAAATTTAAAAGATTATTTATAAGAGATTATATGTTTGTAATAATATTTATATATTTATATAGAGTTATGTATGATATCAATGTGTAATTTGTTTTTTTATTTCTTTAATTAAATATAAATGAGTGTGTTTCTTTGATATTCTATGTATGTATGTTTGTATATAATTTATGCATGAATATGAAAGTATGTGTGTATAAAAATGTCGAAATTTTAAAACAGCTCTTTTTGTGAATATTTTCGAAACAAATTTGTTCAAGTTTTATGATGTTTATGATGAAATTGGAGAATTTATTGAGCTTGGACTTTTAGGTATTCTATCACAGCCAGTGTGAAATCTTCTTAAAAGTCAATAATCAAGCAAACACATAGGCTGATGGCATCAGCAGTGTCATCATAGTAGCGTAGTTTCCAATTTGATCATGAACTCCAACAAAATTCGTTTACACTGTTTCTTTTCATATCAAAATATATTTTCCTTTATGCATTTTGCTGATTTTAGTTTTGTTTTTTGTATAATAAATTTACGTTAAAAAGTTTAACTCTAAGTTAAAATGACTCTTTTTCTTTCATTTAAAGGTTTCTTCTCCTTAGAAAGTTGGGTTTCTTTTTTACAAAATGTTTACATATGATTTTTTTCCTTTCAAACATATTACAGATTTTACATGGAACATAACTTAATAGTTTTGGTTTCACTTATACAATAAATTTATATACTTAGGGAGCACAAGCAATAAAATCTACATTTACAGTTACAAATTAATAATAAATAAATGTTTTAAAACCAATCAGGTGTATGATGGAAATCGATTTCGAAGGCGAAATGATTTCAAATCGAAATGCGATCATTATTTGTGATTTTTTGTATACTTGAAATTCGTTTCTAATACATTTTGGTTAATTTTTGGATCTAAATTCGTTCATTTTATTTGCATTTTATCTTCTGGTCAACATTGTGAGTAACAGTAATTTGATAATTCACTCAAGACCTTTCGTTTCAAAGCGATCGTTTTGAAATCGACCTATCTCCATTAAATACCTGATTAGGTGTTCTAAAAGCAAATAAATCAACTTAATTTGCTAAAAGTCTCCTCATTAAAAATTTAAGAATTCCATTTTCTTTTTTTTTCTCAACAATTAAACGAATATTTTATTTATTCTTGATTCTCTCATTATTTTATTAATTACTGAAAATTTCAAGAGATTTGAAAAGAGATATTTCTCTCAGTTTAGCAAGTGCCAAATTTAAGCGATTCCTTAAATGATTTAAGGTCAAAATATAATTAGGTATTAATTTTTCTTTGAAATGGTTTAAGTATGAAAACTAAAACACTTTGGAATCGTTTTATTTATGTTTAATAAGAATCCTACAAAACATGCTTTTGTTGTGTTGTTTGCTTTTAGTCTTAACAAAAATAATTAAAGAATTATTAATATTAAAAATTACCACTAAACTTAAACAAATTGTGTGTGTTCTCTTGCGTTACTTTCTTTCTTCGTCGTTTTAATAACATCATCTTCGAAACTTAAATCACAATAATCCTTGAAAAACTTTAACTTTTTATTTTTAATGCAATTAAATTTAAAAAGTCACTTATTTTTTACATCAATCCATCTAAAGTCGTGAGTTTTCTGCTTGTCTTTAAAAGCAGTGCCTGCTTGGTTTCTTTCTTCTAATTTCTTTTATTTATTTTCATATCAAGTCAAAGTTTTTCTCTTAAATTTGTTTTTTAATTTGATAAATATTCTTGCTGTTGGTATTTTCATGAAAAAACATTTTTTTCTTATATTCTACAATCATTTTAAAAATGTATTATTTGTTTATCAAACGTTGCTCTTAACTTAAAAAGTCTTAAAATAATCGAAAGAAAATTTGTTGTTTTCAAGTTAACAAAATTATGTTGCTTACAAAACCCCATTTGTGGTGGGTGGACCGATGGGTCCTAAATTTGTGTTGGTGACATTTGTTACTGAGTTGCTTACATTTACAACGCTTGTATCCATTGCCGTGGCAACACTAATACCATTTTCCAATGTCTGCTGCTGATGTTGGCTGATAGCAGTTGTAACTGCTGCAGATGTAGCGGTATTTGCTGCCGTTGTCATAGCAGCTGCTGTTGTTACGGCATTACCCGCTGTTAGAGTTATCCCAGCTGTGGTATTAGCTGACGATGCTGCAATTCCTAAACCTACACCGACAACGCCGGTAGTGCTGTTGGCTGTTGTTGTAATGGGATTAGAAGTTTTCATAAAATATTTTTCCAATTTAGCGTTAATATGTTTGCCGTAAGTGTATTTGCGCAGGGCCGCCATGTGGGGGCGTATTTTGTTCATGAGTTTCTTGAGTTGTGTTGGTTCAGAGACATCAATCATTTTTTGCACCACATAGTTGGCATATTGGTCTTTCATCATAACGTGTAAGGCACTGAAAGAGAAAAGGACAATGAAACACTTTCATTAAAACAGCACCAGTGCAATGAATTAAATACTCACTTGTCGTTAAATGTGCAGACTTCATCAATGAGTGCTGTACGTTCAGATCGTGTAGCATGTGTAACACATTTCTCAACAACATTTGAAGCAAATTTATGCTGGGATAAAACTAAGACTTTGCCTCGTACACTGTTAATTAGAATTGATTTATCCTCAGGTTTGCCGTGTTCTAGAAGTCAAAATTTTTTAAATTTTAAATAGAAATTGAAAAAAAACATAATTTATGCGACAACAACTTACCCAGCACATGTTGTATAACATAATTTCCATACTGATCCTGTATCAACTGCTCAGTGTGTTCGTGTAATTCATCCAATATGGGTTGTGTTTGTTCCGTAGTGCAATGTTCTAATATACGTTGTATAACCCGGCAGCCGTAGGGATGGGTGCTTAATGAATACACCTGACTCTTGAAGGCATTTATGACGAACTGCAATGCTGAAGGATCAACGCATTCAATGCATTTCTGTACAACATGATTGCCATTTTGGTCTTTGACACATTTTAATACATTGCCATCCAATTCCCGTACGATTTCTTGCTGTTGTTCGGGAGAAATGCTTTCTAAGGCCTTTTGTATGACCCGACAACCGTACATTTGTAGCGCCAATTGTAACACATGGCCCTTGACCTGCATGCCCAAAGTGTTTTTCTGTTCCGGAGTGCCAAACTCAAAGAATTTCTGTATAACATAATTTCCGAAGACATCAGTCATGAGATTGTATGCAGCAACTAAAATTTCATTAAAGACCATTTGTTTTTCAGCAGCTGTAGCACGTTCGAGTTTTTGCTGTATAAACCGTGAGCCATGTTGATCCTGTGAAAATTCTACAATGTGGTTGGCCAAGTCTCGTAATTGGAGATTGGGATAACGTTGGTTACGGAAGTCTTCTAAGAGTCGCGAGCGGCCCGGTTGGGGAGCACCGCCAGCAGCCGCGGCTGCTGCTGCAGCTGCTGCGGCGGCCGCCCCAACGCCGCCTACACCGGCTGCCATAGTTTGCCTTGTAGCGGCTGCAGCGGCGGCGGCGGCAGCTGCTGCAGCTGGTGTCGTACCGGGAATAGCTAAATGCTTAGAGAATAATGAACTATTTGAGCCAAACATATTGTTGGCAGCTGCTGCTACGGCTGCTGCTTGTGCAGCAGCAGCACCCGGTGGCAAGCCCACAGCCATTTGTTGACGATACTTAGTCTCGGCTCCCGGAGCACGATTATTTACTAGGCACGATTGTGGTAATGGAGGCGGTGTAATGGCAGCTCCGATGGGACTGGCGGAAGCTGTTGCTCCCAAAGCACCATATGCATTAGATACCGCTCCTGGCCATTTTCCCCGTGCAGCAGCAGCAGCTGCTGCGGCGGCCGCTGCTTGAGCTACTGTTGTTGATACCGCATTGGCAGCTGCTGCATTACTATTGGTGTAATCCATTGCAGAAGGACTAAAGGCAGAAGTGGTGCGATCAAATGAATCTCGTCTTCCGGTCAATGATGATGTATTTAAAGCAAGACCTATGCGGCGGGTAAAAAAGAAAAGACAAATGGAATATTATGAGAAAAGGAAACGTTTGAACATTTAAAAGCAATTTTATTGTTTCAAAATACACTTTGAATAATTTTTTATACCTGACGAAACATATTCTACAATTCTAATTTTATGGCTTTTTCGTTTCTTGGATAAAATGTTGCCCTATTAAAGAGTACATGCTTAACACGACTTTATTATTTAAGATTTTATACAGATCATAAAGGGTAAATTCTAAACAAAACACCACCTTTTGTGGGAGTAAACCTATTTCGAGTATAACATAAGGGCAAAGAATGCTACATTTTTTCTAGAAACGAAAAAGCCATTAAATTTAATTTTAAATATTAAAGATTTTAAACTGGATTTTAATAATATAAATTTATATACATAGAAGTATATACGTTCGAAATGATGCGTCAGTATCTTGTTCAACATCTTATCTATGAGTCTTTTTACACGTACAAAAACTGTTTAATTTATTTAAAATTTATTCGAAAAACTGCAGTTTTTTACTAAATAGTGAAAAACACTTTTAAAATTATAAAATATTGTCATCTGTTAACGTCTTATTTTGATTAAAATATAAAATAGTCTGAACGTGTGGCCAGACGGGGCAAATATTTGACGAAACAAACGTAACCACTAATTTTATAAATGTTTACTCAATCTTACGTGCCGCATATCGGATGAAATAAGAGTAGGGTAAATAATAACAATTATGGGAAGTAGAACGAAAGCTTTTCTAAGTTAATAAATATTGGTTTAAAACAGAAGAAATTAATTACTATATAGTGGCTACACTTATTTCGTCAGATAATCCCGTCGCCTGACTATAACTTTATTAGTGGCAAATGCTTAGATACTCAAACTTTCTGAGATAATAGCAAATTTAATTCTGTTATTTTGAACAATCAGTCTCAATAAAAATTAAAACATGTACAGAAAGCTACTTATGTATGTAAAAGTTTAAAGCAATAACTAAATATGTTTGAAATTGCACTTGGGTCTTTTGGGATTTAATACAAACCAACACTAACTCTAACAATCATTCCCTAGCAGATGTGCAATTCACACACACAGAGAATCTACGACAATCGAAAAGCAAATATTGTTAGAGCAGAACAAAGGAACACAAGACACAATTCAACGAACCTCTTGAGCGAACACGTTCGCAGAATTTTTATTTTTCTATAACTCCTTCCCAAAAAGAAACATAAAAAACGACATATGTAAGAACATAACCACGCCACACACGTGTTGCACGTTCAAAATATCCTTTTATTGAAAAAGACCTAGTAGGAGAGGTGAAATAAGGTGGCCTATAGAAGATGACAGTGCTAAAAAAAATTGAAGATAATAAGGATTTATTTAAGTAGTATTAGCGTACAATCTGTTTAACAGCCACGCCACGTATTATAATCAAAGTAAACTAAAATTCAACGTTCTTTTATTACCTCATGACCTGAACGTGAACAATGAAACTTGAGTACCGCAGCAAAAAATTAATGTACCTCCGCATATGTCTGTGGGCAATATTGGTAAGTTTCACTTTCTTTAATAATAGAAATTATTTGGAAAAGTAAAGGATTTAGCAACCAAAATACAGAAAACCTAGAGATAAGTTATTTCATTGACAAAAGCGTATGTACCTCAAAAGGGGCAAGGAGGCAGACTGATGGTGTTTTCTTTTTTGACAAAAATTTTGCATTTATTTTACACTAGGTACGTGTTTCTGTTTTTTTTTTTGTTTCTAACAAAATCTTAGAGTGTGAATAAACTACATGTTCTTTTCTAAATATCTTGAAGAATTCAGTGTGAAATATGTTACGTGTTTTACCCTAAATTTATTTAAGGTTTGAATGTGCAACTACTATTGTAACAGCTGGCACGTTTAAAGAATTTTTGTAGTAGTTGTTTATCACTTTCCAGAAATGTGGGTAACACTTTGTCACTACATTCTGGTGCACTACTGTGCCGTGTCGTTATGTTGCTTAATTTTTTTAGTTAGTAAGAACATATCATCGTATCATTCTTCCAAGTCTGCTGGAAATCCGCTGTTTATCCGCAACAAAACGAAAGGAAACATAACAATTACCGCCTCATACACACTTCCTATTTGCTGAAAACTAGTCAGCTGATTCGTAACGCAAAAGGAAGTCAAGACTAATTCTGCCTTTACTCATATACATGTAGCATTTTTCTTTAGAAAGCAAAGCGCCATAACAGCAAATAAAATGTACATATGCATATATGGAAGAATGAAAAATTAATATCAAGTGTCCTAAAAATATCCCCTAAATAAAGTTTTGTTGCATGCTAACTTTTATACAATTTTTAATGCATATTTTTGCTCATTTAAATATGTGTGTGTGTGTATATCGTGACAACTATTTCGACTTGAAAACGCAGGTGTAAAGTTTCAGCTTATTAAATTAGTGTGCTCCCAAAAATATACTTTAATTTACTATAATTTCTCAATACACACATCATAACAGTGTTTTTATTCCTGTTGTAAACAAAGCATTTTCACGGCAATTTAAAACAAAAACACAAAGTGGTTAAAGAGCAAAAACACTTGCAACAGCAGCAACACCAACATTTTCATATGCAAATTGATTATTGTTTACATTACTCATGCATAGCAAACAAATCCTTACATGTTTAGTTTCAAGGAAAGAATCAGTCATAGTAAATATGTTTGTTGCATACATATTTATATATTCACAGCAGCAGCAGCAACGTCAGTTGTAATAACAATCGTTTAACACATTTATGCACGCGAATGCAGCACAGACATTATGTGATTAAAATGCATGAGTTGAATGGATCTGTATAAAATGGAATCAAATTTATAACAATTAAAACATAATTTCCGCTGCCTTTTTAACGCGCATTTACGATTGACAATGAATTACAGCCTGTACCAGAACTTGCCTCCCTCTAATGAATGGACTAATAGTCCTCATTATATCAAGAATTCGGCCCTCACTATGATCGCAGTATTTTAACAACCGAAATTTTCACATTTATGTTTTTTGTGCGAATCTGGCTCCTTTTTTCCAAGTTATTTTTTTATATTATTTCTGAGCTAACTTTGACGAACTACAATTACTAATATTGAGTAATTTAATTTCTATGCATGAGTTAGCTCAAAAACAATAAACTTACTAATCGCTGGGCACGGCGAGAAATTTATACACATAATAATACAGATGTTTCCTTCATCATAATCAATTTAATACTAAAATAGATCCAACCAAGATGAAACTGAAATACATACAATGCTTTGATTGCCAACCAACGGTTGGCTAAAAGCAAATTGCATATGGTAACCTAGAATTCAATAACAGAAAAAGTTAGAGTGTTGTAAAAACTTCATTCTCAACCAAAGAAAAAAAAACTGGAATATGAAAAATTGAGAAATAACTCATTCTCGTATTCCATTTGTCTTAAATGTTGGTTTAAGTAGTCGATGTTTACAGTCAGACACACAATTAGTAGATAAGACACGAAGAATGTTGATAACGTGTGTAGCGGCATGGAAAATGCATTCCATTCAGCTAGATGTCTAATAAAATTAAAACTTTTACTGTATTCAAAGTTGTCATATTAAATAAATTCTCTTTCTGAATAGAAAGAAAAACGAACTTATGCCTAAAAATTAAATTACTTAATATTTTTTTTAAATATTTAATAATAATTAATATTATTTGTATTAATTATTAAGTAATTTTTTAATGTATGAGAATGTATAAAACTTCTTTTAACTTAAAGTTATATCAAATCTCAGCTCTATACCTATAGTGGAAATGTCCCATACAAATAAGGGGCACCCTAGTCGACCTAGATAAAAAGATTACACCTTAAAATTTGTCGGATAACTTGTTCCCCAAGACTCACATGTATACCGAATTTAAGCTCTTTAGTTATAATGGAAGTGCCTCATAATATTAATATGAGTGAGTCCGTGAATAGTTACTAAATACATATACGCTTTCCACGCCTTCATATTTCGAGAAGTTTTTATTGTAAAACTTTCCAACTTCACTTACTAGGTTACCTATATGTAAAGTCATGATGTTTTCAGTTTCATTATTTTATGACTAAATGAAACAAAGTAATGGGGGGTTGGTTAAAAATAGCTCGAATGTCTGCATACGGCTGAACTTCGCCTGGCGCCCGCATCATAAATACAAGTAAATTCATGTATGTGCATATGAACACAAACAGGAGTTCGTTGGATTGGGTACTTTTAATGTTTTATCACCTAAACGTGGCAAAACTATATTTTATTGATGGCCTCTTTCACATACACACACCCACACGCAAACAGAAACAAAAAGCATTACTAGGTTTTAATATCATATAACTTTGTGTGTTCCGGTATGAGTTTGAATGATTGTTGCCAGGAGCCAAGTTGGCTTCTAAAACAGCTCGAAATGACTCGAATAAACTAACTTTATGCTAAACCTATGATTTTTTAAATTTGTATATACATACATATGTACTCGTATGTATGTTCAGTTTAGAGGAATAAACTGGATTTGAGTTTTTTTCTTTTAAAATCCGATTATAGTTTTGAAATTTGGGAATTTTTATATGACATTCATTTTTTTCTTAAATTTTTTAATATCATAATTCTTTTTTAATGTTTAGTTAGCGAATAATTCTATGGGGATCACGCGTCAAGTTTTTAAGGTTCAGATCAAAAGAGGTAGGTCACCATTTGAGTGCCGAAATGTAAATTGAATGTAAGAAGTGAAAAAGAAAAGTTCCTCCGCCAAACATGGGCTCTATTAATTATGCAATTAGTACTTAATGCGTCATAACTCTGTACAATGACAAAAAATGGCATGTCAAGGAAATAAAAAAGGAGAAAGAAGTAAAAGAAAAGTGATGACAGGTAATTTATGCGCTAAGTAAATTTAATAAAATTATCAACGAAAATACGCTTAAAGTACATTTGTCTAAAACAATTTCTTTTTTCTTCATTTCTCTTCATTTTTGCAACTTCATACACAACAAAATGAAAACATTTTCAGATGTCAAATGCTAATTGAGTGTTGTAAGTTGAATACGAGTGTGAATACAAAAGTCGATAACTCAATTTAAAATAGAATATTGGAAATATCTGGCATTAACATTTGGAAATAATGACGGGCATAAGACCTCCGGTTGTTCTTGACGAAGCTTATTCTGGAAGTCCCAGTTTCTTCCAATGAGGCCACCGTGTAAACCGCGCCAAATAGTGAATTTTCTGGATGTAATGTGAAGTCTGTTGTGGATCGGTTTCAATCCATATGGCCCAATTTCGTTTATGAATAACCAGTTAAGCCAAAAATGAGCCTCATCGCTAAACATACTTTTGCAATAAAACAAACTGATTTTCCAAGTAAATCTGGATAATAGCGTTATTGAGGGCCATTCTATTTTAGCTCTTCTGTGTTCCGTTTCCGAATAATTTCGTTTTATTTATAATAAAAAAATTTTGGTCGTTTTCTTTATATATACTTTAAAAAAACTTCATAATTAAAACTTCATTTAACTTCAATTTTGTATCAAAATATTTAAGGTTTTCTTTAAATTTTCCTTAACTTTTATCAATATATTTGAAAACAATTTTCAATTGGTGACGTTTTCATTCCACTTGGAATACAGAATAGGGACGACGAAGATCTATATTTTTATTCTGCTTAACTCCAATTAGCGTTTCAAACATTATTTTATTTATTGTTTTAAAATTTATAAACAAATTTGTTTACAATCGTTTAATTGCTTTTATTAAGCCAAATTAGTTTTAAGTGAAATTAAGATTTTTATGCAAAACCAAAATGCATTACTTTTTTTAAACGAATTTCTATGAGAGTCTGAAATAAAAATAACTGAGTCTTTCTAAACATTAAGTTGAATTCATTTGTTTATTTTGTTTCAAGAATTTATACACAGGCATATGTTTTTTAACGTAAATGTCTCCTAAACTTGAATAAGCCTCGTTTATACGAGTATTATATTCAAAAGGTACACTATGTAAAAAGTACTTAAATCCAATTTAAAAAATGTTGATTGTGTACTTTTGCTATGAATAGATCCGCAAGAGATACCAATGCAGTTTGTGTATAACTTTTGTTCCTTTTTAGCGAAATTGCATTAACGCCATTGATAAATTGTCTTTTATTTTACTGAATACATCGGGTAATTTTGTAACCGTTTGGGTTTTTTAAATTAAAAAAAGTAGAGCAAATTTGCAAAAGTGAATGAAATGTTTGTTTGGGCCGATAATCGAATACCTAGAATTTACTTTTCAAAGATTATTTCATGTAAATGTTGGCCACGGCTACGCCGTATGTGGTCCATCCGTGACAGCTGTCTTACATGGCTGGAATTGCAAGCTTATCCCCCTGTACACGAATGACTTCCCATATCACGACAAAAATAGTATAGTGGGACCGAATCGCATGATCTTGGCGGCCAATAGACTGCTCCAAAACGTGAGATTAATGGCTCACCAAACTCGCCTCTCAATAGGCTCATGGTATCGCGTACCGTGTGGCATGTGGGAACATGTTGTTACTTATGGTCTAATGATGCCACCGGCTCACTAAACGCACCAAGGAGTGTACCTTCAGGGTGCATTGGCAGCTTTTGAACTTTCTCTGGGTACTCTTCACACCAAATTCGGCAATTCTATTTGTTGCCAAAAATTAGTTTTGTCGCTGAAAACAATTTTTTTTTATAGAAAACACGTCTCTCACAGTACGAACTTTGATTATAAAAATCAATGATTTCCAAGTGTTGTTCGTTTCTTAGTCTATTCATGATAAAATGACAAATTTTACTGAGTATTTTTGGCATTGTCACCGAAAAACCAAATAGCAAAAAATCACCAGATGCATTATTAGTATTCAGCAGTTTGGTACATGATTTAGGTACTTAAATAAAAACAAAAAAAAAAAAAAAAGAATTCTAAAGCGCATATAAAGTTTAATCTAGTAAACGTATTCAGAAAATTTTGTAAAAATATATTTGTATTTGAGAAGCACAACTTATATTCCTATAAAACTGTAGCATATACAAAGGAGTTTGTAACGCTTTATATTAACTTAACTCTTTTAATAAATATTAAATTGAAATATTTTTCCATAGCAAGTGGTAGTTCTTAAAATTAAGTTTAAGTCAATTGAAGAAATTATATTTAAATATAAGGAAATACTTCGTTACAAGAAAAAAAGGACAAGGAAATAATCTCGACATACATACAAATTTAATGGTATTTGTGTAAAATTTAAAGAAAGTATATATTTGAAGTAGCAACAATTAATTTCCTATACAAATTTATTATGTTTTTGGTATGTACACAACCTCTTTATATTACTTAAGTTTTAGAAATCTGAAATAACACACAAATTAAAAATTAAGAGTGGGTAATAATAACAAAATATAGGTGACGACCTTATTATACTCTTCTTATAGATAATAATGAACCATTCTAAGTACATAGACTAAAAGCTATTTGTAAATGTTTTACTACAGTCTGAGGTTTTCGGTAGCAGACACGAATGTTGGAAAACAAAACAAGACCAGGAATAGAGAAACTGATCACAGACTAATGGCGTTTTCTTTTCCGGCGAAGAATGCTACATGTAAATGAGTAACATTGTCTAGCTGTTACCCACATTTCCAGAAAGGGGTAAATTTTTTATGATCACAATGGAACAACAAATTATGTTTTCATTAACAAACCATCACTACAACAATTCTTTAAATTTGTGGGTAAAACATGCAACATATTTTATTCCACTTTGCGCAGTATGTTTAGAAAAGAACATGTTATACATTCACACTCTCACATTTTTTTTACACACAGGAAAATGTACCTAGTGTAATATAAATTCAACATTTGTGTAAGCAGATCAATTTAAGTTTAGTATTTTTATTAAAATAGAATTCTGCTATCAAGAAGAAAGTGAATTTTTGTGCTTCTTCTTTAATGCTAAAGGGAAAATCAATTGACAACAGCAATTATTGTATCAGTGTCTAGCAGCATGCAATACCCAAATGCATGGAAAATATAATTTTTTTCCATCACTAGTAGTAGACTAAATCTAAGGTTAGCAGCAGGTGGGTTTTTGAGCAAACAAAACTTAAAAAAAAAGAAACGCAATAAACACAGACACATACACCACCCCGTATACAACTACTTGTATACAAAACAAACAATAATTCGGCCAAAAGGGATTTGTAACAGACGACTAGACGTCTATTTTCCCAAAAGAAAAAATCTACTAACAACATACACCAACATTGAAAAGATAGACTGGTAAGAGCGTGAAATGTGTACAAAGGATGCAACGCATAAAAAATGCAGAAGAAACAGGACCTTGAATAGACATCATGCAGGCAATAACAACAACAATAAAAGCTTCATTTGATACATTAGAGTACTTACTAAAACATACACGCACGTAACCAATGTTCTCTATTTGTCTATTTAGGGCGGGGTGTATCACAAAAATGTCCAGCTAGATTGCAGGTAATCAAGTAAAATATAAAAATACCCCCCTTTAAGCCAACAAAATTCAAAAACGACTAACACAGGTGCAAACATGGCACAGGAAGGGAAAGAGATAGGAAAGAGAGAGACGCAGAATTTGTTTAACCAACACTCTTTCGCCCTAGCTCATCACGCCTCATTGTTATAAGTGAATAATATAATACAACAGCACACAATACTTTATAGCAACTGAGCCGGACCAGATTCAGATGAAATAGAACTCTGTATTTTATTGAAAACACACATTTAGCTGTGTTTTTTCTTTTTTATTTCTAACATAATGTAACAAGTAATTGTTGTTCAAATCTCATATGTTTGTTTAAGGCTCAAAAGTAATTTTACTACAGACATAATAAAACATGTGTACGATAAGAACATACGAGAATACAAAAAACATTACTTCAGCTTAATTTGTTTCAAGAGATACAAGTTTAATCGGTTGTAACGGATACTTTGTACCCCGGTCCAAACGTAACAATTAATTTCACTACTTTCTTTTCGACAAAAAAATATTTCTCTTTTTTAATATTTTATTGGGGTTTTTGTTACAAAACTGTCCTTTATGGGGGATTTAAATTCCCTAAATGTAAGAATTTATTCTTTGGTTAAAGTTTAGAAGACCTTTTTTCTATAACACATGTCTTCAAGTATCATCTGATCACACAAAATGACATGACAGTTGAAAATTGGAAATCCCTGTTAAATCTCTACCCAAATTTGTACATACTGCGTAGCATTATGAGAGTGTTACCCTTTTTACATAAGGTGATTTCTAGTTGAATAGAATAATTAAGGAAATTGTTGCGCTATGAGTATTGGTGTGATAGGCACCCAATATAATGATGATTCAACCGGCTTATGGGCCGACAAGTTCTATGTTATCGGAACAAAATTTAACCCCCGCTTAAGAATTTATCATGTGCCGTAATAATATTCTACAAGAAAATAATATCAATTACAATTCATATATATATATATATTCATATATATATATAATTCATATATATATATATATATATATATATATATATATATACATGCATACATTCCAAATATACAGCTTCCTATTAATCTATCCTATCCTAACAATATATTGGGTACAAACCATAGCAATTCTACAATAAGCTATTTAGTGACAATGAAGAAAGTCGTCAACATATTAATAATATATTATCCAATTATATAATTAGGAATATTTACACATGTACTTTCACCAAATGTGCTAAGTCATTCTGTTCTCCTTCTATAAACTGCAAACACTATGTAATTTGTGTTGTAAAACAAGTTTCTGCTTCAACTTCGTAATTGGTACCACAGGATCAAATGTGTTTACAAATTATTAAGAAAAAGCAAACAAAAATTACCATTTTGACAAAATAAGGACATTTACAACATTAACAAGAACTAGAAATATAAATAGAGATTTCTTACACGCCAACATAATAAAGCATACATTTAGGGATGAGAGACCTTGCATGTTCAATTGCATGCAACAGCATGTAAATACATCATAGTCAGTTACGGTGGTAGGGGAAACATGATAAATCTTTCTCGTATTATCACCCAATTTAAAATAAACTGCTATGTTGACGCCAACTACATTTATTAGCAAAATACTCGCTTGACTAAAGAAACATCTAGTTTTCTAATTTAATATACATATTCAGTGAAAATACGAAGACGTTGCTTCGATGAATGATCTCAAGCTCTTATCAAGAAACTATACATTTTGAATTTTCAATTATGAATGTGTTTAACTTTTTAAACCGACTAATACAAATCGGATGGCCAAAAATTTACTTCTTCTGTTGATTGAAACTTTATTTTTCGGTAACATATAACTTGAATGGCAAAATTCGCTAAAGTTCTTCCTAGATTGAAAAAATGCTGGCAAAAACATATATAGATCCCTTGTCAGGTTTGAATTGGAGACAAACCCGTTTCGGCTATGTGCTCTCCTGTGTCATTTTTCGTTCGAAAGTAGTTTAAAATATAACGCCAGGCGTATCGATAAGTTATTATAGTAAAACGAATATATTTATTTAAGTTAAATTGACAGTGACTAGGCTGCTGTCAGTTCTAACATAATCACATGATTTGTTCTTATAAATAAAATCTATGTGTGAAAGAGGCAGAGGATTCCAGCGAAGTATAGCTGATCCGTTATTTAAGCTAACTATAATACTAGTATTCGTAATAATAACCTACCAAGTTATTTGCTACTGACATCATGTAAGTATTGTATTTCATATAATTTCTGTTTTCATTTGGTATCTGACTGCCAGTTAAGTGTCTAAGGGAAACACGCCTTTCATGAGCATGTGTGTGAAAGAGTTTCCTTTGTAGTCATAAAATCAATAAACAAAAAAAAAAAGAAAAAAAAAGAAAAGGTGTTAAAGTATGTTAAGAAAAAAAAAATGAACAAGAATAACAACAAATTAAAACACAGAAAAAGGCTTATATAACTAACGTAACACTAGCGTATAGTACATGTTGTTCCCTTATGATTATGTAACAAATAACTGCGAACCTTAAAGTATGCTTTAACTTTCTTCTGTAAAAAACAATTTTGTATATAATTTAATATACAAATATATATTATAATACATTAGTACATAGTTACAAAAAAAAGCAAAGTAAATTAATTGGCCACATACTACGCATGTAATTTACTCGACGTTATTATTTTAAAACAATTTATTTGTAGGCTAGTTAGTAGAGCGCTAGTCTATCAGTCTGGGGGGGTGTTGGTCGTGGGTTCAATAGTCACCAAAGGCTCTGGTCTGTTTTTCTACGAGGAAGATCTATGTTGCTATGCTTGGTAAGTTAAGGTAGAATATAATTTGTAATTGCATTGTAACATTTTTTAAATAAAAAAAACATGTAAATTGTTAATGAAATGTAAAATAATAGGCAGGGGCAGGGACATGTACATTTATAATTGTTATTCAATTATTTGTTTATATGAAGAGGGCTTGATTTTATAAAATTTAAACAACTCATGTTCCCGTTTATTACGAGTAACGTCAAGCGTTGGTAATAAATAAAATCTATTTGAGCAATGAAACTAAATCATTATGACTTTTCCATGTGGTATTCAAATATTAAAAACAATTTTAATTGTCTCACGTAAGGATAAATATGTAAATTGAGGCATTGAAATAAAAAACAAGAGATTTCATCCACTTGCCGAATAAACTTAATTGATTTAACTATACTTGATTTTTGTAGAACCTGTATTAACGTGTTCTTTTTTAAATATTATATATATTTTTTATTGTTATTATTGAAAATTGTGTAAAAGGTCACTTGAAACTAAAAGGTTTTAATTTGCGGCTTAACATTTTTTTAATAACATTTAAAAATCATAAAGAAATATTATTCATGCATGCCTTGTTGAAATGACATTCAATATAGTTGGGATTTTTTTATGAGTAACTTTATTTAACTTCATTTTAATTGCCAGGCCTTATTGTCAATAATAAAGAGCAATTTTAATTTAATTTCAGGGTTGTTAAATCAGCTGAACTTTATTTTTTATGACATGTGCCAACAAATTAAAATATATTATTTTACGCGTTAATTTCAAATTTTCAAAATAATTTTTAGTTTCACAAATTTGACATTTGGCAACATTCTAGGTAAGGTAGGTGGAAATATGTTGGGAGCTGAGTGATTACTTGGCCCCTGTTATGGAATTCGACGAATCCTTTGTTGTTAAAATACTAAGGAGGGATGGATGGAAGAAGAACACAAGGCAGACGCGGGGACTGTATCGGGTATCTTCTCTGAGGCCTTTTACTTTCACTAAGGATACGTGACACCAACACCGTATACCAGGCGGAAATATATGCTATATTGGCAGGGGCAAGGACAGTTGGGGAACTTATAACGGAGGCGATGACTGTTGATATTCTTGTGAACACTTTAGCCGCAATTAACACTCTTAATTCGAAAGTTGTGAATTTGGAATGCGTAGAGACGTGTATTCAATATCTGGCCCTACTTGGACGAAATCGGGTTCCAGGGCATGAGGGCATTCGTGAAAATGAGATATGGCCGATCAAAGAGCGACGAACGCCTCGAATCTGGACGTAGTGAATGCACAGGGGGTGATCAATACCTTATGGCCGAACTGAAAGCACCTTACGGGGATGGTTGCTAGAAAAAAAGTTCATCTAATTACCACAAAGACAGTCCTTCTTAAGATATTAGGCCTAATCGATTTTTAAAGATTTTTAGCATACGATAAATAAAATATTTTGTTCCTTAAAAAGGCATTTTATTTCTCAATATACGTCTTCTTTCAGCTTGATACATTTAGTTCATAATTTTTACAATTATTCAAATTAAAGGTTTTCTCAACGTCCTAAAATTGTGATAGATGGAGTAAAAGGGTAGTCGCCTTAGTACTTATCAACTGTTTCCTTGTTATCGCTGACAGGGGATTAACGCTAAAAAAATGCATACGTACATTTCATCGAAAAGGGTTCCATAAAGCATCTTGCTTAATATTTTACGGGTGTCTATTAACAGATACTAGTTGACAGGCTAATTTTAAAAGTTTTCAATTTAAAGAGTTTTCAAATGCCCTCGTTAGCTAGAAACAACCTGCTTTAAAGTTTTTTGAGGAAAGCTCTTGATTTCCAGTTGTTAAAATTTATTTGAATGTCGGAAATTCATACTAAAGTCAATCCATTGTAAATCTCAATGTCGTAAAACAACTGAGACTTCTCTTAATGCAATATGAGCCGTTCACTGCATAATTCAACAAAATCCACTTTTTGAAAAATTTTAAAATAAAATGTCGAAGCACTTGCTACAGTCGTATCTTTTTATAATTGTAACAAATTTGCTCAATAACAAAGATTTGCACCAGTAAATGACAAAACTTTTCTAGCCATTAAATAATAATTTAATACAGAGGTCATTTTGATTAACTCTATATTCTTGTAATAAGGCCACTTAAAACACATTAGCAAATGCTGAATGATATCGGCACATTTTTCAGTTCCGACTTATCACAATGGATAAAAATATATTGTAAAGTCAATTTGCCAGAGGTTTTAAAGGAATAAATGCTATACCTGTCTGAGACGCCCTATGCTCCAGTGGGAGCTAAATGAATATACATATGTATATGATGCCAATAAAAAACATGGAATCAAATTAAGGGGTTTTTCAATATTATTCATCAACCGAAAGTCAGCTCAAGAAAAGTTCATGGAAAAATAAGTTGTAATCCTGTTAATTGTGGTATTAATCCATTCCTAAGAAAGATCTGTGACAAGGTATGAAGAAAGTGACATGATTGACCTGTTAATTACGGTTACTAAATATGTAAAACTGAAAACAAATCGAAATGATAAGTCCTACCATACACCTGGTGAAGATGACATCATTTGTATTGCTGATGAGTAAATAATATATTCTAACAAAATTCTTACTACCATTCGTTAATTCAAGCGTCCTTCATTATTCAAGCGTCAACCTATTCATAATGATTTGCCAGAGTACACAAATGTCAAAATGGGAGTTCTGTATGACAGTTTGTTTGACAGTTTCGTAAGTGCTAATGGCTTTAAACAAACACCCTACTCATATATTTGAATTTAAACTATAAAGATAATTTCAAAGAATAATATACATACATAGGACTAGATATTCCGATAGGGGTATTTGATTTAGATTTTTGGTACGAATTTCAGTCATCATCCAAAACCAAACTTGACAAGGGATGACGGAATTTTGTTCAAAAAATCTACATACATACATCATTTCATTGCATTACTTCACGTTTTGTTTTATGGAGTTAATCGATTTGGTCAATAAATGGCTCATGTATTTATTTCATAAATATGTACAGTTTATGTCCACCTGTTTTTTTGTTCTTTCTTAATAATCTTTTGTTCCAAAGAAATACTTCGGATATGTACAAATATACATACAGCCTTACTAACCAAGAGACGAAATCTATTCGCCAAAAATATAAGTCTCCTTTCATAAACATACGGCTTAAAAGTGTAAGTATCAGCAAAAAATAAATAATATCAAGTAATTAATATAAAGTTTTCCATACTCTTTTCTTAAAGCCTTTGAATCGTAGAATTCCTTATGTACATAACTCTGGAGCGACTGCTTAAAATCCTATTTGCATGATTATATAATTTACAAATATTCAATACTCAAATGTACAACTTATGTATAGAACAAAAAAAAAAATTAATGTGTCTTACCTCCAACACTTGAACCATTTTGTTGTGAATATAAATTCTGTTGTGCTGTTTGGGGTTGTGGCGGATATAGTTGGGGTGGACCTTGTGGTGGTGGTGGTCCAGCACGTGCGGCGCCAGGTGGCACTAAAACAGGTGCTGGACTAACAAGGCGCATTGGTGTTCCTGTACGTGGTCCCATAACAAGCGAACCGCTCTGATCAAAAAATGCCGGTATGACCTGATGTTTTAGTTTTTTTATTTTTATTTTGGTTTAGAATTATGATGGGGATTTTAGTTTAATTTTCATACAAAAGTTAGGTTTTGTTTGTTTCAGAGAAGAAATGGATGGGTTATATGTCAATATGTATATAGAAATACACGTGATGTGTGAGAAAGAGGGAGACAGAGAAAAAAGAGAAAATATTTTTTTATGTTCATGTTAAAGTTTTACAATATAAAATATTTATGTTTATCTATGGATGTATTGTAAATATATGCATATGTACTCGAATTCATTCATATTTATACAAAATATTGTGAATTTTACAGAAATATTTTTTACAATAGTTTTTTTGTTGTTTTAAAATTTCAGTTAATTTACATGTAAAATTACACAAATTTTATATCAAAAGCATTTTATCTACATTTTCTAGTTTGAAATTGTTTTATATAATTTTATTTTCATTTCAGCACCTACATACCTGATAAGATTGATTTTCTGCTCCTTGTTGCGAAGGTGTTAACGGTCTTCTGGGCTGTGTGCCTTGTTGTGGTATTAAATTGCCTGGATACATGCCCCAAGGGGCGACACCATAATACTGAGGCATTTGTGCTGCTATTAAACCCATGTAGGGCGCTGCATCTTGACCCGGATTAATCACGTAGGGTGCCGCCTGTTGAGCAGCATATGCAGCATTCTGTTGAGCAGCCAAGAACTGCTGGGATGCAGCAGCCATTTGCATTTGTTGCGTTTGCATGCTGCCATTGGGTGCGCCAGGCGGTGCACCAGCCGTGGTAGCAGCCGCAGCTGCAGCAGCGGCCGCAGCAGCATTTGTAGCAGCAGCAAGGCCAGGATTTTGTGAGCGAAATAATTGCTAAAATGAAAAAGAAGACATTAAGCTTGCGGCAGAATTTAATATTTAAATGGATTTATTTACTCATAGCCTAACGAATTTGAATATTCATATTCTAAAAATATCAAGGAAAACATACATTTATACATAGTTAAATTGTGTTATTAAAAGAGCTTTGTCAGCGAAAAAACTTATAGTTTGATAGTAAATTAAGACTTTGCTAAAAGTTTTCAATATTAAATTTTTTTATACTCTTTCTACCTACCAAACATTGTAATTGCTTTACTTATGAAACACCTGCGAATCTTGAAGTTTAAAGTTTGAACAATGGTTTGGCGTCCTCCGCAATCAAACATTTTAAACGTGAACAAATTCGTTAACGCAATGAAACTTTATAAACACCGTACGAGATGGTTCCAAATGTGTGAAATTAAATAAATTTATTGGACGATCGACAACTTAAAGTGCGAAAGGTAAAACTTTTTATTTATTTATTTTCTATGCCGAAAATGAGCGCTCAAGGATAATATTATAAAAAAGCCGTATTTCGCGAAAAAGACAGAAGTCAAGAACTGCACCAGTTTAGAAATCTGCAATTTCATCAGCAAAATATTTAAATACTTTGAGTTGTCGGCTTTTTTCCTCAAATAAATTCGAACTTTACTTTAAAAGCATCTACATTATCATTCTTCTTTTGCTATTGAAATACACATATATTTTTTCATTTTCATTTCTAAAACACACACAAAAACAAAATCAAATTCAAATACGTATTGAATTCAAGAATTGGTTAGTTGTTCCTTTTAATGCCAACTACAATCATTTACTCTGGACTAAATGTAATACTTTAAATTGACTCGTAAATTTAAAGATTAGTTATTTGCTCTGATAGATACTGACACTTTAACTGCAAGTTCTTTTGATACTTATTTTTTGTGTCTGCATTTTTTGCAGAATTTCAGTTTTTTGAACTGCTTATTGCCCTGACACAGTTTTTTAATACAAAGAACACTAAACAAAGCAACAAGGATCTAGTAATAAGCAAATGCTGCAACAAAATAGACGCAATGTCAAATATTTTATTTAAAAATTCTAAAGAATAGAAAGGCAAGTAGAAACTCCAGTATAGGGATACTACAGCGATATGAATCTAAAACTCTTAGAATGATAGTTGATGCCCTCATTGTGCTTCACTAATGATGCCATTCACAGAGATTGAAGCACATTCGAAATTAAATATGAAATTAACGCATACAGCTTTAATTTTTATATGAAGCAATTTTCGTTAAGTCAAGTTTCAGGCCTATTAGCATATATCATTCTGAGAAGGCTTTCGTCGTCCGGAAACGATTTCCATCGGTTTGCCTTTTTATGCCTTAAGTACAGGTCTTAAAAGTAAGAACACAATCGGTTATAATGCTGGTTTTTAATGGTTTTATGCACCATTGAATGCGGCATTAAAATCATTTTTGAAGTGCTATCCTATAATTTATATGACGTGGGAGAAAATAAATATTAGAAAACAGTACAGCTCACGAGTGGTTATCAATAGACCCAAAGTATTATGAGAAGCTTCATTAACCCTTGGCCCTACAATTTACTTTCAAAGAAACCTGTGGTTGCCGACTAATTCTTTTTAATGCAACTCTGTGCGGGGTTTATCGCAAAGTAAAACTAAACTATTTCAGTTTTAATAAATATATTTATTTCAATTTATAAAATATTCAGAGAATTTTAGAGAGGAAGGAAACCGAGAGAATGTATAAATATATTAACTGTTGCTTTTAATTTAAAAAAATTTACTACTACTACCAATACTTTAGAAGCATTTAAATATGCGATGCCGAATTTGTATATAAAGTTAGTCGTCCTACTGTGTACATATGTATATGACGTTAGTATATAGAAAGCTTCCTACAGCAATATTTTGCTTCTGCGCTACGAAACAAGTGAATAAACAAATTTGCGCTGAAATTAAATTGTAAACATCATTTTAAGAACGTTCAAAATGCACCCACACACAGCACATCTCATTTTCATAACTTTTTTGTTTAATGTGCTACGATTCCCTAAAGTATGCTTCATTTAATTCTTTATTAAATAAAAATACAGAAAGGAATTTATTACGAAGTATCGAATATAGGATTTGTGAAGTTTACTTTAACGTTATATTATTGTTATGGACTAAGATTTTGCTGTTAGTTAAAACATTTATGTACTTTTTAACTACAAAACTCAAAGCGTAGGGATTTCAAGTTCTAGAATATTAAATTTCAGCTTAAATTGGAATAAATTGCGAAGGGCACCAAAACCATTGTGGCACATTCGAGGTTGTCATACAAAAAATTTATTTAATACTTATTAAAAGTAATATTTTATTTCTTATGAATGTTTCCAACCGTCGTATAATTTCAACATATACCTTTCAATCTATGCTGAGGGTTATAAAAACACAATACGAATTCCCTTTCACAAAATTAAAACAAAACAAAATAGAAATTATAAACGAAACCTGTACATTAAACATATGTTAAAAAAAGCAACGGAACCGTAAAGTACTGACTCTATAATACACGCACACAGCCCCACACACGCACATGTAAACATATTGCATAAATCAATAAACATTAAAAACTTATTTTATATTGAAAAGTATGTTAAATATAAACACATACATACAAATGTATACAGGTATCTGTATGTTAACCAAGAAGAAAAGAAAAACCTCTACCATTATGCTGCCGGTACTCCGCCCACTAATGAAAAAACGTACAAGAAGATGTGCAAAAAAATAAAAAAACACAAATTAATACAGTGTTTAAATTTATTTCAACTGTAAAATGAAATCATATCAACATGTGTGTTTTCCTTATACTCGTACATATACAAGACTTTGATTTTTATTTCAACATAATATTAGAATTACACATGCAGTACATTCACACGCCCAAAAGTATTCCACAAATTAAAAAGCAACTCGTCTAACATAGAGATGGAAATAATAATATTATTTTGAAGTGAAGCAGAGAACAACATCATTATCAAAACAATAATGAAATGTTTTATTGAGTTTGAGAAAAGTATAAAACTAATTGTACAAGCAAAATATGTAAGAACTACTTTTTAATATTCTCTTTTTTATTCGAGGGGATAAATATATTGTAACGCACCACACATTTTGCTTATTATCAGGAGAATTATAAATTTACTACATACTAAATAATTTATTCAATCTAACCTAAAGCATTCAACAATCCTAACCACTGGATTAATTATATGTTTAAGGGCATGAGGCCAACAATTAGCTTTTGTTTTCAACTTAAAATCATTACTTGCAAGTTATACTCTCAATCAGATAACTAGAACCACTTAAATTTATTTCTTTAGTAGCCCCATAGCCCAAATTTTTTTTTTGGAAACTAAAATTTTATACCATCATTGGAGCAAGTAATTTTTTCAGATTACAAAAATAAGAAACAAATACCATGAAATTCAACAAATAAATTTTATTATTTATAACAAAATGAGTTGGGATACAAAGTTATATAAAAATAAGTTTTTAAATTGAAAGAATAAAACCCCAAAAAGTCTTTTTAAAAAACATTAAAGTTTAACGCAACAGTATTTTGAAAATCCTTTTCAAAAAAAGGCAAATTATAAAATTTTGGGCAACTAGTTGGTTTTTCCGTTGGTCAAATCCGATGTTTAATCGTCCGCAAGCATATTCCTATCAGGCCATTTGGTATCGTATTGGGCAAACTAAACTACGGAGGGAATTATAAAGGAACGATTCCTATCGCTTTAACTACAACCGAAATAGAAAAATGTTGAGAAATGCCCCAAACTCTATTATCAATCAATAAACCTAATATTAATAGCTAAAACTGCAGAAATATGGAAAAGGAACGGCCACTTAATTATTGTTTTGTAGGCATTTACAAAAGGAAGATGGTTAAAATTAATCGTTTCAATTCAAAAATTGTATATTATATTAAAAAGCCCTTTAGAAGTTTTACATAGCATTGTAAATGCCTGCTTTTTCCAAAGCTGTATTTAAAAAAATTACCGAGTAAGAGGAGATAAGAAACAGCCTAAACAAATACATGTAGTGCACAGACATCGCAACGCTGTTAGTAGGCACAATTGGGCTATAATCTGCCGGGTGTCGAATCTCAGTAGAGTCATATTTCAATGAATATAGATTTTTAATTCTATTGAACTTTACCAAAATCATTTTGCATGCGATGACTTACTAATAAAAACACTAAACAGCTACCCATAGAATACCAACACATATGACCTGCTAAGTAACAAAAATTATGTGGGTATAATTAATTGTACAGGGGTGTATGTATGTTTATATATAATCAAATCAGCTAACCGCAAATAAAAACTTCAAAACTACGAACTACCAACCAGCAAACAAAACAATAATTTAAGGACAAAAAAAAAAAAGAAGAAAGGAAAACCATGAAAAACAACAGCTTTTGCCTGTGTATTAAAATGTCTTAGTAGAAATCTCTAGGGTACGATTTTGTACATTTTTATTTCAGTATAAGATTCTTCCTTGTGTTTTTAGTGGAGCAATATGTAATTCACAAACTCCAATTGGTATTTGATCGGTCTAAATAACAACATATGTAAAGCAGGCATTAAAATAATGATAAAAAAAATAATAATAAAAAATCTAACAACGCCCCAGAATATGCCACCAAAATCATTAATAACTTATTTGTACACACATGCAAGCATGCTCAAGGCTAGACATGGTAAGAATTTAAAAAGAATTATAATACATCAGTCTACCCTGGGGAGTGGATTCTTAGGTAATATTAAGCAAATATGTACATACAACACTCAACTTTAAAGCAAGTTATGTTAAAAATTGAAAGTTTGCCATTATGAAATGATATTAAATTTCAGTAATAAAAATATTTAAAGAATCATTGTTAAAAACGTCTGCATAGTCGTGCAAAAGTCAAGTCAAAGCTCTCGAGAATAAATATATTTATCTGATTGTGATAGTCGGTTTAATATATTTTTTTTAATGTGCTATAGAGAAATACTTTGCTTCCACATTTTTACCCCACATTTCTCCATCATGCAACAGCCATATAAAGAGAATACTATGTTAATTATGTTTAAAAAAATGACCAGAACAGTGGCATTTTCTTGTAGCTTTCGCAAAATTCAGTTCTGCGATAAAGGACGTTTCTGTCTTGAAATTAAATTTTAATGTTATTTTCTCTTGGTTACAAGCTGTTTATTAATATGAAAAAAATAACCTTTGCTTTTTTCTAGTTCATGCTAAAAGTAAAAATAACACAAAGAGCAATTCCAGTAAAAAGAAGACAGTATAGAAATTATTTTGAATAATAAAATCAAGCGAAAGATACAGAGGGAATTTAATATTTTACGTCGTACTAACATGCACACACCAACAATGTGCTACAATAATTAATTTTCATGCATACACAATCGAACTTTTAGGTAGCCTAAAAAAACACCTTTAACAAATAACACACTTAATAATTCATAATAAAAATTTTATAAAATAACAAGGCGGAAAACCGTAAAGAGGCACGCAACAAATACGCTGAAATATTTGCAACTAAAAACTATAAAACCTTAAAACCAAAAAGCAATAAAGCCCAACATTTTATTTGTTTTCCTTAAGTCTTTTTTCGTTTATTCGTTAATAAATACTGAAGCCCCTAAAACTATGCAAAGTTGTTTTGTTCATGATTAATATTTAATGGTTTCTAGTTAAAAGAAATTGGAATATGGTTTCCTACGGTAAAGTTAACATTATTATTAAAATTTACAGTAACATGGGCCAGAGAACTCCACGATGTAGTTTTAAGTGGCGCGAAGACGCTTGAGGCCATAAAGGCCGAACTTAAAGGTTGTCCAAAAAGAGCCCTGTGGAATGAAAACGCGGAGGGTAAGTTAGCAAAGATCCTAGGGGAAGATCCAAATGGGGACACAACAAGGAGGTTGCTGAAATTAAGGCAATCTGAAATCGAGTTTTCTATAGCATAGATGTGCGGATAGTGACGAGTGGAGGGCATTCAGGAAGGCGTCGAGACGATGAAACACTTCCAATGCCACTGCCCGGTATTCCAGCGGATATGTGTCGTTGAAGAGGCATTGACTGGCAACGAATAAGGTGTTTTGTTTAAGAGTTCCTATAAAGGTTGGACACTTTTTCTATATGGAGAGCGACAACGGGCCGAAGTACTAGCCTAGGTGTATGCATACGGGCAAGGTACGAATGTTTCCTCGATCTAACCTAACCTGAAGAAAGGACTTGTGACTCTATTGTACAAAAAAAATAGCGTTCTCTGACAAAAAAATTTGAATCGATTAGCTTTTAGTTTAAAATAAATTTTTTTTTATATTATTGTTTTATTTGCAATCTATTTTACAATCAAAATAATAAGCAAATTTAATGACTTTAAAATAACATATATTGAGTTTTCCTTAAAACTCAAAAAAAAAAAAAAATAAAGTAAATTCAATTAAAATTTTACTTTTGTAATTTAAATATGATTCGACAAATTAAGATTTTCTATTTTCGGAAGGGAAGGTCAAGTACATGAAACCTTTTAAGTCTCCGTATTTCATTGCTATCATCTAACAGGTTTATTGCTAAAATATTGGAATGATTACTTAGTCTATTAAGGTATCTTTCACTGAAGTTATTGATCTCATCTTTTACCATTAAAATTCGAAGATCTCTGTGTATGTTTTTGTTGCTGATAAACCATGGCGCATTTGTTAAAAGTCTGAGCGTTTTTGACTGGTATCTCTGCAGTATCTCAACGTTGGAATTACTTGCAGTTCCCCAAAGTTGAATGTCGTATGTCCATATCGGTTTTAGTATTGTTTTGTATAATAGAACCTTATTTTCTAAGCTTAAGCTTGATCTTGAGCCCAATAACCAAAACATTTTTCTTGTTTTTAATTTAAGTTGCTCACGTTTCTTTTTGACATGCTCTTTCCAAGTAAGTCTTCGATCAAGATGAAGGCCTAAATATTTTACAATGTTGCAGCTTGGTATAGCTGTGCCATGTAAATAAACAGGCGAGCAATCATTTTTTCGTAGCGTAAATGTAACATGAACAGACTTTGTGTTATGAACTTTAATATTCCATTTTTGAAGCCAATCTTGAAGAAGATTCAATTGATTTTGTAGCATCTCAGAAGCTATTAACGGTGATTCGTTTGATGCCAATAAAGCAGTATCGTCCGCATACGTAGCAGTAGTTATATTTTCAATTGTTGGCATATCTGCTGTAAAAATTGTGTACTATACTGGTCCTAGGACACTACCTTGTGGAATACCCGCGTTAACACAACCAAGACTTGAATAATTTTCATTTATGCTTACAAAAAAGGATCTGTCTTAAATATATGTTTTTAGCACCAAATAAAATGGGGCTGGGATGAGGTTTTTTAATTTATACAGGAGCCCACTGTGCCAAACTCTGTCAAAAGCCTGTTGAACATCTAAAAATACAGCAGAACAATACAATTTTCTTTCTAAGGCGTATGAAATGTTATTGACAATCCTATGACACTGTTCTGGTGTGCCGTGTTTATGCCTAAACCCGAACTGATAATCAGGTATAATATTTTGTTTTTCTAAGATTGGCATTAATCTCTTTAAAAAGAGCCTTTCAAAAATTTTTGAAAAACTTGACAACAAACTGATGGGTCTATAGGATGCAACATTATTTTCGGGTTTGCCAGGTTTTACTACCATTATTATTTTTGCATATTTCCATTGCGATGGAAAATGGTTTAGCCTTAATATAGAATTGTAAATTGTTGTGAGAAAAACAATTCCTCTTTTTGGCAAAGATTTTAAAACCTTGGAATCGATATTATCATAACCAGGAGTTTTGTTATTATTCAACTTATCAATTGCTTTTCTACTTCGGCTGGGGATATTGGTTTAAGAGGACGATCCATTTGACAAGGAACATCTAAAAAGTTCTCAATATCAGCCCTTACAATGGGATTGTTTAAAATAAATGGGTTAAATGTTCTTTCTAAGTGTTCCTTAAAAGCATTGGCTTTGCTGATGTCTGATCTACACCACTCACCGCTTAGATTTTTTATTGGGATGTTTCTTATTATTGGACGTTTTAGATATTTTGTTGCATTCCACAGTTTATGCTCGTTGTCATTAGTTACCGTATCCAAATTTTTTAAATAATTGCTTAATAATTCGTTTTTATAATCTTTTATGCGCTTTTTTAGTTGTTGAGATGCTGTATTAAAATTTGTTTTATCTAATATGCTTCTAGTGCTTTGATATATTCTTCTTAATCGTCTTCTATTTGCGATTAGCTCTCTAATTTCAGTCGATAGACGAAAATTATTACCATTTATTTGCTGCTGCTGTGGAGTAGCTATAAATGCTGCTTCATGGATCAAATTGGTAAATGTTTCAATGGTATCCTCCAAGTGATAGCCATCTTTAATTTGTAAATTAAGATTTACATGTTCTTCTATCCAAGATGCAAACTGTTGCATATCTGTTCTAGAAGTAAGTACTTTAAGATTCTTTGTTAAAGTTTGAATAATCAAGTTAAGTGTTAAAATTACAGGACTGTGGTCAGAGCTTAAGTCAGCACAGTCAATTATATCCATAGATGTCCTTGCTATACCTTTATAAACAAAGAAATCCAGAAGATCAGGTATTTTCTGTGGATCACTGGGCCAATATGTGGGACTACCTGTAGATAATGCAGAATAATTATTTTTGCAAATGCATTTATATAATTCCCTTCCCTTTGGATTCATCAAACGAGATCCACACCAGGGATGTTTTGCATTATAATCCCCTCCAACAATAAATTTTTCACCAAGCTGTTTAAAAAAGTTTTCATATTCTGTACACGTAACATTATGTCTTGGAGGAAAATAAATAGAAAAAATACTGATTTCATTATTATCGCATGTTATTTTTACACCAGCAGCTTGCAAAAAAGTTTCTTTAACTGGAGAAAGTATTTCATATTTAATATTAGATTTTATCAAAATAGCGGCACCAGCATGGGCTCTGTCATCGGGATGGGTAGCAATAACCAAATCGTAGTCTTTTATTTTGAAAAAAGTTCTATTCGTAAAATGAGTTTCTAAGATTAAAATTATATCAATGTAATTAGTTTTAATGAAAATTTCTATTTCATTTTTGTGACTATGCATTCCATTTGCATTCCATATTGCTATCCTTAAATTTATTTGCATATTTTGGCCATTAACATTGACATCATATTCATTAAATTTTCCATAATTTTTTCAAGTCTGTCCAAACGACTATTTTTATTTACATTAGATGCTTTAACAGTATCTGCAAACGACACGTTAAATCCATTATTGGGCTCAATGTTGGTATAATTACTTAATTGCGGGTAAGCAATATGGTTCGGTTTAACATAATTTTTTTGGCTACTTGTAGGTTGTCTTTGATTATTATTTCTGTTAGAAACAAGGTCTTGATAAACTCTACAACCTTTGTAATTGGCAGTATGGTTTAACATACAATGAACACAACGAGGTGGAGTATCAGCGGTTTTTTTACACTCCACGGTAGGGTGGTCCATGCCGCACTTAACACATCTGTACGGTTTTTTACAGTATGCTTTCGTATGTCCAAATTGTTGACAACGATGACATTGTACCAGTTCGTTGGTTCTACGTGGTGGTTGTATTTTGACGAGAGCATGGTTTATGTATTTTACGTCATAAATAGTTTTATTTTTGGGGTCTGGATCCAAGTCGACAAAAAACATTGAAAGAGGCTCTTTCGTTACATGACTTCTAACATTCGTTACAGATCTAACCGAGTGACCTAAACTGATAAGTTCAGCTTTAATGTCCTCAGTGGGGATTGTAGGATGGAGCCCTTTAATTATAACTCTGTACGATCTTTCCTGTTTTAATTGATACGTGTGAAAATAAATACTTGAACTCTCTAAAAACTTAATGACTTTTCTATATGAATCTATAGACTTTATCATCAATCTGACCTGACCTTCCCTTAAAGACTTATAATTAAAATCTGTATTGGATATAATTCCACTTAATTTAGTAATCATAAGATTAATATTCGCTATATCAGAAATGTAAATTGGTAGTGGTTTTGGTATTGTAATCTGATCATTAATTTCTTCATCATCTTGAGTATCAAGCAGTGAATATTTGTTGCTGTATACTGATGTAGTTGGAGTATCATACGAACTTATTCTTTTTGTTTTTTTTGGTGACTCAATCCGTTTGCGTTTATTTATTGTAACGCATTGCCATATTGGTTCATCATTTTTGTTGTTTTCTTTAGCTTTGCTGTTTACGTCTGCAGCGTCTTCACTATCATCACTTGGGTTTAACATCGTTATAAAGCAAAATTTTTGTTTTACTTAAGAATGCACTTTTTATGTGCATTCTTGCACTTAATTGTTTTTGGAATTTAAAAATTGTTTTTGTCTTATTTGATTTCTTTTTTCACAAAAATAAATTTGTTTTTATTTTATGAATGCAATATTTATGTATGTATATTGAATATACGAGTACACAAAAATATTTTAATATTTACAGCAAATTGAAATTTTATAAATTTTTTTTTTTTATTATTTTATTTTTGAGCACACACGTCCGCCTTCTATGATCAAAATCGAAATTCGTTTAAAATACATATGATAAAAAAAGTGACACTTAAAAAGAGTTGGTTACAGACGTTTAAAAAATTGGTCATGGTTGCATTTTCGACGTCCTAAAACAACAATTGTATGTTACTATTTCTATTATTAAGAAAGAGTACAATAAGAATACAAGAAAAAGCTACAGTGATGCAAACTTATTTTTAATCCAACAGAAATAATATCGAATATATAAAAACATATACAAGTATTTAAAAAACAAACTGCCTTTTGGAAGAAAATACATCTTTTACAATTAATTTATGACTTCACACACTGTGTCACGTAGTGAGTGCCTTACAGTTGAATCAAATGTCGTTCAATTGGAGTCACCGTTAACGGCGATGTCCTCACTAACATTGTTTTATTTCCATATGGTGACATCGTCTGTCCTACATACTAAAGACGATTTTCGGTGAAAATTATGACTCACATGTCAGTCAGCAAACCATCTAACTTAACATGGTGATCCGTGACTGCTTTACAAACAACATTTCTAACAGACACATCAAAAACATTATTATAATTGGAAAAGCTTTTATTTGATTTTTTCATATATTATGAACAAAATGAGCAAGTTATTTTTAGTCGAAAATAATACTTTTCTAATTTTTCAATTGTTACTTGTCTTTGTCATTTTTATTCGAATATGATTTCCGCCTTATGTCCACCTCTGCTGCCCGGGAAGAAGTCTAATCGAGAAGCCCATAGAATTAACATTACCCCACAAAAAACTATCTTACGGTGTTAAATCTTGGAGGCCAATTTATCTGCCTATTACCCGAAAATATTCCCTCAGCGAACGTGAATAACTGCACGTGCTGTGCGGCATGTCGCACCGCCTTGTTGAAACCACAGGACCTCCACATTAACTGTGGTATAAACACTCAGTGATTATGCCCTGTAGCGGTCAATATTAACTGTAAAGTTCTGTCCTACATCGTTTTTGAAGAAATATGAAAAATTATTCCACCGGCCCATGTTCCACTGAACCATGTTTTTGGTTATACTCGTATATCTACGCCTGCATTCTTTAAGTGTCCGTCTAATAATGATGAAATAGCAATCCAATTAAGCAGGATTGTATTCATTTATTAACACCATATGCTTTTACGTCTTAAATTGTATCATCTGCAATGCGACATTTATTTTCAGTGCTCAGCCAAAAATTAGATCAGATTTTGAAATTGTTTCCAAAACTTGGAAACTCTTTCAAAGAGAAAATAATTGTCTTTCTGTATGCTCATCTCAAAGAGTGAAGTTCTCCGACGAAAATTTTCTGATTTTGGTTACGCACTGCACTCTTTGCTTTATTTACTCTGTCCTAAATTTAAACTATTGCTGCTGTGGTTGGATTTATTTTAAGACAAAAGGTGACTGGGCCTGCCCAGGCCCAGGTGTGTTGAATATGAACAAAATTTTCTTCTGACCAGTTGCAACGCATAGTTTCATTTAAATATCCTCAATATTCATACAAAACAAAGTAAAAATAAACTCTAAAAATGCCTGACTAGGCCCAGGTGTCTACTTCAGGTTCAATATGCGATTTAATATTTTACAAGAAAAATGAAACCATATTTTGCTAAGTGAAATTACACTTTTGTTTACTGCTTTTTAACAAAACACTTTTTAAAATGAAGATTTAAGACATTCAATCAAGCAAATATAAAATGTTTCACCTGACCGTCTTACACATTAAGCTTTAATTACTGACATCTAAATTTGTGTATCTCTTTTGCTCTTGGACTAACAGTTTTCAATTAAAAAACACATTCTTCAACTTTGAAACTGTATCTAAAATGAAGAAAAACTAAAACTAAATTATAGAAATTTTTATGAAGAAAATCAAGTTGCAAAAAAACAT
Organism: Phania funesta; assembly: GCA_963932375.1. Classification (NCBI taxonomy): domain Eukaryota; kingdom Metazoa; phylum Arthropoda; class Insecta; order Diptera; family Tachinidae; genus Phania; species Phania funesta. Next base: position 90,385,863 of record OZ010652.1, on the reverse strand, counting down.
GTCATTTGAACTTGTTTCATTTCCACTTAAGTTTAACAAACAACAAGAAAGTGGAAAAATTAGATTAACAGCACTCTGAGCTGGTTAGCAGGTAGGCAGTCAGACAGGCAGTCAGTCAGTCAGACAAGTAGAGGAACAAGATACACTTTTTAGCAAGCAGGCATTTACCATCCTACCATATGGGCGGTCGGCTTATAAACTAAACTAGACAGTTTGTGAATTTTTACTGCATTTTTTTTTCAAGGGGAAAAAGAAATAAAAAAAAATTCACAACCAACCAGCTACAATTTGATTTGTTAGTCTGGCTTAGTAATTACTGCTTTTGAAGTTTGTTGCTTGCAATACATCAACTTTTCTTAAGCTATTTAATTTTAGCCTTGAATGGCAGAAGAAAAAAAGAAACTAGTTGACATTCAATGTTTGAACGATAATACACGGGAAGATGCGATGTTCGTAAGTTTTCTTGGAAAGAATTGGAAAACGTTGAAGAAAGTTGTTTATTTTTGAAATTGCTATAATTACAACTAAATGTCTGGAGTACGTAGTCATATCTTTACCTGAGAAAATTAAATTAAACAAACGTACTAATAGAAAAAGAGAAATTGTAACCAACAGAAATCTTTTAGCAGATTCAATTTAGGAAGGGCTAATAAAAATACGTGCGTATTTATGAACTTGTGAGAGATAACTGTTACGAAATGTAAGATTGCGATTAAGACGAAATACAATTATCAGGATATGATCACCCTGACTTGAATAATCACCCTGACTCTATAACAAATTATACAGCTAGAGATGTTGCTGCTTGATCAGTTAAAGCAAGACAACTCTAATACTGAAGCAGCTTGTAGGACACAAAGGTATTCAAAAGGTTGATATCAGCAGAGACGGTGACATAATCAATTGCGTTACAAACTGGAACAAGATTTGAATTCGATTCTTGTCTTCGTGGTTCGCTGGCGTAACACATTTAAATTACACGCATATAATTTAATTTATGGAAAACCAATAAGCAAAAAATGGATATTACTGTAATGGTACTTCGGCGATTCTGGGCTATTAGTAGTTTTATTCGATTCAATAATGGATACATGGAGACTACAGCGAAATCACATTGATGAAGCTGCAGCCATAATCTTACTTTTTTTTTATTTGAATAGAAACATTCAGGACAACTTTATAGCAGGACCGAACATCACTACCAATCAACGACTTTATCCTTAATGTGATGGCACTGCAGTCACCTAATATATTCCTTTATGGCATAAAGCTTTGTAGGTATGTGATGCTCTTATGAGCAATAGAATCGTCATTATTTCGATTTACAAATAACATGTGTGCTTATATATCAAAAAAGAACAAATCGGTTGTTATTCTTTCCACTACCCGTTATAGTGTAACGATTTGAGGTCCTAAAAGGAAACCACAAAGGCTGCCTGATTACAATATAAGTTGATAATTTCGATTAATATATGTTAGGGAATATTCAAAAAGAAGAAAATAAAGAGATGGCATTAGGCACTTTTCCACAATATTCTCGATTTTGCTGCAATAGTGATCTACGAACCCTAAAATTTTGTTATTGCTGCAGTAGAGTAATCAATTAACTATAGGAAATATTTATTTATTTATTATTATTAACAATATAGTTAAAAATTATATGTTAACTTTTTTTAACGAGCAATGACATCATAGGCCTACAGCTCGAAATCGTGTATAAGAATTTGTATGAATATAAAATAGTTATTATGTATTATAATTAGATTTCATTATACAGGTTAGTTTTTTTAAGGAATTGGGAAATCATAAGGATGTTGTTTGGGGATGGTTTAGAAAGATACGATTTTGGATCGGAATTGTGGAAGACTTGCGTGCGTATGACACTAAATTTCGGACATTCTACCAGAAAATGAAAAGGACCAAACTGTGGTACGCTGCAGTTGTAGTGAAATGGGATATTAATGTTAAGTAAGTGTCCATGAGAGACTTTGGTATGACCAAGTCTGAGGCGAGTAAACTTTACTAGATCTAATCTGTTGGTATGCGGTGACGTTAGGTCGTTTATTGTCACACGGCTACTGTTGATTATGCGAAATCTTTCTTCGCGTAATGCAAGTAGAAAAGGTAATGTGAAAACACAAGAGACCAACATGCAAGACATTTGCATGCCCGGGTATGCTTTCTCTTGATAAAAGGGTTAAAAGGAAGATAAGTTGGGTTAAGAAAACTGAATTTAATTTTACTAAAATGGTAAAACCCACAATATTCTTGAGAACTATAAAAAATTCGTAGTCAGTTAAACCCCAGAACTTATCCTCTCGATAATTTGAAATTCAAGGGACCAGAAAAGAGAACAAGCAATCGGCAGTTCGAATTTGAAGTAACAATAGATTGATAAAAAAAACGGCTCAAAACTACGATATTACTGATATCCTGTGTGCGACGTGCTGGCTACAACATTTTTAAAACGTTTTTTTCCTTTGTTTACAATTCAAAGACGTAAATATGTGAGTTTGTTTGATTTCGAGCAATCGAACTAACGGAATTCAGTGAGGAAAAGCGAAAAACGGCGCAAAGATTTTTTTTTTTAAATTTAATAAAGAAACTATAGCAAACGATTTAAGTTGTTGTTTGTTTAAAAATCACGAACTTAATTTATAGGGAAGAAAAAACCGGCGAGCCAGATGGCATTCCTATGTATAAACAAAACAAAAATGGTTATGTCGGTTTTTATTACTTTTTTTTTATAATACACAGCACATTAAATAGTTCAAACTACTGAGTCTAGAGATCAAAAAATTAAATTACTTATAGCGCGTCGGCGAGCTAAGTTACCATTCCAATAATTTCAAATTACCGAAGGGACCAACCTATATGAATATTTCTAATTTAGGGAATGTTTTTGAAAGGACTTGGAAAACAGTTCATTTTAAAATACTGGGAGTCAGTTGTGATCGTAGTAGACATTTTTACAGCAACTCTTCAAAACGATAAAAGAAAACTAAACATCTTACGCCGGCAGTTGATATAATGCTCGCTACATCACATAAGTAATTAGTGATTAATTTTAAACTGTTTTTGAAATATATTTTGTTTTTCAAATCAATAATTCCCTAATTAAAAAAAGTCGAAAACCAATTAAAAATCAACGTTTTCTAAAATTAAGTTATTGAAAAATTATTTAAAGTTAAGTCGTTGTCGTACACACGATTTCTTGAAAATTGTAAGTGGAATTAAAAATAAGCGTCCATCACAGAAAAAAACTCATTATTGACAACAAAACATTGTCTTCGTTTTTCTGTATGCTGACTGCTCTACCCTTGATGACTAAAATAATTACGAAACAATAAGTTATGCAAATTGCATTATTATGAAGCTACAAGGGATACGAGCAATAAACACTAATACTCCTCCTATATGTGTCTTAAGTATGTGTTCATATTACAATGTACATATTGTAATATGCCACACTCTGCGAACATCTTAAAACGTTATATAAAAATAATTAAATATAAGGAAAAATACACAAAATAACACGTACATACATACATACATACAAACATATGTCACGAATTCTTAGAAGGACACTCCCGAGCGCCCAAATTGAATTGTTTCATACGTAAATAAATTGAAACTAAAAGCAACACACGATACGAATGGTATAGAATGTAACATACATTTTGCTATTTAAATAAAACATAGAATTGATCATACTCGTATAACTCGCTTGTACTTTTCAATCTATGGTTGGTGTATACAAATTCAAATATTATCAAGGTTTGCATTTGTGTATATTTGCACAGTAAGTATGACCTCATTTATATTTCACAAGTTGACCATACTTACTTAAGGGACATAAGCAGACATTCACACAAATGTTTCCCGAGTCCCAAAACAACTGAACATAATTTTACATTTTTATTACAGCTTATGAAACGACAGAAAGGGTGTGTTACACTACTGCTCTATTCATATCTGCGCATTGATATTTACGCACACATAAAATCGTGTATAAGCGGAATAAAATAACACGTGCCATTTAGTACATCCAAAAAACTGTAAAATTTTCGGATATGCATATAATGTACAGTGTGAGACATAATTCTAGGCATACAATCTTCACACATTCTTGTGATGTTATTTATAAACAACCATTGCTTCAGGCCTGAATTGAACCATGTAGGCGTGGGAGAGAAGGTGGTCGTCACAATGGACATTCTCTATGAACGACTTGAGAATATGGTTATCTATATGGAAGTGACGTGAATTGGCCACTATGAACGCGAGAGTTGACCAAGCCAGACTCTTTCTTGAAAGAACTTTTTAAAAGTCGCAGATCTGTGTCAATCCACCGATGGTCTCATAGTTTACTTAACCCAAATAAAGTCTACTTAATCCGTCTCAATGCGCCAAAGTAAATAATAATAGAACCTCTCGCGATGCTGCGGAGTAAATTGGATCGATGCATGTTCTATATATAAAGGAATACATGGGCTTTACAAATAAATAAAACGGTTAATACCTTCCACACACCATGTTTTATCCCATTTCAAAATCGACCTACATTTACCGAAGATCCCTTTATGTATGTACGGCTGTGGTATATAGGAAGATACACCGATCGACCGATTTCCTTCAAAATCGATGTAGAGGCCGTGGCAACCCCTATGCAAAAATAGAATTATAGAGAACTACAATAATGAGAATCTGCAGACTCTATCAGCCATTGTCCTGGGGAATTTTTATACATTCACATCATTTGCTCCCGGAGAAAAAATCATACAGCTTAGTTTTTCCCTTTTTCAAACAGTGTTGATAATAGGAGGAGAGAAAACGGGTGAAAAAAATCCTAAGGAAATATTAATTCATGATAGAAGAATAGGAAAACATGAACCGGTTTCGTTAAATTTTAGTGAGTAGTGTTCGTTACCAAGCACAAACTTATGTACCGAACTTCACCCAATTATTCTTAGTATTGCGCTTTTAATCTATTATAAATGGTCCAAACACTACAATTTTAAATATATCTAGAAAAACGGGTACCACCACTAATTCCGCATACTCGAATTAGGTTAACCCACTGGGTACCACACTTCCCAGTTCTTTTCGAAAAGCACAGTGTAATTTACTTTGACTACACACTTAAGTTTTTCAGAAAATTAAGCCACAACAATTCAGCTACTGTTCATGTAAGTGCGTGTTATAAGCAGCGGAATTCTGAGACACAATGCTCTACGTTAATAAGCATACAAATTCAATTTATATTCAGAGTTACTGATTACACATGCGAACTAATCCCCGGACATAAACGCAGTGGTTTGTACGCCTTTGAACAGGAGTGAACTTTTTAAATGAGTTTTAATGAAGTAAATAAAACCATGTTTTAAGCAAATCTCATTAATTAAACAAAGAATATACAGTGAACGATTTTTGTGAATAGTATAAATAAATTTCCCTATAGAAAACAATAGTCTATTAAAAATTCAAGTAATAAAAATTCTGTGCAGACTCATATTTATTAAATGGGTCATTTGGTTGCAAGCAAGCAAATGGGAGAGAAATAAAGTAGTGTAGCATATAAGCAGGCGTAAAGAAAATATATGTATGTGTTATGTGTGCTAGGAACAGAACTGTAAACGAATGGTTCGTATTTGTTTTTTTAATCACCAACATGAAATGAATTAAAATATGAACGCATTCATAATGAGTTAAAACTCACTTTATACTACATTTACACCTACGCAAAATCTAGTAGATTTCAGCTCAAATCTCGAAGAAAATCTCTGCCATTTACACCAATGCTTTTTGACGTTATTGGATTTCATTTTCATAACAAAAACAGCTGACTGAAGAAAGAATAAAAAATGGGGTCTAAACTTAATTAAATTCGTGCTACAATTGTTTTTATACACATAATTACATATTAAATATTACTTACACTTTATTTATTATTGTTTCATCCATATTGAAACCACTTATTTTAAACTTTTATTTTTTAATGTTGCTACAAATATTTTGTTTCTACCGCGCTTTTTTTTTTGTTACAAATGTCAAAATTTTCTTGTTCAGCGCTGTATATTTCAGTACATTAGCAAAAATACATAGTTGCATGATTCAGTATTGCAAGATTTTGAGAGATTTTGCCAAAATCTAGTTCGTAAGTAGATTTTTTTTGTATGGGTAATCTGGTAGAAATGAACTAGATTGCGCTCAAAATCTCATAAGTACCAGATTTTGCGTAGGTGTAAATGTAGTATTACCATGAAAATAATTTCAATTAAAATTTTAATCAATTCATCATTAAATAAAGATTCTTGAATGCATTCATTTCATTCAGAAAATTAATTGAAATAAAATTTGAATTAATTGATCGAGGATTTAAAGGAAACGAGTAGTAGTTCATTTTTCATGCACTTATCTAATTATGATAAAAGAAACGCTTCGTTTTACTGAAAATCTCTTAGAAGATTTACTTTCATTAAGTTCGCAAATAATTGATTATCTTGATTGTGGAAAATTGTATTTTCGATGAATTTTTTGTAAATAATACACTGAATTACTATTTCTTTCCTATAAATTCTCGATGAATTCATTAATAATTTGTATTCAATTCATATTTTTGGTAAAATGAATGCTTTTTAGATATGAATTTTTTTCATATGAATGCATTTTTATCTCAATTCAAGTTACATCTTTGACAGAATGAATATATTCGAAAAGACAGTCATTCAGTGCAGTTTTATTTATAAAAGAATAATTCTTTTACAACTCTGCTAAGTTACCTATAGCAAGCTGAGAGATCTTAAGCAGTTTAACAAATTGTTGGCAAACAGACACACACAGCCGTTTCACCAGGCTTTGCCATAACAACAGCAACAGTACTTTTTAGGACAATCCATTAATGTTAAATAAACTCCATTAAATTGTGCGCAATCACCGATTGTTATACAAATTTGTGAAGTGGGTGTTTTTTGTATGTGCAACCATATGCACATGTATTAGTGTGTGTACTTGCGATAAGAGAACGACATATTATGGTTTAAGGAAATTTTTAAATACAACAAAATGTTTAAACGAAATAAAACAATATAAACTAGTACGAGAGTATTAATGTCATGATTTTAATTTATTCAAATGGTATTTAAACGACATTATTTTCGAAGAAACCCCTAAAGGATAACTATGAATTTTGTATGTTTAATTAAAGTATAATACTATTCGAATACACCCAAAATATTATTCAGCAAAATTCCGAACTATAATTGCAGTATTTTTTGGAACAATTATTATGTGCTGCTCAGTATTTTAGCCTGAATGGACAATACAAAGGCTTTTTTTATTTTCATCAGTTTTTTTATAATAAATATTAATAGGCAATAAGCTGCTATAAAATTAGCTGTAGCAAAATGTATGAAATATATTTTAAAGATGTAAAATATAAAGATCAAATTGGCAAAACATTTCCAGAAGAAATGGGTTTTTGTGTTTTATTTCACTTATTATTCCTAATATTGTTTAGAGATGTTGACATTAACTTAAACAATTTCAAATAATAGCAAAAATAGAATAGAGTATTGTTGCGTTTAGCAGAAGTACATTAAATAATATTTACATATAATTGGCAATATCCAATGTCAAGAGTTCCAAATAATAAGATGACAAACATTTTCCAAATACAGCCTTGTAAATATTACTGCATGCGATCAAATATACCTAGTACTTTCATATATTCTGACGCAAGGTTTTTTCTTGATAAAAAACAAACGGCAAGAGAGTTTTTAATAATTTTTTGTATTTTTGTTTACTAAATATTTGGGAGTATAACAAAAGAAAAACTGCCCTCCAACAGGACCCAAGTCTGACAGGCCAATCATCTATTGCAGTACGCACGACTTCCAGGGGGAAATTGTCCACTGCGCGAATAAGTGCACGCTTAAGAGATTCCAAATTTCTGTGGTGAGTAGAAAAGACCATGCCTTCTAAAATAGACCACAATTTGTAGTCTAAAGGATTCAGGTCTGGACTACCCAAAGGCTAATCTTCCGTAGAAATAAAATTTGGTACATTGTTTTTTAATCAGTCTTGAGTGGTATTAGCTTTATGGGCGAGGGCAGAGTCTTGTTGAAAGGTCCACGGCTCGTTTTTGAACAGAGCGCTATTTAATGGCTTCACAACCTTTTCCAAAACATTAGATTGGTCCACCTTTGCCCATGTTTTAACACCTTTTTCGCAGAAATTGAGCTTGGTGACCCCATCATAGGAGACTCCCCACCATACCATTACAGAAGCAGGGTGGTGACCTCTCTGAACTCTCGGAACCAATTCATTCGCTTGTAAAGACGACTGAGCATAGACTCTATCATTTTGTTTGTTGAAAAACTTCTCCACAGTAAAAATTTGTTCATCGGTAAAGAGAATTTTTCTGTGGCCATTGTGGCGTACTGGCGAATCAATGCTTTTGATTTTTGCTTGCGTTTCTGCTTCAGTGCCGCGGTAAGTAGATGCCCCGTGTGTGTTTTATAAGCCCAAAGTCCCAAATCATATTTAATAATGCGAAAAATGGATACCTTCGATATATTCATCTCCCGCGACAATAGTTGCTGCTTTCGGAGCGGATTTCTATAAATTATATTTATCCTCAAACAGTTTCACAGCACGATAGACAAAACTGCGACTTACCCCGAGCGGCTGCAACGTTCGATATATGTCTCCAGTTTTCATTCCACATTTCTTTAATCCAATTACCACGATACTGTTTTCAATATCTCCATATTCCATAATTATAGGTAACAAACGCCAAAAACTTTTTACACAAAAATGAAGTAACGATATCAGTTGTAAGGAAACTGTCAACGTAAATGGAGTATGTTCAGTGAATTTCTAGGAGTGGGGGCGATTTAAACTGTGTCAGTAATTATGAAACTACCAAGTATTTTATTGTGTTTTAATTTATAAATTGGAAAAAGATTTGTACCTAAAACATATTTCCTTAAATCATTTTTCGCTTTTCTATCAGTTTATATTAAGATAATTTCTCAAATTCATAGAGGGAATTATTTTATTCATTTAAAAATATCTCAATGATATCTTAAACTTGTTTTTTTATATATAAAATAAGTTAAATACTCGTATATTACACAACTCAGTTGTGCTAGCTAGCTTTTGCTTACGCCCATAATAATTTATCCATAAAGTATAAAACTCATTTAAATGTTTATATTCGTTTGTCTATTTCTTATACGTCCCTTCTTTCGCACATTCCTCAAAGTACCGCAGCCACAGCATCATGTTTAGTAACCAAACACAGTGTAACACTTAATATCAATACGAAATTAATTATCTAGAAAAATAATTACCTCAAACTTTAAAAGCCTTTGTGCTAGCTTCTGCACACGTTCTGCATACTTTAATACTTCTATCAAATACACACAACAACTCAGTGGAGTAAGGTAACCACTCAGACTTCGTTCACCCAGTCATTCAGACACCCAAAATTTAATTTTTCTTGTGAACACAGCGAAAAATGGAAAGAAAATGAACGAAAGCAAGGATAAAAGCGTTACATTATGTGCAGAAAGACATTTATCAAAATGTCAAGAGCATAAAAAGACTCTGTTGTATTTTAGTTGGTGTCGTAGAAGGGATGTTATAAAAGGTATGTCTGGCAAATTTAGGTCCTCTTAAAGACATACATATATGAATTTCTAGTCTTATTGCAAAGAAATCTGAGTCACTTTGACACATTAATTTAAGGAACTCCTAACTTTAACATTTATTGCTCTGCCATATCCTATCATATAAATTTGAAATTAAATTGTAAAATTCTTTTAATTCGTCTAACATTTACAAATAATTGAAAACATTTTATTGTAAACAAAGCTGTTACTATAAAGAATATTAAATGATAAAAAAATTCCTAACACAGCCCTCGCTTCACCTAACAATAAAATTACAACACAATTTTACTAAAGCAATCGAACGGCCGTGATAAGCTACATACATAATTGTATATGTATATAAAAACATAAAAATTGCTACACCATAAAAGGAACATTTAAAAACGTATGACTCTAGAAAAGTTATAAACTTGAATGTAATTAATTAATCTAAGTGTTTGGAAAAACAGCAAGAACAAATGCTAGAAAAATGGTAAACTTAAGCAAACACTTCTCGAAAAAATAACTCATTTCAAAAGTTTCAACGACTTAAAGTTTTAAGCCTTAAAATAGGCAACAGTTAGCTAAACACAAAAAGAATAAATACGAGTTTAAAATATGTGGATGGTTTTAAAGAACTATAGGTTGACATAACCTAATTTAAATTTTTTAGTTAATAAATTCTTTTTTTCCCACTGTGTTTGGGGTAAATTATAAGCTATTAAAGATATGATAGAAGTTATGTGAGTATAGATAAAAAAAATCGGTTCAGAAAGAAAATAATTTTCTAGACTTTTGGTCTATTCTTTACAATAAGCTCGATAGATATATCTTGCAAAAAAATCTACGGAAACAGCTAAGTATTAATATCTACCGGGCATAGTAACGGAAACCCACACCCGTTGTAGTGAAACAGGCCAGAGTGTTTGGTGGCAAACGAAATCACGATACTCAGACTGACAAACTAGCCCACTACTAACAAGTCTACCGGAGCACTCTAGATAGCCAATATGTTTATATAATAGTAGTGGTTATAAAATTATTAAACATTTTATAAAAAAACATTAGAAGAATTAAGAAATAAATATTGTATTGTGTCATACGTAGCAGCAGATCCGCTGTGTGTGTTAAAATTTGTTTCGCTGAACAGTAAAAGATATAATTTAAGGTCTGGTACGGTACTCTGCTCGAATATAGGAAATATATTGAGCAACCATTTTACTATGGTACTAGGGTTTTCACAACAGAAAAATTTCTTAAAAAAGTAATCAAACGCAAAAAAATATATATAGAAAATTTTCAAAACATTGTGTTATTTGTACTTCACAGTTGAAAAATATACTTTTAATAAAACAAATTTACGTAAATGATTTATTAAACCCATTCCTGCTTTAATTTTTCACTTGCTAAAATGAAATCAAAAATCTTACAACTTAAATGAATTCTAGCTATTTAAAACGAATTTCCGTCAAATCGGTTACGGATATGTGCTATCTTCAGTGTAATTTTTCGGTTGGAAAAAAATGAACTACAACGAAAAAGTACGCAAGTGCACATTGTACAAAAATAACTAAATTAACCAAAACGGCATCGCAGCATGCAAAAATCAAATTTAGAAAATACTAAAAACGTTTTATTTCGAATTTTTGTGCCGCTCATTTTATTAAAAGGACAATAAAATGTGTACCGAACGCTCATTAGGCGGCAAAACAGCTTTCGAGAGATACACGGGCACATACAAGCGCCCATCTACGATTTCGGTTAAAATGTAGCTTTTAAAATTTATATGGCTGACACATTATGTAGTTGCCACTTCTTCGTCCCGCCTTATTTCTTCTTTTCGTGTTATTTTCACTTTTTTTTTAATGATTACAAAGATTTTGAAATAACAATTGTAAAATCGAACTCACAATGGAAAATTATTTATTAAATTTTGTTTAAAAATTCATACTCTTCTGCAACATTATTCAATAAACATTTCATATTCATTTGGTTTATATGAGCTTAGACAGAACATAACATGTGTAATGTTGCAGAGTCTGGTACATACATACTTTAAAATGTAAAAACTCTATAAAACAAGTAGATAATTGAAATAACTTGCAAGATTCCACCGTCGTATGTGCGTAAAGTACACATGATGGCAGACAAAGTCCAAAGATTCAAATGAATTTTTTTGTTAGTTTAGAAATGGATTCTTCTAAACGAATTGTGTGATTGGTACACAATGTATTTATATTTATTACAGCTGTAGACGACTTTTGCATTTTAAAAATTTGCCTTTTCAACACACTGACAGAACTGGCAGTGATAATGGAGAAATTATAAGGTGTATAACTTTTACTTTAAGATTTTGTATTTCGGGGTGTTTTAGTTGATAAGAAATTTTTATATCAAATAAATTATGTTTCCTAAAAGGACCATGATATTAATTATTATTTGTTCTTAAGATGTTCTAACTGAAATACCTCGCAATAGTTTGGCAGCAATTCATTGAAATGAAAACTTACCTAAAATGAAAAAATAAAAAAATGGAATTGATATATAAATGTTTTAAGTAATTTTCTTAAAAATTAAATGCAATAAATAAAAATATATATTATGACAGAAATGGTTATAGGTATTTGTGTGTATGTGTGTGTATTGGCGTTTCTGTTAAAAGTGATAGAATTAAGAAATTAAAAAACAATAGAAATTATTCGTTGTGGAAACATTTTTATTCTATTTGAAAGGGTACCACTTGGTATCGAAAATAATATCGTTCGTGTGCACATTACGACACATTTCGCTAAATTTGAATGATTAGCTCGTTCAAGTTTGTCTTTCAATTGTTATTGGTTTGACCTAATTATAAAAACATAAAAATAAATTGTACGAGTTACACAGCTTACAGTAACTTGATGCAGATGTACTAGTTGCTAAAATAGTTGCCAGATGCTGCAAATCGAAAATCGCACTTCGAAGTTCATAGCATTTTCAATCATATACCGACAAAACTTGTATATTCGTATACAAGTTTTGTGTTATATTCAAAGAAACTCAACAAATATTTCTGTTTAAAGAAATGGGCGATTTTTTTTAAACGGCTACTCTGGTCCAGGACAGCAAAAAACCAACGATTATGTAGCTAATTTGAAAACTTGTTATCACTATTAGTTCTAGAAAGCGTACAATAGGGCTCTTTACGCTTTAAGCACTTCAATTTTTATGAAATACCATAAAATATTATAGAGCTTGAGATGTACGAGTACAAAGCCCTTGGTATAAAATTAATTAGTTACACACTGCTTCTCGATTAATTTATTTAATTAAAACTAATTTGTAAAGTTGTGAGTGATTGGTTGCGAAATTAGACTGAGTACTAGGTTCATAGATGGTCGTTAAAATCAATTGTGAAACTAGATTCTGTTTCACAAAAAATCGTCGAATTTTCAGAAAGTTATTTTTAAGAGAAAAATTCGACAAATTTTCAAATCTGGCAACACTGGTTACAGGGATTTTGGCCAATTATCACTGATTCCTATAAAGCAATATACATAATAACTTCTAAACGTTTTCAAGGGTTTATGTTTCTGTAATTAAAGTTTTAGCGCCCCTATTGGATATTAACTGAAATACATATATTGTGAGCAGATAATTTAAGATCTTTTTTAAAGATTTTCGCATTAAGTTCATTGAAAACTATCTAAGTAACATATAAATTAGTAAATAATTAGTTGTTAATTAATTAAAGAATATTCCACATTTAAAGATCTGTTGAAATAAAGATCTGCTCTTAAGTGATACATATGCCTACAAACTTATTCAGTTAAGAGAGGACAAGATTTTCAGCAAGTTTGTCGTCATAATTTGCATGTTTTTGCTTACTTTTGAAGCAAATGAACGACAAGTCGCAAGCTTTGTCAAGGCTGTGACGGGGTATCTATTTATCACTATTAATTAAATTTAAAAATCAAGTTTAATTTCACTCTATACAAAAACTTTTAAAACTCATTTCACACCATTTTATAGAAGCGTTTGTTTTTTTCAGGTGAGAAAATATTGTTCATAAACCAATTTAATACCCCTTTTTAAATTAATTAAACATTTAACAATAATTAAATATTATTACATTAAATTGTCCATTTATTTATGTTCTTTTTTCTACCACGATGTAAATTGCATATGTAACTGTTAATTGTAATTCAATTTTCATGTTTGACATGTTTGTGTTTTTTAATACATGTGAGTGTAGCGAACAAAAACATGCCTTATATTTATTACGTATGTATGTATTTACAAATAACTACATATTCAAACATATGTTGTCGATAAATACATGTAAACATTAACAAACCGCTTAAATGCAGACTATAGTTATTAAGCTTTTCTGATTATACTCGTAGTTAAAGGTAGATTTTCTATAAAAATAATGAGGGGCTTTTTGTTCATATCATATAAGGATATAAGATAAGGATATATGTATATTAAGGATGAAAAATTAATTATCAAAGCATACTCCTGGGATATAAAAGACCATATTAAGCTGTTTTCAAAAACTATAATGAAAAAAAAATTGAAATAATTTATTTAATTTGCAATAAATAAAATCAAGTAAAATACACATTTTAATTTGATCTTTAATAAACCTTTAAACCACTAGATACTTAAGTCAATACTTGTTTTGAATTACATAGGTCAACACTTATTCTGCATATTTTAAGGATATTAGGAAACTTATTTTGCACGATTTAAGGATCAAAAATGAAGCCTACTCCTAGGTTGTAAGACACAATATTTTAAGCATTTTTCAAAGAATATTTTTATATATAGAAAAATCTAAACGAGTTGGATAAATTTCATGTACATGCTCATTTACAATCTTCCTTTTGACGAGAATAAAATCAAACAGGCTTAAAAATTGCAACCTGCTCTTTATAAGAAATAGCTTTTAAAAGATGTGCTTTTAATTTTTCTTTGAACAAAAGTGTACAAACGAGGAGCGAGCTTCTAAGTATTCTATTAGGGTTTCCTTGTTTTTTAAATGTAATCATTTTAATTAAAAATTAATTACTTTACTGCAATTTCAGAAAAATATAAAGAAGTTAATGTTTAAAAGCTAAATTTATTAACTAAAATTAAAATTTATTGCTTTTCTATGTAGGTCACTCACACACGCGCGCACACACACACACACACACACACACACACAAGCAGCATTTAACTTCCAGGTCGGCTTTTTTTCAACTTTCAGCCACATTTTCATTAACAAAAAGGTTTGAATTACAGGAAAATAAAAGAAAGAAATGTTAATTTTTCTTAAATGTGGGCTAACCGACACTTAATGGTGTGAATTACTATTTTGTAAATTCAATGTTTTACTTTACACATCGTCATGGTTGACCAACAAAGACTACAAGCAAAGATGTCTTCCGTAAAAGCCAAAATAGTGGTGTTAGTGTTGGCAGATAAACGTGTGTGTGTTTACAATTTATTACTAGCACATGGCTAATTGTTTAGTCAGCCAAATAATACAATAAATTATTTAGTAACAACTCAGCCCATAAGAAGAAACTAAATAACTTCCGACCGAATATTTCTATGATTGGGAAGGAAATCACATTGTTGCTGCCCAAAAATTTCCTTCATTCAAACATATACAGGAATAAAACGTAAAAACTCAGCAAAGAAATTTGTAAAGGATTTTACTTATAGCTGAAAAAGTTTTTCATTTTCTTAAGTGTTTGCTCTTTCCCTTACTTATGAACTTGTGTCGCAAAAGGCTACTGTCACACTACTCAAAGGACAAGTAACACAACAAGTACTTTTCATGAGTTTCTAAACAATTAAAACTTAAAAAAAGTTGAAAGTAAAATAAAATACTACAACAAATCTTATGCAGAATCATGATAAAGTTTTTAGCAAGGAATAAAACGCTTTGACTTTGTTCTATCCAAGAACTTCTAGCGCTCGCTTGTGCAAGACAAAATAAAAACAAAACAATTTTATAAGAAAAACTAAAGAAGTTTTCAATAAGTATAACATTCAATAGCATTTTCGCACTTTGTATCTCGAAGATAGCAAACAACGCAATTAGGTTGTATTTACGCTACACTTAAGTTACAAACAATCGTCAAATTTTTATTACGGCAGAGCTATTAGAATTTAATAAAAGACTGATAAAAAGTACTGCTGTTGATTCGAAAAATTTTCAATTTAAAAAAAACACAAGTTGAGTAATAAATTAGGAAATGCAATTACCAGACGATCTATAATTCATGCAGAGAATTTAAAAACCCCAAAATAGGTGGATAAGTACATATTCTCATATTGATTGTATTTCGTCAAAAACATTTCAAGATCAAAAATCCTAGTGATCAATCAAACAAATTAAGAACTTGTCTTGTCTAATAAGAACAAAAATTCAAAACATGAGAGAGTTGTGATATTTCTAGTGCACTGTAGACATGTTCCGATCAAGTATGGTATGAAATAACTAGCAAGTGACCCTCGAAGCATTGATGACAGGCTTTTGGTATTTTCATGAAATTTTCGCTGAGATTTTGACAAGCTGAAGCCGTATTTAACCGATGACGTGTTGAATCAGCGCACGGGATCAGGTTTTCTTTGTGGTTTATTCGCACAGACGGTGTTAAATCTCATCGTTGTGGATGAATTTGTTTCTAATGGATTGCTATCAGATATTCTGCGACTCAAATTCGACAGTTTTGCTTATTCACATTCAGATGGAAAGGCGCTTCATCGGTGAAGATATTTGTTTTTTTGGAAAATCGGCAATCACTTTAAGTTGTTCCAGTACCCATCGGGCGAATTTCAGCCGATTTGTATAGCCTGTAGGTTTGAGCTCCTAAGCAAGCTGACCCTTGTGCGGGTGAAAGATTTTCGATAAAATTCGCTTTGCGTTTTGCGAAGCTTGAAAGTTGTTGGGAACCATGCCGAATTGACTTTCGGGTTTTCGGCGATACTATATCGTTTAAAGCAAAAACGTTTTCAAAAGACCTACTATCAATAACCGCAACAGTTTTTAAAAATTTGTTTACCACACATTAGTTGAGTTTTCTCGACCGAAAATTCAGCCAAGTTTGAAAGCGGTCTTAGCGCAATTTTCCGCATTTTAGTAATGGATTTTCACAACGTTTAAGTGCTCTTCCTTTGTATAGCGGTGAAACTTGTTAAAAAGCTACACAATTTAAAGAGTGCATTCATATCGGGACACCCTATATACATATCAAATTTAAGAATCAACCTTCTCTATAATACCCGTCCGTTGACTTTTTTAACCAACTAGTGTTGTGACTGATGAGAAAACTTCCAGTTCAAAATGTTGCGAGTTCAACTGGTGAAAAGTCTATTAAATTATTTATAAACTGCTTTCTTGAAACAATAACTTGCACGCATAACCAACGTCGAACAAGTACGCTTACGTCAGTTGTCTGACACGTCATAAAGTAACTGAAAGATGTCCATTGATGTGACATATTACCTTTAACAAGCCACTCAAGCAACTCGTAGTCCAGTCGTCATCTTTTCGTTTGTATGTATTCAAATTTGTTGAAAACCTTAAATTTTTTATATGAAATGTTAGAATAAAATTAGAAACTATATTCTAACTTGAAGACTTTTACTGATTGCAATGAAATAGATTTTTGGTGCAAATTTTTTTTTTTTTATACTTTATTTTATTTTATTGAATCTTTCTGTTAATAGAAATTCACAATAAGTATTCAAATCTTATTTCTAAATTATTATTTACTAGTTATTACCAATGTAATAACTAATTTTTTGTATTGAAATCTTAAAAATCTATTTTCTATTGTGTAGAGAGAGCCGCCTCGCCAGGTTCAATGTGTCAGTTCTTTTTAGTCTCTGGTGGCCGTCAAATTGCAATAAATTGCGTGCTAGAGTGTTGGGATGTGCGACTAGTTTGTTTACGGATAGTGGGAACTTTTAGATCTCTATGTATATTTTCATTTCTTCTGTACCATGTTTGATGCACAGGCAGTACCCCACAGCTGAATACCATATGACCATATTGGCTATATAACGGATTTGTATAAATGGAATTTATATTCCAAAGCCAAAGTTGAGTTAGGACTTATTAGCCAATGCAGTTGATTTGTTCGAAGCTTTATGGACGTTATTTTTGCCTCAATGTGACGGGTCCAAGTTAGGCGCCGATCTAGGTGGATACCTAAATATTTAACGTGCGTTTCCGCTGGAACCGTGGTATTAGTTATTGTGATTGGTGGACAATTTTGCCTTCTAAGGGAAAACGTTACATGAGCACATTTCGATGGATTTACCTTTATTCTCCATTGTTTTAGCCAGTCTTCTAGCTTATGAATATGGGACTGCAGTTTTTCAGATGCATCCTTTGGATCATTACTGACACTTATAATTGCAGTGTCGTCTGCAAAGGTTGATGTATATGTATGTGGGCTTGTCGGCATATCCGCTGTATAAATGATATATAATAGCGGCACACTACCTTGAGGTACTCCTGCACTGATTTTCCCACATCTTGAAAGCTGGCCCTTTGCCCTTACTTTAAAAGTTCTATCTGACAAATAGCTTTTTATAAGCTTGTGGGTGTTTTCACGAAGAATCCGAGCTATTTTAGTAAGTAGCCCATCATGCCAGACTTTATCAAATGCTTGGGAAATGTCTATAAATAAAGCTGAACAGTATTGCTTTCTTTCAAAAGCCGATCTAATAATGGTAACGATTCTATGGACTTGTTTAATCGTACAAACTGATGATCTGGGATAACGTTCATTTGTTCATTTAGAAACGGAGTTACACTCGAGACGAATAATTTTTCAAATATCTTTGACAAAACTGCCAGTAGGCTAATAGGCCTGTAGGATGTAATCTGGCTTGAGTCCTTTCCAGGTTTCGGGATCATAACAATTTCAGACATCTTCCAAGAGCATGGGAAGAAGCCGACGCGCAACATGGCATTAAACATGTAAAGTAAAATTCTTACAGCTGAATTAGGTAAGTTTTTTATCATTGATCCTGTTATACGATCAGGTCCAGGTGATTTCTTCATATCCGTATTTTTAATTGTCGATTTTAAAGAAGACAACCGAAATTTCCTAGGACCATTCACGGTGTCACTAATAATTGGAATAGTGGAATTACTTATATCATGTGGTGCGAAAACCTTCTCTAAGTGATTTGCGAACGCATTTGCCTTTTCACTTGAGTTTTTAGCCCAAGTACGGTCTTCAAGTCTTAGTGGGGATTCGTAAGCAATAGGACATCGTAGGTGCTTTACAGCTTTCCACAGGCTATAATCATTGTTTTTCATTGGATCCAAGTTTTTTAAAAAGTTGTCGATAGCGAATTCATGTTTCTGTCTCAATTTAATGCGTAAGTTTTTTTGGCATAAGTTCATTTGCATTTTTATGTGTGGTGAACGACTATTTTGCCATTGTCTTCTTAGTCTTCTTTTCTCAATGACGAGCATCTGAATATCTGCTGTTGCCTGGTACGTTATTATTTTAGCTTATGGCTTTGTTGGCGTTGCAGCTATGGCTGCGGCAGTCACGACGTCTGTAAAATGGTCTACAGCTGCTTGAATATCAGCTGGATTTCTCAGTGGGATGTTCAAAGGTAAGTGAGAGCTCACATACATTTTATATTTTAACCAATTCGTGTTGCTGTTCGGGTAGAAACTAAGGGTTTTAGGTGCAGTGACAAAACTGTCGTGTAAAAGAACAATTGTAGGTGAATGATCAGAAGATAGGTCATAGGATGAACTAACTAACAGTTGGTCGCGTTTGATGTTTTTTACTATAGCAAAATCAATAAGGTCTGGCAACTTATTAAAGTCTGCAAAGAACCTGGCAAATTCATGGTGTTCGATTTTATGCCTAGGCGGGCAATACACTGATGAGACTGCAATTTTAAAATC
The DNA here is from genome assembly GCA_963932375.1 of Phania funesta. Classification (NCBI taxonomy): domain Eukaryota; kingdom Metazoa; phylum Arthropoda; class Insecta; order Diptera; family Tachinidae; genus Phania; species Phania funesta. Next base: position 90,366,288 of record OZ010652.1, on the reverse strand, counting down.
TGTAAGATTTATGGTCGTGGCTTGCAAAAAGTCTTCGTTGAATTCAGGCAATGGAAAATGCCTTACGTTTTTTCGGACTATAATGGCAGTCCCACCACATGCCCTTTCGCTTGGGTGTTTTGTGTCATATATAAAAAACCCATCAATTCTAAAGCAGTTTTTTATAGTGAAGTGTGTTTCAGAGACTAATAGTATGTCTATATCATGTGCTAGCAGGAAGTGTTCTACTTCATATTTATGTTGGGAGAGCCCGTTAGCGTTCCAGAAGCATATTTTTAACTGGTTAAATTTTTGCCAAGCAAAACTTGCAGAAGCATGTTTTGGGTTCGCATCATTTCCTGAAACATACCCTGCATAGTTGTCATGAAATTATTCATTGTCTGTATTAAGTTCTCGATCGAGCTCGAATTGTTGGTGAGGGGTGTCTAAGACGTGGGCATATGAATGTTTATGCGCATTAGAACTTTTGGCATTCGCATTAGGTAAATCATTTCTCAATGTTTGGGCATATGAAAAGTTTGGCTTAGTGTGTGGCTGTGTAGCTTGTGTACTAGCAATAGAACCAGCATGAAGCCGAGGAAATTGGGAAGCTCAATATTGCTCATATTCAGGTTTACGTACGACTTTCGCATTATTTTTTACATATTGAAATACTTTGCAGCCCCTGTAATTTGCTGTGTGGTTTTCACCACAGTTGCTGCATTTTTTGACCTTGGGATCTGTTTTGGAAGAATGCATTCCAAAGTCCGGTGCGCATCACCGCAAACAACGCATACAGATGGTAGCTTGCAGTAGGTTTTCGTGTGTCCGAATTCCTGGCAGTTGGTACACGATGCATATGTTGGGGAACTTTATTCATATTTAGAATATTGTGCACTGACCTTACGACATAACCTTCCACCTCTATGGCACTTTTTATCTCCTCAGTGGGAACAGAACTGTCAATGCCCTTTATAATGACATTCAAACCTTTGGAACTTTTTAGTTGATACGTGCAAATTGAATTCCTGTATTCCTGACTGACAGACTATCAGGATCCAAAATGAAACTTTTTTTATTATTATTTTCCGGAAAAAAATATTTGTATGAAGTGTCGAAATTTGACATAGGGAAAATACTGTAAATTAAATTTATTTGCATAAAATTTGTTTTTTTTAACTTTTTTATTTTAATTATCTCTTTTTTGGAACATAATGTTTATAAAAGAATGTTTAAAAAAGCGTAGCCTGTTGCAATGGATTTAATATGTCATTTACACATCGATAAACAATTCATCAGCTTTCAAATCACATTGTTTAAGAACCTCTGCCTTCAGTCTCAAAATTTGCATACCAAATTATATTAAAAACAATACCCTTATGCATATACGAGTATACATACATATGTATATATTCAATTTATTGCTAAAACACACCTTGTATCGACTTTCTAACAGAAAAGGAATCATACATAAATACGCCTACACATTGACATTGATACAAAGTGTAGAAAAGAACCAAAGGTTGTAGGTAAATATAATTACCAACAAAGAGTACTTCAATTACAACAAAAACATACTACAAAAATATTTCGTACAACAACAAAAAATACGTCCTTTGTCATTTTAAGTGTACAACAAGATAAAATACTCGCAAGTATTTTTTACAACAAGGGAAAAAATCGATTACATTTTTCTACCACTTTTGCATGTTTGTTCGTTCAGTTGGTCGGTTGGCTGATTGTTTGATTCCATTTTGCTTTCAGTATAAATTGCTTACTTGTAGTGCAATATTGTAGTATGAAATGTAATTTACTGGCTGTTTTCCGTGTACATTCTATTTTATCCTTCCTTTTCGATTTTTTTAAATATATTTTTTTTAACTTTTGGTCTGACAACTTATTAAGTGCATGCAAAATTAGATTTTCCTGTGTGTACATTGAAAACTATGCATGTAGATGTGCAATAAAATAGAGAATGTTTACATACACACTTATGTATGTTTTCGAAAAAGGACAGTTTTTTACAGGGTATGAAAAACACCACTTATGTTTTCTGCACTAATTAGTTTATTAGTCTTTATAATGCAACGATTTGTATTTGCTTTTTAAGCAGGGTGCACGCACAGAAAATAGTATCTAGCAATCATTATTTCTACTACTGAAGACTTATCAATGAGACAAAGTTTCCGATTGAATTGCATTTAGAAATCACTTATGCACAGTCCAGTTAATAAGATATACCTCAATTATTTACTATTACAGCTGGCTTGCTTCCGCATTTTCCATGGGGTATCAAACTGAATAACGTTTTTAATCGACTGAATTCAATTGCTGATATATTTGCAAACTTTCTCTAAATTTCGTGCGATCCTCGTAGTTTTATTAAAACCACTTGCTCTTTTATTCACACTCCTAAATTATCTCTGACTTTTTTTCTATCTAATCAATATTTTTTCCTTCTTCTCAACGAATAACGGTAGTAGTTTTTATGAAGAGCAGAGATTTTTTTTAGATTTATATATGTATGTGTGTTTTATTAAATGTTCTATGTATTTAATATTTGCTATAAGCAGTAATTAAGTTAGAAAATGCATTAAGCCACGCAAACATGAAATCAAATTAAAAATGCTTTCAAACTTAGTTCCACTTTATATACACACACACACACACACACACGCAAATAACTGCCCACTTGCAACGACGTTTGTATACTTCACATACATACAAAGAAAAAGTTACATTTTGTCATCGCCTGTGAGTATTACAGTATATAATGAAGTATATGAATAAAAATGGGCATTCATACAGTCTGATAGAAAAATGAGCAGACAACAAAGCTTATGTTAATTTTAATTTAACACCAGCCAGCAGCACAACATAAGCAACTTTTGACATCAAAACTTTAAAACTTTCTCTGATGTCTTAAAAAAAAAAAAAACAATTCGAAATAACACAAACTAATCACCGAAAACTAATACTTCCTTATTCTTTTAAACATACACCTAGTACATTAATTACTGTCAATTGTTTATAAACCCATTTACTTGAAACAAGTTCATATAAAGCATAACTACGACTAGAACTTTTTTTCTAATTCAATTTAAAATATGTACTCTAAAATAATAAAATATCAAGGACTACAGTAATTAATGATGTATAATAAAAATATATTTAAATACATCCATATGTACATATAACAAGTAACACAAACATATATTTGAAAACATTAGCCTACGTTTAAGAGCCCCACAGAAAACAGATCTTGTTTATAGGATTAAAACTTGCAGTCTGTACAATATTTTAAAGCCATATGTTTGAAAATATACATACACCAACAAACAACAAAATTTCTGGATTGAGTTTCAAAACATCAAAATACTTTGTAGTGATGCGTTTTTTATACGCATACTAAAAACATGGTTGAAGTAAACATAATCTAATTATGAATATGATTTAAAAAAAAAATTATTGCTTTCCTTTTTTTATTGCTTTGCATCAACTGACAATACGAATTATTAATTAGCTCTTAATTAACTCATGTACATATGTTACGACTGAATTATATTTATATATGTAATCGAAACACATTATTGCCGTAGGTATAAATAATTAAGGCCCTTCGTAGAACCATAATTTTGTCTAGCATAATAATAATATACTAACCCAGATAAATATAATTCAGATTTTGGAAGCAGTACATACTTCTTCTACACTCAAGCACACTTCATATTGTTTAGCAATGTAGAAGAAAACTTCAGGTACGCTCACATTTGTGAAATATTTGACCAGAAAAGCGCAACCACTACTTTTGCCAAACATTTATTCAACATTAAAACATTATAGAAAGAAATGAAGTTAAATAATATAACAACAAGAGTATGTTGCCCTGCATGTTAAGAAACTTTTCTTACTAAGAGAATATTTGTTTAATGGAAAATGTAGTATTAATGTTTAAGTGGTTACGCTTTTTGGGTCAAATGTTTGAAAAATGTGAGTGTACCTTTATATTTTTATACATTCAGTAGAATAAGTAGATTCGTGTTGTGCCGTTACAGATCATCACGTTACTGTTTATCTTATATAAAACGTAACTATTGTACAGATAAAATCTACAGAAAATTGATTTATGCGTATAGAACATCAAACTTTGTTGTATTGCAAAAACAAAGACCAGACTCAACACCTTTCGTTTATACGTGCAAATAATAGAAGCTGACTCAATTGCATTCGTTAATACGTTTTGAGTAACTAACACCAACAGTTTAACGATATTAAAAGTTTTAAAGTAAAAAAGAAATGATCAAAAGTGGGACATCGCTAAAAAATACCATGTCATATGTAAGCGGGATCGTGTGCAATGGCAACTCTATATTCCCTTACAAAGACAATGTAATATAGTTGTCGTGACCATGCCAATCCAAAAAAAGAACTGCTTTTTTAAATTTGGTTTTATTTTAGATATGCTTATAAAGAATAAATTAACACCGCCTGCAAAACATCGGTCGTTGATTTCCTTTTCAAATTATTAGAAAGGACTTTAGGCATTTTTAAAAAACGGTAGAAGATGGGCGAAAAATAAATATTGGGGAACAATTCTAGTCGCATATAGATGAATGTCCATAGTCAAATGGCTTAACAGTGGGCTTTTTTTTTAAATTATAAATTTTTTCGCAAAAGTGACTTTTTCAAGTCGAAAAACAAATATTCGAGGAAAAATCCTCTCCAATATTTATTTTTCACCCATCTTCTACCATGTTTTAAAAATGTCCATAGATATTTCGGGGATAGAAATTAAACATTTACATTCGTTAAAAATAGAAAATACATTTGAACAGTTTATTACACCTTGATTCACTTGCAACCTTAATAAAACAAACTTGGTGACATGAAGTCGCTAAAAGTTTGAAATAAAATACAATAAAACATGACTAAAAGTATTTTTTACTTTAAAAGGGTGTTACATATTTAACATTTTCAACACTTGACTACTTACAAATTTTATAACAAAACTGGAAGTTGGCTCAGACATTGAAGGTAAAAATCAAGCAAAACTTTTAACTGCTGTTTTGTTAGAACTAGCTTTGAAAGAAACAAAACATAGCAACAATATTTTTTTTGGCATAAATTTACATTTTTTATCTCTTTTCAAAAATGTCGCCTACAATCCTTTCAAAAACTTCCTACATTTTTATTGCGGTTAAGTATTATTTTACACTCACCAAATTTCTTGCTTTCTTGCTTTTACCGCCGAAAGGTTTTGAAATGCGTGTGTCCGCATATTTTTTCCCAGTAAAAATGACGTGATATCTTTAACAAATGTGCTATCAACAAAAAACTACTGGCAACGAATTCTTGATTTAATTCCTTATATTTATTTTGCCTTCACATGCAACTACTTACATCTTTAAAACAAAATATATGGGATCAAAAACTGTAGCAAACATGAAGCGGAATTTCATAAATTTCCCTGCTGCTATTTTTGGTTCAAAGAAAGCGGGGAAACCAAAAACGATGTAGAGAAGATGTAACTCAAAAGAGATGTTAATGTTTAAAAGAGATGAAACAACTCAAAATAATTATGACATAAATAGTGCTATAATAAGAAAGGCAACACTACAGCAGTAGCAATTGCAAGTAAAAGTATGCTTTAGTTTTTATTTTCTTGAAAACAAACAACCATTATGAACAAAAACAATAATACATTTGCATTCTAACACTTTTTTTGGTATTTAAGGTCACTTGAAAATTATGTTTTTTAGTTTTCATTTAATTTTTGTTTATATTTTTGGCACTGTAATTAAAATAATTGAAAATTATTATGTTGCATTTAACAAAAGGTTTGTACTTTTTTGTATGTTTATTTTAATTTTAATGTGCCTTGAAAGGTCACGTAGTTTTCCAAAGGATAACTAAAACGCATCTTTAGCAGAACGCGGTTTTTAAGATATATTTTAAAAAGAAACTTTTAAGAAGTATGCTACACTTTTGCTTAAACTATAGGAAGTGCTTTAAAAGAAACTTTAATGTCAGGTTTTTTGCCTAAATTTAATTTGACATTTCTTTGTTTTAGTGTTTGACAAATTCAACAATGGAGAGGTACACAATTTACGAAATTGGGCGTTCAAAACAAAATGCGTTTCATGCACTTCGTGACTTTTTTGGTCAGCATAATCAACCAAATGTGTCCACAATTGGAAGAATTTGGGCAAATGAGAATCCACGAGTGATTGTAAGAAAACATCCACAAGAGAGACTGTTTAGTGCGGTTTATAGGCTGGCCGCGTCATCGAGCCTTACTTCTTTGAAACTCAGGTCAGCCAAGCGGTTACCGAGAATGGTGTTCGCTATCGCGAGATGATAACAGACTTCTTGTGGTCAGAAATGGAGGATATGGACTTGGACGATATGTGGTTCCAACAGGATGGTGCCACACAGCCAACGAAACAATGGATCTTTTGCGCGAGAAATTCAATGGCCTCGTTATCTCACGTCGTGGCGATGTTAATTGGCAGTCACGTCACGATCATGTGATTTGACACCGTTGGTCTTCCTTCTTTAGAGATATTTAAAAGAAAAAGGGTACGTCAATAAGCCAGGAACAAGACCTAAAGGATGATATAATTCGGCAAATTAACGACATTGAACCTCCAATATGTCTGAGTCATTAAAAATATGGATCATCGGATATACTCATATGCCACCGAAGCCAGGGCGAGCATTTGCCCAATATTTTGTTTCACTTATAATTGTCGTTGGTTGGACCACCCTTAAGATTAGTGTAAATAAAAAGTATCGATTGTGACGAGTAAAACATGTTTTTGAGAAGGTTTTTTGCTGAAACCTTATGTTCTTGTTAAAACTATATTTCTGAACAAATAAATTTTTTTTGTAAATTGTATTGCTCAATTTAGCCATGCTGTAATTTAATTGAGTAGAAATCATGCAAATATTAAATGTAAGCAATAACTTGTGCCTCGCAACTGAAGTCATGTTAAAAGTTCTTCCAAATATCTATTATATGTTTGGTTTTTTATGATGGTTTTTCTTAATAATAAATCTTTTAATTTGTTTATAGGTTTTACCTTTTCTCTACATAAATTATTTGTAAATTGTCAATTTTAAATCAATTGTAGATAATAGCGGAATTCAATTTTTAGTGAGAATTCGATTTTTTTATATTTTTCATGGATTTTTGAGTTTTGGTGAAGTTTCGGTTTCAAGGTTTAGTAAACTTAGAGTTTTTAAATAAAAGCAGTTTGATAATATACCTGCCGCCTGCAAGGCGAATCTAACTCTTGTTAAACAAACGAGTAGTTCTGATACACCTAGCGTACCTATTTTGTCAAAAGGCCCATTAATAATAAAAAGTTAAACCCCTCCTATGCATAACCACTAATAACACATGCTATATTGCATTCGCCTCTGCTCGACTATCATACATAAGATGTTTTCATTTATGTAAAGCGCATTTATGCGTTTTTAAATCTCTTAAATTTTGCTTTAAATGGCATTAAATTTAACGTGTCCGTTGTAATTTTTTAGTTCAAGCAATTAATCTGCAAAGAATTACGTTTTCGCAAAAACCATTGCCTACCTTTTGGCATACAAAAACATTTAAGTGATAATGCAGTTTCATTTTCAATAAACATAAGAAAAACAAACAAGTGGTTCTCTTTAGATTGTTTCATTCAAACCAATAACATAAAAACCATCACAAACATTCAAGTGAAGCAGGGTAACAACAAGTATTTCCGTCTTAATGTGCTGAACGACTCTTAGAAAAATGTTTTTATTTCCATTCAAGTATAGCTCAAGAGGCCTACAGAGTTTTCTTAAAAGGCAAGAACAGTAATTGTAGCAGCACCTTCAACCAATTTGGCAAATGGTTGTTTGTAGAAACCTTGACATAAGCGTCAACAAAAATATGTTGTAAATTTAATAGAACTACACCCGAAAGAATTATGCGGTAAATTGTTCTAATTGTAGTGGTATGCTGCTATTTATATGACCAACCTATTCTTGTTGGTTAAAAACATCATTTTAAAATAGTTGACTTTATTTTCATTCTGCTAATAAACGTTTGTAGGGGATTATTTAAAAAAACATATGTTCGTATTAAAAAAGACAAGGATTACAAAATTTAAAATATCAAATCAAAGGTTCGAGTGGTAAACGTGCAGTGTGATCCGAAGGAAAAAGATGATTTAGATATGCATTTTTGTCAACTTCTATTTCAAGTCAGAAAAAAGAGATGCCAAATTTGTGGGAAGAGTGGAAGAGAAGACTTTAAATTTTTAATTAGGTACCCTTTAAACTATAGTACTTAATTGTATACGTAAACTCGAGTTTAGTTTTTTTTTTTTTTTAGAAATTAAAAGAAACACAATGTAATTCATAATTAACTTCTTATAATAAAACACGGATCTGTCAAATAAAAGTTCTTATGTTTATTTATTTAATCTTATCAATAAGTTCTAAGACTAAGACGTAAAGAACAAAACCACAAGCTACTACGACTATTGATTATATTCACTGTAAACTCACAACATATTTTGCAGTTTTTTATCACAATTAGTCAAATAATAATCTTACGGCAGAGTTACAGAGTTAAATGCTGTGGTCTCGTTGGCTTTAGTCGCCTCTATTCGTATCGCTGCCGCTGCCAATCATTAACATAATTTTTCTGATATGTACTTGCTTCTACTCATAGTTGTGATGCATTTCAATATAATATTGATATTCATATAATTGCAATATACAGTTACTTTGAATATTCTTCTCTATCTTTCGGTAACAGTAAAAGAAATAAGCTAATGCGATACATACAAAATTTCTATATTATTGCATGAATTCCTTTTTCAATGACGAACTAAGCAAGACAAGTTGTTTGAATAAAAGAACGAAAAATGACACTAAAGATGGCACATAGCCGAAACCGGTTTGTCTCCAACCTAAACTTGACAAGGGATGACGGAAATTCGTTCCAAAATTCTACATATAACAATAGTTATATATGTATATCACAGCGCTCTCCTTGGTCGGTTGGTATCACCATAAATTTTCGGCGACGTAAAATAATTAATTGGCTAATATAGATTTACACATAGCTATTGTATTGCGATTAGTAATCAGTTAGATTATATTTTAAAAATAATTCTAATGATTATATAATTTGCTGATAAGGATTTTTTGATTACTAATTGATTACGATTACAAACAATATTGAAATAATCAGGATAACTTGCGATTACTATCAAATAATAAAAAAAAAGAATTACTTTTGTTTCTTTTTGATTATTTTGAAAGTGTATTTTTTGCAGGCATAAAAATAGTTTATTTTTTATAAAAATTAATTATTTATTATTAGCTATTTTCTTTTGGTTGGTATGATTTATTTAACTTTCAATTGTTTGTGTTGTTATTGAAACGTGAAGCATATTTTTGGAAAAACATCAGCACAAAAACATAAATGTGAAAATAAGGCCAAGTTCCTATCCAAAAATGTCGGTCGTAAAAAGTATCGAAATCAAAAGGAGGGCCAAGTTCTTCATGTGTACAATACCATCCCATTTCTAGGGGTAAAAACTGAGCGAATGGTTTCGTGTTGTTACCTCTTATTTGCAAGATTGCAGCACAAAATCCAAATAAATGTTAGCTAACATTTTTTCTAAGAATTTTTTCCACTGTGAATATCTATTTGATTAAAAAATTACATCCACATTTGTAAAAAGAAAGTTTTGGCTCTCCTGAACATTTGGGATCTTCTGAGTTGTGCTCGATATGTAAAAATACGCAGTACTCTTATATTTGGGATTTTAATTAATCAAAAGAGTTCTCTGGGTAAAAATGTTGACATATTCAGTTCTAATTTGCATAAAGTTTAATAAGTTTCAATTTTTTAAATACATTTGGCTCAATTTATATTTAAGGGACTCTGAAATATAGATATTTTAAGTTGTGGATTAATTGTATTAATATAAGATTTGAATTCAAAATAGATCACAGCCTTGATAAAGTCAACAAACTATTATCAAAACGTTGCGTTAGGCCAAATCAGCTACATATACACGTATGTAACCAGATTAAATATTTTTATAATAATATTTTGAATTATAGTTTTTATTATTCCTATTGTTGCTACACAGTAGCATTTCATTTAATTTAGTTCATGTCGTACATTTTGTTAATGCACTTTCATTGTTTATCCATTATTTGCAAATAAAGACTTTTTCCTATAATTAATATTGTCACATGGATAGCAGTAGCTGTGAGAATGTGGAATGCAGCAATAGGGCAAATTATGTTGAATACAAAGGCTAACCGCCCATAATAATTTATATAGCCGACGTAGAAAGTCCTACTAATTAAGAATTTAGTTATACATACAAAAAAGGCCGAGAAAACAAAAAGGAAGGAGCGAATGTTTAAAATTCGTTAATGTTGAAAGAAATTACTAAAATCTAAAATAATTATATACATGCTATAAGAATAGTAGCAACGCTGCGTCACTGCAATTAACTGAAATTAAAATTTCGCTAGATTTATTTTATATTTTATTATTAAACTAACGACCACAATAAATTTAAAACAGCGAACAATTTCTTTTTATTTTAATAAAAAAAAGTTATACAACTTTTTTATACTCCGCTCCTGTATTTACTATAAATCGTAACTTAAAGTATTTATTTTATGCAAAGCAAAAGTAGTGTTAACAGTTTAAAAATTTACACAATCAAATTTGGCAGTTTTCCAGTTCAGCTTTCGACTTTTTTACACATTTTCATTTTCTTAAATCTCAATACTTACTTTTTTTGACAAAAATAACCCTTACGAATACAAAGTGATAATTTGTAATTTATTATAAAAATATTCAAATCATTTGACCTTTTCAGCTTTAAATACGGTTACGATTTGGCACAACAATTGTTCAAAAACATTACTAATTTATTGTAACATTTAACCTCAACCCCTAATTTTATGCAACACAAACAATAATATTTCCCATTCGATTACACTAAACATCACTGTGCATTTGATTCAATTTATCTGCTAATGACACATATCATTGCATATCAATACAAACTTAATTAAGCACTTCACGTCTAAAACATTAAATTAGCAGCATGCACTCGTAAAATAAAATTTCTATCATTACGAACATTATTATTTGGAGGGTAAATGTTGATGTGGATCATATGGCTGATTTTTGTAACAACTAAGGTTAGTACAAGCGCATACATATGAATGTATCAAAAGTGAAAATAAAAAGTAAATATCACACACCATTAATTCAACAAAATTGTTCCTGCATTGTTCGCATACTGATCTTGGTAGTTTCATATGCATTGCATAGGGATTCGTAAATATGTGAACAATTTTCAGTGCATATGTAAATTTTTTGGAGAACAAACACTAAAGCCCATTGGATAATTGTACGACTCCACCATAGCTGTTATATCTGGTATCCATCATTAAAGTTATGCAAATGCACTCAATTTTATATACACACACACAAACACACAGATGAAAACATAAATAAGGAATTTTCTCTTATATATAGCATTCATGTTTCATCCTCAACATGCCAGCTTAAATATGTAAAGGTACACTAGTACATATGTATGTATGGCAATATGAACGTATTCATATACAACATTCTGATAATCCTTTCGGCTTTTGTTGTTAATTTTGTTATTACTGTAGTCGTTGCTGTTGTTTTGGAAAATTGAACTCATTTTGTAGTATTATCACATCTAATCATGGAGCCATAAACAAACAATATCCTTCATTAGTTTTGGCCCCCCACTCTACGCTTTCCTCCACCCTATCACGATTACTCGCCATATTATCCTTCATTGTATACAACTCAGCCAGCTGTGTGTGTGTGTGTCTAATTTGCATAAATAAAATATTGGATATATTTTTCATGTTGATGCATAAAATCATTTTCCAGTTATGTTGGAAAAATTTTTTAATATTATTGCTTATGTCCGCTTAAAACACTAACAGTATCAAAGAATTTTCCTTAAATTTGTTTTTTCTGTGTTGTTAGGGTAGAGGGATCAGACCGGGGTTATATTCCCACCAAAGACTGTGTCTGAAATGAAAGCAAGATTGATCCGCTTATTTCAGATCTAGTTGCGAGTTTATAGAGTTACTTGAATTAAATGATAAAACAGAACTGGAGCATAACGAGTATTACCGCACAATTTCACATTAAAAAAATCCAAGCTATGCAGTCGTGAGATGGAATCTATTTTATTTTGAGGGCGTTTTATTTTCATACTCTCATTTTATGAATTTAACTTTTTATTTTCAACGCATGTGGTTAAGGTGGCAGTTTTTTATGGACCTTATGTCTTTCAAAGTGATTTGTGTTGGAAGTTTTAGTCGTATTCTGATTCATCATTAAAAGTTAATTTTCACATTATTTCCAAGGATTAAATATAAAGTAAACCAATTTTGAAAATTTCCTGTGGGAATTTTTTTTTAATCCATTACCCTTCCTTCCTCAGACCACGCCGGCATAAAAGCAAAAGTTGTCATAATTTCTACCATTCTAACTGGAAATTCCAGTTAGAATATTTAGTAGAGCAATCGAATTTTTTAAAGGGCGATTTTTCGGTTTTTTTTTTTAATAGTACAAGTTCTCTACTCCAAGTGTAAAGGCTTTTCATATTCTTTAGTATTTTACTAAATTTTGTTTGCAGAGCACCTTGCATAATGACGTACATGCGACTTGAATAGGAATGATAATCTGGATTTTCAAAGTTGTACTTTTAAAGGACATAACATACGCACGAGAGCAAAAGTCGTCGTCACTTTGCTTTCTCAACGTTTGAGGAACTATATTCTATAAATAGTTCAATACTCTCCTGCCTCCAGATCAAAACACGTTAAACCGAACGATACACACAGAATTAGATTTTATTATATTGTCTCCACAGGAATTTATCATATTCAACGGCTCCTTGACAAGAGCAAGAAACATGGGCAGGTTGGAGTTATAGTCTTGAATTGATTGCGGATGTTGGTTTTGGCGAACTAAACATAATATACAGGGTAATTTAAAAAGACATTGTGTCAGCAAGTGTATGGACTTTCAATAGGGCTCTGATCATTAAACATACAGCAGGTATTGTTCGCTTAATGATCTACACTATTCATCTCACACATCTACAACTCCTTCTAAATGCCCCGAGATGAATATAATTAACCATATATGCCATTATTAGAACGCAATTAGACTGTTCAGGAAATCCAATACAGATTAGATTGGAAACGGAAAAAATATATTATCTCAAATTAAACAAATGTTTGTCAAGAGTTTCATTTTTTGTTTTTACAGAGTTTAAAATTAAGAAATTGCAAGTCTCCATTCATTTTCAACTTATTAAATATTATTGCAAATAATTTATTTTTGGTATAATTCAGTTTAACGAAATATGGTCCTTAACAACAAATTGTGTAGATCATTATTTATCTTAATTAGCATGAAATCGCTCTCTATCTTATGGCTGCATAACATACACACAACCAAATGATATTTTTTTTTAATTTTAGGATAGAAGCGTGAAATACAAGGCATGTTCCACTTTAATACAAAACTGAAAAAAAAAACACATGCTCCGATGACAAAGAATATAACACAGCTTCAACGAAAAGAACAAAAACTACATACGACGTCATTGAGGAAAATATCCTCAATGTTAACAGGCAAAATCCCAACAGCAACAACTACAACAAAAATAAAGTAGGGAAAGAAAATAAGAACACCAATGGCTTATATGACATATAAAAACGTACAAATACTTACACCACACAGTGACACATAAACAGAGAAACAAGTTCATAACACGTTGATTTCTAGTTCTAGTAGTTCTGATGGTGGTCATGAAATTCCTGGTGTTTAACAAAATTCTGGCTGATTTAAAGAACATATTCAAATGTCCTTTGTTATATAGAAAGCGAAATGATTTGTGTTCTTTACTCGTCCTTGGTAGCCTACTGGAGAGTCAATTGTCCCTTTATGGCTGTCACTTAAAAACGACACGTGTCCTTTCAATCGAATACCGGACATTTTATGCCAATTAACATAATGAAATTAAATTTAACAAAATAAACGGCGAATTTATTTTGTATCAATAACAAAAACTAGAAATTTGCTTCAAAAACAAATAAACACTAGAAGATTTTAAACAAAAAATGTTTTCTACAACTTGTTTCCTCGCGGAAGTTACTTAAACATTTTACTTAAATTTTATTTTATTGAATTTTTCTAAAAGAAATTTACAATAGGTATTCAAATCTTATCAATATGGAAATATTTAGTTTTAAGAAAAATCCTCTGTTTAGAATGCTGAATCTTAAAAAAAGGGATCCAAAATCGAAAGTATGTGGCAGTACGTCTATATTATATTTAAAAGTATCGGCTATAGCACAATGCTAAATAATAAATTTTCTAAGTGTCAGCCTAGTCATGCTCCTTTCACTACAATATTATTAGGAAGGGAAGAGGTTACAGAACTGTAGGGGGCTTGAACTTAGCTACCTTAAATATTTGTAGTCGTATGTACCTCTTCTTATTGAATTTTAAACAAGAAAATGAACTAAAAAAAATAAAAAATATGAAAAAACTACAAAAATATGAGTAGAGACTTGTGAAAACTGGGTCAACAAGGTATTTATCAACCCACATCTCAACTATATACGACTACGAACGTTATTAATTTTCCACACACGCACACACATACATATGTAAAATTGTCGTATAGTGCTAACATATTCATATGGATCTGTGTTTGTATGTTTGTATTGTTTATTATTTGTTTATGGTATTTATTCGCTTCAATATACTATGTACATGGTGGTTTGTTGTTCCAAGTTTTTGTTTTTTCAAAACATAAGTATGTACATTTTTGGCGGTGCCTTAAAAAGAAAATGAAGAGAAAACGAGTTTCTGTTGACATTAACATTTTGATGAAGCAACATTTTACATTAAATTTAATTTAAAGGATTTGAATTGCTTTGATGAAAGAAAAGAGAAAGTTTTGATTTAATTATAAAATAAATTGATAAAAAAATAATTTGATTAATCTTCAGCGTTTTTAAATCAAGTTTAGGTAGAAAATGATTGTAGGTTGCCTTGGGGATTTTGTCCACTTTCTGCATTTACCAAAATAATTGTAACAGTTAGTAGGTGGCAATAAACAGAATATGAGAATGAGTTGAACAACTTGTTATAATGTGAATAAAAATTCTTCGTTTAGTTTTATTAAAATCGTTCACATATTTTTTCAGAAACAGTCCGATTTTTGAGAATATTTAGTCAAACGTATTTTTATTTGCCGTCCTTCTAAATCCCATTTTTAGAATTTAGCATTTTTTTTCATCACTGCCCTTTAAGTGTAAGACAAGTTGTTTAGTGTTTGTGCACTTTCTAGCAACACAAGACGTTCGCCTTCAGCTTCACCTTCATTTAAAATTTTCTTACTCTGTCCCTTAAATTGTTATTATATTTGACTAACAAATGTTTTCACATTAAATCATAGTTCAACTATTAAGTATCCAACTAATATTTTAAATTTTATATCAATTGAATGTCAGTGAGATAATTAGAAACATGTTAACGGATCGATGCCTTGTTACGGTTTCCTTTAGAATTGTGACCATAGAAAATAGATTTTAATTGTGTTGGCACGAAAGTTAATAGGAATTTGTCATAACGCCGAGGGCAAATTGTCAATTAAAATAGATTTTGACAATTTCATCAATAACACTGCTAGTTAAGCACTATTCATTCAACTGAACTTGATAAGGTAGTTGAAATTTATTGACACAGGAGTGTTTAATTATAAATAAAAATATATTGATAACAATATACTAGAACTAAAAAAAGGATGTTAAATAAATTGTATTGTATTTTTTCATTTGAATTGTCTACTGATTATATTTTGTTAGATACACATTTGCAAATCCTATTATTTTTAAATAAGTATGAAAGTGCATGTGCTTAGAATTGAATTATTTATTATATGTAAATTCTTACTAAAACTTTAATACCAACAAATAATGTTTACAAACACACTTGCAATCAAATCACATCCCTTCACACACACGTGGTCACATTAACATATCATTGTAGTAGTGTCATACTTGCACGAAGAGACAGAGAACATAAGAAGAGTTTTGCAAGTATAAATAATAGAAGATATACGAGAAACAAAAACAAAACAAAGCTTTTTTCGTTTTAAGTGTGTGAATAATCTAGTAATTTTCAAATGGAAATTGATGCAACAGTAGTGTTAGTAGATTGTCATGTTAAATGTTATATGTAGCACCCAGTGGAAAACTTATTATGTATAAGCAGGTATGCGTATTTATAGAAAACTTTAAACATATTTTTATATTTACCTTATTTCAAATAGCATCTTAGATTTCTAGATTTCTGATTTTGAAACTAGTTCCAAGGAAGAGTTCTAAAATGAGGTTTGGAATATAGTTTTAAAACCATAATTTGTTTTAATTCTTCTACCTTGAACAAGTTCTTGGAATTAGAATGGATAGTAACTATAAAATTCTTCATAGTAGTGTTTAGTTTTGAATTTACTAACACAAATATCAGAGTTAATGTTGATAAAGTCGATTACAAGGTTTACTTTAAGACTCATATTTGACCTGTAGAATTAACTTAGAACCAACAAAAAAACTAGTTGCCTTAAATCTAAAAAATGATAGCATTTATATATCTAAATAGATTCTAGAAGTGATTCTCTTCTCCAATACATAATTTTTGTTATCTAAAGTGTGTCTTCACAGTTTTTGGCGTTTTTGTGATAATAATAAAATTTCCGACAGAGCTCTACAATGGGTGATTATATATGCCACTTGGATAAATATTTCTATTATAACGTTGTTGACATTTCTTTCACACGCATGTCGCGCATTATTCCGATTTTTTGAAAAACGGTACGGGGTACAGGAATGGACTTTTTTTTAATTTATTCTTTAAAACTCGTAACTTCAGGAAAAAATATTGTATGGCTGTTAAACTAAATTTATTAGAGTTTGATTGCCACCAAAATTAAAACAAATTAAATTAAGATCGAATTACGACGTTCAAAAATTAAAAAAAAATAAGCCAATTATAAAAACTCTTTTCTTGTTATGCTCTCAATATATCCGTGCAGTCTGATGTGTATTTAAGGTTACAGATAAACAATTCAATCAACAAATCCATATAATTTATGAATACATTCATAGCCTGGTTAAGTCGTGTAAAGTATGGTCAAATGCGACAAATATTTGCCACTATTTTCGTAACATGTAAGATAAAATGAGATTAAATGAACTAGTTGGTATATTTCCTATTATAAGCGCGAATATTTGTTTAAAACAAACTAATACAAACATAATGTAGTGGTTTCATTTATTTCGTCATATCTTTGCCTGGTCTGACTATGCCTTTAGTCTACTAGGGAGAAGATATAAATGAAATTTATCAAAATTTATTTAATTCATTAAACTCTCAATTGTGTCTTCACATGACTTTTTTTTTAATATTTATTAAATGATAATACTAATCCTACTATTTCTAACACAATCATAAATAAATGTATTTAAATAAAGCCCTTATTACACTTTTCACATTGTTACAGCAACTTTAAAGAATTTTGATATGATGACAAGTGTACGAGTGTATAAAATAAATAAACAATTCCTAATAACATCGAAATCACGTAGTAAATAAAAGTAAAATTGTAATTACGTGAATGAATCTCAGGCTTTAGGTCACTCTTCTATTCATTAGACATAAAATTAATATATGACGATTTTTGTTACCCCTTTTACTCTCACATTACAGAGCCTATTTAACCAAAGATTATACCATTTTTAAGATATTTGTTTGCCGAACTGCACAATCTACATTTTAATAAAACCGGCTAAGGTTCTACTTCTTTAATAATTAAGTAATATAAATAATATTTAAAATAGCACTTCCTTTTTTCCGAAAGTTTGTTGTAAAATATTTGCATAGTATTATTCAGGTCAATATAGGCTACAACTTCATTGAACATATTGTTCAATTTCGCGTGTTTTCTTAATTAATTACTCAATATTTAAACTATTACATTTTTTATAAAATTATCATACTTTCTTATCAATAATAAATAAAACAATTCTTGAAATGCACTATTGTACAGCGCAAGTTTACGAACCTAATTTACCGTGCAAGTTGAGGAGTGCTGTGCAATTTGTCACAATTCATTTGCGAAAATGTAAAAAATTAATAGTTTTTCATGAGTACCCTTAATATAAATTACACCTCTATGTATTTAACTTACGGTTTTGTACGACGATGTTTACTTAATTCGTACAAAACTTTAATCACAACGTTAGAAAGAGAATAAGATGTGAAAATGTTTGCCTGTTACATTTTTAAGCGCCGCTGTTGCGTCAGAACATAAAGAGTAACGATATTGAAGTAAATAAAAAGTAACAGCACTGAAGTGTGGAAAACGTTTTTAGAATATGGGTTCGTTGGCGAAACGCCCCTAGAGTACTTGTTAAAACTACTTTGCTAAACAAATAAGTTCAGAGAGAAAATTACTTCGAATTTAAGAAAAGAGAAAAAGTGGCAGTTATCGAGATTATTTTTTTTAAGTTGCAATTAAAAAGACTGTACTGTAAAAAAATTCGTGTTGCGATATCGGGGTGTTGAAAATAGAGTTCGTACAGTATCAAGAAGAAGACAATTTTTGACTACTTTTATCCGGCAGCTCTGTCGACATAAACAAAAAAGTGATGAAATAGGCAACTGACAAAATTTTAACGCACTACAATGCTGCCAATAAAATAAGGCAATTAAGGAACAAAAGTTGCGGAATAGATTTTTTGAGAATTTCCAAGACAGAATTTATCACATAAGTAAATCTAATTTACTCCTACTCGTTTACCTTTTCAAATGAGGATGAATGAACTAATTTTAACTAAAAGTGCTGAAGTGCATGAAAGTGCTTGCTGGCTAACAAAAAACAAGTTATTTGTTTAAATTACAAAATACAGAGTAACACACTGGGCATTGTACTTTCTTACTTTCTAGTTTTAATACAAAAGACATCCTTCACCTATGTACCTGTTCGGACAGATGCCAGTCTTTACCTATTTGGATAGGGAAGCATATCAAACACAAGGAGATGCAGCTTCATATTTAGACGATTGGTACAAATGATATCTATCAGTGTGTTTATGTGCGTACACACTAACTACAGAGGAGGCCAAGATGATGAATGCTAAACCGGTGATTTATCAAACCAAATATGCTACTTTTACAACATATCAAGGACATGACATCCTTTTATGTGTTTTCTCCTTTGCCAGAGAGAGAGAGAGAGCGTATGAATCTTAACAAAACTCAAAAATTTACATCATTACTCGTATTACTTTGGTATTCCACAATACTGTAGTACATACACGAAAATGGCTACCAACTTTTAAAAGGACATGTAATCCTAGAACATTGTCGTTAGTAATCCTTTGGTTGTTTACTCTTTTGGACGGCATGAGAAAAATGTTGACATGGCAGAAGCTTTTCAAACTGGTACCGGTGCTTTGTTTAAATATTCTTTACCAAAATTAGTTATTTCTTTTCCTTTTTATTCCACATACTCAGCATGAAGATGAACAAAGAAATTTTTACATCAAGGAAGCAATTGCAGTAGTATTAAGTAAAAAGAAAGAGGAGTTTGGGGTCTTTTGCCCAGCGTTTCAAACGCAACGATGGCAATAATTCAAGAAGATTTGAACAAACTATTTGATGCTGTGGTGTTCAAGGCCTTAACTTTATTAGTATCCAGACAATTTCAATTGTTTGACTATTGAAATGTCAACTGAAAGAAATTTAGAAAAATTAAATAGTTTAAAAAAAAAACTTTCAAGGGAAATCAAAAATAGTTTTTGACAATTTGATGTTACTGAATATTTATAATTTGCACACTTCGTCGAAAACTTCAGACTATTATTATTAAAGTTTAATTGAACTAAACAATAATATAGTCTAAAACTAGTTTTTTCCTATTCAAGTTATATATAAAAACAACTTTATAAGAACGATAAATACAATTCACGTTCTCTATTACTTACATTATCAATTACCTGAATATAGCCTTGATAATGGAAGAATTTTGTAACACCCCAATATCTGATCTGGTTTACAAGATATATTCCTCCAAAATTAGTAAAATTAAATTCCTTATTTATATTATTCGCTGGGTATGTACGAGTATATAAAAACCAATTGCTGTTCGTTATTCGTTGGAAATTTTGTATATATAAATAAAAAGTGGCAAAAGAAAGTAAAAAATTTACATAACCATGAAACAAATCTCTCCAAGATAAGCGTTAAACAATTTTTAAAAATTTCAAAAATTTGTTTTATTAATAAATATGCAATAGCTTGTGCAAACATTGGCAACACATGCTATTTTTCGCTTTTATACCCAAAGCAAATTATAGTTATGTTGATTTTTGAGTTGGTAAACAACCAAACAAAATAAGAAAATAAAATAAGAATTTGATAGTTGTTGGGTTTTTTTGTTAAAACTTTAATGTTTTTGCTTTGAAATTCTTTGGATTTCTCATTTGGATTAAGCAATTTCGAACATAAGATGTTTAAGTTTTTTTTTTAAGTTGGATAAATGATTCCTGGTGAGGTGGCCTAAGCAACCAGCAAAATGCGCATAGCAGCTAGATTATCCCACTTTCAACAGAAAAATTCCATTTTTTCAATAAAATAAGTAGGATAGAATCAGCTAAAAATATATATTTTTTCACATTGAGGATTTTTCTAGATCTTTTTTAATTAGGTTTATTAAATTCTGCAAGCTTGAAGGCCTTTTTAATAAAAACTCTTTTATTGTTTTCGACATTTCGTTCTTTTCACGGTGTAGCATCATCAGGAAATAAAATATTCTTTATATTTTACTTCCTAATGATGCCATACAATGGAGTAGCGAAATATCGAAAACAAAGAGTTTTTATAAAAAAAGACCTTCAAGCTTGAAGAATTTAACAAATATATACATATATTTTTTTTTTTAAAAGAATAAAATTTCAAAAATTCTTTTATTAAATTCATCGCAAAATAATGAAAAATCGCCTTCGAAGCAAAAATAATTTAAATTTTAGGAAAAAAAGAAAGTGATTTTTTTATTTCAAAAATACCCCACAAATTCGCCAAAACTTTATAATTTACCAAAATTCGAAAAATTTCCAAAATTACAACAAAATCCAAAAATTTCGAAAATATTAGTAAACACCAAAATATGTAACAAAAAATTAAGATTTTATCAAGAATAAGCTAGTTTTTATTTATAATAATTAATCGAAGATTTACCAACATTTATGAATTGCACTGCAAAATAAAAAAATTTACAATTCTTGGAGTTAGAGTGTTTCGCGCATGGACGACTGACTGTACGTCGAATGTTCGCGTGCTGGAAAGTCATCATTATTGTATATTTACGCGACGTATAATAAAACTAAAAACTTAGTGTGTCAAAAAGCTTTGAATTAAATATTTTAAATACAACCGAACGATGTAATTAATGAATTGGAACTGCCTACAATAATAATATGGCTTCATTACAACCATATAACCATGTTGCTGTTAGATTATGGTTACCTCCACCATGATTTTTCTTTGCGTGTACATTATGTATTATACTACTGCTTCCTTCATTTACTGTTAGTCAGTGGCATAAAACTGAAATACATTACAAGTATCGTTAAGAGTAATTTTTTCCTACACTATTCTTTTCAAATATTATGTAATTCCATTCCCTAATTACACATTAATATATTTTATAGTTTTGCCACATGCAGTTTTTTCCAATCTTCCATTCAATTTTTGTAATTCAAATTTATGCAACTTGCTTAGCAGTTTCCAACTAAATATTTCGAAATCCTGCGTTAAAGAAATTCTTACTAGAATTTGTAATGAAAATATATAAATAAAAATTAAAAAATAATAATCCTTACTTGGTTCTGATTTATGGCATTTGCAAGCAGATCGTCACTTACCTACAATTGAAAAAGAAAATAGTTTATTAGCAAATGATAAAACATAATTCACAGAACATAATTACATAATTATTGATTAAAAAGCCATACTCATACATACATATAGACAGAAAAAAGTAGGATTATAACACAATTAAAACTTTTTAAAGAGGTTTCCAATATTGACAGTCTGTGCGGTTCATATTTGTTTTTGACGACGGCTGTCAAATATGTTTTCACTCTTCAGGCACTGATGCCAAACCACCATGGCAGTTTATACGATTGAGCACGATGAGTTTTGCCGGAAAATCTTAATAAATGACGAGGCTTATATTTTAAAGAAAATATCCGTTTATGGAATGACACAATGAACGCAAGTTTCAGCAGGTGGCAATGCATCCACAAAAAGTTACTGTTTGGTGCGGATATTAAGGCAGCGGCATGACTAGTAGATACTTCTTCAAAAGTAACGTTGTTAGGTCATCACCGCTAACGGCGATCACAAGAAATCAATGATAACCAATTTATTTTGGTGCGCATGGAGCGACATAGACGTGGCCGACATATGGTTCAACAGGAGGCATGAACGATTTTTTATATACATACATGTATTGCAAAGGTTTAGTGAATTGGCCACCCAAAGCCGTGCGATTTGATCCCGCTAAACCTTGATAGACAACATAACCCAGACGATTAAAGCAAATAGGACCTCCCTCCCTGCTGCACAGAAGCTAAACTTTTGAATATAAAATTTTTTTCATTTCCACGTCAACCCGTCCTTTTTGACAAATCCTTTATTACAGAAAAAATACCACACTCCCATTTTACATAAAAAAAAAACAAACAAAAGCTCTTAGCCATAACCAACAATAGAAATATTTATTTTATTAGATAGGAGAAAATTACTTAGAAAAAACATTATGTATTTTGTGTGTGTGTGTATAGCACTCTTTTGTTTGTATTCTTGGCATTTCTTTGCGCCGCACAACCCCTAATTAAAAGAGCATCAATTACCTTGAAAAGGCTAAATGATAATTATGGTTTGTGTTTTAATGGATGCAGGCAGGCACATACACACACACACGCAACAACTGCTTGGTTCATGAGAGAAAGGGAAAATAAGAGCATGTAGTTA
Source organism: Phania funesta (assembly GCA_963932375.1). NCBI lineage: Eukaryota > Metazoa > Arthropoda > Insecta > Diptera > Tachinidae > Phania > Phania funesta. The sequence continues at coordinate 90,343,115 of OZ010652.1, read as the reverse complement.
TGAGTCATACTTAATATAACATTAGTAAATGAAAATAATAAGCTTAATGTTGCCTTTGTGGTTATAAGGAATAATGGCGTCGATTTACGTAAGACGGGTATTCAATTTAACCAAAACTTAAATATACTTTTGAACAATGTTTAAGCTAATCTAGTGCCTTTCACTGAGCTAAAATGCACAATTGAATGTCGATTAGGTTCTCCACTACTAGGGAAACGGAAAACCCGGATATGGGATGATAAATTGGATTTTCAAAGTTGCACTTTTTATATTTATCTGAACATGGACAAAAGTCATGATCATTTTGCTTACACATTGTTTGAAAAACGATTTTCTAAGATTGCCTAGCTGACATAATGGCCCATATTATATATATATATAGCCCCACCATATTGGCATTTGATAAGAATGTTCATAGTAAACTTGTAGTGCAATACTCTCTTGCCTCCAGACTAAAACACAGAATTTAATATTTATTGTCCCCACAGGTACTTATCGTATTGAGTCGCTTTTTAGCAAAATAAAGAAAGAAAATTTGTCAGCAAGAGTACGGACTTTCAACTGGGCTCTAATCATTCAACATACAGCAGGTATTGTTCGGTTAATGATCTACACTATTCATCTCATACATCTTCAACTCCTTCTTAATACCCCGATCTGAATATAATTAACCATTTATGCTATTATTAGAACAAAAATATAATAGAACACAACCAGCGTGTTCACGAAATTTAATACAGGTTAGATTGGAAACGAATTTCAAATCCAATTCCTATTTTAACTGCGATAATACATTGACCGAAAAAACTAAAACTCAACTAAACGTTTGTCAACAGTTTAATTTTTTGCACTCCAATTAGGACTTGGATTTGAATTCCGTTTCCGATGCAATCCGCGTTGGAGTTCATGAACAGGCGGAATATAAAGTTAAAAAACTAGACTAAAATAAATAACAATGGAAGAATAAGCAAGAATCAACTCGAAGGTAACAGAGACATTTACACATTCAAGGCACAACCGCTTGTAGGAGGTTCTTGAGTCTAAAGGAAAACAAACTATTAACAACCTCATGTAAATATATATAATTTTAAATATTTGACATAAGTGACGAACACTTTTGTCCAATTCAAATTATGTGAATAAGAATTTTTACAATGAAAATTCAACACATACATCAGATAATCATTGGAAATTCTCAAATTTTGTGCTTGGATAAATCTGTGGGCGTGGGGCAGTTCATCAAACATTTAAAAAGTTAAGTGACGATGACTTTTGTCCACAAATAAATAAAAAAAATAAACGTTGAAATGTTTATTCAACCGTTATATGCAACAAATAATTTTTTTTTTAATTAAACATATTTATGATGAATAAAATAAATTCTTATAAATGTATTCTAAATAGACGAAAGAAGTCTACACACGTTCATACATACTAACGGAAAAGTTTGGCATACAAAAATATAATATATATGTACCAGGATGGCGCAGGAACACCATTTGGGTCATATGCATATACTCAGATGGTCCCAAATAGGATAAAGGACCAGGCGGTGGTGTTACAACACAAGTAATCCTAGGGTTAGCATGTCCTTGAGATTCCCCGATAAATGTAGCGGCACACCCGCTTAGTTGTAGTAACCATTCAAGCCTTTCTCTTTATAACATCTCTTCTAAACTTTCTATTCTAAAAGAAAGAGAAAGTTTCCCTTTTTCAGGTAACACCGGACCGGATTTGTAGGCGACCTATAAATCTAACAGAGCCCACATTCAGTCATGTATATCTCACGTACCATTTAACAAACATTAAAATTCAAATAAATTTCAACTGACTTTCAACACTTGTTTAAGAAAATTAATTTTAACTTACATTTACTCATTTAAATTATTCTGGAAACAGCCAACAAATTGACTATTCCCAAATGCTAAAGAGAATTAAAAAGGAAATAAGAAAACAGAAATGTTACGTAAACAACTCTTGTCAAAACCCGCCAAAACCGCATTGCAAATTAGTTTATGTGCTCAACAATTTTCAACTCCTAGATGTGTCCTACACTTACAACCGTACATATGCATACAGATAAAAGCTCAAATGTAAGACAAGTAAAATGTAAAGTATATATTGTAGTTTTTACATTCAACAAGAAATATTGCATACTTAAAGGCGTTGCAATAGAAGTACTTACTAGTAAAAAATTTTATATTGAGAAGAATACAAGTAGCAACTAACCAAGTAGAAAAAAGGAGAATTTGACGCACCTCTTTGTTCGCAAATAAAAAATTCAACATATAGAAACGCACCGGAAAAAAATTAAAAGATATATGCGAAATTTACTCGAAACTAAAACAAAATTTAAGAAAATACAAACTTTAAACTAAGCCATTTCTATACTAAATTACAAGAGAATTCAAATCACGCTTTCCAAAAAGCTGGAATAAATATTTTTGCGAGATAAAAATCATTAAAAAAATTAAATCTGTATAGAACTGCTTCAGACATTTTTGTATTTTAAAGCACAGAATATAATTTCCTATGTTGGCGTTTTAGTTCAAAGAAAATGTCCTGTGGCTTTCAGTAATAGCTTTTGTAAGGTTTGTTTCGGTTTCGTAAAATACATTATAATTTTTTTTCAGTTTTTTCTGATCTCTCCGGAAAAATAAATGGAAAATGACAAAAACATAAGAGAATGTGATTTCTTTTATATTGTTCTAGCAAAATGTTTAAATGGAATGTGTAGCAAGAAAAAAAATTACAAATTAAACAATTAGGTTTTTAGTATAAACGAGAAAATGTAGAATATTGCTGCTTATGATCATGGTTTAGTTAAAAATTGAGTTGATGATTAAAATAAAAAAAGAAACTTTCTTGAATAAATAATGTAAAAACTAATTTCGTTAAACATTTAATTACACCAAACATTTATAAAATATATAATGTGTTTCATTATTATGTTTGTAACGTGTGTCACATACATACCGTGTGTTTATAAATCATAAACATTTTTTATTTTGTTTCACACCACTTACCACTTTTCATAAAATCACTATATATGTAGATGCATACCACCTACGAGTGGTTAAAATTCTCATTCAGTTTGCAGTTTTACCTTTATCAGCATTTTGAGTTTCACTGCAGTTGGGGCGGTTTATACCCGACGCCAACAATGTTTTGCAAGTCTCCCATATTACATCCGTACAGTGAAGTAGAGCCGACTAATCTTTGTGTAAGATTAGTTGAACTATTTTAAGGAAATACTTTAACCCAGGTAAAAGTTTTGGTTAATTTAGTTAGCTTATGGGACTAATGCAAGATAAGATAATTATTGGTAACTTTATGAAAACCCGCTGAAATCCCGAATCCTGTATTTCTCCACGTTTCAAAGAGAACCAATTAACAGAAACCGGAAAAAATATGTGTCGAAGACTCGTGACTTCTTAATCAACATAGCTGCAGAAAAACATTAACGTATATCGTAAATTATGAGAGCAGTTTCCAACTATATGCATACCCCATATTTATTTAACGTTGTTTGCCTTAAAAGTATTTAAGAAAAAACAATAACTGTAGCTCTATATAACAAAACTATTATAAAGTAGTTGTTATGAAAGAAAATAATGACTCTGTAAGTAGACCAAAATTCTTATTATATTTCTCATATTTGAAACATACTTTTAGGAAAATCCATTTAATTCCTTAAGTTTTCTACCATTAAATTTATACACGAAGAAGAAATTGCTATCATTCACACAGTGACATAAATCATAAAGCAAAAGAAAATATTCAAAAATCCATACAACGTGCTCATATTTCAAAACATTATTAATTTTGTCATATTTCATCATCATCACATGTCATGCATCACAGAACAAAGCCAACAAACAATGTTACACTCATACACCCATACATCTTGAAACATTCACAAACAATAGATACAAGGGACAGTACGACATATTTAAGAGACAAACAGATACCAAACATGTAAAATATGTCAAATAAAACCTTAATCACTAAGGCAACAACGACAACAACAGCAATAATACAAATATAGAGATGAAATATCAACAAGAATAATAAATACTTAGCACATATAACCTAAAAACAGCCAAGCAAACCATCCCTAAAAATATACTATGAATTCATGATTTTTATTTAAACGATTTGTTTTGCCTTGATATAAATACAATTCATAACATACGCACATATAGATAGTGCTATCAAATGACCAAAATTTATTTCCGTTTAGTCATGCGAATAAAAGTAATGGGAATGGAACATTTGCTTTAGTAGGTTTTATTTCATATAACAAATTGTGTAGTGGGTATTAGTTTCATGTATACTACAAACATATGGAGACGGAGACTTGTTGTACGTTCACAATTATTACAATTTCTTAGAAGCAACTGTCCTTTCTATTTATAAAATGATGAAAAATAACACTAGCATCAGTCACTGCTTGACCAGCCAATGGGACCTTCAGTCCGAAAAACGCTCGTCAGTGACGTGTCAAATGCAAGTGTTTTTCGATAACAACATGTGCCTTAATTGCAGGAGTTTGATATATTCGTCAACATTAATAAAGTGCTTCATCGCTCAGGAGGATCTCGCTCTAAAATCTCATTTTTCAATTGAGTGCCTAATTTTTTTTAAACACTAAACTTACAGCTGTCATGCTTTTTTGTTTGGCAATACTTTATCAAACCAATGGTAAATTGAAATCATCTGCAGACCGCCTTGGATACTGAGCATTAAATCTCGAGCAAATAGTATGAGGTTTATTTTGGACATAAGGACAAGCTCTGCTTTAATCACACCAGGGAAAAATTATGCTACTGGTACGTATGCCGAAATTACTTTGCCCCATAACTGTTGCATAATCAAGAGAAGCAAGGATAGCAACATATTGGGTTAGTTTAAAATTTTTTTTAGTTAAAGACACGTTTGGTCTACAAAACTGCAAGTTCTTAAAATTATATGTAGAATCTTTAAGCAGAATGTTAAAGATCGGGTTTAAAAAAAAACCTATTGTCTACGGGATCTGTCTAAAATTTAAATAAATTCAAACTAAAGTCTACGAAGACGGCGAAACGTCTAAAATCGAAATGTTGATCCAAAAAGAGTTGAATCTAAAAATTTCGGTAGAAATATTGTGTGTGAAGGGGACTTTGAAGAAAATAAATAACTTTTTATGTTACAATAATGAACTTTCCAATCATATTTAGTTCAAAAATGCTTGCGTGAATTTCCAATCCTTTATTCTAGTTGTATATCTCTGGTTATGTTTATATCGCCTTTCTACAAAAAGATTTATTAACATTGACCCTTACTGGTTATACGAACAATGAAAAAACATGGTTGGCTTAGTCATAATCTAAGAGTTTATAACTGAATTATATGATTGTAAACAAATCAAATTATTATTGTAAATAGTTACTATAACAGTAGAGTGGAAAAAGCTGACCTTACTGATCGGCAACGGCTGCGTTACGAACACAGACGGCTTAAGCTATCGAATGCTTAATAGACAACGCGCTTACCACTTGAGCCATACCACCCTCATATTTCGGTTAAACGCCAAAATAATTTTGCATATTGTGTTTGTTAAGAACATTTAATGGTTAGAGTTATTATATATATTTTGGCTTAGTTAAAATACTTCGTGGTTACAATTTTATTTAAAAATTGTATTGTCCAACTCAGTCATGTAGCAATTTTTAGGGACGAAAGTCATTTAATGAATAAATGAAAACAATGACTTGTTTATCGCAAATAAAGTTATGTTTAAAAATACCTAACATACAAACAATACATCACAACAATATATTTTAGTAGAGCACGTAATATGGTTGTCGTGACCATGCCACAACCATGTTTTTTCTTTGCGTATAGATAATGATTGCTCTCATAAAAGTTTAGTGAAGTATGCCATCTAATTAACCAGAATTATTCTTCAGGGGGTCAATACACTACCGCGTAAAAGTGCGCGCTAGACTGCTAATTAAAAGTAGTAAGTCGTTGTAAGCATTTGCTATCTTAAGTTAATTTGGATCGTATGTGTGTATGTGGTTTAACGACGTGCGACAACAAAATGTTATACAACATTTAAGATGTCCTGGAGCCGAAGATAGCTAGTGAAAGTATGAAATTGCAAAATTAAAAGGAGTTACATTGTTTATCGCACATCTAAGACAGCCCCATATAACCCATATTGTTATTGTATCTTCACAAGGATACAAACCGAGCGCGCCAAAGAACTCACATGTCAGATACAGGTATAGAATTCTTAATAGCGTTTATTACTGTTGGCTATTGTGGTTACAAGTTCTCTCCCTTTATTCCTCGCAAATATATTTCCTACATGTGTTAAAAACAAACAACACATAATGCTGTACGAAGCAAGAAACGACAAAAAAGGGACGATGTCATGGTGGTAATGGTAGCTTTGATTTTATGTAATGTAAATGTGTGGTAAAATGATATCTTTCCCTTGCTACTTCACAGTGCTGGTATCCTTTTCATATCATTAGTTTTCATCAGTAGACATTTTTATTTCATTTTCATTCTTTGCATATTGTCATTGTATTGTTATGTTTGAATAAACTAAAAAAAGGACTATGAAAAAACAAATAAAAATATGTGGGCTGATTTATGCTGTTGGCAGCTTTTAAAATGTAGCTTTCATTTTTTTGTGTAATTTTTATTTGTATTGGCATATTCCTTTTCTATTGCCATTTCAATTGCTGTCTTCCATTTATATTTGTTTCGTCTTTTCTTTAGGTTTATTTTCTGCCATTGCTGCATATTTATGAAACAGCATGCAAAACGTTAAGAAGCACACATTTTAAATGCAAGTAATCTTTTGAATAATAGATTATAATATATGCATGTATATTAAAACTCTCTTCGTGTTTTATATACGAAAAATGTTTCATAAAATTTGTATTATTATATTCTTTTCTTGAAATAATTTTTGTATTTTCTGTTCATTCGCAGTTTTATATACATATGCAAGTACTGCTGTCAGTAAACTAAATAACCTGTTTAAAATGAACATTAGTGCTAAAGACAATAGCTTTACAAATTTTGCAAAGCGAAATTCGCAATTAAAAACGGCTAAAATTTTCGACTACAACTTAAAAGTAAAACATGTTAATAAGACCTAATAAAAGTATGCCTTTCAAAGCGAAAAATTCAATATGCCTTAATGTAGGCTATATATCTTTAAATAAAATACAAACTAATGAAAAGTAATTTTAACAGTGATAAAGTTCTTAAGACAAGTTAAATAAAACAACAAAACATATAAAAGCAAAATATTTTTTACTGAAATATGAAGAATAATATTTGATAACAATGAGGTATCAATGTGTTTTAAAATTAAGAAAAGAATTAAAGGACAACAGAGAGCTGAGATATTACAGTAAATATACTTCTTAAACTTTTGGTAATATGCTTCAACACAAATGTTCTCGAAGTATTTGAAATATAATAATGCAGTACTTTTTTCCATATACTCGTATTAAGTATATTAATATCATCAGATGACAGGCACCAAGAGCCGTAACTGTCTGCACTGTCAGTAGTTCTAACTTATACCTCCTAGTGGTGGCGGCCGTTAACAGGTTCACATTTCTGCTAGGAGCCTGGCTAAATAAGTCTTATGAAAATTTCTAATCTACGGTTGATCAGCATACGCCAGGGATGCGTGGCCAAGGGGGTGTTGGGGCTCTAGTATACGAACTCTGGAAATGGCTAAACTACAGTGAGACAGGTGGTGAAGTATAGACCATCAATGTTTAACAAATATGCAATTGTGCGCTATGTTTACCTTTAGAAGTGTGTTGCAACGCTTCTGGTGTTATGTAGGCGTATTATTTGAAGCTAGACAAATGGTAGAGAAATAGATTAGGTCTAATGATGAAATAACTGGGGCCTATTTTGACGAGAAAAGAAATCGTACTATAAGTGGTATCGAAAATTTGGAAAATCTCTATACTCGTTGTATCGTCCTCGAAGGCAAATATATTGAGTAATTAAATCGAGGTTTGTCCAAATCTTGTTTTTTTCTTACTTATCCTACGGACTTATTCAATGAACTGTTACTGGTATGAATATAAGCTTGTATATATCAGAATTGAAGTTGTTGGATGGCAGCGGATGGTATACGAACGCTATAACTACTTAAGTCACAGAACCCAGAACGTTAGGTTTGGGGATATGTATTATCGGGAAGATTTACGTCTAACTTTAAAAGCAAGATTTACGCATTTGAGGGCGCCTCACTTTAGCGAAAAATACCTTTTCTTTAAAGGCAATTTGTAATAACGTCTCTGTGCTTTTTGGGACCTCAACTCATTAATTGGTAATGGAAGTGTTCGCAGGAAATATATTGATTGATAGTGAAAACGGAGTTAAAAACAAGCCCTGCTTGATCAAAGACTGGTAGAAAGTAATTAGAATTGGATAGCTGTAACCTAAAAGTTACGGCTATTTAAGCCTTAATAAAGTTTTAATGTTTTCTATAAGCAGCTTCAGTAAAATAATAATAATTAAAAAAAAAAACCTCCCGACTCTAAAAATACATATGTTTTGTTCAAACTCTAAAAATTATTTATAGAAAATTAAAAGACAATTAACAGACGATTTATTACGCTAGCCTTAAAGTCGCTATTTTTATTTTTCTCAATTGGTTCCATTAAATATCCCTTATTCTTTTAAATAACGTCTAGGAATATGTGATAATCGTCTTAAGCTTAATAATATTAAACATTTACGAGCTTTTTGTGTATATAAGAATTTACGTAAATAGCCGAGAAAATTTGTCAAAAACTTTTTTGTCATGATCTGCACAATCACTTGAGAATGAAACGCTCCCGAATGTTTTAGGGTCCTGAATACTTTAATACTTTTGCTTGCACAAACCAGAATTAAATCACATAGCTGTGCCAAAATATACTTAAATCAAAAGAACTAGTTTTTTGGTCCGATCTGGCAACACTATAGGAAAATACGCCACACCTTTGTGCATCGAAAATAAAATTAACACAAAAATATTAAAACTTGTTGAAAAATTAAATAAAAACATGATTTTGGGACACTAAAGACACTTCGATTAAGCAAGATCTTAACTTATGACAGACGCGAGTATATCTTTCAATTTCTTCACAAATTAAATTCAAAATAATCTTAAACTTAATTATAGAAGAATAAAATAAAAACATATAAAAAGTTTAAATTGTCTAAAGCGTCTCTAAAGTCCTCTTACCTTTCTTGACATTTTGCCCATACGATAAAAATTGAAAAAATGGCATAAAAAATACTGATATAAAAAACAATATACAAACAAATCATTTACCCCATAGACCACTATAAGCGGATATCCGCTTAACAAGAAAGATTTATCTCTACAGACTAAACAATACAAACACAGCGACGACACACCACTACAAATATGGATAATAGCAATTGTTTGCTTTGTTATTACACATACAGGTACGAACGGCAAAATATTCACGCACACAAATATAAACAACTACACAGCTTTATACAACAATGTTGTAGGAGATAAACGGAAATAAAAAGCAACAATATAAAATAACTATTAAATATTTAAAAGAAATTGCAGTAGAGAATTATTGCAACAATAAGGTAAGCTAAACAAAACAATTGAAAAAAAGATACTAAATTTCCGGTAGGTAATGAAGTTTTCCAACAAAAAGTGTATAGCATACATTTAGGAGATAGTATTTTAGCTTTGTACATACAACTCATAATTTCACTTCGATATGACCAATTTCAGATATAAATATTATTTGTGTACTTAATTTGAGGCTTACAAAAACGTTTCGCAACAACTGCGGCTGATTTCAATGTTGAAACAATTTTTGTTATTTACAACACAAAACCCTGGAGCATGCAAAAATACTTTTGTTTTATTTAAGCTAGTTTTCTAAAAGTATTTTATTTCCGCCATATTGTTTTACAAAAGTTAAAAAATATTAACCAAAAACAAAACAAAAACTGCAAGATAACCTTAAAACATTATGCCGGAAGTTATAATAGTTTAAACTAATACGTACATTTTGTATTATGTGTAAGTTAGTTCGTATTGCTTACTTTTTTATTATTCATTTTTCATCATGCGAAAACCACAATGGAACTAATTTTTTACAAGTAACAGATTTTAATAAAATAGAAAAAATAATATAAAAAAACATAGTCTCATCAGCATCATTATCATGATAAACTTAACGAAACGGACCGACCGACCATTTGGTCGGCCACAGATTTTTCCTTTTCATGTACGTACCTTATTTAATTAACATTTGTATAGGTGGGTGGTGAGTGGCAAGTCTAGTTGTATACTAAAACTAATTGACCAGCATTTATTAGGGGGATCCAGTGCCCAGAAAACACGAATATAATTTCAACTGATTTCTAAACCATCATTTTCATTAAATGAACATCGTTTTAGAAAAAACGACATCGTTTTAGAAAAATGTAAAAAAATTATATAAGCCCTGCATTAGACTAAGCGTTAATTGTATAAAAGCAGCAAGAACAATTACTAACACAACAACCAGTAGTGCAAACGTGGTTAGAGGTTTTATAGAACAATACTAGTGCTGATGCGTACAAATCCTTGCAGTAGTTCAAGAGCATCACGTGCAGATTGATAAAATTTGTGAGTATCGGACCAACGCACAGTGGTTCCATTTATATGGGAAGAACGGCCGAAGATACTTTTATTGGCCATATCGCGTTGAAACTTTTACTGTAAGATCTGCGAAGAGTTAAAACTGTAATATGTAACAAACAGGAGTGGTTGGACACGCCTCTGCCCATTACATCGCCCAAAAAAGACAAAAGTACGAGACCGGAATAAAATTGTTCTCTAGTGAATAGCGACTGCCCTAATTGGTAAATCGTTCATCACCGTAGGCTTTGCTTGGAAGATGTAAGGATTTACTGAGGATGTTTGGCTTTAGGCATTACATATTTGCCCAACAGCCATAGGGAGTTTCAAAGAATGTTCAACTTTTTCTCTTTCATTTTCTGTTACAATGTGCGCCTTAACCGATCAAGTTTACCTTTGTAGCATCTCTCTATTCAGCAATGAACATTTGAGTGGTTTCTTTCTTAAATGGAAATCAGATAGGTCTACAGTAAGGTTGACGATGGTTGCGGATTTCTTAAAATTGTTTTAGACTCTTCCGATTTAGTAACAAGTCACGTAATCAATGTCTTTCACTATGTCACCCAGCACATTGTGAAGTTTTTGGGAATGTCTATCGTTGTCTTCATACCAAACCTCAAAAACAAGCAGGCGAGAAAATTCGCACTGGAAAGTTGTGCCTAAAAAAATATTGAATTACGAAAACAGACAAACTAAAAAGGAGAGACTAAAAAATAACTGCTTCAAAACAAAGATCTTGGATTACGGTATGGAATACTACACGAGCCTCTGCAGCTAAAGTGAACACTTATAATCTTAAGATATTAACAAGATAATATTTAAGGACGACGAGGAGACCACACTTAAAACCATAACTAAACATTTTAAAGATGAACCAGGAAATGCAAGAACGTACATATCTAAAAAAGCAAATTGTACAATATTATCTACAAGTTTAATTGAAAAAATAAACTTATATTTAACACGAATTCAAGTAATTTTTCGTAAAATTTTAATTACACCACCTTAAGTTTAGTTTTCACGCAGCAAATGAACAATTGCTCACATTTTTAGAAGATAAAAAAAAACAAACAAATATGACAACGTGAAGTTTAGACAACAAACTGATTTGCATATCTTGTTTGGTTTCAAAATTTTTACATTAATTTCATGAATTTCGGCCGATTCATGATTCGGGTATTTGTGAGGACTTTTTCTATAAAACAATACTGGTAATAAGTTGTGGTTCCAAAGCACTCTTACCAACCAAGTGCACTAGTACAGATATCTAGAGTGATTTGTCGAATACACTTAATGCCAATTTGAGAAATAAGATGGTATATGAAAGTTTGTACTTTGGAACTATACAATTTTAGATTCAAGATGAGAGCAGTAAACCTCAATATAAGAATAAAAACTTTCAGTATGAGAAATGAGTTCAGCTAATGTAATGCTTCAGTTATTCTGAATTATTTTAACGAAACAATCTAAATAAATGTAAGTAATTTTTTGAAATCTTTTCCCTCCTCGGCTGTCTGAGGTTTCACCCTCTAAAATCTTACGATAAGCTGTTGATTGTGGAACATTATGCGTGTGTGCAAGATTTCTCCACTCTCTATTCATGATTAATACGGCAAAGTAATCGAATTTTTTCGAACTCATTTTTTAATTTTTTTACTTTTGTAGACATTTTTGTGGACCTTATACTTTACTATAAAAACACATATGTAAAGTTCTCATTCCGCTCTAAAATTTAAACAATTTAAGTCTAGCACTCATTTAGGACCTGTTAATTCAGAATGTACGAGTACTTTGTAATCAGGTAATCCGCTTTAAAGCGCATCGTTATACAAATATTCTATTAGCCAAAAATGATCCCTAAAACAAACTTTGAATACTACTAATGTTTGTAATGTTTCCAAATTAAATTTCGACTTCTCTAGTATAACAAAATGCACTCAACTGTTGTATATTTTTATGTAGTAAAAATACACATCCGTTTACATTCTTTTATTTTGTGAGTGGATTGCACAAGTGTAAGTGAATAAAAGGTCCATCATGGGTTATAAACATTAAAAAAGATTCCGCTTCGATATTTACTTTTGTTTTATCTAACTATAGTCGAAACAAGAAATTAAAGCATCTGCGTGTAACTGAATAATAGCATAATGAAAAAAGGCAAAAGGAACTTTCTATTCTTGGTCAGGTCTATAACTCATAATAACTACAATGTTGTGGCAGTGCTGTTTGTTTTTTTTTTAGCTGCCATGTTCATAAAGGACCCACAAAAACACAGCGAATTGAAGGTCATGTAAAGGAAGTTGGCAACAGCATCCATTGTTAAACTTTGTTTGTATGCACAATGTAATACGCGTTTAATCTCAGCAAGGTTGTGCTGCAAGTTTACCAGAGTTATTTTTATTTTTTCGTATGTATGTGCAGAATAATAATGAAAGTGTGCTTAGCTGTGTATTTCGGCAATATTCCTGAATTAATTTTATGATGGTGCTTTATTTGACAAACATTGAAAATGTGTTTTTCACCACATTGAGTTGATGATGACTTCCGAATGCATTCCATTAAGCACAATTTCCTGTTACATTCATTGCGGTCACAAATTGAGCAGAAAAAAGGCAGGAGAAAACGCAACGCAATGTTAGCAGGGACATTAAAGCTGTTAAAAGCCCTTAGTGCCTTTGTATAAATACATAGGAATAAAACCTATACAATACACTCGTTTTCATACTCAAACATGTATCAAGAGGCTTGAACTGGTATACTCGTACATACTAACGTTTGTGTTCTGATATGATACAAATAGTTTCTTTAAATAAAATGCTTTCAATTGAAAAATGTTATCAAGTAAGACTTGTCCGTTAACGCCGAGTACGTTTTAAGTTAAATTTTATCTTCTAACCGAAACCTCAAAAAGTCGCAAGGCAACCATGACATTCGGATCTAATTACTACAAACATTTTGAATTAATATGACAATTTTTTCCTAAATATTACGCAGAGTAGGCCGCGAAACTTAGGGCAAAGCAAGAATTTTAAGACAACCCGTATATTAACTTTTAATATAAAGGTTGTAACAACACTATGAGCTTTTGTATATATTCGTAGAAAAATCATATTACCTCCTAGTATGATATCGCAAAACTAATGGCATTATCTAATAAAAAAAAAGAAAAATAATTTCTGGTTGGCAGCTAACTCTTGAGGTGAGAAAACTTATAATCGATTGCATGAGAACGAACCTACATTATTTGCAGTATTGCAGTAGATCTCGAAGAATACCAAAAACACAAAAGTTTCATCTCGCTCCTGTTCGAAGATGCGTAGCTACTCAGGGTCTGACTTTATGTGCGCCAAGGAAACCAAACACTTAAGCAAATTAAAAAAGACGCAAGCGCAAAGACTTTGCGAAAATGTTTTTAAATTAGCCACGCGAGTTCTAAAACAAGGTTCAGAACTTGTTCCATAATGCTCACTGGAAATAAGTTCAGCCAAAAGGGCTGTTTACGATTTACTTTTGTTTCCAAATATTTTAAATCTTGTCTGAAAATAAGGTCAAAATTACTTCCACTGTTAAATTGCTACCAGATCTCTGTTGAGTAAAAATCGGCCATGTTCATTATATCGGTTTGTATCTCTGCTAGTTAAATTCGTATTTATCTTCACACACATAAACAAATTATAATTATAATGTTTTCTCAAGGATACAGGTTTGTGTTTATCAGCTGTGTTAACTTATTTCAAAAGAAATTATGAATAGAAGGAATTTTGTGTGTTAAAATGTAAGTTTAAAGTCTTCACGAAGACGTATATTGAACTATAAAATGCAAAATTTCTTAACTGACTTCCGATCAGGGACAAGTGCAACATAAAATTGTTAAACTTAATTTGAAAGCCAAGACTTTGTATGATAGCTATGGTTTATTTCAGAGCGATGAGATAGAAAAGTAATTTCTGTTTGATGAACAGACAGTCGGGCGTAGGGATAGATATATCAAAATTAAATAATAAAAATGAAATTCACATAATTTTCTTGATTTTCCAAAAAAATTCCAAAACAGGCTTTAAAAAATATTTTTTTATGATTTTTCATATGTCACAAGTATCAAACGGATAAATATTCAGATCAAAACAAAACTGGTATTGAAACCCACAGTCACCCACTACAAATAAAAAATCCTTATTTATTACGAGAGGAAAAGCCTTTGAAGGGTCCTCTTTCATGTGGTGAAAATAATAAGAAACACAAATCAGAAAAATAAAAACTTAAACTGAAATAAAATCGCCTGAAGCAAAAAGGAAAATTATAAACGCACAAGGACTTCAAAACTAAACAGCAGAACATAATAAAGCAAGTAGAATATTTACCAAATTGTAGAGAAAACATTTGGCTAAAAACGATTCAAATAAAATATCAATGTGAAATGAAAAGACAACTAACTTGTTAAATAAATTCTGCTTAGAAAAAGTTTGTATAATTTAGAACACGAACAAGTTACAACCTGCAACTACAAAAATCGGGCAGAGTTTTAGGCGAAACAAAGATTACAGTAGTCCCCCTATAACATGATGGATTGGTTCCGAGTTATAGGAAACGCGTTTTAGGAGTATTATCTTATAACGCGCCCGTATTTCGCTTTAAAGGGGGGTTTAAATCGAATATTAAGAGAAAAAAAAAACTATGTTATGAACGATATATGTGCGTTTATTCAAACCAAACTAAGAACCTTTTAAATAAATAACTTCTATATGACTAAAAGAACAAATAATTTCAAATAAATTACATTTTTCTCAAGTATTATTACATGTTGGCTGCGTTATACGAGGACAAACACGTGTTATACGAGGGACACGAAATCGCGCTATAAGAGTACCGCGTTTTGCTTAAAACATAATTATGTACTAAAACTAAACATTTCTCCTACTCCTTAATTCTATTTCTATTTTAATATCTTTTTAAGAGCTTTAAAAGAATTTTGATATTTTTCTTCTTGTTATTTTTATATTTTGCTCAAGTAAAATATTTATAAGACAAAAGTTTCTTTACCCTGTTATGTTGTGTGCAGTAGTAGATGTTTAAATAAGTTGCATACAACGCGTTATGTGTGCATGACGGTGTACCATGTATAAAACTTTTTTAATAACTAAAAGTTTAGCATATTCTTGTTGGTTTGCAAGTATGCAAAAATAATGTAGTTGTACTGATTATTATATATTTATGTGCGAGTAACCTTCCACGTCCCACCCACAAAATATGTGTACATGTTTTCGCCCTACTATAAAAAACTGTACGTACCTCTTGTTCATTGCTCTATGTCGAACTAACTGTTGACAATACTTGAACTCGTTTTTTTCTTTTTATTTTCACTATGATCTCCTTTACATATAAAAGTGTTTTTCCTTGCCTTTCCCCAGTATACATATGTACATTAAATTAAAGGTATAGTTTTGAGATAAAGTGTAAGTTCATGCCAAATTTATTAGTTTGGGGTAAAAAAGGCAACGTTGCAAAAATCTTCTAAAATTAATTTTCAAAACATAAATAAAACTTGTTGAAAAAGCAAAACATTTTTGTGAAATAACAAAGTGCAACTAGAAAACAAAATATGGGAGAGGAGATGCCCATCGTATATGTACTCGTATCCTACTATGATCGTGAACATTTTTTACATGATAGTTCTAAGAAGCTTTTTTCTATTCAAGGTCATCATAATAATATTTAATTTATTCAAATTATGCTGATAGAAAATCATGCGAAAGGTAATATGATCACTGCGTTATTATTCAGGATCATAATATGATCGTGTTTTAATTTAGTTGTGCTTTATTGTCCTAAGAAGTTTTTAATACAGAGAACTTTCGCCAAGGCGAAATTGCTTAAAATATTCCAAAGTGCGTATAGAAAAAGAAACCACTTGCAAAAGGTTATGTGAAAATAATAATATGTGAAAGTAATATGTAAAATAAATAATAAAAATCACATCCTAGCAAAAAAACGGTAACGCCATTACCCATTAATACACTTTTCAACGACTTGGATATATTAAAAAAATTTCTGCGATATTATCTAATAGCAATTACTTACTCGTATTTATCAACAGATTTTTAAAAGTAGCGTTAAAAGCAACAAAAAATTTATCATTTTCCAATCGTACATGAGACATTTGAAGAAGTACGGCGATCCTACGTAAAGTAAAGTTCGCATTTTTATTAAGGTGCATCACTAACATATATATCGGCAATATTTCAGGTTTTCCGCTTTATCGGCGACATTTTAACTCACGATACCACGATATACTTGTATTAACATACGTATCGCACACTTAATCAAAAAGCCAAAATGTTCTTTAGTTGACGAGGTAAGCGATGCAAGTTACATAACCAAATGCATAACTGTTACTGTTTTTTGGTTTAGTATGCGATGGGTTATATTTATATTACTTTGAGATATAATTCACTAACATATCGGTATCGTCGATACTTTTGTTCGACTATCAGCATTGTTTCGGCAAAAAGGTGCATCGATGCATACCTAATTTTTATACTGTTTTACGGATTTTATATACATCAAATCAGGATTTAAAAAAGTGCTAGATTAAACTAATATTACTATTGCTATGAACTTTGTATTAGAAACACAACAGGAACAATAGCAAAAGTTCAAATATGATAGCAAACATTGCGATGTTCTATGCTGTATACAGTTTTTAATATCACGCTTAAAAGCAATTAAAAAAAATTTATTCCTACACAACAGCAGCAAATGGCAAACGATATTGTTTTTGTGCTGTTGAGTGCAAAGCATGGCTACTGTAATATTTCACAATGCTGTGGATGTGATTGCTGTCGCATTTGTGCTGGTGTTGTTTTCGCTGCTGCGTATTTTCAACAGCACCAGTATAGCAACACCATAAATAAATAAATTAACGAGAAATAAGCGTCGTTTTGAGATGAATTTGGAACTCGGCTTCAAATGCACTATATGACTCACGACTTTTTTCTGAGACCGATAATATTATTCTTAAATTATTTATATTTAAATGGCGAAACTACTTTGTACTCCTACCCAATTTGCGCATTTATAATAATAATGATTTGTGTAAAGGTTGTTGTCTGTTGCTGCCACTGCTGTCATTTTAGTTAAATGTTAGTCTTTTTGTTATTGTTGTTCTATTAAAAGTGTATGTGAAAGAGTGTACGTGTAAAACTAAACAACTCATGCACACATACGCAACTGTTCCTTCATTCTTTTAGCAGTTTGTGTGTGTACTGTAGTGTTAAATACTTTGTTTGTTAAACCCTTAAGCACTGCGTTGCTTTTTTTTTACTCTTTTTTCTATTTCATACATATTTAGTTATTTTTTTTTATTGTTATTTTATTTTGTTATTGTTTCTTTTCTAGTGTAAGTAGATGCTGTTGGCCGTAGTGATACTTTCTGTCAGAGTACGTACATTATACATTTTACCACTTTAATTTAAACATGCAGAAAGTATTTTTTTTCATTTTTGATGCCAAAAAAATATACACTGTACACTATTTTTGGGAAAATTTGATATATGTACATACATAATAAATGTTTAGAGAAAAATTGGTTTTTAAATTGAGGATCAAATTGATGATGCGTGTATGATTATTCTTAGAAATTCAATTGAGAGCAAGAAATAATAAAAAACGGAAACAAAGTTGTTAGCTCGGAGTTATTTCAGTTGTCAAAAATAAAAAAAGTGCTGCCATTAGTAAAAAATACCTATGACATTAAAACAATTAACATTTTACTTTATTATATTCCCACTGGTTTTTTTCATATTTTTTTCTATCAATGTTCAGAATCGGTTGATTGACGAACATAAGCAATCCGAAAAATTACCAGCGACCCGAAAACGATTAAAATGGATTTCAGCACAGATAAAAATAACCAGGATGCGTTAAAACTATCTAAAAATCAGAGAAAAATTTTAAAAGACAAAAGCCAAAAATTTATTGCGTGGCAAACTATTTTCATATGCAGCAATAGAATCAATCACTATGCCCAGATTTCTGCGAAAAAGTGTTTAAAGCTTCTATCGGCCATATGTAGCATCCATCATAGTGTTCAATTTGACATTTTTATATCGACGTTTAATACAAAATTCTCGGAATTCTTTTTAGTTTTTACGATTAAAATTTATAAATACCTTAACTTCTTTCGGCTTTTTATTTTGCTACAATGTAATCAATGCACTTACCTAAAATGGAAAAGGACATAAAAATAATTATTATTAAATTTTAATAAGGAAGCAATAAAGAAAATATGAAATATTGTCACCTTGGACAAACAAAAAATATATAAAATATGTAACCATCATCCAGGGTACGTATTTGTTCACCATGAGCAGTAATATTTTGTCCATTTTTGTATCATTTTCACGAATAAAATTATGTTTTGCTTTTTGTTTTTTCATTCTGCTTTTACATATGTATATGCGTCTGTAGAAGTATAATGAAAAGCATAATTTTGTTCTTCTACTTTTTATTTGTAAAAAATCGGTAATTGGAAAAAATCTTGTGTTTTCGTGATCATTTCATGAAATTGGAAAAAAATTGTTCACGTCCATTCACGTGCGGTGAAAAAGAAAACAGGAGAAAACCAGATTTCTTTCATTAAGATTGATCTGTAAACAGTCAAATACATCATCTACCAGCATACTGAAAATATGTTATAGAAACTTACTAAGATGCCACTGCAATATTAGCATTTGATACAATATTAGCATTCTGGTCTACAAATAAATCTCAACGCAATTGAAATCTGGTTCAACAAATGGAAATTAATACCTTAAACTCATTATAACATTTTCTTTATGAAGTGGCAACTGCCCTGAAGTAGATCTGAATAATAATCAAACTTTTCAGTTTGGGAATGGCCGTCAACTGGCAGGCCCAAAATATGGCTTTCCGTAACTTAGTGCACTGTGGTAGAGCACACGCCAGAGATGCGTGGTCAAGAGGGTGCTTGGTCTTTTAATTGGCCAAAGGAGGAATCCGAAGAGATGGACACCAATGCCTCGCGAGGGGTGAACAGGTAAATTTTGAAAGGTACTTCTAAGGCGTTAGACCGTGGAATAGAGGAAATATGAAAAGTTGGACAAGAAACCTCCCAAGGGGTGGACGGGACAGCTTCGAAAGATACTCCTCAGCAAGAGACTGAGACGGTAGCACACTCTGTGTGTGAATGTCCAGCACTGGCTAGCACAAGACTTAGGACCACGGGCAGACACCTTTTAAGTGTAAATGCCATGGTGGATCTAAGCCTTAAACAAAGCATAGCAATTACAAGACTCCGTGATGAGGAAAAAGGTCGACAGTCTGAAATCACTATAGTCGATATTTCAGGCTAGTGCTAGAATGGTGAAATCAGCGAATTCAGTGGTGAACGCGTTAGTCATTCTACTACTCAATGAATTCAATCAGAAGTGAAAAAATACCACATTCTGGAACTCATTACTTATTATATTAATGTTATATAAAACTACTGAGCCGGGTAGACGTTGCCCTGGCACTCTTATATTCAGTTTAGAAACTTCACTTTTTTAGAACAGGTTCCCCGTCAAATATAAGAAATAAATGTTCTAGAACATGAACACAAACCAAAATCCACAATGACTGGTACAGCCGTTTAGGAAGAGTTTAGTGACAAGCACGGACTGAAGAATTATACATGCATGTATGATGTGTGAATTTATATTACACATAAATAGGACTAGTCTATTTCTCACTAGTTAAAACTAATATTAGAACGAAGAGCCAGAGCATACTTTAAAGCTATTTTTGAAACACTGTTATTTAAAACTATTAATAGCGACACAAATAATATTATTGCAAATATTATATTGTGCAAAGCAAATAAAACAGTTTAATTATTAATTGTATTATTTGCACTACAAATGCAAATGCAGATTGCGCACTTTTTGTTTTATATATAATAACCTTACATGAACATGCATGCATAGACTTACATTTACAAAACACATTTACAATTACAAATAAAACATTTCATTGTGGTTCTGTTTTCTTTTTTCGCTAAATGAATGTGTTTTTTCTATAGAGACTCACAAATAAAAAAAGTAGCGTGAAGCAGTGCAAACAAATTCGCTTAAAATAAACGTAATAAATGACATTTAAAATGACAGTTGCAGTGTGTTGATAACAGATGTATGAGTAAAAAAAAACAATATTTAACAAGAGATAAACTTGTTTTCATAACTAAAGCAAAATAGGAAAATTAATTTTTACTTTAATTTATGGAACTTTTAAGTAAAGTATTTTAATTAGGAATTTATTTGAATATAAATTTCGATATTAATTTATCTAAAAAAATACTGCAATATAATTTTCAAGAACGTACGTTTTAGACTAAAAACCTTAACGTGTCACTCTACTTGTTATTAATGTCATGTTGATCGAATACCGCAGGGTTCATGTAGTCAGTGCACTGCCATCCTGCATATTTCGTGAAGAAAGGTTTCTTTAAATTTTAATAAATAACAAATTAATGATTTAGAACTTGTAAAATTAAATCACTGCATTTAAAATATCTGCGTCAATATCTAATAAATTTAAGAGCCGTGTTAATTTTTTCATACTGGAAACTTAAGAAATACTGCGTGCGAACTGAATGGAAATCAGTAACAAGAAATATTTTTTTTTAACTTTGAAACCGCTTTTGTTACTACTTGATTAACGTTATATGGCAATAAGGCTCATACATATGATTATAGTTATAAATTGATCTGCCAAGAAGTTAAACATTGTTTGAGCATGTTTTTTCAAAGTAATGTTTACATCTGTCAATTATATAAATGTGTTAAATTAAACTTTGCTTCTTAGTCGTATTTTGTTTACCACTGATTTGAATTTAAACGATTGTAAGCTTTTCACAATGAAGGTTTCTGTTGTAAAACATACTAAGTTCACCTTCAGCACGATTCGAGTCCATAGTGAAAGTACAACCTAATTTCTGTTTCTCATACGGAAATTGTAGCACTTAATAGCAAACATTCAACTAACCAACACACGTATGGTTGTATGTAAAATAATAGTAAAATTGCAACCACTGCTCTTCACATCCTATATCAGTATGTACAGATAGAGTAACCAAGCACGGGGAAGGGCTTGTCGGTCATGAGATCTAACACATCTACCTATAAACGAAAGACCAGTCAGCCACAGCTGAACAACTGACCGAAGAGTTAAACCAACAAACCAAACCAACTTTTCAAATACCATAGCTTCACAAGCACTAGTGTTGTAGCTAAAAAAAGGTAGTTGTTGCCGACAACAAACAGTTAGCAACAACTAACGGGTTTTCTAGGATTCGTACACAAAGAATTTTCGTTTATTAGGGGAGACTAAAGTGAAGAACGCGAGATTATTAATACCGAAACGACAATTTTACTTATAATATAGATTGTTCTATGAAATCAAGATAAAATTTTAGACTAAAACGTATAAAGTCGGAGGGGCATTACAATTATCCATGTCTAATTCATTTTTATTGTAAAGTTAATATTTTTCATCACCATACGAGAGGAGCCATCCCATTATTTATATGTATTTCTGTGTAAGAGAGAGAGAGAGTATGAGTGAGTAATTTCTCCAAATAACTGTTTCACTAACCAGAGTTGCAAACAAGAAAGCTTCCCTAGTTGGGTGATGGACTGAGAAAGTGGTGGTTTTTGTGTTAACAGTCAGACTGGGAAACTGTGCGACTGGTTGCACCAAGTAACCAAATTTTCACTAAAGGTCAGATAAATGCACTTGTAGCCAAATGTTTGTTTTACATATTTATGTAGAGTAGTTGTAAATTAAAGTTTGCAAAAAGTGGGAGACGAAACTGTTTATATTCTAATAAATATCTTTAATTGTAAACGAAGCAAACTTGTGTTATGTTTGTTTCGGTTGTAAATATTATACCGCCTTAAATTACAATCCACCTTGTTATTTGTTTTTTAATTATTATTTTTTTAAAATTTATTTCTGGAAAATACTAAAGCTCGTTCACAGCTACTAAATGAAACAAATAAAGAAGAAACCCGGTGGACAAAGACAGCAAAAAGAAAATAGTAGTGCTGAACTCATTGTTTGTCCATTTGCATATATATAATTATATAGTAGATTAAATATTCATTCATATTGCCCAATGGGTATAAGTGATTTTTTTTGCATTTGTAACAGTTCGCTTATTTACCTTTTTGAAGTTCAAAATATTGTATTTTCATTGTTTCTTGACCCAGCCGTCCCCGGCTTCAAAATGAATTTTAAGGAACATTATATAAGAACTTATTGAATCAAAGTTGCACAGTTTGCCTTGATTACGAATTATACCTATTAACTCAGACAAGTGCGTTCACTTAAGGTCTCCCTAGTCCTTCATTTCAATATTATTAATTATAACTATAAAAATAATATTTTATTATTTGCTGGCAAAAGGTATAATAAGTGCTATGTACACGATATGATAACATAACATACAGATATTTTAGAAGTTAGAAACAAATTTTTAAATGGAGCCGCATCAATATCGTAAAATCAATATCAGAATAAAGTTTTGTATGCCTGCTGTCTTATAAACACTTGTATCACGATTATAAAGACTTTCGTCGCTTGATTGCTTTTTATTTCAGCTTCAAATCAATCTTTTGGAGATGTACTAATTATAGACTAAAGGGACACCGTTGAAGCTTCTGTCAGATGAAGATACTCAATGATGCAACAGTTTTCTATTTTACTATATTGCCATTATTATATGTTAGAAGAGGTTTGCCTTTTGACCTTAAGACTTCAGAAATCAGTATCTTCAAGGGCTTTAACACAACAAAATTAAATTATTTGCGACTAGTAAAACGTGTTGTGATAGAAGTTCTATTTGTCTGTATTTTTAAAACGATATTTGTTTTCAAACACCCGAATACAGAAAAAATCTAAATCTTAAATTATATTTGAAAGTCGTAATTTTTCTACTACAAAAATGCAAATATATAAACATATGTGTCTGTATAAATATACTTGTGTGTATTTTTGTGTTTTGGTTAAAATAAAAAAAGAGAGTAAACCAAAAATCAAAATCTAAAGTTTATTTTATTGCAGTTAATGATTTTAAGCAACCACTTTTGCTGAAAACCAACACTTAGTGCCATTAACACAAACTCACAAACAGCCATGCACTTTACTTAAATGAACTACAATGAGTGTTTACTACGATGGTGATATGTACTGCAACTCGAACTAGATACAACAACTATTGTGAGGAAACATTAGAGCAACCACAATATGTTGCTGTTTATGATGCTAAATGTTTATTTAATAAGAGGAGGCAGGCAGCCTCATAGAAACAAAGAAGAAGTAAACGACCAGTTTGCCTATGTTGTTGTTAAATAAAAAAGGGATACTGGAAACCATCAGTAAAGCATAAGAAAAAACCCAGAATATGTATTGTAAACTACCATCTCTGTACTTTTTAAAATAACTCACACACACGCACTCACATTAGTATGATAAACCAAAAGCATAAAACAAAAATAAAAAAGACGATTCCAAAAAAATTAGAAAAAACAAAAATATAGAATCAAGAGCCCTTAACTGTTCAACGTTTTAAAATACTCCCACAATGTTCACTCTCTTTTCCTGTTTTCCGCACTCGGTTTTTTTGTTGTTGCCGGTAGTAACAGTAAAATATTATATTTTATATCATGTTTGTGGGAGCGTGGATATGTACGTATGTATGTTATGGGTGGGTGTATTTCGTTTAGTATGCGTGTGTTTTTTGTTGGTTTGTTTTTAATAGTTTCCGGTTTGTAGCGGAAATGTGATAATGCATAACCTATTGTGGTTAAATACCACCACACACGTAAACACACAGGCATATACACTCTTTATATTAATCATAACCGGAAGTAGAACGATAGCTTTTTTCCATTGTATTGAATGTTCGGCTCCCTAATTGCTATGGCAGACAAAGTTAGTTAGAGTAGGGAAGATGGTGAGATTTTTTTAATTTAGTTTACTATATTTAAGTTGTTAAATACGTATGAAATGAGTAATTTAAAGTTCAGGCAGGCGCGGATTCAAATGAAAGAAATCGATTAAAAATAAATGCTCGTATGACCATATGGATTAATTTAACATAAGTTAGCACATAATGTGCGCAACTTCGCTTTGGCCATTTGAAGAAAAAGATGGATTTACTGATGAGAAATGTTAATATTATAAAAATCAAAGACGTCATGTAATAAATCTTATAAACAATTTTTAATTTGGTAGCTCAGCACCAAATTTTCGGCATTTGGGTTAAAGTTATAAATTTCCTTTTCATTATTTATGATTTACAATTTTACAGTCTATTCTTTTTGCCTGCTTAATAACTTTCAAGTTCTTTATGACCTAAAATTAAAAACTTCTTTATATTTAACTTCCCACCTATGATTTTTCCAAATTAAACCTTTAATTACAAAACCTTTGGAAAAGTTCTCTTAGTTTTGTTTTCTGTGACAAAAAACAGCCAAGAGGCATTCGAATACTTCAAAGAATATAAAAAAACATAAGAAAACCCTAAACAATCATTTTATGAAATATTATTCTGTCATTTTGCTGCTGTATATTTGCTCGTAAAACAAAATCTGGTTGTAGCAGTAGAAAAAAGGAGCATCTCTGCTCCAGAAAAAAAAAATTACATTCAGGAACATCTTCTGTTTAATGCTTGAAAAGATATATAAATATTATAAATGCTTATTTCCTTAATGATTATATAATCATAATCCAGACATTTTGTATGTGCCTTGTGATATGAAACTAGGAAAATGTACAGCATTCGTAAAAAGTCAAGTAGGCATTTAAAGAAGAACAGAAAAAGTTATACAACATCTACGCAAGTAAATATTTAAACGTCAGATTATCATTCATGCAGTCAAGTTGACTGCTATAAAAAAACGAAACGAAGTCACTTTGGGTTGAAAAACAATAAGCTCTTATAATAGGAAAAAAACACCCGCACAAAAGGATAAATTCCTAAAGAAAGAAGGAAGTACAGTATATTTTACAGAATAAATGTGTAATAGCAAGCCTTTCGAGATTTTTTTTTTATTTTACAGATTGTACGTGTAATTGGATGACCAATGGTTACCGTGAATCTTAATCATACCGTGCCTAAACACTAAAAGAATTGTACATATTTGTATCAATAAGCAACAATCAAATGAAAATCATCAAAGGTAAGCAATAATTTATTTATCGCAATCAACGTGATATTTAAAATGTTTTCAAAGAGCCATTTTATGTTTGCAGCAATATAATATTATTGTACAGAACATAGTATGATTGTCGTGACCATGCAACAACCATGTTTTTGCGTGTAAAGAACGAGCCTCATCAACGGAAATTAATTAACTTGAGTTAAGCAGTAATATAAAGAAGGCACAATATACATAGCATTTGTCCTGCGGACACAAATAAAATTTCATTTCAACTTTCTTTAAAGAGAAAAAGTCTTTACCTTAATAAGGCAAAGAAATTACCTGGTATAAGTAATCTCTTCTTTCCTGCATAAAAAGAACGTAAAATTCGTCTGTTAGTAAATAAAATAAATAAAGGAACGAACCTCCTCTAAGTTTTGTCCCAAGGAACAAATTTGCACTTACTCCTTTCCTTAGTATTTTTTGCTCTGGATATTAAAAACAAAAATTATGACTTTTAAGGCCAAGAGGCTGTTTAAGCAGACAAGAAACAGAAGTTTAAGAACATTAAAACATATTTTATATTTAATTACTTAAATTAGAAGAAGCAAGTAAATATTAGAAAAATATTCAAATTAAAAACAATACAAAAGTTGTTTGAACAGCAGCAATACATTTCACTTTTTTCAAACTTTGCTGATGAAGTTAAACAAATTTTTTGCAACAATATTCTTTTCCACATAAGCCAATTATTTTGGAATACACTTTCTGAAGCAACCACAACAGTTTTCATTCCATCCTACAAACCATTAATACAGCCCTTTTTTTGTCAAGGTAAACGTAACATCCTAAATGTATGCTCGACTTTTTTGCAACCTCTTTCTTTTTTCTTCTTTTTTTTTTTTGGTTTGCTATGCTAACGTCACAATAAATTTGCATCAAATCAATTAATTTTAATAAAAATGTAAATTTTTGTTTTTTCGCTTGCAAGATTGCTGCCATAACAAAGTACAACTTAGGAAACAAAAATTTAAAAACTGTCAGCCATGATTTTGCCGCTTTATTTTTTGTGGCTTTTAAAACAGCAGCACACAATAAACAATAATAGAGGAAGAGCAAGCGAGTATAGCGATATAAAGTACCCTCGAGCTTTACAAAAAGACTTAATTTTATTTTGATTAAAAATTTAATCTATAAGTAAAAGAAGAAAGGAAATATAAATTGATGTTGTTTAAACTGCATATTTTGCGACGAAACACCTCTAATGTAGGCAATATATTTTTAGTATGAACGAATTTATTTATAAGCCCCTGTAAATATAATTAAATCAATGAATATGTTTAAAGCTTAAGTAAAGTTTTTTTTAATGGTTGAGCTCCTTAAATCTACATTTGTTACCGGTGGGGAATAATTCATTTTTAACAGTTTCATTATACAAACAGATTTGGTGGCATGACTAAAATATGTATATTTATTTTAATTTTTTTTATTTTATTTTACAGTTGTTTTTCCTGACTGTCCCATACAATTAGTCTGAGGGAAAAAGGTTACAATCGAACCAGAAACCGATCAAATAAATGAGTGTTTGATATCTAAAAACGTTTCCGTTCATTATATCATATCGCCCATTCTTTGCTAATACGCTCTCCTTCTCCTTGTAGTTACAGCATATCCTACAACCCTTTTTTAACATCTAGCTGCATAATTTATATAAAACTACATTACGAATAATGTTTTTCTCTTATTAATTTATTATTTTTAATTTATGATGTTTTTTTTTTCTCCGAGCATCAGAGGGCTATGTAGTTAGATTTATATTTTTATTTTCGAAAAATATGTAAAAAAATAATTTATACATTCTTCTCAACAAAAACTGCTGCAGTTGTATGCACAAAATACAAGTGCTTAGGTGTCAAGTCAAGCGGCTATTAAATTGTAATGACCGTAAAATATATTTTAGAACAGAAAAAGTTAAGACCAAATTTCCTGCTTGAGCGAATTAATGAGACCCACTACATTATTCTCACTCGCACGCAGAAAATCAGATTCGTTGTGATAAACAAATTTAGAACTAGAACGTAGCGAAGGTAACACTCATTCAAATTTAACCGACTCTTAAATACGAGTAGAATATTGGAGACTTAATTAGTAATTTTCGTATTGTAGAAAATCGTATCCTATAATTCGTATCAATTAATTTTCATATTAATTTTAAACTTTTCGTGTCAGTGAAAATCGCCGCGCTGTCGATCGATTCGCGGGCTGATTATATTCCTTTGGTAAACTTACGTTGCTGCGAATCTGCATATGTTCTTATTGCCTATAGCTGAAAATTAAACATGAAACTGAACTTAACATTGCAATAAATATTTTTATTTACAACACATTTTTTTAACGAAAAAAAAAATTATTAAAATATCATTTACATGAATCCAATCATATTTTGCAATTATAAGTTACAAAAAACACACAATTGGCCATTGTGAGGTAAGGGAAACACTTTGATCGCTAAAAAAAAAATAAAAATAAAAAAGTGGGTTTTGATTTCTGAAAGCATATTATGGATATTTTCTTAACTACACACAGAGATACAACATAGTTGAGAAACATTTTATGATATAATTGTATGGTTGCAAACAATTTATTTTACTATAGTAGAGAAAAACAAAATTGTCCTTTTAGAACGATAGGGTTATTATATTACTTTTGCAAAATTAAAATACTTTATTCGTGGTTTTAATTAAACTTGTATTGTTCAACTGAATCATGTTGAAATTTTTTGTGGATGAAAATCATTTAATAGTTAAATGTGAACAAAAACTTATTTATCGAAACTAATGTGATGTTTAAAATTGCCAAGGATATGATAGCAGCGTTTGCCGAATTTAAAGTGCCAATGTCGTTAAAAGTTATTTTGCAGAAGTTTCAGATGAACACGGTGAGTAGAGTCGCCAGACAACACTGCAAATGAAAACTAGAAATGAGGGGAAGGATTTAGCTGCAATGGTCGCAAAATATTATTGTAGCGTGAAACCAGGCGATTTAGAAGAATCCTACAGTCGAAGAGACAGAAAAAAATCCTTAAAAGTTTATCCAAAACAAGTATTCTTGCCTGGAAGAATTGAATGGTAGGAATACTTGTGGTGCTCACTGCATAGACAGTTATAAAATTAATTGGTTCGAATACTTGTGGTACTCAGAAAGCGCTGTGATTAAACAACAACAAACACATAAGCTCATACAAGTTACAACGACGATGTACGAGCAACACGTACATACGAATTCCATGTATTGAGTACTGTGGGGAAACAATAACAACGCAAAGAGACCAAACCATAAGTAACAAAACAGACAGTAGTTACAACAACAAGCATCACACACAAGAACAACAGAAAACAAAATGTTTATAGCTAAAGAAGTGTCTACTGGATTCTTGAGTATTCCACACGTTTTGAGAAAATAGATGCCTGCTATAAATAGACTTGGGTGAAACGTTAAACTGCATACAACGTTGTATATAGGTGGTAAATAGAGTAACAGTGTGTAAAAATAAATTCGGTTGTACATTATTAAAAAGAAGCTCTCTAATGAAACACGTTTAAAAAAGTTAAACGTAACAATATCAAGCCTATACTACCCTCCCTAAAATGGAAAGTATAGATTTAATTAACAGTAAGGAGTTAGGATTTAAACCGCCCCTGTAGCATGAAAACCTGCCGTGATCAACAAAAACTAAATTCAGATTTGGATTCAGCGACTTTGAAGGCACCAAAAACATTCCTGAAACCCTACGGGATTTTTACTCTGTTGTACAGTGTAATTAACTGCACTTAAATCGGTCTCAATTGTTATAAAAATTAAAGCAAGTAATACTTTTCTAAAATGAAATAATTTAAAAGAGTCAAACGATTTTTTTGCCGCTTATATTCTATGTCGATTTGCAATGTGCGAAGGAGCCTAGAAATAAGTAAAATCACCAATTGTCTCCTAAATGCTGGCTTCTGGACTGACCTTCTATTATCTAAGGAAAAGTCACATTGCGATTTTGTTAACTAACGATATCACGAAAAATGTTCAGAGCAATAGACTTCAATATAAGTTTTTTTTGGTAATGATGTAAGTACGAGTCATTAAGGAAAAAGAATTAAAAACAATTGACAAGGTTACATGGCCTCCTTGAGTTGACCCTTTCATCATTCGTTACATTTAAGACACTACTTTTATTCTAAACCAATAATTGTACTTGTACAATTTAAGCAATTCTGCTATGGATTATTTAAAAAACAAACAACATTTTCAAAATTAAACTCATACACAATTGTAATAACAAATCATAACGATAGAGGCATGATGATAAATACAAATGAATTTATAGAACATTTTTTTTGTTGTTTCGCAAATATTTAAATTTACGTGATTGTAGAATCGTATTAAAAAAAATCATAATTTTATATAAATTATTTTTCTGTATTTTTTCATAACGCGAGTGTAAAGAGTAACATACAGTGAGTGTTTATTCAGGCACCTGAATATCAGTTCTAGTATTTCAGCAGCAAGAAGCATAAATATTTCTTTGGCATTTTTAACATCGGGTGTTTATTTTTCAAACAATTTTATTGCACAAGGCGGCATTAATAAGAAAATTTATCATATTAATCAGTCATAAAAAATAATTCAAATGCACTTGTTGCAAGACCAATGCAATTAGCAGGTGATGCAATCTCATAATGGTTTCAGGGACTGTTTTTTTTCTAATAAAAAATACCACAACGGATTTCTTTTTATTTCTCTAAAGTGCAAAGAAATATTTTAGTTATTTTTAAAACCTTTTTACGTAAACCAACTTTATCGCAGAAAAGAGTTTATTTGGTTAAACCACAAAATTTAATTTAAACATTCATCATAGCGGAAATATTTTTGTAAAAGCAACCAATAAAAGAATGATGTGTAAATTTATTTCCCTGTATGTTATGTTATGTCGAATTCGCATTTTAACCACAAAAATTTACATACATATATGCATGTTGCCATATAAGAGTGCGTTACGCGATCCAAATATTGAGGAGGATAACGTTTGTGTGAGTATGACGAAGTTAATGAGTGCCATAAAACCACAAAATAACATGGAAAATGTGATTACAGTAAGAAAGAAGATAGATTTTTTTGTTGTTAAATATTTGCAAAAACGAAACATTTAAGTGGGATAAAAATTCAATTCATTTATGTAGGAACAAATAAGATCCTTAGATTTTAAAATTTTTAAGCTACAAAATATGATGCATGCTTTTAGGTTCTGGTATTTGTCTCCTCCCCACCTTGCAAAATTTCATGAGTATTATTTTTACGTATGGTATCTCTCAGTTTACGGCCCCTATCACATGATACTCACCCACCGGTCTCAAGCTTCACCAGTTTTACTAGTGTCGTGAATAGTACAGCAGTACTGGCAGTTTGATGAACAATACAAATAGATTCTTGAATAGGGTAAACCCTATTCAACCAATGCAAAAGCCAAGCCCTATTGCGCGCTTGGGAGTTTACCCATGCAACTACTCCAATAAAATTCGGGGTGAGTGACTAATTTAAAAAGACGTCACAACAGCTGAGAAGGGCAGAACGTTTACTTTGTTGTCTTCGCTATCTGAACATCATGCGTGCGATTTATCCTATGCGCCCCTTAGTATATAAGAAATAAAAATATCCACAGAGATCTAGAATTTCTCAATATCTAGGAAGAAAAAACATACACGACCAAATACATAAACAACTATTAGTCTATCCCAACAGTCTTGTACAAAATATGTTGCAATTTAATGGGCAACAGAGACTAAAAAGAAGTCAGTTCTAGTAGACAATTTATTAAGATTTGAATACAATAAATTAGTTTATACATTGGTAATAATTAATAAAATAATATTTTAAAGAATAATTCGATAAAATAAAAGCGTAACAAAAATAAATACTAAGCTTCCAAAGGCAAAAGCGAGAAGTCAATATTTGTGTAAAACAATCGATATGAATTAAATTAAGAAAGAAACTATTTTTCTAACAATGACCGAAAAAATCCAGCCTCATAAGAAACATGCAAATGTAACTTATTTTACTACTCTATTCAAAATAGAAAATAACGAAAGCAACAAAAGTGTTCAGCTCCGCTAAGAAAATATTGAAAATGTTTGCCTGATAAAATATGCAGAAACTACACGTTGGACTTTTTTCTGTTTTCGCTATTTGGTTGAGTTATAAAAGCAAAAACCTAACAAGATAAAAAGAAAAGAAAAAAAAAACATCAGCAATCAATGAAAAGAACCAAAAACGAACGGAAAATTCAATTTTCGTTTATTGACTTTAGAGGTTTTCCAACTTTGTCGTTTGTAGTTAAGTTTCCAATGTTATAAGTAACACAACAGTAACAAAAAAAAGGCAAATAATATGTCAAACGGGATAAACAAAAATAAAATCCAATAAAATAAAATAAAGTAAAAAACAGTAGCAGTAACAGCACAAAATGCATGCAATTTTTTTATAAATAAATTCTTGTTGCTGTATCCTTTAAAAAAGTATTGAGTAACGAAGGATGAAGAAACGGAATACATGACAAATGTAAGTAACGAAAATTGAAACTTGTACTATATGTATATAAAACTATTTCTTTCCCGGACACTTTGTATGCTGGGAGGTGGATGGGAACTTTAACATGCATCATGCAGAGCATGAGATGTTGTAAAAACGAGCTCACACACACATAGACACACACACATACGTGCATACATCATCAATATAAATTAATTTCTACAAGTGACTGAGGGTCTAAATTATAGTACGCAAAGCAAAGAATCTGATGTGCTGCAGTGATGGATTAAAGTGTAGAGAATCTATAAAATGTTTTTAAAGAATTTTAAAAAATGCTTTTAATAAATTAACAGTGTTTTGCACTTTAAGTAAGAATTCCGCTCTTAGTGAACTTGGGCACCGAAAGTATCGTCATAGACTGCGTACTTTATAGACCTTACTACTTACGATTTAATTACGGAAAGTTTCTTTCAATTAAAGAATAAAATTACTATTCGTGTTTGCGAGTACAATGATAAGATTGACTGATTAGTTAAAGGCACCTCTGCATGCTATAGGAATGTTTAGGTTTGCCAAGAGGCCATGTTTAGCTGACACTGCTTGTTTGACATTGGAACTCCCTATAATCTTTATCTCTTTTTCGATTGTTGGCGATTAGCAGATAAAATTGGGATCCCACGTGGACAGTTACTCAGGCTTATAACTGCGTTGGGTTTCACTTAATTGCTTGTAACCGCAACGTTTGTTCCTCCCTTGAAAGAATATAAATACCAACAGTTATAGGCATAACAAAAAATTAGTAGCTCGTTGCATGTAGTGTATTGAAATTTCAGGGAATTTCCCAATTCAAAAGAACCCATTCTTCACTTAATGTTGGCAGTTTAATGAGTCTAAGCTTTTTTTTGCTTATAATGACTCTTTGACATAAGCCTCTGATTTGTCAAAAGTTAACAAATGGTTAACATGAGATTAGCAGTTCGTTCGGCTATAGTTCAAGAAATGTGTTATGAATGAACCATAACTTTATTTTATTCTAACTTTTTGTTATGCATATGGCTGCAAGGGCAAAATTGTCATAAAAAATATTATACTATGGGAAATATTTTTGAATGTTTTTTTATACGAATGCTTTAATTTTATGACACTAAAAGCCTAAAATCTATTAGGAGCATTTTCCTTATCTAAAAGTTTATTTAGTCCTTGTCAATGTAATGATGTAATAACATGGCACTGTAAAATATATGTGGCGAACATAATAAACGCTATGAACGAACCACAACCCCCAGCAAAGAATGCTAGAGTGGTAAGATTCACATCGGATTAACATTTTTAATAACGAAGGATTTGTGTTGACTTTAAAAAGAACATACGACAGGCAGTTGTTCAGCAAATAAAACAAAAACACCTGAACTTTTATTAACTTGTCACTTTAAATCCCGCGAAATTAAAAAAAAAATTAATTAGAGGTTTTTTTCTGTGAGTTTTGGTTTTTCTGGAAACTTTTTTCGTTTGCCTCATTAAAAGGAATACTGAAACATGTTCGCAATATTTTGTGTTCCTGCTTTTCCCACGGTATAGGAAACATTTTTGTATTTTTGTAAAAAAAAATTTGATTTGCTGTTGTTGTGTAAAGTCATTATAAGTGGGTATATTCTAAATCATACTTAAGCGGTGGCGATGGCGGCGACTCTTGAGAACCTTCAGCGGTTCAAGTGAACAAAATACATAGATAACTGATAAGCACATTGACCGTTGGGTGTTCTTTCATTTTCAATGTTCAAGAATAAAATCTTGATATGCTTTAGTTTTTTTCATCGCACACGAATGAATGTTACATCCTTTTTTTAATTTCGTCAATGTTTGTATTTTTATTCTGTTCACAACTCACTCTTCATGAATAAAATTTTATTAAGGTTCTGTTTTTTTCACTACACAGGTTGCGTGCATGTAAATCAAGAAATTTGTGTCTAATATTTCTAGTGTTGAGTACCCTCTTTATACGAGGTTTGTGCAAAAAGACATGTTGCTATGTTGAGAATATCAGCCATCTCACATGTTCGCGTTGGTTACAGCAGACGCAAAGGAACACGTAGTTTAAAAAATCGAGCAAAGTATTTGTATTAAATTGCGTAAAAAACAAAACTAAGTGCTCCAGATGTCGTGAAAATGTTAACTGTGGCATGTAACGAATCTATTCTATGTTAAAGAAATATCTGAAAGTGATGGTACAAGCAACTTGAAGGAGGCCGAGAAGCAGTCAATGATAATCCCCGTCATGGAAGCCCTAGCAGCTGAAAACATTGAAGCAGTGAAGAAAAATATTCTTGAAGATCACTGTATAACTATTAGGGGCGTTGCTGAGGAAGTCGGCATATCTGTTGGCGCGTGTCTTACTATTTTTTCGGATGTTTAACCAAACTTGCTTAAAAAAGCCGTCGCACACATCGTTGCTGGTTTGTAATTTTTTTTTTACTATAAACAACACCACAATCATGTCTCAGCCTTCATATTCAACAGATCTCGCCCCATGTTTTTTTTTTTTTTTTTTGTTCTAAAACTTCTAAGGGCAAAGCATTGCGTCTTTGAGCAAATAAAAACCGAATGACTGAAGAAACTGAGAAAGCGCCTACGAAGCACTTCAAGGATTGGAGAAAGCGCTGGCACAAAGGTATAATATCTGATGACGATTACTTTGAAGGGAGCAACGTAAATATTGCTGAATAATTTTTTTTATTTAACATATGCAATTCGCACACGACGTTATAGAATTTGTTCGACAGATCATAATAAGGGCCATATTATAGTCGAACCGTTAAACAACTTTTTCTTTTAACTTTGAGGGATATAAAAAAAATGTATACTTTACCAACAATTTTAAAACCAATTTCAGACACGTATGTTTTTCTTCAACTTACCTAAAAAGAAAGAAACAAATTATAAAACATTAATTTAAATTTGTAACAAAAAATTATATTTAAACAAAATTTTTAATTAAGAAAATGAATATTAAAAATCACCAGAGTGAGAGCTAGTAAAAAAGCAACTATTTAATTATATATTTGTTGCATTTGTATATTCATTTTTGACAAATATTTATGTATACATATGTCAACAACTGACATTGTTGTTGCCGTTGCCGCTACTGTTGGTATTATTGCTGTTGTACGAGTATTATTTGTACCACAGACTGTAGATAAAACATATGGCTCCTATCATGAATTTCACATCATTCGCACGTCCGCAGTCTGAATGTACAAGGTGGTCATAAAGAACAAATACGACAAAATACAGAAAAAAAATTATATAAAAATGTTAAAAAAAACAAGTGACTAGAGAATTTGTTTATGTGTTGGCTCACTCACGTCTCAAACATTTCAATTTACGCATCAAGAAAATTATCAAATTGACATTTTCCGCACACACAAGAACAAGACATTAAAATATTTCCATGATTATTAAAAGAGAAAACAAAAAGGCATATTACATACAAGGATAACACGCAGGATATCTATTTGAATATTAAATAAGTAAACAATTTTCTCTTTCTGCTTTTTTTAGTCTACGATAGAAAAAAACTAGTAATGAAATTAAAATTTGCACAACGTGACAAATACACTGTCGATCAGATGAATAGAGCCACATAAAGTTGGGTTTTTTAAAGGAAAAATTTTTTCTTAAATTTCTGTTGACTGCTAAAATTTCATTCCAATTGCAAAAAAGCACTTCCTTAAGACAACGAAAAAAAATTAAGTTTGTTTCAAGAGCATCTTAAACTTCTTCTCCAAAAAGGATCAAAAATGTCGATGTTTTTCGTTTATATGATTTTTATTTAAAAATATATTATTTTATAATTAAGATTAAGTTATTAACAATATTTTACACATTTCAATAGTGGGTGGTGCTACCTCCCTTGTTTAAAATAGTGACTTCAAACAATATAATGAAATCTCATTCCATGAGTCGTTAATGGATTTAAATAATGATTCCTTTTCATCGAATCGTCATCCCTCCTCACAAACGTTGCAATAAAGTAAACTTTAGATATAAATTCTTTTACATCTCTGGCGTTCGCACTCCCTGGTCTGATGGCGATTTAAAAATAGCTCTTCTTATATCGTAGAAATAGTCATTGTAGCCATCTAGGCTTTTCAAACTAAATTTCTTTTCGTCATTAACAATCACAGTGCCGCAATCATTAATATGACCTCTAACTTGATTAACTTGTACTTTAATCAGCGGCGGTTCTTCCTTCAGTTTTTTTTTAAATCTGTGAATAAAGATTGCAATGGCTCTTTTCACCGTTGAAATACTTGCCTGGCTACAAGCTTGAAACCTGGCATTTGGTGCAATTTTCAATATTTTTCTCGTTAAGGTTGTAATTAAAGATGTTGGGATCAATTCTTTGTACTTCTTTTTAAAAAGTAATATTCTTCTTCTACTAGACTAATTGTATCACATTTAAAAATTCCAAGTGGTTCTAATCGTATGAACGGAAATTAAATTTTTTGTTTGCTTTTCTGGGAAAAGTACCAGTAAAATAATGTTACGTTGAACTTTAAAAAACACGAACTAAAAACAAAAACTTAAGTGTTTCTAATCATCTGAACGAGAGTGTATCATGGCAGCTTACAATGAAATGTAAATAATACGCGTGTGGATGTGTGCGCTTTGGCAAAGCAAAAAAGCTGGGAATTACATTTTTTTGAGCAACACGTACTATTTTTCAATTTCACAACACACATCCAAATGAGTTTAGCTTCATCTTGAGCACTTCTTTCACGACAATTTTTTAATGAAATTTTATTCTATATTTTTTTCTATTTCTATTTATTTTGCTTAACGGTACTTTCGTATATTAAGTTGTTGAATGAATGAAGTCGTACGGTTTACGACAAACGAAACGTGATAAGCATTTTTCTTAATTTATTTATTTCTTTTCCTATTTCATTTAATAAATGGAAATTTTAGTTTTATGGCCACAAGGCAAATAAATACAAATGAGAACGAACGAATACAAAAGAACAAATCTTACGAAATACAATTTAAGCTTATAATAGATTTGTAATGATTGTAATAAACAACATCTTACTTGACGTTTCAAGGGGATAATAAAAAAGCCAAGAATGGGGCTT
Source organism: Phania funesta (assembly GCA_963932375.1). NCBI lineage: Eukaryota > Metazoa > Arthropoda > Insecta > Diptera > Tachinidae > Phania > Phania funesta. Next base: position 90,305,517 of record OZ010652.1, on the reverse strand, counting down.
TGTAAAAGGCCCAAAAAATGTGCAACAGTTTATTTTGCATCGATATGTAAATTTACTTTAAAACATGTTAAACATTTTCAGTATTCGGGGTTTCTTTGTTTTATAAACATATGTATCTCGCCGCAAGTTTCCCCTTTCCTTTTTATTAATCCCAATAATATGTTAATAAGTTTTTTTTTGCTAACTATAAAGTGTTTGAGGGGAACATAAGCTTTCGACACCGTGGCTAATTCAACCACTCGATATGCTGTAAAGAATTCGTGACAGCTGCACTTAACTTTTAAAACATTATCGGCTCTATTGTCGCGAGTAGAAGAACTGAAAATTGGCAACACTTACAGTTACAACAACCAATCAAAAGGTTCTCAGGTGTTTTGGAGTTAGTTGCTTTATTATTTTTTGGAAACTTCTTAAGCTTTAGTTTTAACCATTTTTAATTATATGACTTAAATATGAATAATTATGTATAAAACAATACGTATATATTATAATTCGGCCAAGTCACACAACTGTGCTTTATACTCAAAACTAAACATTTATTTTTAGCTTAAAATGAACTTCTGGCAGTCATATATTTTCTCTTTATTTCAAAACAGTTTAGTGCCAATTTTTCGCCAAACGTAGCGAGGAAAAATTCTATATGGCGATGAAAATTTTAGAACTGTCATTGACGAGACGCTTGGCGACATTTGAAGTGCTGTATTTTCACGGTAGAATTAAATTAATTCCTTACTTTATAAAAAATACTGTCTGGCAGCCTCTGTCTGTGTATAAGGTTAGTGATAAAAGAAGAAAGGCTTTGTAGTAAAAAAAAATTTTTTTTTTAAATTAAAAAAAAGTATTCACAAATACATTAAAATTGTTAAAACTAAATATGTGTCATCAACGACGAAGCAGACGAAAATTGTTAATTGCCATAAGACCGGGTTGGAACAAGAACTTTGGCCAAAGCGAAAAACTTTTTCAACATTCCTTAAAACATAAAAATAACAATATTTTTTATAACTAAAACTACATAATTTTATATGTTGGCGATATTTGAACAAATAATGCTAAAATACTTTAGCAATATTCTCAGAGCAATTGGGCGGGGCGGGGCGTGGAAGCCTAAAAAAGAACTAACGACACTGTTTAATTCCATCGACTAGCGTCTTTGAATCTTTTATAGGTTTTTGCCATTGTATGCGAATTTGCATTAAAAGTATTTTTGTTGTTAAATGTTTATTTATTTAGCCCATATGTTTTTCTATTTCATGTTTGTAATTTTCACTATATCTAATATGAATGTTGATCTTATGCGAGGGATATTATGCCAAAAGTTGTCATAATTTATGACAATTATGATTGTAGCAAGTGTGGCCAAAAACGATATGGTTGCAAGAGGTAAAAGGAGAGTTGCACAAGTACCCACAAAATCAAAACAACTTTAAGAAAAATATTTGTATGCCTTAGAAAATTTTAAGTTTTCTGCTATTTAAAACATTTCTTTTCTGTTTTTGTTTGACTTTTGATAAATATTTAAGATAAATTTGTAATGAGGAAATAAATATTTTGCCTAAGATAAATTCATATAAAATTTTAAATTTTTAGACGAAAAAAAAATTGTTTTAAGAATTATGAGTCTTATAAATAGAAAACAAAACTATTAATGTTAGAAATATTTGTTATAGATCGGAAACACGCAGGCCGTTCTAGAACTACCATGTTTTGAAAAACGAAAGAAAACAGATGCTTGAGGTTACCATAGTCTAATCTACGAACAACGTACTGTTGTAGTGACCTTAATATGGTTGTCGTGACAATACCAAAATACTTTGCGTGTACGTAGTTTGTTTGATAGCTTATGTTTTACGTAAGTGTGCTGCTTTATTTAACATAACAATGAAGTATTGGCAGAATTTAAGACACCACGAAATTGGAGGATTGTCTCGAAAACATACACGAAATAACGCACATAGTATGCTATTGAAAAAGTAATGTTCATCTGTATTTTTACTCAAATTTTATACATTTAAGAGACATCCACAGCAGCTGCATAATATATTCAATCACGACTTTATATGAATTTTAAGCAACTTGCTGTTTACAGAACTCCAGTTTAATTAAAAATAATGAGAACGATTTATTTCAGCAGTAGCGGAAACAGTGTTTATACATCCAACAATTTTTTGTTTATTAAAACTGTAGTAACGAATACGGTCATGAGACAGACTTAATCACTGGATCCGTTGAAAATATACAGGTTTTAAAATGTTTAAAAGAAATAAAGGACAAATCATTTTGTTTCAATTTTTTTTTTTTTGAGTGACTGATATTTTTTTCGGACTTAATCACATAATTACATAGGATAGTGGATTATGGTTTTTTAACGAATTCAGTTAAAAATTATCCAAGGCTTTTTAAATAATAAATAGAAACAATTATTTTCTCTGCCATAAAAGTATGACATGAAACGTAACCAACGTGACAGAAGAGAAGAACGAAATCTTATCTCTACATGTATAAGGGAAATAGGAAAAAATGTCAATAGATCACTTTAAAAAAGTATCATAGAACACATTCTTCTTGCAGCTGCTTCAAAATTAAGAAAAGACTTGGAGGAGGGATATAAAAGTTGACGTATAAAAAGGGCGTATTATAATCAAAAGAATTGCAGAATTTGGAGAAAGGTGTTGTAAAGTTCTCAGGAATAAAGATGTAAATAAGTTTGCGAGTATCGCGCGCAATACTTTTATGAAGCTGGATTTTATAGAAGTTCTGAAACAAATTTATACTCTAACGACGAAAATAAATTTAAATGACTAATTTTATTCAGGCCTCAGTCCGTTTTATTCTTTCGGTTAAGAAAGAACAATGTAGTTGCATTAATACGATAATTATTGGAATTACTATTTTCTTACTGGTCGAAATTCCATCAATTATTGATGAAAATTACCCCACTGTAACTTTACTCGTTGTATTCTTATCGTACTCATTTTGAATTTCGTTCACATAATTAGAGAAAGAATAAACTTAATATATGTATGTATGTATTTGGCTCAGATGGACGATAACTGCTTTAGCGGCGAAAGAAATAATTGTTGGACGAGATAACTATGGCACCGCTATCGTATGTAAATATTGCAGTGTGTAAGTAGAGCAAGTGTTTCTTTTAATCACTTTCAAAGAACGCCATATTTAAGTCCTAGACATAAATCTCTTAAATTAATTTTATTACAAATTTGTTCGGTTTCATAAATTTCAAAATCTATTAGCAATTAAAAAAACAATATTTTATTTTAAAAAAATATTTCTTTAGCGTAAAAGCAAAAATTCTCAGGTGTTCTCACGCGGCTTTAATTAGCTCATGCTTAACCAAATACCTTGAAATATTCTAATTTTTATTTCAATTCGAAAAAAACGCATTACGCAAAATACATACTTATGCATATATGTACATGTATGTGTGGATGTATGCATGTACATATATATATGTTTGTAACTATATTTAGAAATAATTATTAGGTTAAAGAAAATTGGTTGTTTATAATGAAATCGCTTTTTCATACTTGTTTAATTTCATTTAAGAATCGAACAACAAAAAATAATATTTTTTGTATTTATTCCACTTGACCACTGCCAATGAAGACGCCTGAATTCGTTGGTTAGATAAAAAAAAAACAAAACCTGATAATTGTCTTAAGTACTAAAAGAAAATTTTTTTTCTAATTTATTAGGAGAGTAGAAACTATTTTGGCCATTAGCCAAATTATAAAAATAATTCCACTCTAATTTAACAATACTGCACCAAAATAATATTAAAAAAATATTAATAAAAACATTATTGCATAAACAAAGAAATTTCAACGTTTAAGTATTTTTAATAAGCAACAAATAAAATTTTTATATTAAATTTTAAATCAATGTAAAATAAATTAAGGACATCATATTTTGTTACGCTTCATTGCAAATTAGTGCATGAGCTTCTTTCACATACTTTTGTTTCATGATTCGACCGAAAATTTTGAAAAAACCAACCCACTAGAACTATTATTCTTTTAAGTTCCAGTTTAATTTTAATTAGGAAAATAAAAAATTAATTTTAATTAGGAAAGCAAAGAGATGGATGTTATGGAATCGAGATAAAATTATTTTGTTTCGAAAAGGCAATGTATTAGAAAAAGTTTGTTTCATTTTTAAAGGGAAGATAAAATACATTATTTTTTCACAAGTTAAAAGTGCCGACTTTTGTTTTGTAAAAATGTGTTTGTCAAAAACTTATTGATATTGATAAAACAATTCGCAGTTTATTTTCATATAACAAATATTGGCAATTGCAACAACTACTTCTGCGAAGATATATTTCAAGTATTATGTTTTTTTTTTTTTTATTAATTTCCAAGTGTCTGACAACGGAGTGCAACAAAGAACATTATCTTTAACATTTTCATGAAACAGGAAGATAATTATTAAAACGTGTTTTATTTTTTGTTTTTTAGTGAAATTTTAAAGTTAGTTTTGCACTTTGAATAAGTAAACAGAATTTGTAAAAATAATTGTCATTTAGCAAGTAAATATTTGAAAGAACTCTCACAACAAACACTCGTATTGAACACTTTTAACTAATTAATTTTTTTCAAGTGGTTTCATAAAACGGCGTCAGATGGCAATGAAATAAAATAATAAATTCTTTATCAATTAATTAATTTTGAAACACAACCTTGTAGATATTGGGATAGAAGTACAATATTTATTGAAACTAATAAAAAACTAAATAAAATTATTATGTAGGTAAAATTGAATTTTTCCACTCCAAAACCCGAAATTATGTGCTCAGCGAGGGTTTCCCTCAATAAAAAAACGAGTTTTATCACAGGCCTATATACCACTAGAAACTGCATTCAAATGAAAATTATAGAAAATTTTTTTAAATCTAATTTAAAAACAGCTTTTTCATCTCCTAAAAACCTAAAAAACACACTTTATTACACATTTTATTCATCGAACACTAAGCTCTGTTTAAAAACTTAAAATCATCTTCCTCAAAATTGCATTTAATAAAACTTCGTACTTTTCATAAGTTTTAAGTTCATCTCTGTAGTTTTTCTCCATTTCTTTTAAAAAGATCAAAGCTTATTAAATCTTATTAAACGCCCTTTTCTACTTTTTAATGTATTAGGAATAAATGGATGAAACTTGCAATGCTTTCAGCAATTATTTCACAATTGCAATGTCCGGAAATGAAAATGGAAAAAAGAAAAACTAAAACAGGAGATCGTAATGAAATTTGAAATTGCAGTAAAAGTGAACTACATATATATAATTAAGAAAAACTTATAACTTAAGTTCGATTACGAGTTGTTTTGTTTTTAAAGTCGTTGAAAACAATTAATTACGCATTCTACAGTGGATAAAGGTTCATTGCTTCATTTAGCGACCACGCCTATTGGCTTTGCGAATACCGCGAAAATATGTCAAGAATCCCTAATATATAATATTATTTAGGTTTAGTTAAAATAATATTTTTAATTAAAAATTCTTAAGGAATATTGAAAAAGTATTACTTTTTGCCCAGAGATCTTGCTCCAACTCGTTCTTATGCCATTTTTTGATGATACTTCCATATGTGTAATATTAAAAAGTGTAATGTAATGTTTAATACTTTATTATATCGGGTGATTTTTTTGCAATTTGGGTTTTCAGTGTAAAGAAAAAGATTCATTGCACGGGGCAATGACAAAAATGCTCAGTAACAAAGAAACAACGCTCGCAAATCATTAAATTTTATTATCAACATATTTCTGGCTCCATGAGTACGCCAACAATTCAAAAGCTACCAATGCACCTTGAAAGATACACTGTGAGTGTGGTTTGTGGGCCGGCGGCATTATTGGACCGTACTTCTTCAAAAGCGATGAAAATTGCAATACAGTGCGATGATTACCGAATTCTTTTGCCCAAAATAGAAGAACTGAACAAAACGGTGCCACATGCTACGTGATACCATGAACATATTAACAGGCGAGTTTGGTGAGCAATTCATTTCACGTTTTGGAGCAGTCCATTGGCCGCCAGGACTGTATACATTATTTTTTGTGGGGATAGGTGAAGTCTGTTGTGTGCAGGGACAAGCCAGCTACAACTGCAGCCCTAGAAGACAACATTAGAGCTATCATTGGTGTGATACCGGCCAAAATTACATTGTCACACAATGTCAAAATTATGTGTAAAACAGCTCAAATAAACAAAATATCTAAAGAAACCCATTACACTTTATTAGATCAGGGTTGTATGTTACTGTAAACAAATAAAAAAAGCATATAAAAATAGCTTATAATATACGGAAAGCTTCTTCCAAAATCTATTGTAATATATTAGGGGAACTCACTCTTGGTTGCAAACAACCCTTGCAAACCTTGAAAAAGTCTAACAAATATACTGCATTTTGCAAGACCATAACAACAAAATGTATGAAACTAAGATTTGCTACACTTGAGCAAATATGCTATGGCGAAAATCGTTGCAGATTTGTAATTTGCAATGCTAAAACAACATTTTATTATTATTAAATCAAAGCAACTACACACCTGCGCTTACAAAGTTTGACGGCGGTAGGACCATCTCAACAACTGCCTGTGAAGAATTAAAATTAAAGCTAAAACTGTAAAAAAATTTTTGCTAAAATAGTAAGAATTAAAATATCAAACAAAACTCCATTAATTGATAAAAGTTTTTAGAAAGTTTATGCACACACCAAAAACTTTGTTAGCGTACACATTTTAGAGGCGGCGTTAGCGTTTATATACTGGCTGCGGCTTAGATTATTGCATGCGGCAAAGTTACTTTATGCAATGTAACCAAATAAATAATAAATAAATAAAAAAAAAAATAAAATACAAAATGAGGTGTGAAATCAAAAAGAAAATTAAAATAATAAAACAAAAGCCAAACAATAAGCGATGGAATGATTAAAAAAAATATATTGGATTATTTAGTAGAGAATCAAGAAGTTGAGGTTTGTTGTTTATTTTTGTTGTTAATTTCCTTTATTTTGCGAACAATCAGCTGTTGAAATAAATTTGCTAAACGCTTAAAAAAGACACTCACGCTTTGTGGCCGAAAATCATACTAAGTGTGCAAAATTGCAGATATGCAACGAAGAGTGATTTCCGCTATTATATTACAAACTGATTTGTATATAGATATGTACAAGGTGCCGTAAAAATAATCACCCTATTGGAAGGTGTTATATTTTTTGCAAATAGCGTCGCACGTTAATCATAAGTAACATTTCTGAACTAGAGACCTGCAGTATACAAACAGACAAGCAATTTAGCGCTATTCTCCGCAAGAGAGTGGAATTTTTGAATAGCGCAGCTTAAATTTCGACGTCGATTTTCAAATTGTGTCAGGCCAACTGTGCAAACATGCCGCCGCTAAGCTGGTCGGCTCGAACAGACTAGCCGTGGCCACCACCGGACTGGTAATAATGGCGAGAATATCGAGACTGTAGCTGTCGATATCGCTGAGTACGAAAAAACATCAACCAATTGCGTGCCACGCAATTTGGCAGCAGCAGACGGATCATCATACAGCGAATTTTCATTACACTTGTTCCCGTACAAAGTGCACCAGATAATGCCTGCTGACCAACAGCCGCGAGTGCATTGTTGTAGAGCTATCCTCAATCTCAACAACGAGGAGCACGATTTTAAGTCGAAAATCCTAGTGAGCGACAAACCGCAATTTTATTTAAGCGGTTACGTCAATGAATATAATATTCGCTTCTGGGGCCGTTAGGACGCCTTCGGCAATTTGGTTACAGTTACTGAGGAACGCCATGCTAAACGACTTCTTATTGCCGGAACTGATTAAGCGGGGTTATACCAACAATCCTCAGATAATCGCCACTTGGCGGATATCATCTTTTTCACTTAACAGACCAAATTATAATGGTCCAAGATTTGCATCACTCAAAATCATTTTTATGTAGTTAAGAAGTTATTTAAACACAAAATTGGATGATTAAATTTGCGCCGCCCTGTGTGTGCGTATATTCGTAATTATTGTTGGTGCGCTATTTGGTACTTTTTAACAACAGCTGTTTTCATTTTACTATGTTTTACTCTACACCAATGGTTTAAACGCAGAAAAATCAGTAAGATTTTTAATCTCATTTTTAAAACATGGATGAATTTCTATATTAATTTCTTTTGAATTTTACGTCACATAATAATTTTTGTATTTTTTTTCATTAAATAATATCTATTAGGAATGTTAGTATTATTCACTGAAATATTCATAAAATTTCAAGAAGTATACTTTCCACCTAGACTCATGTGTCGGGCGAAATTGACACCAATAGACGGCAGAATATACCGTCGAAAGTGTCAATGGTCATAGTTAAGCCCGCAAGAAATACTTCAACTAACATCGAACAGAATAACAAAATAGCATTAATTTAGAAAGTGAAGTGCGTTTATTTCCGGTTTTGATTTTATAGTTTTATAGTAAATAGTTGCAAATATTTAGATCGAACAGAGTTGTTTTTAAATTTTTACAACGTCCGAAATTGTCCTAAATTAGACTATTCCACATGTAGCAGACCATTGAAATTCTACCAGACCTCAAATTACATAACTTATACATTTGCGTTAAGTGTAGGGTATTATACTTGTTTAATGTGTTTAATGATTCTTTTAATATTCTTTATTTTTCTTAATTTATTTTATGAAATGTGTGTAATTTGTTTCTTCTTGTTTTATTTTATTTTTGCTCTAAGTTTTACTTGGCTGTTAGTGCGTGAATGTAATTAATTTTTATGCCAACAACATGTTGAAATATTAATGCACACGCATACATACACAAATGCTAACACACTTTAGTATAAATACCATCTTAAAGAAAAAGAAAATGTATAAGTTTGTGTTGGTTTAATGCCAACGAAACTCTCATTCAATAACGTTAATCCTTGATATTGTTCTTTAATTTTCACTCTTTACACGTTTCTATCACTATAAAGGTCCTTGCTCTACTATTTTTCCTTTCACATTTCTGCCCTTATGTTGTTTACAGTGTCTATTAGCTTTTGTTTTACCAAGTTGTTGGGTAACATTCTTGTGGCGTTTGTTTTGGAATGGTAGGCATTTTTTAGTTGAAGAAGTTTTCCTTTTTCTAATTTTCTTTCCAGTCATCATTTTTTCTTATTATTTTATTATTGGCCACTTTATTAATGTTGTATTGTTTACTCTCTTGAATGTACATAAGTATGGTTTAATAAAACTTTTCTGGGAACTTTAACCTTTAATGAAAACGCAGGCATATATGTGTACATGCATGTGTATTTGTACGTTCTCAAAGTATGGCTAAATGAAAAAAACAAAGGGGAGGGTAACCTAACTAACACCAGACGAATAACAAAAATAGCAAAAATTGTTAAACAACCATTTAATTTTATTTTATTGGAAAGAAACGACCGTCTACTGCTGCGAAATATATTTGAAATAAATTATTCACTTTTAAATATGTCACTTTACTTTTTGACCAGAAATTGTAATGAACGTATAGGGTGCTTTTTGGAGACCGATAAAATTTTAAATTGTAAATAATAAAACAAAAAATTTAATTAAGAAAAATTTGATTCGGTTATTTTTATTCATTAACATTTGGAAACGATTTCGGGCAGCTCGTGTCCACATGTCCCTGACGAAGCTTATTCTGGACGCCCAGTTTTCTTCACTTTTGAAGAGTTTTCTTAATGTAATGAATAGATTGCTTTCAATCCATATGCGGGAATTTTGTTTATTACCAAATTCGTTAACCAAAAAATGATGAAAAATTACCAATTTTGCGATAAAACATCGAGTCAGTTGATGGCTTGGTAGCGTTGCTCAAGCGTCAATCTATTCACGATTATTAGCCACAGTATACTGATCATAAGTGTCAAAAAGTGATCGCAGTGTGACGGTTCGTTTGACAGATAACATTTACGTAAGGTCGGGTTTAATAAACTCCCTATAGAAGCAACACATATGCTAAGTACTAGCAGATGCTTTCACAAAAAAGCCTAAAATTTTTAACCTAACGCTTGCTCAGAACTTGTTCTTTGAACACAATAAACAGGACAAAAAATGTTGTTAGTGCGCAAATATGTTCACGCAGTGATCTACTGCGGTTTTTGATAAGGATCATAACAAAAGAACATAGACAAAATAACTGAAGATGGCCATTATTTACAATTGAAACCAGTTTGAAATAAACTTCCGTGTATTTATTTTGGGTAAACACATTATAACAGTCAATTAGGAATGCTAAACTACTATTCGCTGCAGATAAGTTTTCACACAAAATTTTAAAACCTGCCGCCTAAAATTTATAATTTTGCAGCATAACACACCGGCACAAAAAATTATAGTTTCAGCACATCCGCGATATAGCACTGGCGACAACTGGATATCAATCGAAATTTTTATTATTCTATTATATTAATCAATATATTATAATTACATTAATCAATATAATAGAAATTTTGCTCGATATCGAATCACAAGATTGTCAAATCGAATGCGATTTGCGAATCGCTAATTAATTCTGAGTATGTCCAGAAGTTCTTTTGTTTTGTTCACCATTCGAATTTATCACCCATTTGTAATTTTCCGCTTCTTACGATTGGCAAGCGTGTAATTTCCAGTACCTGGGTGTATATTTCGAGAGTCAATAAATTTCCAAAACACGTGATAATTTGTTTAATTTAAAACAGGTGACAAAGCTCAAAAAGCTTCAGAAATGGAAAAGAAAACTTCATACTTTCTATAATTTGGTATATAACGCAAAAAGTTTATTGCTGCTTATGGCACACCTTCCCTTTTGCTTTAATTACTACGTGCCTGTGGGATATTAATTAATCATTAAGTTTTGTTTTATACTTTCGAGTTTTATTCATATAGGAGTCATGATTGGTTCCAAGTCCTTCATCCACTCTCACCATAGTTCCGTTCCCAAATGATACAATTATGGTTTTTGCTGTTGTACGAGTTTATTTATTATTTTTATCCTTCTTATTTTACAAATAGAGTTGACGCTTGTTTATTATTGTTGTTTTACTTCAAACACACTTCATTACTTTTGGGTTATTTTTTGTAAAAGTAAATGATTTATACGAAACCGCTGATTAGTTTTGGCGCTTTATAATACAGAGTTTCTTTTGTATTAAAGCCATGAAGATCATAGAACGTACGCAGCCAAAAAATAGGCTATCAGCCATGTTCCGACACTCGCATCTCGCACAAAATTTGCGATTGTGATTTCAACTAGCATGTGAGGTGTTCTGTAACTTGCATTCGCAAACAAGTCGCAAGAGTATACAGAAGTGAACTGCTGTATTTAAAATAAACTAGTTTTTAAAGAAACTACAAAGTTATGAATAAATTAAATTAATAGTGTTTTCTTTTTATTTTAGTAAAAAGTGATGACATTTTGAAAAAAATTTTTCTAAAAACATGAAATTTAAAAACGTTCTTTGCTTCTGCAACTTTTGCCTCTGTATTTCTTCCATTGCACTGGCGATTTCAATAAACAGCTGACACGAGTCATCTTCGAAAAGTATACGCAGGTAGTGCTGTAATTAATTCAAATGAAATGCCCGGGTATTTTTTGTAATATTCTAGGTTCAGGTATTAGAAATATTAAACAGAGTTTTCTTTTAAAACTTTTCAAAAGCAAATCGCAAGTAAAACGCGTGAGTTGCAGAACATGCAAGTTTGGCGATTTGCTACTCGCATGCGATTTGACACTCTTGCGAGTGTTAGAACATGTCCGTATAAAAGCTAGATATAACAAAAATTTGGTAATTTCGAAAAGAACATTTTTTAATAGGGCACTGATAACATCTCATCAAACAAAAATCTCCTCAATTTAAAATAAATAAAAGTTTTTACCTTGTCTTAAATGCTTTTAAGAGTAGTTTCTGATCAACAAGTATTCGGTCATGTACAGAAGTTTGTGAACGAAACTTACAGGTAGTGGACAATATTAATGCAGACTACTTTGAGGGGCAAAGAAAAACTCTCGATAAATTGAACCGTTTTCGTTTTAGTAAATCATTTCAGAAACTTTTGCGAGAACCCGAAAAAAGTTTTTTTACCCAAGATTTTATTAAACAGTCTACACTGACATTAACTCTTCGACAACTGCTGAGACACATTGTGTAAAATCAAGCAGTATAAGGGTCCAAATTTCCAAACATCAGCAATTTAATCCACTCTTTTACATCAGCTATGTTGTATACGGAGTATCAATTCCACATAAATTTATTATTATTGGAAGTCATACCCAAATGTACGCCTAGTCAAATGACAGTCATGACAATTATCTGTTACTATTTGGCATACAAGACTTGATGTTGCGTTTCAGCGTCATTAAATGTCAATACGGATTTTTCTGTTTTTCCGTTCCACTTGACACAATGTTTTAAACAATGCATATTAGAAGGAAAAACTTCTGGCATTCATTACACTCACGTATAATTTATAATTATAATTTGCATAGAAGCACATAAACATACAGACATATATATTAGAGTAAACAGACAGCGATGACATACGCAAAAATACATATATGTGAATTGCAAACACATGTGTTGGTTTAATGAAATTAAAAAAAACGAGAATTCTAATGAAAATTAATTTAAAAATGTATTTAGCACCAAGTGGTTAGAGTACTCAGAAAAATTAGGTCAGCGAATAAGTTCTCATAATTTTTAAATTGAAAGAAAGCGGGACGAAAAAAATTTGTGATATCTCTAGGAATAGAAGTCTGGAAGGGTTACTGCAAATTTTAATATGACACTTATGAGAAGCGCAACCAAACTTCAGTTGCGTTGCCAGTTGCTGGAAATATTATTACATATGGCAACTAACGGCTGTTAACTTTAGCTGCCAAACAGTACTACTTCTGGCAACCGAACATTTCTGGTTGCCAGTAGGCAACTCAACTGAAGCTCGCTTGATATAGATAATAAACACATAAAACTCGTTGATTATGTCATGGGCATATTAAAATACCACCCCATAAATTTCAAGTGGCTGCAGTGGATCCTCTTGAATGGTAGTTGGCTTCTCATTGTACCAGAAGGACACATTTCGTTTAGTACTAAGCGCTCAGTCGTTAAATATGAAAAGACTAAGAGCGTGATGAAACAGCTGATAGTTTATCTCTACACTTTGTTAGGGTTATTTTTAAGACTTTTACCAAAAGCCATCGGAGAGATCAACAGTGTAGTAAGAAATTACGTTAAACATCATTTGGATACACCATTCGTTACATATAACGTTAACACCAGCGAGCACTATTATCACGCGCTATTCCAATCTCTTTAAGGCAAGTGTTTCACCAGTAGGCGCTGGATGGATAAAAGCAAATTTTGTCAGGAGAAGGCCGTAGGCAAAGCTTTACATTTCGAAAAATCTAAATACTTCGAAAAGAAATTAAAAATTGTTTAACAGTTGCATTGGCAGATATAAAAGCTTTTACTTCTGATGAGAAACACTCGGGTTTCTTCGGGAGCACTCTTAACTTCGTGTACTTTGTACACGATGAATCCAATTAAGTGATTCTCAGTTTTTGGAAACGCTTAAATACTTCTCTGGCCTATCAAAGAAATTTTTAATGAAGAGAACCTTGGTGAACCCTTCATCAATAGCACCCGGAAAGTAAGTTCAGACTTGTTGTTGGTGAGGCTTCTTCGGGAAAACATAAGATGGCTGTGGATTAGACTCGAGTCGTGGGAAGATTGTGGCGCATGATCAACAATAGCTGCCAATAATATAACTGTTGACAGCAGGTGATTAGATAGCTTCAAGTTCCTCAGCAAGAGGTGAGTACAGGATCCAAGCAGCCATGCTCCAAAAAGGCTGTCTATTATACAAATGCTAATAGTCGCATAATTTTACGCACTGGCTATTGTCGGTTTGAGTCGTAAGACGGTTGCCGACGTTAGTTAAGGCATATCTGTGTCTCTCTCCGATTTAACATTCTGTTGCTAAGAGCCGTAAGGCTAACACATGCATGGTGTTTTGCAAGCTTTTTCTGGTCATTATAATATCACGTTTGAAAAATGATTTTGTGTGATTTTTCCTACTTGATTTGCTGGAATTGTTACATTTTTTTTTATTTTTTGATATATGTACATATATCGAATAAAAGAAAACCCTTTTTTGATGGCAACTCTAATGTATGTATTTTCTTTTTATTATCGCACGGAAATTGTTTGTTAAATCTGTATGTGTTTCGTTAACGCGTGATAGTCTGATAATGTATGTATGTATATATGTATGTATGTATGTATGCACGTTGAAAAGACATCACAATGTTTTACTTAAAATTCATCTTAAATGCGCTGCAATATATTCCCAAAGATATGCTACAAATTCCGTTTTCTCGTTGTTGTATTTTGTTTCCAGCGATTTACTGCTATTTCTCATCAAGTGTCAAATAAGTGCAAAAAACAACACAAGCAAAAACAGTATTTTACACAGCAACCACAAAACCTCATCTTCTTCTTAAATGTTAAACTTTACATGGCTAAAAATTCCTTTTTTTAAGAAGCTTGTAAAGGAATCAAGCGAACTTCACACATACGAAAAGTTTTGACATTAAACTCCGGATGTGTTGATTTTCTAGGATATGCTAACACACACACAACGTGCTTGTAAATTTAAACACACAAAAAAGTTTTACGACCTGCAATTTTATACAAATTTAAGCTCTTAAAGATGACATTAGAATCTCTGCTGTTAAGTTAGGCGTTGATTTCCCCGGAGATTGCTTTAGGAACCTGATGAGAAATGTTTCTGAGGAAAAAGTACGAAAAAGTAACGAAACTAAGGGAAGTGGTGGAGAGATAAAATAAAGAGTGTAAAACCGTTTAAGCTTTGATTTTTTAGGGGTTTCTTGGTTTTCACCGTTTTACCCTTTTTACCCGCATTTTTGTGGTTTGTTTTTGTTTTTCATTAACGTGCAATAACATTCTATTGCTTATATGCAAAATGAAGTAGGCCATTTGTAAAACTTGGAAACCATTTAAACAAAAAATGCTAGAAAATATACGAGGGCAGTTTGATAGTTCTGTGACTTTTTGTTTTTCCAGCGTAGTGACTTTAAATGCAACCCTGATCACGCTAGCTCTTATCTATTTCTAGACTACTCTCGATTTTTTAGCAAACCACGTTTATTAGTTCGTTTTTAACAGCTATTGAAAGCAGACAACCGCGGCTAATGAGGCTTAACGTTCACGCCGCCCAAAAAGAGGCCGTCCCGCCAGAAATGGTTGATAAAATCCATGGAATGATATTGGACATTCGACGAATGAAAGTGCTTGAGGTAGCTGGGGGTGTAGGCATCTCACTGACCGGATACATCACAATTTGCATGTATATTTTAATATGAAGAAGCTATCCACGCGATGGGTGCCGCGATTGCTCAAAATCGACCATAATCGATGTTTATGCGCAATCTGAACGAGATTTTGCACCATGGATGAACAAAGGATAATCAAAAGAATTAGAGACTATGTGGGGACACGGAATAGGACACGGAATTTTAAAATTGTATCATCAAGAGAAAAAGAATATAAAGTTTAAAAATTTAGAGCGAGAGAGAGGGAATTAAGAGAGATATAATGACACATGCGACTTTACTTATCGATTTTAGACCAACGTTTGATTATGTAAGACATAGCGCACAAACTATCGTTCAGTTAGGTCATTTGCACCGTCACTATATGCATTCTAACTTTCCAGTAAGTGACTCACTTAGCAAATGTATAATTCAAACCAAGTATTCCTTCCTCGTTAATGATGAAAAACAAAAACATGAATTTTGCAGGCAATATCGCAAAGTGAGCGAAGGAATAATTTTTTTTTATTGACTCGTATGCTAAAATAATCTCGATCTGTCGAAAAATGGCGGCCACAAAACAATAAGATCTACTGCCTTATAAAGGCAAAAAGCTCTCTAAATTGTTCTAAACTAAAAGCTGCAACTATGTGACATATGGGTTGGACACTCTTCACCGAATTTAACTGGTAGCCAGGCTGTCGAGAAATAATTGACGCTCTCTGAAACAAACATTTTTGTTTTTGATGTTTGGATTAATTATTATTATTTAAAAACTCTGCTCTGCAACTAATTTAAAACAATAAATAATACAGTCTGCTTATATTGACATCTCAAGGGTGGAATTGCGTATTCATTTTATCTAAAACTAAATAAAACTTAATTATAATAAACAAATTTGGTCTCACAGCAGCCGTCTGTGTGTAATACACCTGCTTATGTATTTAGCATAATTTAATTAGATGTAATTTTGTTCATCATTATCTTTATCGTGTTAACAAAAATATTTTGTTTTTCATCTATAAAATGCAATTATTTTATTTTATATTTTCAATAATTTCTTTTCTTTAATGCCAAAAAAAAAGAAGAAAAAACGAAAAGTCATTAGAAAGAAAACCAATTCAATTATAAATTTTTAATGTCACTTTGCGTAAACGAGGTAGTTGGGACCATAGATTGTGTCCCATATTTTTATCTTACCTAATGAGACATACAGAAAACCTGATAAAGATTTAAAAAGAAAAACAAGAACAAGAACATAATTCATAAATTTATGGTTTTTCAAAGCAAATAATTTTGTAATTAATGGCGCAGTAGCCTTAAGTTTCTTTTTCTTATCGTCTGATCTGCTATTTCGACTGCCATTATGATCAAGATTTATTAAGAGATTTTTAAATTTTGATTTTTTTTCGTAAAATACCTAAACCGAAATTATGATGGGGAAAATATTTTTGACCATGTAAAATGTCATGTTAGCAAAAAAAAAAAAACTGAAAATGTTTTAAATCCATCATAAATAGTACAAAATTAATATAACAAAACATAATTTTCTCTTCTATGAAGGTCATCAGCTGGCAGGTTCACAGTAACGATGGATAGTGTCGGAAGTGCGATTGATGGAAAATGGTAACTTAAGCGCTGACTAAATAAATCGGACAGAGTAATAAAATCTTAAAAAAAATAATCAAAGAAGGAACAGCATACGACAAATTATGCATGCATGAGGATTTTGGATATCAGCCAACCTTGAGTTTTAATAGAGACTGACCTATGTAACGAGGATCTACACACAACGATAAACTTCATTTTCCATTACTGTGACAAGTAGAATACATGATACGAGTTCCTACAAAAAATAACCCAAGAGTGACAATAATAGTACATTGAAAATAGGCGAATTGCTAAAAAGGTTTACAAGCGGCAAGACTGGAAACTCTACACTAGTGCAACCACGGAAACGAGAGATAATTTTTTGATGCAACTTCCTTAGCCTAGAATCACATTAAGCAAAAGTTGACTGTATTTACTGTGTAAACTAGAGAAGGTAGAAGGGGGCAACAATGCGTGAACAGGCTAGAATAAATTTCGTAGACTTAAATTTGAATTCTGCGACACATGCTCAGACCGAAGAATCTGCTTTTGATGATCTCTGAATATCCTATTTTATACTAGTGATATCGTAGATCACAGTGCATGGTGTTTATCCTGAGCTTATTCTTATCTAGCCTCAGAATTCTTTGGAATTTCCACCGAGCTAGCGTAATGAACCGCTTTGATGGCTTGAGTCCGGCCTTAGCGCTCTAATAACTCAACCGAGGAACCAGTTTTTTCAGTACTATTTACTCCGTATCTTCATGGACAGGTACTTAGCACAATGTAATTTTATTCCGGGTACTAGGTTCATTTAGAGACTTACGGTAGTCTATGACAACCCCTGAGCTCACATCAGGATAATAAGGTTTTGAGTGTTGCCTGTCTGTCCGACATTATGAAGATTTGTATGCCCCTAAGGCTAACTCCTCAGGCATTTCCTAGTTCAGATTGAAATTGTTGTGTAATTTCCCATTGGAATCGTCCTCTGGACATTGGGTCCAACTACTCCCGCCTCAGCGTCGTCCTTTTCCGGGTTAAAACGATCAAGTGAACCACCCTTGATCGGCATCCATGTTCCGCCATCGTCTTTGTCATATTGGAGCCGGGTTTCAACTATCATATAGCAAGATGTACGAGTAATTCTCAAAGAGTTTCAGTGTCCGGTATGCCCTACAATATACCCAGCTTTCATACGGGATATGCTCTGCAAACATAGTGCGATTTTGCATGCTTCATCCTTCATTTAGATGTATAAGGGTGGTATGGCTGTATCGCAGGGCATAAGTCGGGCATGTTCTCCACTTCGGCCACTTTACCAAGGCAACGTAGATCAGTGTTGTTTTTATCCTAATAAAAGGCCAATAGATCAGTGTTGGTTAATGCCCAATGTTTTACGAAAAAGTCTGCCTTCTGCTCAAGAAAAATCAAATGTAAAACGCAATTAAAGATTTTTTAAAAATGATAACTACTTTCTTTTGGCGTGCTCTAAACGAAATGGACGTGGAGCACTTGCGGTTTCAGCCAGACAACTCTCCGAGCAGCACTGCACATTCTGTATTAACGATTTTATGATATGGTTATCTCTCGTCTCTGTCACGTTCATTGGGCACTAAGATCGGGAGATTTGATGCTGCTCGAATTTTCCTGCCGGGGTTTTCTGATGTCTTAGGTCTATGCCAATAAGCTGTCGATGGTATCAAAGACAACATACCTCAAAACATTGCACAATTTCAGTCGGACATATGCGGTGTAGAGTCATTGAAAATAAGACCTCTGAGATCCTCTAGTATAATGGTACAAAAATAATCAAACACTTGACATGAAGAGCATCTCTTGATTAGCATCCTTGCTTTAGTCCTAAGAAAATAGTTTACTCATTCTGGTTTCGCATTCACAAAATACGAGTACCTTCAAATTACTAAATTTCATTAATTGGCAAGCGACATGTTATTCAAATTGGTTTGTTTTAATTTGTTTAATATTTTTGTCTTTTTTGAATTTTTATGTTGTGCACATTACAATCATTTAAATAATTAACTTTATACGTTCAAAAAACAGAGACATAAAAAAACTGCAATAGAAAACGTTCATTCATATGTTTAGTAAATATAAGATTAAAAAATCTGTTTCAGTTGCAAAATAATATTTACGTTTTTTGTTTTTCTTTTTTAAGAGAACAATTGTCAACATTTGGTTAAACTTGTCAATGTAGATCAGCAAAAAACATTAATAAAAGTGCAACAAAAGCATCAAATAGAAAAATAAATTTCACCGAATTATAATCACCCTGCAAGCTTTCTTGTAATGAGAAGTTTATTAATTAGAGAAGGGGGTTCTTATTTTTCGTCATAGCGAAAGTAAGGAAATTTTAGTTTCTTTTTAGTCAGGAAATGTACAAAATAAACTTGGCCCTTAAAAATATAAAATGTTCACCCAACAAACGCAATGTTTGTCTTAAGTCTAATGAAAATATATTCGTACATTTCCACACAGGCTTAAGCATGATTAAATAGATAACAAGTGGCATGTGCGTCTGGCACCATAAGTTCAGAATGTGTGTCTACGTGTCGTAGTTTCTTCCAATCAATTTAAAATGCTACCGAAACATCTCACAGTTTTCCTTTTAAACCCTTTCAAACTCTTATAATACGGCAGGTATTAATGATAGGACTCTTTCGAAACCATTATTTCATATACTAATGATACACCTGAGGTGGGGTTTTACCATGTGAAGCACATGCAGCAAAGAGGAATTTGTACGATCATGGAGAGTAACTTAAAAAGCGGTTTTATTACTCCGTCACATTGTTGACAAAATAAAAAATTTGACTGATTCACTATTTACTTCATAATATGGCCAGGTTTTCTCTACGCAGGATTTAAATGATATCCAACATAGTGGGAGACAGAAAATAAAACTTTAAATTATAAATATTAAGATTTAATTTACTTCTTTCTTCTATTAGAACCAGGCACCTGGTATACAAGTGTGGTATCAGTCTAGGGGTTTAATATTCGGTTCGGTG
The DNA here is from genome assembly GCA_963932375.1 of Phania funesta. NCBI lineage: Eukaryota > Metazoa > Arthropoda > Insecta > Diptera > Tachinidae > Phania > Phania funesta. The sequence continues at coordinate 90,285,526 of OZ010652.1, read as the reverse complement.
ACGGAATGTCGCTGTTACTACACTCTGTAATTTAAGTTGGAATAAATTTAATTTAAAAAGAAATAGTGTCGCTACAATTACAAATTAATAAAATGTAGACTTTACATGCACTGCAAGGAAGCCATACGTCCATTTTTCCTCGCGAAAATCGAACTCTTGATTGATATATGGATTAGCGCACTACGAAATACGTAATAAATTGTACACCATACATTTAGTGTAAATATATCATTTCTTTTAAAAATTCTCTTAATATTTCTTTATCTAAAAACTCATTTGTGTTACAAACAGCACGCTGCTGTTGTTTGTACAAAATTTTAATTTGAGAAATTAAATAAATATCATCTATTTAACAAACTTTTTAGTAGTTGTTAACAATGTTTTTAATTTATTTTAATGTTTTAATTACACACTCATTTGTTCGACATTTTTTAAAATTTATAAAACAAAAACACAACAAAAAAAGCGAAGAAAAATTTTTAAAACATGCTCATGATAAATGACGTTTTTATGTCAAATTTTTAAATGTTAAATTAAAATCATTTACAACACAAACTAAAAGACTAAACTGCAAAAATATTACACTAAATTAATTTGAATCACTATTCTACGCAAAAATAAATATATTTTTAAATCAGTATTGCACTTTTTGGAAATGAAGGCTTACTTTCTTTCCGATAATTCCTAACCCTGTCTGTTACCGTTTCTTTTTCACCTGTGATATATCTATTTCACTTCCTACCTCTACTTGACGAAAACTTTAGTTTACGAATAAAATAATTTCGTTGAAAACAAGTCATTTTCTTAATGGGACACTGCGAGTTTTTATTATTGACAAATATCGAAAAAGTGAGCTGAGTGTTCGTAAAAGTTCGGGAACTTTGATCGGCGGTGTCGTAAGCAAAAATAATAAATTTCAAGATACTCTACAGTGTACAGCCATATAAAAGGTGCGTCTCCATGAGTAAAAAGGTCTACTGACGTAACAACTGTAGCCTAAAGGCCATAATAAGCGAAGAGTGGTTCGTGGAGTGTAGCGTTAAACAAGCGTATGCTTATTTTTAGAATAAAATCATCGTAAGCGATTCCGCTAACCTTGGTAGCCTTGTCAACCGACAAAGCGGTTGGGCGTTCAATGTATCATGTGCAATGTGCCCATATGTAGTTTTTGAAAAGCATATGCTCTTTTGTAGCGGATTTTGGCTATTAGATATTTTTTTCTTCTTCTAAAAGATGTGGCCAATTTTATTACAATACATACATTCAAGTCTTTAATCAAACTACAATAAATCGCCTACAAGAATGTTGGGATGGGTCACCAGTTTGCTTACTCATTTGTACGAGTATCTTTTTTTATTTCTTCTTGAACTTTTAGATCTCTATAGATATTTTCATTTCTTATACGGGGTTGGATTAATAAATAAGGTTATCTTGGATACGCTTAATTTTTTTTATTCGTCAATTTATATGTTGACCTCTTCCAAGTAATCGTAATCAGATATTATACACTAGTGCCAGCGCTTTTTCAAATACTCGAAGCACTTTTCATAGCCGGTTTTTGGTGTAACTTTCAATTTCTTCAGCGATTTCGTTTTTGTCTATTCAGTCGTGGAGAGCCTCTGGTCTTTGAAGGTGTCTTTTTTAAGTTTTGGGTATAAAAAAGTCCCCGTGTGACTAGATCTGGAGAATGTAAAGGCTGGCCAGGATCGATGTGTTGTTTTCAGCTAAAAAATAAGTTTCTCCACTGTCTCAACGTTCTCATCTGTTGCTGACGTGCTATGACATCCACGACATCCATCTTTTCGGTCATTTTCAAATTGATTGTATGAGATTTTTGGAACGAATTTTCGTCATTCGAAAAATAACACTGAAGATGACACATAGCCGGAACCGGTTAGTCACCAAACCAAACTTGACAGGGGATGACGGACATTCGTTCCAAAAATCTACATCAAAGCACCCTGTCGGAATATCAAATCAAGATTGTACCACTTGTAAATATTTCTTCTAGTTAGAGAAAATGCAACAAGCTAATATTTTCGCAAATTTCCATATCTACCCACTGCAAAAATGTTACATCATTTTCTCTACTCTTTCGCAAAACAATGCAGTTGTATACCTCTTTATGATTCTACTGAAAATTTGTTAATTTTTAGTTGACTCCCTTTATAGGAACAAGTGCGATATGTTAAGGACATGTGTACTAACAAATTATAAAAACTGAAACTCGACTGTATTCAGCCGAGTCTTGTTTATTGAACAAACTTTGTATAGAAAGGGGCCCAGACGACAGGTTGTTAAATCCGATATTGCCTTCTTGGTAGCTTCTCGATGTTTGATGTACAAGCAGCACCCCAAAGCTGAATGCCATATGATCATTTTGGCTTTATAACAAAAGGACTTTGTATTCAAAAGGCAAGGTGGAATTGTAACCTATTAACCAGTGTATTTGATTTGATTTTGCCTCAATATGGCGGGACGAAGTTACACGTCAATCTAGATGGATATCCAAATATTTAACGTGGGTTTCCGCTGGGTCAGTGGTATTTGTTGTTAATATTGATGCACAATTTTTCCGTGTGAGGGAAAACGTTACATGAGCACATTTCGATGGATTTATCTTTATTCTCCAATTTTTCAGGAAGATCGATAGCTCTTCTTAGTAAACAATTATAAATGCAGCATTTTCTGCAAAGGTTGACGTATTTGTATGTGGGCTTGTTAGCATATCCGAAGTACAAATGATATGTAATATCGGTCCCAGTATACTATCTTGAGGGACTCTTGCGGAGATTTTCCCAATTTAAGAATGCTGATCCAATGACATTAAACGTTTTATGTGTCAGATAGCTTTTAAGAAGCTTATGGAAATTTTCAGAAAGAACTCAACAAACTATTAGTCAGTAGGCCATCATGCCAGGCTTTCTCAAAAAATTTTATAAACTGCGCTCATTTCTTTCATATATTTAAATAGCAACTACAATTTTCAGTAAATCTATATAATAAGCGTTAAACGGCTTGTCAAACAGGTAAACAATCCCATACACCCTACAAATAGTTTGTATCAACATAGTTTAATAAATCATTTGTACAGTATACGAGTATATGCACCCAAAAGTACTTCATGCTTTCTTCTTTTAATTAATTACAGTCATGACTTAAATCTGACAAAATACGATTAAAAAGAAAAATTCTTTTGAAAGGCATAATAATGTATTAAATGGCATTTGAAGTCTCAACGCTGTGAAAAATCTGGGTATCAAACCATGGTTGTTTCCATGTAATTCTCCATATTCAAATATTACAACGGTGATGAGTGTCTGGTCTGATCACCATTTCATCAGCATTGACATATAAATTTAATTTTTTTTCTTAAATTTGTAAAAAAAAGAAAAACAAATGCATACAAACACATGCATGCATACGTATATAATTTTTTCTTTTAATTCTACAATTTATATGGGATGGGGGGCTAAATTAAATCAAGTATTCATATGCTTGTGTATGAGGAGTAATGAGGATGACAGTTTGGATGGGGGATTTTTATTATTTAATAACAGTCCCATTATGTTTGACAGTACGAGTATATGACGAAACGGATGTGATTTAATTTTAACGGCAAAATACATTTGCTCCCATGGAGGGTAGAGAAATGAATGACTGAGTGGCTGCTATCATTAGTAAAGGGACAAAATCTAATGAAGCCCAAAAAAGGTTTGACACAAAATAAGCTCGCTTAATTTCAGCAATCAATCAAAATTTAAAAATTTGTTTTGGGGTAAATTTTGAGGGTGTTTTTTTTGTTTTTTTGTCAATACTTTAAATTACAAGCATTTTTTTAATAAGTATGAAAAGCTTTTGTTGATTTTTCTTTTTTGCAGTTAAATAATTGTAACATAAATTACGAAATATTTCAGTTTAGAAATGCGCATTTAGGAATAAAAAATATGTAGACTTTTCAGAGCTGGAGCTTCGAAAAATATTTTTGAACAAGCTTTTTATTTTTATTCTGATTATACATGAACAATTTTGTGTCGTGAAAAGTTAACATTATTTTTTTTTTTTTGAACTCTGCAATTTTGTCGCTCAGGTAAATCTAATGCCTGTTGTCATTTTGGATTTATAAGCGCTTTTGTTTTTATTGAATAAATCTTTTTTATAAAGCAAGATTTTATTAAAGCCATTTGCAAAAAAAATTATTTAAAAAAAAAGCTTTTCAATTAAAAGTACTGAAGACTTATGAGCACGTTCCACTATAAAAAAACTAAATAAAACTGATTTTAGTCTCTCTATCTATTAAGTCTAAAGAAATCGTAACAACTTTCCGTTCTTATGTTTCATACGATTTGTCAACACCGCGAACGCAAAAGGCCAAAACCAGTCACAAGCGGAAGAAATCTAAAGAAATAGGGAAACTCAAATTGATTCGAATTTAAGTGACTGATTTACTTAGGTTTTCTTTCGATATCCTTACAAAGGCTTGTACGAGCAAAACTCTTGTGGCATGCTTATAATTAAGCGACCACTTCAGTTTTCATGAACAAAAAAATTCAATTTTTTTTTTATTATTAAAAACTTTCACTTTCAAGCTTTTCTATAATGTGCTATTTGCAAACGTCTTCAAGAAAGCTTTTTAGTTAAAAATATTTTCTAATAAGAAATGCTTTCAGAGCTCTTAAATTTATGCGCCATAAATCCTGCTGCAAAATTTAGGTTGTTTAACAAAAATTGTTTTGATTTCATCAAGTAACGAAAATATTGTTTTTTGCTTTATATTAGATCATCAATACAACAATTATGTTCCATTTTCTTTCCTGCATGCGACCAAACTAAAAGCTAACATATGTACGAGTACATCCATGATGATGATACGAATAATAACAACTTTAAATTGAATTATAAAATCTGTCGGTCATACTCTGAAAAATTCAATGGGAGCCCCTTAACCTCATCAAAATGAATAAGTTGCATGGAAGGTCGGTATTTGTTCCACAATTTAAAATAGAAAGACTAATTGAAACTTTAAATCGTATTTTTTTTATTTTAAACAAGATGTTCATGTATGTCTTCTACGTTTTATTTTCATTTCTTTCATTGACCAACCTTCTATCTCTTTCCCTCATTATACGAATACATCTTTGGGATTTTCAGCCAGCCAGCCAGTCTCTGGGTTTGAGCAGTCATCATCTTCCATTTATTCATTTTGATTGAGTTTAATTAATTTTTATTAAATTTTGTCACCCTCTGATATATGAAATTGAAAAACTACATATTTTTTAGTTGATGATGGTGATGACGATGATAAAGAACGCATTTAAAATGATTGCACAAAAATATGAAAAAAAACATAAACAAATTATTTCTTTAAATTTATAAGATCATTAAAAGACGACAAATGTCTTATTTATCTTTTAACACATGAATTTTGCTCTACAAACTGAGATTTGTTGTTGTTTTCTATATTTTTCTGCCCTTGATGCAGCGAACCTTGCTATAAAAAGCTTTGAAGAAAATGTACTCAAAAGGATAAAATGATACGAAATTGTAGAGGCTGCATTAAAATGATGACACCTTTTTAATTAACAATTCAAAAAGTACTGACTGGCACCGTTATCTATCTAATATCTGCGGTTTTCTCACTCAATAAATAGACTTACACATATGTATCCGGATTAGAAAGAAGCAACTTTATATAAAACTTCCTGGTTAGAATCCATAGTGGAAAAGACACAATATATGCTAATCAAAACATTTATATCGACACAAATTGTTCTTGTTAGAGACAAATTTCATAGGTACACTAGTGCAGCCAGCCACCCAACATTACTTTTATTTAAAGGTCGGAATTTTTCATATTTATCTACAACCTTTATCGCAAGATTTGTTTAAGCAATATTCAATTTGAAACAATATGGAACGACGAAATGTTTTGTATGAACTTACGACAGATGCAAATTGATGTATTCTTCCATCAACACATTACAGATGCGGAAAACTGTTAAATTTTTTCTCTAGTGCAACAATTTTTGGCCAGCATAATCCATTTGTATGAGCGATATTAGCAGAGTTTGCACAGTAGATTTAAACCGTATGAATCAATAGTACGGTTAAAATAAAACAGTGATTGGTTGCAGCAAAAAGTGCGATTGGCACTAGAAAAAAAAATCGGTGACTATTTCTTTAAGATTTGGATGTGACTGGAACGGATGGCACGGATATTCAGTTTATTTTTTTTCACCAAGATAAAACCAAGATATTTTGAAATTATGTGGATCCTTTGTCTAGCCGTATATTTATGCTTTAAACTGACAGTGTGTTTGGATTGGAGATATAAGGCTCGAAACAAAGGCAAAATTATACCGCCTTATCGCATTTGTACAACGAAAAACCTGCCTTTGTTGTATGATATTGAGTAATTAGGAAATTCAAGCAATTAAGGCCTTAATTGAGCTGAGTTTACTATACAAAAACTCAATTAATAAATTGAGCAATTAGTACTTAATTGCATTAATTGAGTCAAAGTCACAATGCACTTCTGGTGAAGTATATCAAGTGAGCAGAAAAAACGCTGTACAATGCATAATCAAGGCACATTTAATCTTAATGTTATTGGTCAAACTCCATATATAAAAAATAAAACGAAAAAATAAATGGCAGGTTAATTTGTAAGTAAATTCTTTAAACAATTCTTTAAAAGCCGAAAGAATTACTTCTCATTTTACCAAATTCAGAACCACTAGTTTTCACGAACAAAAACACATTTCTGCTGTGAAACGCTAATTGAGAAAACTTAAGTGCATATGTACAGTTAATAGTTTTAGTTGAATTTAAAAACTTTGAGGTGTTCCTACTAATCTATGTAGAAAAATATATTTGTGAAACCATCTGTTAATTATTAAATTGCTTCAGGAAATTGTTTTAACACCATAAAATTTTGTGCGAATATTTGTATACCAAAGTTAAAATGAAACAATTCCAATTAGTTTACATGTAATACCGAAACAGGCATCAGAAATTGATTTCTCTTTATTGCATTACTTTCAGTTTTATTGTGATGCCAAAAAATAATTAAAATTCTCTTACAACGATTTTATTTCTTAAAATTCAAAAAGAACACTCGAAATGGAAGTTTTTCCGTTGGAAAAAAAGGCAAAAATCCAAAAACAAATCTGCTCTCCCAGAAACTATGCTGTTGGGTTCACAAACCCCACATGTGAATGAATTAAATCTCTCCCTTTCTCTTTCTATTAAAGCCGATTAAGCTTTTAAAGTAATTATTTCAAGTGGCGTCTAGTTTATATTTTACAGCAATTAAATTTAAGGGCAGTAGTTTAAGTAGTTAGCGCATTTGAAAGCATTTGACAGTGGCGCTATAGTCGCCTGGGTTCTTCGTATCTTAGCCGCTGTCAATCGCAATAAATATACACTTTTCTGACATCGTACTAGCTTCTATTCATACTAGTTTATATACATGTACTCGTATATATAATCACACAGCACTCTCCTTTGCCGGTACAATTAACTGTCTTTTTTCTCTAATTTTCAAAGAAAATAGCACAATGACTTCGTTGACATGCCACCACTAACAGCCAATGGCCTGGCGTAGCTTTCCTCAAAAATTTGCAATTTGGCTTTTATTTATTTATATTAGCCCGGTGTAGATGTTATTTATTATGGTATAAAAAACTCCTATTAAATATTAAATCATAATATTTTGATGTTACTGCATTGTCAGTAGTTCTGACTTATACCTCCACGTGGTGGCGGCCGGTAACAGTATCATATCTCTGCTAGGGGTCAGTCTAAATAAGTCGAGCGAAGAGAAGTTAACACTCTCTTAGAAATGGAGAGGTCTCTAGAAATGGAGAGGTCTCTAGTATGCAAACTCTGAGTACCAGTCGATCTCGTTTTAATACCCGTGCTAATGAAGCTCTGTGTCCACCCAGGGCATATTTTTCTCCATTTGAGCGATGAATCAGGAAGCCTCGCAAGAGTCGGAGAGGTTAATATTTGCAGAAACGACGGTTTTAGTTGCCCAAAGAAGGAATCCGCAAAATATGGACAAGAATGCCTCGCGAGGAGTGAACGGGTCAATCTCTAAAGATACTTCTAAAGCGTTAGACCGTGAGATTCCGACAGGGATAGACAATGATGCCTCGCACGAGGTGGAGGAACTCTGGTGTTTATTGGCCTATGTAGAAATTCTTAAGAGTTAGACAAGAAATCTCCCAAAGGGTGAACGGGACAGCTTCGAAAGATACTCCCGAGGAAGAATCTGCGACGGTAGCGCACTCTGCGTGTTAATGTCCACTGGCTAGCATAAGACTTAGGACCTTGGGCAGATACTTGCTAAGTGTAAACAAATGCTAGCAATTAAGACTCCGTGATGAGGAAGATGGTCGACAGTCACCAGTCGACAGTGTGAAATCACTATAGTCGATAGTAAAGGCCAGTAGTAGCACGATCGTAAATCACAAATCGGTTGCCTGAAATCAATTTGAGAAAAGAAGATGGTCAAAAAGGGATCTATAAAGTTAGCGGTCGGCTTCGTAATCCCCTTACATTACAAAAAAACTGTAACAAAAAGTAAACCTAATATATCTTGTTATTAATTTTATGATCTGTAATATAAAGTAAAAAGCAACTCTTTCTATTTCACTATCTCTCTTCAATCTATTTACAAGAATACTGTAATGGAATACACTTAATATTTTTTTGGATTTGTTAAACTTTTTACAGTGTGTGAATGAACACCAAATTTTAAAACTCAATTTAAAATGCATGTCTAAACATAGTGTAAAATTCAATTGGAGCAATTGATAGAGACAGAAACGAGCTTTTGCCAAACAATTTAAAATTGTTCAAATCTGCCACTTGCCTAAATTATACGTCGAAAAATCATACCATTATCATCAATTATACAGATATCTACAAGTTTATTAGAAGAAAATAAATACATATTTAATTTCACACTAAAAACTCATAAATTGTCATTTAAATTTTGTCTAGATGGAAAATATCAGTCATCTTGTCAACGCTTGAACCGAACCATCTGCTTTTCGTTTTTCTACTCTTAAGTTTTCCTATTTTAATGAAAATATTTTTCTTCGTCCAAATTGAATATTTTAATAAAATTATTTTTTTTCTCCTAAATAAATATGAATTTGATGTTGTTAATATTTCTCGCTTTCTTGAAAAAAAAGAATTAGAAAAAAACCAAAATGTGTATTTTTTTCATTAAATCTACAAGTTAGTCATGCAAAATTTTACTAAAAATATATTTTGCACAATGAAAAATAAAAATAGAATTGCACACAATTTCACCTGAGTTGTGTGCAACGATAACTGCAAATGTACGAGTGTAGCAAAGAGAAATAAATGTATTCCAAAATATGAAAGATCACAGTTGTGATGAGGAAATATCTAAAGACGACTCGACTTCATGATCGATGTGTTCAATTAAAATGTTATCTTTTGCTAACTATCCCAATTAATTTTATAATAAAATTGGAATTCATTTGTTGCATGATAGGCTAATCTCTAGCCAAATTTTGCTGTTTATGCCAGCTCATAAGAAAACCTTGATTCATAATTTTAGAAAAATTAGAAATGACTTCTGCAGAACACATGAGGCTTTAAGAAGTTTAAAACAGAAACAAAAAGATTCTAACAAAACACAAATAAAAAAAAAAATTTTAAACTGAATTAAAATTGTTTTTTGGCTCAATTAAGGCGCATATGTGATCATACTAATATCCTCAAATGGTTAAAGCAAAATTTTATTGTGACGTTAAGGCACATATCATTCAAATTGGACGTGATCAAATTGGTTCTCATTCATCTGTATCGCTTGTTATTGGCCTGAACAAGGTTTTCGGACCAATAATGTCTGGCATCCGGCCTATTGCATTGCTAATTGCTTAACTTCTTGCGCCTCGCTACGACACCCACTTAGCGAACAAACGGCTTAACTAAATTTTGTACATAGTTTTCATATCCGTAATGCTCGACAACAATATTTAAGACTTTATCATGTCACGCAGTTGATGCCAGCCCTGAAGCTACTTGGCAACAAATTAAGAATTCCAAAACAAACGAAACATGCCTAATTACAAGATGATTAGAATGCAACAAATTACTTTGTATAATGATTTTTAAAACTGTGTTAATTAAGTAATACTTTCTAAATGGATGTCCATCGTAATTTAAGCATTTTTCCAAGCTTTTTGTCTTTTATGTCTCCCTAATCCAAAAGTTTATTACACATGGGGTTTGCCTCATGATATTATAAAATAAATACTATACATTTCTCCTGTCGCATTATCAAATCAAGAATCAAAATACATTTCATATTTACATATCTCCGTCTCTGGTCTACAATAAATCCATAAAATATTTAAATAATTTTCTTAAATTGTTTTTAGCTGCCAAAATGACGCTCGCACAAAAAATTCAAGAGAAAAGAAAACGCCCACACTTTCGTCACATCACAAAACTTACCTGCAAAGAAACAAAAGAAAGAAAAGATATTAAAATATTTGCTTAAAATTATTATAAAATAAGAAAAGAAATATTAAATCATAAACGTACGTTGGGGGAAAAAACACAAAATTATTTACTTTTTATAAAGTAAATTTGGAACCAACACCTTTTTACGCCTAAGTTTTTATTTTTATTGTGAAATACGAGTATTTTATACACTTTGTGTTGTTATTAACGTATAAACCATAAATAAGTTGATTTTTTTTTATTATTTTCGTTAAATTGTTTCAAAATTTTGTGTTGCTGTATAAAGGAGTGACAGATGACATTTAAAAAAGTATTAAATATCACATATTTTTACAATAACGAGAGATTTTTTTTGGGAAAAGCAAAAAAATCAGAAGTCTGCGTTGATTGATAAAATATTTCCTAATATTTATTTATATTCTTTAAACTTTATACACTCAAGTGCTCTTCCAAATTTTTAAAAATTCAAGTCGAATTTAGTTTCAACGCCACAATTTGAGAGTACGTTAAAGGTTGTTGAACACAGATCATAACAATTAGTGCCCGATTCGGCTAAAAGTTGGTTTTCGATAAATAATCTATATTCGGCATTAACTGGCCGAAGACCGAATGCAATATTAAGAACAAAACTAATATTGGAATTTAAGATAATGCTCCGCTTCGATGGGCACGTTGAGTCTAGGAGCTAATTATTCACAATTGGCCAACATATTTTAAGCGTCGATTCTAATTCGTGTTTAAAATAAAATTATAATTATTCGGAGATCCAAATACGATTTAATTCTTTCATGTTGAAAACTTTTCTAAAGGAAGTTATTGTTCAGAGCCAGCAAAGAGTTTTATTATTATTCAAGCCGCGTAATTATAAAGTGGCAAAAGTCACCTTTTCGAAAAAATCAAGTTAACGATAACATTTATTACAATATTTTTTTTATATAAAAAAAAAATTCTATGAATATGTTGAAAACTAATTGAATTTGGTTTGGTAGAAGTTTTTCTACTTAACGGTATAACGGAAGTGTTTACTATGGAAGTTACTGTACCAAGGAAATCAATTACTCAAGGTTTTTAAAACACTGTCCTTTAAAAACATTATTTCAGTAAAAAACAGCGGCCGAAATTAATATATGTCAATCATTTTTCTAAAAATGGCTATTTTGCAATAATTATATAAAATTATTAATACTAAGATAACAAATACATATAAATCTTCTTGAAAGGTGGCATCAACAATTTTAAACGTCTTAAAACACAAACCCTTAAATAAACGCTCAATTGGGACTAATTTCTGCTACTTTAATTTAATAGATCATATTAAGGTTCTAAATAATTTTAAATTTTAACACATTTAAACTACCCTTTAAACAGTACCAGCTTTATTTTAAGCCTTTCCATTTTGTACATCCTTTTCTTTTTAATCATCGCACGTTTAATAATTAATTTATAATTTTTCGCCATAGCAGACAGTGTCTGTGAAGGTTTTTGAAGTTAACATTAGTACAGGTGGATTTATTTTCAATTACTCAACGCAATTAATTCCCTGTTTGCTTTTTTACTGCGTTTTATGTTGAATTTTTGTGTTCAAGGGAATTAATTTTCATAAATATTAAATAAATTGATCGATTACGTATGAGACAGACATATCAAAGTAAAACGAATACCAACCAACCGGCATTGATGACAGTCCGGTGTCAGCAGCCACCAATATGTTGTTTGAAATTTAACATAAACATTTTCGAGTACAATATGACATTTGTTGTGACATCAACTCTTCATATTAACTATCTTTTTCTCTTTTTTTTGCATACAAAAATGTTTGTGTACGCATGTGGTAGAGTTAATCAACTCATTCACAAACATAAAAACCTTTTACTCTTTGTGAACGCACACCAACAACACGACAAAAATATTTTTAATCAAAATTCTTGTTAATAATTAAGAATGAAAAATGACTGTCATAAACAAACTTATTTCCTACATACACACACGCACGCCCATACATTTTGATTCACACACACACTGACACACACTTACACACAACTACAAGAGATGAACGGTGAATATTGTTTGAAAAAATCTGTTGCATATTATTTGGGGGCAAGTATTTAGTTTTCTTTAACAGAGCAAAACCAAAGTTAACAAAAGAGACCTGCTTAATATCGTTTATAAAATATTTCCTTTTCACGATAACCATTGCGGAGAGTTACACAATGAGTAAGAGTTTGTGTGCTGCTTGTATTTTTTGGAGCCTGCATTTACATGTTTTTATTGCAAACATGCTTCAAATTTTTGCTATGTATCAAAAAAGTGTGTAACGACGAGAGAAAAGTATTTTTTGAAAATACTTTTAAGTTTAAGGATTCAAGATGTTCATGGAAGTGGCAGTTAAAATTTCGTTTTGTTCGTACTCAGTGTCTTCGTCAATATTATCTGTGGGATCATTATTACTCACTAGTTTCCGATTACTTCTACAACCATTGTTTGTCTATAAATGTATTTTACTTGCAAATTTGTAACTTGTGCTTTTGAGAAATGGGCCTCAGGTGGTAAGTTTAAACGCTTATGATATTGCATGCGTCTACATAAATATGTTGTAGAAATAACAGGATAAAATATATCAAAAGCGCTATTAATAGCAACAAGAACATTATTAAATGTAATAATTTTGCGAGCGTGATGCAATCTGTCTGCTTTTAAAATTGTATGCCGCGATTCAGCATTAGTTTTGCTAAAGAACTCAACTGGAATTACAATGTACTCTATTAACTGCTTAGAATTCATAATACTGTAAATGTCATTAATAGCTAAGGATACAAATCTAGTATAATTTTGGCTGTTTGGCACGATAAAGAAATCAATATTATTTAAAAGAGCGAAACTAAATTATGATTAACGCCAGTAATATCGGGACAAATTCAAATATATTTCTTTCTCTTTGAAACTGTAATTTACCCAACTATTGGGGTTAAAAGCTCAGCTTTCTCTCGCACTTCATTTTTCATATTTTGACTTGGTAGAAAATGGAACCTCTAAAGGTCCGACAGCCGACAAAGTTGCTTTTACAGAAAATTTCTTCATTTGTAACGCCTTTCGAAATTTTTCTTCGTTTGCACAAAGTATTTTCCTTAAATAAATTTTCAACAAATTTAACAAAAGCTACATTTTTTTTTCATAGCTTAGTAAGCTAAAATAGCGACTTGGAAGTGATTATGTTATTCAGAAACGCAAAGGTTGCATGTATATTAAAAATTTTGTCTTTTTTCAGGTAAAGGAAAATAATTTTCATTTCAAAATGTTTCTTAATTATTTACAACCCTTGAAGCACAAAGCATTTGACTGCGTGCTGTCAAATAGTAATATATCTATTACAAAAAGAAATTGCGAATTTTGTTGAATTGGAATATTAGTAACTGGTTGGCAACACAACATAATTGTAAAGTCACTTTCCAAATTTGAATTTCGTACAACAAAAGTGGATATTTGTTGGTTGGGACCATAGATAAAAACAAAAATTTATTTTTTTCCTCTTCGCCCTTATTTTCTAGCAATTATAAATATTTGATTTTGTAAATTTATTGCTTGACGTTTTCAACATTCTTTGTGTATTTTTACTAATTTTGTGTTCACTGTAAACATAATCTATTTAACCCAACACTCATTTTGCATATGATAACAAAGAATGCATTAACAAAAAGTTAGAATGGTGTACACTTCGTTCTAATCCGAGGAAAATGGCAAGAACATGAAATTAATTAATAAAAAAATATTCATTCTCATATTCAATTTCTCTTGACACCAAATTAGAAGTTGTCTAATAAAAGTTTAAACTTTTACTGTACTTAAAGTTGTCATATCAAATAAATTTTATTTCTTAACAGAAAGAGTAAATAACAAACTCAAGCCTAATAATTAAATTACTTAATATTTGATTTTATTTAATTTGCTTTTTCTATTGCAAGCTTTGTTATGCGGGCAAAATATATTAATATATTATTATTTTTTTCCTCATTGCTTCCAAAAAGAAGACAAATTTATTTTCCACTTAACAATATTGTAAAGCATTCGTTTTTCTTTCTATAGCAAAAGGTGTTGAAATATTAACGGAATTATTTCCTCAGAAACTTCTACAACTTCTACCAATTTGTAGACTTTCAAATACATTTCCGTCATAGAAAAAATTTTAAAATAAAATACTTTTGCCCCCTTTAACAAATAAACTAACAAACGTTTCAAAATTATAATAATTAATAAAATCAATATGTTGCCAGTATAAACCTTCTATCAAAAAACTAATTGAATATTCCAGGCACTCAGTCATCACTGGGGCGTTCATTAATAAACTGGCAAAAGTTCAGTGAACTCCTCTCACTAAGCCAAGCTTAAAAGCTTTAGCTAACAAATTATACCCATATAAAACTATGATACTAAAAGAGAAGAGGAAAAATAAAATATAATTTGTGGTGAATGGTTAATTTCTCTCTAAAATAAAATTTATTAATTATTCAATTTGCCGCAAACAATAGCAAGTAAACACAATTTATTACATAATTTTCTAATACTTTTGTTAATTGAAAAAAAAAAAAATAGCATTCAGAGGCTGTAAGAGAAAGGTGGAAGTCAAAACATAGAGAGAAGAAATGCTAATGAAGTACATTTTTACATAAATTCCAATTCGATTGTCTTTCAATTTATTCATTGGTTCCTTTTGTAGGTTATCTTTGATTTTTGCTTTTATCTGCTGATCGACAATATCAAACCGTTATTTTAAATGGGTTAATATATTTCCATGAATAATTCAAAATTTATTACGAAGCGAAATATATATTTATTTCTGTAGATGCTAGATTTCAAAATAATAAGTTTCAAAGCTTCACAATTGCTGCGTTCTCTCTCTCTCTCTCTCTCTCTCTCTCTCTGTGCATTTTATTAAAAGATTTATACCGAGAAATGGTATTTGAACAACCTTAAAAAAGTATGAACCTTTAAATGTGCTTCAATTTGTTTGGTTGTTTTTAAGCACACCTTAGTAGCATTGGGTATGGGGTAGACTAAGTTAATAGGATGCTCATAGGCCATATCCAAGAGTACGCTGAAACGAAAGCAGTTGGATTGTTTACCCATGTTCCCCTTTCTTCCTTTTTAAAGAATTTCCTCGGCAACAGTATACATATTTCCATGCTTCGTCCAAAACGAAATAATTTATGGGCCGACATTGCGATCGCATTATTTTCTTTTTACGAATATCAGATGATTTAATTGCGCGAAATAGTAGCTTGATTCAAAGGAGCACATGCCAGGTGAATACGAACTTGCGGAATGTCAGAATCGCTGTTTTCGCATAAATTGAACGTGTTTCCTGACATTGACTTTGTTGATTTTCCGTTATCGTTTTAAACGCTTCCGCACGGTTTAGTGGATCGATATTAATTATATTTCTTTAACTTATATACTTCGATGCTTCCTCCACCTTTCAAAATACTTTCTTGGCCGACCGTGCAATTGCTTTCCATTCCAAAACTCTTAACATTTTTAACACCTCCGGAATGACTTTGCACGCACAAACAAACAAACGTCGGAAAGGAAAACGCAGGGAAATGAATTGGCATTGATAATGTCAGTTCTGCGAAGGAAAGTATTGGGGTGGACATGATTCCGCCTCTATTTGTATACCTTAAGAAATGGTCTCGTTGGTTTTAGTGATGGTTAAAAACATCAATACATTGTTTGATATTGTTCTGAGATAATCGGTAAAATTTATAAGTAATTGTTACTTCAAAAAATATTCTACAGCAAACTACTTTAAAATTTTTATTTAACAATGAAAACAATACCAGAATCTTCGAATAAATTTATTTTGTTTTGTTCACGTTCGTGTTCATGTCTCATGTGTATTTGCAACATCTCCCTTTATCGAGCATTGATTACTCCTCAGACATGCTAATGCTACCTTCTCTATCACCTTGTCTTCATGTCTATCAATAAAAGTCTGTTTACTCTACTATTTTTTATAACTTTTCTATACTTTGTACAGTTGAATTCAACTTATGTATATTGTCCTGTATTAAAATAAAAAGGAGATAAAAATAAAAAATGAAATGGTTTATTCAACTTCAACTACACAGAAGTACAGTTTTCCGTACTGAAACTTATTGTTAACTCAATTAAAAATTCAATTGTCTGTGTTTTTGCTTTTACAGGAGTAGAAAAATAATGTTTTTCCTTTTTGTAAGAGAAAATATTTTCATACTCCTGCTCCTGTTTTAAACCGTTAGAAATTAATATTATTTTTTGTAAAAGTAAAACATTTTGCTGTCATTTATCGTTCTCTTGTTTTGTTTACATGCCTCATCCGGACTGCGAAAGCTATTGGTTGTTGTGTGCCACAATGTCAAATAATATTGAAAAATTGTTTTTTTTTTGCAATTTATTGTTCCACAAAATTTACTTTATAATCATTCACAATATTAAGTTTATCTTTTTATTACTTTCCTTTGCTGTGTTCGTAATATCTGCTCTTTAGTACGACAAAGCTGAGTTTAGTTACTTCAATATCATTTTATATAGAACAAACCTAAAGGCAACTAGCTAATTAACACAACACGGATATTAATTACATAAATCAAACATTTATTTATTTATTTATTTATTTAAGGGACAATCTTTGGCGAGTTCCATTCCAACCAATTATTCTGATCAGTTTCACTAGAACGGATTAAGGTCTTCGTTACTAGGTAATGTACAAACACAGCTGTTTTGTTAACAAAACTATAACGATGCAGTGGTGTATTCGTCGACTAAGCAACTAGGTTACAGCAAATAAGATATTTTCGGAAAACCTAGTATTCGGTAAAGCACGATTAAATACGAAGAATATAAAATAATTTCGGGAGACCTTATGTTTGCCTACTATGCCACTAAGCTGCGGCAAGTATTCGTCAACGGTTCTACTAGGAGGGAAACATGAATCAGTAATGCTCGCAACTGTAGATCGTACGGTAACAATAACTGCTCGTCCTTTCATGACCAAACATTCATATATTCATAATATTTGTAATAAACTAAATGAGAATTATAACGCATCAACGATGTATATTTAGTTTTTCTCAGTATGTTTGTGTAGGTTTGAATAGCGGGTGTGTGTTTTAAGTTTGTATCGGCACGCTGCAGCAATACCTAAGTTTAGTTTTCTTACATGAGATTTCTTCCATCTAAACTTTATATTCTAAAGAAAAAAATTGTTCTCGCTAACTTAAATTCAAATGTGTTATTAAATATGCCGTTCCTTTATTATTTATTCTAATATCCACTAGGTAATATGCTTCTGACTTTCGGATCATAACAAGATCGGAAGTGTTTGAACGGCTTGACGGGTACTGACAGGGCTGTGGAGGCTAATATTTTTACGGACAGCCAAATAACAATAAGAGCACTAGAATCGTGTAGGGTGAGATACCGGACTATTCTGGAATGCAAAAACGCGACAAATGACTACGCAAGTCATACGCATCATATGGGTACCAGGTCACTATGGAGTAATCGGAAATAAACGATCCATAGGTTTTGATATTAAGGCCAGAGAGCTCCAGGAGGTGGGTCAGCCGAGCTGAAAGACTGGGCAAACATGTCCCATAGAAGATGGTGAGTGTACTGACGGGTTAGTCGGGTTTGTGGGTACATCTACGTCGTATAGAGTGTGCGGATAGTGATAAGTGCAGGGGGAACGTCTAGGTGATGGAAAATTTCCTACACCGATGCCGGGCTTTCGCACAATTCAGGACCCGATATTTCGCGGCCGACACCTTACTGGACGTGTGTCATTTGAGAGGCATTAACCGGCAACTACAGGAACAGAGTTCCAATGAGTGTGAAGATTTTTAGGTGTATGTCTACGGGCAATGGACGAATTGTCCCCTCTCTTCCTCCCAACCAATTACAATACAAACATTCAAAATATACTTTAAGCCTTTCTCTAAAAAGGTACGCTTTAAGTGAATATTAACATACGTTTTTATGATAGAAACAAAAACTTGGATCAAATAAATGAAAATTCTATGAAATACTTCTTCCTCCTAAAAGTAGGCTAACCTTTCTACGACCTGGTTGAATTAAAACCCTTATGTTCATTATAAATCTGTTATAGAGAATTAATTTTTCTCATTTCATTAACTTTCTGCTTTAACCATGGTCAAATATTAGTAATTAATGCCGCTGTAATCTTGCATTAAAAGGAAAAATACAGTATATTTTATTCTCATGTCTTTCAAACATTATCCTTGTGCATTTAAGTGCATATAAGTTATTTCCGTTAAATGGATGGGCCAAAAAAGAAAGAAATTAATTGAGTTAAACTTTATATAATTTCAGATGTATGTTGCCTGGCTACTGATGCTGCAACTTGCATTTATCTTCAAGAAAATTGTATCAGAGAAATGGTTTTATTAACTTGAAATAAAATAATTAAAGAATGGACAGAAGAAAATGTGCATTTCATTAGGCAATTTATTAAGGCGGAATCATTTCTAGATGATTTTATAAGACCAACGAAACACGGACTATGAGATTTTGTTGTATTATTTAAAAGTAAAAAAGATTCATTGAAGCGTATTATGAACAGACAAGTTACGTTTTCTTGCTGCACTTTTTAATATAATCAGCAATACAATATTTTGTTAGTTTAGAAAGAATTGGAATTAAACATCGAATGTTTTTTTTAAACAAGTATACTTCAAGGGATTTTAGGAATAAAAAATTGTTGGTATAACAAATATAAGAGCGGTACAAACTCTGATAAAATGCCAATGTGTTAAAATATTAGTGTATTCGCCACTAATGGATAAAAATAACCATAAGTATATGTGCTTCGAGGACATGTTGGTACAGAAGCAGTTTACTGAAAATTATATATGTATATATTAACGGTTTAAGGAAAACAAAAACAATCATAGCATGCTTTCAGGGATTTAAGTAAATTAATTATATTTTTTACTACAAGTATCTGCTATTACACTTTCAAAAACTACTTCGTATAATAAGTTTCAGTATAATGTAAGATACTCCATCATAATAAAAATAAACTATAAACTTCATTGCCGTGTGTCCTTCTTAAGCAAGAAATTATATAGAAAAATACCAGATGATATTAAAATAACATCCTTCTTTTTTTGCTCCTGGTGTCGTATGTTGTTGCAATTTCTCTTGAAAACATATTTATTTATTTATTCTATACTTTCTATAATAAAATTGCTTGGAAATAAACTTGAAGCAATAAAAATTGCAACGTTGTTAATCATCATCAATCAATGTCATCGTTTATGTTGTACGAGTATTACTACAGCTGCTATCATGACTGTTTCTAGTACAAAGCACTACTCTACTACTGTTGCTACTAATAGTTCTGTGTTATTTTGCCTTTCTGTTGTCGTTTCCATGTTTAAGGTCTGTTATATAAACTGTTCTTTATTTTGTGATACTTGAAAGCTGAAGATGATAATTATGATGCTTAAGCTGTTCCTGCTACCATTTAATGTCGCTGTGGCCCCACCTACTATTCAGTCATCATCAAAACTTTCACAGTTTCATAGTTTCTCGTTAGTTTGTCATAAATGCAACACTTGTGATTTTTTGTTCTGCAAATATTCTAACAACATGACACAATATGGTTTGAATATTCTCATGCAATAAAAATCGCTCGAAAAGCGTCTATAAAACGTTATTTTTTTCTGCTATTCATACATATTAGGAATCTTTTTTTACAATTCTTTTTTGTAATCTTCTAAAAAGAATAATTTTTTTTTAACGAAATTGTTGACAGCTGCCGGGTAATAAAGCTGTTAAAAAGCGTTAGAAATAAATCACACAGAGCTCAAAAAAGATGAAAATATTAAAGCATTTTAGAAAAGAAAACGATAATTGAAATCAACAGGTTGATGAATGAATGAAACTTCGCTTAAAAATAGGCAACGCTTTTTTGTTTGAAAAGACAAGTAAGCAGCTTACGTTTTCAGCATTTATTTAACAGACGCTTTAAAATATTTCACAATTTATGTCCTATAAGATGTGACATAAATTCCCTTAGAAAAAGGTTAAAACCAATATGGGGAAAAGTATTTGAAAACGTTTTCTCTTTATTTAGGTTAACCCGTTTTCACTCTAAGCCTACGGCACTATCAGTTCCACGATCTTAATTTAATGTCATATAATTAGACATAACATTCCCATATACCACCTGAGCAGCTGAGGGTTTCCCAGCGCTAGTGGTTGTTGAATTTTACTCTGATTACGAGTGGTATCATAGAAGTCATAAAAAACGACCGCAAATTAATTCAACCGGGCTAAATTACCACTCAATTTCAGTAATTATTATCTGATATAGGCTCGAAGCGTTCGGGTCCAATTGAAATCACTGGGATTTCGAAAACAGCAGAGGAGTTAGCATTTCGCAGTTAAAGAACAGGTCCGTTTTCTCAACCATAGTTTACCAAATTGCGTTTGTAACTACACTTTAGCCCTTTAGGGGCAAATCCTTTATACAAATAATAAACAATATCAAGACCTCACTGTGCTAAGAGCCTTTTACATGGAAATATGGCCCTTATAATAATCGCATGTTTTACTTATTAATTTTGCAAACTAATGCAGTTTCTTCTAATTCCCTTTTATATCTGGGAATCTGAATGTATAGATACAGTTTGTAAAAAAAGTCTTTTCAATGGTAAATAAAATTAAAAACTCTGGTAGACATAGATTTTTTTGAGTAAAACTAATAACTTTTATTAATTTTTTTTTATATTTGCACAATAAATGTTTTCAAAATTGCACTATGATCAATTAAATCTTTTTAAATAACCTAAAAAAGGTTTATTGATGCTAGTATTTAGTGTGCCTTCCTTTAGCATCAATTACAGCTTTCAAACGTCTACACATTGAATGAATTAATTTTGGTATATCATAGTCTGTGTCTATTTTTTCCCACTCTTCTTTTATAAATGTTATTAACTGATCTTCGGTGACCTTTTACCGACTTTTTTCTTTAGGTGGACCCACAAATTTCTAATCGGGTTTTAGTCGGGGCTTTGTCCAGGCGTATCAATTACTTTTGTGCAGTTATACAGCAACCAGGATCTACCTACATAGGTACGACTTATGTTTCGGGTCGTTGTCCTGGTACAATTTATATTTTAACTTTACCGGATTTTCCGGGTCTAAAAAACCAATTTTCCGAGCACTGGCAGCCAATTCATTTTTTAAAATATCCATACAGACTTCTTTTGTCATTATGTTATCTAAAATCCTAATTTCGCCTACACCCTTGCTTGATATACAACCCCACACCATAACAGATAATTTACCAAACTTCACAGTGGGTATTATATTTTTGTTTTCTAAAGCAGTCAGTGGTTTACGCCAAACTTTTTGAGGTCCGTCGTGGTAGTAGAGCATTACCTTCGTCTCGTCGCAAAAAATTACATCATTCCAGTGCTCCACAGGTAAGGAAATATGTTCCATAGCAAATTTATATCTGTTTTCAATGTTTTGCATAGATAGTAATGGTTTTTTCCTAGCAGCTCTACAAAAGTACTTGTGATTTTGCAGCACAATTCGAACCGTCTGATGACTAATACTAACTCCACACTCATTGCTGATGTCAAGTGATATTCCTCTAGTGTTAGAGTGTGTGTTTTCATCAATGGTCCTTAGAATTTTCTTCCCAATGCGACGAGTTATTTTTTTTTTTTTGGTCTTCCTGGTGCAGGCTTTGGTTCCAGTCTTCTTTCTTTCAGCACGATTAATGATGTTATACACTGTCCTTAGGTTAAGGGAGAACATTTCAGCAATTTCTTTGTGAGATTTTCCCTTGTAATAATGAAAAGACACTAGCTGTATAATAATTTTTTTCAACTCTCTTTCCTGGCATTGTTACAATTTTCCCTCGTGATCACTTGTTACATATACGCGCTCAATTTGATAACTAAACGTTACTAACTGTCCTTTTCTAGAAACACCATCCGAAAAAAATACTTACATGCAAAAAATGTGCAAAAAACAAACGGTTTTTGTTTGCTTTAGCTGTTTTGAAAACATTTTTTTTACACTATACAAAGTTTTAAAAAAAATTTTATGGTGTTGTTGTTGTAATGTGTGCATCTATTTTGCGAAGTTTCGGCGCCGCCTCGTCGACAACATCACAAATAACAGTTACATACAAAAACAAACGGTGCGATCTTGTTGTTGTTATTCTTTATTTAAAATGAAATTCGTAGAGTTTTTTAGTTTTGAAAAGACTTTTTTTACAAACTGTATTTAAAAAAGCAAGAAGCATTTGAGATACTTTGCCCTCGGTTTAATTTTTACTTTTCTGTTTAATTCTATACTACTCGTATTTATTTATTGGCAACTTTAATGACTACTTTTTCTTTGCAGAGTTGTGTAGGCAGTCACTACTTTAACTATACCACTGCGGATGAAAAAAGCATACGGTTTTAATACGAATTTTCTACGTTTTTACTAGCTTTGTAGTATTACCTTGAGCCTTAAATCCAATTTAAAATTCTGCCGACGTCCTTTATATGAACAGAGCCTAAACAAAGGTCTAGGATCTCTTTTCCTGTTTAAGCAGTATAAGATTGATTAGATTAAAATAAGATTTTTGAATACATTCAAAAAATTTAAAACTAAGATTCAAACACAAATTAAAACGAAATTTTTAGGATTTCGAAGCAAAAATAAAAATGTCAGTAACGTTTAGTAACGACAAACATTCTGTATTGCATAAAGTGTTGGCGTGATCTCAAAGTTAAAAAAAAAAACAAATTAACAAAACACTTTAAAAAACTTTTTATTCATATCAGAATATTAAATTGAGTCATATTTATGAACATGAACGGCAGCACTTCTAGTCATAAAATCTTAGAAAAAAAGAATAAATGAACTGATTGTCTGGGGTATCTCTGAAAACAAGGGGAATATGGCATTTACAATTAAATATTTAAAATTTATACCAACACTGGTGTACTCCAAAAGTGGCATTGGTAGAAGTTAATTCGAGGGACTAAATTGTAAAATGAAGAATAATTATCGGCCTAAAAATGATAACAAGTTTTAAAAAAAATATTCGAACGAATTTTAAGGTGGTTGCCTAATCGGTAAATATTTTTTAAGTTTAATAACTACTACAGGATCCACAAGCATTTCATTAGAATATTGTAAGTTTGGTCGTGCCCTTTAATGGTAGTCTCTCCCAGTCAACAATTGGAATTCAAAGAATACAAGGCGGCCCTGCACAAGTACAATATACAACTGACCAAACACTCAAAGTTAACGAACATTTTCTCTATGTTTTTGACAAGTGGACTTCGGAGCGTATCAACATCGCACGATTTCATACTGCTCAACTTTGGCTTGTGCTACTACTGCAGACATCGGGAAACCCTCTATACATCATCAGAAAAAAAAACTATTCCTTCTTTTAAGTGATTTCACAATGTCAACATATCGCTTTAATGGGTGTTAAAAATAAATGCAAAATTCACTACTTTTATTAAGTAAAGAGCCATTATTTAAAGTTGTTAAAAATATTTAAAATTAATTGAATATTAAACTATCATTGAAAACTCTTAAGCCGAAATAAACACTCATAAATAATTAAAAGTCAAGCTATACAGAAAAACAATTGAAAGAAGGAGTGAAAGAATGAAAAACTTACCACTCAACGGAAGTAAATAGTCATTTATATAAATCTCTCTAGTATAACCTAGATATTTTCTCATGTTTTTTGTACTTGCCACAACTTCAACATGTAGTTTTGCAACAACGACAATGACGGATGGGTAGTTGTCATGAAACATTTTATTATTCTTTCAATTTTTTTTCGTGTTGACCATAAAAATAAATGTCAGCAGGCACACACGTAACCGAGGTATACAGAAAGATTTTTTTTTTGTCTGAAGTAAGGCCAAATTAAAATTACCGTTTATACTTACAAGAAAGTTTCCAAAGAAGTAAGCTGTCTGCACAAACATGTTTTGAATTCATAATAAAAAAAAAAAACGCGTTTAAAAAATGTACAATTGTGATTGTCAGACCAAACATTTTCAAGGACAACATCACCACCTAAACTTCCGCTACACTTTTTAATTTTTTTTTTTTTCAGATGCAGAAAGTTTTACTAATTAGAAACTACCCTGCATAATACTATCTCTATGCATGTCCATTAATTGAGGCAATTATATTTCAAATTAACGGCGTTTTCGTTTCTTAAATAAAATGTTGCCCTGTTAAAGGTACCATGTACACCTTTACACACCCTTACTATTTGTGGTTTTACACAGATCATAACGGGCAATGCCTTTTGCCATTATTAAGGGCAAAGTGTAAAAAAATTTCCCCTTTTGTCGGCATAAGCAAGTTTCGAGTATATTAAAACGGGCAAATATTTTTAAATATTTCCTAGAAACTTAAACACTATAAGTTATATACTTTGTGTTCACACATATGCCCAATAGCTTACTCTATTAGTAGCAAACTTATATTTGTATTAAAGCCTGTTTTGTATTTTTTGAAACTGCTGAACTGGAAGAATTAACAACCAATTCTCACTGCATATAAAAGTATTGTTATAGTATACATTAGCTGGGTATTTACATTATTTAAGAGTTTTAAAACTAGACTTAGGTGGGTACGCACTTAAACGATTTTTAAGATATCTAGCATTTTTACTTTAGCATAGCATTTTATTTAAATATATTAAAAATTGTAACCTATAGAATTATTCGTTCGAACGGATGTAATAAATCGGAGTTGGAAAGAGATTCTTAGAATATATCGCTAAACGACGTAAATATTTTACGAAATAGGACAATGAAAATCATACCAACATTATTAATTTATCCAACCTAATTTCATTTTATATGTGGCACGTGAGATTGACTACGCTAACCATAACCTTAAATTTAGCTGATATAACTAGCCTCAAGTCATTCTTACACAGATTGGTTTGGTATTTGTTTATAAGTCTCATTATTAGCGGACATTATCCTTACTGAGACTTAACAATCCATACGGACTCTTTTTTAACTATACTTCGTTACGATTTCATTTTCATAGTTTATATCTTAAATTGGTATAAACTATGGTTGTAAAAAGAGTTTAAAATCACTGCTGTTAGTCAATATTTTTTGTAAAATATGAATATTTATCGGTCCTCATGTCAACATAATGTATTCACAAATAACTTTAAAAAGTGAAAACAAAACATTTTTATGGTGCTCTAGCAGCACATACGAAAATTTTTTAAATTAAGGTCGCTAGTATTTATTTCTTCTTTGCTTAGAGTTGCAGCGATCAGCAGTGAATAAAATGTTCTTTCTTTAACTGCTGGTAGATGTGATTTGCATGTTAATTTTTACCAAAGATCTAGAGTTTATTCAATTTATATATGCTTTAAATAAATTATTTTTAAAACCCTGATGAAAGCGTAAATGGTCAATAAAAAAAATCAAGTAACTCCAGAAAAAGAATGAAGAGAATATAATTTCTATTAAAAATACCTTGTTAAAAAAAAATTGAAAAAAATACTCCCTACTGGTAAAAATTAAATTAAAAAAAATGAAAAACAAATACTTGGACAGGTTAAAAATAATGTTTCTTGGCTACAATCGCTGCTTGCTAAGCCATATTTAAAGCTTTGCCACAAATAATAAATGTGTTACAGCAACCATGAGTAGGTTGAAAATACTTAAGAGAATTAAATGAATTCCAAGCACGCAAAACACCGGATAAATAGAGTAAAAAAGGCACCGATGACGAAAACTATTAGGGAAATTAACTTTGTGGTATTTACACTCTTTTAAACTCTTTCTATTGATCCAATTTTGTCATTGTTTTAATACTAACAGCAAGCAGAACAAAATGTTCTAAATATATCAGGGATGGACAAGTAAAATAATTCTAAAGTAAGAAATTATTCACGCAAAGTTTAATGCAGTGTTAAAGTTGTGCTACTAAAAAAAACAATTTTACCCTTTTTTTGACTACCTTGCAACTTTGATGTTCCCATTTTTTAATTCACCTAATATATCGATTCTTGCCAGTTTAGCTACTTTTTGCCTTTTTTGAGAAAGAAAACTTTTCATTTATTTTTGACAACTTAAGTTGGGAGGAAATAATAAATAAGCAAAAAATAGGAAGACTTTGTTCAGAGTTTTAAATTTCTTTATTTATTCTGCCAAATCTATTTCGTCCCCCTCAAAGTAATCCCCCGGTTTCCCCGGAGCGATCATTTGAGTTTGCTGAACAGCCAGTCACACGGAGCTAAATCAAGCGAATGCGGTGGTTGTGGAACGATATTAATTGAATTTTTGGCGAAAAACTCACGAAGAATCAATGCAGTATGCGGAACGAATCGTGATTTCACTTTTCTTAGGCGCAAATGATCTTTTAAAATGGTTTTCACTGATCCCTCCGATATTCCAACGATATCAGTAAGGTCTCTGACTGTTAATCGTCGATTCTCGAACACCAATTCCTTGATGTTATTGACGTGTTGATCATCAGTTGTTATTGATGGCTGTCCAGGACGTCGTTTGTTATCAATCCGTTCTTTGAATAATTTGTACCAATCAAAAACACTTGCTCGCGACATACAATTATCACTGAAGGCCTTTTGCAACATTCTGAACATTTCGGCACCAGAAATTTCATTCCGCACACAAAATAATTTCGCTCATTGTAAAAAATGTCCGATTGCACTTGTTGTACTTCAGAAAGACAACCGTATACTAAACACGAATGACTTCTTTGATGTGATATTTGGCGCAGATGCCACTGACAGTCCTACCAACGTAGAAAAAGAATTTCGACGAATGGATTTCCGCGCAAAATTTAAATTAAAAAGTATTACTATTTTTTGCCCGCAGTAGTATGTCGTTGTTTGAGTAAATGAGCGATATGTATTTAACACATTAACTAGACTGACACTTCTTTCAATATTTCAAATTGAACCCACATATACAAATTATATGCTAAGAATTATCCTAAAATATAATCGTAATAATAGATACGAGTATAGCATAAACAAATTTATATATAAGAAAACCTTTGAATTTCTCTCGTTGCTTACGATAGTTTTTTCAGTAAATCTCGCAACAGCGAGAAAAATATATATCAATGAGAAATGTTTATGAAGTTTTAAACACAATAACAAACAACGCTTCCGCCAAATCATAAGAGTAACTTTATTTTTCTTACTATTATTTTCTAAACTCGGTCATCAACCTTTTTCAATTTGAACTGAAGTTATAACTTTAAATAAAAGCAAAAAGTAACAGCAAATTAAAAATATAAATTATTATAAACTTCGTTTTTTTTTCATTTTAATTTTGTTTATAAATTTTTTTTTATCTAGTTTTGTATAGTTTTTAAAAAGTCGGTTTTTTTTAATTTTTTTTTTTTAAATTTAAATGTTAATCATGTTCGGATGAATTATTAGTAGTAAGCTTTCATTGCTTTAAAAGCTACTGCTATCCTCAATGGTTTGACTGAAGAAATAGTAGTCAACAGTCGTATAAAACTGCAAATTTTTTCAAAATTATTAATCTTCTGAAGGGTGACTATTCCAAGTTCTATAAGTTTAAAATTATATAAAACCCCGAAAGAAGGGAAATCCAATTATAAGCTCATTACTGAAAAAAATACACAAAAATTAGCAACTTTAGAAAGAGTTGCAAAATGCATTTTAAACAAATAGAAGAAACTATTACGGTTCCATTTCAAAATTTCAGTTTTCCATGCCTGTTCTTTATATTAATGAGATTTAGCAACAACTTTTTTCGTAGTAGGAAACCAGTATAAACTGAAATTTTTTTTAATCGACATAAAAAGAAAAAAAAAAACAAAGTATAAACAGAATTAAAAAAAAAATAGAAGACAAAAAACAACACTTAACTACAAACAATAACCGTTAAATAATCGGTCAACATAACGGTAAATGTATATTACAATAACAAGGAAAAATAAAAAAAGTAAAAAAGTTTACTACTTTGCTTGCTGAATAATTTTGATTCAACTCAACTTGCTTCACATGCACAGTAGAACACAATTAAGATTTTAGTTAATGGATAAACACAAGTCACTTTTGAATTTTTTTTTAATTTTTCGGACATAAAAGAATTTAAAATGTTTGGAAATTAAAATAAAAGAAAAAATTTATAAATAAAAGCAATATTAATTTTACGAAATAAAGGTAATTAGAGTTATAGTCAAAAATCGTATATTAAAATCCCATTATGAAAAAAGAGACACATAACAGTTCAATGCTCAACGTTCAAAGTTATACTACGGTTTAGCATTAAACGAGAATACTTAAAATTCAAAGGGAGCAATAACTGCAGAATGGTTCTGTTGGAGTCGAACTTCTTATTTCATCGTATCGTCGTGGCACTATATATATACACTTCGGTTCACTTATTTAAAGGCACAAAAGATCCCATATTCAGGAGCCGGTATCTTTTGCAATTTTTAACCGATTCCATAATTTTAAAATAGAAATGGAAGCTAGACATCTTGAGATATAAACAAAATCATGACAATGGTGGTTTCTTAACTAAGGAACCTTTTTTTGAGGAATTTATATAAAAAATCTAAAAATGTGGTATTTTTTTTTTGGTTCACTTGAATAAAGGCACTTTGTTGTTTTTATATTATTTTTAAAGTAGGCGGTAATTTTTGTTGGGGGCGTTTGTTTATTGCAATTTATTACATGTTAGTCGATTTACAAGTCAAAATGGCAAAACAAAAAATTTTAAATCTATCGGAAAGGGCTAAAATCGATGTTTACCGTTCTGAAGGATATTCTAACCGCGCAATAGCTAAAAAAATTGGACGGAGCCCAACAGTTGTCGACAATTACATCAAGGACCGCGAGGGGTATGGAAAAAATTTTAAGGGAAGGGTTTCATTGTCTTTATCTACTTATGAGAAAAGAAAAATCACCAGAATTGCTTCTAATTCTGCCTTATCCTTGTCAAAAATAAGAGCTCAAGCTGGAGTGCAAGCGAGCAAGTCATCAGTACGCAGAGTTATTAAGAGCTGTGAGTATCTTAAATACCAGAAATTACAAAAAAAGCCGCCACTTAATGGTCCTCATAAGGAAAAGCGTCTTCAATTCGCAAAAGACTACATGGTATGGGATGTGCAGCAAAGAGGACATGTAAATGACTGGAAAACCGTTGTATTTACGGATGAAAAGAAGTTTAATTTGGATGGGCCTGATGGCTACAACTATTATTTCCATGACCTGCGTAAAGAAAAGCGATTTTTGAACCGACATCACAGCCGAGAGGGCGGCGTTATGGTGTGGGGTACTATTACGTACTATGGCACCATCGATCTTGAATTTCAAAGTGCAAAAATGACTGGTGCAACCTATAGAACGTTATTGGAGTCGGCTTTTCCGAAGTTCAATGAACTATTTGGTCCAATACCTTGGATATTGCAACAGGATAATGCACCTATACACAACTCCAGAGTAGTAAAGGAGTACATTGCAAGCCAAAATGTTAATATTCTTGACTGGCCACCCTATTCGCCAGATCTAAACATTATCGAAAATGTGTGGGGTTGGTTATCTCGTAAGGTCTATGAAGGAGGTAGACAATTTGATGACAAGCAGTCACTAATTCAGGCCATTAAGGATGCTTGGAATGAAATTTCGTTGGATTACATCAATTCTCTTTATCTGTCAATGAAAACCCGTATATTTGAAGTTATTAAAAACAAAGGGGGTTGCACCCATTATTAATAGTTCTTTAATAAAGCAAATAAAATAATAATAACTTAAAAAACAAGAAAAGCTGTTTTTCACTAAAGTTAGTTAAAGTGCATTTATTCAAGTGAACCAAAAAAAATACCACATTTTTAGATTTTTTTTATAAATTCCTCAAAAAAAGGTTCTTTAGTTAAGAAATCACCATTGTCATGATTTTGTTTATATCTCAAGATGTCTAGCTTCCATTCCTATTTTAAAATTCTGGAATCGGTTAAAAATTGCAAAAGATACCGTCTCCTGAATATGGGATCTTTTGTGCCTTTAAATAAGTGAACCGGATACATAGAATGACATTCTATGATCAGACCACACACTTTAATTCCGTTCAATAACGATTGGCCGGGATTGAAGCTAGTTTGACTATATTCATCAGAGCATAACATTGTATACATTCGGTTTAAGTAATTAAGACGTTTTATTTACCTGTGCACAAGCACAAAAGACGGCGCTCAAAACATTACTTGGATTGGATTCTACTCTTGCGCAGCTAATGTTCATTGTTCTGAATCACACCTTTGTGTTCGACTCACTTGTCAACTCTATTTTGTTTTGATGCAATGACTTTTCTCTTCCCTGGGTACAACAGCGTTGAAAATTGTTTATTTAGCCACTTCATTTTTCTTCAATTTACTTATGTTTTTATGGGAATCAAGTAGTCAAGTAGTTCCGCTAGTGTATATTAAATATTATAAACAAGCATTATAAACAATATTTTCTTTATACAATTCTTCATGATTTGGATTTTGTTCTGTCACTTCTCTGCTAAGTCATAAATGGATAAGTACGTATGACCATAATTTTAAAATTTTATTTTTATTCTGCAACCACTGTACTACCTACCTTTTTTTTTTTTATGGCTCTCTTCTTTTTACTCTGTTGTTGGTAACATGTCACTTTAAATTGTAAATGAAAAAGAAATAAACAAACGCTTCCTTAACACTTTAGAAGCTTTTTTTATTGAAACTCGTTTTGCACTTCGTGTTCTTTGAGAAGGCACGATTAAAAAGAAGTAATTATTTTGTTCTGTTACTTTCCTTTTGTTCTTTTTTGCTTTCTTTGTGCAAATATACTGCATGTAATTTAGATTTTTATTTGCTATCGCTGGTGCCACTTTCCAGTTTTTCAAAAAAGACTAAGAGGCTATTTTTTATCCATTCTTAGTGCAAATATACTTACAAATATACATACACATACACATATACATTGAAGAAGCAACCAACCAGTTTTTATGAATTTTTTATGGATGATGCTATATTCTTTGCTTACCGGTTTAATGGTACTAAAGATATAATCTTCTTGGCTTAAACTGTAGAGTACATGGGAAAATAAAGTGGGAGAACTAAGAATGAACTCAAAAGGAGTTCGTTCATTGTGGGGGTAAAAAAAAGATTTTTAGTGAAGTAGATTTTTGTAACGAATTTCTGTCATCCCAAACCAAACTTGGTTTGGAGACAAACCGGTTTCGGCAATGTGCCTCCGTTCCAAAAATCTATATAAAAACACCCTATCTGAATATCTTATCAAGAATCAGTTTCCAGTAAGCTTTAAAATCGACAATTTAAAATTCAGATATGAGAAAATCAACCGGACCTGATCGTGTTATAGGAGCAATGACAAAAAACTTAACTAATTCTACTGTGAGAGTTTTAAACTAATTATATATAATGCCATGTTGCTAGTTGGCTTTTTCCCATGTGATCCCTAAAACAGGAGAGGACTTAGGTCAGATTACATTTTAAAAGCCATTAGCCGGCTGTTAATTTTATCAAAGTAATTAAAACAATACTCGTTTCATCTTTAAAACTTTATCTTACTGAGCGCAACATTATCCCAGACTATCAGTTTGGTTTTTGAGCAAGGCATAATACCATTGAGACAGTCCATAAAATCGTTAGCATTATTGAAAAAAAGCAATACTGTTCAGCTTTATTTATAGACATTTCGCAGGCGTTTGATAAAGTCTACTTAGTAAAATAGCTCGAGTTCTTCTTGAACACACCCACAATATATCATCTATACAGCGGATATGCCGAAAAGGATTCATAAAGACAAATATTTGGGTATCCACCTGGGTCGATGACTAACTTGAACCAGTCATTTTGAGGGCAAAATAACGACAGTAAAACTTAGAACTAATCTCTAGTTAATAGGTCCTATTTCAACCATGACTTTGGAACACAAAGTTCTTTCACACAAATACATTATAAAACCAATATGAACATATGGCATTCAGCTGCGGGAAACTGCTTGTGTATTAAACATCCAGTAGTTACATGGAAGACAGTCTAGGATTCTAAGACTTAACGTCTCTGCCCCTTGGTATGTAAGCAACGAAAATATCCATAAAGATCTAGAAGTATACACTATCCAAGAAGAATTAAAAAAAATGCTTGCAACCAAACTAGATCTATCCCAATTGCCTGTCGCGGCATTTACTACAATTTGATGGGCACCAGAGACTAAAAAAAACAGACACATTGAGTCTGGGATCTACCATCCCAATCAATACAATATTAATAACTTTAGTTATAAGATTTGTATACTTATTGTAAATTTCTTTTCGAAAGATTCAATAAAATCCATTGTAAATTAAAAGGACAGTAAACTTTTGCCAAAGCAAACATTTTACTTTTTGTAGTATGTACAGTTTATATACTATCAATATCAGTCATAACCTAATATTAAGAAATAAAAATTTCGGAGTAATTTACTGGCGACTGGTGAAAAAAAGGGGCGATACATTAACAATTCGCAAGTTTGCACACACTTGCTTTTGAAGTATTTTACATACTGTAAAACTTATTTTCGCATTACAGTAAACTATCACCGCAAGTAAAGCGCAAAAGAACTCAACTTTTCCAGTAAAAAACAACAACCGTTTCACCTCTTTTCGTAGCAACCGGTTGCATAGATGCGATTTCTTTCACAGCAAGAAAAATATGTTTTGCAAAGTTAATTATAAATTAGTTAAATTGGAAGTGCTGAATTTACCTTATTAGGCCAAGTTTTTAATGACTTCACAAAGAGTTTTGAGGGAATGTATTTTTCTGCTATTTGGCTAGGTTTGCTCCATCATGTATATACATTAAATTATAGAGCGGTGAAACTATACAGATATCGCCAAGGTATAAAATAAAAAACACGAATAACAAAACCACCAGTTTTAATACAAATTGCAGTAGAACGCGGTTATACCAGAACTCTAAGGGTCCGTCAATTACGATTTGTCAAGAGCGAAATTCGTTAGAAAATCTCTGTAAGCCGAATTTCGTTATAGCCGTGAACACCTATATTCATTTGTAAGGAGCGGAAAGAAATCAAGAAATGTTTGGATTATAAAGTTATACGCGGATCCAGCTTAAAATTTGGGCTGGGTAAATTTGAAAAACAAAACTGTGTAGTCTTTCCATATAAATAAAATAACAGTCGTGAAAAGACTTCATTCTATTTTACTTCTGCATTTGGATTTAATGGGGTTTGCTTTTTTTAATCTTACTAAAAGTTTTTCTGTTGTAGAGCGAAATTTTTTCCCCAGTAAAATTCTCTTGGTACCGTTATTTGCACTTATTATTCTTGATGGTTTGTATAACTTTTTCAAACATTTTTTTAAACTCAACGTGGGTTTATTAATTCATTTTTGTTTTCTTTTTTACTTCAAGCGGTCCGTAATATTCGCAACATTGCATTACTTTCTTTGAAAAAAAAATAAGCAACACAAAAAAATCATGTTGTGAATAAGTGGCAGAAGAACACTGTGTAAATATTTTGTTCCTTTTGTTGAATGTCTGTAGAGTTTGACCTTAATTTTGTTTTCGTTTTTTAGCATATTCAGTACTTCTCAGGGCATTAGCAAAATCTACATACTAGCATTTTTTGGAGGTTTTTGCATCCATAATTCGTAAGTTTTTGCTGATTTTTGGTGACATAAATTTTAAAACAACAAAGAACTCTTGCCAAATTATATTCACACTTTTTTTTTTGATTTTGCCGCTTTTGCTGAAAACTCACAACAAACAAACAGAATTCATTAGCACTAGCCGGAATTTTAAATTTGTATAGACTGAAAATGCTGCAGTTTTACTCTTCTTTTTTAGAGTTTATAACTGAATAGTCAAGTTTCAAGTTAACAGGAGTAATAAAAATGTAAAGCATACAGTTAGGGGTTGAAGTAAATATATAAGCTACACGATTCCTGTTATTCTACAAAATTTCCATAGAGAATAAAGATTTGCTTTAAAAGAGCATAATACATATGTAAGGTGTACTGCGGAATACATTCTACGGCAAAAGCATTTAATATTAAAAGGAAAATTTATAAAGTATATGCTGGGACTTTGAAGTATTAAAAAAGGACTTCAACGGTATTTATTAAAAAAATTCGAATTAAATTCCACAGCAAAATTTATTAAAACATTTTTGTAAATGTATATAGGAAATTTGTTTTGCAAATGCTTGATCTTAAATGAAAACAAACTATAAACTATAAACAAACAAAAAATAATAAAAAAATTAACAAAAACATAAAAGTGTTGATTAGCTTTAGCTTTGAATTAAATTAAGCTTTTGATTCAATGACGTATTTAACATAGTTTGATTTAGTATATATTATTTGGCTTAAACTAATTAATGCATCAATTAGGAACTTTATTATTAAAAAAAAAAAAAACTAATAAATCAAATAAAAACTTAATTGCAAGTCTGTGCATGTATGAGCCATTGTAAAGTCATTCGATAAAAAATTTACTATTATTAGAAAGGTGGGAAAGATATGTTTAATTACTAAAAAAAAGAATAATAAAAAAAATTGTAATGGTAGAATAATAAACTTAGCTCATAAAAATGAAACATATAATAGAAAACAAACGGCCATGTTCCGACACTCGCAATTTGCGATTGTGATTTCAACTCGCATATGAGATGTTCTGTAACTCCCATTCGCAAGAGTTTTGGCGAGTTCAAGTCGCAACGGATACACTGAAGTGAACTGCTGTATTTAAACTAAACTAGTTTTTAAAGAAACTACAAAGTTATGAATAAATTAAATTAATAATGTTTTCTTTTTATTTTAGTTTGTTCTAAAAATATGAAATTTAAAAACGTTCTTTGCTTCTGCAACTTTGCCTCTGTATTTCTTCTGTTTGTTTTGCTTTTGTTTTGGTAAAACATGTGTTTTTAGTTTTTGAACACAAGTTAGAAAAGAAGCAAATCGCAAGTAAAACGCGTGAGTTGCAGAACATGCAGAAATAAGTTTGGCGATTTGCTACTCGCATGCGATTTGACAATCTTGCGAGTGTCAGAACATGCCCGAGAGAAAAACACATAAATAATAATTATTATTAATGAAAGGAAATTCCTTTGCTAGAAATAAAGTCTATTAATACGAAAAAAAAGTAGTTTACGATCAATAATTGAAACGGTCGCAAAAGCAACCTCTCCAAAAATACCAAAATCTAAAATTTTAAAACTGAACCTAAATATTCGTGAAATACAACAGCACAGCAATCGTTTCTAAAAGCTTTAATTCTTTCAAGCAGAAGACTGAAAAAAATTGTTAAATATTGTAATTAATACAATTAAATTAGTTGCACTTCAGAAAAATGAAAGTAGACATTTTATAGAAATGGATTTATATCTTTTTTTAATTTTATTTTCTTTACGTAATATTTAGTGATAATTAAAATTATGACCCCATGGAACCATAACACTGGAAACATAATAAATAATAATATATGTGCATACGATTTTTTACACCTAGAATAAACCTGAAAAGAATTTCGGACCAAACCACATTAAAAAAAGTTTATATTTAAAAATATATTTATTTGTGAAATCAAAAAAATCAACTAGCATTTTAATTAATACTATTTAATATTGAAATAAAAAAAAGAAGCACGCAGTGCATGAAATGGAAAATAGTGCTCGTCGATAAACATAGTTTTATTTATGCTTGATGTGATTTTCCGACAGGGTGATTTGTTACAGATATATGAAACGAATTTCCTTCATCCCTTGTCAAGTTTGGTGTGGAGACAAACCGGATTCGGCTATGTGCTATCTTCATTTTCGTTTTGACCGTTTCGTTTCTGAACCAAATTGTGTACAAGCAAAGCTATACAAGGACTTCGTATCGTATTGTAGGGTCTATTTCAGACCCTTGTAACTCATGAAAAAGTGTTCCCGGAAACCCTGTTTTTTTTGCTTTACATAGTTGTTGTTAATATTGAATTTCGGTTTGGGATTTACAATGCAACTTGCAAACCACTTTTAACTTTCTTTACTTTGTTCAACTCTTTTTATTGATTATTATTTTACTAAGTTTACTGGATAATGCCATAACTAGCGAACAGGAGGACTAAAAAAATTCGAAAAACTAAAAGAACGATTTTTACATGGCATTTGCTTTTAAGTTAAGAGACCTCAGTTATGGCCGGATAAATTTTTATAATGTTTTATTATTCTACATATATAATATACCTTAAAATAAACGAACTAAAGACAAGAAAACGTGCCACCTCCTGTAGAAACTATAGTTTATATAGCAAACGGTAGGGGCTACATAGTTCAAACTTATGAGACTTAGGAGTGGCGTGTTCCAAGTAAAATCAAACTTCAAACTTCCCGTTGGTTCTAAAGCAAACTGTAGGATCTTCAATCTTAAGAAAACTTTCCACCTGGTATGTAGTTTGTTAAAGAAAACGATATGGGGTTAGAGGCAGAGCTGTTAAATTTCGATTACGATTAGTAATCAATTACATTACTTTTTAAAAAGGATCGTAATGATTATATAATCCACTATTCAACAATTTCTGATTACTAATTGATTACGATTACAAATAATCAAAAAATAATCAGGATTACTTGCGATTACTAAAAAATAATCAAAAATAATCAAAAGTAATCAAAAATGAGTTCGACTACTTTAAAAGAATACTTTTGACTATTTTTGATTACTTTTGATTACTTTTGATATTTGTCAAAAGTAATCAAAAGTAATCTTTTAAAGTAGTCGAACTCATTTTTGATTACTTTTGATTATTTTTGATTATTTTTCAGATTATTTTTTGATTACTTGTAATTGTAATCAATTGTATTGTAATCATTACTTCTACTTTAAAAAAAAAGTAATCTAATTACTAATGATTACGATTACTAATCATTACTTAACAGCTATGGTTAGAGGCGGTGTGACTTCAATTCGAACAGTTTTTATTAAAAATTTTCGAATAAATATGTGTGCTTTTTTTGAAATGCTTGATACACTGGTTTTCTTCTCGCGGATTTTACTTGGCACGGTGATTTCAAGAAGCGGTATAGTCGTCATTATCTATGAATACAATGAAAATATCATCTCGACGGTGTTAGGTATTGCCACATACATATATTGAAGAATGATACGATACAAAATCAAGTATGTCAATTTATTTACTTTTTGTTATTCATCACTTTTTGAATTCATTAATTTCGTTCTTTTTCTCAACTGAACCAAAAGCTGTGTCTTAAAATAAAAAATAATGATAACTTTGTTTAAAACACAAAATAAACAAACTGAATATTATTTGAAAAATATTTAACAAATTCATTTAAAATGCCAGATCCCTTCCATGAAGAGGTGCTTAGTTTTATTTTAGGAATCATAAATTTTTACCAGACATGTTTTTTGTTCAACACAAAATGTTTTGAATTCCTAAAATGAATTAAGATAATTAAATGAGATAAACCAAAAAGTATCTTTCTTTAGCAAAGCATGTTGTTTGTTATAGTCACTTTGTTTCTAAGCAACTACGTGTGATTGTCATCCCCAACCTTAAAGTTAATTTTTTTTTATTATCATCACTTGATTATTTTTTATTATTTTATTATTAGTATAAAATGCTGAATTGTTTATAAATTTAGGCGCTAAAACGTGTTATTTGTTAACAAAGTTTTAATTGCCAAGGTTATATCTATTAACCAGTCTTGTATCGTTTTGTTTAATGAAAACATTTGCGAACTTGTATTGATTTAAGATACGAGTATAAAATAGGCTATATATAAATGTGATAAGATAAAAAGATGGCAAAGTATTTACTTCTACGATCTAGAGTTAAAATTAAAACATAAAGTGTGAACCGTACAAATCAGTGGCAGGAATTTATACATCGAACCTGACACTAAGAGCGAAGCGGAGCAGTTAAAGAAAACATTTTGAATCACGGTTTTTATTTACTTTTACTGAAACATGGTGAAATGCAATAAGTACAAAAACTATGGTTTGGTAAAAAAGGGTTCACATGATAATTACAAGAAAATAAGTTTTATCCTTAAATTTACTACCATCGTTTCTGAGATACTCATCCTACTAGCTCCATTTACTGAACTATTTGAGGCAAAAGGATAAAGCTGAAATCATATTGATTTCAAAAATTCCGAACATTAACATTGCACAGTGAATGCAAAGAAAAAACATGGTTGAAGTAACCATAATCTAAAAGCAACATATTATGATTGCAAACGATTTGTTTGCAGATAATAACATTATGGTCGGTTCTTTTAAAACGATAGAAAACAAAAAAAAAAAAATTATATTACTGACTGGAAGCGGCTAAGATAGGAACACAGTCAACTACAG
Organism: Phania funesta; assembly: GCA_963932375.1. Lineage (NCBI taxonomy): Eukaryota > Metazoa > Arthropoda > Insecta > Diptera > Tachinidae > Phania > Phania funesta. The sequence continues at coordinate 90,246,587 of OZ010652.1, read as the reverse complement.
CCATCGAATGTTTCATAGTCAACGCTCTATCACTTAAGCCACAATAGTCTCATACTTCGATTAAACACCACAACAATTTCTGTTAAAAACATATTATGTTTAGAGTTACTATATTAATTTTGTTTAGTTAAGATACTATGTGATTTGTGGCGAGAACCTTAGTAAAAATTATGTTGTGAAACTCAACCATGGTGCACTTTTTATGAGTGGAAACCATACAATGATTAAAAGTAAACAATAACTTGTTTATCGCAAATAAAGTTTAACATATTTTCAAATAAGAATTATGTGTTTGCCACAGCAATTTGTATTGTTATAGAGCACATAATATGGTTGTCGTGACCATGTCACACTCCACAAAAATATTCTAAATAAAATCATCACAAGCCAATCATAAATCGCAGAGTTGCGAAAAAAAAACAATTTTTCGGCTTCTGGATCATTAGATCATGTAAATCTACTGCTGACAATAATTATCACCCCGTTGTCTTAATTCCAGGTGTGTTTCTATCTGTTGAGTATTACATGTGTCGGATATTTTAAGTTAAAAAACAAAAATTATTTGTTTTGGTTCTTATTTTCATTTTTTTTTTTTTTTGGTTCCCTTGTCGTTGTTTGCTTTAGATAATCGTTCCGATTATGTTATTTTTATAACCGAAAAACATTTTTCGTTGATTTGTCAACAGTTTCGTATGCAAGTCATAAGTTTTTGTTGGCTTTTTGCCCAAAGGAAGAAAAAAATATTAATTGTTTGTGAATGATTTCAAACCGAGTAGTGATACAGTCTCCATGCTTCTATCTTTTTTTGTTTTTAAGATGTTGTGCTACCTTTGGTCATGTGACTAGTTTGTCGTAATAATGATTCATTTAGACGCCAACATTTTGTGATAAATATTTTTAATTTTAGTTTTTATTCAAATATAATCAGAATGCAAGAATTTAAGGAAATTAAATATTTTAGTGGGAGAAAATAAATATTATAATAAATCATGGAGCATATTAAGTAAATATCCCTGTGAAATAATTTGAATTAAAAAGTTCGAGCAGCTTATTCGCACAATTCTTTGGAATTAATAAAAACTTGTGATTTTTCTTAAAATGCCTCGATCGTTATCTGTCTTCATTTTGGTGTTGAAAATTTCTTTTAACATTTTTTTCTGTTCAAATTAGGATAGAGGGCACTAAAACAAGGCAAATCTTTTTAACCCGTTTTCAATCTGTTTACTTGATTTAGTAAAAATAAATTACCTTTTATTTGTTTGACATTTAGAAATTGGATTTAACAACAAAACTGTCTATTTGCATTCCTTTCTTCGACGATTCAAACTGTTCTAACTGTTAAAACTGGAACAATTTAATATCTGCTTTTTTCAAGCCAGAAACAAAACAAAAACTACCACTATAACACTTTCTATCACAAACAAAATATTCTAACAACAATAATAAAAATAATACATTGACAAATTGTTTGGTTAAATAAGAAGGCAAATTTGGTATTAAAACTAAGAAGGAATTAAAATAAACTGACGTCGGATTATAAAGTATTACCTATGTAAGTACATACCCGAAGGAAGGATAGGAAATATTGTTATAATTTTTTATTAAAAAAGCACTATTATTTTAGTAGCAAATATTTGTGTTTCAACTTAAAGCAAATGCGGTAACCTGAAAATCTAATTGACTTTTTATTGATGAGACTTGAACTGACGAGGACCTGCAAAATGGAATTCTAACTCTGGAAGTCTCACAGAAGAGATAAAAGGGTTTGATTACAGGAGAGGTCAGTTTAATAGGCGAGCGTCTTTAAGACGAGTCTTTAAAAAGATGAAACTTAGTCTAAAGTTGAGTAAAAGGCGAAAGTTTAAACATGAAAATTCTTTACGCCTCAAAGGAATAATTCCTAAAAGACGAGAGTTCTTTACATTCGAATTTCATTTAAGAAATTATTCCAAACTAGAAAATATTCCTTCGTAATCGTTCAATTTACAAACACCTTGTATTGTTTTATTGTTGTATCAGTTGTGTTATTATTATATTACAATATAATATTGTATTTTTGTTGTTTTGTAATTTTCGTAGAAGCATAAAATTATAGTACAACAAATAACTATTTATGAAATATAAATGCTTGTTCTCTTCTGCTCCTAAGCTACATATTGTTACCTTTGAGTGTAACTGATAGCAATTTAAAGTTCCCATGCCAAATTCAATTTCATGGCTTTAAATGAGTTGACTACATTGTTTTGACGTTTATAATCTTTTGACAATCAGAATATATAATAATAACACAATACACGTTTTACTACGCGATACAATAATATAAAACTTTAGTGAATTGGAGAAATGTTAATTAAAAGTTGTTCGTTATATAAAAATTATTTTACCGCCAATTAAAAAAATAAACTATATTGATTGAAATACTCTAATACTCGTATGTGGTTTTAAAGTTGAAACTATGTAAATTACTGCGAGGGTTATTCAAAAGTGTTTATAATCGTAAGTGAAAATGAAACTATGTTATGGGTCTTCTGTGATGTGATAGCGGATTTAGTTATACTTTTTAGTCATCTGAACAAAACCAGTATTACTTAAATGATTTATGGCCACCATTTTGTTCTCAGATTTATTCTGAAGCTTGGCATTTACAGTTCAAACGGTTTAAACACAGTTGAACCTAATGTGTACTTTTACGACCAGCTTCCTTACCTCCCAACAAACCAAAATTAATTACATACAAATAAATCACTAAAATAAAAATTAAAAATTGCTGGTGTTAGTGGCTGTGGCAGCATTGACCATTAAAATGTTGTACGTGAAGAAGAAGAGGAAATGTGTATTTAAACAATTTCAGCAAATAAAATCTGAAATTAATTTCCAAATATTTGTTAGAAAAAAAGGGGAAAGTGGTTGTACTCATATAACACAAACACAATCATAATTGTTTGTCTCTCTCTCTCTCTCTCTTCTCTCTTCCTTTGCCAATAAATTTGGACAAGAACACTAGAACGCAGAAGATAAAGTGAGTGGGTATGGAACGCTAAATAAATACAATTAAAATATCATAAGCCTTGTGACAACAAACACAATAATATACAACATCAGAGAAAATAATACATGCATGATGGATGGTTGAAAGGCCTCATGGCATCATGAAGAACTACATAGGAGTAGGAAGGACGATGATGATGCTGGTGCCACAGCCATTGCAGTTGATTTTATGAGTCTGCCCTTCTGTTTTAAACTCATCACACATTCATTGCTTTCCTTTTGTCCTCCCCTTTTTACACCGATTTGATGCATTGGATGCAAATATGTATCGCGAGAACATTGTTTTTGGGAAAATTTATAACCAAAGTTGAGTGGTTATAAACATGATTTTCAAAGTGTTTTTCTGAATTATTTAACAACAAAAACAAAAAAAAAACAATCAAAACAAGTCAATTGAACTTCCTACACGTCCAAACAACATGTACTGGTCCGAATATTGCAAGTGTATTTAATTCTGCATAAAAAACCTGAGTCTGTTCATGGAATATGAAATTTAAAAAATAAAAAATTAGATAAGCTCAAGGGTGATCAAGTACGTAGGAAACGGAAATATACAAATGCTGTATGCATACCTGCAAATTGATGGCATAACAATATATCGTGGCAATAGAAGTTTTCTGTTTTAAAAAATGCTTTAATTTTATGATCAAAATTAAGAAGTAGAAGACACAATTACTCCACTCGAAAATTTAAACATTTTTTACTTCAATACAGTGTAACCTCGATAAACGCTTCTCGATAATCGCAACAAGTAAATTCTGTACATTGTTGACTCTGTACAAGCAAATTTTACAAACAAATTTTTACTTTTTTTCTTTTGGGTTATACTTTACGTCATTTTTTTTATGAATGAATTCAAAACTGTACACTTTTGTGCATATTTTAGTTTAGAAATAGCAAAGAATTTTGCTTGTTGCTTTTGCAAACGGCTCAGTTTAAAAAATTCTTGGTACAGGTCGATAGGAATATTTGCATAGCAAAAAAGATGCTTGTAATGACAAAATTTATTAAGTTAAGGGCGAAATTCTGTAGAAACTTGAAAATAGCAAACCTGTAGAAATGATTTGCAACTAACATAAATCAGCAGTTCCAGTACATTCAAATATAAACTGTCAGCAGCTGTTTAGGCCACACAAATGATCTTGTAATTGCAACTTAAAAAAATATTTCATGTAAAAAAAAGCAATCGAAAATTCTACCTTTAATTTGTTGAAAGCTATCAGTACAAATTTACATATATTACATAGAATGTTAATATTTTACTTTAGTTTACTTTAATCAAAAATGCACTTATATATTTTCATAGTTAACATTTGTTTTTAAAAACTGATTTGACATAAGCTCTGTAATCGAAAAACACTCATACAAATTTATGGCTCGGTTTTCGCAATAGCGTAAAATTTTGTATTTAAAGAAAAAACAAAAAATATTTTTATTCAGGCGAAATCGTAACAGACCTTCAAAAATAAGAAATTGTCTCTCTTAAAGTGTAAGAAATGTTTACAATTCGCTTATATTTATTATTGGGAGATTACGAATTTCACTGATTAATTATGCCAGCTCATTATACTATTTATCTAATGCATTACATTTAGAAGTAGGAAAAATAAGAAACAAATAATATTACCAAGCTTTTTGCAAAGCTTATGTTAGATGGTATAAGCAACTAACATACGATGTTTCTAATGCTTCTAAAAATGTTGGGTTAAGGTTTCCAGATAAACTGGCTTCTCCGGTACTTTTATCTCTTCTTAGAAGTTCCCAAAAATTGATTGAGAAAAATGTTGTTACAAAGTTTAAACAAAATCACACTCAAAGAGTGGTTAAAGCAAGGCTTGCCTCGTAATTATTTGCCTATGTGAAAAAGGGAACAAACAAAAATCAATTAAGTGAATCAAATACCCATCTCTGCCCACAAAGGAAAATAATAAAAGCATTACATACTGAGAGGCAGTACTAAATACGCAATAAGCCCATGTGTTGTATGTAAAGAACGAATGAAAGATGCAGCATTTGAGCACTTAATGTAATAAAATTTATAACATTCTGTACTTTGTCAGCATGTCGTCCAAACGTAAATACTCGTAGAGCTTAGAAAAGAAGTTTTGCATAATTTGCAAATATTCGAACTCATATTGGTACAATTTTTAAATCTAAGAATTCATTACAGTTTCCAATATTCTCAATACGTGTTGTACAGGCAAATTGTTCATCTCTGAGATACTATAGTATCTCATACAAATGAATTTATTGTTAAAAGAAAGACTCTTAAGAACCCAACAGGAAACAAATTCAATAGACCTTTAATAAAGACACAGACGGATAAGGGTCCACAATATTAAAACTTATTGTGTGTAAAATGGTTCAAGCAAAACCGGAAAAAGGAGTAAAATGTAAAATATAACCGCGACAGCGAAAACGGAAACAAACATTTGAGCTCACATGGTTTATTATATATTTCGCTTAAAATTCGATATGCACTTTTTTTCCTATTTTGTGTGCTTTAAAGAGCGGATGATGGCTGTTTGCATGTTGCAAAGGGTCCATGGGAAAAATATGCACAAACATACATTTGTATAATTTGTAATATGAAACCCAGCTAAAGATGGGAGGACTGAAAAACAAGGCAGAAAATGTGGAAAATTGTATAACGAATGGTTTTAAAAACCCTTTAAAATATTTTCAAGCACGCACTGCAAATGATATTTTCAAGTATGTCATATGAGTATAAGCATGTGTTGGATTGTAAGTAAAGCTACAGTGGTGACGACGACACACACTATATGTCATGACAACCACCCCCCACCCGCCACCACCCACGACCACTACACACTTACAAAATTTGTTTACTGTAAATGACATGGATGTAAGAGCAAGTATATGGGAATTTGCTCGTTGGCCTGGATCGGTTGTTTGGCGAATATAAGAACTTGCCCTCAACGACAACAACACACACTTGCTTTTCAACAATGACTACAGCATCAACAAAAAAACTTCCCAGTGACCAACTTCAGAAACATTCATTGGTTTTCATTGGGAAATGTGCTTCCAATGAATATATTAAGTATTTCAATTCGGTATTTCTTGTAATTTTTTGTACAATTCCAATGCTGCTTGTTGACTTTTCATCAACTGGCTGGATGAACATGTACGCAGTGGTAGGTTCAATTTGATGAAAATATAAAATAAATATAAAATGGGATGGATGAATAGTTAAATCTTGCAGCCTGAATTATTTTGAAGGCATACTACATGCACAGTGGGCCTATTATCGTAGATATTTTGTATCAATAAAGAATTTGTATAATTGGTAGTTGAATTCTAAAAAAATCAGATATCTTGCTGCACACCACTACCGAAAATACCTGTATTGCCATGTTAAGAAATTAACGATAAATTAAGAAATTAATGGGACTTTAAAAACGGGATGTAAAAATAAAATTTACGATTTATTTAACAGAGAATCTAATACAGCACAAAAATGGTCGAAAATACGAAAAATATGAGAAATGTCGTGTTCAATTTTCACCATTAGGTGCCTTAAATATATGATCTTTACAATAGACGCTACTCAGTAGAAAGACACAGAGAATGCTGATGACCTGCATGGTCTAATACCTATATTTTTCAGTATTCTAAAAATTATCGTATTAGAAAAGAATCAAATATAAACTTCGGCCTTAATAAATTAATCGTTTGATTTTTAAAATTTCAGTTTTACAAATTCATTCTAATAAATTAAAGTCATATAATATTTTAAAATATAGAAACTCCGTAAATCATAAACTTTTTAAAAACATAACCGATTAATATTTACGTAGTCAACAGTAAAATCATTTGAAATTAACATTATCTAATCGAAGCCATAGCTGCAAAATGGAAGGAAGGAACCACACATTTTAAAGGCAATTTAAGGACAACAAATGACGAATTCAGAGAAATTAAACCACATGCATGCATGATATATTTTACATTTACACTATGACTCGACGAGCATTTGTGCAATTGCACAATGGGCAATTGGAAAAAAATAGAATATACAAAGTAATAAATACATATAAAATAATAAATATACATTAATAAATTTTAATAATTAACCAAAAAAAATATATTTTGGAAAGTTTGCCCAAACTTGGTTGAAATGCAATCATACACGAATGTTTAGGAAATACACGAAGCTGGTCAGTCAAAAAAAGGCCAAAATAATAATATTGAAAAATAGCAAAATGGCACAAAGATGTATTAAAATTAAACGAAAGCGCAAAGTAATAAAAAATGTATTCTTGCACTATGGGACCAACATGTTTGATGAAAAAGTTTTTATCTTGTTTTCACAAATTAATTACTTGATTTCTAAAAAATGAGAAAAGTTAATTTTTGATACTTAAACACGAAACAGTTTAAAATTAGTAAAACGCGTAACCAGACTGCTTAGAGAGGTTCAAAAAATGTTTTTGAAAATCTCAAGTCATTTGTGTTTTACATTTTATTAAATACTTAACTGACAATAATCCAAAAGTTTGGAACACAAAGATAAAGGCGAAGAAAAGTGTGACGGCAACGCGCCATAATCTTTATGTTCAGCATATTTTTTTGAAACTACTCAAGCGCCACAAAACAATGTCCCCCATAAAGCATACAAAATTTAGCTCCATTGTTTTATTGCTTAAAATTCATTGAGTTGTAAACAAAAAATATCCTAAAATTCTGTAAGCTGTTTTTTCGTATGTATCCCCAAATCTGGCTATTTGTATCTAACACGATCTTTGAAGGGTTTGGGAAATCGCTTTGATACCACAAGAGTATATTCCAATAGATGGGGTTTAGTTAGGCCTATTGTTTATGGTGTGACATACTGAAAATGTTTTTTTTCATTCTTGTTGTTTGTTATTGTATTCCACCAAACTGTTTATTTGTTTATTTTGTGGGGTCATCACATGGGCCATTTTCTTCTTTATCGCTTTTACTGCAGTACTTTGAAGGAAAAAATAAATAAATAAACGAAACCAGACTGTTTTCTTCTCTGCCTTTAGCTTATAGTCGAAACCGAAGGATAAGATTAGTCATCTTATATGGTAAATATATGCACAAAATGTTTCCTTTTGTTGCTGGTGTATGTGGATTCGAAATAAGCATGACAAAAGGCTTAAAAGCGGCGAGCGAGGGAAAAGCACGAACGGAAATCTGCATGTGAATTAATAAATCATATCCACAAACAAAAGAGCTTTGGTAAATATGAAATTGTGTTGCTGTTGTTTGGTTATATTGACACTTTCCCTCTCCTTGTTTTCTTTTACGTTTTGACATTTCTTATTTTGGTGTTTGTGTAAAATTTTGTCATAAGGGAAGGGAGTACAGGGCAGGCTTGTTAAAAGACTAGCAAGAATTTTGTGGTCAGTGTTACTGACAACACTTTGCATTGTTTTTCTTTTTTAAATCGAGTTTTTATTATATACATTCATTAGCATTGAGCAGATATTTGTGGAGTTTTTTCTTGACTTCAAATGCTTTGACAACTTTAATATTGAACAAAAAACATAATTCTTTTCAATAATTACCTCTTATCAAATCGGCTTTTAAAAATAAGCAATACCGTTTGTTCAGCTTTATTTAATGAAAATTCTTACAAGTTTCTTAAGAGCTATTTAGATAGATAGAACGTTTAAAGTAAGCTCAAGGGACAATTTTTCTAAAAATGGTAAAATCTCTGCAGGAGCCCCTTAAGGTAGTACTCTAGACCCTCTGTTATATATGCAAACAAGCTTAAATGCTAACCCAGATCCGAAGGTTGCATCCGAACAACTTCAGTCTCATATTAATGAGCTAGATGACTGGATAAAAAAAGTGAAGAATAAAAGTGAATTCCTCGAAATGTGTTCAATTAACATTTTAGTTTAGAAATTGTCCACCAATAACAATAACAAATAACACTTTTCCAGCCAAGCCGCAAATTAAATATTTGGGTATATTCCTAGATCGACGCCTTACTTGGTCTCGCCATATTAAGGTAAAAACAACGGCCATTAAAACTTAGAATTAGTCAACTACATTGCGTAATAGGTCCTGACTCAACCCTTGTTTTGGAATACAAAGGTCTTTTATATAAATCTATTATAAAGCCAATATGATCATATAGCATTCAGCTGAGGGGTACTGCTGGCGAATCAAACATTCAAAACAAAAGCTACAAAGTGGACAGACAGTCTAGGATTTTACGACTTATGGCCCCTTTCATTTAAGAACTAGAAATATCCATAGAGATCTAGAAGCTCCTACTATCCAGCAAGAAGTAAAAATATACTTGTGCAAATATGTAAACAAACTAGTAATTCATCCTAACACTCTTGATCCGGGTGTTGGCCAAAAATAGAGTTTTTCCACCGGCCATTTGAATGATTCCTATTCCATACATACTGCTGTCTTCCTTTCTGGAAAATTAATGTTGCCTTATAAATAGATAGTGCTTTTTTCACATTGCCCAAATGCGAAGATTTGCACTTTTTATTATTACAGGTGTAAAAAAGTATAGTATAAAAATGTTACACATTCGCTAGTTTTTTGTGCAACATATTTAGTAAGGAATGCAACATTTTTGCCAGAAAGAAAGACGACAAAAAATAAAACCAGAATCAATTTGGTGTCTCACACCGTTGTTTTATAACCTTCCCGAAATTGGTTTTCTGAAATTTCCGTAAAATTCATTACAACACTGGACATATATCTGCATTTGCTTTAAGAACTGGAACCGTCTTGAGTTGGGTTTGCAGGTCAGCGAAGGAAGAAAGAAAGAGAAGATAAATCTAAAAGGAAATTTTCTAAAAGAATTCCCGATTTTATCCGGGCAATGGGATTGAAACATACTGACTATGGTCGTGAAATATGAATGCGCTCGAACATTTGCTGAAACTGAACATTGAATGCACAAAAATTTTTAAATGTGCTAAAAGCCCTTTTGCTGCTATGCAAGCATATAAGGGCATAACAAAATCATAAGCAAAAGTGGTGGAGCTCTGCATATTGCACCACCAAATATTAAACAATTAAACAAGTTTTTTAATATTTAAATAATTTTAGAAATTTTGGCAAACATTATAAGAGAAGCAAAAGTTATTGTAAAGTATTTTGCTTTTTCGCAATGGAAGAGAGCACTATACAAATGCCCATCATCATCTTCAGAAAGAACTAAAAAAGAAAAGAAAAACTTAAGGCGACTTAAAACTTTCATTTCATTACCTTAATAAAGTTACAAAGAACTCTTAAAGGCCCCTCTCAGTTGTTAAGAATATTAAGAGCGTTAAGAAGAAAGAGACAGAGAGTAGAAATGAAATTACGCTAAAATGTGTAAATGATGAAGTAATGGATGGATGGCGGTTGTGTTAACTCTATGCAGTCATACCTCATAATCATTATTATAAATATTTTGTATAGCATACTTTGTGGCCAACTTTGTGTACTTGTAGCAAAATTAGGTAAAGAAAAGGGAGGAAATACATTTCTTTCAGCTTAATTTGGACATATCGCTACACAGAGTACAAAAGAATACAATATGTAAAAAATGTAAGAGAGAGTAGGGAATTTGGATTAAACGGCATATTTTGCATAATAAAGTAGCACACGGATGAAAAATACTCTCCAGCAAATGCTATTTGCCCACTAAAGTACAAAAAAGACATTCAAGACATTTATGTGAACAAATTATAAAATAAAAAAATATTTCTTAGATATGTAAATATTGGCTAGAAAACACCGAAACCAAATACTCACATTACAATATTTTTGATGAATAATATGCCGACGGGGATACTAGTGCAACAATCTTCGTCGTTTTTTTTAAAATAGCTTTTTTCTGACAGATTATATTACAAAACAAGAAAGAATAAAAAAAAAATTGTATAACTTGGATTTTGAGTCCGTACTACATGTAGTACGCTCGGCACATATGAAAGCAAAAGACAGTATTTTCTCGTGATTTAATTAAAGTCGTATATTATTAATATTGGGTGTATAAGTAAAGAAAAAACAAATTAATAAAAAAAATTATTTGGGGGTGTGGTACTCCACATTACACTTTACATGGAGCGGCACATCACATTTGATGCAGCGTGTAGTGGTCTTATTGTGGCAATGATTACAACGTAGCTGTTTATATTTTCCATCGGCTTGACGTGTGTTCTCAGTAAGTAAATGATATTTTCGATCAACTCTGATGTCGCATGATGATCCTGAAGGAAGCGTTGCTGAGGGCTTCCAGTAAGTAGATATTAGCAGTTGCCACGCATTGTGGTCTGCAAGATCAATGAGGTGTGTGAATATTGGGAAATACTAAATTTTACCCCGAATAGAAACACGATACAAGCTGATATTTGCATCTGCTCTGAAGGTTCAACTGTATGGACGTATGAGGCAATGTTTACTTCACTGCTGTCTTTCCAACAACATACAATTATATTATTGGTAGAAATCTTACGATGGTCATACCACCCTTTCTCTTTTTCTGCAGATCTTTTTTCTTTAGCAAAGGACAGTTGCGTAACCGATTGTGACGAATTGTTACTTAGAAAAGTCCCTGCACCCTGGTATGGCTCGAACCAAATAATGTAGCCTTTATGAGTTGCTCCACCCCAAAGTTTGTAGCCATATCTTATAGGCTTGCCATGGATATATTGCTTACATCCGTGGCTACCATAGTACGGAACTATCTGCTCGTCTACTGAATCCTGTATGGTTTTCGGAGCATTACTTTGGAAACTCTTATTCAACATTTGTAAAAGTGGTCTAACTTTTGCGAACTTGTCTGTTGCCAGTGGAATGTCGTCTTTACTATCTAAATCAGTAGAATAAGAATTTCGAAAAAGCTCAGCCCTAGCATTTAATAATAGGGGTGGTAAGTTTTCAAAATTTACTTCATCTTCTTCTCCAGAATCTTCATCTGTGACGTAGTTGTTCGCACCTTGAGTGGGCACAATTGAGATGTCGTAAGAATTTTGCAAAAACTCTTCATCACTTTCCTCTAAGGCATTTATTATCTCATTTAATGTTCAAAATCTGGAAAAAAATAACTTTTCGTTTCCACCATTTTTCCATACTAATGCCGAACGTACTACATGTAGTACGTCAGCAAATACATCAACTAAAATCGCATATAAACTTTTTTTTTATATATACTTTTGCCACGTATTCGTTTTTACAACTATTATAATTAAAAAAACATAGAAACGCAACAACAATAAAATATGCATATACAACTTTTTCTCACCGATTACGTGACATCTTCACACTTTTGCCAATTTCATAAAACTGAAATTTCTGATTCTAAAAAATACACATAAGCAATTATCCTAGACAAAACTTATCAAGGCATGCTTTGTTGGCCGTTATATTATGTAGTACAATTACAAGTAGATTAGAAAATTTAAAGCACAGAAAACGCAGAAACCTGAACATAACAGGTGTACTACATGTAGTACGGTCGGCATATCTGAAATGCTGACTTCAAACAAATTCTTAAAAATACACAAAAAAGGAGAAGAACGAAAATTATGTTTTAAAAAGAAGCGAATAAAACCTACAGCCTCTCTCCATTTAACATGAAATGAATGATGTTTCTTCGATCGGAAGTAGTTTACAAAAATATGCCATTATTATTTGTAGCATAAGACTACATGCAAGTTACTACAGGGTGCGCTTTTTGGTATGATCTTTGTGATATTAAGGAATCTTGATGAATTCCATTGTATGATCTTGATGGAAAAGCATGACGTTCTATTTTTAAATGTTTGCTTGTTTTTTGTTGCGTCATTAAGAATTACGAGTAGAGTATGTCTAGCTAAATGATAGCTTCCATAAAAATAAGGTTATAAAAATTAAATTAGTAGACAATCAACTTATTTAGTTTAAATGCAGAATTCGTTTGTTCCTCCACCTGAATTCAATTGAGATTAGAGTTGTATTGCTTATGAACTAAATAGTTCCATTGAGAGATTCTGAAAGGTGGGAATAATTAACAAGAATTACAAAAACAAGAAAAGTGCTTGTTATTTTCGTAATTATTGTAGAACTGCTACTACAACTCTAGATGAAATATTCAAAATAAAATTATTTCATTTAAACGATTGAAATAAAACAATATATTGTAAAGAACGAAAACAAATTATTATATTGCGAAAAAATTGGTTATTAGAACAAAAGCTTAAGATTAAATTTAGTTTAATTAGTCAGCCCTCTTTAACCGTCAACTTGGCACTTTTAACTTTACATACATCATATTCGGCTTTAATTTCATTTTATATCTAAAGCTTGGCAGGCCACGGAAATGTCGAGAGACATAAACACAGAACGGGTGAACAAAATAACAAATGTTAAAAAATTTTGCATATATCAATCGAATAATAAGTTGATAGAAATTACAGGTTTAATATATTGCTTACAAAATATTCTAATTCCGCCACACTGTGCAGTTTTCTTGCCTTAAAAATAATCTATCAAAAATTTAATCTCATTTATCTTATTTACCAGAAAAAATGTTCAAGAACTAGACTAAAAAAACTGTCGACAACACTTCAAGTTTCAAGTGTGAAAACCATTAATTTCTGTCAATATGTATTTGTCCAACAAGAACCCAAAAAAAGATGGAAGGACCTAATAACGCACGGACAAACTTTCAACAATTTTATTCACACGTTTAACGAATTTTAAATCCAAAATACAACTCAGCCAGCCATGTCTAAAGAAAGAGACAGCGAACATGAATGATATTAAAACACAACATGCATCTAAAATTTATTGGACGAACAAAATGAGTTGACACTTCATCGTTAGACTCAAACAGTAGTAGCTTCCTTCCAACTACTACTTTTGTTAAGGGGTTCACAAAGTGTGTTAAGTCAATTGCAATAAGAGCTCCCTTCCTCTTCTTGCAGCAAAAACGAAAAAAATTGAATAAAAAAAACCATATTAAACTCAAACATATGAACCACGTACAGACATTTACAGCTACTCACACTTCATCGTTCACAAGAAGTTCCCCAGACAGCCATAAAAGTTGCATTTTAAACATTCATTTCTATTAAAGAAGTAGCATTAAAAAAGGATCTACATTTTTCCAAAACTCTTATGTTGATATGACACATAATAAAAAAGCGACACAAAATGTTTTCCATTCAAACACTCGTTTGGCAAAAATTCAAAATTTAGTATTTTTTCTTTTCTTTTAAAAAAATTTTTTAATTAAATAATTATGGTCACTTTAAAGTAATAAAAGGGTTTCCTGTAAAGGCAGTCACTAATGACAAATCCCGACTGACCTACACGTCCAAATGATAAAACTTTGCGCTTTTTATGTCAACAACTCTTTAAAGTCGACACTTTAACGTTTAGTGGCGAAATTAGAGGCCACCCGTTTAGTACCTTACGTCAAAAACTCGAGAGCTTGTATGCTGTCTAACAACGTTTGACCACTGAGTGACCTTCGGAGCGTTTAGAAGAGTACCACAATTTCGGGCAAAAACATCCTCCCTATGAGACGGTGCCAAGCTGCACGAAGTCGATGATGCATGGTGGAAAAGCAGCCCTTCCTGCTTGCTTTATTCCAATCCAACATGGACTGCCTTTATTGGAATATCTTTTATATAAAGAGGACCACTAGATCACTAGAAAAAAATTATTTATTTTATCTATGAACATGGAAGCAATCGACGAATGTAGAGGCGGTCACTTTAGAAACGGTAAACAAAGTGGACAAAAACTTCTTTCAATAACTGAAATTTTGGTTTCAAAGCTTGTTGCACATTTGAGGAAGCGAGAAACACGGAATCGTGTACAAAGAAAGCGATTACAGTCGATGAATACATACACTATTCCAATGATCGTAATTCATAATTTAAAGTTAGAACTAGAACCCAGATTTCCCCCTCAGAAATAAGATACAAAAAGAAGTGCATTGAGGAGAGAATATGTTCGAAGCTTTCTTTTTAATTAATTCTTATTTTTAATAGAATCAGTCCGTTTACTTTTTTAATATTGTTTGCTTATGAACACTTCATAAACGGTTTACGAATAGTTTATATACACACATGCTATGCCCTGGGTACGATGCTGCACATACCTCACTTTACGTATCAATGTGATGAAGGAAGCAAGCAAAAGCGTACTACGATTATATCATGCTCAAACACTTTGAGAACAGCTCGTACATTATGCTATCTAATTCCTTAGATCTGACTCCAGTTTGGAAAATGAACTATGATGGAGTTCTCATTCGTAGCAAGGACAAATGGTAGAACCAATCTGTGTGACATATAGATGCCGATCAAGAGTGGTTCACAGACAGCTTTAAACAGGAAAATTACGACAAGGCAAAATAAGTTGCGCCAAATGACCAAGTGAGAAATACCCAAGAATTTTTCACGATATCCTCGTTTTGGGAAATGACTGAGGAGAAGAATTAGAGGTATACAAATCTTCATAATGTGGGGCAGATAGGCAGCACTCAAGACCTTATTATGTTATGAAGTTTTTAAATGAACTTGGTATCCAGAATTAGATTACATTATGCTGGGTACCTGGCTGCGAGGACCACGCTGGGAACAAACGATTCCTTAGGAAACAGAGGGGTTCAAATTTTCTTTATATAACCAGAATTCTCGGTGTAACTTGTCGGAAAAGCAAACCAAGAATCAGTAGTTTGAGAACTTGCTTGGCAATTAGCGAGCTATAGCTAGACTAATGTAATCAAAGAGGCTCATTACGGCCTAGGAGAAAATCCTGAAGAATTCTGAGGCTACATCAAAATTGTTCAGGATAATCACAGGATGATTTAGCGGAGACTATGGTCTAAGATACTACTAATAATATAAGATAGCAAACTTAGAGACCATCAAATGTAGAATCTGCTATCTGATTAATTCCACAACTGCGTCTCGATTTTCGTAGAATGTATTGCACGTCATCTTTAATTTTAAGCGGTATGTATGGTCTCTCGTTGAACAAGGAAAAGTTGGTTTTATTCGTAGCTAAAAAGAAACAAAGTGCACAAAAGATCCAATGGGTCGTAGTGCATGGGGCCTCAATAACCAGAAAAAATATATAAGCAACCCCAACTCAAATATAAATTTAAGATGATAAAAATATCGATGCTTCATACATATGTATCGCTGATACGGCCAATTTTGTTACTGCTGAGCGGTCCAAACACGCTTGAATAGGATAATAATACTGACAACAGCAAAAGTGTTGTAAAAACGCACGCAAACACTGTGTGTACGCGTCAACACACTATCAAAAGCTGCACACGTCTGTCCAAATTTCCATATTTCGTGTAACATTTCTCAGTCTAAATATTTGATACTCGTATACAAGCATAAAACTTTAATTTTAGAAAAAACGGAAACAAAGAATTTTTATGGTTAAACCTGAACCACGCAAATTTCACCCTTCCAACCCACATATTCAAAAAGAAAAAAAAAACAATACAACGGCAATAACAACAGCATCGAGTGCTGCTGACACTGAGGTCTAGCTTTGTGGAAAAACCAACACCACAAACAACAACAACAAATAAACGTACCCCTTGTTGCACTGATAGGATCCCTGTTGATTTCATTTCTTAAAAACAAAACAAACAAAAATCTACATGAAAGGCAATTTTGTTGTGTCAATTGTCGCATAAAAATGTTGTTGCAACACACAAGTGTTTATATAAACAAGTATTGCGGCAACCACAAACAAGAAAACGTGCGTAAACGCGTAAATTATACTTGTTTTCTCCTGGCATACGCCCCCCATTTGAAATAATATATTCTTGTAACTTTTACTTCTTTTCCCTGCTTTTGCTGGGGTTGAGCCAACACCATCGTAAAATCAACAACAAATAAACCGAAGAAAGAAAAAAAAATCAAGAGAGAAAAAAGGATCTCTTCTTTATTTAGAGTTAAATTTTCCACATTATAAAAATATAAATATGGCACGAGCAAGTAGAAATGTATGTTTGATGACCTCACAGGGCAAATAATTCTATAAAATTGGGATGAAAATATAAGAAGATATAAACATAAAGCATGCAGCTATTGACAACAGTATTTCAAATACGAATACATTCGAATGTGCACGCAAAACGTGTCAGTCTGTTGTCAAAGTCATGAATACCTTATTGAATAAAAAAAGGACATGATTAGTTATGATTTTATCAAGATGTTTATTTTGTCACCCTTAAAAACGAAATACGGCGATCAGAAGTACTAGGACTTTCATCGAATGCATCACTTAAATTTTTCCAATTTGTTCTAAAGGATTAAAAACAAGTTTCAATAAAATATTTCATACACTATTTTATAATTCAAATAAAATAAATTAATTACACATTTCAAAATGATTAGGAAAAATTATGCTTATCGGCAACATTTGCCATTAATTTACTTCTACGACAAGTTTCCACCGTGGGGTGCAATCTTATGAAATGCTGTGTTTAGTACATTCTCGACGCTCAAACATTTCAACGTGATTTATTGTTGTTCTCGGCGAATGGATACCTCGGGTATGGAAACCTGACCTGTGTCTTCGGGACTTTTTTAAGATGGAAATAACTTTCATTAAATTTTGACTCAAAATGCATTCCCCTTATTCCCTAGTCCTCTTGATTACCTGATCAGGGTCCTTGTAATTTTTGTCTTTTCGAAAAATTGAAAACGTGTTAAAAGAAATATATATATATAAATATTTTTCTCGTACATCGTATAAGCTTATAGATTTTTTTTACTACGGGATAAAAATTTACTTATAACCACTTGCTTCGAAACACTTACTGATACTTATAAAGGAAAAATAACGCACTCGTTTAGTAGTTTATTGTAGCTATTGCAGGTGACCCCTCATGGATCCAAGGAGGATTACTCATGACAAAATTCTTCATTCTTATACATTAAATATATAATAAATATGTTTATTTGCTTTTGCTTCAATATTACAACCCACTTATTTTTGATTAAAATATAATTCATACAGAAATGAAAGCTTAATCAAAAGGAAGTCAATAATTAATTAATAATTCAATAAAGTGAAATTATGCATGATTATTTGTTCACGTTGTTCAATATTCGCCCAAACACAATTAATTTATTTTACTTATTCAATTAAATTTAATACTTTCATTTAATACGAGTATGTGATACAATTACATTTACTATTGGTCAATTATTGCGGACCAAACATAAAAAAGAAGAAAAATAAATATTAATAATTAGAGAAAATTATTTAAATGCACAATCGTCTATAGAAAAAACTTTCACTTCAAAAAAAAAAAAAAAAATAATAATAATACAAATTTTTTTATTAACTGCAATACGAGAGACACGAACACAATGGCTCTGAAATGAAATGAAACTCATGTGGTGAAATGTAAATCAACTAGAGATGAGGTCGAACTGCATGCGCTCTGATGCAAAATCTAATTTGCCAGTAACCTAAAAAACTATAATAAATGTGTATTATTGTTGAATCTCTAAAGCACTAGTCGGCACAAAGAGGGATTGATTTGAAAATGAATGTTGTGGAATCCTCACTTCTGTCTACATTTCTAAGCAAGATGGTAGCTAAACTGGCTTCGCTAAGCGATTAAAGAAGTACATTGAACAAAACGCTGTATTATTTTATACTAAATATAATATATTGAAACCTTGGTGTTGGCATAAAAATAAAACGATTATTAAAATTTTAAACTATTGGAGCTGTTTCTTGTCACTTGCAATTAGCAATTTAATAAAGGTCCAACAAACAGGGCTGTTGAAATGTTTTTTTTTTTTTTTAATAATTAATTTTTCTTTGTTCGTATTGTGTTTGTACGAAAAGCCGGCAGTAATTCTCTCATCAAGTTCTTGGGACCCAACTGTTATGAAACGCACAGAACTGAAAGCAGCGCCCAAGAAGTGCACGAAAATAATTGGACTGCATGGAATTTTTTCTTAAATATTGCGGCATTTACTTTCAAGCACGGCGATATCAACCCTTCTTAGTTGGCCAACTGTCGTAAATGACGTTAACTTCAACGATTTCCTGTCGACATGTTGTTTACATGCAGGCAATTTGTCATTAAAAATGTACATGAATGTAAATGAATGACAATATACTAAACTAATCGTACTTAAGCGAAATAAATCGTATATTGTGTTTTTAAGAAGGATAGAACTTGCGAAAGGGTTAACTGTCAAACGAACTTGAATTGCTGACAAATCATCATGAATAGACTGACGCTTGAACAACACTGTCAAGTTATCCATTTTACTTTGAAAATCAGTCACCAGCAGACCGCTGGTTTATCGCGTGTTCAGCCATAAGGCTCATTTTTGGCTTAACGGTTTTGTTAGTAAACAAAATTAACGCTCTCTTTAAGTGTTCGACATTCAAAGTTTCTTGACGACAACATTAGCGAAAGGCTTTTTAGGCAATGACCAATAATTGTACCCCCTAAAATACAAACTGTAAGAAGCCGCTGCTGAAATGAGGTTCTACAGCATTATAGTGGCTATGAGAATCTAAACAATTGAAACCATTTGAAAGTTTTTTAACTTAAATCTGGAGTTATGCGCTAATGTTTTCCTTTATATTTATGGAAGATTTGGTTTCTTTTCAATTCTTTTTGTCTTGTTTTAAGTAGTTAAACATCTTCTTGTGTTTTTTTTTTTTTATATAACAATGATAAAAAATGTTTTGTTCTCTACAAAAACCTGTTTTCTACAAAACAAAACAAATTTTGTTCCATATTCGTAGTGCGGCACGAAGTGTTTTATTGTAACAAAGAAACAAAAATCAGCCAAGTAGCAGCCAGTTAGAACACCAACTGTTTTACAACTTTCTTGACTTGATTTTTATGTTCAAAAATTGTTCTTTAGCCATTTCGAGTATCTCTGTTTTCTTTATTGTAACTAAATACTTTTTAAATTTTCATTACTTTAGTTGTATAATTTTTATTACATTTATTTGTCACACTTAAATTAATTTGCTTTTACTATACTTTAGTTCTTCTTCGAGTTTCTTTAACAAAATAAAATTCTTTAGTTCATTGACACCTTACTGTTTTGGGGATTTTAAAGAAATCCGATATTCTTTTATTGTATTATTTGAAAAAAAGAAAACGCTGTTGTTTGCTTTGTGGAGTACAAAAGAAGAAGTGTGTATAATTAAAAAAAAAACATTCTACTCGTATATCTCGAAATAATAGCCTATTTGGGAAATAAAAATTGAGGTTTAAAAAAAAGCTTAAAGAAAATAAACATTAAAAAATAAATATTTGCTACCTAAAAATATTATAGCATTATAGAGGGTTTTCCAACCAGGATGAGTCGATGTCCGATATTATTTTATTCGAATCTTATTATGTTTATTAACAACATTTTATGGTTAGAATTATTATATTATTATTGTGTAGTGAAAATAATTTGTTTGTGTAAAGAATTTTAGTGAAAATTGTATTGTGTTGCAATTTTTATGCATGGAAATCATTTAATGATGAAATCTAAACAATAACTTGTTTATCGCAACTAAAGTAACACAACGAAATTAAAATATTTTGAAACATTTATTTTAGGTTTGAAGTACACATTATTTAATAAGTACTTTAAGCTTAACAAACCTTTGTTAAGAAAACTTACGCAAGAAGGTACTTTAACTAATTTATGCTTTAGTGAGTTTCTAATGGTAGCACGCCGTACTAAAATATTTTGTTGCTTTAAAATAAAGTAGCTTTTGTCTTTCTAATAAAACTTCATATAAATTGACCTATGAAGCGAATTTAAAGCAATTTAACACCAGGGATGAAGCTGTATTCGAATAACATGCCTTTTTTATTTGTTTTGATTATAGACGTGTATACAACACTAAAATTATTTTTGTATTTACATTGATTTTTATGAACTTTTCTGACAAACTAATAAAAAAAAATTAAAATGATGAATGAAAAGAACGACTTTATAAAGAAATATTTGTACTGGGAAATCTTATCAGTGTCGGGAAAAGCATTGTTTCCAAAAAATAAAAATGTAAATTTAAAGTAGGTTTACTTTAAATCTACAATAACATTATTCCATAACAATCATTTTTTAAGACAGAGTTGCTTGTTGTTATGGTAAATTTTATTTTTTTTTGCATACAAAATTTACAAAATTCTTTCCATTTTTAAACAATTTCTGCCGAAATATGATGCGGAATTTAATGAAATAAAAACAAGAGAAAAGAAGAGAGGAAGAGTATAACAATAAGTCATAAGTAACTTATGAAATACTTGAGTCGTCGCCTTATTAAGTTGTGTCAAATTGCATACATTATTTACTTTGTGTAATTATAAATAATTGACTCTGCTTTCTCATTCTGCCCACTTTTCGGAATAATTTGCGACGTCTCCTGGTCATATCAGAATATATGTTGCTTAAAAAAAAGTATTAATTTATTATTTTGAACCCTACTAATATGATATATTTTCTTTTAGTTTAATGACTAAATAGTACATAATTAAAATAATCGATTACCCGTTAATACATTACTAACTATCCGAGTTCTATTTTTCTAATCCTATGAATAATGGATTTAATGTAAAAATATAAATGACAAATAGCTAGCAGCAGAACAGACTGAACCGTGTCTACGATTTGTCTAGACCAATTCAGCAATTGATTTACGGACAAAACTTATTTAAACAACGCATTGAGAGAGAATAAGTCTTCAAATTGATTAATTATACGCACAAAAGCTATTGAGGGGAAAAATTAATGAATTGAAGAAGCACTGCTGTTTGCGTGGTCAAATATTCCTGCAGATTTTGACATGTAGTGAAGAAACCCAGGTAGAAAAAATCAAAATTAAGTAAGATTTTCCTGCATTTTCAGATTTATTACCTATACACCTTTAGCGTTCCGTTTGGATATAGATCTTTGTTGAAACTTACCTAGAAAGAAATAAGAAAAATATCAAAATTAGTATTACGGAAAATTACAAATGAAAATGGTAAATAAATAAATAATATACTTAAAGCTTTAAAATGATTGATAGACATTCTTCATCTCGTAGCATTAAGCTGGGAGTTGTGTAAGAATTAAAGTCAAGCTTAGTAGTCAAAGACATCTTTAACTTCAGTCGGCAATTCTAACAGGATAACACCACTTGTACCGGATAAAATATAATAAATTTATGTTTTAGTAGGCCATATCTTTTTGAATTTTTTGTGACAGCTTAAATTTTACTATCATCGCAAAGAGCATTTGGTTAAAACTAACTTCAAATATAGGGTATTTTTATTGAATCATAGGGTGATTTCAAATAATCCAGACAAATGTCTGTCCATACATCATTAATGGATTGAATTAGTTATTTCTTACCTCGCATTGTCTTTCCCCTTCATAAACCTTGCAGGCATCTTCAAACACTTTCAATTATTTTAAGGTCAAAAGAATATGGCGGCCTATTAGGAAATCGAACATTTTGGTTTGAAATAAATTCTTTTTGCAGCTCTGGAATTATGTATAGATACATTATCCTCTTGCAGAGTCCATAAAATTGGTCCAAAAATACCTTATACTGTAGGGAAAGCTGAATGTAGCAAATATATGTAAGGTTCTCTAGTGATTTTTTGCATTTTAAAATCCTAAAACGGCTGTGCCGTAATACGAGCCATAACACCAACCTCTCCGATGTGATGGCGATTTACAAATAACTCCTCTTTTTCATATCGGAAAAAATAAGTGTTGCCTTCAGGGGCCATCAAATTAAATATCTTTATGTGTGTGAAGTTAAATTTTAAAATTTTTATCCCTAGCCACATTCTGTTAAGATAACAGTGCTATGTTAAGTACTTAACAGTACTAATGTTAACGCTTTAAAAATTAATATATATACATATATATATATATATATATATATATATAGTTTGGAACGATATTTTGACACAAAGATGAATAAAGTAAATTTAAAAAAAAATATATATACATATACAACTATCAGAAATTAAAAAAAATATGTAAATAAGCAAAAAAATTTTATTTTCTATTTTAAACGAATATTAATATTTAGTTTTTATCTTCGTAATATCTCTTGACGTTTCTAAAAGATGGCAGAAGATTTTTCGAAAAAGTGACTTTTTCCATATTACAAAGGACTTTAGTCCTTTTTTCAAAAATGGTAAAATATGGGCGAAAAATAAATATTGGAGAACAATCCTAGACGCGTCTAGATAAATGTCCAATAGTCAAAAGTCCTAACAGTATGTTTTATTAGAAATTATGAAGATTTTTCGAAAAAGTGACTTTTTCCATATTACAAAGGACTTTAGTCCTTTTTTTAAAAATGGCAAAAGATGGGCGAAAAATAAATATTGGAGAACAATCCTAGACGCGTCTAGATAAATGTCCAATAGTCAAAAGTACTAACAGTATGTTTATCTAGACGCGTCTAGGATTGTTCTCCAATATTTATTTTTCGCCCATCTTTTACCATTTTTGAAAAAAGGACTAAAGTCCTTTGTAATATGGAAAAAGTCTCTTTTTCGAAAAATCTTCTGCCATCTTTTAGAAACGTCTAGAGATATTACGAAGATAAAAACTAAATATTAATATTCGTTTAAAATAGAAAATAAAATTTTTTTGCTTATTTACATATTTTTTTTAATTTATGATAGTTGTATATATATATATATATATATATATATGTATATATTTTAAATTTACTTTAATAATCTTTGTGTCAAAATATCGTTCCAAACTATATATATATTTTAAATTTACTTTAATAATCTTTGTGTCAAAATATCGTTCCAAACTATATATATATATATATTAATTTTTAAAGCGTTAACATTAGTACTGTTAAGTATTTAACATAGCACTGTTATCTTAACAGAATGTGACTAGGGTTAAAAATTTTAAAATTTAACTTCACACACATAATATCTTTTCTCTTAGTTAAATGACATATGCTCTCTATCAAATTGCAATCGATATTCTTAGTGTACATTATTCAGCGGCGGGACTCTTGTATCGATACCTGCTTGAGACCTGATATTTAGTGCTGAAAGAACAGACTTTAACGCAATTCTCTAGATTTTTATTTTTTCGGTTGGAGTAAAAGCAGTTGGAATTCTTCCTTTGTATTTCTTTCCATAGTTTTTTGTAAACCGATAAACATCGATTTTGGCTTTTTCCGATATTTTTAAAATATTTCTTTTATCCATTTTTCATGAATGTTTATGAGAAAGTAATATTCTACTAATAGTTTAGTACATAAATAAAATCCGAAGATAAAAATGCAGTGGTTCTAAGCATATGAATGTTTTTTTTTTTTGGAAAAGGACTTTTAAAATGTTGTGTTAAACTTTAATGTTGTTGTTCTTATTTTTGTAATCTTAATGCTCCTTCCGACGGTAGTAAGCTTTTAGCTGTCGATAAAAACAGCAAAAATATATGGCCTACTAAATCATCTGATCGAGAGTGTATCGTTAAGACGATTTTAAATTTGAATAAAAAATTTATTCATAATAGTATTGTACTTCGTCATGGATTTTGTATTTCTCTCTTCATATAAAACACACCAGTCATTTACACTGACTCCAAGACAAATAAAATCCCACCGGATTTTTCCAGCTCATCATTGACATTTTCCTCTACATTTTATATTATGGTTTAAACAAACTCGATAACTATTTGACCTAAAATAAAAATTACCAACATAAAAGTTTCTATTCTACAACTTTTTCAATTTTTTTTAGTTTCCTAAAAAAAATATTTACATAAATAATGCAAGAACATTTTATAGAACTTTCTTTAATAAAAATATGACAGTTGAGTGTATGAGATTTGCTTTTATAACTTTGCAATAAATAAACCCAGCCATTCATACACTCTTGACTCTATTGACAAGTGGTGTCTTTTGTTTACATTTGTCCTCTAAAATATGTGATTTTTCATTTCTGCCATTCAATAAAACACATTTTTTAGTGTTATTTATTAAATATTGACAATACTTTTGATGTGTGGCAGTAACTTTGGTGTGAGTTATCTTCTTTGTGAAAAAATAATTGAATGAACTAAAAACCTACGTTCACTTTGTCGTGAACTCATATTTTACTCGTAAATAAAAAATAAATAAAAAAGCTTTAACAATAATGTTTGATACTACTTTGGATTTTGTTCCAATTTCTTAAGGAATTTTGGAAAACCAGTATTATAGACCAATTTGTTAACACCTGTGTAAACGTAGCAGCACATTTTGTTAAAAGGGCAGTAATATAAAAGGATTATTAAGTGATGTACGGCAGGGTTCTTTAATAAAAAAAAAAAGTACCTCTTCTAAGAAGTCGAAAATGTTTACAAACACTCTTCCTATGGAAAGTAGCAACTTTTACCGTAAAACTAAATTTTAAAAAACAAAAGAATATTTCTTTGAATTGTTCGCTTTTTAAAAGTAATGTTATATAAAATATCTTGAAAATACGTATTTAAAAAATTTTATACCGCAAACGCAATAACTCCTATAATTTAAAAGAAAATTGCTTGCCTAAATATAAATTTAAATGAAAAAGTACCTTTAACAAAAGTACATTTGAACACCAAACTTTCGTAATAAAAGAAATCGCGAATGACAAAAAAAAAATACTTAAGAAAACTAAAAAGAAAAAAATTATTTTTTACCAATTATTTTGACTCCAAAGTACCTTGAGTTAAAAACTACTTACGAATAAAAAGTACCTTTTATTAAAAAGTACTTGTAAATAAATAAAAAAGTTTCAATGTCAACTTATAAAAATTTATATTAGCGGAATTTACTATTGGTTGCAAACAACAAGCAAGTCTAGCAAATATGATACATTTTGCACGTCCACAACAACAAAATATATGAAACTGAGATTTGCTACTCCTGAAAAAATATGCACACCAAAAATCGTAGCACATTGGCAATTGCAAACGTTAGTAATCCTAGAACAGCTGTGTTTTTCGTTTTAAATGTACAATCAAAACAACTGGAGAGCGGCGCTTACAAACTTTTGTGGCTGACTCTGGAGGCTTTAAATTAAAGCCTAAGACTGCTTAAAGAAATATTGCTACAATAGTAGTAAAATTTAAAATATCAAATAAAACTCCATTAGTTGATTACGTTTTTAGTTTTAATACAAAAAAGTGCAATTCCGTACACAAATAAATAATAAGCTTGCAACAAGTACTAGAAAAATATATAGGCTAGAAATTAGAAGAAAAAAAATCATCAATTAATTCGGTTTAACCTTGCTTCTCAATTTAAAAAAAGTATTTCTTATTTCCTTATCTCTAAAATCAGCTGTAAAAACGTCACAAAGTTTTTGTACTCAAAAGAAAAATCACAAAAAAGTCCTCGCAGATAATATATTCTGCTTTTAAGGGAAAACTATCAGTCGTTAGGTTTTCATAAATCGTATGTGCACTCAAAAGGTACGATGGTATAGATTAAAAATTAATATGTGTGACAGAATTCCTGACGGATCTATCCGATTCACTGTTTTTAAAAAATATCACAATATAAAATTTTTTTATGCGATCAGTCTTTTTCATTTTGCGTTCGCATCTTTTTCTATCGGATAGTATGACATATCGAAAACATTTTGTAGCGATTTGGTTTAACTGAACCGTTTGACTATGTAGGGCAGTGAATCGCAGCCTAAAGTAATATATTTTTAAACCAAAAATACTTATTTAATTAAATATAAATAATGTAAAAAAAGTAAATATTAATTAGAAATAAACAAACTTGTTTATTACGTTGAAGAAAAACGTAACCATTAATATGAAAAAATACTTCGAAACTCAGTAAATTTCAACAAAAAAAACTTTCAGTAATGAAGTACTTTTCTAAACAAAACATTTTTATCTTCAAATACATTCAAAGCTCGGTGTAACAATTGATATAATGACAGACCGATTCGTTATTGTGAAAGATTCGTTTTATAGCGAAGTTTTTTTGTATATGTAGTTTTATTAATTTTAGTTGATTTTTAATAGAGTACTTTATTTGAAAAACGAATTTATGGATATTTGTTTTTAGTGAGACTTGAAAACTTCTCTGAACAGCTTCCTTTTGTATTTTTCGATCCATTGTTGATGTTTTCCAAATTTGAAACAATTTTTCTTTCCATTTTC
This sequence comes from Phania funesta, assembly GCA_963932375.1. Lineage (NCBI taxonomy): Eukaryota > Metazoa > Arthropoda > Insecta > Diptera > Tachinidae > Phania > Phania funesta. The sequence continues at coordinate 90,219,399 of OZ010652.1, read as the reverse complement.
TTTAAAGTACATAAGGAAGATTTTGATATCCGATATTTACTAGAATTAACCGACAAGGGTTTACAAGTTTTGCACTCTTCTAATATTTTAATTTTTTCACTTAAAGAAATTCTTTTTCTATTGCCCATATTTCTTTGCACTACTAAGCTCAACTAAAATTATATCAAAAACAAACTTCAATTCATACGCTTAAAAAAATTAGCCAGAAGGATGGAAAAAAAGTAACGGTAATATAACAATAATCTGGTTTTATTTTTTGTTTTCTCTTTTTCTTCTTTTAAATGCATAAAAGAAAATTTGTTTTATTTCTCTTTGTTTTTAATGCATACACAAGATTTTTTTTGTTCATACATACCCAAGCATTTGTTATACTGAGCGTCAAAAATTAAAAAATTCGTTATATAAGGTAGTTAATGTTGAAAAATTGTCCTTTCCTTATAACGCGAATTCGTTAAAGTGAGTATTTGTTATACCGAGCTTTGACTGTAAGTGCTTTCATAAAGCGTTCTTTAACGAGAATTAGCAAAGAAATAAAAAAGTATTGAATTAAAAAAATATCAGCTTATTAGACTACAAAACAATTACATGAAGAGGACTTAATGCATACTAATGGTCAAGCTCTGCAACGGTTCATACAGCACGTTTTTGAAAGCAGGGAAAACGTAAATGCATATTTACAACATTTATTATATTCGTTACATTCCGTTAGGTTTTAAACAACTTCCATGACTAGTTTCGTGTTATTATTATATTTAAAAAAACTTAAGAGCATTTGCACTAATTAATTATTAAAATAAAGTTATGTTTCAATGAAATTTGAAGCAGACTCAATTTTCCTACTCGTGAAAAAGAAATGTAGTTTTATAAAGTGATTGCCCTTAATACAATAGGCCGGTGTATGTGCACGCAATTTAATGGACTTGTAGTGCATAATTAGTTATGGCTTGGTGGTTTTAAGACTGCTCTTTGTTTGATTTTCATTAAAAAGTATCTTCCAAGTAATAGTATGGAAGACTATATTTTGAACAGCTGCAAGGAAAAAATCTGTATTAAGGAAATGCATTTTATCGAAAGCAATGAAGAAAAGCTTTCAAAATTTATAGTTTTCAATATTAATTAATTTTATTTTAAAATTGAAAAATCTACGGTTTATGATTATTTAAAATTTGTGCATTTTAGGCGATTTATGAAAAATATGCAGGATGGCGCATATGTAAGGTTATGATATAATTGGTGAATAAATTACTTGTTTTTATGTTTTTTTTCTTTTTTGTTTTCAGTATTAACATTAAAAGCTTGAAACAAATTGAAGTTGGAAAGATTCATCAAGGAACAAAAAAGCAAAGGTGTTCAATTTTATTTTGAATTCGATTACTCAGACACAAAGATCATACCGAAATTTGTTGTTTCATGTTCGAAATTCAGCTAGCGCTTCAAATATTCACTGATGAATTCAGCGACGAGGAGCTGTCTGTGCTTTTCCGCGTGCTAGAAAATCTCGTACAGTAAAAATGATGTGAACATTACTCGGAAGCAAGCAAGTATTGAGGATGACGTTAGCAGTTGATGATACAGTTTTTAAGGCCAGAGGTGTAGATCAATCCACACGTGAGGTTCCAACAAGATGGATCAACAGCGTGTCCTTCTATGGCTCACCTGCGCGAAATTTTTGGCGATCGAATATCTGGTGTTTTTCTAAATTTAACTGGCCACCATGTTCGCCCGATTTAACGGCTCCCGATTTTTTTTCGTTTGAGCTACCTATAATCAACAGCTTAGGGCCAATACCCGAAATGTAGTGAGAGCGCTGGGATCTAAAGTTCTAAGAAATGTTATCCTCTAAAAATTAGCACCATTTGAAAGATATTGCAGAAACACAATGTGAACACATTTTCAAACTTTATCAAAGGCAAATGTTAAATAAAATCCGAAGGAATAAACTTATTCATTAAATTAATCAAATTAGTTATGCGCCACCGTGTAGTGCAGTAAGAAAATTAATATTGAATTTCCGTTTATAAAATCTTTATTTGGTTTAAACTCCATTTACAACAGAGTTATTGCTCACAATAAAAAAATTTAAAAAGTGGAATTCATCTTCAATTTGCTTTCGGAGATTTCATCCCTTACAACTTGTGAATAAGGCATCTTGAAGATTCTCCATTTGTAGCTATTAACTGCAGTATATAAAGGGCTTGACAATATGTAACAGTCGATTTGTTTCGTTGGAGTCAATCAAATCTGTTTGATTGACTGTTATATTCAGCCACTGATGATATATTACTATGATATGGTACACGAATGCGCCGTAATCGACCGAAGCACTCACAGTTAACATTCACCGAGGTGTTCGCACAAATTTGGCCAGATTTTTGGGGTAGCCGTTGTTAATTGCACGTATGGGATATGTGCCTTCTGACACGCAAAGAAAAAAACATAATTACGGCATGGTCACCACAACCATATTATTTTCTCTACAACAACATATTTTTGTGCCAAACATATAATGGTAGTTCGAAAAGGTATTTTAAACTTTACTTCAGTTACGGTAAACAAGTTATTGTTTATAGTCATTCATTAAATGATTTCCATCCATAAAAATTGCAACATCGTTGAGTTGAACAATACAATTTTTGCTAAAATTCGAAAAACAAGGTATTTTAATTATACAAATATAATATAATAACTCTAACCATAAAATGTTCTAATAGACTTAATATTTAAAATTATTTTGATGTTTTTCCAAAGTACGAGGGTGCTGTGACTTAAGTAGTTAATGCGTTAAACTGTTGCCGATCAACAACATAATTTGTTTGCCTTTCGAACGTTCTAAGAAGAGTGCATTATTATTATTTGCAATACAAATACGATTTGCTTACAACCGTATAATTCAACTATGTTCTTCCATTGCGTGTGCGGAACCATGTTGGACACATTTCATATGGCGTAGGTGGGCATTTCACATAAACAAAGAGTTTCATAATAACTGCACACACATTCCATAAATCACGTGGTAGCGATTCCCAGCGTTTATCAAATGATATCCCAAAAGCCAATTTTGCTCATTTTTCTCAAATAAACAAAATTATAAAAATACACACTTCCCAAAGAAGAAAGAAACATCATATTTCCAACACACACGTACATATGAGATGGGAACAGCTTTCAAAATGCCACTTTTAGGTTTTTTAGAAACTGTTAACTTCGCTTGTCGAAACTTTAGCAAATGAGCGACACTTTAAACAAAATATTCGTCAACAAAACGTTCAACTTTAATTAAAAAAGTAGAAACAACACACAAAAAACCCACCGACACAAGTCGTGCAAATTTGTAGCAATTTTTGGCAGCATGTGTTGCACATTAAATTATCCAGTGAGTTGGAGAAGGAAAAATCCACAAAATAAAAAGAATCTCAAGAAAAAATCTACCCTGCCAGCCAAAACAAGTGGCAAACTTTTAACGACACAACTCTACATAGCGACAACGATGATGACGATGATAATCTAGCCACGAGATGGAGATGACAAAGATGATGAAGTAAAACTAATTTTTTGCTGTTCTGCTTTCAACAATTCCGATACAGGAAATCTGTTAAAATGCTTGAAACCTACAAAACGGAAGGACATTATTTCATCCCTTCCACCACACCGGCCAACGGGCAATGGCCAAAGTGCAACAAATATTTTGTACATGAATTCATGTGGAAGCCACAGATAGAAATGAAAGCATAGATAGGATTTCGTTTTCACAGCCAACTTTAACCAAAAACGATTTGTTTGTCTTCTTTTCTTTTGCTTTGATAATGGTGACGATAACTACTACTGGCACAAGTAATGAACGTATAAAAATTAAATGTTACATTTTCCAAAAAAAAGGCACATTCAGATATCATGTAGCGTGTTCGCAAATAGAACTGCATCACGTGACCTCTGTCATAAACAAGCCAGTAATTATCTTGGCTCAGAAGAAAACACAAAAAGGACACCACCAAACTCATGATGGTCCAACAAAAGAACGGGAACAAAAGGAGATTTAAGTTTTTTTGTTATGCGGTTTGTTTGGTAAGTTTGCATTTCTACTTCAGTTCATTCGTTTTACTTACTTCGTGAGAACCAACTTTAAACTTTGGCTAATTAGAGTTACAGAAACTAAATGAAATTTATACAAAAAATTTTGGCTAACGCGGTCTAAAATTAATTAAATTTCGTGCTTGGGTTTATTAAATGAAATATTAAATAGAAAACGAAAATTTAATTTCTTGCATAATTGATTTTTAATAACTGCAGAGTACTTGCAAAACGGGCATTTAAAAAATAGACTCGTTAAATTGGAAAAAATATCAATATAATAGAAGTTGGAATGGTCCCTAGTACTAAAACTAATTTTTAGTAACAAGAACAAAACACCTTATTCAAACATTATTTGGGAATTCAGTAAAACAAAAAAAAAATCATAATAAAAAAGTACCTTATAGTAATAAAGAAGCTTTCTGTCGAAAAAGTACATTTTCGTCAAACCACTGGTTCAACAAAAAGTACTTTCAAATACACAGTAATCAAGAACACGCAGTAATATAATAAAGTACCCGTTAATTAAAATTACTACCTTTTAAAAAAGAGTACTTTTGAACAAAATAAAAACATCCTTAATTAAGTAATCCGAATTTTCTTAGAGGCATACAACTTTAACTAGACAATACTGCTGAATATGTGCACAATTTTGGCGCCTGTTACTTGTTTTGTATTTAGTATGAATTATCATTACATAACGAATTCACTGACACCTGAACAACGCCTGCGAAATTTGGCGAATTCATTTCGAAAATAAATTCCAAGCCAAACAACCATTTGTTTTATCACAACAGAAAAGTTTAGTGACCAGACGAATTGTTGGCTAAATGTGCATGTTAATAAGCAAAATTGTCGTCTTTGGAGTGAGGAAAATCTACAGGAAAAACACCGGGCATCGCAAGATTTACAGAAATCACTTTGGGATTATTTTAAGGTGCGGTAGAACTACTGGTCCTTATTTCTTCAAAAACATGACATTTAGTACTGCTGGACTATTTTTTGTGATACTGTCATTTAATTTTAATGTAATTTAAAGTTCATTACTACAAAAAAACACCCTGTCTTGTCCTTTATGAAAAAGGGCCTTTTTATAAACAATTGTCATTTAATAAAAAAACGTACCTTTCAATTCCAACTTATTTTATTTTTTCTAATTAAAGAGTTACATTTTGCAAATGTACCTTTTATCAAAAAGGTACCTTTAAAAATCACTACCTAAAATAAAACACTACTAATACATAAAAAGTATATCTTACTATTAAACTATCTTTTCATATTTAGTACCTTTTCTCAAAAAAGTACTTTCAAAAGTTTTCAACACATTTATATGCTAAAATCTTCTTCGCTTACAAATTCCATAAGCGGATTTGTTATTAATATTGCAAAAGCGATAACTCGCTACCCACCAGAGAGAAGAGTCAGAGGGTGCGAGAAGAAAACAAACTTCTATGAATTTTTAATTAGTCCATTTTTGTTTTATTTATTTTACGGAACAATTCGTCATTTTCGTTTTCTTCTTTTGCGTTTCTGTATTTAAAATTCCATTAAAAATTTCTCATGTTGTTGGAAACGACTTTTATTGTTGTATATATTTTATTTTCGCTTCAAAAAGAACCAACCTAAATGTCCTCTTTTGTTTAACCTTTTCGTCGTTGTTCTTGATGTTGTACGAGCATTTGTTTTCATATTTTGTTAACCTTAAAAATAAATTAGATTGCCGCTTTATGCACAACAACCTGCACACAACGTACACAGACACGCTGTATGTGACTAAGTGTGTGAGTTTTAAACGATTTGACAAAAGAAAAAGACCTAAAGAAAACAAAAGAAAAACGTTAAAAGAAAAAAGCACAAAAACAAAAAAAATTGTGGCTCAAACTGCAACACTAAAATAAAGTTTAATTGAAAAACTTTTTTCTTCGCTCTTATGTGTAAACAGAAATATGCACACATACACACGAACACACATAACGACTAATTTACTCAAACAAACCCAAGCACACACACACAAACATGTTAAGTGGGTTCGAATGACTTTGAAAAGAGCTTAGAACTTTAATTCAAATTTCAAATAGTCCAAAACCTTATTTGAGAGTAAATTAGACGGTCGTATTCAGTAAATTTTCAGAAAAAATCTCCACTTACTTTCCAGCTTAGCCCACTGTATGTGCGTACAACAATTGACTGCTAAGACTCCGGTCTAAGAAACAAAAGCAACCAAGCAGTCAGTCAGTGAGTCTGTAAGAGTTTTCAACACTGCATATTGGGTGTAAAATGTTATGGAGTAGACAAACTTTAAAAAGCTGTTAAATATGCAAACAACAACTGCTACTAAAACAACAACAAGTAGAAAATAAAATATATTTTAAATGATTTTTTAATTGACCCAATTTGTTTTGAGTTTGTATTTACGCTCTGCTCTGTGTAAGAGTTTTTGTTCAATTGTATGAATTTTTATGGGCCAATAAAACAGGAAATGTCTAACGGGGTTTAAAAATGTTTATATTTTCCTAAAATAATTAGTTTTAATGGCAGGGTAAATGTTTTGTTAAGAGTTTAATATAAAATAAAATTTTAAAAATATGTGATAAAATTATTATGAAAACTTGGCGACAATTATAAAGGGGTTTGTAAAAAATGTAAATGTTAAATTTATTGGTCTTGTGAAGAAGGGTACTTAGAGTTAAATATTCTGCGGCGTCTTTAAGAACGTGCTCTCAATTTGTGTGAAATAGTTTTGTGTTTTATTCGATTTTTCTCTTAGAAATTGTAAAAGCGAAACGTGATAGCGTGAGGCCATGTGTTATAATCTAAATGCTTTGCATATACGTAGCTTTATATTCGGTATTGATTTAAAGCACAACATGCACTAATACGTTTACATCAAATATTTGATGTTTGATTGGCTCCCGAATACTTAACAAAATTCAATTTGGCTCGAAACTCTATTTATTCGGACTTTTAAAATTAAAGTGAAGCCAAAGATGATTTTCTATTAAATTCACAAAAAATCATATCAAAGTCAATTCGAATTCACAATTATCCAGTTTAGATATTGGTATTATAATGGAAAAGGTCGTCATATCTCCTGAAATATTATCATGTGGTGTTGTACGTGTTGGTGTTTTGCAAAAAAAAAAAAAAAAAAAAACATTTAAACCTACAAGTTTTAAGAATCCACACGGTCATTTTTCTGAAATTACTTATTTCAGAGCGTATTTAAACTGTCGTAGTTAATTAGCGGTATTCCGAGAGTCCAAATCGCACAACAGGATTCGAATTTGACCTATTTTTAGAAAAAAATTAAATATGATTTATATCCCGGGTATTGAATTTTATATTCGGCAATAATAACGCCAAATACCGATTATTGACCGGACCCCATTTTTTGCCGAAGACGATTAATAAGGTTGGACATTTCGAATATTTTTTTTTTTCAAAACAGTTCCTATTAATAAAATCTAAATCTAAAAATCATTAAAAAAAAATATTTTTATATGATTAATAGTAAGTTTTTATTAAAATAACCTCTTTAATTAAAGGTACATTTTTAATAAGAAGTTCCTTTGATAAAAATTACATTGAAGTTAAAGAGAGCACTTTTATTAAGAAATATAAAAGGAAAGGATGTTTTTCTGAAGGTGTACAACTTTTGAATTGAAGGAATGTATTCAGACTACAAAGTTTTAAAGAAAACATTGGCTTTGTTAGAAAGTTTAATTTATGCTGTTAGTGTTTGAATATGATTGCGAGCAGGCTGCGACTGGCTTGGATGTAGCGCACCCCGGAAATCTAATTTTCGATTGCTTTTCCAAGCATTTGGGACCGTATTTCGGTAATTATCATCACAATGTTGACTTTCAATTCATCCAAAGCTGCTGGTTTGTTCGCATAAACTTAGGGATGCACGTAACCTCGAAAAAAATAATCCAAAGGCATTAAAACACATGATTGATCTCAGTGGCAAATTGTCTAGACTATTTCGAGAAATATCGCGTTCGTTAAATGTTTGTTTCTGTAAGTCGACTGCTTGACGCACTGCATGATATGTGGGCGCAGCCGTGTTGGAAAAATTAACTTTCAGTAAACATTCCAATCAATTGGGATGCCAAATAATTTGGTTATCCGTTCATATTAACGTTCTCGCAATTCTCATTTAAGGAAGTAAGGACATATGTTTCTAACGGCCCATGAAGCCAAATAGATTGTTTTTGTAAATATAACGTTGCCTGGAGAATCTCTCGGGGATTTTCTTCCTCTAAATGTTGCAATACTACTTATTGCCCATTGCACCAAAAATTTGTTACAAACCATAATGAGCCGAAATAATTAAAGAGCAGCCAGAGCTCACTACTCTAATCCCTGTTGGAAAATGGAACGATTTAAAAACACATTTCATATAAATTCGATCACAAAAAGTAAAAATTTACCAAAAAGTACATTTTTACTATTCACTACAAAGTACTTTTATAAAAAAAAACACATCTTACAAAAAATGCATTTCCATCAAAAACTACTCCTTTACTCAAAAGTGCCATTCTACTAAAAAGTACTTTTATTAAGTACCCTGGAATCAAACATTTTATTTTCAATCAAATGGTTTTTAAAGTAACTTTGTTCTTTGTATTTTTCTATTGCTAGGTTACTACTGATAATATAATCTTCTTAAACTATCCTCTTATATTCTTTATTTATGTAAAAAAATTAAAGTTAAAAGTACTTTTTGTTATTTTCTCTCACCCTCCTTCTTGCTTGTAACAAACTTTTATTTCTTTGTCCTTGCCAGCCATATTAGTCGCAGAATTATATTGAAACACATTTCACGAAAAAAAATTGTTCCTAATGTTTATGACACTTATCATGTTTACGAGCATTATTTCAAGTTGCTGCTGTTGTTTTACCTAACTTTCGAAATGTCTTTTAAGACAGAGAAAAAAACAAGAAGTGTGAAGAATTTTTATTTTTCATGTTAGTGGGAAAAGGAAAATATGGATGGAATGCCTGGCAGAGGCTATAGCAACATAAAATAAATATTGACAATTATTAGCACTAACAGAAAGAAAATTGATAGAAAAATTTGATAAAAAACTTCAAGACATTTATAGCATGAAATATGTTATGTTTTGCTTTCGAAGTAAAAATTTGGTGTGAAAATAAAGAAGTATAATATTGAATATAGTATTTTAAAAACCAGTCTAATGGTTTTATTATTAAGGACTTAAATTTTAATCGAATGTTTGAGGTCACCGTGTTTAAAAAAATCTAACCGAAAACTTTTACTGAAACAACGAACGTTTTAATTCAACATTATTTTATTTAAGCAAATTCAAAGTTTTGCAAAAATTATTGACTTTATTACTGAAAATGTCTCTTCTTATTAAATATCTGACAAGACTAAAGCTCGTTCACAACTCCATTTACAAATACAAAGAAAGAACATGGTTGCGGCATGGTCGCAATATGTTCTCTACAGCAATATATTGTTGTGGCAAACATATAACGGTTATGCATAAAAATTTCAACTTGGTTGATTGGAGTAATACAATTTTTTCTAAAATTCTAAGCCCAAACAAAGTCTTCCAATTATACAAAATTAATATAATAACTCTAAGCGTAAAATGGTCCTAATACACATAATACTTATAATCTGTGGCTTAAAGCCCCGTTCACACTATTACACATGTCTTTTGATTTTCGTTGTATTTTTGTAGAGAAGAATATAATGAAAATTGTTCTAACTGTAAAAAAAATACTCCAAAGTACAATATTCGCATTACATTGTTTGTCTACACTATCGCACTTCTGTAAAAATGTAACTCTGATAAAATGAGCAGTATAAGTTCTTAGAAAATTTAATAAGTGGTGACATAGAACTGGCAAATTTCCATCCGTATTCGTATCAGATTTATAACAAAGTGTTTTCACACTATAACACTTTATCATTTTATTTGAAATTTTCAAGTCGTTTTACGTGGTTACGAATATCAATTATTTACAATACTCAATAACAATGTTCATAATAGGAAATACAGAAAACAATTGTATACGAGTATATATATAATTCAATCATATGTTGCTTCTAGATTATGCTTACATTATCCATGTTTTCTTCCTTGCGTGCACATTAATAAAACGTCATCTTATTAACAACATCATTCAAAACATATCTCCTGCATACTAAACCCCCACAATCCTAACGCAAATTTAAATATCTTTCTCGACTACCAGTAATTTAGCTCCTTGCTCCCAAACCAAATTCAAACTCTTAACAACACAGCAGTTCACAAATTGTATTATGTGTTTGAACTTGCAACAAGTCTGTCAAGTTTTTTGTTGTTGTTTGTTCTTGTCTCTCGTAATAACAACATTTACAACTAAGCTCTGATTTTATCACAGTTTTGGTAATTGTGTGTATATAAGAAATTGCATCAAAAAGCTACAAAGAAACGCAATTTCACAGACAGACAGGGTTTACACAGACATCAAGACAAGACGTTTGTGCAGCAGACCATCATGATGAGGGAAATGGAATTCCCTAAAGCATTACGCCTTTTACTACTCGTATTCGAGCTTTTTTAAGGAAATTAAACAACAACAAAAACAACCGTTGAGATTAAATGTTTAAACAAAATACTGGTTAGCAGAAAACAACTGGAACAACGAACAACTCTCTTGTCTTGACAGTGAAAGACTGTGGCTTGTTTTTATCTTGAACAGGGAATTCTTTGTATGAAATGAGTCGTTAGCACTTGATTTTTATTTGCCATAAGAGAATAAATAATATAATATCTAGTATAATTATATTAAATTCTCAAAGATTCTCTGCAGGAGTCCAAATGCATACATAAACATGCAGAAGTTACAAAGAAGCCGGTCTAGGATTTTACGACTTATCGTATGCGCCCTACTCAGGAAAAATCAAAAACATACACGTTCAAATACGTAAACAAACAAACGCCAGAGACTAAAAAAGCTGACACATTGAGCGGGAATATAATAAATTAATTCTTACACTAGTAATAATTAATAAATACGAGTATGAGGTAAGATTTGAAGACTTATTGAAATTTGAAAGATTCGACAAATTAAAATTAAGGGGGTCGAGATGAATTTGAAATGAAAGCAAATAACTCACAACGGTTGTTGAATGTGGCATTAACATTATGATTAAAAATTGAGAGGAATTCAAAACAGTTCACACTTGCTATTAAGGAATGCTTTGCAGCGTTTGAGATCCACTTAAACGCCACTGATAACTGTGTACTGCACGTGAGCGAAATTGCAGCTATGGTGCGCATTTCAACTCTTGCTGTTGATTGTATATTCACTGAAAAAGTTGTCCGAAAGATAGCTACCGCGTTTCCTCATTTTCGAACGGGTATGAGTTGACGAAGAAGTGGGTTCATCACTTTTCAACTAAGACGAAAAGTGGTCTGAAAGACGACCATTGGTTCCGAAGTATACATCCGAAGATTATTACATCATTAAGCAACGTTATGCCGTTAGAACTTAGGGAGCAAGAACAATTTAGGGCAAATATTATACGATCGATCTTACAACCAACATTTGAGTGATGAAATCAAAATATAAAGACGTCACTTGATTCCCTATTTGCAAAGCATTAATTGATGATTGTTTCCTCTTTATAAAGTCGAGTTCTTAAAGACTTAAAAAACAATTAAAACTAGAAAATAAAAAGTCCCTAAGGTGGGAAGGCAACAACTCTGAAAACTATTTCATTGCCGTTAAAATGTTAACCAGGAGAAAAGAATATACATCACGCGCCCTACTCCTCTTAATCACACAAAAGCGCAATCAATACACAATTTATAATAAACAACTCAAATTTATAAAAAGAAAAATTAAACAAAACTGAAGTCGTTAAGAAAAAATTACAAGAAGAACTCTGATGCTGTTGTTAGTTAGTCAAAGTAGTACACATCAGATGCGGCCAACTACTTTTGCAACTATTCGTGCAACTGCTGCTGTTGCATATTAAAAATCCACAAAACAAAACTACAACATGAAAAAAATATGCAGCCAAAGAGATCTCGTTTTCTATTAGAAAACTTTGTGCAATTTTTATATAAAAATGTCAAATAGTATGAAAGAAAAAGAATCCAATACAGGGAAACTAAACAAGACGGCAGCATTACAAACTTAAGATGGACGGACACATCGTGATGCTCCGCTACAAAGATAGTAAGACTAAGTGCCTGTCTGACAAACGGACGCATGGCTTGCTCTTGAAAAACTATATTTCATATACAAATGTTAGACTGAATGGATGAAAAAGGAAGCCAGCCACGACGCTTGTTGCAGCTACAGGAATATATTGCATTATAAATACTTTGCTTAAATAGACAGGCAGTTAGACAGACAGTTAGACAGTTCATCTTAGTTTTTTATGTGCTTATATTTTTGCTATACAAAGAGCACTGCCATCATTCATTGATTGTGCTCGTATACAGTGTCTTGCAATACCTTGGACGTATTAAGTTTTCTTTTGTGTAGAAGTAAAGCTTCAAAAAGGCAAAATGTTGCAAAACGACCTAGCGAGAATATTAACATTCACGCTTTCATAGATATTAGGCATTTATTTAATAAAGAGGACCTTATTTAAGACACCAATGTTAATAAAATGACGTAAAATTAAAAACTCTGGTATTTTATTCATACGTTAAGCAAAGCAAGAAGAAGTTCATTTAAATACAATTTTAAAAATATTATGGAAATTGAAATGATATCTTCACTACTGGTTTTGTTTCAGATTTTAAGTTAGGTAGTTAGGGTCGAGCGATTGACGGCGTTAGAAATGACCATTTTACGGCAGAAGATCTGGCCTATTAAAGTCGACTCCCCAACGTTTTGTGGCCAAAGTCCTCTCGACCGATTCGTTAAACGAGCAGACAGCAAATAAACGCTGAAAATCAAGTTGGGACATCTTACATCGCGACTTCTACTTGCATTTATATTAGATCTACCTTATTTAGGAGATGAGTAATAATGATTATAAACAAGGCCGTTGTTCGCTGAATGGGCTTCGGGAAGTTGAGCGAAAGTGTTGGTCAAAATATAATTTTAAGGGCCAAGCGCATTTCTGGATGAGCAACGGTCGTAAAAGGTATGACGACAACTCACTGAAGGTGTACCACATACCAATGCATGCCAAAAATATACTGTTTGGTGCGGATTTTGAACTCGTACTTCCTTGAACACAATGTGGGTGAGGCCATCACTGTCAAGGGCGATTTTTTCAAATAACTAATAATAATCAATTTCATTTAGTTCGAATTGAACACCATAGATCCGTCGAGCCACACAAGGAGCACCACAATACACGCTCTCTCTTTCAACTCTCTGGGAGAGGTGATGTTAACTGTTCTTAAGGTTGTGCTATTTGACGCCGCTATACTGAATTCACTCATATTGGCATACAAATTTTCGCCCTCCAAGTTTGGTTTGGAGACAAACCGGTATCGCCTATGTGCCACCTTCGGAGTCATTTTTGTGACTGCAGGATTACGAGTTTGATCATTGTGGTGATGTGTTTTTAAACTTTTATAGGTTCGTGTTTCGTGTGAAAGGTAGGCGGCAGGTAAATCGTAGAGGCAGAATTCATTACTTTGTTTTATTCCATACCTACCCTCTCTTTTTAGATGGTAATAATATTCGCAATATTATGATTAAAAATTTATGCATAATAATATTTATAATAACAAAAGCTGTATCTAACTGTTGCATTTAAGTTTATTTTTTGCCAAGAGGCACTACTTTAAACCGTTTGTCAGACCCTGGACGAGCTGGAGGGCGAGGCCATCCCGTTGAGGTGATATTTTGTTCTTTTAATTTCATATTTTATGAGGCTATTGTACGTAATTTTAATTTATTTTAAGTGTATAGATTTATTAATCTTTACAGACGCCTGCATATAAACATATAGTTTGCCCTAACTGAGTGCACTGTTAGAAGTTCTGGCATACCCCTCCGCGTGGTGGCGGCCGGTAACAGGTTCTTGGCTCTGCTAGGAGTCAGGCTAAATAAGTCGAGCGAAGAAAAGTAAACACTCTCTTATAAAAAATCCCTAATCCACGGAGGAAAACCATACGCCAGGGATGCGCGGGCATGAGGATGCTTGTTTTCTAGTATCCGAACTCCGGATACCAATCGATCTCAAGTTTGAATACAGATTTACCCGTGCATATGGAGCTCTGTGTGATGTCCGTCCGTGTAGACGGACATATTTTTCTTACAGGGATGATTTAGGAAGACTCACAAGAAAAAGACTCAGAAGAGACGCCGTGATGAGGAAGAAGGTCGACAGTCTGAAATTACTGCAGTCGAAAGCAAAGGCTAATGGTAGCACACGACTTGAATGAGAGTAAGGTAGTCGTAAATTGCAAATCGAGGGAAGAAGGGGATCAAAAAGTTTGCGGTCGGTTTCGATATCCGCCATATATTATTAATTAATTAATTATTAATCTTTACAGTCTATATATGTAGATAAAACTACAAAAGCACTGAAATAAGTATTTTTATACAAAATATTTTTTATTTTTATGATATCATTGCCATCAGAAATACCAACAAGGAATTCGTAACATAAGTATATCCATAGTATCTTATATTCAGCAGCTGGCATTTACGAGCTTTCGTAGAAAGGAACACATCAGTTAATTTGCCAAGTAGGAACTCACAATCTAGATCACCATGAATTAATCAAGATAGAAATGAAAAACTTTGCGTCAATCCACGATAGTTTGAGGTTGGTAACTTGATAAGACTAAGTTTATTACGTTGGACACGCTGAACTCAACGTTTGTTAATTTTGATAAATATAATTGGTCTTGACTTTAAATGCACTGCGTAAACAATTGCATCAACTCCACTAACGTTGAGAATTTCGACTGCTGGAATATATTTTTTTTTACTGATTTTCTGCTCTAAATTGTTCATATCTCGATAATGTAAAAAATAATAATTATTTTATACTTGTACTTTATAATTAATAAACATTTAAAATATTTATGGCTGATCTTTGCATTTGGATTTTAAGAATTTCTTTAATAAAAAACTCAAAATAAAATTTTGTTTGTACTAGAAAATTGTTAGTTTTTGCAACATCAGCAGAGAAATTCTGGATGCATTTGTTTAAAATTTGTTTTTATATCTTTCCAAACGAATGAATTTAAAAGGCTTGCACTAATTTAGAAAAAAGTCAACTCAAGTTAAAAAACACGCAACAACAACAACAAAAAATTGTGCAAATAACTGGAGCTGATGATGACGTTGCATTTTGAAAAACATGAAACAAAAAGAAGCAAGGAGATATGCATCACATAAACATATTTTCATGTTTCCATAGAGAATGATATATGTGATATGAAATGATATGAGCAACAACATTCAGTCGTCCGCTTATGATGAACTGAATCTAACACTTAAACTTGAAGTTCTGTTCAGTTACCACGAAATAAATTTGAAGCAATTCAAATTATTGCTGGACATTTAGAGATTTTCAAAATATTTTAAAAATGTCATTAAAAAAGAGCATAAAACGAAAAAAAAGAAAAAATATGAAATTATACTGAGTGAACTAACACATACTCGTATTATGTACTACATAACTTAAGAATAAAATTATTCACTTTTGTCCTAAATTAAGAGGAGTTTTGTAGACCTCGAAAATGTTTCCTCACATTTGTTCTTGTCAAGCTTAATGCGCCCTTTAGCTTAAATCCCTGAACATTTTTATAACTTCTAGGATAAAATAATAAATGAGCAACTGTAATTAAAAGCCATAATAGAATAATTTTTTTTTTAATTTTTAAATCGAAACGTCCGCCTCGAATAATGAATGATTCAATGATTTCATAGCACTCCTCGGCACCTTCCCAACAACAGACAAAATATATAATACAACAGGATAAAAGAGAGTACTATGAAATTCCTTTAAACGAAAGACAAGAGAATCCCACCTACAAAAGCATGGACGTACTCAATCAAACAGCCGTACAAACAAAATCAAACACACACACTGGCTAAAGAATTATTTGGGTGCATACAGGGAGCACAACAAAACACAATTATGACGTTAGGCAACAGGCCAGATATATTGCAAATTGAACAGCAATAACTTAAGATGTTTAGGAATTTTTAGAAAGGAAATATGAAGCTTGAGAATTTTCAAAGGGAATGTGTGAAACAAATCATCATGTGATCTATGTGTGTTCATTCATTGAAGATAATACAACTAAGGTCATCTGAGAACGAAAGAAAAGCAAAACATTGATGTTATTGATTGGCGGCGGCTAAGGTACGAGCCCAGGCGCCCACAGACATCGAATGCTGATTAGTCATACATGTATTGTATGTTTTTTCGTTTCAAAACAGTATCATCATAAAAGGATGTCGTGGTACTATTGGATTTTTATTGACAAATCGGACCGAAACATGAGGTCTGCTATTGTTCAGCTTTTTCATTGACTTCAAGAGATGCATATTATCACTCACTGAAGAAAGTAATTGGCTAAACCTGTTCCAGTGAAAAAGGTTGCACAAAATTTACTATGGGTCGTAGTGCATATGGTCTAGATAATAGTAATAAGAAGCACTGGTAATGTAAACCGTACATTAATGAGATGAAAGCTAAATTGTAAGACAAGAAATAATTGAGTTATGAAAAGGAGTTTCATTTAAAAAAGGTTTATTTCCTCAATTAATGTTCAAACAGGCAAATTCTCTTTATAGAGAAGCCCTTGTGCGATTTACACCTTAAATGTTTCGTTTCGTGAAATAAATTCTAATATCCTCGTACACTCTAAACCTGAAAAAAGTCTACGTTTAATTGTTCATAGAAGCAGAACTAGAAATACTTTGCGCCCCTTTATTTTTCTTTTGTAAATATTTTTATTTTATTTTAGTCGTACTTTTGTACAACCAACCCTACAGCAAACAAAGTTCAGTCATTTTCTTGTTCATCATGCACAAAAACTTTCACACATCTCATCATCATCGTTATCATCAAGTTTTTTCAGTGTTTTTTTTATAAACAACTGATCTTATTTTACACTAAAAAAAAGAATACTTTATTTAATAATAAAAAAGGAAACAAGTGTTTAGGGCTTTTAGAGAGAACACGAGTGAGTCTAAATGACGTATGAAGTGCATGACACTTGTTACGTGTTTCTGTGACATCTTACGCATGGATGCACATTTTTATTATGTAAAAAGAATCAAAGAGTGTGTGCAAGTATGATTGCAATTGCAAAGTGTTGCTTGCTTTGCACCTCTTTTTTGTCGTTGTCGTACAAACAATAAGGAAAAAAATGCACGCATATTTGTTGCTTCTTAATAGAGAAATAACACCATTACATGAGAAGAATCATAGAGTTGTAATGTTGAGGTAAGGCCAGACTAAGCAAATGTTGGACGAAATAATCGTAACCACTACCACCATCGGGCGATTGTTTCTTCAAACTTACATGACATCTATACGATTCACATTTATATCGTTCAATTCGGGCATTAACAAATTTGTTTTTTTAAATTTATGACCGATGAAATAATGTTGTTATATTGCCGATAATCTTACGTCACTCTATTGACCGCCTGGAAAAATAATCACTACATTGGTCGTCTAGCCTACACAATCAAACTTCTTAAAAATGCAACTCTGATCAAATGAAAAGTCAAAACTTTTAGAAAATTGTCCAAAAAGTTCAGAGTTATACGATTCTCGAATTTCTATTCGTCTTTTTATCAGATTGAAACATATTGTTTTCACACTATAAAACCTTATTTAAATTTTTTTCCAAGCCGTTTTACCCAATCTAATATTGTAAAAGGGCCTTTATTGAAAATTTGCGGCAAACGAAAAACGTACTTCTTATTATTTAGTGTATACCCTTATTTCGTCAATTAGTTGCCTCGTCTGAGTTTATGTTCAGTTTATGTTCAGACCAACAGATTTCCATACACAACTTAGCAAAGAAATAAAATAGCGCGGCTGATGGTTACTGTTGTTGCTACGAGAATTTCATAATGGCAAACAATTATCTGCGCGTCAAAATAAGAAGGCTACTTGATTTATGCTCTGTTTGTTCGAAACAAAAATGCAAAATGTTGAATGGTACTTGTGGATCAAATATAAAATATTTGCTTCCATCTTTCTTTGCGATTAAAATTGAATATTAAAGATTATTACCCATCACGTTGTCATATTCTGGCACATTAACCACGGCCTATTGAATTTAAAAAACGTCCGTTCTACTATAGGACCAGAAATATCATTTCGACAAACGAAACGTGTTTAGAAAGCTGAACTTAAATATTAATAGACAAATCTGTCAACACCACTTTTTAAATTCTTACGCAGTGTTCGAATGAGAAGTTGCTTATGGACTCACCTTAAGTAAATAAGTAAAGCCATATCCACTTTTACGTTTCATATATTTTTCTCAGTTACTTTTTGCCTCAGTAAGTAAGTATATAATCGAAAGTATTTAATATGAATTGAAATCGCATGTCATAATCATATTTAGTTCCTAATATTGGCGTATCATTTAATTTTATTACGCACACTTTCAGATATTTGTAAAGTTTTGACGCTTCCAGTTCAGATTTAAGGGGGGTATGTTAACAAACGGCCACCGGAACGGAACAGCGAGAACCACGACAACTCTTATTATTCGACAGATTTGTAACACAAGAATTGTTCTTCAATTCAAACAAAAACCAAGTAATGGCATTGACGCATTGAAAAATCATTATTTTAGAGCAGTCGATATTAATATGAAGAACATTTAATCACCAATTATTCAATTTAACAGACTATAAAGAAAATTATCAAAATCTTTCAAAAGTCAGCAAAGAAAATGACCTTATCGTTTTGGCGCGCAGGTTATAAAGCTACACTTTTCTTTAGATTAAGCAAATTCGTCGTTATATTTTATATAATATTTCTCCTTGAACATTTCGATTTAAATGTTTAAACACATTTTTTTTTAATTTATAAATATTTAATTTATAGCCTCAAACATAATTAAAATTTAAAAAAAATTGTTTTTGATAAAAGAGGTGACTAATTTTAGTTTGCTTGCGGTTAGGGTTAATTTGCCAATTATTACAACAACAAAAATATTAGGCTACGAAGGATTTCAATAGAAGGGCAAGACGCTTTTGAAATGAAAAGAGACTTTTTTGTACGAGCTGTTGTTCTGATGTTCGCATTTGTATGTGTGTATGTTTCGATCTTATGTTCAAACTTATGTGTATGTTCATCATATATTGCCCCATCTATCCCAAGTATTCGCCAAACCAGTGTTGCCATTTTAGTTTTTTAGCACTTTCTACATGGGGGCGCTTATTTGATGTGCTATAATTTTTACATATTTCTTTAGTTCTATAGTTTTCAATCAGGTTAAACACACAAGCAATAGTTGGAAAAAACTATTTAATGTCGAATAATTATTGATAACTGTTATGCAAGACATAGACATTGTGGCGGTTGGTATTCAAGTTGGGTGTTTGTTCACGAAGCAATATAACTTCATTTTGCAAGCAAGTCTGGTTGAGTAAAGATGGCAAATACAACTCGCACAACATGCTTTTTGCTATGTGACAGTGCTGGAAAGTTTAGTGCTAATATACTTTTTTTCCAGTACTTTTTATTACCGTTGTACCTCCACGACTTTAAAAGTAATTTTTTACAATATGAAACGTTTCATAATATACTGTAAAAAATAATAGTAAAATAATTTTCCTACTCTATACAATTTAAAAAAAAACTCAAAAAGCATCCTTCACTGCTATGCGGTCACTACGATAGTAAGGTTATTAAGGTCTTATAAAAAGCTCAGATATCGACATTACTTGAGTAAATTAAAATCTAATTGTGGATTTCAAGAGCTCGTATATCGTATACGAAGCTGCTGGACCACATGACAGGGTCATCGATTTCTGGAATGCCCTGACAAGTTAAACATAACCTATTTTATTTTCCTACATTTATATTGCAGATATTGCATTCAGCATATAATGTACTTTTTTTTGAAGAATTATAATTTTGGCTGATACCTCCTACTGACTCTGTTGAAGCAAATTCTAGCTTAACGTCGATCTCTCAGTTGCCCGACTGTCTACCTGCAACCTCTGTACTGTTCATATAAGCATTTTGAAAGCAAGATCCCTAACGTAGAATCGTGTGACTTAAAACGATTAGACTTCCGAAAAGGCGAGACAACTCTTTAAAGTTTTAAGACATTTTCCAAAAATGGTTGTACCAAATACTTTGTCTTTATTGCTATAATTAATACATAATTTCAAAATTATTCATGACACTGATTGGAAGTTAATATTCCTTTTTTTACTAGCCCTTTTGCGGTTGAATTCTATAATTTCTATAACTTTATAGTCAGTATTTCATCGTTTAAGCTGCTAAAAACTTTGCGGCACTACAAATATAAAAAAGCGACATAAAAAAACCCCACCGAAAAAAGGATAATGCAAAATTACCATGGGGTGAACCTAATATAAAAACAATGAATCAGCAGGGGTAAATTAACAACAACAACAACACATAACAACTCCCAAAAAAATTTAAAAAAAAACAATAAAAATGCTTAAACAAATGGACGACTTCTTGATTGAAGCAAACAAATTTTTAGTTATTAGAAAACAAAAGCGAAAACTTACAATATGTTCTTTAAGCTCCTTAGAGCGTAGTGGTCCCAACCATTGATGTAATCCGATATAACGTTTTTGCACCATTTTTAAAGCCGGGGCACCTTGGGCATAAGGGCCACCCAAAAGGGCGGTGGCCGTTTCTAAAACCACCATATTTGTCTGATTATTTCTTCGAGTTGAAGGCAGAAATAAAATAAAATAATTTTATATTTGTTTTTAAATTGTTTCTTTGATAAAAATATTAAATCGTTGCTTTTTTTCTGAACAACTTCCTGTAGAAGCTCGATTTTGTTTAATGTATTTACTGTTCTTTTTTACAATTTTTTATATTTTGATAAAAGCGTAGCCATTTCCCTTGATTATTTATTTTATTTTTAATCACAATATTTTTCAATTTTATCCACTGTTATTGCTGCGGTTTTTATTGTTATGAATTGTGTTATAAGCTGATTTTAATACTACATACATGTATATGTACAATTCCTGCGTTGGTGTGCGTGGAAAAAAGAAATTATTGTTAATATATTATCCTTTTTATAATTTTTTTAAGCCGTCAATAATGGTGTGAGCCTTCACTCACTACGATACTGAAATTATTTTGCTTCTAGTTTTCGATATGAACTGTGACACGTTTCAGTTTCAGTTTCACAGAATATTATTTTGACTGTGGTCGTTTTTATATATTTAAAATCCACTTTATTTAATTTTCAACGTAAAATCCTTTTAAATGGTATTCAAGCACGTAATGCAAACACAATTGTTTTTAATGAAGAATATATTCTTCTTTTGTTGTCATTTAATCTGTATATAGTCAAGTTAAATTAAGCAATAAATATCTTGAAATATTTTGTAGCATAACTTTAAGGAATAGGTGTTGATGTGTAGGGTTAGGCGCACGGTCTTGTTTAAAACTTTGTTTAATATAACTACTTTGGAAATTTTTGTCAAGATATAAATGTATATAATGATTTTTGAAGCTTTCAAAACACACTAATATTAGCTTGACACCTGTTATGGATAATTAACTTCATTTGATTTATATTTTTAGGCTGCAGTTCAAACAGAAATTCACTTTGTAAGTTTGGTTTCTTCAAAAATAGAACTTTAGGTAAAAATTTTAAAATCTTTGTAAATCCGAAATGTTTATCTCAAATAATTGTAAACAACTACTTTAAGGCTGAATTGAAGTTATTTTGAAACCAAAATGTTCACTCTTTTTTTAATCGTAGGAATTTTTATTACATATAGAGTATAATCTAGACACGACGAATTTGAAGTATAATTCTACGGATTCAATTTATACCTTAGATATGTTATTTTGTTGAATATTACGATTTCGACAAGTGAGTTTTTAGCAGATTTAAAATACTTTTTGAATACAATCAATGTTCAAACAAAATGTTATTTTTAATTTTGTAAACTTTTTTATGTTTCAATAATACTATAACCCTTAAAGTATAACTTTAGGCTTTATAAGATTTTCTAATTGTATTTTAATTATTTTGTTTTTTAGTAACAGCAATTTAGGCACAATATTTTTTTTTTCTTTTTTTTTACTTTTACAATAAATTCAATATTTGTTTTAATGAAATTATATATATTTTTCAAAACATATTTAATTTAGACTCTAGAAAATTAAAATTATTTTCAGAAATATTATGTTACAATTTTTTTTATTAAATTCTCTTTAATTTTTTGGAAACAAAAATATGAAAAACGAACCGTTTACACGTTAAATAACTCTGAGATGCGAACCGAAATGTTCAAAGTTCCATCGCGAACTGAAGTTAAATCAAAAGACAGTTTATACAAATGCGTTTAAAAAATCAAAACACACAAGAAATACACAACACACAGAAAATAAAAGAATAATATATTTGAAAACGCAAGAGCATTGCACAAACAACAAACTCTTTTTAAACATACACAACCCTAGCTCTCTCTTCGATAAGCACAATGGAAAATCTAAACTAAACACATGTGATTTTAGGAAAATTCTTATTTTATGTTACACATTTTTTATTCTAGAACTGTAGAGATTTTCCTCAGCAGCCAACGAGACACACCCTCTCATTAACTACATACAATACTCTTTCGAATTATAATAAATTCTCTTAAAATAGATTATAAATTGTGTTTCCAACAACCATAACAAAACTGTTGCTTTCAAGTGGAGAGTTTTGTATGAATCTCCCTCAAAACAATTTCTTCTGTTACGATTTAATTTGTCTCCAATAGACATGCTCATTTCAATTGGAAATACTCTTATATCAACAAAATGTTGCTCAACTGAATTTCTCTTAAAAAATATTATTTCCAAATTATTTAAGCAGAACAATAATTCCTCCACTTTTTCGCTAACAGGTTGGTGGCGGCAAGCTACTTCCTTCTGAGTCGGTCATCAATCTGGACTTGCGGCTTGATGTGTGTGTGTGTGTTCTAGTCATTAATGTTTCATAGCTGTTACTACTTTAGTTTGATATTAATTCCTAAAAATGTTTCGCTGCTTCATATTTTATTTTGTTTACTTTTGATGAAATAATAAAAAATCTCGAGAAGAATTAAAAACAAAGTGTAGCCTCATCCAGACGAATACATACTTACGTACGTTGTAGTTTTATAAATAACTGTATCAGAGAGAAAGACTTCTTTTCGGCTGGATCCTAATTTTTGTGATATACGTTATCTGAGGTTCGAGTGACAAAAACTACAAAAGTATTATAAAGGTAACAGCGTATTTACTGTCTTGGAACACCAGCTACGTAAAACTAAAAAGCAAAGCGAAAAAAAGAAAATGTTTTGGGACATCTTGTACCTTATGGATGCACCTTTATGCTCTTGAGTGTGAAAAAACTTAACAAACGCAACAAGTTGCATATAAGGCAATGCAAAAATCATAAAAAATTAAGAAGCGAAAGCAAGAAGGCACAATAAAAATGATGATAAAATCTAATTAGAATTTTTATTACACAAGGTAATTTTAATTTCAACACCAGGGAAGTAAAATGTGTTGTATGATTATAACCTCGTACAATGTTGCTCCATTCTATAAAAAAATAATTTCAACAAAATAAAAATAATTTTTAAAAATCATAGATCGTCACTAAAGAGCAGTAGTTGTGATTTTATTTTCGCATGATTCTTTTCGTGCAAATTTACTTATTTAAGCAAATCAGATCTATTTAATTTACATTTAGTGCTGATTTAACGACACGCAAAGAAAAAACATGGTTATCGTATGGTCACGACAACCATATTATCTACAATATATTGTTGTGGCAAACATATAATTGTTACTTTTCTTTAGTTGCGTTAAAGAAGTTATTGTTTACAGTTAATCATTAAATTATTTCCATCCATAAAAATTGTATTATGGATGAACTGAACAATACAATTATAGTTGAAATTCTAACCTGAAAGTATTTTAAACATACAAAAATAATATATTAATTCCAACCATAAAATACTCTTAATAGGCATAATATGTATTTTTGTTTTTTATCAAAGTATAGGGATGATGTAGTGAGCGCGTTGACTATTAAGCATTCGAATTCAGTCGCCTGTGTTTGTATGTCTGCTGCTGGCAATCAGTAACATTTTTCCTTGGGCTTAAAATTTCTAAATGAAAAGTACCAAAACATGTTTATATCTGCGCCTTCCCCGGACTGAAGATAATTTCAAAAGGACGTCGTTGCGCCAGGCCTGGCGAAATACAAACCAATTCGCTTAAGTAGTTGAACGCCTTACTTCGCGAAAAACAAAAAAAAAAAAAATTAAAATGCTTCGAAGTTTGGAAAATGGAAATGGGAATTACTTTGAAGGATGCTAAAAGCTTACATGTATTGATAAATAACTAAAAAATCAAGTTGCCGTTACAATTGTATACTCCCATTATGAGGCAGGAGCACTATTTTAATTTGATTTTGTCTACTGTGCTTTATGGTCCTAATACTGACTTTTTTTACTAAATTTATATTATCAGGGCACTAGTCTAATTCTGCTACGTTGCTATCACAACTGGTGAGCAAATAAATAAAAAGTATGGAACAATTTTAACATGAACACATTTGAAAAACATACATATTAATTGTGACACGCGGGCAGTGCCCTTTTGATCTTCCATCGTAGGTAATTAAAAATCAACACTTCCTGTCAACGACCATGTACTAGCAGACAAGTGAAAACAAGGGAATTCCTTGTGATAATAAACATTTTTTGCTTGAAAAACTGTCATGGAAACCATTCGCTTAATAAATACATACTATGGGGATTATCAATTTCAATTGTAAAACCAAGTGAAGCCAAAAAGAGGTCATCATACCACAAATCTGAAGAAATGTTCAGGCGATAGGATACTTGGTTTGAATGAACGTTATTCGAAACAAAAGCCTCTTTTAGGAATTTTGAGGAAACCTATTATTTGGAAGTAATCAAAAAAACTTAGATGGTCAAAATTCGTGAAGCTAAGAGGAGATTATGTTAAAAAATAGCGCATTTTTTACCGACAAAATTAACTTTTTATTAAAAAAAGTCATGGAGTTTTCCAACTGGCCTCGTAAGTTTCAATACGAACGTTAAAAAAATTAATTTTATTCTATTGCACTTTCAACGCAGATTGTAAGTAAAAGCACCTTTTACAGTATTGTATCGAGTAATACGAATTGTCAAAAATTCAAGTAAAATAGGAAAGTATTATAGTGTAAAAGCAATATGTGATCAGGCTAACAAAAATGCGGAAGGAAATTTGAGTCGTATAGTTCTCGTTATTTTTAGAAAACCTGGAAACGCGGAGACTTTTCATTTTATCATGGTTGCATTTTTACAGCTGCAAGCGAAAAAAATGAATGTTGAACATTTTTGTAC
Source organism: Phania funesta (assembly GCA_963932375.1). NCBI lineage: Eukaryota > Metazoa > Arthropoda > Insecta > Diptera > Tachinidae > Phania > Phania funesta. The sequence goes on along the minus strand of OZ010652.1, from coordinate 90,193,779 downwards.
TCTTTTACCACTTCATTATTGCTACCTTTAAAAAAATGTTATCAAAAACTTGAGCCGCTGAATTTTCAAGAGCCACCACGCCTACTCTTCTCAGCTTCTTTTTTTGCCACTTGTTAAAAGTAACTAAACAGTTTTTTTCTCTTTTTCATTTTATTTCAAGAGTAATAATGTAGACACACAACGTAATGAGAATATTTTACTTTAGTCTTCACTTAGAAAAAAAAAATAATTAATTGTTAAATGTTCCGAGAAAATGCCCGCATCCGATGTTCCTGCAGATAAAACCCCGTTTTATCGATATTATTACAGTCCAACATGTTATACTATGTTCAATTGGACAACAATACTATGATCAATGCAATCATAAGAAAAAATAAACACAATTTTGCTGATTGCAAGAACCATATAAATATTTTAAGCAGCCTTTTGTTTTGACAAAAACTGTTTTTTCAGTCTCTTCGCCTTTGAGAACCATTCAACAAAATAATTTCTGTATTTTTGAAGAAAAAAAAACACAATATGTATTGTCAAACGATTGAAGTAACTATAAAAACTGTATAGAGGTGCCACAATTAATAACCAATTTGCCTCTATAAACTAACAGTAACTGTCATTTATCACGCTGGTCTTCGATCAATATCTCAGAGAGTGCTATACTTTAGTGTTTATAATATAATGGGTCTCTGCGTTTCAAAATGTATCAATAAAACTACAACTAAATTACTCAAAAATAACACAACATTTTTTTTTTAACAAAGGGGTGAATGACTTGTAAAAACTCTTAAGATTTTTAGAAGTTTAGTTTACCTGCCTTAAGTTTTATATGAAGTTACTCGCACCAGAACAACAAAATTAAAGAAGATAATTTCATACAATAGAGAAGAAATGTTTCTTTTATTTATTATTTTATTATCGTGTGGCATTTTTGCTGGTTGCTTCCAAGTATGGAACATAATTTTTGCAAGTACAACAACAGTAATCTCAAGAAAGAGTTAATATTTTAAGCCCAAAAGCATAGGCACACAACTTGCAGATACGCTGCAAAAAAAACTCTACAAATATGGTTGTTAGAAGAAAGATACGTTCCTTCCTTCTGTAATTAGCTTTTTTTTTGTTCGTATTCACATTTAGTCTATGATCAACGAAAAACTAAAGAGAAATAAAACTACAAAACTTAATAATACATTAAATGTACAATTCCCATACAATTGTATCTTGCAGATTCAAAGAAAATATTCTTTACCACATTCTTTCTTTAAGCGCAAAACTAACTGCACAAATTTTCTTTCCTGTTTTTTTTTTCTTGTAACAACTGCTGTCTAAATCTCAACTTGAAATCTTAAGTTGGCTTAATAGATACTTTTTCTTATTTTCCCTAGTTGATAATGCGAGTGTGCAAGTATTTGCTGCTTCTTAATCGAAACCAGTTTATTGCTGTCAAGTATAAACTGCCGTTAGTTTTCGTATCTTGCCAATTTTCAATGTTGAAGCAAATGTGGAGAAATAATCAAAGATTTTCTTTTTTTCTTATAAAGATTTCTTCGGGTTTCAAAGGCTTTAAGCGGACATGTATTTTTTGCCATATACGAGCACTTGCGGAAAAACAGTGACAACAGATCAACATTCTTGGAGCATGGACAAAAAAAGTATTTCGTAAAGAGGACAAGAAAATCTAATCTTGTTTACTAAAATTTTAACAAACGAACAAGCGAAAGGTATTTCGACACCTGATATTATATCCTGGTCCCATTCTACAAATAACACTGTTAATGAGCGCGAGAAAACAACACAAACACAACAACAAAGCGCACAGAAAGAAGAGTTTAGCGTATGACAATTATAAACATTTTGCCCGAATCTTGAAAAAAATTGAAAATTTACCAAGTAGAGAAACGACATGAAAAAGTCAAGTAACCAGAAAAAATTTCATAACACTAGCAAATTTTGAATACACCAAAAACCCAAATTCACAATTTTTCAAAATGAAATCGCCAACAAATTTATATTGCATTAACAATTACAAAACTTAACGATAAAGACAAAAATTCTTCCAAAAAAATACGTTTTACTAAAAAATTTTAATTCTACTGAGATATAAAAAGCTCATTCATAGAATATAAAAAATATATTGAAAAAGTTTGTCAAAAATACGATAGAAAAAAATAGATTAGGGTTTTTATCAAAATAAAAGTTGAAGATGACGTTTGATGTTAATCCAAGTACTTCTGTAGCACAAAAATGTTTATAACAATCGTTCAGCCGACTGGTAATGAAGAGATTGCGCTCTTCCAACAACTGTACAAACAAATGCTTGCGGAATTACTATCTGCCCAATAAAACAATTTATTTATGTTGTCCAGACGATATCAGTGGCAGAATTAAAACTTCTGATTCACAAAGATTCACTTTTGATTGACAAAGTTTTACCAGTGCGATATTTTTTGATGTAACGATTATTCGAAAAACTTAGAGAAAAATAACCAGACCATTTCACGCTACACAAATTTTTTGCGAGTAACTACTTTTGCAAAAGGTATATAGAATAAAAGAAATAAAGTACAGTGAACTCGCGATAATACTAACCTCTTAACATATTTAAAGACCCCTTTGATGTACAACTGAGGACTCTAAAAACTGAACTTAGAGCTCAAGATTTAAAATATTAACATCCAAAAAACGTTCAATTCAGCGAATAAATATGAAAGGAAGATAAAAAACCAAGACATATATTACGAAATGTATCACCGATACTGTTATTGGATCTAGAAGAAAGAAAACGCCCTTCATAAGAAACAAAAATGTAAAAGTCATTGTTTTATGGCTTTTGCATATCGTATATTATCCCAATTAGGAAAGTAAACAAATCGAGGAACGAAGGGGCTCGAAAAGGGACCCATAAAGTAAGCGGTCTGCTTCGATATTTCCCCTACATTAATATACTAATGTATGTAAACTGAATTGAAATATTTCCAATTACAATTACTTGTAAATCAAATTGATTATCAGGTTGGTTGTAATTAAAACAGAATATGAGTGCAACAATTAAATTTTGTTTTGTACTGGCCTGTGTAATTAATTACAGAAGAGAATTTAGATACCCAAGAGGCTTATCTGATAATCGTTGCGATAACATTAACAGCTGAATTAACAACAACGTATTCGTTATCGCTAAATTTTGTTAATCATTTATCGCTGAAAGAAATGGTGAATCGCATTACTGTAGCATTTTACAACTCACACAAAATTAGGTAATGTACATAACTGGAGCTTAAATTAAATGTTTAGTCTTTCCCCTTATACTTTTCCTTTAAAAACCGTATTATAATTATAAACCACCCCTAATTTCTTCCAGTGTACATTCATATCAAGTTTTTTTTCATATAAAATATATTTTATACTTTATTATGGCACTAAATTTACGATGGGATTTCTAGTAAAATTAAGAAAACAATCACTTTTTTTTTGATTATACACGTTAAATCTTCTGCTCAGACCTCCAGCCATAATAGTTGTAGTTAGACCACAAAATACTACCCGTACACTTGTGTTCTACCAGCTTGCAACAAGTGAACTCTAATTATATATTGGATATTTTATTTGTACTCTGGTCACAGTTAAATGGCCACATGTTGGTTGGTTTGTTGTCAAGAAAAGCAGACAAGACAGCACGAAAAGAAAAACGATGAAAAGGGCTTTGAAACAGAAACAATACATGTCTACAACAATGTTGAATCAACAACAAGAAAAAAACATTTACCTTCCTAAGCAGAAATCTCTCAGATCATAGAGGCTTGCTAAAAATCATGCTTTCAGTATTGATTACTAAGTGATGTCATAACTGGTAAATAACAACGTTTCTTTTCTTCTTCTTGCTGTTGGTATTAAGTAATGAAATTTATTGACAAACTATTGTTGATTTCTAGGTTTTTATGTATCCAATTGTTGTTACGACCCAAGGTGCTCGGGGTACCATTATGATACCAATGGCGATTTGTTTTAAAATTTTCATGACCATTTTTAATTTTTCTTTTTCCTGAAATTCAATCCAATTTGAAGAGGAATTCGTTTTCCCCATAATGACAAAATTGTGACAGTCGATGTCTCACAAGGGAGGTGTTGCAAAAATAGAGATATTTTTCCTTTATTATTAGTAAACTACTTAATACTTAAGGGATGAATTTGCTCTTTCGTTCACAACGATCGAATATTGGGTAGAACATCCAGTAGGCTTATCACTTCTCGCTTCAGATTGATAGATCACCGTAAGTTAGTCTATAGTTATTTTTTGTGCGAATATATTTCTAATTTTTTAGTTTACCTGGTTGTTAATAAATTGAAAAATTACCTGAAAATAGAAATGAAATAAAATGTTTAGTAACTTCTTTATAAGTATGAAAGACTTGAAAATATTTTTTTTTTAATTTCTAAGCATAAAAATTAATTTAAAAGTATTAAGGAGTGCATTATTTTATAATATTAGTATAGAAGTATCACATCCCCTTTAAACAAATCGTCAAGAATAAACATGTTCCCGTCAGGTAACAAATTGACAGGTTAAGAAATATGCAAACAATTTAGAACACGTTTCATTATACATTCAATAGTTACTTGGAATTATTTCACTTTAGTTGTTTCAACAACAAAAAGTTAAGCTTTAATAAGACGTCAAAAAAGAAATTAACGAAATTATGAAAGTTAGGTTAAATGATACTTTTTAACACAAGGAAACAGTCTTAAAAAACTCGTCCCTATACAGCAAAAACAAGCCAGAAAACGAAATAATAAATTCGAATAAAAGAACAAAATATTAACGAATTTAAAAAATAATTTGTATTTTTAAAATAAAATTTACAAATACTGGGGGAATGACATTCTATTCTAATTTTACCCAATACCCTAAATGCAAACAAATGTAAATAAAAATCCGCGATTTAGTCGTTAAAGAGAAATAAAAACATGTTTTATCGGCATTGTTGTAGAAACAGTTTTCTCTTTGCACACTCTCCACTCAAACACACACGGAATACACACTTCAAGTCTGGTTTACATGAAAGAACAAAGTTCTGTTAATGCCCCAATGAAATGGAGAAATAAAAAAAAAAAAAAACAAAACAGAAACACATTTCTACTTTCCAGTCAAACTACTTTAAGTTCGTTCACCGTGCTACTTACACGATCACTTAATACAACGAAATAAATACAAATTATGGTATTAAGAAAACAACAGCAAATGCATGTACTCGTACATAGCCATACACCGACTTATTAGATACCCTTCGAATAGCATGCATAGATGATAGAGTAATTAATGCAATTAGAAAAGAATTGCAATAGTTAATATATAAAGTGAATGTCATATGTCGTCATATGAGAAATCATGCACGAATCAAGAGGAAAGAAAATAGGATATCCGCCCCAATCGCTCACCACCCAAACGATTTACGATTTCCAATATAAAAACTTTAAAAATTGTTTCTTTTGGTAGAAGTTTGCTGAGCCCTACTGAATCATATGACCTTTAATCGAGAACGGCGAAAGTCCAAACACGGCTGGTCTTCGACGACAAACTCCATTCGGATCGCAAGTGGCCTGGCAACAACTCAGAGCATGTTCGACGTCTAAGTTAATACATTACCAAAAATTATAATGTCTAACACTGAAGAGCAAAGTTTGTATTTGAAAGCACCAGTGGTATTGCGGTAAGTATGCAACCGTTCTCAAAAATCTTGTAACGGCAGGAACATTGTGGCTGAATTTATTTCCAAATACAAATAGCGTCAACTAACTGTAGATTGAATGCTACTTTGCGGAGTTTTCAGGCGGATATAGGGGAACAAGCCCACGAGGCTGGCCAGGTGCCCGAAATCGTAAGAAGGCAAGACTTTATACAAGGGATTGTGTCGCAAGACTGGTGCCGACTTAAATCTTGGCATATCTATCTGTAGGCACGTACGCGTATTGCATGGCAATGTCATACTGTATATTGTTGACGCAGCAACTATGCCTCCCTGGCTAAGTCCGATAATACTGTCTCGCATGCTTTCAAACAAGTCACACTAAAGGTGAAGTCGTACAAATGGACTTCATTGCCGTTTTTTTGAGTAGTTCTTCATGTTTATCGTATAAAACTCCATTATTATTACCGTATAAAACTCCATTCCTGCAGACAGATAAAGTAGAGTGGAAGCTAAAGAAAGCACGAAATCAATAACTGATATTTAAGACCGAAACATAGATCTTTGGAGCATGACAAATTAAATGAATCATAGATAAACACTCAGTCCTAGCGCTATAGCTAAAGGCGCGACTCCCACCGCCTAGTAAGAGTGTGCTTTTGCAAAAATTTTGTCAGCTGGTCGGAACAATGGCTCGGAAAAGAGAAAGTGAGCTACGGCCGATGGTGAATAGTAACCAGAAATCACTAGATCTCGCCAAACTTATTTATTTTGCAAGTGAATGGCAAAACTATTTACGCCGATAATGTTACGAGCAGAGATGACAATTGTTTGAAATTTAAAATAATATTTCTGAGTTTCGCATTAAGTAGAATGCTGAACGTAGCATCTATTACAGTAATAATGATGTTGTTTGAATGTTCGTATAAGTTCAGTGTTTACGATGGGTTGGTGTGGTTTTTATTACTCCTTAACCTTCTCTTGAAATTACTCCCGTTGGTTGTTTTTCTTTGTGGCTGGGTAGTGTATATGTTTACCTCTTAAAAGATTCCAAACAAACATAATGCTTTATTTGCTAACCTTCTTATTCATACATTTTTATACTTCTTTTATTTCATTTTTTAGTAACAAGTAAATGATGATCCTATGAAGAAGTTGAACAAAGAAGGCTTAAAACCAAAGAATAGACCACGCACTACATGACGACTCATGCAGCAGCGTGTATTACCAAAAATAACATGAATATAAATTAAAGAAAAAGTAATGTATTTAAACATGAGCAACTAACTTTGAAGTCAAGAGAGAGGGAGAGGTAAGAATTGTTAAGAATTCTTGTCTTTTTGGAGGAAATGAGGGACTTCTTGAAGTACTTATAAAATTGAAGAAAAATTAATACTACATCTCACCGATGTTTTTATTATTTAAAGTAAATATAGACAGCCATAAATCTTTGGTTCCAAATGAAATTACAAAAATTATTTAGTTTGTATTAACTGAGATTATTAAATTGTGAAAACATTATTATAAATTTATAATTCAAAATGTTCCCTTCGCCAGCCATTACTTTCTAGTTCTTTCAAATAACATTCAAATTTCCCGTTGAAGAACTCTTCAAAAGTCCTGCATCATAGTCAGAGGCAGTTGTGCCGGCATAATATGGTTTAATGCTTTTAAGTATGTCTTAACGACTATTGAAATATTGTTATGGAAGCGTTGCCTTTACAAGCCATGCATTTAATAAAGGCACTCGAATGTAACTTATTTCAAACGACACCTAAACAATCGCAATAATCATTACTTTTTATTTCATTTTGGCAAGAGTCTGCGTCCTTTTTTGAATATTTGATAACGTCAAATCATACCAATATGACAGTCTTTGACAAGGAATTTACTGGCAAGAGTCTGCAATCCCATTCTGCGTCTTTAAAGACCTCAGCGTTTGACAAGGAAATTACTATCTTCTGGCTGTGCTGGGGGCGCTATATTTAATAATGCCGCTATCAGTATTACTTTTGATAGGATTTATCTGCATCCGCCGCAGAAAAATTAAAAAAAAACTGCTTCTGATCTCTAACTTAAAATCTTAAAGACAAAAAATTTCCATTTTTACTTGAATGACGTCGAACTTTCGATCACTTTTTACAGCAATGGGGGCCGTATGTTAGTGAAAACACTGCGAATGTTGTCTATAGCTTATTGGCGTAGACCAAAGACAACATATCCCCACAAAAAACAGCCGACCGATGATAATTTGCAAACATTTTTGTGGTCTTATTGCAATCACAACTCCTCCAAGGGCATTCAATTGTGCAAAAAAATCAGTGATCACTGCCCCGTAGAAGTAACTTAACTGTAACTTATTAATGAAAACAAAAAATTTTTATATTTTTTAATGTTTCTATATGGTGAAATGTTCTCTGCAAAAGTTTCTTAACAGGTAACATTTAATGGTGTCTCACTGAACAATTTAATTGACTATATTGCTCAACCATCCTATCGGTCGTGGTACATATGATCTCGATAAAAATAATGGTAATAAAAATAATTCTTTCTTAGTCCTCCTATATTCTTCTTTTCTTTTTAACTTTAATCAATTTTACGGCTCGTTAAATTTTTTCAACAGCATAAGCATCAACACCCTAACAATAATCAACGTGATCATTATTACCAAATGTGTGGTCGTAATCGTCAAATGTGGCACCCGTAAACAATGTTTTCAAGCGTTTGTCAAACGTCACTCAACGTTAACTGATCTACAAATTGAATTCAATGATTTTTAAAGACAAAAGAATCATTAGACTTTTCAGTACTTCCACATAAAAGTTAAGTACCCTTGCAAAACCATCAAAAAAAGAGCGCTGAACTTAAATCAAAACAATTTTATGTTCACATATCAAATGTTCCATAAACACGATCTAAATAACTGCATGCATTTTCAAATAACAATTCTGCACGAGCATGAGAAACAGCCAAGTAATATGAGTATCGCAACAAAATGCCACAACTGTTGTAACCCAGCAAGCACAAAGTCAAACGTTTCAAATAAGATTGTTTTATCATTTGATATTAACCACACTTTTCCAACCTTTTTCATTGCCTGGAGCGGTTTGAGTTTAAAACTTAGTTATTAGCTATTTTGATTAACCCTTAACTCCGCGCGCCTACTTCTATAACCTAAGGCCGCGCGCTGGAGTAATATATTCCTTCAATGTTTTTCTTTGTTTTTTATCTTCTTAATTGGGTTTAATTTAATTTTAACTGGGCAGAGAGACGCCCTCCGTTATCCCCACTACTAGCCCTAGCCCTTTTTCCACAACTGGCGTACCGCGCGGGGTTAAGGGTTAATAGTGATTTGGAATTAAAAAAAAAATTACAATTGGTGTTTTCTCAAACTTGTACATGAGAATTACAAATCGGTCGTGTGAAATCAATTCGCGGAAAGAGGGGGTCGAAAAGGAAAACATAAAGTGAGCAATCTGCAATAAGCAATGCCTGAAATAATATAATAGTCTTTAAATTTTGGCAAAACTCCGCTTATTCTCATCATTTCCCGGAGGTTTCAATACTCTGTTTTAACTTCGGGAAGTTAGCTCTTTAAAGTTTTTATTTTCCAATTATTCAATAAAGCAAAAATTATATAGAGTTTATCAATAAGTTTTTGAAATACAATGTTTTTATAATCTGATGTTCAAGATTATTTTTAGGTCTTTTCCAAACCTAGATGCAAGTTAAAGGAATAGTTTAAGAACTATATATTAAATGTTTCACACATACTTGCAATTCATATTTGAGCAATATTCGAGATCAAAGCTTGAGAACAGGATTGTTATAAAAGCAATTCTTAATTTGAGATATAATTTTCCATATTGTCTTTGAGAAAGCCATGGGTCGCAAATGTTTTCAATTTGCTGTAAAACAGTTGTTGTTTGAAAAAAGTTTTATTTCGAATAATTCTTAATTTGATATCAAACTTACGAGTTAACTGGGATGTAGCTCTCCGTGTGAGTGAGTGTGTGTTTGTCTCATCGATGCATATTTTTCTTTCATAGTTCTCTTGGATATACAACCGAATCTGTTGTGGTATTTATTCCAAATAAAGTATTTAGTTTTCTTAGACTTTCTTTGGCAGTATGCCAGAGATTCGTACATGCGAGTATTAATACGAAATTATAGTTGCGACTATAGAACTGATTACTAACAAAATATTTTCTATTCATGTTCAAAAAGTGCTTGAGAATATCACCTTTTGCAATAAGTAGTTCTAACGAGATCTTGCTTAACAAAGTACCATTTACCAAAAAGTACTTTTAGCAGAGGTGTCTACAAAAAATCCCGGTTCTAAAAAGTGGCTTGTACTTTTCAATCTAACAGGGCGGCGATAAAATTAAATCACAGTATGTATTAAAAAGCTTAGAATAAGTCCATACATTAAATACCACTAAATACTAATGATTCAGTTTTCGAATCGATCCAATGTAGTGCCGCTTATCAGGACAAAAAGAGTAGTCCAAAGCAACCAAATACTTTACACATAAAAAGGAAGAAGCCTTAGCATTATTTATAAACTTTGATTTGTCTCCATTCTTCTTAAATCATCATAACGTTAATATCCTTCCTGTATGCAAAAAAGTTTCGTCTGCCGAAAAGGAAGCAGTGTTGCCTAATTTCAAGCTAACCAGTATATAAAGGCCTTATTTCAGTTGTGAAATTTTTTCGTAGCCACAGAAAGAGTTTCAAAATTTTGATGATTCAAAGTCTGGATGATTCAAAAATGGATTTCCTCCAATGCTTGCGAGAATGTGCAAGAAGTTCTTTTTGAAACTAGCGAATGCAATTTAAAGAGACAAGGAAACACAAACTGCTCGAACAAATTATATAAGAGGTATTTTTCAAGTAGGAGAAAGTGGACTGTCCAAAATTTCGATATGAAGAAAAACGAATATATTATAAATTGGAGAGAAATCGTAAATGGATCAAATGGATCGAGCAGTATACAAAACAAAACTGTTGGTCAAGATGTGTCCTGAGAAGAAATTTACAACCACAATACTTAAGAATTGGCAAAAGAAGACCAACTTACAAAAACTATATGCAACAACTCCTTTCCAATATGCTGGCGGAGCCATTTATTTAAGCAAATACCCGGCTTACAAAAGCATTGCCAAGTTCCGAAATATGTTAAGGTTATTTAAAGACTTGATAATAATTATGCCTAAATTACTAAATATCAACTAAATATCAAATTACGGAAATAATAAAAATATTTCAAAACTGTATAAGCGATGTCCAGTACAGTTTTGGCAACTAAAAAACCCTAATTTGAGAGCAGACAGTCTAGCGTTAGTAAAAACACGAGGAAACAAAGTTACAATATTTTCAAAATGCGGAAAGTTTTCCGAGCAAACCCACCCTAAGCATTGGGGCAGATTTTTACCTTCATGACTTTGGTATTCGCCAAAATTGAAGCATTTTGTAATGTGATTGTCCATCTGTGTGTAATGTGGCTGGTCTATCGGTGATTGTAACTCGCGACATAATAACATACTTCTTTGGGTTATATTTGTGTGGCCAATATGTGGTTTCAACAAGACGGTGCCACATGCTATACAGTTCGTGAAACAGCATCAGATATTACCTAATCGTGTACACTCTCGACTCGGCGATCAGAATTGGCCACCTAGATTAGATTTCTTTTTATGGGGTTGTTTGATGTCAAAGGTTTATGTCAACAAGCCAACAATTTTTAAGGGCCGGTCATTGCAACTTTTTGGTAAAATGTAAGTCACACACCTTTCGGTTGTTCAAATAGATGAGATCTCAAACAAACGGAACAAATGTGAATTTAACACGTTGACTGCCACATCACCCATCTTCGGGTGACAGTAGTTTCTGATCGGGCCGCGTCACCCGTATTGGGGTAATGCTTATTTGACTACTTGCGAAGGATTTTGTTATGTATTTAAAAAGATACTTCGCTGAGGAAGTAACAAACGTGTGGCCTGAAGGAGATTTTACTGTAAACATGAGTGGCAGTCAACGTGTTAACGAACTTATTTTTTGTCTGTTTTATGTTGAATTTAAATTAAGTTACTTAATTGAGTTTGCATAAACATAAAAAAGTTATGATTGCAACTGCTGTAAATTAAGTAGGACGGACATCTGTTGGATGCAAATTTGAGAAATGACGTCAACACAGGAGTTGACAACAAGTAATTCAACCGTACGAACATAGACGAATTTGATGAAAAACTCGATTTAAAAAGGTGAATGAATATTATAAAAAATACACTTGTGTTCAATTGCTTAGATCCACATAATTTTTATTACTTAGGAATCGGCTATCGCCGCTACCATCATCACTTAGGAGATTTTTTTAGTATACGGCTCTATATACAACTAAATGTTGTCATTGTATAAAGGGGCACTAAAAAATAATCACAAAACTAAATTGTCACTAACTAAGGGGTTAAATGATGAAAACAGAGTCATAGAGATGAAAAGCAAAGAAAAGGGGCCGAAAATTTGTATTCGGCGTTAAAACACGTCAAAACATTTACCTTAATTTTTTCCTGAGGGAGGTTTCTTTTTGTAATAGTACTTGTTCTTCCCTCAGCCTTTGATCGACATGTTATTTTTTTCAGCAGTTACAATTGAGGCACAAAATAAAAAAAAAAAAAACAAATACGTCCTCTACATTATCATCCAGGCTTTCACTGTCCATCCGAGCGAATAATTCGATTAACCTTGGATCGTTTTCGATCCATCCTCTGCATCCGCAGAGGCGTCGTACGAACGGTAAATGCAATTGCTGCTATAAAGTGTAGTAGAGCGCTATGGTTACGAATTATTTGGAGTTCCAGTTGGTTGGGATGTTTATAAAAAAACATGTTATTCCAACACAACAGCGCCACATGCCACACAGCACGTCAAACAATCGACTTGCTAAAGCCAAAATTGGGCGATCGACTTACCGCCCTTGCATTGTATTCTCTGAATTTACGAAATGTGATTTGCTTTTTCGAATAAATGAGTGACTTTGGACGAATTGGATGTGAAAAGATGCGGACATGAAAAGGCCTCGGACAATTGGACTTCCAGCTTGCGCTACATCCAAGCCAGTCGCGGCACTCATATGGAAGATATTATATTCAAACATTAATGGCATAAGTTATCTTTCATATAATAATTGTTTGTTATAAAAAAATATATTTTCTTTCTCTCTGGATGCGCGCATACCTAATGGCTTTTTTCAATCTAAAAAAAAAATGTTGCCTTATAAAAAGGTATTACTTTATTCAGATTCCCCAAACCCTCACATAGTAGATGCACTTTTCACAATTACATTGGAACAAGAACAAAAATAATTAGTTGCAATTTCTCAACAAAAATAAACTCTTGTTGATGTTAGAATTCGACAATTTTCAAATTTTTTAAAAGTAACACAATCATGCAAAAATGGCAAAATATATGGCACATTTTTGTCAGAAAGGAAAACACCATTAGATTATGCCAGCCAACCTACGCCACTGCTTAAATAAAATTCTTTTTTTTTTGTTTTATTACTGCTAGAGAGGAGAGGTCCATACAATCAATTTCATTTCATTAAGTTCATAGAAAACAATTTGCAAAGAAAAAAAAACTGGAAATTAAAATGAAAACAAAACAAAAGCAGAGACTACTTCATATTATTTTACTGACATGAAACTGTCATCGTTGCATGCATGTGTGACTTTTTTGTGCTGCTATTTTTAATATACTTTTATTCAGTTCTTTTATGCAGGCTTTTTATAACTCATTTCATTCAGACTAATAGATAAAATTGTTTCATATTCTCGTTGTACTTTGTATATCGTCACAACTAGAACGAGCGAAGGGTGAGAAAAAAAGCTGAAGTGTTCGAATTCATGTCTGAGTGAGTAAATGTTTTCAAGTACTTAAACATGGGTTACAACAACGGAACAAAAAAGATTAAAAAATAAAAACTGTCAAAACAAAACAAAAATTATAGACAAAATTATTTTTTTATTAAACACTAGGTGCAGAGTGATTTCCGTTATAGACTCTGGTAGTCAGTCAGTTAGTGTTATGTTATCATTCAAACATGTTACAAAAACGCCAACCTAGCAACTTCATCATCTCTAATATGCCGTACAGTGAAGTAAAATAACTAAAAGACCAGTAAGAACAACAACAAATAAATAAAATTGTTTTATTGTCCCAAAATGCGCCCACTTGCATAAGAATCCAACTATAGTTGAAACAATTAAATATTAAGAGAAATTTAGAAATTATGTTTGCGGTCCTGCTATTAAGTGTACTTAATTATATTTTCCTCACTCTCTCGTTAAATAGTTTATGTGAAAATGTAGCTGAAAAGAATTAAAAACACTTAAGTTATTTTTGTTCTTTGCCGCTTTTTTAGTTGCTGTTGTTGTTTTCCATTTGTTTATTGTTCTTTTTTGCGGTTTTTTTTATACATAGCACGTCGTCGTAACCATCTTCATTATCATCAGGATCGGCTGAAAGTGTTAAAAACAATCCATCAACCTCAATTCGACACCGTGCTTAGCAGCTTGGTCTTCAAAGAACAACTTTGGCCACAATTTTGCACAAGGATTTGCATTTGGTTCCATTTAAGATTCAGTTGACACAAGAGCTTCTTCCAGAAGACCATTTACGCCGTCGTACATATCCCAATAGGATGCTACAGCTCGCCCATGACAACCCCAATTTTCATGAAGACAATCATGAGTGACGAGGCACATTTTCATTTGAATGGATATGTGAGTAAACAGAATAGTCGGTTCTGGGCAATGGAAAACCCTCAAATCATTGGACCTTACTTCCTTGAAACTGAAAACGGCGTAACGGTAACTGTCAATTGGGAGCGATATCGTGATATAATTGAAAAGTTTTTAACGCCACAACTGCATGCTTTGGGCTTGACTAACATGTGGTTTCAACAAGAAGGTGCCACATCGCATACAGCCAGGATTACAATGGAGTTACTGCGAGACCTCTTTCCACAACAAGTTATTTCAAGGAATGGTAATGTTGATTGGCCTCCACGGTCGCCTGATTTGACTGCTTCGGACTTCTTTTTGTGGAGATATCTGAAAAGCAAGGTTTATGCAAACAAACCAGAAACGCTGGAGCAACTCAAACAAAATATTCGTGATGAAATTAATGAAATATCGCGTGAATTGTGTAAGAATGTATTGAAAAATATGTGCAAAAGCGCTCGCATTTGTGAGGCTAACAGAGGCGAACATTTATCTGATATTGTATTCTATACATAATTGCCGACATTAAATAAAACATTTGTCAATATACTAATACTATATAACTCTTCTGTATTCCTCTTCTCTAACTGCTCATTTAATCATAATATTCGAGTCAGTAATTAATGAGATAACAAAATATCTTGATGACTTATTAAGGCACGCCCTCATCTTAACATAGATACCAATACAAGATTTATTATGCCGTAACTGGCCATGGGAATAACTATTGGCTCCAAAATTAGCCTACACCGCCTTTACACACAGCAACTTTTCTTTAATTCCCTGTTAAACTTGCTTTTACGTTCACACTTTTTGCATAAAATTACAAATGAAAATACAAAACAAATTGGAGCACGTCGGCATCCTAATTACCTTTCTCACCAATAAACTCAAACTTGCTGTGTGTAAATACGGTGCTACTGAGATTTCTAAGGGTCCCCTATTAATAACCACTTCCTTATATATTAAAAAAAAATCGTATCGTAAATGTTTAGATTTTCGTTGAATTTTTACAGAGAAATTATATAATAATCGTTTTGACTATAAAAAAAAAACAAAAGTCAAATATTCTCATTACATTGTTTGTCTACACTGGCTGAGCATTTTCGGGCGGTTGTGGATTTTGAGAATTTTAGCGACTGTTTTTAATCGTTACTTTTTTACGGCCCAAAATAGTGGTAAAAAAGTACCTAGCCGTTTTGGGTCGGTGCTAGCTGAAAAAAAGTATCTACGGCAGCGCAGTGTTGATGGCGAAACAGACGGCTTGTTTATTTGTACAACAGCTTCATTTTTCCAATAGCTTCATTCGTTTGTTTTTATAAAAATGCGACACTGATAAAATAAAAAGTATCAGGGTTTAGAAAATTTTAATGAGAGCCATACGATTGTAATTTTTCTGGATTTTTTGACAAGTTGTTTTACTCGATCTTTGATTATTGATAAGAGATAAGAGCACTTATGAACGGATCGTACTAAAATTGTAGATCTAATTAAGCATATGCAAAGAAATCAGAATAGGCCAGTTTGTTAGATTAAAACTTCCATTGCAAAGTGCCAATCTAAAACAAGATAGAGCAGCACTTAAAATAATGTAAAAGAATTCCGGAGTAGAGTAAAACTAAAATTTATTTCCTTGCAACGGAAGAGTTGTAATAACTTAGTGAGGTTGTAAGCGTTCAGGAGATAGGATGTGCTTTTCGATTATAATACAATACTACTCGTACTTTATGAAATGTTAAAATAATTAATAAAAAAAAATTAGGCTTCAGTTTTTAAAATTTGGCCGAACATCTGATTAAGTAATACTCTATAAAGTGACTTCCGTCGGCCACTACAAACAGTAACGACTCTACCATTTGGATTGTAAACCGTCCGCACAAGTGTCCATGTGTGAACGGTTTTGTAACTATTCATGGCGGTATGTAAGCCTTATCACAATAGTAATCGTATGGTGAGAAATTCTTAAGATCTGTCTTACTTATTACACTTTACATTAGATGGTTTACAATTACCACTTATACACGAATAGCAAAGTGCAAATATTTTCGATCTTACGAGGGCGGATCAATAAGTCCGTAACTTTTCGAACTGCCCTCGTAGTTATATGATATGCAACACTGTTCCCATCAAGTACCACCTGTTAATAGACTACTGTCAAATTGTAAGCAAGTGTCGACGTTTGTGTTTAACAGCAGTGCAAAGCATACAACCTCGTGTGTTTGTCTAAAAATGGAAAAAAGTGAATTTCGAGTGTTCATTAAATAATTTTTTTTTTCTTGGAAAAAAAATCCGTGAATGAAACCAAGGCTCGATAAATACTATGGGGACTCTGAACTATCGAGTTCAATGGTAAAAAAGTGGTTTACTGACTTTCGTTGTTGTCCCACAAGTACAAATGACGCCGAGCGTTCTGGACAACCAATTGAAGTCAGTACAGCCGAAAATTTCGAAAAATTCCACGATCGAAGAGTAAAAGTGCGTGAGATTTTTGATGCCATAGGCATTTCAAATGGCAGTGTGGTTTCGATTTTAAATGATCAGCTGGATTTAAGAAAGTTGTCTGCAAGATGGGTGCCTCGTTTGCTCTCAATTGACTATGAACGTAAGCGTGTGACAATTTCGAAGGATTATTTGGAGTTGTTTAACCGCAACTCGAATGAATTTTTGCGGCGTTTTGTAACTATGGATGAAACATGGATCCATTACTGTACTCCGGAGAACAAGCAGTAGTCTAACCAATGGGTTTCTTCGGGTGAATCTGCTCGTAAGAAGGCCAAGGTAAGTTTGTCGGCCAATAAGGTGATGGCAACAGTTTTTTGGGATGCACGTGGGATATCCACATCGTTTACCTTCAAAAGGGAAAAACAATAAACGACGAATATATGCCAAATTATTAGACGGATTTAATGAGGATTTAAAAAGAAAATGACCCCATATGGCCAAGAATATCAAGATAATGCACGGGTGCACACGTCTACAGTCTCAATCGCAAAACTCTATGAATTCGGTCAGGAATTGGTACCTCATCCGCCATATTCTCCGGATTTAGCCCCTAGTGACTACTTCCTATTTCGAAACCTAAAGAAATGGCTCGGTAGAAAGAGATTTAGCTCCAACGATGAAATTATTGACCAAACAAATGCCTATTTTAAGCATCTCGAAAAATCCAATTTTTTGGAAGGGCTACAAAAACTGGAGAAACGTTGGACTACGTTTAGTGAGTTAAAAGGAGATTGTGTTAAAAAATAATTTTTGTTTTGCAAAAAAAAACTGTGTTTCAGCGAAAAAGTCACGGATTATTGATCCGCCCTCGTATAACCGAAGACTATGACTCAACAAAGAGAATGAAAAGCCAGTGCGTTGCGATCTAAACTATTTTGAATATTTGGGATATAATCACCATACGAAACACTACAATTTTTTGAAATTATTCTACCCGTCTTTGCTGTGACCTGCAGCAGAAAGTTCTTTGGACTTTCTACAAATTATTAAAGAAATTCTGACTAGCCTTCATCAACTGTTGCCACAGCGATCGTAAAATTTGTGAACTAATGTTAATGTTTGTTACTATACTCGGTAATGTAAGTTAGAATAAAATTCAGATTTGCATTCCAATATTTAATAAAAAATATTAAAAATATTTAATCATTTAAAACTAAACTTCTTTTACAGTTTCTAAAAACAATGTTTTTGTTTAACTTTATGTTTGCCGCAACGATAGACAGCAAACGCAAAAAAAAAACAATACAAACGGTTAAATTAAAAAAAAAATAGCACTCAAAATGTCAACTGCTTTCTAAGTAAGAAACTAGTCGAAGTTTACGAAAAGTTGTCCTTGCGAGTATTTTTGTTACAAAGGAAATTCCAATAAGGCTGGGTCGATATTAACAGTCTGCGACGACCATGTTAATTATGCGTGGTCTAATCTTGTTTATGTCGAATTTGCCGGATGTCCCAATGAGCATTTGGAAGAGCACCCTAACTTTGGCTAAAACTCCATTTTCAGTAACATGGAGGAATTTTTAATGAAATTTTGGTGGATTTACAGGCAAAAGTGTCGATATCAAACCTTAACAAGGACCATCAGGTAGCAATTTATCCACAAGTCAATGAAAATCAATTTCCTTTGAAAAAGTTTTTACGATATGACTGCGGACGGCGTGTGGTTCCAGCATAATTTCGCTACGGGCCACATAGCGAATGTTACCCTTGATATTCCGCGTAAACAATTTGAAGGTGTGGTTATGTCTCACGCAGATGAAGTATACTGGCCCTGCTACTTTTTCTTGTGAGCTTTTATTAAGTCACAGGTACATCTTAACATGTCGATCCTGCCATCGTGCGAATTGGTAATCACACAAACCTATTTTTATTCTTTGCAAACATCGGATTGCCCTTCTTGGAAGGGCAATTTGCACTGCACTGTGGGTTAGGCTGCATTTGAAGTAAAAAAAAAATTTACAACAAAATTCAGTTGCTATTAATTTATTACAAGAACTACTTTCTTTCTTGTCGGTCGAAAAGGGACCCAGAAAGTAAGTGGTCTGCTTCGATATCCCCCCATACATTCTTTCTTGTCTCTTTAGTTATTTAGTTTAAATTAGTTTGTTACGAATCTAGTTTTATATTTCATTTTTATAAACCTGCATGCTCGTAGAGAGCCTCATATTCCAAAAACCCACTGTGCTTACACTCTTACAATTTCCCACACTGTTTCATTCTAATAAAAAATTTATTGATTTTACTCTTTTTCTTTTGTTTTTTAAAATAGTTTTACATACAATTCAACTTATTTTTTAATTGTAACTCAAATGTGTTTGGCTTGTAGGTATTGAAGGTGTAAAGGATGCCAAAGGTAAATAGATGCTAAAACATAAAGAGAACTATAGAAATGGTTGATATCTCAAATCAAAAATTTATATAATATTTTTTTTTTTTTTAATATAATTTTATTTACAATCTATTTCTACAATATTAAGTAAATTGTGTAAATATAATATAAGAAAAAAATTGATAAAATATAAGAAGAAAAAAAAGTTTCAAATCTCTTTAAGTGAGTTTGTAATTGATATTTAACAAAGTGGTTTTTAGATTAAAAATACTCTTAATTTCAAATGCATATTAATCTTCAAGTGCAGTTTTCTTATTAAATAAATTAATTGTTTTTATTTTAAAATACTTTAACGTCTTGACATGTTTAAATACACATAGAAAAAAGGCATGACTGTCAACAGTTATAGGAAGAATCAAATGAGCCAAATAAAATTTTTATTCTCATTATCACAATCTTCTACAGTAAAGGGCAAATTTGTTCACACACATATAAATTGTAATCTACATTCTGGTAATTATCATACAACTCTTACTGAAACTAAGGGGACAGCATTATCCGCCAATAGATTTTGTGCAAAAATTTTTTAAATTTCAACTTCACCAGGACAAAATTCAATAAATATTTTAGTTTTAAATGTTTTTCTACTTCACCAAATCAAAAATAGAATCCCAATAAGTTTTGAGTTAGAATTTTGGAACGAATTTCCGTCATCCCTTGTCAAGTTTGGTTTGGAGACAAACCGGTTTCGGCTATGTGCCATCTTCAGTGTCATTTTTCGTTCTGAACGAAATTCTACATCAAAATACCCTGTCGGAATATCAAATCAAGAATCAAGTTTTGAGTTACGTTATTATAAGAAAAGGTATTCTAATCTCATTTAAAGAAAATTATCCCACAAGATACACAAAAGTGTATCTCTTAGTGTATCGCTAGTTCCAAATGCGAAATTTCCGTCGGATAAAAGCTAACTAAATTATTAGTTTCTAAGACAGTGGCGGTTGTTTCTAGCTGTTGCTACGAGGTACAGGCTTAACATTCGACAGTGGGCACAAATAAGCGACTAAAGACAAAGTCGTTTTTTAAGTGAGGCTGGATTAAAATCCGCTAAATTGAGCCAATATTTCACTATTGACAACGGAAATAAATTAGGTTACAAAATCGCAACATACATCACATGACAAAATTTGGAGTTGTATCACTCGGGGTTTGATGACGTTTTCGCAAAAATGAGTTCAGTGTAATTTAGTATATCGATGGTGGTACAGAATTATCATACAATCATCCCTATCCCAGATTATCTATCGTGAATGCTTTCTACAAAAGTTTTGGCTGTAAATTTACAAACATAAAAAGTGTGGCATCGGCAGTGCTATATTCCACAAATTATTTAATAAAATAAATTCACAACGAGTGTCAAAAGGTCCGAGAAGGGAATATGTAGGTTGTAATTTTTATTTCAAGGATACTTTTTCTCTTTTAGTGAAACACCGTAAGTGATAATAAATCGCAAATCAATTGTCTGGTGCAAGCGGTGTGCGCGGACCCTACGTTTGCTAAATGTTTTAAAAGGAAAAGAAAGAGGATGTGGGAAAGTTTTAAATGCGCTAAACAGGACGTTGAACAGCCAGTCTATAGCGAAGTGAAAAAAGGTAGAAATACATAACTTACGTACATTCTTGGTTCAATAGCAGTAACTTGAAATTTACACAGTTGTGCACTAATCAAAACCGGACTAACAAAAAATAAGAAAAAAAAGTCTATTCATTTTATTAAAATATGTATGTTTTCCTTTTACAACATACAGTTCACAATATCAACTTTTACTTCTAATATATTCGAAAGGGGAAGCAACTTATTCTTTATTAACATTTGGTATAGGCGTGAATACCGGAGCACTCTTACTTCCCAAGTCTGCACGCCAAGAGGTACACGGTTGAGATAACCATAAGCTAAGAGTAACATATCATGATTGAGTTATATGATTGTAAACAAACCATATCATTATTGTAGATAATAATATGATGCTTCTAGAACGGTAAGCAATAAATGTATGTTACTGATAGGGGACGACTGAGATGTGACCACGTCAACGTGCTAAGCACTTAAGCCACAGCAGGCTCATACCTTGACTGAATACCAAAAGAATTTTACATACTAAGTGTATTGAGAACATTTTATTGTTGGAATAATTATATTATTTTTGTATAGTTAAAATAATTTATTTGAGGTTAGAATTTTAATAAAAATTGTATTGTTCAACTCAACCATAACACAATTTTTATGGATGTTGTAGAGAACATAGCATGGTTGTGATCATGCCACAACCATGTTTTTTTCATTGCATGCGCATGTACTTGGACACGAACGTGA
Source organism: Phania funesta (assembly GCA_963932375.1). Lineage (NCBI taxonomy): Eukaryota > Metazoa > Arthropoda > Insecta > Diptera > Tachinidae > Phania > Phania funesta. The sequence goes on along the minus strand of OZ010652.1, from coordinate 90,172,117 downwards.
AACTAAAACGTTGTAATTATATGTGAACCATATTAAAATTGCAATTTATCTACTATGTTTTTTACTACATACTTTAGAAAATTATATCACATTTAGCCCTTTCCATTTATTGTAGTTCCTTAAACAAATCCATCTGCTATAAGGAATATGTTTTCTCTGTGTACTACTATTTTCTATATTCTTCGCTGTACGTGCTTGTGTGGAAAGTCTGATTTAAAATTAAATTATTTACATACATATGTGTATTTTACATACATACATGCATTTACATACATACATGTATTCCATATGAGAAAACACTGTGTTTATGCGCGTAATAAGTAAAAAGAGAACAAAAAAAAAACAAACGAATTTGATTAAATTCATAATTTTATGATCATATTATATACAATTACATCGAACATACAAACACACACATGCATGTTTATAGTTTTTATATAAACTCATTTACACGCGCACACCTACACATACTCACTCACTCACTATGAATTCTTTATGTGCTAGCATTGGTGTGCTTAGTGCAATCTGAATTTATGCTAAAAAAACACAAAAATTTATATAAAACAAACGCCTGCAATATACCATAGCGAGAGTCAGAAACGGATCTATAGGGGACCGTATCAAGAGAGGGGAAAATAGGATATTCGTCCTAAAATGATTCAATATTTATGTTTTCCCATGCAGAGTTTAAAAAATTTTTTAAAAGTTGTTCTTTTTCGTAAAATTTTTCTGCCCAAAAGCTTAAGTTGCCTGGGCGCCTGACTGCAAGAAACTACATAGACCGTAACGCAAACGAAAATTACACTCTGTGCTATTTACAAGTTTGTCAATAACTTGGGTCTTATTTGAATGCTCTACATACATTTTGCTGTTTGCTGAAGACTACAATCGCTTTGACCAGGTACAAAACCACAATGCACTATTACAGTCGTTAGTTCATGACTGCAATAAATAACAATTCATTAACAGCAGTGCAATCAATTTACTAAAATATTTCGAAAACATTTCAACTACAATATACAAGTTTACAGTCCTATACACAGGTACTCTTCTGCTTTAATCGAAAACAGTGTCACTCCACATATTGATGCAAAACTGTCTGGCTGTGGATATTTAAGCGTTTACACACACATGTGTGTTTAAGTATAGTTAATTATTTATTATTAACATGCTTACACACACTAACAACACATATTCATAACTCTATAAAACCCAGCGAACATATTTTTGTCGTCAAGTCTAACATCTTGATTGACTAAAATCTCAATTAACAAATCTGCTGCAAAATTATAGAACTATTTTTTAACGACCATTTTTTCCACAGACATTCTTGTACAATTGCTTTATATCCCCAAGATTACTCATACCTTTGATAAGGCAATTCTGATTCGTTTCATGTGTTGCAGACATTTTGCTGATGCCTTAATTGAACCTTTCAAATTTCTTTCAGAAGTTGTAAAACAAAAATCATTAGCTCTATTTGTGGAATTTATCAAACATGTTTACGGGGTGTGTGTGACTGCTTGTCAGTGTATGCGAGTTTATATGAGAGCAATAAAATGAAATTTATTTCATTATTCATTGAATTAATATTGAATTAAGTTGCAAGTAAATTACGTTTTTATTGAAAGTGCAAAAAATGAAAGCTAAACAAGAAGAAGCAGATATATTTCGACCATCCATACAAGCGATGCAATCAATCAGCGAACACACTCTCACACATACCCAAACATGGCAGTATATGTAGTAGTGACACCATATGTATACATGTCTCGAGAGCGTAGCAATGTTATTTATTAACGAAATTAAATTTAAATAATAAAGAAGAAACATTTGTAGCGTACCCAAGTTCAATTTTATTATTTTATAAAAATTGTTCCGGGAATTAAATCTCTCAATAATAACGCACAGTTTTAATATAAATGTAGCCTATTTTAAGGATTAATAGCAATAAAATAAATGCCGCCTGAGTACAGGCTGGACCTTAATATGTTATATTTTGTGTGTCCCTGTAAAAGCAGAGTTTGTGTAAAGCCTATATCTATTGGAAAGTCGTGACGAATATCGCAATTTAAGACTTTCTTCAGACAGTGTAAATGTGTGGTGACTATTTGAATTATCTGATGAAGCAATAAAAATTTTTTTCCGACATTCCCAGAAAAGTTTCGTATATGAAAATCGTTTAAAAAGTGTCGCAACAACTAGAGGCAAAAGTAATTAAGTAACTTTTTATTCCGCCTTTTTTTCTTCTCTTTAATGTAATAAAATGTAAGTGTGCCAACGTTGTGAGCATATTTGGCATTTTTGGTCTTAATACAGTATCGTCAATTACATCAAAACGTGTCATCGATTTCGATGAAACAAGGCTCGTTTTTAGCATAAGAACATAAATTTGGTCGGTTGAGATTTTTATTAAATATTTAAAGTTGAAAAATTGCATACAAAATAATTTATGTTTCTGTTTTTCTCCGAAACCGTTGGAAATGATGTATCAAAACTTGGAGTTAGCGTCTGTCGTTTTTGTTCCATTTAAAATATAAAATTAAAATTTTTTGTTGTTAATTTTTTTCTTTTTACAATTTGTTTTCTCCAAGTGTACTAACCATTTTTTATTTATAATGGAAGATAAGAAGCCCAATTACCTAGTAAAAATGTAAAAAGGGCATATAAAATAGTACAATGGAAAAAGACCAAAAAATTCCATATCGCATTTGGGGCATCCCAATATATCCCCGAAGCAATACTAATAATTTGGTATGTAAAGTTGAAAAACACTCTTTTACATATTGCTATTTATAAGGATGACGCAAATTATTCGAATATTCTTGCGACATAAACAAACAAGTTCATTTTAAATAAAAATAATTTTAAAAAATTGTTGTTGCCTTGTTTAACAAAAACAAAAAAAACGACTGCAAAAATTTGCATACAAATTGTCACTTGTACACCCTGAAAATGTGTGTCATTATTAAAAATTTGTAATGAAACTGGAATGAGTCCAAAAGAAAAAAATGTTGACTTTATTACATTTAATTTCAAATTTAACATGTTTGCATCTCCGTAAGTTGATTCATTAATTAAAGCTTGCAACACTGGTTGTTACTTGCAACACTGGTTGTCGTTATTGACGTAGTAGTTGACTTAAAAAAAAAAAATCAAATCAACTGGAGTCTCACAGAGGGCAGAAAAAAACAACGGAATGTCATCTTTAATGGAACGAAACGAAATGATCTTATTAAGTGCAATTAAATGTTGTCTGGCATACAACTTATAAACTTGTCAAACAGGCAGCAACGAAAGCATCCATCCAGTGAAGTTTGATTGACAATAATTATGTCAATAGAAATTAGAGATTTTGTTTTTTTTTCATCATTTGCTTCTCTCCCATCTTGAATGCAAGTACTATTAGTTGTTATTATTTGTTTTTTCTGTTTGAATTTAGTTGAAGTAACTTGTCTGTTTGTGCATTTATTTGAATGACTGCATTGACTTCGAATGTGAATTGTATTTATGTATTTTGAAGTCGTTTGTTGTAATGACATTGTGCTCCATATCAATTTGTGTTTTTTGCATTTTTAGCATTATCAGGCCAAAAATAAATATACAAATGAATGACTGACATAAATGTTTGCGTTACTTCCCCGCTTGTCTTCCCCTACCATTGCTTATTTAAATTTCTGATTTAAGATAGTTGCACGCAGAATATGCCGAGCCCATTTATTTGAAGTCAACTATTCAAATGCAATTGTTTAAAAGAAGCATAACATTTTACTTTCATGCTTACATCGTTAAAGACAGGACACGAAAAAGTTTTGACATGATCTTTAGATCCGAGGTCCCACGCCTTCTTCTTATTATTTTTGTCCTTCGGAATTATTCCTAGTGTTTTAGGAATATTGAGAGCTGCGGGCTTTATAAAGCAATTATGGAAGCTTTCAAAATTGAGATAGAAGCATATTTTTGCAACAGCTTCGTTAAGTAGGTTTTTAAAAAATAATTCAAAAAGAATTAGCAGTATAGAAAAGCCACATACACTTTGCGTTTCAAAGTGCGTTTGGTAAAATGTTTAAAAACTGATTTTCGTTGAAATTTAAATTCCCTTTCTTAAGGCACATTTTTTAAAAATCGCTGCTTTTTGAGTACCTTTTACATTTTGCATCCTTAAAGCAACGCGTTTTAAAGTGCCACTTTCAAAATAACTTCTTAAAAAGTACCACTTCTAAGCAAAGTAAAGTTTAGTTCTTCAGTACCATTTTCGAAGTTATTATAAGGCAAAATCTCCAATTACCAAATGATGAGTTAAAATAGTAAAGCTACTCATTACTTTAACCCGTCGATGTCTTTGAAAGCAAATTACTACTTGCCATGCACTGTACCATAAAAGCACCTTAAATAAAGTCTTACTTCTCGTATAAAGATGCTTTAATATCTACATGCAATGAAAAAACATGGTTGTGGCATTGTCAGGACTTCCATTTTAAGTTTTCTAAAACAATTTTTTTTGTAGCAAACATATATTGGTTATTGGAAAACATTGTAAGCATTAATGCATGCAATTTTATTAAAATATTTAACTCAACGCATGCGAACTTTTCTTTGTGCTGTAGGGCACCCGTTGAACTGTCATGAATTGAGTACTTTCAAGTGATGCCCACAACGTAAAAGAGTCCATCACCCTTGCGTGAAAAAAAGGCAAACATTTTACTCCGCCGAAATCTGCCGTGAATTATTTTTCCCTTCGAAACATAAGATTCCAGTTCTTTTTCGATTTTATTAAAGTTATTAAAGCAAACTAAAATTGTAGCAACTAAAATAAAAATATTGAGTTGGTACATTTTATTTACTACAATTTGAAGAAGAAAATTCCGGCGATAACCACTTTGTTTAGAACATGAGTGGATTTAGAAGTGCCCTGGAAAAAGAACAATTAGTTGCACTAACAGAAACAGAATAGTTGATTTGTTATTTTCTTCAGTATTATTATGGTGAGTGGATTTAGAATTGACTTCTGCAACATACGTGGCATAAGGGCGAATTTTTTTGCTGTATACGCGCACATTTGTCTCCATCGGCCGCAGGTTTTCGCCTTATGTAAAACCCAGGTGTCTGCGAATGCTGATCCACAGGATTTCAAGATACCTGGTTATCACCTTCTATCGCTTTTTAATTTCCATCGGGGCCTTGCAATGTACATACGCAATGAAGTTGTGTGCCAATGCCAGTAATCTCTAGGCATAAGTGATGCTGAATTTAGCTGTCTCTGGGTTAAATTCAAAATCAGGTCACACCTGTTGCATTTCGGGTTTCTTTACAGAAGCTCAAACGCGGGAAGAGATATTTCCTTATCAGGCTTCGATACCCTTTCCGATTCAATTTCGAAGATCCTTGAGGGTTGTCCGAACAGTTAAATTGTTGTTGCAGGGGATTTCAATGTTCACAACTCGTCATAGCTTCGCACTTCGGGTAATACAACTACGGAAGGCCAATATGTTGAATTATTCGCCGCGCACAATCATCTTGCGTAACTAGTGAATGAACCAACGCACATCTCGTGTGTTGAAGAGCACCAGGACAACACTCTTGACCTTTTTCTTACTTCATGGACAATAATGTCAATGCCATGGCGAAAATGGTTGAGAATATAATTTTGTTTGGAATGAAATCCTTCATTCCATCTAAACAAACTTAGATAAAACCTATAATAAAATCTTGGTTTAATCAGACGTGCAAATTTGCAGTCGGATCGAGAGAGGAAGCATTCAGTACATGGCTGAATAACAAAAATGCCGATAGTGACTTGCTACGCAAAAGGGCAAGATCTTCGTGTGCCAAAGTACTAAGGCGTGAAAAAGCTTTATACGATCAGCGTCTTCGTGCTCCACGGGGAAGAAAGAGCTTTTGGTCTTTCGTTAAAAGAGTAAAGGATAATGCCAGTTCCTCAAATCCGACTCTTTTAAAATTCTCTCTTGCCGGAAAGCAATCAACCTCTGCCCGTGCTCGAAAGAGTATCAGTAACTATGCCAAGCATATTCTTTCGAGCCCGTGCCGTTAAAAGGGTTCTTGCGGAACTCAATATAAACAAGTCTCCAGGGCCGGATGGCATCCCTGCACTGGTCTTGATGCAGTGCTTTCCACGCTAGCGCGTGCATTGGCCAAACTTTCCAGCATATTGTACCATGCTGGCGAATTTCCAATGTGTTGGAAGGTTGCCAATGTAACGCAAATCCAAAAAAAACGAGAGGCCAATAACCCTGAAAATTACCGTCCAATAGCAATTTGTTCGTCGCTTTCCAAGGTTATGGAAAGTATGGTAAATTTCGATTTTGTTAATTACCTGGAGTCCAACAATTTACTTCACGACCGTCAGTATGGATTTCGTAGAGGGCGCTCTACGGGAGACATACTGGCCTTCCTCTCGGAGAGATGGTGTAGGTGCATACATCATTTTGGCGAAAGTAAAGAGGTGGCTCTAGATATTTCCAAGGCGTTTGATAGGGTGTGACATGGCGCGCTCTTGTCAAAACTTGTTGCTTTTGGTGTTGGTAATAACTTCTCTCGATTTATATCGAGCTTTCTCAGAGATCGCACTATACGAGTGCGTTATTTCTCCTACTCTATTTCTTATCTTCCTAGATGACCTTCTTCGTCAAACTTCTAATTCTACCAGACCAAGCCTCTTAGATATTGGGGCCTTGAGGCACTGCATGAATGATTCATTAAATAGTGATCTTGCGACGATCACAGAATGGGAACGTGCGAATAGCGTCGATTTTAACCCCAATAAGACCCAGTGTTGTATGTTAACACAAATGCGCGATAGGTGGTATAGATATTGAGGAATCAGAAGCTCTTGATGTTCTTGGCATGAAGATTCAATGTGATGTCCGATGGAGCCAACACATCTTTCAAGTGTCGAAAAAAGCATTCAAGTGCCTAGGTTTCCTGAAATAGTGTAGGAAGTACTTCATCCCATCCGATCTCCTAACTATCTATACCACTTATATCCGACCGAAAATGGAATACAACTCTCATGTATGGGCCTACAACATATACAACTCAAAGTCTATTTTGGAGTTAGTCGACCGCGTACAGGAGAGGGCGAAGGTGCTCATCGGTGACAGTAGGGTATCCAATTCTATTAACTCTCCCGAGCATCGACGCAATGTGGGCTGTGTTTCACTGTTCTATAGCTACTACAATAGATTGTGCTCTGATGAAATTAGGGATATTATTTCTGAAACCCGTTCATTTATACGCACCACACGAACTTATTCAAGAGCACATCCATTTGTGGTCGAATGGCCAGTGGATCGCACAACACACTACAGACAGAATTCGTTCTTTAGCCGGACCATTCGTATGTGGAATAAGCTTCCAGCAGAGGTCTTTCCTCCCACTTTCTCTGTGGAGAAAGAGAAAGATGTTAATAAACACAATAGGGGTCATCCCCTGAGTGCTGGTCCTATCTTATAAAAAAAAAAACAGGTGGCTGTTAAGTTTTGGGTAATTTTTCATGTAAAATATTTTTATATAATACCGTCATAATTCAATAGGGCTAAATAATTTCATCATATAGTAAACTGACAATAAAAATTCAGAAAAATTATTGTGCGATATTGCCAGTCTATGCGAATTTCGCTTGTGGCTTACGTTAGCTCATCACGAAACCTTGACCAAAACTTGTAGAAAAACTAGAAAAACGTATCTTATACTTGCTTTTTTTTATTTACAATGTGAAAATTGTTTATGAATGGCGTTCTCTGTCTTTTTTTGTTAGCATTAATTTTTTTCTAAGAACGACACGTCTTCATCGGTTTTTTCATTTCAGAATAGCCTTTTTTTACCAATAAGTTCGGCTACTTTGTTATAAAAATTATCTTGGTTTTTTCCTGTTGTTCTCTTAATTTAGCGAAATTCATCAAGTATGTTTTTGTGTAGCATAATATTATCAGTAATTGTATCATTAAAATCATTTTGGATCTCCAGAGCAGCAGTTAGCTGATTTTTTTAAACAGTTTACCCCTACAAGTCGAAGCAAACACCCATTATTCAAATGGCGATTAAATATCCGTGAAAAACTTACTCACGAATATAGAAATATATTTTGAAGTTGTCATATGTTCGGGTGAACAAAACTGAGATAACAATTTCGTTGACAAGGAACCATTTTCAGTGGGAATTTTATTCACGATGAAAATTATGTCTTCACCGGTCGCCCGTCCCCAAGGAGTCATTTTTTTATGGGCTGTCACCTTCGTTCCATTAAAAATTGATATTTATTGTTTGTTTTGTGGCACCCAACAACTATTTTTCGTGCACTTTCTTTTATAAAATATTTATTTTGTGCAAATTTAAATATTTCGTTACTTTTGCAGTCAAACAAACGTTCCTGTCACTTAATTGTTTGTCATTTCAATGTTAGTAAGTGCGAATATTTTTGTAACTGCGCAGGTGTGTGTATATGTGTGTGTGTGTGCGAATATTCATATAAAATGTGTCATAATGTTTAAAAACACAACAAGAGTTTTAGTATCAGTGGCACAACCTTTGGCAAATATTCAATTGCATTTAAAATGGTTGTGTTAATGATGTGTCGTCTTTTTGTTTATTGTATTATATTTTTATGGGGTTTTTTTTTTTGTGGTAATAAAAGCCCTGCCCCTGTACAACAATTTTGTATCAAACACATTTAACTATATATTTTAAAATGAAGTAGAAAAAAGTTTGAATTTGAAAATAGTTTTATTGATTTTGTATAATAGTTGGCACACCTGGACAAAAACATCACATGGAAATGATTGGTGCAATCTATTCTAAATAACGAATGTTATCGTAGGAAGGTGAGATTAGTTTAGAAATTACTCTGAAAGTAATTAACAGACTTTTTGTTTGAGTGTTAACGGTGACTTATAATGACTCTTAAAATGATGAAATACATTGGTCATAATATAAGACGGATGATGTTTTGATGTAGGAAGACGAATAGTTTTTTTTAACCCAAATTCGCCCACCTTTCCATTAGGTCAAACAAAACACGTTTCTAAATAATTCCTGCATTCGATATTGTTTGATATTTCAAAAGAATTTTAATGATGATTTAGTTCTATAACGGAAGACATAATATACGATACCCCCTGCTTCTGCTGATAAAAAACAAACTACGAAAACTAAAGTAAAACGCCTGTTTTCGCGTGAAATCTTGTGAAATAAAAAAAATTCCACAGGTTTTTTCCTCGCGTAATTCATAAACAGCGGTTATATATTTGTTGTTTACGAGCAATAAGTAAAATATGGAATAACAATATAGAAATAAAGTTAATTTTCAAACTTTCAATAGTAAAATCGTTATTTGAGTGCAAAAACACACACACACACATCCACACGCACTCAAATAGAGGAAAAGTTTATTTTCATTAGACACTATCAAATGGAATGTATTACGTATTTGTGCTGCTATACACATAGATTTGGCTTGGAATAATCAGCAAACAATAAAGCAATAAAGAAAAAAATTTCAAGTATTGAAAACCAATAAAAAGCTGAACGTATGAAATAAGAGAAAATGGCCTGAAATAACCGCCACGTGATAGGTCCTCATTTGATTGCTACGTATTTTTCAAATAGTTATTTATGAAATAAAATATTTTAATAGCTGTGTACACAGGGTGTCTCAATGTACAATGACAAGCCAAAATCGGGTGGTTGCTGTGAGAATATATAATAAGAGTCAGTTAAAATTATTGTCATTGCTTAAAAATATTAATTATGACACCCTGTGATGATCTTTTTTCTGTTTTTGCTGTGACTACAAATCTTTATTTTTGTAAAGGACAGTCAAAATTTCATACTGCAATAGCTCGATTTTCAAACAAAATATAGCTTTATTCCTAACTAGGTATTTGTTACGACACCATTAACCACTTACGTGTTAGAAGTCTCATTAAAAATTTCAGCTTACCTGGAAATATAAAATAAAAGAAAGACAATTTATAAAAGAAGTTTATAGAGATTAAAATAATCAAAAGATAAAGCATATTTAAGTCCTGATTAGATTGTATGACAGGAGGATTTGTAATAAACATTAGGAAAGAATTTCCGTTATTTCATGTCAAATTTGGGTCGGAGACAACTCGGGTGTGCCAATCTTCAGTATTCTCTTCGGTGCCACTGAAGATGGCACATAACCGAAACCGATTTATCACCAAACCAAACTTGAAATGTGATCACGGCAATCCTTTCAAATATCTATAATTTTTAACATACATTTTAAAAGAAAATGATAAATATGATGAAAACCACCAAAATATACTACTAATGCTCAAAGGAAATTATATTTGACGTGATATCGATAGAGTGCTACAAAACCGGTTTTTTAAACTCGAAATCAAAGCTAAACAAATGTTCACACCAATACGAAGTCATCTATTCCGGTTACTCGAAACGCCATCTCTTCTGTTTGTTTGAAGCCTAATTACCAACATTCACATATACAGTGGTTGGCATATCTTATTTACATTTACTTGTATCCAAATTAATGGCTAAATTTAAGAGGAAAGAAACATGTGCAACATTTTGCCTGCTCATAATGTTGAATAGAACATAAAGTATTTTATATAATGTAGGAGGTATATCGAAGAAGACCGCAAACTTTTCGAACCCTTCTTTCCGCGAATTGATTTTAGGCAACCGATTTCTAATTTACGACTACCTTGCTTTCATTCAAATCTCATGCTACCACTGGCCTTTACGCTCGACTGTAGTTATTCCAGACTGGGTACTGTTGAACTTCTTCCTCATCATGGAGTCTCTTGTTAGTTGCTAGCATTTGTCTAAGGCTTAGGTCCACCATGGCGTTAGCATTTAACAAGCGTCTGTCCGTGGACCTAAGCCTTATGCTAGCCAGTGCTGGACATGAGTATCTTTGCAGACTGACTCGTCCACCCCTTACGAGGTTTTCTTGTCGATCTCTTCAGAATTCATCCATTGGCCAATAATCATCGGAGTTCCTAAGGAGTTTAACCCCTCCGCCTCTTGCGAGATTTCATGAGTCATCCCAGTAATGGAGAAAAAGATGTCCGTCCGCACACGCAGAGCTTCATACACGCAAGTAAGTTTGTATTAAAACTGTCGATCGACTTATATCCAGAGTTCGCATACTAGAAACTAAGCACGCTCTTGGCCACGCATCCCTGGCTCATGCTGTTCCACCGTGGATTAGGGATTTTTTATAAGAGAGTGTTAACTTCTTTCCGCTCGACTTATTGAGCCTGACTCCTAGCAGGGACAGGAACCTGTTGCCTGCCATCACCACGTGGAGTTTTTACAGAAATGAAATTTTAGATACAGCGAACGCAGCATTTAAGTGTATGGTCCTATAAGACTAAAGGAGAATACGTCGCTAAATAAAACAAGTTGAATAGTCCCGTACGTATCACCAGTTAATAACATAAACGACTTAAGGTCACTACAACATCTTGCCTTTACAGTTCGTGTTAGTAAAGCGTAACTTTACCTAAAGGGGGGAATAAAGTGACCTTGAACTAATTTTCGTTATTACTTATTACAACACTTCCATGCAAAATAAAATTAATCCTTTTGGTAATATGCAGTGCAAGAACGAAACCCGACTTGTTTTAACAAATAAAATTGGTTTTTAAGAATACATTGTGGCAACGACTTACTTTTATTTATGTGTTTACTGGCAAAAAACCATTGTGATATTTTTATTTTCCAAAATATTTTCCATCTCTTAAAGTAAACTCATAATAACGAAAAACAAATTATCTGTCCGATAACATCCTAACTTTAGTTATCGGCAAGTTGTAATAATGGCCCTCCAATTCGCCAAGGAAAAAGTAAGGAGCTTTATAATTTTGGCGGGACCTATATGAAGAGGAAGGTCGAGCCTTATATTAAGTTTTTTGTGTTGGTAATCCAGATGCAATTCAGTTTATTTTCGTAAACTAAAATCCCTCTACAAAGTAAAACTGACTGATCTAACTCATCTTCTTCACCCATACTTCTGTTTTCAGCTTGAAATATTTTTGGTATGTTAAAATCAGTATTCTTGCATCGTTGACAAGAAATTGGTTTGGTTTTCACGGTGCAATAGTGCAGATTTACCAGAGGATACTTATTTATTGATTTCTTTTTTTAGTCGAATGATATTTTTCTGAGATGTCTCAAGGGATTATAGACAGTCCAAAATAGTTGGCAGGTTATTAAATGAGTCAGGTATTGTTTTGACCCTACAGGATCAGACCTTCAATAGAATTTTCAAATTTTAACTCAAAGATAAAACAAACAGTATCCCGTATAACTTGCTGACACTTAGTTGTTATAACCGAAGCGCAATTAGTAACATCGAAGAATCTGTTAAGAAGAAGGAAGACTGCTGTGCAACAGTTGTTTCTCGGGCTGTAGAAAAGACTACAGTGAACACTTAAAGCACTCTGGCATATCCCTTGAAAGCGACTTATTTCAACACCTACGCGCCCTTTATTAAAATAAGAATAAAAAACTACTGCCACTTTACGGCCACGACTTTATAGTGATGCTTACCGAATCGGGAACAGGGTTAAGCCAAATGTTTTAAGCCATCCTGCGAGAAGCACATCGAATTCTAACCAATATTACGGTTCCCAAGAATTATTTTACTAACAACATTAACCTTAAAATAATTTTTAACAAAATATATAAACACAACAACAACAAAATCATTATTCATTGTCTTTTCTTTCACAATAGATATGCGGCAATTACACAAAATTATGACACAGAAACCATTGTTTAAGATTGTTTTACTTTCCCATGCATGAGTCAACATACATTTTTTTCACCTTATTTTTTTTTAATCAGTGTTGAGTGTTTTACAGGCCAAGTTCAATGCTGCCAACGTAAATTTTTCTTCTTTAAAATTTTTTGTGGTTTCTTTGTCTTTTTAATTATGCTAATAAACCTAAATTGTCATGTAAAATTTTCGTAGTTGTTGATGTTTGTTTGTTTCTCTATTTTCATACACAAAATCAACGTTATACGTTGTTGCTTCTCAAATTCTAAGAAAAATATATAAAAATTATCTATGGGAGGAAGTAAAACAAAGAAAAAACAACGATTATTTTTTTTTATTAAGAATAAAAGACATTAAATGTGTCAGGGAACCTATCATGATCATTGTACACAATTATTGTCTTTTATATCGATAAAAAAAACTGGTCCAAATACTCACAAATGCATGAGTCCACCTCACAAGTGAACTAAGTTAAACGAGGCAAATAATTAGTAGTTCTCGTAGCCGAAGCAGAAGCAACAGAAATGTTGGAATTGGCTGGAATTCGCACATTTAAAATATGTATGATGTCCTTAAAGGAAATATCATTTCCATTTGTCGACTTTAATGCAGGGGTAGTTTACGTGTACAATATACTTCAATACATATTTATTTGACCTCACCATATTTTAAATCATTATAACGCGGCGACCAGGTTTGAAGCGACAATTTTTATAACTAAATGCACTCGTAGTTCCGGCAAAAGAAATAAAAAGGTTTTGAATCGCATTGACGATGAATCGTTTACACTGAGACTTTCCTTCGAATTAAAGAAAAAGGGTTTTAAGACAAAGATAAATTTGTTGAGCAGTTGTGTGCTGCACTCGGGCCTATTCCAGTTGGCTTTGTCGTTTCTATGTCGTTGTCGTTTGTACCGCCCCTTCGTTTCTGAATTCGCCTTCTTTATATATATTGAAGTAAGGAAAATATTTTATCGAAAACAAATATGTATAACAATTTTTATTCCATAATTTATGTCTAGCTGATTCTATACCAACTCATTTACTATAAAAATACAATTTATTTGTTGAGGGGGGATAAGCTAGTCGCGATGCCAATTTTGCTAATTGCTTAAGGGTGCTCAGCAGAAACCTTTATACAACTTTTTAGAAAAACTCAAACGTTTTATGCTCGGTATTCTTTGAAAATGAAAAATGAAAACTCTGAAAAACCTCAAAACAAAAACATTAAGGGACCTTTTTTAAAAAACGCACGACAACGTCGAAACTCAAAAACAAAGTTCAAACTCATTAAAACTTTTATTGTATTTTATACAAACTGGAAACCACTCTCCGGTTTTTTGCGCACATCAAATAAGTGTTGAGAATGCGCTCAACCCGCGGTTAGTAAAATGTTATCCGAAGTTTTTGAAGCGATGAATGCTTCAATTTCCATTAATTGGATTCAATTCTCAACTTTGGTGGATGAAACAGTGGAGTGCAAATGATTTTTTTTATGTATGACCTGGTTTTCCTGGAATAATAGAGTATCTAGACGGAACCAATATTAAAATGATTTCTATTCAATCTTGTTCCAAACATTATCGAAATTTTGTATTTTTTCTGAAAGTATTTTCAACTTCGATACTCAGTATGACGATGATAGAGAAGAAATTTTTCATTGAACACCGATATATATCCGATAAATATCAACAACACCAACGGTCATGACAAATGTGGTTATTATTTCGCTTTCAAATGACAACGCCAAAGTGAATAGGCTCGCCTATCTTCTTGACAAAAAATAGGGCACGAAGTAATGAATTCAACCTTAACGGGGCAAATCTTTCCATCGGATCTTAGGCATAGAATTCGCCCTTTAAGTTCCTTGAAGCGTATGTGAATTTGTTGCTATGCTATATCGCATATTTTGTTTCCTGTTAAACGAAAGAAGAGCTTTATCGCAAACAACACCGGTTTGGTAGGAAATTTGCTAGGGACACAATAGCACGAATTTATCCACTAAAGAATCATGCACAGTTTATGGAATATAATGAATACTATGATAAGAAATTATAGTAAGCGCTTTTTATTTATTTTATTTATTTATTTATTTATTAAATTGTAGAACTAGCACAAAAAAGATAATAATCTTATAAGTTAGAGTGCTAGTGAGTAAAGCAAATTAGTTGTTACATATAAAAAAAAAGACAAAAAGGAGAACATAGTATACATAAAACAAAGTAATATGATAAAAGTGTATAATTAAAATAATACAAAACACATATAATTATTACACAAACATTTTCAAGCATATGTTTTAGCTAACTCTCTTTTAAATAAGTTTGCGTTGCCTAAGTTTTGAATATAATGCGGTAAAGAGTTCCATAGACTTGTGGTGTATATTATAAATTGACGTTGTGACAAAAGGCTCTTGTATTTTTTTTAAATTATAATCCTTCCACGGTTAGATCTGGCAAACTGGATCCTGCCATATAAATATGGTGGTTGTTCAGTTGTGATTATCTTATGCATTAAGACAAGGCATTTAAATTTCAAAAGGTCATCGAATTTCATGTGAAAAATCTGGTTAGAATATAACGAAATATTGTCACGACGGCCCGTTTGGATAATATATCTTGAAACATTATTATATGCAACTCTAAGTTTACCTAAGTCATTACTACCACAGTTTGCAAAGATTTCACATCCGTATAGAAGAGCTGGAACAAGGTATGTCTTCGCTAACAGCATACGTATAGAAAATGGCGTTGAATCTTTGACAGCCCATAGGCTACGAAGCATGCTATGTACTCTGCCCACTACAATACTAATGTGATTCGACCAAGTAAGTCTATTATTGAAAGTGACTCCCAGGTTCGATGCAGAATCCACAAGAGCAATATCCTTATCATCTATTTTTATAAGAATGTTAGAAAAATTGTTCTTGGACTTGGACACTATGATGCACTTAGATTTCAGTGGATTAATGCACAAGTTTAAAGTTTTTAAAGTTGCTTCCATCGAATCCGCACTTAGATACGTTCGCTTACGCTTGAAATAGCTAATATAAATATTACTTGACAATTTGACATAAAACAAATTGATATAAAACAACATAAATTATGACAATCCGTTAAACATAATACTCTGCTAATTACAATTTGATTGAATTTCTACACTACATGACATTTTTCATTAAGCACTTATTAGTTTTATATATATTTTTTTTCATTTCCATAGCAGCCTCCCAGGAAAAGTCGTAGTACAAAAACTATAAGAAACAATCTCTTTCAAAAGTAAATAAAATAAACTAATTGTGTACTTCATTTAATTTTGTCCCTGGCAATCATGATGTTGATTCGTTTTGCCTACAGCTGATCTAAACCAAGTAACCAAGTCACATCCACCCTTACTGAAAATTTGCTGCTTGCCCGCTGCGGTGGAAAGCCTTAAATTTATTACAGAGATAAATGAACGCTATATCGTGTTATAATAAAGCATACTTTGTGGCGTCAGAGTACACAGATGAATTGCATGGACATTGTGCAAATCTAAATAGTAAGCAGCGCTCAAATGGATTCCTTTACTTCATGTAAATTACTTTTTAAATTCAATATGCTTTTGAATTGAATAGCCTTAGGGTATGCTACACACTGAACATTCATCTATGCAACAGTTGGGGAAAAAAGTTTGCTAAAAATGGCGACAAACGCAAGGCAAGAGACAAATGTGTACAATCACTTTTTGACATATTTTATTTTTTTAAAGTTTTGCAAATATCAATTTTTATAAATTTTTTAAAAATAATTTGAGAAACGATTTTTTCAAAAATTAATATTCTCTAGAGAATTGTGTGCTTAACACAGTTTCTATAGCAGCCTTTCAGGGTAAACAAATTTAGCATTAACATTTTTTCGGGAAACTAATTTTGTACAAAAAGTGTTGTAAAGAATAATGTTCCGGAGAAACCTATTTTCGATAAAAATTATTTAGGAGAAAACAATTTTCGATGCAAAATATATCTCGGGGAAAACCATTTTCTTTAGAACTTTTTTTCGAAGAAAGCAATTCTTTCATGAAATTTAGTGAGCAAACTTGTAAATTTAGTTATCGAAAAGTTGCCTTTTTATAAACATCATCTTCGTTTCCTGCATACACCCCTAAAAGTATGCAACAAAGTATTAAAACACACATTTCTTATAGTTTGGAATGTGAAGTGAATAAATAAACAGTATTATGAGAGAGAGAGAGAGAGAGAGAGAGAGAGAGAGAGTTGTATGCGTATGTGTACGTGAGCATGAATGTATATGCCAGCTTTTTTATGCCATGCACGCGTCAAAATGTCGTCAGTGTCAACTTGCAAACAGATTTACACTAGCCGAGGATTCTTTCTATTCTATGTACGAATACATATACATTCTTCGAGTTTCAGTTATTCGACTTTGTCACTGTTCGTACGTACACATTTGTGTGAGAGTGTGTCTGAAAAAGTGAGTATATTTTTTGACGCCATTTATTCTTTATCCCCACACCCAGATGTGTATGTATGTCATCCAGTCCGGACTGTTGATTATTTAACTAACAACAAACTGTTGCGTTTACACTTTCCCTCACTCTTTTTACACATCTCTTTTTTTTAAATTTAATAATGGATAGAAAACTTCTATAGTATATTTTTAGGAGTTTATTATCATTACTATCCCGCCATATGGCTAAAATGTTATGTGCTGCGGTGTGCTGTTTAAAATATTAAATGAAAGTATAAAATTGTGAAGAGACAAAAATAAAAAAACCCTTGATCTTAAAGCTTAAGTTGTAAATATTATGACGGACGAAAACTAGTACGTCGCCGGCAATGTGATGCTGCTAGTTCATAATGATGAGGAGATATAATGATTTAATTTTAACAGTCTACAAGCCTCGTTTCCTTTTATCTGGCATCCAGTTGTTATGGACATATAGAGGGTTGTATGCTAAGTGTTATAAACGCATGTATGTATAATTGCAAGCGTGTGCGCCACAAAAAGTATGAATGTTTAATGTGTGTAAGTCTGACACAAGAGATTAATTGTTAACAATGTAAAAATAATATTAAAAAAATTCTGTGTTGATAAAGCACTATGATATTTTTTATATTTTATATCCCCCTCTGTTAGTCTATCATTTTCACAGCTATAGTCACCACTAAATGGCGCCAGAGAGTTTTTTAATTTAGTACAAAAAATATTTGTCATGGCACTAACTGAACAATTTGCAAATTTTAGATCATCGTTCTATTTTAGTATAACAAGCAATTCAAAGCCGTCTATAGGGGGTTGTGAATAAATGTTTATTATATTTATATTGCCAACGCCTAAATGTGCACTATAATTTTGTTAATATTAATAATCCAACGAATATGTAATTAAGTGTATAATTTGTTTTGAAATTATTTATGTGTATTATTTGTTTACTTGTGCGTTGTTGCGAGGAGTAGCATCAGATAAATGTTTAATAAAAAATATATGAATTTAAGCCAATCTCTTGTAGAAAAAAAATATATTGCCATAAATTGGTTGTAGACAATAGCGCATTTGTATGATTTTAAATTTGAAATTGGGATTCCAAAAAAGAGTCTTTTTTTTAAACATGCTACAACAAAATTAAGAAAAATTTTTTTTTTAATTTGCTAGGATATTCTCTGCAATACTTAACATAACACAAATACAGTCACAGATGTGATTATCTTACAAAAAATATATAAATTGGTTGAAAATCAGTGACTAGTAAATACAAAATTTAAGATATTTTTTCCCACAAAAATGTCTTACGGGATAAATGTTTAAATCATACATATACTTCTGTTCAATTTAATAGACCCATATAATTTTAAGCACAACACAAAAACTGTATTACCAGCGGATAGCGTCCTTAATTGCGTTTTGTATTTAGTATCATTTGTTCGAAAAATTAAGGAAACTAGTTTTTATTTTTTTTCACTTTATTATATTTTTTTGACATTTTATTATAAGTATCCGCCGCCAATTAGTCGACCACTCTACTTCTACGGCAGGGGGATAGGCCGCTTCTTTTTAATTAATTACATTAAAGCTTCTCAATAGCTAGTAAACAAAGCAGCTGCTTTGCAGCAGCGTTGCCTTTTTGCAAATAAGTATGTAGATTTGCTTACGTTTTTTCTCGAAGCTAACCTAAATAAGAGTACATACATATAAGTATGTGTGTTTTTTGCATATATAGTGGTAGAGACATAAGAGACCAATTTTTCCTCATTTTTCCAGTACATCTCGACAATATCTATTACTAGTTAAAATAATGGCTTGACAACCAGAGGAGGAATAGGATCCCGAGGTTTTGTAGCTGCGTATTTATATAATAGATTTTAGTTAATTAATTTTTAAGCAGGTCTTTAATAAAATTCTTTTCATAAAATAATTTTATTTATTATATTCTTCGACTATGCGTCGTAGAAAATTAATTATATTATAAAAACTTCATTTAATAATTAATATGAAAAAAGTTTGTCCTAATACAAACAAAAAAGTTTCCAAGTTTTCAAAAACAAATATCCTAAAAACGGAAAATAATTTTTTATTTATGTATGAGACATAATGGAATCTTGGAAATTTGGGGAAAATAGTTTAAATTTGACAACAGTGTTTTGACATAAATGCTGCTATCTCAAAGAGTACTCCAGATGCAGATCTCAGTTAGGTTTCAAATAACAGGTAATAACTAATACAGCTTTCCATTACTACTTAAGTTTAAATTTTCAGAATAGAGAGTTGATTGGATCTTGAGTTATTAATGGAAACACAGTGGCAGGTAAAAAAATGGTGTATTTTCCATAGAACACAAATAATTTTTTTAACACACCAAAGTACGCTTTTCTAAATATTTTTGACATGCTTTTAAATGCGTTTTGCCTGCTGAGTTTGAGTATGACCTTAGAAATGACCATTACCTTTTAGTTTATGAGATATATGTTTGAAAATCGCAAAAAAAAATACCACATTTTTCAGTACTGTTGGGCTGAATTCTGTTTCCTCTTTTGATATTTTATAGACCTTAATTTAGAAAATTTATCTAGAAACGTAAATTTGTAATATTCTTGATCAATCTGTAGAAAACAAATTTTTTTAAATTATTTTTTACAATTCATTCGGGGTTTGGGTTCGACTTTCTAAAGTTACTGCCATAACATCGTCACGATTTGTTGCAATAACTCGTCGTGAGACATGCGTTAGCAACTGCTCCCATCGCTCGGTTCCCTGGATGTGCGACGGAATGCTTGGATCCGGCAGCGGTACATCATCAGATTTAATGTACTCTAACAGGTGCTCGTGATTTTTGTTGTTTTGCGTTCACATAAGAAAAAATAATACTTTAAAACATCACGACTTGTCATGCCAATGATACAAGCGTTATCATAATGTGAAACGTTTATTTTAAAGAAATCGAAATTGAAAACGTTTAACACCACGTTTTTATAAAATGCATTAACGGTAAATTTTTACACTGGCTAGAACTAATATTAATATTGAATTCGAATTACTCTTTGTTGATAATTTTTATAGGAGCTTCGTAATTCGTAGTTTTTTAAATACCTTAAACCAAAATCTTCATGTCCCTCGGCGGGGGCTAGGTTTTCATTCATACTCTCTTTGGGTAATTTTCTAAGAAATTTCGATTTTTCTATACGAATTTCACCTTTTTTTCTCACCCGAACAAATTGACCCACGCTGGTACATACGATCAACAAAATTATTTTAAAGCCCTGGCGTTGTGCATAGAAGCATTATGCTGTTGGCCATTTAGAGCTTGTGTTGAGTAAAAATTCTATCATTTATTTTTGTTTGTTGTCCGTTTTACATTGGAGTTGAGTGTTTGATGCAAATGGTTTCACAAAAATGCAAAATATTGTAGCTTTTTATGAAATTCAACAACAAAATACACATATTTTGCATTTTCACTTTTGCAAGACAAATTGTATCAAACACCGAATACCGCCGCAATGGTATAATACTGTTCGACATTAAGATAATATGATTGAAAATGCATCTTTTTTAATCATTTCAAAACAACTCATTCGCTAAAATCAAGTTGTTTCATTAGATCAACATTGGCAATTACAACAGAAATAAAGCGAAAAAAACAGCGGTTTAAAAAAATATTAGAGAAACAAAAACGAAATTACTTGCAAAAAAGAAATGTAATTACAAAAATTATATTTAATGCTTTGGCATCAGCTGTTCCTTGTTTTTGATTACTGTACTTGATTCTACAATGTGGTATCTCCTAAAAATAAAAATAAAAGAACTACAAAATTTAATCAAAAAAAATATTATGTCTAAACATGGCTTAAAGAATATGTAACTTGTAAAAATTTTGAATATAAAAAACAAGACTAGTTTTTTACTTAAGCTTCCTGTTTAAAAAAAATCGAAAGGACAAGCTTTTGCATGCAGTAGATCTATTAGCCACCAAATATCATCTTTCACAAATTTTCTCTTCAATATATTTATTCCAGCTTTTCCACTGTTATCACTTTTTCTTCAAAAGTTTTTCCTGAACATTTTATCTTATTTTCAACAACGCTTTATGCCATCAACTAAACTTCAACTTCATACCTGTCCAATTTGCAATGAGCTTAAGAGTTAGAGGCAGTTTTTCAAGTATTCTTCAGTCCGTCCTCATCACATGTTGCATGAAATCAAGAAGAAACATACAACTTGTGTTGCATTTGCAACATATTTTTTACTTATTTGCTTGTATTCTAGGTCAATGACCAAGTTTTGCTCGTTTGGCACGATAGTGGTGGATGATACTAGTGCTGCAACAGAACAGCAAGAAGAATACTCTTTGCTTTCTTCTTTCAGTTTATGGTGTAGAAAGAAGCACATCTGAAATTTTTCACAGATTCTAGTTTTTAGTTTTTTATTAAATGTTATTTTTGGAAACCTTATTTCTTTGGATAAAGAAAAAACGTCTTCATAAAAATTGAGCAAAACTCAAAACTCATGTAACCTGGAATTTCGCTATGACATTTTTGTCCATAAAAGCTTTCTTATAAAGGAGTTTGAAGTAAGAACGGGCTAATGTTAACTAGGGCGGCGCTTGTCAGATCTGTTGTTTATTATTCAGTCACTGATGCTAAGTTACACGACGGGCACAAATAAAAAGAATTAGTTTGTATTCGTTATTGCTGCAAAAATTACGCGCGTTGCAGACGTGGTCGCTCTCTCACGTTAGCTGGCCAAGTTGCGACGGCTGGTTTGGGAAACCAATAAGTCAACACCAGTACGTCATAGAAACGCCTACTAGGCCGAAAAGTTGGTCAAAAAATCTTCTTTGGCGATGAAGCCCCATGTTAACAATGGCTACGTTTAAAAACCAGATCGCCTTACATGGAACTGCGCGAACTATCATGAGTTTCACCAAGTGGCACTGCATCCACGAAAAGTTATTGCTTGGTGAGGATTTTTTACCACTAGAATCACTCATCTGTACTTTTTGGAACGCGACGTTGATGTGGCCACAGCCGTTAACAACCGGCATCATACATTTGCCGTAGCAGGACTGCGCTACGTGCCACTAACCGTATACCACGAATATAGAGTATTCATCAAAATGACACACGATTGAGGGTATTGTTGCCTGCTAAAGAGCCGAACTGAATATGTCAATAAAATCGTGCGGTTTGCTGCCGCTAGACTTTTTCTTGAGGTGTTTGCTAAAATCGTAGGTCTACGCCCCTAAGACCATGATGATATGATTGATAGTGTAGATTATTCAATAGTCCGATTTGCTAGTGTTGTTAAAATTTTAACGAATCATATTTTCTGTACAATCAGAGTTGTATTTTTGTAGGGTAGGATAGATTTATATCAAATTTTCTAGTGAATGAATCCAACGATTGTGTAGGATAGTGAATCACAATTTTTGACTGATGACTTCAAACCGCAAAGTCAAGAGAACCCAGACCCCATTGCTTAAGTTGAGACAGATCTATATTGCAGCGTAACTGAAAATTGGGCGCCTCGGATGCGTACCAACGAGTGAAGCCCCAAAGGAAACGCAAATTAAAAATAATTGGCTTGAGATAATTAGAATATAAATTTGCTTAATACAGTTTTTTTTTAGATGTTTGCTACCTCTGTTTTAATTTTAAGGTTACGTAGTTTTTAATTAGTTTGAATGCAGCACCTTTTTTCTAACTAAACAATAGATATTTATGGCTAAATTAATGAATATTTATAGCACAATAAGGGTTAACGCCAATTCTGTTTTAGATTTATTTTTCCACAAAATGGGATAAAATTCCAATAAAGTGTAACAGGGATAGGATTTTCGGCACTTTCAAGGTACAATGACATATTGGTACTTCAAGATAGAACTTATTAAAAACAAAACAAAAATTATCAAAATCGGTTATAAAATAGAATTTTGAAAAATTAAATCACATTATAAAGTACAATGCGTACTTGGCTGTTGTTTCATTTTCATTGTTCACGAATGAAATTTTGGTTTGACTTTAGTTTTCTCTGCATCGCCCACGATAGAAATTTCCTATTGCTTTTTGTTTTTTTATCGCACACGAAGAAAATTCACTAGTTCGCATGTAAAGCTATCAAAAAGTAATATTCATAAATTTAAAAAACAAAAAAATATATGAAATTTAAAGCGACATATAAAAAGGCGGGAATTTTTCTAACTGCGCGGTACTTCCGGAAGGTTTGCTATGTGTACCCTAGTTGCCGCTCCCTAGTTATAAATTTCTGTGTTAAAGTCCAAAACAAATTATGTTAATTTGCTCCTGGTATAAACTCACTGTTAAACAAAAATTATAAACTTTGTGACGTATTCACGTCTTCAACTTGTTAAACAAAATTCAACGACGTCATCTATAAAAAATAAAAAAAAAGAATAAAACTCGGAAAAAAATCAAACTGTTGACGACGAAAGAAGTGGAGATGAAAACATACGTTTAAAGAATAAAAATTTTTTATATAAAAAGGTTTCCTGGTAAGCAACCAGAGAAATGCGTATAACGCGTAGCTTATCCCGCCTCAACGAATAAGTTGCACTTTTATAATAAAATAAGTTGAGCAAAAATTAGCAAGAAAAATTTTTGGAAATAAAAAAAATTAAATCCCAAAAATGATTTTTATTAACAATTAATATTATTTGGTACAATTTTACAACTGAAACGGTACAATCTAAGAGTTTTAAAATCACAACAGAGCCTTAAAGTATATAAGAACACTAATTTTTATTTAGATGTTTTAAAGCTGCACTTAATGAACTCCAGGATAAAGTGAAATTAAAAACAAAATCTCCTAAAATTATGCAAACAAAAACTGAGCATAAATTATTTTCAGGTATAAAAGAAATTAGAAATGCAAAATGAAGCTTAAATTACGTTTGGGAATTTAAAACTAAAAAATACCATGATCATTAACTTATGCGCAATTAAAAGTTTTTGAAATTTGTAGATAAAACTCACGGTGAAACTGATGCAGAGACATGTATGCAGTGCATTTTGTAGATTTGTAGGCGCCGAAGGATGTTGCGATGTAAATATTTTTGTAACATGAGATTGTTAAGAAATTACAGTGGTAAAAAAATCTTGCAAAATTGAAAGAAAAGTATAAAAATAAAATAAATTAATTGTTCGGAAAAGCAAAAATACCGTCAGTTTTGCCCAATTTGAAATAACATCCGCCTGCGGCAGTAATGTAAACAATTTTAACTTTTTAACATTGGCCAAGAGAATTTTTGTTTCATAAGAGCAAATATGATCTCTGATATTTTATTTTGCATTGTTTTCAACAGCAGACAGACAGTGAATAGCCCAACAAGTGAACCTGGAATAGTGCCTTCACTTGCCAATTATCTCAGTTAAACCACTCCCCGTCAAGTTGCTCAATAAAACTTTCATCGCCTCTTTTAACTACGAAGTCTTGAGTGATCCAACCAAACATTTTCCCACGCGTTATTCTCAAATTCGGCCTTCGCATTGCCTTGATTTGGATTGTGCACCTATGAGCTATTGTAGGGTCGATAAACAGACTTTTGAACATCGGATATTTTTTGCTTAAAAACAAATATAAAATCTGATATTTTATCTTCCATGCCTTTGGTTTTGTGTAATGACACTGAATACCCCAGCTGAAATCAATGGTTAAACTGGTGAGCCTCTCTTTAAATTACAAAACTTTGAACGCTTTTGAGCGAATTTAAGAAAATTTTCTTGGATCACTTCTAATTATAATTAAATGCACGCTTTGTCAGAAGCTTATATTACCAAACTCCTGATATACGAAATATTCGGTTAACGCAGCTAATCTTGTTGCCCCGTTTTAATTTAGGCATAGTATATATTTTAAGGTTACATGAAGTTGGAACTTGAAATGGTAATTGTTACCATAAACGTAGGTCTTCAAACGAGATTTACATGCAATACTAGGAAACCAGTACTTGTAATGCGTTGCCGGCGGGAAAACAAAGTGCCAGGCCTAACATGACCAGCCGATAGTTAAGAGCAACATGTTTACCATTAATCAATGCCATCGAAAAGGTCAAACCAGCTTACCTAATTACATTTTTTTAACGTGAAATTAATAATTTTCAACTTCCTTTTATATTTTACAGTTTATCGATATTTCGTACTCTACTTTCCTTTTTGAAACAGCAACATAATGGCCGATTCAAAGGCGAGAGGACTAACAAAGTTAGCTTCAAGAAGACAATCAAAAACAATTTAAGTTTCTTTCCACCATTGTTCCTCCAGTGTTGTTTAAAGGACCTGAATTTCAGGCAAAACGCCTATAAATGTGTACGACACACAACCGCAACTCCAAGCAATATGCATATAACATTAGATTTCGCGCAAATTTTCATCAGCCAAAATTGTTTAAACAATTTGCATAAAGAGAATAGATTTGTTGACAAACCACTCGTTGTTTTGCACCACCATAAAGCACCGCCACAAAATGCTATCGTAGGCGCTGAGTTTTAAATCGATAACAATTTCGTTTCACTAATGAGAGGAGAGAGTACTAACGTGATTCAGCAACCGAGATCTTGCGAATTAGAGCATCTAGTAGACTCTAGTCTATGGTGTATATTTAGTTTTCGAGGAAATTCTTCCTGAAAATGCATTGTGATCATGTTAAGCGTTTAAGTGTTTTCAATATGACGGTTAATTATTAGAAAATGTTTTTCAATAAAAAGGAAAAAATCTTACTTAAGATACGTAGTAGTTTTTACAGCTAAATGAGATATTTCGTGTGCTGGGCAGTCGTAATAAGGAGAAATGAATTGACGAAGTCGTTGAAAAGACGTTTGAAAGCATTTACTCTTTCATTTCTCATGCTAAAACGAAATCGAACATTGTGGTTTAGCGGACACCCTAATGTGCAGGTTCATAAAATACATATAGATGTGCGCGTGCGTTTGTGTACTAAGTAAAATTAAAATAAACATTTACCTTTATGATATGTAACCCCGTCAAAACGCACAAAGAAATTCCTTTTTGTTTTTTGTATTTTGATTTTTTTAATGTAAATGCGCTTATGCAAAGTGTCCTCACTGTATATTAGGACGATAGAGCATTAAAAGAACCAACTCATTTGTTACAATGACAGGCAGTTACAGAGACAAGAGCAACAGCCGTATTTAGTGTTTGATATTTGCGGAAATCTGTGTATCATATGACATATGAGTGAAGAACCCTTCACACTCGGTCCAAGGAAAATAATTGCCCTTTTATAATGAAAAATCCCTCACACAGAGATTGTCTTCCTATAATTTTGAAAAAGCTTATTTTCCGAAAAAAATTCACAATTTCAAATCGTTGTCAGTAGCTTACAGTGGACCTTGAGATAAGCTCTAAAAATGGTTGCGACGTGACTACCCAAAATCGTTACGAAAATCCGTTTGCAATTAAGTGATAAGATATCATATTAGTTGCAAAATAGGAATCAGCTTAGGGACTATGTTTCAGATGTAAACAGTATTATTCTTCCAATGTTAATTTGATCCTTAGAAGCATTTGGTTAAGGCTTACTTTTTGATAATACTGTGTATATTTGTTTTACCATTGATGAAGCCCTTTTGAAGAGAAGTTAGTCGCTTAATTAGCGCGTTAACTATTAAGCATCAGATGACTGTAGTCCGCCTGGGTTCGTAACCAGTAGCTGCCAATCAATAACATCAATGTTTCTGTGTTCATATTAGTATATATCACAGCGCTCTCCTTCGGCGAAGTGAAATAATTAATAAAATGGCTATACTAGATTCAAGTAATGCGCCCACATTATACCAGAGGCGCTTCCACGATGTTCTAAAGATAAACATAACGACGCACAATTACAGAGATCTGAAAGACTGTAGTTTTGCCTGTCTTCTCTAGTTTATTCCATGCCAAAGAAAGTAACACAAGTAATTGAATTAATCAGTAGGCATTAAATGCCTGGGTTACTTTCCTTTTAAAAAACATAAATGTTTTTAAAGTCAAATTTTATTTTATTGAATCTTTCGAAAATAAATTTACAATATGTATTCAAATCTTAGCTCTGGATCATTATTTATTGATTATAACCCATGTTATAATAAATTTATTTTATTCAAATCCTAGTATACTATCTACGATTGAGTTAAGAGAGCCAGGTTCAATTTATCTGTTAGCCAGTTTAGCCACTGGTGGCTTTCAAATTGTAATAAATGCCGTGCGGGACTATTGAAGACTAGTTTCTTCTTGGATAGTGGGAACTTCTCGATCTTTATGATGGTAACGATAGTATTATGCCTTGATCGAAAACATTTAAGAAAGAATATTTCTCTGATTTAGTAGTGCTCAAATCATGGAATGCACTTTCGTAGGAACCCAGACCACGTTGGAACCGCTACGTCTTTCACAAGAGCTCAGACTTTTGCCAACTTCAGCATAAATTTACGCTTATAACATCATCACTAACAACGGCAAGCGGTACAGGTCAATGATAGTCAATTTCTTTTGGTCGAGTGAAACGATATCGCCGTGGACGTTCCAACAGGATAGTGCTAAGTGCCACATGCAAGTTTAAGATAGTGCCCCCTAAGATCGTACGACTTGACACCGCTAGACACTTTTGTCTGTGCTTTCCCGTAGTAACGGGTCAATGCTAAAAAGCTGCAATCCATCGAAGAATGCAGCAAAAACTTAACTAAAACTAAAAAAAACTTGAGCTAAAATTCCCTATTCCCATATATATATTAATTTACACACAGTTACTCGTGCTACTACAACAAAGTGTGAAGTCATCGTTTTATAATAAAATTAAAACAAACGAGGAGGAGGACATGTACTTGATATGTGTATCCATTTACGAGTTCATACAAGAATATTGTATGCACGTAGGGCCGTATGGGGTATTATGCCGACTCGTATAAATAATAACACAAGCCTACTTGCGGTAGTTCTGAAGACCCACCTACCGCTTAACTGGTAATACAGTGAGTGTATTAAATTGAAAAACAACCTTAACTGTGGGATTCCTTGCATATGGAAAAAAGCTAATTTATTGAATAAAATATTTCTGTGAGTCTAGCGATCATATTGGCCGTCAGAAACTTATTGCAAATGTCCAAAGCGGCTCAAAAATACTTTGAATTTTTAGAACTGCTGATATGCATGTACGACGTGACTGATGATGTAAGTGGTAGTACAGGTATGTTACACTAGTAAAGCTAACGCCCGTCACCTTAAGAACTACAGGTTGTAGTAGTTTCAATAGTGTTATACTCGTATGTATGAATGCTATCGTAGTAATATAATAATGCTTAAGGACGTGCTTTGAAATTGTTTGTTTTTGTTTTTCTTTCATTCTTTCCCTCTTCAGTATGAATGTATGTGAATGCATGTGCAAATGGGAAAATATTTCTACAGTTTATTTTAAAAGTTTATCTAAGTTTGAACTTTCGTTTACTTTTCTCGTATTTTTTTTTATAAACTGACAGTGTTTATAAAATTTTTAGTTTTGCTTCATTTTTTTTTTTTTTTAATTTATTCTCTGTCTGCTGAAGTAACATCAGAATGAAATAGCATGGGAAGGCAACCCATGGCAAACAGGCAGTGTCTCTGCTTTTTCTTGAAGTATTTAAAAAGATTATTTTGAAAGAGACAAAATTGATATTGATGAATAGAGGTTTTTAAAGAAAACTACAATTTGATTATATTCAATGTTTCTAGTATTAATATCACACAACTAGTTCAATACTCTGACAGCAAATGTATGATGGAGTAAATGCATGCACGTTCTGGCAGCCAGGGCACCAGCATAAAAAAATCTTTAGATTATGCTGCTCTTTCAGTAATTATGGGTTCAAGTATTAAGGAATTAGAGGCTCTTGACGTTCCTGGCATGGAAATCCAGTGGGGTCCATGGACAAAACACATTTTTTAGATCGCAAAAAAACATTTTTTAAACGATGTATTTTGGAGCTTCTCCACTGCGTACAGGAGTACGAGAAGTCACTAGTTCCTGATATCAAAACACATTTATTCAAACAACGTCATAATTCAAAAAATTGTATTTCGAGATAAACACGGTTGAAGTGTTCTATTTGCTCCTAATACCTAAAATAATAACGGCATATTATCTTCTGACGTGGAGAGTAGAAAAGATATAAAGATGAAATTAATGTACAACATAAAGCATGACATAACGAACAATTCTGCAATAACTCCAAAAATTAAATTTTTTGAGTTACGACGTTGTTTGCGTAAATGAGCGATATGTGCGTATAACACGTTCCTCATTAAAGGCTCATGCGTTCGTGGTAGATTGGCAAAACAAACTACAGCAAAATCTTGCCCTTTAGCCGTACTGTTCTTACGTAAAATGAACTTTGAAACAAATTTCCACAAACCATACTTCCGCTATCCTCGTTAAATTCTTCCTAGCTCGAACACCATACACTAAAAAACAAACAGAGAAAAGAGCCCTAAGAGGCTAAAAATATTTTGAAAGCTGGACGCCATACAAATGTGTCTATTTTATAACTTTTACAGGTTGTGAAAAATTCAAGACTTCGCGTATATTATAACTAAAAAAATGAGGACGGGATCTCTTTTGGAGTGGAGACATTTTCGTAAGGTAGTAGTTTACGGAAAGTGAAAAATTGAATTGCTTGAGAGCTTTCTTTTATATTAAAGCAATTTAAATTCAACTGCAAGCAAACCTAGTGAATTTACCATCTGATGCATAATTATGCGGTATGACGAGTTTAGTTAAGCAAATAGTTTGCCTGAAATTTTGTGCTTCTAAATACATACCATGTGTCGCAAACGTTGTTAATAATAATGGCAGCCGCCTACGTGGACTCAAGGACGATAAATAAAGAAGATTACTAGTGTTTGTCGAAACTACGGAAAAATTAAAAAAAACTTGCTCTCGAAGATGGTGGAGTCACTATCTGATTATTTTCGAAATCTATGGCGATATTAAACTGTTGATAACAAAATGGAATATTTTAAAACATTACACTTTTCATTTTCTTAAACACCATAACGCTGCTATAAAAACATTTCTAGTTCAACAACATGACATGTCTATGCATGATCTTCATCCTTCAAATGCCGTATGTCTGCAGTATTAGTTTATACATGAATTGGTTTCCATGTGCGGGTAAAGATGTTCATTTTAGCTTCTTTATAAACTCTTTACAAGAACCAATACACACCTAACCACTCCTAAAAAAACGGTACAAATCCATGAATGTATTTTTAAATATACAGAGTCACACACACACACTCACAGCATTCATTTAATATTAGCTCTTTAAAGGATAAACTCAATTCTTTTTCAATATTATTCAAAATTAAATTGACCGAGAATGCTTCAAAACTCTTTATTTTTTATCCTGGAGTAAGAAAAATAAAACTACTTAAAATAACTTAGTTTATGTTTAGAAGACATGAAGCAAACAAATAAAGGGGTTTCCCAATAAGGCTGAGTCTACGGCAAAATGGAATGAAAAAAGCCGTGAGTGAACGGCTGGATTATGATGATTGTGCGCTCATCAGTTGGTTGTAGCTTATTAGCTTTAAAGCATAAATTATTAATCAATAGTCTGTAGTCATTGACGTTCACGGTAATAGCATTCAACATCGTTATTTTTGTAGAATTACAAAATAATGATGGCGTTATACCGTATATAGAAACTTTGTTTGATTCAAAGCAAAAATATACCTCTATAGGCGACTTTTCGCAAAATAGATGTAACTTTCAAACGCGCCGAAACTAATTAACTTTGAACTCCTGGATCAAGAGGAAGTGAAGTCTCAACTCAAATTGAACAAGTTGGGGTCTGCGAAACATCTAGTTCTTTTGAAGGAACAAACATCCGAGTGTGGGCTAATTGTTTACCGAACTGGTCGTATCGAATTTGGGATATCGTGCGGCAACGTTTGCACTAACGAACACTCGTTTTGATTAGAGAGTTTAACAGTTGGACCTGCTGCTCAGTCGTACAACTTGACATAATGATTTAGCAGCACTGAATTATAAACAACAGATTTGGCACCAGTTAACATCGACACAACCTTATTGTAAAACCATCTGGATAAGCATTTACTGCAATGGGTTCTCTATTAGGTGTTAAAACAAATCCTTGAACATAATGGAAAAACAAAAATTTGACCTCTAATAGCCTAATACGTGAAAAAATGGTTTATCATTTGCCTTTTTCATATAAAATATTTTGCTACTTTACTCGATTTTTCTTGATTTATCCAGCTTTTTGTAAGACCGACCGATTATATTATTAAATATTATTGCACACTTTTATTTTACTTCTGGCTAATATGCTGACTCCGTTAAATAATAAGTTAGTACTTATTTCATATTTTCTTAAATGGCCTGTCTCGCGGAAATAAGATCTAATTATACATGGACTCGTAACAAACATTCGTATTTCCTCTGTAATTACGTGTGACATAAACATTAAATAATTGAAAACATTCTGGGTTGGGAAGCTAAAGCCGGGAACTAGATAGATCAAAGCTGCTTATCGACAGCACTCTAATCACTTGCCATCTTATTAATGCGACATGGAATGTGTTCTAAAAAAATTAGATATCCATATATTTATACGGACAAGTTCTTTAGTAAGCGCCCATAAGTGTGCAGACGACTGGCCAGTAAATGTCATACTACACTTAGTAAGAGCAAGACAATAAATGCAATGCCCACTGAACGGTCCTTCCACTTCCGATTTAGGAAACTTCCGATTTAGGAAACATTCAATGCGTATGTTTACATACACCTACCCATACCCAACCCCTCATATTCACCGTCAAATAGTCTTATTTCTTGGTAGCGGTAAAAAAATCCGGCAATGAATAAGTCCATGAAGCTATCAAATTCGGAAATAGAATCTAAAGTGAGGCAACTTTTTGATATAGGAAAAAAATCTGACAAGTTGTAAAGAGATACTTGCCTTTTCCTACCCCTAACAATTTCACACATGTAGTCGTATGTGTTTAATCTTTCGAAATATGTTTTTCTTTTAAATTTTTTTAAATAGTTTGTTGATGTTGAAGTTTTTCTCGTTCACTCTTCTACAGGATTTTCATTATATTTTTCTATTTTTATTAAGTTAAAAAATAAGGAATTCATTTACGTTGTGCTTGTTAAAGTAAATATTTACTGAACTTTTTTAAATCAGTTTGCAAGTGTTAGTTGAGTCAGCAAAATAAAATATACAGTGTTGACAAACATTAAAAGATTTTTCTTTAGGCTGTTTTCTTTTTTGTGAAATAAGAGCATATACTATATTTTTCGAATAAATATTTCAAGTACTAATGAACCATTATATGCTCTACAGCAAACCATACACTTCACGAGAGGACGTACTCGAGATTGCAACGTTTGTGGGTTCATTGTATTGTGTCTCTGTTGTACGAAAAATCAAAAAATATTATTTTTTCTGCAAGTTGTAACCCGATCGCATAACAACGTAATCCTATTTTGGGCTTATTATAGTATTTTTTTCCATATGAAAAGTAATATTTCAGAAATTCAATGAGGCAATTTGTGCTATCGATTTAGAATGTTTTTTGAGTTTTTTTAATTGTTTTTAATTGTATAGGGTATGCCATGTAAACCGCTTTTGTATATAATTTTATAATTATTTTTCGCAGTATATTATTGAACGTATTAGATTGGAAAAAAGGACTTCTAATCTCTTGGGGGTACTACGGTAATTCGCAAATAAAAAAGTAGAACATCACTGCCACATAGTAACAATCATTTTGTGTAAATTGTACTTGAATTCAAGACTCTTTTGCATAATGAAGTTGTACATGTTGTATTGTTTAGGAGCCAAACATCCAACTTGATTACCAACCAAGTTGTACCAACGGTCGCAACGTCTATGGTTTGCATAAGAGTTGTTTGGACAAACGCTTTGAAATATATGTTAACTTTGACAGTTAAAAGAAGCCCTCTTGCGGCGTTACAGTGAATTTCAACATGAACGCAGATATTTCTGTGATTTTAATTTTGAGTTATTTAATACAAATGGCTTTGTTTTAAATATCGTTTGGTTGAACGTGAAAATGCTTGGAAATTATATTGATCAATTACGATTTTCGTTCTTGAACGCAACTTCCTGCATTTATCAAACAGATCTGAGATCTAGCAAAGTAGGTATGTCGACAGGCAACTGAGGTCTGACAAAGTATTTCTTCATAAGTCGTTATTTCTAATTCATATTATGTGACAACTATTTTTTGATTGTGGTATCACTTAGAAACTACGCTACTGGAGACGAATAAGAAAACGGTCTATGGATATCGGGCTTATATTTAATTTCCCTTGAATGTGACATATACGGCACTAGTATAAAATATTCAAATTAAATCAAGGTTTGGGTTAAATATCGACACAGTCCACTTTTCGTGCACTCTACTTTTTTTATAAAAAGAATGCAGCTTAGGTCTGGTTAAATAAAAATAATTGACCTTAAAACTACACCAAATTTTAAAATTAGATCGAAACATTTTATGGTCAAGTATATAGATTTTATTACGCATTGAAAGGGGGTTAATTGTTAAAAAAAAAACTTCACATCTAGAAGCTAAAACTTTAAATGTTACAACTTTTAATTAGCCGTGCGCTATACTACGGCACGAATACACAAACAAGCACCCAAAAATATACTTTACTTTCCAGGAATCATATAAATATTATATGAAAGTTTTATCGGATGAACTGCGGTTACTATGATAAATACATATGGATAAATATGTATTATCTCCAATAAATTTACCAAAAGTATTTTACTGATTCAAGAACCCGAGTCATAAGATCGGAATCGCATTAATTTTTTTTTAAACCCAAGTGCTCTTAATGAACATTAAGTATGTTTATGTTCTAGAATCGTTACTCCTATTATTTCGATGGTATAATTCGTTCACGAAATGACTTTAATTCCAATATCAATAAATCAATATCAATTTTGAGTTCCCCTTAAAATATCTGCTGCAGAAGTGTGAAGAAATAAAGCTAAGACGATGTTGAACCTTTAGTATTAAACGAATAACAAATTTGGCAATATACAGCGACGAACGTTGACAACATCTTTCAGCACGAAAAAAAAAGACACTAAAATCAACTTTAAAAAAAGAACTAAGTACCATATCAACATATGCCAATCTTAACAGGAAACCGAATGTAACATAACAGATACAAAAATATACCTTAAAGCAAAGACGCTGTTATCAAAGAAAAAAGACCATAAAACAACATAAACTCTGTGATTTTGATCCCTTCCTGGTTTTCTTAGTGCTTCAAAGTTCTAACCACGTTAGACAGCTACAAGCAACATAGAAACAAAAACAACAACAAGTTGGCAGCCTGGAAACAACACAGTCAAGCAGGCAGGCAGCATCTTACTCAACGTCTCTAGTAATGATTGTTGAAATGCTAGTGGAAATGAGCTCACGTGCGTATTTATGTTTTTTGTAACCATCCATCTATTTATTGTTTTTCTATTATATAGTCCAACGCATAAACACACACACACACACATTCAACTGTATTCCTCTAGTTTAATCTAACGACACAATATCGCTTCAAGGAATAATCGAGCAAAAGTATGTGAAAACATCATCATGTTGTTTGTTTGAAAAAATGTTGCTGGAGTATGACGTTGGCTTAGGAACAATATATTGTGGCAACAACATACTCATTCATACGTCGTACAATATTTCTAATAATCTTTTAGCGTCACGTAATAATGTGGAGGTTGTATCTTAATTTTCTTCTTGTGGCATTTTTATGTTTCTTTTCTATAAAAGAAAACTAGACAAAAAAATCCTTTAACGAATGCAACGTCAACTCTTAGTCTTAGATAAGACGCGGGGAAGATTCGTACGCTCGGAGCAAATAAGCGGCAACATTTTCAACGAACTTCATGAGGATGAACGTGCACCACAGTTATGATTTTTTACTTTTTTTGCAGACAACTGACTGAATGAAAAGTGGAAAAAATGTAACGTAAAAAATATATTAGAAGATTACAAAACAAAAAATTACAAAGAGAAAATCGAAGGTCAAGTTTAAACATTTTACGTTCTTATAATGTTTGTGCCAAGTTTTTGACCGATTACAGGTATCTTACATATTTTAGCCATTAACATATTCGCGCAGGTTAGTGAAATTTAACACCTTGACGCTTACTGGGAAATAAGAAAGTTTTCGAAAGCACTGCCAATTAAAATATTTTGCCAATTCATGGATTCTGGGGAGGTTTCAAAGTTTTCTAAATAAAAAAAAAACATAATTTGTTTTTCATAACTTGGACTCCCTCAATACAAAAAGCGGAGCTTTTGGCGTCTTAGTAGCAGCTATAGGCTGCGGTTTTTGTATTGAATTTAATTTTCTGCACAGAAAAAAAAAGATTCGTTATTACAGCCGAATTTGTTACCAATCGAATTATGTCGGCTTAAACCCAAAATATATTTTATGAATATGGCCTTTAAAATTCTCAATATACTCTATTATCAAAGGCACAACCCAAAATATGTATTTAAAATCGTTTGCATTCCATTTATTGCTGTTTTTAGAAATCTTGGTGTAAATGTTGATTTTGTCATCTATAATTTGAAACTTTAAAATTGATTTTTAAAAACATGTTCGGTTTTTAACACAGGCTATTCTCTACGTTTAGAACAAAAAACATAGATATTACAAAAAAGTTATGTTCTTTTAAGATCTAATTCCTAACGAAATTGTAAGTTTAGTTACTGTTCCAAATGAGAAAGATAAGCAGAAGTTTCTTACAATGCAACTTCTAAAAAAATTGAGCTTAAACAAGTGAAATTTTGCTCAGGATAACTTTTGATTTCATAAGCTCTTACTCATGAGCTTTTAACTTGTTTTCAGCTTAAGTATTTATTTTTTATTGCCTTAGAATTTTATATGTCAAAATTATTTTCTGTTATCTTAACAGAATTCGAATATTATTGGAATCAACTGTTCGCTTATAGTTAGTGAATGCAATTTTGTTTAATTGAAATAAAAACTTTTCGATCACTATATTTGACATATAGTTAAAGATCATTTTACAATATTATACTGGTGTTTAGATTGACTTTGGCAGAGAGAAATTTAATAAAAATCGTTCTGACTGTTAAAAAAATCGAACGTAAAATATTCTCATTATAAAATAAAAAGACGTATTTGTCTACTTCAAGCAAGTATCAGATAAAGATACATGCGCCGACAGTGGCTGAGCAATTTCGGGTTGATATCGGCGGCGGTGGCCGTTGAAAATTTTCGGTGGCTCAAGTTTTTCATTTATTCCTTTGTTTTGTTTTTTTTTTTTTTGTAAAAAAGGTAGAAAAAAATGATAAAAAAGTACACAAATTTTTAGCACTAGGTCCGGTGCAAGCTGAAAGAAATAATTGCAAATTTTTTTGTTTGCTTTCATAAAAAAATGCAACCCTGACAAAACGAAAAGTCTCAGCATTCAGACATTTTTCTAAAACTAACGAGAGCCATACGACTGTCAAATTTCCGTCCGTATTTGTTGGCAGTCTGATTACATATTGGTTTCATACTATAATACTTTCTCATTTCTCATAGTGTAAGAAACGTTTAAATAGAAATTACTACAAGTCGTTGAAGCATTGAGTGGTGCTTTCGAAATTAACTTGTGACCGACAAATCGGTTAGGCAACTGAATTTTAAATTTTAAGAGTCGCCGGTACCATACCTAGTTATGATTAACGAATTGTATCGAAAACTTCCGTATGATTAATCTAGGATTAATCGATTGTTTCCATAATAAAGCCTATGCCTACAACACGCCACTAAAAATTTACCTGTTATAATGCTAACACATTTGATGACAAATTAGATTCCAAAATTAAAAAAATCCATTTCGATGATGCATTAGCGCTATCTGCGACTAGCAGAGACGTAAGAAGCGTAATGTTTTCGTAATATACAAATATTACTAGTTTATATTATTTGTATAAATCTTTTCAGTTTTATTCTTTTGCTGCCGTCAGCATTTAAATTTATTTTTTAGAAAAACTGAAATAAAGTAATTTTATCGCATCATTTATTATTAAAAACAATGAAAGATGCAGGAAAAGTAATATTGAACAGTTACATGCAAGTTGCTCTTAAGTTTTCTAATAATCAGAGTAAGGGACTGCTATAGACGTAAATGCGATTTTCTAACTCGTTAACAAACGCAATATTCAACTATGCGTGATTTACGACTTCTTAGTTATTTATAAAGAAGTTAAAAGATAGCAACAGGTACGTCAGATCCGATGGCTATCTAAGAAGGATAAACGAATCAATAAAAATGAAATGGATTTATTAAATAAATTAACCAAATTAAAACAAATAAAAGTACACTGCCTCTACTACTTGACATTAAGATTGTAAGAACAAATCT
The DNA here is from genome assembly GCA_963932375.1 of Phania funesta. NCBI lineage: Eukaryota > Metazoa > Arthropoda > Insecta > Diptera > Tachinidae > Phania > Phania funesta. The sequence continues at coordinate 90,134,386 of OZ010652.1, read as the reverse complement.
TCTAAAATGTTCTGAAGAGCCGAATCTGTTGGAAACGTGCATGATCATGCTAATGATCATTGTTGAATGTTAACGAGTATGAATCCTTATTTATTGCTTTGATGTAGCAGTTGGGGTTTTTGTTGGTCGGAATGCAAAGCAAACATGCCAATTTGTATTTTAAATTAATGATAATGACTGTTCTTTGCTCAGCTTAATTATTAGTTACTTTGGGATCTGACTGATGCACTATTAATTTAAGATAGTTTTCAAGTTGCCAATTTATCATGCTTGTGGTCAAAAGTGAACAAAAATACATTAATTACTTAGGTTTGGTTAAGAAAAAAGGATGCAAAAAAATATTTGTCAATATTTATTTTTTGTATCCACATGACTAGTCAAAGGTACGAATAATCGAGAAATTATTAAGCAGTTATATTGAATATTTTAACGATTTGATTTAACGTAATATTTAAACTGTTCGTAAAATATTTATTTATGGCAGTTATGCTAATCGATTAATCGGTTAGCTTGGTGCAATTTTTTTATTTTTGTTCAAATTTTATTCTATATGAAATTGGATTTTTTTATTCGGCAATAGCAAAACTTGGTTATTACGAATTAAATATGACGTCCATAAAATCCCGCGAGATCAGCTTCCAAAAAGCATGGATTTAGTATAAAAAAAAACCAGTATAGAAGGACCTAAATGAAAGCGCTTAGCCGTTTGCTTTTTAGTCTTGCCATTAATTTGCCGCTAGGTTCTTTTCTGCAGTCACATGTAAAATCGTAAGTTTATGTCGATAAGCCAGAGAATATAGTCAAATCTAATAAATGCTGAAAGTTTAACTTTCCCACTACCTCTCCGCCAATTTTATTTGCAATTAATATATTCATGTGTGTTGTCTAAATTTACTTCAAAATTACATACGTCTAAAAAACGCCCTTTATACAAAAACTTCGTTTTGAAAGCCCCAACCATAAAAAGAAATCAAAATAGCCTGTAAAAAATTTGCTTCAATTCAAGTAAAATGAATAATTGTAATGTAAAAGCAATATGTACTCAGACTGTCAAAATATAGGGATCAAATTTCGACAGTCGCATGGCTCTCATTATGAGACCTTCTATTTTATCAGGGTTGAATTTTTGCAGAAACAAACCAGGAAAACACCAAAAGCAGCTGTTTAACTAATAATCAAGCCGACTGATTCGCCGCCGACAATGCGCTTCTATATACATTTCCTTTCAGCCTGCACAGCTTGTTTGTTTTTACTTTTTTAATATTTTTTTTGCTATTTCTTAAAAAAAAAAAAATTAAGACTTGAGCCGCTAGAAATTCTTAACAATCACCGCCGCCGAAAGTATCGTTTCGGCTTCTTTCTCTGTTACTAGCCCGAGGTAAATAAACACGTCTTCTTAATTTTATTTCAAGTGTGGTAGTGTATACACATATTGTAATGAGAATATTTTACTAGATTATCGTTAGATTTCTCTCTATAAAAAATCACCGAAAATCTTGTTCACTTGTTGAAAAGGGCTTTGAAACAATTCGCCACTGATCCATAAAATCTTTTGGCATCTTTTAGGAAGAACTTTAGGTGGATTTAAAGCTCCATGTTAAACGTGGTAGCCGTGGTCATGTGGTTTATACGTTTCAGTCACCCTTGTCTAAGAGTCTTGATCATATAATTATTTTTACGTTCTGCTTTGCTTTAACCACAGCAGGTCAGCCATAGAATCGGATTTGCGTACATGACTAAAATAGTCAAGTCGTTTCTATGTCCCTTTTGTGGTCATGCTGAAGCACTGTTCAGATATGACCGTCTGCAAAATTTTTTTTACTTCTTATTTTTCTAGTGACCAAAAGAAATGCGAATGATTTTGTTTTCGCAATTATTTTTCAGTTACTCTGACTTTAACACTGCAAAAAGTTTTGTGTTAATTCAAATTTATTTATTAATTCTATAATTTATTAACCCTGTGAATGCCACCAAGGGTTTTTTAATAACAACGAACTAGATCTAGAATTCAGTTCTGTTTTAAAATATATATTAGTACTTACAACTTTTATGAAGTAAAGACAAAAATGCGTCATACCTGAAAAGAAATTTAAAATATTTTTTATTAATATTGCAAGGCTACATAAACAACTTAAATACAAAATTTTTAAGTAAGCAAGTCGTTACTATAAAAAAATTTCAAGTCGCCAAGAAAAATCTTTAGAAAATATTCAGCAAGCGATGGAGAGATAGAGCGAAATCTTAAGCGCGCGATAAAATTCTATACGATATCTTAAGCATACAAGAATACAAAACTGAAGGGTTAACTAAAACAAATATAAATCACTGTTTTATCTAGTATTTAGGCTTCTTTTCCTTTTTTTTCCATTTGCGCTTTAGCAAAGATCATTTTTGTGATTTTTTTTATTTGTATGCGAACATCAACTATTAAGTTTACATACGTAGAGCTACGAGTATTACAACTAGAAACTACTACATCTGCTTGTTCAACTTCAATAAGAAAAAAAATGTCTAGTATTAACCCAGAGCGTGTCGTGTTTGACAGTCAATGGCACGAAGTACAAAAAGCTTACCATACAGACAGTACAAATTGTTACAGAGTTTGTTGTTACCATGTGTTCTGTGTCTGCATTGATTCTGGTATGAAGAATAAACTCATATAAGAGTTACCAAAACAAAACTAAAAAAATCTTTTCTACAGAGTGACTTGTGGTCATTTCGACAGCTTTGAGAGGAAGGTGATGTTAAATTTAAAAATTTCAATGGGAAATATATATTTTTTTCACTCTTCACAAAAATAAAGAAGAGTATATATATATATTTGACATTCTGCTTGTAATTTCTGCAATATCCATTTCCCAGCCAACAAAATATATATATATATATATATATATATATATATATATATATATATTCTGGATCTTTACAGGTAAGGAAGTTTAATTAACGATGTCCGTCTGTCCGATGTTGAAATCAACTTTCTAACGGCAAGACACAATCTAGGATTTTGAAACATGGATCATTTTATTGGTGCGTTCGCCGAATTTTCGCTATGTGGAATCACCTATATTCTGAATCCTTATCAAATTTCCTATAAAGATTTAAAAAAAGCCTCAAAATTTAAAAAAACTAACAAAGGAACCCGGATTTTTCCAAAACCGAAGTTTCACAGAAATAGTCGACAATTTCCAAAAACTGGAAGAAGAAAAAATGTTTCTCTTTAAAATAAAAATTCAATAGAAATTCGAAACAAAAAATAAATAAATAATAAATTTCCCAAAAAAAATCTCAACCTGGAAAATAAAAAAATTAAAACAACATTTTACCATAATTTGGAACTATAATAAATTTTAAAAATTCACCACCAAAATTTAAAAATTCATCACAACAATGACGTAATTTTCAAAAATAAATTATTTTAAAACAACCGAAAATTGCCAACATTTAGATTCACCATAAAATCGTGAAAATGAAATAATAAATCAAAATTTGTTTAGCTAAAACATCAAAATTTAATACAAATCCATAATTTTGCCAGAAAAAAGATAAAAAAAATTCACCGAATTTCACTTTTTTATTTTACGAAAAAGCTGAAAATTACAAACAAAAAATACTTTATTGAAATTTTAACGAAATCGATGGAAAACGAATATGTAAAAATATAAAATTTCACCACAAATAGTGAATTCACAAAAGAATAAATATCCTGCAAAATATATGAAGATCATAAAAATTATAAATTTTACCAAAAATGTCAAACTATAATTGAAACATTTGAAATAAGTTAATTGTTAAAAAATCAATATTTAATATAAAAAATTCACCAAAAAAAATTTAAGTATCATAAAAATTACCCTACAACAAAACTATTAAATAGCAAAAATAACAATATAATCCAAAAAATCTAAATTTACAAACAAACAAAAAATTGGAAAAATACAAATTGAAAAAATTTTGCCAAAATTTTAAATTCAAAAAAATTCGAAAATATACCACTAATCGGAAAACTGGAGTAAATAAAATTCAGTTGGTAAAATATAAAATATTTAATAAAAAAAACTGAAACTGTACCAAAAATTACCACACGATTATTCGAAAATTAATCGATTATTTTCTATATAATCGAAAAAATACATACACTAAGGCTATTATTTTTAAATTCTATTTTTAACAAATGAATTTGAAAAATCTCTTAATAAACTTTGAACCAAACAAATAATTTTAATAAACTTATTTATGAACGTTTCCAACTTAGCTAAATTAATCGAATATTTTTTTCGGATTAATTACGATTAACAATTTCTCGGTTCGATTAATTATATAATTTATTAAACGTCTAATATTATTTTTTGCCGCGCCCCAATATTGATGCTGTATACTTTGGTTCGAGTGAGGAGACATATTTATAATTGTTTCGATGTAACCCTGTTATTGTTATCTAATCGATTAGCTTCTGGGTTTTCAAAGATATTTACGTCAAATAAAAAAAATCAAATACAAAGGCAATTACAATAAAAATTTTTACTTTACAAATAAAATAATTTTTTGCATATTAACGCGGAATTTTTTAAATTTATGTTTGAAAATCTCCCAATAGCAAAGCTAAAATGGTTATATTATAATCTTACTATTTTGGTATGTCTACGTGCCACAAAGTAGTATAGTAGTGAAACGACAATGTAGTGATCTTTCTGTCTCGTTCTCTCAGAACCTTAGTTGGTTTTTCTTATTTTGATTTTCTTGCCGTGTTTATTTTTGGTGCTATTAAAACACATTTTTTTGGTAAGTATAATTTTAATTTTGATTAATATTATTTTTTTATTAAAACAAATAATGAAACTTATTAACAATATTTTTATTTCACTTTTTAAAATTTGCACTTATTCACATTAGATTTCTGTTTTGTTTATTTTCCTGTATTTCGTCACAAAATACTATATTTGTCGCTTTCTAACAGAACCCAGAATAAAAAAACTGATTTTTTTATGTTTTATGTGTCGAAGTTTTCACCTCTGGTTACCCTGTGCTACGTGCGGCTCTGCGGGGAGCTTTGTGATATTGCATTGCAACCGGGTGCCGTGAGCCATATAGCGGTAACTGTTGTAGATATGCTTCGCTCCTCACAAAGGGGATATCCATGTCCAAATGCATGATTTCAAAGATGTAGTAATGTGTCACAGTTTCGTTCATTTGTTTGACACATCATTTTCACTCACTGTAGGGTCGGGCCGCAGCAGCTGATAATCGCAATAATTTGCACCTTATCTCCACTAGTTTGGCAAACATTTAAATAGGAAAAAGTTGCTAGATAAGACCACATTTTTACATGGGGCTTGTAATATCAATTTAATGACAAGAATGGTTTTTCAAACCCCCACTCTAAACTTATACGAGTATAAATATGACCGTAAAATATTAAAAAAAAAAATTACTTTATGTTTAAAGTACACAATAGTAAACAAACACTTTTAGGCTATTGCACCTTTAATAAGAAAATGTATTCATAAACAGTTTTTATCAAATATATATATTTTAAGGTTTCTGAATGAAAAGGATGGCTTTGAAGATATAAAAATTAGAACGCATAAGATTGGGGGAATATTTATACTGGGTGAAGTTAGTTGTTAATTTATGCAAAAGTGTTGCTTCTAAGACAATTGTTTTCCACAAAAATTAACATTTCAATTTATTGTAGGGTTATTGTGTAGGTGAGTACATATTTTTAACCTACAATAAATTTCTTTCATAACAATCATTTTGAATAAAATTTTGTTTATTAATGTTTTATATGCTTGATGCAAGTTTTTATGAATAGGGCCATTAGACGTTATTAAAAACGGCTTCCATATCTCACAACTGCCGAATTTATAACTTCGTATGACTATAGGATCATCAGTTTCATTGAATTTTGGTAATACATGCCTGTATAATAATGTGATGGGTTTTTTGTTCCATTAGGGAACTTAGCAAAAACTTGTGGATTTGGTGCTTCATGCACGAACTTATAAAAAATGTTGTGAAAACCAGTTGACATCAACTACGAACAGATTGAGTATATACCTGTAGATCGTAAGGTAAGTTAGATTTCGATCTTATTTACCGAAAATAAAATCAGAGATATTTTGTTAGGAATAGAACGGAGATTTGATCAAATGCATCAGCCATTCATTTCTGAACCAGCTCTTTACTATAACAAAGTCAATCTTTAACTTTCCTTAAAACTGCATATTCTATTTCCACAACAAGACGGTACGAACATCGGTAAGAACACGATTCTTATTTGTTTGTTACACTGGCTAAGGACGGTGCAATAATTTCTACCGCTGCCCTCTTAACCCATGCAGGTACAGCTTTACTTATTTTCAAGACCTAATTTACACAATTTTCTGGCCAACATTTTCAAACTTTGTAAACACTAATCTCTGTCACTCTGTACATTAGATCCCTTTATTGAGACACCACCATGTATGTACGAAACAAAAACAAACAATTGCACAAGTTTCAATTTCAGTTCGTCATGCGTTTTGTGCTCAACAACACACACGCAGCCCAAGTTTTGACATTTTCCAAGAAACGTAAACCTTTTTCCGTAATTCTGAACTATATTGTTTAGAAATACACACATGTTGTATAGAGTACAATCATAATATAAATTACTCTTTTTTATGCGTGTTTTATTAGGTTTTGTTGTAATTTTCGAAATTTTTTTGTTCACATTTTACTTATTTGTTGCCTCTGTACAAGGAGAGAAGTAAAGAAGAAGCTAATTGTTAAAAAAAAATATAATTTTAAGCCAAATGCTTTTCTTCGTTTTACTACAAACAAATTGTTGTACGGAAACCCAACAAAGCCAGTACGTATAATTTCCTAATGTTGTACACATGCACACAGACACATCTTTGCTTAACACGAGTACAATTACTTTGCTTTCCGTTGCTGTTTCTCTCTTTGATTGGAGTTTGTGTCAGTGTGTACGAACAAATGTAGTCGGTCATTGCACCTGTGATTAGATTGTTTAATGGATTTAATTGTAATTTTTCTTTTGTATATTTTCATACTCATATCATAATGCATGTTTGTTTCGTTTGCAGATAATTTTATGAATTTTGTAATTCTGTCTTTGGCTAGGTTTAAATGGTACTAAGCCAGAGAAGCGAAAAAATTATACCAAAAACTTACTTTTTGAATCCCTAAAGCAGAGCGACAGCTTGAGTTTGAATTTAAAGAGTTTTATAAAAACGACTCTTTTAAAATTCTCAAACCCTTTTGGAGAGTTCAAGTCGGAACGATAAAATTTAAATAGATATTGTATTTTATTGCATTTTATATGAGTAATCGATAAGAGATCAATTTATCTGACAACAATATGCTAACGAGAATGTTCTTTCGAATGGCAGGATATTTATTATGTTTTTCAAATCGAAATTTACAAATAAATTACATGCCGGGATGTTATATAAAGTCATAACCATTTTTATTTCCAAGTAATTATACTGTGTTAAATGTAGGATGGTTCAACCATAAAGCACGATGTTAATTGTGAGTCACACCTGCGATATTATAACGGACTTCTTGTGGCCAGAACTTGAGGTTATGGATCTGGACTATATGGCTCTTTTGCGCGAGAAATTCAATGGCCGTGTTATCTCATGTCATGGTGAGGTTAATTGGCCGTCACGATCATGTGATTTAACACCGTTGGACTTCTTTCTTTGGGGATATTTAAAAGAAAAAGTGTACATCAATACGCCAAGAACAAATCAAGAGTTAAAGGATGAGATAATTCGGGCCATTAACGACACTGAACCTCAGTTATGTTTTAGTGTCATTGAAAATATGGACCATCAGATAGAGGTATGCCACCGAAGCCATGGCGAGCGTTTGGCCGATATTTTGTTTCACACATAATTCTCATAGATCCTTCTATCAGAATAAAAAAAAAAGATAATTATATGAAAACTTTTTGTTTTATTTACAATTCACATCGTGTGATTTGATTGGAGCACCCTATATAATCAAGTGATTCGTTTGATTTTAAATGATCAGTATATACTCTCCCTCTCTCAAATTCATAGAACTTTTCTTAATAAATTAAAGGTAGAGTTTAAAACAAGGAACTTATTTAGCGACGTTAAAGTAAATTAGTAAACATGAAATACCTTAAGTAGATTTATTTAAAAGGCCTCCATTAAGACCTCTTCGTAGTCGCATAAGGTAGGTACGCACGGAATGTCTAAGAAATTTTTACAGTTTCTGATTTCTCTAAATATTTTTTGAACTGTCACACAGAGAAGACGTTTCTCACTATTTCTATGAGCCATTATAGATGCCGGAAGCTACTTTCGGGGTTTAACTTGAACCATGTCAATTCCAAGAACAAACTTGACCAAAAAAATGAGAAAAAGAGACCTTTGGAACTTCATTTATTCATGCAATTATGAAGTATATGAAATGACTCAGTGATACCACAAGACCAACAGAACTCAACATTTGCACTGATAGCCAAATGACCATCAATGCAATTTAGTCCTTAAAACTCAAAACGGCAAAACAGCGATTAATTATTTGATAAATGGTAGACAGGGCACCATCTGGGTGCCAGGCCACCAGGGAGTATTTGATAATGAACGGCATACAGGAAATAAATGATAAACCATTTGATACTGAGTTAAAAATATTATGCAAAGTTAATCTATATCGCACTGTAAAACAACCAAACGGTGGGAAATCTAGAGCCTGCTAAAACTAAGCAAGGCCGAAATTAATAAGACTACAAGGATTCTACCAGGGCACTTAAGGACATCCGATTCGATCAGGATGAACAGGCAAAAGCGCTTGCAAGTCATGACATGAGTACGGGTCGATACAATGAAATATTTTCTGTGCCGCTGCTCAGCTTTCGTCCAAATAAGAATACAGTGTTAGACGGTTGGCATCTTATTACCTAACATTATCGCTTTTGTGTCGTGGTACCTTTTGTGGTACTAAAAACAGCAGAAATGGCCCAATAGCTAAAAATGTTGTAACCTTCACTAAGTTTGAAATCAAGCTGCGTCATGCGTGCCTTTATTATGATTATATTTGTACATTATCATCTTCTGTGTATGTACTCGTACGTACATCTACATATGCATTCAGTTTTTATTTCCCTGCAACAGTTGGCTCTAATTTCGTTCTAGAACGATAATAATCTTAATTATTTTATTTGTTTTGTTTTGGTTGGAACTACTCTAATGCTATTTTTTATAAACAACTAAATTTTAAATAAAACCAAAACTTATGTAATAAAAAGCATAACAACATAAAAAATATTAACAAATGTGATTAGAAAGTTAAAAAAATGTGTTAAACTTAATTGATTATTTGGAAGGAAATGTAACATGTTTCATACCTTTTTCTTTTTGTGTTGAAATTTTGGGCAATTAATGTGAGAAATTTGATTATTAGTTAACGAAATTCGGATTTAATCTTTAGTAGAGTTATTACTTAACACGGCTTTATCGAAATCAATATTTTACTTTTGAGAAACGCAGCGTTTGGTTTTGAAAGTAAAGTGCGCAAAAAATAAACAATTTTGTGGTTTCAATCAAAGTTAATTTGTTTTTTGTATTTAAGTTACACGCAAAGAAAAAACATAGTTGAGGTAACAATTCCTAACAAATCATATTATTATTATTATTATTATTATTATTATTATTATTATTATTATTATTATTATTATTATTATTATTATTATTATTTTTATTATTATTATTATTATTATTATTGCAGGAAAATGTAAGAACTGTTTGTATTCGTTAATAATGTCCCCTTCCAAACGCTTTAATTGGTTCCGCACTATTGCAAATAATAATATGGTTATCTTAGAACGAAAAGTAAACAATGCCTTAACCACTTTAGCCACAGTACCCTCATACTTTTATTAAACATCAACATAATTTGGGATATTATGCCTATTAAGAATATTGTAGGATTAGAATTATATTATTAAGTTTAAATAGTTAAAATACTTTATTTCTTGCAACACTACTTGTTTATCGTGATGTTTGAAACGATTTCGAATAACCATTATATGTTTGCCACAATAATATACTGCTGTAAAGAACATAATATGGTTGTCGTGGCCATGCCCCAACATGCTTTTTTACATGTAGTAAACTAACAACAAGGGGGTTTAGTTGCAGTTGTCATACTACTATGACAATCCACATAAGACATTGTTTTATTCGACAAATATCGTAACATTTTAATGCCATATATCACACACAGTCGCCTGACATGATACGAAGTGCAACAATCATGTGCTTAAATTATTGTTCATATCTTTTGCACTAATTTGAAAACTTCTAGTGTATTATAAGTAAAGTTAAAAAAGCTTGGCTTTGAAATTATTACTTCCGGCCCATAAACAAATTTTTTTTAATCAGTTTTGATTTTACTTATAAAAAGAATTTCAAAACCGGCAACATTTTAGACGCCCATAACATGACGAATAGATATCATATAAAGAAATATCTTGTGATTCCATTCAGATCATACAGTTATGCCAAATATGAATAATGAAAAATGTTCTCAGGAAATAAGCGGTTGCAATCAGATTCAAATTTTCTAAAGAATTAGCAATTTCGTATCGTCGAATTGTCTTCCCCCTTCATGGACCTAGAGGGAAAGCAAATGGTAGGGCGTTTTTCATATATGAAATAAAACGCAATATTTGTTATAATTAAATAATTAAAGTTATATTCACTTAAGCGCTATTATCACAACTTGCCTTTAAAATTTTTGTTAGTAAATGGTAATTTCAGCTGAAGTGTGGCAACATTTTTTTGATTAAAAATAATTAAAAAATAATTTATGTAACTAAAAACAGAAATGCTGTGTTGGCCACTAAAGGAAATTACAAGTAAAAGCTACCAGGACTGAACACATTTAAGTTATTAAGTGCAAGTTATTTCGTCCTAAAAATTTCCCCACAGTTTCTATAGAATTCTTTGCAAAAGCTTCTTTAATAAATTTCTTCATTAATAAACTCAAAAATGGAAGCTAGAAAAAATGAAATAAATTTTCGACCATAAACCTTCAAGCAATGGCTGTTAAAACCACAAAATCGACGTGAAAAAAATGTTTTTACTGTCTAAAGGTTCCTTTCTAATGCTATTAGAACAAATGACAATGTACTCGCATGCATAACATTTTTGTAGAAGACAAACGTTACCGTAAAATCTTTTTATCCTTGTCACAGGAACAGACTTCCGTTTCCTGCTAAAAATGTTTTACGTTGAAATATAAAAAACGGTAACCGTTAAACACTATTGTATCGCAAAGATATGCAGTGAATCTTTATAGCGACCACATACCACACTGCACAGTGGGACGAATCGCAACGTAAATGTGTAAATATATGAGTCAAGGCATAACGAAAGCAACATAGTGTGTTAAAAAAAAAGGCTTTCAAAATAACGATTTTATAACAGTACCAACCAATATACTACACTTTACTTCAGCTCCACTGTGTACTGCCAGGTACAGTTATAATAGCAATGGTAACCATAAACCGTGTGAAGGTAAATAAAGTGTTATTCGAGTTTGTGTAAGTGAACATGTGTGCGAAATGTTGCTTACGTGTATAATAAAGGGTTAACCGAAATTTTTTGCTTCTTTAAATTGTATTCTTTCGTGTTAAACGCTTAATGTAGCCACAGAGGAAAACCCCGAGTTTATACTAGAATCATTTTGAGTAAATGGCATTTTTGGCGGTTTGTAATAGACGTGAAAAATAAGAGCATGGAAATGTTAAAACATTTCACTTTATTAAATATGATTAAAAATATCACATAGCGGCCACGAATAATTTTTTAATTTTGACTTCAAACTATTGATACTCACAATTTCAAACTATTTTCTTTTAATTCCAGTAGATTTTAGTTCGTAGCCTTTGAAATATTAACAGGCACAAAGCGAATATTAGTTTCATGTGACTACCGTACTGATTTTTAGGCAAATATGTGATTTAAAAAGTTTCAGTTAACGTCTAAAAAGGCGATTTTTTACGCAGCTATTGCCGACTATAATTGTCGCTTTCTATTCGTAAGAAAACTCTATCAAAACTCTACGTTTTATATAAGAAATAAATTCCAAATATCCTGCACAACCCGCAATAAAGTTAACGTACAGATTTTATTTTAAACAATAAATAATTTAAAAAGCAGTTAACAACTTTATAATAAAAAGAACAAACAAACTCACGAAATCAGGAAGAATAGATAAGAATTCCCCAAAAAAAATAAATGAACACGACATTGCATGAAGTTACAATCAAAACTGTAAAAGGCTACACATCCGCTCAAGACGCCGTTTCTTCAATTTATCCCTTAAGATTGTATGTGGCATTTTGATAATAAACGAACTTGACACGCCACTAACGAATGTTAGCGCCTTAAAGCAGGCAAATGATTGAATGAACTAAAAATTGTTTGATAAGAAAGTGTTTTTGTTTTTTTTTTTTTGCTAGTTTCCTCACAAACACTGTGGGCGAAAAAGCTCAATAATAATTTTGTAAACTCAATTAAAAAATCCTAATTTCGTGTCAGTATTAAACGAGGTAACAATTCCTGGATTTTTCGTATTTAAATTAAAAAATACAATATTTGTTTTAACTTCTTGACCAGGTTGCAAATACGGTGTTGTTTTATTTACTGCGTTATTTTAAGATGTAAAATATGGCGATGAAAACGCTTAATAAAAACTGAATTTAAAAATTTTAAGGAAATGTTTGGTTCTTGATTTAGAGAACTTTCACATGACTGAAGTCTTTTTTAGTGACGATTCTCTAATGATGCGCTACAACTATTTCAGCTTCGTGAAATCATGTCTTCGAAGTTAAAAATTATAATATTAAATAAATAATAAAGATGTACACCAGTAAATGACTAAATGGTAATGATCATTTTTTGCAGTGCCGACTTACCAGCATTAGAGTAAAATAATTTAGTCAGTCACAATCGAATTGCCTGCCGCTAGCACTTGTGAAGAAAGAAATATTATACGTTTATAGAATAGTAAATTATTTTCAACACGACTTATGCGCAAAAAGTCTGGCTCAAGAAAGCGTTCATAGCTCCCGATGGATTTTTCTTATGGCTATAACTATATTTATGGGCAGAAAAAAGTTTTAATCCTGATAAACGGGCCCTTATTACATCCTAAAGATAGACTTGTGATATGATAGACCTGCTAAAATGCATACCCCCTGTTAAGCAAGATTATTATACAAAATGAAAAACCGAAAGAACGAGTCCTCCCATACCGCTGATGAAGATTACATCATGTATATTACTGATGAGTTAATTACAAATAATGTTTTATAAGAGAACTGTTAACATTCAATATTAGCGAAAATTCGTACTAAAACTATAATTTAGCATTAATAAAAACATAAACATCCTATAAAATTTCGGTTATGCTTATTGAAAACGACAATTATAAATCTTGATATGAAAAAAATCGCACGGACATGATTGTATTACAGGATCAATAATAAGAAACTTATCTGATTCACCTGTACGAATACTAGACTTCTTCACATACTCTTGGCAGATTTCTGAAATTGTCATAATCCCTACACCAGGAAGGGATTCAAGTCAGATTACGTCCTAACAGGCTCATCTCAGCTATTCTCAAGTTAAGTTAAGTTTGCTGTCTCGATCTTAATGAATGAAATTTTATCACGGGTTTCGAGCAAGACAGTACCATTGAACAAGTTCATAGAATTGTCACCGCTATTTGAAAATAAGCAATACTGTTCAGCTTTATTCATTGACTTTTCCCAGTCGTTTAATAAAGTCTGATATGATGGGTTATTCACGAAAATAACTCCCACAAGCTCCTGAATAGCCCAAATACATTGACGTCAACGTTTGCAGATGACACTGCAGTTATAAGTGTTAAGCAAAATCTGAAAGTTGCATCCAAACAACTTCAGTTCCATAGTAGTGAGCTGGAGGACTGGCTGAAAAGTGGAGAATAAAGGTGAATCATGAAATATGGTTATTTAACGTTTTCTACATTTCCGATCGTCGCTTAATTTGGCCATAAAACTTACAACCAGTCTACTACACTGGTTAATAAGACCCAAATCAACTGTGGCTTGGGAATACAAAATCATCTTTTCCAAATCCGTTATGAAGCCAATATGGTCATATTACATTCAGCTGTGTGGTTCTGCCTGTCCATCAAACATTCTGAAGTTACAACGAAGCCAGCCTAGGATTTTACGATTTATCGTATGCACCTCCAGGTATATAAGAAATGAAAACATCCATAGGCAAGTTTCCACTATCCAGGAAGAAACAAAAAAAACATACACGTCCAAATACGTAAACAAACTAGTGGTCCAACCCATCACTCTTGTACTTAATTTTACTACAATTGGATGGGCACCAGAGGCTAAAAAACAGACACTAAGCCTGGCGAGACGGCTCTCCCTATACAATAGTAGATATATTTTTTTTTATTTCATTGGTGATAATTAATAATTAAGATTTTGGAGATAAGACTTGAATATTTATTGTAATTTCCTTTTAGAAAGCTGCAATAAAATAATATAAAAATTTAAACAATGAATTTAAGTTTTAGAGACACGTATCACTGGACAAAAATGATTATATTATTAATTAACAATCTACAAGACTTATTTTAATTTAAGAGAAAAACAATGTAATTATTTCAACGAATTTCTGAAATTTATATTTTATGGAGATAATGGATGGATGTGTGCAATGAATGGCTTATATATTTACAGTACTTGTATTAAACGGATGATATTCCAAATAGCTCTCTAATGTTTCAGATATGCAGCCATAATGGACAAATTTTTGAATCCGATTGTTTTTAGTGGTTTAATCGATTTTGCAGCAGGCCGAATACCAAACTTTTGAATAAATATAAAATAACATACTTATACACGGGTTTTGTTGCTCTATCACTTAAAGATGTTTCATAGGTTACGTGAGGCAGTGAACTCCTGTCTGCACTCCGGTCTTTTAATTTGGCTCCAGTTTTCGAGATATACCGTTATGCTCAAAATGTAGGTAGTAGATCGCCATATCTTACCATATCAGAGGAATGGTTTGTACTCGTTGGCTCTAAATGGTAAATTCAAAAATCTACAATAAAGTTACAATTAAGGTGTAAGAGGATTTAAATAAAACCCTTTCGATGTGACTTGTAGTCCGGTTTTTTAGAGACTGCCAGACATGAATTATTTAAACAGTATAATACAATTAAATCCAGAATTGCCATATCATACAATATTTTAATTTTGCATTTTACTTATAGCTAAGGGTTCACATTTTTACATTTCGAATTATGAAATTGTTTACAAAATTGCATTTGCTAACATTGTTTTTAAATCTGTTTAAATCTGTTTCAAAGATATCGTGGAAGATGCGGCAAAAAACTTATTCTTTATGCAAAATTTTAAAATGTTTGGGGCTGTTAAAAATTATAAAACAATAAAGATGTCAATCTTGATTTGATTTTCCGACTGGCTGGTTTGATATACATATTTGAAACGAATTTCCGGCATCCCTTGTCAAGTTGGGTTTGGTGTCAAGCCAGACTCAGAACGAAAAATTACACATGGCCGAAACCGGTTTGTCTTCAAGCCAAGGGATGACGAAAATTCGTTGTAAATATCTACAACAAATATACCACTGTATTTATAGTTAAATATAAGAAAATATGTTCAAAACAAAATTAACCCTTTTTGATTCTATTCGCAACTAAGTGACAGCACTACATTTTGACAACTGAATATTTAAAACAATTTACGAGAATTTCTATACATTTATAAACGACACGTAATTGAAAATTATACTTATTATCAGCATTTATTTTACAATCAGCCCTTCCGAGCGCAGGCTCTTTTATCACACATTGTTCATTTCATTATTATATTCGGTTAGGAAGTACTGACACAAAACCACCGATAGCCCTGCTTTTGTGGTGTGAAACTAAGTTTTGTGTGTGCATGAATTTGCAAAGCTTTTTTGTCGTATGGCGTACGCAGACCATTTCAAATAAAATACATGATATTTACTTTTTTCCTTTTTTGAAGTTGATTGGTTTCAATTCTCTAAATCTTGTTTCCTTGATGATCTACTCATTTTTCACTTTTAATTTCGATTTATTTTTAAATTTTCATTACAGTTTTTCGATACGTTTCTGGATTGTCTGTTTTGTTGTTATTAACAACCACATTTCAGAGTATTCGATTACCAAGGTCTTTGCGGGTCTTTGAAACAAAGTCAATGTCTCGGCTAGTAATAAGCGAAACAAAGAGTGTTTCGTTTCGAAAGTAGAAATAATAGATATGTTGTCGTTGAAGTAATAAAGGCAGCTTAGACCACTACCATACAAATAGATAAAATTGAAAACGCTGTACCAAACAGGCAAACCATTAGAAGTCCTTAAGTTATCTGACGTTGGACCAAAACTTGACTTGATTTTAACAAAATGACGAATTGGTGTAAAAGATGAAGCATTGTCATTAATACTGAAAAGTCGAAACAAATTACTTATACATTGAAAAAGGACATATATCCTCCTATTTATTTAAACAATGTAGAAGTTCCATATAAATAACCTTGGCGTGCATCTCGATAGAAGGCTGACGAGGAAAGATCTGATAAAAGCTATATGAACTTGCCTTAACATCAAAACTATTGGTTGCTGAGACAGAATTCTGAACATAGCTTAGTAAATAAAGTACTTTTTGTACAAAGCTATCTTAAAACCGATATTGGAGGTACGGGATTAAACTGTGGGTTACGGCAAGCAATAAATGCTACATCGTTCGTAACTAACGATACGATTCATAAAGATTTATATACAAGTATAAAAGGGATAAAAAATGAAATAAACGAGCTCAGCTCGAGATACCTTGGAAGACTTAGCAGCCATTCTAAGCCCATAGTTATTATGTAGCTAGATGATAGCGAGGAAGTACGTAGGCTAAAAAAAGGCACCATGTACTTGGGCTTCCCCTCAAACAATAAACATGTAAATACAATCATGTAAATAAAATCATTGTAAATATGTAAGGTGTTGCAAAAAAAAACTTTATTAATTGTAATCAGATTAAATGGTACTAACGTGAAGGTTAGAACATAACCTTACTAGAGGTTAAACTTATGTAAATATTTATTTCTAATTCATTTGCTTATTAGTCGGAAATAGATTGCAACTAAAAACAAATAAAAAATATATTTTTGTATTTAAATATTTTAATATGTTTCAAGTTTCTGTTCTTAGTTCTACATGCGAATGTAGGGTATAAATGGAATTGATACATTCCTTGTTTTATATCGAATATTTTTTGTAATAAAATGTTATTCCAAGCAATATGCTTTATTCATTGAAATCACAAATTGATGTAAAAAGTATATGCTAAAAGGAAAACATAGAAGAATTTGAAATTAATCAAATACAGTGAAAGAAAAAGGCAGGTCTTGCAAGAACTTTAATGTGGTCCACAGGTTACTAGCAGGCTCTGTGATAGATAGTACAGCCAGGAAAGAATTTTTGGTAATACTACTGTTGAAGAGGGGAAAGAGGAGCGTGTTTTAGTGATTTTTTGAAAGCTGAATAAAAAAAATAGATATGTAAATCTTTCCTTAGGGTTTTCTTCACATTTGTTTTCACGTATAAAACCATACGTCAGAAAATCTTTATTAACAATTTTTTGGCAAAAATCTAATGAGTAAGAACCGAGCAAAAAATCTCTGTTTGAGAAATAGCAATAGCACTGAGAAAGGTTTAAAAAAATCTGCGGCATCGCGCTGTCGGCTGTGAACCCGTCAACTTGTTTACTGCGCAACAGCCTACAGTACATTCATCATTTGCTTCTGTACAAATGATAATTTTCAGCGATTAATCTTAAAATAATGTCAGCCATATGGCTTGCAAATTTCCATCCGTATTGTTTAGCAGTCTGATACATTATTGATGTCACACTATTCGTTCTCATTTACTTGAATTTGTGACAAGTCGATTTACGCGATCGAATAGTGTGAAAGGCGCTTAATATATGTTGTTATGCAAACGTAATTTGTCAGAACTCAAATGTATGTTAACATAAAAATGAATCTGAATGGTCCATATATTTCCAAATATTCCTTACCCGACGTAAATATAGCTTAAAGTGGCATAAATAACTCAAAATTTATAAATGTAACATATACCGGTTATTCATGAAACACCCGTTTGGGAGCCGCCCACGATTGATCCTTTGAACCGGACAATTAGGAATATTTACATTTATAACTTCTTTGCCGTTTGGAGTTATGAAATAAACTATTTTCTTAAATAATAATATCGATTATGAAGGATAATAGCGCCCCAAAGACGCCAGAAAATCACATGTAAATTAGTCACCACTGTCAACAACAAAGCAGGTATGTATTATGTTGTTTTTAATTTCTTTCAATTTTGTAAGTATCATCTCAGTTTGTTCAAAAACCATGGTACTCTCATCTGTTGGCTACGACTATAGCTAGGAAACTTGAGACGAAACTGTCTTTGCTTAAATTTAAATTTGTTCGTAATTTTGAAATTATTTTTTACTTTTTTAGAGAATTTCCGAATTTTCGGTAAATCTCAGATTTTTTTAAATTTTTTGGTGAAATGTTGGCCTTTGTTTAGAGTAAAATTTTTTTGTAAATGTTTGTTTGGTTAATTTAAGATTTTTTAATGAAAATATGGTACAACAACTAAAGCGTAAGTTCTAGGGATGCTTCGAAAAACTGGTTTAAGCTACAGAAAAAGAGCGATCATCCCTACCTGTAAGGATACGGAATATATATAATTTATTTCGTTTGAAATGAGTATTTGGCCAGTTTTGTTGTTTCTTCATAATCTTATATTTTTATAAGGAACTGTCAAACTTGTACCCAACGGCCGTTAATAGTCGTAAATTGTTTCTATTTATAGTTTTTCGAGACAGTTACATAGCTGAGTATTTTTTGCAGTTGCTACTAAAATAAATACGAAAAAAGTAAGTAATATCCTATTCTAAAAAAATCTTACATCAGTCTCATAATTCTTTGAAAACTTGCATAAAGAATGGTGCTGATGATATCAACACTTTAGTATTTGGTACTTTTTGAAACTCGAATCTTTAAGGAATAAAATTATAATTTTAACCTTAAAAAAAAAAGCTCTTATATTGAAATGACAAAATGTTATAGTGTTTTGTTTAAGTGGTATTTTTTCAGTTTGCTAACGAACCTAGCGAACATATTTCCTTTCCGAAATTTGTCGTCTAACAATGGAAAATTTATCAATAAATTATTTGTATAGAGCATTTTAAAGCTATAGTTGGCAACACTGCTGTAAGTGTCAAGTGATTAATGTCAAGTTTGGTGTGTAATTTTATCACAAGTAGTTTGACGCTTTGTGATTGTTAAAACCATACACAGACAAAAAACAATTTTTCTAAGTGAAAACACGCAAACTCAGGCACATTATGAGTTCAGCCCATATCTTGGGATTATCTCTTAAAGGAGTCGTGCATACAAGGTACCGATTTTAATGTGTGCAAGGCATTAAATTTTCTGCAGCTATGGATGTTGTTGATATGAAAATCCCGTGTGATGATCGTTAGAATAAACACATTTTTCAGATCGTAAAAAAAAAAATCACTCAAGTGCCTCAGTTTTTTAAAACGAATTAAGAGTTATTTTACTTCTTCTGATCTGCTTAATATTTACTCCACCTATATCCAACCGAAAATGGCACTTGTGATGCGAGAAGGTTTAATACGAATGTCTACAAACACTAGTCCCGCTAATCCCCTTTCATTTTTTTAATAGATCTAGCACAATGCATTGCATGAGGTGGTTTCATCCTCTGATTGCTGGTCCAACAAACAAAACAGGCTGGTTGCTGTTGTTGCACCAAGTATTAAGAAGGGCAACGAGTCCTTTCTTCAAATCAAACTAGCCATAATCCACGTTACATTTAGAATAGTGTTCTCAGCTCAAAACTAAAATACTCTCTATTAAAAAACAAAACGTCATTCAGAAAATACGAAATTGAGGTATAAGTGAAATCGGCGACTGACGACTTGATATATCCGGGGGTTATGTCAGATCTAGCTCCCAAGATTTGTACAGGTTTGAAACCAGAAGATAAGGAACTGCAGGGCTCGACTATGCGACGATAATTTTCGCTGTGTTTAGTCGGTGGTAGATCACATCACCAGGTAAACCATTAGGTGTTGCCAACGTTAAACTCATAGTAGAAAACAACATTGGTATTGCTTAAGGTTTCCATTATCCTGCTCAATCAATTACGAAAATACTCCATCATTTCTATACTTTACCTATTAAAACTAAAATTCATGAATGTATTCATTTTATCTAAAAAAATAAAAAATAAAAATAAAAATAAAATTTTTTGGCAGTGTCTTTAAAGCTCTCAACTATACACAAACAAAAAAAAACTATATTCGTACAATACAGTTACTGTTCACTGAGCAATGAACGAAATTTGATCTTATTGTATGTGAGGAAGATGGAATAAAAGGGAATGGATGCAATCTAATGGTGATGAATGATGGTACTCATGTTTGAAGAAACAGTACACTCAACTTTTTCTTTGTTTTCTTCCCTTTCTTCAGTATCTTTGGCAGCTTATCTTACATTTTCGAAGACGCAATGCAACGATGTCCATATTGAAATAATTCAGCATCGTGTTGCAAACACACTCTATAACATTTGAGAGGAGTAAAACGGACTGAAAATTTGCAAAAGTGTAAACTTTTTTCTTGGCAATGAGAAAATTTAATAAAAGCTGATGTTGTCATTCAAATGTGTATTAATCATTTTTTATTTGTCAAACGTGTAAGACAGTTTACATAAAGCCGAACTAAAAAAAACAACAAACAAACGAAATACAAAACAACAACAAAAAAAGGATTTATTCGAGAACGGTTGGACTAAGAAAGTGCGTTGTCGTCTTGCATGTTGAAAAAAAAAAACGGCCGTTGTCAAGTAAAAACTGAACTAAAACAATCAATGAAAAGCGAATCCTTTTACAGTGTTTGAGCCAGCTAAGACAATAGTTTTCGAGAAAGGATTTCTTGAGCATTTCTACACAGTTTTTGTGCCGCTGCTTTTGGACATTTTTATCTCTGTTTTATAGCAAGAACATGATAAAATGTCTTTTAATTTATTTATGGATTTACATTGGATTATTTTATATGATTGAAGGTGGCGAGGATGATGAACAGTGAGTGAATAAAATTAATTACAAAATATGAACAACTCGAAACAAATATCAAATGGTATAAGAACTTGTGCAAATTGTGAATATTTTAATAAGAGATGAGCAAAGCTCATCTAAGACACTCTAACAACATTTGCGGAAAATAAAGTTGACTTTATTATACAAAAATTTTTAAAAACTCATCTTTAAATGTATTTCTCAATATAAAAAAATTTACTTGCTTTGTTCTTTCTTTCCTAGTTCCTTTTTAAAGTTTGTAAGCTTTGGATCTCCATTTCAAGCATATTGACTGATTTTTTTTACAAGATAGAGTCAATAAATGGGGTAACGTCCCAAACCCGCTGGTTTTTTTTTAACCGCAAAAAAATTACCGATACCGAAAAAGCTAAATCGGAAAGAATAAGATCGGAGAATAATCTGAAATAAGCGCCAAAATATGAAAAACGAAAGGGACATATTTAATGGGATGAGTGTAAAATAGATCTGCTGTTAAACTTGACATTTATGAATCAGTTCTTCCCATAATATTTATTCCTCCGTGAAAATGTGTACCGATTTTCTAGCAACTTACAAATTACCCGTTAAGAATTAATTAACAGTTCTATTAACGTTCTTTTTAACAAAATATGTAAATTTGCTTTTTATTAAAAAAATTCAGCAAACTTTTTATCAAAAGTGTATTAAATCAATATCATTTTCTCCCCTCCCTTTCACTGTGATATCCATTTTTTCAGTGTCCACATAAAACTACACATGACTAGTGGTCAAAGGAAGCGAGCACAAATACAGCAGCACAGCCACCAGCATCATAAAAAACGTCACACTCCTTCCCCACATCGTCACCACCACCATCATCAGCAGCAC
The DNA here is from genome assembly GCA_963932375.1 of Phania funesta. Lineage (NCBI taxonomy): Eukaryota > Metazoa > Arthropoda > Insecta > Diptera > Tachinidae > Phania > Phania funesta. Next base: position 90,112,234 of record OZ010652.1, on the reverse strand, counting down.
CACTCACATGCACTAGCATCACCAGTAGCAACAACTACAACGAATTTATATCATGATTCCCCACATAATTATGCAGCAGGAATAACAGCAACATCCACGTCATCGTTGGTGCCACAAAATCATGTATTTCAACCTACACACACAAAGAAATATCCGTCTTCATCACCACTAAATTTCCATGAAAGTGGTCAACTGTTAAATATGGATGAGGATGTGTTCGCACAGGGCAATGTTGGTGATGGGGCTGCAGTTAGTGTTGACACAGATGCCGGTGAGCCCTTGATGATACCATCGTACTTGACAAAAAATTTTGCATCATTTCCCCAGCCAACGGCCACATATGAAACCGAAATAATACCACACAATTCTGAAGGTTTTAATATGGCGAGTGCGGGGTTGGACGGACTAAAGGACATGGAGGAAAACAATGAAATCACAGCGCAAATAGAAAGTTATCAACGTCATAAACCCTCATCATCGTCTTCATTAGCGAAAGCCATAAAAAATGAACAATTGTTGCAAGAACTCCTACAGCAACAACGCAATGAACAACCGGAAATTATGAATGCAGCAGCTTATAAATCAGCCAAGCTCCGAGGTAGCAAGTATAAGGCCGATAAGGACTACTACAGTGAGGATGACATGACAGAGGCTATGATGTATTCATCATCTGTAATGGGCACAAAGCACAATGCAGCACAATCTGTCAACCGGCCAGTCGAGGACGCCGCTTATAGCGGAAGTATTAAGGCCTTAACAGTGGATGACATATGGTCGCAGTTGCAGCAGCAATATCTAAACAAATACACACCTCAGGCTCAACCCTTAACAGCTGCGGAGGTCGAGGAACATCCTGCGAGCACAATAGCAACAAAGACAAATTCCAAACGCAAGCGAAATACCAAGAGACAAAGACAAGCAAAACCCACCGCGATCGCGTCATATTCCACCTCCTGGCCAGCTAAATCTGTAAGCTATACAGGCAATAATCAGCATAACAGCCACTATTTGCAACCAATTAATCAACAGCAGCATTATTATGACCACATACATTCACCACCCTCAGCTGTGGCTTTTAGCAGCGCCAGCCTGCCATCCCATCGGGATACAGATTATTTTATCAAGAGGCCTTTTAACAAAGTCAACACTCACAATGATGAAGATGCTACTGAGACAGATGAAGCTACTGAATTTGGTCAAGGTGACGAGGATGATGATTTCGATGTATATGGTGATGAGTCAATTGAAGAAACTGTCTACCAGCGCGGTAAAAAATTTGCATACCACGCTCCTTACGGCCAGCACAGTCATACCAATAAAGCTTTTAATAACCATGATCTCTATGGTTCCTACAGTACACCCGTAACAGCTACGGTGGCGACCAATGTCCAACCGTCCACATATCACCCAAACTTGGTTACTTCTACCTTGCCCTCGTTCACCCCCTCCACCCACAATGCGTTTTTGCCAACAATATCACAGCCATCTACATCATATCAATGGCGTACACAGCAAAATTATCCAGCCTCATATCAAACCTATCAACTGCAGCATGAACAACATCAAGCCCAGTGGACGGCAGAAGACCAGTATGCACAGCAACAGTCTAATGCATTACGTTTACCTAAGGCGACAATTATACAAACACCCAATACCATTTCAGACTCAAAATTATCGCCCACTCAATCAAATGACTTTACAGTGTCATCCTCCTACCCCACCTCGTCAACCAAGTCCACCATACAGCCGCCAGCACGTTATAAAAAACGTAAAAATCGCATTAAATCCAAACGAAATCGTATTGTGGTCATCTAGTAGCGTTATTGCAATTTGCAACTAGTCGTTGAAGTTGCAAATGTTGACTATGGTTTATTGTTCGCACACAGCATTTGCTTAGCTGTGGCTTGCTTTACTAGCATTTTTTAACATCTAGTTCTCAAATTTCAATGTAACGGTTTAAGGGTTGACTTTTGCAGCATATTTTATGGGTTTTTATAAGGTCCTGTATTTGTTTTACAAACTAATATTTACTTTTAATTAAATTTAAGTTCAAATGGTTTTGTTATGTTTGGTTTTTAATTTGTTACACGAAATAAAATAAAAACAATAGTCATTTTAATAGTGAGATTTTGATTAAAAGTAGCACTTTGCTGCCACTTGTGCCACTTTTTACCAATATAGCCCAACAAAAACAAAAGAAAAAAAAAATAAAAATTACCCGATCGTATTATAAAACATTTACTGTAAGGCATTAAACACATTGACCACATCAGGCCACACGGCTACACAACTACAAATACCGCTGGCTACCAATGACGCCCCAATGACGTAGCCAGCTACTTAATTATTTTGAAAAAGGCAGCTACATAGTATTGTTAAAATAATAACAGCTGTTGCAACAATTCATTTATATTTCAGTGATGCCACTTTAGATTTTTTACGTTTCTAAAACTCGGTTTTTTTTTTTTGCATGAAACAAGCCCTCTAGAAATATAATAGATTCGATGCATCAAGCTCTTCGAAGTGTGTACCCAAAAGAGGTACTGTGTATATATTCTAAAAGCAAAGGCAATAAGCATTCATTTGATGTGCAATATTCTAGAGTAGTTAATAACTAAAAGAAATAAACGTGGTGAGATATAGGGGCGAAGAGTTTTCAACTGTTGTACCCTGCTCGCTCGAATGTAGGTGTTGCCGTCAAACAATACTGTCAAGTATTTTTTAACGCTGAAACTTGGAGTATGATCGGAGAGGTTTACATAAACGAGTCTTAACCCCCCAAAAAAAAATACATTATTCCAGACATGTAACCAAACTTTTAAATTTGAAATATTTTGAATACATGTATATAAAAATAAAACAAATGAATTTACTTATTTAAAAATTTTTGATGCATATTTATTGTAAGATTTAAATTTTATAATTCCCTCTTTTGAAAAGCACTAATTTGCTTAATATATTTTGATCTATTGTCAACATTATTTTTATTTTGTAGCCAACAAAAATAGAAATTAGTTTAATTTGACAACAACGACAAAAGCAGCATGGACAACAACCTGCAGCCAAGTTGCCTAAACGAGTTGCCTGCTGTCGTGAATGTGTTTAAAGCTTAACACCGAAACAATTAAAAAAATCCATAATCTGGTAATTATCAGGATATGGTAGTAGCCTTGTTAAAAACCTTATTTAAGTATAAAACAATATCAGCTTTAAATTTGTATCACTTGATTTCTATAAGATTAATTTGTCCAATTTTTTTAGTATCTTTATGAGGAATATGGTAACTTAATTGATATGCTTAAGTTCGTTTTCTAATCTTTCTGTTAAGAAGGAATTTTTTTTTTACCATAAAAAGTTCATTTTTAATTGATAACAAAAACAAAGGAAAAACCTTATGGACTGGAACTTATGCGCACCGTCGCGCACACCTGCTAGACTCTATTTCAAAGGCGACGCTCACTTCTAAAATTAATTAAAATATAAATATAGCGATGAAAATTGTATGTATGTTCTTAAATTAGGTTTGTTCTATGACACTAAATGGGTTTGACAAATACAAGTGGGCGTGATGTGGCAACTAACTAACTACTCACACTAACTACATTTGATTTAAAGATAGTTAACACATTCGTATTTAAATATGTATAAATAAGGATGGTTTTTTTAAATAATTACAAACTAAGTATATTTATAAAAATGTAAGTTAAAGGAAAAGTTTTTGTAATACTGCTAGTAATAATATAATATTTTTAAGACATACATTTCTCTATGCCTAAATATTTATTATTTTAAAAAGGTTAGTTGCTGGATCACGCCCAATTCGGTATGCCAAGACTTTCAATGTGACAGAACAAACCTGTTAGGAGCATATGATTAAATTTTGAAAAATTTTAGAAGTGGGCGGGGCCTTAATGTACTATGCCGAGTTGGCATATAGATTATATATAATAGCCGCCTAGTATATTACCTTGAAGGACTCCCTTAGAGATTTTACCACTAATAGAAAACTGATCCTTTAATATTACTTTAAACGCTCTATCTGTAAAATAGCTCTTAAAATGCTTGCGGACTTTATCAAACGCTTGGGAAATGTCAATATATATAGAGATATTGGATATTTTCAAATGCCGCTGTAATAACGTTGACAATTCTATGAACTTACTCAATAGCCAATAGGTTACTCAATGTTTTGCTCAGTAGGAAAATGCTTTAAACACGAAACGAACAATCTTTCAAACAATTTTGATAAAATTGACTGCAGGCTATTGGGCAGGTTTAGGGATCCTAACAATTTCCGACTTCTGCCAAAAGTATGGAAAGAAGCGAACGCCGACATGGCATTGAATACGAATAGTAAATTTCTGTCAGCATAATTAGGGAAGTATCTTATCATTGATCCTGTAATACGATCTGCGGTGTTGTTGATTTAAAATAATGATAAACGAAATTTCATAAGGTCATTCATAGTGCCGCTGATATTTGGAATAGTGAAACTATTTTATGTCATGTGGTGTGAAAACTTTTGCTAAGTGATTTGCGAAGGAACTTACTTTTTCATCTGTGTTTTTAGCCCATGTGCGGTTTTTAAGCCTTAGTGGGGATACGTGGCATGCTATGGCTGTGGCAGTTACAACATATGTAAAATGATCTACGACTGCTTGTTTTTATTGGATAAGAAATAAGTTATTCAGGTGCAGTAGAGAAACTGTCCTGTAAAATAACAATTAGAAGTGAATGGTCAAGACAAATGAACTGACTAATATTTGATCAAGTCTTATGCTTTTTACAATGGCGAAATCGATAAGGTCTGGCAACTTGTTGTGTTGGCCAATAGGTGGGTATACCTTATTAACCCTCCAGGGCTAATAAGTCTAGAGCCCCAATAGGTGTGTCTAGCATTGTAATCGCCAGCTACAAAAAACGTTTGGCTTTATTTAGCAAAAAACCTGTCATATTGATCGTGTTCAATCTTATATGTAGACGGGCAATACACAGATGAAACTGAAATTTTAAAGTCAGTAAAAATCCTTTCCTTTAAATTAGTTAAAGTTAAAAAAAAACATATGGTACATTTTTAAATCTTCACAATAGATTCTTCCTGATTATACATGAAAATCAAAAATAAACAAACACTCAAGAATTTTGGGTAATGCGTCATAATGAAATCCCCCACCAAAAATTACCTAAACTAAAAAATGACCATCAGCCAAGTTACTCAAAATTCAAAACCAAACTTAAACAAAAAAAAATATTTTGGGCGATTTAATATTCTGTCTCTGCCAATTAATAACACAAACTTTTCTGATATGTCCTAGTTTCTATTCCAACTAGTACACGGTGTCCGCCAGGATGGTATACTACTTTGTTACTTTATAATTTTTAATTAAATGAAAAAGAATGGATCGTATATTGATAAATGTTTTATTTAATGTCGGCAATTATGTATGGAATACAATATCAGACAAATGTCCGCCTCTGTTAGCCTCACAAATGCGAGCCCTTTTGAACACATTTTTCACTACATTCTCACACATTTCGCGCGGTATTTTATTAATATCATCACGAAGATTTTGTTTGCGTTGCTCCACCGTTTCTGGTTTGTTTGCGTAACCATGATTTTCAGATATTCCCACAACAAGAAGTCCGGATCAGTCAAATCAGGCAACCGTGGAGGCCAATCAACATGACCATTCCTTGAAATAACTTGTTGTGGAAAGAGGTCTCGCAGTAACTCCATTGTAATCCTGGCTGTGTGCGATGTGGCACCGTCTTGTTGAAACCACATGTTAGTGAAGACCAAAGCATGCAGTTGAGGCGTTAAAAAGTTTTCAATTATATCACGATATCGCTCCCCATTGACAGTTACCGTTACGCCGTTTTCAGTTTCAAGGAAGTAAGGTCCAATGATTTGAGGGTTTTCCATTGCCCAGAACCGACTATTCTGTTTACTTACATATCCATTAAAATGAAAATGTGCCTCGTCGGGGTTGTCATAGACGAGCTGTAGCATCCTATTGGCATATGTACGGCGGCGTAAATGGTCTTCTGGAAGAAGATCTTTGTGTCAACTGAAGCTTAAATGGAAACAAATGCAAATCTTTATGCAAAATTGTGCCCAAAGTTGTTTTTTGAAGACCAAGCTCCTGAGCACGCTGTCGAATTGAGGTTGATGGATTGTTTTGAACACTTTCTTGAACAGCACTAATTTTTTCAGCCGCTCTTGCAGTACATTGTGGTCCATGCATGGGCCTATCAGCTACAGTCCCTGTTTCTTCGAAATCATTCACTACACGATAAATAATGCGTCTTGTTGGCAAAAATTTCACGTAACTTTCTCATCGTCACTTTGATAAAATGTTTTAACGATTAAAACACGTTGGTTTACCGATTATTTTTCCATAATAAATTTGCCACGTCTCTACTTCTCGCCTGCCAAATATGAACAGTAATGTTTACCAAAATGGCATACCTTCCCGGCGGACACCCTGTGTAAATTACAGCGCCCACCTTAGCCGGTATTAAGTAGTTAAGGAAGTAATATAATTAATAAAATTGCTATACTAGCTTCAAGTAATGCGCCTACAACACAACACCAGAGGCGCTGCAACACTGTTCTAAAAATAAACAACGTGCAATTTCAGAGTTTTATCTCTCTCTACTTCACTACCTGTCATCTATACTTTATCCCTTTCCGAACAAAGTAGCATAATTATTCCAAAAATAGTTAGTACTGTGTTTTACTTGCTTTAAAACAAAAGGGCACACGTAAGCTAATATTTATGGTTTCTTTTTAATTTGCATTTAAACATTTTTTTCGTCTGTGATTTTTGTAATATAATCACGCATTAATCACGTAAACAGATCCCTTTTTAATTTTACTTTTCAATACATTCACGCCCAAATTTGCCCGATAACTTTTGTTATTTGTAGTAACGAAAATTTGATGCACTAACATTTCCTTAGCGACAAGATAGTAAATATCTTTACTTTTCTATTCATTCAAATTATCATCTGGCATATCTCTTAAAATATGCAACAATACAGACCAGAATAAAAAAAAAACACCAACTGGCCAAACATTTTATGTGTTCAATTTTTCGTATGTTCAAACACTTTACGAAAAAGTAAGTAAAATTAACTGTAGTGTTTTTCTATTCATGCAAGTACTTATCATAACACCCCGTGCCATAATAAAAGCCGCACTGAGAAAATGTTTACTATTCGTCAAAAAAACCTATACAGTAAACAGGTAAGGGTGGGGCGAGAGGTAAATTTCCGCTAAAAAGGTGAAGGTAAAGGCCTATTATGAAAGAAGTTTGGAAAAATAAAAAAGAGTGTGGTTTCTTTCGGCACTGAGTGTCATTATACTATCACTTTTGACACTATTATTTCGAGTTTACAAATATAGTGACATTTTATAGCAGACAAATTCATAATAAGGTATATTAATATATTGTTACGTTTATTACCACAATAAACGTGATTATGAAGGGTTCGTTTAATTGCAATAATTAAATTACACAGTCCTTAATGATTTTTACCAGAACACAACTTTATTCGGCAATTAAGACTCTATTTACAACTATACTAAGTACTTATTTACACTGTACACTTAACACTTTTGTACGCACAGATATTCACTTAATAAAATCTCAAAGTCAACTAACTCTTCTGCGGTGGACGGCGCCTTTATATACAGATCACAGCCGCTTCTTGAAATGTCCCGAACATACGCGAAATTGCGCATTTGTTATTTCAGTTGCTGGCTTAGTAGTCTTGTATATGTGTTTGTGTGTGTGTGTATCTTTGTTTACTTTTTGCTTGCTGTAGAAATTGTTTTTATTGAATCGCGGTGTATGGAATTTCTGCTGCGCAATTTGCTTTTGCTTTGTGTTTGTGATATTGCGTATTTGTACATTTGTACAATAGGTCGTTTCACACACCTTTGACTATTACTTTGTAACAATATTATATTTTTTATTGTTCAAGAATAACCCTGACAGCTTTTATTTGTAAACGTGTCAAATTGAAAAAATTCGCAGTTCGGGTTTTTCTTTCGGCACGAACTGTATATATTGCTTTAGATGACATTGTTCGTAAAATATGCCACCAATTCTAGTTTTTCGATTAAGCTTAGTTTTCGATTAAGAACAAAAAAATATTTGTTTTTTCTCAATAATCGCAAATATGCCGACAAAAGCTGACTTTACATCGTGAGTGTTATTTATTTCCTTTTAAATTTGTTAACGATACGATTAACGTTAACGAAGAAAAGTAAACAGCATTACTGACCTCCTTCGAGTTATATTACCTTTAATATATTTTTGATCTGACTTAACTAAGATTTTATCCAACTTAATAATCATTCAGGGACAAAAAAACAGAAAGTTTCAGAAGCATTAGCAACTTACTTGAAATAAATTTAGTTGTTAAGAGTATAATTTCATCTGGTCTTACCTGAAAATAAAATATGAAAAAATTAGTACGTGAGTTAATTAGAAATTTTATTTCGCTAGAAACTGAAAGCAGAACCATTGAAATATAAACGTTAGAGAGATAATCATTAGTACTAAAAATTAATATTGGAATAATTTTTTTTTAAATGAGTCTTATAAAACGGACTTTCCAATGAACGACAAAAATCAATATGAGAGGTCGGCATCTGAGCTTAAAAAGTTTACTGCTGCAAAAACACAAACTTTATGTATATTGTTCATCGCTGGCTACTATTTTATCCGTCGGTGAAGCCGAAATGCTTCTTTCAAAGATGTAAACCATAGAGAGGAAAAGAGGGAGCCACAAGTGAAGAATTCGGCGAGTACGTTATCCTTTATCATGTATGCCTTGACCCTTTCCCCACACTAAAATTCGCTTTAAAATGTTGCACGTCGTATTGTCATCATTTTGGTTATTTCAACACATTTGAATCATTACGCACTCGATAAAAGGCGGATTGCGAATGTTTGACTTATACCTTTTTAAGCAAATGTTCAATATGACTGACTTCCTAGATGTCTCTTTACCATGCACTAATACAGTCTTAATAAGGTGTTGATATATTTGCGCTGTTATATATACGCTTTTCAACTCAATTTGTTTAGATACGTAATTTGCTTTTCTCTTCGTATCGATAACAACATTTACGCATTTGAAAAGAAAATAAATTGTAAAAATTTTAACGGTTGAATTTACGAACAGGTTGCCATGCATTACTGTAAAGCAACATGCATTTAAGAAGTCAGCCCAACACTTGCATTCAATTGAGCCTCACCGTTTTTCTCTGTATCATTCCAAATCTTTAAGGCGTTTAAAGTAGCTTCACAAGTTAAATTCTCTGTAGAAATATGGACATGTTGATCAACGCCACCTTGATGTATTGCTAGCAGGGAGATATGGCATTCATTGCAACGCAAGCAGTCAATAAAGAAGGAGGTTACATATCTCCAAATCGATCAGGAAGAGGTATGAATTCCAGGCAACCATGGTGCTAAAACCACCGTCCGATAACGTAGGACAGGTGCTTCTTGCTTCACTATAACCGAATGATTAAGGTATCAGTCCCTTTACTTTCATCACAGTAAATCAATAAATTTTCGTTTATTTATGATTTTCTTTTATATTTCAGTAGATCTCAAAGAGATTTTAATTAAATATCAGCCAAATTAAAGTTTTTTTTCGCAAAGTTAATGAATCCTTGGCAACAAAACCCAAATTTCATTGTTTATTTATAACAGCCAAAAATAATGTGCATACAGTTTGTCAAGAAAATGTTTTGACATAGCAAAAATAGTAATACTTTCGATTGATTTGGTAAAAAAAATATATTATTTTTTTTGTAAATTCATTTTTTTTATTAATTCAGTTTTATTGACATATTAACTAACAAGCAGCATCGAAAGAGAAAAAATAAAAAATTATAATCAGAAAACTAAATAATAAACAAAAGGAACTCCAAAATTTTGTTGTCAAGAAATTGTTTTTACATTCTTATATGATCTAAAATATAAAATACAAAAAATAGGATAGATATCAAATTGTAAAATAATTAATACTTTGTATGGCCACCATTAGCATCAATCACAGATTGTAGACGCCTTTTCCCCGAATTTATTATTTTTTTTTTACATATTCCGGAGGAATTTTATTCCATTCCTCTAAAATTAAGGCTTTTAATTCTGCTTGGGTTTTTGGATGTCTTTTGGCGATATTTTTCTTTAGGTAAGCCCACAAATTTTCAATTGGGTTTAGATGTGGACTCTGAGCAGGAGTATCCAGCACTTTGCCGCAATTGAAAAGAAGCCACGTCCGTACCAAAAGCGCCTTATGTTTGGGGTCATTATCCTGATAAAATTTAAAATTCGGCCTTCTGCCAGTGTTAAATCCAAATTTATTGGCGCTGTTAATTAAGTGGCCATTCAATATATTCAGGGTCTGTTCCGCATCCATGATGTTGTTAATAAACGATATTTCGCCAACTCCTTTACTGGATATGCACCCCCAAAACCATTGCCAAAAGTTTTCCAAACTTTACAGTTGGAATTATATTTCGATTTTCCGGTGCTTTTAGTGGTTTTCTCCACACTTTATTGGGCCGATCATTATAGTAGAGCATCATTTTAGTTTCGTCATAGAATATTACATCATCCCAGTAGTCATCAGGTTTTGAAATGTGCGTTACAGCAAAGGACAAACGCTTTTCTTTGTGTTACACAGTAAACAGTGGTTTTTTTTTTCGTGCAACTCTTGAAGAATAGTCGCTTCTTCTTAAGACTTGCCTTATTTTTTCGTGAGAAACCGTCACACCACATTCTTCTTTTAACTCACTAGCGAGCGTTCTCGTGGACAAAAGAGGGTTTTCATCTACCTTTCTTCATAAAACGAGTTCGGTTCTTTTTGAAATCTTGTGTGGCCGCCCGGTTGGAATCTTTAACTCTAGTATATTTTCACTTCTAACGCGTTTTTAAATATTATAGACAGTTTGTCTTGTTATTGAAAACATTTCCGATAATTCTAGTACAGTTTTTTCAATTGCGTGGTTGTAGTAAACCAACTGAATCACATCAATTGATGGTCTTTTGCGAGGCATTTTCAATTTACTGTATTTAGTCAACAAAGCACAAACATAGACTGATTAAAAATCAAATGCCCATAGCTAGAGAAAAAAATTATTATACGACAGTAAAAACTAACGGCACTTCGAAAAGAAATAGAGAAAACGACATTATGACAACAAAAAACCATAAATTGTAAAAACATTTTCTTGACACCAATATCTTACATTTTCTTCTGTTTTTCTTCTGGTAATTTTTATTCACGCTTTCATTTTTTTTCTTTTGCTACTGTTTATTAGCTAATACATATACTGACAATATTTTACTAATAAAATATTTTATAGAAATAAAGGAGACATAATATTTGCTACTACAATATTAAATATACAAATTTTGTCATATGACAAAACATTTTCTTGACAAACTGTATATTAATTGTAATGAAAGTAAACTTTTGATTAACTTTTCCAAACTAAAATCATCAAAATCATAATGACAACGTGTGGTTTCTTTGGCTTTTTACACACTCAACACTTTTTTCGATACGTGGAAATTGGAATTTTCTCACTCCCATACACGAAATTAATGCTTATGGGGTTTTTGATCTCTCAATAAACAAACAATAACACATATGCACTTTTTATGGAGGTCAACATATGTTTTATAACACATTGTGTTTTTTTCCCTTCGCATCTGAAAGAATGTAGTATGACCTTTTATAACTCCCCTTTCTTGTTGTTCATATATTCGCTGTTGATTTTAAAAACAACACATATTCTTTCGTAAGCGGTATCGCTAGGGGCTTCTTTATCAAGGCTCCATATGTCCTTCAATTCAAAATATTCATTATTTTAACTAGTTGGTAGAGAGTGTTAGGTGAAAAAATCAAAACCCGGAACATTTTCTTATAAATATCACAGTTGGAATTTAAAAAATTGTTCAAGGAGTTGCAACGGAAACCAAACCACTTTAGAAAACATTAAAAAAGTTTTAGCAATCGAAGATGTGGATATTGTATATTTCGATCCCAATGAAACTACTATTTCGAAATTTCTAGTTAGCTTCACAAACAAGTTAATATTAAATTTGGTTAATTGCAAATTAAACATTGTTTATGGAAATATTTTAATAGAGACGATTTATTCGTAACATATTTCTTTTTAAATTTGATTTTATTGAATATTAAAATAAAATTTAAAATACGTATATTAGTATTAACTCCATATTATAATTATTACCCATGTAATACTATTTTCAGATGAACATTTACTGCGCAATTACAAAGTTTTCGCAATAAGTTCAATTTTATTTAGTTAAAAAAATTAAGCAACTAGTATTTAAATGCACACTAAAATGTGCGAATTTGGTCATGCAACACTGGCGACGTGTGTTTAGTGAGTAGAAAATTCTGTAAAACGACGACCGCATTAAATAAATATATAAATAAATAAATAATCAAATAAATAAAAAAGATATAATCATTAATTTAATATAAAATAAAAAAGAAAAAACATTTCCACCTAAGAATATTATACAAAATAATATACTCATGAATAAAATTCTTGAATATTCAACTAGATCCGAAAAGTTACAACATTAATAACTCAATTTGAATTTAATTGACTTAATTAATGTTTGTGTCTGAACATACTTTAATAACTATAATTAATTTACGATTTGGTTGGGAGAGCCGTCTGCTTTTTGTAGTATCTAGAACCCATAAAGTTGCAATAAATCACGTACAAGAGAGTTGGGATGGACCACTAATTTGGTTACATATTTGCACGATCATTTTTTTTTAGTTTGGTTGGGATGGACGACTAGGCACACGGACGATAAGCCGTAAAATACGAGATTCATCTTTTTTGTAACTACTAGATGATTTCATCTAAATTTAATGCCCGTTGCGTTTGTCTCAAAATGACGGGCCTAAGTTAGGCGACGTATAGGTGAACTTCCAAAAAAAAAACACCAAAACAACGCGTTCAGCTTTAAAGCTGCCATTAAATACCCCAAACTCTAAGCCACCAGCATGCATGCGCTTATGTGTCTGGTGACTTTTGGAAAACACTGCCCGCTTTACCGTGCCCGAACCCCTTCAAAGAACTTAAGTTACAGAAATTGAATGCAGAAATGCAAAATGAGAGGTTAGTTGAGTGTTGCGCAAAACAATTGATTAACATTGAAAAATAGGCAATCCATAAATCAATATAATTCATCACACTGCCAACAAAATTTTGTAATTCACAGTAAGCATAGCTGAATTGATTGGCAGTTTTCGAAATAATTGCACAGCACTTGAGGAGTGCCTAGTGGTTCAGTGAACATGCTATATTAGCAGCTACAAACAATTCCAACACAAAATACCTTGCGCGACCACAACTTAAAAATCCATCGATCGCGGGCCTATCATTCTTTTCTGAATTATCAATTCACCACGCATGTGCAACGGTACCAGAGTGTCAGTCAAAGAGATTATGAACATTATCATAGAGACTGCAATTTTAAAAAGAAAACCTAAAGGAGAATTCGTGTTGTTGGCACGCAACCAACTACGATTTCCAATGCGAATCGCATTTGGTATGATCATCAACAAGACACAGGGACAATCACTGCAAGTGTGTGGACCAAATTTGAATATTTCAAGCTTCTGATATAGAAATGCTATTTAGCTCGCTCGGACGGAGGGAAGACCGTCTGACTAAATTGTGTACGTATGCCGGGTACAGACAATTACTAAGAAAACGTTACACTGGTGTCTAGGCTCCAATAAAAACTGCGTTTTTAAATTATATTCTTCATATGACTACTTTGACTGATATGGCACCTTAACGCACAGACCTGATGTAATTTTTTTTTTTTTTGCTGTTGTCGGTGTTTTGGGCCACAAGCGTACTTTCAGTTGTGAGCAATTTGACACGTTATTTTACCTTTCGACTTTTCTATGAACGAGGAACACAAAGCGAGAGTAAGACTTAACATTTGGAGGGACACATTTCAATTGTGTGAAAATTACTGAAACTGCTGTAAGGCGAAACTTTTATGCTTTAAAGAAATTTAATGTAATAAATTCAGCTCTGGTGACGTAAGTTGTATATGGCTTCTAATTATCCAAAACGTTTTGGTATTTTGACAGCTTTCTGTTGTTCTTGTCCTTTATGCGTCAGTGCTTGGTTTTTTCCTTTTTTTGTTGCTGTTTTTGTTTTTGTTTTTGTTTGTTTTTCACTTCACGCAGTTGACCTAAAAATGTGAGCGATTTCTAGCTGAGTGCGTTGGAAAAAAATAGAAGTCATTGCTCCTCGGAGGGCTACTAACTGTTGGTTTTAAATTGAAGATTAATTTCATCTTTTGCAGGAACATTTTTGAAAAATTGAAGGGTCAACGATGAAGAGTTTATGTTGTTAGAGAATTTTATAGCAGCCGTGGTTCGTAAGATGTATTGAAATCTCAACGGCTTTTTGCCAGCTCAACAAAAACTTTCTCCATAAATAAAATTATCCCATGCGCTAATGCGGAATAAAAAACAACATTTTGCGTTTAACACAAACAAAAAATCACATGTCGATATAGAATGGCCTTCAATATCTCCTGCTGGGTGCTCATTTACGAGAAAGCTTTAAATATAAAATTTAGAATGCAGTTCAAGTTCTTCAAAGGTATTTTTCGGAATTAATGATCACAAATGTGTGTGTTATTTATTTTAATGAATCGACAATTTCATATTTCTGCCATGAACTGGAAACAGGCGAAGTTACAAGCCTGAACTAACATTACAAGAATTGGTGGCGATAAGAAATCATTTCTAAATGCTTAAAAAACTTGCCATATATTTCATCACCAACAGAACAACAAAAATATAAATAATTAAAAGTCTCTTACTTACAAAAACAAAAATCTAAAAGAACGACAATTGTTTCGTTATTGCAATGGACATGTGCGTGTTGCAAATGCCCGCCAGTGTGTTTTTGACAATAAATGCAACTGCAATTGCTACAGTTTTACTCCTTGCTCTCTTCCTTGATACATAAAATCTTTGGAAAGAGGGGAACAAAAACACCAACAACAAAATGGTGTTAATAAAATGTAAAAGTGACAACAACAATTGTGTTTGTATTCCTTCTCGACATGATTGTTCTCTTCTGTTTTTGTTTGTACACGTCATTGTTTCTACTTGAGAAAATTGTTCAAAATTATCACCATCATCATCATTGGCGTCATTGTCATTATGACTGCAGAACTTACGTTGATGCTGATGTTCAAGGGGTTGCTGGTGATCATCGTTGAAAAATATGTTCAGTTTAAGCTTTTTATTTTATTATTGTTGTTGGAATGACGTCAAATGCACATGAATTTTCTTTTGCTGTTTCAAAGGGGTTGCATATAAACAAACGTAAATAAAATGTCCACAGCATTGCAATTCTATTCTAAATCCCTGTGACCCATATATGGAAAATTGTTGTGCAGTTTACAGTAAAAATGTCATTTAAGCTAACAGAAAATCTGGTTTTGTTCGGTTTTTTTTTTTTTTTTAATTTTTTATTATGATTAAATTCAAAGTTCAGAAAATATTTGTTGACTTTTGCTTTTCGTCAGTGCAGTGACTGATAGTTTGCTCTCAATTGATGAACTTTTAGTGTTGGCAACATAAATTGCAGGGGCAATTTAGATTTATTTACCCCTTTCTGTAAAAAGAATTTAAATTAAATAATTGGTTTTCAGTCGCATTCACACATGAATACAACGATAAAGTGAAAACTTTAATTATGGCATATTGCAATGTCAGTGATAGACACACACTGTGAATAGTGTAAATTAAGCTAATTCGGCCGCGATTTAAAACTACAAAATAATACCGCAATAATATTGTATGCAATCCATGTTTTTACGATGTTGTTCATACGTACTGGTTTGCGGACATAAATTAGGAACTTTACTGGGGCTATTGTGAGTACAGTAGTGAAATCACTATCCTTGGAAAGTCCGTTTGATTCTAGCAGTTTATTTACTGAGAATTGGAGAGTCGAAAACTTCGTGAAGATGTTCTAATCGACTGTTGGCAGATAACTCACGATTCATTACCTGTCACAAGAGAGAAACCATAAATAAATATGAAAGGACAATCAAGGAGGAACGCACTTCCTATGCTACAATGATAGTTTTATCTGTAGATACTATAATGCTAGATACGATTCGTGTGATATAATTTATACAAATATGGGATGCCAGTTAAACGGGAATATTATGCGAAAGTCTGTTTGAGATATGACAAGACAATCTGACAGTTTACTTATTCGCTCTTGCACCCTCTCTGTGATGGTGTTCATCATGATTTCCGACACCGCTATTTTCTACCATCTATTAGATATGGAAATATTGTGACGCTAAAATGCCAACTGTATGTGTTAAGTCAATAGAGCAGTAACTTTAATAAATCTTGGACATATCCGTTTTTTCAGTTACATAGTCTTAGGGTGCAAATAGAGTGAGCGCTGATGCCGAGACGAGCTGAGCTTATTGACGCTTATTTTCATGCGAGAAGAAAATTTGTATATAACACAGTGAATGCGAGAATCAGCGCTGAAATTCTGATTGCATGTTTTATTTACTTTTTCTTAAATTTTTTTAAATGTTTTCCAAACAAGTTGAAATCAAATCAACATAACATAAACAATGTTTTCGGCACTGAAATACGCTTTGAAACTGTTTTCTCGCACTCATCGGCTTTGCTCTCTGCTCTTGTTAGCGTTCAATGAGTTATACACAAGCTTATTTGTATTGACTTGTATGTAATCAGTTTTATCGCACTGACAATCTTTATGGCACTGACAATCTCGGCTCGGCTTTAAGCGCTCACTCTGTTCGCACCCTTAGTGTTGATTTTCAAAACACCCATATCCACCAGGTGATAAAAACTTTTCGAGAGGTGGTGGCACCTTTGAAAATAACCTTTGTTCAAAAATGTATCCCATGTAATAACGTCCATCTATCTTTTTAATCTGGCACTTTCGATTATCTAACATTAGGACCGACAATGCTGATGCTCTTGATATATTAACCAGGTCTATAAGTTCACGACAGAATTCCTTACTAAAAATACACATAGTTTCAAAGTGACCTACGAACAACTTAGGAGACTTAACAATAGGGCTTCATATTATGTCTATGTCAGAAGATTAGTGTAGGAAAGTTTTACACCAGCCCGATTAAAAAAACTTTCTTCATACAAATAAATAGCAAAGTAAATACAAACTCCATATGAGTTCCATATCATTGAGTGTTATTATATGTCTCACAACTACTTGTATAAATTTAATTAATTGACACAATGAGAGCGAAAATCAAGCATTCACGCAACCAAATACAAATGAATGTGAAAACCCAAAACCCTAGAAATACACATAAATTCATTATTGTATTTAAATCATGGCACAGACATTTTTGTATTTTCAAAAATGTGGTACACTTCTGCATAGAAAGGAAAGATACATGTACTCAAATTGAAATTTAAAAACATTGAAATTTATATGTGGGTGGATTAATTCTTAAACATGTGTTCTTTATGTCTGAAAAAGGAAAGATTTTTATCAAATACTTGTGTGTAGGTATGCACAAATATTCCTTCGTGTAAGAGACACGCAAAACCAAATTGCGCAAAGGCTTTTCCAAGGCCCAACGACAGAAGAGTACAAATTTAAAGCTGTAAACTTTAACCGCGGCAAGACAAGAAACGCTGCAAGGTGGGACATCGCGAACAATAATCATGATATAGGCAGATTACAAAGCTACTGATGGCGAAGCATTTTTCGCTGTTTTCGATGCGAATGAATTCAAGTCTGGATGTAATGGCTTCACGGTCCAAAACAACTAACCGATTTAGCCTATTAAAAGATTTTCTTACTGTTAAAAATTATAATACAAAATAATTTTTTTTTAGATTTCGCGACTGAGCGGTTCCAAAGCACAGAGGATCAAAAAATTTGAATTGCATTTAAGAGTGCAAGTCTACAAATTTGTATTTCGTAAAGTTTTACTTTACAGCATTTAAATTAACACCAACAAAAATAATTAAAATTAAAATCGAAAAATATGCGAAAATTTTCATCGAATTCATTTTTCGAAAAATTATCAAATTTGACAATAAAGTCGTCGAATTAATTGTCAAATCTAGCAATACTGATCTCATTACAGATTTCTTTTTATGCTTTGTATTTAAAATCGTTAACAAAACCCATTTTACTCTATTCTACATGTGTTTCTATTTAAGTTGGATTTTTGCAAAGAGAAATTTAACAATCGGTCTAACTGTCAAAAAACAAAATTTAAATTAAAATATTCTTAGTATATTGTGTCTCTACATTATCACACTTCAAATAAATTTAAAAGATGTGTTTGTTTACTTCGTGTGAGTAGCAAAGAATAAATCTGAAACAATAATTTCGGCTGCGATGGATTTTTTCTTTTGTAAAAAAGTAGCAAAATGTAGTGTTAAAAAGTAAAAAAAAAAAAAAAAAAATGTTCAGCACTAGAGCGCAGCATTTGTGGCGGTGCCAGATTTACAAAATAACTGAGGCATCGCGTTGTCGGCGGCGAACCAGTCGAATTTTTTTATTTGTGCAACAGCTGCTTTTAATGAACTCTCAGCGTTTAGGAATTTTTCATAAATTTTTCCGGTTGCATAAAATTCTTTCATTCAAGGTACAAAGTAGTAGAAAACGAAAAGAAATCAAGAAATGGGCAGTTAGTGGGTTAATTTATGAAACATAAAATTTAATTGCGTTTCCGCTTCTTAAATAAATTGTTACCCTGTTAAACAGTACTTAACACACCCTCCCTTATTATTTGCGCTTTTATACAGATCATAAAGGACAATGCCTTTTGTTGTTATTAAGGGTAAAATCTGAAAAAAAAAACACTACCTTTGTGGGCGTAAACATATGTTACGTTTGTTCTAGAAAAGAAAACACTATAAGTGTTTTAAAAAATTTAACACAATGTAGGCTTTTAGTACAAGTGTATTTAAAACTTTCCACTATTATTACTATATATATTTCTTTTATTAATTTTCTGCATTTAGTTTATATGTGTTAAACTTTAAGTCGCATTTTTTTGTTTACTAAATATAAATACGTGTCTACAAATGCTCTTTTGGCACGAGAAGGGCACTTTTAAAAAGCGGCATTACGCTGACTGCGTCTTATAGAACTTCAAGTTGGTATAATCTGAGCCAACGGAGGCGTTGAAATTTCAGCAGCAACAAGCCTCTAGTTTTTCTATGACCTTTTTTCCAGAAAATTTCAACTTAATATTAACATTTTTATTTTTACTTTTGTAGTCATTTTTCTCTGAGCAGTCTCACCCTAAATGTGAAGCCTTCGCCGACATCTTTCGTGCTGGACGCCACCGAAGTCTTGCAACTTTGTAAACAAGAGTATCTTGATTTTCTTATTGTCAAGGTTCTCAGCAGATTTTGCATTAGTTCATTCAACATTAGTTTGCAATAATTTTTAATCTTGAAATGTTCCTCTACCAAAGCAATTTTAACATATTCAGCTAGACTTACTAGATCTGTAACAAGGCTTGCAAAGCTGATGCTAGAATGTATAAATTTAGCATAAAGAGTGATGTATTAAAACATTCGATAAGACAATTTATTAAGAAGTAGTTAAATAAATCTAGCTTCTGATGTATATATTGCAAGCGTAACAACCTGCCGAGCGCTAATCCCAAAATTTAGAATTTTTAATTTATCTTTTTAAGCATTTCTTGAATCTTTAATGAATTGAATTTAATATAATAAATGAAATGAAACCGGTTACAAAAATAGGTGAAAAGGTAGAACAGCAATTACATAAATACATACATAGTGTAGGAATGTTCGTTTACGTGTTCATGTGTACATGTACTTATCCAAACAAGAATGTCCGCTCTACGATAACGGTAGTCTTTGGCAAACATGAAACACGACAAATATTTAACACACACCAAGAAAAAATAAACGACAACATTTTATAGAACAGAGCAACATGACAAAAGCAACAAAGAAAACGAAATGAACAAGTTGTTGAAAAAATACCAAAGTAAACAATTCATTAATTAAATTAATTAAGTTAATTAAGCTAATTAAACAGATGACTGCTAGAGATTCTTTATATATAAATCTTTTTTATGTTTGAGCAATGGAGTCAAGGAAGAAAGTTAAATAATAAGCTGCATATACATAAGTAACGTAAACCTGATGATTGTCGACTTTGATATCATTGTAATCAACAACGACGCCATTATCACTATTTATACCACGATTGTCATCATATAACACTACTTTAGTCTCTACTGTCTCCGATGATCTCAAACAAAAATTATATATTCACGTATTTAAATACATAAAGGAAACGAAGCGATTACTCTTATTATTGTCTTTATTGTGTTTGAAATCATTAAAATTCAACAAGCAAATATTTCGCTTGTAAAACGCGTTGCAAGTCACTTGGTTGGTTAGAATGGCAGAGGAATGGATGTTAGTACTCCAAAGGGAATACCTTTAACAACATAAATGTATATCTCCATGGTAAACATTAACCATCACGCCATCATGATGTAGTATCATTAGTAGAATTTATACATTTATTAATACTTAAACACTTATGACACTGCTCAGTTCTATTTACTTTGCTGACACTTTCATGCGTTCTTAAGTTTCCCATTAACAAGTTTGCATAACGCAAAAATATGTGTGTGTGCGTGTAGAATTGGGACATTATTACGTTTGAAACGCTTTTACTTCCATGCAATAAAATAAAATTTTTTATTTCATAAAACAAACAAAAAGGGAGTGGCTATGTGACCCTCCCTGGGATATATTAATGTATTTCTTTACACAGGTCACACCTTTTGTGTAATTGCGCGGTTTTATTTTACAAGCAAATGCCATTTTAAATAGCTAATTGCATTTTTGTTTCAATTTAACACATTAACACTAATTGTATTTCAGCGATATTTAGTCCCTATTTTCGAAACTGTGATGCGAAATGATATTAACAATTTTATGTTAAACAAGTTAAAAACCAACTTTGGCAGACGGCATCACATCTTTAATTATAACAGCAAGGATATATCAACAAGTCCCGTAGAACAAAACGAAAAAATATGAGCAATAATTTTAAAAAGAATAATTTTGAAGCAAAAAATAAAAAACCTACATATGTTACAACTAACAGCCTTTAAAGGAAGCGAATGAAAGTATGTAACTAAAAGTGAAATCCTGTAAAAAAAACTAGGCTTAATCCGTTGGCGTTTAAAAACAACAATTTGGCATTAAAGGCATTTATAGGAAAGATATTGGTGTTCTCCATATTGAAACGAAAATAGTAACGACAAAGAAACATTCGTTCTCTGTGAGCATCGATGTGGAAACGACCTTCAGAGCAAAAATTAAAAATTAAAATAACATTTCAAACGAAATCTAGTTTCTTAAATGCACCTGCGGCAAGATGAGCCAGTCGTTTGTATAATTCGATTATTTATATATGTATATCCAAAAATAACCTTCAAGAGAAATTACTTCCACTCCCAAGAGATGAACCGTTTTCTACATTTTTCTGATTTAATGCGGGTTTTGTTACAAAACAAAAATAAATCACAAATTTAAATAGTCGAAATAAATGACCCCTTCATTAAATCAAAATAGGATCAATATGTGGTATTTAACGTGTTTTATAAAAATCTGCTTTAAGATTTTCTATCACGTACAGATTTTTTTAATGGGCAATTGATTACCCCTTTAATAAGGCGGTGAAGGTTTAAGTTCACAGTCTGATCTGTTAGACTCAAGCCTATAAGTCAGCAGAGTGTAGCTGATCATTAGTCACTTATAAATCATAATCCCTTTAATGAAATTCCTTCGCAAGCAGATTCCTCTGTCAAACCCATTCAATATGTTTAAACAAATATGTATGTGCATCACAAAGCTGTTAATTCAATTCTGTTGTTTTACGAGTGTCGTTTTGTTGCCGGTCTTGTTAAAGCAAAGATCTAGAATTACAAACAAAATAAATTGTGCCTCGAATAGTTGCAGAAAACACAAAAATGCTAAAAACAAATTCATGCAAATCTACAAATTGAATAAAAGAAAACAAATGAGCTACTTTTTTTTTAAAGAAAAGTTGAGTGACCATCGCACGAAACACACACAAACACTAAATTTGTGAATGCATATATAGTATGTGTTTGATTCACACTCACACACACTCTCAGCCTCCTAAAACAAACAATTAAAAATTTACAAACTTGGGAAAATACGGTATTCCAGGCGTATTTATTTACAAAATGATTTATATTTGTATTTGTGTTGGTGCTGGAGCTGGTGCTGGTGCTGCCGATGATGATGATGAACTTCTACAATTTCTATTATTTTGCATCGTTCAATATTTGTCCAAAGAGAAAAAAAAAATTGAAGTGTAGATTACACTACACAAGAAGGATGTAGGTTTGGTTGTTTTTGACGTTGTTGTTTTAGTTTTACCAACTGTCAGAACATTACTAATCCACACAAACACACATGAGCAATTGTAGAAATATGATACGAAAAAAAAAAATCCAAGTATAAATATAAATAATTACTTACATCATGTTTGGACCGATTTACGTATGTGAATGCACTATGGGCATTTGTCGTATTATATATTTTAGAATTTTATAGATGTTAGTCTTTATAGATTTTAAAGAAACTCTTTAGCACCACGACTGGTATCTATTAAACAATCATTGTGTTTACAAATCTTAGTCGATTTTCTTCAACGCGGCAATTTTGTGATTTGAAGACTCTTCGACCCCTGTTAAAATATGTAAGTGTTGTAAACTTTAAAATTACAAATAGATCCGCCTACATTTTAGACTTTGGATTATTAAACATTGGCCAAAAAAACTTATACTAAGGATAACTGTGGCATTCTAAAATATGTTCTTAACAACCCGAGTAGAGCCTGGTGTTTGCAACTCTACTTATTGCAACTTTTTTTTTATTCCATGATATGCCGGTATATAAGACACTGTATTATCGGGATGTGGCTTATGAAATTTTAGTGCATTGTATATAATACTCTCTCCTATTAAACTTGTCTCTATATATTCGACTTAGCTCTATTAACCCCTTTACTATTACTCAACTACTTTCATCCCTTGACCAGGATCTATGAAACCCTGTACTATAAGTTTCACACTGTTCGTTAGACTATGGACTTACTAATTCATTTACTAGACACTAGAATTCTATTTGGTAACGATTTATTAAGTTTTGTTCTATGCTTAAACAGCATTCTCGGCTAATTCGTTATGTTCTCTTAAGTTTCTAGACTATAAGGCATAGGTCTATTAGACTCTCATCTATTAACTCATATCTGCCGAAGATTAGTTTATCAAAAACTCTGTATTTCGGAGATTCGGATTAATTTTATCTTTTTCATCATTGATACCAATGAAACTGCAGTGGAATTGTCATTTGCTCAGTGATGTGTTATTAATATTATTAGCTATGCCCTATGTACTACGACCCATCGGATCTTTTGTGCGACCTTTATCTTTTCCTAGAGCAGGTATAGGGTACGAATAAAATCAATTACCTTGGCTTAGGTTGCAGGATGGGCTACAAGAAGTCAACAACATCGGTCAGGATTGTTAATTATTAATCAAAACATATTAACACAGCTAAAAAATGGCTTTCAAAGTTTGTAATATATTGCATAAATTATTCAGTAAAACTGAGGATAGAATTTATAAATTTGATAGGTCAAATTTAGTTTACAAAATTCTTTGTAAGGAAAATGATCAGGAGAATTGTAAGATTTATGTAGGGAAAACAAAAAGTAAACTCTGATCTATAATAGCTGGACATAAATCAGATCTAAATTGCAGACATTCCCTTAATACATCTTATCTTTTCATTGTGTTGAATTTAATCATTATCCTAACTTTGAAAATTCATCGGTTTTGAATAGAGACAATAATGATAAGCGTGCGTCGTTATATATTAGAAATGTTGAAGATTGTTAAAACACCGATTACACAAAGAATTAATTTTAGAGAATCACTCTAGCATATAATAACGACTAGAGTGAAAATGTTGCAATGTTGTTTCTTTTTGAAAGGACGCATTTACTCGTAAAGGGAAATTGTTTTGCGTAGATCTCTAAAAAACAGCCCATAGTAGCAAGAAAAACTAACTTCAGTATTTGTTGTACCACCAATATATTGAAAATATTTGTGGCACAACAGATATTTGAGAGCAACAAACAAATAAATTTCATACTCCGTGCAAAACAATAAGCAGCTGATCTGATTTTTATGAAAAACAAAGTTATAGTACATCAATGCAGTAAACGTTGAGTTGACAGCGCAACTGAGGTTTGCTTTCTATTCATAATAGACTCATTGATCTATCTATCTATTGGGCTTTGATTTATTAAACTCTTATCTATCATCCATTAGATTTAGATTTCATAAATTTTGGTACATTGGGCTTTAGCCAAGCATGTTCTGATTTATTAGACTCGGGTTGTGATTGAAATTCTTAACTAATTTCGCATGGTTATATTAGATCCTGACTTTTCTGATTCTGGTTTTTTGTTACATATTTTAGGCTTTCAGAATACGTGTATTAAACACTATTAAGTAATGTGTAAGACAGGCCCAGTTACAGCAAACTCTTCTGGCCCCTAAAAACTAAGCTCAATACTTGTTTCGACAACCCTTAGTGAGTTAGATCCTGAATTGAGCCATGGTGCAATTGAAAGTAAATAAATTTATTTTCTGTGTTATACAACTTCATCTCAAGCTTTAATATTTGGAGTATGTTTCTATGGCACACAGTTGAAGTGTATGATTACATACACACATGTTGGCTTCATATTCAAGAATGAATAAAGACCACAAACATAACCAAGAAAATTTGAATATCTTCAAGTAGATATTTGCTTTTCGTATATAGATTTATGAAAATTATTTGTAAAACGCATACAACCAGAACACACTTGATGGAAAATACTTGCATACAAAGCCTCATATGCGCTACAGAGGACAAATTTAATAAGAGACACAGATACTCAGAAATTCATATAACTCCTTTACACACTTTAAACGTTTAACGATTTCAGTTTCCTTTCCTTTTTTCTATGAAGTTGAAATGTAGAAACGATTATTATTTGGCCTTTGTCGATGTGTCAATAATATTTAAGTGTTTGTGCATACTTTTCTGAAGGAAATATTTGTATGTGTGACAACAGCCAGGCATGAAGTGTGTGCGAGAAAAAAATATAACAAATATTTTCAAATCATATATTAGAACAATAAGTAGCACTTTTTCTGTAGACTTAGAATTTTATTGATGAATTAATTATTTGCATTTTATTTGGTTCTCACCCCACTGACATTTTAGCACCAGCTTTTTGTTGGTACTTCAATTTTGTAGATTTTTAGGGATTTCTAAAAATTTATTTTCACTAGCGAGCAATAACTTTCCGTTTGCCTCTATTTTAGACAGATGTTCTTATTTATTGGCAATGAGGCTTAATCTTCCGTTGCATGGAGCTTTCACTGTAATGTCGTTATGCTAAAGTTGTACAGAAAAATTAGCAAACATCTCACTGGAAATATGTAGCTTGATAAGATAATAAATTTTTTCGTTTACAGTTAATACAAAATTAAGCACCTTTAGTGCTTTTATTTGGAGTTATAGTTCTCTCCAGTATTATTATTACATGGCGGTTGCTGAAATAATTTTGAATATTAAACAAATCTACACCGCTTTTACAATTTCCTTTTTTTGGATTTTTGCTGGTTTTCATAGTAAGAAGCCTGTTAGAGTATGATTTATTAAGAAAAACTAAATGTGTGTTACATTTTATATTTACGCAACCATTAGTGTAAATATAAGTGCAATGACCAGAATTCAAAGTATTTGCTGAAAACAAAATGTTCTTTATATACGAGTACATCAACCATATTTGTCTTATGCCTGGTAAAGTTTTTTTAAAGCTCTAGACTTGTCTCCATAGTTTGCCAACTCTAGTGAAGAAATCTGAGATTTACCAGCTGTTAGGCTTAAATTATTGCGTACATTTTCAGTAACAAACAGTTATTCCAGTAAATAATTTGGTTAAGGTGTGTATGTCGATTATACTGAACTGTAAACTGTGTTTACTAAGCTCAAACCAAACGTTCTTCTCTAAGGCAACATGTTGTTGAAATTGTGGTTCTTCATTGTCTTCTTGCCACATCATTAAAATTTATTTTCCCAACAAAAATAAGTAGTAAATCTTTGTTTAATTCGTATGAACTTTTTTGTAGTTGTTGCTATAGTTATATTTACACTTATAAAATAATATAATTGAACGCATGTCATGCAGTTGTATGCTTCTGTTTAACAAAATAATAAATACAATTCATTATAGAAATGTTACAAGTTACTTGATTGTGTCTTCGCTCCATAAGTTATATATGTTTAAACCAATATAATAACACGGAAAATTGCCCAGTATAATCGTCGAATTCTAAGCTTGGAAATTATTGAACGAATCCTTTAGCAGGCTGAATATTTCAAAATAAGCAAAAATTTTGAAAACTTTAACAAAACCTTTAAAAATTAATAAAAAATAAGCATTGATTTTCCACTTTTAGTGGATGGATGAATATGGGGTTGTTAACAGCAGAATTTTTTTAATAAAATAATTAGATCCCAAGAATTGTTGGTTTTTTTTTTTTATTAAATAATTGTTCGCAGGGTGTTATAAAATCTGCATACAAATGTGGCAAGATCAATAGAAAATATCTGGGACAAAACTACGGTATCCGTTACGATCGAAATTTCAATAGAATTTAAACCGAAATTTCAATCACTACCGAAAGCCTGATCTTTTGTAAAATATTTTTTGCTACTCGTTAGACATCTCTCATTCCCAGTAAAGATTGACCGGTGCTGGTGCACTTGCCTCATTTGCTTTCAATGAAAAGTTTGGTGAATTTCAATTTTAAGGGCACAATTTTGTATGTATTTCTAAAGTAACGTCTTCTGGTTTGGGAGAAGCGAACGTGTAAGAGAGCGAGAGAGAGCGAGAGAGAGAGAGAGTACGGCGTGGGGTTCCTAGTATCTTAATCTAGGGCCGACTATCATATTTGCTTGAAGTAACAAATAATAAAGAATACGAACATGCATATATAACTTCACAGCAATTTCATTATTGCGCATTTCAAGAAAATATGACCACTGTGACGTATGACTATAATTAATTTGGATTTAATTTACCAATATTCTTATATTTTCCTTTATTGTCAAACAATTTTAAAAACGTAAATAAATTACAATTTACAACACATTAGTTTGCAGAATATATTGTGAAAGTGTAGAAAAAATGTGTATACGCCACATACAAAATACGATTATTTATGTGTTCTTGTACATATACAGTATATATTAATTGTTATATTTGAAAATTGTTGGAATTATTTTCTAATAAATGCCTTAGACAAACACATGTGCCTTACAATGTTATAGTTTAACACATAGTTACAATATTATACTAGTAAATGCTGAGGATATTTTCTACTTAATTTAGTTTGTTAGTTGCAGTATTTTGGATTTAATGGTATTGCTGTTTAGCACAAATACTTTAAACAACTTCATCTTATGTTCTGCATAAAATTATACATAAGGAATAAATATTTTTATTTTTAAGAAGAATTTCTTGAATGGTTTTATGCTTTTATATCTAAATTGTTCTTTAATTGAGCAAAAATTGCTGCTATTGTAGCAATAGGCGCATATTTGTAAACCTTCAATTCTTATTCGAAATTTCCAAAATATAAAACATATTTAGTTAAACTGATATTAAAAGAAAGCAACTTAAATAATTATTTTTATTATCGGTTTGTTACAGAAACTCGGTGTTTTGGAATTAAGAATACAAATACAAGATAGATATGGAAATCGATAAAAAAAAACTTGTGTATTCTTTAAAAATCCAAATGACCTTAACGAATTCACTTTGAAATATTGCCCACATTGCTGATTTTATTTTATCCTGTATTTGGTTTTGCGCAACAAATTTAAATTAATTAAAGAAACAAATAAATTGACACTTTAAATCAACGCAGCAGCTTGGGAGTGCGTTAAATTTTAAATTGCACTTTAAATTGCAATATATTCAATTGCTCCACAATCTTTATTTAAATTCAAATTCAATGGCTATTGTTGTGCTAAACTGAACCAGATAAAATAATAAATGCGAATTATATAATGCTTTCAAATAGTGATGCTATTTCTACACAGTTGTCTAACATTTTCACATCCCATACACACACACTCACACATAATTGCAGTAATAAAAGAGAAGCATAAACAATTGTTTAAATTAAAGTATTATAACGAAAAACTTTTAATTGACCCCAACAGATTGAAAATAAAATACTTTTGAATTGTAAACAAATCATATTATCATTGTAGATAATAATAATATGGCCCTCTGCGGCTGAGCTATGAACACACAGGCGACTGAAGCTATCAAATGCGCTATCCACTTAAGTCACAGCACCATCATAGTTTCATTAAATACCAAAAGAATTTTACATATTATGTCTGTTAAGACCATTTTATGTTTAAAGTTATTTGTATATTATATTTGTATAGTCAAAGTACTTTGTTTGAAGTTAGTATTTTAGTAAAAATTATATTATTGAACTCAACCATGTTGCAGTTTCTATGGATGGAAATCAATTAATCATTGAATACAAACAATAACTTTTTTTATTACAACGAAAGTAATGTTTAAAATGTTTAAAAAAAGCCATGATATTTTTACCACAACAATATATATTTATAGTGAAGATAATATGGTGGCCACGTTACAATCATGCTTATAAGAATATTATTGCTGTAAGCCCTATGCACCGAATTTTGACGAAAGACCTCTCCACCTTAACTTGTACAAAATTGAGCTTACTCAGGAGCTCAAGCCCGCATACCATGCCATGAAGTGAATACCGACAAAAAATCGTCTTCAACAATTAAGCGCATTACCATCCAAATGGCTTCAGAGACAAGCATATTTGTCAACCCTCTGATACGGATTTTGGTCAGGCGACATAATTGGCCCTTACTCTTTTTAAAATCAGGCCTGCGTGATCTGTCACATTGCGCATTTAATGCAATCCAATTCATCTCAGGAAGCTCTGATGTCAGCTGTTCGCCAAGACCATGCGATTTAACGTCGTCCTATTCCTTTTTATTGCGTTATGTGAAATTATGTGTCTATGCGAGAAATCCAAAAACGATTACTGATCTAAAGCCCGAGTGCAACGAGTAGTAGATACAGGCGCATCTTTGTCGAAAACTAATGGAATTATCTACTTCAGATACAATAGCATGTTTTATTTTTGAATGAAATACTTAACTCCTACTGAGAGAACCCTGCGTATAGAAAAAGGTATATCCCCCAACAAATAGTGCCATTTTAGTATAAACCTCTTGTGACAATTGCTAAAGTCGCACTTGTGCCGTAACATATATGTATGTATGTAAATGGCGCTAGCACAAGAACCAACGTTCCGTGACCGGTGGAACTTAGCTTAGACAATTTAATTTCTTTTATGTACGCAAATACGTGTGTAACTCTTTATAGTTATGAAAACATATATACATATGTACATACATATTTATACACAAACTATACGTGCGACAGTTCCGAAACTGAATAAGATTCTTTACGTCTATTCAGGGACTTGTTACAGTGTCTAAAAGATATCAAAGTTCCCATCCTATGGCAACCCCATGTTAAAAAAAGTAACAGGTCCCTTTCAAGCAAAGTATTGGAACTTGAACCCATCCCTATTCCTAAAGAACCAGTCACGAGACAAGTTCTTTGTCAGTTCTGCTCCCTCCAGGGAAATTAGTTCGCATAATTATGAGCAAAATTCTCTTAATTTCAAACATAATTTTCCCTGAATTTATTTTAAATATAATTTCGAGCATATGGCCCTACTGCTGTGTACATAACAAGATTGTGGGAGGTCCTAATTTTCCCCCCAAATGACGTGAGATCACGAAAAGGTGATGTGTTTTGTGGGCTGCTGGAATTATGGCTCTAGCCAGAGCGTTAGTACTTTCATAAGAAATGTTGAAGGAATTTTCTGTTTCTTGAATTATATGGCGTGGTTTCAACACGACACCTTGTTGTATCCCTATGCTTTGATGGCTCGACTAATGGGTCGAAAATAAAGTTATAATCTAATTCTATATCGAAAATAAACACCCGGTCGATGCTCAGACCGGTATAGTGGCTTTATTTTGAATTAATACAGAAATCTCAAGCAAATGTAGAACTTTGCGAAAACAATAAGATTAAAGGAAAACGTCCATAGTCCTGAAACCATCTTCTATGACATTCTTTATCTTTATATTAAGTTTGTTGTTTTATAGAAACATCTCTTCTACTAAGTAAATATTTATGACTTCAATCATATTTCTCATCGTAATAGATTTACCACAACAATAATTTCAATAAATACTTTTAGAAAAATATTATTTCCAATATTCTTGCAGTACTTTGTTTACTTCGTCTGTTGAACTCTTCATGAGCATCCGTACAGCTTTTGCCTTAGTCCACATTATCTTTTTCACAATGTTACATGTGTCTAAGTGTGCGTGTAAACATGAATAACATGAAACTCATCCTCTAAACTCATTCATTCATTTAAGGATAACAAAAGACAAGGATAATTTTTGTACTCATACACACACACACACACCCCCACACAAACAAGAATATATCAGAATACGTCTGAGTAGGTTTGAGTGTTTGCGACAAGGCAACTGCTTGAGTTGGGGTAATGGCATCAATCCAAACTATAAAAACAAGTGTGATTTAAATATTAAAAAAAAATTTAAAAGAATAGAAATGACAGAATTAGTAAATATTTATTCAATATTAATGCAAACATGTGTATGTGTGGATGATTCTGCAATACCAGTGTAGTTGTTTAACGAAGTATATGAAAAACAATATTGAACAGAATTTCGAATTTACATAAACTTGTTAATATATTAAAATGCAATTAAAAAAATTAAATGTAAACATAGAGACACAAGAACTATTCAGTAGAACACAAAGACTAGTCCGGCTATGCTGAATACTCTTAATGTTTTTATGTTGATGAGTTTTATATCTGGTTACTAAAAACAGCAATTAATAATGCAAACTAAATTTCTTTTCGCTTTCCTTTTTGTAATTTTTTTGTTTGTCTTTTTTAGATCCCTATTGCGCGACAGTGCTCGGGGTGTCCGTCCTCAGCAAATGAAAATGTTTTTCGTAACTTAAATTTACTAAAAAAAAAAAACATATTTGTGTAGAACCAGGCCCATCATACACATTTATACATTGTAGAGTGGCGGTCCCAATAATGTTTCACTTTTCCATTATAAATTGAATGGATCCTTGAAGCTGTATCACGTCTGACTGGCTGAAAAATAGCCATTAACACTTGTACTATTAACATATTTTCATGGTTAGGAAAATACAAATTTTCTTTTCGTTACTACATACTACATTTTTTGCTGATTACAAATTTTTTTTTTTTTTTTTTGCAAGTAAGAAATGCCGTATTTAAAGTGGCACATGAATTCAATATATCATGAAATTAACATCTTAATTCAATTTGTAACGCATTAGTGGTAGTATTCATAAGTTTTCAAGTTTATAATACATGTGGTTCTCAAAAGACCGACAGGTGGGGTGCCTTTGATTTAAAAAAGGATATCTATTCCCCTAATAGGGCTGCCTTAAACGAAAAAATACTTGGATAATGGTCCGCAATAGGATCTGAAGGGTTTCTTAATTACGCACAAAGCACTGGTATTGAACGGCTTTCCGGAAAGAGATCTAGAATCAAGTAGTGAGGCATCCGGCTGAAATTGAGGATATTCAATTGCATACCTTCGATGTAAACGCACAAACTTTTCCAGCTTTCAAAACTATTCTTGCTTACTTTCATTCTTGTAGGTTCATATAAAACGCTGAACAAATGGTCCTCAATTAATTGAATTATTTGTAATTGACGTAGAAGAAGCGCAATAATGTCTTGCAGAACTAATATTTTGGAAAAGTCAATGAGAAAGAAATGCTATGTTATGACAAGCGCCTTAATTGAGGTAATTAAATTTTAAATTGAGTTATAGACTTTAATGTTTACATACGAGTATATTCAATTTATAGTAGGTTCAGACATGCACCTTAATTAAGTCTATTAAATTTGCAATTGAGGCTTACTCAATTAACATTTGACAGCTGAAAAAACATGTATTTATATGTTATGCGTTTTACGTACAAAATAACCAATCTTTCTTTTATTATTCCACGCGGTTTAAATAGCGAGCCATTTTTTTTACAAAAAATTATATTTTATTCTTATAACATAATCATCCGAATTGATAAGATCGAGAAGTTTCGCTCCGAGTAGCCATACATAAAGAGTCAGTATCCACATTCATAG
Organism: Phania funesta; assembly: GCA_963932375.1. Lineage (NCBI taxonomy): Eukaryota > Metazoa > Arthropoda > Insecta > Diptera > Tachinidae > Phania > Phania funesta. The sequence goes on along the minus strand of OZ010652.1, from coordinate 90,079,655 downwards.
TATATAAGTTTTTTTTTATAATAATTGTGAATTTTAACATTGAAGTACATGGCAATAAATAATAATTGTATTTTAAAAATCCTTATACTCGTGTTTATAATCTACAATTTGGTTACAAAGAGCTTGGGCAGCTTCCCCCGTCCACAACTACTATAATATGAAAGAGATAGCTACATTGATAACAATAAGATTTGTTGTCCCATTTAAATAATCGTGGAAGTGCTGTTGGAAGTTGTCAGGTCAAGTTAGTGGTCTATTACATTTAAAATGTTTATTTTACACCATTTTCTGCTCGCTAAACATACTTCACCCGTGTTGCATGAGCAATTTAACGCAATTTATTGTGCAATTAAGTAGGAATTAAGCTCAATTAAAACCCCTATTGCAAAACTTCGTAATTGCGCAATTGAAGTGTGTCTGAACATACTATTACCTTACTCAATTAGCATTTGTCAACCGAAAATCTTTTTATTTTGCTCATGAATACTTTTGCTTTCAACATTTTTTTAAAGAAATTAATTAGTTTTCAAAGAAATTATTTCAACGTATTTTGTTGAAAATTTCATGACATTTACTAACCACCGATTTGAACTGCCATGTCATTTCATTGCTAAAATATGCACATATAGTTTGACAACCGCCATAAAGCATAAAATGTAGCCACGCTGATGATGCCGTCACCTTGTGGAATGTGCATTGATGTTGCCAATGTACAGAGTTTTTTCTTCTCTCTGAGCTTCTGCATAACAAATTGAGCCCATTTAAGACCTAAATTTCCTAAATATCCTAATTGCGCAATTAAGATACATCTCAGCATATAGTATAAGAAATTTCTCAATAATAGCATAGCTACTTCAAATTAATTTATTCAATTAAGGAACTAAAATATCTGAAATATTTAGAAAATGTCGCTTTATCAGCTAAATTTCTTTACATATCGGTGGTTAATATAGGGCTTACTACAAATTAAGGTTAATAATATGCATTTAATTTTATTCAGTTTCATGTAAATATTGTAGACAAGCTTTAAAATAAGAAATAATAATTATAATAGCACGACAATTATGATGCCAAGTTTTATAGAGAATCTAACAACAAAAAAACTTTTTCCTCAAAGTTGTTTTATTTCGTTACTTTCAGATTACCTTTATATTTTTCCAGCAACTTCAGGGAGGCTGCTATATAAAATTCGTCTGTCCATAAGTAAATTTTAATTTATGTGATGCCTCTCCCATTTATTTTATTTTCTACACTCTTTCTTTAAAATAATTGCTGTTGTGATGTCGCATAAATTAGTCAAAATAGAAAAAAAAAGTGGATGCAATAAAAGGGCAACTAAAGTAAATACGCAACGTGGAATGCAACACTTCTGCAGTTTAAACTCACCTTTAAGTTAAACATGAAAAGAAATACAAAAACGAACGAATGTGGACTAACAGAGATAATGTATCATTAAATTTTGCAGCTTTGAAAATTAAGAATTGTTAAAAACAAATGTACTTGTACTTACAAAACAATTGATTAAATAAAAACTTTTGCCAGACATACATACCTGAAATGAATTAAAATAAAAATTCTAATTTAATTTATTTAACAAATATAAAACTATAAACAAACTTTGCGAATATTTCGCAATTTGATGAAAAAAACAAAGCGTTGTCTCATGTTACTCGTAGCAAACATGGATTTTAACCTAAATTGAGTAAAATTATTTTTTAGCTGTCAAAAAACATGACGTCCTTTAATTTCAGCTGTTTGATTAAAGAAACTCCGAGCAAACAAATTAATTTTGATTGGAAAAAAGGCTTTAAATACAAAACAAAGCCAAAGTCTGAAAAAATTATCAATTGAGTTTTAATAAATATTAGCCTATATCCTTAACACAAACAACAACAAAACAGCAGCAGGAATTGCTAACAACGATAAGGGTACGTTGAAAAAAAAAACGAATATATGTAAATAAATAGAAGAGCTTATGGGAGAAACAATAAAGGAACATAATTGATAACAATACATCAATCAGTGTCATGTAACACTAGAAACATTTATTTAGTCATTCAGTCAATCACTCCGTCATTCAACCAGGCAACCAGTCACTCCGTCATTTCAGTTATTCCTGAAACTACACAGACATTTATCGAAAAATAAAAAAGCTGGTCCTTTCTCCTGGCTCCTGTATGAATTACAATTACTGCTGTTATTGTGCCATAATGAAAGAATAATTTTATTAAAATCAAATCATACAAAAACATTGTGGATCGCCAGCACTACTCTATGGATTTTGTTTTTTTTTTTACAATTCCCCTAGGAACAAGAAAGGAAAATATGATTTGTTGTTGGCAATCTTCAGTGTCTTTACGAAAGTATCTATGTTCTCTTCTACAGTTGAAAAGTAAATGATAAGAAAAAAAAAACGAGGGATGTTGATGTAAACGTTGATGCCTTTTAACAAAATTATGTGAAATTTATTACGAGAGTGTGCCGGTGTTAAGATGCCCTAAACCACTTGAACCTAAATTCAATAAAAAATTAAATGTGTAACGATACCGACAACTATTTGATATCTAAGTTAGCGGCACCAATCCAAAAAAGAATGGGTACTTGAGACTTTAGAATGAAACTGGAAGGACAGAAATACGAAGCTTTTCAATCGTAGTAGACGCAAAATTGTCTCAAGCAGCAGCAACTCTACGGAAACTGCCAAGGAATGGGGAACTAAGGTGGTGTAAATCGATCGCGCTAGATTGTAAATGCTCTTCTAGTTAAAAAAAAAAGAATACGAATTGGAATAAAGTGTAACTGCATCTTCGCAATCTCTATCAAATGCATACTTTATAACATTTTTTATGCAAATAATTTCTCCTACTTTTCTCAAAAAATATTTTGTTGGTGGTTCTCCAATGGTTTAGGGTGCATTCCATTCCCTACTATATAACTCTTCTTCAGGAAAAAATTAAATGTGTAACGTTTTTCCTTTTAGGGAAATCGCAGAAAAATATAAGTTTCCTGGTCCAGTGAGAAATATCTGGGAAATCAAGGTGCGCAAAACATTTGCTGGAAATAAGCAACGTGACACGATTGTTGACCACCGCAAAGCCTCAGCTATTGATGTTTGGAAACAATCGTTGCCCAAGTTCGTGTCAAACTTATATATAAAAAAGTACGCCAGATCGAATCTTCGAGCTCGTTTCTAACAATGCAGGCCCAACTCACTACTAATTTGTAAATAATTTTTTTGTTTTAGTTTGTTCTTAGAAATGCGGATATAATATTGCAGCACCCTGATAACAAGTTACTTGTTCTAACGGTTCATAAAACATAAATAAAGTTTTTTGATAGGTTCATACGCCCAAGTGGATCCGCAAATCCGGTGCCTTTGTATTAAAGATCTTTCTAGATTCTGTTATTAACTTTCTATACTCTTCCGAATGGCATAATTTTCGTGTAAATGTAAAAAATCTTTTAAAAGGACATGCGTCTATAATATGGCACCACCGTTTATATACTCGTATACTGATCCTGACGATACTCTTCTTAAAATGTAGAATTTTTTATAGTTAAAGTTGAAACACATTCTACGAACACTATCAATAAGTGACTTAAATATATTCGATTTGAAAGTAATTTGTACCAATAAAAACACTTTTGTTAGTTGCCGAAGCCAAGCTCATAAGAAAACATTTACTCACATTGTTACAAAAAAAGTTAAATTGTCCTATGCTTGTAATTCTTCAAACCAAATGGAACCGTTTCAAGAAACTCAAAACAAAACTATTCAAGTTTTTGTTTGTTTTTGAAGTTCTTTTTTGGTTGTTAGTTATATCAAAGCAGCTATCAGAATTTATACTTAAAGAATATTTCTTCCACAAAGAAGGGGTTGGGTGAAATAGAACTTCGACGTGATGATAGAGTTTATTCTTGGTATTTCGGCCATTTAAATTTCTTAAGGGCAGGCCATCTCTAGATCCCTAACAATTTCGCCATGTTTTTGTTATGACAACCCACCCGGATTTAAATTTATTGCAAATATTTCCTCCTCTTCGAATAGCAAAATCTCGTTTTTCCTGTTTTTTATGCCAAATTCGAAAAGCAAACCAATCGCACTTTGAAAACAGGCAACAACAAAATGTTGTTTGAAGTATCTAGGTTAAATGAAAATTCATTTTGCATTTCAAACCCATATCGTTTTAAATTATTGTTTCCACGACGTGTATATTCTTTTAATCTATTCCCATTTGGTGTTTAATATTAGAAACGCTAAAAAAAATATGTACAAAAGCAAATGAATAGATTTTTGTGGCGAAGTATATGCCCAAGAGGACAAATTTTCTTTTATGAATCTAAGGCTGCATACAAATTTCTATAACATTCTACACCAAACGACTGATTGTGCAAGATACAGGTTTTAAGATCTATTTGCGATAAATTTTTAGGTTTCAAAATTTTTAATTCTTTTTGATTTCATTTTATGCTTGTTTTCTCCTTTGACTAACTTTTTATTTTGGATTTAAAAATTCCAGCTGATGTTGTACAACGAAAAAGTATAACTCTGTGTCAAATGTCCCACAGGCAATTAAAAAGATAATACATATATACGAGTATTTGTTGTCATCGCTAACTGATATTTTTGTAAGGACTAACACAAATTGAATTTTTTAATAAATACTGAACAGTTGTGTTAAACTAGTAAAACTACACTTACAAAACAACTGCTCGATTCTGTAGTTTGTAAATGAAAAATTTTTAAACTAAAGTTATCCAGCCTAAAAATATGCACCACTTGAGTGTATATCTTTTTATACCTTTAAAACTCTCAATATGATAATTTGATACACATGTGAAATTCTGAGCGTTAAAAAGCTGTCATTGACAATATAAAAAGGTATCATACTACAAAAGTTGAGGAATGTGAAATAAAAGCTAATTCCGAATTGGCCAAAATAAAACCGAAAATAAGACTAAGAAGACCTAGACATTGATTTGAACAGTTTACAAGTTTTATACACGTCATTTCCAAACCCTGTTAGCGGAACTTATTCCCATCACAAATGCAAAATTGTTCCAAATAGGTAAAAACATAAAAAAGAACCCCTGCTAAAATAGTTTTATAATTTCTTTTTGCCGCAATTAATATTCAAAAAACGTCCAAAATGAACCTATCAAGTTTGGACTCCAACATTTCAAAAAATGGTATAATAATAATCCTAATTATTTTGTTTCCATCCATCGACCGTAGGAAAATCAGTTTTAATTTTTCTCGTGCTGTGGAGATTTTTCAGTTCAAGAGTTCTTTGGACATTTAACCAAAGCCGGTTTACTACATAATGACGCCGAACTACCTTCACCTGTCGCATAATTTAAAAAATAAATGAAAATCAAAGTTATTTTTAATTTAACTAAAATTAGAGAGCGAGACAACAACAGAAACCACAAATATAAAATGAAAAATCAAAGTGTTTAATTAGACATGAGTCGCCTACGTTGCTGCAACGCTGAAACTACGCAAAGAAAAAAACAACCAACGAAAAACGTCGATAAATTGTATAAATTAGCAAATGACATGAAACGTCACACTTCTTTCAAAAATATAACAAATGTAATGAGGAGGTCGCAACAAGATTTCTACAACAAACATTCTCATAAAGCATCAACATTTATACAAATAAACAAGAAATGCAAAGTACTCAAATTAAAATGTATTTTTTAAAACAAACGAAATGCACAAGCTAACATACAGTGTTTTAGCCACACATTGAAAACAGGTGGACTGTGAAAGAATAACAAAAATAGGTTTTGCACAAAATAAGTTTTTTTTTAACTCGTGCACATTGCCAATGACACGGATGACTAAATTATTAATGACAAATGTTTTACCAACAAGAGACAAACACACAAATGCAAGGAACAAAAATATTTTTAAAAAATCGTACATTTTTTGTGATGTTCAATTCTAATTAAAAAATTTTAATTTTAATTGTTTTGACTTATTAAATAAAATTAGTCACTCTGAGTTATTTAATGTGAAATTTTTGCGTTATTTATTGGGTTATTAATCTAAAAGCAGAGTAATGTTTAATTACACTGTGATACAAAAGTTGAGAAAAAAATTATTCAGGGATTCTAATCTACCAATTATATTTTGTTGGAATCCATGGATGACGAAAATACCGTTGGTTTTTTATGTCACTTTATAAAGTGATTTTATAACGGTAAATGTGGTGAAAAACGGGTTTTCTTAGATTTTCATGTCGTTTATCCACAAACAATCCACATATAAAACAAAAATTGTCGCCTTTATCACACATTGTTATAGAATATAGTTAAGTTTCTTCTCTTTGCAAAATTTTAAAACTAACAGTTTGTATTAATTCTCTTATTAATAGTACTTTTATCAAATACCATTATTGTTTGTACCAAAATCACTCGGACGCTTACTGTTCACTTGCAGAAATTAAATTGTACCAGCTTTGCGACCGTAGCCCTTTTATACTCAATACAGCAGTATAAAAGCACAATAAAAGAAAAAAAGGAAAATACTTTACATTTTTTATCTGGCAAATTTAAGGTAAATCGGATAATATAATTGGGTTTTATTCACATTTTACCGCAGGCACTCAATATCGATAAAATTTGCGTCATACAGAAATACAAGTTAATTCTAAATAAAAAACCAAAAAGTTAAAACACAAAAATTTGCATCGGTTTTTTATTTGTTATCCGATTTTACCGTGATTACACACTTTGGAAAGCTTCCCTTTAGTTTCCTTTTTTTGCAATCATAAATATCTATAGTGTTTGGTAACTCATAAGCCACTTATAGCCCGAGGAAAAGAAAAGAATACTTTTTTAATGCGTTTTTTGTGCACTTCAACGACTGTAACTTAGCCATTTGTTAGTCGATTTACAAAAAATATATATTAGTTGAAAGATAATATTCGATCCTTTTAAAGGAAATCCGTAGGGAAACAAAGAAGTTAAAACTGAAAATCTAAGAAAACCCTTACTTTATGAAGTTTTTTATTTATACTGTATTTTATTTTATTGAATCTTTCTATTAAAAGAAATTCACAATAAGTATTCAAATCTTATTTCTAAATTATTATTTAGTAGTTAGTACCAACGTCGTAATAACTAATTTTTTGTATTCAAATCTTAAAAATCTATCTTCTATTGTGTAGAGAGAGCCGCCTCACCAGGCTCAATGTGTCAGTTCTTTTTAGTCTCTGGTGGCCATCAAATTGCAATAAATTGTGTGCTAGAGTGTTGGGATGTGCGACTAGTTTGTTCACGTATTTGGACGTGTATGTTTTAACTTCTTCTTGGATAGTGGGAACTTCTAGATCTCTGTGTATATTTTCATTTCTTATGTACCAGGGGGCGCATACGATATGACGTAAAATCCTGGACTGTCTTCTCTGTAACTTCTGGATGTTTGATGCACAGGCAGTACCCCACAGCTGAATACCATATGACCATATTGGCTTTATAACGGATGTGTATAAAAGTACTTTGTACTCCAAAGCCAAAGTTGAGTTAGGACTTATTAGCCAATGCAGTTGATTTGTTCGAAGCTTTATGGACGTTATTTTTGCCTCAATGTGACGGGTCCAAGTTAGGCGCCGATCTAGGTGGATACCTAAATATTTGACGTGCGTTTCCGCTGTAACCGTAGTATTAATTATTGTGATTGGTGGACAATTTTGCCTTCTAAGGGAAAACGTTACATGAGCACATTTTGATGGATTTACCTTTATTTTCCACTGTTTTAGCCAGTCTTCTAGCTTATGAATATGGGACTGCAGCTTTTCAGATGCATCCTTTGGATCATTACTGACACTTATAATTACAGTGTCGTCTGCAAAGGTTGATGTATATGTATGTGGGCTTGTCGGCATATCCGCTGTATAGATGATATATAATAGCGGCCCCAGCACACTACCTTGAGGTACTCCTGCACTGATTTTCCCATTTCTTGAAAGCTGATCCTTTGACCTTACTTTAAAAGTTCTATCTGACAAATAGCTTTTTATAAGCTTGTGGGTGTTTTCAGGAAGAACCCGAACTATTTTAGTAAGTAGCCCATCCTGGCAGACTTTATCAAATGCTTGGGAAATGTCTATAAATAAAGCTGAACAGTATTGCTTTCTTTCAAAAGCCGATCTAATAATGGTAACGATTCTATGGACATGTTCAATCGTACTATGCCTTGATAACGTTTTGTTCATTTAGAAAAGGAGTTACACTCGAGACGAATAATTGTTCAAATAATAGGCCTGTAGGATGTAATCTGGCTTGAGTCCTTTCTTGGTTTCGAGATCATAAAAATTTCAGACATCTTCCAAGAGCATAGGAAGAAGCCGACGCGCAACATGGCATTAAACATGTAAAGTAAAATTCTTACAGCTGAATTAGGTAAGTTTTTTATCATTGATCCTGTTATACGATCAGGTCCAGGTGATTTCTTCATATCCGTATTTTTAATTGTCGATTTTAAAGAAGACAACCGAACGCATTTGCCTTTTCACTTGAGTTTTTAGCCCAAGTACGGTCTTCAAGTCTTAGTGGGGATTCGTAAGCAATAGGACATTGTAAGTGCTTTACAGCTTTCCACAGACTATAATCAGTGTTTTTCATTGGATCCAAGTTTTTTAAAAAGTTGTCGATAGTGAGTTGGTGTTTCTGTCTCAATTTACTCCGTAAGTTTTTTTGGCATAAGTTCATCTGCATTTTTATGTATGGAGAACAACTATTTTGCCATTGTCTTCTTAGTCTTCTTTTCTCAATGACGAGCATCTGAATATCTGCTGTTGCCTGGTACGTTATTATTTTAGCTGATGGCTTTGTTGGCGTTGCAGATATGGCTGCGGCAGTCACGACGTCTGTAAAATGGTCTACAGCTGCTTGAATATCAGCTGGATTTCTCAGTGGGATGTTCAAAGGTAAGTGAGAGCATACATTTTATATTTTAACCAATTCGTGTTTCTGTTCGGGTAGAAACTAAGGGTTTTAGGTGCAGTGACAAAACTGTCGTGTAAAATAACAATTGTAGGTGAATGATCAGAAGATAGGTCATAGGATGAATTAACTAAGAGTTGATCGCCTTTGATGTTTTTTACTATAGCAAAACTGGCAACTTATTAAAGTCTGTGGGCCAATAGGTGGATTTACCGGCAGATACGACGTCAAGCTTGTTTGCTTGAACTGTATAATACAACTGCCTACCTCTAGGACTAAGGAGTCTGGATCCCCAATATGTGTGCTTTGCATTGTAATCACCAGCGGCAATAAATTTTTGTCCTAGCGTAGCAAAGAACCTGGCAAATTTATGGTGTTCGATTTTATGCCTAGGCGGGCAATACACTGACGAGACTACAATTTTAATATCAGTAAGATTTATAGTCGTGGCTTGCAAAAAGTCTTCGTTGAATTCAGGCAATGGAAAATGCCTTACGTTTTTTCGGACTATAATGGCAGTCCCACCACATGCCCTTTCGCTTGGGTGTTTTGTGTCATATATAAAAAACCCATCAATTCTAAAGCAGTTTTTTATAGTGAAGTGTGTTTCAGAGACTAATAGTATGTCTATATCATGTGCTAGCAGGAAGTGTTCTACTTCATATTTAAGTTGGGAGAGCCCGTTAGCGTTCCAGAAGCATATTTTTAACTGGTTCATTTTTTGCCAAGCAAAACTTGCAGAAGCATGTTTTGGGTTCGCTTCATTTCCTGAAACATACCCTGCATAGTTGTCATGAAATTATTCATTGTCTGTATTAAGTTCTCGATCGAGCTCGAATTGTTGGTGAGGGGTGCCTGAATTTTTATGCGCATTAGAACTTTTGGCATTTGCATTAGGTAAATCATTTCTCAATGTTTGGGCATATGAAAAGTTTGGCTTAGTGTGTGGCTGTGTAGCTTGTGTACTAGCAACAGAACCAGCATGAAGGCGAGGAAATGGGGAAGCTTTGTATTGCTCATATTCAGGTTTACGTACGACTTTCGCATTATCCTTTACATATTGAAATACTTTGCAGCCCCTGTAATTTGCTGTATGGTTTTCACCACAGTTGCTGCATTTTTTGACCTTGGGGTCTGTTTTGGAAGAAGTGCATTCCAAAGTCCGGTGCGCATCACCGCAAACAACGCATACAGATGGTAGCTTGCAGTAGGTTTCCGTGTGTCCGAATTCCTGGCAGTTGGTACACTGACGGGAACCGTTACGTTTTAGAGGCTCTTCTAACGCTATTCTTCTGTTTAGAAGGTAGCGCAAATTAGAACTGTCAATGCCCTTTATAATGACAATCAAACCTTTAGCACTTTTTAGTTGATACGTATAATAGCTTTTATTATCTGCATCGAGACGACTTGCGATTAGGCGATAATTCTTCTCAGTGTGGGCTTGGATCTTCGTTTCTTGTATCTGTCCTCTTCGTACAGAAGCCACATAGAAATTTTCTTTGCCTACGAGTTGGGACAGCATATTTACAATGGCATTTGATGTTTGTTCGCGCAAGTAGATTGGTGGGGGTTTTTGTTCCCTTACAGTGGATATAAATGAATATAAATTATGCGCTTAAAGTGAAGTACGTCTTTACTCAAACGAAGTTTTGCAATGAAGTGACCTTTATGAAGTGACCTAAAAAAACCAAAGGTATTTTTGTCATCCATGGACTCCAACAAAATATAATTGGTACATTAGAAATCCTGAATATGTTTGTGTATCACAGTGTTATTAGCCATTTAGAAGGAGAGAGAAGGTCTGAGAAAACCGACTTGTTTGAAATAATTCGTAGTTTACACTTACACTTATTGTAGTGTTTGGTAACAAAAAAAGTGTGCCTTTTGAATACTAAAGTCGTAGTTTAATAGTTTATTTACTACTGAAGTAATTAATCCTTAGAAATGTATCCTTTAAAGCGTTTTAAAATTTGGAATTAGGAATTTAGTAAAACAAGTCACAATTTAAAATTAATCATACGCCGCAGTATACGAAATTACAAAAGTGACGCTTTACTCTTGACAGCAATTTAAATTGTTTTTTTTTTATGAAACAAAGACCAACAGGAGCGTCTTTTAACAACATGATTTTTTTATGAAACAAAGACCAACAGGAGCGCCTTTTAACAACTTGAGTATTTCTTACTCCCAATAATTTTTCGTTAAAAGGCATAAGCAATCTTTCTATAATTTTAAAACATTTCTACGATTCTGAAACTACAGACCCAACCAATATTGCTGTTAATTTTAAAAACTAGTTTCGCATAAGTTACATTATTTGCGTATATTCATAATTTTTTATAATACCCATTACAATGATTTAAAATAAACAATTTCCAATACATTTCATTGGTTTCACACACACAAACATACTCAGACTAGAAGAAAAATGGTAGCAATGCATGTTAAACTATGCATTTTTATAACGATCGAGAAGGGAATAATAATTCATATAAAAAAGGTACAAAAAGAAAATTGGAAAGAAACAGAAAAATGTATTTATTTTTCCTTTTGTTACAATTTATGCTTCAACAAGAATCAAACATTGTGTACAGTGCAGCACAGTGGAGCAGAGGTACTCACAAACTGAGATCAGTATGTAGAACACTTGAGACACAGATAACTAAAATACAAAACGTTATTGGCAATTAACATAAGCTTATAACTTATTCAAAAATTTAATCAATCACAAACGAAATGCTATGATTATAATTAGACTGCGTGCAAGTAAAAAATAAAGTACAGTCGCAGCATGTGGCATATAGAAATTATTTTGAATTCGTAAATATTCTCTTAAGCACGAACTATTCGTAGCATTAAAACTATGTTTAGGTGAAGGAGCTACGATATAAAATATCCTGAATTAAAAATGATTTCATCTTACATTAACTTCGACTTTCAAAAAGAAAATGTATGTAGTCATGCTTTGAAACTAGCATCAATGATAGATAACAAGTGAATGATTACAGCAGGCTGCAAAATTATAGTTGAATGATAAGAAGGAATGTTTTAGTCCCCACTCAGTACAGTAATTTACGATGTAATAAAATATCACATTAGGAACTAGAATGCTACAGTCTAAAAAAATAACATAGATGCAACCCTCCTGATAAACGCAGTCAAACATTTGAGTGCTGAAAGGTTGCCAAATGATAGCACAGCCAGTACGATAAACAACATCAAATCAAACTGAATTCTCAATTACTCTCTAATTTGAGACCAAGACTTGAATATTAATAATTAAATATGATTGATTATAAAATTTCAACGATTTCTAAATTTCCTTTTCAAACAAAACAAAAAAAAAACAAATATTATTCTTACCGGTTAGAATAAAAAGCTTAATTCGAATAGTTAGAAGTGACTTAAAAGCAAAGTGGAAAAAACGTTTGATTTCAATTCAAAAGTATTATTTTTCGATTACACTCACTCTATAGTTCACACGCAGACAGAAATCGCTTCACTATGTGCATCAAATAAATTGAAGGACGGACATATAATATGACAAAGAAAAACCAGCAGCAACTGCAAGAAGCATCTTTATTATAGTCTGTCATAAAGAATCTGGATGACTTGAAAACGCATCAGTAGTTACGACTTTCGCCTGTTTTCTCTTTAACTTCTCCTGCTGGTTTAAGAACCAAACTAAAATAATGGATTTTGAACGTAAACCGCATAAAGACCGACCACATAAAGTTAACGGAATGTCCATCTTACTATCATAAATGCAAGTGTTTTTATGCATGTGAGTGTTGCCAAGGAACATGTGTAAAAGAAGTGAATGTGTGTGTGCATGCATTGGCGTGTATGTAAACATGTGTGTACAGTAGGGAATATTAAAGCAAAAATAAAAGAAATCATGTTTTAGTTTAATGGTCATAAATTCTATTGCTTATGTTACTTAGTAATGCATTTCTCTCTGAAATACAAATAAACCAGTAAAGGTATTTTTTTATGTTGAAAAACAAATAATTTCACTGAACCATCAAAATGCGGTAAGTGAAAATGAAGAAAACGTTTGCTGGGTTCTAACACCATCATACATACTTTTATTTAAAAATGCTAGAAGTGCGGATTTATTTCTTCTGATACATTTTCTGAAATGCATAACAAATTCATATAACATTCTAGCTCATTTTTAACAACACACTTTTTTATTTTTCCCTTTTTATCAAGTCTTTACTATATTAGCTTCTGGTTTTCGACGCGTATGAAGTATTTATTTTGCTTTAAACATTTTTTAACTATTTTGGTATGTGGTAAAAAAAAAAAAACATCAAAATGTATTCAGCTTCGGAAAATAATTATTCGAAAATCAAAAGAAAAAAGTTTAATGATACTTATCACTTTCATTAAAGTCGTTTTAAATCGTTAATAATTTGTATTTTTAAAATTGCATTTTATTTATATTATGCCTACGAATCTCCATTAAGACTTGAAAACCGAACATGGGCTAAGAGCTCAGCTGAAATGGTAAATGCCTTCGCAAATCACTTAGAAAAGGTTTTCACACCACATGACATAAGTAGTTTCACTATTCCAAACATCGGTGACACTGTGATTGCGCTTATGAAATTTCGGCTATCGTTATTAAAATCTACAATTAAAACTCTAGATATGAGAAAATCGCCCTGCCCTGATCGTATAAGATATTTACCTAATTATGCTCTGAGAATTTTACTGTTCGTATTTAATGCAATGTTGTGAATTGGCTTCTTCCCAGATTACGTCGTACAGGCCCATTACCCTGCTGTCAATTTTGTCAAAATTGTTTGAAAAAATATTCGTTTCGTGTTTAAAGCCATATCTTACTTATCAAAACATCATCCCGGACCATCAGTTTGTTAGAATTGCTGCGCATCTAATATTTTTTAGTTACAAAGAAGACAGTCTAGGATTTTACGAATTATCGTAAGCGCCCCCTGGTACATAAGCAATGAAAATATACAAAGAGATCTAGAAGTTCCCACTGTCCAGGAAGTAGCAAAAACATACTCGTCCAAGTACGTAAGCAAATTAGTGGTCCATCCTAACACTCTAGCTCGCGATTTACTGAAATTTCATGGGCACCAGAGACTGAACAAAACTGATACATTGAGCTTGGCGAGACGGTTCTCGCAATAGTGGATAGCTCTTTATTATTAAGATTTGAATACAATAAACTTGTTATTGCATTGGTAATACCTAGTAAACAATAATTTAGAGATACGATTTCAATACATATTGTAAATTTCTCTAAATAGAAAGATTCAACAAAACATGAAGAAAGTTAAAAAAAATTATATTTTAAGGATAAGATTTTAATACTTATTGCAATTTTCTTTTCGAAAAAATCAATTTAAAAAAAATTTAATGTTAAGACAATTTTTTTAAAGAAAATATTGGGGAAATGTAATCTAAGCCACAATTAATATTAACCATACGCAGCACATCAAAAAATCCAAATAATATATAATTTTTTTTTAATCACATTCAAGAACAATGATATTTCTGTTGAAATTATTTACGCTCGGAAAAAATTTCTCAATGTTATTTAAATGACTTTTTACTAGAGTTTAAGAGTTTGAAAACTAAACAGATGGTACAATTAAAATTCCGAGGACCACGCCAGAACGAACAAAAAAAAAATTCCCAAGAACCGGTAAATGGGTGCCAATTTCGGTGACAAAAAAAAGCATGCAACATCTTGAGTGATAGGGAACTAGAGTTAGCATTGTTTCAGGTCAATTAAGGCTGAAGAGGAACAATCTTGAAGTTATGCGTGGTGTAATTTAATAAATTTTAAAGAATCTTACGCAAGTTCTAAACAGTTGAAATCAATATGAGCTAATCATATTAATCATATTATTTATTTATTGTTGAAAGTTGAAATTGCCATAATGAAAAAATGTAGTCTCTAGAATTGAAGCTACTTCAAGAATTTTTGAAAAATAAAATTAAACAACGAATAGGTCAGTGAATATAATTTCTGCAAGAATAAAGGGAGCATTTAAGCAGATGAAATATAATTTTTTTGACAACTAATTGCCTTACCTGGCCCACACACTAGTATTAAGTTTATCCATCTGTATGCTCACTTTCCCTAGATTTCGTTCAATTATTCAAATTGTATATAAAATTTGGAATTTACAACTTTCCGTTCAATCCCTGAAATCACCCCTCGTTTTTTACGTTACTATTATTCAATTATTAACAAAGTATGCGCTGGTTTCCATCTCGCTCTAATAATCTTTTAATTGAAAATATAGTTTTCAACCCCATTACTCCTGTTATTGTTTGCATTTTTTCTTTCTTATTTTGAATATTCAACAAACAACTATAGAATTCAAATAAAAATTTTAATTAATTTGTAAATAAGTCTAGGCAAAAAAAGAAAAAGAAATAATAAATGAAATTGTGATTGCCAACACAAAATGTCAACAATGCAATTCAACATTTTAATTGTTATTTCAACATGAAAAACTATGGAAAAAAATCAAACAACAGAAAATGTCAATAAACAGGACATTCAATCAATAATATGAAATGGAGAAGCCTTTGGACAATACAACAATAGATTAAATAGAAACCACAAAACAGCTAGTGCATCAACACATAGCTCCAGAACCCCAACTACTACTACTACTGCCGCAACAAATTTTATTCGAAAGTGCTGGAAAATAAAATAAAAATATGGAAACATAAAAACTAAAGTAGGCCAGATTTAAATTCAAAAAAGTTAAAAGCTAAAAAAAACGTTTTTAAAAGCCCCAGAAACTATGCAGTGGGAAGAGGGGAGAGCGAAAAAAATACAAGCACAAACAAAATGCCAACAGCAATAAACTGACTGATCGATTCGAATAAACAATTCAAAATTGTAAATACACTTAAGGCACTTTTACTATTTTTACTACTCAAATGATAGCTGCGATTGTACATAACATATAACAAAAGTTTAATTTCACCATGTTTTGTGTTCAGTCCGACAATAAACTGATTATAGAATTCTCTGTTTGAACTGTTGCACAGGTATTCTTGTAACCACAGCTCTTTCATATTAACGAATTATTTTTTTATAGAAGAAAAAATGTTTCACATTCACAAATTCACGTTATTTTAACAAAGACCTGAGAATTCATTATAATTATTTTTATTGAGAAGAAAAATTGCTCTACGAAAAAAATTGTCTGGAAAATTTACGGATCCATACACGCAAAGTAAAAATATGGTGCCCCATTGGGTGTGCAGCTAATTATATCGTACATACCTAATCTTTGTAAAAAATTTTGCATAAATGGATGCATACAGAATTGACGAATTCACAAGCGATACTATCATGACATATTTCCATAATGTAATAATATTTTACAATAGTTTAAAATATTGTTGCTGAGTTTAATATAACAACCTATTTTGTATAAATTACTATTGTTGTTCCCTCTTTTTTTTTCTGTTCTAGTATTACTTGTTGGAAGAAAGTTTATTTCTGGTGTTAAAATTCCGCAGATACTTTTGCTTACGTCGTGAAATTATATTAAAAGATCAGTAGCTTTTTTTTTAAATAGCGCACCAAATTATTTTTTCATTTTTTTATTACAAAACTTAAGAATTTATGATACTTCGTGAAGTGGGTAACTAAATTCTAGCACATGTTTTCTATGATAATTTAAAATATTTAATAACCTTTAGTATCTAAGCGATCGGGGCAATCCACACTGTCATCAAGTCATATAACGAACAGTCAAAAATAGAAGGAGTTGTCGTACATAAGTGAAATTTGGTTTACTGGCAAATCATTGACGCATAAATAACACTATCCAGGAGTGGAAAATTACGATACATTGTTTTTATCGAATTTTAGCAATTTTCAATATAGTCGAACTAAGTTTTTTTGAGGGATGACGATTCGTAAAAAACTCACGTTTAGTCACACGATAACGTATGTTGAAATTTCCAATATTGTGAATTATTATCAGTTGACTACGAGTGTTATAATCCAAAAAACGTATTTGACGATACTTGCTGCACTTGCTCACGGATGTGACGATTCTACGCCAGGTTTACTTTGTCAGTCATCAATTCGCGCAACTTATAGACGATGTGAATAGAATAGATGTCACGCCACATACTCTATAAATAATGAAAAAATACCAACATAGAAATTTGCGTACTAAAGAGCATATCACTGCTGTAAACGAAAGAGCGGAAGAATATCCAAAATTGACGCCTTGCAGGCCAACATTGTTTGTGTTATTCATGAAGCAAGAAAATGTGGCTCGAAATTGAACGCCCAGAAAGCGCTTCGTCAATAACAGTTGCGGTGCCATTATCCCCATATGTTCAAATGTTAATGCCATATATTGATTTTTCTGATAAAATAAACTTTTTTGTTTAGAATATAATTTTTGTGTTACTTTTCACAATTTAAGTTTTACCGGGCCTAAAAAACACCCTATACTTATAGTAATTACATTATATAAATAGCAAGACGTTTTTGTATGCTTCAACCAAAAATTGGGGTTTTGCAGAAAAAATATTTTCGTTTTGTTGTTGTTTGTCTTACGACGGTTTTGCTATTACAATTGATACGCAAATTATTTCAGTAAGCATTGTTGAACTTGTTTACAAAGTGTAACTTTGACGGTCCATAAATTCGTCAAAAATTATTATTTTTGTTTCGTTTCTTTTCTTAGTCAGAGTGTTTATTATTAAATAGCACCAAACTGTATTCGGCTTTTGAAAATTGCATTTTAATAGTTTTAACCGCATCACTACACAGTAAAACATAATTTGAGATTTTAAAGAGTTCGACTCTCTTCGTACATCTTCCATATTGTTCGGTGAATAGAATGCAATTTAGTATCCTTAAGAAACAATACGGAATAGACATGATCGCTGGAACAGCATGTGCCGATATTTATGTATCCATAATATAGCTTATATACAAGGAGTTTTGCAATAAGGAATTGGCGTCTGCCAATATGCGGTTCATTATTCAGTCAAATACCAAATCACTATTAGTTCATAAGTTTCCGTTAGTGCAAATGCTGCGCGCCGTGATGAAGAAAGTGGCAGGACTTGAGACGTTGGCAACACAGTGAGCCTAAGGACCCACAAAAATGTAGTAGGCAACTCATTCTCCCTTTACTTCTTTACGTTTCATTTGAAATGTGTACAGTTTCGTCTTCTTTTTTATTAGGCAAACGTTGCGATCTCAATTGAGCAGTCGCTAGAACCCACAACAACTCTTTTTAAATTCATACAAAACGCGAACAAAACATTTTTTCTAAGTTTTCGTTACACAAAAATAGGGAGAATGAATAAAAATCATTCGATTTGATTTTAAATGAATGTAGTGTTGACAGTAAAGCTTACAAAACATTGTTTGCTTGTTGGAGCAAAAATAACAACGAAAATCAAAAGCACTACAGTAATAGGGAGCTTGAGCAGCAATACACAACAAGTGAGAAGGAATAAAAAGTGTTAAACTGAAAATCCTTTTAACAGGTTAACCAATGGTCAACAATTCACTACTACACTAACAACAATTACAGTAACATTTCCCTACTTTGCACCCCTTCATTCTGGCATTGTTGTCTCATAAATGAGCATTTGCGGCTGTACTATTGACAACTCATTTTTGTTTGTATTGATTTGTGTTGCACTGTGTGTGTTTGTGTGTGGTTTTATTATTGGTTTCAATATTTATACTGTAGATATTGTACGAAATACAAAAGTCTGAAAACAAAACAAAACAACTTTAACCAGGGCTTTTGTTTTTTTACACATTGTGCTTGGTGATTTTGTTTGTTAGTTTAAACACACAATATTAATTGAAATATGAACACTGTAGAACATAAATGAAATCTGAACAAGTTATGCCACAAGAAAGAATTTAAGTTTTTGTAATATGGCCTGTGGCTCAGAGATATTACAGCCTATTTAGAGATATCGAAAGCAAGTCAATCGAATACGAAGCATTCGGTTGCTGGGACTTACGTGTCAATTCTTGAATTTCACGTGTTAACAAATCTCAGGAACACTTGATTTAAAATGTTTAACTATTATTACAAATTTCTTAAGAAGTGTCGAAGATAATACTAAGTTTAAGTAACTATAATTCACGGCTAATATATCATGATATAATTATATGGTTGTAAAAGTTGTATTGTTCACCTCAGCCATGTTGCGATTGTTATGGATGAAAATCATTGAATGAGCAGGTTAAGTAATGGTTAAAATATTTTCAAATCAACATTCTGTTTTTGCCACAACAATATATTGAGATTTTTCTTTGCGTGAATATGTAAACACGTCCTCAGAACCGATCTGCTGTAACTGGCAAGTCAGAACGCATAAAAAACCGAACACAAACAAATAAAATTGTTCAAAGGGGTAGTTGGTTAAAACATGTATTGGAAATTTTCCAAAGTTCTCACCATTGGATTTGGTGTTCACTCAACAACATAGAACAATATTCGTATACAGTGTATATGCACAAGCGGTACTCGCTTAATATCTTGGGGAAGAGAACTTTATATGAAAATTAAAATTGTATGAAATTTTATTTTATAATCGTAACAACGCTTTTTATTAATTGTTCCATTTTCCCTTTCCATAGATACGTGCCTGCTGTAAGTAGATTATTATTTGCAGGGAAAATAATTACTGCAGACAAATCTTTCTATCTTTTTAGACACGCGAAGGGGAAGGTTGATTGATTGAATTGCTTTTGGTTGCTATTTTATGTGGTGGTCTAACGGCGACACAGCTGATCTCACTTGGAAAACCATTGAATAGATAAAAGTAAGTAATATTATATAAAACGGCAAAAATTAATTAAATCATTCAATTCACTAGCATTTAGCAAAAAGCTAAGGGTGTGCTGATTTCCGTTAAAAGATGAAAAAACGATATTCGAATATTTGATGGCCTATTATAATAAAAAAAAAGGAGATTCGTTTCGCCCCTGAGTGCCAATATACGACATTTTATTCATCGCGAAGTACGATTTCTAAAATTGTAACAAATCACTTTTGAGACTACTATTTTGGATTTTTTAGTTTAATAGAAATTTGATGACATTCAGCCTGTTCATGAAATTTTTTGCGACTGGGTGTGGAGACCTCGAATTAAAAATGGAAATCCTGTTGTCTTCTTTCGACTTGCCGATAGAGTAATCATTGACATAAGAGCAGTTAATGTTAGTGGACTTTAAATCAGTTTTCTTTCGTTTAGAAAGCGAACGAAGTCATTCTTTACTTTACTATTAAATTACGACTTCACCATTTGTCCAGTATAATAAATTAAATGTTTGTAAGAATTGCAGAGATTTATCTTTGTTCTGAACCAAAGAAATATAATTTTTCAGTTTAATATAATAATATTTTATATATTTAGCTTCACAGCTCAGCGCAAATTATTTCTTTTACTGATAAATGTACATCTACACGTATATGATTTTGAACATTTCCATTTATTTATTTAAAATATGCAAATAAATTATAAATGACATTAAGACAAAAAATACACATCGAGACGAGTACTAGAGGTGAACACGCGGCGTATTTTCTATCGACCCACTCGTGACCGTGATGAAGTTAAAAATTAGTCACGCAGTAGTTAATGAGTTTGTTTGCAAAATAAAACCGAGTGTGCGATTTCATTTACAAAATAATCCAAATTTTTCACGTTTCCTTTAAGTTTTGTGCGGAAAAAATAGTTTAGCTCAAAATCAAGTTCACTAAATTTTAAACTTAATTGGAACTAATGTTTGTGCAAATACCTATCAATTTGGTACAAAATAAAATTAGTTTCCATTTTGACATTTGGCCTTCGTGAGCGTGCATGCTCTTATAAGCCAAAAATCACTCACGTGCACATCACCAAGAAATGCTATCAGAAACCTCAAAAATGACATAAAAACAACATGTTGAAACCGAAATCTCGCAAAAACTCATTTTGAATTATTATTTAAAATAATTATAATTGCACCCCAGAAATAGAAGCATAAATACAGCAACAAATTGCATTTTAATCAATTCTAATTTGTGGCAAAATAATTATTTACACAAAGTTCATTAAACAACAGATGTCACATGAAAAAAACTCATACTACTTAGTCCATTCCGCTTGCAGGCGAATGTGGTGTAAAATTTAAAATACTCGTAATAAAAATTAATACAAATATAAATTATACAAACATACGATGACAACAATTATTTATGATAAAATGTTAGAAAATAAAAAATAAGAATTTATTTTTGAATTCTCCGTCTGATACTTAAAAATTATGTAGTGGGTTTTGTAACTTTCGTTTAAAGAAAACAAGCTTTTAAGGACAAAAGACTATGAATTATTTTTATATATGCATTTTATTATTTTTATGTTTGTATTTAAGTGGGTCCATAATGTGGTGGCGATGCAATCGCGCTGTAAATGGTGGACCAATTATTTTTCAAAGCAACTCCATGATTTGGGTATCGAATATGGTAGTTGCCCCAAGATGGTAGATCAATTATTTTTTATGTAACTATCTTAAAATGTGGACTGCGTCAAGATACCGTCTGCCCGGGCGACTAGTTCAAAATAAGTAATTAAATTATACATACGAGTATCTGGGCCCACTACTTCAAAGTCTATAATAATTGCCAAATAAAGGATTTAAAAATGCATAATTTAAAGTACAAATATTTATGCCTGCAAAAGAGCAACAAAAACACTTCATACAAATGTCAAATTATGCTAACATTTATTGTTAATTTATTTGTGTTTGTTTATAAAAAAATTTTAATGAAAATTTAATGTCAAATGTGTAACATAATTATAATTTGCTTTATTTAAGAATAATTTATTTAATTCTTTAATTCATACGATATGTAAATTTTGATCATTTCTATAGGAAATTCTATATAGAAAAAATTTCTGAGAACTTTTATAAACTCTTAATCGATACGTTGCATAGTTGCTAACGACTATCAGAAGCAAAAGTTGTGTAGTCGCTAAATTTTTTTTTTTTTTAATTTGTTCCATGGCAGAAAAGTTTCTCGGTCGAAAAAGTGATTTATTCACGGAAATTTTTTCTTAGTAGAAAAAGTTGATCAAATTAATTATTTATGAAATTGTTCAGCCGCAGACAGACGAAATCAAATTTTCATTTGTGGAAAATAGCTCTGAGTTAAAAAATGAGAAAAAACCGTGAAAAAATGTTTTGGACCAACAAATTTGGCGGACACTTCTTCTTAGTGGAAAAAGTTGTTGAAACTTTTCTCAGTCGATAAAGTTGTTTGGTCGAGTACAATTTGTCTCAGTTGTAAATGTTCAATTCCGTAAATTTTCTACAACAAAAAGTCGTTTTTATATACAGTTTAATATTATGATTTTCAGCTAAACGTCGTTACTGATAGTAAACAACTTGACAAGGATTATATTAACCTCATCGACATACAGCAACATCTATATTGCAACACTTTAAAACCCAACGTACAAGCAACAACCATTAGAGAAGCTTTGATTTTAACAACCCATGATTGTGGAAAACTTAAGAAAACTGCTAAAAAAAAAAAGAGATGGGAGAATGTGTGCCTGTCACAAAGCCTGAGTTTATATGCACAATGACAGGCAAGAGATCAAGAACCCGCTTATGTGCACGTAGTTGTTGTACAATACATAAATGATGACATCAAATGTTCTACATGAACAAGGAATTAACTTGAATTTAAAACAACAAGACAAATGCTGGTACAAGAAGTAACTACAGTGAAAACAACAATTTTCTGTTAGAGCCTTAATGTGCTTGCGTTTTTCCGGAATCATACACCTACCAATCTACCATATAATACATACATATACCATATACATATATACATACATATACATCTGTTAAGTTTATGTCTCTAACCACAAACATGCTTATGTCTATTGCCTGGATTTGTTTGTAAGGACGAATTCGTGTAGTCAACTTCATTAACAAGAAATTTTACGGATTTTATGGTTTTTAAAACTTTCACAACTCAGAAGTTTTCAGTTGCTCAAACATCCTCATGAATGTCCTTGAAACCACAACAAAGCCAAAAACTTGTGCTAATTCCTTTTCTAAGATTATGGCTTCAAAATCTAAACAGATGTGTTTTTAGTTGTAGGTGTGTTCTAGACAACGTTCATTATACTAATGAAGAGAGTGGGGTATGGACTTGTTTTATTGTTTGCACGAGTAATTTTTTTTGGGAGGTTTCCTTTTTTTTTTCTTTAAAACCTTAGAAGACTATTGGTTGCACATGTATAGGTATGAACAAACCTCCCCTACTAAAAATGTCGATATAGTACTTAACGGTGTGTGCATTGGTATTTGTCCTGTTGATGGCTGTAAGAGGAAGGTTGCAGATGTAGTGCTCTACTCAACATACATTTGTTATTTAAAAAGTTATTTAACAAGTAATTTTAGATAATCAAACTATACAATTCAACTAAACAATTCGCAAATGCTCAACAACGAAAGGAAATATTTTGCCATTTCTTAAAGTTTGAATTCACATTGTCGATTATACAGTTTGTATTAGATGCCGCTTTCCCCATACAACTGTTGATTGCGTGTGAATGAGATAAACAAATTGTTTTAAACTTCTTTAAATATTTTTAAATATTCACAAATGACTAGAAATTAAAATTAATCAAAATAAGGTAGTTCAATTCAAAATCGAGTTAATAAATGGCGTTCAAATAAGGGTGGGTCGATTTTAACCTAAAGTTACTGATGCCAAAACAATATGACAAGTTACACATTGAACGGCACACGTCAGCAGTGTTCGTTAACGCACACGATACGGGCAACATTTGTATGGCCTCACGAAGAGTTCGGCCACAAAAAGTACTAAGAACAAAATGGGGACCAAGCTCTTCATATGTACAATACCATCCCATTTCTAGGCAACGTGCTAGTTTGGTAACATTTCTCGCATAATCCTTTTCAAAAAAATGTTATAGTATTTTTCGTATGAAGAACATGGTCCTCAGTTTGATCTCAGTACTTTTTATAGCCGAAATTTTTTGATAGGAACTTGGGCTTATTTTCACATTTATGGTTTTGTGCGGATCTGAGTACTTCCTTCTGAGTTCTTACAGGCGGTTGGGTTATATAAAAATTCAGCTTTCTACCTATAGTGGAAATGCTTTTATAGTAAAACTTGGCCTATGAGGTAACATATACTTAGAGTTCTTACGTTTGAAGTTTCATTATTTTATGATTAAAGGAGGTAAAGTTGTGAGTGGGTAAAAACAGCGCGTATGGTTTTATGTAATAAACACATTGCGTGTATTAGGCCTAAACTTGACATGGCGCACTACTGTGCGCCTTAATAAAACAAAACAATGTATATTGAACAAAAGCTTAATATGGAATAACAAGAAAATTACATAACAGAAAACTAAAATACAAAATTATAAACGGAAAGGTAATTTGAATTAAATAAAATAACGGAGAGATATAAAATAACAAAATAAATTGCGATTGTTCTTCCACAGCCATAACCGTCAAGAGTGACTTTAATAATAACCCATTTATATTGTCCTGAACTAAACGATATGTACGAAAATGTTTCATACAGCGAACGCCACAATTAACATACTGCATGAACAATATTGGAAAATTGTTACCTCTGCCGGCAGCGCATGTAAAGGTGTTGTGTTTATCTAGCCGCCCAACATTTTATTTAATTTTTTTTTTTCATTTCTAACGATTCCCTGGTAAACTTTAAGATATCGCAACTATTTTTCAATGAATTACTACTGCAAGTATAGGGAAAAATTTATTATGTTTATACTTATAATTGTTTAATATATATAATCGGGTACAGTAATGTAATTTATCATTATGACGATGCCGAATGCCATGGTTCTTCATAGTCCAGATCACTTTTTGTATCTGCAGGAAAATCTTCTACATCATAATCGGAAGCATTTTCCGCGTCTGGTACAGCAGGAATTATTATAGCAATTGCGTATTTTGGGAATGTTTTTTACGGGCTGGGTCTCATGTCAGTAATAATTGGATCAGAGCTGAGTAAGAGCCCTATTTACAATATCGGCATTATAGTGAACTCTTGAGAAATTTCTCGCAAAATTTAGCCTGTGCAGTCGGAAAAATTTGGTTTCTACCTCGGCGGCTTCTTCCCAGAGCAACCCAATTGGCAACAATGCCTTCGCTATGACAGTTGTACAATGTACTAATATCTTATGCATTGTATGCATTTCCGCAGCCAATTCAGAATTGGCGAAAAATCTTCTACTCATCATTGGTATTCCCATACCCAGCTTTCGTTAGAGCTACTATTCATCCAGTTTAACGTCGAAATTTTCTAAAATTATTTATTGTTTTTCCTTGACAATAGATTTGTCAACATTAGATCTTAACTGACACTTTTTTAAAGTAAGTTTATGTGACAGGTGCAATATGCTCTCAAACAAACGAATTCTGGGAACAAAAGGGATAATGTGAATTAAAATGCGTCCGCTTCAACATCTTTCCTTGTGATTATATCGTTGAAGCCTTTCGATGTCCCGCACCAAATGTAGTACCTCATTGTTAACGTTGTACGTGTAGTCCCATTACACATTTTTGCGTCCAACATTGTTAGTATCATTGTGTGACTAACTGAATACGACTCCATACGAGTATTATCTGCTACCTGTTCACACGTGACAGATTTCTACCTGACAAACAATAAAACACATGCTACCGGCGATTCTGATACCAATTAATTAACACTTTAACCGAATATATAATTAAAAGACGATTTTTCTACATTCGTTCCGTCTTGTTATGGTCCCTCTACCGGAACCAGGGGAGGATAAGGGCGGAAAAAACTCGGATGTACAACAGACATTTTATTCATTTCAAACTGTCTTTTCAAACGTCAAAAAACCATTTCCTCTCAAGAGAAAACAGCGCAAAGTTTTAGAAACATTGGTACTTACCTCCCTTAATAACAATATTTTAAAAGAAATCGATGGTCCCGGAATTGTTAAACTGCTTGTAAAATAACTGCACACTTAGAAATCGCGTAACAAATCAAACTTATTCGCAAAAAGAGAAATATAATGACTCAAGCCAGTTTAAATAAATATATGAGAAACAACTTGACGAACGATTTACTAAAATTTGAACATCTGATGTCAGTTTGCTAAGGTTGCACTGCACTGCGATTTACTACCACTGTAAGTTGCAACAAATATGTCACCGATGAGTAGCCTTAACGAAAATCCGTGTTGGGCAAAGACATAGTAATTTTGAAAATTCTCGGTAACCAATAATGTGAGAATTACGGTCAGATATAATTAACAGAACAAACAATATGTGAATTTTTAAAAATGTTCACTTGTGATGTGTCGGTGAGAATTAAGCAATAGAGAATCTTAAGCCTGCTTCTTTTGTTCAAAAATTTACAATTTTTTTAATTTCATTGGATTATTTTATTAACTTTTCTCTCTCGACGACAAGGGAACATATAAATTATTTCTGTTGAATATATTGAAGAAAAACATCAAAACGAATTAAACGATACAAAAGCGAAAACAAAACGCCAAAAACACGTGAAGAATAAAATTACAAAAATAAGTTCTAAATAATCAAGTCAAGAGACCACCATATCGCAAACAATGCCAAACGGACGGAATGCAAAACTTCAGGAGTAAAATTACACACAATTTAACAAGTGGTAGGTAGCTTCCACGTTTAAACTTTCTGGTCTACACAATGCATAACTTTAGCAAATAACTTTCAATTGAAATCAATTTCGTATAAAGAATTTAAAGCGGCCACCGGAAGTGACAGGAAGCTAAAAATATATGAAATCAACGTACCAAAAAACAAAATCTAAAGAAGTTCAAAACAAACAATGCAAACATTTTGCACAGACTGACTGCATTTGTAAAAGTAAACATTCTGATACAAATAAAAAAAAAAACAAAAATAACGACCTGAAGTTGTTTGGACAAGAGATACAAAATAAAATCCAATTGGATACCATTGGGTAAAGTGGACGTTCAAGGACCACAACGATTAAAAATGCAATTGAGTGTCAAGTGTATTAAATAAGCATCAATTGAATCTAAGAAAAGAAGAATACAATTCAAATAAATCGACGGATGAGTAGGCATTCAGGTTTTCAAATACGAAGTGTTTCCTCTGCTTCCACTATCAACCACTCCCTGACGCTCAAGGCAATATCAATTGGTATTTTTATTGCGACTGCAAAAACAATTAATGTTACGGAAGAAGTAACCAAATTAAAGTTTAACAAATAAAAAATAATTAAACCAATGTGGACGGCTTTCAAGCATCTTTTCCAATCTTATACTCGAAAATAATGTTTTAATAAACTTATGACTTAAAATCATAAACACTAACAAACTCAAAATGCATTCCTAGCTACATTTACTAACCTTAATTAATAATCACCGTAACGGTGATTTTTATACAGCCGCAGAATGAATAAAACGATTCAAAACAAAATTCTGCAATACTGTTGTATTAAAATATAATAAATTATTAATTAGCAAAAGTTCAGGGGAAACACTTTGCCGCAAAAGACCGTTTAAAAACCAAAAAAGAGTATAGAAAGAAAATACGAAAGGAATATACACAAATTGTGATTAAAATCATAAAACAAGTGACTAAAGTAATTCCACACAAAAACAGTTCCTTGAAAGTTCCTAAATTTTAATTTATTAAATGCAGTATTAAAATTACTCTGTGTAATGTGTGGCTAAGAAAAGCAGGACACATGAAACATAAATTTATAGAAAAGTAAAACAAAAATTCGATGGAAAATTTCAGTAGAATGACTGTGCCACTTTTTCTCTAGAAAAGTTGTCAGTGGCTGAGTCACTTTTCCTATAGAAAATTTGTGAGTGACTAAGTCACTTTTTGTATAGGAAACTTGTTATTGAGTCACTTTATCAGTGACTGATGAACTTTTCCTATAGAAAAGTTGTCAGTGACTGATGAACTTTTCCTATAGAAAAGTTGTCAGTGACTGATGAACTTTTCCTATAGAAAAGTTGTCAGTGACTGATGAACTTTTCCTATAGAAAAGTTGTCAGTGACTGATGAACTTTTCCTATAGAAAAGTTGTCAGTGACTGATGAACTTTTCCTATAGAAAAGTTGTCAGTGACTGATGAACTTTTCCTATAGAAAAGTTGTCAGTGACTGATGAACTTTTCCTATAGAAAAGTTGTCAGTGACTGATGAACTTTTCCTATAGAAAAGTTGTCAGTGACTGATGAACTTTTCCTATAGAAAAGTTGTCAGTGACTGATGAACTTTTCCTATAGAAAAGTTGTCAGTGACTGATGAACTTTTCCTATAGAAAAGTTGTCAGTGACTGATGAACTTTTCCTATAGAAAAGTTGTCAGTGACTGATGAACTTTTCCTATAGAAAAGTTGTCAGTGACTGATGAACTTTTCCTATAGAAAAGTTGTCAGTGACTGATGAACTTTTCCTATAGAAAAGTTGTCAGTGACTGATGAACTTTTCCTATAGAAAAGTTGTCAGTGACTGATGAACTTTTCCTATAGAAAAGTTGTCAGTGACTGATGAACTTTTCCTATAGAAAAGTTGTCAGTGACTGATGAACTTTTCCTATAGAAAAGTTGTCAGTGACTGATGAACTTTTCCAATAGAAAAGTTGTCAGTGACTGATGAACTTTTCCAATAGAAAAGTTGTCAGTGACTGATGAACTTTTCCAATAGAAAAGTTGTCAGTGACTGATGAACTTTTCCAATAGAAAAGTTGTCAGTGACTGATGAACTTTTCCAATAGAAAAGTTGTCAGTGACTGAAGAACGTTTTCTAAAGACTCATGAGCGCAGTTATTAGTAAGCAAGAATCTCGCAGCAAAAATTCCTGACGTACCGTGTAGTATTTGAATTTAACAAAAAAAAATATATTCCAAACATAATGGTCACAAGCTATGTTCTGATGTCATATGATCTTATTATCGTCGTGCGCATAATATGAACTACAAATTTCCAATAGTTGAATTTATTTGCCAGAAAAATAAATATGCATTTACTTGCGAAATATGACAAATTCTTATCGATGGAAGAAATAAGACAAGTATGAAGGCAAACGCCAGCGTCCAATTTCCATAAATTGTTTGTTTGTTTCTCAAAAAATAAAAAACAAAACCGATTCCAAAAAAAAAAAAATAGGGAGAAACGAAATTTAAAGGGCATTTGAATTTACTTTATTGCTAATGTAAAAATGTATAAAAATACTATTATAAACAATATCATAAAGAGGGATACATAGTTTCGAAACACAAATAATATTTTCACACAGAATATGAAAGATGTTGCTGTTCACTGTTGAATTAGTTTTAAAATGAAAGTGTGGACTGAATTCGAAGACATGCATGAATTTGTGCTCTTAATATGTTTATAAACAAAACTGTTGCATATATGAAGGGCGCTATAATACTGTAGAGTGCCAATAAATACTCTTAAAATATTTTTTTATACTCGTATATTTATATCTCTGTTGAAAATAACTGTTGAATATTTAATAACTCCTAGAAATCCTGTTAATATTTCTACTGCTAACATTTTGTATACCCATTGGCCTTAGTTTATAACACGCAACGCAAGTTATATTAAAACGAAATTTTTTTTTTAAAATTTGGCGTTTCATTTTAACCTGCTTACGTCATTTTTATTTACAAATTTACTGGAGATACTCGTAGTTAGGGAAATACATACCCGACTCATAACTTTCACTTAAAATAAATTGATTTTTTCCAACTAAAAATAAAATAGAAAGAACTGCGCAAGTCCTGGCCAATAAAAATAAAAATCTTCAAAAATACATTTACTCTTATAGTTAAGGACTCCTCTCTTGACACTAGAAAAAATGTACAGTTTGGAGAGCAATGTGTTAAAAAAATGTACTCTAGCTCTCTTCAGAAAACACGACAATTAAGAAAAATCTATTATTCTCATTGACTTCGGGTGCGGAAACTGCAACAAGTAGTTTTCAAAATGCCGACAACGACTTTTATCAGCTACTGCAACTTCAACAGAGAAAAGCTCTAAATCTACACAACAGACTGCCTTTGAAATAAAAAGTTTGGAAAACTAAAAAGTTTCCAAGTATACACCTTTTTGTATTTACCTATTTTGTAAAGTTATAAATTTTGGAGGCAATTTTCAGTTACGCTGTCAAGCTTGCTCCAAAAATTATTATAATCTAGATACCGACAGATGATGGTAAGAGGCATTAAGAAAACGTTACGTGTTAAACAACGCTATCATTTAGAGTTAGATGACGTACGTTGAAAGCATAATCGTGCTGACAAACGTTTGTTGTTTTCTTTTTTTAAGTTGGCCAGTCACAGACACTTTTTCTTTTTTTACATGGAAAAAGTTGCCCAGTCAGTTAAAACATTTCTACATGGAAAAAGTTGCCCAGTCACTTAAAACTGTTCTCTATAGATAAGGTTGTCCAGTCACTGACAACAAGTTAATCAAACCTTTCCTAAACCAACGGTTACCATATCATATACTCGATTATATTTGTTTTAATGAGTTGTTCTATGCTGGCCGAGGTCAGTATCAGTTAAAGTTTCTTAGGCCAAAGATAGCTGCACCTAAATCAAATAAACTGTTCATTCAACAGTCTTTTTTTAAGATAAATGATGTCATAAAGAGGCTAAAACTAGCTGCAACACATTTTGTGTTAAAAATGTCCTATAGATTTAATTTATTATAAATTCTTCAAAATCGCACGTACACAAGATAATTAATATTTTTATTCTTTGTTCAATTATTAATTTATTCTGGCGCATGTAAAACAGTTGTTTCACTTAATATTTAATGATAGATTCCATTCTGATGACATCAAATTAAAAGTAAAACATATTTCGACAGCCTAAGAAAATAATTTTTAATTAATATTATCCGGTTACAAGTAGCTGCCTAACAGCGGGCGGGTGAGTGATCACCCTCATTAAAATGCAATTCCTAAAGACTTACAAGCTTAAGTGAGGTGCCAGCAATAACGTATGAGCAATTGACAAGGTGAAATCTTTAAGCAGCCAAATCCATATACATATGTAAACACTAAAAAATTTAGGTGAAGGGATGGGAAGGATCGCAAACAATTTAAAATAAACTAAAACCGGATTACAAAAAGTTCGTAAGAACTTTTTTTTTAAAAGCTCAAGCAAAAAATTTTAAGAAACTCATTTAACCCGTTTCAATGTTAAATTGTTTAAATAACTTGAATTGCTTTAAAAGAGAAACAGCCATTTAGCTTGGCTATCCTTCCCTTTTATATTTATGTCGATTTTTAATTAGTTAGAGAGCATATATCCGTCCGAAGATCTCAATGTATTTTCATATTGAATTTATGTCAATGTAGATGATGGGCGGTGGCCCGTTCGCTCACCCAGGCTGTGTGTCTGGTAGTCTAGTATTTTGGTTAAAACTTTTTGGTTGCTCATCTAAATATGTAGTTGTATAAATTTAGTTGACATTGATGTTACAATCAGCGTTATATATCTACAACTACCACCCACCACAAGCAGCTCATTGGCTGCTGCAATTGCTAAAATGAGGGTCCAATTATAATTGACGCATACAATATTATCACAGCCAGTGATAAAAATAGCAAAAGTTTTGGATGGGGTATTTTAAGATGATTAGATGAATTTCACAGTCTCTATTCAAAATATGTAAAAGGTGTGCACAAAATACACCTACGATGTTGCTTAGAATTGATTTATTTTTGACACAGATGGAGATAACAGGTGTAGCCAAGCACACTTACACATCTATCGGCTTAAAATTGTGAAAGAAATTTACTTACGAGGACACGAATTTCTTAAATGCCAGTTATAAGGAATGCGAATCACAGCGAACAGAAACCAGTTTGTACGTGAAACATGTTATTTAACGTAGAGAATACATTAGTTAATAATTATTCTCATTATTATTTCATAGTTGCAACAACTAAATAAATAAGTTTAATTCAATAATTTCAAAAATTAAAAAAAAAAAAAACAGCGAAGAAGGCTGTGATAAACAATTTGGTTTTTAATTAGAATGATCTAATGAAATTTTGGGAAATTGTTTTTTGTGCATGTGGGATCTCTGATATTTACCAGCTGGCACCTATGATTGTGCTGATCATTAAAAATGGAGCGATACACGAAAAAAGAACGTTAGAATGTGACAATATAATACAGTGACCAACTGGCGGAATTTTCGATCGAGAAATTGCACCTAGATTTTGAATAGTAAGGCTTTTTGCGCCGACGTACCGATCGGTCGGTTACTTAAAAACACTGCTGTTGAAAACGGCAGTCACTGTCAATGGAACACGACAACGCGTTAAACAATCGTTTTAGTGCAGCAATGATTAGTAGTTCCATGCTAAATTATATCAGGAAATTCTAATGTCGATTGCCCAGCTAGATCATGCCATTTATCCCCGTGTGATTTGGGGCAGAAGACACAACCAACGTCGACAGTAAGATACTGGCACATCTTTGTCAAAAATTCATCAAAAATTTCATGAAAATAACACTGGTTCTTCAGTCGAGCCACGGGGGCATTTGTCGAAAATTTTATTCATTAATCGGAATATCACATCATTCATAACTTCGAAACGAAATTAGTTTTTGGGAGAATTAATATGTGATGTAACGTACTTCGAGATTGAGGTTACCCTAGGTATTAGGTACATAAGCATATGCATCACATATTTCATAACAACATAGGTTATCAATCATGTATTTGTTGGTGAATCTAAACAATTTTCGATCAGATCCAACAAAAGCAATTTGCGCTAGATAAGGTTAGGTTCAAGGGCAACTGTAGCCCAGGCTAACATGGGTCCGCAAGCGTGGTCCCTTACTATTACCTGAAAAAGAAAAAAGGAAGTAAGAGTCGATAGGTGGAAAGTGGAAGTTCTGGGAATTTGCGCCAGAACTGTATGGTGCCAATCAGCCGAATCAGTCATTGATGAAGAAATATAATTCCTGTGACTCCCCCTCCTGTAGCACGAAGAGGCTGACAAAATGGCTTCAGGACAAGACATTGGCGTAGAAGATGGAATAGTGTCTCCTCCTTTTCTTCATTGTCACAGCTTCTGTAGTAGCCTTTTGCTATCAACCCCTTTCTTTTGGCATCGTTACCACGATATTCCTTAAGAAATCCTAGCATGTCTGATTCAAACCCTGTCTACTCTCTGCCAGATAAGCTTATCATGTGGATTCTTCCATTTCCTTTTGCAGGCGGAGAAGAGAATGCAACAGAAATTTCGTGCCAGAAGCACTTTAAAATATTTTTTTATTTATTGAAATATTTGCCACATATTTGTGACAACAGAGTGATTAGAACGCTCAACATGTACGAGAAGACCCAACCCCTAAAAACTTATAATTCTCCGCTATATAAACGCGTGTTATCTCAAGTGAATTTTTGTACACAAAATATATCGAATTGGTTCTTGTTTCCGCTCGTCTAAAACAAATTTCGTGAGTAAAGATTATTTTGCCAGAAATATTTGGTGCATTCGAATTCCATATGTGGGGATTTCGTCATCACCTTCCAGAGTGTATGGATCAAAAATGAAATATTATTTCGAAAAAGCCAAACGACTGTTTGTCATTATTTTAAATAGTAACCCTCGTACGAACGCCAAGTAACCATGTCAACAATAGTGAAACCCTCTAAATTAGACAATGATTGATATTTCAGCAATTTTTAAAGGTGAAGAAAAGAGCTGAATGTTAGTTATAGTGCTTTTTCAAAAGGACTCGTATAAAATCCGAGCGCGAATTTAAGTGTAAAAATTTACGACTGTACGATCCGTTTTGCGTGTACAACTTAGCTGTTTATGCTACAACTGGGTAAGGAAATCTCCGATATGGATAACTGCCGACTAAAAGACAACAAGTTAACCCTAAAACAAAATCGTGCGAATGCAGCAATCCATGATGGTTCACACTTTTAAGCCAGCAACCAAAACAGAGGCAAGAATCGTGTACCGAAAAGGCGAATTCAGGGGTCGCATCGCCGCATACGATATCTATCAAAATTTACAGACAGTATTTTAAAATGATGACATTCGCTATGGCATGAAATGTATAGTAATTTGTATCGCGCTCTCAATCGATGCGTCTGAGCCTATAACATACATAAAAATTAACGGCCGTATGCTTTTCATTGTGTTCAAGTATTTTCCATAATAATATTGTAAATAGTTCTTCACTCACCCCTTTATATTTAACATTTTGGCTTTTTTTGACACACTATCTACTCTTGTTTAGTCATTTTCCTTACATAATTTTTTTTTTATTTAACTGCATTGCTGCCTTACCTGCAAATATAAACGAAATATAAAATTTAAGCAAAGTAGCAACAGTCATGATGTTTAAATAAATATTTGGATTAATTTACAATAAAGTAAAAATAAATAATGATTTAATTAAATTGAAAAAGATCGTTAACAAGGACATTGTACATAATGAAATGCAATGAACACAAAATAATAAAACGGGAAAACTCACGACACGTTTACAATTTACGAGAGAAAATAATTTAAATAAAGTTTACACAATAATATACAAAAACAAAATGTTATATATGGCATATTAAAAACTAGGTAAAAAATAAAATGGAAATTTTTTACCTAATAAAAGTCGATTTGATAAAAGCAACGATATTTTCTGTCAAGCGCCTTATATCAACAATGTT
Organism: Phania funesta; assembly: GCA_963932375.1. Classification (NCBI taxonomy): domain Eukaryota; kingdom Metazoa; phylum Arthropoda; class Insecta; order Diptera; family Tachinidae; genus Phania; species Phania funesta. The sequence goes on along the minus strand of OZ010652.1, from coordinate 90,044,923 downwards.
AGACCACAAACTGACACGCATCAATATTTGAAAAAATGTTGATGTTATATAGGGTGGGTTCGTCGTAGCGCAGAAGTTCCAAATAAATACTATATGGTTGTCATTCTTGGGCCAGAAGAAACAAATTTCTTTTAAAATTTTTTATATGTTCGGGTAGTAACATGCTATCGAAAATTATTTAGTTTTTTTTATATTTTTACAAGGGTTTTAGATAAAATTATTGCAAACTTGAGATGTCAAATTTGAAAGACAGTCACAGCATAAAAAAATTAGATTACATAATGGAAGTCCTTAAAAATAGGAACGCCTTTTAAATAATTATTGTACAAAAACAAGCTAAGTTAATCTAAAGCACCAAACGCGCATGCAGAAAAGGATTTTAAGTATATTGAGGATATCAATCTAAACGAAGCAACTACAAAAAACAAGGGAATTATCATGCCGACCACAAGAGAGAGGTTTTATCTACGCCGCATTTGCACATGATAAAACAGTCTGGTTTAACTACGATAGATTTCAGGATTTATATGTAGATAATTCGCGAGTCCCTATTATATTTAAAAGCAAAACTATTATAAGTAGCCACTTTATCAATTTGTAAGTTACGTCGATATTTCTATAAAAATCCATTTGGGAGACCTTTATAAAACTTTATATAAATTATTGTAAACGAATTTTATTGTAGGTTTAAAGTAGGTAGGCACCCACAATAAGTCTTCAATAAATTGATGTTTTTTTTTTGTTTGGAAAGAATTGCTTTAGAAGCAACATTTGACAATAAACTAACAACAAACAAAAAATAATTTACTTTTGCATTTTACACGATTTGGGTTGGCATAAACAAGAGGTAATTTTTCCATGTAACAACAGACATTTTCCCGCCTTGATTTCGTTCAGTTCAACAGTACACAAAATGGAAAAGAATTTAACACAAACAAGCAGACAAAAAAGGAAAAGAGGGATGTTTTAATGCACTGTGGTACTAATATTTTAATACACACACGCACACTGCAATAAGTATAAATATTTATGTATGCTGAATTTTTAAATCTTTTAAGTGTTTTTCAGCAATAAACTTTTTGTCTTTCATTTAATTTAATAAAAACGAAAATATATGCAGTTTGGTCACTGAATGAAGCACACTGTACAACAGTCCAAAAATTCCGTAGGGTTTCGATGAAGGTTTTAAAAGCCGCCGAATCCGAATCTGAAATCAGTTTTTTTTCTTGATTTGATGTTCCGAAAGCATTGCAATGATTCTATTCAGTTTTTATTAACAACAAACTGAAGGTATCTCGTTTCCACAAAAGTTGCCGTATGCACACAATGGTAAACTGCTCTCTAGCAAAATTTGCAAGTGTCGTTCCTGTTGCATGTATATGGCAGATCTATTGAAAATGAGACCCCTTAACTTAATTGCAAGCAAAATTAATAGTTGCGCGATTTTAATAAAATATGGCTCGTTTTGTTTGAAATTTATAAGGCCCACAGAAAGAAAGGCACTTTTTGTCTTTTTTCTATTTTATATATTTTTTTTTTAAATCAACAATTTTCAAAGACAATTTTAGTATAATTTAAAGGTAACTTTAACGCGGATTTTCTTATTCTTTACTCAGCCAAATAAAACATTCCGTTCATAATTTATACTAATTTAATAAATGTCGTGGTGCCACTTCCTTCATTTTGAACACAACGGTAGTTGTGTGAGTTGCTCCAGTACAAAAATCGCTTAAAATTGCAAAAAAAAAAAAAAAAGAATTTGTCTTAGACAAGTATGTAGAAATGGAAAAAAGAAAAAAAAAACTAATTACGAAAAGTTGTATACCCGACATCAGAAAATAGGAGGCCAATCTATGCGGAAAAAAACTCATAGTTGAGACATGGTCAGGACAACCATATTATATTCTCTACAACAATATATTGCTGTGACAAATACATAATGATTGTTTGAAAACATATTAACCCGGCATAAATAAGGTGACAGAAATCATACTCCAGAATATTTAAACACAGATTACTCAATGGAGTGAAGTGCAACAATATTGTTGCACTTCACGTCCCATCGTTATATATGCTGGACACAAGGGTACAGAGTGAGTAGTGCAGCATTGAGTTTAACGTTTCGATAGTGTCAACGTATAGTTGTGGTATTTTATGCACTCATATGGTTATTATCGTAGTGATCGCAACATGCAAACGAGCATGAGAAAAAAATTGGAATTAGCTATACGCAGAGCGGTGCATTTTTAAAACTACCCTTGTTTTTTAACGTGGTTCGTGTGTACTTTTCTTCTTGAGGAAACTAAAGTTTCTATACAGCACTACCAAATTATCATGCTACTAAAACATCATAAATTGTAAATCGCAAAGTCCTTAATAAACTTAAAATTTAGAGTATTCAATTTCATTACTGTATTTGCTAGACTTAACAAATCCCTACAGACAGAAAGTTTCAAAGCGAATGATGACAAACGTAATGATTAAATCATAATGTTCAACTTTTGTTTACAGCTAAACTACACAATTTACAATTAAATTTCAACTACACAATTATGGAAGTATGAAACCAAAAATTATGTTCAAAAACTTAAAACAATTAAAAGAACATATAATAATTTTATAGACTAATAAATGAATGCTGAATTAGTTGAAAACATAAAATTCAGTTAGAACAACATTAAAATAACAACACAACAACTTTGAGATAAAATTAAATGAAATATTAAAATAGTTAAAATTCAAAACTTCAACATCAACTTGATCCTCATCACCGTCATCATCATCATAAGAAGCAACTAAATACAACAGGAAGAACCCCTACTTTCCAAAGGACACACATCATCGTCGTCAGCACCATCATCATTGCAGTTTCAAAACAGTTTTCGGGAAAACCATTAAACAAATATATATCGCACACAAAGAAAAGTTATTATTTATGTTTGTTTGTATGTGATTAGTAGTCTAATATCACTACTGTTGAAGTTTACTTTAAAACAACTTCAAACGAACAAAAAAAGTTGTAGTCGTTTTGTGCACAGGAATAACTTTTATTAGCAACACGTTGTAGAATTAGAGAGTGAAAATGTTGGTGCCAAAGTACTTTTTTTTGCACATTTTGTCAAAGGAACAATTTTAATATTCATTCGATATTTCAAAAGCTTAAACAGTTATCGCAAGATCCCATCTTTTCTACTAAAGTGATACAGCAAAGTATTTCACGATCAGTGCTCATTTCAATAGGCTGGAACAAGACTAACACACTAAAAATCGGAGGCTAAGCAAGCGTTACAGTTTCTAAGGTTGTTTTACAAAAATCCTAGCGTTATATTTGGCTGAGATTGTAGTTTTCACAATAGTCACAATTTCACAATAGCCCAATTCAGCTGATCGGCGTCGAATCGACAATTCTGTTTTTTTTCGATACTGGCCTCTACTGCGGCTATGTTTACCTCACTTCGCATCAGTCTTTATCTGGTTGGTGGCTTAAGGTCGAAAAGACTGTACTCGAGTTGAAGTCATGACGACAACTGATCTCACGACGAAATTCATGTTGCGTATTTATAACAGAGTCGGAAATTCGATATTTTTTATAATGTCTCCGCGCTCGGCAGGCGTGAAATTATGCATGACGAAATGGCAAGCCTTACAATTGGATACGATTGAAAACTTTAGACAGCTGGTGGAATATAGCAGTTGGAAAAACTATAACTATTATCTGATCACCATATATTATGTTCCAAAATCGTAGTGCGCCTAGTTAAACTTTACATTGGGCTTAAGAGATTTAAAGGTCTGACAGTTTCATAGTTGACAAAATTACTTCTTTCAGAACTACAGAGTAGTAAGATAAAACAATATTTCTTTTTTTAGTTCATTGTTGTGTGCAAGTTACTTTCACATTCCGTCTCTTTGGTGTGATGCATAGTACTTTGTTTTTCTCTCGTTTTTGCCAAAAAAAAAAAAAAAAAATTTCAACTTTAGTAGAGAAAGCAGAAGAACAATAAAGTTTTTAATTTAAAAACAATTTCATTTATCTTTGATACTCTACTGTTGCCATAGTTGTGGCAACTATGGGGAGTTTTCGTTAATATAAATGTGTCAGTCAGAGGTACATAGAAATTAAAAAGCCTTCTAGAAGACGTTGTTTTGCAAACAGGATCTATCCCTTATGCGTTTGTTTGTATTTTGAAAATTAGCTTCTTCCCCCTTTTTTAGTATTATGATTTTAAAATCATAGAGCTGAAATAATGAAATTTGTTTAGTTATTTATAGAGCCTAATTTTTTGAAAGTGGTAGCATTTGTTTGAAATCAGTTTGGTGTGAAACATTAATCTAAAAGACTGCGAACCACTAAGTAGTAAACAGAGGTGAAACGACAATATAGTGATCTTTTTCTCTATCCGTCACGTTCCCTCAGAACCTTAGTTGGTTTTTGTTTTTATTTTGATTTTCTTGCCGTGTTTATTTTTGATGCCATTAAAACACATTTTTTTTGTTAGTATAAGGGTGGGTTGTGCACTTAAACACATTTTAATTTTGTTTAACATTATTTTTTTATTAAAACAAATAATGAAACTTATTAACAATATTTTTGTTTTACTTCTTAAAATTTGCACTTATTTACATTAGATTTCTGTTTTGTTTATTTTCGTGTATTTCGTCACAAAATGCTATATTTGTCTCTTTCTAACAGAACCCAGAGTAAAAACACTGAGTTCTTCATTTTTTATGTGTCAAAGTTTTCACCTCTGGTTACCCTGTGCTGCGAAGCTTTATGTTCGTTTTAAACAAGGCTATGCAAAGTCTATAAATAAAAATTAATTGTGAACTAAACAGGTACAAAACTAAGCGAAAAGCTAAATATCGTTTTACACCTTACACCTTGCTTGCCGCTCCTGAAATGTGCGCTTAAATTACATGTAACATATTCGTATCAAGTTACATGAAAAATTACTGGAATGATTTCCAAATAAAAGAATCTCTTATTTGCCGATTAGTTTTATGTATCATTTTTTAAACAAACTATATTTTTTTAATTGTATAACTTTTGCAAATGACAATGTAAAGTGATGTAAACAGATACGTCAACAAATATTGTTGCAAAAAACCCCAAAAGGCCTAAGAGCATCTTTTTAGAAAAAGTAATGAAATTATGTAGCAGAGAAAATCATAAAATAAATAAAATCACCGTGAGCAGGTTAAAAAATCAGACAAGAATAAAAAGCTGACAATCGAAAGTTTTAAAAATTGTCAAGTTACTCGTAAGTTTAGAAAGTAATGTAAGGGAAATAAACAGCGCAATTACAACATAAATTGGTAGATTTTTCAAGTGTTTAGTATAAAATTAATTAAAGTGCTTGAGACCAAAAAATATCTGAAACCCACCGAAATGGTAACACTGTCAACAAGGTCGGTTACGTATTCCGAGCTGACTTATATATAGACTTGGTAACTGGTTTGGGCACAGGGCTTCTTTGAGTCCTTTTTCAGCCTTCCTTAATATATTTTATTATATTTTGTTGGGCAAAAGTAACAGTAAATATTTCATTGCTTTTACTCGAATGGCATGTTGCCTGCCAGGCGGTGATTCCTATCACTATGATGTAGTATTGTTACCTGCGAGATACGTATAAGCCAGTTTAAACGGCTTGTCTAGGGTCTAAAAGTAGCGGATTGAGCATCTTCAAGATTTTATTAGTAGAACGGGAACCAACAGCTCTCGTCAATAGTTGTTTGGTAAGCCGCTGTGATTGATAAAATAATTACCAAAATGTCATTATGCTTAACGCCGCAACACATGTCTTTCGACAATACCCGATGAACTCTTCGTCCGGAGGGCTTGTGGTTAATGGTCGAACCTCGACCTGGCTGTCATGGTGCCAAAATTGCATAAGGTAGGACCAGCGAGGGATAAAGCCGTCATAAAAGAAAAGAGAAACATCTTTTTAGGGCACTAATTGCAATAAATATCCGCTTGTCAAGGAAAGAATAATTGCAGCTACTCTGGATACAAACGTTCTGGGTAGGCTCTTTTGCAAATTTTTATTAGTACGATTTTAATGATTGTGGAAAATTTGACATTTAGTTTGTGGAGTATTGTTTCACAGATGAAGTTATGAAGTTCAACATTTACCACACCCCACCCTCTATACATGCACATACATTTCCAGATTCTTTTTCCAACAAAAAAAAACATTGTGGAAGCAGCAAGAAGTGTTGTTTCCTTCGTATCCCTCTTAGCAAATAAATTAGATTTTGGTGTAAAAATAAAACTTGTGCTGCATTATAAAGGCGGCAGAAGTTCGAGGAGAATATAATGTGTGCAACTAAAAGTATGCTATGAATTTATAGTAGAGAACATCATTACAATGATGTGGCTTTTGATTTAATTTTGACTTTCTTCTTATATTTTATTTTTGTATGCAAAGCGCTTTGTTTTTATTTGTTTATAATAAAAAGTAATTTAACAAAACTTTTATTTATAGTTTTCATTTGTAGAGTTTTCCTGTTTTAAAATGAATTTTAAGTAGACATTTTTAGTGAAGCTACCAAAACTTAACCTCGCAGCAAAGAAAACAAGAATATTTACTTTTCCTTTTTTTTTTTTGAATAATTGAGAACTTTTGCAGTGAGAGGAGTACAATAGAAAATGTATAAACAATATCGTCTCAAAGGACTAATTTTAACTAAAGTTTAATTTTTGAACAGCGAGCCTTATTAAATTGAATAGTAAGCAGAAGCACTATTTATATTATTATGTTCGCTAGTTTTTACGTCAACAGCCATCTAAATCTAAAGTGAATATAAACTTACAATAAAGACAGTGGTGTCTTTTTTTTGCACTAAAAAGAACACTTCAAATCCATTAATTAAACAAATTACATTTTAATTTTAATTTCAACTAATGACGTCCTCTTCGCTTTTAACGAAGCAAAAAGTTTTAAGGTAATTTTCCAAAGCATAACCAATAATGGGTTTAAACAGCTCAAAGGACTCGTGAGACTATAAGCTTGTCACTTAATTTGCCTTTCAGGACATTCTGCTGAAATGAGTCTCATAGAGTGCATAAAATCTACCCGATCGTTACTAGCTTTTGAGAGCGCTTGGACGTAAACACCCTTACTTGAGCAAGAAACTGATTTTAAAGGTGACATATATTTTTACCTATTACTATAAGCAATGTGGATAAGCAGTCGGTTTCAATGCTCGTAAGAACAAAAATTTTATGCTTGCAAACAGATGCCCGCCAGAGCATGTTGATTCATTCGCAGTTGTTGGTGATACACATAAGAACTAAGAAAACGTGAAGTTTGTTTTTTTTTTACATGAAAAATCATGGCAAAGTTTGATAGTCTACACGCAAAGAAACAACATGGCAGGGATAACCATAATCTAAGCGCAACATTCACATCCCATGAAATTTCCATTCCCCTTGAAATAAAAATTGGTATCGCGAATTTCCATAGGAATTTTTGTTTCCTTTATTGAACAGCTGTTTAAAATAAAGTAAGCTTTCAGTGCACATTTAATTTAAATAAGAAGAATAAACAAACTGTATATAAAGTTTAAAAATAAATAAATGAATCAACAATAATTTTATTAGACGACGAAAATAGGCAACAATCGAGTCGTATTTCACCAAACAGGGTTCATAAATCACAAATACAAAAACTCATTCTGTGTTCCGCCAATCGTAAAGCTCAGTGCCTGCTTACGGTCTTTGCAGAAGATATTATGAAGTCGCAACGACGCAATCAATATTCTTCGAGATGCTCCCTAAAGTTTTGGATGGTCTTAAAACAAAGTCTTTGTGGTAAGTGGAAAACTTATCGGCCAGAAAGAGGATGTACAGTTACAGCCCAAGAGTTCTACCGGAAATGCTCACAAACGCACAGGCAATTGATCTGTTATGTTGCATCTTGTTGAACATGTTACTCTGCACTTCAGTAACTAATTTTGACCTAAAATAATTTATTATAAACTTCAATCTTACAATTATGTGGAAATTAATATATTCTTACACAATGTATACAGTTCGCCAGCAAAAATAAAGTGAACAAATCTAAAGGCAAATTGAAAATATATCGAGGAAAAAATCATTCATGATAAGGGGAATTTTAATGGCGTCAAAATTAATAGACTTTTTTGACGTCAAAATTAATAGGGGAATTTATTCTCGAACTCTCGGGAGTCTCATACTTTGATTAAAGACAAAAAGCATTTCACATATACTGGGTGACGCAAGAGTAATCCTCCTATCAGAAAATGCTATAAATTTTGCGATTGGCCCCTAATGTCAATTCTGTTTTGACATTTGTGTAGTAAAGACTTGCGAAATACACGTTAATAAACAATGTTACGCTACACTGCTCCAGAACGCGGAATATTGGTGACTATTTATTTGAACAATAATCGGTCGGTAACTTTGGCACAACGTGAATTTCGTCGCAGATTTCCTGGCCGTCCAACGCCTACTGGTGAAACACTGCGACGTTTAGCCGCTCGCCTCGAAGAGACTGGCACAACACGAGATGCTGCCAGGCGTGGCAGACCCCGGAGTAGCCGTTCTGCAGAGAATATTGCTGCTGTAGCCGAGGATGTCATGGAAGCGCCGTCGACATCGACCAGACGACGTGCCACGCAAATGGGTATCAGTCGACGGTCTTTACAGCGAATTTTGGTAAAAGATTTGACGATGTTTCCATACAACGTCCAGACGGTGCATCAGCTGTTAGCTGCTGACCGCCAATCGCGTCTAACATACGCTCAAGCCATCCTTAATCACCACCAAGAGGAAGATGATTTTTCATCAAAAATAATCATGAATGATGAGGCCCATTTCCATCTTAGCGGGTACGTAAATAAGCAAAATTTACGCTTCTGGGGCACTGAAAATCCGCGTGTAACCCACGAAGAGCCATTACACCCGCTAAAAGTCACTGTATAGTGTGCTGTTTTCGATGGAGGAGTCATCGGACCTTTTTTCTTCGAAGACGTCGCGGGCCATACGGTTACTGTGAATGGTGAGCGCTACAGAGCAATGATTAACGAGTTCTTTTTGCCGCAACTTGATGAATTGGGATTGGAAAACATGTGGTTCCAACAGGACGGTGCACCGGCTGCATTTCCCGGGCACCTAATCTCCCGTTTTGGGCGATTTGCACTGGCCAGCAATCGCCTGATTTGACCGCTGCAGACTTCTTTTTGTGGGGCTTTTTTAAGTCGCGGGTTTATGTCAACAAGAATGTGAATGTGTCCGTCAAGAATGTGAGGACCTATCGCCGGAAGTTTTGGCCAAAGTGATGGAAAATGCCATAAAAAGGGCTCAAATGACAATCAACTGTGGCGGCGGCCATTTACATGACATCATATTCTCGACTTGATGTAAAAAAATTAAAAGACCAAATAATAATAATCCACAAGAAGAATCAAAGTTTTTCATTTTTTTTTTTTAAATTACAGCCAAAAAACATCGGAAGGTCATTTTTGCGTCACTCTGTATATCTATTGAGAATATTTTATGGTTAGTATTATTATACTCGCAAAACTAATCATTTGGCAGTGCCGTTCGTATTTGCCATAAGCTATCTTTCACTTTACATCTAGGCAAATTCAAATCGATTGCCCACAAACTCTACTCCCAAAGTAGTGCCAGACTGTTTTCTTTCGTCTGATATAAACAAGTTGGGCGCCTTGGCCAATTATTTGTCTAATTTTGCTTAACATTAATAATTAGTTTTTTAACTTAATAAACTAATTATTATTAATTTTTGTTAAAGCTTTTCTAAACTTTAGTCATCAAATATGAAGTCAGCGTACAAAATCGTATTATTCTGGTAACTTAAATGTTCTGATTTCACATCCTGGTGAACGTTTTGCTTTCTTTCCCAGTTCAATTTTTAGTTACCTTATTCTATAATAAATTTGTTTTAATTCCCTTCATAAATTTGTGATAATTTTCTATGTAGTAATTTAAATTTGTTGGAATTTTGTACTCAGCACACAGTGGGCGAATTTACCGTTCTAATTAAAAATGTGATGAAGACAGAAGAAGACACATAGATATTAATATTTCGTGGCCAATGTATCGCTTTATCTTTTGGTATAGCCGTCTCTAGGCAATGAGACAGTTGTTCACTTCTGTATCAATTTTAAAACAAATATTGATAGCTTTCACTAAGTTCACAGCACTGCACATCATCTTACTTATCAGGCATATAAAAATAGAATTCCTTTGGCCAGATATTCTTCCTACCAACTAATATTAAAGACTTGAAGGAAGAATCCTATATCACAAAGGCAAATAAATACTGCTATATTTTTAATAACACCATACAAAGCGCAGGCCCCAGAAATTATTTTTACTATTTAAATTTTAACTCAGTGGAGTAAAAAAGTTGACATTTATTAAATAGAACTAGATTCAATGGTCTACTGTGCAGTTCCTGCTGGGTTGAGCTGGAAGGTAAGAGACCCTTGTTGTAGAAGTTTTCTCTTGCTGCTGTAACATTTTTTTTTTTTTTTTTTTTGACAGTTATACTTTTGGGAATTTGTAAATAATTTGCTGTAATTAATATACTTTTGTTTCTTTTATCACAACATGTTTAAAAGCATTTAATGAAGAAAGCATTGAAGGAACCCTGGCTGGATAGCAAGAAAAAATATGGATTAATGGAGACCAACATACAAAGTAACAAAACAAATAAAGTTCCTTTCCATACTAATGTATGTTTATTACGTCACATATCAGCGGGTAACAGTGACCCAGCAAACATTTTTTTTGTATTAAAAAACAATGTGATTTGAAATTACGCCATGTTTAATGTTTAACATCTCAGTAAAGTTTTTCAATTAGACTTCTAAAGTAACCTTATTTCGATCCAAAAAAATATAAATCTTTCCAAAGCTAAATCAGTTGTGGCAATTTTTTTTTCAAAAAATATTCCATAACAGATGTTCAAAAAAATAATGGTGTTTTTTTTTTCTAGAAAAAATTTAACAGTTTTTACCCTTTTGTTGTACTTGATATATTCTTATGCATTTTTTTTTAATTTTACCCTTAATAATGCCGACAAGCATTGCCATTTTTGTCCAAATAATTAGGGTGCGTTATTGATGTTTTCTTAAAGAGGGCAAAATTTTATTGAAAAAACGAAAACGTCATAAGTCTAATTATAATAAGATTTAGAACGAAAAAGCTTCGAAGAATCCAGAAAGCAAAACGTCCTCTTACTTTAATCCTTGCTGGTCGGTTTTATTAGTTGTGAAATACCTGGCACTATTCTGTTGATCGGATGTTTAATAAAATAAGTTACAGCGCTTTAAAAATGAAGAAGCTAAAATTGTACCCATTCCCCCCGACCAGTAATAATAAAAAAAAAACTAAAAACGCTGCACAGCAGAAGGCGAACCAATCACTTAGCACATTTTTCGCAGCTCCTTCCTTGAGGGTTTTATATGTCTGACGACAAAGAGAATTGAGAAAAACAGAATAAAGGACAAAAGAAAGACAAAATATAACAAAAATGTCTAGCTATTATTTACGATTAACAGTTACTTCAAAAGAAGGAAAGCATTTCTTTCCAAGGGCTCCATAAATATAGAATTGATGAAAATAAATACTTGCCTACATGACAGAAAGGGCTGTGACTTTCTTAAAGAGTTATATTCCAAGTGGTTCTATAGCCGTTACGATATTTTTACTTACTACTTTAGTTTCAAACTAAATTCTTTTTAAACCATTAATGTTCGTATTTTTATTTTTGTTTTATTCCTCTATTTCTAATGCTGCAGGTAGTGTTTACTGGTTTATTTTACAAAGAAATAAATACCTTGTCGTGTCTGAAAAAGACTTTAATGCTCCCAGCAAATATGGAATAATGAAAAGCGAATAAACAAACTTTAATTTTTAATAATGGAAAATTATTGCTATTAATATTATGTTGCAAGTTTTATAATCAAAATAAACAACACAACACGCAAGAACGTTTCACATACGCACTACTTCTATATGGAAGGACATTCGCAAAATATATTTTTTTATATTAACGAAATAAAAGTCTATTACACGAAAATGATAAGTTTTCCCAGCTTCTAGATCATATCTTTTAGGTAACAAGCGTAAAAGTTGGTGCTACTGTTTTGGAAACAGATAATAGGTATTAAAAAAGATTAGAAATTGGTTTAAAAAATGTATATTTTTGGCTTAATTTTACTTTAAATACTTTATTAAATAGAATTTTTTTAATTATCATTTAAAACACACTGTTTATAGTTAATGGTTTGAATTTATAGCATACTTTTAGGCTCATAAATCTTACAATGACAAATTCAAACACATTCACTTCAGGAAACAACAATAACAGTGGCAGCAAAAACCAAAAGCCAAAAGGATATTTGAGCTTTAATTCAACATACGATTTTTTCTTCATCACATAAATTATTAACGTCAACATTAATAAATAGTGGCTACACATTAATAAACAGAATGGCAAATGAGTGAGAAAAGACAAAATAATTAAATAAGCACACACGTGTGAACATATACACTTACATACATACATATGTATATAAATTCATAATTTCACAATTTGATTAATGCAGTAAAAAACGCAAGATAATTCCATAACAACAACAACAACAACAACAACAACAACAAGACTAATAATAATAGTAACAACAGTAAAAAAAAATAGCATAAATGTATTAACGAGCAGAAAAATGAGTTTTAACTGGCACTAATTACCATTTAATTAACTGGGAAATTAATGAGTTCCCATTGTTTTTTTTTGTCTGTGTTATTTTTTATTGCTTCTGTTTGTTTCAATACAAGTATTGAATGCTGTAAAAAAAATCCATATTTAGCACTAATTTATATTGAGGCATATACACACTAGCACACGATATAAATGCGAGAGTGTCTGTTCCATTGCATTTTTCCATTTAATTGGAATTGTAGAAATTGTATCGAAAAGAAGATGACGTGCCAGATATACGTTTTTTAGGACAAAGGTCTTTTTGTGTTTAAATTTTAATTGGCTGATAGTACACGGTGCTCTAGCAGAGCATGTCCTTCATATAGGATTTTCAGCTCTAACGTGCATAAGTTTTACCAATCTAGCACGACAAAAATGTAATTTTAAAGTTTTCTTCAAACTTAGTACAAAAACTTTAAATGGCACCGAATAAATGTCACCGAAATTGGGATTGTTTTGAAAACTTCTACGCGCTCTTTATATGGTTCTTCTCATTTTAGTGATACTGAGCTCAATTATAAAAACATAGTTTCGAAAATCAGATTACAAATGCTTTATAGAAAGTAGACATTGTCAAAAAAAGCAGGCGTAGAACATTAAAGGTGACGGCCACTTTTGAAATCGATTAAAATTGAATTATAGTAATGAAATTTGATTGTATGTTCTGAAGCTGGGTTTGTTCTGTGGCATTACAAACTTTGACAAGCAAGTGGGCGTGACGTGGAGACAGTGTGCACTGTAAGATAATACAAGCATGGTACGGTTACACTAATTACTTTCGATTTTCCGGCATCGCCAATGGTAGCAAAACTTTGATTTGGAAATAAAAATGTACTAACGTATGGTGAATAAAATACGAACAAATGCAAAACTGTTGTAAAAAAAGACAAATAATACTTAAAAAAAGAAATTATAACGGTAAATGTTATTGCGTTGTTTACTTATAATAAAAAAGAATAGATGGCTTTGGTTGATTAATAATTAGTGTTTAAAATGTCACTTAACGAGTTGAGTCGTCGCAAATTAATTTGTAAATTTTGTGAAGAAAACCCAAACAAAACAAAAAATGAAGTTTTTAATCATTTTAAAGCCATGGGTTTCAAAAAAACTTTTATCTACAAGACAATAAACTTATGTAGGAATAATAAGACAATTGAAAGAAAGCCTGGCTCAGGTCGCAAATGTAGTTTGCAGAACTCCAAAATACGGTCTAAATTAAAAGCTGAAACAGTGGGTTGCAGTGCAAAATCATACCGCCATCTAGGTAAGAAATATAATTGTGACAAAAACACAATTAAGAAATATTTAGAATCAATGGGAGTCCAGAAAAAGAAAAAGAAAACAGCACCATTTACTACTGAAAACCAACAGAATGTGATTAAATGCAGATTACGGGAGCTTTCCAGAAATTGCTTTTCTTGCTCATCGGAGTACAAATGTGTGATGGATGACGAGTCATATTTTACCGTTGAAGGCAACGAATGGCAACCAAAACATTACTTTGAAACTTCCAGTCACAAAGCTCCCGAAAAAGCTAAATTTATTCGAAAAACAAAGTTTCCAGGAAAAGTTTTGGTGTGGTTAGCCATAAGTGAAAGTGGCATCAGCGAACCAGTTTTTTTTAAAGGTGGCTTGGCAGTAAATGCGCAAGTTTATAATGAAAAATGTCTGCCAGCGCTTAGCAATTTTATAAAAAAATATCACCGGGAAGAAAAAATAATTTTTTGGCCGGATTTGGCGTCCTCCCATTACGCGAAACGCACAATAGAGAATTTAAAAAATTATAAAATAGAATTTGTGCCAAAGGAAATGAACCCTCCAAATGTTCCGCAATTGCGACCTATCGAAACTTTTTGGGCTATTTTGAAGAGAAAGGTTTACGAAAACGGATACAGAGCCAAAAATGTTGATTCCCTAATTTTCAAAATAAAAAATGTACTAAAAACCATTAATACAGAAGGAATTCAGAGGTCAATGAATGAACTACCAACAAAAATTAGAAAAGCAAATCGCTACGGAGCTAATTTTTTTTTGTGAATTTTCTTTGACACTTTGTTATAAATAAGAAATAAAAATAAATTAAAAAAAAATTATTTTGCACCTGTGTTTTCTAATTTTGTACTTGTTCGTATTTTATTCACCATACGTTATGAAAACACTGGTGAACATGAGTTATTATAGTCCGGTTACTGTGTGCGACGGAGCATTAATTGCAATTCATTGATTTTTTCTATAATTAGTTACTATTTTTAAAAACTAAAAAAACCTTTTCAAGGAAGGTATAAAATCCGAAAAATTAGCCAAATTACTGTTACGGACAACAAGTTATAAGAATTTAAAGTTGATAAATTGTTTTACACCTAAATAGAGATTTTTGCAAGGTGCAAGTTTATGTAACCACATCCTAATAACTGTTATATAATCAACTTTAATTACATTGTTTGTGTTACAGTGAGAGTATTTTAATCTCATCATAATCCAAAAACTTTTTTTTTCTTTTATGTCCTGCTAGATTAACAATTGTAGGACTATTGGCTGGTTCGATTGACTGTCTCTTGTCACGTGACTGGTTCTTTACGGATAAGGATACGTTCAGATTCTGACACGTTGCTTGAAAGGGCCCTGTTACCTTATTCTGGCTTTGTCATAGGAGGGGAAAATTGATATCTTCTAGAGAACGTGTAACAGTTCATTTATAGAGTCGCAGAATTTGGTCACGTGTCACTAACTATACCACTGGTCTCAGTTATAATTTCTGTATTAAATATGTAAAAATATATTCAAAGTTATATAAATAAAAAATTATCAAAATAAAACTAGTTAAGTGGTATGTGTTGTTTTCACCGGTCGCGGAAAGTCAACTTTTGTGTTAGAGCAATTTTCAGAAGTCACGGGACAAGTTCGTCTATACCAATTGACAGACACATATGCCCCGCAGGGATTTTACACGCAGATAGCAGTATATATAAGGTTTTTAGTACTAATGTGCGGTGCTCTCTTGTCTCAAAATAACGTACCTCGGACATATAAAAATTTTGAAATGTTTGGCGGTTTTTTGTTTTTGTTTTATTCTTTGGAATGTTTTTACGATATTTTAATTATTACTACGTAATTCAAAAACTTTTCTATAAACTGACAAATCGTACTTAGTAAACATCGACATACAATTCTCATGTTTGTTATATTTACATGTATTAGGATGTTTAAGTGAGATCCGAAATTTAAATAATTATGTCCTTTAAGACATTACACGAAAAATTTAAAGTAATATTTTTAATGAAAAACTATGTAATAAAAATTGAATAAATTTTTTCAGCAAATTCCAACAATTTTCTAGAAATGTCCATGACGATACCAAATATTTAGTTTCTAATTCTACATCATTATAGTAATTTTATTAAATTGGGCATAGTGTAATTAAAGCATAGTTATATTGATGTGCATACCACACCAACGGCATACATAGCAGGCCTTTACATATTTGCTGCGTGCTTTGGCATGTCTTTATTTTTTGTTGCTCTTAAATTTATTATATATTAGTTTTTAATATGTAGTTCTATGCATTAGTTTCGATGGCAACAAAAGATGACAGACAATTTAATAAATTTAGGTCTGATGTCGTTTTAGCATATTCTTGCTTATATAAAGCATAAACCTATATTATTAAATTATATTATACTTGACAAGCTATTTTGCATATCTCAGAGTTAAAAAAACAAATTTGATTACTTTATTATCAATAACTTGGCGGACGTTTTATTCTTACGAAATTAGGCACGTTTCAACGCATATTATGAATTTTAAGTATTATTTTTGCAAATGAAGCAACTTAAATATTTTCTTATCTCACGCCTTAAATATATTTTTAATGGTTAATATTTTTTTTCTTTGCTTCCAAAAAAAATATTCTTAAGATCTATAAAGAATTTTTACAGCATAGCTAAGCTGCCCTAATAATAACCGTAAAAAATAAAAATGTTTTTACCATTATCTTTAATGATCGAATCTTAAAGAATTTTTTTTTTTTTACTGCATTTTATTTTATTGAATCTTTCTATTAAAAGAAATTCACAATAAGTATTCAAATCTTATTTCTAAATTATTATTTAGTAGTTAGTACCAACGTCGTAATAACTAATTTTTTGTATTCAAATCTTAAAAATCTATCTTCTATTGTGTAGAGAGAGCCGCCTCACCAGGCTCAATGTGTCAGTTCTTTTTAGTCTCTGGTGGCCATCAAATTGCAATAAATTGTGTGCTAGAGTGTTGGGATGTGCGACTAGTTTGTTCACGTATTTGGAGGTGTATGTTTTAACTTCTTCTTGGATAGTGGGAACTTCTAGATCTCTGTGTATATTTTCATTTCTTATGTACCAGGGGGCGCATACGATATGACGTAAAATCCTGGACTGTCTTCTCCGTAACTTCTGGATGTTTGATGCACAGGCGGTACCCCACAGCTGAATACCATATGACCATATTGGCTTTATAACGGATTTGTATAATAGGACTTTATATTCCCAAGCCAAAGTTGAGTTAGGACTTATTAGCCAATGCAGTTGATTTGTTCGAAGCTTTATGTTTTAGCCAGTCTTCTAGCTTATGAATATGGGACTGCAGCTTTTCAGATGCATCCTTTGGATCATTACTGACACTTATAATTACAGTGTCGTCTGCAAAGGTTGATGAATATGTATGTGGGCTTGTCGGTATAAATGATATATAATAGCGGCCCCAGCACACTACCTTGAGGTACTCCTGCACTGATTTTCCCATTTCTTGAAAGCTGATCCTTTGACCTTACTTTAAAAGTTCTATCTGACAAATAGCTTTTTATAAGCTTGTGGGTGTTTTCAGGAAGAACCCGAACTATTTTAGTAAGTAGCCCATCCTGGCAGACTTTATCAAATGCTTGGGAAATGTCTATAAATAAAGCTGAACAGTATTGCTTTCTTTCAAAAGCCGATCTAATAATGGTAACGATTCTATGGACGTGTTCAATCGTACTATGCCTTGATAACGTTTTGTTCATTTAGAAAAGGAGTTACACTCGAGACGAATAATTGTTCAAATATCTTAGACAAAACTGTCAGTAGGCTAATAGGCCTGTAGGATGTAATCTGGCTTGAGTCCTTTCTTGGTTTCGAGATCATAAAAATTTCAGACATCTTCCAAGAGCATGGGAAGAAGCCGACGCGCAACATGGCATTAAACATGTAAAGTAAAATTCTTACAGCTGAATTAGGTAAGTTTTTTATCATTGATCCTGTTATACGATCAGGTCCAGGTGATTTCTTCATATCCGTATTTTTAATTGTCGATTTTAAAGAAGACAACCGAACGCATTTGCCTTTTCACTTGAGTCTTAGTGGGGATTCGTAAGCAATAGGACATTGTAAGTGCTTTACAGCTTTCCACAGACTATAATCAGTGTTTTTCATTGGATCCAAGTTTTTTAAAAAGTTGTCGATAGCGAGTTGGTGTTTCTGTCTCAATTTACTCCGTAAGTTTTTTTGGCATAAGTTCATCTGCATTTTTATGTATGGAGAACAACTATTTTGCCATTGTCTTCTTAGTCTTCTTTTCTCAATGACGAGCATCTGAATATCTGCTGTTGCCTGGTACGTTATTATTTTAGCTGATGGCTTTGTTGGCGTTGCAGCTATGGCTGCGGCAGTCACGACGTCTGTAAAATGGTCTACAGCTGCTTGAATATCAGCTGGATTTCTCAGTGGGATGTTCAAAGTTAAGTGAGAGCTCACATACATTTTATATTTTAACCAATTCGTGTTTCTGTTCGGGTAGAAACTAAGGGTTTTAGGTGCAGTGACAAAACTGTCGTGTAAAATAACAATTGTAGGTGAATGATCAGAAGATAGGTCATAGGATGAATTAACTAAGAGTTGATCGCGTTTGATGTTTTTTACTATAGCAAAATCAATAAGGTCTGGCAACTTATTAAAGTCTGTGGGCCAATAGGTGGGTTTACCGGCAGATACGACGTCAAGCTTGTTTGTTTCAACTGTATAATACAACTGCCTACCTCTAGGACTAAGGAGTCTGGATCCCCAATATGTGTGCTTTGCATTGTAATCACCAGCGGCAATAAATTTTTGTCCTAGCGTAGCAAAGAACCTGGCAAATTTATGGTGTTCGATTTTATGCCTAGGCGGGCAATACACTGACGAGACTACAATTTTAAAATCAGTAAGATTTATAGTCGTGGCTTGCAAAAAGTCTTCGTTGAATTCAGGCAATGGAAAATGCCTTATGTTTTTTCGGACTATAATGGCAGTCCCACCACATGCCCTTTCGCTTGGGTGTTTTGTGTCATATATAAAAAACCCATCAATTCTAAAGCAGTTTTTTATAGTGAAGTGTGTTTCAGAGACTAATAGTATGTCTATATCATGTGCTAGCAGGAAGTGTTCTACTTCATATTTAAGTTGGGAGAGCCCGTTAGCGTTCCAGAAGCATATTTTTAACTGGTTCATTTTTTGCTCAGCAGAACTTGCAGAAGCATGTTTTGGGTTCGCATCATTTCCTGAAACATACCTTGCATAGTTGTCATGAAATTATTCATTTTTTGTATTAAATTATCGATTTAGCTCGAATTGGTAGTGAGGGGTGTCTGAGCACCCTCTTTTAAGATGTGGGCATATGAATGTTTATGCGCATTAGAACTTTTGGCATTCGCATTAGGTAAATCATTTCTCAATGTTTGGGCATATGAAAAGTTTGGCTTAGTGTATGGCTGTGTAGCTTGTGTACTAGCAACAGAACCAGCATGAAGCCGAGGAAATTGGGAAGCTTCGAATTATTTTTTACATGTTGAAAGACTTTGCAGCCCCTGTAATTTGCTGTGTGGTTTTCACCACAGTTGCTGCATTTTTTACCTTGGGGTCTGTTTTGGAAGAAGTGCATTCCAAAGTCCGGTGCGCATCACCGCAAACAACGCATACGGATCGTAGCTTGCAGTAGGTTTTCGTGTGTCCGAATTCCTGACAATTAGTACACTGACGGGGACCGCTACGTTTTAGAGGCTCTTCCACCGTTATTCCTTCTGTTCAAAAGGTAGCGCAAATTATATATAGGATGAACCGAGTTTTTTGATTTAAGTTGCGATGCGTTAAATACGATTTCAACACGATGCATAGGTTGGGGAACTTTGTTCTTATTTAGAATATTGTGCACTGACCTTACGACATAGCCTTCCACCTCTATGGCACTTTTTATTTCATCAGTGGGAACAGAACTGTCAATGCCCTTTACAATGACAATCAAACCTTTAGCACTTTTGAGTTGATACGTATAATAGCTCTTATTATCTGCATCGAGGCGATTTGCGATTAGGCGGTAATTCTTCTCAGTGTGCGCTTGGATCTTTGTTTCTTGAATTTGACCTCTTCGTATAGAAGCTACATAAAAGCTTTCCTTACCTACAAGCTGAGACAACATGTTAACAATTTCGTTAGATGTTTGTTCGCGCAAGTAAATCGGGGGAGGTTTTTGTTCCCTGACAGCGGGTTCAGCTTCATCATCCGCTGTAGCAAGTACAGAGAATCTGTTTTCGCTTACCGTCATTACAGTACTTTGGGAGCTTTTATATTGTTTAGCAATGCGCTCTTGCTGCGAAGACTTAGGACTGGCCTTCCTTTTGGTTATGGTTATATAACGATCCATACCTGTTTGCACTTTTTTTACGGGATTTTTCAAATTACCTGTTTCGTTTGTTTGTTGCACTATTTTTGATATGGTACCTGAATTGTTTTTTGTTTGAATTGTAATTTCGTCTGGTGTTGTTATTTGCGAAGATAAGTTTATATTTCCGGATAAAGAACGCGTTCGGTCAATTGGCCTGGCGCTTAAAAAAGCACTGTCATCTTTTTTTTATTATTTGTATTGTTCATTGCATTATTAGCATTTGTGTAAGAAAAAGAGTAATAAGCATTGTTGTTATTACCTTTTATATTTTTTTCATTAATATTTGGTGCGCTCATACACTCACTATCAATTGTTCAAACCGGTTTAACCATGCACTATTTGTTATTGTTTTTTTTTTACACACAATATATTATATTGTTGTTATTTTTTGTTCTTTATTTCTTTGTTATTACGAACTGTTCACTGTTCAATTGAATACTTTAAAAATATATATATATATATTTGTTATGCGTTCGATATGACGTACGTCTGTACTCAAACACGGTCACTGTTGAATTAAAGTTATGATTGGCAATAGAAAATTAATATTTTCATATTTTACATAAAATGTTGCTCAAAAATGGCATTTCGCATTATTTTTTTGTTCGCATTATCAAAGAGACATTCAACTTAATAAAACCGACCACATTAAAGCTAATTTTTTCTCCTTTTATTTGGTTTCTTTTCAATTTAGTTTGCCAACATTTTTCTCTGCCATATATAGCCTGATATAGCTCTGTCGTTCTTATAATTATTTTCTTCGCCAGTGCCAAATAGCATTTTTAGCCTAAGACTAGACTTTTTTCGAAGTCAAACAAACGGGAAATTATGGCAAATTAATTAAAAACATTAGTAACTTTACTTTGTTTGGTTCCAAATGTGCACAAATAGTACACAAATTAATAAAGGAAGAGCAAATGAAATTAGTTGCTCAACTTTTCTTTCAAACAGTTAAATATAGTTGAACCTCCATAACTTGAATCACTATTTAGAAAAAATAGCGAATTTATGGAAACTTGAAGTTATAGACTTGTTATGCTCGTATTTATTAAAATATTTTTATTAAACAGATTTTGTATAAAGAAATTTGATTAATATACCTTTTATAAATCCAAAATTTTTTTCTGAATATGGCCTTTAGTTCTTAAGATAGTCATCTTAAGAAACATGTGTTATTAACAGTTAATCATTGTCACTGACGGTGGCACATGTCCGCAAACCAACTTTGGTAAGGAATCTATATCACATCACCTTGTCGGAATATCACATCAAGAGTAGTTCATTTCCATTTTCCGCAAAATAATTTCACATAAGTTAATATTTATTAAAGTATTGAATAATATTTAGGTTTTGTAGTTATTCATATGCTAAACTCCAATAGCGAAGTTACCGAATGAAATAACTAAAAAAAAAATCATTTTTGCTTTAACGTCAAACTGTGAAAGTTAAAATAAAATCTGTGTTTTAGTCATTTTTCTTTAAGTTTCGGGGTAATTCAAGTTATAGAAAAAAACCTAAAGAAATTTACCTCATTACAGCTGTTGCCAAGTAATTCACTTCAACTTGGAGAAACTTCAAATTATAGAAGTTTAAGTTATAAGAGTTCAGCTATACTAACTAAGCGGAGTTTCAGGATAACCAGGGCAAATACGAGTATACATACATAATGAAATAATTAATGCACCTGCCTGTTCCTTTTATTTATAAAGAGTTGAAGAACAATTAACACGTTGCGATTAATGTTAAAAAAGAAAACAAATATCACTCGTACAAATAAATATATAAATCGACACCCGTACTATTTTTTTTTCTGTAAAACAAAATAAAATCTTTTAAACTTCACTCCTTTGTACAGAATTTACTTACTTTCGTGTTAGACTGTTTTCAGTCCATTTATTTGCATTTCCAAATATTTGCATTTCATTATTTCTTTCTCTATAAACACCTGCCATGATCAAAGTGAACACGGAAGTAATCGAACTCAGTAGTTATTATAAGAAGAACAGAGTGCCAAAAATGTCATATTGTTAAAAAAAAGTAACGGTACAGTTAAAAGCTTCGCTTGTTTTTAATTTTTGTGTTCACTTTCTAGATGTGTGTGTTTTGTTCACTCTTTAGAGCAACTAATGCTAAAAATAACGAGCTCATTATGCAATGCACAGTAGTTCGAATTGCAAAGTGTTCAGTCTATCCAAAGTTCGCAGTATATCGTTAACTTAATACGAAAAGGCCACAACTCATAATTTTTCGAAATCGATATTTTTTACATATTTCGATAGACCATTACTAGATACACCTCCTCCAAAAAAATGATGAATTCCGAGAAAAAAACAGAAGTTATAGCCTAAAAACGAAAAGGGCCTTTTCGTATTAAGTTAACGATATGTACGTTTGTTGTCTACTCGGTTTTATTTTCAATCCACAAGCAGTATAGGTTTTTTCTAGTTTTTTACATTTTCCATAGCATGCACTAAGAAGTCATGTCGAAATTCTAATTGTTCTTAACAAAAATGAGAAGGAAAATAAGAATAACTAAATCCTAAATAATTTTTACTTAATTATAAAACTTTGTTAAGTATTAATAAGCAAAAGAACATCTGAGTAGTTCAGCAAATTAAACTGAAAGGTTGTTGAAAATAATTAAAAATCAAGTAAAATTTTGCAGCTGTTACATGAGACTCTATTTAAGTATGTATATGTTTTATAAAAAATCATGTTTCAGGAGCTGATAGCAATAAGTATAATATGTAACATACTTATAGGCAAATTTTTCAAAGAATCACAAGAAGTAGAAACTATTGCAGAGATTGCGTGTGCGAACTCAGAATTTACTCCGTTTAAATACTTAGTCCACTGGGGAACTTCTTCTGTGCAAATATTAAATTCATATAGACAAAATATTTAATCTCCCTCGTATCTATACCTCTTTTCCGCCAACAACTTATTCAATTGAGTTGTAGCACTGTTTGCTAGCTATGGTGAGCAGCATGATATGCGTTAGTCTTTCGACAGTTTTTTTACTGCTTCTGTGGTCTTAGCAAAATTCTAAAGTTTATAGTGAATGATTGGAATGTCATTGTGCTGCTAATGAGAAAAAACTGTGCAATGTCTTGAGAATAAAAATTTTTAAGGCATTCTGTATTATAAATCTGACAAATTATTGAGTTCAGCGTTGAAAAAATATACATTCTCTTCGGCGGTTCAACAATTGGTTTGCCAAGCAACCAACCCGCAAGAATATTTTTCTAAAGTTTTGTTTTTATAGACAATTTAGCTAGTTTTCTGCAAAAGAAGTTATGTGTGCTACAATTTTTAATAACTCACGTTTAAACACATCTCTAAGGTTGTTCAATAACATAAGAAAAACTAAATACTTTAAGCTTTAAATTTCCAATTTGTATGCATATTTCTCGATTCAGGAAAATATATTTGATTATAGTAAAACAAATTAAAGCCTACTTTCAGGCCTCACAGGTTGTGTTTTATTTTACTAAAGAAACTTATTTAACGATGAATTAAATTCGTACGCAACGTTTTAAAATCAATATGAATAGAAACTCATTTCGTACAAAATGGAAAAGGCGTTTTTCATTGGCCCATCATAAACACATTTATAAATATGAATTATAATCCAATTGCTAAAACTATTGCCAAAATACAAACTATTTCAATAATAAAAAGGAAAATATATGGAACAATCATTTGTGTAAAAAAAGCAGCAGTTTAGTTTAGACCGACAACAATTTGTGCAATTATATCGTGCAACAAAACTATTGAGTTTATTCACTTATAAGTTCCCACTCTATAAATCAAAAATATATTTTTGGGCACCAAAACTAAACAATATTCTCTCAATAGTTTTAATACACTTTCTCGCAAACCATTACGCATGGCTCGTGGTTGTGGATGAAAAAAAAGACATAAGAAATGTAGGGCAATTATTTAGTAAACATAAAACCAAATATTATCAAGAGCAAAGCCAGACTTCTCAGTGTAACAAGATTGTGGGGGAGAAAACAAGAGAAACAAATGGAACTCGATCGGGTAATATGAAGAAAATAACATCTGTAAATTCGATGCAAGTAAAATTTAATTGGGTTGCTTTGAGAAATTTGTGTTTCACAAAGGGACATATTAGTGGGAATTTATCAAGTCCTCGTTCAAAACATTGTACTAAATGTTGTTCGCACATGACTTTAGAGTAAATTGAAAACAACATCAGAAGTCCCAGGCTTTGCTTGTTATAAGGACAACTAAAACTAAACACCCTGTATGAGCAGGCAAACATAAAACATATTTAATTTATCAAAATTGTTATATAAACCGATGCCAAAAATTTTAGAATTTCCTTTTTTTTATCAAAACCCAAATACTTGCTTTCATCCCCCCTACCTATACGCATAGTCTGCATTGGATAAAGAAATGAAAATTTATCTTTTCTTGCCAACTACACATTTTTGTGTTCCCCTGTGCCAATGGCCAATGAACAATTAAATGTTTGCTAATTAGTCGTAATAAAATGTAATAAACTAAAAATTTTAATCTAAGAACGATGGAAAATCATACCGATAATTTGATAGTAAAGCCTCTTCACAATCAATATAATTAAATTTATAATTTAAACGTATATGCGCTATGTATGCAAATGTAAAATTGTAAAGCAAAAAAAAAAAAAAAACAAGTTTTAAATATGTACGGCCTACTTCTGAGTGTTAATTAAGTTCTATTTAGACCTAAAAAGCACTTTTAAACCAAGTATCATACATTTTTCCAACTTTCTTTTATTTATTTTCTTTGCAAATGGGTTACGTATAAGTATTGATTTCCTGAAATATTGTCAGTTTAATTGTTTTAGAAAAAGCTGCAGCGAGTATGTTTTTCAATTTATTCTTAATAGAAAAGGTAAACAAAATGTAATTAAGCCCCCATTAGTTTATTTGCACTTACAACGTTTTAACGCGCTGCCTTCACCATCACAACCCCAATGTGTTTGAGTGAAGCAAACAGCCCCCAGTGTGCCATCTTAAGATTTCATTTAGCCAGCTGTGATGAATTTACCATCGTACGGAAGTCAATTACATCCGACATTAAAGTGAACGTCAGAGAAAAGGAAAAACTACAAATGAAATGACTCAGAGAGTAAAACCCGTGATAGAAAGTACTTTCTAAACATTCAATATTAAAAGGAAACATAAGGAGTTCATTTAGAAACACTGTAGTTGAATGGCATAAGAACACGACTAAAGGAAATGGAGTTTTAAAATAATTTAGAAAGAGCAACTCTATGGGCTTTTTAATTATTTAATTTTAATGTTATTGCGCTGCACAATAGATCCATCAGGTTGCGGTGCTATTATAATAAATATAATAACTAATAAAATTTCGCAGCTTAAATACTTAAATACTTTATTTGAACCACATTTAAAAATAATACTTTTTCAATGCCTCTTAGGGCTTAGAATAAAAACTTTCCTTATTCTTCTATTATGGAGTGTAGTGTGAGTATGTGTGATGATATTGAAATCCTGAAAAGTGCAAAGTGTTCTTTTTTCTTCGTCATGTTCATACATAAATTTAATTTACGACAACATTTAGAACTTGATTAGCAGACCTCTTAGTCTTACATTCTTTTCTTGTTGTGTACTGAGCAGTTTTTATTCTATTAAAGTAGTATTAAAAAGCTTTTTAAACATTAGATTTTTTTACGTTCCGTACGTAGGGGAAAAGTAAAAGTTTCACTTTCGAAAAGTATGTCAAAGAATAAGAATGTTCGAAACAGTAAATGTTAGGAGGAGCAAAACAAAAGTAATTTAATAAAAAAAAAAGGAATAAAAGCAGACAGATACTAGAATTTCATTCAAAAAAATAACGCGATGGCTAGCAACGAAATTGGCTTCACTGAACAACATTTAAGATTTAAGTTGTACGTAATATTGCTCCTACAATGTCCCATGATTGGGCACCCTCTCTCTAACAATCAACTCTTTGTAGTTGCACTTACGCTCCGTTTGGACGAAATAAATTTCGAAGTAAAACTTTTATGCGTAAAAAAGTATAAACTTTTCTAAGCCAAAACTTGTTGGTATGGTTTGTTTTGTATTTGTAGTTATCTGCCAACAAACTTCAGAGTTTTTAAAAAAAGTTCACATTAAACTTTTCTAAACACACGACGAACAGACGGACGTCCAAACTTACACACATGAAGAGTGAAGACAAATAAAATAAAATCAGAGCACTTAAAGAAAGACAAGTGTTAAAACCAACCACATATATTCACCCACAAAAACACATACACAATCACAGTTTCTCGTATACTTATGCACATAATACACTAAACAAAACCGTTTCCGATTCTTTTATTATCGTTGTTTTTTATTTTTTCTTGAAGTGGCAGTTAAAGAAAAGTTCAACACTTTAAGGGAAAATCGTTGAAGCTTATTAATGAAGAAAATGAGCGAAATATTGCAATTGAAAACGCATTAAAGTCTTTAGGAAGATCACTGCTATAATGGCCCAAATTTGTTACGCCCAAATAAAAGCGATCATTAAGCTGCTCTCAAATTGACCACGCTGTTAAAATTGTATTCACGTTTTAAATGACAAAATAACAAATACCAGCTAAGTTAATCGATGCCAGCCACGACAGTCTCTGGCGGCCATGTTACTATCCTTTGACGGCGTCAGTCAAATCTGTTGCTTATTATTCAGTAAATGATACCAAATTACAATGACAAGTTACCTGATATAGCAGCACGGTCAATATAAAAAAAGGATGCGAACGCTGCGCATATCTGCCGGCAGACATGGTGGCATTTTAATTTTCACTCTGCCACGTTTGCTTGCCAGATACATGACGACCGGTTCATTAGGTAATCAGTCAGCACCCTTACGTTAAAGAAAAGACAGATAGGGCTAGAACATGGCCGAGACCATCCATTCCGCTCCCTGCAAAATATCTAGAATTATTGCAGACCTCAGCTTGGAAAATTTTGCGCAAAGACTTAGGCTAGCACCCATACTAAATTGAACTGTGTTCCAATTCAATGACAATAGGCAACGTCGTTGTTTTGTTAAATGAGCTTTCGAAAAAGACCTCAGTTTTTGTCGAAAAATCGTGTGTAGCGATAAGGCACATTTTTGGATCAATGAATACGTTAACGAGCAAAATTGCGTTGTACAGGAAGATGGCAACCCAGATGAGGTTCATTAGGTGGTAATACATCCACATTGGTATGTTCGTTCGAAACTAACGTAGGCGAGCGCGTTAAAAACTAGATCTCTCGGACCTGTGCTACTGTACGAAGTAGTGGCGGACCGAATCATGTTCCAAACATAATGGCACATGGGAAGAGTGCCATTTGAAAGCTTTTTTATAAACACACATATTTTGAAAGAGTTTTACTGCTCGTTTAAATGAATTTGACTACGTCTTTAAATGAAATTAACCCGGTGGAGATCATCTAATGGCCATAAGAAAAACACTACAAACTCTTGCCAAAGTTCCACTACACATCAACAAAATTTATCGAGTTCCAATTATCTGCATTATCATCAGGACTTTGAGGGGTACTGTGGCCAACGTAAACGCCGCTATTGGCTTTGTGACATCAAACGACTGTCAGATATAAACTTAACTTCGACTCAGATATCAAAGGCAATATTGTTGTGAAATGAATAAAGTTTTCATACAAATGATAAAACATTTAGCTACTAAATGACCAAACAAATTGAACATTTTTTAAAGTGAAAACTTTGCTGATGTCACGTTTATGGAGAAGGAAAAAGCAAATTACTACAAAACCCCAACAAGAAAAGTTTTTCTTCGATTAGAGTAGATTTAAATCAAAGTCTTTTGTTATGTGGTCAGACAAGCTGTGGACAGACAAACTTGTGAACATAAGGATGAATGGTTTTTGATACGAAAGAACGAAAAGAAAAAAGATACCCTGACAATTGTCTTTGGTTAAAACTATTTACCCAAAGTCTGTTTCAACTCATTTGATAACTCCTAAATTTATTTTGAAAGTCCTTCGATGCCATTTGCCTAAAAATACTGTGATATTAAGTAAGTGTTGATAAGTAATTTGTTAGATTTGCCTAAATGTATGCAATATATTTGCCTTTGCTTTTTAAATAACTAAATGTTTTGGAAATCTTGATAATGTGGTATAAATTAAATCAGATTATTTAGATAAACATTGTATTTGAAAGTAATGAGAAAAATATGATGATAAGTTTGTTGAGAACTTGGGCACCAGGGCAAAGTGGTGGATATGTGATAAAATATAACTTAAAAGAAATATAGGATTACAGAAATATATATGTATATAACTTTATATAATGTATATAACTTTACTATAACTTAGAATTAATACCTTTTTTAATGTTATTAAATGTTGTCAAATTTACCTAAAAAAAAAAAGATTTAAAAAAAAGTAATAAATATTTTGAATAAAATTGTTTGATTATTAGAATTTATTATAAACATTAATATCTAAAATATCACAAAAGTCAATATTTTAATTTATTAGGTTCATTCGAGTACTTTTTTAGTAGAGTTTAGTAACTGAGTAAATTTTTCAATTTACTCTCCCAAAATAAATTTTGTCCAAAAAGTACGGGAATGGAAATTTAGTAAAAATTATCCAACAGCTGTTTGAAAATGAATGCAGTGTTGTAAAAAATGTATTCTTTTGACTACTCGACTCTTTTTGTTGTTCGTACTCGGTACAGCACAATTTATTATCTACAATTCTTACGAAAAAAACGTAACTTGTGTTGCTTTATAAGTTTTTTCTTTTTATTTTATTTATATTTTAAGTTTTTCCTGATTAAATTTGTTAAATATTTCATTATTATTCGTTTTTGTTATTGATTAGTATGAATATCCAATTACTATATTCCGAAGTATTCATCACTTCTACAACACTAAAGAAGTAAATAAACAATGAAACCAAATTAATTTGTTTTTTCCTAAATCCTAATTAAACTGCTGTGGAAAGGGTAACTTAAGCAAAAAACACTTATTCTTGTATGCAAACGTAAATTAGTACACTTTACTGTTTTCAAATCCCTATTTACTTGTGTTTGCTTTAGTTTTCCTTATTTTCACAAAAATTTTAACAACTCCGTAAAAATTTTTTGTTTGTTTACATTTTAAAACATATGTTTTTTTCAGCCTACTAAATTCTACTAACAAAAATTTCTTTAGCAGATTTTGCAATTGCTCAGCCATCGAACTGTCATTTTACGCCTTCAAACTGTGTTCTCATCTACTAAACTTTGTGTACTCGAACGCAGTTTAATAAAGTTTAGGCATAATTATTTATAATTATTGGGTTCTCAAACGAAGCTATTTTTTCATTTCGTTTTCCAAATTTATTTAAAAAAAAGATGGATGTTTATTTAGATTTAATTGGTATCAATCAATCAATTATAGTTGTTTATAAATAAAACTTTGACAAAAAGGTTTAAATTGTCATATACGAATAGATATTTTATAAAAATTACTTCACATAACATCTGTCGTATAGTTAATATTGTAAGAACTCCTAAAATCTTATATTGGGGCCACATGCTGCAAATATAAAAGAAATCGTGAAATGTTCTAGATGATTCTAGACTTGCTAAAGCCTTCGAGAAAACATTTTTATGTTTAATAAGACGGTCCTTCAGGCAGAAGTACGAGTAATCACGGACTGTATAAGATGTGTCTCTGAGACCATGGAGCCAACAGAAGTTAACAACAACTAGGAACTTGTTAAAACTAAGCAAGGGACGAAATTAGTAAGATTGCAAATATTCAGACAGGACACTCAAACGTAGTACTCCTTTGAATAGAAAGAGCAGACAATAGAGGATGTCACTGCCCAGCATTTGAATATGCGATGGTAAGCGTTGCAGACCCAATCTATGCTATCCTTGCAATGTATTTTAAAGGATTTGAAAATCCAGTTGTAAGACCTGCTTCAAAATTATTAAACCTAGATTAAGAGTGTGTCCTTTGTTCCAATATTCGTTTAATTACTTGGCGTGATAACCATTTGGTATGTGGACATCAGTGCCAACCGAACTGTTTAAATTGTTTTAATTAGACTAAATAACACATTGCTGCGTTTCGATTCGATTTGATTCCTGGCGACTGTATGCGATATTAAAAAGTAAACAGTAAAAAGGAAGATATTTTTCTTTGAACTGAAGATTTAATTTAGATACCAAGCACTATTCTGTTTTCTTATTTATTTGGAGAAACAAAAACATTAAACGGTTTCAAATTACATGATTGCAAACATCTGCTTGCATTTCTAAATTCATACAGTTACTCACATAAATATTTCACTTATGGGAAATAGACTTTTCACAATTTGTGTGTTTATTGAATATTATTAAAGGCAAAGTTAAACTGTAATTCTGCGTTTATTAAACTTAAAATACGTTTATATTACTTGAGATATTTAAAATAATATGAACTAGGTGGCAACTTTTTAGGTCACAAAGTATTTTGCTTTTTTATTTGTTCCATACGTTATACAACTTTAGGAATAAAAATTTATTATTTTGTATGGTATCCATTGCTTGCTACAATTGATTCCAGACGTAGGGGCATTAATTCCACCAAGTTTCGACATTTTTAATTTCTTCTTCCAATAACCGTTTTAAAGTTGCTTTAGAGGAAATGTTGTGGTTATGAGCTTTTCCATCCTGATAAGAAAAAAAATTTTCAATAGGACTCATGCCCAGACTTTCAGGTGGTGTTGCCAGATATTTGGTGTTATATAAGGGCCATAGTTTCACGTCGAGTGGTTTACGTTTATGTCATTATCATGTTGGAAATAATAATCATTACTAGATAGCCCCAATTTTTTTAGCACTATCCTGTAGATTCTCCCTCAGAATTTACCAATACACATATTTATCACTAATGCTACCAATAAGCACTAACTACCCCGCTGCAGACAGCCCAACACTACTAAAAAACCACCATCTTTACTTTCATATTTTTACTGTGGGTTTAATATTTTTTAAATTGAAAGATTTATTTAGCTTGCGCCACACCATACGTCATACATCCGATCCGAAGAAGTTGAATTTACCTTCGTCACTGAATATTGAGTATTTCCAAAAGTCGGAATTTTTAGTTGTATTGAGCTCAGCATATAATGAAGGCTTTTTTTGTTTGTTGACTTCAGAAATAAAAGGTTTCTTTCTTGACACACGACCGTTAATGTTATTGGCTTTTAGAACCCTACGGATCATTTCGTCACTTACGTTTGTTCGTTGTGTACTCCGAAACTTCTTGTTAATTTTCGGGGCAGATAAATATGGGTTTTCTTGGTTTTCTTTAAGCATATGTCTCTGGGTTTGAAAAGTCAATGATTTAGAACATATATTTCCTGAAATATTTGGAATGTTACCACGTTTCTCTGGCCCTTTAACTACAATTTCTATTGTTTACCGACCTCGGACAAACATATCAAAAATGTATTTTATTGATTTAGCCTGATTATGGAGGTACAAAATATTTTTTTCTGAACAACTCATTTCCTTCCCATTAGGCATTTTAACTACTTCATGTCTGCGCACAATTAGAACACTATTTCACTTAACCATCATAAAAAAACGTAAGTACCATTGTAAATAAAACGGGATAACTCAAACATCATAAAAAATAAGGGCAATTCTTATTGCACAGTTGTTAAAAGAAAAGCAACAAAACCATAATGGACATGCAAGTTGTGGGTTTTTTGGTTAGTAATTGTCGTCCAACCGAGTGTGTTCTACCTAAACATGTAATACTTTCTTTATTATTAGCAATCAAAAACGAAATTTATGCAAAAAGAATGTTATAAAACATATTTTCAAAATAAAAGGGTCGTTTTTAAAATGGGAATGGGATTGAAATTTTCTTCAAAACTGTTTAGTATAAAATTTATATGTGCGGAAGTTAAAATCTTTCTTTATACACTCTCTTATTTTAAGAGCAAAATACGCCAACAATTTATCTTGAAGATATTAAACACAAAATGATAACATTTCTAATTCAGACCGCGTCGGAATTAAAAACACTCAAGTGCATACTTTAAGGAGTAGAACAAATTAATTTTTTTCTTTGGCAGTGACATGTCTTTATTGCGCATTAACGCCAACTAAACGACGAATGTAAAAACGTGTGAATTGGAATTTTTTTTCTACTAAGACAATTTTTATCGCGTAAAGAAAATGTTAATTTTTAGTAGCAGAATGCAATGTATTTTCGGTGGCCAAAACGTCTATGAAAATCTCTAAAAATAATAAATATAAATTCTTCTGCTTTCTATGGGCAATTAATGATTGCACCCGCAAAATGATTTTATAAATGTTTAACAAAAATTAGGACGCCTTAACTTAACAATATTGTAGATTGGCTTACGGCTCGGGCTAAAGCCCCCTAAATAATTCGGTAATCTTTCTGAGCTTACACAATATCAGTCTCGGTGCTTTTATTTTTGAAACTTATTGGTTTTCAGTGTGGAAATTTTTAGCAACATGCCAGCGACTATTCACTATATAAAAAACATTATTGTTCCTTTTTCCTTCCCAAAACATTACCTCATTTGAAAATAATTAGAAACATTACGTCATTTCTTCTCCATATTTAGTTTTTTTTTAACATTGAAGTCCTTTGAGTCACCATACACATAAATTACAAACAACAAATGAAATATAAAAACAAGAAAATGAAAAAAAAATTTTCAACTAAAGTGACATTGTTTGCCCACTTAGTAAAAAGAGCCATCATTGCGTCACGCAATGCTTTTTCATCGCTGTCTCTCTGCTTATGTCACACTGTTGAATGTGATGATGAGAAACGAGGACAACTACGATGAGGTTCATTATATTATGCCACGATTATTTTGAATAATGCCTGTTTCTTTTCTTCCTATATTTACCTATAGTGGCGGACAAAAGTAGACGCACGATACGCCTTTTACGTTAAAGGATTGAATCAAAAGTAGCAAGATATATTTGTCACTTGCTTAAGCTGTCTTTACCATTGCCACAGTTTCCGTCTGACTTCAAAGCTAACTCTATGATCATGGCAGCTAAAATTCATATTGTACATTAGCTGAAATGTATTATATAAAATAGGTTCTTCTTTTCCTAAGCTCTAAAGAAAAATTACAAAAAGAATATTAGTCACTTTAGATATTGAAATCAGCACAGAACTCGGATAGTATAGACAGCTTATACTGTAAATGTGCTATGAAGCGTGTGGAACTAGTCACCTCATGGACATACTGGCGTATGATAGCGCGAAAGTGTGATGATGAAACGAGATATGGCATGGCGTTTCATATCTATTTCGGTTGTGAGATGTTTCGATTTACATAATAATTTTGAAGGCAAAATTCGAGAAAAGTGCATAACAATTATACTGACCTGACATTCCAGCATGACAGTGATTCACAACACGAAGCGCGTACGTAACTCTTGTCATACTTCCCATCGTCCCCAGATACGAATTGTTGCGCACTATTCCAATTACACTTTCTTAAAGTAAAGTTATGCACGAGCAATAATTTGGTGCTAGTAAAGCCGTTTTATTTTACTTGGCTATAGATGCAGAGGTAAAGAATAATACCGAAGTTGAAATAAAATGCCGATAAATGGTGCTAATTTACATGACTTTCGTTTTATTCTTGCTATTATTATTTGAATATGATTTTCTGCATATGGACACCTCGGCTGGCTCAGTGGAAGTCCAATCGGAAAGTTCATTCTGGAATACATGGCGGTAATCGTCTGTGGCTTATCGGCGTATGCGCTATGAGTTTCACAGAAAATCTGGGTTTCATAAAAAATTTGCAGTTTGCAAGTGTTGTTCAAGTATTAGTTTACTTGATGACAAACAAAAATAAACACAAAACAACAAGTAGCAGCTGTCAAAATGCTAAACATATAGAAATATATAAGCACTGTCTTTGGAACGACCCAAGAAGCTTAAAGTCATCACATCTTTAATGAATATAAATCAAACTTTCTAACTAATTTTTACTTTTGCCTGTAAGAATATATTTTCCATAAAGAACATTTCTCTTGATATACTTGATATGCTCTAATGTGGTATACTTCAGTCCGCCACTGTATTTAAAGAGTTTAGATTCGCTATAAATGTTTGTTCTTTGCAAATTCGTTGAAGGGAATTATATTTCCTTTCTTATCCTTTTTCATATTATTATTTGATACTCCTACGACTCCTTCTAAAGCCTGATAGACATTTGTCAATCAAAATTATGAAGTCTTGTTATGCCATTCCGTCCTTTGACAGTATTTCTAGTTTTTTTTTCTATTATTTCTTTTTCCTTTAGTGGCCGCTTTTTATAACTTGAAGAAAAAATTTAGACGAACACTTATACGCGAAGCAGAAAAAAAGCGAGCTAATGCCACAGCATTTTCTGAATGCACACAAAATTATAATATTTTAAGCTGCAAAATACTCAACAAAGAGAACAAACGTGCTCATTATAACGCAAAAGAAACAAAATATAGAAGAAAAATTATCATGGATTTGAAAAGAAAATGACACTTATTGTTTTGGTTACAATAACATGATGCATAATAATGTTGACAATTGTAACGAGGTATACAAAAGTTAAGACTTTGTTCCAATATTAAAAATGTGAAACGGAAAAAGGCGTTTTTAATCAGTAAAAAGTTTTGTGCCTCTAAATTCATACGAGAAACGTTAGTTAATCTTATTTGACTGCGAAATGTAGGTTTCGCAGAAATTTTTCTTGACAAGGACTTTCTGGCATTATCTTTCTCTCAATAAATCTAAAAAGAACTTGGAATCGCTCGAGCAATGAAAGTTCATTGTTGTGTGTAGTGTTTTTTTTTTTTTAATATATATACAAATTTATAACCAGCTTAAAAACTGGTGATTTGGCAAAGAAATGTGCGAAACAAAAATATGACTCATATAATAAAAAAGAATGAAAGGAACTAAAAATAATGTGAACCAAATAACATCCTTGCATATTCTCCTCTGGTAACATTACTTTTTCAATTTTACTACAAAAAATGTTTATACATGGCAACAATGATTGCGTCCCACACCCCATTAAGCATGATATACTATTAAAACACTTGTGAAACAAAAATGTTCGCCTGTTACGTCACTAGGTTTCGAATATTTTTTTTAAAATTCCATGTTCCATGGCTCCTGTTACATAGGAGTCTGATGCAACATAAGCTCGATTCGTGTCTTCATACAAAAAGTTAGATCAAGAAATCTGTAACTGATAAGATGTATATACGTTGCTTTCTTGTGATACGCTTTCTACTTTTTAGTAATGAATGTAAGTAGAATTTTAAAGTTTTGCTTCCATCATTTTTATCCCATTGCATTCTTTGCTAACTATTATGGAAATATTGTGGCGCCTTCGAAAACGCATGTTTATCTTTGCAGAGAAAATGGTAACTGAATAAATCATGCCTATCAGTTTTTAAGTTTTAAAACTTCTCCGAACATTATAGATGGTGTTTTTTAAGCCCGATAGAACTTATCTGTCAAACGAACTACTATACTGCGCTTACTTTAGACTTTAATAATCAGTATACTCTGGCAAATCATCCTGAATATATTTACGAATGAACAACGCTACAAAATTATTCATATTTACATTGAAAATCAGGAATCAATGTGCGCAACTTATAGACGACTTCGTGATTTTTATGACGCACATAATCGTCCATCTAAGCAAGCTATTCGCCGAACTGTGGATAGACTTCATACCACATACACTCCATGTGATGCAATAACACCAACACATCAAAGGAATGTGCGTACTGAAGAGAATATCGCCGCTGTAAACGAAAGTGGGAAAGAAGATCCAAACTAATGGATTCGTCGGCGGTCGCAGGCATACAACCGTTTAAGATCTAGCTAGTGCAGAAATCAAAGCCACGAGAACATAACATGCGTCGTTCTCTTGCCGGTTCGGCTCTAGAGAGCAAGCAGTTGGAAATTTAACCGATGTTTTATTACAAAATTTTTTATTAAACAAAATTATTTATTAAACAAAATTGTATAATATATAATATACCATACAGACTCCAGAAAAATGCATCTTATTCCCTCAAAAATTACGCCGGATCTCACGTTACGGTCAAGGAGATCGATACAGCACCATGACAATAATAAATATAAATTAAACTGAAAACTAATTTAAGTAAGGTCCATCGTGGATTATCGATTATAAAATAAGTTCCTCTGAATAGACTAAAATACCGCCAAATTTTTTAAGTTTCAAGAACATAACTATTAATACTTAAGTTTTAAATTTTTATATTTTAAATAATAGGGTATCTAATCCTAGTTTATAATAAAATTTACAAGTTTCAATATTTTAATAATATATTTAAAATTTCACCTAATAAATATATTAATATTTCATCCGGGCAAAATGTGGTTTCAAGAGGATGATGCTACGTGCCATAAGGCAACCGTAACCATCGGCTTATTGAAATAAAAATTTGGCGATAACTGAATTGCGATTTGCAACCTCTCGATTATTTCCTGTGAGGCCACGTGAAGTCATCGGTTTATGCTGCCAAACCAGCAACAATTGACGTCATTGTTGTGTTTTTCCTGACATACGGCTAGCAATGCTCAAAAAAATTGCCCAACATATGCACGAAATCATTTTTATTAAAATTTTACTTTTTATGTTGCTTTTTTAAGTTCTATCGGGCTTAAAAATCACCCTTTAGAAATATGGAACTTTCCTAGCTGGAAGTTCGGTTTTTTCCACATCGCCGGAGGTGCTATTTTAGGCAAAATACATTATTTGGTGACGAGATTCTACCACAACAAAAATTAAATATTAACACGGGGATTGGTTTTGTAACAGGATAACAACAGGGTAACAAAGGTCGTGGCCAACGCTTTGTGCGCACCGCGCTCTCCACCGCCAAACCAGAAAAACGGTGGCACTTTTATTGTGGTGCTTTTATTTTAATCGTCGTTCTCTGTAAATAGCAGTATACAATATATAACGTTGACCAAGGTAGAGAATTTTACCTCGACAATCTGGCAGCGGAAAACGTGTCATTACAGTCCTCAATGGGATTTGAATTTAAGTACCAAAGCTTTAAATATATATTAATTATCACACAACAAACAACCTCAAAATTTATTCCTGCCAGTAAATATCTAAAGCATAGTAATCACTTTTTCTTTTATAAAAACAAAAGAGTATTCATTTCTCATTTCAAAATCACAAATAATAGTGTGACATTAGTGCCTCGTTTCCTTTATGAGCATTTCTTGTAATATTTTAATTTCTAAATGTCTTTTAGACATTATGTTTCGTGTTTTTTACAATTTTAAAATTAGACAATGTGTTCATTTGCAGTGTCCACCAGAAAAAATGTTTGAAAGAAAACCACCACCCACCCCATCCACTCACATTTTATTTATTCTATTCATGTCTTTAAAAGTGTATCTCATTTTCTTTTCTCTTTTATTAATAAATTATAATTATTTTAAAACAGTCACTGTGTTGACGTTTCTGCTTGTTCATTTTTTATTTTTTAATTATTCATTATACATTCTCATTTATTATTCAGATTATTGTGTTTTTTTCCAAGCTGTGGTGTTGCTTTGTTCCCTTCTACACTCACTCCCTCCCTGTCTCATTGTTCTAAAGGTAGCAAATCAAACTGACATTTTATTATCAACTTGAAACAAAAAAGTTTTGCCGTTTTGTTTCAGGAGTGCTTTGGTTTTCTGTCATATCTAGCCTTCAATTTCCCTTTTATTACTCTAGTGAATAATGTCAACATTAAAAAAAAACAATAATAACAATAAAATAAATAAAAACATAATGAATAATGAGTGGTTGAATTTCACTTAGGATAAACACTAAAATACCAATATTTCACAAATCAAAGGAGTTACTACTACTCCAAGATAATACATTCTTAAAGCTCTTATGATGCTTGCTTTTTACGTTTTTTCCTAATCTTGGATTGAAAGAGTGAAATAGGTAGTGAAAGAAAGAGAAGAAAAAAAGAAAATCATTTATATTCAGTCCGTTTTTACAAATTTTTACTGGACTTTACGTTAGCATACCCTGAATATGAAAGTAAAAACTGAGAGCGTTAAGTGACAGGTTCAATGACAAATGACAAATTGTTGGTAGTAAAATCCAATAAAATGGGACATTTACAAACGTCTAATATCGAATGCAGTTTAGAACTATAGATTATTGGAAAAGAAATGCAATTTTCGTATTTAAAAGTGTTTAAAAGAACCGAGTGTAGTTGCTTACATTTCTTCAATTGGCCGTTATGAATAATTTATTAACTTTTACAACTTTCCGTTGGCATAATTTAAAGTACAAAGTAATTTCTTAGGGTAGTTTTTGCGAAATAACAAGTAAATACTCATTCACTCGACTTTACTGCAAAGTAACGGAAAGGGCATATGTTGCCACTTTTTATTGTGCACGAAAAATGAACAAAATGAATTAACAGCACTGTTACGTTTTGAGCTTGAAATATAAATTTGAAACCAAAAATTTTCAGATTTTTTTGACAACTTAGTCTTTTTTATCGTTAAGAAATACAAAAATATTGACGTGATGGGATTTTTCTTAATATAGCTAGTAAGGACGTGTTTTCACAGTTAGCTGGAGTAGAGCTCGCGGCTCCCAGAGTTCATTACAAGAAAAGATTTGATTGTTTTCCCAAGAGAGAGGCCAGACAAATTATTTTAATAAACGTTATAATCTTTATTATTCAACTTAAATAACTAAGTACAGCACGGCACGAGATACACGTTAGGCCTTCGGTGACAATTGACATGTTCGCTGGTACTGTCATCAGCTTATCACACCATCCGACGCTCACAAAAGATGAAGCCACTATTCGTAGCGACTGCACATGCGTAGCGACGAATGAAATTCTGGCCCGTAGGTAATAGAAATCTTTTCTCTCGATTGAGGCGAATACAATTCTGGCTCAACAGTTGGCTTTCGGAAAGTTTGTTTACTCACGATGCGCCTAAACCAATTAAAGTTTTGGCCCAATGGTCAGGGCGAATAATATTCTCGCCTGACTCCACAATTGGGACGAACAAGATTCTGGCACAAGTGGTATAGCGTCACCTTATTTATTGGCTTCTCTTGTCAAGGCGAATGAAATTTTGGACAGTAGTTTCACTACCAGTTGGTGGCGCGAGAGACTAGCTTAATTAAGTTGAGTAAAACTCTAAAATAATTAAACTAAAAATAGTTGAGTCGAATAAAATTCTGGCTCAACTATTTACTGTCTGCTAAAGACTTTAATAAGAAGATTGAATAAAATTCTAAAATGATTAAGCCACAGGCTGACTGCCTGTTCTATTGCATACACATTGCTTTTAAACTTGTTTGGCTCACTCTCATAGTATACACACCATCACACAATACATAGGAGTTGATCATTTGACAGTCAAGGCAGTGTGGCATCGACCAGTATTATCATTGGTGACGGTGTTACCTTAACATTTTCGTTAATTTTAAACCTAAATTATTATTATTATTAATATATACTACGATTTTAATTAGATAAACAAAAGACATGCGACCTAAAAACGACAGTCGCATTTTCAGTATAGTTTTTATTGATCTTCACTTTACGACTTTCAATTAATAAATCCAAACAACGTTGCCAGATAATTGTTGAACTTCAACTTATCTGCTAGTTTTTTAAATTGTTTTTGGCAAGGCGGCATACACAATCGTGAAAAAAGTATTTTGATTGAAAAATTCAAAGCGTAACATAGGAAGCTGTAATAAGTTTTACAGAGAACAGTTAAAACGTTAAGTGCTGGGAAGCTATTTTAATTCATCAAACAAACAGTCAAAACACATATAAAAAATTTAAAAAAAAACAATGCAAGTTCCCTTCTCTCCCTAGCAGACAAGACATACCACAATATGTGTTGTAAAAAAGAAGAACAAATTTTAAAATTTGGCAATGGTGGCAAAGCTATGAAAATGGTGACTATTTGTATATATAATTCAAACCGCTTGTCTGATAAGGAGCGATATTTTTAGCAAAGCGCTTTTAGCGATAGATCTTTAACAAAGGGACTAGCAACTTCAAAGGAACATCACAATTATATGGTAGTATTTGCGGGTACTAATGAAAGAGGGAAGTCTTCCTTTCTTCGATTGACTATCTATATCTATTAACGCTTCATCGTATAATTCAATTTTATATACATTCAGTAACGCCAGAGCCAATAATAAATATAGAGAAAAAGCATCGTTATATCTAAGCATGTGTAAACAACAGGTGCTAAAATATTAAACTCAAACTCTTTTTCAAAACCTAAGATCATTGAAACTTCTACTGTCTAATTAAACGAACAGTTTTATTGAACAAACTTCAATAGAGACAACTTCTGAACATAAATCGAGGCAACATAACAAACTAAGCACGCTTGGCTTATATAC
Source organism: Phania funesta (assembly GCA_963932375.1). Lineage (NCBI taxonomy): Eukaryota > Metazoa > Arthropoda > Insecta > Diptera > Tachinidae > Phania > Phania funesta. Next base: position 90,003,978 of record OZ010652.1, on the reverse strand, counting down.
AAAGCAACTGCCATATGATCGGCGGTTAGAGAATTCCTCCCACTCACAATACTTAACAAGATCTTACATTTTCATTTTGTGGGATAAGTTTACACTAATTTAAATATGTAGTTCATACAAATAATTTGTAAACAAGCAGAACATTTTATTTATACAGAAAGTAGGTTAATAGACTTGTGCTTTAAGGTTAACATTCGTGGCAGTCACATCGTATCATGGTGACTTAAATTTATACAAATATAGTTTAAAGACCTAAACCAAAACTTTCAACCTGATCAAACGTATAGTGGTTAAAAGACAAGTTATTATTTTCCAGAAACTCCCTATGAAACATGGTTAAAAAAAGTAAAAATGTTGCATTATTTTTACAAAAAATAATAAAACTAAGCATGTAGTAGATGAAAACCAAACTTTGTTTTGTATTAGTATTTGAGGGGGTGGCATATTTGTGTGGTAGCGTGTAAATACGAGTATATTTGGTGATAAGTTCCTTTCAAAACTTCATTTACTTTAGAAGTGTGAATGCAATAATGTCTCTAGCACACACACGCTGACTTTGTATCAAAACTTATTTACTCTTTAGTAGTTTTTTATTACTTTGAATCACGCGACTTGTTTTAATGTGTTTGTAATAAAATATACTTTCAGTTTAAGGTGTTGCAGTTCAGGTGAAAAGTTTTGCTTAGTTCACAACAAACACCGGTGTTTGTTGTAAGCAGCGAATTGAGTGAAAGAATAATGAATGACATTAAATTAAATATCACGTTTTTTAACTCATATACATCTACTTCTTAAATGTATTAAAAGTAAATAATTTTATTTATTTATGTTCAAGTTAGAGAAACAACGCCAAAAAGTATCCTTTGAAAGTTGTAAACAGGTGAGTTACGAGAGATTGGAAATAGAAATTTGAGCCAAGACTCATTTAAAAAGGCGTGTTATTATTATGACTTCAACTTGGGTTAAATAAAAAAATGACTAGTGAACCCAGGCAGACGTTGCCCTGCCACCGTAATATTTAGTTCTCCAAAATTATATCGAGAACAACGCCACCTATCTGGACCATAAGTATCAGTGACGTTGGAGCAAACCATTATATATAATAGAAAAAATTTGCATAAGCGGTAATTTGCGGCATACGCTAGAAATTTCCACTTAACTTATATAGAAAGTTCGATCGATATCGATACCGTAATTTGCCCCAAGGTTTCTGAAAAATATCTATTTATGCCATTCTCACGTAAGATTAAAATATATAGTAAGAAGTGTGATAAGAGTAAGATGTGTCTGAAGTGTTAGTGGAATGCTGAAACCTGATCTACAGTTATTTGACAGAAGTTTAAAAACAATTTGTTTTTAGTTAAAAATAAATACAAATTTACCGAAAATCCAATGAGGGTTGTAAGATAAAAAAAGTCAATTAAAGTGCGAAAAAGTACTGCTTAAAGGGTTTAGAATGAATGTAAAAGTTGATATTATTAAAACAAAACAAAATTGAATATATTTTTTATAAAAAAAATTTAATTTGATATAATCGTACCAAAGGAAAATACATACATATTTCGATACTGTCTGTACTTAATATATTGTTCTGCTCGACAAGGTGTCATTATTATCAAACAACACTTAAAACATTTTGGAAATACATGCAATAACTCAGTACTAAAATAAAAAAATATAACAGATATGATATTTTTGAATTACATACGTGTAGTTATTGATACAGATATACAAACAAGTAGGTTTTACTTGTATCCATGAGTGTTTATAACCATAAAATTTGAGAAGTTTTAAAAGAAAAGGAGCTAAAGTAAAATATGAAAATCCCTACAAACAGTTTCAAGTAGAGCGAATTTTTATTTGTCTCACTTACAAAGATTTTTGGAACACAGAGTTGTCATAGAAAAGACTTTGTGGTGACCTTATATATTTTGCAGGTGCTTTCGTTATAAGTATTAAAAATAATTGATTGCTACCTTTATCTGTCTCTGCCCTACACTTGCTATCTTCCTCCTGTTTTCTTCATAGGTAACGCAAATAGGCCATTTTTCTAGGCACCAAATGAGCTAATCAGATGTATTCAAACAATGTCGCAAATTTCTATTATTTTTGAAAAATATTTATTTATTCATCAATATTAATCATCTTTGATCTTGGCAGCATTTTATAAATTATGTATCAAATCAGGCAGGGATACAGATTGAGTTTTTCGTTGGGGGAAACTTTAAACGAGCGAAAAATTGAAAATGTTAAATCTCGCGTTGTTTTTTGAACTTGATCTGGTATCAAGAATGTTAAAAAAAATATATTTAAAATTTAAATAGATCCGACATTTTATGAAATTGATTTACTACTTTCGCTTAATTAAAGCAAAAGAAATAATACATTTTTCACTCTTACGCCCTTATTCACTATAGCAATCACCTAAAAATTTTAGATCATAAAAAACTTCTACACACCAGTACGTCAACGGTGAAGCAACAAAAAAATTTATTTTTTTTGTCTAAAAGAGCCTCCTTGATAAAAAAAAAAAATAAAATATCAAGTACCCGAAAATTTCCTATGTACGTATGTATAATACTCGTATGTACGTATATAAGTATGTATGTGTTTATGGAATTTTATCTTTTTAAATGCTTTGGTATCATTCAGTCTATAACATTGTTTTTGTTTCTAATGCTAAAAGGAATTCAAATCAAACAGGAAAAATACTAGATTTAGCCAGGAAACTAAAATATTATCGCTGAAGGAGTGTGCATAATTATTACACAGAGAAAACGAGGTTTGTGCTGGTAATCGAATTTACTGACACACTTTTTAGTTGTATGAGCCATCGCACAGATTGATTAAAACTCTTGTTCGGAACGAAAAACGCAAACGAATCAATTATTTATCGTTTTGTTACTCCATTCAAAGCAATTTCTATATTTATAATACAGCGTTTCCTTCAATCTTAAAAAAAACTTTCCAAGGCCGATTATGAAAATGCATAGAATTCTGCTTATCGCCTCAATCGTTTCGAAATGATTTTCCATGAGAGATGTATTAGAAAATATACAATATCTAAAACTTTGTTATATATTTCTTTAAAATAAAATGATTTAAAAACTTTTTAGTATGGATACGCCTTTTGCCGATACGATCGAAATAATAATAATATGGGCGATATCGATATGCTAGTGCATTAATTCTCAAAATAAGTTAAATCAAATTTATAATGTTTGACGTAAATAACGCATATTAAACCAAAAACAGTAACCATTATGCATGTTTTTATGGTACTTGCCACGCTTACCTCCCCAACTGAAGAACATTTTGCGTTTTTAGATTCGTGACTATTTTTTATTTAATAAGTGTGCGATGCGTATGTTAATATTGTATTGTTATCGTTGTATCAGCAATAAAAATACCGTCGATAGCGATTTATGGAAAAAATTTGAAATATCGCTGATATATCGGTATCGGATGCATCCCTGATTTTCAGTATCGTATTATTATTTATGGCTGATGAAAATGTCGGCATTATTTTCATAGAGAAATTAAACTAATGACTTGAATTGTCCAAGAAAAGCTTAACTCCAATAAACAACTTTGAGGCAAAATAAAAACTGCCCCATTTTCTTTTTAGAGGACAACAAATACGAAAATTCGGGACAAGTTTTTAAGTAAAATTTAATCCTTTTTGTTAGTTCTTTTTATGCTGACGATACAATAAGAAATTATACTACTTAAAGTAAAATGCTCTTAATTTTCTTTAATTCTTGTAATTGCAAGTGCTTCCGAACTCATCTTTTGTCTATGTGTATGAAATTGTTAATCTATATATTGCATGTGACATGAAAATTTATTTTATTTTTCGTACTGTTTAATTAAATGCAGAATTTGATATTGAAATATTAAATGAAAAATCAAAAGTTGTTGGTATCATAAAAAGCAGAATGTCCAATTTGAATTTATCAAGAAATTAAAGAAATTATATGTTGAGAATAATTTGTGTCCCCTTCAATTAATTGGAATTTAAAAAAGTAAATATTTCTAACAGATAAAAAAAAACTAGCAAACAAACACAGTGCGATGATCTCAAAGTAAGAATGAGTTTGTTTTTTAAATAATAGATGCTTAACTCCTCCCTACTGTCCATTGCAACTGCTTGATGAAAAGGATAGTCAACTTTTGGCGTTTTCGTTTCTTTAATAAAATGTCGCCCTGTTAAAGAGTACTACTGTGGGCAAAAAATAGTAAGACTCTGTTCATAATTTTATTCTGCCAAATCTATTTCGACCCCCTCAAAGTAATCCCCGCAGCTGCAATACACTTACGCCAACGTTTTTTTCAATCCTCGTAACAGTTGTTACAGTCAATTTCCAGAATAGCCTTCAATGCGCGTAGCGATTCACGTTTAATGTCTTCAATTGACTCAAAACGGTTTCCCCGGAGCGGTCGCTTGAGTTTGCTGAACAGCCAGAAGTCACACGGAGCTCAATCAGGCGAATACGGTGGTTGTGGAACGATATTGATTGAATTTTGAGCGAAAAACTCACGAAGAATCAATGCGGTATGCGGAACCAATCGTGATTTCACTTTTCTTTGGCCCAAATGATCTTTTAAAATGCTTTTCACTGATCCCTCCGATATTCCAACGATATCAGTAAGGTCTCTGACTGTTAATCGTCGATTCTCGAACACCAATTCCTTGATTTTATTGACGTGTTGATCATCATTTGATGTTGATGGCCGTCCTGGACGTGGTTAGTCGTCAACGCGTTCTCGACCTCTTTGAATAATTTGTACCAATCAAAAACACTTGCTCGCGACATACAACTATCACTGACGGCCTTTTGCAATATTCTGAACGTTTCGGCACCAGGAATTTCATTCCACACACAAATTTTAATGGCACTTCTTTGTTGAATAATTTCACTCATTGTAAAAATCGCCGAATGCACTTGTTGTACTTCATAAAGACAACCGTATACTAAACACTAATGATTACTTTGATGCGATGTTTGGCACAGATGTCACTGACAGTCATACCAACGTAGAAAAAAATTAGACGAATGGATTTCCGCGCGAAATTTAAATTAAAAAGTCTTACTATTTTTTGCCCACAGTATTATATGCTTAATACACCTACGCTACGCCTAATAGAAGCTCGTATAAAAGAGGTAAACAATGGTTTTTCTTTTTTTTGGTTCTATATCACCATGGTTTCAATATATTGTACTCAAAAAGCGTAAGCTAATCATCAACAGAAATAATACTGTCGATACAATTCCAACTTATTTGTAGAAAGCTTTCGATAAGACTGTTGAAATTCAAATTCCTAAAATCCCGAAAGGAAAAAGATTTATCACTGCATCCGAGCTGAAAGTTATATGCTGTAAAGTCAATAACACATTTTTGCAAAATCATGAATAGAAATTTGGTCATAAAGGAATATTTTTGCAGTGTCACCACAAAAAACAGGATCCAGAAGGATTCTATTATTTGTGTGTTGGAAAAGCTGTATTTGTCGCAAAGAGACCTACATACATATAGCAGCCATCTCGTCTTTGAAAGTTTAATCCGCATCATTGTACCGCATGACGTAAGTTTTAATATTAGTCACGAAGTCGCTGCAGTCAGCTGTTGGGCCTAATACACAACCCACTATATTTTCCTACCGAATGTTGAGACTTCAATAAAAATATGCTCAATTTAATAGTTTTCTCTACTTTTTGTACAGAACCTTAAATTTGTTATCAAATTCACAATATAATAAAACAGATCGGTGTCACTTTCTCCTATCTTTATCAACCGATTTTCTTCTTTTCTTTTTGTTTAGCACCTATTGACGAATAAAAAAAAATTGACTTTTTATATACTGACCTTATACGAAGAGTGAGAGCATTTCAACCAATAGATGAACACTATTTACCATAAATATGAATGACAAACTTAAAGTAATTTTTTTATTACACTTATTAGTAACTCTTAGTATGAGTTTCAACAATCAGGGATTGTGAACAACCTAGCCACGAGCGATGTTAAGACCGAATAATCTAATTAAAAAATTAACCTCGGTGTAGAATTGATAAAAGTTTGAAATTTTGCTTTCAAACGTTTGACTTTGTGTTTGTTGGGAACACATCGTTGGGTATGAATATCAGTAGATAAAATCTGCCACGCAATAAAATCAAAATGTGTTTAGATGTCAGAACATATTAAAAACGTGATGCCAAGATACAACGTAAGAAAACGAACATCAAAATCATGATATCAAAATATTTTAGAATTTTTAATTTTATTAACACCTTGAATTGCAAAACATCATGCTCAATTTCTTTCATTCTTCAGTACAAAAAATCAAAACGTTATGAAAAAACTGATTTATTTATAGAAAATAAAATTTATAAAAAAAACTGCTATGAATCTTATTTACAGCTAAGGGAGTAGGTAGACACGTAGTCGAAGTATATATTATGTTTTCACAAATGAATGAAAACTTAAATAACAAACTAAAATTATTTTAATTTGCCGACTTATTGTAAAAATTGCTGCTTTTTTGTGTAAGTTGGGTAAAATTTTTTAAGATGTATTATTTAATGGGAAATACAACTTTACTAGCACCAGCCAGAACTTTACAGGGGATGTGTCACCATTGCTGACTAATTTGTCGATTTATTTTTATTTTGACGATTTTCTTCTCAATTACTTTTAATGTGACACATGATTTTTTTCTTTACTTTTAAGATGGCAACTTTAAATGTTTCTGACACTTTGTTATGGTCACAAGTGTAGGCGAGACAAAAATAGGAGCGTTAAAAATAAATTATAAAGAAAACTAATCGATGTCTATTTAAGAGTATACTTAAGTTCGACTATCTTCATTAAAATTCACAATTTTAAAAATATGGATATAAGAAAATCACCCGGACCTGATCGTATTACTAGATCAATGATACGACATTTATTATTCATATATAATGCTGTGCGTTGGCTTTTTACCATGATCTTGGAAGAAGTCTGAAATTGTTATAATACCTAAACCAGGAAACGACTTAAGCCAGATTACGTCATACGGACCCATTAGCCTACTCTCAATTTAGTCAAAGTTATTTGAAAAATTATTCGTGAAACATCTAGTAGTTCCAAAGAAGACTGTCTAGGATTTGACGACTTATCGTACACGCCTCCTGGTATCGAAGAAATTAAAATAACCACGGAGATCTAGAACTTCCCACTATCCAGGAAGAAAAAAACATACTTGTCCAAATACGTACCCAAACTAGTGGTCCATCCCAACAGACACCAGAGACTAAAAAAAAAACAGACACGTAGAGCCTGGCGAAATGGCTCTCTCTTTCCAATAGCAGATAGTTTATTAAGATTTGTAAATTTCTTTTAATAGAAGGACTCCATAAAAAATATTTAAAAGTAAAAAAAAAAATTTTGTTATTTTTACAAAGTTTTCTCCATGAACGTCAATACAATGGCAAAAATGTTCAAAGTTGTTTTTCCACTCTTTTTAATATTTTATGAATTGGTATAATTCTACTGCGGTCGGTCACACCTATTGTGTTAAAATTGTGACCGAATTTGGCAGTCCGGAGCAGATACGTCCCAAAGAGATAAAAATGTTTCTCTCGAAAAAGTAATAGGGTTCGGTCACATACATATATCAAACACTCCGTAAAATGGGAATTATTAATTAAATTAACTGTAGGGCGTTTAGGACTTTCCCCCACCGTAGCACAAAAACCTGACATGAACCGAAAAAAACGGACTTTATGCCTTCTTACACTTTCTGCTAGGCTGGGGAATTAAGGGGCGCGAAATTAATACATATTTTGCCAGGAAATAGCAGCTAACTTGCAAGAAGCTGGATTGTTTTAAATTTAATTTTATATTTTATATAAATTTTGAAATGAAATACAAATTGTGCATTGTGGGTTTATTTATCGTATAAATGGTTAATGTATTATTTTGACGTAACTTTATCGAACTACAATTATTAATTTTAAGTAGATTAATTTCTAGACATGAGTTCGTTTTCTTTTACTCTTTCTACTTAGAAAAAAAAATGTTTGATATCATAAACTTGTATTCAAGTAAAAGTTAACATTTTATTAGACAACTGGCAGAATGGAATGCATTTTCAATGTCAATTGCGTTAACACATGAAAATAAACATTTGAACGATGTTGCAAATATAAACGAGTGTTTCACATTTCCTCTAATTCGCTGTGAAACCCTACGAAATTATCTTTTTTTAACAGTGTTGTTTTATACAATAATCTAGCCTTTTGGCCACTAATTCCTATTATCCGAGCCTATCAGAGAATTCAATAAAAGGACACGATTGTTCGTTTACGAATTTCACCACCACCCAAATCAGATAATCGAGCATATTTACATTTACGATTGTTTGTAGTTATTAGTATTCCGTGAAAAAAAAATCGATTTTCTACTCCCAAAGCTTGAAGAGAGTTAAAACTGTGTGTGAATATCCCTATTATTATTCATATATGCGGGTGTGTAAAAAATTAATCATTTTTATTCATTCGCAATTGGCAATTATCAATGTGTTAAATGTAGAATGTCAAATACAAATCGTGATAATTTACAACAAAATATAAAGAATACGACTATGTTTAGAATTTTAACAAAAGCCTATAATATTCGCAAAAAACTGCTATAAAAACGAGTGGGAAGGATGGGCTTGAAATGAAAAACATGGCAAAGCCGCTACTTCAACACAAAACATGTGAAGGAATTACATATATTGAAATTAAAATGGAAATAGTTTATTGCAGAAAATCACGTTTTATTTGTCAAAGATGACAAAAAAATATATGTATGTGGGAAAAAATAATTGTTTTTAAATAAAAAAATTCAAACAGCACTTGTCCCGGAACAATCAAAAAGGTTGCCATAGTGAAGCAGGGCGGCGATTTTAATGAAAATTGCTTTATTAACTAATAAATAAATAAGTAAATAAATATATAATACAATTTGTGTTCAACTGATTTAAATAAGTTGCAGCATAAAACAGGCAATTTCTCGCTGATTTACCTGACGTTGACGAGTCGCTGCAGACTGCTAGTTGAGTGGTCGGTTGACCAATTATGAATGGTTTTCAATATTTAATTAATAATTATTGTATAATTTTTTTGCATTATTTCATGACGATTGTTTGCTATCAAATTATACTTGTTGATTTAAATTCTTTTTTCGAATAATTATTTTTGTTTTATAATAAATTTGCTTGTTTCTTTTTTGTGTTTGCAAATATTTAAACAAACCGCAAAATAACATTTTCACAATCATTAAGCCAAATTATATAAAAGGAAAAAAGTGAACTTATTAGTTAAACACAGGTACAGTATTGTGTTTAATTTGAATATATAAAACTAAATTAAAAAAAACACAAGTTTCTAATCTACTTCTGCATGCAAAGAAAAAAATGGTTGAGATAACCATAATCTAAGTGCAAGATATTCTAATTGAATTATTATATAGTTGTAAACAAATCATATTATTATTACGGATAATAATAATACGTAAGACACAGCACCCTCATACTTTGATTAAATACCAGAAGAATTTTGCATATTATCTTTATTAAGAACTTTTTATGGTTAGTTATTGTATTATTTTTGTATAGTTAAAATACTTTTTTGAGGTTAAAATTTTGGTAGAAATTGTATTGTTCAACTCAAACGTGTTGCAATTTTGATAGATTAATGATTAAATGTAATAACTTTGGCGTAACTAAAGTATTGTTTAAAATGTTTTCAAATAAACATTGTACGTTTGCCACAACAATATATTATTGTCGTGACCATGCCGCAACCATGTTTTTTTCCATACGTGTATACATTTTAATTTTGAGTTACTTTTAAAAGACAATGTCACATACCTGAATGTTTCCCATTACTTTTTGGTAAGACGACCGGTATGAATGCTCGCTTTCGAACATGGCGATATAGGTACCGAATTCGCTGTTTCATAATTTTTCTAAGACCACATGTCGACTAGATTTTAATTCTATATTTTAGACTAATGGCAACACATGCCTGGCATATACATAATATAGTAAGAACGCTACGTTTTCGAAGATTCATGAGGAGACATTAATTTATAAAAGCTCGAGTCAAAGTCAATTAATAGCTCAGTAAACTATTTCTCTGAACAACTGATTGAGTGGAAAGAAAACACATAATTGATTCCACCCTTGAGAAAACCCGTACTTCTCCATAGGTCGAATATGATACCAAAAATGTGCAGTTTTAACCGGATGTCACCTCCTCAACGTATAGTTTTTGGAGGAGTTAAAAGCTTAAGCATTACAAAATTAACCTCCACATTTGTTTGTTTGAAACATTCAGAGAGTACCTAACTGTTCTTGGTATATCCAAAAATACCTTTCTAGTGTTTATAATAGCCAAGACAAGAATATAGCAGCTACAATCAAACTAAAAAAAGTAAACATATTTCGTGTATTGATTCATACATTTTCAACATCAACAACAATTAAATAATACTTTTCATAATAACAAACTCACTCACAGAAACACAGCAACTCGAATTGAAAAATAATTAGTTGAAGTTTTTCATCAGAAAAATTTACAAGTAACAATAACAACGAAAGAACTATGAAGTGTTAAAAAATCGTGCAAATCGCAAAATGCTTAAGACACTGCAAGAAAACGTTACTAAACACAAAAAGTTTCCAATAAACAAACAGAGCATAAAAATAAAATATTTTAAGTTTCTTCTTTAAACTTAATTAAAATATTAATCAAAAACAAAAAAAAAACTTTTTCAACATTTTCAGTACATTTGATTGTTAGAAGAGCTAGATACCACAACAATTATTTTAGAATATTGTCTTAAATTGCAAAAAAAAAAAGTGATTATAAAATTTAAAAAGAAATTATGAAAGTTCTTTTTTTAATGAATGTAATGTAATTTGTAAAGACTAGCCAATGAGAAATTTCAACTGTTTTTTTTTTTTAAATAAATTGAAATCATTTCAGTCAGTCGTGACTGAATCAAAAGAATTGATTGATCAAGTAAGGAGTAAAGTACGAGTGAAGTTACTTAAATAATTTTAGATTTCTGAAGCAAGGTTAAACCTTTATAACGGCCATTTATTTTAATTTAAGACACCTGATTTTATTGCTTAAAAATATTAAGGGTACCTCCTTTATTTATTAAATGTTACAACACAATTACAAAACTTGCACAATAAATTAGGCACGTAAACTTGTGAATTTCACGAACCAGCTTCTTTTTATTTACTATTGTTAGAAAAATATAATAGAGATATAGAAAAAGTAATTAAATAACGCCCCAGCTATTAAAGTGTAACAACTTCTTCCAATAAGTCACACCCTATATTGATCGGAATAATACTAAGCAAATGTTTTCCTTCGGCCTTCCCCGTAAAAGGAGGTGCTATTTGAAATATTCAGGTATAAAACATTCAGTATACAACATTCAGGTATAAACACATACTGGCCGAATTCTAGCGCAGTTACCTGTGGAGACCAGCTGCTCAAAGGGCAAAATAGAACTAGGGTTCTTTATAGAGGAGCCAGAGCCTGAGATGTACTTCTGACTTCCTGGCCACAACACGGTCTTTAAGGCTGAAATTCGGCAATTACAGACTCTTTAAGATGGGTCAGTGAGACCACACAAGGCCAACGGAAGTCAATCTTCACTGATAGCCAAATGAGTTTCAAGGCAATTGCGACCGAAGGAGTAAGCGCAAGGCCGTTATTGGTCTGTAAAAGAACGGTCAATGACTACTTTATAATTAGGATACTGCTCTTCATTTGGGTACCAGGCCAAAAGGAAGTATTTGCTAATTGTATCCATTAAAACCGGATGCCTAGAGACAATAAACGTGGATTTATGCAAAAGCCTTTTGAGAAGACTACCACTGAATTAAAAGATTGGGCAAAGATGACCTATATCGCGCTGTGGAACAACGAAACGGTTGGAAAAACGAAGAGCTTGCTGAAACTGCTCAAGGCCGAAATTAGCAAAATTGCATGTATTCTAACAAGACACTTAAGTTTACAAGTCTATATCTTTAAATAGCTAGATCAGATAATAGCCACTGAAATGATGGAACTTTTTGTGTGCCACTGCCTAGTTTTTGCCCAAATTAGAATCCAGTATTTCATGATATACACCTTTCAGACATAACTCACCGAATTCTGATGAACTTTGCTCGAGGCACCGAGTTACTTATAATATGTAGGTAGTATCATTTTGTTTACGTGGTGGAGGGCGGACTTAAAATCAACAATTGAAATGTTGAGCTTATAAATTAAAACCTCTATTTAATAAAGCATTTAATATTTTAAACACATTTATTCAATAAAGGGTTTTTAAACTATTTTCTACCTAAAATAATCTACTTATATTGGTAATTGAATGCTTTTACACGTGTGGTTTCATTTCATAGTTCCATGTGTTCAAGTTATTTAATGGTTTAAGAAGTCGCTAAAAAAGCATTTTAATAAACTTTCAACTTATTGGAACATTTAATTAAAAAAACTTGCACTTTCCTCCCACCCGTAAATAATTCAAATAGTTTTAAAATCGTTTTTTTTTTTTTGCAAAGCTTGAGAGTCGATTCCACCAAATAGCTGTTTTTAAAGCTTTCTTTGAGCTTTATTAGTTGTATTTAATTCTTAAACTTTTCGAATATTTTATTTCTATTTTTGGCCAATTTGAACCTGGGAATATTACAGATTTCATGGAATAAATTTAATGACCCGAATTACAGGTAGATATTTTAAATTGCTGCTGCATATATTTTTGTGCTACTGGCTGCTTCATTCACTTTTATCTTGTAACAAATTTTATGGAAAATTTTTTTTATTTTGAATAAAATTGTTTGCTGCTTCATTTGATGTTGCTTCACCAGGCCCATTGGATTTAAATGCGTACAGCAGGCAATTGCATGATATAGAGAGAATTATTTATAATCCTCGGTATCAACGAATGAGCCTAGTGTGGAGAGAGGAGGGTTAATTTGTATAGCAAGAGAGCGCGAGAGAGGGATGATGCTTAATTGTAAAGAGCCATTTGTTCATTTGCACTGCAGTAAATTGCACCCAGTAGTCGCAGTCAATATTGCAAATGCACAATTTATTACACGGAGCTTCAAAGAAAAAAATCTGAAAGCACACACACAAACAAATGCACAACGAGTAAGACACACAAAAAAATACGAAAGCGGATTTATTAGCCGCAAAATTGTTTTACAATGCTTTTAAAGTAAGAAAGGGAACTATAAATTTTGCGGGGAAAGAAGAAGCAGGAAAAAATTGGTGCAACTACGATGTTGTGTGTTTTAAACTTTGAAACTCTTTAAAATCAAACATTTTCGAAAAACAGCTTCCCAAAGAGCTTGACAAAAAAATTTAAGTGCAGAGCAAAAATAAATAGGTGTTTCATCACCACAACGTTTGCATTTATACATTTAAACGAAATCAGTGATTTAAAATTGAAACTGTTTCTCCATATCGGCAAACGCACTTCTAACTCAACTTCAACTTGAACAGTTTCATTGTTTCACGGGCTGTGTTTAGTTGTTATCACATGACGACTAGATATGGGTCTTGCTGGCCCCGTAAAACAACGTACATATTTTTCCCCCAAAAATGCTTGGGGTTTTCTCTTAATTCTAATAAATCTAGGGAGTAAGTCGTAGGATAACAGTAGTTAAAAACTCGAATATTTAGATTAATTCACAATTTTTGCTTAATTTGTTGCGTACTGCAGCACTGTGCTTTGTTTGCTTTTTTTTGCTTTGTTTACTTGCTGGCAAAATAAAAATAAAATGAATACAAAAAAATTACAAATAGAGCAGAGGTAGAAACCTGCCATTGCAAATTGCATGCAATACGCCAATGGTATTGCAAAAGTATTTTTAAATGTTGGTTGTGTGTATGTGTTCCAACAGAAGCTTTTTTTGTATTGACTGACGGTCCTGTGTGTTTTGCAAAAAAAAAAAAAAAAAACAGATACATTTCGTTTGTCTTTCATTTTTCCACTAGTAACATTTCCTTCCTTTAAGCCGTTGCTGTAGATTTTCTTCATGGATGTGTTTTCTTGTCGTTTTTGTTGCTGCTGTTACAAAATTGAAAATCAATAGTGGCTGTTTTATTTGTACCGTTTTGTTGTAAACATTGTCTACATGTGTTTCCAATGCCTGATGGAATTCTTTTGCCAAGAATTCTTAAGCTGTTTTTTTTTTAAATTTATTTTTCTCCAGCATTAACTTGCAACACGATTGTCATGTGGTTCTTAATGTGCCTTGCATGGCCACAATTACAATTTAACATTGAATCCTTTTGATATAAATTTATTTTCTTTGTATTTAATTTCAGGTTGCGTGCCCCCTAGTCTTGTGAGTATTGTGCTAGTCTTTTAGATTGTGGATCGTAGATTCGATTCCCACTAAAGACTCTGGTCTGTTTTACTAGAACGTGCGAAAGTCTACGCTACTATGCTCGGTAATTTAGGTCAGAGTATATTTTGTAATTGTATTGTAACATTTAATACAATAAAATAAAAAATAAGTATGTTACATTCAGGATTTTGTGGTATTTGTAAAGGATATTTGGTAGGTAAATGCATTAATTGTCCTGCAAGATATAATTGAAAAAACGTTCCGAGACTCGGATATGCCGAATCTTAGTATTAAGGTCTTGAATAATTTTGTTTTTTCTAAACTTAACAATTAACAATTATTAAGTCATTTTAATTTTTAGGCATGAGTTCGTTTTTCTTTCTATTCAGAAACAGAATTATTTATTTAATATGGACAACCTTTGAAAACAGTAAAACTTTTTTTTTAATTTTATTAGACATCTAGCTGAATGGAATGCATTTTCTATGCCGCTACACACGTTATCAACATTCAATGTTAGAATAAATTTTGTGTGTCGATCTATTTTATCACACTTTATCAGATATATTTACTATGAAAATTACATAAAATCTCGAAAATTTGACGTGCTAAGCAAATCGACGAGAAAAACCCTTCCATATAAGCTTCATATTTACCAAAGTTTCGCGTTCGATTCAGAAACGAGATTTTTTGCTTTATGTGAAACCCTCGCTTTATGAATAGATATTTGAGCATTTTATGTTTGGCACGATAGAAAAAATATCCTGCTACTACGCATGATCAAATGCGAAAAATTAATGAGGCAAGAAAAAAATCATTAAATTTCTTCCTTAGTCGATTTTCAGAATATTGATCGGTCCATATTACCACGTTTATACGACGCTATGGGTGGTCCAACCAAAACGCATGATATTAATTGTAAATAAACAAAAGGTTTTCAGAGAATTATTTAATATTCTTATTATAATAGAAAGATCTCTGGCAATGATGTGTGAAACAATATATCGGCCAAATGCTCGCTACGGCTTCGGTGGCATACCTCTATCCGATCGTAGATATTTTAAATGACTCTGACAGATAATTGAGGTTCATGTCTTTAATGTGCTGAATTATCTCATTCTTTAGCTCTTGATTTCTTCTTGGCTTATTGACGAACACTTTCTCTTTTAAATATCCTTAAAGAAAGAAGTCAAACGGTGTCAAATCACATGATCGTGACGTCCAACTTAGTTCGCCTCGACTTGAGATAACACGGCCATTGAATTTCTCGCTCCATCCTGTTGGAACCACATATTGTCCAGATTCATATCCTCAATTTCTGGCCACAAGAAGTCGATTATCATCTCGCAGGTGTGACTCAAAATTAACATGGTGCATTATGGTTGGACCAACCTATATTTGCAAATAAAAAATAATTTCCAAATACTTAACTGACCAGTAATAAAGCATATTTCATACTGATATAAAGTGTACTCTTTTCTGGACAGATGGGGATATATAAAAATTATCTGGTAACTCTGCCATAGAAAATATGCTTAATTTACAGGAAAATTTATTATTATCCTTGTAATGCAACAGATGCAAAGGTATATTGATTTAGTTATTTTAAAGAAAAAACATATTAACAGATCTGCCTGATCGCAGAAAACGCAGAAATCGTTAACACAAGTGGCAACGTCTGACGTTTTATTTACAATTAGTTACATATACTAATCAGTACTTGTTTCCGTACACTAGTTATTTTCAAATAAAAAAATATTTCTGCGTTTAGGCGGAAGAAGTTCTTATTTAATTACAATGCCATCTGAGGCCAAATTAGGGCATTCGATATCGGTGCAAAATAGAAATTAAATGGAAATTTCGTTCGATATCGAATGCTATAACTTGCTCTCTAATTATATTGCTCAGCCTAATGAATAATTATTCAAAAAGTTAAAACAAAATCAAATAAACTGAAACTGTAAGATTTGTTAATCAGTAATTTAAAAAAAAAATAAATAAAATTAAAAAGCGATCGGTAAACTAAATCCTTTTTTAAAATAAGGAAATACACATTTATTTTCTATTCAATTATCTCTTCGTTGTGTGCAAAATATAATCTTCTGATAAAAAATTAAAAGTGAAAACTGATGTCACAAGAAAGGAGCAAATGGAACTGAATGGAACAGACATATTAGCAGCCAAGAGATGATAAACACCTGCAACCAAGGACCAGAAATAAGCACACCAAACGCAACATAATAATCTGAAACCCTGAATCAAATGATATTTCCAACAAACTCTGCTACAAAAACATAAAAATTGTTTCTACAGAAAATAAAGGATACGAAACAAATTTGCAATGACACCAACATCCTTAAATGGGAAAACATGGCGACCAAAGTGATATTAGTGCTGCACTTGACTGTTTGTCCTTTAGCTTCAATCGCTCAATAATATTTCCTCAACAAGTGCAGCCAGTAAAACACTATAGAAAGCTTTCTGGTGGCATTTCAGTTTTTTTTTTCATTGGCGTTGTCCTTCGCTTTTATTTGAAATAGAATAAAGTTTTGACTTTAATTCATCCGCCAGTCATGAGTGTCGGTCTATGTATATGCATGTTTGGAACTTGTATTTAAGTTGTTGAATGCCCAGAAATTGCAACAAACATTTGAATATAAACGTGTGTTTATGTTGGGTAAACGCATTTGGGTGAAGGGAGTACTTGTTTCCAATACATCTTTGGCAATAAAGAAAAAAGTGTCCATGTCATTTCTTGTATGTTAGGAAGTAAACTTCTAAGAAAAAATACATAAAAGTATGATAATGGACGTACAATAAAAGTATGTCAAAAAGAAGATAAATGCTTTTAGTTTTAAAGATTAGATTTAAAAAACCGAAACCAATATGAATCAAATGCTAAGAACCCACAACAGCCATGCTAGCCACTATTGTCAGTGAAGTTATGGATTGATCGTTTTATACCTAGCCCAAATTGAAAATATATTCCTATATAGTTCCAAGTTGATCTACAAGCCACTCAAAGAACTTCGCAATCAATGGGTCAATTGCACACAGTTGAGCCATTGAGCTCTGAACGATAAGTAAAAGCTCCGACTGATTGGTATTTAAACAAAGTAGGGGCCTGTGGGTAGAAGCGCCTTATATCGAAGATATTTGAGCAGATTTTTGCAATAAAGTATTAAATTTCGTGTAGTTGAACACATGATGCAAAATTCTCCTTTGTAATTAAATAAAATTAAGAGAAAAAAAGTACAAAATAATCAATTTACCTGAACATCAAAATTTGGTGGTTGTTGCTGCAAAAGATTTCCTGAAGATTCCATTTGGTTGGGTCCTTGACCTTGATGATTTAACATGGGACTCTAAAAAACATAAAAAAGCAGTATTAAAGAAAACAAGTCGGTGCCCTTTGGTAAACCATACAATTCAATTAAAATATTTAACAAAATATTTTGAAATTTTTATACTTTTCTAAAATTATAATTTTTTTTCTACTTACCTGTGCCATTTGCATGCCGCCAACACCATTCATGACCGGAGGTTGTAGTTGATTCATTTGTGGCATTTGATGCGGGGTAAATGTTGAGTTCATTTGTTGTCCTGGCACACCAGGACCACCTGCACCAGAATTATTGCCAGGGTGATCCATACCCGCAACACCCAACATGTGATTAAAGGCGTGGGGAGGAAAACCGCCATGCTGGCTGGGATCAAGCAGATTTGGTGGACGCGGTAGATTTTCTTCAGCTGGCGAGGGTTGCCGAGAACCGGGAGTTCGACTAAATGTAGAAAAATTTAACAGAAATGTTAGTAACATTTTGAAACAGTAAACTTGGCAGTAAATTTTCATTTATAGTTTTAGAAGCACTGCGTATCGACTATATATTTTGTTTAGCAGCGCCACACAGCGTTCATAAATAAACTACTAAAGTACAGACATCAAAAATTGTAAAAGTATTGTAGCCAAGAACCCAAGTGTTAACTAAATTACAGTGGCTGCCAAGCTACTTAACATTTGGGACAAAGGGCCTAAAGAATTTAAATGAAGAATACTGAAAATTCAAAATCTACCTAAAGGAATATTTCTGTAGTACACAAGGGCCCTTACAGGATAAAATATTTGCTTTAAAAATTCATCACTTACAGCCCAATTTCAATAAAAAATAAAATAAAAAATAAAAAAAGGCCAAATTATAACTAAACAAACAAATAACAAAAAAAGGAAAATAGATTGATTGTATTTTATTCGGCGTTGTGGTCAGTAATCTGGCGATATCTTGCGTTGCATACAAAATTATTGTAAACAAGTTGTCGACAATGGATGTGGAGCCAATTGTAATTGGGTTGTTATTCGTAAAATATTTCTCACACTGGCATTTGAATCAACTATAGTGAAATTGCTGAGACAAAGTAAAAGCTGTTGAGATCAATTTTACCAAAACTAAAAAGTATTTATATTTGTTAAAACCAACTGAAACTAATAGTTGGTCAATTTGGCACATTTCAAGTTAATAATATATAACAACTTCGTTCATAAACAATTTAAAAAACAATACCAAATAAGCTAATATTTTGTAGTCTAAAAAAATATGATTTTAATAAATGTTAACGACGGATTAAAAAACAAAATAATCTCAACAAAATAATCTCAACAAAAAAAGAAATAAAACTGCAAAATATTTTTTATCATGGCTTTTTATATTCTCCTATATGAAACCATTTGAAAAAAATCGAACTTTTCCATAAAAGATTTGCTTCCGAAAATCTGTGTAGTATATGTATAATCTCTATGGATAATAAATGAGATAATTTATTTCGTTACCACATGGTTTGTGTTCGTAGTGGGTACCTCAATAAAACCCAACTGGTTCGATGCTGATGTAATGCTGGTGTTAATCTTCATGAAGTATTTGTAAACGATATCAACCCCTTAAGGTTCATTGCATCATCCCGATAAAATGATTTTAAATATTCACGTAGTGCGCCTTTGAGATTATATTGTCTTAAGGTTATATAATCAATTACATTTCGTCAAGAGGCATATGTTTACCTTTCCAATTAACCCAACTGTGCCTGTAACTTTTGAAGATCGACGATACAAATATAGTGAGGTTGGGTTTTTTTGAATAATTTTATTTTAGTTAACAACAACCCAAGCTGGGCGCCATTTTTGGTTCAATAATGGTATTTATCAATATTGGCATTGAACAGCTTTGATTGATTGGAGCACATTTTATTCTTTATTTTGAAGTGTGCTGTAAGTATTTTAAAAGTTTCAGCGAATTTTGTTCTATATTGGTAAATCATTAAGCTTTATTGATTTTGGTGTGAGAGATTTGTCATCAGTACCCTTGTAGTCGATGTATGTACTCGTATGATGTACATATTGTGTTTACTACAACCATAATATTTTGGCTTTGGAAGATAAAACGACAAGTAATAAAACCAGAAATCAGTCTTGCGATTAAGTTTAGACCAAAGACACTGCTTACATTTAGCTTTTAAAAAATTATCATTATGGCTAAATTTCATAAAACGAAATGTTGAATCTTTACAACGTTACCTAGCAAAAAACTAACAGCTATAAACATAATAAAAGCATATAGTTTATTCACACAACACATTTCCTAAACTATAGCCAACGAACTGCTTACTTTTGAAAAAGAGTAGTTTATGCCAAATAGTCATTATAAGCAAAATAAAAGCAAATACTCATTAAACTGGCAACGGCTGCTAAAAGCATAATTGGAATTCGAGTCGTACTTTTTGTTATTCATATGGCCGTAAATGTCCAAAAATTTTGCAGACTTCGCAGACGAATAAACTTTAGTTTTTCAGATATTTCTAAGAAATGTTTTTTTGAATTTAAAGAAACTTCTTATCCGCCAAAATCTTTATGGAATTGTAACATTTTGGAAAAAATTTCCAAAACATTCTGTTTGCAATAATATCAATTATTTTTATTAAGTCTGATGACAAATGTTTAACTTTTAAAGTCCTAATCAACTGTTGGTCTTGTGTCAGTGTTGCCACTTAAGCATTTCAATTGCATTTCTTTTTGTTGAGACTCAAACACCATTAATTTTGTTATGTGTTATAATAAATACACCGAAAGCTTCCATAACCGTCGCACTCTTTTTTGTCCGAAAATGAGACATATCCGCTTATGAGAGCGGTGCACATTTTTTATTTTATATATTTTGTGTTATAATATTACATTTTATTTAAGCAATGCAGAACTAGTTTATTGTGGCAAAAGACTGCTTTAGCATGGATTGGTTTCAATGTTTTGATGCAAAATGCTGGGGAATGTCTTTTAATACTTCAATTATTACAATTAATGTCTACATTTACCTAGTATACGGACTCACTTCTCTCTATAACAGCGCTTGAGTTCAATATATCAATGCAGTAATTTTCAGTGTAGACACTTTCATCCAATTTTAAAAATTCGTCAAAGCTATTTGAGTGACGAAACACTAATGGCATTAACACAAATATGAATCAGAGTTGGTAAAAAGAGGAACTACTAACTTAATACAACTCTTGTTGGTTCGTCTTAACGTTTCTGTACGATTATTTTTTAAATTTAATGTCCGCGCCCGGGTATTGGAGCATCTGATTATGGGAATGCTATTTATACAGAGGTATTTATGAAAAACTTGTGTCGACGAAATTGCCTGTTATGGGAACTGTTCGCTACACTGCAATAATAAAGAATTTTATTAAAATCACAACTTATCATTGCTGCTTTCTTCTGTAGAGCATTTTAACATATACAGTCAAAGGTATAACAAATACTCACTTTAACGAATTCGCGTTATAACGAAAGGACAATTTTTCAACATTAACTACCTTATATAACGAATTTTTTTATTTTTGACGCTCAGTATAACGAATGCTTGGGTATATATGAACAAAAAAAATCTTGTGTATGCATTAAAAACAAAGAGAAATAAAACAAATTATCTTTTATGCATTTAAAAGAAGAAAAAGAGAAAACAAAAAATAAAACCAGATTATTGTTATATTACCGTTATTTCTTTTTGTCATCCTTATGGCTAAGTTTGTTTTTTATATAATTTTAGTTGAGCTTAGTAGTGCAAAGAAATATGGGCAATAGAAAAAGAATTTCTTTAAGTGAAAAAATTAAAATATTAGAAAAGTGCAAAAGTGGTAAACCCTTGTCGGTTAATTCTAGTAATTATGGGGTATCAAAATCTTCCATATGTACATTAAAGAAAATGGAGAGAAAAATTGTTTCAAATTTGGAAAACACCAACAATGGATCGAAAAATACAAGAGGAAGCTGTTCAGAGAAGTTTTCAAGTCTCACAATTAATAAAACTACATATACAAAAAAAAACTTCGCTATAAAACGAATCTTTCACAATAACGAATCGGTCTGTCATTATATCATTCGTTATACCGAGCTTTGACTGTACTTACATATGTGCTGAAAATTTCGCGTTCAGGCATTTTAATTCGAACTTATTCTCGAAAATTGAAAATTTTTATCTAACCTGTCATGTAGTGTTATTTGTAGTTTTTAAGTTACCAATTTTAAGGAAAACAAAAGTAAAATTAAACTTACATACATGATCTAAGAATTTTCATTTTTTATTCCTTGCAAATACTCTACATTTTTGTATCGAATTAAAAAGAGGGGTTTTGTGGTCGATTCTTTCAATCCTTTCTATTGTGTGCTTAAGCAAAAAATAAAACCACGGCCAAATTCGTTTTTAACAAAATTCACATCAAACAAATTTCTTAGATACTTAATGGCCTTTAAATATATAAAATTTAGTTTTTAAAGAATAAAATTCTGCATTTAATAAAACCCATAGTTTAATTAAGTTAAGAAAAAAACAGCTAGAATTTATTGTGCAAAAAAAATTATTTCTATACTAGATTTTTAGACTTTTATATGATCTTTGATCATTGTTGCCTTTATGTCGTCGTGTTAATAACCTCAAACGAGCTTAAACGACAAAAACACTACAGAAACCAGAAGAAAAAAACTGCAACAATAAATAAAACAATAATGGCGCTTCATTATAATAATTTTTAAATTTCATTGTTTTTTTCTTTGCATTATTTTGTTTTTGTTTTTGCATTGTGTATTTATTTTTAATTAATTCATTGTTATAAAAATTTTTCAAGCGTCAAATACCTGACTCAGTAGCTTTTTTGTTTAGCTTAAAAGAAAGATAAATGTGTGAGTGGGAAAGCTAACGCGAAGTCATTTCGTTGTTGTTGAGTCGTGCATGAAAATACTATTATTAATAACTATTAGCAACAACTATTTTATTTATAATAAATTAGACTCCGTTGTTGTGCTCAGTAAACTGCAGCACGTTTGTTTTTATTTGCTTATTTAATTTATTTGCTAATTTAATTTGCATATTATTGCCACTTAATTGTGCGCATAAACGCTTCTTTCTGATCTACCTCAATATGATAAACAAAAGTTCGAAATGGCAGCCTGAGTGACACATGCAAATAGAAAAATAAAAATCTGACAGATAAGCAGAAATGACAAAGAAATTATAAACAATAGATGTCAGTGATTTAGATATTGTACTAAACTTAAAAGAATTGGTTTTTGGTCTGCAAATATTCTCTCTCTCTTCTCTTAATTTACGTTTGCGTGCGTTTGTGTGAGAGTGTTAAAGCTTAATTAAGTTTGGCGCTGTAGTCTTTTGTTTTATTTACATATTTCTGTAGCGATTTTGTACAACTTCTTGTCACCAGTTCACTGACTGATTGTGTCGTTGTTTTTGAATTGCTTAAGCGTGGTTTATGATGTGGCATGTTAACGTCATAATTTTTTAAGTTTATAAAAAGTGTCTAATAAATCGCCTACACAAAGAAAGAAAAAATTATGAAATGAGCCGTGCTAAGCCACTTCGAGAAAAATTATAAAACCCTCAACTAGTTTTTACTTTTTACTTGTCTATTTAAAATTCTTTTTTACATTATAAACTCCAACATAATTTTCCAAGCACATAGTACTTCTCGTGAATATTTTTGTGTAGTAATCGTGTGCTCATAAACATAATTTGGAATTTGTTCCTGAAGTTCCAACAAATCGAGTCAGTATGTAACATAAAAACACCTTAGCGTACTCGGTTAGTTTGTTCGGAGGAATATTTGACACAGTTCGTAAAAGTTGGCCTGACAAGCCGAAGACGTCGACTCGTCGTCATTCGCAGCCCCTGCAGCTTTCCTATCCCACCACGGAGCGAGTTTTGACAAAGAATTTGAATAAAGAGGTGACTCGCAGTTAGGTAATGCTAAAACGAGTATTACTCATAAATAATAACAATCCCTAGATAAAAAATACTCTCAAAACAAATTTCAACGTTCAGTAGCATATAAACAAACATAAGGAAGATGGCAGACTATAAGGAGATGGTAGTTCAGTCGCGGATCCAGCTTTTACTTTTTAAATAAACAAACAATTTTCGATATTATTGGTTGGGAAAACGATAAGCATTAATAATTTAAGGGACAACACAACTTAATTTGCAGTATAGTATTGAACTCAAGAAACAATAGTTTAGTGTGGAAAGAAATCAGAAAATGGTTTTAAAAACTTTTTACATGAATTCACTTAGTGATACAAGAGCAAAATAATTTGAAATTTACAACATCAAATGGCAACAGTTACTATTTTAGTCGCCTTAACAATAGGAAGTATAAAATTCATGTGATTATTAAAATCAAAGAAAAAGTACTTAGCGTTCTAGTTCTCGAAATTTATATATGAATGTAGAAATTCTGTTTATAAAAAAAATTCGGTAATAGATTACGATTTTTATTAAATCTTTATAATTAGAAACTTTAAGATATGAAGTCTACGTTATTCTAATCAAACACAATTCCATACATTTGCACAATATTTTCATACGACACAACTAGAGAACACACATTTCACTTTTCCATTGTGATTGGTTACAAGAGCAGAAACAACCCCAACAAAAGATAAGCGCTGATTACAGTATTTGAAATCGGAATAAATAATATTGAAGACAAACAACAAAATCAAATACAAATTAGCACCTCTTAAAGGTAAAAAAGCTAAAATACTTAGAAAAACGAATAAGTACCTCCCCCGTACATGTACATGTAAGGCTAAAAAATTACAAATATTGCCTTGGTTTTTTTTTGTTTCTATTCCTATTGTAGGCATTTAACTGCACCTCCCTATCGGCCCAAAATGTTCCACCATTTTAACCCACAATTGCCGATATCGCCTTTTGCAATCCTCCATACTCTCTTAAACGAGTTGAGGTCGGGTGATTATGAAGACATTGCAGTGATTCAGTGTTACTAGAACCAAGAATCTGCAATCATCGCCATATGACTTGTCATATCTGTAGGCAGCCTGTAGTTTCTAAGCAATCCAGAGTCTCAGGCAGTATTTAAGACACGACTGGCTCGTACGATCCCCGGCCTAAAAAGCGGTTGGAATAAATGTTGACTTGACCCCACATTTCAAATGCGGTGCTATTGTATCCAAAACGTGCTTAAATCCTGCTTTGTTTAGCAGGAATAAATTTTAAACCTTTAAAGAAATAACGAAATGCGCTTCTTGAAAATAGAGGGGTTTGAATTTACCACCTACTTATCATCTGATAATTTAAATAAATAAATAAATAATATATGATTGATTCCTGCCTGAGTAATCTACTCGAATCGAATCAGTTCATTATTTTTTCTAATAAAATTTTTAATGAAAATTGGATTAAAGTGTTGACTTTGACGCCATTGATTGAATTTTGCTGTAATTGTAAATTTTAACACAACTTCTGCTACTGCCTTTTATACTACAACAATGGCTTAGATAAAAGCCAATCTTGCTCTCTCTAAGAAGGTTCTATACAGTTCGCACTCTCCTTGTGCAACAATTTCAGTCCGGGACTGTTGCAAAACCCAAGTTTGTTTGTACCAATTTGTGCGTACCGGAGTTAGTAAATGCTAAAAATGTAATACGTTCTTTGTTCGTTTATCTTGTGCAAACTTACAAATATTTTATTCAGCATGACTTTGTAAAACAATCCACTCCCATCCGGATTATAGATTTGATCTATTGTGGGGCCTAGATTTTTAATTTGATCTTGAAAGTTCTTTAGAAATGAATCCACCAGATATTCTTTATGTAATAGTTCCTCAACAAAATCTTTAACCTTGTTGTTTCCTACTATGGGAGAGCAACCGTTCGTTGCGTTGAAACTTCTAGGATTACCTGCAATTGCTTTCGCTTTCAATATTTCAACAGAAACTGGTAGGTTTTGTTTATCTGATAACTTGCGGTAAAATCCACATTGTAAAAAAAAAAAGAAACTGAGAAAAAAATGAAAAGTTTCGATAACCGAGTCACAAAATTTTAAAGCGTGGCGCTAATAAGAGTCTGAAATGAAAAAAAATTGGCTGTTACATTAGACGAGGAATTAAGATAACGGAGGGTTATTCAAGAGCTTACTGTACTTTGCAGACACTATTTTGATTGATCTTCTTTGTTCTGAGTTTCTTTTGCAAGTTATATTTTATTACGAAATATTCTGAAAGCCTTCCTTATTTAGTAATTGCCTGAGTTATGAAACATATAGACGATTTATATGACTTATAATGGTGTTAAGTACTCGCCCCACTGTGCAAATGGAATTTCTCTTTTGTACTCTGTTTTGGTATATACACATATGTATATTATTTTTAAGCACTTAATAATAATTGAAATTGCCAGAAGAAAAATAAAGATTAACGGAACAAGTTCAGTTGTTGATTAAATCTATGCAGATTTAATATTGGCGACGAGGATGGGATGTAGAAAAAACTAAATCGTTTAATAATCCTAGTCTACAATCTCGTGGCAATTTTTATTTACGTATTTCACAATACTGCGTTGCAAAATTTAACGCAGTCATAAAAACCCTTATTAAAAATTTTCTGGCCACATTACTACGTAATAATCGGAACTTCATCATCATCAAGTGACGGAAAGAGTCAATGCCGCCGAAGACTGAGAAAGTATCACCTGCTCACGGTTCATTGCAAGAAAATATTGCATCAAATTCCGCAGCGTCAACTCCTGCCCATTTATCTTGTCAGGTACATCCAAAACGCGCAATGGCTTCTATGGGAACAATGGAACCTTTCGACATCAACCATCCTGAAAATTGGTCAACGTATTACGCAAGATTCGATCTTTTTCTTCTAGCTAATGACATACAGGATGATCGTCATAAGGCAGTTTTCTTGACGTTGGCAGGCGCACCGTTGTATGATCTCCTGTCCTCATTGGCTTCTCCAAAAAAGGTGAGTGAGCTTGATATTAATGAAATTAAAACGTTACTGTCGAATCATTTTTCTCCACGTCCATCGGAAATTGCGTCTTTTTTAAATTCCATAAACGCGACCAACTGCCAAATGAGAGTTTTGCGGAATATGTTGCTGCTTTACGAAGACTCGCTGTGGACTGCAATTTTGGCAATGCTTTAGATCGTTTGCTACGTGATCGTTTGGTGTGTGGTTTGCGTGATGAGGCTCTGCAGCGGAGTTTGCTTGCTGAATCCGACTTGCAGTTGCAAAAGGTCATAGATCGGGCTACAACTGGTGAAGCATCGTTAAGGAATGTAATGGAAATTCGCCAGCCAGGACAAATTCATCAAATAGGCAAGCGTATCCAGCATCATAACCTGCAGCACAGAAAAAAACAAAATCCACGCAGCTTAAGTGATACCCAATCATGTAATGGCTGTGGAGGAAATCATCCTCGCTCACAGTGTATACATAAAGAAACAATCTGTTTAGATTGCGGTATCAAGGTACATTTACAGCGTGTCTGCCGGTCTTCAAAACAAAGTGCTGTTACTTCAGAACGATCAAAAGTGTTCAACAAAAACCAGAGAAATTTTAATAAGTCGAAATTACAATCAGTCAATCACATTTTGGGATCAGAGTCCCGTAAGCGTTCAACAATTATAACTATTAATGGACAGCAATGTAAGTTTGAAATCGATTCAGGCTCGGACTATACAATAGTGTCGTCGAAGGCTTTCAGTCGATTGTGGCCAACAACACAGCCGGTGCTACATGAGTGTACCTTAAAATTGACAGATTTCCAACATAATGCGGTACCTGTTAGAGGTGTTGTCGATGTAGATATTTGGTACAACAAAATATTAGTCAAAGCCTTACCCCTTATAGTAGTCAATGGCACTCAAACCAATATATTAGGATGCAACTGGTTCGATCCACTTGGTATAAGCATTCAGGGTGTCCACATCATTGGGGAATCAAATTCTATTAAATCTGTTTTGGCAAAGGTTGATCACCTTTTTTCTAAAGAGCTTGGCAAATTTACTGGTAAACCGGTTTCGTTGCGTTTAATAGAAAACGCCCAACCAATTAGACTCCCCGCACGTCGTGTTCCAATGGCACTTCGAGGTAAAGTAGAAGCTGGGCTTGACAGGTTGTGTAATCAGGGCATTTTAGAACCCGTTGAGTATTCAGACTGGGCAACACCAATTGTGCCAGTTCCTAAAAGTGATGGTACTATTAGAATTTGTGGTGACTATAAGTCGACACTAAATAAGGCTCTGTTACCACATAATTTTCAAATTCCTCCAATTAGCTCCCTACTTTCATCAATAGATGGTGGGAAAATTTTTTCAAAACTGGACCTTGCTCAAGGATATCAGCAGCTTGAAGTCGACAAAAAATCTGCTTTGATGCAGACTATCATAACACATAAAGGTGCATTTAAAGTTAATCGGCTTCAATTTGGCATCTCTGCAGCCCCAGGTATTTTTCAAAACTTTATTGAAACACTTTTGAGAAGCATTCCTGGTGTCTTACCTTATTTTGATGATGTAGTGGTAATGGGTAAAACAGAATCGGAACTCGCTGAACGTTTAGAGGAAGTATTAAAGCGTTTTGATAAAGCAGACCTTCGCCTGAGAAGGGATAAGTGCCAATTCGGTGTAAATTCGATAAATTTTTTAGGGTTTAAAATTCATAGTCTTGGTATAAGGCCATCATTAGAAAAAATTAAATCTATTAAAAATGCGCCCGCACCCACAGACAAAAAACAGCTTCAAGCTTTTCTTGGGCTTTTAAATTTTTATCATTCGTTTTTGCCAAATAAGGCAACAATAGCAGAACCTCTGCATCGCCTTTTAGATAAAAACCGCCAATGGATTTGGGAAAGAGAGCATGAGGCAGCCTTTCATAATTTGAAAAATTTAATTACATCCGACAGTGTTCTCATACATTATGATGAAAATCTACCACTTATACTCGTTTGTGATGCCTCACCTTATGGCATCGGTGCTGTGTTAAGCCACAGGTTGTCTGATGGCTCTGAGCGGCCTTTTATTCGAGAACCTTGTCGAAATCAGAACGGAATTATGCGCAAATCGATCGGGAGGCAACCGCTGTTGTATCAGGTGTTAAAAAATTTCACGACTATCTACATGGTAGAAAATTTATTTTGGTTACTGATCACCGTCCACTTTTGGGAATTTTTCGCACATCAAAGCCAACTCCAGCTATATTATCGACTGTAATGCTTCGCCGCTGCATTTTTTTGAACGCTTATGATTTTGATCTCGTCTGCAGACAAGGCAAAAATATAGGCAATGCCGACTGTTTAAGCCGTTTACCAGACGAAATAGAACGGCAGTTAGAAACCAAAGAAGATGAAGATGAAGTTCTAATGATTCAATTGGCCAACACTGAAGTTGTCAACGCCAAAGATGTAACAAAACAAACCGCAAGAGATCCACTTCTTAATAAAGTCCTCAGCTGGGCGTTAAGGGGGTGGCCAAGTTGCATTTCTCGTGATGATCAAGCATATCCTTATTTCATGCGCCGTAACGGGATTACTTCTCTCAAGGGATGCCTATTGTGGGGTAATAGAACTATTATTCCTTCACCAAGTCGTCCAGCTATTCTCCATGCTTTACACGCAGGACATCCTGGTATCGTTAAAATGAAGGGTTTAGCAAGGAGCTATGTTTGGTGGCCAAATATGGATTCTCAAATAGAAAACGTTGTAAGACGTTGTATACAATGCCAAGAAACTCGCCACGAAAAGTCTCAAGCACCAGTTCGCTCATGGGAAACCACTAAGGCCGCATGGTCGCGGCTACATATAGACTTGGCCGGTCCATTTAAAGGCAACTTGTTTTTTTTAGTGGTTGATTCGTATTCCAAATGGTTGGAAGTACACATCGTCAAATCCACGTCATCGCAATGTGCAATAAGATCGCTGCGTTCACTGTTTGCAACTCATGGCCTACCTGTCGTCATCGTCTCGGACAATGGAACAGTTTTTACGTCGGGTGAGTTCCAAAATTTTACGGAAAGCAATTTGATACGTCATGTCAGGTGTGCTCCTTTTCATCCGTCATCAAATGGCCAAGTTGAACGAATAGTTCAAACAACTAAGGATTATTTAAAGAAAATGCCGCCTAATTCAAATATCTAATTGGATCTTGTTCGTTATGTATTCAGTCAACACATAAGCCCACATGCTACGACAGGTTGTTCACCCGCTGAACTTCTATTTAATCGTCAGCTTAAAAGTTATTTTGACAAGGTTCATCCACATGAATTGTCAAACACTCTCGAAAATATAACTTCTATGGAAACATTTAAAGAAGGAGATCTCGTTTGGATTCGCAATTACGCATCAGGTCCAAAGTGGATACCAGCCGACATACAAATACAAACTGGACCACTATCTTATAAAGTCCGTCTTGAAGATAATCGTGTAGTAAAACGTCATTTAGAACAGATTCGCAGTCGAACTTCTACCATTAGTTGTGAGCTGGATTTTCCAAAGGATTGCCATAATGCGACGACCGAATTAACTGCCGATATATTAAATGGGGAAGATGGAAGCGATGTTGAAATTTCGATGCCGTCATCACCAGCGCAAACCCCGCCACCAAACGTATCAACAAGCATTTCATCAAGCTCACCACAATTATCTTCGCCTGCTCAAACAACACCACGTCGGTCAAAACGCAGTAGGAAAGCTACTCAATTCTTTTCTCCATCTGGGCGTTAAGGGGTGTTAAGTACTCGCCCCACTGTGCAAATGGAATTTCTCTTTTGTACTCTGTTTTGGTATATACACATATGTATATTATTTTTAAGCACTTAATAATAATTGAAATTGTTGATTAAATCTATGCAGATTTAATAAATGGGTAATTTTTTAACCGTTTGGGTTTCGAATATTAAAAAAAAAAACAGAAAATTTGCAAAATCGAATGAAATATTTATTTGGACCGATATATAAATGCCTGCTTTTATACTTTTTTAAGGTGGTCCATCCGAGAGCTCTAATGTTGGTACAATTTTTCCAGCATTTCGTATCTCACCAACGGAAGCTGTACTATGGTCGTCCTGGGCTGAAATTGTAGCTGGCTTGCCTCTATACACGAGACTTCACGTATACAAAAAAAAAAAAAAATTGTCTGGTGAAGTCAAATCGAATGATCTTGGCGGCCATTGGACTGCTCCAAAACGTGATAATAATCACAGCTCGCAATGGGTTCATACTATCGTGTACCGTATGGCACATAGCACCGTTTTGTTAAAACCACATGTCAACCAAATCAAATTCTAACATTTTGGGCAAAAAAAAATCGGTAATCATCGCACGATACCATGCTCTATTGACAGTAACGTTACGATTTTCATTGTTCTTGAAGAAGTACGATCCAAGATGTCTCCGGCCCAGAAACCGCACCAACCAGTGATCTTCCGTAACTTTAACTGCCTCTGGCTGCTCTTCGCACCAAATTCGGCAATTCTGTTTGTTGACGTACCTCTGAAAAATTAATATTCACCCAACTTTCCTAAAGTACATTCACCAAACAAACGACGTTGTCCTGGCGTCACCTGGCTTTCGTTCTTGCTGCATCTGTATTTTGCTTGGTTTCATACCGAGGACCTTACGTAAAGTCTTCCAGGTGGTGGAATAACACAAGCACAATTGTTGACAACGGCGACGAATTGATACATCGCGATCTTTATTTACATTTAGCATAATGTTTTATGAATAAGGACGTTTATATATAACTTTCATTCTAACAGAGCTGGCAGGGTACACTGAAGCAAGAGAAGCAGAAGCGGACAAATTACGAAAACAAAGTTGACATATGATGGGGTATAACAAGCATGAGAATTATTATTTTGTGTTTGTTGTTAATGCATCTCCAACATGATTGCGCAAGAAAAAGTAGGCGTAAATATACTGAATATTTAAGATGGTGCAAGTGCAAAAAATCGTACTTTGTTGTTGTTTCATCTGTTTTGTATGCTTATTAGTCAAGCGTGGATTTTCTTTCAAAGTTCCTCTACTTTGAGGCTGCATGCATTCATTGGTGTCGTGTGGTTATAACAGGTGCTTTTGGCAAAGTATTAACGAAATCAAAAAATGTTTATAAACTTTTTTTGGGAAAATTTTAATTTTTAATGGTTTCCGAGGGAGGACTTTTCCTTTTTTTAACCCCCCAACCCCCCTATGGATCTACGCCTGGGTTAGACGGTAGTTTATTTATTGCCAACTTGCTATCATTACTGTTCTTGACAACAGTGATTCCATACAACTTGTTAAATCATACAATATTTGTGGTTGCTTTTATTGTCTCCAGACGTGTAGACATTGTCTACGACTAGTCACTGCTGTGATGGTCGTCGTCATATGCAAAACATGTTGAAAACAAACAAAAGCGTACTGAGAAACAAAAAATGCAAAGAAACCACTAAACACTCATACACAACATTTAGGAGAGAACCTTGAAGAAACCAGTTTTACTATTCTAATGTCAATGCCATTGCAGAGTAGTTGATGTTGATGTTGCTGTTGTTTTTAAATGTAATATGTACTGGAAAATCTGCACCAGCAAAAAGCACAATAATGAATAAATAAATAAAACCAGTTCAGAGAGAAGTTTGTCAACAAAACCAACGTGTAGAATGTTCAAAGACAACGCAAGAGAGAACCAAAAAACATCAACTAAGATTTCCAGGTCCCAACATGAAAAAAATTGAAAAATGTTCGTGCAAGTGTAAGTTGCATGCCATGTGTTTTTACAATAGAGTATGAGTGTAGACACATAATAAACGCGCAGACATTAACTAGACCATTTTGCTGGCGTAACCGCTTTTTAATGTTATTTTGAAATTGAACCTTTTTTTAGCACCACTCACAACAAAAGAGTAGTAAGTAAAGATAACAAACACTCTTGGGTAAATAAGTAGCAAATTACATAAAAAGAGATTTTGTTCAAAGCCGAAAAAGAATCTTTCAAAAGGAAATTGTGATAATTGCTGTTCCATAGTTGAGAGTAAACTCAGAACTTGCTTTAAAAGAAGACGTTTTCAATCCTTGGGCTATTCTTCCTAACATCAGGAAATCATAATTTCCGGTCTGATTCCAATCACACCATAATGTAGAGATAAATCACCATAACCCTACAAAGCATGAATAAGATACCCCCTACAGATACAATTTTCTAAGGGAAACAGCATGCTATAAAAACACACAATAACATGATTGAATCCTTTTTCTGAGAACACACAGAATATGAAGATGTTACGATGAGATACAAATGAATTTTAGAGCAAATAGTCGGACCGGGAGTAAGTTTTTCAACTCTACATTTCAGGTTATAACATTTATTACTTTGAAATTGTACGAGTACTGGAGATAATATTTAACTTAAACCAGTTCATAATATCAGCTTTGGGAGAGAAACTATCTTTCTAGTGACATGTTAACTGACAAAAAATAAATAATAATACAAGACAAAGTGCTTTTATTTTCCAAGCAAACTATAACTCAGAAAATAACTGTTATTTTTTAATTGAAAAATAAAACTTGAAAAATAATTATTAAATTTAATTTTTTTGATGAAACTCAAACAAAGAAAAATTAATGCACTTGAAGGAAGTACGCGTAACAAGGATTACGTTAATGCACTTCTAAATATTGTAGCATTTTTCCCTCATTATGATTATGATGGTTGAAATTTAAAGAATAATGATTATTTGCGGTCCCTGCTACACTTCCCTTTTCCTTTAGCACATCCATATATATTTTTATAGATAATTTAGAAAAATAACAACCCGATGGAAATCTTTGTTTACTTACTTGAATCCTTTGTCATCGTCAATTCCATTAACAACACCATTTGCTGCGGCCACTTGGTCATCTTTCTTTAAGCCATTCGTATCGAATGGAGAATTTGCCTTTTCTTTATCATCGTGTGACTGTAAATAACAACACAGAAAATAATAATGAGAAACCAAACTAAGAATATTAATAGACAGGAAAGTTATAAAGTTGTTTGATTTATTTAAAACAGAGAATCTCAAAGCCGAACTAAATAAACTACTTTTATAAAAAAATGCGGACACAAAAAAAATTTTTAAATAAAGGAAAATAGTTCTAAGATCCGATCAGGAAGTAAATCAAACAAAATTGCATTATTCGAATAAAACAAGTATAAAAAATATATAATAAAAAAAATATCCCCATGAAAGGCGAGCAGAATACATAATTAAAGAAAGTAGTTGACATGAGATTGTTAAAAAATGTTAAATGAATAAGATTCTAAAAATGCTACTGGAAACAAGAAACAAAAAACCTTTTAAAGAAAACTTACCTTATCATTATCATCAAACTTTAATCCCCTCAGACGAGGTTCCAAACCTGACAACGGACTTTCTTTATTTGTTGGTGAACCTCCTAAAACGTATTCCACCATTTTAACGCCTAAACCACTTGTTGAATCACGAGGACTGAAAGAAATAAAGAAAATAATAATTACTTACTGAATGTTTTTATATAAATTTAAAATACTGGTGTTTTCGTTTCTTAAGTAAGAAGTTGTCCTGTTAAAGAGCACATGCAAAACGCTTATTACTTGAGATTTTATACATATTATAAAGGACAATGTCTTTGGACATTAATACGGGTGAAATCTAAAAAAAATACTTTTGTGGGCGTAATGGCCTTAATGGCTTTATAATTTCAAACAAAGCCGGGTCATATTAACTAGTGTAGTTGAATTATTATAAGTTTTATGGGCGTTAATTTGTCCCTTAATATGGCGAGACCAAGTAAAGCGTCTATCTAGGTCCATTCACAAATATTTGACGTGCGTTTCCGCTGGAACAGTGGTATTTGTTATTTATTTGGCGGACAATTTTGCATTCTGAGAGAAAACGTTACATTAGCACATTTCTCCATTTTTTTAGCTCATAAATGTGCGACTGCAACTTTGCATGGTTGTAATGACCTATAAAAGCAGTGTCGTCTGCAAACGATGACGTAGGCTACACAGTGGATATGTAAGATATCCGAAATTTCATAGGATCATTCACAGTGTAACTGATAATTAGAATGGTGGAACTTCTTATGTCATGTGGTGTGAAAACCTTCTCTAAGTGATTTGCGAAGGCATTTACCGTTTCAATTGATTTTTGGCCCAAATGCGGTGTTCAAGTTTAAATTGAGATTCATAGGCAATAACACATTGTAAGTGCCTTACCGTTTTTCACCGGCTATAATTCGTTGGATCCAAGTTTTTTTTAAATAGCCCTCGATAACGGAATGATGTACTCGTATCTGTCTCAATTTACTACGTAAGATTTGCATGCCATTTGCATTTTTATGTGCCTAAAGCGACTATTTGGCCATTGTCTTCTAAGCCTTCTATTCTCATAGACCTATATATCAGCTGTTAATTGGTGCGATTTTTTTAAATTATGGTTTTGTTGGCATTACAGCTGTAGCTGATGCAATACAATAAAATGGTCTACAGCTGCTTGAATGTCTAAGTGCACGTTCGGAGATAAGTGTGATATCACAAATATTTTATATTTAAAAAAATTCGTGTTTTTATTTTGGTACGAAATAAGGGCTTCAGATGCAGTGACAAAACTGTCGTGAAAAAACCAATTGTACGTGAATGATCAGAATATATGTCATAAGATAAACAACCTAACAGTGATCACGTTTAATGTTTTTTACAATAGCGAAATCAATAATGTCTGGCAACTTATTAAAGTCTGTGGGCCAATAGGTTGGTTTACCACCAGATACGACGTCTAAAATGTGTGCTTTGCATTTGAATCGCCTGCTATCATAAACTTTTGTCCTAATGTAAAAAAATAACCTGGCAAAATGATGATGTTCGATTTTGTACCTAGGCGGGCAATACACTGACGAGACTACAATTATAACAATTATAAAATCAGTACGATTTATGATTGTGGCTTGCAAAAAGTCTTCATTGAATTCAGGCATTTATTGGAAATGGCTCACGTTTTTTCGGACTACTAGCAGTGACACCACATGCCCTTCTGCTGTGTTTGGTAGTATATGTAAAAACCCCATTACTTCTACAGCAATTTTATATTAATGAATTTATTGACTTGAGTTTGGACTACAGATCTGCATGGAATATAGATCTGCTTACAATATTGGAACCACAAGTAAGAAACAGTATTTGTTCAAATTACAACCCACTTGTATTGTTGGCGCTTTGATTATTAGTTCTGCGAAAGTTCCTGCTCTAAAAAAACGAATTTAATGGTGGGTCTCGACAGCCCGCCTGACTCATTTGTGTGTACGCTCCGCTATTAACCAAATCGATTAGTTGTCACAGAAGGAAGTAAATAAGGCTGAAATGCGTGGTTTTCTTATTAATAGCTGCAAAACGGCGGCACTTTAACAGACTTTTCGAATCTCTAAAGGTCTGAATTTTGGCGGACTACATGAAGCTAACGGATAATGTTATGAAACGTTAGAACGTACAGCAGACACTTAAAGTAATAGATCAGATAAGCGAAGAGAATACTCCGGAATTCGAAGGATCGAGGAAGAAGTTTAAGGGCAATGACTGGAAACTACAA
Organism: Phania funesta; assembly: GCA_963932375.1. Taxonomy (NCBI): domain Eukaryota; kingdom Metazoa; phylum Arthropoda; class Insecta; order Diptera; family Tachinidae; genus Phania; species Phania funesta. Next base: position 89,967,614 of record OZ010652.1, on the reverse strand, counting down.
CACAATCGAAAAACGGAAAGGAGGTCATCGACCGCGGATTCTTCGGTACTTCAGCCGAACAAGACGGAAAATAAAACCGCGGAAAGGGCATAGGGGTTAGCCTCTCAAGTAACTCTATTGGAATAGGTGGTGGGTGTGTATGTGTGTGTTCAGGGAAATGAGAGAATTCGTTGCAACTTTTTAGGTTTGTTCTGCAGCTTAAATGAAATAAAAAAATAGGTTTTTTCCTCTCTGTAAGGCAAATATCTTCTTTAGTGTGTCCTGGTTTCACCATTGGGGGAGTTACGGAAACGTTTCTGCTGAGACGCATTTACTGTGTACCTCGCAAAAAAGGCACATGGTCATTACATTGTCGGATTAGAAGTATATAAACTGTTGTGTTACAAAAGACTTAGTTGTTGAAGTCCTTAACATAAAATGCCTATAATGACACCACGGGCAGTGTGTCATTTTCACATGTCGTTTACTTGGCGCCAATAACACTGCATTTTTATATTTTGTATAAAGAAAACACGACACTCATTGTGTAAAAATAAGAATAAAAATTTTTGGAAAAAAGGCATTAAAAACACAAGTGTTACGAATAAAACAACATTAAATAAACGCAGCGAAAACATCGGAAATATAAAGTTTGTTTTTTTTTTAGGAAAAATGGAAGAAATAAATAAACCGATGCAAGAACCAACGTGCAATGAGGATGATTTTCCTTCTTTCCCAGCTTGTAATCGATTGATAACACAACACCCTTGCAATGGGGTACAGACGGAACTATCTATCAGGCTTTCGTTAGTTAGTTCATATGTCATGACATGAGCTGTAGTAAATAAAAGTTTTAAAAGTAAAACAACTCACAAATTTCCAATAAAAAAAAACTTCAAAAAATTGATAAATTGCTCATGTGCCAACACTGAAGACAGCCGTTGTTAGCTCGGTGCTTAGTGCTGTGTAAGAAGGTCCGACAACCAGATTGAGACACAAAGAAGTTTTCAAAAAGGGTACATTAGAGTCGTCGACGACGAGCGACATAGATCAATGATATTTAATTTTATTTGGCCTGATTTTAACTATAAGCACAGAGTAATTTTGTCGTAGTCTTAAATAAACGGTTCCCCTCAATCACTTTTTAATTTTAATTAACTTTCTAAACTTACCTCAATATCCCAGTATTACCACTCCCCGATGTGTCCGGTGCTTGTGGAAATGCTCGTGGTCGTGGCAATATTGTCTCACTCTGTGTTGACCACGGTGAATCTTTCCAAACATGAGGGTCACCAATGTGTAAAGGATTTAAAGGGCCACCGGTAACTCCAGCCGATGCTGAACCTTTGCCATCGGATTTTTCCCATAATTTTTTGGCAGTAGATGTAGTGATCTGTAATTAAAATAAATTATATAAAATGAATCTCAGTATTATATGCACGTGCAAAACAATCTTATTGAAAACTACAGAGAACGACAGAGTTCCTCAATTCTGTTTACCCTAATAAAAATGCCCTCTCAATTTGCTGATTCTACATAAGATTGGAAAACAAGAAAACTTTCGTCAGATTTACACTTAAGTGTAGCACTTTATACTGCACGATGGTTTACCCTTCTTTGCCTTGTCACTGGACATTTTTACATGGTGTGTGTGGAGGATGTACAAGAGAGCACTGCGGTGTGGTGCAGTTAGTGTTGACGACTTGATTTGATTTTTTACAATTTACTGATGTGTCATAATTTCCGATAATAAAATAAAATGTCAAGAACTGTTACTATGTTAATTTACCAAAAGAACACACAACTATTAAAAAGGCTTTTACCCAAATGCGAACAGATAAACTTTAGCTACGTATTTACAACGTGTTTAAGTCTGAAGAATAAATTTTATACTCCAGCAAGTAGAAGTGTCTATAGAGAAGATAAATCAAAATTCGCTTTAATTTGTAGTACAAATCCGGAGCAACTGTGAAGTCATCTAGAGTTGTAGTTTATTAATGATCTGTACAGGTGGCCTTCATACTTAGAAAATGAATTGCACTTAAGTAATATATTTTTTGAACATCACTATACCCCCTTATAAATCCCATTTAGAAAGGTTTTCAAAAGCTATAGGCACAATTTGACTATTCTTCTCGGTAATGCCGTTTTATCACTATGATATCCAATTTAATTCCCAAACGATTAAAAATCAAGGTTTTTCAGTACAATTCTTTTTTTAAATTTCAATTATTTTTCTTCACAATTACACAAAATGTTGGAAACCCACTACTACATAGTAATTTCTAACCACATGCTAGTTATTTAAGCTGCATGAAAAAAACATTAGCCGTACTAGCAAAAACACAGGACACATTCATACTATACACATACATACATACGAGTACATGCGAACAAAGAATTTGTAAAGAAATCGCATAAAAAAGGAATCGAATTCCTAACAAACTATTTGTCCTACACATTTTGATCCCCTCGCTAATTTAGATTTTTTGCAATGCAAGGTCTCTGTAACCCTTTTTAAATCGTAATCGGTTGATGATAATCTCTTATAATGTAAAACACTAAAAATGTATGTATGTTTTGAAAAAGTAACACAATCATAGTAGTGGACAAGATACGCGGTACTGGATCGATTATGGATAGCAAGTCTCTTGTCTGTCGACATACCGGTTGGTCACGTGAAAACATTGTTTTGCTGCAAACGAGAGTCGCCGACATCAAAAACATCAAATTAGGAGTGACTGTGAATGGCATTAGTTACACAAATATGATAACGGAATTCTTGGGACCGGCATTGATCTGGACGACATGAGGTTTTAGCAGGATGGCACCCTATATATTTATGACTTCATGCAAAACAAACTAAATTCATGAACAATTTCATAAACGCAAATATAGTTTAAGCTAAATTATTGCTTCTAATAAATAAATGGAAAATAGCCGTTAATCCGTGTTTTTTTATTTTCACCTCGTTAAATCGAAATATCTTTTTAACTCAAAACCTCCCGCAATTCGTATAACAATTTTATAACAAGTCTTCTTGTTGCGGAGGAAATAATCTTTAAGATGTCAGCGACAAGTGAAACACGTTTAATGATGCGCGTCTTTAGAACAATAGATTGTGGGTGCATATTTAATTTGTTAAGCCTAGTACTCTGTTCGATTGTATGCAAGTATATGTAAATTGTGTTTGTGGCGGACTTTTGGACGACACACATTTATGATGTTGTTTACTTTGACTCTCGTTCACTCAGTACATATAGACAGACCATAAAAAAATAAATATGATTCGCATACGAATGTCAAAATAATCATTATGAGGTTGTGTTTGCTTTGTTGCGTTAGTGCGGTACTTCTCATTTTAATTACATTTTTTTTACTTTTTAAGTACAAAAAAGAATTAAAAGATGTGTATTGCATATATCATCTCTGATTCATTTTTTTCTACACTTTTTTACCTATTGTTACATACGTATGTATGTACTATATACATATATATAAAAAGACATCGATGAGTTGAATCACTTGAATAAGTTGTAAGTATAGAATTTTAAGTAAATTATAAATCAAACTGAGGTGATTTATTAATCAAACAAATTTGGGATGCCGACGTTGTTGTGAGTATGAGTACATGAGATTATTTGAATTTCAATGATCTCTTCTCACTTATATTTAAATTTTCATGAAGGACGATGAGTAACGAAAAAATAATTCATTGCTGATCTCGGGTACATATTAATTGCTACCATAATTTAAAGTTTGTTTAGCATTGGCTTGTTGAAGGAATATGACTTAATGTAACTGACCGTAAAAAAGACAGACTCAGTTGGTGTTAAAATGCGCTTAACCGGAAGTTTGTATAGTTTTAGCTTTTTGACATTTGAGTTATATACAAAATTTATTTTATAAACCTTTGATATAAGAAATATAATATAAGAAAGCTACGTTTTAACATTTTAATACAATCTTACCACTTTGCCGCCCATTTAATTCCATCAAGGTTTCAGGTGCAACACAACATACATAAAAACTAAATTGAATTGTGAAAACTTCAATATAAAAAACATGTCAAACACGTGTTTTAAACAGCGTAAAAATAAACCAAGTGAAATATATAAAGTAATTTAAATAAAAAAAATCATTATCGGCATGATAATAAACGACAAATAGCCAATAGTAGCAACTCTATCGTATACGAAGACTACTTACGGCATACAAAATTAATCAGTCCAGCAAAGAAATTGTAAACAACTTGGCTCAAAATCTCAAAATTTAAAGCACCCATTATAGTCCGTACCATGGTACATCAATATACTGGGCAGAAGTAATTATACAACAATGACAACATTACAAAAACAACAGGGTTTTTTATTGCTGCATTTGTTATGAAAAATATCAAAATACAGATAACTAAAACAAAACAACGAGAAAGAAGTAATAGGCCAGCCGAGTTCCGGTTTTTGGTTATGTTTAACCAAAATTTGTTATTTTTTATATCTAATAATTAATTTTATATTCATTAGCTTTTGCTATTTAAAAATTTTACTAAAACTTTTGCAGGTTATTTCAAATAAGTTACTTAATTAATAACTATTTGTTTACGAGATTTATACTCGGATTCACCATAATTTTTTATAAACTATCCGTGTGAATGCGACCCATTTTTAAAATAAATTGTAAGCATAAGTTTTTGTTAATCCCATAAAAGGCAACAAATTTTACTACTTACTCAACAGTGCTTAAAATTCCCAAAATGTGCAATCGCCAAAATTCTTTATTCACCTTTTGAACTAGTAACACAATAACATTTTTGTTAGAACAAAACCGGTGGGTAGTCTTTTCTATGCGCAAAAAATGTAATTTAAAACAAAGAATAACTATTTCTGCATAATTAAATAAATATCAAAAATTTTAAATGCACGACATTTTATGAAAATCGAATTCACAAGGATTAAATGCCTACAAATTAGCAAGAAGAATTTATTTCGCATGCAAGTGTATTTGTGAACAAATGTTAGTATATTTGTGAAACATAAACAATGTTTGACATTCCGTACCACTACACACGCATAAAAACCAGCTGTCATCAACACTACCTTGTATAGTAATGTACTTAAGTCCGTACCATTAAACCCTCAATGAGAGCTTAGGAGTCCGTGTGAGCTGGAGCATTGTTCTGAAGAAACAATACTTTCCACCTTAAAATCGTTAAGGCGATGTTTTTTTCCAATATGAGCAAATACTACACCCATTCGCGCCACATTTGAACAACATTTTTTTAAAGCGTTCTATGTCTGATAACTCAAGCACCTACAGTACTGTATCATGTGGTACACTTTGGTGAAATTTCTTAAGCATTTTTAACGTGACTACTTAATTTCCCTTTTAAAGTATGCTACTCCAATTCCCATTTTATTATTCTAAACGAAGGAGCAACAAATTTTCATGGAGTAGAATCTAGCTATTTATATCCACCCTCGTATGAATGATGTGATGGTAGTCTGATTATAATACTCCAACCGCTTACTAGTTGACATTTACTGACAACAACAATTGCAATATAAATAAAAGCAAATTTAATTTGCACCATAAAAATGTGCTATAAAATCAGCCATCGCCGCCATTGAACTCTTTTTAAGTAATTTTTTTTAAAAGTGTTGTTTTTTTTTGTGGTTAAATGTGGTTAAAGTTTCAGAAAATATAAATACTCGTACTATAAATAGAATAATCGTCTGATAAAGAAAAATGTTTTGTTTAGGTTTTAACTAGGGTGACGATAATTCGAAATTTTTTAAATTTAAATTTATCGAATATTTCGAATGTGAAATTTAAAAAAATTCCGTTTACTGATTAAAATCACGAAAAGACTGCTTAACCGTTTTTTAAGAAACGTCATCAATTGTTGATTATTGGTACATGAAAAAAAACATCGCCACTTTTTTCCTTAACGCTTGAAGAACTGCCATGGCCACAAATTTCTTCAAGCACAAAATTTAAGAATGTAATGTATTTAATTTTAATTATAAAAAGACTTACTTCAAATTAAAATAGTTTATGTTTCATCTGGACTTTTACAGTGGTAAATGCAAAACATTTAAAATTTTATTTATTTAGATGGGTTGTTATTAATGGTTTGTTTTCCTTTACACTTAAGAATCTCTTACAATCGGTTTTGTCTATTTCGATTCAACTTTTGCTTATTCTTTCATTGTAACTTCTTTTAGTATAATTTGTTAACTTTATATGGTGTTCTCTTAACTCTTTGTTCCAATAATGGCATAAATAATTACTTATTATCAAAATCTGGACATTGAGGAGTTGTAGGTGTGTGAAATGAATAGTGTAGATCATTAAGCGAATAATATCTGCTGTACGTGTAATGATTAGACCTACTGAAAGTACGTACATATGCTGAGAAATGTTCTTTTGAAATGTTTATAAATATGTTGCAGTCTATTATATTTTATATATCTACGAGTTCGCGGATACCAGCGGCCGACAAACAACCCTACACCATGACTCCAGCGCCCTGTGTTTTTTTTTATAGATTCTGTTATATTATAAATATACAGTATATCGTTCGGTCCGACGTGTTTTGGTTTGGAGGCAGGAGAGTACGAAAGCTCTACAGGAGGCCAACATGGTTTTAATTGGGCTATTATGTCGGCTGTTGGTGTCGGCGAACTTTTATTTATAGAAAATAGTTCTTTAAATAATTGTTGGTTTGATATTCCGACAGGATGTTTTGATGTAGATTTCCGTCATTCCTAGTCAAAGCAAAATGTTGATCACCCTAGTTTTGACGCTGTTCTCCCATAGAAAAAGCTGTACAACCTGAACAAAACAGTTTATTTCTGAGAAAATATCCATCAGTTAAGTTCTTGTTTTTTTACGAATCACTTTTTGGATTATCTGCTACATAAAACGATACTCCGTAAAACTGAGATAATCGTTAATGTCTTTAGTACAACGTTATCTTTAATCATGACACCCAACAATACTAACCATTGTACGCGCCTATCTATTTTGTTTCTGGAATTACTTGAATTTCTTACTAATAGTTCTTTTTAGACCTTTTATTTCAACCATTGCGAACTAACAAACCGGTTTTGAAAATTCGAAGCGCAGTTAAGGTTAACGTATTTTGCAAAGATATTTTAATTAGAAAAGTTTTTAATTACAGAAACAATACATTCGAAATTTTTTGGAATAATTTTTAAACTATAAATTTTGTACAACATTTTTAGTAGCTTTGGAAAAAGGTGGGCAAGTCTAAAAGAAACAGGGATTTTGGAAAGAAAAAATGTACACATATTCAAATAAATAAACCAAAAACAGTCGATTAATAGAATTTTGTTAGAAAAATACCTCCAAAAAGTTTAAACTATTCCATAAGCAGATAATTTGTAAAACAGGTGCTAAAAAATACATCTCTAAAATCTTTTTGAACAAGATTTTTATATAAAGCTCATTTAAAAATGTTTTAAAAAAGGACCCTTAAAGAGACAGCTCTTCAAAAAGGTTCTGTATATTTTAAAAAGACATTAAAAACTAAAATATTAATATTTGATTTTTACAAAATTCAGCGAATATTCAATTGTTTCCAAGTCAATTTAAGATAAAATGTTATTTTAACTTTTTACTATACACAAATACATAATTAAATTTTTACCTTAGAGTATCTCACTCGAAACTAAGTTTGAAAATATGTCATATTGATTAAGAAATAAATTGTAAAAAAAATTTTGCTGAAAATGTAATTATCGTTTATTTAGTGCCTTAGCAAATACGATTTTGTGTATACAGCTGGTTGTCCACTTAACTCCAATTCATTTGAAGTTGTTGTAGAGCATATGTTCAGTCTATAGGCTCTTTGTATTTTAATATAAAAACACTAGTGTCATTTTAAAAAATATTTGTTGTTCGCTTGTCTCTGCAAAACTTGAAATTTATTTTTAATGCAAGTTGATATTCTGTCCATATAAGATGACCGCAGTTGGCAACCAACACGCAAAAACGCTGAGAGCAACAATAAAACAAAACAACATTTCCAGCTCTATATGGGATTTCAATCTTGACACAGTTATTGGCTTAAAAAACTTCTAAAGAATTTTATTTTATTATTCGTAAGATAATTTTTTATTTTTTAAATAAAATGAAATTGAAAACATCATTCAACCTAAATTTTGGTTGTGCGGAAAGTTTTTGAAATTCTATAGATTTTAAGCGATTTTAACAATTAATAGGGTTTAAGTAAAAATTTGCAAACTTATCTACAAAAGCTACCAAATGCTCTTTCGGACCTAACCGTTTTAAAGATTTTTAAAGTAAGTGTTATTTAAAGGTAAGTTTTGTAAAATAAACCTTTTGTAAAAAGTAACCTCTCATTTGTTAAAAGCAGAAAGAATCATTAAAAACACATGCTGTAAAATGTTTATAAAAACTAAAAAAGTAGAAAATTTTGAAATAAAAATTTAGTTTGTAAAAAGTACCTTTTCGTAGCCATTTGCAAAGTTGCTTTTATAAACTGTTTTTTCTTAAATTGCATTTTTGTTGTTATTTTTTTTTAAAGTACCATATATAGAAAATCGCTGTTCAAAAAAGTACCTTAGAAAATAAAGGACTATTAAGAGGTGAAATTTACATATTGTTATAAAAACGCATTTTATAAAAAGTATTTCTTTTAAGTACCTTTTGCTTTATATATAAAAATCTTGCTCTAACAAGTAATTTTCAAAATAGAATGCGGCATTAAAAGATCAAATTTTGTCTTTGTTAAGAAGAAAGTAGAAAATTTACCTTGCATAAAAAGTTGCTTTTAACAGAAATTACCTTTTGCAAGCAACACTTTTTATGAAAAACACCTATTAGAAAAGTTCCTTTTTTTAATATAATGTTCATTAAATATACATTTGTTACATTAACTTCAAAATTTAATGGTATTTAACGCAGATTAAATTATTTGGGATGTTTTTTAATTAAAGCTTAATTTTAAAAGAAAAATAATCTTTGTATATTTTCACTTTTACAAATAAATATTAAAATTGGCAATTAAGTCAAATACAGGGTCATTAGTCTTGACAGTTCATATTTGGCAGTCGTAGAGACGTAGCAAATTTATTATGGAAAAATATTCGGTAAACCAACGTGTTTTAATCGTTAAAACATTTTATCAAAATCAATCATCGATTACTGTGACGATGAGAAAGTTAAGTGATATTTTTGGGAGAAACAACGTGCCAACAAGACGCACTATTTATCGTGTAGTGAAAGATTTCGAAGAAAGAGGGACTGTAGCTGATAGGCCCAAGCATGGCCCACAATGTACTGCAAGATCGGCTGAAAAAATTACTGCTTTTCAAAAAAGTGTTCAAAACAATCCATCAACCTCAATTCGACACCGTGCTTAGGAGCTTGGTCTTCTTTGGCCACAATTTTGCGCAAAGATTTCCATTTGTTTCCATTTAAGATTCAGTTGACATTTACGCCGCCGTACATATGCCAATAGGATGCTACAGCTCGGCCATGACAACCCCGATTTTCATACAAAAATCATAATGAGTGACGAGGCACAATTTCATTTGAATGGATATGTGAATAAACAGAATAGTCGGCTCTGCAGCCGTATTCTGTAAGTCGCTTAAGCTTAATCTCTATCGCTAAAAATATCTAAAATCAATTTAGAGATTTTTAGGCACAAATGCAATTCTGTAACGAGCATTGCTAAATTTAGCTATCTGTTAAAAATTAAATTCGCCTCATTTTTAGCGTTTGTTGTCGTCGCTAAAATTCTCTTATTTTGTATTCTCTAACAACTAAACAGCTGTTATTTGTCTCCTAAATGCTTAATTTTTAGCAAGAAATATTTTGTGTATCTAAAAAGTAAGTGCAATATAAATATTTTGTAATTTAAATTTTTTTGGGATTCTTTAATTTTATTTTTCATGGAGGAAGTAAGCAAAAGAATTACAAAAGAGCATAAGTACGCGCTTACACAATACATGGAGGAGCATGCAGAATTAGCGCACGGTAAGTAAAATAATCTTTAAAAAAAACATATTTTTAAGTTAAATTAAAAAACATTTTTCCTAGATTTGTGAACTCCACTAGAGCAAAAAGCCTCTCTGAGCAATGGGACTCGTTAGCTGAAAAGCTGAAGGCTTTAGGTGGATCCTGCAAAACCGGCGAAATGTGGAAGATAGCATGGGTCAATATGCTGAGCTCTTTTCTTTTTTTTTTATTAATAGGAGCAAGACAAAGCAGAAATATCAAGAATACAAAAATTCCATGCGAAGAAGTGGGATAAATGGAGCAAAAAAATTCAAACCAACGGAATTGGATGAAAGAATAATTTCAATCATGTCAAGAGTAGCTGTGGTTGGCCAAAAAGAAGTTGCCGAACCCCTTGTATGTTTTATTCCCTTTTCATTTAGCTTTTACTAAATACTATCATTAATAATGTAGAGTAGCAGGACTTGTCCCCGATGTGTTACTTGTGGCTGAAGATGATGATCTTGAACCGAGCGGCTCTATTAAAACTGTGAGACAACGTTTTGATATATTAAAATAATTTGTAATTCATTATATTTTTTTAATTTGCAGGAGACCCAAAATACAGCAAAATGTCGAACAGAAAGAAAGAGGAAATAAAAAGACATAAATATGGAAATGTTGGAACTTGAAAAATAATTATTAAAAGAAAAGCGCAGAAAAAATGATATTGCGCAGGAACATGTCAATGAACTTAACTCTATAAAAGGCATCCTCAATAAAATATTACAAAAACTACCCGGAGAAGCTTAGAAATAAAATAAACCTTTTTTTTATTTATTAGTTTTAAGGATATGAATTTCAGTATTTTTTACCAAACTTTAGATATTTAAATGTAAATAACTTAACTGCTTTAATGTATTTCTTATTCTCATCTAGCCTTAAGTAATTTAATGAAATGTTCCTTTTTAGTAATAAAATCGTTTTGTTTTTACCTTAATGCGTTTTTATGTTTGTTCGTTGGCATTAGCGTTTTGAAAAATATAATGAAAATTTTACGTTCAGAAAATTTTTTATTTTATAAAAGTGTTTTCTATAATTATAAATTAATTACTTAACTACACAGGCTTTCAAAAATTAGAAAAAATATTGTTGAACCAGCAAATTTCTTGCTTGGAAACCATTTTCGTCAACCCTTATTTGAATGTCAGCTCCATCTTCATCTTCAATACCAATATTTTCAACATCATCATCAGTTTCATATGTATCATTGTTTATCTCATCATCTGCCACTCCATTTTCAATGAGTATGTTGTGCAAAATAATACATGATTTTATTATTTTGCCTGCCGTCCTGGGATTGTAGCACAACACTCTCTCTCTGCTTAGGCATCGAAAGCGTGACTTTAAGTCTCCAAAGCAGCGCTCAATGCAATTTCTGGCTTTACGGTGTTGCCGGTTATAAAATTCCTCAGCGTCAGTTAGGTTTGCTCCTTGAATTGGTGTCATTAAATACTGCAACTGTGGATATCCACTATCACCTATCAAAACTGAAAATATTTATAAATGCTTTTTGCATGAAACCTATTAAACATACCAATAAGACAAAAATTCCTGTCACCATTGGAGTATTTTTCTTGCGGAAAAATTCTTAAAACGCTTGCTCTCCAAACAGAAGCATCATGTGCTGATATTAGAATTCATATATAAATTTAATCAATTAGTATACTTACTGCTGCTTAATTCTTTGGCATTCTGCGCTGTTTCTGGGAAAGCGTATATACTTTGCCAGTCGATGTCGATCCAAAGTACAAGAAACTTCTCTGACGCAGCGGCTAACTGTGGGTTGGGACACATTCAATATAAAATCTTGCCCCACTGACTGTTGATAGCTTCCTAAAAATAGAAAATCTCTTTTGAGTTGTTTTTCTTTTTACAGTTCTTAACTTACCCTGTGGAAAGAACCGCAGCGCAACTAAAATACGCAACGTTTTAGATAATCGCGTATTTCGCAATTTAGGCTCCATATATGAGGACACTTCAACAATAAATCTACGGCATCTTCTTCGGCAATCTAAACAATTTCCGGAATTGCTCATTTGGAATACCGAATGGATCCATGCAACTGCGCAATGCCTTTCTTCGTACAATAAGTTGATTGCGCTCGTTTCGTCTAACTATTCTAAATATTATACTTCGCCGGTAAAAGCCTCTCATATTGTTTAATAATTTTTTTTTTTAATATTATGATTATTTATTTAAAAACAAAAAAATATGCCCGCTAAAATATTTCCAAAAACACAACTTATTTTACAGAAAATAAAACAATCATTTATAGTGTTGCCAGATATTGAAGCTTTTTATACAATATCAACATTGACGATTTCTTAAAAAATTAATGTGCGTAAATCATGAACTATATTATTGTCCGAACAAATATACAGGGTGGCGCAAAAATAACCTTCCGATGTTTTTTGGCTGTAATTTAAAAAAAATGAAAAACTTTGATTCTTCTTGTGGATTATTTTTATTTGGTCTTTTAATTTTTTTACATCAAGTCAAGAATATGATGTCATGTAAATGGCCGCCGCCACAGTTGATTGTCATTTGAGCCCTTTTTATGGCATTTTCCATCACTTTGGCCAAAACTTCCGGCGATAGGTCCTCACATTCTTGACGGATATTGTCTTTAAGAGCTGCAAGAGTCTGAGGCTTGTTGACATAAACCCGCGACTTCAAAAAGCCCCACAAAAAGAAGTCTGCAGCGGTCAATTCAGGCGATCTTGCTGGCCAGTGCAAATCGCCAAAACGGGAGATTAGGCGCCCGGGAAATGCATCCTTCAGCATATCGGTTGTGGCACGTGCAGTGTGTGCCGTTGCACCGTCCTGTTGGAATCACATGTTTTCCAATCCCAATTCATCAAGTTGCGGCAAAAAGAACTCGTTACTCATTGCTCCGTAGCGCTCACCATTCACAGTAACCGTTTGGCCCGCGACGTCTTCGAAGAAAAAAGGTCCGATGACTCCTCCAGCGAAAACAGCACACCATACAGTAACTTTGAGCGGGTGTAATGGCTCTTCGTGGGTTACACGCGGATTTTCTGTGCCCCAGAAGCGTAAATTTTGCTTATTTACGTACCCGCTAAGATGGAAATGGGCCTCATCACTCATGATTATTTTTGATGAAAAATCATCTTCCTCTTGGTGGTGATTAAGGATGGCTTGAGCGTATGTTAGACGCGATTGGCGGTCAGCAGCTAACAGCTGATGCACCGTCTGGACTTTGTACGGAAACATCTTCAAATCTTTTACCAAAATTCTCTGTAAAGACCGTCGACTGATGCCCATTTGCGTGGCAATGTCGTCTGGTCGATGTCGACGGCGCTTCCATGACATCCTCGGCTACAGCAGCAATATTCTCTGCAGAACGGCTACTCCGAGGTCTGCCACGCCTGGCAGCATCTCGTGTTGTGCCAGTCTCTTCGAGGCGAGCGGATAAACGTCGCAGTGTTTCACCACGTTGAAATTCACGTTGTGCCAAAGTCACCGACCGATTATTGGTCAAATAAATAGTCACCAATATTCCGCGTTCTGGAGCAGTGTAGCGTAACATTGTTTATTAACGTGTATTTCGCAAGTGTTTCCTACACAAATGTCAAAACAGAATTGATATTAGGGGCCAATCGCAAAATGTATAGCATTTTCTGATAGGAGGATTACTTTTGCGCCACCCAGTATTACAAAATAAAATAAATTTTGATTAGTATATTCAAAATTATTTTAAAAATTTCACGTTTTACAACATATTTTTAAAACTTTTTAGTGCGAAATGCTGAACATTTATATTGAAAACAAAATATAAAGTTAGGTAACACTAATATCAAATGTAAATAACGATCGTCATAAGTTTGTCTCTTTCTAACAGCATTATTGCAAATAGAAGGAAAAGAATAGACTTATTTTAGCAAATTAGCTACGGCGAAAATAGTAAATTTTAGCTAAGAGATTAGAGTTACAGAATACAAATTTAGCGACTTCGCTAAAATATTCGCCCAAATTTATTTTTAGCAGTTTAGCGATCGAGATAGAAAATTAGCTACGAGAATTACAGGATACGGCTACTGGGCACTGGCAAACCATCAAATTATTCATCAGTCACTTTTGCATCCATTAAAAGTGACAGTCTGGTGTGCAATTTGGTATGGAGGAATCATTGGACCTTACTTCTTTGAAACTGAAAACGGCGTAACGGTAACTGTCAATGGGAAGCGATATCGTGATATAATTGAAAACTTTTTAACGCCTCAACTGCATGCTTTGGTCTTCACTAACATGTGGTTTCAACAAAACGGTGCCTCATCGCACGCAGCCAGGATTACAATGGAGTTACTGCGAGACCTCTTTCCACAACAAGTTATTTCAAGGAATGGTGTTGTTGATTGGCCTTCACGGTCGCCTAGTTTGACTGCTCCGGACTTCTTTTTGAGGAGATATCTGAAAAGCAAGGTTTATGCAAACAAGCCAGAAACGCTGGAGCAACTCAAACAAAATATTCGTGATGAAATTAATGAAATACCGCGGGAAATGTGTGAGAATGTTATGAAAATTGTGATCAAAAGGGCTCGCATTTGTGAGGCTAACAGAGGCGGACATTTATCTGATATTGTATTCCATACATACAGCTAGACACAAAAGTCTTGGTACCCCCTAATTTTTTCATGAAATCTTATTGTAATTTAAAAAATTTAGGAGAATTAAATAATATAACTCAACGATTTTATTTATTACTCTCTTACTTATAATTAAAAAAAGAAAAAAATTCAATATTATTAAAAAAAGTATGTAACAAAAACATAAAATATGATTTAACATAAAAAATTCAGTCTCAAAAGTCATGGTACCAATAAAAAATTTTAAGCAAAGGAATATATTTTTATGCCAAACATTGCAAGTTTTACTGGCTTAATATTTCGTAGGATTTCCTTTTAGTTTTATTGTTGCTTTCAGTCGATCTGGCATAGAATGTACAAGTTTTCTCGTCAAATCAGGTGAAATGTTCTTCCATTCTTCAGCAAGAGCTGCCTTTAGGTCAGTTTTGTTTCGAATTTCATGTTTTCTGATCTGCTTTTCCAAATAGTCCCACAGGTGCTCTATTGGGTTGTGATCAGGACTTTGGGGAGGGGTTTGAAGTATATGAGGAGTATTATAGATGATCCACATTTTAACAATGCCAGCAGTATGTTTTGGGTCATTGTCTTGCTGGAAGTAAAATCGGTCAACAACTCCCAGTTTGTCTGTACTTTGGCGTAAATTATTTTTTAATATATTTAAATAAACCTCTTTAGTCATAATTTCGTCGATTATGACCAAGTTACCAACACCTGCAGATGACATGCACCCCCATACCATCACATTTCCACCTCCATGTTTCACCGTCTTGAAAGTATTCTTTGGGTTGAGTTCGTCTCCTGTTTTCCTCCATACCCGTTGCCTTCCGTCAGAGCCAAATATGTTATATTTTGACTCGTCTGAAAAAATAACGTTGTCCCAAAAATTTGTTTCTTTATTAACATACATTTTTGCAAACTCTAGCCGTTTTTTCTATTTCTTTCGTTGACAAGCGGTTTTTTACGAGCTACTCGTGATTGATATCCAGCACTTTTAATAGTCCTACGAACTGTTTCTGCAGAAACGTTTTTTTAAATAAGTGTTCTAGATCCAACGCAATTTTAGTAGCCCTTTCAAATGGATTTTTCTTGATTATTGAAACAACAGCCCGTTTTTCTTTTACAGTTAATTTTCCAGGACGTCCGCTTCTTGGCTTATTCTCTATTCTTTTTTCCTTCAGTAAGCGGGTTTATCACTTTTTGCACTGTTGATTTTGATCTCCCTATTATTTTCGTAATTTCATTATAAGATTTGCCTTGTTTGTGGCAATTTATTATTATTTCACGTTGTTCAATAGATAATTCTCTTCTAGACATGTTTACGTTACTAATACTTCCAATTTAAGTTATGAACAGTCGATAATTTATTTTAAACTAGATTCTGATAAATGCTTGCGATGCAAGCGTAGAATAACGGTTTATTACCGTACCAACCACGGATGTATAATTAGCAGAGATGCAAATATTAGTAAAGGGTACCATGAGTTTTGTGGCGAGGATTTAATGTAAATTCAATTTCCCTGGTTATTTTTCTGAGTTATGGAAAATATTTTGAAATTTTAAGATTATAATCTAATAAATAGCATATTAAGGAATAACTAAGGAATGTTATTTGAAAGGTTGTGTCTAATATATGCACAAATGCAACCAAAAAGTATTTAAAGATGCTGGGTACCAAGACTTTTGTGATTCACTGTAATTGCCGACATTAAATAAAACATTTATCAATATACGATCCATTCTCTTTCATTTAATCAAAAATTATGAACAAACAAAGTAGTATATTTTCCCGACGGATACCCTTAAACGTTTGAAGCGGTTGTGCTTAGAAGATATAAAAAAAGCGATTTCATTTTGAGCAAAACAAATAAAACAAAAAGAAATGAAAATTCAGTGAAAACAACAAACATTTTAGCAATAACAACTTAATATTATTTTAACCGATGTCTAAACCAAATGACACAACAAGGCCTAAAAAAGCTAAAAGACTAAAAAAGTAGTTTGGGGGACAACTTTTTAGCTTTGTATACGCATTGTAAAAAACACGAAAACAGAAAAGCGTGCAGTTTTATCAGATAAAATATACGACTCCTTCCCTCTTCTATCGCTACAATACAAACTAAATGTTTGAAAACCAAACGACAACTGCCGGCCGGCATAGATAGTAAATAATGCAAAATCACACTTAATACGTTTTCTCAAACGCCAAGTTCCTGAAGGTTGACGACTCCGACACAGTCAAGGGCAATTATAAAATTAATAGCAACATTTGAAAGAAATATAAGCTTTCAATAATAAAATCAATTATGAAATAATTACGTGAGGAATAAATCGTTTTCAGTGTCATCCAATTATACACATACATAGAAATCATGTGATTCATGATTTATTTGGTTGGTTTCCCTTTGGAAATTAGAATTTCGACAACATGACTGAAGTTTAAAGGTGGCTATACAGAAATCTTAAAACATTCAATAAAATTAAAGTCGGGATGTTACACCATTAATAACTCGAGAACGGCTGCACCAATCGTAATGATCTCTGATTTGTTGTATCAGAATAACTATAAAAATAGCAGACAAATTCACTGAAAAAAATTTATTATAAATTAACAACTTCTATAAATCACACACGCTTATAGCATTAGTAATAATTGATGTTCATTGCAAATCACTGACAGAAAAGTCTAAATATTTTTGTTTCATGTTGTCTGTCAGTCACAGTTTTGAAAAAAGTATATAAAGGTTACCGGTCGATTCGTTTGTTTTGTGGGAGTGTTATTGTTATATCATATTTTAATAGCAATAATTATAATAGTAATAATTATCAATAACTTCTTCGCTGCTAAATTGAATCGTCTTGATGTGGGAGAGCTGTTGATTTCCCAAGACATTGCTTGTGTCGCTTAACGACTTCGAAGTATTGAACTACATCCGAGTCCCGTCAAAACCGTACAGCACGCCTGAATTTGAGCGATGATGAAACGTAACAGCTCTTTTTGCCATCTTGTATCATTACAATTACAATTTCGCTTAACAGGTCACTTTCGAAGCCAACTTATTATTTCACACATTACTTGTTAGTGGTAACTGATTTAATACATTGCTAATTCAACACCAAATATAAACAGATAACTTGTGTTATTGTGTTTATGTGATATGACGTGAGTAAAGAAACGGACCTTATCCTGTCAGATACCAGTGGATAAAGGCCAAAACTCTGATGGAAAGGCAGCAAAGTTCTACAAATGATTTAAATCACGGAGTGAACGATAAAGCGGAAAGATATTTACAATCTGTTCTAGATAAAACATAATAGAAAAAGATGTTCTTTTATCGCTAAAGCTTGCACACCTAAGAATGTCCAACTTGCTTCATAGGACTATAATGCAAAGGGCCAATTAACATTAAAGCAGTTTTGCTAAAAAATCTTGATCACCTTCTATACGATATAAATGACCCAAATAATATGGATTTCAGACTATTGAATAGCAATTAAAACAGTACTGATGACCTAAACTTTGTCACGTCGCGTCACATACTACTGTGGGCAAAAAATAGTAAGACTTTTTAATTTAAATTTCGCGCGGAAATCCATTCGTCGGTTTTTTTTCTACGTTGGTATGACTGCCAGTGACATATGTGCCAAACATCGCATCAAAGTAATCATTAGTGTTTAGTATACGATTGCCTTTCTGAAGTACAACAAGTGCATTCGGCGATTTTTACAATGAGTGAAATTATTCAACAAAGAAGTGCCATTAAAATTTGTGTGTGGAATGAAATTCCTGGTGCCGAAACGTTCAGAATATTGCAAAAGGCCGTCAGTGATAGTTGTATGTCGCGAGCAAGTGTTTTTGATTGGTACAAATTATTCAAAGAGGTCGAGAACGCGTTGACGACGAACCACGTCCAGGACGGCCATCAACATCAAATGATGATCAACACGTCAATAAAATCAAGGAATTGGTGTTCGAGAATCGACAATTAACAGTCAGAGACCTTACTGATATCGTTGGAATATCGGAGGAATCAATGAAAACCATTTTAAAAGATCATTTTGGCCTAAGAAAAGTGAAATCACGATAGGTTTCAAAATCACTCAATTTTCATGAAAAACAGCGTCGCGTTGACGTCTGTCAAACAATGCTTTCCGACTACCAGGATGTCATTAAACGTATTACATATAACTGCCGACGAGTCTTGGATCTACGCTTACGACCCGGAAACGATGGATCGATCAATCGGCCGAATATCGTGCCAAAGGTGAGTCGAAACCGAAAAAACCACGTCAAAGCAAGTCAAAAATCAAGGTCTTGTTGACAGTTTTCTTCGATCATCGAGGTGTGATGCACTCCGAATACCTCCCCACCGGCCAAACTGTCAACAAGGAATACTATTTGAGTGTTATGCGTCGTTTGCGCGAAGCTATTCGTAAAAAGAGGCCGGAATTATGGGCCGACAATTCTTGGTTTTTGCACCACGATATTGCACCGTCGCATACCGCACTGATTCTTCGTGAGTTTTTCGCAAAAAACTCAATCAATATCGTTCCACAACCACCGTTCTCTGTTCAGCAAACTCGAGCGACCGCTCCGGGGAAAACGTTGTGAGTCAATTGAAGACATTAAACGTGAATCGCTACGCGCATTGTAGGCTATTCCGGAAATTGACTTTAAGAACTGTTACGAGGATTGAAAAAAACGTTGGCATAAGCTGGGGGGATTACTTTGAGGGGGACGAAATAGATTTGGCAGAAAAAATAAAGAAATTTAAAATTATGAACAAAGTCTTACTATTTTTTGCCCACAGTAGAACACCTATTTGTATGTGTACTCAGATCTCGTTTTATGCAACTTCGATTTAATATGTTCCAGCATGAACTAATTTGCTTTTTTAGGATATCAAGAGTAATATAAAGCAACTTAAAGACACCACCACAATGTGTATTCACTCACCATTTACTATAGAGAAACACTCTCTCTTCCTCTAGTGAAGGATTATTAGCAATAAAGCTTTTTAACAATATATATATATATATATATATATATATATATATATATATAGATATATATATATATACCTTTTTCGATTTTAACACATCCGGTCTTATTTTACTCGTTATTAAGAGATTTTAAAGAATATAAAAAAGGAGGCTGTCAAACAAAGTATTATATTTCTTTAAAATATTGGTCGATTTTAAATTGCTTAAAAGTACTAAGGAAACCTAGCTACTCCTCTATTCAACGCCGCTTGAAATTCAAAATTCGGTGCACGATTGACTTTGTTTAAAATTGTTTTGCCCACAATGTCACATCCATAACTTTCGATTTTGAGGGTGTAATCGAGTTCTAAAAATAACAATAATAAGCATATAACCAACGATAAATCATTTCAAAAGTACATTTTTACTGTCACACTGTGTAATAAATAAATTATTATAACCTAATATAGCATAGCAAATCATTTTATTGGTGAGAAGTCTGAAAACAAACTGGACTAAATGAAAAGGCAGGCTTGGTTTCAGTTGGAAGAAAATATGATATTTAACCTTCTCAAAAACGATTTTTCATACAAAAATAATTTTTAATTTAAAAAAAATGTTTTTTTAATTAAAATTTTTGCAAAAGCCCAATATGAAACGGTGCCTCAGAAAGGTAAACTTTTTTTATACCACAATCTCTCGTACTTTAAAATACATGAAATAAACAGAAAAAAAAATCATTGATAGCTTATTGCAAGTTTTCCTTAAGCCTGCTATTCTTAAATGTTCCATATTTAGGCAATTTTAAAACTCGATAGAGAGTCACCATTCCTAAAAAATTAGTAAAATTAGCAAAAACTGTAAAAACTCGACATATGAACGTCGATAGGCGACCGACCCACCCTCTAAAATACTAACAATAAATAACTACAAGAAAAATAATGAACAAAATATCGATTTTCACAATTACTTTGTGTTTCGATGGAACAAAAAAGACTTGAGAGTACTTAACTACTCGTCGTTCGAGTTACTCGTATTTCAGTTGTATAAGTTTTTTTATTTCTAATTTTATGTTGGCAAGTGCTTAATTTTTGTTTCATATTTGTTTGTTAAAAGTACAAAGACCTCCGCAGTCGTAACGAAAAGTAGAAAATAAACTTAGACGACATCCTACTCAATTAATAATGCAGTGCTGTTAAAAAAATTATGGCACAGAAGGAAAAATTTATTTTTAGAAAAGATTTGAAGTTTAGGAACGAAAAATATACAAACTTCGCACTAAATTTTTTCATTTTAATGTTCCCAATAAAACTAAAAAAAACTTCAAATTGGCAAAGTTACTTATACAGCGATCTAACCATTACTTAAAAATCTGCTTCAGTTAGATTAAGAAATAAAACAAGAATGAAGGAAAAATCGATAATATAGAGAAAAATATGGAGAACTATGTCAACACTCAAATGCGGGCATTAAGTAACACAAGGTGTGGGTAAAGCATTAAAAAAAAATTTACCTTTAAATATCTTTGATGATTTTTCGCAACTGCCAGGGCAAACCTTTTACGATTACAATTTGGTTACACCGTGACTTTTTGAAGAAATATATTTTTCGGTAGCAAAGCGTTTTTTAGTGGTTTATTGTAGTGGTGACCTCTTCTTTCCATCCAAATCTGTTACGGCCGAGACATTGCGTCAAGTTAAGAAACGGGAATTTCTTGCTCGGGGGCTATATCTAGAGAAAATGTTCGATGTGGTAGCAGTCCGTAGCTCAGTTTATGAATTTTTAACATATTCATGAGCGTCCGTGGAAAAGCATTTTTACCTCGCCGAATGCGGTTGATTTTGTTTGAAATCAACGATTAGCGCCATGAACTTGTTAGTTGACGGACACACCTTGATTTTCTTTGATACACGTTCACCAGAAGAAATCTAGCGTTCCTTGGTTTATTGTGTGTTCTAATGGATTCATGTTTAGTCCTGTGACAAACCGGCTCAAAAACTCCTACTTGCGATTTAGCGTGGTCGCATGCTTGCAATTATAATGGAATGTGTGCAATCACGGTACCTACCAATCGCTTCTGCATGTAAAATTGAATGCCAATTGAGATGCTTACATCCTCATCCACCTCACTTCTTACGTTCTTAGTCCATCCTCAACTATAATTCTATTTATTTTATCGACGATTTCTGGTCTGATGACCGACAGACCCTTTGACAGACCTAACTCAACTTTCGGTGTAACTTGTGCTTGTACCACTACAGCGGAATTCAATTAACCAGTGCTTTACCTTTGAAATTCATGATGCAGGGTACTCATAATATTTATCAAGCCTTTAATGGGTTCTGGTGACGGTATATATATATATAACGGTATATATATACATAACGGTTAAAATATGAGAAACTGACTACTTTTACAAAATGCGTTTAATAAAATCTCAGATGTCATAACCAAATTTAAAAAAATAAATTGACTGTTAAGTTTTCCACCTTACTGAAAGTTTTACATTTTGTGAATCAATAAGGATATTTTGGACAAAGTTTTCCTTTTTTAAAGCTCTATCGTATTTGAAAAGCGAAATTTAAAATTAAATCAAAGTATATGTCCGTATTCAACGGTAGTAAAAAACAGTAAGTCGCATCTGCAATATTGATTTTTTTCATTTATGTGGATTTACATTTAGTCATGAACAACCAAAGACATTCCACAATGGAGCAATTTGACTTCTTCTTTTTCGGGCAATTCGTACGTGCAAATATTTGTTATTAGTTATTTATCTTCATGATAGTCGTTAAAAATGGCAAAGATGTATAAAAAACTTGACATTTCGGAACAACAGCTAAGGTTTTCCAAACCTGTCACTGATATATGTCGAAATATTTGGATCTAAGAAGACTGCTAATATGTTGAACAGATTCTCATTTTATCGTTCCGAATATTACAACTATTCTGGTAACTAAAAAATGTGTATAATTTTTGTTTTCTCGTATTATTATTATTATTTTTTTTTTTTTTTTTTTTTTGTTAGTGATGCTATTTTTTTCAGGGCGCATTTTTATATTTATAGTAGTGAGCCGATGTTTCACACACAGCCACTGTAAAATTTAGTTTCGAATATTTCAGACTTTGTAAGTTTTTTTCAAGTATTTTGGAGCATCGTGGTTCTCCACTATTGAAGTCAAAATCTTAATTTAAGAAGGAAACGTATAAAAAAAAATGAAAAAATGTTTTGCTTCCGAGTAAATTAAATATTTTTATTGTATGAATTCCAATGAGATATACCGATGATATAGTATCATTAGTTTAGAAAAACTAAACGTAGTAAATTATGTTGTTCATATTTGCATGTAGTTTTTTTATGCATGTTTTTCAAAAGTAGTGCACTTATCACAGCAATTTGTTATTCTATGTTTTCAGAAATTTGTGGTTTTAATACGTTTAGTTCTAGGTCCTGTAAAATTTACCTCGTTAATTTTCCACATGCATAGTTGAATCCTCCAAATTATGAACATCGTCGTACGAGTTTGTACAAAATTAGCAATTTGATTTTTTATATCGCTTATAGCAATTTTAATTATTTCTGAGGACTACTTTGCATATTGAACGGCACAAGTGAACTAATAATTCGCGAAGATTTTTCCATTGATCAGAAGTACGGTTAAAACCGTAAGCAATTGTTTGTTTCTAAGCACTTAAATCGTAGGTATCACCACTGTGAATTTATTTGAAAGTATTTCTTCCTGCCCTTCGTTTGAAAAGATATTTTCCAGTATGATCTATGAAGTTAAGTTTAAAGTTTTGGCGCTACCTATACTTGAGTTTTTTTTTACCAAGACAAAATTTTTATAAAACCGAGTATTTTTCCTCTAACAATCCAAAGTCAAAAAACTACGTTAAGGTTGTTTCAAAAATCACTGGAGAAACTGTCTGTTGACAGAAACAAAAATTTAACCAAATACTGCAAATAAGTGCAAAATTGCAGAAAAAACTCCTGAGTCAAATTTTTCATTAAAAAAATAATTTTAGTAAAATAGTTATAACAAAGAAATTTCTTCAGTTTATATAACGAAATTTTAATTGAAATAATTAAGAAATTAGTCAAATTAATAATAATTTTAGTTAGATTTTATTAATATTGCAGAAATTTGTCTCATAAGAGTCACAAAATAAAGAGTTATATTCTGACTTTTAATTTTTGGAACAGAAATAAGTTTTTTTAGCAAAATAAGTCAGTTTTTTACTTTTATCTTTTTAAGCACAAACAAATGTATTTTTAACTTTTAAAAATTTATTTATTTCTCTATAATCTATTACCTGATGATTCTACACAAAGGCGTAGCAAAATTTTGAAATAATAAACAAAATTGTTTGATTAAAAATTTTTATAAAAAGACGCAGTGCTTGAGAATAACTAAACTTAAAATAAAAGTTATTTGTAATTTCTTAGCACATAAAACGTTATTTTATATGAGTTGTGTATCAAAACTAGCATTTTAAGGGCAAAAAATGTATAAACACATTTCTTACTGCGAAATGTACAATTTGGTATTAAGTAAAAATCAATTGTTTTGATTTTTTGATATTTAAAATGAGCAAAATCATTCCAAAAATCGCCGAAATATGGGTAAAACAATTTTTCTGGTTACTTCTAGTTTTCTCCCCCATACGACAAAATGACTGTGATAGTGATAAATATACAACTATACTGATGATGAAGATAATTCTTAAGAATTGAATAAAACTGTTTAAATGAATATTATTCTTTTTTGGAATATTCCATTTTTCACGCAATATGATAAATAGGTTTTAAAAAATAAAGAAATGGAAAACACAATTTTTGGCTTTCCCTGCAAGATTTCTTCCCCATAATCTCCCGCCCAAAGAAGGTATCACTAATTCAAGACATTCAGCACTACTGGAACATGATTTCTTTAGATTATTTGAAATCACTTTAAGCCACTTTTAAAATGTATAAAATATTATCAATAAATTTAAAATTTTAAATCCTTTCGATTTTTTAACACTCCCCAGTTGTCTCCCTTACAAAACGTATGTAAGTATACTCCTTTCATTAGTTACCATAAGAATCTTGTCATATTTTCAATATTTTCAACAATTCTCAGTTTTGAACACAATCTTAAAAACTGACGGTAAATCGTCTATTAGTAGGTAATTTCATTAATATATCTGGTTTTTTTATACATTTGTTAAGTATTTATGTAGATAATCCGACCCCAAACTTATTGCCGGCAAAGGAGGAAGCAATCTTAAATATATTATATTTGACATTTATCTCAATGTACTTTTTGTAACCATACTATACCGATTTTAATTATTTAAAATGCAACCACCTTTTCTTAGTTGGAAATAAACGTTGTTCAAAGGAAAAAACAAACTGAATCTTTTTGCTTTTCGTTTTGTATAGTACCCTACCATTTTTTGGTTGATATTGGAATATTAGTCTGCTTACATTTGTAACCTTAATTTTCTCTTACACCAAGAAACGCCGCCTCGCCTCATAATTTGCAAAGTTCTAAATTAAACATAAAACTGATCAAGCTGAAAATCTCTACATTTCAACACAATAAATAATTTGTAGCTTTATCTTAAATATATATATTTTTGTTCTATTTTAAGTCGGTTTGTGTAGCAGCCGGTTTTTAAGCAAAACAAGTTTTACACAAATGTACAATTATTGAAACCGGAAAATATATATTTTAATTTAAATGTTCGTTAACAAGAAAAACAATTGACTGTAACAGAAACTAAATAAATAAAAATAAATTTGAGCCCCCTTTCTACCCAAACAAAATAATACACAATCATATTGTTTAGCACTTTTAAGGACTTTGACAATGATGACAAATAAATGGAATGGAAATATTATTTTCTTGTGTGGAGGGTCGCTTAAAACATATCAACCCCAAACACAAATGCAAATATCATCGATAAAAATTTGGATAAATATGGTTATGCGTTTTATATAGTTATTTAAAAACTTGTTTCCTTGTTAGATTCTTTCTACCTTTTCAGGTTCTGAGCAACTTTTTGGGTTATATACTTCATTTAATATATCGTACACTCTATTAAATTTCCTAACTCTCTTCATTAAGAAACTTGATTTTATAGTTTTATTTACCATTTCTTGTTCTGCTAATTCAGCATCTCCATCACTACGAGCATCGAATATTAATTCATGTAGAAATTTCATCGTGGGTAAATTTGGATTCTATATTCTTTAACAAATTTACCACCACTGACTATTACATCAAGCTGGTCAAAGTGATTATTAATATTTTTTTAATACTGAAGCATTTTTCGAGATTGTGTATTTTTTTCCTTTAATTTATAAAGGGATCTAAATAAAAAAGTTTAAATAACACAGGAGGAATCAGCTGTTGACTGTCTCACACAAAATTAAAAACACATTTCCAGTATTTTCTGTAATTTAAATAAGTTCAGGGCACACACGCATTCACACATAATACTGCAGGCGACCACATGCGAGGTACAAATTAAATACAAAATAAAATACAATACAACAATTCACCAGGCATTTTTTATTATTTCAAGTTGTACTCTAATAATACATTTAAATTGCCACAAACGTTGCGGAATAAAGATCATGATGAAGGTTTAATTTTCGCTAAGAAGAAATAATTCATAATTTTCAATTTAATGACAACTAACGATTCCTATAAAATCTTTTTTCTGTAGAAAAATAGATAGAAAAAAATGTTTAAACAAACATATAAAATGTAGAAGATGGCTACGATTTTGAGAAGTTACATTTCTTCTGTCACAAATGCATCAGTTTCTAGCATGTGTTTCTCTATAAAATAACATCGATCAAATTCCGGTAGATTTTTCACTTTTAATTGCCATTTCTCTTAGAGAACAACAAAAAATAACTGTGATAATTTCTCGGTAGAACATCTTTCAGCATCAAAGTGTAAATTATTATTGAACTCGTAACATGCGCAACCAATATGCTACATAAATAACTGGATAAATGGAAGAGAACGGAGAGCGACAAGTAAATAAATGGTTATAATGGATGACATTAGCAGTTTTATATTTTTCTAAATCTCAATCTCAATATTATATTGAATTTTTTCTATACATGCATTCGATTATGGCGTTAATCTTATATAAAAATGTGTGGAAATACGAAAATTCCAATTTAAATAAATGGTTTTTATTTCATTAACATTTTGTAGGTGTATACAACAGTACTAAACGAAAAGTGCGGTGATTTCATTTTTGAGGTAATTTAAAAAATATTTATACCAAATTATTATTTTGGATACAGTATTCATAATAGTTTTCTTTTAAGGAAAATATTAGATAATGTTAAAAATTAACAAAAAAAAAAAAAAAAAAAACACCAATTCAAAAATATTGTCACTAGAAAAAGAACAAAAAGTATAAAGTTAATAAAGGTATAACCGAAATTCAAATTACATAAGCAGAGTACGAGAACTATCTATTTAAAGTAATTTGGATTTTACACAAATTTGTTAATCAAATAAAACGCAGACATTGTTATTTTGTTGTGTGCACTTTGGAGATTAAAATTACATCTTCAAAACTTTAATTGCAAATAAATGGAAATACATAGTTTGGTTTATAATTTTAAAATGCGTTTTTTAATTTAAAAAATATACATTTTTAAGGATCTAATTTTATAAAACGCAAGGGCTTTTAAAAAACATGAGGCGTTCGTTGATTTCATTTCCAAAAACACAAAAATTTTTATGAAAAACAAGAACAAATTTTACAAATGTTTGCAATTAGTTTTGGTTTTCTATGTATATAATTTCTGGCGTTGAGTTTTATAAAATTAGGACATAAATCTTTCAAATTCAAGTTTTCGTTTTGTAAATTTGTGATTTTTATCACAAAATATTTATTTATTTCAACGCACGTACATATGTATGTATGTATTTTTAATAACATATTAATACATTAATTACATATTGTAAATTTTGTTATAAAAGAACGTCTTCCATTTTTTTTTTTCTAATTTGTCGTTTTGTTCTCAGTTAACACTTCATTTCTTTGATCACGTATTAAACTTTTGTTTATTTTCCTTTTAATTCAATTAAGTTTAAAAAACATAAATTTAAGTAAATAGTAGCTAATTTAAACTATATTTTTTAGCATTTTAAACAACTCAGATAGGGACATTTTATTAATTGTTGTTATAAATATTTTAATCACATTTTTATTTAAAACATGTGTTATCACCGATACAATTCTCTCTTATTTTATAAAACAATTTTAAATTCTTTTTCGTTTAGTTAACAATTTAATCGATTCATTTCACAATAGGCGAAAAAATCTATTAACACTAAATACTATGGAAATTCCCTTTGCATATAAATCATAGTATAAAATGTTGCACCTCTGGTATGCTAATAGGATTGATAGATGTAAACAACCACTACTATAAAATATCTTATCACATGCAGTCTTAATTAGCCAGAAATCTGTTAGCACTTGGTCGGCAGAAAAACGATAAGAACTTTGTTCGTGGCCTTCTGTGTTGAGAATATGTTTAGATGTTCCTGTTTAATTCGAGTATAATTTTTTGTTTGGTCATCGAGATTGTTTCCTTGTTTTCAGCATAGTTTATGTACAGGTTTTTACAGTTGTGCGCATCCATAAATATTTTTTACTTCTGTTCGATGGCAATACAAATTTATGGCTATCAATACGGCACGCCACATCCAGCACAAAACAACATTTTTAACACAGCTGATTTAGCAGTCAACAGAGCACTGTTAGTGATTTAAGAGCATAAGCAATTTTGACCTTATTTTCAGAAGCCTATAACATGAAACAGGAATCAGGTACACAACAAAATCCAACCGTAAAATTTGCTCCAAGATGTCAATAATTGATCCATAACTCTATGAAGTCTAAAATATTTTCGGAACATAAATAAATTAAATTTAAAAACAGCCATTTTGGTGACACTGTTAATCATTAACTTACTTCCAGTAGTCATTATGGAAAAATAGGGAAGGGTCCACAGGGTAAAAGTGTGATATCTGAAATAATTTTGGAAGAAAAACAAATCTAATTAGAAAAAAAAGGATTTTTGAATTTTTGGTATGAACACTTATGACCACTAACCAATTTAGAAAAATGGTTATCATTTCTATATAGTGGGATATTGGTACCATTTTTCCATAATGACCATTAATCCTCTTAAGAAATTTTTCGGAAATATCACTTTTTTAAAATTTATTTTTAAAACTGTCCAAAACTATTTGAGAAATTTAACTTTATCTGCTCAATAAAGGTCTATCTGGAGCACCATTTGTATATAGTGAGATATTAGTACCCATTAACATTTTCCCAAATTGCTCACTGGTCGTATGTGTTCATACTAAAAATCTTCCTCAAAAATCCTTTCCACCATTACCGTTCCACTAAATACTCTCTGGAGCATCATTACTATGTAGTGGGATATTTGTACCCATCCCCATTTTTCAATAATGACCGTTAATCCTCTTAAAAAAATTATTTTTAAAAAGTTCCAAAATTATTTAAGAAATTTCACTATATATGCTCTATAAAGGCCTATCTGGATCACTATTTGTATATAGTGGGATATTGGTTCTTATCACCATTTCCCCAAATTGGTCACTGGTCAAAATTTTTTTTTTCAAATTCGATTTATTTTCTTCCAAAATTATTTCAGATATCCCACTACTACATTTCCATTAAATACCTTCCAGGGCATCATTTATATGTAGTGGGATTTTACCATAATGACCACTGGAAGTAAGTTAATGATTAACAGTGTCATCAAAAAGGATGTTTTAAATTTAATTTATTTATGTTCCGAAAATATTTTAGACTTCATAGAGTTATGGATCAATTATTGACATCTTGGAGCAATTTTTACGGTTGGATTTTGTTGTGTACCTGATTCCTGTTTCATGTTATAGGCTTCTGAAAATAAGATCAAAATTGTTCCTGCTGTTGAAAAACTAACAGTGCTCTGTTTAGTCCTAAATCAGCTTTGTTAAAAATGTAAGTTTGTGTATCTGATAGTTAAATTCAAATTTATCTTGACACACATAGAATATTAAAGGACGCACCAAATGCTAACAAAAGAAATGCAAAAACTATTGAAGACTTGTTTTAAACTCAAAATTCGAATATTCGCAAAGTTTTATGCAAGTATTTGCACAGTCCATCATATTTGAAAGTCGTGTCTATTAATAGTCTGTCGGAAACTTTAGAAAAAAAAACCACCACTCAATAAGAATCGTAAAGATCGGCGCCTCCAAATAGCAAAGAATACAATGACGTTGTCAGATAGTGGTTTAAATTTGTATTTGCAAACGCAAAAAAATTTAATATGGGGTGTCATATCCTACTATGGCGCTATCGACTTGGTATTTAAAACGGAAAAAATGGTTGGAGCATTGTGCAAAAGAATATAAAAAAACAAGCGTTTCCGCAATTCAAAAACTTATTTGGACCGATATCGAGGAGGTACTAACACGATAATGCACCAATTCACACTACCAAAGCAGTAAAACAGCGGATTTATATAATATTTGAATTGGCCTCCATATTATCTGGATCTTAATATAATGGAAAATGACTGGTTATTGCTTGTTAGAAAAGTATACAATGCGTCGCGAAGGCGGAATACAATTTGATACAAAGTAGTCTTTAAAGGATGCAATAAAAATGCCTGGAACTTTATATCATTAGATGATATATTCTATCGCTTTACCGCTCAATGCCTAACCGACTTTTTTAAGTAATTTCTGATAAGGGTGGCAGTACCCATTACTAAGTTTAATCTAAAATTAGTGTTTGTATAAAAAACATCTTATCTTAACTTTTGATAGGTAAATAAAACAAAACAACAATTCTTGAAAAGAAAAATAAATTTACAATTTTCACACATTTAATAGGAAGAACATTGTCATTCAAATTCCAAAATTTTGTTCGTCCAAAATTGGTAAAATTGAGTGCCTTATTTAAGTAATTCGCAGAGTATATTGTAATAACATCGTATTTATTAGTTGTTTAAACTATGTCTGTATATGTTTTTTTTATAAATACGTTCATTTCATAATCACTAAGACTTATACAACGTTGCACACTGGGGATTTCAAATTGTCAACATACTCTTCATGCAATATGCAGTGATATTTTGAAATTTTAGACTAAATGGTACAATCAAATCAAAAGGAATTACTCCAATCTGACTGCTACTTTTTTTTATAGCCGTCTCAAACTCAGTACTTGTATGTTTTACCGAACCAACTTAATTTAAACCTAAGAATTTCAAAACAAATGTTATTTTATTATGTGAGTTAACTTTTTTCTTTTTATTTTTTATTTAAAGTAGGATATTTCAGTATACAAAAATTGATCAAATAAACTCTGCAGAGACTTAAGTTTTTTTTGTTTGTTTATTTTTATTAACATATAACAAAAATCCCTTTTTTCTCCAAAAATTTGGACCTGCAATTTTAGCCATAATTTCCCACAGTTGGAAATCACTACTAATACATTGTCTCATATCTGTTTCTACATTTTTAATCAATTTCAAGTGCCACCAGGCCACCTCTCAATTTGTTACATTTCACAGTACAACATTTTTCAGCTGATTTATCCGCGACTCAATTCTGATAAGGCTCTTTTGTTTAACATAACTCAAGAACCACTAGTCGGATTTTGCTTAAACAAATTTAGAAAAATCAAGAATTACAATTACTTTCATCTGTTTATATAACGTTTCGCTGCATAATCATCAGTTTCGCAGTTATAAATAAATGTATGAAGAAAAAAAATAATTTTTGCCTAAAAAATTATTTTTTTTTTAATTCATAAAAAATCCAAAACGGTAAAAAAGTGTCAAGTCTTATCAATTTCACGTAAAGTCGCATAACCTATGAACAAAATGAGACAAAATCATGATGAACGCGTTTCGATTTTATTCACAATTAAGTAAAGGTATGAATTTAAAAAATTTGCTCGAGTATGCACAAACTTCATTGGAAAAAAACATTGATGACTTTTATCAGTTGTACCACTTAAATCATCATTAAGTGACGACATAAATAAATTAGTATGAAACAATAATAAACCTCCTTCCACACAGTATTGTAGAACACTACAGTTTGCATACGTTAAAAAGACACCTGAAGTTATACGAGAAGAAAAGAGAAGAGTCGATGAGGAGGTATCTCAAGTAAAAGAATTTGAGTTAACAGTAAATAATCGTAACTATAAAGTAAAACATGAATTATGTTTTACAATGATTGACGGCAAGACAGCACAATTAGTAACAGAAACACCAGCAGCATCTTCTTGTTTTATTGGTGGAGCCACAACATCCAAGATGAATAAAATCGAAGAAGTTGGAGCTATGCCCGTAAATGAACAAGCACTGCAATTTGGTATGTCACCACTTCATGCGCGTATTAAGCTGATGGAGTGTATTTTGCATGTAGTTTATAATATTGAATTTAAACGTGGGAGAGTCGACTCAAATACTCGTCCGATAAAAGAAGCCCGAAAATGTTTGATAAAGCGTGAATTTAAAGAGAAAATTGGAATACAGGTTGATACTGTTAAGCAAGGCTCTGGTACGACAAATTCAGGAAATACGTCACGAAGATTCTGCTTTGATTTCCGAAATCCTGCTTTGATTTCCGAAATCACGGGTCTAGATAAAAACGTAATCAAGAGGTTTTCAATAATTCTCGAAGCTATAACAATCACCGAGGCATTAGATCCATAAAAATTTTGTGATTTTTGTCTGGAGACGGCAAAAGAGTTTGTTGTACTGTACGAGTGGTACAATATGCCACCTATACTTCACAAAATTCTAATTCACGGAAAAGATATAATTCAAAAGCGTATTTTTCCTGTAGGTTTACTATCCGAAGAGGCTCTGGAAAGTCGTAACAAAGACTATAAAAAATATCGCCTTAGACACTCCAGAAAATGCACTCGAATTGCCGCGAATGAAGATATTATGCACCGAATGATGGTAACATCAGATCCCGTGATCTCACATTTGACTCCTTCATTTAGCCAGAAAAAGCATAGTGTTATAAGCGACGAAGTTAAGGCTCTTTTAGAATAATAAATTAAAAATAGATTTAAAATAAATAATTAATTAAAAATAAAAAAACAATCATTTAAATTTTTTTTGTTAATTAGGGCTTTTTACATTGTAGGTAACTATATACATTTCTCTAACTTATTTTATTTTGATTACTTTTGTGTATTACTATATAAATAAAACTAAATTTGTGATGAAATCACTACATTTTTTGATAAATATTTTTTTTCCCTCACCTCCATAAAAAAATTCCCAGTGTGAGTTGTTATAAAAAAATTTGCTAAATATTATTACTTACCGCTGCTGCATTTCGTGAAGCGGCTGCAGCAGCCACAGCTTGATTATTCATGTACTGGTTTTGTTGCATTATTCCCAAAGCGGCGGCAGCATGTGGTTGTCCTCCCAAATAAACTAATTCGCCATGACCTGGTTGGCCGGGTGGTGGTTTTGGTACACCGACTCCATTCATACCCACCCCGGGATGTACGCCCGGATGATCATAAATATTTCCAGCGGCTGCTTGCATAGCGGGTGGCAATTGCATGTGAGTCATGCCTGCTGCGATAGCAGCAGCCGCAGCTGCTGCAGCTGCTGGATTATTCATGGCGTGATTAAGAAGATTCGAGTTGTATTGATGAGATTGCATTTGTGATGGATGTGGGGGACCATGCTGTTGATGTTGCGGATGTGGTGGTTGCTGTTGTTGTTGCTGCTGTTGTTGCTGCTGTTGTTGTTGCTGTTGTTGATGCTGTTGTTGTTGATGATGCTGGTGTTGCGCAGCTGCAGCGGCAACTTGCGACATCATTTGATTATGTTTAGCAACGGCAGCGGCCTGTTGCATGGCAGCCATACCAGCAGCAGCAGCTGCAGTATTTCCCATTTGATTTGGACCACCCATTGAAGGATGTAACCCGCCATTAGTCCCCATACTTCCTATTCCACCGCCCATACCAATTGGCCCAATTGTTCCGTGACCACCACCAGGTGGTGCACCCGGTGCAGCGTTAGTTGGATTCATTGGAGGATTGTATTTCCATTTATCGGGGTTCTAAAAGGAAAAATAACACACAATAAACGCATTAAAATAAATTTCAAACACTAAATGAGTGCAAACATATATTAATTTGTATACCATATAAGTATTATACTTGTACTTAGGTTTGTCATTCCGTTTGTAAATTCTACAATATTCGTTTCCGATCCAACAAAGTATATAAATTCTGGACCCTTAAAGGTAGGGAAGATGATGAAATCAACTTTGACGGCACTAGGCAACTTAGGATCTTAAATCTTTTATTCTGGGGTTTTTAGTATATTCACTCCACAAACTCCACAAAGATTTGCATATTCTGAATCCTTATGAAATATGCTATAAAGTCTCCCTACAGAAATTATCAACCCGGGTACTCCGATAACTTATGGACCTACATGTTGGACCAAATTAATTTTTTTTACAATAACCTTAAAGCATTGCTAAAATTTTAAATTCTTGAAGCTTTTGAGAGAGTCAAATCACAATCGCTTGGCGTTGATGGAATTCCTATACGTTTTAATAAACTAAATTCTCCTTACATTTTTAAAGTTATTTTAAATTTGGTCAACACTATTTTAAATTCTGTGTTACCAAATGATTAAAAGGCCGCACGTGTGGTACCAATTCCTTAATCTGGAACAATTAGGAGCTTGAATGACTTTAGGCCTGATTCTATCTTGCCATCTCTTTCGAAAGTAGAGAAACATTTGATTAAGAACCTTAATTTGTTTCAATGTGAAAGGAACATCTCTGAATCGCAATATGTGTTTCCTCGGCAGTCCAATGCAACATCTCTGCTAATAAAATGGACAGATGACATTAGGACTAACGGCAATGCTAGGAAGTTGTCACTGCTTGTGTCCCTTGACTTAACTAAGGCTTCTAATTCTATTTCGTACTCTCCTATGATATTGGAGTTAAGAACTAAATTTGTTTTTTTTAATCTGCGTGCAGGTTAATAATGTCTTTTTTGACGTGTGTATGAAGATAAATATGCCGAGTTAAATATGTTTCGACGTAACCTCTTGCCGGAGAAACATATTTAACTGAAAAGTCAAATATTTTGCGACTTAATATCGAATCTGGAAATGGTTTGCAATGATATACGTTTTACATACGTATATTTGAATTTAAACAAAAAATAAAAATTTTTATTAAAAATAAATAAAACGAGTAAACAACTACAAGATGGATATATGACCTCTGAGGGATTTTTTGGTATATTTGGACATGTTGCTTTGTCACTCATCTGGACCAAATGGAGAATGAAGCCAACAGTCCACACTATAGGAGCATCTAAGTGCCATTTCTCAATTGTATTTGTGAAATTTTTTATAAAAATTTTAAAATTCAGCTTAGAAAATTGTCTAAGTTCACTGAGGGATATTTTGGCATATTTGGACACATCTTGCTTTGTCACTCATCTAGACCAAATGGAGAATGAAGCCAACAGTCAACACTATAGGAGGATCTAAGTGCCATTTCTCAATTGTATATGTTATGTGAATTTTTTTTCGTAAACGTATTTTTAATTGGACGGCTGCGAATTCCCTTTCTATCAATCTCCTTAAGAATAAAGCAACGTATATAATTCTTATGAGCGATATATATCCAACTATATTTGTTCCTAAGCATCCTATTGAACTTGTTAGCGTGCATAGGTGGATAACTGTAATTATTGACAGTAGTTTGAGTTTTGACCCCCATATTGAATCTTCGTTTAGTCTACGTAGAATTTACACTTCGAATGAATGTTTGTCCTTTACGGTTAGCGTAGGGTGGCTAATGCACTTATGATGACTCTGGTTCTTTATGGTTTGGAGGTTATTTTTGGCACTATCCCGACGAGCCTTTTGAAACCTCGGCGCGTAGTTAATTCATTTGTTAGATATGTCTACGGTGTTCATAGGCGTGAGTATATTTCTGAATTTATTGCCAAATTTTGGTCCGTTATTTCTGAACTTTGTTAATTACCGCAACATTCCTAAGATGACTGCGCCTCCTTTAGTAGGTTCTTTGAGTAAGAGTTGCATGTTGGTGGAATCTCCTACCGTTAGCACTGAGGATTTTTTTCTCATTCAAACGTTTTTCGATGTGTGTGAAGATAAATTCGAATTTAACTAGCAGAGACACAAACCGAATTTTTTAACATGGCTGATTTTGCACTTAACAGAGCTATGTTATCAATTTAACAGTGGGGGTAATTTTGACCTTATTTTCAGAAGCCTATATTAGGAAGCAGGAACCAGATCCATAAGAAACCTCTTTTGTAAAAATTGCTCAAAGCGTTAGTTAATTGACCCATAAAAGTAAAACATCTAAAATATTTAGGAAACAAAATTAAATTGCATTTAAAAACAGCGCATTTGGCGAAACTGTTAATCTTGAACTTATTTCCAGTGACCATTATGGGAAAAATGGTGATGGGCTGGCCCAAGCCACTATATAGGAATAGTGGTCCAGGGAGTACTTAGTGGAGCCATAAAGGTGGGATATCTGAAATAATTTTAGAATCCGAGTAAAAACAAAATTTTAAAAGTACTAATTTTTGAAAATTTCTTGAGAGGATAAGTGGTCATTATGGAAAAATGGTGATGGGCTGGACCAAGCCACTATATAGGAATGGTGGTCCAGGGATTACTTAGTGGAGCCATAAAGGTGGGATATCTGAAATATATTTAGAATCCGAGTAAAAACAAAATTATAAAAGTACATACTAATTTTTGAAAATTTCTTGAGAGGATAAGTGGTCATTATGGAAAAATGGTGATGGGCTGGCCCAAGCCACTATATAGGAATGGTGGTCTAGGGAGTACTTAGTGGAGCCATAAAGGTGGGATATCTGAAATAATTTCAGAATCCGAGTAAAAACAAAATTTTAAAAGTACTAATTTTTGAAAATTTCTTGAGAGGATAAGTGGTCATTATGGAAAAATGGTGATGGGCTGGACCAAGCCACTATATAGGAATGGTGGTCCAGGGATTACTTAGTGGAGCCATAAAGGTGGGATATCTGAAATATATTTAGAATCCGAGTAAAAACAAAATTATAAAAGTACATACTAATTTTTGAAAATTTCTTGAGAGGATAAGTGGTCATTATGGAAAAATGGTGATGGGCTGGCCCAAGCCACTATATAGGAATAGTGGTCCAGGGAGTACTTAGTGGAGCCATAAAGGTGGGATATCTCAAATAATTTTAAAATTTTGTTTTTACTCGGATTCTAAAATTATTTCAGATATCCCACCTTTATGGCTCCACTAAGTACTCCCTGGACCACCATTCCTATATAGTGGCTTGGGCCAGCCCATCACCATTTTTCCATAATGACCACTTATCCTCTCAAGAAATTTTCAAAAATTAGTACTTTTAAAATTTTGTTTTTACTCGGATTCTAAAATTATTTCAGATATCTCACCTTTATGGCTCCACTAAGTACTCCCTGGACCACCATTCCTATATAGTGGCTTGGGCCAGCCCATCACCATTTTTCCATAATGGTCACTGGAAATAAGTTCAAGATTAACAGTTTCGCCAAAAGCGCTGTTTTTAAATGCAATTTAATTTTGTTTCCTAAATATTTTAGATGTTCTACTTTTATGGGTCAATTAACTAACTCTTTGAACAATTTTTACAAAAGAGGTTTCTTATGGATCTGGTTCCTGCTTCCTAATATAGGCTTCTGAAAATAAGGTCAAAATTACCCCCACTGTTAAATTGCTAACATAGCTCTGTTAAGTGCAAAATCAGCCATGTTAAAAAATTCGGTTTGTGTCTCTGCTAGTTAAATTCGAATTTATCTTCACACACATCGTTTTTCGTCTTAAACTATCGATATTCTTTCGGAGCTTTATTTTAAAATTTACACGTATTTTTGTCTCTGTTCTATCTAGCGGGATTGCATATAGTCATGACCGGAAATATTTATTTTGCTTCAGCCTATATTAGCACTTAACATTTTGTTTGCTTTTCTTCTGGTTTAATAATTAATGAGACAGTTTTTGATACATCAGTATCAACCAACTTTCGCATAAATTTTTGTTTTCACGTTGTATTTTTGAACTTTTTCTTTATTTTATTACACATTAAAATTGTATCATACATACTTACATATCTATATTTTTGGTTCTTATTTCATTTGTACTCCCTTACATATTCAAAGATTCTTGTATATTTTTTTACGCAGGTTTTGTATGTTATTATATTGAGAAGCCTATAACATGAAACAGGAGTCAGGTCCACAAAAAAATCCAACCGTACAAATTGCTTCAAGGTGTCACTAATTGACCCATAAGTCTATGAAACCTAAACTATTTTCGGAACATAAATAAATTGAATTTTAAAACAGTCCTTTTGCTGGCACTATTAATCATTAACTTACTTGCAGTGGTCATTATCGAAAAATGAGGATGGGTACCAATATCCCACTACATAGAAATGATGCTGCAGAGGGTACTTAGTGGAACTGTAATAGTGGGATATCTGAAATAATTTTGGAAGAAAAATCGAACTTAAAAAAAAGCATTTTTGAGGAAAATTTTTGGTTTGAACACTTATGACCAGTGACCAATTTGGGAAAATGGTGATGGGTACCAATATCCCACTATATATAAATGGTGCTCCAGATAGGCCTCTATCGAGCACATATAGTGAAATTTCTCAATTAATTTTGGAACTTTTAAAAAATAAATTTAAAAAGTGATATTTGCGAAAAATTTCTGGAGAGGATTAATGGCCATTATGGAAAAATGGGGATGGGTACCAATATCCCACTACATAGAAATGATGCTCCAGAGGGCACTTAATGGAACTGTAATATTGGGATATCTGAAATAATTTTGGAATAAAAATCGAATTTAAAAAAAAGCATTTTTGAGGAAAATTTTTGGTATGAACACTTATGACCAGTGACCAATTTGGGAAAATGGTGATGGGTCCCAATATCCCACTATATACAAATGGTGCTCCAGATAGGCCTTTATCGAGCACATATAGTGAAATTTCTCAAATAATTTTGGAACTTTTAAAAAAAAATTTTCCAAATTTTAAAATTTCAAAATCTCGCTTCAACTCGCTCTGTTAAAGGTTCTGATTGTGGATAATAATGAAGGAGCACCTTGTCCACAAATCCTATTCATTTTTTTCGCCCACGTTGCCTTGTTTATTTAATAAAGGGCACATTTCCTTTTGGAAATTAGTTTTTTTTAAGCCTATGAAAGTCTTTGTATATAATTTTTTTTTATTATGACTTTATATTTGGAAATAGTATGACCTAGGCAAGCTAGTATATTTTTTCTGGTCCATTTGGTCAAAAAATGGGTATTTTGTTCCATTTTGAAGGCATACACCAAATTTTCCATGTTTAACATTACGTTGGTACGCTACCAGAGCTCTGTTAATTGGTATGGTTTGTGTCTAGAGTTATAAATTTTAAAATTTATCTTCACACACATATTTTAAAATAGAATACAAATTAAATGTTTATTAAAGGATATACGACTTCGCAATTTTTCGCAATTTATTGTTAAAGTTGGGGTAATTGTTAATAGTAATGCGCATAACTTATTTCTTTTTAACTGATTTAATTTCAATTAAACTCTTCATTTAAGTTCCTATTTTTTTGTTTAAATTCGTCTCTGAACCGTCATTTGTATCCGATTGTTGGCAGTCAAAGAAAAGTTTATCATACAACACATCTGTCACATTAATAGCTCGAAATCTACCAAAATATATTATGTGTTCCACGGAAATAGAAAAACTATCTGAGTGAAAATGTAATATTAATACTATATTTTATCTCACTAATATTCGTTGTAATAATAATGATAACAATTTTTGGGAAATAGTATAACTTGGTTTCTTTTTTAAGTTTTCATGAACAATTTAAATATTCCTTCGAAGCCAAAAGTGTTACTTTAATGTGTGTGAAGTTAGCTCCGTCAGTTAGCTTCGTTTTTACCAACCCTGTGTTAACTTACATATCTCTCGCAAAGCAATGTTAAGTTAACAGAATAGAATTATATTTAACATTTTCAAGGAAAAATAATAAAATATACGCTGAATTCTATTAAATATATATTTTATTGGTATATTTATTGGTATAATAGTGCAGTATATTAAAAAAAGCAAATAAAAACACAAAGTTATGCATTTAAATATTAAGAATAATATAACTACATATTTTTTATAAAGAGACATTTTGAGATCCAAAAAATATCACTGTCGACAATTTTTGTTGTTTGCATTAACGATTGTGTGATTCACTTAACTACTCGTAAACGACAGTAGACATCGTTAATATTTTGTTTATTCAAATTGATATCAAGTGGCATCACTGTCAAAAAAAATATCAAATAAACGAAAAGCACAAAGAAGAATGGAAAAAAACAAAGACTTTTTGGAAAAAATTGTTTGTGGGTTTAGCTATTTTTGCAAAAGCTTATTAAAAAACATTTGAGGCTTTTCCTACATGTAGTATAAACATGCTATGTATGTACCTAGTGCCTTGTTTATTAAAAGTATTGTGTATAAATGATTTTTAAACAAATTAAAAGTGCCCCTAAAAGATCCCACGAATTTTATTTTGTCGAATAAATAAACAACATAAAAATATACATCGTTTATTTTTGTCTACAATCGTTAAGCTAAGAACAACAGCTGACTAAACGATTGCGAATGTTGTTTAAAAAAAGTTACTGAATAGCATCATCGTTAATTTTGTTGTTAAAATTTTTTATCGATGCGATTGTCGTTAAAAAAGAATAGTGAATAGCACTACAGGTTGCATATGCTTCAAACTTTTTTAATTCAATAAAGCCCTTGAATTGCTCTTTGTTATATAAAAGGTTGTTTCTTTTTTTTACCAAGGTTATTTGTTTGCTTGTTGAAACTAAAACGAAAATTCGCAAAGAAAGCGGGGTTATTCATAGTTCGGCGATAACTTCAGAAGAAACCACGACTCAATGACAATCGTAAAGCTCAGCGCCTCCAATTTGCAAAAAATACAATGACGTGGTCGGATAAGGGGTCAAAGTTGTATTTCCTGACGAAGTTTAATATCGTTCGGCCAGATAAATACAACTTTTATTTCTACGGTT
This sequence comes from Phania funesta, assembly GCA_963932375.1. Classification (NCBI taxonomy): domain Eukaryota; kingdom Metazoa; phylum Arthropoda; class Insecta; order Diptera; family Tachinidae; genus Phania; species Phania funesta. The sequence goes on along the minus strand of OZ010652.1, from coordinate 89,926,753 downwards.
TGAGAAAAGAAGAAATATTTTCACAACGAGAGCACTGCGTGGATGGCGGAGTTTTAGTATGTGGTGCCATATACTACTCGACTTGGTATTAGAAACTGAAAAATCACCTGCAGTATCATACAAAAGGATATTTGGAGACGTGTTTTCAGAATTCAAAAACTAATTTGGACCTACACCGTGGACCCTAACAACACAACAATGCTTCAATTCGTTCTCCAATGTTTCATATTCTACGGATCTTAATATAAAACAAAATATCTGGAGTGGCTCAGAAAACTATACGATGACGGAAAGCAATGATCCAAAAAGGTGTCTTTAAAAGACACAATAAAACATGCCTGAAGCATATATCATAAGATTATGAAGTATCGCTTTAACTCTCAATGCCTACCCGAATTTTTAAAGTGTATTTCTAATAATGGTGGCAATACACGTAACTTTTTTTTTTATTATACTACTATTAATAAAATTTAATTAATATAAAAAACTGTTCATTTATTATAACTAAATAAAAAAACAAATTTTATTAAAACAAAAAACTCAAATCATGTGGTCTATTACTTGATTTATTAATTGCGCGAATATCGCCTTTATAACGGAACAATTTTCTAACCCCCCAGTATCTGCTTTACCAGATATATTCGTTCCAAGTTGTTAAAATTTAATTCCTTACATAAGTGATTCGTAGTGTACATAATACATTCTAAATAAGTTCCACAAACCTATTAAAATGATCAATATTAAACTCTTGAAACACATAGATTTCTGCAATTATATGTTATTGAACGTTTGTTTAAGTATGACTGACCCCTGTAGAAACCCGACTTTTCCGTAAGAATTAATTTATATGTCGAGACGTTTATTTATGCATATGGACATATGTATGTGAACCCGTGAGCGCTAATAAGACGCCAATGCACGACATTTTTTTTACTATTACAAATTTTACATGGTAAGTACTTACGTCAATGGTATGCTCATCGCCGCAGGCCCAACGTGCTTGTTTTTGTGCAAATTGAGCAGCATATTCTGCAGCCGCAACATCATGAATACTGCCACCTGCATTCCCGACACCTGGTTGGACACCGCCCGGAGATGGTCGCGGGAACACATAGTTCACTGCAGCAGCGGCAGCAGCAGCAACTTCGTCTTGGGTGCGCGGTATAGATTGATCAACACCGCCACGCACTTGTCTATCATCGTTACTGCCCAATAACTTCATGTGTGTTGTTCGCTGTTGTTCTTGATGAAGACGCTGCTGTTGGGATTGTTGAAGCAGTTGAGATGAGACTTCTACAGATGATGAGCTACAGGAGGACAATGAATTTGTTGTTTGAGTTTGTTGTACAGTCGATGAGGGTAAAGTAGACAATGATGTTGGCGCTAATAGGAAATTATGCAAAGATTGGCGGTGATATTGTTGCTGTTGAAGTTTCTGCTGAAGCTGCTGTTGTTGCTGATGGTGGTGTTGCAGCTGATGTTGTATTGTTGTATTAGCAGCCGCTGCGTGATGAGGCTGGTGTTGATAAGACGAATAGTAGGGCGATGGCGATAACGATGATGTTGGCTGATGTGTTAAAGACACTGTGGACTCAATGGGGGCAAAGGATATTGCAGTGGTCGATAGCAGCTCTATTTTGAGGCCGTTATTTTAAACAATATATGAGATAAAGTAAGAATTTGTTTAATTGCAAATATTTGTTGATAGGCAATCCACAAATTTATTTTTTTTTCGCTTTTTGGCTTTTGTTGTTTGTACACTAATTTTTTTTTTTTACACTCACAAATCTTTATTATTTTATTATAGTATTCATAAAATTTACGAAGCTGTTGATGGTTTTTGTTTGCACAAAATAAGTTGCGATTTTACCTAACGCGTTTCCAGATATTTTTTTCGTATATAAAATTATTCTTTAAAATTACGTTGTGGTGTGATTTTCTACACAAATTTTGTCTACAACTTATTTACTTTATTTATTTTTTACAAAAATTAATTACACAATTACAAGCTGGATAATTACAAACGATGAGATATAACGATGAATGAACTGCTGCACATATTAAATGATGACAATGGTGAATTATAATGGATTTATACTATTATATTTTTATCTTGGTTATTTTTATTTTTGTATTTGCCTTTTTTATATGCATGTAATATATGCGTGTGTGTTTTAATCTAGAAACCTTTATATGTTACTTTTTGTGAACTGCTTTCTTCTTTACTTTTCAACAATATATCAACACCTAAAATAATAATTTAGTTGTTGTGGCTTTTTTACAGAACACTAATGATTGACCAATAATGAGAATATTTATTTAAGCGTATTTTACAAAGATGATGCTTTTAATTAATATTTAAGTAGGGTTAAACTTTTTTATACATATACATTAAAATTTTTTACACTGAAAATAAAAGAGACAGGAAAAGTTTTAAATTAGTTAAATTCATAAATTACATATTAAAATTTATTAGCATGCAGTTTATATGTAATAATAATACGTACAAAAACATAAATGTCAAAATAAGTTCAAGTTCATATCAAACATTTCGGCTGTTAAAAGTTCTGAGATCAAAATGAGGACCAAGTTCTTATGTACAATACCATCTTATTTCTACGCAACCTGCTAGCTTGGGAAAAGTTTTCCATAATTCTTTACCATATTAGAATGTTAAAGAAGTTAAGTTTTGAGACAGTTAGGTTTTATCAAATTTCTGTACCTATAGTAGGTTTAAGCAGTAAGTTTGTGAATAGGTACTCAAATATGCACTTTTTAACAGAACGGAAATATATCAAAAATTAATAATTTCCGTACACAATTTTTTGAAAATTTAGTGAGAGTGTGTTTAATACAGCTGTTTCTTTAGTGTTGGTTCAAATTTTGCACTAATTGAATGTAATTAACAAAGGTTTTTAAGGTTACTATTGCATGTCCTCCGTTGGATATTTAGGTTGTTTTGTTTTAAAGTATAATAAATTATGTTTTAAAAAAAAGTTTAATATTTGTTGAAGGAAAGCTGTCTAAAACTATGAGATGCTATTGAGGTAGTGACAAATAATATTGTGTAAATTGTGAAATTGCATTTTAAATATTGCAATATAATTGTTTAAGTAAATTTGATTACGGTATAATTGAACAGTGTGTGCTTAGATTAAACTACAATTTAATTCGTATTTTTTTAAACATTGAATATATTACTGTATTCGAGATTAAAAGATACCAATGCCCCCTTGTCTGTTTTGCAATGAAAGTCAGGATTCGTCACTGTAAATATCTGTAATTGTTCTGAGAAGCGATTAATGCTCGTGCGGGTACTTTTACGAGGCCAATTGGAGAGCGAACCCACCTATAGCTGTATTTTAAGTACGAACTAAAAATAAGTAGTTTTAATCGGAATGTATTTTTTTGGAAGCTTTTTTTACGCAAACAAATGATAAAGAAATAGTATTTATAATTTTTAATTCCATTATTACAACTTGCATTTAAAGTAAAGGTAAATAACTTCAGCTACAGTGAAGCAATCATAAATCTTCGTCAAGTCTCTACCTATGCATAAAATATGAGAAGTAAATAGGTAACCAGAAATAAAAATTAATTAGCACATGGTGTCAATAAGTTGCCGTTTGAGACAAATAATAAATTAAACTTAAAAAATAGTACATAATAGAAGGCTTTATTCAAACAACCTGAAAAAATCTCACAAACAAGCAAATACCTATACGGTACATTCATTGTATGTATATAAGATAAATGATATCAGACAATAACAAACATAAACAAAAAGTGCACATAAGAGGAAAACAATAAAGATGCAGAAAAACAATTGATGGAAAAAGCAAACTCTGTATGGAAGTTTGCCTTAAAGAAAAACAAATAAAATAACAAAAATATCTTGTAAAGCCGGAGAAAAACTAAGGAGAAGGCAATGACAAATGTGTAACAAAATAGCCAGAGAATAGATTTAAAAAAAACACAAAACCCAAAAAGTGGAGAGCAATTTGTAAAAAAATATTAATTCATGTCTGTAAAACAAGCAAAAGATACACTCTGGTACGCCAGGCAAAAATGGCGTGAAAAGAGAATAGTTGGTAAATGACAGAAATTTCATAACCAGCAAAAATACAATAATCAACAAAAAAGGATCATCATAAAATAGACTAAAAACCAAAGGAAACATCGACAAAACCTTATTGGAATTGTACAGAATGAAAATAGTTTAAAATAAAAATCATTTGGTATTAATTCTCCACAAAAGTAGAATACATAATGTGAAAATGTAAAATAAAGAATTTAATTGATTTTTACCGTCTATTCTAATATTCAAGAGACAGCGCTGCACAATGGCAATGACAAAATTATACGATATTTATGTATGTATTTTATATATAAAGCTCACAAATTTACCCAACTATCATGAAAAACAGTGTAAAGAAACTTATAAAGCACTTAGCCGTTCATGTTTTACTTTTATTGAATTTAAGCTTTTTTAAACATTTTGTTGTGAACTTTTTTAAACACTAATATAAATTAAATTTACACCGATTTTTTTATACAAAGAAGTTATATGCCAATTAATAGCATTAGTTACCTTTTTATTCCTTCTAGTATTGGTGCTAAGAGCTAATATATAGAACAATGCCCACATAATTTATATATTTTAAATGGTATTCTTTTCCAATATTGCCATAATATAGTGGGTTTATTTTTAATAATTTCTTAACGAATTAATTTTTATACAATTATTTACACAAAGAATTTATATTTATCAGATGAAGAAACAATTCTTCGTCGCGAGAACACACACAAAATGCTTCTGTTCTATTTTTCAGCTGCGCCGCCGTTAGCGCTGCCAAGCATCGGGATTTGCGGTTGTTGTATGTGTACTTCAGTGTTGCCGCGTTGCGTTTTCTCTTAGTTATTTTGTATTGACTACCCACAAATGTATTCACAAATGGAAAATGCGTCAGCAGTACAACGAGAATAAATGTTTTCGTGGTTTTGTGTGGAGAATACGTGAATGTTCCTGTTTAGTTTGAGAATAATTTTTTTGTCATTGAGAGTTTCCATGCTCTCAGCATAGTTTATGGACGGGTGTTGTAGAACAGCGTTGTGGGATAAACTGTTCGGACAACATTGTTTAAACACGACTGTTTAAACTGCGACGGTGTTCACAAGCCATATTTCTGTGCAGACATTAAACTGTACGAAGGCTGAACAGATTAACAGCTACACAAGACGTCATGTAAACTCCATGCACAATATTCACATTATCTTAATTATGGTTTTATCTTAAAATAATAAAATATTATTTTGCAATAATAGAATCGGGTTTATTAAGGGTTTTGTTTCCAAATTTTCACAAGCAAAAAATACAGTAAGGACACTTATTCAACTTCAATTTGATGTTTTAAGAGTTATATAACAAATAATATACATGGTGTTTTCCGGGAATCGCGTTGGTTAGTACATTGCAAGTAGCCTGAGATGGCGGTTGGGACTGTGCTTGAGCACTGCGCTTTTGTTGAGACGGTTTTACGAGTACGTGATCCGAACCCAACGAGGCTTTCGCCAGCTCTTCAACATTCCGTCGTTGAATGTGGATGAATAATGATAATGTTAAGCCGTGTGCGCGCCGCTACATTCAGTTCGCTAAGAAGGCGAGCCTTAAACCACTGCACTTCTTCCCGTACAGTCGAAGACATTTGAATTAAGAATTCAAGTTCCGTCCGTATACAATATAAAAACATGCGGCTCCCGGTAAACACCACGTATATTAGAAACTTTGCTACGACCAAAAAAAGTATAGAAATAAACTGTTTAGATATTTCTGAAGTAACCCGAAGAAGCCCGATTATGCAGAAAAGTTTTATTTAGCGAAGTTGAGGTTCGAAGTACCACAGCGAAAAAACCCTTTGTGCCATCTTCAGTGAGAGTGCTAGTGCTTTTATGAAAGTGATACTCATTTTAAATTAGGACAAAAATCCTGTCCTGTCGAGCAAAATAAAATTTATTTATAGGTAAAATTCATTATTCTTGAATGATAATAAGAGTAACAGTTATCCATGGAGATTTTTTCTGTAGAAGTGTCCTCTATAAATATTGTTCGTTTGATATCATTTAGTATGGATGTAAAATAGAACATGTTGTGCTATCAAATTAAGCTACATAGGTAAAAGATGTGATAAATATAACTTTTAATAAAGAAAATATATTTTCTTGATGAGAAGTTGTAGTTTTTTTCCGAACTATATTTGGCAACACTGCTTTTGAATTCATTTTAATTGTCAGGCCTTCATTGGTGCTCATTGTGTTTCTTAACTGTCAAACTACATACATATAGAAAATATATACTGTTCTTCTGTATGGAACAAGGCGAATTAAATATTAGGTAACCTTATGTGCGCAGGTGATGAATTCGCTCGTCACAACCAACTTCAAATACTATTAAAACAAAGTATAGAAATTAAATTTTTGAATTTATATACATAAGTATGAATTACAAGAATTTTCATTTGTTTGCTTTTGTCTTATTTTTCTTCACATCAGCAGACGTGAGTCAACCTTGTTGATCTTTACCAGGGATAATAAAATTGCCAAAAATTGTATTGTTGTTAAATTAAAAACTTTAAAAGAACTTCGGTAGTCCCATGACTCATTTGGTTATAAAACTGTTTTTAATTTATTTGTTCCCATACAAAAATTCGTTTGTGGGTTTAAACTTGTTTTTGTTTAAAACTACGAATGAGAATACAGCAAATTGCGATTAAAAGCAAGTCTGCATCCCTTACCATTCTTATAATCGCACTCTCCATTAAAGTTAGACTTGTAGTAAGAAAACTTGCGATACCAAACAATTGAATTTATTTGATATAGTCTTGAGGCCTGCAGTACATAGGACATTTTCAAAAGAAATTCGAACTTTCCTTTTGTTTAATTTACATTTTAGTGGAAGATTAAGGTAACGCGATTGTATTTGGAGAAAAGATAAGACAGTAGGAAAGGATTTAAATAGAATCACCTACGCATGTATATAAAATTCAAAAATTCTCGTTTGCAAATTACATGCTTAATTAGTATTTCGCGGCATAATACTGTTACGTAGATAAGTGTAAACAAATATTCTTGCCTGTAAGAATTGAATGGTAGGAATACTTCTAGTACTCACTGTAGGGAAAGTTCCAGTGCTGTGCTTAAACAATGAATTAAATGGTAGAAATGTTTATGGCCCTCACTGTGCAGAAAGTTCCAGAATTGAATGGTACGAATACTGTGGCACCCACTGTACAGAAAGTGCTGTTTACACAGTAAAGCTATGTACAGACGGTTGTCATATCTAACAACATTGTTTGATCTGCCAATGTGCTGGCAATGCACTGACAATTCAATATGGCTACAAAAAGTTAAATTGTTAGTTCAGACGATTGTTAGAAAAGCTTACAATTTCATTGCCACACAATTGTCTGGCAATAACAAAAATAGCAATTGCAACGATTTTAGCTGCATATATTTTAGAAGATATCGTTAATGAAAGCAAAATAACAAGGAAACGACGCAAAGTTTGGGTAAAAGATTGGGTGCTTCATATAATTATAAGGGCACTCATAGCATAATATTAATAGGCATTGCTGACGCAGAATATAAATTTTTGTACGTTGACGCAGGTGGCAATGGAAGATTTTCTGATGGCGGTGTATTTAACCGTTGTACTTTTGGGCAAGCGCTGGATACTAACCAACTGGATACTAACCAACTGGATACTAACCAACTAGAAATATTTTCACTCATATTTAATTAAATTTGACTTGAATAACACAAAGAATTTGATACTGTTGTTTGCATTTTTTTTTTTTTTGCCAGTAGAAATATTTGTCTGACAATGATACCATTGTCAGGTGCACTACTTTAAGCACATCTATCAATAAAAAATGAACTTACAACGTCTGACAATTATCTGGCAATAACAACGAAGAGTGTTCTCACGATTGGCAGGTGTCTAAAAATATTATTGGCTTAAAATAGGCTGACAATGCATTTTCTACCAACGTTGTAAGCTGAAAATTGGCAGTTCACACAGTTGCAAGACATTGTAATATTGCATATTTTACTGACAATATTGTTAAATCTTACAATCGTCTGTACATAGCTTAACAAACACAACACCCATAAGATACACGTTATCAGGAAATTAAAAAGACACAGAAGAACAATAATGATATAACATCAACACGTGCAGTGGAATTCCGGAATGAAATAATGTGGGAAAACAATAACAACACAACGAGACCACTACCATATGTAATAAAGCAGCCAGTAGTTAAAAAAATAATAAAACAAGTACGGGCGCTACTTTCGGATTTGGCAAATCTGATATACCTTCCACAAAAGAATGAAATACTAAAAATGTATTACAGATTTTCTCCTGTCCAAAGGATTTGATTGCGATATTTGGGCCTCCGGTTTTAGTCGTCTTAAGGCTCAACTATAATATGCATAAGCTAGCTTAAGCAACTGCGCAATTACATATAAATCATATGTGGCAAACTATAATGTACTTAACAACACTTTTCGTTAAGTTTCGTCAACTGTCATTTGCTTAAGCAAAGTACAAAACTGATCGCACATTCCGTACGAAAACAGCTGATTGTGTTATAGATACCTTAACAAACAAGCTGCAATGGAGGACGAAAGTGAAATTTTTTTTAAATTTAATAGAAAAAAAATTGTTTGTATCAAAAAAGCGACGCTTTTTATTATAATCGCAATTCAAAGGAACGAGCATGGAAAAAAGTAGCACAACAATTAAAAAAACAATTTTATTGTTTATAAGTTGAGTGATGCACACCGCTGCAGTTTTTGGCCAAAATTACACAAGCACCAAAAATTGTGTATTTTTTTGTTCGAAAATTTCTTAAAACTAATAAAAATAATTATTAATTTGTATATGAATGGTATTAAATATATAAAATATATTTATTCAACACCTTTTTGTTAACGAATTTTATTTATTATGAAATAAAATATGTTTTTGCAGAAGTACGAATAAAACAAATGTGCAAGTGTGGCACTATAGTTTCCAGGCTCATGTAAGTACATTGTAGCCACCTAAAAGTCTTCAATAATTTGCTTAAGCATTTGACAGGCTTTTCGTTCCATTTTTGACATTAGCTTAAGCTACCTTAAGCATATTATAGTTGGGCCTTTATTTTACATTTAAACTCTTCTTTCGTTTCAATATAAGCATTTTCGATCTGTTATTAGATGTTTTTCAATTTAGCTCTTTCAATTTGTTTATATGTATGTTTTTACCTTTTCTCTGAATGCTATTGAATTTTTTTTATAAAATACTAAGTTTTTGCTGAATTGTTGTAAATAATAGCGAAATTGGTTTTTAGTAAAATTTCGAATATTGGCGTTTTCGGTATTTTGATAAATTAAATAATATTGGTGAATTTACAATTTAGTTTTGAAATGTTCTGAATTTTGGTTTTTAATATTAGTTTTGCAATTATTTTGTTTTATTCCTGTTTATGGTGAATTTTCGAACTCTTCGTAAATTTAATATTTTGTAAATTTTTTTTAAACTTTTTTTTTGGAAAATTTTGTTACTTTGGTAATTAAAGCTTTTTAGGCTATAGTTTGGTTTTGTGACGATTTTTAAATTTTCTTAAATTCTTGAATGGTGTTGAAATCTTAAATTTTTTTTGTATTTCAGTTCAATTTTGATTTTTACTAAAATATTAAATTTTTATAATTTTCAATTTTTTTTTAATTAAGCAGAAATATTTGAAGTTTACATAAAATATTGTTTTTTTTTTTAATTTTCCACTTTTTTATAAAATTGAAAATTTTCGGTGAAATTATAGTTTTGAGGTGAAATCCCAAAATTTGGTGAACTTTGTTTTTTTTTTTAGTTCCCAAATTATGGTGAAATTTTGTTTTTTTTATTTTTAGATTAATTTAAATATTTGGTAGGATTTTAAAATGTTTTGGTGAAATTTTAACTTTTTAATGAATTTTTAAACTTGTTAGTGAATTTTTAACTTTTTAGTAAATTTTGTGGTCCAATTTATATATATTTTTAACATAGATATTTGTTAAAATTTCGTAAAATATTGATTTTTTTGAATTTTCGGCATATTGTGACAAAACGAAATTTGGTGGTTTTACATTTTTAAGGAAAAATTTCAAAATTTGGTGAATTTGTTTTCTTTTTTTGTAAAACTTCCGTTGTTATTAAATATATTCATTTTTTACAATAAAATTTCTTTATTCCATTTTTTAAATTTATGGTGAATTCTTGAATTTTTTGGTAAATATAAAATTTGGCCAAATTTTGGATTTTTCGTATTCTTTTTTGTTAAATTTCGGTTTTTGGAGAAAAGAAAAGAAGATGTGTATATCTAAAGATCTAATTGTATTTACATACCTAGTGTTTTCTTAAGTATTCTACAAGTTTTTAGAAAAGTGGATGACTACTATAAAAACACATGGGTGCTCATGCTAGAAGTTAGAATTGAGTAAATTGTGAACATCGTAAGAAATAAGTAGCTGTTGTTTTATTTTAGTGTTAAATAAAATAAATAAAGTAGAAGTATGCTAAATAAATTCGGCTGTGTGTAATTTAAACGAAACGATATAATTAAAAGAACTTGCGAAAATTGCAATGTTAACTATATTAGTAATTCAACAATAATTTTCTTATATTAATTAGATAGCAGATTAATTAGTTGTTATAAATTTTAAATAATTATAACTAATTAGTCAATAACTACATACTAATCTAAGGAGCCTCAAAACAGAAACATTAAAGTTTTACAAAAAGCCCCTACAACTAAAAAATTTTTATTTTATTTTTCTTACTTGCTTTTCTATATTTGTTTAGTTATTTGTCAAATTTTGAAACAGGCTTAAAATTTTGAAAAGGTCTTAACTTTCATCTGATCTATTATTTATCTAAAATTGCACTTAATATTTTATAATAAAAAATGACTTAAACCTAAATATCTTTTAGGAAATTAGTTGATTAAATTTTTATTTCTCGATTATATTTAGACTTTTTGGTGAAATTTAAAATTATTGATAAAATTCCCGTTGTGTGGTGAAATGTCAAAATTTGGGAATCCGATTTTTTAACGAAAGATTTTTGGTAGTTTTTAATTTGTTCGCGGTCTCTGAACCGAGAGAAAAAACTATAATAGAAGAAAAAATTTTTACCTCATATCTGGGAGATTCATTAATCGATTTTGAAGATTTTCAATAGCAAAAAATTCGAAATTCGTTTTAGGAATTGGTCCAAGTTTTAACGTCGTAGGTCATCTATGGAGCCCTTATATTGGTCGGAACTACGTCATACCATATCTAATGTGGGGAGAAAAATAACTGTCATTCATTGATAAAACTAAAGCTCGCCAATAGCAACTAAGCAAGACAAAAAGATAATCTGGTGACGAATTGTGGAGAATGTGGTATTATTGTCCATACAGAACAGGGACTTTATTGTTTTCGCGTGCTTCGTCTTTCGTGATGAAAAGTGCCAGACAGGACACTTATGCGACCAACCATTATTGTTCAATATACAGAACTACAGAATAAAAAGAGTATCAACTAGCGCAATGCAAGGATCACTTTTTTACAAAGGCTTAAATTACATAACATTTTGCCAATTTAAACAACGAATGAAAGTGTTAGTATATAAAAGTATACCAAGTACTACTAAATAAATAAATAAAATCTTTCGTCGCATTTTGAAGAAAAATTGTAAATAGCATCCCTATAAAATATAAAAAACCCAAAACGGACCGAGAGAATCTGGAAGGGATGAGTCAGGAAGCTTCGAGAGAGGTGGGCAGATTAATCCCTGAAGGAACTCCGGTTGTAATAGGCCATAGGAGAAACCCGGAGATGGACAAGTGCGCCTCGCAAGAGGTGGACGAGTTAATCTGTAAAGGTACTCCTAAGGCGTTGTACCGTGAGTTTGCTATAGGGACGGGCAAGGAAGCTTCGGAAGAGGCGGAGAGGTTAATCTCTGTGGGAACTCAGGTATTTGGCTAATGGAGGAATTCTAAGGGGATGTACAAGAACACCTCGCGAGGGGTGGACGAGTTAGTCGCCAAAGATACTCCTGAGGCCATGGAGGTGAATGTGAAAGAACTGAAGGCACATACCCAAGTTGGGTTAGGTAAGTCTGTTTCGGTAGCAGGATCCTCAAACCTTCCTTGAAACGCTGAGTCGGTGTCTTTGCAGCTCAAAACAAAAATTGAGAGGCGAAGGCAAAAGAGGAGACGTAAAAGGGAGAAAAAGGCTATTGAGAAGATGACAAATCGGATTGATAGCCTTTTAAATGAGGCGACGACTCCAGAAGTTGAAAGACCTTTGAAGAGGTTTAAGAGTGAAATCCCTAAAGTTTCGGAAAAGGTCCGTAAACAGAAAGAGAAGAATCCTCAAAAAAAGCCCATTGGACAACCCTCAAAAGTTGTCGAAATGAATGTGGCTATAAAGGGCACTAACCAGAAGCCGAACAGTAGTGGTAGTACTAATGTTAGGCCCAAGGTTGGTGCAAAAGTGAGACCATCTTCTGCACAAGTTCAATTAAAGATCTCACTTTAAGTGTCGTTGACATATCTATGGAGGGTCCTCTGGAGAACACACATGTGAATGCCTTCAAGGCATCACTGCTGTGTGCTCTGGATAACCTTTGTGATGATGCTGGTGACATAGGTTTCGTAGGTAATGCTAAACTTGTTGATGGCTTTATTGTACTCACGTGCAAGAACCAATCGACGAAGAGCTGGGTGATCGAACTAGCGAAATCCCTGACCAATCTTTGAGAAGGGGTTAAACTAAGAGTCGATACCCTGCAGGCGCTGCGAAACGAAGTCAGGATGATCGTCGTTGCTCACGGTTCTACCGAGGGTAAAGACATTATTCTGAAAAGGCTGCAGAAGCAAAATGGATGCGTGAAGGAGACTTCTAAATGGAGGGTTACTCGCGCAGAAAAATTTGCTAATGCAGAAAATGAGAGCGTAGTGCTCACGATATGGTGTCCGAAGGAGGATGCGGAGGCCATCAGGAAAGCAGGGGGGAAACTCAACTGCGAACTTGATCAGGCTGAAGTAAAATTCAAGAGGAATGACCAGTGAGCACGTCGTCCTCCCTGGTGCGGGGGTAGGCAACTCTGAAAAGAGAGCCCTATCAGGGAAGGTGGTGGACTCATACCAGGAAAAAATAAGTATATGCCAGCTCAATCTTCATCACAGCAAAGCAGCATCAGCAATGTTGGTGCGATGTTTTGAGGAGGATAAGCTGGATATAGCCTTGCTATAGGAGCCCTGGATTGTCAATGGCAATATCAGGGGCCTGTCTCAACAGACCGCCAATCTGTACCACTCACAGAATGGTGGTAAATTAAGGTCATGCATTCTGGTGCGACATGGCGTACGAACAGTACCTATGACACATCTCTGCTCGCCGGATCTTACAGTAATAATGATTGGCAGTGGTTCGGGATCATTTCTTATTGCGTCGGCTTACCTTCCCTATGAGACCACAGGTACATATCCGTCACTGGAGGTGGAGAACCTGGTGAGTTTCTGCAGGCAAAGAGGCATGGCGCTGATCATGGGCTGTGATGCCAACTCGCATAATACGGTTTGGGGCAGCACAGATGATAACTACAAAGGACAACAATTGTTGGAATTTGTAGAAAGACACGATTTGCTGGTATTTAACAGAGGGGTAGAACCCACCTTCGTGGATTCACGAAGGGCAGAGGTGATCGATATCACTCTGTGCTCAGTCAATATGCTAGACAGGGTTAAGGACTGGAAGGTCGTGGACAGATTAACCATATCTGACCATGCCATATCCAGTTTGATATACTGTATGGCAGTAGACGGAGGAAAGTCCGCAAACGTATAAGAATACCATACCAGTTATGAAGAGTATCTGTCGGTACATATAGGAGGTGCTCCATACAGAGCACCTCGCAACACGGGCGAAATCGAGCGGACGGTGGAACAATTGGACTTCACGGTTAAGCTAGCTTTCGAGCATGCTTGTCCCTTAACAGTAGTGGATGAAAAAGATCCGACACCTTGGTGGAACGGAGAAATTGAATCCATGAAAAAGGAAACAAGAAAGGCCTTTAACCGATACATGGGGGAGAGAGACTCGATCTCATGGGATGCGTATAAGGAGAAGAAGAGAGAGCTGAAGAGAACAATACGTCTTCGGAAACGAAGTACGTGGAGGGAATTCTATTCTAATATGAGGGATACATCTGAAGTATGTAGAATACAGAAGATAATATCTAAATATCTAAAATACCCAGTCTCAAGAAGTGCAATACTATCTTTTGCACCATTCAAAGCAGCTGGAATGGATGGAATTTTCCCAGCCATATTACAGTGGGGAATAGATACCCTGCTTGATAGGATTAGGGAAGTATTCGTAGCCTGTCTAGCGACGGGATATATTCCGGTGGCTTGGAGGGAAACTAAAGTTGTTTTTCTTCCCAAACCGGGTAAGAGGGACTATACTGATGCTAAGTCCTTCAGACCGGTCAGCCTAACATCTTTCCTATTGAAGACAATGGACAGGGCGGTGGCTGACTTTATGGAGAACCATACGCTGATGGATAGGCCCTTGAGTAGATTTCAGCATGCTTATAGAGCAGGTAGATCTACTGACACCGCTCTGCACGAGCTCGTCAGAGTAGCGGAAAGAGAAATTTTCAATGGCGGAGCTGCTCTGTCCGTTTTTATGGACATTGAGGGCGCCTTTGACAAGATCTCTTTTGGGAAGGTGAGAAATGCTCTTACTGAACGTAGGGTTGACCCCATTATTATAAAATGGATAAACGCTATGCTTCGGACTAGGGCTATAAATCTCAGAGATGGGAGAACCAAGATTCGAGGTAGGGTAATTAGGGGCGCCCACAGGGAGGTGTATTGTCACCTCTTTTGTGGAACATCACCGTAGATGGCTTTCTTTGGAAATTGGACTCAATAGGTGTCCATACGATTACGTATGCAGACGATCTGGCACTAATGGTTGGTGGTAAGTTCATCGGGGCCATTCAAGGTTGCATGAGACAGGCTCTCATGGTGACTGAGACATGGTGCAGTGACCAGGGTCTAACCATAAATGCCAGTAAATCCGACGCTATACTTTTCACTCGTAAGAGGTGTAGAGGTTGAAGCTTTCAAGCTTTTCGGATGGGAAGTAAAGGTGTCCAAGAAGGTGAATTATCTGGGTGGTACCCTGGATAAGGAACTTACCTGGAATGAACACATCGAAACAAAGGTCAGGAAAGCAAAAAGGATTATCGACAAAGGCTGCATTCTGGATTTACACAATGATGGTGCGACCCATTATAACTTACGCATCCGTGGTGTGGTGGCCGAAGGCCTCTCAGGGCACAATTAAGCGTAAGTTGGATGGGATTCAGAGGGTTGCCTGCATGGGTATAAGTGGTGCAATGCGCACGACGCCAACACAGGCAATCGAGGCAAAGTTGGGATTGCTGCCATTGGACTTATTCATTAGGTTAACGGCCGCATTGTCAGCTTTGCGAATGAGGAGCGATGCGGTTTGGCATAGCTTTGGGCCGCACATCGGGCATAAGAGTATCCTGGACCTCGTTGGGAAAGAGGTTAGGGTTGCTCAGACGCCGATGGAAAGAAAACGCATGAGGCAAGTGAACGTGTATTCCAAACTGGTGCTGGAATGTGTTATGAAACTAAACAGACGTGCCTCGTTGAATGAGGTAACGTTGATGTGGGTTAAGGGACCCATGGGCACAGCTGGGAATGAAGCAGCAGACGAACTAGCAAAAAGGGGATCTGATGTGGATTTCTGTGGACCAGAACCCAGGGTTGCCCTGGGGAATGACCTAGTGCTAGCTAAAGTTCTTCAATGGGTAAACTCATTACACCTGAATAGGTGGAGGGAGAATACCACATGTAGACCGGCTCGAATGGTGCTCAAAGAGTCCCTCGGCAGGAAGGCCAGCAAGGTGCTCGGATATAATAGGGCTACTTTAAGCTGGATCCCTGCGTTAGTGACAGGACATGGAAACTTCAAGTACCATCTGGATAAGATGAAGGTCGTAGAAGATGATACTTGCAGACTATGCCTGGAAGAGGCTGAGACGATAGCGAACATTGTGTGTGAATGTCCAGCAGTGGCTAGCATAAGGCTTAAGACCACGGGCAGACACTTGTTAGGTGTTAATGCCATGGGGGAACTAAGCCTTAGACAAATGCTCGCAATTACAAGACTCCGTGATGAGGAAGAGTGCCGACAGTTACCAGTCGACAGTCTGAAATCACTTTAGTCAAGAGTAAAGGCTAGGGCTAGCACGAGACTCAATTGAAAGTAAGGTGGTTGTGTTTACGGATCGGTTCCCTGAAATCAATTTGAGGAGCGAAATGGGGGTCGAAAAGGGACCCAGAAAGTAAGTGGTCTGCTTCGATATCCCCCCATACATTAATAATAATAATAATAATCCCTATAAAAGAAAGCAGAAGGCCACAATATACGTCTTGTTTTTGTTGAAACAATGTTGGCGCGCTTCCGGAGTATTAACAATATTCTCTTTCACATGAAGCTCATTCTCACATACATGGGCACGTAATAGACTAGGCCGCATTAAATCCAAAACTGAAACATCAGAAGCTCTTGCATTCACGAAGAGTAAAAGTTTGGGTAGCTATGTCAGCAAAATAGATAAAAGGACCTTATTTTTTGAGATTCAGTGAGAAAAGCTGTAAACGTCCAAGCAGCAATAAGACCATCTCTAATACTCAAGGTTTAAAATAGAAAAATTATGTATGAGATTTATAACAGGGACCGTAACGGTTTAAAGTTTTATTAAAAAAAATACTTTTTAAAGATTATTTTTCGCTAGGAAAATAATAGTTATATTTTGCTTAAAAAATAATTGTTATTTTTCAATTTTTATCTTTCGCTTAAAAATCATAATTTTCTAGCCAAAAAATAAAACTTTAAAGTAGTTTCTTTTTTAATTAAACTCAAATAAATAAAACAAGAATTACGTTGATTGAATAGTTCTTAATCATGTAGCATTTCTATTTGATTATGATTTTTTTGGTTGGAATTTGAATAGTAACGATTGTTTGCAGTCCCTGCAAACGAAAGGCAAAATTAAAAAAAAAAAACTTATTACCTAAATACAAAAGATCTCTGAATTATACCTCTTGCAATCCTAGGAATGACCAACAGAGGCTTTCAAGTGGACCGCAAGAAAAGAAAAGCAAACACGAAGAGCAGGCGGTATATCGATCCGAATAATTTTATAAAAAAGGATCATACGACATTTCACAAAGTTTACGAAAGAACACCCAAGGAAAACTCTCAACAAAGAAGATATATTGTTGTCGTACCATAGTACTAGGGGATGTTCTCTAAAGTGGTAGCAGATACTATTCTTAAGCCCATATAACACATGTGTAATGAAGAGGAAAACATTTCAGCAATAAATCCTACGAGCATTATAAATGAAATCCAAAAGAAAATCTGGAATCAAGAATCATACCCAACACTCAATTCTATTATCTCCCAAAATACGTTCACATTGTAGAAATATCGATCAGTAGGTCTTACACGAATTATCGGCAAATGAATTAGTAGTAGGCCATTACAAAACACTATCAATACACAGATTTATACAATACTCTATAATAGAAAGAGTGCGGCTACCTTTAAAAAAAAAACATCATCTGCATATGTAAACATTTTACGGACTTCAGAGTTAGTAACCACTGAAAGATCATTAAAATAGTAAAAACAGAACATGGCCTACAATAATCCTTGCGGGATTGCTGAATAAAGTGGAAGCACACTAGATTTAATGTTATTAATGACAACTAATTGTCATCTATCTCGCTTATAAAATAAAATAAGTCTACAGGCTAACTTAGAAATGTTGTATTCAGACAAACACCGGCTTCGCTCCCTAAAGATTACACAGAAAAACAAAATAACACTTTTTTTGTTGCATAA
Organism: Phania funesta; assembly: GCA_963932375.1. Taxonomy (NCBI): domain Eukaryota; kingdom Metazoa; phylum Arthropoda; class Insecta; order Diptera; family Tachinidae; genus Phania; species Phania funesta. Next base: position 89,908,726 of record OZ010652.1, on the reverse strand, counting down.
ATTTTTTCTATTATTGTTTACTAATTTGGGTGCACTGATTTCAAATCTACCCTCAGATTTTTTGTAGCAGCTCGAGTTAGGGAGATACAGGTACCGTTTTAAAATTAAATAAGTAGTCGATAATTTCTATCAATAGCGGTGTAACTTAACTAGTTCCTTTATAAATTTCAGTATGTCTTCCTCAAGATGGACGTGTTTAAATAATCCTGATTGTTTTTGTGTTATTTGTGGAGAATATATGTACCAAAAATTTCGTTTAAATGTGTCGGACTTTGTGAAAAAGGCATACTTGGACTACTTTGGGTTTCCGTTGCCGTCAAACGCTAAACCTTGGCTACCAAGTTTGGTATGTAAAACATGTGTTGAATCTTTGCAACTGTGGGCAAACAAAAAAATACCCACTTTTAAGTACAAAGCTCCATCATGACTACTGTTATTTCTGTGTAACGAATATCATAGGAATAAAACCATAAAAATTGCTCTTGAGTATTAGTGGCACATCAACACCACAGCACCCATGTACATCTTCGCAAAATTCAGACCAGTGCAGCGGACAAACCTAAAACGACGACAGTGGTAGCAACAGTGATTTTGATTGCTACGGTAGTCCCCGACCACTAAATCAAGATGATCTAAATGACTGGATCAGGGAACAGAAATTTGAGCTTCCCGGTTGGAAGAAAGAAATTTGTTGACCAGACAGGGAAAAGGATTTACTTGCTTTCTTTACACAAAAAGATCATTTTGTGTTTTGTACTGATATTCCGGGCCTAATTAATGCAATGGGATTAAAAGAGCCGAGCTGGAGCTGAGCACTGAACATAAAGAGACTGGCCTTCTAGTGATTCCCGATAAGCAAAATGTAATTAATGTTCCACTAGTATCCAAAGACTGAATTATATTGCCTCCTTTCCATATAAAACTGGGGTTGATAAAACAGTTCGTAAAAGCTCTTAACAAAGATGGCGAATGTTTCAAATACATGGTTAAGGTGTTTTCAAAATTGAGTAGTAAGAAAATAAAAGGTGGTATTTTCGATGGCCCACAAATCAGAAAGTTGATAGATGATAAAATTTTCATCAACCATATGACAGCTGTCGAGAAATGTGCATGGGAACAGTTTGTTTGAGTAGTGAGGAATTTTTTGGGCAATAGGAAATGTGACGGCTACATTCAGGACGTTGAACAGTTGCTGATACACTTCCAGCGGCTTGGATGCAACAGAGTATTAAGCTTCACTACCTTCACAGCCATCTAGACTATTTTCCTGAAAATCCTGGTGACCTGAGCGAGGAACAAGGAGAGCGCTTTCACCAGGATATTCGCACTATGGAGGAGAGGTATCAGGGGCACTGGAATGAACATATGATGGCTGATTATTGTTGGAGCACTCATATAACATCGCACTCTAGAAAATCCAAAAAAAAAAGGAAATTTTATTCAGAATAAATATTCAATAAATTTTTTAAACTTAAACTATGTGCATTTTCAATGAAAAATCCTGTCACTTCATAACTCCAAAACTAGAGCTGCTACATGAAAACGGCATATATTTTTGAAATCAGCGTGAAAAAACTATTCAGGTTCATGTAAAAAATCTCATGCAACAGACATGCTGTTTTCCAGTGTTATCTACATAACCGGCCTTCGGCCGTACTCAAAGATTTTCTTCTCTATGATATCATGTATGTTATCAATAATATTACCCGTAATAAGAAATTTATACCAACATTTCAGAGGCGTACAAATTAGAAAATATGGGTTTCCGATGGTTATTTTATTTAATAATTTCTTTTAATTTTTTTTCTGATGAGCTGGCTGGGTTCCGCTAAACTGAATTTGAGCCTAATGATTGGCTTAAATCTAGTGTAGAGCAGCACTTCAACATGAAGAAAAAGTTGTTTTAAGTAGAAAAGGTAAAGTGAAAAAAGTGGCGGCAAACCATTTTTTGGGAGTTAAGGGCCCCCCTAATATGTTCATATATAATTTGTGATATTTTTAGTATTTTGAAACGGAATGGTACAAAATGGGTATCATATGAAAGCTTACAAAACTTCATACCGAATCCATTCCGCATCTCGGCAAGAAATAAACCAATTGTGAATATTTTTTTTTTATTTTAACCAAAAGAATTTTGGCTACCATTGGGAAGCTTTTTAAGACGTAAATGAAGGTTACATTTTAAACTAACACAACTATCAAGGACGGTTATTCAGGAAATCTTTCGTAACCGAAGCCGGTGGTTGTCATACCATGAATGAGAAAATCCTTGCGCCCAGCCGAAGTCCTTTTATGCATAGACTCTTTAGTAAGCGAAGCCACTGTTCCTCATATCATAGAGAAGAAAACCCTTGCGCCTGGCCGAAGGCCGGTTATGCAGGAAATCTTTAGTAAGCCAGTGGGTGTACAAGTCAAGTTACTGTTTGAATTTTTTTGAAAATACTACATACATACATACTTACGTCAACAATGGCAAAATACCGAACAAATAATTTATAATCAGATGTTTCTACGCAAATGTCATGTGCTGCAAATTATGATAAGTTTTCATATGATACCCATTTTGCGCCATTTCGTGTCGAAAAATCGCCATTACATACAAAATCTTTGCGGGTTCGTAACTCCGAAAATAGCGGTTGCCGGTGTTTTTTTTTTATTTTATTTTACCTTTCTTCTTAAAATAACTTGTTTTTTTTTTGAGATGCTGATCTAAACTATATTAGTTCCGTGAACTTCAACTTAATTTTACAGCGTCTGACAGGAATTCCGATCACTCCTATTATAGCCATAGGACTATATAGTATTATGTACATCCATATGTACTTTTTCTAACACCTAAACAACTTTTCTTATATTTTAGAGGCAGTGCCCTTTACCTAATATTTACCTTTTTCTTTTTGGTGGGTCTGCCTAACTAAATTGTTCTAATTCTTTAGCCTCTTATTTTCTTTTTGATAATATGGTCCACCTCTACACCATAATTTTAAACTGGAAGCATTTTTTTAATACATAACAAAATTGTATCTTTTATTAGAGTATCGTAACCCATATTAAATGCAAATGCAACCCTTTTAATTATTTTACTTGTACAAACCATGGACATATTTCCGTGACAATGGTTGTGTAAATTAAAAAGAGAACACCATATGTAATAAGCAGCTGTAATAGGCAAGAGGGAATTTCTAAGTACATCATATTGTAATTAGGTATTAAATTTTCTACATTTAATTGATACCAAACATTTTAAGACACAATTATTTTGAAAGGAGTATATTTTGTATTGCATTTAATTGAAGAAAATGTTAAGCATCAAAAATTATTGATCTGTACAAAAGTTGTGTATACAATTTGTGTTGTTATTCCTTTTTGTTTGCGGCATTCGTTCATGGATATTTTTTTGCATGTGTTTGTAATTTACACCGTACAATTTTTGCCGATTTCTTGTTTTATTCTAGTCTCTCCTCTTCTTTTGCCGCAATTTGAACAAAAAGTAATATTTGAGCAAATAAAAAAATGTGGGCCTTTTAAATCAACTTATACAAACAATTGGATAAAAACGAATTAAAAAATCACTTGCTTCGACCTTTTTTAATAATATTTTCAGTTACATATACATATGTACATAGAATTTTTGTTTTAATTCATATTTTTAGTATTTTCGCTTTAATAGTTTTTTTTTAACTTTTTTCTTTGCTTTACACACACCTTTTTTATACTGGATGCTATTTAGAGAATAATTCTTACAATAAATTTACAGATTCCGCTTGCGAGCTATTTAATTAAGCATTCATTTTTTTATACGAGTAGATACTTGTGCATTTTGCTTTTATTTGCAATATTGTTCTGTGACACTGGATTTTTGCAGCAAGAAATTTTATTACAAAACTATTTTTTTAATATTTGCACAAATTTTTAAGCCTTCCGCTACTTTGCAAATTTTCTCGGCAAATCGCAAAGAATGAGTTGGTTTGTGTTTTTTGTTATTCCTTATTTCTATTTTTACAATTCACAGCGCTGCCAACTTTTTCAAATTAATATTAAGACGAAAATACGTGTGAGAGAGAATTGGAATTTATGATTTCGTTCCAATAAATTATTTGTTGAACAAAGAAACTATATAAACATATATATATATAACATTATTTAAATTAATATGTTCCTCGGTGGTTTTACACATTACATTACGTCGATCAACATTCACTTACGCAGAAACATATTTCTTTTTACTAATTATGAAATCCTAAATTATAAAAAAAATATAATAAAAAATCTTTGAATACAGTAAAAGTTATTATTTTATTCGACAACTACCTGAATGGAATGCATTTTCTACACACGTGATAAGCATTCTTCATGTCTTTTCTACCAATTTTATGTTTAACTGTAAACATCATATATTTAAACCAACTCTAAAGACAAATACAATACAATAATGAATTATTTCTAAATTTTTCATGTTCTAGCCTTTCTTTTTGGTTGAGAATGCATTCCACTCAGCTAGTTGTCTAAATTTTAACTTTTACTGTATTCAAAGTTATCATATCAAATAAATTCTCTTTCTGAATAGAAAAAATAAAAAAACTTGTGCCTAGAAATTAAATTACTAAATATTAATAATTGTAGTTCGACAAAGTTAGGTCAAACAATAAATATAATAAAAAATTTACACATTGATTTAGTTTTTGAACAAAATATTTCGATTCTAGAATTGAAAGGTTCGAATACTTGGTGCATTTACTCTTCAAAAAGCTTCAGATTTGAAGGGTGCGGATTGGCATCCACTGTATAGAAAGCGCTTTGCTTCAACAACAACAAACAACAGCCACAAACTCATACAAGTTACTAGGAAATTGAATGCACACAGAATAACACCAACAATATAACATCAACACGTTCAGACGAATTCCAGGAATTGAATAATGTACGAAAACAATAATAACACAAAAAAGCACTGAAATTTTGCTAGTCAAGACCGTCACTGTCCATGATCACTTGGTGTTCAAACCGAATTGTCTGAACAATAGTTCGCACAACTCTGTTATGATATTACAAAAACCAAAGCGTATCTAACTAGGTGACCTTGCTACGACAACAAATACAACAACAGCAAGCAGTTTTGCTTGTGTAAAACGCAATATTGCTGTCAAAAACATTGTAAAAAGAAAGAAAATTAAAAGAACAAAATTTGAATAAATTTGAATAAATTTTGTTTGGTACAAATTACAAATTTATTTATAAATTTTGTACAAATCAGATCACAAATTGATAATTTATTTTTTGTTTTTACTTCACTTTTTAATTTATTTATACTCACCCAAAAAAAAACACTAATGCCCAGTTTTTGAGTTGATATTTAAATATGCAATTAGCTAATTTTTACATAAATTTAAATTGTATTTAAATACAGCTTCAGTTTTTCAGTGTTAAATAATTCTTCGTATTAAATCGCAATGAAAATATGGTAGCACTATGAAATGTCAAACAATTTATCGATAGTTTTAAAGAAAACAGCTGTGCACCATAAATAAAACTTGTAGACAATTCAGCATTACTCATGTCTTCTTGATCGGAATTCATTTTGTTGCATTTTTTATTTATAAATATATGTATTATTTATACGTATATCTACATATATATGTACTTATATATTCAGATATCTATAGTTTTTAATTTATATGTATATACTTTTTATATTTAATAACTTTTAATTTCTGAAAATTATTTTTTAACCAAGAAATTGAGAGGTAAACAAACGTCAAAGTCTTAACTTTCTGGACTTTAAATAAACTTTAAATGCTTAATGTTGCTCATTTAAGTTGCAATTAAATAAGCCTTGAAAAACTGTATTTCGTATTTAAATAGAATTTAAAGCTAAATGACATTTAAATAAATGAGACTTGAATGTAAATGAATTTTTCTATTATTCGTAAACAAAACAAAATAGTTTGACATTAAAATTGGGTAAACAAAGGAAAACGAAAATTTAATAAAAAAATTGTCACCTGCAGTAGTAATGCCACCTGGTTAAATATGCCTTGATAGAAACAAAAGAGACAGGCAAAATAAAAAATGTATGTATTGTCGTGTGCTCTCATCTGTAACATGGCTTCTTGATTGGGCATAAATCTGTTTAGCCATGGCACATTTTGCTGCTCGCACAGAAATTTGTCTAGTCAAGACCGCCGCTGTTTATGGTCGTTTCATGTTCAAACACAGTTTTCCGAACAATAGTTCGCACAATTTTGTCATGCCATTACACAAACATAATACACAGAGAAAATAAAAAGAATGTATGTGTGTGTGCGCTCGTCTGTAAACACCCGTCACAAGCCATATAAGCTATGCTAAAAGCATGCATTCAATCTCGATGAGGGACAAAAAATGATGCTGAAATTGACACTACGTCTTGACTATCCATAAATACGTTTGCACATTGGGAGAGAAAATGTGTTTGTGGTGTTCTGTTTAAAGAATTCGTGTAGATCTTCACGTTCAGTTTCAGCATTATTTTTTTGTCTCTCATTGGCGTCTTAAATAGCCATAAATCTATTCAGCCATCGCACATTTTGCTGCTTGCACAGAAAATTGCCTACTCAAGACCGCCGCTGTTCATGATTGCTTCATGTTCAAACAGAGTTATCCGAACAATAGTTCGCACATTACACAAACAAAATACACAGAGAAAATAAAAAGTGTGCTCGACTGTAAACACTCGTCACAAGCTATGCTAAAAGCATACAATCTCAAGGCATATACATACATATTTGATATATCTTTCTCACAAGAAGTCAAAAATCCGTACAGTCATATTATATTGACTTTTACATAAAATCCATATAAATTATACAGAAATATTGCACTATGTAATTAAAAAGGGTTCGTAGATTTTTTCCCATCTTCGCCCTCCAGCATAACGTCTACTAATTCTGCATATTGGAGTAATACAATTCTGCATGTAGTAATACTTTATTGCTTTACCTATTCGAGAGCAATAATTAATCCAATAATTGCCGAATTTTCCAGTTTCATTTAATTTTAATTGGTTAATATATTAAAGCTTGAAGGGTTTTTTCTAATTCGTTTTGATATTTTGCTACTCCATTGTGTAGCATCGTCAGGAAATAAAATTTTGACAATTTAGTTTAACCAAATACAAAGTAAAAAGAGGAATCCCATTTTAATGGATGATTTACTGATCTTGTCGATATTGTTAGAGTTTAAAATTCAGTTTGTTGGTTTTTGTATACGTACATCTACGGTTTAACATTTATTAAAATAAGAAAGTAGACTTAAAGTGCCAAACAAACGTAAGAAAAACACTTTGTCTTTACGAGACAAATTAAAAATATTGGAAAAGATTGACAAAGGCGTTCAAGGAAAGCGTTCAGCACTGGACTTTTATGTAACTACTTCTACCATTAGCTATATTAAATCAAATAGAAAATCAATATTGGATGCTGTTGCCAACACTTATCAACACGTATCCAATAAAACTTTTCATAGTGCTGAATATCCGAAAATGGAAAGTCGTCTCTATGAGTGGTTTCTTAATCAACGTGAAAAAAGGCGACATTAAATGGACTCATATTAAAGGAGAAAGCTAAAGTAATTTTCAGGAAAGAATATCCCTATAAAGCTGAGAATGATTTTCGGGCAAGCAATGGATGGTTTACCAAATTTAAAAAGCGGCATGGAATTTCTATCTTTCTTGGAGCAAATTCTGTTGGTTCCTGTAAGTTGTTGCCATTGGTTATTGGAAAAGCCAAAAATCCAAGGTGTTTTATGACTGTTTTCATAATTCTAAAATATTTGTTAATAGGTCATTCGTTTTTCCGAGGAAAATAATTTGCCTCCAAAAGCCATTTTACTTATTGACAACTGCTCCGCCCACTCGCCCATTGAGGCATTGGAAAGCGAAGATGGAAATATAGTGGCGTACTTCTTTCCACCAAATGTTACAGCCTGCAGCCTATGGACCAAATCCAATAAAGCTAACCAAACTTATTTACAGAAACAAATTACTAGCGAAACTAATTGCCGAGAATGGTGAACTAAACCAAAATTTAAAATCTCATTCAATCAAAGATGCAATAATTTGATTAAAGAAAGCTTGGGATGAGGTCACGCAAACCGCTATAAAAATTTTTTGGTCAAAATTGTTCAATTGGGACTCTGACGAATACGACGAATAGTTATGATGTGCCTCTATCACGGTTGCTGGAAGAAGATCAGGACTATAATGACGTTGTCCAAATAAATCAAAATCTTTTGACGCAAATTGATCCGAATAATTCTATATCTATAAGAGAAATCGAAAGATGGAATGAAGATGCCTTTGAGAATGAACCTTTCCATATATATGACAGTGAAAGTTTGTCTTTACACACAGATGAAGATAGTGAAGTAGAAGTTTCACCTAATATTTCTTATTCCGAAGCTACTGCAAGTGTAAATAATTTAATACAGTGATGCAAAAGCAGTGAATTATTTTCCACTCAGCACTTGTCAAATCATTTAGATCTCCGTAATGATATTGTTTTGTCGGAAATACAAAAACCTAAAAAACAGACAAATATCACTGATTACATGATTAACAAAGACTGAATTCGAATTTCCGACTACTGTATATCTGCGCAACATTATCTGTATTTGCTTTAAAATTAATTCTTTGTCTAATAGGTGTGTTACCAATTTGCAACATTTCCAAATTAAAAATAATATCTGTATTAAAAACCGATGCATTTTTAAAGTTAGGATAATGATTAAATTCTAAGCACAATAAAGCAATTATTATTAACACAGCCAAAAAATTTTTAAACAGTGTTCAGAAAGTGTACTAAGGATAGAATTCATAAATTAGATAAGTCAAATGTAGTTTATAAAATTCCTTTTAAGGGATATGGTCAGGAGAATTGTAATAAGTTTTAGGTATAGACAACATATAAAAAAACAAACAGAATTAGAATAGCTGGACATAAATCAAATCTAAATTGCAGATATTCCCTTTATATAGCATTATCATATCATTGTTTTAAACTTAATAATTATCCTAACTTTGAAAATGCATCGGTTTTGAATACAGAGACTAGTACATAAAATAAGATAGTTAATATAAGTGTTTTTTAATGTTTTGATTAATGCTATTTAAATAACATTCGTACACATCTTAATTTAAATGTAAAATTATTTAAATTTTAATGTTAATTTTTTTTTTTGTGAAAATATTGGAACATTTATATTTATTTATTTTTTTAATTTTTTTTTTTGTGAAATTGAAAAATTAGTTTTGATGGTCATGCATGTTATTTGTGTTTTCTATAAAATTTTGAATTTTTGTGACAAATATTTTTTCGTATACATATTATTCGATTGTTGTTTTGGTTGATACAAAAATTATTATTTCTCTCGAATATGTAAAGCAGTAATATATTACTGCAATATGCAGAATAAGTTGAAGTGATGCTAGTTGACGAAGATCGGAAAAATCCTCAAACCCTTTGGACTTTTGTAAATACATAGTACAATATTTTTTTTATAATGTAAGGGTTTCTGAAAAATTTTATATGTATATGACTGCTTCTTGTGAGAAGGGTATATCAAATATAAGCTTTAAATTCTTTAAAGACAGCTTTCGCATAGAAGAGACAACAGCCTAATTAATGAGAGTTGCAAATCGACCACACTAAGCACCGTTCGCAACCAGACGACAGTAATACATCTGCTGATATTTCCAAGCCTTTTGTAGTTTTATACATTATCATTTATATGTAAAACTAGCCAAGCCCGGCGCGCGTTGCTACGCCCCTTAATGAGCTCAATATGCGTGCAAAGTTTCAGAAAAATCGGTCCAGTGCAATTACCTCAAAAATATAACTTTTTTATGGGCGTGGCACTGCCCACTTTTCTAATTACGAAATTGTATAATCATGAGAGTTCAATATGTGTGCAAAGTTTCAGAAAAGTCGGTTAAGTGCAAGTATCTGAAAAATTAATATTTATTTTGTATGGGCGTATTTCATTTTTATGTATATGTAGATGGGCGTAGCGACGCCCACTTTTTTTTAATTACCACCCATAAACACTCCCTGGAATGTGTACAACAACTTGCCGAAGTTTGGGTCCGATCGGCTTTACGGTTTCGGAGTCTATAGCTAACACACACACAGACAGAGTTTCACTTTTATATAAATATAGCTGTCCCGGCCCGCGTTGCTGGCCCTAAGCAAACATTAGTGTTCTATTACCACCTTTAAGTAAGAATCCATGGAATACATATCTTTTATCTTTTTTTTACAGAATAATTTACATATAGTGTAGATATTGGTAAATATATTTATTTATTACTTCATCTTAAGGCTAGCGGATAGACAATGTTTTTTGTTTTATTATTTGGTGTAAAAACGTATACATTTTTTGGCGTGCCAACTCGGGAGCAAGCCACATACAACTGGCCGTGTGAAAAGCATGAATTTTTTAAAATTAAGCCAGTAATAGTCAATGATTGGCCTTGTGCTTTGTTGATGGTAATAGCAAAGGCTAGACGTAAAGGGAATTGGAGCCGCTTGAAATGGAATGGTAAATCGTTGGAAATCATCGGAATTCGTGGAATAAGTACGTCTTCGCCTTTGAATCTGCCACCGATGATTGTTGCCTCGATTTTTGATAATAAATCTGGTTCCGTTGCATAACTTTGGTGCGTTTAAGTTGCGAATAAGAATTACCGGTGATCCAAACTTTAATGTTAGTACATGCGGTGGCATTCCGGGTGGTTCTAATGATAATTTTGTACGTTTTAAGGATTGTGGCCATGCCGGAGTTTTTGCTGATGTTGCAAGTTGGTGTTTCTGCCTGATTCCAATTCAATGGAAGTTTCAGTACTGAGTGTGCAGTGCGTCCGTCCAATAAAGTTGATGCAATTCCCGATGATGCCACTGCGAGTGCAATCCAATTCCGCATTCGAACTGACGCCAATATTAAATTGAGGAGCAATGTTTTACCTGTCCGTCCTGGTGCAGCGAGAAAAAAAAGTCCCCCATTTCCGTTTGTTACCCGTTGTTTGAGTTTCTACATATTGTTGTTGCTGTTTGACATCGAAGTGCTGATCTCGCACCAGGTCTCTGTCTTGAACACTGTTTATGTCTCGTATCGGAGCCGGCATTCCAAGTTGAATAAGAAGTTTATTGTTGATGGATATGCACATGTCCTCAATCAGCAGTAGTGTTTGGTTGAAAATCTCGTCCGAATACTCCTGGTTAGCATAAGTTGCGCGTGATTGCCTGAGAATGTCTTCACCTAAGGTTTCGCAATGCGTTTCCCACAGTTCTCGTGAATTAGATGGTGAACATGTGGTTAAAATTATCGCAAACAAAGTGCGTATTTGTTTTGGGTATCACGTGAGTGACGCCTCTGTTAGCGTTGTGTTCCAATGCTGATCACTTTCAAGCAGACCCAATCGGAAACACGCTTCTCTATAAGTCTGACATTCATTTCCATGGATGGTTTTTAAGGCGGCGAATGATATTGGACCTTTGATCGTATGCAATAGCAATCGCAAATAATAGCATTCAGCATTATTCGGATGAACGGTGTAGACACGTCCCAAAGCATTAGAAGAATGCACACCAGCATATTCTGCGACAATCGCACCACGCTTTCTTCTCATGAACTTCGAAGTGTTCCAAGTATAATATTTGCGAATTTCAGGATATATTAAAGTTTTGGCGAAGTTGTCGGTTGTACACCATTCGAAGAAAGCGGTGAGAGTACTGTGTGGCGGCTGTTCGGCTCTATTTTCAGTATTTCGTTCGGTGAAATAAACACGCTGGCCATTTTCCAAATGAACGGCTAGATGTTGAACTCTTGGATGTCGCTCGTGGATGTTGAATGAAAGTATACGCCAAACTGCTTCATTGCTGCTGATGTAACGTCCTATCTGGAATTGCGTGATTTCGTCAGTTTGATTGCCAAGCCCGAATACTGCCATGTCGCTGCCTTTGTTGACGTATTTGCAAATATATTTAATGGACTTCACCGAATTGCAGTACTCAACATTGATGTGGGCATCAAACATTTTTGAAAGCAGCGGTGAGTAGGGCACGATCCATCTGTTATCTACGTCAACATTTATATTTCGGATTTTAATTGTAGTTGTGTATCCACCGTCATTCAACATTCTTCGCCTATACAGAGGATATCCATCGCCTCCTGTTTGAGTCTCTTGAAGCAGCTCGCGTGGATAGCGCTTTGTGCATTTGCCCTCTTTCATGCATGGTGAATTTGTGTTCAGTTCACCGCAAGGCCCGTGGATCATGTGCTTTCGGATTGATTCAAATAGAACCGGATCTGCGGTGGTATTCCGGAGTTCTGCGGAAATCACGTTATCTATTTGCGTTGGCATGATTTTCTGTTTTAGCCAGACTAAAATGTGGGCGTGTGGCAGACCTCGCTGGTGCATTTGTCGCGGACTGCCTATGTATGTCGCTGGCAAGATCACCATTTGGCCAATATTCATTGGCGATCGCATCACGTAAGTGGACATATTCTTTAACGCGTAGCTTTTGCTGATTCAGGCGAATGAAGAGCAGACGTTCACTTTCGATTTTCGCGTACATGTCGACAATGAATTGATGGAAGACTTCACGACATTTCAACAAATAATTACATATGTTTGGCCTGATCATAAGGCGATAGGCATAAAAGTCCATACAGGATACTTTTTTTGTCGACTCTCTATTTGAGTTGGGGTTAATCTGCCTAACGTTGAAATGATACCCATCCTCACCCCGTGGAAAAACAGTGGATATTGTAGTGCATCATACGATCGATGAGTTTCCGCAATGCGTTGAACACTTGCATTCCGGCGATGGATGATGATATCGCGTCGCTCGAAGTCTGTACCGACCATAACAACTGCGACGTCACCTATCACCGGTGCATTGAAGCGCTGCTCATGCTCACCAGCCGGTGTCTTGTCAGCTCTTATTATAACCGTGTAATTATCTGCCGGCATCTGGTCTAGGGCTGTTTTGAAAAGACGGATGAGGCTGTTGTGTTCGTGTAACATAGCTTGAAGACTCGAAACGATTTCCCGTGTGACTTCAGTACTGATTGCGCAACGCTGTTCAAGCTCTGTAGCTTCATTGCCAGTGAAATAAATTTGGAGGAACTTGGCATCATCATTGGAAAGTGGGAGCAACGATCCAATCCTGTGGTAGATTTGGCCTTGAACTTTGAAGGTGGGCATGTAACCGTCGTTTTTGATAATTCTAGTTGCTCCGAAGGACGTCATTTGAAAGCATGAGTTGTAGTTTCGGATGTTTTGAAGGAAGTGCTTGGAAATCGAATTGGCGCCAGAAAGGTAACTTTGTAGCGGTTCAGGCGGCTCAATCATTGGTGGTAAAGCAACGTTACCGTTCGAACAACACATTCCCGGTGATTCCTTAGCGAATTTCAGAGCACGACAATGTAAGCAAACTTTGTCCATTGCTCCAATCACTACGTCCTTGTGATTGTGGTAGTCAACGTCCCTGTTGTAGTGAAACGCCTCCAACTTTAAATCGATTCTTTCTCTTGACCGAGCCATACGGGAGCGATTGGCAGCAAGTCTTTCGGCATACTGTTGCGGTGTTTCAGCAGCTCTAAGTGAAGATGCACTGACACGCATTTCCTGAAGCCGAGATTCGCGTTCTCTTTCCATTTCTGCGGCTCTAGACGTAGATGCCCTTTCGCGGTTTTCCTGAAGACGTGATTCTTGTTCCTCAGCGGATTCAGCGGCTCTTCTTTGGCTCTTCTTTCTCACCGTGCTGCGGTGTTTTTTTACCAATTGATGTTTTTTTAGGTCGCATTTTAGTAAACTGTAATCGTGTTAAAGAAAAAATGATGTGTTTTGTTTTTTACTTTTATAACGTTTTATTGGTTGTTGGAACCATAATCATATTACCTGTTGGAAAAATTGGCACTAAAAATAATTTGTAAACTTATTTTATTATTATTTCAAATTGCAAAGCACTTGTTATTCACTTAATTGATTTCACTTATAGGTTTTAACTTATGAATACAAAACAAAACAATTGAAAGCAAAACTTGTTTAAATGTACAGTTATTTTTCTACCAGCGTTTAAGTAAAACTCAAAAATGTACATAAACAAATCAAATGCAGTCAGTGAGCAATTATAAATAGACCGAAAAAATATTTCGAAAGTTTTAAAATTTTGATATTGGATCATTATTGACATAGGTTTTTTGTAAATATCTACGGGACTACATAACCGATTTAAGAGTTTGATATCTCATTTTAGAAAACATGACAACGGCTTCCAAAAAAATAAATAAAAATTAAATAAAAGGCAAAAAAAATTAATATATGTACACGTCATTGGAGGTGGAATATTAAAATTGGATTTTGCCACGCCCCTCCGCCCACAGACCGGAATCAGACTTCACAGTGTTATCCACCTGAATATTCTAAAGATTCCCTGAAAATTTTATCAAAATCGGCCCAGCCGTTTGGGAGTCCATACGTTACATACATACACACATCCACTTTTATATATATAGAAGAAAGATATGCCCACTGTGAAAAGCTTGTTTTCATTTCAACATTTATTTTAAAAAATGCAATAAATATTTACAACAGAATCCACCTGCTTGCAGCTTAGTTGCTACTTACTGGAAAATATATTAATTTTCTTCGCCCCAAATTCCTCGATAATCTAGCAGAATGTTTTTTCAGCAGAACATAAAAATACGCATAAAAATGTTTTATTTTCGATTTTTTAAATATAATGCCGTTTTACTAGCGACGACACTAAAATTATGGAAGGATGTTGAATGGAACAAAATAAGATAAGAAGATAATAGAAAATGTTGAAAGATTTTGGACACTCAGCTTTGTCCAATTCTTATGGGATGATGTTAATATCTTAGCGATTTGATGAAAGATGTAAGTGTAAAAATGCTATTATTCAAGGCAAATTGATCAAATATAGACTCAATGACGAATTCAAGGCATTTCCTGTACATTTGCGGATGTCAAACTCCGCATAAAAAAGTGGCGGAACAGGAGAAACAAATTATTCATATACAAATTGACAATCAATAAGTTTTAAAAAAGTGATTAGCATATGCAAGATACTTCCTGAGCAAAATCACAAACGATAAACAGTGTTGCTCTTTGAAAAGATTTATACATAAATCAGGATACTTGGTATGATTTTCTGTCATAAAGCGTGAGTGTCTTTTTTAAACGTTTAAGGTACCAACAGACGACATGTTTTTCACACTGTATGTGTCAAAATTTACATATGTAAACGGAAACATGTCGTGTGTTACCTTTAAAACATTGCTTGTGTAAAAAAACATGAAAAAAGTCATAAGACATTATTTGAAATAGAACGTGCTCTATTTTCTTATGTTAAACATACAGCAACAAATGTCAATGTCATTCGAACAATTTCGTCGGAGGTTGATTATGTGCACTATCATTAGCCTGAATGAAGTATTTTGCAAGGCAAATAAACTATATATATTTTTATAATTTAACGTTGTCGTTTTATTAAAATAAGTCCAAAAATGTATCGATTTTTGGATACAACCTCAACGTCTTGTTTAAAAAAGAAAAAATTAAAAAAACACATTTGCGTGGCCACTACTTCAGCGACGGAACCAAAAATATTTCAACGGCTGCAAGCTATTTATCAAACAAACGACGTGGATATTTATTTATTTTTGGGCAATCAGCTGTTCTCAATAAACATGACCGATGTCGTGTGTGATACTATATGTACGTTTGTGGCCAAAAATTATAAACCTTATGTAAATTAACCAATATTGACAGACATAAAGAAAAACATACGAATCGAAAGCTTAAAAAACACATGTAAAAAACATGTCGTCTGTTGGTACCTTTAGCAAATTTATTACAGAGTTGCATAAAGTAACTTTGCCGCATGCAATAAGCTAAACCGCAGTCAGTATATAAACGCTAACGCCGCCTCTAAAATGTTTACACAAAGAAAGTATTTAGTGTGTGCATAAACTTCCTAAAAACTTGTATCAATCAATGATGTTTTGTTTGATATTTAAATTTTTACTAATTTAGCAAAAACATTTTAACAGTCTTCGCATCAATTTTAATTCTTCACAGGCAGTTGTTGAGACGGTTCTACCGCCGTGAAATTTTGTAAGCGCAGGTGTCTAGTTGTTTTGATTTAATAATAATAAAATGAAATAAACAGTTATTTTAGCATTGCAATTTACCAATCTGAAACGATTTTTGCCATAGCATATTTGCTCAAGTGTAGCAAATCTTAGTTTCATACATTTTGTTGTTATGGTCTTGCAAAAAGTAGCATATTTGCTAGACCTGCTACATTTGCAAGGGTTGTTTGCAACCAAGAGTGAGTTCCCCTAATGTTTTTTCTTTAAGGAAATATAAAGAATAATCTCATTAAAAAATTAACAAAAATTATTATTTCTATCTATTGCCCTATAAATTTCTGTATGTGATATTCTTGGTATCTCTAATTAGGTAGTAAAGATAGACTAAGCATCATAGACTACTAACTAGACTAGATACAGTGGCGTAGCTAGGTAACCAAAGGCCTTGGGGCAAATTAAAAAATGCGGCCCCACTGCTATGTAAATTGATTAGGTTTTATCAAATAAAAGTATGAAATATAAAAATACTTTAAAAATGTTAGGCTACTTAAGCTCTTTTTGGTGCATTGTAGGGCAGATAATAAAAATATTAAACAGTATTACGATTAATACTTGGTGTAGGTTTGGCTAATAAAACGAAATAGAGAAGATTCAAGGGTTTATTTATTATATAAAGGTCGGGACTACCAACTGACTAAATAACAATTATATTTACAATTTTTTTTCTAGCTTTAGTTTTCTCAAAAGTATCAATGACTTCGTTTAAGTCTATGCTTGATGCGATTTTGTTTTCAATGGCTATTAGCGATAAATGTCGGAGTGGAGTTTGGCCCATACTATTTCTTAAATTATTTTTTATTATTTTTAATTTACTAAACGACCTTTCAGCTGATGCAGAAGTGACAGGAATTGTAAAGAATAATAACATTGCTGTAAATACTTCCGTTAGGTCGCATTCTTGCACTCCATATTTGCTTATTATTTCTTTACATAATTGGTGAGCAGTCCATGCTTGGGTTTGTTGAGGTACGACTAGGTAGTAAATATTAATAAATTGAAGTGAAAAACTAGGGCCTATTATATCTGAATATTTTCTTTGGAATTCGTCACACTTTTGTAATAAAGTTGCTTCATCAACATTTATTTTGAAAATGGGAGAAATTTCCAAAAGTACAGTTCGATCGAGATTTCTGGTAAGGATTCGAGGGCCCCCTGAGCTTGAGGGCCCCGGGGCACTGCTCCACCTAGCCCCTAGGTAGCTACGCAACTGACTAGATATATAAAAGAAATAAAAACCTTACCGTTTCTTATTTAGCTATTTCTTTTATATAATCGAGATAATTTAAAATTATGTATGTATGTAAAAACGCATAACACCTGATTACACGCATTTTCAAACATCATTGTTAGGTATTCCGTTTATATTCTGTGCTAAACAGGCAAACTCCCCCGTAGAGCTGAGTACTTTCTTTGAACTGATTGGATGCCAAATTTCATATAAAAGATATGTTTCGCCATTTCCCATATATTCTTCTATGTATATAGAGTCTGACATATGCAAAGGCGGAACTGCTTTGAATTCGCCCGTGAGTCTACCTGTTATCAATTGGCCTTGGATGCAGCTAATGTTGCCAAAACTCTTCAGCCATTTATCAAGACGGCATGTTTACTTGTTTTCATCATTAACTTTTTATTAAAAAATTTTATCTACATGTGTAACACTAAAAAGTGGCCTGTTATTTGCTCTCGCTGTTTGTTTTGATTCACACATCTGTATAGTCTCGACATGATTACAAATTCATAGCTTCTTTTTTGTCCGACATCTTCAACAATCGTTCACTTTAAAATCTCATAGAAAATGTGTTCTTCCTTGATTAGAGTATTAAAAAAACCGACTTTTAAAAACCGGGTTTAAAATAATTTGAAAAATTAATATATTTTAAGAATCGGTTTCGAATAGAGTTTTTTAAAATAAAAACAAAAGAAATAATTAATTTAATAACAAAAAAAATAATTTTATTTTTAAATAATTTTTATTTGAATTCAGTTTATTTAAAATTCATTAAATTTTTAAAAAATATATTATAAATAGTATAAAAATTCTTTGTAGTTATGTATTTGTACACATGTGTATTAATAATTAATAATATTTGTAGTTCGGAAAAAACAATAAAAAACTGGGCACGGCGAGAAATTTATATACATAGTAATATAGATGTTTCCTAGAATTCAATAACAGAAAAAGTTAGAGTGTTGTAAAACTTCATTCTCAACCAAGGGGAAAAAAGACTATAGTACACACATACATATATATAAATATTCAGTTTTGCATTAAAAAATTTATAGACTAAAAGAGATCATTGATATATTAAATCAATCATTAATATTGTTACAAAGTAATAGTCAAAGGTGTGTGAAACGACCTATTGTACAAATACGCAATATCATAAACATAAAGCAAAAACAAATTGCGTAGCAGAAATTCTCCGATCCGCGATTCAGCGTAGAAACAAAAACAATTTCTACAGCAAGCAAAAGTAACCAAAAGATACACACACACATAAACACATATACAAGATTACTAAGCCAGCAACTGAAATAACTGATGCGCAATTTCGCGTAAGTTCGGGACATTTGAAGAAGCGGCCGTGATCTGTATATAAAGGCGCCGTCCACCGCAGAAGACATAGTTGACTTTGAGATTTCATAGGGTGAACATCTGTGTGTACAAAAGAAGTGTTAAACGAACCCTTCAAAATAACGTTTATTGTGGTAATAAACGTACCAATATATTAAAAATAATATACAGTTAAGATCATATGACAACTATTTAATGGGGTTTTTGTTTATTTTTAATAAAATTTAAAGTGGAAAATACTCATTCCATGAAAGTTAATATTAGACAAATTGTTAAAAGGCAATTAAATAATTTTTTCAACTTTTTCGTTCTTATGTTGCATTTGTCCAAATATAAAAATCATTGTATAATGATAGATGTGATTGGGTACATTCTTTAGGATCTTATATATGCTATTGATTGTATTGTTTAAATCGCAAAGTAACTATTAGAACTTTCAGTACTAAAAATAAAATTATTTTCATATTCGACTTTTAAAGGAAATAAACGGCTATATAAATTAACAGCAAATTGCTTAGTTTCAGTTTTTGTGGAATACAATAAAATTTTATCACAAAGAAGATATTTTCCTGTACTTAAATAAATAATAAGTGTAATAATTATTTTAACTCTTCGTTCAGATAGCTTCATCCTAAGGCAGTCGCATAAACTTTGTGCATATTGAGTGTTAGTTTTTGTTAAGTTGTTATACAAAAATTCGTGAATTTCTTCTGCTTCTGTTAAAGTTGCAGAATCTTTTCACATTTCTTTTGAATAGAAAAAGTACGTCTGAAAATGTTTGTCAGATGTGTAATTTTAAAATTTCTTGTTGGCAATACTGCATGTATTATTTGAATAAAACTCCATTACTAAGGGCCATTATCTATCGGACAGATAATACCTTCTTTGTTATTATGAGTGTACGTTAAGACAAATCTGTCCGATAAGCTAACAGGAAGTTCATCCTACTGTGGCAGCACCGAGTTTGCCTGATACACAGAATAAATAACATGGCAACTCCCTCATTAAATTAAAATAAAATATATTTGTCTGTTAATTTAAAGTAAATAAATAATAATTAATTAAATAGTTTTAGAATAAAATTATCTGTTTCATTAAATTAACTATATTGGTGACCCTGTGTGTTTGTGCATATTCGGAAGGACAGGAAAGTACAAAAGACGCAAATATTCGGTTTCTTGGAAGCAGCGCAGTAGCTACTTATTTGAAAATTTAACGTTTTTCTGCGAATTCAACCAACGCCAATTTGCTACGAGCATACACAACTTTACTTATGTTTACACAAGAATACAATTTAAGAAGTAAAAAGGCAGTTAATTATAAAGAAGACTCATCGAGTGGTGATGAAATAGAGTTTTTTTATTCAGACAACAAGAATATGGCGGAATTACAAAATATCGTTGCACAAAAGGAATCACTTCAACGTGAATTAAACTCTCTTCGTGGAGCTCAAGGCACTCCAAATGATGGGCAACGAGCAAATCTTCAGAGTGTACATATTCCAAAATTTAACAAGCATAATCCTCAACTGTGGTTTGCTCAAATTGAAAGATCATTTGCTTTATGTGACATCACATCAGATGCCGATAAATTTGATTTAGTTTCTGTTCGTCTAGAAGACGACATACTTTTGTCAATTGAAGATCACATTACAAATCCCCCAGCATATGATAAATTTGTCATGTTAAAGGATCGTCTGATTTCTAAATTTGCTGAATCTTCAGAATCTAAACTACGCCGTTTGTTGCAAGGTGGTGAAACTGCGGGTATGAAACCTTCAGAAGTTTTAGCCCACATGAAACGTCTAGCTCCTGGTAAAGGTAACGAAGCCATAATACGAACAATTTTTCTAAGTCAAATGCCAGACTCAATAAGACCACTTTTAACAATTTGGGAAGAAGAAGACTTGAACAAACTTGCCAAAATGGCGGACAAAATGCTGGAGGCCAACAACAGCAATATGGTAAGTGCTGTATCTGTACCCACTGGTTCCGAGGCAAAATTTTCAGTGGAGGCAATTACTTCAAGTATGGCTTTAGCGGAAGTTTGTAAGGCTATTAAACTATTATCGGATAAGGTAGATAAAATTCAAATTCAATCGGCAAATGGTAACTACCGTCGTCAACGATCCAGATCTTGAAGTCGTTCACGAACTAATGAAAACCCCAATGAAATTCAGTTATGTTGGTATCACAAGAAATTTGGTGATGCTGCTCAGCATTGCAAACCGACTTGTCCCCGTTTTAAATCCAATTCGGAAAACTAGTGGGGCTGTCGTCAATCAACAAAATTGGCGACAGCGGTAATGATAACCTGGTTAAAGAGAATCGTTTACATATTTTTGATAAATCTACATTGTCTTGCTTTTTAATTGATTCGGGATCAGTGGTATCAGTAGTACCCCCATCTTTAATCAATGCAAAACTCACACCAACAACCGTAAAGCTTCTTGTTGCATATAGTAGTGATATACGAACTTATGGTCATTGTGTTTTCAAGCTCGACCTAGGTCTCCGTCGCGAACTCAAATGGTTATTCATTATTGCTGATGTGTCAACGCCCATACTTGGGGCCGACTATTTGATATACTACAATATACTTATTGATCTCAGACGGAAATGCATCACCGATAAAACAACGAATTTATCTTATGGTAAATACGTAAGACCAAAGATTTTAGTATTTCAACTATAGCAACAACAACGAATACACCTTTTTCGAATTTGATTGATGAATTTATCGACATCACAACAACAACTTTACCTACTAAACGTGTTGCGGATGCAATTGTAATTCATCACATTGAAACTACTGGTAAACCTGTTTCGGACCGTCCCTGAAGACTTTCTGGTAATAAGCTTGCAGCCGCCAAAGCAGAAATAGATTTTTTATTAGATCAGGGCATCTGCCACCCTTCAAAGAGTCCATGGGCTAGTCCAATACATATGGTTGCTAAGAAAACTGGTGGATGGCGAGCGTGTGGGGATTATCGAAAGCTTAATTCTCAAACTGTTCCCGACCAATACCCTATAGCTAACATCAACGATTTTACCGAAAAATTGAATGGTAAGTCTATTTTTACTACCCTTGACCTTGTTAGAGCCTACTACCATATACCAATGGCCGAAGAGGATAATTAGAAGACAGCGGTTTGTACTCCTTTTGGTCTGGTAGAATTTTTATATATGCCTTTTGGACTACGGAATGCCACACAGACCTTTCAAAGATTCATGGATTCCGTTTTAAGGGGTCTTGATTGTGGTTATTGTTATATGATATTATTACCATATCAGAGTCTGTCGACGAACACAAGTTACACTTACGTCAAGTTTTTAATCGCCTTCGTCACTATGGTTTAACCATCAACGTCAACAAGTGTAAATTTGGTCAATCAGAGGTATTGTTTCTTGGTTACGTCATCAATAGTAGTGGTTGCCGACCACCTACTGATCGTATCACTGCCATTGAAAACTACAACAAACCGGAAACCATATGTGAACTTCTCAGATTTCTTGGCATTATCAATTATTATCGCCGTTGCATTCCTCATGCAGCACAGATACAAGCACCACTAAACAATTTTCTTAGTAATTCAAAGAAGAATGACAAAAGGAAAATTCCATGGACCGCCGAAGCCGACGAAGCATTTTAAGCTTGTAAACGTAGTCTTAGCGAAGCTACAATGCTAGCACATCCAGCTCCAAAATCAGATTTAGCTCTCGTTACGGATGCTTCTGATACAGCTATCGGAGCTGTTCTAGAACAAAATACAGGTGAAGCATGGAGCCCACTTGGTTTTTTCTCAAGAAATTTATCCAAAGCTGAAAGAAATTACAGCACATATGACAGAGAATTGCTTCCGATTTACGATGCCATAAAATATTTTCGTCATTTGCTAGAGGCACGTTATTTTGTTATCAAGACTGATTATAAACCACTTGTTTATGCATTTTCTCAAAAACCAGAAAAGGCCTCTCCACGCCAATTAAAACACCTTGATTTCATCTCACAATTTACAACAGAGATAATATATTTGTCCGGCCCTGAAAATACTGTCGCAGATGCATTGTCTCGACTCAACGCAATTTCGACGCCATCATCAATTAGTATTGAAGACCTTCAAGCAGCACAAGAGGTCAATGATGAGCTGAAAGTTTTATTGGAAGGTAATAATTCCTTATAACTTCAAGTAGTTCATTTTGAACAACTACGTCAACAAATTTTCGATTCAATACATACTCTATCCCACCCTATCGGTAAAGCAAGTCTTCAACAAATACGTAGAAAGTACGTATGGCCTGGTATGAAAAAACATATAATCAATTGGTCGCGAAACTGTATATCATGCCAAAGAGCGAAAATAACAAGACATAATCGTTTCACCCCAAATAAAATTGATGTTCCAGACAACCGTTTTGACCATGTGCATTTAAACATTGTTATGATGCCTCCTGTGCAGGGCTTTAGGTACTGTTTAATAATGATCGACCGATTTTCTCGATGGCCAGAATCAGTGCCCTTGAAGGACATTACTGCTCAGACTGTCGCAGCAGCATTTTGTTCCAATTGGATTTCTCGATTTGGTTGTCCTAAGACTATTACAACATATCAAGGTACTCAATTTGAGTCAGGACCATTCAAAGCCCTTGTCAACTTTACCGGTTCGAAACGATCTCGTACAACAGCCTATCATCCGCAATCAAACGGCATGATCGAAAGATGGCATAGAACTTTTAAAGCTGCGTTAATGTGTCATCCTAACATGTCGTGAGTTGACATACTACCAACAGTACTACTTGGTTTAAGAACAGCATTTAAGGAAGATCTTCAAGCATCGCCTTCAGATTTACTTTATGGTGGTACACTACGTCTTCCAAATGAATTTTTTGCCGAATCCGAACTTCGACAATATTTCAATCTCTTACGGCCTACACCTCCCGCTCATCATAATAAAAGCAAAATGTTCGTACTCAAAAATATTTTTGATTGCAGTCACGTCTTCTTACGTACTGATGCAGTTAGAGAACCACTAGAGACGCCTTACACTGGTCCATATCAGGTTGTAAAACGTCTTTCTGATATATTGTACACAATTCGAATTAAAGATAAAGACGTAAATATATCCGCCGATAGATTAAAACCAGCTTTTATGGTAAATGATACTCAACCTGTTTCAACTCAACAAACACCAACTTCTCAAAATTCTCAACCAACATCAACTCTTCCTGAACCTCCGTCTCAAAATGTACCTCTACCTAATACCCCAAGAAGAATATCGTTCCAAGTAGGTTCTGACTTGGTCACTGGAGAGGGAGTGGATGTGGCAGCACCGAGTTTGCCTGATACACAGAATAAACAACATGGCAACTCCCTCATAAAACAAAACAGAAGAAAATAGAAACTGATACCGAGAGTTGTCTTCGCTGCCACAGCTGTAGTTTGTTAAATTAAAATAAAATATATTTGCCTGTTAATTTAAAGTAAATAAATAATAATTAATTAAATAGTTTTAGAATAAAATTATCTGTGTTTCATTAAATTAACTATACTACCTTCAACTTTTAACGTGCTGTTTATGTATTTGATATTGCCATATTTTGATGAAAAAAACAAACATATAACAAACATAAAATTTTGTTTTTTGCAAGTAAACATATAAATAAAACTATGTCATTACCACTGTGTATGTTTTTTTGTCAAAAGTAGTCGGTTTTCGCTCTGGTAGTGCCATATTTTTAAAAAGATTAATTTTATTTTATAAGTAAGTTGTAATAACGATAAAAGTTAAAGGTCCCTTTATTCCTCACGTCAGCTAAACTTACCTTTTACTAACAGTAACTTTATCAACAAATTATACACGTTAAAAAAGATGTTATATCGTTGTTGTTGTTTGTGTTGTTTGTATTGAAGTTTCTGGTGACTTGTATGAGTTAATGGGTGCTCTATTTATTATTGTTTAAGTTCAAGCTCAGCACTTGAACTTTTTGTACCCAGTCAATTCTTACACTTACAAATATTTGTGTAGACTTATATTTGCAACAAAGCCGCCCAGTTCGTCCCGAATAAGTACACAGCCACTCTTCCTATAGTGCGGCAGTCCCTTCATGTGTACGACTTTCATTTTCAACCTTGTGCTATTGAATTTCTGTATTGTGTACACGATACCATTGAACTTTTTGATCACCTTATAAGATCCTTCCCATTCAATCTATAGTTTGGGAGACAATCCTTGCTTACGTTGTGGGTTAGAAAGTAGAACCAGTTCACCTCCTCGAAATTCCTCAGAATCGGCAGCTCGATCATACCTAGCCTTCATCTTGTCACTGACCAGCTTAATTTGGCGGCGAATGTTCAGAATCAATTTTCATCGCCAAACAACGTATATTTTTTCTTGATATATGTAGATTCCTAAAATTTTTACACCATCAGAACTAAGGTAGCCAAAAAGATTGGGAAAAATATGTACAGAATTGGGTGTGGCATGCTGCTAAAAACAAAGAATTTATGTTAATTTAAAAAAAAATTGTATATTTGATCTGAAATAAACTATTATTCCTCGAAAACTATTAACAATAACCTGCGTTTTTTTTCGTCATATTGGATAAACTGTTGTTTTTAATAAATGGTATTTGCACACCCGGTACAATTTTAGTTGGGGTGCTATGTAATAAATTGTAATCCCCCATATTTTCGTAAAATTTGCAGTATAGTAGAGTATAATTTTCAATGATCAAAAGGGATAAAAAAAACCGAAACCATCCACAGAAAGATGAAAGTGTCCTCTTTAAGCCTATATATACATTTGCATCCGCCACTTTATGCAGAACACTTTTTGTAATTTTTATGAAAATACTAAAAAATTATTTTAAAAGAATTTGTTCCAAAATGTACCTTTGAAATCACGTAAATGACATTCTACCTGAACAAAATAAAAAGAAGAATGGCAAACTTGTTTTTATAAAAATAGTTATTAATATTTAGAGCCGAATATGGTAAACTCCAAATAAACAATCATAAGTACAAATCATAGGTAGCAAAACGTATTATGTTGTTTTCCTGCAATTTTGTATAGTTAATTGATTTCTGAATATTAGCTTAGGTAGACAACTTGCTGGGAATTATATCTATAAACTCACGTTCTTTTGGAAGTCCTTTTCATGCTTGCATGGAAGGAAATAAAAAAGGATTATAAATTTGAGAATTTAATAGGTAACCTAAAATAGCTTTAAAGATTTTATATTGAGTATATAACGACAATAGTTTGGAAATAAATTTTAGTTTCATACAAATATTTGGTTCTAAAAAATTGGTACATTTTTGCAAGACTTACTTTATATCCCTTTAGAAAATACATTACTTTCAGGTTAATAAAAATGTGGAAAGTTTTAGATATAAGGAATTGCCTGATGAATATTAAAAAAAAATGAGGAAGAAGTTCTAAGCTACATTAAAAAAAATTTTAATTCTTACAGCAATGAAACACAATCAATCGAACTTAAAAACAGTATCTGCTTTTGTCACAAATTTGAAAAAACGCTACAAGGAAGTTGAATGGAGTAAAAGTGAATTTAATATGTGCTTTGCAAATTAGTCACAAGGTGAACTTACTATCCAGATAACTTCGGAAACTACACATCAGTGTGTGAGAACAAAACTGATCCTCAAAAGCATTCCAACACCAAACGAGGAAAAGCAGTTCATAAATAAGGAAGCGCTAACATTATTTCTAGATTTGAAGTTAACAAAACATCAGATCAGATTGCGTGCGATTGAAAAAAGGCTAAAATTTTTTCCCATCATATCATCACATAATTGCAGCTAAAAAGGACTGTTGGGGATACGATGGATCTTCTGGACAAAAGCCATATGCTAAGTATTAAAGGATGAGGGACTTTTGTTGTCTTTGGACTAGTAGAAAAAACTTTTTCAATGATATCCTATTTCGTTAGTTGTTTTTGAGATCGTAAATCGTAAAGCAAACTGTCTTTAATGTTTTCACATCCGATTTATTCATATATCGCTACACTTATCTAACGATTTTTGTGTATGTATTAAAACGTTAAATAAAATAGTGATTCAATGATTGGAACGAAAAAGAATTATATATAGTGCGTACAATAATTAAATAAACAAATCAGTTAGGTACGGAAAGGCAAATAAAAACCCACAACATAGCAAAAGGTATTTGTGGGCAAACTATTCCAGTGTGAAGAATTCTGCCGCGCCGGAATAGATATTTTAATATTTTTTATATTATTGTTAAAGTTTCTTTGTTTTAATTTCAAGAAAATGTGCGGTAGCACCGACGTTGTTGTTGGAAGATGCAAAACAATGTTTTTAACCTGCAATAAATTAACAACAACTTCTACATTTCAGTACAAAAAGACAAACAAAATAAAAAGAGTATGTAGGCTCATTAATTAAACCTTTAATTGCACATTTCTTGAAGCTAAACAAACTAAAATCGAAAGACTCTTCGCCACTAAATTAACAATTTACAAAAACGTAGCTACGCTCGTAATGCAGATAACACACGATCATAAAAATAAGTTTGCTATTTTTTTTATTTCGTTCAGCATTTACATGATTTCCAAATTTTTTTCGTAATTTCGGCGGGTGCTTAAAGAAGAAAATTATCTTTCTCTGGATGTCTTCGATGTTTTGATCCCTTTTGACCTTCAAAAGGTTATACACTGATAGACTTAAAATTTTACGAAAATACGGGGGGCTTTAAAATTGATAACGTAGCACCCTAACTACTACAAATTGTACATATACCATTTATTAAAAACAACAGTTTAAACAACATAAAAAAAAACGCGCCCCTTATCTTTATTCTAGATCAAATATGACAAACGAACTTGTGTATTTCTTATAAATATGTATATCGAGAATTAAAACTTACATATATAAAATATGTACGAATTAAATAGAACATCTCTTGACTTACTAGAAAAAGTGTAATGGTGAGTCTAAAAAATTGTAATATAATATGAAATTAGAAAATGTTGCCGATTTAAGATTGTACATATGACAGATAAGCCCTCCTTTAATTTTTCGAAAAATATAAAGAAAACTATAATAGAACATGCTTAAATAAAACAGGCGTTTTACAAATTACATATGAGTAGATGGGGTGTTAGTCAAGTTTTTGCTAAAATTTCGCTGAAATTGTTTTTAGTGGGATACTAATTATTTTCCTGCATATTTGCGCTTTAAAATTCAAAGATGAATAATAATTAAACTTATCTTGTACTTAAAAATTCAGATGACAATTACTTTTTCTTAACAATAAGGCAATTTATTCAGCAGTCCAATATAAATTAACACGTTCAAAAATTTTAATACTTACTGAAAAAAGAAAAAAAAAAACATTAACAAAATTTAAAACGATAAAGAATCGTATTTCTCATGAAATTTTCAACTACGTATTGAAGTCGCAAGCTTGCAGCAACGAGATTTATAATATACTTTTCTATTAAAATGTATTCGATTTTCTGTTAACATGGCAAATTAAGAGTACACCTGAAAGGTAAAACAGATAAAAAGTGTAAAAGTAAACAAATCGTGTGAACTCTGGCACATGCGAAATTGAAATCGTCATTATTCCGAGTGATATCACAGGTGAGTTAATTTGGTATGTCGAATCTTTTACACCCTTCGCCTACCTCTTCACATCATTTCTTCTCAAATCGTAATAAAAATATTCCCTCTGAAACACTTGCAAATATAAGTAATAAACATTTTCGTTTAAGGATTTTTTTATTTCTACAGTTGTGTTTTCAAAAATACTTTATGATTATTATTCAAATAAAAATTATACAAACTACACATGTAAATGTAATGGTATGATTGGAAAGTTTATTTGTTTAATACTATATCAATTAGTTAGAAGTTGTGATGTTCTTTAATACATTCCAAAGGGATTACATTCAGTGCCTCATTCACTTGTGACATATAAACAAAATAGTTCCAAACGTGGCAAATGAAATTATATTGAAATATTTCTGAGACTTAAAAATTAAGCATGATTTATACTTAAAAAATTTATTTCTCTTTGTTTTCCTTAAATGATTTTAATAATTTTGTTTAACCAGCAGTATTGCTAAATATGTATGTATTGATTTTTTGTTTATGTTTTATAATGATTTATATAATTTTAGATACGATCTGATGATTTTTTAATTTCCATCACTATCTGCTTTATCATCTTCTTCTGCTGAATTTTCCGCAACCTCTTTACTGATGTTTACATCTGCGTCTTCATTATCATCTTGTGAATCTTTATTCTGAACCGATAATTTTGGACGACCGCGTGGATTTCCAGTCGGTGTATAGGGCCCCTTTCCAGATGTTGCAGGCCTACCGGGCTTTTTTGCTTTCTCTCCGCCACCATTTTCAGCATCAGCAGCCCGCTTAGCAGCTACTTTCTTTGTCGGACGTCCTTGACCTTTTCCAGTACGGAGAATGTTTAGATTAACTGCACCAGATGGGGGCCGACCTACCGGACGTCTCACTACATCATCATCATGTTTGTCATCAGAGCCTATAATTATAACAAAATAAAACCACTAATGATATAAAGTTGTTTAGTATTTTCCAGACATATATATTTCATCAAATATATTTAAGGTGAAGATTATACAATCTGAAACCCAGATCCTGAATAGTATTACACTGATATCACGCTGCATTTATTGGGAATTCTGAAGGACATTTTTATCCCCAGCTAATCTATGAAAAGACCACCGCCTAGGCCTTTATCCCACTTGGAGCCATTTGTGTATATTTCCAGATGGTCCACTTGGGATCCTGTGTCCTCGGGAACACACCGAAGAGCGAGCCAAACCCTCTGAAGAAGCACGGAATCTGACGTAATCTGAAACCAGGAGGATTCCAAGTCCCTACGATTCTGGAGGACAAAAGCACATGCAAAAATATAGGGTCAAAAATACCAAGAAAGTCCCTTTAGTAAGAATATGAAGATATTGACATCTCCAACACCGGAGCACGTATAAACCGGAGAACGCAGAATCAACCGATGGCTGCAATCTTAGCCCGGTGTCGAACTTAGCTGGATTGGTAGAAAATGCCACAGGCTCCGAGCAGGGACTGGAAAAATCCCCAATCAGAAGAGTACAGTTACTCAAAAGTCTACAGTATGCACTAGCGAGAGAAAGAAACAATGTCCATTATACCATTAAGGAACAAGCTCGGCCTGGCAAGAGGGAGGCAAAAGAAAAAAAAGATAAGAGTAATGAAGTAGCAAAGATGCCGACCCCAAAGAGAAGGAAAACATACCTCACTAAAAAACTAAAATCACTGGACGCAGCAGTCGGAGAAAATCCAACAAAGGTTGAAAACCCAGAATTGAACTGTAGGTTGAAAACAAAGTAACAAATTAGAGTAACGGCAAAAAGAACAGATTCCGCGAACCTAAGCGGAATAAAATTGTGATCCGCCGAGTTACATGTTTTCTACGCCGACATTCTGCGAAATATTAAAACACATCCAGAGCTAAATGATACGTGAAAGTGCGAACGCACAAGATTTTAATAGTCTGTAAACACATAGATACGACGAATTCGTAAATATTGCATGCCTTTGCAGATGCCCGAACTGGACGAATCTAATCACACATACATACATCGAGGACCTGCACTTCGGATACCGACAGAACCTGGTGCCGTATAAAATCCGGCGCAGAGGGTTTTATCGCCAGACTGTAAAGGCGAAGCAAATTGTATGCCATGTAAAGCCAATGGGGGCGAGGCGGTAGCATTAATGCCCGGTTTTTCAGAAAGCTTTAGGTACCATGTATTTGGCCACTTCCAGATCAGTAGAATATAAACTGTTGCGCTGCATTCACAGACCTGCTATCACAGGCTAGTAGTTGACATCGGAATTATTTGCGAACAGTATACAAATGTCGCCAAAAAGCTATGAAGGACCCGGAAAATTTTGCATGTCCACCAACAAACGAAAGGAGGAGGATACTCCTTGATGTTTTTTCAATACTAGATGTGGTTCTGATAAATGAGAGTGATACATACATGTTTAGGCGCGGAAGCAACGAATTGATTGTTTACCTAACATGTGCTAGTACTAACTTAGCTAGAAATATAAAGCGGCAAGTTAGTGGACTTTACACCCATAGGGGTCATCAGGCTATTTTATTATTTTGATTTGTGTTATTTAAATATTTTTAACAAAATAATGCAACATTTTATGCATATGATAGAACTGACTATGTTTTGTTTTTTCTCCTGAAGTCTTGAAAAACTGCACCACATTCTTTTGGGTTGGTTTATATATTTTTAATATGTACATAGAACATGTGTTCGTATGCATTGATTTTATTTTTATTTTATCTATTTATTTAGTGGTATTTAAAATACTTTTTAAATTTATTAGTGCTATTTATATTTGCACCCATAAAACAAGGTTTATTTAATAAAACAAGGTTTATTTAATAAAACACGAAAAACAAACATCTCTACATAATATTTTTATGAAATTTTAACTGAGCCTGCCAAGCGTTGTTTTGCTTTCCGGTTAAACATAAAGTTTATATGATGTATTGTGCGAAGTTCACCACCATCTATCAGTGTAAATTCGAACTACAGTGTTTAAAAAAATGTGATACATCGGGTCACAATCAAAACAAAAAAAAATTTTTTAAATGGTAAAAATTTCAGATCAGATCTTATAGTTATAGAGATCACGTCTAACAAACGCACAAACGATTTTATATACAGTAAGCGAAATAACTACATATACATACGAGTACATATGTATGTGCAAGGCTTTAGTATGTTAAAATAGAGATACTCTGCACACAGTTTTCTTAAATTATATTACTAATTTGCTCTCTCAATAGTACCGTTATTAGCAAATGTTCTTTGAATCACTTCATTATTAATTCAAAGATTTATATGCGCATTGAAATTTTAACGAACAAATACGTGGTTTAGAAATTGTTTTAATTACAATTTTGGATGTTTACGGTGTAATTACTAATAAAAGTCGAGTGAATTTGAACAGATGCAAATTAACATTTTTTTTAAACTGGCTCAAATATCAAAACAATATCGGTGAGGAATCATAGAAATACGATAACAAGCTTTTTGAAAAATCCGAATAATAATGACGGTTAAACCAACCGAAATGTTTGCAAGCCAACTGTAGACGATAGGGGTAAAGGGAAAATTTGCAGCTTAGCTTCAAAAAACATGACTGATGTTCAGATAAAGCGCCAATTGGGTATTAATATAACGAAAAGAGTTTAACAAATATTGAGCACCAGTGAACTTCATATACATATGTACGTGTATTTGAAACACGATTACACAAACCGAAACAAATGAATCACAAAATTGCTAGAATGGATTTCGCTGCAGGACATATATTTTGGAACCATGAGAGGCAATCATTAATTTTTTTAGATGAGAAAAATATTTCTTTAGGTGGCCCTTAAGACTTCCCCGTGCACGCAATCCTCAAGGGGGTCCGGTAATGTTTTGGCCTGAAGACAACAGTTATTGATTTCACATAATATTAATGCTGAACGATATTTAGAACTATTTGATCATGAGCTCATTGAGTTTGGAAGTGCAAATCATGGCGATAGTTGGGTATTTCAACAAGACAATGCACCTATACACAATGCTAGGCAAAAATGAAATTTTTTTGAAGAGAGAAATATCCCCGTAATGACTAACCGAATGTCGGTTTGGACTTAAATCCAAACCGACGAGATACGAGAATGGATATTTTTCAATTTAAATGTTCTTACTTTTTCCTGGGGTGAGAACGAAGTAAAGAACACTCGAAACTTTTTTGGTATTGAAAGAACGTCAAACAATTAATTTTTTAAAACAAAGTTTTCTTTTCTTACATACAATACAGCTTCTCACTCTCAAAGTGGTACAAAAATAAAATGTCTTACGTTGCCATGTTTGGAACGCAAAATAAAAGCCTCAGTTAAATTTGAGAATTTGCATTTATTTTATTTTTATTAAACACATTTTTGTGTTAAATACATTTCTAATATTTGGTTGACTTCCCATTATTTGCAATCACAGCTTGAAGACGCCGTGGAATACTTTCAACCAAGCTTTTGCATATGCACGTATAACTATATCGCTATATCGCTTGTATATAGCAGAAGGTATGTAAAATTTGTCCTTTAAAAACATTAATATTTATTTTATATTGAATATCATTAGGAAACACATTGTAAAGGTCCATCCCTTTACACGTCATCTTGACTAGCCATAAATCTGTTCTGATTCCTTCACTTTTGATTCCTTCACTTTTGATGGTCTGTTCGTATTCAAACAACGTTGTCCGTACAGTTGTTCGCACAACGCTGTTCTGGCATCACACAAACTACACATTGCCAAAATAAAAAAAAACATGTGTATGTGCGCTCGTCTGTGAATACCCGTATAAACTATGCTGAGAACATGAAAACTCTCTCGATGACAAACAAAAATGTATGCCCAAACAGAAACACGCATTCTCCACTCAGAAGCACCATGGCTCAAAACGATGCCATACATAATGAGCTCGTTGTACTTAACAGTAAAGAACTCAATAAAGTAAAAATTATTTAAATGTATTAAGTAACCATGTTAATATATTAGCTATATATTTATTAGACGACACATATGAAACATAGAATGACCATTATGGTTTGGAACATAACGGTTGCTAGAAGTATTTAACACGTTTCTAACAATGTAAATACTCTAGATACATATTTAAATTAATACAAATAATCAAATCATTAAAAATAGGAATTTATATTGACTGGTATGTTAAACATTATAAATTTTATGGTTGTACTAATAAGTATTTATATCAAGGTTACTATAAAATGTTCTAATTTACTTATTATCTAAATAATAGATAGATAGCAATATAAATAAATAAAAAAAATTCTATATATAAAAAACTGCTCTTTCTATTCCAATTTTTTAATGAACTAAATTGCAATTTATTTTTCGTGGATAATATAGGCTCTATGTACAGTTCCCTGTTTGCTTAAGCCAGCTTTGTCACAAAACCTTTACCCACATTTTAAGAAAAAACTGAGATGTCTTACGATTGAATTTCAATAAACCAAAATATTTCAATAAGCAAAAGACCCAACAAATAAAATTTTTTTATTTTTTTCACTTTCCTTTTTAATATTTATTATTTTTACATCTTAACGAAATTAAATTGTCCAAAATCACTAAACAACCGCCAAGTTCATATGAATTTCTAATTAAGAATTTAAAAAAAACTTTTTTTGCTTTTGAATTTTGTCTGGGTGTTTTAGCGAGCATTATGTAAAGTTGACATCGTGACAAAATATATTAGTTATAAGAGAAAGTAGAGAAAAAGCTAAAGTATGCAATTTCAGTGATATAAAAGTTTAATATTCAATTTTAAAACACTTTGATAAAAACAAATAATCTATTCTAGAGCTTAAAAAATCTGCTGTAAACAAATAATCAGGCTAAACTAAACAGGCAAAGTCACCAACGCAACTGAGTACTTTGTTTAAACTTATTGGATATAAAAAATATTTCGCCATTTGCGGTACATTTTTACATATGGAGATTTGACATCGCAAAGAAGCCGGAAATAGTTTGAATTCGCCGATTAGTTTACCTGGTATCAATTTGCCTTAGAAATTATAATATATTTGATATGTAAAGAATTTATAATACTAATAAAGAAATTCTAATCATAAAAATTATAATTTTTGTAGTATTTTTTAGGCTCTAGGTTACATAGATAATACGAAAATTTTAATACAAAAATAAAGTCGATTATAGCAATTAAACATATAATCATAATTATTCTTATTCTTCACACATATTTACATATTTTTTATTTTGTTTGTGATGGCAAAACAGCGCTGTGCGAAAAACTGTTCAGGCAACTTTGAACGCGAACAGACCATGAACAGCGATGGTCTTCACGAGCCATATTCCTGTGCGAACAGCAATCTTTACGTTCGCATAACAAATCTATGACTAAAACGAAACAAGTCTGCGAAAACGTGTCTGATGCAGCAAAAAAAAGTGTTGGGTGATACTAACGTTTCATTTTCAACTCGCAACTTCAACTTTCTTTTGATATAACATTTGCGAGATGTCTACTTGTTGGCAACTTATCTTTTAATAACTTACATGGCCCAAACACAATACCAGCATGCTAGCAAACCAGCGTTTCTATTTTTGCATTTTCACTGCTAGAGTTAGCATTTCTCTTTGGCTTAAGACATTACAAATATTACAAAATATGCTAAATACTGTTTTGAAGAGAACAAATGTTTTTTATTTTCTCTAATGTTTAAATATTTAATATAGCAAAAGATCAACTTAAAGATAATATCTGTTAAAGATGAAAAAGAAATTAAAAATATTTGCATTGAATATTTAAAAGAGCTCGTAAACCACCTCAGAAAGCAAGTGACATCATTCGATTTCCATCAAAAATTTAATATAAATTATTATTAGGCCTGTTCTGAAATTCACTCGGCTCCAAATCACACGTTTCGATATGTTTTGTTCTGTAATTCACATGGTTTTTGTTTTTTCGGTATGAAGTTAGCTTTTAGAAATCAAATGAAACCAGCTGATTTCTTTATATGTAAACACTCACAAGACAAGTACAGTCAAATCTCGGTATAACGAATACTCACTTTAACGAATTCGCGTTATAACGAAAGGGCAAT
The DNA here is from genome assembly GCA_963932375.1 of Phania funesta. NCBI lineage: Eukaryota > Metazoa > Arthropoda > Insecta > Diptera > Tachinidae > Phania > Phania funesta. The sequence continues at coordinate 89,873,195 of OZ010652.1, read as the reverse complement.
TTTTCAACATTAACTACCTTATATAACGAATTTTTTTAATTTTTGACGCTCAGTATAACGAATGCTTGGGTATATATGAATAAAAAAAATCTTGTGTATGCATTAAAAACAAAGAGAAATAAAACAAATTATCTATTATGCATTTAAAAGACGAAAGAACAGTTTATTGTTATATTACCGTTATTTTTTTTTGTCATCTTTCTGGCTAATTTTTTTACGCGTATGAATTGAAGTTTGTTTTTGATACAATTTTAGTTGAGCTTAGTAGTGCAAAGAAATATTGGCAATAGAAAAAGAATTTCTTTAAATGAAAAAATTAATATATTAGAAGAGTGCAAAAGTGGTAAAACCTTGTCGATTATTTCTAGTAAATATGGGATATCAAAATCTTCCATATGTACATTAAAGCAAATGGAAAGAAAAAGTGTTTCAAATTTGGAAAACACCTACAATGGATCGAAAAATACAAGAGGAAGCTGTACAGAGAAGTTTGCAAGTCTCACAAAAACAAACATCCATAAATTCGTTTTTCAAATAAAGTATTCTATTAAAAATCAACTCAAATTAATAAAACTACGTATCCAAAAAATTTTCGCTATAAAACGAATCTTTCAAAATAACGAATCGGTCTGTCATTATATCATTCGTTATACCGAGCTTTGACTGTAATTTGAACTCGGTAGTGCGTTAGGTGCCCGGTTTAAAATCAAAAATTTTCGTGCACAGAACACCTTTATTGTGATTTCAAACTACTTTGACAAACAGTGATTTTCAGAACATACCTGATTATTTCATTCAATGTGTAATGTAAACATTTTGCCTCTTTAAGTGCTATGACTTATTTTAGGTGTTCTTCGTCGGTAAATAGCTGAATAACAAATAAAATATTGGAACAAATTTCAACATTTGTGAAAAACTAACATGTTTTGTTTTTATAGATGGTACTGAGGCTCAGATGTTTTGAAGAAACGAATTTTTTGTTCGAATTTACACCGGATAAAATAGGATGTACTGAAAATCAATATCGTTTTAACCAAGAAGGAAAAAACTCTCCGGCGGGTACAGCTAGTATATAATAAAACTAAAAATTTTTGTACAAATGAAGCGTTTAGTTTTTATACATAATTATAAAACTAAATTAAATAACAGTTATATTTTTCATTTTTGTTTTCGTCTACAGAACTTTATAGCTTCGTTTTAGCTTTTTTAGATAACTTTTCTGGCAACGCACAAAAATATCAAATTATCACACCTTAATCAATCGGCTGGCACTATCACTTGTGAACGCCAATATTGTAGCATCATGTTGTTTTGGTATATACTTCGAGCTTGACGGCACAATAACTTCCTTGTGACAGCCAAAAATAAATTTGCTAAAACAATAGACGGACCGACGCCAAAGTCAATTCAAAGAAAAAAATTTATAATAGTTTGTGCGCGGTGTACCTTTAATACAAAGTAAATTTCTTTGTATATCTGGAAATTTAAAAGCCTATGTCAAGTAATTTGACTATGGATTTAAATAGTTAATTTTGCTCCAATATAGTTCATTGTTATATTAAAAAAAAAACCTTTCAAACCTTCTACTTACTCTCATCACCACTATCCGCTACTTTTTTTGGTCGACCACGTCCCTTTTTTGTGGCCTTCGCAGTGTTCTTTTTCCCAGGCTTATAATCGCTAGATGCACCATCTTCATTGCCTTCGGCAGAATCGTCATCATTGTCGCACATATCGGTTGTAGGTATCTTTTTTGGACGCCCACGTCCTTTGCCAGAGGGTATAATTGTATTGACAAGTTTAAGTTTGCTTTTTGGACGGCGTCCACGTTTTGACTCTACAGCACCACCGTTGGGTACAGGACTGCCGCTATCGCTAGCTGAGACCTCTTCTTCACTGCCATCAGCAGATGCTGCGGCTTTAACTGGTTTTTTATTAGTGACGCTAACGGCTTTAGATGGTCTTCCTCTACCACGTCCACTGGGGACTTTCTTTGGTTTCTCTGAATTTGCTGTCCGACCACGCTTTTTCGGTACAGTAATAGGGGTGGGAGAAACTACACCATCATCACAGTCCCCAGCATCGCCATTGTCGCTTAATACCATAATTTCTTCCGCTTTGTCGTTCATTTTTTTAATTGTTCAAATTAACACACAATTTTTAGTACTAATTAATGTTCTAAGCTTTAAGTAGTCGTTAGCAGATATATTACCCGCTTTTCTGCCGTTTTCCAACCTTTCGCTTTATACAGAATTTTCACTTCACAAGTATTGTCTTTACTTGGAAAAAGATCAAATCAATAACAAAAAGTTACTTGCAATTTGTATATTAAAATAAATTTATTAAGAGTTAAAATGTGCAAAAAATATTTCAATTAATTGTTTAATACACTACGCAAAATACAGATTCTTTTAATGCCCTTTTGCTTTGATACTCTCTACGGCGTCGGTTTCTTGTGCTCTCGCAATTTCTTTGCACGACAGAACGTAAGTAATAAACTAGGCAAAATTACCGCGAAAGCAAACAATTGATAACGGATTACTATATATCTTTTCTTCTTCTTCTTGGCACAATCATTCCTTTTAGCGTTGATAAATGCCCCGTCCAGACGAAAAATTTGTAATTCTTACATTTCGTCTTGACTAACCAAATCTGTTAAGCCATCGCACATTTTGTTGTTCGTATAGGAATTTCGCTCGTGAAGACCGTCGCTGTTGATGGTCTTCTCGTGTTCAAACAACGTTGCCCAAACAGTTTTTCGCACTAAGCTGTTCTGCCATCACACAAACAAAATACATGCAGGCAAAATAAGAAATATGCATGTGTGCGCACGACTGTTAATATCCGTACCTAAATAATGCTGAGGACAAGGAAACACTCTCGATGGGAACAAGAAATTACGCTCAAGCTGAACAGGAATATCTATATGTATTCTCTACACAGAATACCACGAAGCCCATCGAGATTGTTTCCATGTTCTCATCACAGTTTTTGTACGAGCGCATATACACATATTTTTTAGTTTGCATGTGGGTATATTGTTTGTGTGATGGGCGAATAGCATTGTGCGAAAAACTGTTTCGACATCGTTGTTTGAACACGAACTGACCATGAAAGCTACGTTTTTCAGAAGCCAATTTCTTATGCGAACAGCAATATGTGCTATGGCTGAACAGATTTATGACTAGGCAAGGCGGCTTGTTATAGCGTGTTTCTTACCTAGCGTTTACACATGCCACTACAAGTTAGAAAAACTCAATACACTCACACATTTTCACTAATACTACATTTACATCTACGCAAAATCTCGTACTTATAAGATTTTGAGCGAAATCTAGTTAATTTTTACCAGATTTCCCATACAAAACAAAATCTACTTACGAACTAGATTTTGGCAAAATCTCTCAAAATCTTGCAATACTAAGTGATGCAACTATGTTTTTTTTGCTAATATACTGAAATATACAGCGCTGAACAAGAAAATTTTGACATTTGTAACAAAAAAAAAAAAAGCGCGGTAGCAAGGTGCATTTAAATAAATACACCTTGCGCGGTAGGAAGAAAATATTTTTGCAGCAACGTTAAAAAACAATAAAAGTTTAAATAAGTGGCTTTTAATATGGATAAAACAATAATAAATAAAGTGTAAGTAATTTTACATATGTAATTATGTGTATAAAAATAATTGTAGCACGAATTAATTCGTAGGAAACGTTCATATAAGAAAAAATGGCTTGGAGTCCCAACGAGGAAGGTCTACTTATTACTCTTTGGAGCGACTTCATCGGAGAACTACGGGGGAACAGAAAAAACAAACACATTTTTGAGGAGATGGCTGAGGGTATGAAAAGCAGTGGGTTTGATTTTACATCCGAAGAAGTAAAGGTGAAGATTCATAACTTCACAAACAAGTACAGGTATGCGTTTTGACAAACAAATATGTATAACCAAAACTTTAACTCATATTTAATTCTACTTGTAGAGATGAAAAGCGGAAAGTTGGGCCTTCTGGTGGATCACCTTCAAGTTGGCCACATTACGAAAGAGTCCATTCCATCTTAGAAACATTCAAATCAAATTTGATAGAAACAATAATGGACGAAAGTATAGGTAAAATACATTTGTTGTTCTTGCTCTTCAAATCATTTGTTTATGTATGTATATAATTATTGTTTTTTATTTCGAATAGAGCCTTCCTGCTCCACAAGTTTTGATGATTCTTTGATCGACTTTGAAGTGGAAACATTGATTTAGGAATGTGATGAGGAGGTTCTAACTCCTAAACAAAAAAGAAAGAAAACGAATTTCCACACTGAAGTTTTGAACAAAATTCAACAGTCTACGGACATTATAGAAAAAGAGCTAGTAAAAAATAGGGAAGTGGACAACAAAATCATACAATTACAGGAGGAAATGGTAGAAATTGAGAGGGAACGAAACCAAATATTAAAACAACTTTTGAACAAATGGTATGTGCATATAACTATTTTATAAATATCGGGCAGAAAATAATTATTTCTTTTTATTTCAGAAATATTATTACTTTTCAAAATTTAAAATTTTGTTATTGTGTTTTGTATTTGTGAAACTGCCCAATAGTAATTTTAAAAGACTAGTCATATATATATATGTATGTACATACATATGTATGTACCAATATATATTTATATTTTCAATGTTTAAATGAATTTTTTTGTGTTATTTTTAATTAGATAAAGTATTGATAAAACATTGTTTCTCGAATGCTTATATTCAAGTAGTTATCAATTTGAATTCAAATGTTGGGAATAGCTTTAAAATGTATGCATATATGCATATGTGTGGTATTATTTTCTAAAATAAGAATTACAAAAATTTGAGTGTTATGTAATGTTTTAAGTTTTTATTTGCTAGTATATATATGAAAAACTAAAGTCTGAATATGTTTTGTTTTTAAAAAAATTTAGTTTGTACTTCATTTTATTCATTTATTTATTTCTAATAAAATAATTACATTAAAAGATTTGCAATTGAGTCCCTTATTTGTTCTCCTTTTGGATTATAGTCGTAAGTAAACTCTTCACCATTTGGCTGCTCCTTTTCTATTTCATTTACTTTTTCCCAGTTAGCATTAATTATTTCATTATTGTTGTTCAAGAAGTTGTGTAGTACACAACAGCATTTAATAATATTATTGACATTGTCGATTTTATTGTCTATGCCTTTTCCAAGGCGGCGAAATCTCGCTTTCAAATGTCCAAATGCATTTTCAACAACTCTACGACATTTCGATACTTTGTAATTAAAGTTTTTCTCTTTTTGGGAAGCGTTTACGTGAAAGGGGCAAGGCTTCATCATACATTCGGATAACCGAAATGCAGAATCCCCTATTAATAGAACAGGAACTCTTACTCCACCATAAACTACATATTGGTTTTAAATAATGGGTCTCGCATTTTGTTTCTTAAAATTGATCTTTCAAATATACTTGAGTCGTTACATCGACCTGGACATCCGACATTAATGTATAAAAATCTATACCTGTAGTCCACAACAGCTAACAAAATCGTGGAATACCAACCCTTATAATTATAGTAATCAGAAGTTTCTGCGAAAGGTGGATGCACTTCAAAATGGCATCCATCTGTAAAAGTTTAAAAAGAATATATATATGTTCATATATATATGTGTGTATGTTTAAAATAATGTACCAACCTATTGCTCCAAAGCATTGCGGAAAGCCCAGTTCCTTAAATCCTTCAACACATTCCCTTATTTTAGTTTCATTTATGAAATTTGAAGGTAAATATTCCTCAGAAAGGTTTCTCCAAACTTCAATACAAAACTCCTTCAAAATCATGCATACACTGGCTTTTGAAACACCAAACATGTGGGCTATAGAGGCATATTTGGAAGAAGACTTTAGAGAATAAAGGGCAATAGCTACACGCTTTTCAAGTGGGATACATTTCCTAAATCTTGTATCTGTTCTTTTCATCGACATCAGCTTCGAGCACAGTAATTGAAATGGCTCATTCGGAAATTTTCGATAAATGTTTCTTCCGGCATAATAGGAAGATCTTCCTCATAAAAGGAGCCATGACGGATCTATAATACAAACGTATTTATGTAGTAAAATTATATATAATTATTTCACATGTACCATTTCAGTCTGCTATGCAATAATTGTGTGTAATACATTTGCAGCATTTTCTGAAACCTTATGTTTAACAAATGCTGCTGTTTTTTCTTACGTAGCGACACCAGTTCCACTTGAATTTTTTTATATGTCGATGTATAATATGTTAAAATCTTGTTTTTGTCTTCCATTTTTTTTTAATATAGCCAAATTTTTATACTTTCTTCAGTCAGCTGTTTTTGTTATGAAAATGAAATCCAATAATACGTCAAAAAGTTGTAGTGTAAACGGCAGAGATTTTCTTCGAGATTTGAGCTGAAATCTACTAGATTTTGCGTAGATGTAAATGTAGTATAATACACTTACATTTCTCGCAATGGCAGCTAAAATTGCAAGCGAGTGAAAATTAGGCATTTGCATGCCATTAAATGTCAAAACGACAGACAAAATTACCCTGTTCAATATTAAATGTAAATTTACTGGATTGTGGTTAAATTGTAATTAAAGTTCTACCATTTTAAATGCATTGTTACGATTTATATCTTAAATTCGTTAATTAAAGAGCAATAATATTAGTAATAATAATACAATATTACTATTATAATGAATGTAAATATGCCTATATGGTGAACTCGGTAACTCTATTTGAAAAAGAAAACAAAAAGTTAAAATGGAATAAAAATTGAGCCAATAGATTATTAAACAAATTATTTAAATCTTTGACATTGTCCTCCCAAATTGTTGTTTCTCATTTCCTGATATAAAATTTTTTAATTTTAAAAGTAAAAAAATGTTCTGAAGTTTACGCTTCGACGACATTTTAAATATGAACTTACACTTGCATGTGTAAACACAAAAACGAATGGCATGAGATTCGACCATATCGAAGAATTTTTCGTTGACAATACGTACGCAACAATTGCATGCCACTACCACATGGTAACCAATTGAAGACTTTGAAACTTCAAAAATAAAAAACTTCGTTTTTTTTACTATGAGTTCTGTTAGAAAGAGACAAATATAGCATTTTGTGACGAAATAAAGGAAAATAAACATATCAAAAATCGAATGTGAATAAGTGCGAATTTCAAAAAGTAAATTAAAAATATTGTTAATAAGTTTCATTATTTGTTTTAATAAAAAAATTATATTAAACAAATTTAAAATGTGTTTAAGTGCATAACCCACCCTTATACTTACCAAAAAAATGTGTTTTAATAGCACCAAAAATAAACACGGCAAAATCATCAAAATAAAAACAAAACTAAGGTTCTGAGGGAACGAGACGGATAGAGAAAAAGATTACTATATTGTCGTTTCACCTCTGTTTACTACTTTGTGCCACTACTTGCATTTGTAAACTCCATACAAAAAGTGTCGGTAATTTCGAACATTTTTTTAATTGGAATTTAATATCGAACGCGTTTAAAAATGTTATCTGCTGCGCTGGTGAGTTTACCTATTTTAATATGGTTTGAGTATAGGACAATAACCGGTAAAAATGCATGAACTGCTTTATAGTGGGGTTATACTACATTTTCACCTACGCAAAATCTAGTAGAATTCAGCTCAAATCTCGAAGAAAATCTCTGCCATTTACACAAATGCTTTTTGACGTTATTGGATTTCATTTTCATAACAAAAACAGCTGACTGAAGAAAGAATAAAAAATTGGCTCTAAACTTAATTAAATTCGTGCTACAAATGTTTTTATACACATAATTACATATGCAATATTACTTACACTTTATTTGTTATTGTTTCATCCATATTGAAACGACTTATTTTAAACTTTTATTATTTTTTAATGTTGCTGCAAATATTTTATTCCTACCGCGCTTTTTTTTTGTTACAAATGTCAAAATTTTCTTGTTCAGCGCTGTATATTTCAGTACATTAGCCAAAAATACATAGTTGCATCATTTAGTATTGCAAGATTTTGAAAGATTTTGTCAAAATCTAGTTCGTAAGTAGATTTTGTTTTGTATGGGTAATCTGGTAGAAATGAACTAGATTTCGCTCAAAATCTCATAAGTACCAGATTTTGCGTAGGTGTAAATGTAGTATTAGAGAAAATTGGTTTGCGTTACACCGGCAAATGAAAATTATTATGCGTTACACCCATAAATCTTTTGATTGTTCGCATGTAGAAGGCTCCTACTTGCAGTGTATGGGCTATACTCATTATGCACGTTTTACATGGCGTCTTGACTAGTCATAAATCGGTTCAACCATTGGAGATTTTGCTGTTTGCACAGAAATTTTGTTAGCCAAGACCGTCGCTGTTCATGGTCGTTTTATGTTCAAACAGAGTTGCCCGAAAAATGTTTGCACAACGCTGTTATGACTTTACACAAACAAAATACACAGGCAAAATAAATAGTACATATGGCTGTGTGCGCTCGTTAGTAAACACCCGTACATAAACTATGCAAAGCAGACAGAAGATCACGAACACAGTTTCTCTCGTTATTTTGCAGACGCTTTCTCAATGTGCGAACAAATTTTTGGTTAGTCCAGACGTAGGTTATAAAATCGCGTATATTGAAAGCTTCATGTATGAATGATGCAAGTTGACGTTGTGTTGTACGCTTCAGCACAGCTGACCATGAACGGTTCGTAAAACAAAACAAAATTTTTTATGTTTATGCTACGATTAGACAAAAAATTGTTTTTAGGAAATATTAACGTTTGTTTAAGAAAGATTAATATTGTTGGTTTGGATTTGACTTGTGATGTACGCACTTAATAATTGTAGTAGTAAGAATCAGAATGTTGATTAGAATTATATGCATACAATGTATATTAGTAATACCAGTATTCCTGGATTGTAGTTGCAACAACTTGGTTAGAAAAAACGCACAAGACGAAGTATACGTCAACAGCGGTTTTAAGCGAAAAGTTGTTACCAAAAACGAAAACAATGGAGAATCGTTGAACGTTTGTCAACATCAAGGTAAAAATAAAAAACAATGCAGAGATTATTATCCAGAACCAAGTTTTGAGGATATGTCGCTTATACCTGGTGGCAAGTACTTAATGGGAACGGATGAACCATACTTTTCTGATGACCACGAAGGACCTGAACGATTAGTTACAATTACAGATTTTTATATAGACAGATATGAAGTTACTAATGAAATGTTCCAAAAATTTATAAATTCCACAAAATATACTACAGAAGCAGAGAATTACGGTGATAGCTTCCTTTTTAAATCGTTGTTAAGTGCACAAGATCAAGAAAAACTAAAGGATTTCAGAGTAGCTGTAGCCCCGTGGTGGTTCAAAGTTCAAGGAGTTTGTTGGAAAAATCCAAATGGGCCTGACAGCAATCTGAATGGATTAGAAAATCATCCAGTAATACATGTTTCTTGGAATGATGCTGTTGCATACTGCAAATGGGCCGACAAGCGTTTACCAACTGAAGCAGAATGGGAAGTTGCTTGCAGGGGTGGCAAAAATAGAAAACTATTTCCTTGGGGGAATAAATTGATGCCAAAAAATAAGCATTGGTAATATATTAATATTCTTATATAATTTTGGACTAACGCACATATTTTTGAAGGTTAAATATTTGGCAAGGGGAATTTCCCGACAATAATACATTAGATGATGGTTATGTCACAACTTGTTCAGTACACAATTTTCCACAAAATATGTTTAATCTACACAATATAGTAGGAAACGTTTGGGAATGGACACAAGATTTGTGGTTTGACCGTGATACCAGCCCAAATGCAAGTCGCGTAAAAAAAGGTGGTTCGTATTTATGTCATAAATCATATTGTTATCGTTATCGATGCGCTGCTCGCTCCCAAAACGCAGCTGATAGTTCTGCTGGAAATTTAGGTTTTAGATGTGCCAAGGATATTGAGTAATAAATAATCATGCATATTAAAATGTATAGATTTATATATTATTTTGCGCATAAAAAGTTGTTTATTGTTAATTTCTGTACTAAAATCTGTTTAAAATTTTATTTTCCTTAATTTTTATATATAAATGTACTTTTTTTAAAAAATAAGCTGCCGCCGACCGCCTATATATACCAAGTTTTGCTGATTTCGCTGCGAGTGCAAAAATTAAGTAATGCCTAGGACCTAATCGCAGCACCTCCTGTCGTGCCCAAATATGAATCGAAACCAGGGCCATACATAAATTCATTAAAATCGGTCCAACCGCCTAATATATACAATTCAGCACCACCTACCGTGTCCAATTGTGAAGCTGAACCATCTGGGGACCCACATAAACATACAATTTTTTATCTAAATCGGTCTTGGAGTTTTAAGAGCTCAATTGGACATGTACATATGTATGTGCGTACGTATTTAAAAAAATATAGAATAAGTGATTAGTACCTGAATGGTAGTCCAAGATGTGGTGCATCTTAAACCTTTTGATTTCTTCGGCATCATTGAGTAGCGCAATGATTAATGGGTTCCCACGATGACAACCTCTGTACTTAAAATTCATTTATACCTACTATACAAATTTTTCCATAGTAATATTTTTCACAGCAAACCAAATTCATTTCAAAATGTTTACTACCAAAAATTAAAACTTGAAAAATATGAACTAGAAATATAGAAATTTTTTTTAATATTAACTAGGTATAATTGAACTTTAAAAGAACTATTTTTTTTTGTCGGCCTCACTTTCCCAGGGGCAGCTTCAACAGGTTAACTGAATGCTCGTTGGTGCGCGCCATGTAGCCTTGAAACCAGCCAGAATCCTCGATCTGTGAGGGTCGGCCTGAATTCTTCTCTACAGGATAATCCCCCAAATTTTCTGAAATTTTTAACTCGATAATAGCTAGTAGGTTCTTTCCGACCTCACTGTACAGTCTGTTAACAAACCGATATTGCGTTTCGTCTCCGGCTAATTGCGTAAAGATGTCTCTTCGGCGATGCGCTGACTGAATCAGACACTTTTCTTAGCCAGAGCTGCTTTAGTAGACAAGCGTTGGCCTTTGATCGTTTGTGAGTGATTCGGCATGCTTATCTCTTAGTCTGTCGTAATACAGAGCGATTTCAGTTAAAGCGTTTATGGCTTATTGCATTGGATATTAACAGCTCTGCTCCAATGCTTGCTAGGGCGTTAGGGGAGGTACCAGCGCTGGCGGGGAAAGGTTCCTCCTAGATGCCCATCGTGCATCCACGGAGGATACCTACGTTGACGATACCATCTGAAGGTTTAATAGTGTCGATGGTGCAAACGGCAAACTTATGTTTATCTAGTTGGGTATTTGATTTGTCTTTATTTTGTGTTACTTAATTTGGTATGATTCCCATCAATTCAAGTTCCACCCGAGCCCTGAGGTCTTTGACACCATGTTTCCTTATATAATTTCACTTTCTGGAAGTACTTTATAGAGGTCATTTAACGTTAACGTAGTTTTGATAAAGTAATGCGAAAGTATATTAATATTCGGTGCTAATGCAAATGGACTTAGTTAGCTTACGTAGTTTTCTACTATGGTTGAATTGGTCAAAACATATTTTTAGGATTGTTGTAGCCGTTAGTTGTGGTGCAAACAAAACTGGCAAAGCATTTATTTTTTTAGAACTGTTTCAGTAAAGTCTAGCAATATATGGTGTCTATAGTTTTTAAAATTGCCCGGTGGCCCGGAGCTATTTCGATTATTTTGTTTACGTAGCGACAGCTGTGTCAATCGGAAGTTTATTTCCCAGCGAATTACTTTCGACAACGGCAGAGCTGTTACAACAAAAACATGCATAAAATACGATATATGGTAATTTTCTATCGCACGTTTATTTTAAAAACTACTCTTAATTGGATATATTAACTAATTTATATTTTGTTTAGCCAATTCTGGATTAAATTGACTATTGTATTTTTGTATAATTTTAGGTGTAGTACAACTAGGTATCTCTGTAGCTTTCCTAGATTCTTGCGGTGCTAGCAAAGCATCTTGCCTTGCTCTTTCTGTAGTTTCACGCCGTATCCGCTCTTTTCTTAGTTGTTCTAATTTTAAATGCTTCAGAATTTCATCTTTTTGCTTTTCACTTTTATGACTGTATTTTTTTAGGTTTTTTGTATGCTTTCTTCTTTTATGGTGTTTGCGCTCTTTCTTGCGTTTCTTCAACAATTTTGGGCAATTTAATTTTTCTTTCGTTAAGCGAGGACTAGGAGAACGGTTACGTTTTAATATTGGTTCGGCAACTGAATTTCGATCAGACTGCAAAAGTCCATTAATTAAGGTTAACGGGTCATGATTTTTTTTTATTTTTAAATCCTTTTCATTTATTTCCGCTCTGTCCGATCTTATTGCTAAACGTTTAGGTGCTACTTCGTACCAACTTTTTAGCCTTAAAGCTTCGTTAGTATCCTGTCCTAAATAAGTCAAAAAACCAATTTTCTTTTCGTATTTCTCCTGCTCTTCTTTCTTTTCCTTTTCTAATTCCTTATTGTTGGTTTTAACATGAGCTTTGTAATTAGCAAACAAATTAAAATGCTGGGAACTGATTGCATCAACTTCGGCTGTATTTTTTTCAGCTCTTTCCTCATCTTGTTTTTCTAATAGTCCCGAACGTTTTCGTAATAAACTTACACGAGCTTCACTTTCCTTAAAATGAAATTCTTATAATCCAAGATAATTTATTATTACTATAATACATACTGCTAATTTAAATTTTGCTTGTTTTTTACGTTCTTCTTCATGTGCTGCTGCTTCGTCTTTCCTTACGCGTGCTATATTGTCTTTAGTTCTTACGTGCCATCTAACAATTTTACAGAAATCAATAAGTTTCAATTTTTATGCGAAAAATACGAAAATTACCTTTTTTTTGGTAAAATATTCATTTCAAAAATTTATAGGCTGTTTGATATCGGAAAATCAAAGCAAAAAAAAAATAATAAATAAGATCAGCTGAGTGTTCCAACATTTAATGCTGAGAGGGATTGCCACATTTATCAAATTCTTACACCGAACGAAACTTACTTTGTCGTTCAGTAGGCTCAACTATAATATGCATAAGCTGGCTTAAGCAACTGTGCAATTACATATAAATCATGTGGCAAACTATAAAGTACTTAACAACACTTTTCGTTAAGTTTCGTCAACTGTTATTTGCTTAAGAGTGATTTAGACTATGTGACTTGTCGTACGATTACTGAATTTTTTGTGTAGAAGAGCACGGATGGGATCATGTAAAACCAATATGTAATGAAGTCGTACGTAATTGAGAGAAAATACCGATGAAAATTTGACAGTCGTACGGCTCTCTTTGTTTTTTGAAAAATTTCAAAAACCATCACACACCATTTGATCAGGAGAGAATTTTTCAGGGATGCAAAACTAGATCTAATGAATTGCACTATATATAAAGAAAAATTTTAATTTTTCGTTGCAAGATATTATTAAAAACGTATGTAAAATTTCACTTGTATTACATATGCATGTATGTATATGCGTCTGCATAAAAAAAGCTTATCTATTTCAATATTAACTGTACAACACTAGAAGTTCTTTACGAAAGAATATTGTTTGGCGTAAACTTTCACATGCTTGATTTTTATGTAAACAAATAGCAACATATATATGTGTGTGTGCACGCACCATATGTTTTGGTATTTTACCAATCATGTAAACGAAAAAAAAATCTGTCGTATGATTTTACTCAAATTTTTTTAAATACCGATGAAATTTCATCATATTTTTACTCTCATTTTACCGATGAAAAATATCATCGTCTAAACCCCACTTTAAGCAAAGTACGAAACTGATCGCTCATTCCGTACGAAAACAGCTGATTGTGTTATAGATACATACATTAACAAACAAGCTGCAATGGAGGACGAAAGTGAAAATTTTTTTTTCTAAATTTAATAGAAAAAAAAATTGTTTGTATCAAAAAAGAGACGCATTTTATTACAATCGCAATTCAAAGGAACGAGCATGGAAAAAAGTAGCACAAAAATGCAAAAAATGTTTATTGTTTATAAGTTGAGTGATGCACACCGCTGAAGTTTTTAGTACTTTTGGCCAAAGCACCAAAACTTGTGTATTTTTTTGTTCGAAAATTTCTTAAAACTAATAAAAATAATTATTAATTTGTATATGAATGGTATTAAATATATAAAATATATTTATTCAACACCTTTTTGTTAACGAATTTTATTTATTATGAAATAAAATATGTTTTTGCAGAAGTACGAATAAAACAAATGTGCAAGTGTGGCACTATAGTTTCCAGGCTCATGTAAGTACATTGTAGCCACCTAAAAGTCTTCAATAATTTGCTTAAGCATTTGCCAGGCTTTTCGTTCTATTTTTGACATTAGCTTAAGCTATCTTAAGCATATTATAGTTGTGCCTAATAAATACTTACATGCAGTCTTGACTAGTCATAAATCTGTTCAGCAATCGTACATTATCCTGTTCACACAAGAATTTGGCACGTGACGTTGCTGTTGATAATATTTTCGTGTTCAAACAATGTTGTTCGAGCAGTTGTTCCCACAACGCTATTCTGCCATCATGTAAACACCCGTATATAAACTACGCTAAATATATGGAAGCAATTTCTATTAGAAACAAAATATTATACTCAAACTGAACAGGAACACATACACGTAATCTCTAAACAGAGGAGCACGAACATATTTCTTCCCGTTATTCTGCCGACGCTCTCTCTATGTGGAACAACTTTTTGGCTAGTTAAGACGGTATGTTATACTACGTGTTGACTAGCGATTGCTTTGCCATCCGATAAAAATAGGGTGTTTTCGAAGCCAACAGATAATTGATCTACGTGTGTTTTACAATTAGAACAAGTTTTTAACAATTAGAACATTTTGAAGATTTACAGAAAACAAAGCCTTCGTTAGAAGCTTCCATCTATGAGTCAATGGTCGACACTTGCTTGGAACTAAATGGCGAGGAGAGGGAAGAAGTATTTGGAGTACAACATATAAGGATCTTATGTTATACAAATAAGAGCAAAAACAAAAGTTTGGATAAGTTTACCTTAAAATCCTACATTTCATGCAGAAGAAAGGATTGTGTTCACTACGAACATAAAACTATATGCCATGTGTTCAAAACCAGGACATATCGGTCAGATTCATCTTGGAAGCGCAGTTTTAAACAACTAAGCCAAGGTAATGTAAACGCTAGTTTCTTTTAATGATGAATCATTTGAGTCAATTGGAAGGACTAAAAGCATTGATCAAACAAATGAAGAAATGTTTAACATAAACAGGTCAACAGATCCTAAGAGCTTTGTAAAAATGTACGTTAATGGGATAGAATGTTCATTAATAGCCCTATCAGCTTATTGGCTATTGGGCAAATCGAAATGTGCACCTACAAGGAAATTATTAAGGACTTATGGTGGTTAAACTAACATGATTGCAAATTTTATGTTTTGGTTTAGTTAAAATAATTTTTTTTATGCTGTAAGTTTTTTTTATATTTTTTATTTTTAAAATGTTTGATATGTATGTATGTAAGTAGTATATAAAACATTGAATTCAAAACCAACAATGTTCAAAATGTATTTTTTAATTATGTTTTACTTACATACATATATTAAAGGTACTTCATTCAAATCAATTAATGAGTGCAACTTATTTAAGATCAATTAAACCCAAACGATTTCTTCAAATTCCTACACAATATGGCTAATTCATATCACATATCGTTTTCTACATGTTTCGCTCAGTGTACAACATTTAAAGCAGAAATCAAACTAAACCGAATTCTTAGCCAAAGTCTTGCAAGCCCTACAATCACTCACTTGGGAAAAATGAAGCTGTACAAGTTGGATTGGGGCGTTTAACGTTTAAGTGCTTAATTTTATTTTGCTCAAACTGAAGAGATCGGACAAATAGGTTCAAGTTTTGTTTTTAACTTCAATTTTATTTTATTGAATCTTTTGAAAAGAAATTTAGAATACGTATTAAAATCGATTGTTTTTTTTCGTTACTTTTCTTGGGAGCGTAGAACTTTCACAAAGCACCTCCTCTATCTTACACTAAGATTCTCCAATTCCTAGGCATCGACAGATGGTGCCCCATAATATTGAAATCTTAGCTCTAGATTATTATTTGTTGATTATAACCAATGTTAATAATTAATTTATTAGAATATACATGTCATCTGTGCGATAGTAATAGTATTAAACAAGAGCTTAATGAGATCAAGAGAGAATTAACAAAATTGGATCAGCTGGTTGTTCTGACTGAATCTATTTTAAGTCAAAACAGTTTGATGACATCAGTAAGGTGGTTCAAGAAAATAAGAGGAATATAGATGTACATAAAGAGAATAAATTGCTGAAAGCTGAAGTTAAAAATGTATTAGATTCAATTAAGTTTTTAAATGATCAGCGTGTAAAGAATGACTGATTTGTTACTGGTCTTGAGGTACCATCTGGGTCGGTGGCAATAGACGCTGTGCTGAAGTTAACCAGTGACGTTGGTATAAAGGTACAACCGGAAACTATTGATGATGCATATTTTGTAAGAAACAAAAATAGTAACTCAAGTAATGGAAACAAGAAACAAATGGTGATTGTGAAATTCAATTCCAAGAAATCGAAGGACTTAATGATGTCAGTAAAGCCAAAGCTCAAAGAAAATGAAGCTACCCAAGGCGTTTTTGTTCGTGACTGTTTGAGTCGGGAAACTTTAAGCTTGTTTAACCATGCAAAATCTCTGAAGAACGTGGGTTATTGTGCAGTGTATACTGCAGGTGGGAGAGTCTTTGTAAAGAGGAGCGAATTGTCCAGACCCAAATGTATAAATAATGAAGATGATGTTGATAATCTCCTGTTAGAAGCTACAACTGCGTCGAGAGGTCGGAGATCACGTCATGCAGCTCCAGATGTTGCAGCTGAAGATGATATATATTTATCACCCTAACAGCCATACTTAAATAAGAGCGTTGAGCGTTGCGTTAGCAGCAGGTTATGTAGCTACAAAGCTTTCAGAGACATACATTTTACATCAAATGTACTATGGCTACGTGCCCTGCTGCTAACGCAACGCTTAACGCTCTTATTTAAGTATGGCTGTAAGTATTTAATTACTGTTGTTTTAATTTTTTTGTTGTTAACTTTTTTTCTTTTTTATGATAAATAATCAATACTTTTTTTCTATAAAATCTTATATAAATTATTAAAAACCTTATAAAAGCAAATATTTTGATATAATAAGTATAAACGTCAGAAGTATTTTTTCTATTGATAAGTTTAATAAATTTAAAACCATGCTTTCCATGCTACCAAGGCTACCCAGTATTATCTATAATATGTATATTTGGCTACAATAGTGTGCATTGCTCTAGATCTGATGGTTTTGGAGGCACCTCTGTCTTTATTCGAGATAACCTACAATATACTTGTGACATTTGTGAGAGCAACAATTCTGTTGAAGCAGTGGGCTTAACATTGGAAAATCAAAAACTTAATAATAAAGCGATTAAAATAATAACTTCTTATAGATCGCAAAACTGTAGCGTAAGCAACTTTTTATTATTTCTGGAGAATATCATCCGTGCAAATGGCCGTAGTCCCTGTATTATTGTGGGTGATACCAACATTAACAGTTTTGAAGCGAATCCGAGAAATGACCTTGTCAATCTACTACGTAGTTACGATTTTAGGAATTGTCATTCATTAATCACTCGCCCAATCAGTGGATCGTCGATAGACCATATACAGCAATATTCAGAACCCGTTATATATAGATTGTATAGAATGTGATATATCGGATCATAATTTAATGTCTTGTAGAATAGAATTTATAAACGTAAACCGGTCTTATGTTGGGAAGCCGATTGTACATATAAATTACAACAAAGTTAATCTGTACATTGATAGTAATTTACCCAGAATATTGCAATCAGTTAATCCTTCAGATGACACTTCAGCTTTAGTATCCCGCTTACAAGATGCTATATAAAACTCTTCTTGCGAAATATTAGAAAAGAAATTATTAAAGGAAGAAATCAAGCCGTGGGTTAATGGAAATTTAAAACAAATTATAGAATATAAACACAAACTTTTGGAGAAAAGAAGATGGTCTAATAAACCAGAATTGAATGAGAGACTAAGAAGAATTACTAACATAATTAAAAAAGCATACAAGGACTTTATGAACAATTATTACGAGGATAAGTTAAAGGACATTCAGCATGATCCAAGAAAAAGCTGGAAATTTATAAATGAAACTTTTGGTAGAGGCTCTAACCAATCGATTAACATAAGGGATGAAAATAGTGACCTTATTAGTTGTGACTTGCGCAAAGAAGAATTATTAAACAACTATTTTATAAAATCAGTCAAAGATTTATGGTTTCAAATCGATCAACTGTCTCCAGATTCGTTTAACTCCTTCAGAACGTTAGTTCAAAATACTGCAAGATGTCGATTTAGCTACACAACACATGAAGAGGTTCTCAATACTATACAAAACCTGAAATTACACAAAAGTTCAGGTCATGATAAAGTTTCTTCTGAAATAATTAAAGAAAATAAGAACACGCTCGTTCATTATCTGGTGAATATATTCAACAACATAGTTACCCTGGGATCATATCCAGACATATTGAAGATTTATAAAGTAAATCAATTTCGACCAATTGCAGTTTTATCCGTCATTCATAATGTGTTTGAACGAATGATGTATGAACAGATTTCATCCTTTATGGAAAATAACAATTTATTATATATGTTTGGAACGATTTTCCGTCATCCTTTGTCAATTTTGGTTTGGAGACAAACCGGTTTCGGCTAGTTGCCATCTTCAGTGCTATTTTTGAAGATGGCAACTAGCCGAAACCGGTTTGTCACCAAACCAAAATTGACAAGGGATGACGGAAAATCGTTCCAAACATATATATCAGAGCACCCTGTCGGAAAAACAAATCAACAAACAACAATTTATTAATTGACTTCCAGTATGGTTTTGCTGGTAAAGATCTTGAAAGTTATTTATTGAGTCGAAAACAATTTGTTCAGATAAATTCGCACAAGAGCTCTTTTAAGATGGTTGAGCATTGTGCCCCGCATGGTAGTGTTCTGGGTCCTCTACTATTTAGCATTTACCTGAATGACATCAAGAACCTTGGCCTTACGGTTAAACTTTTTATATATGCTGACGATATAAGTATTTTTTATCCTTACAATTATGAAATAGTTGCCAAAGCTTATATTGAACGAGATACTGCACTAATTTTAGAATTTACAAGAATAAATAAACTTCTATTGAACGCCAATAAAACGCAGTTGATAAGATTTAAACCAACCAGTCAGCGAAATCACACTTTTAGTGTATTTGTCGATGGAAAAGAAATAGTAGAGTCCACGTCTATAAAGTTTCTGGGTACCTACTTCCAAAATAATCTCTCGTGGAGTCAACATATTCAACATGTTAAGTCAATATCTTCTCAGGCAATAGGCATACTGTACAAATTCAAAAACAAGTTTGGTGAAAATACAAAGCGGATGATCTACAATGCTTTAATTCAAAGCCATTTTAATTATTTGACAATTTTGTTTGGGTATAAAAAGACATGAATTAAGATCATTGCAGCGAATGCAAAATAAGTCCCTTAAAGTTGTTTACAATCTTCCTCTTATGTTTTCAACCACAACATTATACCGAGATATGTCCAAAACTACATTACCCATATTTGGAATATTCAAGCTACAGCTGCTGCTATATGTCTTTATATGCATTCACAATATTGGTCATCATACCATTGCTTTTCCACGAAATCAGCAAACATTTAACACACGTAACAACATGAACCTAGCTGTATCTCTATGTAGATTTGAAACAACTAAGCAACGCATAGAATATATGGGTAGTCATGAATACAATAATTTACTTCAATATTTAAAATCAATTACCAGAATTTCGTTATTTAAAACTGATTTGAAAAAATATTTATTTGAAATTCTAGTTTTTTGACCTTTATTGTTATGATGTCTAATTTTTCTGAGCTCCAGGTCATCAATAAAATCTTCCTTATTATAAATTATAAGAAATATTAATTTTATTTTTTCCAATATTTCGCTACGCCACATCATTTATTTGAAAACTTTAAAGAACTTTTTATGTAATATCTGTCTCAGAATTTATTTTCTTTTCTCTTTTATCTCAAATTATTTGTTATAAATAATGAAACATTTTTTTTGTTTTATTTTCTTTTTCAACTTTAACTGACAAGGCTATGATGTTTTGTCTGTTTTCTTTTGTATCTGCTGCCCATCAAATTGTAATAAGTCACGTGCCTGGCAATTGGGATGGATATCTAGTTGGCTTACATATTTGCACGAGTATTTTATTTCTTCTTGGATACCTATGGATCTTTTTTATAGCTTCTGGATGTGTGATTCACATGCAGTACCCCGCAGTTGAATGTCGTATATGGGTTTTATAATGGATTTGTATAAAAGAACATTGTATTCTAGGTCATGGTTGATTAAGGATCTATAAATCAGTGTAATTTAGTTCCGAGTTTTATTGTCGTTATTTTTGCCTCAATATGGCGGGACCAAATTAGGCGTAACCGCTAGAACAGTAGTTTTTGTTATTGTTATTTGTGGACAATTTTGTCTAGTGAGGGAAAACGTTACATGAGCACATTTTCATGGATTTACCTACATATATTCTTCACTGCTATAGCCAGTTCTCTAGCTCGCAAGGGCGTAGCCAGGATATAAAATAGGGTGGTGCCACGAAAATTATGATTTTTTATGATTACGATTTTTAATGATTGTTAAAATTTCGATCTATTTGAGGAGTAATCTGCGTGGATCTTCTGAAAATTTTGCTAGAATTTTTTCCAAAAATTCGTCCTTTTCGGTTACCAATCTTCGGTGGACGCTTAGCATACATATTCCTGCAATATACAATATACTTATTTTTTGATAATAAGTAAAATTGCATATTATTTTACCGTTTAAACGAGCTTCAGTCATTGTGGAGCGCAATCATGTTTTTACTCGCCTTAAAGTGCTAAATAACCGCTCAACAGTTGCAGTAGTGCACGGCTGTGACAATGAAATTAATAACGCCTTTCTTATATTTGGATAAAATAATCCAGCGTCTTTCAAAATACTCGCCAGCTCTAAGTCGGCTAATTCGTCTTTACCCATTTTTTTTTTTGTTGCCAAGAATTATACCAAAGCTTAAGTTCTCCTTCCAAATCATCCAACTCATAAAAATGCTCAAACGTTTTTGTGCTATTCCAGCTT
Organism: Phania funesta; assembly: GCA_963932375.1. Lineage (NCBI taxonomy): Eukaryota > Metazoa > Arthropoda > Insecta > Diptera > Tachinidae > Phania > Phania funesta. The sequence continues at coordinate 89,851,844 of OZ010652.1, read as the reverse complement.
CAAAGAAAGCATGTTTGACGGGTGCAAACAATGAATTGCAAACGCTGGCTTATTCTCTTCATTAAATCTTCTGTCCACTGAAGAAATTAAAGAATCTATATAAGGAATGTATATAGATCGGTTCCAGTATTCAGCAGGTGATGAAAAAGGGGGATTTGAACGGTGCGTTTGACGAGAGACTATCCTTGGAACAGACATCTCTATTCCTAAATTGGCTGTGTTTTCTTGAATATAAGAAAGCAATCCGTCCACAATACCCTGTGCTTTAGTTCGGTGTTCCTGTAGAACGGCCATTATTAATTTTGTTTGCTTGGCACATTGCAATAAATCCATAGTTTTAGACTGCAAAATATTTGCAGTTGGTTCCAACAGAAGGGAATACTGGTCAATTACAAAAACACTGCAAACGAAAACTGGTTCAGTGGCTGCGCAATGGAGTTGAAAGGCATGTTTCCGCGTATTCTGATTTCCTTCACCTGTTAACCTTTCCAATGTTTCCACAATATCAACAAACTTTTATTTGAAACGCGAGATACTTTTATATTTGTGTGACCAACCTGTCTCGCAGAGCATTGGGATACTTGGAATGCACTTTCTTCTCAAAGGTGATTCCCGAAAAAAAAATTATAATATCTTTTATTGTACCTGTAAATGAGAAGATTGAAGATGAATTCATTGTAAATCCGTAAACAGTTAGATACATACCTATCGTGTTTCGAATTTCTGGGAGAACGTTTAGATCGTTTACAACGAGGTTCAGTTTGTGGCTAGCACAATGAAAAAAAGGGCTTTTTTAAATGTTTGCCTCAAAATATTTTGTACACCTCCTTCTTTTCGAGTCATAGTACTATAACCATCATAGCCCTGCCCAACACATTTAGATTCATCCAGTTGCAATGTCGATATAAAATTTTGAATTTCTTCGGCAATACATTTTGCATTCATTGCATTTAATTCCACAAACCCAAGAAATTCTTCTCGAATTAAACATTTTTAATAATTTTATATTGTATGTATGTAAAAAAAAAATTATTATAGAATTAGGTGGGTGCCACGGCCCCCTAGGCCCATACCTGGCTACGCCCATGCTAGCTCGTGAATGTGACACTGAAATTGGTCAGATGCTACCGTCGTATCTTTATTAACACTTACATATGCGGTGTCGTGTGCAAACGTTGACGTATGTGTTTTAAACACAAAACGAATAATTTATCAAACAACTTTGATAAAATTGACAGTGACCTAATGGGCTTGTATCATGCAATCTTACTTGGGGTAGCTGCAGTCTTTAGAAATTTTATACCATTTTTTTTCAAAGACAAATTATTTTAACAAAAACTTTATATGCAAGACTACTTACCACTCCAAAACAATCACTGACACCCCTAAACGAACAATTAATGCTCAGTTTCCACCAAGTCATTACTTGTATTGGTTTTTCTAATGAAATTCCAATGCGTCGAGTTGTTATGCGCAAAAACCACCGACGTCTTACCAAATCATTAAATTCTTAAAATTAAAAATATTAGGCCCTGATTTGGAAACCGCAAGGCAAGTATTTATATAATAAACAACAAAAAATTTCAATAGTTTAAAAAATTTGTTTCTGTTTTATATACAATTTTAGTGCCTGCACAAAAGCAAAACAACGTCATAAAATATATAGCGTTCTTTCCTTTTCAAAACCCCAACAATTTTAATGAAGAGCAATAAAAAATGTGTAATATGTTTGAAAATTTGTTTTTTTTCTATATACATACGTACATACCAAGGCATAGTTAGATACGCCTCAATATGGCGTTTTATAAAATTAAGGTTTCAATTTTTGGTGGAAAATAAAATTAATTATTTTTAAGTTAATGATTTTTACTCCCAACTCATTTTTATTATAAAACTAGCCAATCCCGGCGTGCGTTGCTACGCCCCTTAATGAGATCAATATGTGTGCAAAGTTCGGTCCAGTGCAAGTACCTAAAAATTATAATTTTTTATGGCCGTAGCCCTGCTCACTTTTCTAATCACGAAATTATATAGTTATGACAGTTTAATATGTGTGCAAAGTTTCAGAAAAATCGATCTAGTGCAATTAGCTAAAAATGATAACTTATTTTGTATGGGCGTGGCACTGCCCACTTTTCTAATTACGAAATTGTATAATCATGAGAGTTCAATATGTGTGCGAAGTTTCAGAAAAATCGGTTAAGTGCAAGTAGCTGAAAAATTAATATTTATTTTGTATGGGCGTATTTCATTTTTATGTATATGTAGATGGGCGTAGCCCCGCCCACTTTTTTGTAAAAAATTACCACACCCTGGAATGTGTACAACTTGCCAAAGGATTTGTTGTGGGGTTTTTTGTTAAAACTTTAATGTTTTTGTCCTTGATTTTCTTGGAGTTCTCATTTGGTCTAAGAAAATTGAGGCATAAAACGGTTAAGTTTTTCTACAAAAATTGAGTAAAGGTCTCCTGATTAGCTGGCAATGATGAGCAACCAGCGAAATGCGCATAATGACTAGCATATCCACCCGCAACAATAAATTACATTTTATAATAAAAATGAGTTGGGAGTAAAAATCATTAACTTAAAAATAATTAATTTTATTTTTCACCAAAAAGAATAAAAAATTCCAAGAAAGAATTATTAATAAATGTGCCCTTTTTCATTCAAAAATAAGAGTAAAGCACGTCGTCGTGAATAATTGCTATGTTAATATTATTGCAGGGGGAACATCGAAGCAGACCCTAACTTTCTTTCCCTTTTTAACTTCTTTGACTGTGGACTGGTGACTGTCGGGACTTCTTCCTCTTCACTGAGCCTCTTGTAATTGCTAGCATTTGTCAAAGGCTTAGGTGGCAATGCCATTCGCATTTACAAGTGTCTGCCCGTCGTCCTAAGCCTTATGATAGTCAGTGCTGGTCACTCACACGCAATATACGCTACAGTCTCAGCCTCTTCCTCAGGAGTATCTTTGGAGATCCCCATTTACCTCATGCGAAGTTTTCTTGTCCGTGTATTCAGATTTCCTCCATTGACCAATAAACACCGGACTAACCTCCCCATCTCTTGCGAGGCTTTATTGCCCATCCCTATCGGAATCTAATGGTCCAACGCCTTAGAAGTGCCTTTAAAGATTGACCCCTCCATCCGTCGCATTCTTCTCCATCTCTTCCGGATTCTTTCCTTGGCCAAGTTAAACGGACTTTCTTCAGAGATTAACCTCTCCGACTCTTACAAGACTTTCTGATTCACCCGAATGATGGAGAAAAAGATGGCAACCTACACAGAGAATAATTGCAATACTTGTATACCTATTTCAAGTTTAAGGAACTTTTCTTCCTAAATTGGGGTCAATTAGTAGTGCAATACGCCGACGCTATCTTTTATTTAATATATTTTTAATTAACGCGATGTCGCTTGCATTTATTGTAACATTCAAGTTTAAGTAGGTTTTCAACAAACGAGAACACGCGAAGAAGCAGTTATCCGTTTACAATCGTTTAAATAATGTCATTTCATTATTTCACAAAGCAATTTTGCCGTACAGGGCTGCTTTACCTTGTTAAAGTATTTCTTTGCAGTGTTGGTTTGCAAACTACGTTTATGAAGTCAGCCATTGCTACGCTGATGACGAAAGAACACAAATGCTTATCAAAAGTAGTTCTGCCCCACTATGAGGAGCACGGAACTATCATCAAAATACATTTTTACTTTTTAGGGTTAAACTTAACATTTCTTTATTTGACTTTTTATATATTAGAAAGAAGAAAATAAAAAGTACTTAACAACTGATGTTTACTTATTTTGTTTTATTAATTAATTACATTTGTTTTTTGTTTTGTATGTTACAAAATAATAATGTATATTTTTTTATTTATTTTATAAATAATAATTTTGTTTATTTTTTTTTAATAAAAAAACAAAATGTTTATTATTTTAAACAATTTATAAATTTAAAATAGAGTTCATTAAAATAATAAACTTGTTTGTTGTTCTGCTATTTATTTTATAAGAATATGTTTGTTATAATATTTTTACGGCTTTTTATTATGAATATAAGTAACTATTCGATATTGTTGTTTCAATTTGTAAGAATAAAAAATTTTTCTTTTGGTTATAATAAAGTACAATTTTGTTTAACTATAATTATTATATTTTTTGTAGTTTTGCTCTTAAAAATTAAGTAAACATATTGTATCGGGAATACAACAAAGGAAGGGAGAGTAACTGATACATCATTTGATAAGAATAATATTCTTTATTAATATTAATTACCTTTCCTAATTGTTATCTAAATTAACCTCACTTTATAGTAAAAATATGAAGCATCTACACTTTTTAAATCCATTAGTTTTACACCCATTTACACGATTTATCAATGTTTAGGTTGCACAAACATATAATATGTTAAATTTTAAACTTCAAACTGAAACCTTAATATTGAATAGTTAGAATCGAATGCCGTTTTGGCAAACCGAAAAACCAGTTTTCTTAAATAACATCCCTTAGCGGGTTCTTAACTATTGTAAAACATTCAACTCTACTACGGAGACTTTTTATAAACTTGAACTTGTTTTAAGTTATTATGTAATCTTTAGACCACATATTCAGATTAAATTCTGTATCAAAATTTTTTTTAAATATTTCAACAAAATGTATACAAGATTAAGGAATACTAGAAGTATGTATACAAAAAACGTCAATTCAACTATGAAGAATAATAACTTGGAATAATCTGCATTGTCCTAATCGCTTTTTATAAAAAAAAAAAAATAGTTCTAGCATAATTAATATCGCGAAATACATAATTTCATCGAGATTTATAGCGGGCTTGTAGTTTAGCTATAGAAAAAATAAACAATTTTATAACTCGTTTCAAAATATCACTTCTAGGAATATTATATTTCATTCCGGCTCGGTAACTAATTTTACCAGCTATAATGTAAACTCGCATCGTCATGCTAAATTATTTTTAAAATGGTTTGTGATTTAGTGTTTACCATGCGCTATAAAGAATTGTTTTAGAAACTCGAAAACTTGATGTAAAATTTTTTTCTAAATGCATGCAAACATATGAAAAATATTAAACAATGTTACCGGCTATGGCAGATTTTAAAATAGTCAGTTACCGGTTGTTTCTAATTAAAAATTAAAATTTTTAAACAAAAACATACAAAACTTTTGAACTGATTTGTGGAGCGAACATGACAATTTGAAATAAAAATCACTGATTTTAAGTGCTGTTTAAAAGAACCGATGAAAGAAATTAGCTCCGAAGTGCAATTGAATTTCTAACGAACTTCTTCAGATAAGAAATATGAAAAATCTATTCGGAAAGCAATCGCTTTCAACGTGGAAAAAGAAAACTTTTGTAACCATTTGTTTCTCATAATTTATTTGATTTGTTTAGTTGTTAGTAAGTGCATCAGGAAGTGAAGGGAATTTTGATTTTTTCTACAATAGTGACCGTAAAAATTTAACAATATTATTAGTACTCTTTCCTCTCTGAAGCGTACACATTATTTATGTGCCTGAATTTGTATAATTTTTGGAAACAACCTGGCAATTAACGAGCACAACTGAAACTAAAATAAGATTGTTCAAAATTTGTATGCTGCGGAATCAAACCCGTGCTGAACGGAGGACGCGGTAGACCCAATTAATACAAAATTAAATTTTCAAGAAAAGATTTCATTTGTTTTTTAACAGCCTTTTTAGCTTCTACAGTTAGTTCATATTCTTCAGTGTGCACTTTTATTTAATAATGAGGTTATTTACTTAAGAAAACAATAAATTTTCAATATTAACAGATCAAGGCAAAAAATGTCTTTAAAATTATTGTGTTTGCGTGTGTGTGTGTTTTAAACTTAGCCAAGAATATAGTAAAAATAAGTAACTGGAGAGGAGAAAAAATAAAAATAATGAAATAATTGGTAGTACGTAGTTAATTTACTGTTGTTTTTACTATTTGTTAACAATAACAAAATATATTTATTTTAATAATAATGTGTTCTAATTGTATAAAAATATAAGCGTTTAGCATTGAAAATTATTTTTATATTATTTATTTTTTGTTGCTTTACTATCTTAGGTTTGTTTGCTTTGCAGCTGATTCACTATTAACATTTTATTTTTACTTCAAATTTAAATTATAATAAAATTAACAAAAAATGCAATGAGTTTTTGTAACCTTTTGAAGGAAAATTTAGTGTAAACATATATCCAAATTTTACAAACTGTGTAAACAGCATATTTCAATTCAAAAATCATTACAAAACTCGTTATTTAATTAGAAGCATATTGCAAAATTTGTTCAAATGTCGTGTGAAGATGCAGTTGTTATTGCTTGAAATATGTTTAAGCTGGTTTTAATATACATATTGCGAAAATTTGTAAGCCAAGCGACAATTAAACTTTCCGTATAAGAAACATATTAAGTCCATGTTTACATTAAATCATTTTTCTTTCGGCTTTTTCAGTTCTGTATTTTTAACTTGCCTTTACTTTCACACACAAAAAATTGGTTTGTGCTAAAATGTACAATTGATGATTTCAAAACTGGCATACTGTAGCCAGTTTTCTAGCTGCAAATCTGAGTTGATAGGAAAGAGAAGAAAGAAATATATTAAGGGCAATAGAGCAATTATAATTTGTTTTCGCATTCGAAATCTTAAAGAAAAACAAACTCTAAGCAAACGAAAGAGAAATTGCAGAAAATAATTTGGGTGTGTGAACGTAAAAGCTAGCTCAAGAGTTCCCTCTTGAGCTTGCAGATAATTTTTAGAAGAAAACTTAAATCGGCTGAACGATGACTCAAGACAGAACGAGGCAAGTATGTACCCCTTTCTATTTATCTCTTAGACTTGAGGCAAGAAAACCTGCTTAAAGTAAATAAAGGCTGATATTCAATATTTCCGTATTAAAAGAATATACGGCAGGAATATTGAAGACATTTATATATGTACATATATTTCAAATACGTTTACTGAAAAAAAATGAATTTTTCTTTCTTTTTTTTACATTTTTAGCTTTAAAAACAAAACCTACGGACACTCTGCGTGTTCAACTCAACAATACGTTATGAATTGAAAATACAAAAAATAATTTGAAGAAAACAAAATTTATAACAATGAGCCAAAATTTTCAGTATGTTTAATGATTAAATAAGAAAAAAATTTGCAAATTATTAATGGCCTAATTAAAAAAAGTATATATATTTTTGATTTATAAAAGATTTATAATACAAACTTTGCATGAAAATTGGTTAAGTAAACCCTTTATAACTCAAACATATTTTTTATAAATTATACAGTTAGTAAACATTTTTAAAAAATATAACTAAATGTTAATTTTGATTAATTTAAAAGGTTTTTGTTTAAATTTAGATTTTAATTTTTAATTACATTTAATTTCAATTCAGACAAAAATTAAAAACATGCCATTTTGTAGAATAATTTACACTGATACATTTTTTTATGTTTATATTTTAATTACAAGTACAACTTCCCAAAAAATGTTTGTCGACCTTAGTTTAAAATCACTAGTTCTAGAACAAATAATAAGAAGTATTTCCGATTCTTCAATTATAGGCCTGAAGTTGCAATATGGAAGGACACAATTTTAAATAAAACGTTATGTAATGCCGAATCAGACTGACGACTACGAACTAGTAAATTTCTTCCTAGGACTATCATATTATCTGCTTTTGCATTCTGAAAACCTGATTTTTTGAAATATACACGTTTATATATATGACTAAAATTTTATATCCCGTATCGTAAATTATTTTTATAATTTTTTCCCCATTTTTCACTGTTTTTCACTTGCATCAGACTATATGTATTCCTATAAATTTTGTTTTTATTAACTTTTTCCACTAGTTTTTCTTTTCATTTAAAAAATAAAAAAATATTTTTTATATTAATTTTTTAAATTGAAAATTAAAATTTAATGAAATAAAAAAGAATCAACTTTTTAATTTATTATAAATTATACGAGGGGGTGCGTGTGCTTGTGGTTGGTTGTATGGGGCAAATGCGCCAGGAGATGTTTATACAAAATCATGGAATAAATCATTAAGACCCTCTGACTGATCTAAGGAGAAATTATATAAACCATCCAATGGTGGATCAATGGGCAACAAGGGCGGCAAGTCTTCAAAATCTAAAATAAAAAATGACAAAAATTATGGAAAGAGAAAAAAGTAAAATAATTTACATTAATATTGATATACACTATATTTTACAATTAAAGAGAAATTCTTAAGAATGTTCATAAATAAAAATTTTGATGTAAATGTAAAATAATTTACTGAAGTGAGCGTTTGAACAAATTTTTATTATTAAGACGCACGGTAGTGCGTCCAGCCAAGTTCAGGTATAATTCATACAGTGTGTATATTACACGAAACCATTCGCGCTGTTTTACCCCCTTTTAACGTTGTTTCCTTTCATCATAAAGTAATGAAACTTGAAACATAAGGACTCTACATATATGTAACCTCATAGATAAAGTTTGATGTGAAGTTTTACCATTAAAGCTTCCCGAGATATGAAGGTGTAATAGATAGTACATACTTTAGTACCTATTCACTCATAAATATTATGGGACACTTCCACTACCTTTTATCTAGGGGGCTAGGGTGCCTCTTTATTGGCATGTGAGACTTCCATAATAGCTAGAGAGCTGAAATTTACTATACAGGCAGGTCTTGGGGAGTTCCATCTCATTTCTAGGCAACCTGCTAGTTTAGTATACATACATATGTATGTATGTATAATACTCAGTAAAAAACCAAAATATTTTTAAACTTTGAATCATTGTTGAATCGGACTTATTTTTCAAACTTATTTAAAACACCAATTGTTTCTTAAATCGACAACACATTTAATTAAGAACATTTTGCGTTAAAGTTTATTTAATCGCACACTTTCATTTCAGATACAAATTTATAATCTTAAACACTTGTTAATAATGTATGTACATAAATGATTTTAATACGAATTATTTTGTTATCCATGTTTTTTTTGTGATTTGAAATTCATGCCAGAGCTGAATCTCATGGTGCTACAAATTTTCAAATACAAAATGTATACACAACAAGAACATTTAATTGTTTTTGGTGGTATGTGACATGCAGACCCACGAGAGTTCAGTTCCAAAATAAATTTGTTTGTTTTTTCGGCTATGTTTAAATAGTAGTTTTTGGTGTATGATTTTATGTGATTTAATGATTTAATAATTCGCTGTAGATTTGATTTTTAAAAACAATAACAACATAAAAGAAGCATTAAGCAGAAATAAAATATGTAATCAACTAATACTTTAAGTTAAATGCATATTTTATGCGAAAATTGATGAAACCTTAATGAACGAACAAATTTATGCCTTGTCTCATACCGAAGTAATGTATTAACAACAAATGAAACTATAATTTTCGTCACTAACAATATATTGTCTAAGAAAATATGTGTATTATTGAATATGTGCATTTCATTTTTCAGTTTTAATCATATCAACCAAAGCAAAAACTTGCGTTTCAAACCAGTATCGAACATGCATAGTCGAACATTTGACATTGACATATACTCGAAATTATCGGTTTGAAAGTTGTGTATCATTTTATGCATAATACTTTCGAGTGTTGTGAGCGATTACGCATAAAGACTTTTGATCATGCACAAATCATTTGGGTATATTTCAGGATATCTATTTAAGTGGCACTTCAAGAAAGTTTGATATTGTCCTCTATTTGTAATCTATATACATATTTATGTATACATTAGGGATTCATCCCATACCGATATATGGATATTTTTATTACCAATACGACATATTGACATACGTATGGCACACTAAATCGTTAACGACATAAGCGAGGCAGGTAACATTAAAATGTGCACAACGGTTACTGTTTTTGGATTAGTTTGCGATATGTAAATCACACATTATACATGTAATTTAATTTACTTTGAATTTTAATTCGCTAGTATATTGGTATCGTTATCGCCGATATTTTTCTTTGAATATTAGTATCGGTATTGTATCACATTATGCACATAAATAAAGATGGATGCCAGGAATATGTATTTAATAAATAATCATCAGCATCTATTAAAATTATGAAAGCTCCTCCTCTCCTCTTTGATACCTTGGATAATTGATTTCATGTTATTTGCTTTATATTTACTTAAGAAACAACAAAATTAAAATTCGGTCTGAATGCTCGTATAGCCGGTTAAAAATAATTAAATGCAACACAAATAAGAACAAATTTAAACTTATAATATAAAAACACTTTTTCTTAAATTTATTGTTAATTTAATATTATCAGATATTCTTGGTTCACTTGTTTTTGAGAGTTTGAATACACGCTCAGCAAGAACTCAGACTGTGATGCGAATATGAGTTATGATTTTGAGCAGTTTTTCGTTTCGCAAAAAAATGGAGATACTACTGTGCGCAATTATAAGTGTATAATGACAGCGAGTATTTTGGAACCATTTTCTGTTATTTTGTTGTAACATATGCTTTTTGTACAAATCAAATCAATGTTAAGGAAACGCAAATCACAGAGAGAGTTCCCGGCAAGAATGATTCTCTTTCATTTTTTTTTATTGTTTTAATTAAAATAGTTTAAATGAGCTTCCGTTTCCATTTTTCGACCTATGCTTTTTTCGAAACATGAGAGAAAGAGTTACAAAATGCGCAAACAAAAAATCTTTGCAACGTCAGATAAAATACTTACAATTGTAGGTAGTGGGACTAAGATTGACACTATCCGAAATTAAAGCGTTCCGGACGCCTGAACTACAATTTGAATTTGAAACATGCAGGTGGTGTGAAAGATCACCATTATTCGATGAGGGGTTAACAGCATTGTTAGTGAGATGTTGCTGCAGCTCTTGGTGTTGTTGTTGAATAAGATGCGATTGTTGTTGTTGCTGATGATGTTGCAATTGCTGTTGATGTTGACCGCCGGCGGTGGTAGTTTGTAAGTGTCGATTATTGTGTGCAACCGTTTCATAATTTAAATGTGTGATAGAGTTATTGTGTTGTTGTTGGTGTTGCGGCGATGCCGCCGATGTCAAATTGTTTGAAGCGTCTGTTGATGACGAGGTCGACGAAGATGTTGCACTACATGTTAATAAAGTTGTACGTTGAGATTTTTTTTGTTGTTTCTCTTCGATTGCACAGTTAGCCAAAGTGACATCATTTCGTAAACCGGATTTTTTAGACATCGTTGTGTTATTACAACTAGTAAGCGTAAGGGTTTGATTGGAATCATTACTATCAGGATTGCTATCGCCAGTAGGACGACGTTGTTGTTGTTGCTGATTAGAGGACCCCATTAAAGTTTGATAGACCAAGTCATCGTGTTCCTCCGTCGAAAGCTTTTGATCTTGGGAATTTTGTATGTGTTGTAGTCTTTGATGTTGCTGACGTTGCTGCTGTTCGTTCAAGCCCTGTGATATAACCGGCCTTGTTATTGAAGGGAACATATTAAACTCATCTTCATTTAATAGAGACGAATTTGACTGCTTATTTTGATGAAGATGATGATGGTGTTGGTGATCCTGAGTCGTATAATTTACATCAATAATAGATGCAGGATCCTGATGGGCTGCTGCTTCTATTGACTTACTAAGATTGCGTTGAGCGGAACGTTGCATTATATTTGTGGCAGGCGCCGGATATGTAGATGCTAAGGGTTGTGCCGTTAAACCTAAAATTAAAACAAATAGGTCAATTGTGTTGCCATTCGATACATCGGTTTAATGACTATCTTAACACTCACCCAATCGATGCCTTTTTTCGGCCTCCATATCAATAATGATGGGATCATGATGGCGTTCTTGTATTGCTGCAGTAGCATGACGTTGAGCTAAAGAGGCAGAACCAAAATTTGGTGAATTTTCCGGCGAGTTATCATGACATAGGAAAACATTGATTTCACCATTATTTTCGGCCTTCACATGTATCTCACGGGGATTTTGAGAATCAGGTAACTAAAAAAAAGCGACACAGTTATTATTACATTTTATTTTCAAAAGTAAATTTCAGGTTTGAATAACATAAGACTTTTTCATTTGAAAAACAACTATATACTATGTAATCCGCATACACGTGTATTTATATATATATATATATATATATATATATATACACTTCGGTTCACTTATTTAAAGGCACAAAAGATCCCATATTCAGGAGCCGGTATCTTTTGCAATTTTTAACCGATTCCATAATTTTAAAATAGAAATGGAAGCTAGACATCTTGAGATATAAACAAAATCATGAAAATGGTGGTTTCTTAACTAAGGAACCTTTTTTTTGAGGAATTTATATAAAAAATCTAAAAATGTGGTATTTTTTTTTTGGTTCACTTGAATAAAGGCACTTTGTTGTTTTTATATTATTTTTAAAGTAGGCGGTAATTTTTGTTGGGGGCGTTTGTTTATTGCAATTTATTACATGTTAGTCGATTTACAAGTCAAATTGGCAAAACAAAAAATTTTAAATCTATCGGAAAGGGCTAAAATCGATGTTTACCGTTCTGAAGGATATTCTAACCGCGCAATAGCTAAAAAAATTGGACGGAGCCCAACAGTTGTCGACAATTACATCAAGGACCGCGAGGGGTATGGAAAAAATTTTAAGGGAAGGGTTTCGTTGTCTTTATCTACTTACGAGAAAAGAAAAATCACCAGAATTGCTTCTAATTCTGCCTTATCCTTGTCAAAAATAAGAGCTCAAGCTGGAGTGCAAGCGAGCAAGTCATCAGTACGCAGAGTTATTAAGAGCTGTGAGTATCTTAAATACCAGAAATTACAAAAAAAGCCGCCACTTAATGGTCGTCGTAAGGAAAAGCGTCTTCAATTCGCAAAAGACTACATGGTATGGGATGTGCAGCAAAGAGGCCATGTAAATGACTGGAAAACCGTTGTATTTACGGATGAAAAGAAGTTTAATTTGGATGGGCCTGATGGCTACAACTATTATTTCCATGACCTGCGTAAAGAAAAGCGATTTTTGAACTGACATCACAGCCGAGAGGGCGGCGTTATGGTGTGGGGTACTATTACGTACTATGGCACCATCGATCTTGAATTTCAAAGTGCAAAAATGACTGGTGCAACCTATAGAACGTTATTGGAGTCGGCTTTTCCGAAGTTCAATGAACTATTTGGTCCAATACCTTGGATATTGCAACAGGATAATGCACCTATACACAATGCCAGAGTAGTAAAGGAGTACATTGCAACCCAAAATGTTAATATTCTTGACTGGCCACCCTATTCGCCAGATCTAAACATTATCGAAAATGTGTGGGGTTGGTTATCTCGTAAGGTCTATGAAGGAGGTAGACAATTTGATGACAAGCAGTCACTAATTCAGGCCATTAAGGATGCTTGGAATGAAATTTCGTTGGATTACATCAATTCTCTTTATCTGTCAATGAAAACCCGTATATTTGAAGTTATTAAAAACAAAGGGGGTTGCACCCATTACTAATAGTTCTTTAATAAAGCAAATAAAGTAATAATAACTTAAAAAACAAGAAAAGCTGTTTTTCACTAAAGTTAGTTAAAGTGCCTTTATTCAAGTGAACCAAAAAAAAATACCACATTTTTAGATTTTTTTTATAAATTCCTCAAAAAAGGTTCTTTAGTTAAGAAATCACCATTGTCATGATTTTGTTTATATCTCAAGATGTCTAGCTTCCATTTCTATTTTAAAATTCTGGAATCGGTTAAAAATTGCAAAAGATACCGTCTCCTGAATATGGGATCTTTTGTGCCTTTAAATAAGTGAACCGGAGTGTATAGTTTATCAAGATAATTTAATGTGTTTCTACATGTTTATTCAATCTCAATCAACCACATCGCTAAATGTGAGTTTTGTATGCTTATTCTTTTTTTTATTTTTATGCACATACACAGCGAATCACTTAAATAAAGAATTTAATATTACGAATTTTTAACGAATATATCTTGTAAACCAGATGGTGGTTATAAAATGTTTCCGTTATTCTGGCAATTTATAATGTAAGTAATATAGCTTGTGATTTGTGTTTACTGTTTTAATAAAATTGTTTTTTATTTAGCTATAATACTTTAACGGTTTTTAATTATCACTTGAAAGAGGAAGAAGTAATTTGAAAACTAAATTTACACAATGGTAATAATAATAAAATAGCAATATTTAGGAATGGGCACACTGCCACCATTATTAGAAATATTTTTAAAAATTCGGTTAGGCATTCGGTAAAGTGATCCCATATAATATAATAATATTAAACTTCAGTCGCGTGAAAAAAAGTTGTGTCCATTTTCTTCGTCAGAAAATACAACTTTGAACCACTTATCCGACCACGTCTTTGTATTCTTTGCAAATTGGAGGCAATAGAGTGGTGGTTTCGTCTAAAGTTTTCGACAAACTACAAATGGACATGCACGGTTTTGAAACAGTCGGCATACTTTTTGCCTTTCTAAATGCGTTGTTGCCACTATGGTGTGTCCTTCCATATATCTAAAATAGCTTTCAATGTTGTTCAAGTAACTCTATACATCTGCCTTTCTTCTTTTTATTTTTCCTGCTATTTGGACTGCATTCAGTCCACTGGATATTAAAATTAAAATTTGTTCCTTATCAGAAGTGCTTTTTCGCGTCCTATTTTTTAAATTTAAAAAAAAACTATTTAATTTTTTGGACATTATAACATTCGTATATGCTAATACATGTCCTACTTTTTTAAAATATAAAAATTTATAATTCAAGTGATGATTAAACGCTCTTAATTTGTTATAAGTAAAAAAATAAAAATTTTTTTAAGAAAAAAATCAACAATTCACAATTCACACTAAATTAATAGTAAGAATATAGCCATTAAAAGTACAAAACTGGTTTACAATATACTATGTATATTCGTTCAAAGTTGATAAAATAAAATTCTTCGTGTAAACGATTCGCAGTGTAGAAATTTTTTGAAATAATTTTTCCGAATACATTATACATACAATACATACAAATCTTGTGTCAAGTTTATAAAAATACTTTTAACATATTTGAATTTGTCTTGTGTGCAAGAGAAGATATTTTTACAGAAATTACAAATAAGTAATTCTAAAGAATACAAAACGTTTATATTACGAATTAACTTGTTTATTATTTGTTTTATTATTCGCTGCCGGATACTGATGTAAAAAATTTTCACAGATATTTAATTTTTATTATGAACATACTATACATATAAATGCACCTTAAAACGATTTATTAGGAATGAATTTTTGTATGCCTAAAAATACATACTATTCAATTAATCAGACCCACATAATTTTTGTTACTTATTAGGGCATTATTAGCATAATTATTCTTAGAATTAAAAAAAAAACATTGTTTTTTAATTCCGCCGTTTTAAATTTTTTTTGTTGCAAATAGCCAGACTTAATGTGTGTACATATATCTTCAATTATGCGATGATTAAATTAAAAAGAAGTAAAAATGTTTATAAAATATGCTTCAAGTAAAGCGGAAAGACCTAAAATTGATGTGTAATTGTCATACGAGTCGTGCCGTCGGACGCGAGCTTAAACGCAACTAGAAAATGTATCGAAACAACTACAGAATGCAGAAATAAGTAAAATCCACAGTATTTTCTAGCAGTCTACCCTTTCGTTATCAAAAATCAGTTCGGAAAGTGGCATCTCAATAGTATGTAACGCCTGTAAATACTTATCATAGAGTTCCTCAAATTAAAGAATGAGATTAGAGATTTAATATTTCTAAGTACTAGAGCGACTGAAAAAACCCACAAAACTCGGTTAAGTTTCGCTTTGCTAGAAGTAAATGGCACATTTAACCGATTCCATGGATTCTACAATATGATAATGATCCTATACAAAGTCAAAAAGTGATTTTTGTTGGTTGGCCAGCTTATTGTCTGACCTAAACATAGTTCAAATGTTTGCGATTGGTTTACCCGGAAGGTATTTGAAGGATGAGAAAAAGTCATTACTAAGTGCTGTTGAAAAGTGTCATTGAAATATTTAAAGTCACATTAATACTCAATCAAAATTTTATACTTGAAAGTATGGTTTACAATACTTTACGGCCTGCTAAGTGAAAAAACAGTTGTGGTTGTAATTAATTAAACAGGATTGGTTAGAAGTGTATACACAATTACTGAATTTTTTAATGTTTTCTAAATTTGAAAATTATTTTCCAAAAATACAAAGACAAACATTTCAAACAAAGTCAAACATACAGAAAATATTGTAAACATCAGGGAAAAATTATGGCATTCGATATCGATTGAAATTTATATTATATTCTATTGAATTTCTATTGTACTTTGTTGAAATTTCGATCGATACGTACGTAAGATAAGTGACATAATTATGGATGCCCAGTTTTTGCCTTAGTAATAACAGTACTAAAAGTCGTAAAGAATATTTAAAATCAGACATGCACAATCATGTTCATTTTCTTACATACACGCAAAGAGTACGTAAGATAAGTGATATGATTCTGCATGCCCAATTTTTGTCTGTGTTACTAAGCAAATGTGATACCTACGTTCGGACACGCAGAGTCACCGTTACATACCTCCTACCTACACACAAAGAGCAAGTGAGATAGATGATGTGATTCTGCGTGCCCGATTTGTTTTTGCTTGTAACAGGTTATAATTCTAAATGCCCAAGCTCTATGTAATATTAAATGTTTTGTTGCTAAGAGTAGGATAGACATTGGCATGTACTATAATGATCATTACAATCATGCAACAAGCATAGTGGTATAATTTTGCAAAAGAAAAGACAAGCCAGAATCAATTAGGAAGTCAAGTCAAGCACATACTCAGTTTACTAACTTACCACTAGTTTTGCTTCTGGTGGTGCTTTAATAACTATAATAATTTGATCCTTAAACAGATCGACATTCAAAAGATCGCTGTGCGTCACATATGCCAACTGATCATTACGTGATATTTCACCATGTAACTCATTGCGTATTTCATCAATCAACATATTCAATTCATTCTCTTTCTGTTCGAGTCGTACATTCTCCAATTTAATATCATTCGAGCGTTCTGATGTCAACAGCGAACTGCCACATTTCCATTGTATATTATTTTTCGATTTCTTCTCCAATATACCAATACCTTCTAAAACATTTGTTATATCGTATATGCGACGTTTTTGTACGGCCAATTTTGCTGACGCATCATTTAAATCGACCACACCATCAGGGGATTCTTGCAGAAGATCAACAAATTTTTTCGTTAGTATACCTAGGGAAGTATCGGCACGATTACCTTCGGGTGTGCGTTTAGCCGAGGAGCCAGTATTGTTGTTGCCGTTGCAATTGGAAGTTCCTGTACCGATTTTAAAGAGAAAATTTGGTGCCATTAGGGCTGAAGAGGATGATGTTGAGGAGGCTGATGATGGTGGTCTAGCCGGTTGTGATGATGGGGTAGCAAAATTTAACGAAAGCTGTTGCTGTTGATGGTGACTTTGATGCGTTTGCTGTTTGTTACTGTTTGAACGTATAACAACATGCTGCTGTTGATGAGGTGTTTGATGTTGCAGACTTTGTTTGGCGTGTTTTTTTGGATGACTATCATTCATAGGTATACGCCTTTTTACCTTAAAAGTAAATATGAAAATTTGTATTAAAATTAAAAAAAAAACATGTTACTTAGCAAAAACTCAATTATTAGTTATGCATAATGAAAAAAGAAATATTATTAGACTCTTACACATAATAATATTCTAACCATTATATAAATTAAATTAGTTTCATAATACATAATAACTATTTTATATTCATACAAATTCTTATACACGATTTCGAGCTGTAGGCCTATGATGTCATTGCTCGTCGAAAAAGTTAACATATAATTTGTAATTGTATTGTTAATAATAATAAATAAAATATTCTAACCATTTACTAAATTGTGAAAAACAGATATTCAGTGTTGAAGTTTAAAATAAAAATTATATAATTCTTTATCGGGTTGGATAAAATTAAGAAAAACGAAAAAAGTTCGTTGAAGTTCATATATGTATCTGGTCACCATTTTTAAAATATCCCTTGCCTGAAATATTTTGAACTAGTTTACCGAATAAAGCAGGTTGTTAATCAGCTCGGTGTTCTAAACATTATTGTCAGCAGTTCTATTCTATAGAAATGCAAACTTTCATATAATGAAACTGGCAAGAAAATTTGCATTAAAAACTTTAGCTGTACTGAATTTGTGTTCTTTTTTCTTCACGCATTACTTTGTATGTAGTACTTACCTTGTAATATTGTGTCATATCGGTAGGCTTAAATTTGTGTGGTTGTTGGTGTTGTTGCGAGGCAGGTATTGTGTTAGAAGAGATAGAAACTGCAACTGTTCCTGACGTTGGCGTTAAGGTTGAAGATGAAGATAAAACCGAGGCCGTTTGCTGACCCGCCACAGTTGCCGGCACTGTTGGTGGTGTTATAGTGACGCCATAACCATGATCTAACAAATGTGTAGCCATGTTAGTTGTATTGGGAGCATTTTGTTGCTGATGTGGCTGTAATTGGTTTGATTGATTTGTTGTCATAAAAACTCTTGTTGCTTTAGCATTGGAAGAGCCTCTTGTGAAAGCTGAACCTGAGGTGTTCGTGTTGTATGTCTTTGTGTTGGCTGAATTTTCACAAAACAACTTTCGTATAGCACTTGACGTTCCTGTAGCTGAGACAGAAGGGGTTGTTGTTGTACCCAGATTTTGACTGACTTGATAAACATTACTAGTAGCTGCAGGATTGGCATTTGTTGTTGTATTAATAAAATATTTTGACATTGTACGGTTTGAAACGTCTGAAACGTTTTAATTTCTTTTCTTTCTTCTGTTTTCTTGTTTTTTGATTTCCTTGGAGTAGTTTTATTTTTGCTTTTTAAAATGAAGTTTTTTTTCAACTTTGTGCTTAATAGGCTCGTTTTCTTAATATTTGCTGATTTCCTAAAATACTACTTTTCTTTTTTAATATTTTACTTAAAATACATATACTCGTTTCATCTAACAGAAGTAGAGTAATTCTCTCCTTTATTTAATGGAGGAGGAGAACAAGAAGCAGATTGTAGATTTTTATGTTTACCAACAATTCTTTTTAAAATGTTGTTGTTTTACTTTAAGCATTTTCATAGAAACATATTATTTTATCTTTTATAAACTCCCAACGTGTGTGAATTTTTCAGCTGCTTCTGCTGTGTTCGAATGGAATATTTTTTTTTAGTTCCTTTTGAATTCATTTATTATTTGAATTTGCTCCAATGTTGCAGTTGTTGTACTTTGTATAAGTGTTTATTTCAATATTTCCTAACTTTTAAAATTAGCACCTAAGGATTTCATAATATCTGTAAAGAAATTAGAAAAACAAAGATCTTTAATTAAAAAAAAAATACTAGAGTTCACATACAGTAGTGCAAGTTAAGTAAATATAAATATACCCTAGCCGATCCTATTACATTTCTTCTTTCACAATGAAAATATATTGGCAGAAAGCATATTTTTTATCTCAGTTTATAGTTCTACGTCAAAGCATACCTCACAGTTTGGAAGATGACAATTAAAACAATCAACGCCAAATTTAAACAAATACTGGCTCTATTCATTTTATGTGTTCTAAAACATAAATTTAGCAACAAATTTTAAAACGAACCGAAAATATGGTTAGTTTTAAAAAGACATGAAAAAGACATGCTTTTACAAAAAAAAAAAAAAAAACAATTGCTTAAAATAAAAATAAATAAAAAAAACATATAAAAACTGAAATTAATTTTACATTTGAAAAAAGTTTGAAAATTTCAAAAAACCTATAATAAAGATTAAAAATATTTATAATGCTGTCGACTAAAGCAATAAGATAAAAAAGCAACCGAGAACCAGGACAAACAAATCTTCCTGAAATACACTATGAAAAGCGACTAAATATGGTTTGTGGTAAAGTGTCGACATAATTTAATTTAATATTTTAAACTAACCTCAAGTCATTTTTTTGTTAGATCCCAATATTGTTTATCAACCATGTTCACAATAAATACAACACAAACCGGCAGATAACGGGACTAGTAGATGACATTATAAACGAAGTCATCGGCTTATTTACAATACGTAAATTGAATTTTTATTATTTCTTTTAGATTGTACATATAAAAGAATAAATTCAAGAAAATTGCCATTAGAGGGACGCAAATCAGTTTCTTTTTTCTTAGAATTCACACAAACTTGAACGTGCGCCATCGTGAGACAGGCTGCAAATGTAATAACTTCTATGTTACAAAATATAATAAAAAATATAAAATACAGAAGAATAATTTGTATATTGTAGCATAGTTTTAAGCATTTCAATGATGTTCTTTACGACCGTTTCAAGAGTACTTCGCCAATATTTTTGGCGCATCGCAGAAGACCAACTAAGGCGATTGTTTCAAGTTTCGTCTGAAGAATTATGAATAAAAGAGTCTTACAAGATTGATTCTTGATTTGATATTCCGACAGGGTGTTTTGATGTAGAATTTTGGAACGAATTTCCGTCATCCCTTGTCAAATGACGGAAAAATGATACTGAAGATGGCACATAGCCGAAACCGGTTTGTCTCCAAACCAAACTTGACAAGGGATGACGGAAATTCGTTCCAAAATTCTACATCTTACAAGATTCTTTTCGGCGCGTCGTAGAGTCGCCGTCATTACACATCGCAATACGACATCGGGGACGATTATTTTGATCGTCCGCTTCTATCGAGCAAGAGTCTTCTACGATTGACAGCCACCTGGGATTACTTATGTACGTCTGAATATCCGTATTTGTTTTAGTTGTGTGTTTGTAGATAGGAATATACTTTTACAGAACTATTCATAAAAAAAGCAACAACAACATAGGTTAAAACTTATAAACCAATTTTTTTCCAAGATTTATGTAAAAAAAAACGTTTATATTAAATATATATATATATATAAGAGTATGTGTGTATATACGTAGAAAAGTGTGCGTTATTTAAGCAACATACCAATATTTTGTATATCGTTATGAAAACAGCGAATTATTAGTAAATTTATTCTTAGATTGTAGATTTTAAAAGAGCTATTTTTTTAATCGTTTTCAGGTCACTATCCTCCTTTCCTTTAGTATCCCAAAGAGATTTTGAATGGCATTGAAGTCACGTAACTGGGCAGGTCAAACAAGAATTTGAACGTATTGACGTAGGTAGTTTGATGTGTCTCTGGTCACTGTCGTGTTCCAAAACTTATCAAAATGTCATATTCCACTCTGCATGCGGTAACACTCAATTAGCTTTTAAGTTTGTGTATAATAGTGTATAAACGATGGGTGGGTTTCTTTAATTTAATAGTAGTACGCGTATACTGGTATTGTAGAAGCATTCGTAATAAAATTTCTGAATTTTTTAATTATTTGAATACTTATGATATAGATATTTGTTTATTTAGTGAAACTTGGCTCAGCCAATCAAATAATCTATATCATCCTAATTATTCTTGTGTAAGAGATGACCGTGTGAATCAGAACGGTGGTGGTGTTGCAATACTTGTTAAGAAAACTATTGCTTTTACAATGATTCCCAAAATTAAAACTTATGTAGTTGAAAATGTGGGTATTAACCTAAATATTGCACAGGGGTTAGGTTTTAATATTTATAGTGTGTATTTCCCAGGCGGAAAAAATGATAGTATTCATAAGGTTAAATTTAAAAGAATTTTCCGAAAATATATTTTAATACCAGCAATGAGTACCTTTAATGTGGGACTTAAACAACAGGCAGTAATTGGAACTGCTTACGAGCTAACCAGTGGGGCAAAATTCTTAATTCTTTTTGACATTCTATATCAATTTATATATCGACAAAACTGAAAAACTTAATCTTGAATATTTGCTGTTATATTTAAACCGCACAAAAACATAAATGTGAAAATAAGGCCTAGTTCCTATTCAAAAATTTCGAAACACGGAGAAGAAAATGTTATGGCCTGGCGATGTTTTTCTGTTATTGGAATTGAACCAATTCATAAAATAAATAGAGTAATGAATACGTTTATGTACAAATACATTCTTAAAAGTGTAATGCTTCCTCCATATGGTAATGAGGAAATGCCGCTTAATTGAAGATATTAACATGATAACGACCCCAATGTGTGAAAGAGTGGTTCGTTAATAATAAAATCAAAGTTTTAACGTAGCCAGCACAATCGTCTGATATCAGCCCCATAGAAAATCTTTGAAAAAATGTAGATCCTAATACGCGGTAACCGTAAGAACACGGACAAGCTATTACTAGAGAGTTGATATCCACTTTAATTGAGTTCATGCCAGGCAGATGTGCAATGTTTTAAAAAATAAAGATTACGGTACCAAATATTAGTTTAATTAAATTATGTACGAACATGTTTCATATGTTGTAATACTGACACTTGTTTCAAATAAAATATTTGAAATTTTTACCTTCATTTCTGTTACTTGTTTTATAATCTCAGTATGTAAATTTAAAGGAATTCAAATTGAATTTTCTGAACGATATTATCCAAAGACTTTTAATAAGTGGTCCGGGCTTAAGTTTTGTCCAACACTGTATATCGCCAAATTGTATTTCGCTGAATTTCAAATTATGCAAAGACTACAGTTTCCAAAATAATTACGTGACTTAAAAACATTTCTAAACTTAAAAATATCAGTTGGAAACTATTGTTAAAAACAACAACAGCTACTAAATAAGAGCCCTACATAATCGAAATCTTCAAAAAAAGTAAAAATTCGCTGATGGTGAGCAAAAAATTAAAATAAAAATAAAAAAAATTCTGACCCATAGCCATTTCAAGTAAAATCTCAATTTACACTCTCTTTTTTTCGACTACAACTTTAATTATGTCCCCTTATCTCCCTCCAATCATCCATAAATCTTTTTCGGGACTTTTATATATGTACGTTCAAAATACAGTTTTGGTTTACTCGTATATCAGTTTTCAATTGTGTACGCCTGTTGTATTTGTTGTTTTATATTTCTTTTTGATTTGACAATCTCTTCTTAGTTGTCCTCATTGATGTAATCCAAGTTGAAAGCATGGAAATCTTATAAGGCTACAATAAAGCTTTCTTGTTGATAATTTTTGTTCAGAATTCTATAATTTTTTTCATACGTAGTTTGCTTGATTAAGTGGAAAGCTTTTTCAACTTAACCCTTGCTTAATGTTGAAAGGTAGGTAGGTATTTAACACCAATGAAAATAAATTTTGTTGGTTTAAATAAAATACTACAGATAGCAGTAAAAAGGATACAATTACAAATTTGGTTTAAAATTACAGAAAAAGGAAAGATTATACATATATGGAAGAAATAACAGAACTTTGATTTTTGTATTTTAGATAAAATATTTAACTATTAAAAATAATGTTTTCTTTAGTGTTTTTATTTAAGATTTTGTTCTGGAAAAGTATTTCTAGAAAAAAAGGTAACGTTAAGAAGGGTGCCATACACGTCGTTATTTTGTTTTTTTGCAGTCTTAAGACCCCTTTCAGACCAGCAAAGTTTTCTTTGACAAAGTTTCTTGAATTCTCTTTTAAACTTTGTCTTGTGTTCAGACAGGATAATTTTACTTTGACAAAGTCTGTTTCTTTTGTTTGTATGTTTGTCAAATATAAAGAGCAGCCATATTAATTCGGTTTACGAACTAAAAACACAAAAGGAATTTGCGAGTACAACAAGTTTTGTACCAACCCCCGCTCTCCTTTCCTTTCTCCTCCACAAACTCAAGACTTTGCTAAGAAAACTTTGCTGGTCTGAAAGGGGTCTAACCGCACGGGTAAAACCGACTTTCTTGCCGGCGCACAGTGGCACATATTTGGAGAAGGCGGCCAAAAATCATTTTTTTTGTGGTTACCGATCTTTGTGTTTTCTTATTCATTTGAAAGTAAATACCAGTAAACCTCGAGAGGCAAAAATTTAGAACTCTGTTCCAACTATAAC
Organism: Phania funesta; assembly: GCA_963932375.1. Taxonomy (NCBI): domain Eukaryota; kingdom Metazoa; phylum Arthropoda; class Insecta; order Diptera; family Tachinidae; genus Phania; species Phania funesta. The sequence goes on along the minus strand of OZ010652.1, from coordinate 89,827,833 downwards.
ATACTGAACAGGGTGATCCACAATAGACTTTCTAAATATTTTGTTAAAAGGAAATTTTTTTTAGTAAATTCTAATTTTCAAATTACTATAACTTTTTTGTTTTAAAATATATTAAATCAAAATAAATTGTTTTTAATTATGCAGTTTGTTAGTTATCAGTGCTAGCAAAATAAAGTCGTTACGTTTTTTAGAAGTTTTTAAATATTTTGTTTTAAAAAAGGTCGAAATTCTTCAAAAATCTCGTGCTTAATAGGGCATAACTCCCTCCCGTCAAACCACGTCAAAAAGATATTTCTCTGTGTTATAGCCCAAAACCTCCCCTACACACCTATACCCCATTATATGTGCGCCAGGTTGCACCTGTGTGCACCAGAGGAATTTTTCTGACCAAAGGTCAGGTATTTTGTACAAAAATTATCAATACATACGAAATTTTGCAAAAAAAATTTTTTTCTAAAGAGTTATTTTTGAATTATTTTAACTTTTTAACACAAAGGTAATGCCAAATTTTTTTCAAATCTCCTTGAAAGATGGCAATTATAACTTTCGCGATGGAATCTAGGAATATAAAAATGCACTATATTGTACCTATCACATTTGCAAAATCTAAATATTCAATGAAATTTTGGTTACCCATTAGAGTTGATAATGGCAAATATATCATAAAACAATAATATCATAAAGAATTATGAATCCAGGATAATGAAATAATTAAAAAGGAAGTCTTAAATAAAATACGTTAATGCACATGTTTATTATGGCATTCTTTCAAATGAAAGTTTTATTATCACAAGGAAATGTAAGCTAACTCCTTGCTTAATTGAATAACACAATTTTGTACACAAAAGATGTGCGCACACACTGCATGGGATGATATGTACCTGATTATTCTTAGTACCTGTTTATTTTTGCCACAAAGGTTATAATTACACATGTGGGTAAAATGATTATATAAATATTAAAAAAATCGTGTCCGTATTAGTCTTAAAGTGTTCGCAAAACGAGATACGCATACTAATTTCACAAAAATATACGAACACACAAATTAGGGCAGAAAATTTCTATTTAACAAAAAAAGACATCGAAGTAAATTTTAAAATGTATCTAATTAATAATGATTGATGGAAAAGTTGCGCAAGATTTAAGGGAAACAAAGTCGCCGTCAAGCCGCATTATATGCCAAAAGACATCAAACCAATTAAATCAACCTCCAACACAAGACGATAGCTTTAAGGAAGCTTACGAATTTGGATTGTCGCCTTTTAATACTAGGATTCGTTTTATGGAACATATTCTTAAATTGGGTTATGATTTGGAATTTGGTTCTTCAGGCGAAACCATAAGAAACAGTAAAGAAAATGCAGAAAAACGAAAGAAAAAAAAAGAACAAATTCAAGAAAGATATCTTCAGCTAGGCCTTATAATCGACCAATCTAAACAAGGAGAACGAAATTCGAATGATGGAAATACTGCACGAAGATTTTTTTCCGATCCAGAAACTGCAGCATCTATCACAGGTGTAGATTATGAGTTAATAAGACGATTCAAAATCATATTACAAGTCTTAGCATGCAGCAGAAAGATAAATGAAAAAAAATTTGGAGATTATGCCAAAAAAAAAAAAAAAACAGCTGCACTTTACAATGAAAAATGCTCTTGGAGATATGTCTTCAACGGTTCATAAAATTTTGTATCATGGGGAACAAATCATTCAACATAATATGCTAGCAATAGGAGATTTGTCTGAAGAAGTGCAAGAAAAAAGGAACAAAGACTACAGATTCTTTCTCGAACATAGCACAAGAAATATGTCTAGATGTTGTACTAATGAAGACCTTATCACCATTTTATTGTGTACTTCAGATCCATATATGTCCAACATTCGACAAAAATGGAAAACAACTCCAGTCGAATTAGAAGAGGAGGCTAAACAACTATTAGAAGATGAAAATCAATGCTATTTAGAAGAAATTTTTACTAAAATTCCCTAATGTATAGTGGCTCTTTGATTTTAAAGTATATTTTATAAATTGTGAAAGAAAAATTTTAAAATAAAATAAAACTTTAACTAAAATAGGATTTTTCATTAACACTTTTCGTTAATAAAAAAATGTTAACTTTTTAAAAATTTTAAATTTTTTATTTCAAAAGGCTGTTTAATAAAAAGCAACCTTTTGCCGTTGTTGCTTTTAAGCTTAAAAATATTACGGGGGCCAAAATTTGGCGTTTCCTGACAAGATTTAGTTTACAAAACTATTAATAATTATAATTTGTAACAATAACAATAGGACATATGAAAGAGAATTTTTTTTTAATCTTTTATACTCAAATTCAATTAATAATGGTAACGAATATTAAACCATTCGTAACTTTTTTTGTCGGTCGAATTTTAGGCTTTTTATCAAAAATTAAAGTTTAAAATCCCACCTACCAAACAGAAAAAAACGCATATCAAAATTCCAATCCAATCAAAATTTACGGATTTTTGACCGCCTTCTCGCCAAATGTGCCACTGTGCGGCGTTCAAAAATATTTGCTGCAGCTTGATTCGTTTTTAACGTGTTTGTTCCAATCGGCTCCTGACGGTGACGACGCAGTTAAAAAGGACGGGTTTTGTATGTTTATAGTTTGGAAAATATATCATTTTTTAAGGTAATAGAAATTTGGTTGTTTACTTCACAACGACAGACCTAAGGAATTATAATAAACAATTTATAATTGAGTTTACCTGTACAGTTTAATGTTTTAATATCAGTTTGAGTAAAACCAAACCCCGTACATAGGTTTTTGAAGATTTTTTTTAATTTAACGTAGTATATATAAATGAGCATAACATGAATGTAACTTTTAAGTCTTTAATATTAATTAAAAAAAGATACATTTCATTTGATTAATTTAAAATGACGCCACAGCTCACGCTGCAAGGCAAGCACTTTTACGGTATGTTAAAGAAGCATTCCACAAAAAATAGGAGATCTGCACAATTTTACAAACATACATTTTCTAAATATTTTTGAAGGTATATAGAGAGATTGAGCTCTCATCTAAAATAATTTATATAAATTGTGACGAATAGCTTACTTTGTTTTTAAATACCGTTACTTTTTTGAGAGTAACAACAATCAGTACTTTTTATTTAATTTTACATCATTTTTTGCGTGGTAGCTGTCGTTACTGTTTTTCAGATAGAAACAATTTTTTCCCCAGTTCAAGTGTACAGTGAGGAGTATTGAACTGCACAATATTTTTTCTGTAAAGTGCTTTATTGACGAGAAATTAATTACAACGCAAAGGAAAGTTTCTGTGTCTCACACGTGACACGTAATTTAATTTTATAAAAATAATTGCCAAACCACTGAAATAAAAAATTTATTTTTGTTGCTTAAAGCTAACTTTTGGTCATCTAAGAACTAATAAAAAAATTTCCTTTAAATACAGTGAAAACTCTCATAACCGGACACTCACCGTCGCGGCATTTTTGTCCGGTTATAAGAGGTGTCCGTTTAAAAGAGGTACAACTTTTTTTTAATACATCTTTTTATTTTATAATGCTAAACTTTCTACTGCGGTCGAAAAAATTGATTCAGGTTTGACTGCTTTAATTTAGACCGGCTCAATTTGAGTTGTTGAGTTTCAAAATGACTTTCAATATTTTTTATCTGTTGGAACGCGACAAAGTCGTCTTTTGCAAAATGCTTTAAACGAACAAAATGTTTTAATGCTTCATCATAAGAGTTTATGGGATCAGGTATTTCTACATGCACCTCGTCTTCAGAATCTTCAGACTCGTTTATCTCCATAACAGCGCTTGGATATAATGTTTCTATACAGTCATCTTCAGTGAATACGATTTCATCTACTTTTAAGAACTCGTCAAATCCATTTGATTGAGGGAACAGTTCTACTAAATTTGAGTACGTTGCCAGTGGGATATCATCTTCGGCATCAAAATCGGGAAGGTCATCAATAGATTCTGAAAATCCTGCTTTCCGAAAGCAGTTTTTTATTGTTGCTGATTCAACTTTATCCCAGGAGGATTGAATGAAGTATAAAGCCTCAAGAATGTTAATAGATTTTGCAAGATCTGCTCCGGAATTTGATGTATCAACCTTTGATAGTATGTGTTTTAATATTGAGCCTCTATAGTGAACCTTAAAATTTTGGATAATACCCCGATCAAGAGGTTGGCAAACTGCAGTTGTATTTGGAGGCAAAAATAAGACGTTTATATTTGATAAATTCAATTCTCTAGGATGAGATGCTGCATTATCCAAGAACAAGAGAATTTTACGTTTCTGAGATCTCATTTTCCTATTGAATTGCTGTAGCCATTCAGTCATGATTTCTCGAGTCATCCATGCCTTTTTGTTAAATTTCCAAATTGCTGGTAAATCTTTTACATTAATATGCTTGAACGCTCGAGGCCGGGCAGCTTTACCTATGACTAACAGTTGCTCTTTCTCTCCAGCTAAGTTTGCACAAAACAAAATTGTAAGCCTTTCTTTCGAAAGTTTTCCACCAACGCATTTTTCGTATCTTAAGGCAAGAGTTTTATCAGGTAAAGCACGAAAGAAGAGCCCACTTTCATCTGCATTGTAAATATCCTCCGGCTTGTAGCCACGCATCAATGATGGCAGCTTGGTCTTGAACTGCTCCACATCTACCTGATTTACATCTGCAGCTTCTCCAGTAATACATTTAAAAGCAAAATTATTCCTTTTACGCCATCTTTGTAACCAGCCATTTGATGCTGAAAAATCGGATATGCCCAGTTGCATTGCTATTTCACTTGCCTTAGCCTTTACAATTGGACCTGAAATTGGAATATTTTGACATCTAGCCCTAGCGAACCAATCCAAACACAATTTGTCTATTTCAGCGCCACCAGTTTTAGCAAACATCCTCTTTTGATGAACATTTATTCCAGATTCCCATTTGGAACGAATGACTTCTTTATTTTTAATGATTTCTGCGGCCTGTGTTTTACCAATTTTGAATCTTAAAACATAAAAGAAATGCAACAAAATGTTTTGCAGAAAAACTCAAAAAGCAATCAAAAAAAAATAATCAAACAATTTGTTCAAATAAATAGAAATTTCTTTGTCATTGGTGTTAAAAGGGGAATCACAAAATTGAATGGCATTAACACAAATATGAAACAGAGTTGGAAAAAATAGTAACTTAACAAGAGTTGTATTTAATTGGTATATTTTTTTTGCGTTTTTTCTGATAAATTCGTCTTGATTTTAACGCTTTTGTCCGCTTATGAGGGATTTTTAGATCATTATTTTAAAATTTTGGTGTCCGCGTCCGGTTATTAGAGTGTCGGTTATGGGAATACATTTTGTATGAAAAAACAGTTGAAAATCACGGTTCTGCAAAGTTTGTCCGGTTATAGGAGGTGTCCGGTTATGGAAGGTGTCCGTTAGGAGAGGTTTCACTGTACTTCAATAACAGTTAATCATTCGTGTTTAAAAAGTGTCTGTAGGTGACAAACTTAATTTGTTGCCGCATTTTATTTTTTCTTCATCTAAATATGACTGATCAACAACCTTCCACCAGTGCAGACCGTATGCGGAAACTTCGCAAAAAACGTAAAGAAGATGATCTAAACTTCAGTGCTAATGAATCAAAAAGGATATGTGAGCTTCGTAAGCGAAAAAGAGAAGCTCTTTTACAGAAGGAATTAGAAGCTCCAAAATTTAAGGAAAGGGATCAAAAGAAAGTGCAAAGGGCCAAAAAGCGGTCTCAATGTCAGAGTATTGATGAATTTTCTGTAAGTAATAAATCTCCTTACAAATCAAAGCAAACATTATCTAAAGCTGTACAAAGAGCTCTAAAAGCTCTCCCACAATCGCCAAGCAAAAAAAGAGCTGTGGTAACAGAACTAGCGCTGAGAATGAATATTGCTTTAGCTGAAAGTTCAAGTTCAAACATGCCAAGTGTCGACTCAAACTACGAGGATGTGAAAGCATTTTACTACCGTCCGGACATTGTATATACTTGTCCAGGTGCAAACGATTTTGTTGTTGTTTGGGAAAATGGCATAAAAAAGGCGTCAGAAGCATTATTTAACCATGTACCTGGGTGAAGCTTTCTGCATTTTTAAGAAATCAAATCCTAATATACAAATAGGATTTTCAAAATTTTGTAGTCTGAGACCAAGAGACGTACTGCTTATAAAGGACACTCCTTCAGATCAGTGCAAATATATGACCCATTAAAACAAAACTACTGTAACGATTGTTGGAGCAAGATTTTGTGTGATGTTTCTTTAGATTCTAAATGCTGGAGAAATGAATGTGACTTTTGTTCTGAAGGCAAAAAGCTATTACTGAGTATGGACTTAAGTAAAATCTGCGTTTGGAGAGAATGGGAAAAAATTCTGATAATAAACTTCGTTTAGTAACCCATGAGACTAGTTTAGGTGAACTTAAAGACAAACTAATTGATTCAATCCCTATTGTGATGACTCATGTTAATTTAAAAAGAATTCAAGCTGATGAGTTTCAAAAAGACACAATTAATGAAAACGTACGTATCCTGCAAGTTGATTTTGCAATGTCCTTCAGTTGTGAATACCAGAATGAAATTCAAAGCGCACTATGGTCACGAAAAGTTGTCCTTTTGTTTACCGCTGCAAGTTTTTACAAAGGAAATTGTAAAGCATATCTTACAGTGGTCGGCATATTTATTTTGACAAAGTATAGTGAAGAATTGTTTTATTGTTTTATTGTTTTTTAATATTGAAATTCCTATAACGGCACAGTTATCATAATATTTTCTTTACACTAATTCTTAAGTATACGTATGCAAAATATTTTGTTAAAATCTTTATCCATTCTCATTCTGAAGAGAAAAATGCAATTACGTACAAGAATTTGTAACGGCATAATTATTTTGACATTCTATAACTTCATCTCATTTTGTTTTTTGTGTTAAGCTTTAATACAAAGCGGTCGTTGTTGAGTATTATTCGATGAAAGATAAATAAAAAAATTCTATTACTATTGTGTAAATATGGGAAAAATATCGGAATTAACTAACACCGTCAGGAGTGAAATTATAATCTAGTATAATCTTGGAATATCTGTAACAAATATTGCCAAGGAGGTCAATATACCTAGAGAAACCGTTTATTATCAAATAAATAAATGTAAAGAAACAGAATCTGTCATTAATTTGCGTCGAACAGGAAGAAAACGTAAAACAACGGCAGTGAGAGATCGACAAATTATCAGAAAATTTAAATTTAATCCAGGTTTGACACCCAATGGAATGGAATTCGCACTCTGATAGTCATTTAAGCGAAAGAACAGTTCGACGAAGTCTAAAAGAAGCCAACATTAATACATATGTAGCAAGATCAATTCCATGTATAACCCGAAGGAACCAAATTAAAAGGCTAGAATTCGCAAACAGATACGTGGACAAGCCCCTATCCTTCTGGTAAAGCGTCTTATCGATCGACCAAAGAACTTTCGAGTATCACTCGTCAAAGAAAAAAGTTTTTGTTAGACTAGACCAAAAAACTAGAAAAAACCGCACCTGTTGTCGAAAAAGTTAGTCATGGAGGTGGCACAGTCATGTTCTGGGGCTGTATAGCATATAAAGGCTTGGGAGACTTGATTCCCATCGACGGTTCGATGAACCAAAACCAATATTTGAAAATTTTTAATGAACACGCATTTCCTTCTGGCGATAGGTTGATTGGACCATCATTTATTGTTCAACAGGAAAATGGGCCTTGTCACAAGATTAAGACATTTTGGACAGAAAATTACATTGAAACTTTGGATTGGCCACCCCAAAGTCCGGATTTGAATGTGATTGAGAATGTGTAGTCATATATAAAGCGCCAAAGAACCGCAGATCTGACAAGAACCAGGGAAGGAACAATTTCAGAGGTTAAATCTTTGTGGGAGGACATACCAACAAAATACATTCAAAACTTAATCGATTCAGTTCCTAAAAGAAAGTTCCGGAAAGTCATTGCCGCTAAAGGGGGATACACGTTTTATTAATATAAAAAATATCTAAAATTATTACAAAAGTTGGAATAACATATTTTCGTTTAAAGAGTTAAAATAATATATGTCAAAATACTTATGCCACCCCCCTAAATTTTTAAATTAGTTGCATAGAATGAAAATTTAATTTAAGAAGTTATAATTTTACGTTTTTTAGATATTAAATAAATGCTTCTTTCGTTATATGGTTAAATTGACATCAATATTGAGTGAAAAGTATGGAAAACCATTTTATTGGAAATACTTTGCTACTTCACACCGAAATGGTGTAATAGATGGAATTGGCGGTAATATAAAAAGACTGGTCAGAGAGAAAATGATGAGCCAAAACGAACATGTTGTTCTTCAATCTGCTAAAGACTTTGCTGATTTGGCCACTCAGTTGGTTTCCATGTAATTTATGTACCATCGCCTGAAATATTTGAAAAAATTGAATCTTCGTTACCATGGAACAACACCAAAGCCATAAATGGAATTTCAAATTTTCATTTTATTGAAGTCAACGAAAAAAATCGTGGAGTGCAGAAAACATAGCTTATCCGCAGATATTTTTTTTTTCTTAAAAATATATATTTTATTAAAAGTTTATCTTTTTCATTAGTATGCCCAGTTGTTATTTAAAATTTGTTTCTTAGACACCTTTTCCCTATGTGTAATAGTTTCGCTGAAAAAGGCTCTTAACCACAATAATTTCAAATGTTGGATGACTCGAGCTGTCCCACACGTGACGTACTTTTGCCGATTTTTTCCCTCAATATTTCGCAAATTAAAAAAAATAATTCTATCTAGAATTAAAGACTACCGACTACCATGCAGTCTAATTCATAAAATAATTTTTATATCTGATGTAACAGCTAAAAGTTGTATGTAAAATTAGTGCTAAAAATAGTTGAATTTGTCTGTACGTGACCGTGGAATGCTCCTAAAGTAAACAACGAAATGTTGACATATCGACACAAAAGCTTGGAGGAATAAATCTAGTATTACCAACTCTTTAAGCACCGTAAGCAGTTCTCCAATGCGTTAAATATATGAATAATGAAAGAAAAGGGATAAAAATTCACTAAACAACCATTTACTACATTTCAATTTACACGTATCTCTTGAAAGTAATATATAGGCTGACTTCCTAAACGCATGTTACTTTGTAGTAATAAAGTGAAAACTATTCGTAAATGCAAGCCTTAAAATTTTGGCAATGTATTGTTTCCAAATGCATCATTTTGGTTGTTAATAGGCAGAGAAATAGAGCTGCAAAGCAAACACACAAAGTATTATATTAGTAACAACACGTTATTAGTACTGTTTTGATGCATTGTAAACGTACGATTGAGAAGTCAGCCATACACAAAAGAAATAAGAAATAATCACCAAAGGTAAATTTTTATTAATTTGCAAATCTTAAAATTCGTATTCATACTGTTTTTTTGCAAAGTCTTTGTTGGCAGCGAATAAACGCATAATGCTGAAAAACACGATTTATATACAGTCGATTCACTATTTCTTTAGCTTATTTCGTAGACTTAATGCCGGTTGAAACAATTCTGCATTTACTACTAACGGAAAATTTCGATTTTTTCTACATTTCTTTTTTCCTTTTGTCCGTATTTGTAAAGGTCTTTTAAAAAATTGCGGACTGCCTTATCGTATAGGTTTAATCTCAGAGCAATGTCACGAAAATTAACTGTTGCTGAGAAGCAATAATTTGGCCTTTTTTGATATCGGACTAATAACAATAGCGTGCCATTTCCAAATCATGATTAATATGCAACATACAGATAATAAGTAATCATAATAAAAAGAAACGAACGAATAAAAACCGTTATGATTTTTAATGCTGCGGATATAATGCACCAGCCTGAAAACAAATTCTTTGTTGTAACGGTTTATAAAATACAAATAAATTTGTTGCATTTGTTATAAATTTCCAGTACTCTTTCAGGTGGCATAAACAAATATTTTCTTTTTGTGTGAATGTAAGAAATCTTTAAAAAGTGTATGCGGCCATAATATTGCACTGTGTAGTCCGAAAGAGGCTAAAACGTAAACGTTTACAAGGGCTGTCAAGCTTTATATAAAAATGCATCACCACTCTATGTACTCTCTCCGATGCATATAGCAAATTAAATATTCCTTGCAATTGGTATTTTAGCTGGTTACCACTGATAGAAGTACGGACTAATGATGCCGCTAGCACGAAGTTCACAACAAATAACTTTTTGTGGATGCATTCCCACCTGGTGTGGATTGGCGCTGCTCCGTATACGGCAAATATGACAGACACTCTTATGGGAACCTCTTTACATCTGCTAATCTTGTATCACTTGAACAATAGTGTTGCTTTTATATACGTTTTTAAAATTTTGAAGTAAGAAATATCTACTATTAACGCTGCAACAGTCCATGCAATGATTCCATATGATGACACATAGATGGCGTTCTTAGAATTTTTTCCATATGATTTTTATTTAGTACTAACCTTCAACCGATACGTGTATAAATTTGACAGCAATCTGACTATTAATTTGTGTGAAGCAACTTTTGTTATTGAAAACAAAAATCGAAAAAAGTGGGTTTCGAGTTTTGATAAAGCATTGCTTTTTGATGGGGGGAAAATACAGTGGAAACCAAATAATGGCTTAATAAATCGAATTCTGTTCCATCGAAACAAATGGTAGAGAAGTGTATTGCTGAATTTAAATGATGGTACAGTTTTTACCATTTTACACGAACATTTTGGGTAAAGAAACCGCCACATTTGCAAGAGGAAAAACTATTGCTTACCAACCGTATTCTCCAGATTTAGCCCCCAGCGACCTTTTCCTGTTTTCAGATCTCAAGGAAATGCTTGCTGGAAAGAAATTTAAGTCCAATGATGAAGTAATCGCCGAAACCGAGGCCTATTTTGACGAGAAAGAGAAATCGTACTATTGTATCGCCCTCGAAGGCAACTATGATGATTAATAAAATGAGTTTTGTCAAAGTTCTGTTTTGATCTTACTTATCCTACGGACTTATTGAATGAACTTTTACTCTTCATTATTATTGTCCATTATGTTTGGCAATATTTTATATTACAAATAGATTTGATACGAGGGCGGATCAATAAGTTCGCGACTTTTCGAACTTCCCTCGTAGTTATATGAAATGCAACACTGTTTCCATCAAGTACCACCTGTTAATAGACTACTGTCAAATTTTGAGCAAGTGTCGTCATTAACTTTGCGTTTAACAGTTCTTCAAAATATACAACCTCGTGTATTTGCCTAAAAAGGGAAAAAGTGAATTTCGAGTGCCCATTAAACATTATTTTTTGCGAAAAAAAACCGTCAATCAAACCAAGGAAAAGCTCGATAAATACTATGGGGACTCTGCACCATCGATTTCAATGGTAAAAAAGTGGTTTACTGACTTTCATTGTAGTCGTGGACGGCCAATTGAGGTCACCCGAAAATGTCGAAAAAATCCACGATATGGTGTTGGTCGATCGAAGAGTAAAAGTGCGTGACATTGTTGATGCCATAGGCATTTTATATGGCAGTGTGGTTTCGATTTTAAATGACTAGCTGGGTTTAAGAAAGTTGTCTGCAAGATGGGTGCCGCGTTTGCTCTCAATTGACCACGAACGTGTGACAACTTCAAAGAATTGTTTGGAGTTGTTTAACAGCAATCCGAATGAGTTTTTGCGGTGTTTTGTAACTGTGGATAAAACATGGATCCATTACTGTACTCCACAGACCAAGCAGCAGTCTAAGCAATGGGTTTCACCGGGTGAACTGCTCCGAAGAAGTCCAAGGTAAGTTTGTCGGCCAATCACGTGATGGCAACAGTTTTTTGGGATGCACGCGGGATAATCCACTTGATTACCTTCAAAAGAGGAAAACAATAAACGGCGAATAATATGCCAACTTATTAGACCGATTCCATTAGGATTTAAAAAGAAAACGACCCCATATAGCCAAGAAAAATTTTTTTTTTCATCAAGATAATGCACGGGTGCACACGTGTGCAGTCTCAATGGCAGAACTCTATGAATTGGCATACGAATTGGAACCTCATATTCTCCGGATTTAGCCCCTAGTGACTACTTCCTATTTCCAAACCTAAATGGCTAGGTGGAATGAGATTTAGCTCCAACGATAAAATTATTGACCAAACAAATACCTATTTTAAAGACCTCGAAAAACCATATTTTTGGAAAGGATACACAAACTGGAGAAATGTTGGACTGAGTGTATTGAGTTAAAAGAAGATTATGTTGAAAAATAACTTTTTGTTTTGCCAAGAAATGTGTTTCATTCAAAAAGTCACGGACTTATTGATCCGCCCTCGTATGTACATACTATACGTACATATATGTTTATATTAATTACTTCAATTAAACTGTATATATCTTAAAATGTACTGTGGTGGATATTAGGATAGCACTCTTCAATGTGTTGCATTCAAAAGCTTTAATTGTTCCCAGTTATCAAAACTAAGTAACGTATTTACCCATTTGTGTTTTTATTTTCATGTTTAATTAATTGCAATTAAAAAATAATCTGAGCTGGTGGACACATTCTACAAAGTTGGATATTTTTCATTATTTTTCGTGATTAAAATCTCAAATTAGTAAATTTTGTAAACGCTTCGTTTTCAGACCTGGGACAGACGCGTTAAATAAGCTAATGACATTGGACATGTTTCCATATTAAAACGAAATCAGTAAAGTTTATGGTAAGTTTTGCATTACGTTTGCATTATCACTAAAAGATATTGTAGTAATGCAAAAGATTTTTTAAAGTAATGCACTATTGTTGTATTATCTTGTAAAAATAAACATGTTTACAAGAAATTTCTAATCAAAATTATTATCTCTGATTATGCCTAAGCATTCAATGTTTTCGTCTGGCACACTCCGAGGCGGGTTCTAACTATGCCAGCCAAAGGAAACGAAAACTCGACTGGTGCAGAAGAAGTCAAAGGTGTATTATATTTTAAAAACTTCCCGAATTAGGGGAAATCTTTGAAATTATCTGAATGATGATAAATCATACAGATCCAATTCTTGTCTGACGTCGTTTTGCTGCACCTCTGCTGGATCTTCAAATAAAACATTAGCATATTCACAATCGATAATTTTTAAAATTACGAAACGAAACACAAATAAATTGAAAATAGTTTCTAGTATTGGAAGTTACAATATTAATAACGGATTTTAAATGTATTTATATATTTCTTTGTTGTTTTACTGGCAAGTATAAATTTTATTCGATTCATATGTTGAAAACAATATTACAGTGAAACCTTTTCTAAGCGGACACCCCATGGGCCCGACTTATTCGCCCGCTTAATAGAGACAATTTTTATATTTTATAACTGTTCTAAATTAGCATGCCCCTGAGAAATATTCTTTCCTCAAATTTGGTTTGTTATTTGTTCATACATTTTAGTATTGTTGAGATCGAAAAAATTGGCCACTTGTTATAGGTCTACGCAAAGTGATGTGTCACTACATTTATATAAAGTGGTCCAACCATAATGCAAGATGTTAATTGTGTAACACCCGCGAGATGATAACGGACTTCTCGTGGCCAGAAATTATGGATATGGACCTGAACGATATGTGGTTTCAACAGGATGGTGTCACTGGCCACACAGCGAACGAAACTATGGCTCTTTTCGTTTTATTTACAATCAACATCGTGCGTTTTGGTTGAACCACCCTATTCAAAAATTGCATATTTTAGTTAATTTTGTTGTTCACGATATGTTTTAGTATTAATGCAATAATATTGCATTACTTCATGATGTATTTTAGAGATAATGCAAAAATAATTAATTAAATCGTAATTAATTTAATCGTAACTAAAAAAAAAAAATACATCGTCCAGGTCTGCTCATTTTGAAATTGTAAATAAAAAACACAAAATAATAATTAGCCATTGCTAGAAGTAAAGTAAAGTAAAAAGTTACAGAGGCACAGCCTCAGGTCATACTGTAAATAAGCTCATGAGGAAGCACCGTTGGTTAGAGTCCATTTTGAACTACTCCTGAAACCTAGGCCTACAACACAACTCGTAGAGAAGACGCTTTATTTATATGGCCTCAGTTGCTCAACCATTTAAAACTGAAATTGAAGGAGTTTTGAAAAAATTGACATTGGAATTGGCATATCATCACAAACAACGAAAAGAGGACTAAATGAACGAAATTTGCGTCGCTGTATTGTACAGCATGAGTCACAAGCATCAAAGAACTTGTATTTGCCCGTGAGCATTTCTAAAATTCAATGTTGTATTGGCAGTGTCCTCTGGAGTGACAAATCGAAATTTTGTCGGTTTGGATCAGGCGTACTATGTATGCAGCACATAAGAGACAGTTAAGAGCGCTGGGGGAGGAGCCGCATTCACACATAGCAAAAGAATATCGACATACTAAATTATTATAAATTATAACAAGACACTAACTTTTAAATTAAAGGAATTTTTAGATCTTTTTTTGATGAATAAAAATTTTTTTTTTAATTTGTGCTAAATTTCTATCCACTTAATTTATGCTGGGTTGTGTTCTATTTTAAAAGAAAACAAATGTCTTGTAACGAGTTAACCTGAAGCACGTAACACATAGAGGCATAGAAATAATTATATAAGAAAATTTTTAGTTTAGAAAAACGCACAGACACAATGTGCTAACCTAATGTCCACCACTGTAAATACGAAAACATAAAACAAAAGCATAATGTGTGTAAACATTTTTTATATTCATTGAATTTATTTATTTTATTATCGTTATAAATAAATGGCATTGAACAACAAACGAAGACAAAAAAATTTATTAATTTATATGTATGTATGTTTAATATTAAACGTTCTTCATTATATCCAGGAAAGTAAATTTTAACACTAAACGAGGAATTTATATTGTGTTTATTTATGTATGTACATACATACATACATATGTACATATGTATATAATTTGTTGAATCTAAAATTAAAAACAGACATGTTAAAAGGAAACAAAATAAGTAAAAATTTAAAACATGCACAGAGAATATGCCGAAATTTTTGAATTTTGATTAAATACAATTTATATATTGAGCAAAATTATAATTTTTAACGGTATTTATTTCTAATTTTTTATTTGTTAAAAACAACATGAATAACTGCGAACAGAGAGAGAGAGAGAGAGAGAGAGAGAGAGAAAAAGAGAGACAAGCTACAAAAATGATGTAGTAAAATCATAATTGACTAATATGTTTATGCAAACACAAAAGTAAGTAACTACAAATGTTATTTATTTGCCAATAAGTTTGTCAGGTTTAAAATCGCCACTTTAAGGTATGTACTTGCCTACTAGGGTAACTGACGAAACTATTCGACCGGTTTTTTAGGATTCAAGCTGGGATACAGTATACATCGTAATCGACGCCGATTACGAAAATGACACTGAAGATGGCACATAGCCGAAACCGGTTTGTCTCTAAACCAAACTTGACAAGGGATGACGGAAATTCGTTCCAAAATTCTACATCAAAACACCCTGGTCGGAATATCAAATCAAAATTAGGAACGTAACGGCGCCAATCAGCAGCGGAACAAAAACAACATCGTGTAGGTTATTTTCGATGCTGCAGCAACGAAATGTCATATTTCGACATGGGATTTTAATGCGTTCAGAGCTGTTCTGTTCTGGAAACATATTAATTACTTATTTCCGTGCCTTTATAAAAAAAAGTTGCCCAGTGAAGAATAATAATACATATCGCACACCCCCTTTAAAGGTGACACAACTTGAAATTTCTTAATTTTGAATTAATATATGATAAATTGGTTTTTATTAATTTGTCTACCCATACACAAAATTCTACCTTGTTTTTGTTATTATAAATTGCACTGGCCTGTAATCGGCAAGTTATTATATGACGTGTTTTTTTAATTTTATCTTGAATGATTAAGTTTTTTTTTTAATTTTATTTAATGCTTTCACTTACTTTACAATTTTAATTCGGTTAGAATTACAAATGACAAATTTTAAGGTGTTACATTTAAAGTGGAAGTGCGATATGTTGTTTGCCTTTTATATTACGCCGAAGGTGCCAGACTCCATTACTGTTCGTCGTGTGGATGATTTAAAAAAAAAGCGGAGAAATCGTATCACCAGATGAGTTTGGAATAGTAGCCTTAGCCCTCAAAAAGTTGTGAAATTGTGACTTCAGTTTTCGAGCGGTAACCCTGAGCCCAACGTAACAAGAAATTATCTAATTAGCAAATTTTTACTTTTTTTAGTGCTGTTACCTAGAAAACTTTGAAGAAACAGCGAACACGTACATACATTGTACGTACTTACATACATATGTATGTGTTTGTAAAATAGTATATGTATTTCTGTTTAGCACGATTAAAGATAGATAATATTTCAAGTGAACAAACAAAACAACATTTTTTCAGCCAGAAATTATAAATACCCTACTTAAATGCCCAGGAAAGTTTAACGTATCTACATACATATGTACATACACATATTAGCACATGGTAAAGGTCAGTAATTGGTTTCGCAATTTTTAAAAACGCTGCAATTCTTAAGAATTTTATTAAAATAGAGTTTAAAAGAAAACAATTGTAAAGCAAATTAAACACTAAATTTCAGGTAATAAAAACAATAGTGATGTATGCATTAGTAAAACACAAAAAAAAATATTTTGTTTACCCATGCATTGCACAAAACTAACAGTCTCAGAGAGTCAATCCAGATTTAAAGAGTAAAAATAGAAAAACCAACTGTTTTTTGACACGAATTTAACTACACAACAAACAAAGAAAAATAAATTGAAGAGAGTATAAAAAGAAGTTAATTAAATTAAATGGCTTCCTAATAATGGCGGGTTGTTGAAATTTAAAAAAAAAACACGTGGAAAAAGTTAAATGGTTAGTATCATTTTCAAGATTTTATATTCCATCACTGTCTTGTTTAAATTTGGCAGGAATTACAGCATAGTGCGAAGTCAAGAAAAACGCGGCCGGAATAAGACAGGAGTATTAACCAACAAAGTTATTATGAACCCACATGTGGTTCATGTTCATGTTGTTCAATTCGGATCTAAGAAATTGCTTATCGGGTATTTTGCTTATCCAGCCAGTCATACATCGATTTTTAAAAGTTCACGTAGTTCCAGAAAAACTATCTATAATTGTTGTGTAATGACTAGAGCACCATAAGCCACTAATACCGTTTCCCTATTGGGTGCAGCTGCGCGATTGTCTGATTCGGAAGTTAATCATCGTCAAATCCGCCCGTTTCTTACGCGATTTCTAAATGTGAAGTTATCTTACAAAAAGTTTAACATGTTCGTGACGACTGATTTCTTTTAAAACATTGTTAAGAATATACATAAAGGAGGTAAGTATCAATATTTTTTAAACATTACGCTGAGGTTTTGTTGATAGGATATTGTTTTTTGAGTCCTAGCCTAGTTCTATGTTTAAAAAGCGTTTTCATTGTATTTTCTGGTTCTTCCCGGTAATAATATTAACTAAGATTGAGGGTTATAGTTTCTACAATATATTCCAATCACCCCTTGTGATAGGGGGACCAAATACAGAGCAAAAATAGAAAAATCACATTTGAATTATTCAAAACACTAATTAATTAATTAATTGATTACTTTCAGGATCACCGGCGGCAAGTGTTTTATTGTTTGTCACATAACAGTCTGTCAGGTATGGCCAGGTGGCAGGTAAAACTGGTATGGGTTGGTTTTTATTGTATTATGACTAACTTCTTCCAATTCCACCTGTAACCGGCACATACATGATAGTTTACTACAAACAATAAAACACCAATGAAATAACACAACCTTGTCAGAAGGAAAAATTGCATTGAAGAATTTGACAAGCGATGACGGAAACTGGTTTTTGATCAAATGAAACAGCCAACTTGAATAAATATTAAAATGTTTGGAAAATTGGACATTGTCTATAAACAAGAGGTAGTTAAGATCTGACATAGACATATTATCAAAGAAAGGAAACAAATAATTTAAGAAAAATTTCGACGCGAAACTGGTCTAAGAGTAGATGTACCAAAGCTGGGTTTGGAAATAACAATGAGCGTAATACTCGAATTACCTGCGGAAATTGCTGGAGTGTATTCTAATTTGATTTACCGCCTTAAAGCTATCCTAGAATTAATAATAGATACTACAACACTTTATGTAAGTTTGTATCCAACTGTCATACAATGGTGCAACCGTCACAGAAAGGGCATTGTTGTCAATTGTGGTGCTCTCGGAAGAAGCTATTTAGAGGTAGAATTTCACGAGAAAATCTTTAAGAGTTTAATGCAATATCATACAGGAATAGGTTGTTACTCAGGTCTAATCCACTTATAACTGTCATGAAAACAAACCGCAAAAAAGCATTGCCATTCACAAAAGATGCAATTGCTATGATGACTCCTGACCCGGAAAATACCTCGCATTCTGAATTAAATCATGATAGTGATTAAAGTATAAACGTAATAAATATCGAAGCCATAAATTACTAAAATATAGTTTTATTACATTTTCATCTAATAATTCATTGAAAAATAGTTTCCCTGCCTTATAGGTGACCAAGGAGTCTTTAAATAGAATATAAAAAGTTTGCCTGTTAATTAACGGTAACTTTAGCTAAAGTAAGAAATAAAATAACCTTTAACTATTATTCGTTATTACAATTTTCTTGTTACATATATGTATCTTTCTGAAAATATAGCAATGCAAGACCCAAACTCGGTTGCTTTTGACAAATTAAATTAGTTTTTAAGAATATTATATTGTGGCAACGACGTACTTTTATTTATTGGTTTACTGGCAAAAAATCATTGTGATAATTTTCAAAAACATTTTCTAGCCAGCTTTCGACAAATTAAATTAGTTTTTCAGAATATATTGTGGCAACGACGTACTTTTATTTATTGGTTTACTGACAAAAATCAAAGTGATATTTTTCAAAAACATTTTCTAGCTCGTTAATATAAAATAAACGCGGTCTCTTTTCCATTTTTGTTTTTAATTTGCAAACTAAATAAAATGTTTCTTTAAACTATAGCAACTCCAAATCGATAAACTTCACGTTAAAAATTAAAGATAAGAACATCTTTCGTTGAGCTTATCGGAGTCTTACCTTAAAGTACACTCATAATAACGAAAAACAAATAATCTCCCCGATGACATTCTAACTTTAACTAACGGCAAGTTGTAATAATATCCTTAATACTGCCACCATCGACCCGCTCTTATTTGAAAACAATTTAATTTTTCATTGATGTGTACATCGCACAAGATAAAAGTGGTTGCACTTAGGGTTGCCATATTATAAATTGCCAACATATTTAAATTGTATTTCACCTACAGATTATTTAACAGTCACAATTAAAAGCAAAGACCAATCAATTACTTGATATACAATTTTCAATAAAATAAATCTTAATAAGTAGCATTTATTAGATTAAAACATTTGCTATTTATTTCTTTGCTACATATAATGTTTAAAATACTGAATGCTCTTCCATTATCATCTTTTTTTTATGTAATAAGTCCTCATCTTTTTCAGTGGAAAATCTTTTTGGGAACTACATACAACGTCTAGCCGAAACCAATTTATAACAAATAGTTGTCAAGTTTTACCAAAAATTTTGGCATCTCCTAGAAAATGACCCACGCTAAGTCATTCTTTGAAAACAAAATTCTCTTCTCCCACGCGCCAAAAGTTAAATTACCTTGTAATTTAATAACACGGGAACTTACGGCCATGAAAAGTTATTTGGCAACACTAGTAAGATTTAAAAATTAAAATTTCGTGTAGTACAGAGGAAGAGAACGAGAGAGATATGCACGGGCAAAGAGGGAGAGAGAAGGAGACGCGATAGGGCAAATTCTCAATATAATTTTTATTGTTTATGTTTATTTAACAAGATTCTTGTTTTTGTCTGGCGGCCTCAAACTGTATGAACAAAACTCCGCTGGCGTTGTCCCATAAACAATGTTATTGTTAGCGCAATTGGGATACCGGTATAACACCAACTACCGTGTCATAAATAAAAAGAAAAACTGGAAAAGAGGGGATAGACAGACATAGAACATACTTATAACGAGTACAATGGTTGATAAATTAACATGATTATTAAACCGTCCATGATATACTACATACTCCTTGCTGTCATTCCAAACAACTGCTACAGAAAATGTTTAACAGGTGCAAAGAACATACTATAAAAATAAAAGAGTTCAGCAAGTAATTTCTTTACACATTAATATTATTTTCTTAATAATGGAATCATACAAAGGAGGAAGGCATATATATAACATTAATGCAAATTATCGAGTGTTAATCAGGGTGATAACGGGGAGAGAATTAAGTTGTCATCAAAAAAGTTGCAAAACATTACTTTTACCTCAAGTGTACCAACAAAAATTGTTGTATTTAAATTTTATATATTTCCCAATAAATACACGTGCTTAAAATTCCTTTGTATATATTTACATGCGCTTGTTTGGTAGGCATGATCGACGGAAACATAAAAGCCACCTAGCTCAACATTTTATACATCAATTACAAGAACAAATTTAAAAAATTTGCAAACAGTACCAATGAGTCATCGTACTTTTGAGTTTTTAACAGTATAACAGTTTATCACTCCTGGTTCAGTTCAAATAGATTTCCTGCATAAAGTTAACAAATCATTGACGAAATGTCATGCAAATTTTTATATAAATGTGGTTTTTTAATTTAATAATGTTCAAATCTCATTTCTAAAATATTATTTACTAGTTATTACCAATGTTATAACTAATTTGTTGTATTTATCTTAATATACGAGTACTATCTATTATTAAGTAGAGAGAGCCGCCTCGCTAGGCTACATGTGTCAGTTCTTTTTAGTCTCTTAAATAAATTGCGCACAAGAGTGTTGGGATGCACGACTAGTTTGTTTACGTATTTGAACATGTATGTTTTAGCTTCTTCCTGGATAGTGGGAACTTTTCATTTCTTATACCTATACGATGTTTTATGTATATTAAAGATTTCAGCCCTTATAATAATCATTTGCCAAACAACTGTAATGGTATTTTCATTTTTAAGAAATCTAACATTCTTGGAATTTTTGTTGTACTCGAAATATGTTTATGTCCACCAAAGGAGGTGTCTTTCTAGATTTTACCCTTAATATTGCCGAAAGGCATTGCCCTTTATGATGTATATAGAATCACAAGCAATAAGGGTGTGTTAAGCATGTACTCTTTAACAGGGAAACATTTTATTTAAAAAGCGAAATCGCTTTCTATCTGAAAGAAACGAGGTGGTATTTGTTCGTTAATTTGTTTTGAACAAGTTTTTAAAATAGTATGTCTACACATACGACTTAAATTAAACCTGACCCTAGTTGTGTTAGAATTTCTCTACGTTTGCTTTTGTCCAGATATGCATGAATGTTTTTATGTACATATGTTTTAATGCTAATTTTAACTTCAAACTCCAAAAAGCCCACAAGATCCATTAGTTCTGTGCCAGTTCCTGTACTGTTTGCCAATAGGGCCGAATCGACAGATAAATGAAACTCTTTTTATTTAAATAACACCAAGTAATTCTTTATTAACAACCTTTTAGTTTCACGTGTTCGGTTAAAAAGAAAAGACTTATAAAAGGGGAAGTAAAAAGTGACAATTACCTAGATGACATTTAATATAAGGTGTGTAATATTTTATTCAAATGTTTTGACTTAAGTTCTTCCGTGGCTTAGGTCTCATAACAATCTCAGACGTCTTGCAAGAGCTTGGGAAGCGCAACATTGCATTAAATACGAATAATAAAATTCTCACGGCATAATTAGGTAAGTAAGATCATTGATCCTGTAATACGATCATTTTCTCACATCTATATTTTTAAATGTCGACTATAATGAGAATAGCTGAAATTTCATAAGATCGATCACAGTGTCACTGATATTTGGAATAGTGAAACTATTTACGCCATGTGCTTTGAAAACTTTTTCTAAGAGATTTGCACAAGCATTTACCTTTTTAATTGAGATTTTAGTCCAAGTCTGGTTTTCAGCTCTAAGTGGGTATTCGTAGGCAATAGGACATTTTAAGTGCCTTGCAGCTTTCCTCAGGCTATAATCTGTGTTTTTTACTGGATCCAAGTTTTTTAAATAGACCTCTATAGCAGAGTCGTGTTCCTGTCTCAGTTTATTACGTAAAGTTCTATGACATAAGTTCACTTGGGTATTGATGCCAAGAGACCAAATATGTTGTCATTGCCCTTTGAGCCTTCTCGAGTCTGTATAATTTGTTTGTTTGGTGCTACATTTCTTACTGCGGCCGTAACGAGGTACCGATTTGTCAGTGAAATGTCGGGAGGTAAGTGAAAGCTCATATTTTATATTTCAACAAGTTCGTGTTTATTTTGGATAGGAAATAAGTGTTTCATGACAATACTCTCCTGTAAAAAAATGATTTTAGGTGAATGGTCGGAAGATAGATCATAGGACGAAATGTCTAATGATTGATCACGTCGAATATTTTTTACGATAGCAAAATCAATAAGATCTGGCAGCTAATTAAAGTCTGTTGGCCAATAGGTGAGTTTACCTTCAGAAACGACGTTTAGCTTATTTGCTTGAACTTTATTCTACAGCCGTGTCCCTCTTGAACTAAGTCTAGAGCAAAAAAGTGTCATTTAAATTATAGTTAACAGCTGCAATGAAATTTTGTCCTATTGTGGCAAAGAACGTGGTAAATCGATAGTGTTCGATTTTGTGCATGGACGGACACTACACAGATGAAACTGCCATTTTGCGCACTATAGCGGCGGTGCTACATGCCCTTCCACTCGGTTGTTTAGTATCGTATGCGAAAAAGCCATTGTCTCGAAAGCAGTTTTTTATAGTGAAATGTGTTTCAGAGACCAAGAGTATGTCTATATTATGTGCTACCAGAAAATGTTCAACTTTATATTTATGTTGGGAATGCCCATTTAGCGTGTCAGAATGATATTTTCAACTGGTCCATTTTTTGCTTAGCGAAATTTGCGCGTCATTTCTTGAAACATATCCTGTATTGTTGTCATGAAGTTGTTCATTGTTTGTATTAGGTTTTTGATTGAACTTGAATTGTTTGTAAATGGTATCTGTGGACCCTTTTTTAAGATGTGGGCAGAACAGTATTTTTTCGCGAACTGACTTTTCGTATCACGATTACCATGAGGTAATTGTGCATCACTTTTTAGTGGTTAAGCATACAAGTAGTTTTCTTCAGTTTATGTGATACGAGGTACATGTATACTAAATTTTAGCTTTCTAGCTGTAGTAAAAGTGTCCCATACAAATAAGGGACACCTTAGTCCCCCTAGACAAAAAGTTTTCTTTTTGCGATTTGTCTTATTCACCAAAACCTACCTGTATACTATATTCTAGCTCTCTGGCCATCAGGCATGTGATGACACTCACGCGATTGTCAAATCGCATGTGAGTTGCAAATCGCCAAACTTTTTTCAGCATGTGATGAAACTCGCACGTTGTACTTGCGAGTTGCCATTTGTATTTGAACACAAAATTCTCGATTTTTCAATTTTGTACTTAGGATGAAAATTAAAACAACCAATTACTTTCATGAAATTATTAACAGCACTAGTAGCACATATTTTTTGAAGATCATTTAGATCAGCTGTTTGTTGAAATCGTCAGTACAAAAAACGACAAAATCTTAATGCATTTTTTTAATTTCATATTTTTAATAAGAATTGTTAAAAAATATTATTAGTTATGATTCAAAATAAAGCAAAACATATCAAATTTATTTTATTCATCATTTATTTGTTTCATTAGTGTTTGGTTCAGGCAAAATACAACAGTTCACTTGAGATTGCTCTTGCGATTTGAAGTCGCCAAATTTCTTGCGTTTGCGATTTCCATCACACCTCTCTTGCGAGTTGTCATCACATGCTTGTCTAGTGGAAGTGGCTCATACGAAGAACGACCACCCTAAATGAAAGAGTTCGCGTTTTCAAACTTTTCCGATTATTTATTACCAAAGACCTACCTGCATACTAAATTTCAGCTCTCTATGCATTGTGGGATTATTGCCCCATAATATTGATGAGTGAATTAGTCAGTGATTTGGTATTAAATATAAATTTACACTTTTTTCACCATCATATCTCGGGAAGCATTTATGGTAAATCTTTCCACCTCTCCTATGAGGCTACCTATTTGTAGTGTGGTGTACCTATGAAACATCATACACCAACATGAAAATAAAACTTATTTAAAACCTTTTCATGAATTTACTCTTTTGGATTAATCGCTAAATTAAGCTTATGACACGTTTTGGCAATTCATTCAACTTTAAAAATTCTTTTTGATGTAACCCAATATCTTAAATAAACTAAATCGTTACACACCTATTAATTTTTTTGTTCATTTTTTGACGCAACAAATATATTTTATAACCGGCAAGTACATTGAACTATTTCATTTGAACATTTTTTGATAATTCTGCTTATGTGACAAGATGACAAACAAATTTAATTGTAAGTTAGGGAAGTTTCGCAAATTTAAGCAAAAACACAAAAAGCGAACTTCTCATAAGTAATATATAAGTTGAAGAATATGAATAAAGAAGCAATTAAGATTGACCAACACAAAACAAAACAACTTTTCTTATTCTACAGTAGACTCCTTACATTTGAAGTTTTATTAGTTTATGATTAAATGAAGCAATGTTGAGAAAGCGCCATTTATTTCATGTAATAAACACACTGTGTGCATAAGACCTGAACTTGGCCTGGTGCACTGCCGTGCGCCTTAAAATCAACAACGAAATCAGAAGAACTTTTGATCCTTAGATCAGTTTTACAATTACTAAGAGCAATATACATATATTCTCTCCACAGAGGCATTCGAAAGTTTATTACTTCTTGCAACGTTGGAAATATATTTTCTCCCAATGAATTCCTTTTTCAACAAATTTTGGAGTCTAAATTATTATGCAGCTGCGTTGAAAAACAAACAAATAAAAACTTCATATATAAAATAATTTTGGTATAAAACAGAAGGATATCAAATTACCCAGGAGTACACCTGAGAGAAATTACTCATGCTCTGCACACGGATATTAAAATTAAACTCGATTAGGCAACACTGGTATTTTTTAATACTGTCGTGGACGTATTTTGCCCAAAATAAAACATTTAACTGAATTCAATTTAAATAACAATGTGTAATCAAGAATATTGGGGTGGATGCTGAACGCTTGGGTGTCACAAAATTGCACTAATTTCTAATTAAAATTATATTTTCTAAAAATGTAGGTTACCGATATTTTGAGCCTCCTTTTTTTAAATTCAAAAATAATTTTAAATTTCGGTCTCTGATTTTCTTTATTCCAGTGGTGAAAATTGTTATACTTTTTCTTTATTTTGCTACGCTTTTACAAAAACGTAAAAAAGCCATCGCCGACGAAGGCATCGTTTCGGCTTCTTTCTTTGCTATTCGCTCGAAGTAAACAAACCTGTAACTTTCATTTTATTTCAAGCGCGATAGTGTAGACACAATGTAATGAGAATAGTTTACTTTAGATTTTTGTTTACAGTCCGAACGATTTTCATTAGGTTTCTCTCTGCGAAAATCTAAATACTTGCAGACTAGTGTTAAACCATTTTTAGTAGCTTACAACGACCTTCGATTTTTAACACCGCATTAGACGTACGTATGTTGTAGAGTGGCGAATTTCGACCAATAGGACTGATAAAACCATTTGGTTCCAAAGCTGAGTGAAACAATGAATCTTTTCAAATCAATAAATGTACATACAATAGTTCTTTTAATATTAGTGAAATTACTTTTAAACTGATTAACAATTTAAAATTTCTGATACTTCTCTGAAGCACATTTAAATATATATTCTCTCATTCGTCATCTTGAGATTCTGTTTTTATTTCAGGTAATTCTTTTATAACGGGTTTATTACTTCTTTTTAATATCATCTTATATACATATGTATGTGAGACATCGTTTTTGCGTGGCCATTACTAAATTGAAGAATACAACAAATGCCAATAACAGACCTATCACACAGGTCTGCGACCAAAAAACTGCATAGGATTTTATTAAATTTTCTTACACATTTTGACCTCCCAAAAACAGAAAAATTATTCAAATTATTATATCACATAAGTTTTTATGTATATTGCAGTATCTATGTATGTTTATTGGTAATAAACCTATGTGATTTTTATTTGATAATGGAGAAAAACAACCTGAGATGTTGGTGAGACTGCGAATGTTTTAACATGTTGAGACAAGTCAAATGACGTATATCACTTGAAACAAAGAAAAGCTCTCAGTAGACATACTGATATTCAAGTGAACAGTGCTGTTGTCCGTTAATCATGGCTACCAGGGGTTGTGCTATTTCTCCAAACAGTTTTTGTTATATCTGTGGTGAATTCACTATTAAAAGTCAACAGAGAAATATAAGTGATTTTGTAAGGAAAGTTTATTTTGCCTACTTTAAATTAAAACTTGGTCATCAAGATAAACCATGGGCCCCGCATAAGGTGTGTAGAAGATGTGAAGAAGATCTTCGTTTGTGGTTTAAGGGAAAGAAAAATGCATTTCGATTTGGAATTCCTATGATATGGCGTGAGCAGAAAAATCACACCACTGACTGCTACTTCTGCTCAGTTGACGTAAAGCGATTTAATTCAAAAAACAAAAGACACATAAGTTATCCTAATCTGGACTCAGCTATACGTCCAGTGCCCCATTGCTCCGAGATATCTATCCCGCAGCCACCTTCCAGTTTGGATGAATACCCTAGTGAGTTGCAGGACGAAGCTACATTACCTCCTCTGGATGAATCAAGCTCAGATTTATCTTTTGACGAAGATGGAAGGCCTAAACTATTTTGTCAAGGTGAGCTCAATGATTTAGTAAGAGATTTAGGTCTTTCAAAAGATGCAGCCGAACTGTTAGGTTCTCGATTGAAAAATAAAAACCTTTTATCACCTGGCACTTCTTTCTACTGGTACAGACACCGAGAAAAAGAATTTACCCAGTTTTTCTCAAAAGAAGGAAATTTAGTTATCTGCAATAATGTGGAAGAACTCATATATCGCTTTGATATAAAGTATGACTCATCTGGTGCCTATTCATTGACTCATCTAAGACTAGCCTTAAAGCAGTATTATTGCACAATGGAAATAAATTTGCCTCGATTCCGATTGGACATTCTGTGCATATGAAAGAAGATTATAACGATTTGGCCACTATCCTGGAAAAAATCAAAATACTGACAATGCTTTTGGGTCAGCAGGCGGGCTATACCAAATACCCATGCTTCTTATGCTTGTGGGATAGTAGAGCCAGAGAACAGCACTGGAAAAAAGTGATTGGCCATCCCGAGAAACTTTAAAAACTGGAGAGAAAAATGTTATAAACACTACCTTGGTACCACCAGAAAAGGTTTTGTTGCCCCCTCTCCATATCAAATTGGGGTTAATGAAACAATTTGTAAAATCGCTGCAAAAGGATGGAGACTGTTTCAAATATTTATGTACAAAATTCCCGAAGCTGTGAGAAGCAAAGTTGAAAGAGGGAGTTTTCACCGGCCCCGACATAAGAAAACTTTTAACGAACCCTTCATTTGTGGAAACTATGAATGAGAAGGAAAAAGAAGCTTGGGTATCGTTCAAGGACGTAGTGCGAAAGTTTTTGGGAAATACTAAGGATCCTATCTATAAAACTTGTGCAACGGATGCTAGCAGCATACGAAGCCCAAGGCTGCAAGATGAGCTTGAAGGTCCATTTTTTACACTCTCACATAGACTATTTTCCTGAAAACCTGGGAGCTTACAGTGAAGAGCAGGGGGAGCGATTTCACCAGGATGTGATATCGAGAGAAGGTACCAAGGGCGATGGGATGTCACTATGCTTGCTGACTACTGTTGGCTGCTTAAGCGAGAAACTGAAGATGGAAATCGGAAGAGGACTCGTCAAAGTATCAAGGAAAAGAAGAAGAGGTTTCATTAAGAACATGAATAAGTATATGTATCAAAATGATGTTTCGTTTGTTTTAAAAAAATATTTATTGTTTGAGAATTTTGAATAATGCAGTGCTTTAACCAATTTTTTGTGTTTGAATTTGCAAAAAATCCTTATGTGATAGAAAAAAATGGCCATCACTTTTGAAATCAGCGCACTTTAAAAAATATAATTCAGTAAAAATATCTCATGCAGCTTGACAAAAAAATTTTTTTCGCAGACCTGTGTTATTATTGTCATCAAGTAGAAATGTTAAACGAATAATTGTCTTCGAATTCTATTTTTTAAATAGTCAACAATTAATGAGCGTCATTAACCAAATAAGAATTGTCATTAAACGTTTAAGCAGGACTAATATAATAAAAATAAATACAAGGAATATAACAATTAACTATGTTATAATAACACTTGTTATAATAATAACATTGCGATGAAAAGTGAAAGAAAAAAATATGCAGGGGTTCTTAAATAGCAATTACAATTTGTTAGTTTATAAAGTACGGAAATGCTTACAGACTTCTCCATCACTTCGTTTAGTATATGTTTTTTTATTAGCACATATATTGAAACAACAAATATTGCTCAAGTTGCGAGTTTTTTGTTTTAAACATTTTTAAACACAGAATTTTTTGAAAATCGTTTGGAAACTCGCTTAGTTACGGTCGTTCCAGTTTAATATTTTATTTTAATTATATAGCATTAAGGAATAATTTCAAATTAAACACTAATGGTAAATAGGCTATGGTTAATAGACCTAAGGCTTAATTTCAGTCTAATAAAATCCATTTATTGCAAAAAAAAAATATTTTATACACGCTTTACGAAACCCATGCAAAAGTTAATTAAAGTAGCCTACTAAAATGCGCAACTCTACAAAAATTGATTAATTTGATTGACAACATGTTTTTCTGGGCTTTTTGGAATTTTTTGATTGAACAAACCGACTTGACAAAAATTTAAATAAAATGATGAAAAATAATACGGATGGACATTTCACAGTCTCACCATTTTTTTTTTAATTTTCTAATCGCTTAGACTTTTGATTTGATCAGGGTTGGCATTTGTACAAAAACCAACGAAGGAAATACCAAAAGCAGCTGTTGAACAAATAAACAAGTCGACTCATTCCAAAACCAAAAGTTTTAATTTTTTTTGCCATGTTGTACAACTCGGTCGCAACGGGAAGGAACATGTCGCACAACTCCTGTTCAGTTTGTGCTTATTTTCGAAAAGGTCACATAGCAAAAATCATTGTGTGCGAGTTTTACTTGCCAACTCTTCGAGTTCAACAGTGACCGTGTTTGAGTACAGACGTACGTCATATCGAACGCATAACAAATATATATATATATATATATATATATATATATATATATATATATATATATATTTTTAAAGTATTCAATTGAACAGTGAACAGTTAGTAATAACAAAGAAATAAAGAACAAAAAATAACAATATAATATATTGTGTGTAAAAAAAAAACAATAACAAATAGTGCATGGTTAAACCGGTTTGAACAATTGATAGTGAGTGTATGAGCGCACCAAATATTAATGAAAAATTTATAAAAGGTAATAACAACAATGCTTATTACTCTTTTTCTTACACAAATGCTAATAATGCAATGAAAAATACAAATAATAAAAAAAAAGATGACAGTGCTTTTTTAAGCGCCAGGCCAATTGACCGAACGCGTTCTTTATCCGGAAATATAAACTTATCTTCGCAAATAACAACACCAGAAGAAATTACAATTAAAACAAAAAACAATTCAGGTACCATATCAAAAATAGTGCAACAAACAAACGAAACAGGTAATTTGAAAAATCCCGTAAAAAAAGTGCAAACAGGTATGGATCGTTATATAACCATAACCAAAAGGAAGGCCAGTCCTAAGTCTTCGCAGCAAGAGCGCATTGCTAAACAATATAAAAGCTCCCAAAGTACTGTAATGCCGGTAAGCGAAAACAGATTCTCTGTACTTGCTACAGCGGATGATGAAGCTGAACCCGCTGTCAGGGAACAAAAACCTCCCCCGATTTACTTGCGCGAACAAACATCTAACGAAATTGTTAACATGTTGTCTCAGCTTGTAGGTAAGGAAAGCTTTTATGTAGCTTCTATACGAAGAGGTCAAATCCAAGAAACAAAGATCCAAGCGCACACTGAGAAGAATTACCGCCTAATCGCAAATCGCCTCGATGCAGATAATAGGAGCTATTATACGTATCAACTCAAAAGTGCTAAAGGTTTGATTGTCATTGTAAAGGGCATTGACAGTTCTGTTCCCACTGATGAAATAAAAAGTGCCATAGAGGTGGAAGGCTATGTCGTAAGGTCAGTGCACAATATTCTAAATAAGAACAAAGTTCCCCAACCTATGCATCGTGTTGAAATCGTATTTAACGCATCGCAACTTAAATCAAAAAACTCGGTTCATCCAATATATAATTTGCGCTACCTTTTGAACAGAAGAATAACGGTGTAAGAGCCCCTAAAACGTAGCGGTCCCCGTCAGTGTACTAATTGTCAGGAATTCGGACACACGACAACCTACTGCAAGCTACCATCCGTATGCGTTGTTTGCGGTGATGCGCACCGGACTTTGGAATGCACTTCTTCCAAAACAGACCCCAAGGTAAAAAAAATGCAGCAACTGTGGTGAAAACCACACAGCAAATTACAGGGGCTGTAAAGTCTTTCAACATGTAAAAAATAATTCGAAGGTCGTACGCAAACCTGATTATGAGCAATATAAAGCTTCCCAATTTCCTCGGCTTCATGCTGGTTCTGTTGCTAGTACACAGCCACACACTAAGCCAAACTTTTCATATGCCCAAACATTGAGAAATGATTTACCTAATGCGAATGCCAAAAGTTCTAATGCGCATAAACATTCATATGCCCACATCTTAAAAGAGGGTGCTCAGACACCCCTCACTACCAATTCGAGCTCAATCGATAATTTAATACAAACAATGAATAATTTCATGACAACTATGCAGGGTATGTTTCAGGAAATGATTCGAACCCAAAACATGCTTCTGCAAGTTCTGCTGAGCAAAAAATGAACCAGTTAAAAATATGCTTCTGGAACGCTAACGGGCTATCCCAACATAAATATGAAGTAGAACACTTCCTGCTAGCACATGATATAGACATACTATTAGTCTCTGAAACACACTTCACTATAAAAAACTGCTTTAGAATTGATGGGTTTTTTATATATGACACAAAACACCCAAGCGAAAGGGCATGTGGTGGGACTGCCATTATAGTCCGAAAAAACATAAGGCATTTTCCATTGCCTGAATTCAACGAAGACTTTTTGCAAGCCACGACTATAAATCTTACTGATTTTAAAATTGTAGTCTCGTCAGTGTATTGCCCGCCTAGGCATAAAATCGAACACCATAAATTTGCCAAGTTCTTTGCTACGCTAGGACAAAAATTTATTGCCGCTGGTGATTACAATGCAAAGCACACATATTGGGGATCCAGACTCCTTAGTCCTAGAGGTAGGCAGTTGTATTATACAGTTCAAGCAAACAAGCTTGACGTCGTATCTGCCGGTAAACCCACCTATTGGCCCACAGACTTTAATAAGTTGCCAGACCTTATTGATTTTGCTATAGTAAAAAACATCTAACGCGATCAACTCTTAGTTAATTCATCCTATGACCTATCTTCTGATCATTCACCTACAATTGTTATTTTACAAGACAGTTTTGTCACTGCACCTAAAACCCTTAGTTTCTACCCGAACAGAAACACGAATTGGTTAAAATATAAAATGTATGTGAGCTCTCACTTACCATTGAACATCCCACTGAGAAATCCAGCTGATATTCAAGCAGCTGTAGACCATTTTACAGACGTCGTGACTGCCGCAGCCATAGCTGCAACGCCAACAAAGCCATCAGCTAAAATAATAACGTACCAGGCAACAGCAGATATTCAGATGCTCGTCATTGAGAAAAGAAGACTACGAAGACAATGGCAAAATAGTCGTTCACCACACATAAAAATGCAAATGAACTTATGCCAAAAAAACTTACGGAGTAAATTGAGACAGAAACACGAATTCGCTATCGACAACTTTTTAAAAAACTTGGATCCAATGAAAAACACGGATTATAGTCTGTGGAAAGCTGTAAAGCACTTACAATGTCCTATTGCTTACGAATCCCCACTAAGACTTGAAGACCGTACTTGGGCTAAAAACTCAAGTGAAAAGGCAAATGCGTTCGCAAAGCACTTAGAGAAGGTTTTCGCACCACATGATATAAGTAATTCCACTATTCCAATTATTAGCGACATCGTGAATGATCCTATGAAATTTCGGTTGTCTTCTTTAAAATCGACAATTAAAAATACGGATATGAAGAAATCACCTGGACCTGATCGTATAACAGGATCAATGATAAGAAACTTACCTAATTCAGCTGTAAGAATTTTACTTTACATATTTAATGCCATGTTGCGCGTCGGCTTCTTCCCATGCTCTTGGAAGATGTCTGAAATTGTTATGATCCCGAAACCTGGAAAGGACTCAAGCCAGGTTACATCCTACAGGCCAATTAGCCTACTGTCAGTTTTGTCAAAGATATTTGAAAAATTATTTGTCTCGAGTGTAACTCCTTTTCTAAATGAACAAAACGTTATCCCAGATCATCAGTTTGGTTTTCGAGCAAGGCATAGTACGATTGAACAAGTCCATAGAATCGTTACCATTATTAGATCGGCTTTTGAAAGAAAGCAATACTGTTCAGCTTTATTTATAGACATTTCCCAAGCATTTGATAAAGTCTGCCATGATGGGCTACTTACTAAAATAGTTCGGGTTCTACCTGAAAACACCCACAAGCTTATAAAAAGCTATTTGTCCGATAGAACTTTTAAAGTAAGGTCAAAGGACCAGCTTTCAAGATGTGGGAAAATCAGTGCAGGAGTACCTCAAGGTAGTGTGCTAGGGCCGCTATTATATATCATCTATACAGCGGATATGCCGACAAGCCCACATACATATACATCAACCTTTGCAGACGACACTGCAATTATAAGTGCCAGTAATGATCCAAAGGATGCATCTGAAAAGCTGCAGTCCCATATTCATAAGCTAGAAGACTGGCTAAAACAGTGGAGAATAAAGGTAAATCCATCGAAATGTGCTCATGTAACGTTTTCCCTTACAAGGCAAAATTGTCCACCAATCACAATAACTAATACCAAGGTTCCAGCGGAAACGCACGTTAAATATTTAGGTATCCACCTAGATCGGCGCCAAACTTGGTCCCGTCACATTGAGGCAAAAATAACGTCCACAAAGCTTCGAACAAATAAGTCCTAACTCAACTTTGGCTTTGGAATATATGGTCATATGGTATTCAGCTGTGGGGTACTGCCTGTGCATCAAACATCCAGAAGTTACAGAGAAGACAGTCTAGGATTTTACGTCATATCGTATGCGCCCCCTGGTACATAAGAAATGAAAACATACATAGGGATCTCAAAGTTCCCACTATCCACGAAGAAGTTAAAACATACACGTCCAAATACGTGAAAAAACTAGTCGCACATCCCAACACTCTAGCACGCAATTTATTGCAATTTGACGGCCACCAGAGACTAAAAAGAACTGACCCATTGAGCCTGGCGAGGCGGCTCTCTCTACAGAATAGAAGATAGATTTTTAAGATTTGAATACAAAAAATTAGTTATTACGTTGGTACTAACTAGTAAATAATAATTTAGAAATAAGATTTGAATACTTATTGTGAATTTCTTTTAATAGAAAGATTCAATAAAATACAGTATAAAAAAAAAACTTGCCATCTCAAAATACTCATTATGATTTGTTTACAAAATAAATCTGTGCAATAAGATTGTACACAAAATTTTATTGTTTGTGAGCAAAACGCCCAACTTGATTTCCAACCGACTTGGAATAGCGATCTGCTCGATTATCTTAAATAAGATTTTGATTAATCAAACTTTAAGTCAATGTTTAATAGTTACTATTAATCTACTACTATATTATCTTCTCTAACTTATACATACAATAAATTGTTGTTATTCAGCGTTACTTTCACTATAATCCAAGTTGATCTCGAATTTTATATTTTATTGCTACTACGTAGTTTTTCGACTACAAAAATCCGAACATTTTTTTATTGCTCTACAACTGAAAGTTGTTTCAAATATTACCTGACGCTCTGAACTCTTTCTCATTGAAATTGGTGCAGATGTTTAGATTTTGTTCGCAATTCGGTTGCGAAGAGTAATATCGTATTCTCAATGAAAATAAAAAATAGGTCTAAATTAGATATCGTCACTTAATTGCAAACTAAATCAAAGCATTTGTACAATGACAAAGGGTTCATTGGGCAGATTTTAAAATACCTGAATCTCGGAAAATGTAGACAATTTATGGTAACGGAATGCAGATTTGGGATCAGCTCCCTAGGTAATGTAAGTAAAACAACTTTCAGTCGTGGAGCAACGAAACCCGTGTAGACCTGTGTAATTTAAAAAAAAGTTTAATATTATGAGACACTTTGTTACGAAATGACATATATGGTTGGCTTCAATAATATAGAATATAAAAACTAAATTGTGTGTTAAATTACAATTTGTAGTAATAATAGGTGTAGCCTTATCCTCTTTGCGGAAAGAAATAACAAAACATCCAATATATTTTATATATCGAATTCGTAGTAAGTACAAACAACAATTTTTAGTGTATCAATAATTTTCTTTTGCTAGCGCTTTCAGCTTTGAATACGTTTTGGACCATGATGTCTTCCATGTTTTTTTCACAGTAACTTTATGTGCTGTTTTTCTCTAAATGTGAATTATTTTTACAATTACATTAAAAGCTGAATTTTTAAGGTTTTTAAATAAATTTTATTAACTGTTGTAAGAAATAAAAAGCGTGAAAAATTCGTTTCGAATTCGACAATCGCGGTAGGAAAATTTGTAATAGATTCGACAGCAGAGTCGCATATTTGTCGTTGTCGACAAGCATAGTACCAATATATAAAATCGACAAATTTACTAAACGAATACGAGAATCATAATAAGGCTGATAGTATTATCAGTAAAACTGTTTGCTTTTGTTCAAAATATTTTTTTTTCTTTTCTTTTCGAACAGAATTACGTTCTTAGATGCAGGCTCGGATCTAGCTTGAAGTTTATAAGGAATTTTACCGATATCAATTTTAAAAATTTTTCGTTTTGCGGGGAGATATGTATATTCCATTTCCTTCCCTTTGGAACCGCGCCTGCTTACATAAATATTTTCTGGGTTCTCTTTTGATTTTTCAAAGGCAGCACAAATCATTTCATCTACACATATGTATGTACGTTCTAACACATTTTTGTGTTC
The DNA here is from genome assembly GCA_963932375.1 of Phania funesta. Lineage (NCBI taxonomy): Eukaryota > Metazoa > Arthropoda > Insecta > Diptera > Tachinidae > Phania > Phania funesta. The sequence continues at coordinate 89,792,346 of OZ010652.1, read as the reverse complement.
TTATATACAGATGTATGTACGGATTTTTTCTTTGGTACTTTTAAATCGATTCCGTTGTTAGTATACTTATATAGTTCTTTATATGTAGATTTTATTGAAAAAAGGAAATTAAATCGGTGAAAAATATATATTTAATTATAAGGACTTTTCAATTTTATACCCACAAAAACTAAAGAAATATAAGCCCACCTTTTTGTGTAGTTCTATCAGTCTATGCCGCCATTGTTGTTTTTAGTCTTTAAAGGGATTTTCTGTTTATTTTCAAGTGTTGTACAATTACCGTGCCAGCCAGTATTTTATTCTCCGCTTTGCAATATGCTTTTTACAGCAAGTCGAATGTGGCGGCGACAGCAATAAATAGATTGATGGTTGTGGCTTAACAAGTAGGATAAAGTACTATGATGAATGAAAAGCCAAGAGGTGGGTAACTCTACATACAATATGTAGAGTTAACAGTGCCCTGCTGACAACAAAAATTTGTTTTTTATTTTTCTAGTTCGGTTTTGAAGTTTGTGCCAGCGAGCGTAAATGTGATGCGTAAGAGCTTTGAAGAGTACACTTGATTAAACAAAATTTACATATGTACGTAGCTTTTTATTCGTTTGCTTTTGAAGTAAGAAAAAAAACAAACCCAATTATACCTAAACTTGCAATAAAATCGGTGGTAGAATTTAAAATTAGAGTAGAAAATTATTGGAAGATATATCACAGATGATTTGTTGATGTATTCCTCTATTTGGAATATTGAATAAGATTTTCTTATCTGTATTTTTTGTTATTCTTGCTCTCACTTTTTCTTTTTGATAATTTATAAATTTTTGTTTTGACAAGCAACAACATCGAGAGAGTATATTTGTATTTGGCTAAGCAAATGAAAACATCTCTTTAAGCTTGTTACAGTTTGTTGTTGCTGTTAATAGTTTATTTAATAGTGTTATCAAGTATGTTAACATGCCACATTATACGATTGTATGTTGCCGATTTTATTTATTTTGTGAGTTTGGTTTTAAATAGGTTTTCTTTCGTTTATATGTAGATATTATTTTTGCTTTTGATTTTATTTCACATTTTTTTATTTATACTGTTTTATTAATTTGTATTGTTTTTATTCTCTCCTTTTTTTAAATAAACATTAATGATTATTCCTAAATTATCCAAATTCCAACAAGGTGACATCAATGTTAGAAAAATTCAACGCAATTTAAAATGATTAAATTTCAATTGGAATTGTTAATCGTTTTCGTTTAGAAGTAGTTGAATTTAATTTCTTCATTTGTTAAAAAAAAAGTTGCTTCAAATTGCTATTAGAGAAACAGATCGCACAAAATTAAACTTTAAAACGGTTCCCGCTTAAATAATGCATTTCATTTTTACACTTAGAAGGTTGTTTTTTGGACGGTAAGGCGGCAAAACGTATAACGACTGTGACCGGTAAAGAATTTTTATTTTGCCTGTCTTTATGAACCGAACAGCATAACGAGAAAGCTTTAGTGTAAAATATCAACAAAACTCTACACGGTTTTTTTATTGTTGTTTTTGTATCTTATTTTATCTTTTTTGTACCTATCTAGATACTATTTAAGGCCGGTTTTTGTGCTTTATTTCTTTGTTTTTTTTTGGTTTTAAGTTTGGTTATCTATTGAACTTATTCAAAAATACTTTTCATGATTTTATACAATTTCTTTAGCTTTCTTATTTTTTGTTATTTATAGAACTCTTAATTTGTTCACTCTTTGCCATACAAATGAATTAATCCGTGTAACTTCGTTTCGAAAACGCCTCGTATTTTCAACATTTAGTTATGTATACAACCCCAAAACAGAAACAAATTGTATACCTATATACAATAGGTACATGTATATACTACATACATACATTTATATATAACAAAATAAAAGAAATTGTGTAAAAAATTTATTTCCACCGCGTCATCAAAAACAAAAATTATATATTTATGGGAAGAAAAAACACACACACACCTCCACCGACCACTAATGAGTGTAGCAAACGAAGCACTAAATGTTATACTGTATAAAAAATACTTACAAGTTAAAAAGTAGTAGAACAACAATGAAAAAATCTACAAGAAAAGTAAAAATACCAAAAACCAAACAACAACAAACCAACGGTGATAAAATGAAAATTCAATCCACATCACACGAATATTTAAATGTTCTCTCTTGTTGCTTAAACAAAATAACATTATAAGAGACAGAGAGGCCTAGGCGCTCACACAAATAATATAAACATTCAGTGCAATAAGGTTACCATATTTTTAAGATTAGTTAAATATTATTAAAATTTTTTTAGATATTACAATTTGTAGGTCTGTTCCAAGTGCATAACAAAACAGTCCGAACTAGTCCGAGTGTTAGTCCAAACGCGTTCCAGATAACAATTTTTGTGCAATTGTGAGAGAAAATGAGAGAGTAAAATTTTTCATTTACTGCACAAAATCGTCCGAAAATTTTCTTTGGGTAAGTTCGGTCTAGAATTGAATTATCAGCTGTGTTTTGTTTATATTTAAAAATCATAAATTTTTTAAATAAAGGAAAAAAGTTTTAATTTTAAATTTAATAAAAAGCAAAACGGAAAATTTTTCCAATAAACTTGAAGTTGTAAGTACATATATTTGTGCATATTTATCACTTCATTTTTTGCGTTCCAGCAATTCCGGACAACTTTGGCACATTCAGAGAGTAATTTTCTTTTTACTCTCAATAGTCCGGACTATTTTGTTATGCACTTCGAACAGACCTTGTAACAGCTCTTGAGTTAATAACACTAGCTATCGCTAATTTACTTTACATTAATTGGTCCAGTTTTTCCTAAATCCCTACCTACAGTGAATCAAAATACATATTAGCAAACTACAACAAACCAAAGAAAACGTTTCTTAGTCCATTTAAACGAACTATAAATTCAAATATTAAACATGCGAAATGCAGGAGGTCTCTCTCATATCCCTCGAAAATTTTAAACACATTTAAAATGAATTATATATTGCCTTGTATTTAAATAATTTCATGACGATGTACTGATTGTCAACCATTAATAATGAATCATGCATCTGGCAACGTTGTGGTTCAAAAAATAAAAATTTTATTAATTCATATTGATAATGTAGGTAACCTAAATTAGACATTCTATTATAGATACAATAACCCCAAGATATTTTTCGCAGCGTACATACATATATGAATATTGAATTGAAAAACATGCTGTTTTTAAATTAATAACATCATTCACAATATTAAAAATGTGTTTATTACATTCATTATAACATCCTGCTAAATGCGATATTGATTTGCAGTATCGTTCGAAATTTGTCGGCAAAACTTATAGGCCGATTATGGATAGATAGTTGCGTTGCCAGTTGCCGATAATATTATTACAGATGGTAACTGGCGGCTCATATCTATTAATTTCAGTTGCTAAAAAGTACTATATTAGATTCGGTTGTTATACATAATCGTTTCTTCAACACAAAAAAAATTATAATAAAGAAAGCTCACTACTTTGCCTCTTGCTTGCTTTGATTTTAGCTTAGAATCTTAGAGGGCTGGAAAATTACTTAGACTTGAAATGAGTACTTGTAATGATAGAAAACATAATAGATAGGAACGTATTTCAAAACATTTTAAAATAAAATTTGTTGGGAAGTGTACGTAGGTTGGCATTGAAAAAGATTATTACTTTCGGTAGGTCTCTGGTCATTAGGCATAGAACAGAAATTGTTCGCTTAGTGATCTACACTATTCGCCTTACGCATCTGCAACTCCTTCTCAATACCCGAATCTTTTTATAATTATACAATTATGCCATTACTAGGACAAAAAGATAAGAGAACGTCATATAAAGTTAAAAACTTTTTGTTAATTATTATTAAGCAAGATAATTCAAAGTAATTATAATTCAGAAAGAACTTTATAGTTTGGGAATCAAAATGTTATATGAATTTTAAGAGGCAACATAACTACAGACGATGCAACAATGAAGCTTTCCTCTAATATTTCTTCGTGTGTATCTAGCATTATATTGTTCTTTGCTCTCTCTTAGGCAGAGCTTTATCTTGTTACATACTGTTCTCCCTCATCCAAAGGCAGCGCACTATTTTCGTTTGTTTAAAATATACTGGAGTGCAAGATCTTTGTAAATATCAGTCTTCCAATTTGGTTACATTTTTCGTAACTTTTAAGCTCTCTACGTAACTTGTGACATCTGATTTTTCGCCTAATTTTTTTTATCGTTTTTGCTATGTGCTTCAAAATAAGGTAATATGTGCGAAAATAATATCATTTTTGACATGTCCATTCCTTCTCTGATAGCCCTTTTCAATTAAGTTATCATTTCTGTTAAATTAATGGAACATACTTAGATAACATATGTGTACATACTAGACGTGAGCACAAACCATTTTGATTGAATTGAATTGTTCTCTTCTTTATTGGTCCTGGTTTTATGCGAACACTAAAATTGCTGTTACCTTTTATCAGAAGCTTACAGTTTGATTAATTATTTATCTGCCGAGCAACGGAACTATTTATTGTGTGTCCAAGCAAATTCCTCTACTGCATTTCAAGTGATAAGAGTATCAACTGAAATTCAACGGTGTTTACCAAGGCAAATTGATAACAGGTAAATTCACGGGCGAATTCAAAGTATTTCCGACGAAACATTTTTTTATATAGAATTTGATACCCAATCACTCATCTGCGCTGTTTACTCTAGCCAAATAATGGTTGATACTTTGTGAGTTCTTTTTTAATTTTATTTTGGGTGTGATGCACCACTGAGAATGATGCATATCATGGAGATGAATCAATGATGATCAATCCTTATTTTAGGAAATTAATAAAAATAAAACTGTTTTCTCTTCTATAAAGTTCTCGCGAAATGAAGTATTGTGCACTATGAAGTTTACAGTATTTCTTTGTACATTTTACACAACTGTCTTTTCAACTGTTGCAGAATGGCATTTGTGCATTGTTGTATCTTGGTTCTCTATATTTTCTTTTCGCTCACAATTACTACAATCAATATTCGCGCTTGAAAAAAATGCAGTACACTTTGAAGTGCCTTGCGCACAGCTTTAGTACATGTACGTACTACTATTCAAAAATCACTACTGCTAGTACATTTCAACCCAAATAATATAAAAATATAAAAATAAAAAAACAAATTTCTCAAACAATGCAAAAAAGTATGTTGTTCTACCTCCCCATATATGCATGCATGTTTGTATCGCACATCCACTTTGAAGGTGACACAATTCAAAACTTGTAATTTTTCAAAAAACACAAAAAACTATTTTTGGGCTTATAAAATAATACGACCTTGCTGAATTTAAATTGTAAAGCAATTAATAAAATAAAATAAAAAATGATTATTCACTCACATTAAATAAAAAAAAAATAAATAAAGATGTTAATTAATTTAATATGTAATTAGTGTTCTTCAACAATTTGCAATAACAAAAACTACGTAGAACTATGCGTATGGGTAGACAAATTGATGATAAGCAATTTTCCACCTTTTTAAATTAATTTACATACATATGTATGTACGAGTGTGCTTGTGTAAAAACGCATAAGTACTTTTAATCTAAAAATGCCCTCCTATGTTTAGTCAAAAGTACTACTTTTAAATTTAAATTTCCCATGCCTGTAGTGAGCGTTAACATGTGGTTGATTTAGAAAGTGTTCAACAAACACAGAGAAATGACAAAGAATTAATGTTTATGTTTTCAATTCTACATATTGCCAGATGTATCGTTTTTCGCGAGTTTGTCCCATTTTACCATTAAATAACGGATATTTTATTTCAAACGTTTTTAATTTTATATTTGTGCAGATTTGTATTGGGTGACGTGTAAAAAAGAACTTTCCTTTTCCCAAATCAGTAAAATAATAATTTCAAGTTACTTGTATGCCATCCTTCTGACCTGATTTTAGACATCGAAAGGGCCGTGCCCTCGTTTTTGCAGAAGTTAAAACACATTTTTGTAGTTTTTAATATATTTCTTTGTCTTTCAAGTTTTGCGGTTTCATCGAATTTCGTGTTCGATGGTACGACCGAAATAATTTAATGACAAATCTTAGACCTTCTTAGACCTTCATTTAAAATTTTATTTTTACCCATTTTACCAATTCTTAATTAAAAACAAATTTTAATCTTATGTATACATCAAAATAGTATAATCAAGAAAAAAAAATAAAAGCTTTTTTGAAATTATGCCAAACAAACCATTACTGTAAACAAAATTAAACGTTTTTTTTTTATTAATTTTTCTGTTAATTTATGAGGTACCCTCGAGGTAAAACTTTTTTTATTTTTCCCGCAAGTTTCGAAAATCTTACGTTTTCTGTTCACTTTTTTTGAGAGTTTGTTCGATTTTTTGAAAATATTTTTAATAAATCGAAAAAAAAAAATGTTTTAAAGAATAAAATTTAAATTATTGAAATTCATAACTTTGCATATGAATTTTGCACATTTATAAAGAAATCCTCAAATAACGTTTGCATACCAGTTTATTGCCGTTTTTAACCTTCAACCTTATTAGTGACAAACCATACTCGTAATCACTATTAACCATTGGCGCCTTCTTTTGTTGTTGTTGATTTTTTTGTTAAAATAATATTCAATATGCTTCTAGAACATTTTATACTACGGATTTTTTAAATTTCTAACGAAAATCAATAAAAAAAATATCTCTTTGTAGCAATATAATTGTAACAACACTTTACTGCAATGCCGCCCCAACATTAAACAAGCAATCATAATAATTTGTAATTACGATATACATAAAACAATATGCATATATAGCCTTGGAGTAAAATATTAAGAAGAGTTTATAACATGCTTTTAACAAAGCAATAAAAACACTGCAGTTTGTTTTCTTTGCAAATGCAATTTGATTTTCATTTGTTTTCAGCAAAAACAGGAAACTGAGTTTCTTAAATAGCAATGGAACAAAATAACGCAGAAAAACTTATTTTTGTTTTCGCAATTCTAAGCTTAATGCAATACACAAGTGGTTGTCGGGCTTTTGGACTGCAGCCAATTGTAAGTGTAAAGAAAAACATAAGTAAAAACAAAGAACAAACAACAAGACAAAACAAGTTAACAGAGCATGTGTGTAGCTAATGTTAAATATGAAAGCGTAATGTTGTCACTAACATTAATATATGTACGTACTATGCTGTGGTTATTAGATAACTCTTAGGCAAACGTAACAGATTCGTAAACGTTACGTTCAACCAAAAATGTTGTTTATACCAAGAATGACTAGTAAAAGTGATTTTAATTGCAGGGCTATCAATTCAAACATAATGCATACATGTTTCGCACGAAGTTATAATTTTTTAGGGATACGTATACTTGGCAATCCTTGCAAGGGACGAACGATTTCATGCGCATGGCGTAATCTTGTATTTCTATGATTTTTGCCAAGCAGGTAAACTTACCAGAGAGCTGATGACTTTTTTAAACTGATAGGATGCTAAATTCTATATAGAACATTCTTACCAGTACTTTTTTTTATATGAAGTTTGACATCCGGAATCTGTGAATCTACCTCTTATTAATTTGTCTTTATATAAACTATAATAAAAATTATTATTCTGTAAAATTTTTCATATTTTTACACCATCCGTATATCTAACATTTATTTGGTCTCGTGGTAACATCTTATAGTTTCTAAACCTCATCAATGTAACTTAGATTCCACATTTTCCCGAACCCTTTTTAGATTTCGTTTCTGGAGAATTCCCAAAATCGTTGCTAGTAGTGTTAGCAGTTATTCCCACAAATGCGTAAAATTCCCATTTGTTTTACTTCCGCCAGTTCCTATCGTGCACACATGTTAAAATTGTATCCGGATTGGCTGCAAGGCAATGTAGATTTTATGAAAAGTACCTATTTACACGTATGTAAGTTTACTTAGGAAAACGGATCAGCTGATTCGTAACGTTTAGGGAGTGATTGTGACTTAACAGAATTCCCAAAAACGGGAATTAGCGCGTGGTGTTGCTTTTGATCCAATTTTCTGAATATATCAGAGTATGCTACAGGATGTTATATTGTGTTAAAACTGTTTATATGAACAATAAAACTTTGACAAGTTAATCACTCTGTAGCAACAAAAAGACCTACCAAGATTAATTTTTAGAAAAGACCGAGATTTTATATTAATTAACATACTTTATTAAGATAATTATTAATTACAGAAAATAAAAATAAATTGTGTTAATATAAAATTAGAAAGAAATATTTGTAATAGTGCATCTATAGTACACCGAAATGTAGTATATTTGATTTGAAATATTTCTCAAAATCTAAATAGGTTACTTTGCATTTTTTTACATTACATAAGTAATTTTATTTTTTCTTTAATTTATAATTCGCACTTCATAATTTTAATTTTTTTTATCCTTTGTTAATATTTTTTTGAGCATTTTGTATATTTTTAAGCAGTCTTAACCACGTGCACTGTTTTGTTTGTTCTGTTTTTTAATTAAAATGTAATATTTTCTTATATAGCGTAGTATTTTTTGGTAAAATTCGGAGAAAAACCATAGTTGTATTACTAGATACTACTAAACTTTTAGTAGATTTTGTTAAAATCTGTTCCTAGCATGTATATTTGATCATCAGACCATGCAGGTAAAAACAACTAACGTGTTTATGTTGTAGATACATATACGATCCATTTATTTACTGCTCAAACCATCTATTATATAACAAAAAAGTTCTATACACAATTATATATAAATTATAATAATTACTGTATTCAAAGTAATCATCAAACAAATTTGAAAAGTAAAATAACGAACTCAAGCCTAACAATTAAATTACTTAATAAAAATTATATAATATGCAGTTTTCAGCAAAAAACTTTTATTGGTGTTATTAATTAAGAAATTAAAAATTAATCTCTTTAAAAGTAAAAAAAATCGTGGTATTAAAAAATAACAAAAAAACCTAACGTGAGAATTTTTTTTGCCTAAAAATAATATAATAAAAGCATTCTTAGGGTCATCATTCTTGCTACAAAAAATCTGAAAATTTAGGGTATCATTTTTTAAATAACAATGTATCTTTATCCATAAATATACATATTTTATAAAAAAAAGCATACAACAAAAATTTACTCACGCTATCTGTTAATTTAAAAAATATATATATAAAATAAACAAGTAAACAAATCACATAAAAAGGGGTGATCAGGGGCTGTTTAATGTTAAGAAAAAAACATAACAACACAGGGAAAAAAACTTGTTATAAAGTATACTGATTTTTTCGATGCTGATGCTGTCAAAGAATTAGGCCTTCAACATTGTACATCATATAGTATTTTCAGTCCACATTAACATATGTACATATTTTTACTTTGAGAAATTTTCTAAGAAAAAGGTAGTCATTTGAACTTTTACTTTGAAATTGGGAAAATAAATATTTCACAATTGTCCGAAGGGGTTTTTAAGTATCAAACATACATAACTTTCTGTATGTTATTTGGGTAGATACATATGTATGTACATAGCTATTGTATATTGATATACAATACATACACATATACAATATCATTTACGTTGATTGACGATAACCTACAAATGTGTTGTCTAATTAATTTGCTTTTACATGCTGTTGTTTTTAATTTTTGTTTGTTTAATATGCATGATTTTTTATTCTCGGCTACACTTCTACATAGGAACTTATTGGAAATAAATCGCACGATTTTTACTCTGAATATTAATTCTACTTGCAAACAATCTGTTTGAAAATGGCTTGTTGATTTTGCCAAATTTAAACTTGATTTAATTGTTACACTTGTAACATGTCTCAAAAATTATGTACAATATGTATGTATTTAGGGTCCGCATAAAAAACATTGTCACTACAGTTTAAGGAAGAGGATCAATTTAAATAATTTCGTTTGATTTGATGTAAAAAGAAAAAAAAGAACTTAATACTTTTTAAATATTTTACAAATAAAATAAAAGAAAAAGAGCCCTCATTAAATTAAACACCTCCAAATTTGTTTTGCCTTTTATAATTCAACACGTTTGATTTTTAGGAATCGCATACATTACAAAATATTACGCAGTTATTCTTAATACATTGGCAACTCTATTTAAACATTGACACTGAAATAAAAACACTTTTAGAAAGATGAACAAGAAAACCACACAACATACAACCGAAGTAGAAGCAGTAGACACAGAGAGAGATAAGACATAACAAAATAAAAACCAATAACAAAAACGATATTAATGCAAAATGTGTAAGAGAAAAAGTAATGTTGAAAGCAAACAAGGCAACTTAAACTATTTTAAACGGATACACAAACATGGCAGGCAGGCATTAAAGCGAGTAAAATAATAAAAAAATAAAAGGCACTTTCAAAAGGGAGGAATTACAAAAAAGCAGTAGGTCCTCTAGGCAAAATTTTAAGTTGAATTGTTTCTTTTAATGTTTACTAAAATGTGGTGCGCGTGAAAATGATATGATCATTTGTTAGTGTGTACATATGTATCATGCAGATTAGCGATGTGAAATAGTACCGTTATTTAAAAAAAACTTTAACAAAATTATAGCTGTTCTTGACCTTTTTTTTAATTTATTAAAATTGTCCAAGCTTGAAGGTCTTTTTAAAAATTATATTTTTATTTTTCAATATTTCGCTACTCCATTGTGTAGCATCAATTACAATTGTTACAATTGTAACATTATTTTTACACATTTTTAATATTAAGTTTCGTTAACTGTATTTACATTTTTTAAAATATTTTTAAACCTCATGTTATTTTTGTCTTATGTCAACTTTGGAAAATTTTTGAATTTTTGTGCCAATACTTTTTTTCATAAACATATAATTTGTTCGTAATTTTTATTTTCTGATGATGCTACACAATGGAGTAGCGAAATATCGAAAAATAAAAATATAATTTTTAAAAAGACCTTCAAGCTTGCACAATTTTAATAAAAAAAAAAGAAAAACTTTAACGCTAGCGTTACATACAACCGAAAATAATACATTTTTTCATTGTTCTTTTCGTTAATTTTTAAGTATGCAATCGTAGGCAATTAATTGGAATATAAAACTGAAGCCGATGAAGCTGAATTGAAAAAGAGACAAGAGAAATTGTACTGAAGTTTGGTGATTCACGTTGTGAAAATTGTGAAAATTTTCAAAAGATTGTAGCACTCTGCATATTTTCTCCTTTTAATAAGTGCGAAGATTTTATTACTAGTGATGCCAACTCAAAATCTCTTTAAGAGGTAGACACGATTTGAAAAAGAAGTAGTTTCCAACAAATCTTACTTTGAAAAGTGGTGGATGTACCATTTTTATTTTTCGTGTATTTTCAACAACTTAGAAATGCTTTTTATATCTTTATTTTTTCTAGATAGGAAATATTCTATAAAGGACCCTATTATAAGCCTGTGAAATCTTTCTTCTGCCTCTACTTGGACTATATTTGGTCATAGTTCATTTTTTCGTTTTTCTTGCAATATGACAATCACAATTAACTGAAACGTTTAAAACAAGAGAATAAAAAAGATCAACCTTTTTCTTAATTATTAAAATAAAAAAAAATTAAGTTAAGTAACATTTGTAAAACTTCTTCTGTTGTTAATTTTAACTTCAGAACACGAAAGTTATTTCCACCCAAAGAGCTTGGTGATACCGTGAACGACGACCTTTGTTTCTTTAAAATAAACATCGGTAAACTTTATACTGCAGAATTCAAAATTTTAGATGATGTCGCCTTTTAACTATGTAAAATCTTTGTATTTGAATACGTCCACAAGTACGGTTACGGATATTCAAAGCACAGCAGGATATTATTCGAGTTAAATAAATTCCTTGAAATGTTAAATATTTGCGAAAGAAGATAACATACACATGTTCGGTACATAATATCAGTTACCAATTTCATTCTCTTTATTTCTCTATTAACTAAGCAATACAATTACAAATAATATTTTTACTTAATTGTAAGAAAACACTTCAACAGTTATAGTCAAATAGACCTGTGACTTTGGCGGGAACCGAACCGGTATCTGACTACCGGGACAAAAAAATTTTATTAAAAATAAAAAAAAAAAAAACGATTGTGCTTTTCCGTTTTAAAGCTTGTAGAGTTTAAAAGTATATGGGCGAGCTTTAAAAATGAAAGCCATGAAAAGGCGTTTGGTGCCTGCCGTTAACGTTTCTTATGAAAATAAGAGATAATCGTATGGTAGTAATGCAAGTGCGCTATTGTCTATTGTCACATCTGTACTTAATGTCATATCGCAGTGGTGTGCAGAAAATGGAATATCTGTTATGGAAAAGGAAAGGCGAAGGCCTTTAACCCAATCTTCATCTTACTATATTTCTTTTAAAGTTGCAGTAAATGCAGTAATTTTGCTCGCGCGGCAAGACTTCATTTGGTGGCATCAACGCATTCATTAAACAATAAAGGCGTCAAGACATTTTCTTCTACTGGAATCATTGCCCTATCATTTTGACGCGCATCTCATACAAAATGATTCAAGAAAAAACTTAATTTTTTGAATTGTAAAATAAAAAAATATATATGTGTATCTTGTCTCCATACTTACATTATGTAAAAAAAATTCAATTTCAATAGTTCAAAATTCCTTGTTGTATTTCTATTGGTGGGTGATTGAGTTTGAACATTTTGTGTTGTTGTCGTTATGTTGTTGTCGTTATGTTGTTTTATAGTAATTTTTACTTAATAATAATTTATATTTAATAATAATAAAAATAAGCGTAAAAACTTTTGGCTTTTTCGGTGGTTAATTTTTGCAATAGCAAATATTTTTTTTTTTTAACAAACAAATAATTTAACAAATTAATAATTATGGCATAACATTTTTTCGAAAAAATTTAATTTTTTTTTTTTTGTAATAGACCAAAAATAATTTTCTGATTCAAATAATAAATTTAATAAAAACATTTAAATACATAATTTTGAATTTTCATTCTTTAACCAGAACATTTTCCAACGATATCTTTTTTTATTTTTAGCAATTTACTTATTTATGAAGCCACATTTTTGTTGCATTTTGGTGGTTTTAATTAACAACGGGTGTTTAAAATATTTTATTCCAGAAAGGCGTTGAGTTCCTTTGCTAAATATCCTCGTTTCGTATTCACTTGTTTTATTATTTAAAATTTGCAAATTTATTGTAATGATTTTTTTGCATATTCTTGTAATTTGATAAGTATTTCTTTTCATTTATTTATTTTTTTTTTTGTTCTTAAGTGACATTAAATTTGTGTTGTTTGTGTAGCACTACTTCCTGCAGCGTACATTTCGTAAATGTTGCGTCTGGTTGAAGGCAACCAATCGTTTACTATCGTAAAAATCCCTTAAAAAGAGCCATATGTATATAAAACACAAATTCACGTACATACACACTCGCACACACACATGAATGAATGCTACAAACAAACGTTCTAAAAGGCTGCAAAAAAAAGAATGGTGGTGGTGTTGTTTTTTTTTTGTACTGCATTGAAATGCATTCTCCCCTTATCTCTTTGCTGTTTCAATACTTGTGTTAAATCTCTTAAGATTTGTTTAATGAAACTCTCCTTGTTCATTGTTTTTTATTTTGGGTTATGTGAGAGATGTGTTGACTCTTGCATTGACTAGGGGAGGGTTTTTTTCTCGCTACTTACTAGCAGGATCATATCAGTGATGTCAATTTCCAAAGTAAAATCGCAAACATTTTTGATTTAACTAATCGCTAACCCGTTGACAAAGAGTATAAGCTTAATGTTCAGTGATTGAAGAACAACTATCGACATTTCGAATATAAAGCGAATGAGTAAAAAGAAATTGTTAATAGGAAAGTCTTGTCGGGGGTTTCCCGAAAGATACGAATTTTGATACATTTTGTATTTTGATTTTATTTTTACAGCCGAAATATTTTTTCTAGGTTAGCAACCGAATATTTCGTAAAAAATATTATGGAAGTTAATTGGGATGTTGACAATGAAATTCAAGCAACATGAAAGAGGCCTAGTGTAATGAAATTTTTTACGGCCAAAGTGTTAAAATAAATAGTTTTTGATTATAATTTAAATATAATTTAGTTGTTACCGGCTGTAAAAGTATCTAAGTGAGTCTGAATAATTATTGCCAATAGATAAAACGGAAGTTGTTGCTTAAAAAACAAAATAGGAAAAATTCATCTAAAGTTTGTAAGCAAGCGAGGACAGTGTTGGAACCATCACAAATAATAAAATCCTTGCGGCTACCCCTAGGCCGGATATACAGAAACCTTTTATTAGGCACTAAGTGATATATACACTTTAACCTTGAAGCTGACATAGAAAGGTGTTTTCTGTCTTAAAAAACATTTTGCTAGGCATATTCCGTGATGCAGAGATAGGAAAACTTTAATAACTTTCATATGAAGAGTGACTGACAAAATTAATGAAATACAAACCGCGACTATATAAAAAGTCCATATAAAAGCGAATAAAGAATGAACGGCTTCTCGTATCCTTAGTACATACATATATATTCCTTTCTAAAAAATGTTCACCAAACATTTTACAAATCAAAAATACTGGCCGAGCAAAATCCGATAGCGAGCAAGGTTGAATAACGGCTCTTCAATTAATCCTGCAACTGAGCATGGTCTACTTCTGCTTAAACAAAGAAAAATAATGTTAGAAGAACTTTACAATTCTAAAAAACGTCAGTCTCTAAGTTTATATAAATCGTGGATTTTTCCAACAGTAAGTGTTCCAATCAAATAAGCTTTCTAGATTCATAGACTTGAATCAAATGGATAAATCGAAAAAAACGGATTATTTAAAGGTGGTGAAAAGGCAAAGTTTTTTCAAATAAAGCATTACACTTCTGTCGGTCAAGAAAGAGGTATTTTCTTTGCCGACAATTTGTGTGACCTTAACTGGCATTATTTCAAAGTCTTTAAACAATTATGAAACAAAAAAGAGTTTAATTTTTTTAAAGGACACATTCAAGATGTCCCAACAATGAAAATGGCGTCAGTGAGACTCTTTCTGCACAGAAATGTTAAAAATAATCCTATAAACTTATGTAGTTAAATTTCAATTGGGATCATCCAAATTTGTATTTTTCAACTTCCTTTGATAAATTTAAAGTTTTTTTTATTTAACCGAGTAGGTCTTTGGTAGGAATAGAACCCACGACCCCCAGACTGATAGACCAGCACATTCCTAACTGGACTATCGAGACCCATATATATCGCACTTATACAACTTTAATGTATTAACTCAACACTTGTTTTATTTCCCTTTTTAGGAAAAATATACATTTAGTACAAATATCTACGCAGTGTTAAAATTCACAATAGTTTTGCCCACTACTTTAACCAAAAATGGATAATTTGGATAATGGATAATGGAAAATGATTTGCTTTTACTGAAAAAATTTAATTTAGAGTTAATACACTATAACAAAATAAATTATCTGGACCTGACAATAAAGATAAACAATAATACCAACAAACTCGAATATGAAATATACAGAAAGCCTACCACCCGCAGCAACACAAGCACGCGGCGATCAGACAACTAATAACTAGACTAGAACGAACACCACTAACAAACACATGGCAGACAAAATCAAGAAAGAATTTCAAAGACTCAGAGAACACAACAGCGAGAACGAAAGAAAAACATGGACAACTTTAATTTACACCGGAAAATCAACATACAAAATAGCCAACTTTCTCAAGAAATACAACATAAATATAGCATTAAAAACAAGAAACAACCTAGGACGAATATTACAAACCAACACAAACAAAGACGACCAGCTTGATAAACAGGGGGTTTACAAACTGACGTGCACCTGTCATCACAGCTACATAGGACAAACAGGACGCAAAATAAAAACAACATATGAACATATAAGAGACTATAACAAGAAGTTGCGTAATCCCGGCTCGATACCAGAATCTAACTTCGCGAACCACATGTTCAACAACAAATGTAATCCAGCGCATATTAGAAAAACGGTACAAATACTACATACACAGAGAAAAGGACGACGACTAAACATCCTAGAAAACATGGAAATAAATAAACATAAGCCATTTGACGGACGCATCATAAACGAACAAACAAACTCCGATTCAGACGTTATATTCGAACCTCTAAAATTAATCTACAAGACACACAACAAAAATAACGAACAAGACTTGTTGATTTGTTTTTCCGACAGGGTGATCTGATATATATGTTTGATCGTTCTGCAGAACGATAAAAATGGCACTGAAGATGGCAACTAGCCGAAACCGGTTTGTCTCCAAACCAAAATTGACAAGGGATGACGGAAAATCGTTCCAAACATATATAACGAACAAGACGCTCCAAAAATAATAAAAACACATTACAAAAATAATAAACAAATTCATGCCTTCTTTCAACCCCAACAAAAAACACTATAAAGAATTAAAAACATAGTACACATACCGTCCGCACCACAAATTCTGACGCAATAAAATAGTAATCACAATCGTCTAATCTAATATAATAATTTTATAATAAACTAGCCAAGCCCGGCGCGCGTTTCTACGCCCCTTAATGAGCTCAATATGTGTGCAAAGTTTAAGAAAAATCGATTTAGTGCACTGCCCTCTTTTCTAATTACGAAATTGTATAATCATGAGAGTTCAATATGTGTGCAAAGTTTCAGAAAAATCGGTCAAGTTCAAGTATCTGAAAAATTGATATTTATTTTGTATGGGCGTATTTCATTTTTATGTATATGTAGATGGGCGTGGCCCAGCCCATTTTTTTTTTAAATTACCACCCATAAACACTACTTTGAATGTGTACAACAACTCGCCAAAGTTTGAGTCCGATCGGCTTTACGGTTTCGGATTCTATAGCTAACACACACACACTTTCACTTTTATATATATAGATTCTACAAATTTCAAAATTTTAGACGTAAATATGTTTAATTGCTGCCATAAAGTTGACCATACTCAATCAGGAATTATTTAGTACAAATTCAATACATACATACATACGTATATGCTTTTTATTTTAAAAGAGATCAATTTTTGGCTCTCTTAAAAAATGAAGGAATTTCCGGCTCTCACTCTCTTATTAAACTGTTTTCTTTAAAGTGCATTTACCTTTAATCAAAACACTGTTTTTGTTGCTGTCCTTTCAGGTACTGAAATGAACTTACCTTTAACGTTATGAGGAGATAGATTCTTGTTATTAATCTTGAAAATAAATTCCTTATTTTTTTATTGACAACTCAAACACTAGAGTAAGATTTGATTCATTTTGCCCAATATTAAATTTTTATAAAATAAAAAAATTGCAGTCACCCTTGTTTTCATTGAATTGTCGCAACAAATAAAATAATATTTTTCATTGTACATATGTACTCGTATGTACATACATATGTATAAAGTCCTACTATTGCCAGAAGAATTAATAAAAGTGTTTGCATTTAAATTTAAGGGATGCAAAACCATTGAAACAAATTAGTGAAACTTTTTTTATGGAAAAAAAATTAAGTAAAATCAAACAAGGTTAAACTTAATAAACTACCACTTTTAAACAATACTGTCTGGCTGGTTCGTTGGATGGGTAGTAAGGTAAGCAAGCAGGCAGGCAGACTGATGGGCTGGTAACTTGCTCTTCATTACCACCGATGACTGAGTATCAAGAGGATAATGATGCTTTTTTATTGCTTCTACTCTACAGTGCATCTCATTTCCTACACCATGAAAGGTAAAGTAGTGTTTACAAAGTAAAAAATAAAATATGGATGTTTTGTTAAAGAACTCTCAAATTTAGCTAATGTCTATTTGTTAAAGCATAGAATGCATAGAATCCGCTCACAAATAATAATTGTGCGGGGAATAAGTAAGTAAAATACATCATACATTTTACGCATACACCTGAGTTGAAAATAACTTTTCAAACTTTCAATAATTTAATTAAAAGATCAATTAGAATTTGCAAAAGTAATAGAAAAATCCGGAATGAGTCTCATCTCATTGATGTTATATGTACAATAAAGATTACTTTGGAATCGTACATGTATGTGTAACAATCTGTTGATTCTTTTTTCACTAATCAAAATAAAGAACGTATGTTAAACAAAAGTGTTTTGCCACAATTACTTCAAAGGTTAAATGGTGTCTCATTATATTCAAATTTTAAATAATAGTTACTGGATTGTCAAGTGTTTGATAACGACTTACCAAGGTGACTTCATTCTTGCCAAAACAAGAATTACTGCAACTGACAAGTTTCATTAAAAAAAAAACTGTAGAATATGCTGGGGTATTGGTTCGTGAAGCATATTATGAAATTTTGCTATTACTATTGTTTTTTTACTAGAAATCAAATTCATTTCATAATTCTTCAGGCACGATATCGTTTTGAATTCATTCTAGAGCGACTTATTCCTTTATAGAGTGAAAATTCATTTATTTTTTTTACAAACTGAATGCTAATTATATTCCTTAACTGCATTTTTAATACATTAAACAGCACTAGCAACGTCTGTGTCATATATGACGAGACAATAAATATGAAATATTCTCATATTTCATCATTCTTTTGCAAAAAAATTAGTTCCACATGTTTGTATTAATAATAAAATTGTATCTCGTGTTTGCCATTTCTATTAGCAGGCGCGCACATATAAAAATCAAACAATCACTTTTTATACTGTTACAGCAGATCACCAGAAATTTTTTAAATAATTTCGCCATATAGATTCCGCGAAGCGGACACAATATTATTTTCTGTGACAACCGAATTGACATTTCTCGAATGTTTTGGAGATAGTTTGTTTAGGTAATTCATCATGAATATATTCACGCCAGAGCATCATTTGCAAATTGTTAAATTTATTTTGGAAAACGTGATTAATTTCGAGAAACTACGTGAACATTTTTGTTAAGTGATGAACATTCCCGTGAAACATAATACGTCTTGAAAAAGTTACCGTTTGGTGGGCTTATATGTTCCCGTGGCATCATTTGTCCATATGACTTCAAAAATAATAATGGCCAACACGTTACAGTTAGCAGTGTACTATTTTTCGTACCTCAATTGTTGCCGCCATGAGGTTTCTAAAGGACGGCACCATATCCAACACGGCAAATTTTGCAAACAAATAATAACTGGGAATAGTATTCATGTAATTTGACACCATCAGATAATTTCCTCTTGGGATATAAAACGTCGCATGTCGAATGTCGATAAACCAGAAGCAATTGAGTACTCAGAAGACGGCAGTCGATGCGTTATTGCCGATTGACAGTCTGCTTTACAGCGAAGAGAGCTACACATTTAGCTATGAACGGCATTTTGCTTGAAACTACACGCTGCCAGAAATGATTCTCTTTAGCGAAGCGACAATAATTGTTTAGCGCTTCACTAAATTAAGAAGAATTAAATTAACCAACTATAGTTTTTAGACATTTTAATCAACAATTAAAATAGGTTCAAATAAAATTCCATCCATCACGCTGACTGTTGGTTTATGACATTCTTTTTGATATTTTATAAAACTTCATTATCATTATTTGAGGTACGAATACGAGTTCTACTTTAGTGCTTTAGCGGCTCACTAACAAATGCAAAATGCGATAATTATTGTGGTACGTGCAAGTAGGTTTCGTTGTGAGTTATTGGGAGTTTTTGTTTTTAACTTTGTTTTTTTTCCAAATTCCATATTCTTTTAAAATGAAACCAGCCGTTGATCAACAGCGGTAACCACTGCAAGCCATGGTTTTGTCGTCTTAACATAAACATATACGAGGTAAAGAAAATTTAACGTAGAATTGAACTCGTGTTATACTGCACTATCGGAATGAGAATTAAGAAGGGAAGACAGCTGCAAATATGTTCAGTTTTACACTTTAGTAACGGAATTCTTTAGGACCTCTGGAGTCTCGATTACAATGCATTTGTAATTGAAATGAATTGTAGGAATGAACGAAAAAAAAACTAGCAACAATAGAAACAAAAGAGAAGGAAGCCCTTTTAAGAAAATATTAAGGGTGGATTTTAAGTTTTAAAATTGTGTAACGTGTTGGTGAATTGCAAACACAAGTTGGTTTCTGTGATTACTGCGAATGGGGAGAAAAATACAAAATGAGTTACATCACCTAAAAATAACTAAAGCTATAGACCCCTTCAAGTTAAGCATCTCATAAAACCTCATCCTGCATTTGCAAACAATGAATTATAAACAATTTAATATTTTACTTAAATTTAAAATCACTTTTCGATGACAGGAACAACAAGCGCTAAAAACTTAAATATTAACCAAATATTCGAACGAATAAAGAATTAAAAAATATTAGAATATTTAAAAAAATACACATTAGTTTATATTCTTTTTTATTAAAATCAAAAACAATTCATTAGAAAAGAATAACAAATAATCCATTAACAAAAGTGTTAAAAAAACTGTTATGTTGACCTAGCTTTGTCGAACTACAATCGTTTTGATACTAAAATAGAATCAGCCGAGATGAAACAGAAATACATCATCGCCAACCAATGGTTGGCTAAAAGCAAATTGTAATATCAAGTACACGGAAAATTGAGAAATATTCATTTTCGTATTCTGCGAGTATTTGTCTTTAGTGTTGGGTTAAATAGATAATGTTTACAGTTAAACACAAAATTAGTAGAGAGACATTCTTAAAAACAAACATATATGTAGAACTTTACATAGTTCTGACTGAGTACTACTCGGAACAAAAAATTATACTGAAGATGGGGCATAGCCGAAACCGGTTTGTCTTTAAACCAAACTTAAAAGCGACGACGAACTTCCGTTTGAAATATTTATAACAAATAACCCTGGCCGGAAAGTCAAATCAAGAACCAACTTTAAAAAGCAATTTTGCTAACTTTAATTTAAGACGATATTTTTTAGCAAGTAGTTTTAAAAGGTTATTCGAATATTCGATAGAAATTGTTTCAATAACATTTTATTCGTTCGAACAAAAATATTACTCGAATATTGGAATTACTTTTGTTCGAATGACAACTCTAGTTAATTACAAATAGGGTGTTAAGCTAAATGTCCATACCACGCGTTTTACTTGACATATCTGGGATTAAAATTCTGACGACCTGTTTGCACGGTACTTGTGACGCTAACAAGATTAGAAAGCATACATACTTCTCATAGTCTACGTGTCTACACTTTTTTGAGAAATACTTAGGATGCGAAAGAACGAGTAGAACGAGTGGTGTGGACTTTCAGATTTTTCCCTTTCCCAGGTTGAAACCGTTTGTTAATCCTTTATTTCACAGAACAAAGCCAATTACCTTACCAATTACTCAGTGAGAGACTATATGCATATCGTAGGAAGGCGCGGCAAGTGCTTGCTTGACACTGTAAATGTAGCTTTCCAGTGCAGGAAATAGTTTTTTGCATAGTATATCTACTAGTTAAACCAAAGAAAGGTTCTGATCTTGTGTTCATTTAAAAACTTAACGCGATCCATAACATCTGATTTCACTTCATCTGGTAATAAGGCCTTGAGTGCAGCCCGGCTGTCCGACAATATGAAGAGTTTTATACCCCGTATTCTTCTCTTCAAGCATTCCATAGTACGGATAAGGATAGCGAAAGTTTCAGCTTGAAACATTGTTTGATACTTTCCAATTCGAATTGCCCTTTGGAAAGTTAATACAACTACTCCCGCCCCCCTGTAGCAATTTTCCTGTTGGAGCCGTCAGTGAACCACCTTAAAATGCCCTGGAACCGAAGTGCACTATTGCGGATTATTTGTCTTATTATAATGATAAAAGCCCAATCAACGGCCTTACCATATGAACGGAACCCAAGGCTACGAGTCTCTCTACGATACTCTACGAGTTCATCGATGACTAATGTCCACTTAAGAGGCGATTATACGCCCCCGATGCTTGTCTTGGGCCTGAAACTGAAAAAATGCAGCCCCCAATCAAAAAATAATCCAGATTTTGTAAGCAGTACATACTTAGTCTGACGCGCTTCATAGTCAGCAGTTACATTTTGCCCTAATAAATGTAATACTGTATGGCAGAACATTTGCTTTGGCTTTAATTTTATTGTATTGAATCTCGAAAAAAATACCATTAAAATCCTAATAGGCTATCTCGCCAGATCCAATGTGTCAGTTTATTTTAGTCTCGGGTTCCCATGAAATTGGAACGAATCGAGTGCGAGTGTAGTGGGATGGACTACAAGTTTGTTTATTTATTTGCACGAGTATGTTGCTATTTCTTTTTGGAAATAGGGAACTTTCAGATCTCTAGGGATATTTTAATTTCTTACATACCCAGGGGCACATGCCCCTCTAAAACTTCTGGATGTTTGATGCAAAAGCAGCACCCCACAGCTGAATGCCCTATGATCATATTGGCTTTAAAACGGATTTGTATAAAAGGATTTTGCATTCCAAAGCCAAGGGTTGAGTTAGAACTTATTATACAGAGTAGTTAATTTTGTTCGAAGCTTTATGGGCTGAATACGGCGGGACCCAGTTAGACGTATATCAAGGTGGATACGCAGCGTTACATGGGTACATTTCGATGGATTTACCTTTATTCTCCACTTTTTTAGCCAGAGCTCTGGCTCTTTAATACCAAACTGGAGTTATTTGTATTCAACCTTCAGATCTTGGTTAATAGTTTTACATGCAGAGTCGTCTGCAAACTAGAGTTATTGGCGTCAGTAGCCCATAGTGAGAGACTTTGTTGAACGGCTGCGAAATGTCTATAAATAAAGCTGAACAATATTGCTTATTTGCGAATACCGATCGAATAGCGGTAGCGATTCTGTTGACTTGCCCGGTGATGCTGATGTGAATACGAAGGGCATTCTTTCCTTTACGACTGTAATACTGAATGGTTTTAAGGGAAACTTATTTTCAAGAGAAAGTTGGCTAAAAACTGATATCAAATTTCTGTTGTCGCCTTAAATGACTGCCCTTCTTGGGGAGCATAAATACACTACTAAAGAGCGATGAGAACCATACACTATTGCAGTGAAGTTATTTTTACTGGTTGTCGACATCATAAAAATAAGACAAATGAATCTGGTGATTTATAAGATAAGACCGGTTGTAATCCTTAAATTGAGTGATGAGAAGCAACAATATGTAACAAACAGGCCCTAAGAACACAAGCAACCATTTCTAATAAAAAAAAAAAAGAAAAAAAAACAGCGCAAGGATGCATGAATTTTTTTTAACACAAACTAAACAGTTGGGAATTTGGCTGTGGTGTTTTTGGGTTGGCCTTTTTTGTTATCTGTCTGTCTGGCTGTCTCACTTTCTGTGGCTGTCACATTGATATTTAATTTGTTCTCTTATTTGTTATTTTTTGTTTTCTTTTATATTTCCGTTTTCTTTATTGTGCTCATCAAACATCACACACTCATACAAATGTCCAATGACCTTCCCAAAGAAGTTTAGTGTAGTCCACAATTATTTCCTCAATAGAATCAAACTCATGCAAAATCTGTTGTTGCTTCTACTCTATTGTACAGTCAAATTTTGTGTTGCTGCTGTGTGTTATTACGATTGTTTGATAAATTGTGTTTGAGTTCAGTGCTGGGGGGTTTGTTAACCCTTTTAATGTATTGTTGGCAATTAGTTTTTTTTTTTTTTTTTTGGGGAAAACGGCCATAAATAAACATTGTCGTCCTTTTCCGTTTTTTTTTCTTTGAAAACGTGCAAACGGTAGTTAGTTCAAGAAATAAAGTAATGAAAATTAAAATCAACAGTCTAATCAAGACGTGTGTGTATTTGTGCATTATATTGAATAGTACGAACTTTTTCATTTATTTTTAATAAAAACTTTAATTAGTTTTATACAGTTTGTAACAAGAAAATATCTTAGTATGTTGTTCGCTGAAACACAAGCACTTCTATATACAGTTGGGGACAAAACTGTTTACACACATGGCTTTGCTTTAAGATAAACTTAAAACTATACTTTTTAAAATATGATGCCATACTAAACTCTATATTTAACAATGTGTCAAATAGATTGAGCCAAGCATATCAACTTACGTTTCTTTTATCAAAATAAACTCCAACCTAAAATTTTTGTGAACAATTTTGTCCCTAACTGTAAACTGCAATCTGGGGGCAGATTCTCGCATCCGTATTCGAGCGAAATTATATTCGAACGTGCGAGTTTTATTACTTTTCGGATTCTCTCATTCGATATCGAGTAAAGACTATCGAAATTTCTAATGACGGCATTGAATAACGAACTACATTTCAAATGTAACCTTGCGAGTATAAACTCGTTAGCAAAGCATTATTCGAGTTAACGTTTTAAAGTATAAAAGTGAACAGAAAAGAAAATGTAAGTTAAAAATTTATGATTTTTGTTTTTTTTTAAAGTAAATTATTATATTTCTGAGTCAAAGTTAACAAAAATAATTTATTCTCAAAAAGAGATCCTTGGGAATTGTATGGCAAAGCACACATATTTGGCAAAAAGCCTTTTACCGAATAGTTCGCAAGGGAAAACGAGTGCTAACCGACTTTGGGAGCAACTAGCCGCGAAACTTAATGCTTCTGGTCCACCAATAAGAAATGTGAAAATGTGGCGAAAGGTAATATAACAAGAAAAAATTTAAGTATACGCTGACCAAAAACAAAATGTAAAAAAGAAGTTTTCTTTTAATAAATCTTCGAAGAAAAGAACCGGTGCTCCGGTGGTGGCCCCGTATGAAGAAAAACTCTCACTCAAGTAGAGGAACAAATCTTGGCTGCTGCTGGCATAGAAGTCGTTGTTGAGTGTCTGAAGGCTGTGCAAAGCTTTGGATCAGTTTTAAAAACACAAACAGAGCCAAAGTCAAACCTAAAACCTTTAGGTGATGAATTTAGTATAATAGCGCCTGAAGATCACAATAATGACTTGCCATGCACTTCTTCGTTTTAGTCTTGGACAGTAACCCCTCCTCATGTACAGAAGATGATGATTTAGAAGAATCAGTGCCAGAAAAAAGAAAAATAATATATGGAGACATAAAAAACTAGCGTAAAGAAAAGGAAAACAAAAACTACTTTGCTAAAAAAAAAAAATATGATGACTACCGAGAACTACCAGAAGGAGATGCTAAAAAGATTAGATTCCCTTATAGAAATAAAAAAACAAGACCTCGAATTGAAACAAAAGAATGTCGAACTGAGTATTCAGTTAATTGCAAACAACGAAGAAAGGAGTTAGAAACACTTAATATGGGTATCGAAATGCAATAAAAAATAAAAATAGCAATTTTTTACCTAAATCCCTATGTACATAAAACTTTTATAGGCTGTAATTTTTTTGGATTCAATAAATATGAATTTTTTTAATTTAACTGTTTTACTGCTTTTTTACTTGTTTAAAATCTTACGTGCGCCAAGATAGCGTCGAAAGTTAGCGTCGAAATCGCATAAATGTATTGGCGTTTTTGGGAATTCGGAAAAATGGGAATCTAAAGGATTATGAAATTGGGGAAATAATAATAATCATATATATGAATATGGGAACATAAATACCCCCTGTTTGAAAATTAGAATTTCAAATGAAGAAATATAATATGAAAGAAAATAAAATCAAACAAGTAATAACTAATATATGTATTGAATTATGGTCTTTAAAAACATTAAAAATTAAGTTTTTATCGGGTGAAAAATTGCTTAATTAAAAAATATAAAAATCTATTGAAAATCCTTTAGAAAGTGGTTTGAACCAAACTGGTCAGTCAAATTGGGGATTAATTATGGCATGGAATCTAAGCAACGTCAAGCAATAAACGCTATATACCATGAAACTAGACCACTTATAGAATATAAAACACTTTCCGTGCAAAAAATCTTGTGACCAGTTTTCCAGAAAACTGGGTTCATCCAAATTGGTCAGAAAAAGTGGGGATTAATTATGGCATGGAATCTAAGCAACGTCAAGCAACAAACGCTATATATTATGAAACTAGACCACTTATAGAATATAAAACATTTTCCGTGCAAAAAATCTTGTGACCAGTTTTCCAGAAAACTGGGTTCATCCAAATTGGTCAAAAAAAAGTGGGGATTAATTCAATACATATATTAGTTATTACTTGTTTGATTTTATTTTCTTTCATATTATATTTCTTCATTTGAAATTCTAATTTTCAAACAGGGGGTATTTATGTTCCCATATTCATATATATGATTATTATTATTTTCCCAATTTCATAATCCTTTAGATTCCCATTTTTCCGAATTCCCAAAAACGCCAATACATTTATGCGATTTCGACGCTAACTTTCGACGCTATCTTGGCGCACGTTAAAATCTTATAACTTTTTATAGACATATGTTCTTTGTTTATAATTTTCTCCATTTTATTCAGTGTTGTAAAGCATATTTATTTAAGTTCTTTACAACACTGAACTAAAAATTCTATTCGTATCGTATCGAGTAACATCATTAGAAAATTGTAACCTATCGAAATTAACTTCGATACGAGGTTTACTTCGATCACGAATGCGAGAATCAGCCCCCTGAATTAAAAATTAAAAATAAAAAAAGACATGGTTGGTTCCTATCTAACCGTTTTTTTTTTTGTTCAAAACTGCCTTTTCAATGAATATCCATCTATTGTTATCGGGCTAATTGGGTTTGGAAGACACCTCAGGCTACTACCAAAAGCTGCTGCATAAATTTGTTATTATTTCATGTTATTTTGCTTTCACTATATTAAAAGAAATTGCTACATCAAGTACTAGTTTCACTATTGCAGTGAATACGTAATGTGTCTGAAGCTTTGTTTGCGATCTGGAACTATATTTTTATTGTACGATTACTAATTATAAAATTTCTCAATATAGCAGATCGACTATCGATAGCCAAGGATAGGGAAACGGAAAATAACATAAAGTTACTCTTTCCTGGTCTGCATACTCAATTTGGAATGTGTAATTCAGGAAAAGAGACCTAAACATTTTTTAAAATAAAGCTTTAAAAACTCACTGATATGTGATACATAGCAACCAGTGGACAATTTTTTGTCGCAAAGTGTACATTGCATCTACAATTTTATGCGCGTACAACTTTGTTCGTTTCATATAAGAGAGCATATAATTGAATGCAAAAAAATCATTGTTTTACAAGTATTAACAAGCACCCTTCAATATTTAAAAAAAAAATTTTTTTTGGCCAGAAATCAGCCTTTATTGCTACCCATAATAACAGTATCCAAGGGCATGCCAGCTTCGTTATGTCTCTCTGTGTGTATGCAACCTAGCCGAAAAGACGCCCCTTTTTCTATATATTAGACTGGCAATTTGATTATTGTTGCTTTAATAAATTTTTTTTGGCTTTTATTTTGTCTGTAAAATAGTTTTCTTTTTAAACTGAAAGTGCTCACAGAGACTTTAAACATTTGCAATATTTTCTTGCAATTGTTTCGCTTGTACTTCATACACAATCACATACATGATCCTTTTTTTCTACTGTCGCATACAAGAATGTTTAAATTTAGTTTTGTATTCTTCTAGTTGCCATTTAATAAGATCGTATTTTTAGAAAACAATCAAATCTAAATCACGTTTTCTCTCGTTGCCTCTTTGGTTGTCTAAAAATAAATACAAATAAAAGTCACGGTTCTTCGTCCTACATAAGAAAAAGGTTGTCTTTACTTTATTCGAACCATCAAATATGCAACAATGCGAAAAAGGCAAGAAAAAAAGTATTCAATAAACAATATAGAGGCATCTTTTGTACAAGAAATTTATGATAAATTCTTGTGTTACAGGTAGGAGAAGTTTACAAATGTATTATTTACTCAACAAGTTAAATTTTGTAAAACAAAAACTAATAAAATCAGAGTTGCTTTATGAATTTATACGCCAGACGCCTTACCTCATTAATCCCTTTTCCCAAGCAGGAGCTTCACATACTGAAAAAGTACCAAACGAAAAAACCTTAAACAAAATAACTCTTGTCGTAAGACCATGAAAAATAACAATTATATTAAAAATAATTCATCAAAATATATTAAAATAATTCATCAGTTAATAACAAATAAAATTCAAATCTATTAAATCGGATGACTATTAAATTCAATTAACTTTAATTATATTTTGTGAAGCCAGTCTGTCTCCATACTGGCAAGCAGTGCCATTTTTCGTTCTGGCTGTATTGGGAAGGCAACACGTAAATTGCGTAGATTCTAAATTTAAAAAATTTAATTACATTAGGAATTCTTGTTAGAGCATATTTAAAAATGTAATTTCACTATAGTATTTCTAAGAGCTATTATTCATTGACACATAAACGAAAACTTACAAAGCGCTTAAAATTTCGTTAAAAACTACCGGCGGTTAAGTAACAGCGAAATTATTTAAAAAAAATATTTTAAATAAAATTTAAGAAGGATTAAGTAAATAATTTTTTTCGTAAGATCTTTTAAGATATTTTTTTCTTAGGAATAGGTATAATAATATGTGCGTTCCCGTACCCAACAATGGGATCCTGTACTGCAAGTGTGGGCAAATAAGAGAGCTTTTATTATTCTTCTCGCACGAAACCACACAAACTTTTTCTTTGTGCAAGCTTGGGCAAGTAGTCAGCCGTTTTAAATGAATTCGAAGCAATTAAAATTCAAAATAAAACATGTATGAAAAACAAGCAAACTGTTGGAAAGAATGTTAAAATTCCAATTGTTCATAGTTTTCCTAACTATACATTTGTATTGGATTTATTAGTTTGATGAAAGTAATTTTTGTTTACTCTCATTTCACCAAAGTTTTCCCAAAAAGGCAATATTGGAGTTTAACGTCTGCACTTACCTGCTATTTATGCGATAATAATCTTATCACCGGGTGAGCGCAATGTGTCCACCACCGCCTCTATGTGCACTCGTACACATAGGTGGCTGCCTGGATCTTAAACTTGTCCCTTGCTGAGGTGTTTGGAAGTACCCTGTCGTACCAATGACGGCTTGCATTGCAATGCAACGACATAGCGATTATGATCCATAATTTTCCTATGATTTCAGTCTAAACTCCCTCGAAGCAGTCTCACCAACAAACAGACCGGGGCTTTAATCGTTTAATTACTGGTCAAACCCATTGAAGGCCCTAGACAAGCTTCGGGGACTAGTTCCTAATATAAAAACACTGCCTCTGCATGCGAAGAGTAGTTTAAAGTAAGCTGCCGATTAATTTTTAAAAATGTACATGGACAAGCATTTGAGGGCCAACTTCTCAACTTTTAGATAGATTGAACAGCTTTAGGGCTTTGACTTCAGATTTGAACACACAATGGCTTGCCAAACGCATATCATTCTAAACTTTGAAGAAACTTTCAAAAGAACACTTTCAATACGAAAGTTTTTATAGGGTGTCTTAATAAAATGGCACTATGGAAATCGTTACTGCAGTGTTGCCCAGATCCATGGTATTTTGTTGGACGCACAAGAATTCCGTTGTCGTGTTACTGTAACGAATGCCATTCACAGTCATTGCTGAATTGATGTTGTCGGTTTTTCGGCGACACTATCCTTTAGAGCAGCATTGTTTTGTTTAATCGCCCCACCGGTACGTTGAACCGAAGGAGACTTACATTAGGTTCATTTTTTTGGCCTATGATTACGCGAAGTTTGCGAGTGTCACTGTGAGAATTTCGTACCACTCTGCCATTGATTGGTAATATTTACCATCCCTGTACAATTTTATTATAATTTCCACATTTAATTAGGAGTCTTTGGAATTCAAAACTAAACTAATGATATTTCTAAATTATTTTTTTTATTTTTTTAACTTTATTTCACACGAAGCAAGAGTAGAATAAATAGAATATTGGTGACCATCAATATAAACAACTTTTAATTTGTTGAATTTAGCCAGCAAAACCTACAGACTGACGCTAAGTGAGATTAGCAACAAGAATGAAATTAAAATAATGAATGAGCTGCGAAAATAACAATCAAGAAAATCTTTTCTCTTTGAGATATCCTGTTTGTTGTTTGCTTATATGGGATGAGTTTCTGTTTATTATCAGGCACCGAGTTAAATCCAGCTTGAAATATAACTATTCGGATTGTTGCTTATTTAGATGTCGGGCACAGTGGTCGTCTGGGTTTAAAATGTGTTGAAAGATCTATGTATCTCAAAGCTGCATATTAACTAAAATACGTTCTTATGAGTTTTATAAAAAGCATTTGCTTTTAGTAAATTAGCAAACTTTTTTGTGAACTATTAGAAAATAATTTTTTAGTGTTGTTTGTAGCCGTATACGGAAGTACTTTGTGCTAAGGTAGGGGCAATAATTTTTCATTGATTTACTGAAATGCGTCGCGCACACGCAATGAAAAAACATGGTTGTGGCATGAACACGACAACCATATCATGTTCTCTACAAACATGTATTCTTGTGGCAAACATATACATCTCAATTAAGAATTCTCCTGGGGAGTTTTTTACCTTCCCCATCATTTGTTTTTCCGGGAAAAAATCTTCTATTCTAACAACTTAGGGAATATACAGGGTAATTTTCCCTTTTTTCAGTGTTACGAATAGAAGAAAAGGGGGGAAATTCTAGGGAAATATTAATTCATAATAGAAGAGAAGGGAAAATTGTTATTTGAGTTATATAGATAAACAATTATTAAACAATTTCCACTCATCAAATTGCAACATGGTTGAGTTGTAGAATAAGATTTTTACTATAATTCTAACTATGTTTTAGCTTTTCTATCATTCTAAATGATAGAACGGCCCATCTTAGTTATCTACAATGAGAATATGATTTGTTTGCAACCATATAATCGAATCGTAATATGTTGCTCTTAGATTATAGTAACATCAATCAGGTTTTTACTTTGCGTGGAGTTAATCGGGAGTTAAGATATTTTTTTAATTGCGTTTTAAAGAACGAATTGCAAACATTAAAAAGTTTTTTTTCAGTAACAGTAACGTCAACAATGTCTTTTTAAAACACTGTGTGTTCCTAGACTTTGACCATCCAATCTTTTGCCTTTGGTTAAAATAGTCGTTAGTATTGTTCTTTCATTGAGATTTGTAATTTTAAAATCCTCTTTTCTCTGTTATGCAGCAACTTCTCTAAATCACTTTATAAACTCCGAGGAATCGCACATTTATTTGCAAAGAGTTCCTTTTGTTATCTTCTTAAGACGTGGAGTGAGAAAAAAAAAGCGCAAATAAAAATAAATTGAAATTAGAGTCCGAAAACAAGACACTACAAGGAAATATGTATTTTTCTTCTGAAGTTGCATAAAGTTTATTTCTGCTAAATACTCTCACGATTGGCGAAAACTCTACGATAGCAATGATACGAGCAGTTTTAGGTTTGGAAGAGGAGCAACAATATGTTTTTTATGAGAAAAAGAGCGTGTTTGTGTCTGAGTTGTCCTTTTGCCGGACCAATAACTTGCTTAAGGTAATTCCTGGAATTTTCAAACACAGGCCGCCAGTTTTTTTTTCAAGTGGAACTAAACAACAACAATATTTCACTAATACATTAAAAGCTGAACTGATTGTGGAGATGCAGTTAGAGAAAATATTTGCAAAAATCTTATAATATCGATTTTGGATTTGACTGCCGCAGTCACAGATGTCATTTATACGAATAATATCATTTTTATAACAAGATCTATTAAGAATATTTTTAAATTTAAGTGTTTAAATCGATAGTAAAACTCCATAAAGAATTATATTTTGAATATATTTTACCACACCTTCAGGGAGAATTAAATTTTTCATGAATAGTTTACCTTATTTAAATTTAAATAAAATGCGCGTTTCAATAAAACATAAATCAAATATGACTGGAATTAAAATGAAATTAAGTTGTTATATTTTTTGTTGAGATATATTAAGGTATATAATCATTATCTAAACAATCTCGGCCATATTTTATAAAATGCAACACAATTCCAGTATTTATATTAAAAGCAAAGTTCAGGTATCCAGTGTTTAGTTCAAATGGTGTTGAAAAAGTACAAACGCAAAATATAGTATTTATAGTATTTTTTTTACGAAATTCAATATTTTTCATTTGCACTCTTGCAAGACAATTTGAACTGAAGATGTTTGTTTCATAAATTGATTTTGTTTTCAATATAAATTGAGGTGTTGCATTGCGTTGCGCTTAATAAAATAAGAACCTGAATGTTCTAAGCACCCCATTAGTTTTAACTTGTGAAGTTAAACAAACGCCTTACCCACTTCCCAAAAGAATCGAAATATCACTGAAAAAGCAAAATTTTATCAATAATGTTAGCAAAAGTTCATATTTCACGCAAATATAAAAAAAAATTCAACATAGATCGGAAACTCACAAATAAATAGAAAGCTTCACAAAAATTCGTAAGCAATCAGAGAAAATGTAAAACATATAAACAAATTAAATGAGCCTAAATGGAAACCGATTGAAAATGTCTAAAAGAAAATTGCGATAAAATTCAAAACGAGAAGTCTAAACCCAGAGGCCAAAATTAAAAATGGTTAAGAACTCTTTGCACCGAAAAGAAATTAATACTTAGATGAGGGTATACCCTGCGATTCGGCGCAGCCGAATAATAGCCTCTTACTAGTTTTCCTGACAATCGGTGGGCCGTTGTTGGACTAAGCACCAGCCAGACCTCTAAAATTTTGGAGACAAACCGGTTTCGGCTATGTGCCATATGGCAACCAAACTTGGCAAGGGATGACGGAAATTCGTTCCAAAATTCTACATCAAAACACCCTGTCGGAATATCAAATCAAAAACCATATTTCTTTTTAGAAATAAATTAATAGATTTTTTAGATCTGATAGATTTTTCAGATATTTTTATTGATTTTGCGTCAAAATAACTAATTAACAAGAACGCACACCTTATATAAAAATTATTATATATATGTACAGAACTGTGGCTGCTCATCATTAGACTGAAATAAATAAAAAGGACACATTTCCTCGCAGTGTATATTGCGTTAAGGTATTGTACCCAACTTCTTATTGTCGCTACATATTTGAACTTGAAAAGAAAATCAAAATACAATTTTCAGTTTACTTTGCTTAAGTGCAAACATTCCTGGGAGGAGAAACGACAAAGCAAAAAACGTGAATAAATTGTAAAAAAATAGTTAGTTACTCTGTTGCATAGTAGTGTGCATGAATACAAACTGTGTCTGTATCTGTTGTCCCAAATTTAGAAAACTGGTATCTTCCTAAAGCAACAACATCTTTAGCCAATTTACCACCACCACAGGTAAAATACAATCACAAGAGTTTGTATTTATTTCGAAACGGTATGCGGATTTTTAAAGATTTCAAGAGTGGAAGTACATACACACATACACATGTATATAACCGTGTATGTGTGCCTGTGTACGTAGCATTTTTACGGTCATCAACATTTTCAAAAATTATGAGAAATAGGATTGATTTTAAAACGTAAGGAAACAAATACATAAATATTTTTATTTAAATTAGGTTATATTTTTCTCATTGTTGTTAGGTTTTGTGTCTGCTTAGTTGTTGTTGTTGTAATTTACTTATTTGCGAGTACATACCGGATCTCCATGCGTTGTTGTTGCTTTTATTTCAAAGATTTATGAATGGAAGAAGGGAAGGTAATTTACCTTTCTCAGATGTGCGGTAATGAGTTTAAAAGTTGTGATATGATATTATTGTTTTTTCCCCTCTGGAAGTTGTAAGGAATATTAATTCATGAGCATTGAAAATCAATAATTTTGAATTATGTACATTAACTTTACACAACTCATTGCATGCAATTTATATCCATGATGCTGTGTTTATGTTAAGTTCATGAACGTTACAGTTCGAGGAAAAATGTACTCAAAATGTTCTATAAGATGTTTGAATCCTGTTCTGCAAATTAAATCAATGCAGCAGTTATTTCTGCGCAGATTTATCACTTGTAGCATTTGTATATAAATCAATGAACATTTTTTTTATTTCTTTTGGTTTATTTTCTTTTATTTTCGTTTTATTAGAACCAAATATTCTTCAATTGTTTTCAATTCTGCGGAGTTTCATTGCCTTTTTATTTTATAGTATTTTTGTAGGCACCAAAAAATTAATTACTTAAAAGAGCCGGTAACAAAAAATTAAACGTAAATTAGGAACTTGTAGATGGCACATAGCTGAAACATCGAAACCAAACTTGACAAGATGATTAAAAATGTTTTTTTCATTTGTTTCTATAATTTTAACAATCAACTATTGAATTCTTCCATAAGCTATAACGAAAATTGGCAAATGTATTTAAAATTGCAGGGCCTAGTCTTTTCAGCTTTTCACGGCAGAATTTGTTAGCACTCTAGGCAAATAGGGAGCAGTACTTGGCCATTCTCAGCATTTTGTGGTGGTTCAGCAAGAAGATGCTTTGGGTCGAGCACGTTACAAAGGGAAAGTATAATATTCCGCTGAATCAACATGATTTTTTCTCTGCGCTCTGTGTGGTGTGGTCTAGGTTTTTTAAAGTCGAGTAGATAAGTACAGTTGGATTCCAATAACCTGTACAATATAGCCAGTGGCCATCTCAGTGTTCGCCGACCTCCAGAATAATTGGAGAACCCGTGTGTGTTCTAATACATTAACTACAATTTTGATTTGATTATGGAATAAAATAATTTTCACCACCTCGCAAGAATAGCGACCAACATTCACATCACCGCTATTTATTAAATATTAAACGCTGAATAAATTTAACATAAGATGTTATTTTTCACAAAAAAAAGAAGATCCATAACCGTAATCACACACACACACACACATGGACAAAACTCATTGTAACTTTGCTTGTTCAACGTTTGAAGAACTGTCATGGTCTCAAATTTTCGCAAGTACAAACTTTAAGAATTGTCAGTGCTTATATTTATTGCAATGTATTTATTTAGTTTTAATTGCATAAAACCTTACTTTAAAATAATTAACAAACACCAACAGTAGTTTACATGGTTTGCTATTATTGGCTTATATTCTTTTAGACTTTCGATCCAATATTTACATGTTCTTCCATTTTAACTGCTTTGCGCAACATTTTTTTTTGCTCTATATGGTCTTCCCTTGTCTTTTGGTTCCAATAATAGCATACAAGTTAATTATATAAAAATCAGGGCATTGAATAGGAGTTGTAGGACAAACAACCCTACACCCTGACAGAGACAAAGTGTTATTCTGTAATGAGAACTAAGTCTGTGTATATCGTTCGGTTTAAAGTGCTTTGGTTGGAGGCACAAATTGCTACAAAAGAACTACATTCTGACCACAGGTCGACATGGTGGGTTGCTATACTCTTATTGTGGGCCTTTACGTCTGCGAACTTGGTTTTATATATATAGTTCTCCAAACGGTGACTCAGCAAAGTAACGATGACTTCTGTCCGTGTGCATCCGATATTTATATATCGGCCATATTTTAGGTTTCCCGATATATCGGTATCGGCGATATTTTGTTTGCCGATACAACGATATATTAATTAACATACGTATCGCATACTGAACAGAAAACAGTAGCAAATCAAAAAACACAAAGTTGACGAGATAAGCGAGACAAGTAAAATAAAAACACGCATAACGGTTACTGCTTGTATTGGTATCGCCGATACTTTTGTTTAAGAATCGGTATCGTATCGGCAAATACGTGTATCGATGCATCCTTAGTACAAATAGATCTAAAAAGTAAAACTTTGGAAAACCACTTTATTAACCCTATTTAAATCGTTGACACCTTTTTAAAGAGAGTGGCATGGTTGGCACTGTGAACTATTCTCCCACGTGAAATTCACTAAAATACTAAATAATACAAAAATCAGGAAGGAACTTGTACTGTGAGTCGAAAAGCTTCGTCGATCACTATAATACCTAAGTACCTCTCAGTATAAAAAAAATTTCTATAGTTATACAAAAATATACGTATAAGAAACGTTTTTTAAATACATAATTGTAAAACAGTAGAACTAAGTCAACGACACTTGGCACAGTACACAAATGTCGTTGACCTTCAATTATTACTGCTTAAACCAAAATAATTTCAAAATAACAAATATGAAACTCAAGTAGCGTTGCCCCAGTTATAGAAATACAAACTAACAATAAAAATTCATTGAAACATGAAGCCAACACCAACAATCCCCTTGTGATTGGCAAACATAATTCTTAAAAGTAAATAATAATAATAATAATAGCATTGACTCTTGCAATAAATAAATTTGTTTTGGTGTCGCTGCTACAATAATATAACAACAACAATATTATTGATTTGACCAAGCAGACTCAATACGAGTTAATACTTATTGATCCATCTGAATTTCTTCATTTTGTGTTTGTTATAATACATTAGTATTAACTATCAAAAAACGTTATTCTAAAGTTGAATGAAAGAAGTTGTAAAAGCAAAAATAGCGCTCTTGTATCCCCGACGAGCACAACAGTGGTACTCCGGGATACAGGGTAGGACTTTTTATAATCAAAAACAATTTGGCTATAGTCTGAAAAACTCGAGGTAGGTAGTTAACACGTTGAGTGCCACGCGATTCCATAGCGACTTCCCCGTCAGGCCGCGCGAGTTTCAGCAGTGTAAATCGCGCTATGAAGAAAATGTGGCAGAAAAATAGCACGAAATTTGACCAAACAGGTTATAACATTTTGTGACACTTGCGAGGGACAACCATTTTTATGTTTACCTTGTTTCAATAAAATCCATTAACGTTTTTTAAAAAAATGATAAATTTTTATTATTTATTAACTTTATTATCATATTTTACACCGACCTTTCCGTTTAGGCCGCGTCAGTCACCGGTGACTGACGTGGCACTCAACGTGTTAAAGAAAACAAATTATGTACCATGTTTTATTTTCTTGCAAATCTTTCTAAAATTTATTTTAATTTAAAATCTGTTTTAGTATTCAATAATAATTTCTTAGTAAAAAAGCCATAAACATGATTCTCTCTATTCATACATATGCTGTTATTGAATTTAATTAAACACCCAACATACAGTTTCTTTAAGAAATTAGAGCCTAGAAACTCGCCACTTTTTGTTTCAATTAGTAGCCTGTGGCATAAAAACTCAATAGCACGTGGCTCAAACTCCTCTACTTAGTTATGTTGGTTTTGAAATTCGTCCTATTTAATTACACACTTAGTTCTTTGTATTAAAATCTATGTATGAAAATTGTTTTAACAGCATGAAAATTCTTAAATTTTTTCCCTTTTCTTTTTTGAATTTCTTCTCTTCTTGCTGTTGCTTGCATTGAATGTGTTGTCACCATTATTGCACGAACGGAGGACATAAAGGACTTTAAACAGTTTAAACACGAGCTTGTCTTGTTCTAGCCACCATCACTTATCCATGTTTAATACTACAACGGCAAAAACAGCTTTACCTTGTTACCTTATAGTTTTTATTGCTGGCACATTTTTTTATTAGTACTAGTACAATAGTTAAGTGACATCTGCTGTTTTTGCAGGCGCAACAAATCAACAAACCAAATGATTGCCACATACACAGTGATGTCAACTATTTCACAGCAACCGCGCTTTTTTTATTAAAAAATATACAAATTTAGAAACTGTTTTAAATACAAATTTTATTTGCTTTTTTAGAGATTAAAAAAGCATGTAATCAGGTGTTATGAGTTTTTACGTACAAAATTTTAAATTAACACGTTACATGAAAGAGATAGCTAAATAAGAAACAATAACATTTTCTATCTCTTTTATATAATCGAGGTAATCTTATTGTAACGTTGTCGCATCTTCATCGTAAATTTTTTTTGGGATTCTTTTAGCTTCAATTTAAATTAACTTCAAAATATAAACGCCTGAGCATTTTGTATTAAGCATACATTTTCAAAACATATTTTATATGAGTCAAACAATTTGATGTACTTGAAGTTTACACAGCACATGGCGACAAAAAAACTTTTTTCTCTTAGTCGATATTGATATGTATATAACATACATGTTAATGAAGTAATAATAAATAAATAATAAAAAAATGCTGTCTAATAAACTTTGCTGCAAGTGTGTTACTGTTGTGTGCAACTTTTGTCAAAATGTGAGAACATACACCTTAAGTTAAGTGTGACAAAAATGAAAAGTTATGGATGGACTTTAATTAAAAATGGCTCCTTTCTGATTTGATGAGACTGGAGATCTAGCAATTTTCCATTTGTTTAAAATCAAAAATGGTTAAATTTTGGATTAAAAATAAACTTTTAAACAGTTTTTCGAATATCTCCGATGCTATGAAGCAGATAGTATTAGTCTAACTTTTAGGAAATATCAATACCGATTTTTTTATTTTAATATTCCAACCCGGTTAAGCACTTTCATGCAAACATATGTGGGTGCATACTCCTCCTTCTTTTTTGATATAACAGTTTATCACGAGAATCAAAGTCAATTCAAAAAATTAAACTGATTTGCTGAGAAATTCATAAACATATCGCACCCTAAATCAAAACGGTTTTTTTATAATCCAGTTCAACGAACAAGTCTCTACGGACCGCTAATATTTCTTCTCAACCATTGCCTTCCTTTACTAGAAAAATCACCGTTATGCATGTTTTTAAACAGATTTTATCGTCAACCCTTGCCAAGTTTGACGTGAAGATAAGCCGGTTTCGGCTATGTGCCGTTCGGGAACCAAACTTGACAAGGAATGACGAAAATTCGTTTTAAAAATCTAAATCAAATCGCCCTGTTGTTGGATTATCAAGTCAAGAACCTGTTTTCAGGTTACTTGTCTCACTTCATCTAAAGGATGCTATTTATGACCGAGAGAGAAGACAAGCAATTAAATAGTTTTGATGCACCTTGTAAAATCAACCATTTTTGTATTAACGGTTTTATCCCCCTCCTGAATATTTTAGATTTTGTGGGTTGTGGCTGTTTTTATTTTTAATGCGATATGTTATCAATGTAGACTATGAAATCCCGAGGTGCAGAATCAGTGTTGCCTTTTTAATTTATAAATTGTTTAAGAAAAAGAATATTATCCGCCGTAAATTTTAAATAATAATATTAAAGTTACCATAAGGTATTATCTGAAAAGCAGTGCACAAATTGTTTTCCTAAATTTTAAAATTTAATGGTAAATTTAGTGCTTTTCGATTTTTTGGTGCTTTTTTTTGGTGGTTTTTAGGTGTTTTTTAATATCACAGTGCTATTCGTGCTTTTTAGTGCAATTATAAAATTTGGAAACGTTTTCCTTATATCTGTAGTCAGGTTAAAAATACAACCAAGGATAAAAAAATTGTTACTGTCGAAAAAAGTACTATAAAAAACTGTTGTGATTTTTATAAAAAATCTTTAAACTTGCAATTTAAAAGTAACAATTTGCTTAATACCTTTTTCAGCAAATCAGAAAAAAATTTATTTTGACGTAACTTTATCGAACTAGTATAGAATATGGTGAATAATTATATCCGGCATAAGTTGGTCTATTCTTTCTGTTAAGACACGCAATATTTAATATGATAACAATAAATCATTTATTAAATGTTACACAACAATTTCAAATTTTATTCTAACTTAAATTTCCGTGCAAACAGAGAATTCACTCGTCGCAGTGAAAGAGACCAGCGTATTTGGTGAGAATCGAACCAACGACCACCAGACTAATAGACTAGCAGACTACTAACTTGCCTAAAGGGCACTCTAATATTATAATTTTGAAAATCGGAAAATCGTAATTATTACACTACTAAAATGAAATGCGTTTTCTGTACTCCTATACTAGTCCTTACGCATATTTTGTGTCTTTTTACTAACATTATCTATTTAGCTCACATATTTCTTATATTATGCGTTTGCTGTGGTAGTGAAATTAATCTCTTTAATTATTGTTATATAGTGACGCAAAAAGAGACTTGGAAGGTCAACGAATTCAAGCAACAGCTTATCGTCTCATCCTAAGAAACATTAACAACCAAATACCAGGTTATTATAAAATGAAAACGTATCAGAGTTGAGTTTACTGACGCAGTAAATAAGTTGCTACATCATAAATACAGGGTGGCCCAAATGAGACCTAGTGATAACTTTTTTATTTTTTAACATAATTTATTTTTTCTTTTTGCAGATTATAACTGAACTCTTGGAAATTTAAAATGAATACGTACAGCCCACAACAACGCTATAAATGATCGATTTTTATTATTCTTCTCAACGATCAATTGTTCTGATGCAGCGAAATTATCGCCGTTTTTTTAACGTAAGATCAGCGCCCACATCTTCCATGATTACAAGTTTAGTTCGCCGTTTTGAGGAACTGGGTTCAGTTGCCGACCGTCCAGGAAGAGGTGCTCATCGAAATATTCGTACTGAAGACAACATGGAAGTTGTGCAGCAGAGTGTTGTAAATGATCCATCTGTCTCAACTCGTCGCCGTTCCGGCCAATTGGGTATACCCAGAACAACATTACAGAGAATTTTAAAGTTGGATCTTAAGATGTATCCATACAAAGTTCTAATTGTGCAACAGCTTCTACCTCAAGACCCCCAACAACGACTACCATTCGCTATTCGCTTTACACAATTAGCCACACAAAATGATTTTTAAATTATCTTTTGATGATGGATGAAGCGCATTTCCATTTAAGTGGTTGTGTGAATAAACAAAACTGTAGGTTGTGGGGCACCGAAAATCCAAGGGCAATACATCAGCATCAGTCACACCCAATCAGATGCACTGTTTGGTGCGGTGTTATGGCCACAAAAATCATCGGCCCATATTTCTTTGATTTCTTTGAGAATGAGGATGAAACGCCAGAAACGATCTCCGGGACTTCTTACAGAACAATGATTCAACAAGATGGAGCCACTACGCATACTGCTAGGCAAACTATGGACATGCTGCGTGAAATTTTTGGTGAACGCATAATTTCAAAAAATTCAGATTTCCCTTGGCCTCCTCGTTCACCAGATTTAACTGAGCCCAATTTTTTTATGGGGTTATTTAAAAGACAAAGTGTATGTTAACAAACCACAGACACTTGGACAGCTCAAGCAGAATATTCGAGACGAAATATGGCGCCTGCAACCAGAAACATTACGCGGTGTAATGCAAAATGCGCTCAAAAGAGCCAATGCCTGTATCGAGCAAAATGGCGGTCATTTGCCTGATGTCATATTTCACACAGTCACGTAAAATTTCCATAAAATGTATTTAACATATAAAATAAAAATAAATCATTAAAAAAAAACCTTTATTACAAGAGCTATACGTGTTTAACATCACTAGGTCTCAATTGGGCCACCCTGTACAAATGTTTCTAATAAAGTAATTCTTACGATACTTACAAAGTAACAATATTCTATTCGCACTGCTTCGTGGCGAAATCGATAAGCTGGTATATTAATTATTTTATATCTTGTTGTCTTTGGAAACATTTTTTTTAAACTTTCGTAATGTTAATCATTTTTAATTATGTTTTCTGCTTATTTCTTAACCGTTATACGCGTCTTAGAACTGATTACGGTGTTTAAAAAGAAATGCACGCTGCTATGAATCGAAAAGCGCTAAGTTCGCATCGCTGTCCACAGTTTAGTTGTATGTGTGTGCAGTGAGTTACTGCACACACATACAGTTTTAACAGAAGTACTGTAAAAATTACAAATGTTGTTTTTGTTAATATTCGTAGCAGAATGAAAGGTTTTTTGTGTTCTTTTTTTAAGTTGAGTTTGATTCCTCCTGCAGCAGTCAATTTTAATGTACGTGATGTTTTTGTTGTTGTTGCGACTGCCTGTAATTGAACATTACAATACACACGCTTTGGTGTTGTTATATTTCTTACATAAAACGTTGTAAACAAACAGTGGTTTAAATGTAACGATGAACTGTTCCCAATATGAAACTCTTTATGCTTATTCCTTTCGACATACTGCTCAAAACGTTGGAACTGAGCTTGCATTCAAACTTTTTATGCATTTACGACAATCTTATTACATTTCGATAGTTTATTTCATCAGGCTATTTTGGCGATTTTGTTCATTGTTTTTTTTATAGAATTTATACAAAACTGCAACTGTTTTCTTTTCAGAAATTTTTATGAAATATGATAGGAAACACTTACAATTAATAAATAGTAATTTGTATTAAAATTTATCGTAACAGAATTTCGCATATATGATGAATAAATGAACAAGCCACGGTTTAGGAACTATACGGTCAAATCGACATATCAGGATCATTTTTTGACTTTCAACTACTAACACTACGTCTTGACTACCTATAAAATTGTTGGAAAATTCTGAGAGCGTCTGCAGAACGGGAAAGAATGTGTTCATGATTTTCTGTGCGTAGAACAAATATATGGCTAGTCAAGACGGCATTAAGCGAAGAGCCCAGCAACTTGGTCTCAAGATTTACAACTGTTCGGAAAATTCGAATGTGTTCATCAAGGAAATTTGCGAAAAGCTCGTCTTAACAAAGCAATGGGAAAATTTATTATAACATGAGCAATCTAAATTCAACATCTGGGGATCCGATAGAAGAGTCGATGATGATCGAAGACCACAAGGTGAATAATTCGATTCCAAATGTACCACGGCCGCAGTAAAATATTTTGGCGAAAGTAAATAGACTGCAATAACGGTGGGAGTTGAAAGTCTGTGGCGGCCATTATATTTAGGCGGCATTTGTGAGATCGCTTTTTTTTTTATTAGATCTCTGATGCCTAATCCACGTGGCAAGTAACATGATTGATCTTGACATTTAAAGGAGCTATTGGAAGAGCGCTCCAATTTTAGCCGAAAAATTCGTCTTTATTTAAAGAAACATAGTATTTGGGGCCCATCTCCCTTAACGAATCTAGTTCCTTTTAGCCGAAATTGAAAGATATGGACGTCATGTGGTTTGCTAGGGTAGCACACAGCGAACGCCACAATATGCACTCCACATGAACGACGTGAGGGTATGGCTTTCTCGCGAAGGCTTTGACTCTTCACACACAGCTTGTTTTAGTCTTTTTCGGCATAGTCACATCCTTATTGGGATATATTTTATATTGTGGGGGAATTATTGAATACATGGGTTGGTTCGATTTAACGCGTTATTGACGTAATTCCGGACATAGTCTACATAAATGGAAATTTCATCTGTTGGATATTCGAGCAGTGGCCACTTCAATCTAATGACTCCAACGATTAGTTTTCTGTTCTAATAGAAATTAGGACTTAATGAACGTTAGATCGTATTTTCAATCTGTGACTGGAAAGGGTTTGAATTTAAAGTAAAATAATTTATTGAGTTATGGTGTATTATTTTATTTATTTTTTGACTTTTTGCCGCTGGTTGTATATTTTGTATTTTAAATTTGTTCCGCTGGGCCCAACATTGTTCTTGTTTTAATCCCTTTTATTGACTACTGCCTTGAATAATGTTCAAAGAAATAGCAGATTTTGATTTAGTAAAAATATGTAAATAATCGTTATATTTTATTTTAACGTAAGCCTTAGTATTTCTAATAACGGGTTCAATTAGACATACATATGTATGTACATTTTTTCTTTGCCTAGACCTTTTAAACATTATAAAATTATTATTTCTCAATCTACTGTGCCGCAAATAACTCCTCGAACATGTATTGTTATGCATTTATGATTATCAGCAGTGGCACCCCAGTTCAAGCACGACAATTTAGAGAAAAAAATACCTTTACCTTCAAGGTTTTCAACACAAGCCATACACATACGTAAGTGTATATGTGTGTGCAGTGTCTTTGTTTTTATAAACAAAATGAAAAGCAACAACACCAGGTAATACTATTTAAGTATATTTAGTTTGATTCGTTGTCTTATGCCTATTTTGTATTATTTAGTGTAAATTCTTTTCGAAAAAAAAACAAACACAAAAAAGTGGAAAACAGGGGAAAATTATAGTTTCTGGTATTTCTGCAAGCGCTCGTTGTTCGTTCACTGCTCTCGTTTTCAGTTGCTTAATGTTTGGATATTTTATTTATTTTTCAGAGCATTTATTTTAGGTAACGTGTTGTAGTGTATGTATGTATATAGGTATATTGGGGTGCAAATTTAATAAAAACTATACGTGGCTTTACTTCATAATGTGGCACATGTCAGTCAAAGGATATCGAATTGGTTTCAATAGGGAACTTGTTAACTTGCAAATTTTTGTTCCACCACACATTGGGACTTTTCGCTGGAAAACCATCAAGACTATTATGCTTTTATTTATTATTATTCAATTCTTTTAAGTTAGATCACAGTTAAATTACAGAGCAATAATCACCATTGAAGGAAATATGTGATCTTCTGAACAAATACAAAATAAGGAACCACTGAGAACCTTATGCCATACTCATTAATCGCATCCTCTTTTCCAAAGGATTCAATATACATACTTGATACAAATCTTCAA
Organism: Phania funesta; assembly: GCA_963932375.1. Taxonomy (NCBI): domain Eukaryota; kingdom Metazoa; phylum Arthropoda; class Insecta; order Diptera; family Tachinidae; genus Phania; species Phania funesta. The sequence goes on along the minus strand of OZ010652.1, from coordinate 89,747,937 downwards.
AAAAAAATTTGCACCATAATGCAATAATATTTGATATAACCATTTTAGAAAAATGGCTTAAAGGCTTTTAAGGGCTTTAAATATATTTTCAACATCATAAAATTCGGTAAGCAAGTGTAAAATGAAAGACTGACCCTTGCAGCACCAGAATTTAAATAAAACATTAAGATTACATAATTTGCAAAAAAAAAAAAAAATGGGTTTATTAGAAGGAAAACTTTGCATTTGAGGCTGTATTGCGGCAACGGGCCGAAATATGTTGCATTTCAATTCGCCCAAAGGCTTGTTCGCATCAACTTCACGTAAGACTAAAGAAAATAATCCAAAGTACTTGATTGTTGACGGCAAGTGTGGCGTCCTTTTACTGGAAGAATTTCGTTTCATTAAGCATTCCATCCAATTCGAAACCCAAAAATTGCCGTTGATGGTAACGTGTTTGCCGACCTCATTTCTAAAGCAGCAAATGCCAAAGATTCTGTCGGCATGTGTGCTTATTGTTATTCCCACTGAGTCGAAAATGAGCCTCATTACTAAACAGAATTTTGCTATAAAACACAGGGAATTATTATCGAACTGAGCCACGATTTTCGAAATAAGTTGGCACAATTTACGGCCGCTGTTCTGGCGTTTGTCTATTTATGATAAAATGGCAAACAAAACTGAGCACAATTGATACTGAAGTCGCCAAATCTAACAGGTTTTTTTAGCAAAAAAAAATAATAATAAAAGAAAGTGATGTTTGAAACACCATGTTTGTCGAAAAATAGTTAAAATATGATTTTAAATTTTATCTGTTTCTAAATCTAAATTATTTATTGACTTTCTTATCAACACTTCATTTTGTGTACAAAACTTTATTTTTGTATTATCCATTGTGTAAGACATTTATTTTAGTTGCTTAAACACAAATATCACCTGATATCATGTTTGTAAAAGTTTACAATTGCTACACTTACTGCAGAACATGCGTTTCAATTCAATTTCTGTAACTCGCTCTGTGATAACACACTACTTTAACTTCTTTAAGGTGTCGTATGTACGTTCACTTTAAATTACCTAACGTTTGACCGACTTTTCGTAAAATGTGCCACAACCAGAGCACGAAGCCGGTAATAATTGGGACCACCGGCGACTAAGCTAAAATATTCGCGGCAAACGTTGCCATATTTCTAAACTAAACTTTATATCCGATTAAAGCGCACGGTAGTGCGCCAGGCCTTAGGCACACAGTGTGTATATTACACGAAACCATTCGCGCTGCCCCCCTCTCCCCATCATTACATTGCTTCCTTTAATCATGAAATAATGAAACTTGAAACATAAGGACGCTACGTATATGTAACCTGATAGGCCAAGTTTTACCATAAAAGCTTCCCGAGATATAAAGGTGTAAAAAGTGAAACTTTCGTACATATTTACTAAATTATTCAACAATATTATAGGGGAACTTCCACTTTAAGCTGAAATTTGGTATACAGGTAGGCCTTGGAGTAATGATAAAAATGGGCATGTCTTATAGTATGCGCCCCCTGGTATATAAGAAATGAAAACATCCACAGGGATCTATCTATCCAGGCAGAAGTTAAAACATACAAGTCCAAATACGTAAACAAATTAGTCGTACATACCAACACTCTTGTACGCAATTTATTTTGAATTTCACGGGCACCAGAGACTAAAAAGAACTGACACATTGAGCCTGGCGTGACGACTCTCTCTACACAGTAGTAGATAGTTTATTAAGATTTGAATACGAAAAATTAGTTATTACGTTGGTACTAACTAGTAAATAATAATTTAGAAATAAGATTTGAATACTTATTGTAAATTTCTTTTAGTAGAAAGATTCAATAAATTTAAATAAAGTATAAAAAATGGAAACAAGTAAACAAAACAATATGAAAACGGGGACTCCTTATCTGGGGGCTAGGGTTCCCCTTTATTTATATTTGACACTTCCACTATAGCTAGAGAGCTACAATTTGGTATACTCGTAGGCCTTGGAGAATAAGTAAAAAATTAGCACTATTCATCTAGGGGACTAGGGTTCCTCTTATTTTTATTGAGCAATTCCACTATAGTTAGAGCTAAAATTTGATATAACCTAACCGTCTGTAGGCTTTAAGTTAAAAGAGGTTTTGTACATACATACATTAACAAACAAAAATAACTTGGAAAAAAGGACGCAGATCCTATCTAAAAGTTTCGGCCGTAAAAAGTACTAAGATCAGAATGAGGACCAAGTTCTTCATATGTACAATACCATCCCATTTCTAGCCAACTTGCTAGCTTGGCCAAATTTTTTGTAACTTTCTAAAATGAGAAAGGATTATGGGGAAAATGTTACCAAACTAGCGATTTGGCTAAAAATGGGATGGTACTGTACATGTCAAGAGCTTGGTCCTCATTTCGATCTCAGTACTTTTTACGGCCAAATTTTTTGGATAGAAACTATGTTTTAATTTCACATTTATGTTTTTGTCCGGATAATATTATTATACAAAATAACAAACAAACAAAAATGGAAAAACAATCGGCTTGATTGGTGAAGTTAGTTAACGAATTGTATCCGCAATAAGCCGCATCACAAAAAAACCTCATCGAGTCGCAGTGTCAACTATTAGCCGATCGACTTCACGCTCTGGCCATAATGCGCATTTTATACAAAAATAATTAAAAACAAATGTAATAAATTCTTTGAAATTCTCAGAATTTGTAAGTCATTTTTCTTACATTATTCAAATGTCTCAATCCATTTAATGTAAATATTGAACTAAACTTGTTTCCAAGAAATTTTTCTGAAATAGTTTTAGATTTATTCCCACAGTATTTGAAGACTTCGCATACAATTATGAAATAAATTAAAAGTAATAAGAAAATATGTTACTTCATTGTACTCTCAACCATTTTTTTTGTTTCGATCTTCTGTCGTTTTCTATGGGTGTCGTGTTTTCCTAGGTTTTATTGTTTTTTTTTCTTGTATAAACTGTTCAGCTGTTGTTGTTTATTATCTTGGAGAGTCCAACTCAACATGAAAATAAAGATTTGCAATTTTTAAATGGAACATCTGTTCTGCATTCAATCCCTTTAAGTCGAAATGATCTATTTACAGAGAGAACCGTAAAAAATTAACAAATGGCCACAGAATATTGAATGTAAGAACCTTTGAACTTTTAATTCTTAAATTTATGTGCGTTCAGAGTTGTATTTAAATATGTATGTATGTATGTGAATTTGTATTTCAACGCTGAATGTTTCAACTAAAGGTCTGGGTAGACGTTGTCCTTCCACAGGCCGCCTTCTATGTCGATTGCATTTAATATAGACTATCGTTTTTCTGAGAACACTGGTATCAGATAGTTGAAGCATTTGAGAAGAGAATTCGAAAAAAACAATATAAATATAAATTGAGATAACGTAAGAACATCTTCAATATTTTTCAAATACTTTACAAGGGTTTTATGTAAATAATTATTTCCGACGAAAAAAGTTTAACCTAGATAAACCTGAAACCTTTTCTTGAGATAAATGGTAGAAAAAATTGATTTCAAGCCAAGAGTCTGGCGCTTTGGAACAACATTGGAATGGCCAGTTAATTTGCAAGAAATCTTTAAAAATGTCATGCGGATATAAATAAATAATAATAAGAGAAATAAATAAATGTGGAATTATTTAAATGAATATGCAATTCGGAATAAATTTGCTCAAATTCCCTGCGAAGGAAATAAATAAATTTTACAAAGCGCAGGTTATATATTTTTAATAAAATTGCGTGTTCATAAAATTAACAAAATGTTATCAATTCCAAAACGAAAGAAATACTAGTGGCGTTTTCTTTTCTAAAGAAAAAAAGCAATGGGTTGGCAAATTATTGTAATGCTGGAATTTTTTAATTATGTCCGAAGTGCTTCTATTATAAAATTTGTGAATTAATTTAAGAGTCAAAGGATATATTTGACTTTAGCAACGTTTTAAATACTGAAGTGCCGCAGAGTACTAAAGTCGCGAAACAAAGATAGACGAATTTGGATATTTAAAGCAAAGATATTCTTATTGTTTCAGTGAAATATTTTTAAATTGTTAAAATTATATATTTTTTTTTTTAGCAAATTTTGGTAATAAAATCTAAAGTTTAATACTTTATGTCCCCTTGCATGTGTCAAAAATGCGATTTGTCTCCTAGAAAAAATCTGAGATCAAAACTCTTCTCCTGCATACAAGTCATTCTCAAAGCACTTCGGACACAAATAACAAATTCCAGCATTAAAAATATAACTTAACACTACTGTTAAGTACAACAGTTTGTAAAACAGTTGACTGTCCCTAACAATTTGGCAACCCACTGTAATTGTGTAGCACTTGTTTTAAAGGTGGCCAGCACTTCTAGAAAGTGTTACACTTAAACGTCTCCGCAACTAATGTATAAATAAGAAAACAAGGACCCTCAAGCTTGCAAAATTTAATAAATGGAATTAAAAACAGGCCAATAAAATCCATAATTTAAATAAATAAATGTTATTTATAAAAATTTGTATTCAACGAATACCAACATTAGGCAGCTTATAGACGCAAAACACACCCACCCTTAATAAAAGTAGAGTGTAAAAAATGTTACATATTTTACATTGCTTCGTGTGGCGTATTTGAAAAAGAACATGGTGTTTGTGCACACTCTTGCATTATTTGCGCAAAAGAAAACACCTGGATATTTTTTCTTTAAAACTAAACCAACGAAATTGTACTTCAAAAATTACAAAAGTATATAAACTAAGAAAATGCAAGAAATTGTATTGATTTAATTTTATTTCATCAAAGCAAAATTTTTTTATAAAACAGGAAAATATAATTTTTTTTGGATACTTGCAGGAGAAGCTTTTTCTGTCAGGACTCTAAGTTTTACTGTGAATTAACTTTATTTAACACAAAGTTTTTGTTCCCTTATTTTACTATCTGACCTTTTGTATGGGTTATAGCCCAGCTTTAAATAGCTTTTTCTTACTGTTGCAATCTTTTTCGAATATGATTGTCACAGGTTTCTTTTTCATATCTGCTTTAGCCAGCTAGCTATACGACAACAATAAATTATATGTGTACATAGATATGTATTTACATAAACATTTTAGGAATTTAATTCGAAAAAATCTCGATATGTTTGGTATTGGAAAAGTTTATAAATAAACAACTTATGTCATCGGTAAACTTTATATAAAAATGAATAGGTTGTCTATTTAATCCTGAATTACTCCATATAAAACAAAAATAGAAAACTTCCACAAGACGAACGATCTGGCTGTCTGCCTGTCAAATAAATAAAAGCATTTTCAATAAAGGATGTTTTCAATGTGTGCGACATGTTGCATTTTGACAAAGGGGTCTATAAAGAAATAAAAAAAAAATGTCAAAGATTTACGGGAACTCAAAATTGATTACATTGTTCATAGGAACATCGTGTCAGTACCTTAATTTGTGCAATACCTTGTAACAAGAATTCCAATGGTGGATGGACGCTCAGATTTTGATCTCACGCTGATAATTGAGGGTTAGTAACAATTGGAATGAGAATAAAAGCGACAAAATACCGTTACAATAATAACGACACACTTTAAACCAAACATCCTTCATTTCTATTTCAACATTTTGCAATTTTTATACAACTTTTTCTACACAAAATTTCGTTTGAGTTTTGTAAATATTTGTTTTCATATTACTTGTTAATGCGATGCATTGTCTATCTGCAACTTTCTGTGTGGTGTGTGTCAAAGGATTTTGTTAAACTACGAGTAAAATATATGTATATACCCGGTATTTGAATTAAAGCATTCAATTCTAAATAGCATAATGTGCTTTTTCACAATATGTTGGTGTGCATAGTTGACGTTCTTAGCGCACAATTTGGAATTTGGTCTAGACATTCGAACGAACTGGGTCAGTTTGTAACATGAAAAGAACGAAGCATGTAAGGACATAGTTCGTAATAAAGTAGCTGACGTAGCAGGCACATTGATTCGTCGGCGATCGCAGGAAGTAAGGTTTTCGTATTTTCCTATGCAGGCATTTTTGCAAAGGATTTGTATCTGCACGCATACAAGATTCAAATCTCTTATGAATTTAAGCCTACAGACACTTCACGGCGTCTTTTGTTGTCCAATGAATGCGTGAACAGGATGTCGGGTTTCAAAGAAAACTTTGTGCAGTGATGTGGCACATTTTCACCTCTCCGGATTTGTAAACCAAAGAAATTGCTGCATTTGGGAATCACAGAACCCACGAGAGATATACCCAAAAGGAAATGCTGTCTCAAAGAGCAACTATGTGGTGGGCTTTGCGGTCTAAGGTTGGTTATTGGACCATATTTTTTATTAGATAATGCAGTCAACGGTGCACACTATTAGAACGTTATAACGGTCAATTGGACGATTTCGACATTGAGGACCTCTGGTTTCAACTATACAGTGCCCCAGCAGAAACAATTGCGCTACTTCGCACGAAATTTGCAGGGCGCATAATTTAACGATACGGCGACATTGTGTGATTTAACACTTTCCGATTTCTTCCTTCGAGCTATTTAAAGAGTGAAGTCTACGACGAGGGTGGCCAAAAATGGTTAAAGTCAATGTTAGAATTCAACGTTTTATTTATTTATTTTTTTTAAACACTCTGGTTAGATGATATCGAAAATATCTTCTTAAAACGTTTACAAATTTTAAAGTTATAGTGGTTTAAAGTTAAGGTTTGTAAGCGGCATACGAAATTAAGAGGAGAATTAAGGCATGAGAATGTAAGTATTTGAATGTAACGGCTACAAAAATTTGTAACAGGGTTGTAAGAAATGCTTCTAGTTATAATAACAAAACTGTTTTGTTTACAAATATTGATCATATGTTAGATACCGTTAAAAAAAGATAGTAGTGAGGCATTGTCAAGATTTTTCAGGAACCGTGAACTTTCGTAAAGAATTTAAAAGAAAGCAGAAAAACACTTTTCCTGTTTTTTTGTATTTTGTAGCTACAATGATGTATTTTAATATATTTAAAGTGCAGCTGCTCGATATTGCCCGAATTCTTTTTGTGATTGTATTTAGTGTCAATCTCGATGCGGATTCGTACTATTTTCAACTGTGGCTAGAGAAAAACAGACCCTGCGATGTTATGCGTCATGTAAAATCATTTTAAACGAGTATTATGAGAAAGGAAACAACAGAAAATAAGGCTTACTCTTTTAAAATTTTCTAACAATTGGCTATATAGCGAATTATTTGGGGAATTCATTTGTAATGTAATTTTCCGTATAAAGTTTTGGTTTTGCAATAAAACTAAATTGTGTTATACTATATTAGGAAGCAAATACAAGTGGTAGAGGCCGACCGAATGCTTCTTATGAGGAGGGTTCAATGACAATAAAAAGGAGGCGAGTGGAAGAACTTGTCGCAGAAAGAGTTACAGGTTCAAATACTAATGAAAAATTTCTGTTGAAGGTGCTTTAGCATTATATATTGGTATGAATTTATCTATGAGGCAGTAAAATATGATAAGAAAAGTAGTAAATTCTGTACACGAAGATTGCTTTCCGTCATACTATATGATTGCAGATACTAAAAAAAGATTTTTCCGGATGGCTTTCAAGTAACAGAAACTTCTGCAGAGGTTCCCTTACAAAAGAATTTAGACGAAATTGTAAGAGGAATTTTAAATGTTCATAATATGGATACCGAAAATGATACAGTTCTGGAATGCAAGTGGGGATTTGACGGCAGTAGTGGTCATAGTCTATACAAACAAAAATTTTAAAATGTGGAACTAGTGATGAATTTATATTACTTCTTTCGTTCCTTTACGCTTGTTGGATTGGGCAGATGATGAAGTAGTTTGGGTAAATGATAAACATTCATCTTGGAGGTTATGTAGGTAACTTAAAATTATTTTTACAAAGGAGAATCCAAATGTAATACAATCAGTAAGGGATAGCATAATTTCAGAAATTGAAGGTCTAGATACATATAAATTACATTTCAAAAAATAAAAATCTTAACGTTCATTATAAAATGCAGTTGGCGACGATAGATGGTGCAATTTTAAATGTATTAAGTGGAAACAGTAGCATTTCAACTTTTGCTTTATGTCGAGCTAAGCCATCTGAAATGAACAGCTTATCGATTTTCGAAAGGCCTGTGAATGAGCAGTGCTATCAGTATGGATTGTCCACATTACATGCATGGATCAAATGTTTTGAATGCATTTTGCATATTTCTTACAAACAGCATATAAAGAAATGGAAAGTGGTAGGAAAAGAAAATAAAGATCAGGTTGCTGAGTAAAAGAGAAATATTCAAGCAAAATTTAAGTCTGAAATGGGTCTTATAGTTGATAAGGTTACGACGGGGTATGGCACAACGAATGATGGCAATACTGCAAGGTGCTTCATTTCAAATGTGGAACTTTCAGCTTAGATTACAAAAGTAGATGTAAGGTTAATAAAAAATGTTTCCATTATTTTAAGAACATTTTCAAGTGGTCATTATATAAATATATCAAGTTTTGGTAAGCTTTTAAAAGATACTGCATTTTATATTTCTATATGCCTTCAACTGTACACAAAATTTTAGTTCATGGTATAGATTTTATTAAATATTCTACCATTCCCATTGGAATGTTATCAGAAGAAGCAATAGTACCAAGTCATAAAATTATAAGAAATGCAAGATTAAGACATACGAGAAAGATAAGTAGAATTGCCTCCATGAGACACCTCATAAATTATCTTATTCTGCAGTCAGAGCCATCAGTTTCGATGCATAGTTAGAAAATACTTTTAAGAAAAAGTTATTTAAATGATCTGAAAGGGTATTTAGTTGAAAAAAAAGATTTACCGACATAAAAACAGCGAATGACTCATTGCTAGAATCTGAAACTGATTACAGTGATACAGTATTTTTCGCTTATAGTCACATGGTCTAGATGCACAACAATTGTGGACTATATCGCTAATGGGACTATAGGCCTAATTTTTATATATGCCACAATATGGTATATATACAAATTCGATAAAAAAAAAACATCTACGTATGTATAGGACATTGAAAAATTATAATTCATGTTTATTTTTTAAGATTTTAAATGTATTATAAACATAACATATACATTTTCAATTATTAAGGCGTGGCATTTATATTTATGCTTATATGTAATTAAACTTAACTTTTTATTGAGATAAATTCATTTATTTTTTAATTTGCAAACAAAAAGTGGAAGTCTTCAAAAAATCCTTTCAATTTTATTGAAAAAAGTTGGTAATTTTTTTTTTTTGTTTTAATTTTAAGGAGTGTTTAAGAGCTCTGTCCTCTATCTTATCAAACAAGAAAAAGGTCTCTGTATCCTGTTCTGAGCAAAAGTTTCTTAAAATATCTACAGCGCTTAAAATGTCTTTTGCAGTATGGGGATCTTCTTCAAGTGTGAAAATTTCATCGTCGTGTAAATCTAAGTCCTTATCTTGTGTTGCAGAGTCTTCGTCATTAATAGATTGCAAAATTTCTTCATCACTTAAGCCTCCAAAGCACACCAGGTCATTTTTGGGACTGTATAACCATTTTTTTTGCATGCAATTGCATTGTAGGCAACCACTAATAGGTGGCATATATGCCGAATGTGACTGTATCGCTAATGGACTATATCGATCATATTTTGTATGAAATTGGCCTATAGGTGGCAGTTAAAGTATAGAAAATGGCCAATATCACTAAATGGACTAAAACCGGAGTGGACTATAACCGAAAAATACTGTAATTGTTAATATACTTTGATTGCCTGTAATACTCGTAATATGTTTTATGTATGTATGATTATTATGTTATGTTAAATAAATAAAATTTTATGTTTCTAAATTTCTTTTTACTGAGCGGCAAGGACTTACGTACTAAATTAATTTTTGTAAAATGTTGCTCTTATCTGATCACTAATTTACAAATTATAATAACTTTTTAATTTAGGTTGTATGGGTGCTGGGCGTGGCGCTAGTCCGATTTCTTTGAAAATTGGAAATATGATACAATAATTATAAATACATTCACATGCAAACTGTGGCTCTTATCTGAGTACTAATAAAAAGCAGAAAAACACTTTTCCTGTTTTTTTGTATTTTGTAGCTACAATGATGTATTTTAATATATTTAAAGTGCAGCTGCTCGATATTGCCCGAATTCTTTTTGTGATTGTATTTAGTGTCAATCTCGATGCGGATTCGTACTATTTTCAACTGTGGCTAGAGAAAAACAGACCCTGCGATGTTATGCGTCATGTAAAATCATTTTAAACGAGTATTATGAGAAAGGAAACAACAGAAAATAAGGCTTACTCTTTTAAAATTTTCTAACAATTGGCTATATAGCGAATTATTTGGGGAATTCATTTGTAATGTAATTTTCCGTATAAAGTTTTGGTTTTGCAATAAAACTAAATTGTGTTATACTATATTAGGAAGCAAATACAAGTGGTAGAGGCCGACCGAATGCTTCTTATGAGGAGGGTTCAATGACAATAAAAAGGAGGCGAGTGGAAGAACTTGTCGCAGAAAGAGTTACAGGTTCAAATACTAATGAAAAATTTCTGTTGAAGGTGCTTTAGCATTATATATTGGTATGAATTTATCTATGAGGCAGTAAAATATGATAAGAAAAGTAGTAAATTCTGTACACGAAGATTGCTTTCCGTCATACTATATGATTGCAGATACTAAAAAAAGATTTTTCCGGATGGCTTTCAAGTAACAGAAACTTCTGCAGAGGTTCCCTTACAAAAGAATTTAGACGAAATTGTAAGAGGAATTTTAAATGTTCATAATATGGATACCGAAAATGATACAGTTCTGGAATGCAAGTGGGGATTTGACGGCAGTAGTGGTCATAGTCTATACAAACAAAAATTTTAAAATGTGGAACTAGTGATGAATTTATATTACTTCTTTCGTTCCTTTACGCTTGTTGGATTGGGCAGATGATGAAGTAGTTTGGGTAAATGATAAACATTCATCTTGGAGGTTATGTAGGTAACTTAAAATTATTTTTACAAAGGAGAATCCAAATGTAATACAATCAGTAAGGGATAGCATAATTTCAGAAATTGAAGGTCTAGATACATATAAATTACATTTCAAAAAATAAAAATCTTAACGTTCATTATAAAATGCAGTTGGCGACGATAGATGGTGCAATTTTAAATGTATTAAGTGGAAACAGTAGCATTTCAACTTTTGCTTTATGTCGAGCTAAGCCATCTGAAATGAACAGCTTATCGATTTTCGAAAGGCCTGTGAATGAGCAGTGCTATCAGTATGGATTGTCCACATTACATGCATGGATCAAATGTTTTGAATGCATTTTGCATATTTCTTACAAACAGCATATAAAGAAATGGAAAGTGGTAGGAAAAGAAAATAAAGATCAGGTTGCTGAGTAAAAGAGAAATATTCAAGCAAAATTTAAGTCTGAAATGGGTCTTATAGTTGATAAGGTTACGACGGGGTATGGCACAACGAATGATGGCAATACTGCAAGGTGCTTCATTTCAAATGTGGAACTTTCAGCTTAGATTACAAAAGTAGATGTAAGGTTAATAAAAAATGTTTCCATTATTTTAAGAACATTTTCAAGTGGTCATTATATAAATATATCAAGTTTTGGTAAGCTTTTAAAAGATACTGCATTTTATATTTCTATATGCCTTCAACTGTACACAAAATTTTAGTTCATGGTATAGATTTTATTAAATATTCTACCATTCCCATTGGAATGTTATCAGAAGAAGCAATAGTACCAAGTCATAAAATTATAAGAAATGCAAGATTAAGACATACGAGAAAGATAAGTAGAATTGCCTCCATGAGACACCTCATAAATTATCTTATTCTGCAGTCAGAGCCATCAGTTTCGATGCATAGTTAGAAAATACTTTTAAGAAAAAGTTATTTAAATGATCTGAAAGGGTATTTAGTTGAAAAAAAAAGATTTACCGACATAAAAACAGCGAATGACTCATTGCTAGAATCTGAAACTGATTACAGTGATACAGTATTTTTCGCTTATAGTCACATGGTCTAGATGCACAACAATTGTGGACTATATCGCTAATGGGACTATAGGCCTAATTTTTATATATGCCACAATATGGTATATATACAAATTCGATAAAAAAAAAACATCTACGTATGTATAGGACATTGAAAAATTATAATTCATGTTTATTTTTTAAGATTTTAAATGTATTATAAACATAACATATACATTTTCAATTATTAAGGCGTGGCATTTATATTTATGCTTATATGTAATTAAACTTAACTTTTTATTGAGATAAATTCATTTATTTTTTAATTTGCAAACAAAAAGTGGAAGTCTTCAAAAAATCCTTTCAATTTTATTGAAAAAAGTTGGTAATTTTTTTTTTTTGTTTTAATTTTAAGGAGTGTTTAAGAGCTCTGTCCTCTATCTTATCAAACAAGAAAAAGGTCTCTGTATCCTGTTCTGAGCAAAAGTTTCTTAAAATATCTACAGCGCTTAAAATGTCTTTTGCAGTATGGGGATCTTCTTCAAGTGTGAAAATTTCATCGTCGTGTAAATCTAAGTCCTTATCTTGTGTTGCAGAGTCTTCGTCATTAATAGATTGCAAAATTTCTTCATCACTTAAGCCTCCAAAGCACACCAGGTCATTTTTGGGACTGTATAACCATTTTTTTTGCATGCAATTGCATTGTAGGCAACCACTAATAGGTGGCATATATGCCGAATGTGACTGTATCGCTAATGGACTATATCGATCATATTTTGTATGAAATTGGCCTATAGGTGGCAGTTAAAGTATAGAAAATGGCCAATATCACTAAATGGACTAAAACCGGAGTGGACTATAACCGAAAAATACTGTAATTGTTAATATACTTTGATTGCCTGTAATACTCGTAATATGTTTTATGTATGTATGATTATTATGTTATGTTAAATAAATAAAATTTTATGTTTCTAAATTTCTTTTTACTGAGCGGCAAGGACTTACGTACTAAATTAATTTTTGTAAAATGTTGCTCTTATCTGATCACTAATTTACAAATTATAATAACTTTTTAATTTAGGTTGTATGGGTGCTGGGCGTGGCGCTAGTCCGATTTCTTTGAAAATTGGAAATATGATACAATAATTATAAATACATTCACATGCAAACTGTGGCTCTTATCTGAGTACTAATTTCCAAGTTATAACAATTTTTAAATTTAGGTTGTATGGGAGGTGTGCGTGGCACTTGTTAGATTTTCTCGAAATTTCGCATAAATACTTCTTTTCCTAAGAAAAACATTAATGCCAAATTTCTTCTCCCTACTCTAGCTGCTTCTATTTTTGGCCATCCGTTGTATGAAATCGCGACACAGTGCGACGCCAAGCCGAAAATTATTGCTGAACTAAGACAGACGCCATCGAAAATTATGACAATCGCATTACATCATGCCACATAAGTACGGGCGACCATATACTCTTCCACACACAATGATACATATTGAAAAAATCTGAACGGGTTTCTTTTTGTAAAAAAATACGTTTTTTTTATAATTTAATGCGGAAGCCGAGATTAAAAAAAAAGAACTTTAAATATGAAAGTACGGCACAATAAAACATATGTATATAAGTTTTAAAGAATAAAAGATAAATATTACAAATCCATAATGTACGGAAAATGTTGTTTTTCTATGAAACTTTCGGACGCTATTTAAAGAAAACGACATAATTGCAAAACAATGGATTTTGCACAAAAACTACCACCTTGAAATATTGCGTAAGGCCGACTCTTCAAATTTTATATAACTTTCACTGATCAATAAAAATGATAAAAAAAAACCCGCTCTAAATTTTGATTGCATCGGTCCAAATCTATTAAAGCTTTGAGATGATTAGGATGTTGACTATTTCTGTAATACTATGTTTTACTTACATTGATTTTTATCACTGAAGAGAAAACTGCAACGACAAAAAGAAACAATTTTGTACTTAATAAAATTTAAAATTGAAATTAATTAAAACATAAAAATATAATTATAATTAAGGCTGCCAGTAGTAGAGCTAAATCGCTACAAGAAGGGTTAGTTATGAAAAATAAGAGCACAGAAAAAAGGATTTAACTATATACACTCCTGATCAATTGAATCGAGCCACATTGTAACTTAACAGGCCATCCATTTTGACATTTTATTGGTAGAACAAAAATTGTACTACTAGCGAATAGCGCATTTCACTGAATTCAAAAGCATATCAAAATTTTCTTAAAAGTTAAATGCAACGATATTTTGAACACAATTTTTCCCGGAAAATTAAGAAAAGAAAATTTTATTGCTTTGTTCATTTGGTTATTTGCACCTACAATGTCCTATTGCTTACGAATCCCCTTGACTTGAAGACTGTACTGCGTTCGCAAATCACTTAGAGAAGGTTTTCGCACCACTTGATATAAGTAATTCCACAATTCCAATTATTAGTGACACCGTGAATGAACCTAGGAAATTTCGGTTGTCTTCTTTAAAATCGACAATTAAAAATACGGATATGAAGAAATCACCTGGACCTGATCGTATAACAGGATCAATGATAAAACACTTACCTAATTCAGCTGTAAGAATTTTATTTTACATATTTAATGCCATGTTGCGCGCCGGCTTCTTCCCATGCTCTTGGAAGTTGTCTGAAATTGTTATGATCCCGAAACCAGGTAAGGACTCAAGCCAGATTACATCCTACAGGCCTATTAGCCTACTGTCAGTTTTGTCAAAGATATTTGAAAAATGATTCGTCTCGAGTGTAACTCCTTTTCTAAATGAACAAAACGTTATCCCAGATCATCAGTTTGGTTTTCAAGCAAGGCATAGTACGATTGAACAAGTCCATAGAACCGTTACTATTATTAGATCGGCTTTTGAAAGAAAGCAATACTGCTCAGCTTTATTTATAGACATTTCCCAAGCATTTGGTAAAGTCTGCCATGATGGGATACTTACTAAAATAGATCGGGTTCTTCCTGAAAACACCCACAAGCTTATATATAAAAAGCTATTTGTCAGATAGGTCAAAGGATCACCTTTCAAGAAATGGGAAAATCAGTGCAGGAGTACCTCAAGGGAGTGTGCTAGGGCCGCTATTATTTATCATCTATGCAGCGGATATGCCGACAAGACCGCATACATATACACAAACCTTTGCAGACGACACTGCAATTATAAGTGTTAATAAAGATCCAAAGGATGCATCTGAAAAACTGCAGTCCCATATTTATAAGCTAGAAGACTGGCTAAAACAGTGGAGAATAAAGGTAAATCCATCAAAATGTGCTCATGTAACGTTTTCCCTTACAAGGCAAAATTGTCCACCAATCACAATAACTAATACCAAGGTTCCAGCGGAAACGCACGTTAAATATTTAGGTATCCACCTAGATCGGCGCCAAACTTGGTCCCGTCACATTGAGGCAAAAATAACGTCCACAAAGCTTCGAACAAATAAGTCCTAACTCTACTTTGGCTTTGGAATATAAAGTCCTTTTATACAAATCCGTTATAAAGCCAATATGGTCATATGGTATTCAGCTGGGGGTACTTCCTGTGCATCTAATATTCAGAAGTTACAGAGAAGACAGTCTAGGATTTTGCGTCATATCGTATGCGCCCCCTGGTACATAAGAAATGAAAACATACATAGGGATCTCAAAGTTCCCACTATCCACGAAGAAGTTAAAACATACACGTCCAAATACGTGAAAAAACTAGTCGCACATCCCAACACTCTAGCACGCAATTTATTGCAATTTGACGGCCACCAGAGACTAAAAAGAACTGACACATTGAGCCTGGCGAGGCGGCTCTCTCTACACAATAGAAGATAGATTTTTAAGATTTGAATACAAAAAATTAGTTATTACATTGGTAATAACTAGTAAATAATAATTTAGAAATAAGATTTGAATACTTATTGTGAATTTCTTTTAATAGAAAGATTCAATAAAATGAAATAAAGTATAAAAATAAAAAAAAAATGGTTATAACCATTAATTTAATTTTACCTAAAAACTTATTTATTCATTATTCATTAAAAAACATTATAATATTTATAATAATTTAAACATTTTAATAGCGGGTGTATCCTACACGGCTTATAATAACTTCAAATATGAAATTTTTTAGTAAGTCATAAAGTGACTTTAAATAGTCCAATGATACTTGCTTTAAACATTATTTAATGGCTTGAATAAATGACTGCTTGTCATTAAATTATCTTCCTGCTTCATACACCTCCCGGGTAGGCCAACCTCAAACATATTTAATTATGTTCAGATAAAGAGAATAAGGGGTCCAACAAACAAGACGAATGTTTTGGCGTAAAATACATTCTTTTACAGCTCTTATATATAAAAGCGTTATATATAAAAGCATTATCCTGTTGTACAATCCATGGAAACGGCCTAAAAATGCAATTTATTTCTGTTAAAGCCGAATTAAGAACAGTTTTGTAGATTTCTCCAGTCATCCTGCTGCTAAGAAATTCTAATTTTATTGGTCCATAGTACTTTGCAGCACCCCACACCATAACAGTGCTTACCCTTTCGCTTTAGCGGTTCAGAAACATCTTTCTTTTCTTAAAACATGAAAATCAATAAAAGTCACAACTTTCCAATCATCAAAGTGACTACTGTCTTGCACACTCGAGGTCATATACACTTGCTAGAAAAACTATCCGTACACTTCAATATTCGTATTTTAAACGTCTACAAAAGTTTTAATAAAATATTTCAACTAACGGTTCTTTGCCAATGTTGTGTCATCCTTTTTACTATATTTTTCAATATAATTTCGAAAGTTTGTTATTTTTATAGCGTAGAAAACGCCATATGGCAACTTTATGCACCTGAAAAATTATTCGTACATTAATAAATAGGGGAATCCCATGTATTTTACAATGCCGTTCGTGTGTGTTACATTTTGTTTTTTTGTAGTATTAAGAAAACTTTGTTGCATACAGTTCGTTTGGCTGACTTATTGACCTTTTGGAAGCTTTAATTTGAGATGAGTCCAAAACCCAAAGAAATCGGGGCTGACGAGCGAAAAATTATACTAAAGCTAAGAGATGAAGGTAAATCTTATCGTGAAATAGCTCGGAATGTAGGCAGAACCCACTCATCAGTACAGTACGTCGTTCAGAACTTCAAATCCACTAATTCCATTTTGTCAAAGCCGCGTTCTGGACGTCCTTCTAAACTCACCGAGCGTGAGAAGCGAGCAAGTCAAGCAGAATCCTAGAATAACTGCTATCCAAATCAGTTCCAATATTAAAGAATCCTTCGGAAAAGAAATCCATGAAGATACAGTGAGAAAAATATTAAAAAAATCTGACTATCATGGCCGTGTAGCACGTAGAAAGCCATTTATTTGACATCAACAGAAAAAACGTACGGACTTCGCAAATTTGTATGTAAACAAGCCTCCGGAGTTTTGGGAACGTGTTTTGTTTTCAGATGAAAGCAAGTTTTGTATTAAAGGAAAAAAGTTAATTTGGCGAAAATCTGGTGCTGCGTTGAATAAAGAAAATCTTGTGCCAATGGTTAAACATGGTGGAGGAGGCATAATGGTTTGGGGATGTATGGCGGCCAACGGGGTTGGTAATCTCGTATTTATAGACTCTATAATAGTTCAAATTGGATATTTGAACATTCTAAAAGAAAATTTAATGCAAATCGCTCAAAAATTGGATCTTGGAGAAGACTTTTGGTTCCAACAGGATAATGATCCTAAACATACGGCGCATAATGTCAAGCTGTGGCTACTCTACAACACCAAAAATCTATTAAATTCGCCCCCTCAGTCTCCCGATCTCAATCCAATTGAGCATTTGTGAGATTTACTGGAGCGCAGAATCCGCCAACATAAAATAACCTCAAAGGAAATGTTAAAAAATGTCATAACGGATGAGTGGGCCAAAATAAGTACAGATGATACTTTAAAGTTGGTTAAGTCAATGCCAAATCGGCTTGCAGAAGTCCTTAAGCGTAAGGGATATCCGACAAGTTACTAACTTTAGCAATATTGCATTTAATTTATTTTTTTTACATAAATATTTTAAGTGTACCAATACTTACTTATAAGTTTTTTTTATTATTATTTTTTGTAAGGCAATAAACTTTAGAGCAGAGCTGTTAAATTTCGATTGCGACTAGTAATCAATTACATTACTTTTTAAAAAGAATCGTAATGATTATATAATCCACTATTCAACAATTTCTGATTACTAATTGATTACGATTACAAATAATCAAAAAATAATCAGGATTACTTGCGATTACTAAAAAATAATCAAAAGTAAACAAAAATGAGTTCGACTACTTTAAAAGATTAATTTTGACTATTTTTGATTACTTTTGATATTTGTCAAAAGTAATCTTTTAAAGTAGTCGAACTCATTTTTGATTACTTTTGATTGTTTTTGATTATTTTTCAGTAATCGCAAGTAATCCTGATTATTTTTTGATTACTTCTAATCGTAATCAATTACTAATCGTATAAAACTGAATGCAATCGTATTGTAATCATTACTTCTACTTTAAAAAAAAAGTAATCTAATTACTAATGATTACGATTACTAATCATTACTTAACAGCTATGCTTTAGAGTGAATTAAAAATAGATAACAAACGACTTAATACTTAATTTAAAAAAATAGTTGTTTAACAAAAGTGTACTATTTTAAATTGTTTTGGGGTATAAACTTTTCATTTCAAAGTGTACGAATACTTTTTCTGGCAAGTGTACTCCCTGGCAAACTTCAACCGATTTTGTTTGGGTCTCATTCAATAGGTGACTTTTCTTCAATTCCAAGTGTTCACTGCTTACGATAGCTATACGTTGAGATACTTGCTGGTATGCCAGCTTTCAGCTTAATACTGAAATTTTCAAGTTAGTCGCAATTCTACGTTTCAGTCGCATTTAACTCTGTTACAGCTCTTCCTTTGTAGTTTTGTCCAGACATTTTTTGTCCTTCATATATCTGCGCACTCTTTTGTGGTTTATCCAATTTCGTGGCCGATGGTACGAGAGGAATAAAATAACGACAAATTTCGTTTTTGCCCATGTTTACTAATTGTTAATTAAAAACTAACAAATTTCATTAGCGAACAGTTTAATGTGCAAATCAAGCCTTATTATTTACAAAAAAACTTTAAAATGCAAAGTAGGTATAATCAAATGAACGACAAAATAAAACTTTCTTTGATTCTTGAACGAAACATGGTATTGAAGATGGCACGTAGCGGCAACCGGTTTGTCTCCAAACAAAACTTGACAAGGGATGACGGAAATTCGTTCCAAAAATCTACATCAAAACTTTCTTTTGTTAATTTTTCGAAAAAATTATGCTAAAAATACCGTTGCATTTCACTTTCGAAAAATGCTTTCACTTAAACGTGCTATCCGCAGGAAGTATTATTTTTGTTCTACCCCTAAAACACCAAAATATAAGGCCAGCTATGTAGCTCAATTAAACAGAAGTGTATTTATTAATTTTTTAAGTTAGGTTAATTTTTTTAAGAACTCAATCACAGGAACCCATTCAAAAACACAGGCAAAAGGAATTCACGTACATACACTTACAAAAAAATTATATATGTATGTATATATAAAGATTACAAGAGCCGAACCTGCGAAAACGATTAACTCCATAAAACAAAAAGTGGGTAGAAAAGCGACGGAATTGTACATTGATCTAAAATTCCCTTCATAATATAAATTTAAATAAATATTGTACATAGATTGCACAAATACAAATGTAGTTTTTATTTAATAGTGTATGCAATTAATAAGAAACGTTAATAATTTCATATTTCGATGCAAGTTTGTCGAAGTAGAGTTGTTCAATTACGTAATTAATTGTCAGTTTAAAATCGTTTTTTATTCTTTTTCAAAAGAAAATTTTTGTTTCATATGATAACTATGAATACAGTAAGAGTTGAAATTGACCACGTGAGGAATAGAATGCATGTTCTATGCCGCTACGCACGTTATCAACATTCTGTTTATTTCTACTAATTGTGTGTTCACTGTAAACATCATCTAGACAATGATTTTATATTTATTTAACCAACTTGATGATAAAAATTTAATACGAGAGTTTTCTCATATTTTCGATGATTTTTCTGTTGCGTTGGAACGAAGTTTTCTAATCGTATCCTCTTTCAAATTTTGTTTTAGCCATTTCTCAGCTAGTATTGACTGCTAATTGTATTTATTATTACTATAATTAATGTTACATCTTTAGTTGATGCTGTTTTAGTAACAAACTAATGGAGTTTTAGTTTCTTAAATAAAATGTTTGACTTGTTAAAGTCTACATGCTTAATACACCCTCTTAAAGGGCAATAATACCTTCCGCCATTATTAAGGGTATAACCTAAAAAAAATGATAACCTTTTGTGGGAGGTAACATTTTACTGTTATAACAAAAGTGCAAAAATGTCACATTTTTCTAGAAACGAAAATACCAGAAAATACCCTGCTACTACTCAGTAGAAAGACACATATAATGCTAATGAGGTGCGTAGCGGAAAAGAATAGGCATGTATTCCGTTCCGCTAGTTTCTAATAACTAAAGTATTAAGAAGGAACAACTTTTTTCTTTCTTAATCCATAGAATAAAACCGAATTTTAATATTTTATTCGCTGAAGTATGAAAGCCATAAACGTTTTTTTTTTTTTTTTTAGTAAGACATTCTGTATTTCTCTAAAATCGCTGATAACTTAGCAAGTACTTCGTCCTACGACAAATAAGCTTCTTTCACACTAATCTACAAGAGTTTAAATTTTCGTAAGATTTCTGTAGAGAGAAGGAAATCTGACTGTAAAAAATTGTAGTAAAATATTCGAATCCAATGTGTGTCTGGAAATAAAATAAAAAAGACGTGTTTGTTTACTTCGAGCAAGTAGCAGAGAAAGAAGACAAAACTATAATTTCGGCAGCGATGGCTTAGCGATTTCTGATGGGTAGTGGCGGTGGCTCTAAAAGTTTTAAATAGATTTTTTCAAAAAAGTATCAAAATGCTCAGCACTACAGTGAACAAAATACATTAATAACGAATACGCACAGTGGCCGTTTAAGTTGACCGGTGAGTTGGAAGTGTTTTGCATTGTTTAAATGCAATCCTGATAAAATGAAAAGTGTCAGCATTGCAAATTTTTCTACAAATAATCCGTTTTTTTCATTATCTGATTACATACATAATTCTTTCTCACTATTTTACTTACTCATTTTACTTGAATTTTGGACAAGTCGTTTTACTCGATCTGACAGTGTGAAAGGCGCTTTAGAGTGTAACTGTAATTTATTTTGCCATAATTCTATTATTTAGCACATGCTAATGCATTACAGTTGCTTCTTACAAAAATTTACACTAGAGTATAGAACTAATCCAAATCGTCCCTGAATTAAATTATTATTTAATGATTAACAAATTTTTGTCATCAGCTAATGTAAATCTTTCTTATTCAGTAAAGTTGTTACAAATATGAAAAGTTAAATCAACTTTTTAGACAGTAAAAGTTAAGATTTGTTAACAAGTGGAGTTAATCAAACTGCGCAGTAAACGGTTCAAATGTCTAATTTTTTCATCTTTATGAGCGAATTTCAGTGAATTGTCTCATGTTTGAAGAGATCTGGTTCAATGTAATTGTAAAAATTTATCATAAAACATTGAAAGTTGGGTGTTTCACTTGGAAATTAAAATAACATTTTTGTGGGCCTTGCTGAGAATTGGACTTTTAGTTTTTTTAATAGCACTTGTTCATTTATATACTCAATAAATAGCTGACGATATCTTATTTTTTAAAAGTCTATAAAACTACAGGGCTGCTTTTTTTGAGATAAATGTTAATACTGATTAAAATCAAATTGATTAAAAAGCTTTTTTACACAATTCCATTTAAACAAATAATAAACTCAATGAACTGGGTTTTATACAACAGCAGAATATAAAAAACGCAAATATAAAAAACCTGTAACAGATTAAAAAACAAAATAATATATATTTTTCTCAATCACTGAGTGGCTTGCTAGTGTGACGACAAACTGCACGAAGAATGACAAAAAAGCTTAAAATGCTTGCATTAATAATTTAACGAATTATCACTATGTGGCGCTTGAAAAACTCTTTCTTTGTCTGACTATGTCTAATAGTCAGTTATACTTTTAGTTCACATTTTCAATTACCGCGCAGCTATTGCGAGACTCAGCTCTGCATTGGTCTTTTATAGCAAAGACACGAAGAAAAAAAAAAAAACGATTTTCTAGTTCCTGTGATCGCTAATTAAAATCGTTCTCACCATTTCAAACAGTAAGAACATAAAAAAAAAAAATCAAAATCAAAGAAATAAACAACATGTGGCATATTGTTGAACAAAGCCAGACATTGAAACACATACGACTACTTACGTCGAATAAATTTGCAACGAACCTTTCAAACAATGAAATCTACAGACGAACGAACATATCTTTTTTGTCTTGTATAAAGTAACTACATACTTGTACTTATTACAGCATTCACTTCTCTCGCCGTAAAATTCTATTTAGGACGGAACTAATCTTTATATTGCACCTTTGACTTTTGTCCCCAGTTCAAAGAGTGGGTAATATATTGAGGAAATAATGATTTGGCACCATGGTAACAAACGATTTTTGACCCAATTCTTTCAGCATAATTCACAATTATTCACACGAGCATATTTCTGCAAAGCAAAGTATTTTTGAATTTGCATCTTTTCTTCTAGAATTGATACTCAATGCTTTACAATAAAACACATTCCCAAACTGTTGTTTTTTAATGCTTTGAATTTTGTTCAGGTCATTATAAGGAATGTTTTTCGAGGTATATAACTTTAAGTTGGTAACGCTGTTTTACATGTGCGTCAATTTGACAGCTGTTTATTGTTTTGCCATTTCATCGTCTGAATTCTGAACAGCGCCTGCAAATTGTACAAATTTATAATGAAAATCGTGTTTCATATCGGGAATGTTACCTACTATTTGAACACAAAGTGAAAAGCATCAGTTTGAGTTTAATGGGCTTGTTAGTAAGCAAATTTGCCGCATTTAGAGTATACTCACTGTTTGGAGTGCTCTATGGGTCGGTGAAATAATTTTTTCGTATTTCTTCAAAAACCATAGCGACCAGAACGTTACAGTTAATGGTGACCGCTACAGGGCCATGGCCACTGACTTTTTTACATCACCATTGAACGCTCTTAATGTGAAGTTGTTGTGTTATCAACAAAACGGTGCAACATGCCACACAGCGCCTACCACAATTGATTAATTGAAAGAAACGTTCGGTAAATGAATAAATTCGCGTATTGGACCCGTAAATTGGCCTCAAAGATCATGCAATTTAAAACCGCTGGACTATTTTTAGCGAACCTATGTAAAGGCCACAGACAGCTAACGCCTTAGAAGAAAACATACGCAGCGTAATCACTGACATACAGCCTCATTGTACTCTCCGATCGGACTTCCTCAAAGCCAGCTGAGGTGACCATATGCCGGAAATAATATGCAAATAAAATCGGAAGACTTATATTTCGAATCAAGCTAAATTCATGTCAAATGTATGTGTTTTAGTTTAATTTAATGTTCTAACTACTAAAATCACCCGTTATATTAGCTAAAGCTAGTCCGACTAAATAATTAATATTTGGTTTAGAAGTCGCCTTTTGGATTTAACTCATACTGCACGAAATTTCAATTCCATTAATCATTTTAATGTCTGTAAGAGATTTGGAAATTGAATGTTTCCTTACGCCATTTCCTTTAGACTTTGGCAGGAATATACAACTTAGAAGAGCTTTCTGAATTCTTACAAGTCCTTGACATAAAAGTTATGCATTACTGCATACCTTCGATTACTTTCAGCTGAAGATTTCTTTCTACTGAAGGGGAAAACGAAAACATTTCACATATAAGGATTTCAAGATGCAAACAAGTTTATGAAAGTTTTTTTAAAGTATTAAAGATACATTTTCGTCATCCTTTGTCAAGTCCGGTTTGGAGACAAACCGGTTTCGGCTATGTGCTATCTTCAGTGTCATTTTCGTTCTGACAAGGGATGACGGAAATTCGTTCCAAAAATCTACATCAAAACACCCTGTCGAAATATTAAATCAAGAACATTTTAAATACTGTTTAATATTTAATATATTTTTTTATTTTAAACAGAAACATAAATTAATAAAAAAAAAACTAACAACTTCCAGTTGATAAGCAAAGAATACTGTAAGTCAAGGTTTTAGTGATCGAGGATTTTAAAAAAGGTTTCAGAGCCAAACTTCCCAATTCAAGTTATTACGGTCAATAGGCCTCAAAAAGTCCTCAAAAGTGCACATCTATTTGTAAATGGTATACATCATATATAATGAATAAACTCCTCATCAGCTCTGTTGTAAAGAAAACCCGCTCAAAAAACTTGCACTTTCGCTGACTGTGCAGCAACAAGATTCTAGTTCGATGGTTAAATTTTACAACTGACACTTCCAGTGCCTTAACAGGTTATTGCAATTCAACTATTTACTTTATTTTTAAAATTTTTCTTTTATTTCTCGCAAAAGCGATTTTTGTCGGCTTCTCCATTTAATATTCTCAGGAATTGCAAAGCTTCAACCCGCTCCGTCGTCTGTGGTATTATTTTTTTTTGATTTTTAATTTTATTTCATTTAAGCAGAAATTGATTTTCCACATTTTTTTTTTATTTTAAGGAGACCTTAAGTTGATTCTTTAAATTTTTCTATATTACTTGTTTGCCTGGCCCTTGTCACACGCGGCCACTTTTCTAGTCCCAGTTTTTATTCGAACAAAAACACATTCTAAGCAGACAAAAAAGGAATTGCTGAAAATAAGAGTTGTGTGTGAAGTTTGAAAGAGAATTCCGGATTATTTTCACAAGAAATCTTGCATCGTCTGAACACGCCCTAACTTAAATCTCAGTGCAGACAGACAAAAATTAAATGTTAAACAAGTATCGCTGGCCCAGAGTACATCATAATGGCCTTTGAAATGGAAAATCTTGAAATGTACAAAAAAAAAAAAAAAAAAACTAAAATAAAATGAAATGAATGCCCTCGTTTCTTGTGATTTATTTTTATTTTCGACATCTTGTACAATTCAAATGGAAAGTTAATAAATAAATTATGGGTATTTTTTTGCCGTAAAATGCAATAAATAAGATTAGGTGATGAGGAAGTGAAAAAAAACTGTGCACTTAATTGATTCAATCAAATATTGCGTTGCGAATTAATCAAGTCGTCAAACTTGTCCACGTATTATATTGTATAGGGGGCTAACTGTCACCCGGTGTCACACATTGCAAGGAAATAAATAATTTTCATTGAAGAAGCAACGCTTACTCTCTTGCGAGAATAACCACTTTTTTACATAAATAGAAAAGTTTTATATAATCTGAAATTTTATTATTTTATGTTCAGCAAAAGCTCCTAATATTTCTGAAAACGAAATTTAAAATCAAAACCAAAATAGAAAAAAATAGTTGTAGGGGTCCGAGAAAGGCAAACAGTTTAGACTAGTTCCTAATTTACTTACTTTTTGAGCCAAAAACGCCAGTGTTGTCAATTTCTTTAACCCTAACGTTACACATTTTTGTACGAAAACAGACAGAATTTTTCTATTTATTATTTATTCCACAATTTTATTACGATACATTTTTTGTGACACTTAAAAAACTAACGATTACAAAAATTAAGACAAATAATCCAATTTTAGATAAGCTGAAATAAGTACATCCTACAATCATTTAAATCGCTTCACATTAACAAAAGTTACAAGCCGTTATATTTTTTACATACGAGGCCGTCAACTTTGACGTTTCTTACAGTTACTCTGTACTTAAACAGAGTGTCTCCAAACAGATGTATTGAAAAGCCAGGTACTCTGCTATTCACTGCAGTTTGTTTCATGTGAGTCGACCAATAGCAATTTGCTTCTATTTCATAAATGTTGGATGTTTTTTGAACTTTGTACGTTTAACAACAAAAATGCAAGAGTGTGAATAAGCGCCATGTTATCTTTCAAGCGCGCAGTACGAAAGTGTAAAATAAGTTACATGTTTTATCATCAACATTTTCTAACAGTCGGTCTTTTATATTTTTTAAACTGTTGATTTACTTATTTTTATTTTAAGAAGAGCAAAAATTAATTGTTTGTTGCAAAAAAAAAAAAAATATTATTTAATTATACACAGATATTTTGTTAAGAAGTTCTTGTGTTTATTTTTGTTCAATTGTACTCATACAAATTTTAACCCTTTTTAAAAGTCTAGATAACCCCTAAAAGGTACTACCCAATTATATGGGTCGTTTTTGCAGGAAATGAAATGCCTTAAGACGTTTAGAAGTTCCATATTATAAGGCACAGTGTATAGTTTGGGACTGCAATTTACTTTCATCAAAAGTTCCTTAATAAAATAAAAATAAAAAAACACAGTAATGTAACAATATATTGCATTCCAAAGTGCAACGAACGGGTAATACTAGTGGAAAGATCTTACAGTTGGGGAATTTTTAAATTCCAAGAATTAAAAAACAACTTGTGAAAATGTAAAATTATTTCACGAAACACAAGTTCTTTTTTAGCATATCCGAAAAAGCGATAATTCTCTGTGGGCTTTAGTTGGTGTTAAACTTAAAAAATTAAGTCCAAGTATTTACAGGAAGTATTTTTCAGCATTGCAAATATTTTCCTCTGTGAACTTTATGGCCTTTTCGAAAATGTCATAAACCCACGAACACTATGCAACTTCTATGTGCGTAATTTTCAGTTGTAAAAGATAATCAGAGCCAGAATATTGCTGCACTTACTTAACTGTGGCCTGTTTAGCAGAAACATCTTAGCAAATACACAAAGTTAGTGAAGCTACTAAAAGGACTTTAAAGTACTGGACCTTTTCTTATGCGAAAAGAAGGACGTGAAAAAAAGAAAGAAAAAGAGAAAAAAAATATTATTTTTCAACAAATGTATCAAAAACGATGGCATGTAAAATCGAAACCAATATGCTTTGTCATGCTTTCGTATTAATTCCTGTTTATTTTTTGTAATTGAATTTATCGGCAAAATGTGCGAAGAAGTTGCAGAATCATTTTACTTTTATTAAGGTAACTACTTGTTACATTCATTATTAAAAAAAAAAAGTTGTGCGTCGATTTTTCGATTTCGATGCAATTTCTACTACTTCGTACTCTTAAGCACACAGTTATGTATGATAAAATAGCAGTAGTATCCATACCATTTCAATTTTTTCATCAGTATATGATCTTAAGTATTTATAAAGTACTTGAGACCACAGAATTCTTATGCATTGGAATATGAGGTCGGTCAAATTACTAATAAGTGCCGCACAAATTCGACTGAATCTTGGTGGCTCATTTTTTTATCTCCGCGAGAGATTGTCGTTCGCACTGCGAGTATCTAGCCATTGTCCTTATTGAAAAACTGTTTTAGATGAAAATCACGTATCAATTTTTGCACGCTCAATTTTTTTAAAACTCATTGGAATACTTGAAAATTTATTTTTCCAAAAAAATTTTTTGTCCAAAGTTGAAAGTAAATATTAATCAGAAGTATGCCAGACATGACATGGAGCTTCTTAATTTTAATCTTGTCCTAGGACATTTGTTTGCGAGAAAAACCGGAATAGATTTCTAAATTGCATTGTGATTGGACTTATGACCTTTTCCTAGCACCAGTTCAACCGTGTATTGCTAGCATTTTATGTGGAATGAAGCAATCACAAGAAATCGTTATGGAACAGATTTGAAAAACAACGAATCGCAACGCATTTGTATTTTGAAGTAGCAAGTCTGACAGCACCCCCAGTATTATCCAGTTCGTCCAGTTTTTTTTTCATAAAGCTGGGTTTTATGGAAAAACTGGGTTTTAAATGGTGATGTTTGTAGTGAATTGCTTAATTTTTCTCTTTTATTATCAATTACTTTATTTTATTATTGTAATACTTTTTTCGGATAAAAACTAGGCGGTGGCTGGTATAAGAAGGTATTATGTATATAGAACTATTAAGAACACAACGAATATAAAGTTTAAAAATAAACGAATCCATAACGAATTTTTTAATGGAATAACAAATACTTTTATAAAAAAAATCGAATTTCAAAGGAAACGCAGTGAAAATATTGCACACACAAGTATTCTGTATAAAAAGTGTAAAAGGAAGCCAAGCAAAAATGGAACGAACCACCAAGGGCGCACCTTAAGACATGATTCCCTAATAATTATTTGCAATGAGTACTCGTGCTGTTGCCGGAAAGATTTCGCTGTAGTTGTTACTTCATGCTGCATCAATTCAAAGTCACAACAATAAGTTCGAAAACACTTAAATAACAGTCCCCATGTTTCATACTCATATTTTTCATATTTTTTTTTGGCGTTTTTTAAAGAAAAAATAAACGTTTATAACTTCCTCTTAACTTTGCTTTAGTATGGTTTTCTGTTTCTTTGTCTCCCTCCTTTTACTCTTAATATCCTTTTATATGTTTCGAGGAATGCTACGTCCAGCACACAGCCCTGTAAATTTATTTAAAATCCAAATGATTGACTATGGTTGGCTGGTTGGATGGTCCCTGTACATAGTGAACGCTGTTGTTGTTAATGAATGATGAGAACTTGTGGTTTTTATGAAAACTTTCATATTTCAATTGATACTTTTGAGTTTAAATTTTTGTGGTTAGAATGTTGTTATTAAATATGTAGCGCGTCGGCTTTTTATGTGTTACACACATAAAAGAAAAAAAAAGTAGTGATGCTAACTCAACCACTTCTCTGGTACATGTTTACCTAACCTAATTGGGAATGAAGCAGCAGACGAACTAGCAAAAAGGGGATCTGATGTGGATTTCTGTGGACCAGAACCCAGGGTGGCCCTGGGGAATGGCCTAGTGCGAGCTAAAGTTCTTCAATGGTTAAACTCATTACACCTGAATAGGTGGAGGGAGAATACCACATGTAGACAGGCTCGAATGGTGCTCAAAGAGCCCCTCGGCAGGAAGGCCAGCAAGTTGCTCGGATATAATAGGGCTACTTTAAGCTGGATCACTGCGTTAGTAACAGGACATGGAAACTTCAAGTACCATCTGGCTAAGATGAAAGTCGTAGAAGATGATACTTGCAGACTATGCCTGAAAGAGGCTGAGACGGTAGCGCACATTGTGTGTGAATGTCCAGCACTGGCTAGCATAAGGCTTAAGACCACGGGCAGACACTTGTTAGATGTGAATGCCATGGGCGAACTAAGCCTTAGACAAATGCTGGCAATTACAAAAGACTCCGTGATGAGGAATAGTGTCGTCAGTTACCAGTCGACAGTCTGAAATCACTTTAGTCAAGAGAAAAGGCTAGGGCTAGCACGAGACTCAATTGAAAGTAAGGTGGTTGTGATTACGGATCGGTTCCCTGAAACCAATTTGAGGAGCGAAATGGGGGTCGAAAAGGGACCCAGAAAGTAAGTGGTGTGCTTCGATATCTCCCCATACATTAATAATAATAATAATAAATAATACCTAACCTAATCCAATCAAGAAATTCAACTAAAACAAATTTTTATATAACGCGTGTAAATTAGACATACATTTGAAATGCGCACTTAGGAAATTTAAACAATAAGGACCTTAATTGAGCTCAACTTACAATACTAGAACTTAATTAATAAATTGAGTAATGAGCACTATATTGCACCATTAACTGAGCCAAATTTCCAATGCAACTCTGCTGAGATTTGTTTCAGTAAAAAATAAAATCTCTGCACAATGATAAAATTCTTGCGCATTCAATTTGGTGACTGCATCAGCAACTCAACTACATTTTATTCTTTATAGCAGTTGTCAAACTCGGAAGCTGAATTTCTCTCCATTAATCCAAATAAAATAACACTTTCAGCTGTCAAATATTAATTGAGTAAGCTAAGCATATGTATAAACGCCAAAGTCTATAACACAATTTAAAAGTGTAATTGCCTCAATTAAGATGCATGTCTGAACATAGGATAAGAATTGTTGGAAACTACCTCCTTTCCAAATCGTATCTACCTCTAAGGAAGATTCTAGGTTCGCATCACTGGAAGAGTGATCTTCTCTTTTGACTCTTTTATTAGCCAAAATAAAAGTAGTTTAAAAAAAGTGAACCGATTACATTATTTCGAAACTAACATTAAACAATAATATAGGACACTAGTTGACCCGGTCCGCGTTGCTGGGCGTAAGCAAACATTAGTGTTGTATTACCACAGGATTTAAATTGAGCTTTTAACGAAATTTACGGCCTTGAAATAAAAATCCATGGAACACCTATCATAAGGTTTTTTTACAGAGTAACTTACATATGGTGTAGATATGGGCTCAATCAAAAAAGAAACGCATGTATTTAAGGCAAATTGGAAATTATGTTTCTTTATTACTTCATCTGTCATATATAGATAGATAGATAGATTTAATTATATTTATATTATTTAGCATTTAAAATTTTTACACATATTGTTAGTAACAAACCCTTCTGCTGATACAATTTTCTTTTTTTATTCATTTAAGCGCTTAAAATAGTTAATTTTTATTGCTGTTTTCTTTGAAAACGTAAAACTTCAAATTAGCAATACTGATTCAAGCCGAAGTCACATTTGCATATTGTTCAAATTTATTTAAAAAAATATTGTTCAATTCGGGAAGCACATTACCGTCCATCAGGACGATAATATGCAACCTATAAAACCACATGCAGCACACAAGAAGAAATTGATTGTTAGTATGTTGAACCTGATTGAAATGTGTCAATTCGTCACCATTTCAAACACTTAAACTTTTGTCCGTCCACACACTTTGTAGGAAGTGTTGCGTAAAGATCTTGAATTGCATACTTACAACATTCAACTTGAACAGATAAAGTTTTGTGCAGATTTTCTGCACTTAAAGCGATGACAATCAACAAGACATTGTCGTTGCCATTTCTGCACGCTAGTGTTCATCTCTAAAAAATATGCACCATTATTTTTTGCACTCCACTTTAAGTTCAGGGTGAAATACTACTACATTATATAATTGCATTAACTACATTGTTTAGACAAACAAGAGCTTTATTTTATGTGATATTTTTTTTTAGTTTGAATTAATTATGTTTGTTCTATTGTAATCGCAAAATGCGCATTACTTTGTGAGGATATGGGGAATTTGAATAAAGTACTACTATGTATAAGGCAACATTTTTTCCTGAAACGGAAACGCTATTAAAAATTTAGGGTGGTCAGAACGTTACAGTACACGGTGAGCAGTACCGATACATGATCAATTATATTATCTAGCCTGAATTGGAAGCCAATGGTTGTTTCAAAAACTACGCTTACTACAAATATCTTAAATATTACCCAAACTATGACTCCACACAGACGCAAGTAGCGGCAGAAACAGTACCCGTTATGTTTTGTAGCAGTCCTTTTTAAACTAAAGCTACATCTAACAATTTAAAATTTAATATGGAACAGCAGCTTATAAAACCAAAATATTTTCTATTGCTTTCCTCGAAGCTAAAGGAATAATAATACTTTATTATTTACTTTATTTTTCTGATAATTTCATTCTCTACTAAAAACAACAACATGAACTTAATTCCATGAAAATAAAAAAGAGTAAAACAAGAATATACGTGCATCAGTTTTGTACATATATCATGTAAAATAATATGGAGTAACATCTCGCTTAGCCCGTCTTACAGTCATATTTCTAGTATTCATTAGTGTTCATTAATTTGTGACACTCCTCACTCGTAGTTTTTGCATAATTTCAGACTCTTGTCTTTATGATTGCTCAAATAGAGTCTATTAAGTTTTCGGCTAGAGTTTGGCCTAACCAAAACATTTATATTGTCCGAAATCCGTTTAGTTTCATCTTGGACGTATGAGCTGGTGTTACATATTTCCGGAAACTAATTTCTACGATAGAAATTAATAACCGTATTTTCTTAAGTAAAAAAATCAATACTAGTTGAAGCTGAACTTAAAAATATCTGGCGATCTGTTAAAAGCTTTCTAATAACCTATGTGTGCGAGCAGGTTAATTTCGTCTTAATTTATTTATCATTCATTCGATACTTTATGAAAAGGCGCCATGAAATTATCGCCAAAAGAAAAATGTGTTGAATATAAAAGATAGACTCGTTAAAATCACAGTTTAAAGTTTCTGTCGAAGTTAAAATTGAAATATTCATTATCGTATTCTATGTGTCGTTAATTTTTGGTTAAATAGATGATGTTTACAGTTGACACAAAATGTATAAAAGACACAAGGATGTTGATAACGTGTGTAGCGGCATTATGCCAGTTGTCTCATGAAATTTTAACTTTTACTGTTATCATATCAAACAAATTTTCTTTCTGAATAGAAAGAATAAAGAAAACGAACTTATGCCTAGAAGTTAAATTGCTTAATATATAATAATTGGAGTTTGACAAAGTTACGTCAAAAACAATAAAAATACATATATACGTGGTTAAATCAAAGAAACTCAAAATATAGTAGACAAACTTAATTTGAAAAGAGAAATCAATACTTGTAATTCTGCTCAGCTTCAACTCTAATTCATAAAATGCATCCACCATAATGGTTTGACACAACTTCCGCTGCTTTTCTGTAAAATGATAAAAAATGTGTAAATATTTTTTCTATTTATGAATGGTTACAATAAAAAGAATAGCAATAAAAAGTTACATACGTTTAAAGCACTATGGAGTTGTAGCCCATGGATAAATAAGGGAAAGGAAATACATATTTTTGCAATTATGGCCCCCACGCAATTGAACGTAGTAAATGTTACATCAGCTACAGAAATCTTTTAGATGATAAAGACAATAAAACAACAGCAACAGTGTAAACTAAACCCCTACATGCGATGCGCCAGACATTAAAAAATAAAAGAAATACATACGAGAATGTATGTATAAGAGGAAGAGAAAAAAAAGCTGGTGTAAACAAAGCTTAAAAGAAAATTAAGAAGAATCAAGAGTACGAAAGCGAAAGAACAACAAAACAAGGAGAGAAAATAGAAAAAAGGACTAAGATGTAAAAAGAGGAGAGTTATAGAACGTTGTAATCATATCAAGTGCAAAAGCAAACAATTGCAGCGACAGCAGCAGCAGATACAAAAAGAATGCAAACAACACGAAAATTAACAGTAACAACAAAATGTAAAAGCATGAATGGAATTTTGTAAGTTTTGCTTTCCTTTCTGCTCACACTTGCTCCACACACCAATCGTGGACGGACGGATGTTTGTACGCGACGTAAGTATATGTCTGAATCGATGGGAATAACAACCATCCAAATCAACAACAACATCAGCATGAACAGAAAATAATCCATAGACTGTTGACTTCTTGAATACATAAAAACGTGATGTGATTGTGTTACTATCTTTAACTTAAGAGACACACAATACATGAATACTGTGCTTAAAATAACAGCACAGTAGGAAGAAAAGAACTTGATGGGGATGGATGAAATGTGGCAAAGCATATAGAGCCGGACCAAAATATTTACACAGCGGCCAGTTTTGCTTGCAATCTTCTACATTTTTTAAATAAAAACTCACAGCCCAATAAGGTTTCTACAAAATCATTTTTATACAATTCTTGCATCAGGACTTCCTTAAGTTGGGCCTTATTTCAGACATGGCGTTTTTCTACTCTCCTGTCTATTTCATTTCAAAGATGTTCAAGGGATTGTGATTGCAGTGGAGTTACTAAAATGTGGGGAACATGATAAATAAACTACGTGCAAAGAAGACATTATCGTGGCATGCTCACGACAGCATCAGATTGTTTTGGCAACCATATAATGGTTATTTAAAAACATTTTAAACGTTACTTTAGTTACGATAAACAAGTTTTGTTTACTTTTCCAAATTAAAGGATTTTCAACCATAAAAACTGGAACATGCTTAAATTGAACACACCAATTTTTACTGAAATTCTAACCACAAAGTATTATACTTTTATAAAAATAATATAATAGCTCTAACCATGAAATGCTCTCTTAATAGACATATCTTAAATTTTGTTGTTGTTTTGTTGATTACCTTAACCATTTTTTTCTTTGCATGCACAATCAAAAATTTCCCTCCAGATCTAGCTTGTAGTTTGGCGGTACGTGCTCTCTTAAAATATTTAGGTAAATATTTTCATCAATTGTACGGTCGGTTGAAGCCTAAATTCCCTGCACCTGCAATGACATCACCACATCATAACGATATACATGTCCTCTCCTGCGCTAAGCTTTCTTAGCCGGCCAGATCAAGCCTTTGATGAAAATTAAATTCGTGACAAACATTTTACTAAATTAAAATTTTTTAGTAGTAACTTCAAATTAAAATAAAACATAGATAAATGATGTTAATTGACATTTGGCTCTATTCTAAAGATAATGCATTGCTGTGCCATTTTTATTTGAATATGATTTCCTGTATATGGCCACTTCGGCTGGGTCAGAGAATGTCCAAAGAGAAAGGCCGTCCGTATATCCATGATTACGTGGCGAATGGTTCCTTTCAAGGCGTTAAATCGTCTGTGGCTTATCGGATCAGAGACTTCACATTGCCATACAAAAAAATTGCCCAACGGTGGTAAATCGCCTGATTTAAGGGGGTAATTTAGGGGTATATTATGACAGAAATGAGCTTCATCGCTCCACAATTTGTAAGCGTTCTGTAGGCGGCAATCTAATTATAATGAAATGTCAAACCAAACTAAACATAAAATAAGTAACAGCTATTAAAATGGCGCAAATAACATGCATCATTGCCAAATTAGTCTAAAATAACATTTATATATATTATTACGTCTGGTTTTGGTCGAACAAAAAACAACATATACATGTATATGTTCCTCAGAAATTCCTTTTGGCTTGAGTTATAAGCACTTATGGGAAAAGATGTCATCGTTTTTAAAACAGGCTTAATAAACATAAAAATAACATTCGAAATTACGGCAAAACGGTTTAAAGATAAAAATCTTCTTTGTTCCAGAAATTACTTTGGACTTCGAAATGACAATGATAAAGGTAAAAAAAATTTTAACAAGGTTGAGTGAAATTCAATTATTTTATTTATATAATTCATATAATTTTATTTAATGTTAGTGATTGCTAGTGAAATTTTATATTTATAATATTCACAATAGTATTATTTATTTACACAAGTATGTAAATTCATTGAGCTTTTTTTTAGCATAGTAGATCACAAATATACAATTTAAATAAATAACATTTAAGATTATAATGAAATGTTTTAAAATAGTGTCTATGATAGGAAACAGTACCAAACTTGACTAGTATTGCAAAACATTTTTGTAAATAAGGTTCACTGAAATTGCTCTTGCTCAAGGATCTAACAGTGTCTTGAGAGAATAACTCTTATAAATACGGAATAAAACACTAAAAAATAAAAATAACACATACATTAACCCCTTTGCATACGAGGAAACGTTTTCTTAAAAAGGGGTATTAGTACAATTGTAGCCCCTTTGATAATAAATCATTTCTCTCAGAAAAGCTTTATCATGCACATGAAATCTCTTAACATAATTTTTAATTATATCAATTACATAATAAAAGATTAATGGAGTTACCTTTGATTCCCTATAATTATTGACATAAAATTTATTAAAATATTACCTTCATTACTATTTCAGCAATGATAACAACTGCACTACAGAGCTGCTATTTTCAGCAACGCAGTTGTTTATGGCAAAGTCATTCGTAATCGCAAAATCCCATTACACTTACATGCCTTCATTTAATGAGTGAATGAATATTGATTCTACTACATCAGTTGCGGCGTCTCACTAGCAGCCAAAGTATACGCGATGTATCTTCACGATTTTAATCTGGCCTCTTGTGTGCATGTGTGTTAGCGTGTGAGTAAGAGTTAATTTGTGGAATATTATGAACGATTCTGGAAGGACATCGTCTATATCGCCATCCACAACAAAACGAAAAAGGAAGAATAGTGACATCGAATGTGAAAGAAAAAAGAAAACAATTGCTTGTCGGTATTGTCACCACA
This sequence comes from Phania funesta, assembly GCA_963932375.1. Classification (NCBI taxonomy): domain Eukaryota; kingdom Metazoa; phylum Arthropoda; class Insecta; order Diptera; family Tachinidae; genus Phania; species Phania funesta. The sequence goes on along the minus strand of OZ010652.1, from coordinate 89,711,771 downwards.
ACAACTCCACAATGTCTACACTTGTCACTTATTATTGTAATTGTTATTATTAATCATATACAAAAACAGAAAGACAGACACGCACGAGCAGAAAGAGGGAAACAGAAGAGTTCGACATTAGACAGTGGTTTGAATTTGATGAATTTGTGCAATAAATTTGTAAGGGAAACTTTTCACTGTGATAAGGATTGTACATGTAAATAATACACATTTAGTTTCTTCACTTAAAGTTAAACCTGAATAAAATAACTTTGTGAATCCACATATTTGCAATAAAAACTGGCATCAATTTGTTAGTGCATATTTTTGCATATGCTGCAATAAATGCATATTTTTAATGCATATCATTTGAAATAATCCACGTTTAAATAAATACATTTGTTCAATTCACGATCCGTGGAGTATTTTGTATCATGTTTTGATTACGTATTGTATCGCTTGTGGTGTTTTCGTTTTGCAAAACGTCAAGTAATAAAAAAGAAGACGAACGAACATACATAATATGCAAGTGGTATTTATTGCTAGAATTAATTTTAATTATAAATGTACCTTCCATTTATCAGCTGCATTATTTCGAATTTCGAGTTTTTCAACTCTTGTTTACACACTTTTATTCTTTGCACTTTTTTTTTAGCAAGGAAAACCAAAAAATTAATTTTTTAATTTCAAATTTTAATTACGTTTAACTTTTGAATTAGAACTGATTTGATAAAAAATCTTTTTTTTTTTTTAGAATCCATCTGCAGTAAAAAATTTACAAATCGAATCAAAAATAAGATATCACTACCGGTTTTCATTATTCAAACCCCTAAGGAGCTCAACTTTGTAGTCTTGTGGCGGCGCTCATTTCAAGAACACATGGTCCAACACTTGAATTGTCAAAATCCGAGCGATCGTTTAGAAACAGCAGATTTATTTCCAATTTTTTTTTGCAATATTTCCTAATGTGCGTAATATAGTAGTGATGTTTATGGTTTTAAAGCGAAACAGGGTCAGTAAAAGTTCAAAAGAACCATGGGATAATCGAAATTCAGGTAAACAGTGGCCCTACAGTAGGTCATTTGAAAGCTCATCTTTTCAGAAGAAGCCCATTACGCAACGGAGGCTATGCCAATAAACAAAAACCATCGCATTTGGTTTCCAGTAAATCCAAATGTCAAAGGGCGGACTATTTGGTTTTTATAATAGCTCACTGCACTTTTTATCGCATTGAGTATTTTAGAGGTTTATAAATTTTTGACAGATCTTTAACCTATTGAATTGTAAAGTTTTATGAGTTTTATAATAATGCTGGATCGATGTTGACATGGGATGCAACAAGCCAAATAAACCTTGCGTGTAACTTTTGCCATAATGTAGGCTTATTTTACTAAATGTTTTATCATTTGCACTTGCAGTTTAATCGTATAACTTGTCACCTTATGTGGCTGAATATAACCCCGAGATTTGACAAACGCCGCAAACCAACATGACTGCCACAGACTATGAATATCAACCCTGCGTTATTACAAAATCCTTTATTTCACAAGTCAACAATTTTAAAAATGGGATTTTTCTATATTCACTCTTCAGACAAGAACCACGCCATAAATTTATTTGGATTTAGGGTTAATTACAACGAAGATTTACATATTTTTGATTTTAATTGCAGTGGTCGCGATGTTGCATCTGAACAACTTCAGTCCCATATTCATGAGCTAGAGGACTAAAAAAGTTAAATACATCGAAATGTGCTCATGAAACATTTTTCCTCAGAAGGCAAAATTCTCTACCAATAACAAAACCACACACCACTGTTCCAATGAAATATTGGGAGTATCCATCTAGATCGACACCGAACGTGGTCCCCCGCCATATTGAGGCACAAATAACGACCATAAAACTGCCAACAAGTCAACTACACTGGTTAAGAGGACCTAATTCAACTATGACTTTGGAATACATGGTCCTTTTATACAGATCCGTTATAAAGCCATTATGGTCATATGGCATTCAGCTGTGAGGTACTGCTTGTACATCAAACATCCAGAATTTTACGACTTAGTGTACGCGCCCCGTGGTATGAAAATATCCATTCCATAGAGATCTAGAAGTTGCCACTATCCAGGAAGAAGCAAAAACATACACGTCCAAATACGTAAACAAACTAGTGCTCCATACCAAACCTCTTGCAGATATTTACTGCAATTTCATGGGCTAAAGAGACTAAAAAACGGACATGTTGGCGACATAAGATTTAAATATTTTTGTAATGCTTTTTCCACCAACCAATAGTTGGCTAAAGGCAGATGGCATATGGTAACAAAGAATTCAATAATAAAAAAGTTAAAGTGTTATAAACTTCGCTCTCTCCCAAGGCAAAAGCAAGAACATGAAAATTTAAAAATATTCATTCTCGTATTCTATTTGTCTTTAGTGTTGGGTTAAGTAGATGACAGTTCACACAAAATTAGTAGAAAAGATACGAAGAATGTTGAAAACTTGTGTAGCGGCATATTAAATGCATTCCATTCTGCTAGTTATCTAATAAAATTTTAACTTTTACCTTATTCAAAGTTATCATATCAAATTATTTTACTTTCTTAAGAGAAAAAACAAAGAAAAAGAACTTATGGTTAAAAAAATTGTGATAACGCCTAACAATAAAGAAAAATATTAATTTTGACAACCTTTATAAGCCTCTACTAGTTCTCTCTATTAGTCTAAATTATATACAGGATAAATTTTTCAAACATCCATAAATCTCATCTGCCAAAAACACATTTACATTTTCGTTGAAAGCTATGAAAATAATTTCTTTCGCAAGGGTTAGAAAATAAATGTTTGGCTTGGTAAAAGGACTAATAGTTAATCCGATCTTAACTAAATATAATGCATGCATGATTTTGTCTAAGTCTGTTTGTCTACACCCTCGCACTTGTGTAAAAATGCAACCCCAGTAAATGAAAAAGTCGAAGTTTTTAGAAAAAGTTAAACGAATGTTTGGGGCCACACGGCTGTTAAACTTCCATCCGTATTTTGATTAGAATCATAACATATTGTTTTCACATTATAATACTCTCCCATTTTATTTGAATTTTATTTGAATTTGAAAAGTCGTATTACTTAGTCTAATAGTGTGAAAGGGTCTTAAACAAATAAAATTTTATATTTTCATCTATAAAGCTGTAGCATTCTTTGACAATGTACGCATGTATGTGCGTGGTTTGTTCAGAAGAAAAGGTGAAGTTGGCATTTTTTGAAAAATATTTATTTGTTCATCAATATCCATTTTGTCCCCTTCAGAGTAATCCGCAATTCTTCCAATCCTGGAAGCACTTCTCAATTGCGCTTTTCGGCGTGGCCATCAGCTCGTTCTTCGATTCTGACTTTATCTCATCAATTGTGGCAAAACGCTTTCCTTGTATTGGTCTCTTCAGTTTTGGGAATAGGAAAAAGTCGCAGGGAGCCAAATCTAGTGAATAAGGTGGTTGAGGCCATGATTAGGGTGTTGTTTTTAGCAAAAAAATTATATTCTTTGATCCATTTCAAAAGTCAAAAATCAAGAAAAACACAAACGTGACTAATCTTTTCAGTTGTCAACAACAAACTACTAAACCAAATTGGCTGATAATGCCAACATATGATTAACACATATGTAGCAGTATAATAAGAAAAATTTCGGTAATCGAATGTACACAGCCCGCGAAAATTTCAAAATTCACCTTTTCTTTTGACCAAACCATGTACATATGTTGTTAATTGAGTCATGTTTTTTTTTCCAAACACTTACATATGTAAAACGATTCAAAATAAAGCCTTTAAATTACAGACGCATCGATACTCCTTTCTGTCGATACGATACCTATACTGAAACAAATAGATCAGCGATACCGATTAGCTGGTGAAATAAACTCAGATTAAATTAAATAAAATTTATAATGTATGATATACATATTGCACACTACACCAAAAACAGTAACCATTATTTTAGTTGCCTTGCTTACCACGACAAATACACAACCGATATATTGTTATCAGTATCGGATGCATACCTACTTTAAATCATATATTTAATATAACTCCGACAAAGCTTAATAAATAGATATTTATGAATCGACAATGATTATGGCATTATTGAAGATTTAGGAAATAGTGAAATAAAAAACATATGATCTTTCCATGCCTCGAAACAATTTACTTGATTTCATTTTATTGTCTACTTCAAATTCTGTCTGGCACAATGAACAGCACTTTGTAATTCTTTCCAGCTATTCCAGACATTTTACAATAAAAGGAAAGATAAACCAAAAACAAAACGTACAAAAAAAATGCACAAAAACTAGATTTACGTTGTTCTTCAAACTGATGAAAACAAAAAAATACTTAAAAAAAGGAAGCCTCTTCATCACCGCATATTGAAAATATTTATTGCAATTTTTGTTTGCTGTTGCTGCTGCAGCCACTCGAACAATGTTGCACATTAAACATCATGTAGTAAAATCTAAGCTCATGTGCAAAAAGAACAACTGAAAACAAAAACAAAACAACAAAATAAAACATTTTCTCTGTGTCATTGTGCTTTTATCATGGCGAGACAATTGTGGTTTTGTTGGCTTCTGCAACATACTCCTAAATACTACTATACAGAAGCATATGCACAAGTCATTGGCATCCTACCTACACTACTTGTCGTATATATTACATACATATGCATATAATCCAGGATTACAAAGTACATTCCTGTGCTATGAATTATTATGTTGACTACATTCTCCATTCAAGTTCTTCATACTGCTTTCATATTCTTTTATCCTTTATGAAACATTTACTGGTCGCTCCACTTTCTTCCAAATAAAAATTAACACTTAACTAATGCCATGTTGCTAATTCGTAATTCGTTGTCCTATTCGTAATTCAAACCCCAATCACCTCCTATGGTACCTCAGTACCATACGAAATTTTGAGATTGTATTACCAAATTTGCATGGTAATTCAATTGGAAAATCAAAACGAAAAATAAACAAAAATAACATATAATTAAATTCTGCCCAAATGAATAATATAAGAAAATTGTAAAAAAAAAAAATATTGATACGAGTATCAGGTTATTTGTAGAGTCGAAATTAAATACAGAAGAAATGTTGCATATTCAGAAGAAGCGGTAGAAGCAACTTTATAGCAAAGTAAAAATTGGTTTCAAAATTACATACACAGTCTGGTAAATAAATGTTTTCACAAACAAAGAAAAAATCAACAAAATTCGAATGAAATAATTTATAGATACAATTCATTACTAATATTTACAAAGTTACTTTCGTTTTATCATAAACAACATATGATGAGTTTTAATTCAATTCAAGACTTTTAAAAATAGATTATAAAAGCAGCAGTATAAAGGTAAAATCAAATGCATGAAACTTAAAACTATAGTGTATTGCTAAAAAATATATAACATATAATAAAAGCTAAGGTAGACTGTTGAATGCCGAGTAAGATCTTAAACTAAACTAAAACCTGGACTAAACTCAAATAACGTATGTACAAGAATAACTTAAAAACTAAATAAAAACTTAACATTAACTGAATGAGCAGAAAACTCTGGTAGACTTTATACATTAGAGATAAGTACAGAATTAAAATCCTCTTTTAAAATTCCCACTGGAGAGAGGTAAGCGCTGTTGGACCAATGAAACTCCATCTGGGAGTGAAAAATGTTCCTCATTAAGCTATTCTCATAATACTCAAGACGATTTATGTACGTCTTAAGTTGCATTAAAGCAAACGATGACACAGGTTTAACTCCCGCTTCCTTATAGATGATTGTGTTAGATAACCTTTCTCGTAGTTTGCGTGAACACAGAGCCTCAAGAAACTTCGTTCTAGCCACTCCAACTCAGCCATAACTGTTGGAGAGAGACTGCGAACCAAATGGCAAAGCCGTACAAAATAGCTGAACGAATGCAGACGTTGTAAATTAAGAGTTTGGTACGCTGACTCAAGTGCCTGTTCCACAATAACCTTGAAATTTAAACAGTTTATTTAGAGTTATCCCAAGGTATTTTATATGGCTTCCAAAAGGAATTTCTGAAATTTGAAAAGAGAGATTCAATGTTTTACTGCGCCGCGAGAACCTTTGTCCGAAGCATTACGAAGCTTAAGCTATTAATTTTAATACCCCAGTCACTGTAAAAATTGTCTATTAATAAAAGGTGGTATTTAACTTTGCTCAACGAGTCCAGTGGGCTAAAATCATGTGCATATATAAAAGAATCATCTGTAAACAGGATACTTCTAGAACTATTGAAATTATGTGTAAAGTCATGTACTAGAATGTTTTATAAAAAAGGGGACAAAACCGCACCTTGTGAAACCCCCCAATATATGCTACCGAAGGCTGATCTCGAGTTATTCATATCCACAAAAAAAGCCTGTCCTCGAAACAGATTTAAATAACTTCACTACGAAAGGATCACAACCACCACTTCTAATAATTTTATATAAAATCCCTACGTGACACGCTCTATCGAAATCCTTTTCAATATCTAGAGACACGGCACCCGTCCACTTTTTGTTCCTTAAATTACAAATAAAGTCAAAGTAACAGTGCGTCAAGTCTTAAATGGCCACGTCTATCTTCAAAGTGATTTTCTAGAATAACCGTTCCGAACGAATTTTCCAACTTAAGTTTGACAACCGTTTCAAATAATTTTCCAACGTTAGACAGCAAAGAAATTGGACGAAAATTGTTAATAAGAAAATTATTTGGCTTCTTAATTAAAAGGGAAAATTTTTGCATTTCTCCAGCATTTTGGAAAGTACCCAATTTTAGTACCTTATTTAATTATTACATATTTTAAATTAAAAATATTGATAAGTTATCCGCACCTGAAGATTTCTTCGCACTAATAGATTTTATCAACTCACTTTTTTTAATATAAAAATTATTTCTATAATGGAATATGTAATCTGTACATACATACTTAATATATACAAGTCTGGGAGGAAAGTTTTTTACAAAAACTTATTCGAATTTACAACTTTTTTAATAAAACTTGAAAACTGAAAATATAAATTATCCCTTCGTTGCATAGGATTGCATAAGTGCAACGTTAGTTTATCACTCATCTGACAACTTTTCTGTTTCTCAGTTTACTGTTACTTATTGCTCTGCTGAGTCTTTTATATTAAGCAATTCAATTGATGTTGAAGTTTCTTTAAAAACAAGTGTTTTCAGAACATGGAGAAGTTGTGTTGATTGATTCCTTCTAAAATTGTAAAATACTGTGAGTTTCAAAAATGTAAGTAATATTTACTTTGCTTGTTGAAGAGATGATATTGCCTCTCTACACCTTTAGTCAACAAAAACAATAAATTTCATGCCATTAATTTAATGAAAAATTCAATCGATGTATAGGTAAATGCAGTCTTTATCAACATTTACTTAGATTAGGTGATTTTTTAACCGTTTGGGTTTTGAAAATTGGAAAAAACACAGAAAAATTTGCAAAAGTTAACAAAACATTTCATTTAAAGATTATTTCATGTAAATGTTGGCTGCGGCTACGCCGTAAGTGGTCCATCCATGAGCTAAAATTTTGGCATACTTTTTTCTTTTCGGCCGGTATCTCACCAATGGCAGCTGTAATGTTGTCTTTCAGAGATGAAATTGTGGTTGGGTTGTGCCTGTACACGGGAGACTTCACGTACCTCCACAAAAAATAATCTAGTGGGATCAAATCGCATTATTTTGGGGGCCAATGGACTGTTCCAAAACGTAAGAATAATTGCTTTACAAACTTGCCTCTCAATTGGTTCATGGTGGTATCGCGTGCCGTATGGGAAAAAAGTGGGTAATCATCGCGATTTTCATCGTTCTTAAAGAAGTGCAGTGCATCCTTCAGGGTGCATTGGCAGGTTTTGAACTGTAATTGGCTGATCTTCATACCAAACTCAGCAATTCTGTTTCAGTCAAAAATTAGCTCCGCCGCTGAAAAACCAAAAAATCAGCAGATACAATAACATTTAATCATGCGCTGTGATATATCATATCTTTTGCGCACATTCATGCTTTATCGCCGATATTAATTGATTTTGCACAGACATATGTACATATGTTGCACATATGATGACTATGAAAATATTAACTTAAATCCAAATGAAAATTTGGAAAAGGTGGGGTTGAATGAAGTCACGGGTTTATGCAAGCCAACAAATCCGGGGCTATTGCCACAAGCGTTGCAAAAGGCCATTGAAAATTCCTTAAAACGGGCCGAAAATGTAAATAATAATGTCGGCGATATTCAAAACAATTGTTAAAAGCTAAAATTTAAATAATCATAAAAAAAATATCATTTACTCTCAATTCAAGAACATTTAAGTCGTTTATTGTGGCTCACCTCGTGTTTATATGAAATGCAGCCATGTGTAAGTTAACACAACACCACATTTCCAAGAGGGTGTTTAAAATATTTAAAATACTAAAAGCCAACGGCCTCATTGCGCTTTGTCAGCTATATTTTCTGAATTGCGAAAGAATGAAATAAATAAACATTTATTATGGATAAGCAATAAGCAGACGCAGAGTCAGCATAAATTGGATATGAGGTTGCTTACTATATTTTTGTAATTTTAGTTTTAAGTTAGTTGTTTTTAAGTATTAAAAGGAATGAGTTAACTAGTAAAAGAATAAAGTTGATTTTATAATTTTATTTTTTAATAAAAACCTAACAAAAACTAAGACCCTGTTTTTGTTAACTGGCGCCCAACGTGGGGCACGAACCCACGACCCTGAGATTAAGAGTCTCATGCTCTACCGACTGAGGAATCAACTATTGAAGAAAACTTACCAATAAATTAAAATTTATTTTGTTTCAATGTAAGTAGAGTGCTCATTTTTGTTTTTGACATAAATAAAGAAAATTAATAATATCTGTGTAAAGATAGGGTTTTTGAACTGTGAGAAAATAAACAAATGATTTAGTGCAAACGAGAATTGTTTCTTGTTTATTAATTATTGGCCAACGTTATTTGTTTTGTATTTGTGTAATATTTGTTAATTAGCTGGTGAGGCCTAACATTTGTATATGTCTATAATTTTTAAATAATTAAAATTTTTTTTTTAACGAGTTGTTGGCTCCTTCAGAAGGAGTTTATTTTATAAGCAAACTTTTTGTGAAAGTTTTGTTAGTTTTATGAACAGTGAAATTAGCGCACTGTTGGAAAAATTCGAAAAATTAGTGGTTTCAAGCGAAATGTCTATAACACCCGAGCAACTGAAGGCTATTGTGGAAAGTGCCGTTTCCAGTGCTCTTGTGGTGCAGGAAAGGCAGTTTGAAAAAAAGTTAGGTGAACTACAACAGACAATAAATAATCTGAACATTAGTGCTCCAGAAATTGAGACTTACGAAGAGGCTCAAATTAGGGACAACGTAGTGTGCAAAGAGACCCTAGACATTGCCAAATCTTTGCCAGATTTTGAAGGAAAGCATGAAACTTATGTTTCATGGCGAAAGGCGGCACACACCGCTTATAAAGTTTATGAAAAATTTGATGGGAGTTCCACCCATTTTCAGGCTTTGGGAATCATTAGAAATAAAGTTAGGGGTACGGCCGACATGATTTTGGCTTCTTTCGACACCCCTCTGAATTTTAAGGCCATTATTAATAGACTCGATTTCACCTATGCGGACAAGAGACCCATTTATTTAGTAGAACAAGAGATATCTACCCTTCGACAGGGAAATCTAAGTCTTTTAGAGTATTATGATGAGGTGGAGCGGAAACTCACACTTCTAACAAATAAAACAATAATGAGTTATGATAGTGATCTGGCTGCATCATTAAATGAAAAATATCGAATGGATGCATTACGCGTGTTCATTTCAGGGGCAAAAAAATCTTTAAGCGACATTCTTTTTTCGGCAAAGCCAAAGGATCTTCCATCAGCGCTGGCATTGGCCCAAGAGGTTGAATCAAACCATGTGCGCTATAATTTTGCTAGCAATTATGCTAAAAGTATGGAGGAAAAAACACAACAGAAATTTTTTTCTAAAAACGCTAGGTTTGCTAATAATAATAACACACAAAGGAAAAATCCTTATTATGACAGACGACAGGATAGCTCAAAGGAACGAAAGCAGGAGGTGGAACCGATGGATATCGATCCATCATCAAGGTTCAAACAGCCCCAAAAAATTAACAATCAATGGCGAGCCCAACCGAACATAAACGTGAGCCCGGCAATAAAAAGACCAAATAGTGGTGCCACCAGGTTCACAGGCTTGAAGCAGCAGCGGGTCAATCATATGGCGCATGAAAAAAATGGTCATGTAGATAATAATTATCAGTATGAGGCTGATACAGATGTGTCTAATATAGAAAATGAAATTTCAGAATATGACCAAATTAATTTTTTAGTCACGACTCCCTGCTCCCGTACATAGAAAGGATTATAGCAGGGAGGAAAATTAAATTATTGATAGATACAGGCGCGTCAAAAAACTATATAAGACCATTACCAGAATTAAAGCATGTGAGGAATGTTGATGAGACATTTATGGTGAAGTCACTTCATGGCTTTAATTCCATAAAACATAAATGCACTATTAATCTTTTCAATATAAATACTACCTTTTTCATTCTTCCAAACCTGACGTCGTTTGACGGAATTATAGGACTTGATTTATTAAAAATCGCAGACTCTAAGCTCGATTTGAAAAATAAAAAGCTGATATACAAGACTGGATCAGAACCAATTCAGTTTTTTAAATGTAGGAATGTAAATTTTACAAGTGTGGAAAAAATTGAGGTACCTCAGGAGGTATCCGAGAGATTTCGAAATATGATAGAAAAAAGAAAGGGTGTCTTCGCTGAACCTGATGAAGCATTACCCTTTAACACAAATATCATTGCGACTATTCGCACTGAGGATGAGAATCCAATATATTCAAAGTTATACCCATATCCAATGGGTGTAGCAGATTTCGTAAATACAGAAGTTCGTAACCTTTTAAAGGATGGCATCATCCGCCCATCCAGATCACCCTACAATAACCCTGTCTGGGTGGTAGATAAAAAAGGGACTGATGAATATGGAAACATTAAAAAACGACTTGTTATGGATTTCAGAAAACTAAATTCGAAAACTGTGTCTGATAGGTATCCCATTCCAAATGTAAGTGTTATATTATCAAATTTGGGTACGGCTAGGTATTTTACTACTCTAGACCTTAAATCGGGATTTCATCAAATATTATTGGCAGAAAAGGACCGTGAAAAAACAGCCTTTTCAGTAGGAAACGGGAAATATGAATTTTGCAGATTACCGTTTGGGCTTAAAAATGCACCGAGCATTTTTCAGAGAGCCATTGACGATGTTCTTAGGGAACAAATAGGAAAGTCGTGCCACGTTCACGTTGACGACGTTATAATTTTTTCAAAAGATATGGAAACCCATGTCGACCACATCGCTTGGGTCTTGGATAAACTCTGTGATGCCAATATGAGAGTTTCTCGCGAAAAATCAAACTTCTTCAAAGAAAAGGTTGAGTTTTTAGGATTTGTAGTATCGCGAGGTGGCATAACAACGAGCCCTAGTAAGATAGATGCAATAAAAAACTATAAACAACCCTGTACAGTTTTTGAGTTAAGATCCTTCTTGGGACTGGCAAGCTATTATAGATGCTTCATTAAGAACTTTGCATCGATTGCAAGGCCTTTGACCGATATACTGAAAGGTGAAAATGGCAAGGTTAGCGCCAGTCAGTCTAAAAAAATAGTTGTGAATTTTGACGAAAAGCAACTTCAGGCTTTTAATAAACTTAAAGAGGTCTTAGCATCCGAAGATGTTATTTTACTTTACCCCGATTACGGAAAATCGTTTGACCTAACGACTGATGCTTCGGCCTATGGACTTGGTGCGGTTTTGTCTCAAAATGGCAAACCAATAACCATGATTTCAAGAACTCTGAAGGATAGGGAATTAAATTTTGCCACCAATGAACGGGAGTTGCTGGCAATTGTATGGGCTTTGAAAAGCCTTAGGAATTATTTATATGGCGTTGGGAATCTGAATATCTTTACAGACCACCAACCGCTTACATTTGCGGTTTCGGATCGTAACCCTAATTCGAAAATAAAAAGGTGGAAAGCATTTATCGATGAGCACAACGCTCAAATTTATTATAAACCGGGAAAGGAAAATCACGTCGCCGATGCTTTATCGCGACAAAACCTGCTTACTTTACAGGGTGTTCATACCCTACAAAATAACACTTTTGGTAAGAGTTCAAGCTCTGATATTGCAACAATACATAGCGAAGTCTCTTTATCTTATACTATTGAATCAACTGATAAACCGATTAATTGTTTTAGAAATCAGATAGTGATTGAAGAGGGTACAGAGCTGCCAACAAGAACATTTGTTTTGTTTGGAACAAAAACGAGACACATAATAAACTTTACAGATAGGGCACTTTTAATGGATAAAATTTTTGATGCTGTAAAAGAAGATGTAGTGAATGCAATTCATTGCGAACTACCAATTTTGGCTTTAATACAACACAGACTAATTGAAACATTTCCCTCAACAACATTTCGTTATGCAAAAAATTTAGTTGTGGATATCACAAATAAAGATGAGCAAAGGGAAATTGTTGTAACTGAACATAATAGAGCTCATAGAGCAGCTCAAGAAAATTCCAAACAAATTTTGGAAGACTATTTTTTCCCAAAAATGACACAGATAGCAAAGGAGGTGGTCATAAATTGTAAAGTTTGCAAAAAAGCTAAATACGATCGCCATCCGCAAAAACAAGTGATTGGTGCAACACCAATTCCATCATATGTAGGGGAAATTTTACATATTGATATATTCTCAACAGATAAAAAATATTTTTTAACCTGTGCAGACAAACTCTCCAAGTTTGCAATTGTTCAACCTATAGATTCGAGAACTATAATAGATGTAGAATCACCGATTCTACAGCTGATGAATTTTTTCCCTCGTACGAAAATAATATTTTGTGACAATGAACCGTCATTTAATTCTGAAACAATAAAATCAATGCTGAGTAATAATTTTGGTGTGGAAATTGTCAATGCACCACCGCTTCATAGTACTTCGAATGGACAGGTCGAGAGATTACATAGTACTATTTTAGAAATTGCTAGATGCCTTAAGCTAGAAAAATCCATTAGTAATACAGTACAATTAATATTACTAGCAACTATAGAATATAATAAAACAATTCATACGGTCACAAACAAAAGGCCTATTGATGTAATTCATTCTAATTCATTGGAGCTTGAAATTGATGTGAGAAACAAGGTACAGAAAGCCCAAGAGTCTCAAATGAGACGATTAAATGAAACACGACAGAATCGAACATTTGAAGTGGGTGAAAAAGTTCTTGTTAAAACAAATAGAAGATTAGGCAATAAGCTTACACCATTATATATTGAGGAAACGGTAGAAGCCGATTTGGGGACAACCGTTCTCATTAAAGGGAGGGTGGTCCATAAGGACAATTTAAGATAGTTTAGTTTTATTCATTTTTATTTTTATATAATCCTAGGACTCTTATGGTGCTACTTTTTATTGCGCAAGCAACTGCAAAATTAACTGATTATTCTGGTTCAGACTACATACCTGTTTCGGACGGCTCCGCAATGATTTGGCAAAGTTTTGATTATTTACGGCACACAACAAATCTTACAATGTATGCTGAGATGGTTGAGAATACAGAAAAATTAAAGAACCATTTTCCTCAGTCGCATATGAAAAAGATACTGGATGCAGACATAGGGCACATAAACACATTACTGGCCACAATAAATGTCCATCACAGGAACGCAAGAAGTATAAACATCTTGGGTACTGCTCTAAAGATAGTCGCCGGGACACCAGACCATGATGATTTTGAAAATTTAGAATTTAAACAGAGGGAGCTCATCGACGCAGAAAATAGGCAGATTTTAATAAACACAAAGCTACAGCAAAAAATAAATAACTTAACAGACATTGCAAATATTATTATTAACAAAGCAAAAGATAAGGTAATTGATACAGAGCACTTATACGAGACTCTGCTTGCAAGAAATAGAATTTTGATCTCAGAACTAGAAAGCCTTATGCTTTCGATTACTCTCACAAAAGTTGGTATTGTTAATCCACAGATTTTGGACTCTAATGATTTAAATATTATGATTAATGAGCACTCTACAAATATAACTATAACAGATTTGATGGAAGTTGCTAATATAAGAGTCTTATTAGATAATAAGTTTTTACATTTTTTAATTAAGTATCCTAAACCAGATATAGTTTGTAAAAAAGTAACCTTGTATCCGGTTCAACACAACAATACAATTCTCCATTTCGATGACGCAAACAGTGTGGCGGACTGTGGAAATCGAATTCTAGCAATCGGAAATTGAAGTGCTACGCTGACAACATCATTCTGTAGAAGACTGAATTATTCAACATGCGCTCAACAACTTCATTCTGGCGGTCACGCATATTGTACCACTCGGCCATCTCATCTAGAACCCATTACAGTTATTGACGAGGGCGTAATCATCATCAATGATCAAACTGTCACAATTGAAACAAATGATGGTGTAGAGAAGACTGTCACTGGTACATTTTTACTCACCTTTGGTGACGAAACAAGAATTAATGGGACCCTATATAGAAATCAAAGGAATATTGTAAAGAAATTACCAGGATCACCAACATCCGCTCTTTTGAACATTACGGACCATCAGGAAATATTAAGCTTACCGTATCTTCAAAGATTAAACGCAGAAAACTTGCGGCATATAGAAAATATAAAAATGAAGGTGATAACTGTCCCTTTGCTGTCTACCACTTTCGTTTTCATTGTTCTAATTATCAGTTTTGCCTGCTTTAAGGCCCATCAAAAAATAAAGAAAAGCCGTCGTCAGCATGTCATTCAAACTGCTATTGAAGATCTGAAGAAGTCCGGGGACGCCCTTCACTTAAGTGAGGGAGGAGTTAACACAACACCACATTTCCAAGAGGGTGTTTAAAATATTTAAAATACTAAAAGCCAACGGCCTCATTGCGCTTTGTCAGCTATATTTTCTGAATTGCGAAAGAATGAAATAAATAAACATTTATTATGGATAAGCAATAAGCAGACGCAGAGTCAGCATAAATTGGATATGAGGTTGCTTACTATATTTTTGTAATTTTAGTTTTAAGTTAGTTGTTTTTAAGTATTAAAAGGAATGAGTTAACTAGTAAAAGAATAAAGTTGATTTTATAATTTTATTTTTTAATAAAAACCTAACAAAAACTAAGACCCTGTTTTTGTTAACTTGTACATCTGTACAGTTTGTCAAATATTTTTTACACAACGAAAAATTTTAAAACATTTTCAATTTCAATGAAGAGTTTTTATACATCCCGTAACGACTTGAAGACGCCTAAGCTACTGAAAAATAAACACACACACACATTACAGTAAAATCAACACAAACAGTCTTCTCAAAATTAGGGATAAACACAACAATCCCTTAATTTTGGTGAGTGTGTTTTTTTGTGCCTGGCATTGTATGTAAGAAGAGTGAGTGTCTTGCGCTTATTTATCAAATAGTTCAACTACGTACAACAAGTGCCCGCAGAAATAAATATCAAAAACTCAAAAATGTTTTTCAATTTGTATATTTCAACTAAAATAAAGGCAAATCACTAAACGAAATATCTAGATATTCCCCTTAACAAAATAAAATATAAGATAGAGTGGAGCTAAATCAGTCATCAGACAGGCCAAAGAAAATGACTAGCCGCAGGGAATGAGATGTTCGAAATGTGCATATAAAAAAAAAAAAACAAATACTCCTCCAGAGTTCCTAAAAAAGAGCTTATTCTCACTTGCAAAATATTGAGAAGCGATATAAATTTGCTATTGAACACATTCTCCAAAATACTGGAATAATGTAATTTTTTGTGATGAGGATGAATTGACCACAAAAAATTAGGCCTGAAAGAATCTTTGGTCCAAATATTTGCAGAGCCGGGTAATCGCAGAAGTGTTGAACAGACTCTTCCTCCTTCTCACCAGACAGCTTCTGCAGCTTTCACCACGAGATATTCCCAATACACTCCGACATACGTCCAATCGTACAGTGCCCCGTTATGATGTGACCGCCAGTACTGCTTTAGGCCTTTCCTTACCGATTGGGGGCCAGCGAATTTCGTGCAATCTGCAAGTGGCTATTGTAGACCACCTGCTGGTTGTTTCTTTTAGCGACGATTCTCCTAAGGTGTATATTCGGCCAGGGGAGTGTTGATGTCCCCCTGTGCGCTTACTTAGAGAATATTTCTTCCACAAAACAAACAAAAAATCATACAAAAATATAGAAATTCGCAAGATCGTTAGAAAAAAATTATGTGAAATAACTGAAAGATCTGCTAAAGTTAAAAAAATATTCAAGGAGGTGTTCACTGTCCTTAAAATTTGTATTAAAGTCAATTTCAAAATCCTTTTACTTCCAGTAATTTGTTCCTATCTTTCTTTGAAAGAACTCATATCAATTATTTGTCCCTTCTTATGGATTTCATTCTGTACAGTAGGTTCTTCGATTGAATTAATTCCAGTAACTATTGCTCGCCAAATACTGGCCAAGAAACGCTGACGTCAAGATGCACATTGTGTCGTATGCTATGTGTGCACTAATGTGCCAAAATCACACACCAATTATTCCGTAAAAAGGAGGATTCTCCACATAAATGCTAATTATGTTTACTTTACAAATGCCATAAATGAACTGACATTCGACGCTAGTTGCAAAAGTTATTCCATCTTCTAATAGGATAGTTTATTTGGGCTAACTTTTGCTTGTAGTTCCGGCATAGTCTTTAATAATATCTCGCTTATATCCGGTAATGTAAATTTCGCAACAAACAATTCATGAGTTAAGATTTGTAATAATTTTTAAATACTTCTTCTTACAAAGAAGAACAAATTGAGGATCTACGTTTGAAACTTCGGTGGGCGAACGCAGAAACGCGTTGCACCCAGAAACACCAGAAACAACCCTTAAAATTTGTTTCACCTTCGTTCGTGGCAATGGTATGTTGTATCCACATATTATTAAATCTCGAGCTGGTTATTTAAATTCCCAAACAATTTGAAAACACAATTTGTGGTCCTTTAAAATAAAAATATATACATTTTCAATTTATTACAGCCCTTAATAGCTGTGTTAAATGATTTGCCATCGTCTATGAATATTCCTAGAGGGAATGGAATTGACAGATAACTGGTCACATAACTGGACACATAATATAATTGGGGATATGATAAAAGCAGTTCGCATTGTCATGACGTAAATAAGGTTGTTCAGTGTCGGTTACTATAGCACTGGTCTGAGTTATAAAACTGTGCATTGCATATGTGTAAATATATGTTACAAGTTATGTATACAAATTTTATTATCTAAATAGGTGATATGTTGTGTTGGGACCAGACACGGAACGTAACTTTTTGTACATTTCCACAAGCCACGGGAGAAGTGCGTCTAGACCAACTATCATAAATTTATCGCATTGATTCAAAACTTTAAATAAAATCTTGATAATAAAAATACTGACTGCAAACATAGAATACGTAATTATGTTGAAGCTGTGCTGCAGCGTGGAATGAATGGCCGTTATTCCAAATATGTCACCGGACTAAGAAAAAAAATTACCAAAGCTCCGTTAAAAACCAGGATAGCTCTGTTAGAGATGTAAAATTTGGACTACAAATTCTCTAATTTTTTCAGTACTTTTTCTATAAGAAAGTACTGCAGAGTCATTGTGGCACAAATATACTTCAAATATCATAGTTTCCCTTTTCCCGCAACCACGCTTGTATTGTTGATACGTACATGAAAAAATATAAAATAATTCAGACAAAATATAGAAAGAACAGGTTTCAATTTTCTTTAGTAACGCCCCAGTGCCCACTACATCGGAGGACATTCGAGAAAGTCTATATTGCATGGTGTCTACTATTTTAAAACGCCTTTCAGAACTAATATTTTTCCAATTTTGAATGATCTAATCTATCGTTTAGTTTATGTTTTGTGGTGCCGCCTCCCTTAGTAATTCGAAGTTGTAATCTTGCTAAAGCATTTCCTATAAAGAAAAACCAAACATTATTCATTCATTACAAAATTTTGAAAAAAGTTATTGTGTTTTAAGATCAAAATTTCTGGAACCAGTGATTTAAATACATCCTGTTACATTTAAAAGCAAAAGTCTCAAGCAGGATTTCAAAGCAAAATTGAAAAAAGGGATGCTGTTAGTTTTGGGTTGAAAAGAAAATCTGAAGAAAAAACGCTACAATAAATTTATTTACTTTTAATTCTGCCTTATTAGAAAGTGTTCCGTGATTTAAAAGTAAGTGACGTTTTCTTTAAATGTATGCGTACAAAACCTCCTTCTTAAAATATTTGAAGTTAGAAAAGATATCAACCGGAAATGGTCCTACCTACCTCTTTGTCCACCCATTGCATAGATTTCATCTAATTTCTTTAAAGCATTTTCATCATTCGCTAAATGCCGTATATGATGCTGATGAGATTATAAAAGAGGATTCATAATGATCTACGTTTGTTTGCATGAGTGACTGTGTTGCCATTCGGTTAAATTACATTTTTATTAACCCTGCAAATGAAGCATAGCCTTATTTTCGTAACTGTGCAGAAGTAGTAAACATTTTAGCTTGCTAGACTGACTGTCTTATAAAGTGCGAAGATATACGAGTATGTACGTAATGGGAGGAAAGAAGTGTTATCAAACAAAATGTATCTTAAGAAAACTGGGTAGGGGTATCGAAAGATACACACGAAGGGTTTTCTGGGTCAGATAACTTTTTAGCCACAGTAAGTAGTCTTTTTTAATTATCGTGTGTTGTTATGGCAATTAGTTTCGTAGCCGAAAAAGATTCTAAGCACTCTTGCTTATAAAATAATTTAACTGAGACTTTTAATTAATACCCGTTTATTTTTATTCAGTTAATACAATAGAAAGATTATTTATAGTGAAGCGTGAAGCGCTTTAAAATTTGTACTTTTCCCGACCTTTTCTTTGCTTGCCAAACCACTCGTCCGTTAGAATTGAAAAGAACTTTTTCTTCGCCATTGATATTTACACTACGATGTTAAGTGCACCTGTCAACGGCGGTGGCGAGTGTTTCGGCGGCAACATTCCCTCCTCCGTAAGCGGGTGACACCTCACTAAGCTTACCCTCTTTAGCACCGACGTCCAAGACCGCCAATTTGCTCACTGGTCTTCTGAGAACTCCATTCTTTGTTCTGACGACCGCTTGTCTAACTTGGCCATCTTTTGCAAGTGTTGCTTCAGTGACAATTCTTTTTAACCAACAATTTCTTGGCATGTTTTCATCTACAATGAGGACCACGTTTCCTGGTGTTATGGTGGGTTGCTTACTAAACCACTTAGTTCTGCGTGTTATGATGGGACTATATTCCTTCAGCCACCTGCGCCAAAACTGATCAGCAAATGCTTGTGTTTGATACCATCGTTGCCTCAAGTTAAAGTTTCAGTACACATGGGCTTGTACCCTGTTGCCGAGCCGATTAACAAATGATTAGGCGTAATTGCCTCGTCATCTTGGGTCTCCAGTGATACAAATGTTAACGGCCTAGAATTTATGATAAATTCCACCTCGATTAACGCGCTTCTTAGCGATTCGTCGTTAAAATTCACTTTCGGTTGGGCACTGTGCAGTATAGTCTTAACGGATCGCGCTAGCCTTTCCCAAGCACCTCCCATGTGCGGGGCTGCAGGCGGGTTGAATATCCACTTTATTTCGTCGAACTCTTTTACGATCTTGGTCTCATCTATTTTATGGAGTTGTTCCCTTAATATCTTCTAAAATTAGTGCCATTGTCGGTATATATTTGCCTAGGATACCCTCGACGGCCGATGAAGTTTCTTAAGCACATAATACACGAACCAGTGTCGAGGCTATGCGCCACTTCAATGTGCAGTGCTCGCGTACTCAGACCCGTAAATATTACGCCCCACCTTTTTTCCGATCTTCTGCCCACTGTTATGGTCATAGGCCCGAAATAGTCTATACCGGTGTAGGTAAATGGTCTCTCAAATACACCAAGTCTTGCTGTAGGCAACGGCGCCATTTGCGGAATTTTAGGTTTGGCAAAATCGTTTCTGCATCGTTGGCACTTATGACGTATTTTGCGGTAGACTACCCGTAGTCCTGGTATGTAATACTTGCTCTTAAGAGAATTTATTACAGTTTCGTGCGACAGGTGGTGGTAGTTCTCATGAGCACTCTTGACAACCAACTGAGTGACATAATGATCTTTAGGGAGAACAATAGCGTCCGTGCGGCCAGTGAGATGCCCAATTCGACCACGAATTTTTAGCAGTCCGTCATGGTCTAGAAATACATCCAAATTTTTTAATGGAGAATTCTTAGCAATATTCTTAACCAATTTCAAACAGGAAATTTTAGCTGCATATACATCACCCTGTGCATTGTTGCATAATATAGTCTTTGAGCGGCACAGCATTTCAAATGTTACTTCTTTTGGTATATCAGTCTTATGGTGTTTAGCCTTCAGGATTGCAAGGTAGAGCAAGAATGTTGCAAGCGCTCGATACAATCGTTTCCAGTCAGAAAAATATTCTATATTAAGCGGTGTACGTATCGACAAATGAACGTTTAGTACATGTCTCCTTATTTCTTCTACATAAGTAGTGCCAAGGTTATCGCAATCTGGCCATTTATCTTCATTTGTCAACAAAAACTCGGGCCCATGTATCCACATCTCGATTTTCATTTTTGTTGTTATCTTCGTCGCGAAGTCGGCTGGGTTCATTTTGGAAGGAATCGATCTCCAGTGTTGTACGTTCGAGGCCTCTTGTATCTCAGAAACTTTGTGCATTACATACTGTTGTAATTTTCTAGGATCCATAAGTAGCCATTGGAGAACCGTTTTGGAATCGGACCACCAGTGGCAAGAGTTAATTGGTATACGCGTGTTGCTACTTATTTTCTGTGCCAGTCGAACGCCAAGCACTGCTGCTTGCAACTCCAATCTGGGTATGGATATTGGCTTCAGTGGTGCGACTTTCGATTTAGCCATTACTATTATAACAGATATGTTGTTTTCGTGTTTAATTCTTAAAAAGGATACAGCAGCATATCCGAGCTCTCCAGCATCTACAAAGGTATGCAACTGAACGTTCTCTGCTGATTTAAGTTGAGGTGAATAACATCTTGGGACCTCTAATTGCGTTATTAACTTTAAGTTTTCTTTCCAATGTTGCCACTTTTTTGCCAGATCAGTAGTAAGCTCGTCGTCCCAATTAATACCTGAGCGCCATGTTTCTTGAAGCAATATTTTTAACCCCACGGTATAGCAAGAGACGAAACCCAACGGATCGTATATGGACATTAGAACTTTTAAAATTTCCCTTTTCGTTAGAGTTATGGGATCATTTAAAATGTTGCGTTGAAGCCTAGGAAACACGTAAACGAATTTAAAGACATCTCTAACGGAATCCCATCGAACGCCTAAGACCTTTTCAGTTGAACCCAGTTCCCTTGAGTGCTGCATATTATGTTCAAAGCCATATATTTTGTTCATTACAACCGACGAGTTTGATGCCCAATTACGGATTGTAAATCCTCCAGAGGCATGTATCAACCTTACTTGTTCAGCCAATTGTATCGCGTCCTCTTCATCATCTACACTATCAATCAAGTCATCAACATAGTGGTGCTCAATGATAGCTTTCACAGCCCTGGGGTGTTTGTCTTCGAAACGTTTTGCATTTTTATTTCGCACAAAATGAGCTATACATGGTGCACAATTAAGACCAAATGTCAGCGCGTTCATTTTATAAACTGATGGTGCATCGGTATCATCTTCGTTCCACCAGAGGAATCTTTGGGCTTGCGAGTCATTTTCTTTTACCAGGATCTGATGAAACATTTCAGATATGTCTCCGCATATTGCAATGCGACCAGTTCGGAAAGCTAGCAAAACATCGTTTAAAGATGTTAACAAATCAGGCCCACTTAGTAGAAAATCATTGAGAGAGAACCCATTTGTTTTTGCGGCGGCGTCCCACACCATTCTGATTCTATTCGGCTTATTAGGGTTACTTGTTACAAAAATAGGCAGATACCAATTGGTTGGGGTTTTAGTAGCTATCTCACAAGCTGGTAACTTTTTGGCATACCCTTTACTAATCAAATTATTAATTTCTTTTTCAACATTATTTTTCAGAGCGACGTCTTTACTCATTCTTTTTTGGAGGCAGATAGAGCGTTTATAAGCAGTGTCATAACTATCCGGCAATTCAATATTTTCGTTTCGCCAAGGAAAACCGATTTCAAATCTACCCTCAACATATGCACACGTTGATTCAAGTATTGTAATGGGCCTTTCGTCTTCAGAAGATTGAATTGTTTTGGCAGGCGATGCCTCAAGCGTGTACATTTGTTTCACGGCCTCATGTATTTCATTCAATTTTTGTTCACACTCACATAAATGCATATTTACCTGATATCCTTGAGCATTGTTGCAGCATCCTCCCTGAATAGCCCACCCCAAGCGAGTTTTCGTGGCTATGGGTTGATTCCAGGAACCTTCACAAACCTTTTGCGGTACAGCTATGCTCCAGTTATCGCTTCCAATTAAAATAGTAGGTTTTGCATCTGTGTACGAGCTTATAGGGATTGCTGATAAATGTGGGTACTTATTTTTGATCGTAGCTGCATCAAGCGTTTGCGTAGGAAGTGAAAGGTTTTTAACAGTGCGAACACCTTGCAGCTTGAACGCTGACTTACTTTGTGGACTGGAAATTTTAAACGATGTTACGAACGAGTTCTCTTCTAGGCGTGTTGTTTCACTAGTCCATTTGAGACATAAATTTTCCTTTTTACCATGAGCCCCCAATAAATTGAATGTTTCCTCTTCTAATAATGTTATGGATGAGCCCTCATCCAAAAAGGCATAAGTGTCGACATATTTGCTACCTGCCTGCAGACGTACCGGAATTATTCTGAAAAGCGTAGTATTATACTTCTCACAGTGGGAGTTGACTTTGGCCACCCAACTGGAGGATGATGAATTTGAGTTGTGTAATAACGGATAATGTTTTGCTTTGCAGCCTTCAATACCACATTCTTTATTAAAATTGCATTTTCGGCGATGTACGTTCAAACATGTTCTACAAATATGTTTCTGACGTATAATGTCCCATTTTTTAACCGCAGATAATCCAGCAAATGTTGAACAATTCGATAGCTTATGACCAGTGTTATTACACGCGAAGCATTTAGATTCTGTTTTTGTTGAAATTTCCGTATGAGTATTAACCATGTTACCCCTTTTTGTACAGTTGAGCGTAGTGACTTGTGATGCCGCATCAGCCAGTGAATAAAGCCAATCACTAAATAATTTCAAAGTAGGGACACCATCAGGTTTCAGTTGCATTGCCCATTGCATTTTATAATTGTTTGAAAGTTTTTCCAATAGCTCTTTAACAAGCATTGGGTTGTTAAGATGTGCGTACATCTTACAGGCCTCTATTGTAGCACAAATATTTCGAACACACATGGCAAAATCTATTAATGCGTCCAATTTGTCCTTAGGCGGTGGCATTTGCCTGGCCTTTTCAATAACTCGTTCCAGAATTATATCTGGGCGACCGAAATACATTTCAAGTGTTTGCATTATCTCAGGCACCATCTCGGGTAGCATAAGTTTGTTTCGTACGATTTCGCGTGCCTTACCTCTTAAACATTGTTGCAAGCGAATTAAATTTTCTGTTTCTGAATACCCACCTACTGCTGTGCTGTTTCTAAAACTGTTTACAAATATGGGCCACAGGTAATTCCTTTGGCAGTGCTTGTCGCGCCGCTAGCTGTTGGGGTGATGGCGCGCTCACTGTTGTATTAAATGTGTTGTTTTGTTGAACGTAATACCCTTCATTTAATCTTGGAGCGTTAACATTATTCCTTTTCACATCGTTTTCACTACCAGAAAACTGTTGTAAAATTTCGTATTTTTTCACCAAATAAATAGTGTTCTTTTAATTTCTGTTGTTCATATAGCATTTCCAGCTCTAATGCTTTTTGCTTCTCTGCACCTAAACTATTTGCTTGTCGATTTTCAACATTAACATGCGTTCTGTTGTACTGATTGTTCGTATAAACATTTTGTTGCAAATGTTGCGGAAACATTGTTGCTGAATTCAAATTAGAAACGACGTTAAAATTCGCTTCTGTACTTCTACATGCAGCAGCTTGTCTGTTGCTATAGTAAGCATTGCTGTTGTTGTTGTTGTTAAACAAAACCGAATTTGTTGTTGCTGCTGCTTCTGGTAACGCCCGATTGAAACGCGACGTGTTTGTTGTTGTAGCTAACTGATACACTGATGCTGCGCCTGTAGAAACTTGACACGCACTTGTTGTTGTAGCTAGTGGATACGTTGTTAAAATGCCCGTAGGAATTTGGTATGCGCTGCTCGCCTCATATTGTGACATAAAATTCAAACCAGATAACCCTGTCTGTGCTGCGGCTGCTACATGTGATGACATTGAAATATTAATCGGTTGTCCACCACTGCGTTGATGCATATCCGTCGCATTTGGATCTATCGGTATTTCAGGTGGTGTGCCGTAACTTGCCATTGGAGGTGACGCAATCTGGTCGGTGGATTGTACTTCCTGTGACCTATTACAATTTACGCAGTTCCAACTTAAGTCGTTAATTTCATCACCTACCCCTGCACAATCATAGTGACACTATTTATCACATGCGTCACATTGGACCATATAATCATTGTCCACCTCTTCACACATTATGCAGCTGCAGCCTTCATCCTTTTTTTGAGTTCTCGGCATTTTCTTAAAAAAAAATCTTTCCACCGTTTAGAAGTACAAAATTTTAAAGAATTGTTATGGCAATTAGTTTCGTAGCCGAAAAAGATTCTAAGCACTCTTGCTTATATAAATAATTTAACTGAGACTTTTAATTAATACCCGTTTATTTTTATTCAGTTAATACAATAGAAAGATTATTTATAGTGAAGCATGAAGCGCTTTAAAATTTGTACTTTTCCCGACTTTTTCTTTGCTTGCCAAACCACTCGTCCGTTAGAATTGAAAACAACTTCTTCTTCGCCATTGATATTTACACTACGATGTTAAGTGCACCTGTCAACGGCGGTGGCAACATGTGTATATAAAGCTTTTTAAGAATCCACACAGCGAAACACCGCGCATCATTTCTGCCGAAGCATTCAAAGAAGATATAGTTTTAAAAATTCTAAAATTACAATACATCAGCAATAAAGATGTGTGCATAGACAGAAAGGAACTTAGAACAACAAAACTTATTTTATATTCTATTTACGATTATGGTATATATCACACAATAGCAGCAAAAATTTGCTTCATATTCTTTTTGTCATGAAGGCAATTTCCTTGCAGCATACATTTTTGTGTGCGATGAAATTTTATTTGTATAACTAATAAAGTTTAGTGTCAAAACAAGTAAGAAAACTATATTCGGCTATGCTGGGTCTTATCTACTCTTTACAAAAGTATGAACTACAAAAAATGTTCTACACATCTTTCCCGGTGCGCAGAATTGTTTGAAATTGATGGTTTTTGTGGAATTTTTTTCTACAATTTTGGATTTTTGTTTATTCCAGTTTTTCGATTTGTGGTATATTTTCGAGATTTTGGTGAATTTCCAATTTTGGCGATTTTGTCTTTTTTTTTGGTGCAATTTCGTTTTTGTTTTAATTTTTTGAAATATTTTCTAATTTTTGTAATTTACAACTTTTGGACTACAGTTTCGATTCGTGGTGAATTTTCGTGAATCCTCAAATGATGGTAACATTTCGTTTTTATACATTTTTTAGATTAATTGAAATTATTGATACAATATATAATTTTTATATTTAAATTTTTCGGTGATTTTTTAAATTAATTTCCCATTTGAGATGAAAACTGATTTTTGTTTGTTTGATGTTAAAATTTTTTTAAAATACTAATTTTTCTGAATTTTCGGCTTTTTGGTGAAATTACAAAATTTGGTGAAATGAAAATTTTTGTGCAAAAATTTTAAAATTTA
The DNA here is from genome assembly GCA_963932375.1 of Phania funesta. Lineage (NCBI taxonomy): Eukaryota > Metazoa > Arthropoda > Insecta > Diptera > Tachinidae > Phania > Phania funesta. Next base: position 89,685,629 of record OZ010652.1, on the reverse strand, counting down.
GTGCGCCTTTTTTCCCCTATTATGTATTAACTTTTTAGGAATGACATTTTTTTCAGTTTTCCGATTTTACAGAGCATATTCAAATTTGTTTTAAATTACCCCGGCAACAATGTAATATACGTACGAGTACATACATACATACATACGTATTTAGTGTTGACTTGGTTATTTGAATATTTATAAACCCCTTTAGTTATAATTATTTATTTTAAATCTGCCGATGTTTTTCCTTTATTTTCATGAGAAAAAACGGCTGACGTTATAGTAATAAGTGCTAGCTCATATTTGTATGTATTTAAAGATTTGTAATCGTTTGTCATCGTGCTGCAATAATCGTTTACATATTTATGTTGCAACAATGTTGCGCTTTGAATTAAGTATTTAAAAAATTTAATGATGTACGTTGTTCATGTTTGAGTACAAAGATAAATTTAGGTTAAAATGTCTACAACTTGTCAAGCTTTACTTTATTTAATAACCCATTATTGCATCGCCTTATGGCATAAAAGCCAAATGATGTTAAGATGTTAATAAATAAATTATATAATAGTGAGTGCTAGTAACAAAGCGTTTGCGATAATCATTTGGAAACAATAAATAAAAGATAATAAAATGTATCATAAGAGATGGAATGAGTTCTCCTATCATAAATTGTATTTCTTGGATTGTAATAAAATCAAAATTATGCAGAATATTTCTATACAAGAGTTTATAAACAGACTAATTGAATTCAACATTTTCCTTAATTAATTATTCTCGGATGTCTCCACTTAATTTAAAATGTTACGTTTAATTTGTTTTAAAGTACGGTTTTATTGTAAGGATTCATCTATTATACTATGTTCAGACATGCATCTTACTTGCGCTATTAGGAATTTTACGCAATTAAAGCCTTAATTGAGTTCAATTTACCAATTTACTTCATGGCATTTGTCAAACTCCATGTGAAAAAAAAACAAGTGAAAGTTAGTAAATTTTATGCAATTTTTAACGATGTCTAATTTTTTTCAACAATAATTAATTTCTTTTAAAGCCGAATTTCCCTCGGTTTTTGCAAATTCACTAACACAAGTTTTTATGAACAAAATGAACATATTTCCAGCTGTCAAACGCTAATGGAGTAAGCTAAATTGCATGTGTGCAAACAATAATGTCTATAACACAATTTAAAATTTAATTGTCTCCATTAAGGCGCATGTCTGAGCATAGTTTTACATTTAAGAATGAAGCACAATAATATTCAGCAATACAGCATCTGATCAAATCGAACCTACGCGATTAAAGCCATCACGAGTTTAGTAGTCAACGCTCTAACCACGCTACATCAACATTTCCGTCATCCTCGTTGTGGCCATACGTATAGTACAGTCATAATGCCTTTTTCACTTAACACATCTGTTGATCTATTCTTTGTTTGTGAAGCTCCTGGCATTAACCAAAGTTAGAGATCTTTTAAGCAAAACGAGATAACAACAACAACACCACCACCTGCCTTTTTAGCCATATTTTCTTTTTGAATTCTTCCCTTCCTTTGTTTTTGGTTTTTAGCTTAGTTTTCTATGTAATCTAGTATTGAATAAAATAATGTGTCCTTCTGGTTTACTTGCTAGTTGCAACCCTAAATGAATTTACTTGGGTTCGTGTAATCTTCAACATCTGCTGTTTATTTAATGTAATAATTAATATGAGTGTATTAGTTTGCGTATGGCGTATATGTGAGTGTTCATTTGGTACAGGCCCAAACAGCGTTATTATCGTTTGCCCATAAACATGCCTGCAATGAAATTTTCCGGTTTTTCTGTTGCCGACGTTACATTTGTGTTACACGAAAAACTGTATTCATTCTTGTTAGTTATTTCAAAATTAATTGTTGCTTCCACAGGATCGATTGGTTTTTAACATCATTTACACTCAATTGACGTTTAAAGCAGCGACAGGTGAATTCTGGGAAATAAATTTATAACTATACCAAGAAGCAGACGAAATCACTAGAGCCGAATTTGATTATCTTGCACGTTTTACTTTTATTTAATTAAAAACTTTTTCAAATGCAAAATTAATTTTTTTAACATTGCATTGTTTAGTTGAACAAAAAGAGGAAATCATAGCTCATGATAGCGCGGCCCGCCGTGCGTCTTTTAATTTAATTTCAGTATTTGTACTGTTGACTTTACTCGCCTTGACTTGAGTTCTCTTGAGATGTCTTGGGTTTTATTTCGTAATTATTTTATGAAACTCCTAGTTAATTTGCACAAGTTTTCTAAAACATTTGTTTGCATAGAATTCATTTGTTGTCGTGTTCTTTAACGCATTAACCGCCAAAATAAAATCAGCCGTAATACTATTGTGAAACGAAAAAACTAAATAAATTTAGAAGTGGAGGGTATTTTTTAAGCCCGACAGAACTTACGAGTGGATTAACTGTCAAACGAACTGTTATACTGCGCTCACTTTTTGACATGTATGATCAGTATACTGAAGCAAATCATCATAAATAGATTGATGCTTGAACAACGCTAACAAGTTATCCAGATTTATTTTGAAACTCAATCATCAACTGATCTGATATTGTGTTCAGCTATGAGGCTCATTCTTGGCTCAACGGTTTTGTTAATAACCAAATTTGCCGTTAATGTATTGAAAACAATCCACTACAGACCCTACAGATTTCATTACATCCAGAAAAAGGCACCGTGGTACGACTTTGGTTTGGGTTTGGAGCTACCCATTCTCCTTCTCTCAATAAAATGCCTTTGAACAGCTTACGTTGCAATGGAACACCACATTGATCCTGCAACTAGATCTTCCCGCGATTTGGTTGTAAACTACAGCTACCACGCGCACTCCCGAAGGAGCCTCACCAATAATCCGACTGGGACTTGCCTCCCAGGGGCTACTGGTTTGTTCAGCGCCCATTTTCCAAAAAAAAAAAAAATTAATTTTACTAGCGAAATGAAACATATCACGTGGTTTCTGAGAATAATGATAATCAAATGCAACCTAACGGCACCAATGACTTTTAATTACAATAATAGCGCCTTAAGGTATGCCTCAACTTTTAAGTCCGCAAATCGATAACACAGGCCATCGATGAAAAAACTTTTTACCCAAAATACCCTATTCTTATGTCTTTTAGGGTGCTGAACCCAAATCTGACAGTTATTAGGCTGTAACACCCACCATTTTTTCACATTTGTACCTGAATTTATCAAATGTTGTGATTTTTTCAAGAATTTAACACCTTTTATATAGTTTAAATGGAATTGTAAAATACAATTTGTACTGAATATATTGTGTAACCTAACCTTACTTTCTGGTTACAGTCTTACAGTGAATGTTGTAAGAACTCTGCAGACAGACATCAAAGAAATATTACAGACTTTGTGAAAAAGGAACTAAATTTGGTGATCAGGATAAATCTTGGGCCCCACATAAGGTTTGTTATGTTTGTGTTGAAGATCGGAGAAAGTGGTCAAAAAAGGAGAAAAAAGCTTTCAAGTTTGCTGTTCCTATAGTATGGAGGGGGTCTAGAAACCACACTGATGATTGCTGCTTTTGCAGTATTGATATTACTGGTCATAATTCAAAAAAACAAGAGGGTAATAAGCTACCCTAACCTAATGTCCGCCATTCGACCAGTAGGGCATGATGAAGATTTGCCGGTCCCAGAACCTCAAGAAGATTTGAATTCTGTTCAACTTGAAACGTTTTCTGATGTACAGTCAGAGCTAGATGAGCAAGATGTTGAAGAGTTCCAGTGTACTTCAGAAAAATAAAAAGAGCCTCAACTGTTTACGCAGATCGAGCTTAATGACTTGGTTAGGGATCTTGGCTTAACGAAAGAAAAAGCTGAATTGCTTGGTTCTAGACTAAAAGAAAAGAACTTGTTTACCAGCATACATGTGTATAGGAAGAGAGAGCGGCAGTTTTCAATATTGTTTGATCAAGAAGGTGATTTAATGTACTGCTCAAACATTCCAGGTTTGATGGATGAGTTCGGAGTTAAATACAACAAAGAAGACTGGAGACTATTTATCGATTCATCCAAAACTAGTTTGAAAGTTGTTTTATTACACAATGGTAACATTTATGCATCTGTACCTATTGGCCATTCTGTATATATGAAAAAGAGAGCTATGAAAATCTGAAAATAGTGTTGGATAGAATTGGCTATTCTGCTCATGGTTGGATGATATGTGGCGATTATAAGTGATTTTCATGCTTCTTGGTCAGCAAAGTGGTTTCACCAAATTTCCATGTTTCTTGTGCGAATGGGACAGTAGAGCTAGGGATCAACATTGGAACAGAAAGAACTGGCCTATAAGGGAGTCTTTAAAACCCGGCAAGAGGAACATTCTCCGCAAAAACTTTGTAGATCCTCAAAACATTCTCCTACCGCCTCTACATATAAAGTTAGGCCTCATGAAGCAGTTTACGAAGGCATAACCTAAAGATGGACCTTGTTTCAAGTATCTCTGCCAAAAGTTTCCAAACCTTTCAGAAGCTAAACTCAAAGAAGTCGTCTTTGTAGGGCCTGACATTCGAAAAATGATGTTCGACATTAACTTTGAAAATACAATGACCAGAAATGAGAAGGAAGCATGGGTATCATTCAAAGAAGTTGTTACAAAATTCTTAGGAAATTCAAAAGACCCAGAATATGTTAACTGTAGCAACCATGTTAATTAAGTTTGAAAAATTAGGATGTTTAATGAGCCTGAAAATTCACTTTTTGAACAATCACCTTGACTACTTCCCTGAAAATTTGGAAGACTTTAGTGAGGAGCAGGGTAAACGTTTTCACCAAGACATCAAATGCTTGGAAAAACGCTACCAGGGCCGCTGGAACACCAACATGATGGGGGACTACTGTTGGTCACTTCACCGAAAAGCTCAACAAGCAACACATCGCAGAAAAAGCTACACAAGAAGCTTCAAAGAAAAAAGAGAAAAGAAATATAAACCAATTCTATCTGCCTAATGAAACCTACACTATGAGTTTATTTTATCATTTTTAATTACTTAATGTAAATAAAATTACTGATTGTGACTTAACATACCGTCTCATTAATTTTACCCTATACCTTATGGAGATTTTAAAATGAGTAGGTAGTTTAAATAACAAAAAGAAGATTGCTCAGAAACTATGTGTGATACAAAAAAACTGAGATCATATTTGGATTCAGGACATAAAAATCTATAAAAACCAGCCATTAAAGTGAAAAAAGTTTAAAAAAAAATCTTTTTGTTGGCCTGTTTAATTTTTCGGCATTTTTATTCGTTTTATTTATTATATACAAAAAATGTTTTTTAATAAAACTATTTTCAAATAGTTTTTGACATTCGTTGTTATTATACGTAAAATAACTTGAACAAATACAATTACTATTGAATTGTCAAAAGTTTTTGGAACTGAATTTGCCAACAAATTCGATTTCATACAAGGTGGCCCAAAATCATTTCATTGTGACTTCAAACATGCCCGCAGAAATAAGTATTGAGCGATTAAATCTGGTGATCTTATCGGTTAGAGCATTTCGCCAAAATGCGATATAAAACGACCTAGAAATGCTGACCTTAGGATGGGCATTGTGTCGCGTACTGCGTGTGCAATTGCTCCGTACCGCTGGAACCACATGCTCTGCAGTCCAAATTCATTCATTTATGGAATGAATAACGCACAGCATACACAGAAATTGATTGCCCTACTATATTCTGAACAGAACGCGCAGTTCGAGGTCTTACACTGTGCAACGAATCTTCTGTTGATCCAGTTTCTTCAAGTCGAGTGCCTAACCGACGGAACGGTCGTGACAAGATCTGTCTAATTTATCCGTAAAAAATAGACACAATCATTCCGCGTTCTCGAGGAGCGTTTTTGGTTTTTTCGCAGAAATTCTAATTATGTTTTCTTTACAAATGTCGTAGAGGAATTGACAAAAGTTATGCCATCTTCCAATAGGGTCATTTATTTTGGGCAACCTTGTATAAATAAGTATTTACCCTTGAAATTAACATAATACATAAATATTTGGTTTTTATTTGCACAAACGATCAAATTTCGATTGTATTCAATCATATGTAAACTCGAATAATAATAAATAACCATGTTTTCATGCCCTTATAAAATGTTTTACAAATTTTCTAACGAACAGGTTATATGCTGTGTTTAAATTATATAAAGGTTATTTAATACATAATTTAATTACATAATCCCTACAAGATTTTAGCAGAAGTAATTGATCTCAATTTACTCAATTTAATGAGATGTAATTTCACTCCAAATACAAAGTATTATTCATTAAGCAGGTTGATTAACAGGAGCTTGATTATTTCAATCATATTTTTGCAAATGTTGTTGCAATGGGTGCAAGACAGAAAAGAACACAACCACATGAACCACAATATACAAGCAGGGAACAATAAACAAATAAAAGATTGAAATAAACAAAAACAAACAAATACAATCTTTTCGATAACATTTAAGTTTATGGCATGAAGTACACCCGATACGGGTAAGCAACAGCAAAATAAAAAACAAATTAAATAATTATAAAATTAACTTTTATTTATACAAACATCCGCAGATTATACCCATACGGATTTCAAATATGAGGGAATTTAAACAAAATTACACATCAACAACAACAAAACCAGCAAAGTTTAAGAAACTTGAAATTTAAGTTAATAATTAATAGAACGCAAAGTCGCATTAAACTGGGTTAAAGACAAGTGAAGAATGAAATAAATTCTATTTTTAAGAATTTTATTTGCTACAAGTTTTTTGTACTGCATTTTTAATAAAAATTTTCCAAATTTAAAAATTTAAAATTCTCTGAAGGATGAGAAGCCCATGGAAACGAGGTAACGTGGGCGGACATAAATGAATAGGATTTGTGGACACGGTGCTCCTTCATTATTATCCACAATCAGAACAGAGCGACTTGAAGCGAGATTTTGGAAATTTTCCTAATTTTAAAATTAAAATTTCTCTGAGGGATGATCCCATGGAACCAAGATAACGTGGGCGGACAGAAATAAATAGGATTTGTGGACAAGGTGCTCCTTCATTATTATCCACAATCAGAACCTTTAAGAGAGCGAGTTGAAGTGAGATTTTGGCAATTTTCCAAATTTTAAAATTTAAATTTCTCTGAGGGATGATCCCATGGAACCAAGGTAACGTGGGCGGACAAAAATGAATAGGATTTGTGGACAAGGTGCTGTTTTTTTAATAAAGGGCACATTTCCTTTTGGAAATTAGTTTTTTTTTCTAAGCCTATAAAAGCCTTTGTATATAATTTTTTTTTATTATGACTTTATATTTGGAAATAGTATGACCTAGGCAAGCTAGTATATTTTTTCTGGTCCATTTTGTCAAAAAAATGGGTCTTTTATTCAATTTTGAAGGCATACACCAAATTTTCAATGTCTAACATAGTTATGTTAGTACACTACCAGAGCTCAGTTAATTGGTATGGTTTGTGTCTAGGGTTATAAATTTTAAAATTTATCTTCACACACATCTCAATTTTTATATTCTGTGCAAGTGTAATAATCTGATCTCTATCAAACTAATACATATGAGTTATTTGGTACTTAATAAACAGCAACAAATTGAAATAATTTTTTATTATTTTACAAGGTAAGAAGCACTAGGGCAATAACAACAACCAATTCAAAAATACACAAAGGGGAACAACACAACAATGTAAAAATAATAATTTTTTGTTTGTCGTGCTACCGAATTGTCAAAAAAAAAAATAAAAATAATAATTTTCTTGGAATTATATTAAGTTTGCTTCTTTGGATTTATTTTTTATATACATACACATACAATCTTCAGGAAAATTAAAATATTTGTGTTAACGTTAGCAAAATTGTTTTCTGTTTTATAAAACTTTTTTTATTTTACACAATTTTAAAATTTTTTTAGTTTTATATTTTAAGAATGTAGAAAAGAAATGTAAATAATTTTAACAATTCGCTAGCACTAACAAAGAAAAGCAACAAATAATTAGCTGAGCTAATGCTTGTACCTTGCAAAGTAAATAAACATACCTCGCTTAGCCAATTTTAATTTTTTTTTACAAAAGTTGACATATTGTTTCTCACAATTTTTACAACATACTGACGTAAATGAATTGTAATGATGTCTGTTTTAAATCGTACATAGATTGTTTTTTGTTCATGTAAAAACTATCAATTATTTCCAATTTAAAGTGCCAACATATCGAAGTTTTTTATGATTCCGTTTATGCTTATACCCCATGCTAAGATAACAGAAAGATAACACTAAACTTCTTACACACGGGTTATGGTCCATACATCTCTATAAACAAATTATAACCATCAATACCATCAGCAGCAACATAAGAACAGCAATAGCATCGTCATTGTTAACATCATATTCAGCCTTTTTTTTTTTGTTTAAAAAGTCTTAAAAAAAACACATACGAGTTTAGCTTCGATGACCTAAATCGCATAGTCTTGAATTAAAATTTAAATTAAATGTGCCACACATAAAAGTATATTTTGAATATGTTGCACTCTATAAATAACATAAGCAATTGGGTGTTAAATAGCCCCAGTTCGCTTGTTTCAATTGCGATTATTCAATATGGATTATACGAGTACTCTTGTATCGCTTGTATCGTCGTTTTGCAAAACTTACCGATTTATATTTCAGTGTGAGTTATTTAATTTTTATTAAAATTTTATGATGACTATAAAAATGTGTATATTTTTAGTCTTCTTGTTGGCAATAAATTGATAGCATAGAATTCAATACAACAATCAACAAACACTCCATCTGCAAGCGAAAAGTTGTATTATATGATGTCATGAAAATAATCAAAAACAACTTTGCAGAATTCTGAAGTAGTGCAATGATAAAATCGATACGACAATTGCTTACTTCAAAAAGTAGGAGTTGTCTGTTTAACGATTTTACAACAGTTGTACAAATATTATTGATAGGTTCTTTTATCAAATACTGTACGAAGACAGTGAAGGGACACGTGAGCATTTTTTTCTACTTACTTGAGTCAGTCGTTAACTTTTATCTATTTTACTTTTATATTTGGCAAAGAAAGCAAAATTTATCTTGTTTTGTATATCTGTTTATTTATATTCAATTGATTGTTTTAAGAGTTTGACACTCAAAAGCAGAAACTTACAACAGGGTATACACAGTCGTAATAGTTCTATTCTATACAACACATAGGTTTACAATAGTCGTAAATTGGAGAAACATAAGAGTTCCAAAAATTAATACTCGGCCCCAAATTTAAAATGTATTAATATAGTTGGCCATCCATTATTTGAAATGAGCGGGACCGGGATCGTTCTGGATAATTGAATTTCGCTGTTAACTGAGGTAAAATTTTGTACGCGTTTTTAATTGAAATCCAACAACAGAAAAAATAAAATTTCTGTTTAATTTTAGAAAAAAATTACGATATTTTAAATTTACACTTTTGCAAGACCATTTGCACCAAACACTTGATGCCGCTATTCATTTTAGTGATGTTAATGCGATTATAAAAAAATTGCCGCAAAACAAAACAGGTTTACCGATCTCGGATAATTGAGGTAATCACGATTAATCGCTCGAAATCCCAAATTCTTCCTATCGTTAACGATCCCGAATAACTGAATAATGGGAAAAATAATTTTTTTATTATTAAGCGCAAATTAACAACAAAAAACTGAAAATTGGTAACATGAAGAGAATAGTTGTTCAAAATGATTGTATTCTATTGTGTATCTAAATTAGTCCGGTCTGCTTTGAAAAGATGGATTTTATGTCGTTACAGAGTGGTCAGACTTCGGAGACCCATTGTCATTTTCAACAAACCGCTATTTAAATATTTCGAATTTGCGTACGATTTTGTCTATGGCAAAATAATTTTTTCATATATTTGCTTTCAAAAGGAAGAACGTAAACAATTTATGAATATATTGGCTGTACAAAAAAGTGCTCGCTTTATTTCATTTCAATAATTTGTATTAATAATTACAAAATCATTCAAGGTATTGGAAATCATTGCAATGACTCCTCATAGTGTCTGGTAATAGATAGATTCCATGCTAACGGAACGATTGAGGACACAAACGAATCAAGCTATTTTTCAACACCTTCGTTTGCAGTGAAGCACATTCAAGCCAGGTTGTTCAGCATCGATCGAAACAAATGGAATTTAGACTCCGCCAGGTTTGGGCTGTAAGGCTGGTTTTCTACTGATGCAGTCAAATGGATCAATTTTTGTCTATACAGCTCTTCTGCGATAGTCTGGCCCAATATTAGAAGTTCGTAATACAAAATACGCTCCGAATTTACTTTTGGTTTCAGAGAGATAATGCTCGCTATAAACTGCTACAAAAATACGGTGAATTTTTGCAATGTGTGTGAAGATACATTTTAAAATTGATAACCCTGGTAGCGTACTAACCTAACTATGTTAGACATTGCAAATTTGGTGTATGCCTTCAAAATTTAATAAAAGACCCATTTGCGCGCATTGTGCCTATTTAATGGTTGAAATGGGGGCCGTTTCAAAGTCGACTGTGCAACATTTAATTGGTGGTCACATTCGGGACGATCGTTTCGGTAAACAATCAGCCAAAAGCCGTACGTCAAAGGTACGCCAGATTCAATTAGACGTATTTCGAATCCAACTAAGGTTGTGACCATAGACATTTGATCGAGGATGAGGATTCGGAGTGTTTCGGCTGAATTTTTAGCGGCGGGAAGCATTTTTGGAAAAATGGTTAATTTAGTAAGCAAAGTTGGCCTATATGAAACGACCCCTTCCACACGAGATTCACCAGGCCATAATGCGTCTCCATAATGGATAAACCATTTTTGATTTAATGATATAGACGTGAACAACATTAGAACGATGTCATATTCTAAACATGAAAAACTTTTATCATGCTTATGAACATTCATTGCAAAAAGGGTTTTCCCCGAATAAAATGTGCTTCAATCTTAAAAACTTAAGTTGTGCTGAAACAAATACAATAGAGATTTAGTAAATTCAACAAGTTTTTTTTTTAACTTTGCGCAGCTTGAACTCGAAAGTGCTTTCGGCTTATAAGAAAAATATATTAAACTTCAGAATAGATATGTAATATAAAATACAAACATTTCGAAGGCTATAAAAAGGGCGTAGCACGATTTTGTGAAAAAAAACTTAATAAATTCTGTAAAATTTCAGACATAAAGAAAGGTTTTATGAAATTTTCATATTAGGAGACAAAAAACTAAATAACTTTACAACACACAAAGAATATTATGTTCTCTTCATCAATATATTGTTATTCCAAACATATAGAGGTTATTTGAAAACGTTTTAAGCATTGCTGTGGTTGCGATTAACAAGTAATTGTTTTTAATTAATCATCAAAGGATTCCCATCCATAAAAATTGCAACATGGTGCGCAACCACAAACAATTTACTTTAATATAAAAAGAATAATTCTAACCATAAAATGATGCTAATAGAGACAACATGGCGTCTTTACTAGCCATAAATCTGTTCGGCCATTGCACATTTTGCTGCTCGCACATAAAAATGGCTAGTCAAGACCACCGCTGTTCATGGTCGCTTCATGCTCAAACAGATTTATCCAAACATAGTTCGCAGAACTCTGTCATGCCATTACACAAACAAAATACAGCGAATAAAAAGTATGTATGTGTGTGTGCGCTCGTCTGTAAACACCCGTCATAAGCTACCCAATAAACCAATTTTTAAGCAAAATATAACTGTATTGGAGAATAAGCTTATCATAAGACATTTTTAATAACCTTTTATAAACGTACTTATTATTTGCTTGTATCTGTTAAAAATGACAACTGTTTTCCTAAATATGTTTACTATACACTTGTCTTACTAATAGTTTTACAAGCACACTTGTAAAAGACTTACGCCCACTATAGTTTCATAAGTGTTGTTTTTAACGATGTCCCGTTATATGGCATCGTAAACTTCGCATTGTTTGCAAAATGCCTCAGTTAAGTTTATTTATTTCAAGTGTAAAGAGGTTAAAAGAAAAAAGTGAATTAGAAAAAGTAAAAATTAAATTAAAAAATAATGCCATATAAATTCAAACAAAGTGTTCGAAGTGAATCCAAAGAAATTTTCAGATGCTGCAATTTCTATTGGTTTTTTGGGGAAGATGAATACACCAAAAGTACAAAATCATTTTTTCAATTTGCGAAAAACCACCTAGAGTCCCGAAAAAATATGTCTCAACATCAAAATTATCTAAATAAATACAAATGTACATGTATATATATATATGTACATACACATTTGTAAGAATTTTTTTTTTAATAAAATGAATTAATAATATAAGTACATATGTATATAATTTAATAAATATATTTTCAACAAAAAGGATTAATAAAAATAATTTAATAAAAAAAATCGGATGAAGGCAAAAGCACTAGACTAGTGTCGTCTTTGGTGCAAATTGCTTACCAACTCGAACGTTGCAACTATTTGAATCAAACATATAATACTGCTTATGACTAACTTATTATTTGGTTATATTCCTAAGCTTACAAAAATAATACCAATGTAAGCTTATTGCAAGTATGATTAGGAAACTATTTTTCTGTAAGCTTGTTATATACTTAGACTTCTAAGCTTTTTGTAAGCACTGAGTAGTAATATTACCGCAAGGGATCAGTTTTCTTAATTAAATAATTATTAACAAGCCTTTTACAATACTTTTCACAATAAATTTCTAAGCTTAAGGCTTATAGTTATAAACTTGTTATAAGCTATTTCTATATAGTTTTGGTTTATTGGGTATGCTAAAAACATCCATACCATCTCGATGAGAGACAAAAAATTATGCTGAAACTGAACGTGAACATCTATGCGATATCTTTAACCAGAAGACCACGAACACATTTTTTGTAGTTATCTAGGAGAGCCTCTCTCAATGTGCAAACATATTTATGGCTAGTCAAGACGAAGTATGTATGTATGTAAAATTATTTTGGTGTTTATCAAAGTATGAGGCTGTTGCGACTTAAGTAATTGGCGCGTTAATTATTCAGTATTCGATGGCTTTAGTCGCGTGTGTTCATACCTCAGCCGTGTGTTTTGCAGTCAGGAATTCAAAAGACACAATTCGGTGTCTCGTTTCTCTATGCAAATTCCCAATTCAATATTATCCCGTAGCTTAGAACCGCCTTTTGGTGGTGAATTGAAGATACTACAGCGATTCAGTGCTATAGAATAATAAAGGAGAGCGATGCGATATATACCAGTATACATAGTAGCTAATACATATCAGACTAATGTACTTATATACTAACCGGCAATTCCGACCACTGAAACTACAGCGCCCTACAAGGAAGTACTGCACGGAAACATATATTTCACTATAAAGCACAAAGGTCGAAAAGTAACAAACAAAGGCTTTGATTTTACTATCATATTTAGTCGTCACAATATATTTTCTAAGCGTTTTGTTTGACTGCGACAGAATTCTGCCCTGAAAGAAATTATTACCGAAAAACACATAATTTATAACGAAAGGCAAAGCATCACAAAAGATTATAAAATTTAAGCCAACGAAATTTTACTACAAAATTTGTAATTTATCAAAGGTTCACAAAAAAGGGAAACTTAAACAAAAACTCGGAAATTTAAGTTTTACAAAAAAATATAAGATTTGCTAAAAAAAAATATCGAAATTTGATTATAAAATTGAAAATTCACAAAAATTATAAATTTATCGAATAATCAATCACTCAAGGTTATACTTTCGTTCAAAATATTTAATTCAGTAAAAATTACACGCCTATAAAATTGTTTAAAATTAATCAACAAATTTAAAAATGTACAAATTCAGAATTTAAAAAAGTTTTTCTTCAAATCCGAAAAACACCCAACAATTTTAAATCACCCATTAATATAATATAATCTTAATAATGAAGTTCATTAATGAAGCGAACGTCAACATGTACTTATGTATATAACATTTGCAAGTACTTATGTATAATACGTATGTACATAAGTATATACCTACTTATGTATGTAAGTAGATACTAGTTATTAAACTATTTAAAAACTCCAAAGAAATTAATTGAAAACACTTAAAGCTCATATCCAGAAACAAAAAGTGACATTTTAAAGCAAGGCGCTACACTACGCACGGTCTGACTTTAGAGCCTCTAGGCAGCAAATATTTTTTATTATACAAAATCAGAAATTTGATATTAAAGAAAACTTTTGGAAACAAAATTATAAAAAGCAAAACAAAAAACTTCGTTAAAACACCTATAATCGGTATAACACGAAGCATTGGAATCGTAAATCAGACAGCCACCAAAAATTAAATAGCACAAGGCAACAAAAAAAATTAAAAAAAGAAGAAGAAACGGAACAAAACAAGATAGTTAGATTTTTACTCTTTTTCTTTTGTTCTATTTTTTAAGGAAGAAATAAAAATGTTAATATTTTAATGTGTAGCAGAGTTGAAAAATTAAATCAAAATGTTTGGTAAATGATATCTACTTATATACATACATATGTACATACATAAGTACATATGTATTCATTTGATGTGATGTTGATTCGTATGGTCTTCTTTTTTTTAATATTTTATTAGAAAGGAAAATATAAAAATAATACGTATATAAAAAAATTCGATTGAACACATCTGATTTGTTTGTTGAAAAGTAATGTATTGTCAACAAAAGAAAGTATGCATCGCAAATTTTTAAGAACACAACATTGTATTTTAATTTAACCGAAAAGCATTGGAAAATTTTTATTAATTGTCCACAATTTTACAAAAAAAAAAGCTACCTGTACAGTGATTTGTCTTTCATATTATGTAATGCCTTCAGTGTTCACCCGCAGAATATCCGTTAACAAAAACGTAAAGGTGAGCCAACAGATTTGCGTTAAAAGGTAAAATAGCGGTATTGATATTCAAATCTTACCTCTACAGTGTTATAGCGTTTTCCTTTCTGAAAAAAATGTTGCCTTATAAATAGGTAGTACTGTTTTCAGATTGACCAAGCCCTCACAAAGTGATGCACGATTTCAATGCAACAAATATATTTAAAACAAATTAAATATATAATTAAATCAACACAAAAAACAAACACATGAAATAAAACTCTTGTTTGTGCAAACAATGTAGGTAATACATTTGTGTAAAATAGTAGCATTATACCCTGAACTTTAAGTTGAGTGCAAAAATGTGTGTGCCATATTCGCCAGTATTTTGTGCCACATATATAAAAAAGAAACAATGTTTATCGTAAATGTGGCATATTTTCAAGAAAGGCACATAAGCATGCAGAAATGGCAACATATATTACAAATTTTTGTCAGAAAGGAAAACGTAATTATTTATTAATTCATTGAGTCTCCTTTTTGAACTAATTTATTCATTTTTAGCACTATTTATGCATTCTTTCTTGTTTTTCATAATGATTTAAACACATAGATGACTGCGGCCACACTACAAATGTTGTTGGCTGCAATTGTATTCAGGTACTTAATTATAATAAAAACGGCAGGAACGTAAGCAGCTTATATTGATTTAGATACATATTATAAAAAAAAAATAATGTTTGTGTTGCCAAATAATAACTGGAAAGTAATTTTAAATAGAGTTATCAAATTTGGTGTTCACACATCTGCAATTTAGCCTACTCAATTAATATTTGATAGCTGAAAATGATTCACGACCCGACAATGATGTTTGAAAAGCGTGTTACTATGTGTTATGCGTTTTTACATGCAAAATTTCTAATTGCCACTATAAAATGAAAGAGACAGCTAAATTGGTAACAATAAGATTTGGTAATTCCTTTATATAACCGTGGTAATGTTGCAAGTTATCGGGTCAAGTTAGTGGTTCATAACATTTAAGTGTTTAATTTACAGATCACTAAACACACTTCACCAGGCTTGCACTGGTAATATAACGCAATTTAAGGTGCAATTAATTGTTTGTACGGTAAATTGAGCTCAGTTGAAGCCTTAATTGCGAAAACTTCGTAATTTGCTCAATGAAAGTGAATGTCTGAGAATAATGTTAGTCAATTTTGTAACAGTTATTGCCAAAAAGGCGCTTGTTACATTTTCATTATATTGGGTACGCTAAGTGAATATAATGAAGAAGGAGTTATAAAATGTGTATATAACAGCTGAAAGAAAAGAATGAAGAACATTGTTTTAAGGCAATTTGGATGAACTTGGACAATTTAAATTTATTGTTGACATTGCGAAAAGAAAACATGAAATGATTTTCTATCAGAAAAGCCAAAGATGCCGTGACATGCTTGGCCATAACAATAATGTAAGCAAACATAAGAGTTATCAGCATTTTATACTAAAAATATAACATTTTCAGTTCTTTGGAAATATCAAAAATCTTGCTGCGGATTTAAACTGATTAGAAAATGATGTTTGAAATATGTAACCGCAACGATGGTCGTGTAGCCGTGATGGCATAAAAATAATAATCGTTTTCATATAAACGTGCATATTTTAGTGAATATAATATTTTAGATTTGACACATTGGTATATCTGGCAAACAATCGATAGTACTATCGATATTCGATAGCGTAATTATCGTGAAATATATAATAACTGCAAAAAGTATAAGAAAAAAAGAAAACAAATAAGAATTGGATTTCTATCCGACGAATCCAAAGCCTGCTGCTGCTACCAAATGGTTTTGTTTTCTGTTGACAAAACACTCGCTGGAATTTTATGTAAGCAAAAAGTAAATAAAAGTTATAAATATCTGTAAAATCAGGCAAATATTTTCAGAAGAGGGCGGCTCTGCGAATATGTTTTTCTTCTGCTGCCGTGATCGACGCAAATGGCATACAAACATTAATATACATGCACAGACTTAATGAATTTTTTTGCGTAAGGTAATAAGTTACAATAAGTAAATTAACCTAATTAAAATAATTATTTATTTACCACAGAACAAATAATTTTCTTGTTTGTTTTTTTGCTGTATTGAACTTATACTTATGTATTCTTTATATAAATAGATTTTTGAGTTTTTTTACCCATTAAAAAACTATGCTTCATAAAAACTACGAAAATGGCGAAACAAGTACTCGTTTGGTTGGTGGTCAGGACCATTCAAATTTGTCCATTTTTCATCACTACACTATACTATCTACGATTGGGTTAGGAGAGCTCCATGTCATATGTGCATATTCGTTTTATAATGGATTTGTGTAAAAGAACTCTATTCCAAAGGTAGGGTTAAGTTAGGCGTTATTTTTGCCTCATTATGGCGGGACCAAGTTAGGCGTCGATCTCGTTGTCTACCCAAATATTTAACGTGCCTTTCCGCTGAAACAGTGGTATATGTTATTCTTATTGGTGGACAATTATGCGTTCTAAGGAAAAACGTTACGTGAGCACCTTTGGATGGATTTACGTTTACCCTCCTCTAGCTTATAAACTTGAAATTTAAGTTGTTCGAATGCTAACTTCGGTTCTTGATTGACACTTTGAATGCAGTGTTGCCCGCAAACGCTGACATGTCTCTAAATAAAACTAAATAGTAGTGCTTATTATCAAATGCCGATCTGATAATCGTTACAATTCTTGCTCAATTACACTCTGCTTCGCTCGAAAACCAAACTGATGGCACGCGGTAACGTTTTCACTATTAAGATATGCTTTTAAACACGAAACGAACAACTTTTCAAACAACATTGATAAAATTGAGAGAGAAAATTGTATAAAGTAATCTAACTTTAGTCTTTTCCTGTTTTAGGGTTCATAACAATTAGAGACGTCTTCCAAAAGTAGAAGAGGTTAACTAAATAGTATAATTCGCATGGCAGAAATAGGTAAATTTCTTATCATTGATCCTGCAATACGATCAGATCTAGGTCAGGCTATTTTCTCATATCAAGACTATTAATTGCCGTTTTTTAATAAGCACAACTGAAATTTCATAGGATCAATCACAGTGTCACTGATATTTGAAATAGGAAAACTACTTATGTGTGTGAAGAAAAATTTGAATTTAACTAGCAGAGA
The DNA here is from genome assembly GCA_963932375.1 of Phania funesta. Taxonomy (NCBI): domain Eukaryota; kingdom Metazoa; phylum Arthropoda; class Insecta; order Diptera; family Tachinidae; genus Phania; species Phania funesta. Next base: position 89,667,566 of record OZ010652.1, on the reverse strand, counting down.
CACAAACCCAAATTTTTACCATAGCTGATTTAGCACTCAGCAGAGCACTGTTAGTGATTTAACAGCAGGAGCAATTTTGACCTTATCTTCAGAAGCCTATAACATGAAACAGGAATCAGGTCCACAAAAAAATCCAACCGTACAAATTGCTCCAAGTTCTCCAATAATTGACTCATAACTCTATGAAATGTAAAATATTTTCGTAACATAAACAAATTGATTGCCAAAATTAAAGGTATTGTATCTTTTTATAACAGAAAATTATATATAATCAGATACATATTATATTTTTAAACTGTAAACGGGACAACATTCAAGTTATCGAGGTGCAGCTCTTTCGTTCGCACTGGGTGTACATATTTTTGAAATATAAAAACAACTTGCTTGATACTAGGAATAGAGATGTAGAAATTGACAATGGCAAATAGGTACATATATTCATATCATACATATGAAATGAAAAAGCCGTAAGTTACAAAAAATGCAAAGAAGTTTTTTTCAGAAAGATCAAACAATAACCACAAGATAAGGAAGGCATGGTTTTGCTCTTTGGGGATCGCATTATCAAAAAAATCTTAAATTTTTAAAAACGAAATAAGAAACACAAATTTCTGCAAAAACAGAAATTTCACAAAAGAAAAAACATTTTGACAGAATCGATATTTACACAATTATATCCAAAAATCCAAATTTAATGAAACGTGCCCAATTCACACAAACAGTCATTTTTACAAAAAAAAAAAAAATCGATTAAATTGAAAAATTAAAAAAATCTACATTACAGCACAATTTTAAAATTCAACACAAAACTAAACTATAGTAACAAAATTTTAAGTTACAAAATTTCAATACAATTCACTAAAATATTTAAACAAAAACATCTTATATGTATATTAACCCATCGAAAATATTAAACCAAAATGGGAGTTTAAATGTCTACAAAGACGAGTAAAACCGATGCCCAAAACAATCCCCTGCAGTTAATATGTTTATGAGGGCACAGTCGAATATATCCTTCTTCCTTGTTTAATGTAACAAATTATATTAAAAACATTAAATTAATAAATAAGTTTTTTATAAATAAAAATAAAAAGAAGCCTAATAAAATGAATTTAAGTATTTTTTAATTAGTTTTATATTTAAAAAAATATCGTGTAAATAAACAATGAGATAATATTACAAACTACACTAAAAATTAAACAAAAATGATTAAATTCAAAGAAACTGTCTAAGCTTAGTGTTTGCTGTTTGTTATTACAAATAAACTGAAACAAACTTCAACACGCAAATGATTGCAAGAAATGTAGCTATAATATGATCGAAAAAACTCTCAAATTACTTGTACATGACTGACAAATATGATTCGATAATAAACGCGCAGAAGGGCCAGAAGAGACTTAATTAAAAATGCCATCAAAATAAAATAAAGTAGTACCTATAGGGTGCGCTTTTACCTGTTTGATAACTGATTTGTCGGAAAAAATAATACCCTAACCACGTCTGTTCTGAAAGAATTTTTGATGACTCGCTTTTCTGATCAAATACAAACCCATTTTCGAGATAGTTTGTTGAATGTATTTATCACTTTTATAATTTACAAAAAGAATTTAGGGACATAAATAAAAGTAAACTGACTTGCTCGAAAATTTGTATAAAGTCGCTTGGTTCCTGCCAGCACATGCAACTTGTGTTGCCGAATTCCTTGAGTTCGCTAGTGAGAGGGCAAAGAATGAAAAACGGTACTGGGTTTTGTGTACACGCACTCTCTTTTCTTTTTGTAATTTCGAACTTTTTCACTTAAAGTTGGAAGGTAAGAAGTAATACAATTTTATTGGCAAAAAACGCTGCCTGAATTACAAATGCATTAAATAAATAAATTTTTAAACTTCGAAACAGAATTTAAAAACAATTGCTGAGACAACAAATTGCATGTGTGGTCGTAGACTTTTTAAGCATTTGTGGGAATCACGCATTTATGAGCGCACAGCTGGTTAATCAGTTTATTGGTCAGCTAAGGTATTCATAAGAAACTAAGTTTAATGATTTTTTTTTCAAAATCATATTCCAAAGGCTATCTGGGTATAAACTTTACAAATAAACACATATTTCAAGACCATAATTAGTCCCGAAAAAACGAAGTAAATAATATTTCTTTGTCAATAATAAGTTTCTCCCGCTTTGTTAGAGATAATCTCATAATAATACGCATCAACGAAATCGTTGCCCACTCAACATATTTATTTACTTTAAAAAAATAGGATAAAATTACTACACAGAGACATATGTATATGTATGTAAATACATGGATTTGTAAAAATATGAATGAGAAGAACTTTATAAAGAATTCGATTGAACTTACATCTACATACCTACATACATATATATGTTCGCCGAAAGATTTTAAAAGATATAAGTATGTATTGCCTGGTCGGGATTTGCTTTTGCGCAGTGGTTTTCTTCTATAGTGAAGATTTAAGACTTGTTTTCTGGATAATTGTATATTTATAGATAGCATACAAATTTCTACAATTTCAACAATCTCCATATGACTAAGACTTATCGAACATTTGAAAAATATTGATTGCCGCCAATTTTGTTTTATGTACGTGTATTTTTTTTATTAATTATTCCGCCTTTAAATACTTTTATTTCAATTTAAGCCCACTGTCAAATAAATGCACAACTTCAAATAGGTATGGATCAATGCAAATATCGGCCATTAAATGAGTTGAACACGCTGCTTCATAAGCAACCAGCAGAAACATTTTGTAAATATGTACTTATGTATGTACATAAGCCAGACTATAAAAGGCGCAAGACTTTGCAGTGTTAAGAAATAAATTATAAATACATGATTTTTTTCATACTTGCTTTATTATAAATTTAACAAACTTACATTTCTTATCGATGAAGAAAGATTTTTTAATTAAACAAAAATACTTGAACGTTCGCAGTTGTTGGTCGGTCATATAACTTCCACCATATTCCAATTAGAACATTTTTTATTTTCGCTTTTCTTTTTGACACATTCATTCACTACAATTTTTCTTCATAAGCTTTTTTTACTTCTACATACACTTTAATTCTACTAAATTCACTAGATCTTTATAAAATTATCTTTAATTTACAAGGATATTGCAGTTCCAGGACAACTTTGATGTACAGAAAATTAATTTTCAATAATTTTCTTCGCATACTTTTTTTACTTGGTTGTATAGTACGTGTTGGCTTTTTCCAAAAAAAAAATGTAAAATTCACTGAGTACTTAAGTAATCACAATACACTACGTTTACGTACCGCAAAAAAGTAAAAATTATATCAAATAAGGTTTTATTTGGTTAATTTTCGCTTTACGCACACCGAAACATGAGGAGTCCCTCTTTAGAAAGAAGAAGAAAAATTGTTGGTGTTCCAAGTCATGCACAGTGGTTTTTTGCGTTGTTGTTGTTAAAAAAAAAGGTAGTGCACTACTGTTTTCTACAATTCTGACAACAACTGGCAATTGATTCTATTACAAATATTAAAAATGTACGATTTCGAATGCCTACTAATAAAACTGCAGCAACTAAAATAACAATTTACATACGCACATGAAACAAATATTTTAGTTTTAAAAAAAGTAGTGATTCGTTCTTTTAAAACACATAAGCTTCAAATTGTTAAGTATACATGCTTTCAATTAATTTTCTTTCATTGTTAAGAGAATGTAAGCACTCGTTTGTTATATTTAACAAAATATATCTAGACCCAAACAAAACAAAAATGAAAAAGTCATTATGATTCATTCATATACTTGTACTTTGTCTCGCCCAATATGTATATCTTCTTTAGTTAAGAAAGCAACTGTATAACATAAAATCCATATGTTGAAATAAAAATGTATGTGTATATATGTATATAAGAAATCACCGGCACTTATTTTAACTAGTGGTCATATGTTAATAACAACAACGCTGCTAATGAAACAATAACAACAAACCACAGCTGATTAAAAATTTTCAAGTTGTTATTGTTGTCATACATATGCCAACCATCTGACTGATAATCAGATGTTATACATTTTTGTTTTCGAATTGTAATAGAATGAGTAATTTGCTTCAGGGTTGCATTTTTCAGTATTGACATAATATCCGGCAATTACAGTAATGTATTTTAATGGCGCACTTGGAGATATATATCTTTAATAATTATTATCAACAAAATATAATAAAGATAATTAGATATTAACTGCTACGCTCCCGTGTTCATGTTATTAGCTGAATAGTTTATAATTAAAATAGTGTTTTTCCTGTTATCGGGTTTTCGAAGAATGCAACCTTGCCAGATATGATAGGGAATGTTTCCTCTAAAAAACGGACTGAATTGCAGCATTTTATTATGGCATAGAATCATGTATTTATATGTTCCTTTAAGAAATGCTTCTATTCAAAAAATTGATATAGATTTTTAATCTAAGACTGTGAAACTCTCTTGTTACTAAAATTAATTGGGTAATGTAATATTATATATTTTGTATGTTAGTTTTTACGTTTATATTACGAAATATTAAAGATTTAAATAACATAAATTTTGTTTTTTTTAGAATTGATATTTTACACATTACTTCTTGTTTAATAATTAGGCATCAAAATATATAAAATGCTAAAATCTAGAGTTATATGTATAAAACGCAAAACTTGTGGTTTTATCCTTTATCTACACATGTGTAAAAAATTTCTAAGAACATACTAGTTATTTTGCTATTTCTGACACAGCTAAACTCTTAACGAATAATATTTTATATATTGTTTTAAAGTTTGAGTATTAAAGCATCAACAATTTAATAGGTTTTTCTTCTGTTATATTCTTATATAAATTTACCATACGAAGAGTTTTCATTTTGCTTTAAAATCCAATATATATCGGTATTATAGTTTTTAATCCAAGACGTTCAATATCCTCTGTCCCCTATTCAAATTTGATAAAATATTCATCAAATAATATTGTGTTTTTAAAACTTGTAGGTTTCTTAATGTTGGAGTTTGAAGATTTATTTTAAGCAGTCGCTTTCAAATCGTTATTTAGTTTAATAAAAAGTTACATTTTTAAATGCAAAATAAATTGTATAAGAATACATGTAAAAATTAAATAAACTCTAAATAACACTCACCTGCTTTTAATCTAAACAAGGTAAAAAATCACCTGAACTTTATCCAATTAAAATTCAACAGCAATAAGATACTAAAATTGTTTGCTATCAATCTCAGTATTCCTCGCACCTAAAGCAGGTATCCAAAATCCATGTAATAAATCTATTTTTTTATGTTTTTTTGGGAAACATTATTATTTTTCATTTGTTAAATGATCTTAAAAAAATGGAATAAGTTATTTTTTATATAATATTGTACTCTCAATTATTTTCAAATTTGATTTATAATATATATTGTATGTACGCACTATATATATATATATTTATATATATATATGTACTTGGCTTTATGGGAAATATACAGGACGTCTGCTCTCAAGCTGTGAGGTGAATCAAAATGCATTCTTACAGATATTTCGAGGTATTTCTTATAGATGCGAATATCCTTTTGTATGCATATTAATATACTTTTATATTGTGCAAGAATAGAGTAAATGCATTGCAGAAGAATGAGGATTGATTGTTCCACCCCTTTTTCTTACGTAACTTTTTTGTAAATGCAAGCATGTGAATAAATTGCCGAAATCCTTATCAAAATCACTTTAAGATACAGAAATCTTTTGTTTGGTTTTTTTGTGGTTCCTCCTATTAATTTTTTTGCGTTTGGGTTTTTTTTACAGATTTGTTTGAACAAAGTGCCCATTTCTTCTAAAATGTTATAATGAATGAATCTTGGAAAAGACATATAATTTCAAAGAAAGCACCACAAAAAAAAATTTGCAAACACTTTGGTTATTGCTATTTTTATTATTACTTTTAATTGTACTTCAGAAATGTTATATTAGCTATATTTTCTAATGTAAACAAAAAACACAAGGTTCGGACAAAAAGAATTTTTAAGATCATATTCTTGGTAAAAAAAATCTTTTTAGCTAATTCTATCAAAACTCAATTTATTATAAAAATACAATTTTTTGCAAGCCTCTATGAACACTTAGCAGATTGTTCAAACCAGCTCATCAGGAAACCTTCACCCAAACATTTAGAAACTCTAAACGTCTTATGTCGAATATTCTTTAACTAAATGAGAATTTTATCGAAAAACTCCTACAACGAGGAAATTTTGATTTTATTTTTCTTATTGGTATTTCTACATTTTAACAATGTTTTACGTTAAGTGAATACTTCATACCATGGATAGACCTGACAACTAACAACATATAAAAGGATAACAAATCCTATTGCATCTAACTTTGCTATATCTTGCATGTTATGGTGTTAATTTAAAATTTTGTACGTTAAAACGCATTTCAACTGATGGCACGCTTTAAAAAACGTCATTGTTGGGTTTCCTGTACTTCATACCAAAGAAATATACCCGTGGACTTTTTATCCTTATGACACATAAACTTATGGCGAAATCAACATTTTAAACAATTTGATTAAAACTAAGACAGATATTATGCGTTTTTTACTGTTGTAGAATGCCATTAATTCAAAATCCATGACCCTATATTATTGGTATATTTAAAAACATTGAAGCGGTCTTAAACCAGGTGAATTAAGTATTAAACAATTTCATAGTCTAAAGCCCGATATACGTTAAGTACCTAAACTTCCCCAAAATTTTATTCTCTTTTATTCTATTCCAAATTTCACTTTATCAGTTAATTATATTCATTTAACACGCAACAAACACTTCTTTGCAGAAAGATAGTAGGAAATAAAATATATCGTCACTTAAAATGCAAAACAACGCAAAAATTGAGTTTTTATAGTTTACATTATTTTACATACACTTCTGTTAGATTTGGCTTAAAATAATTTCTTTTACAGCTCTGGCGTTATGAGCATGATCCTGTTGTAGAATCCATAGAACCGGTCCATATAAACATAACATGTTCAGTACTGATTCCTGATATGATTTTCTGACAGGATGATATAGATAGATATTTCGTCCGTTTTTCTACTTTTTGATCTCGTTTATAAGCTACTGACAAGCTTTATATTTTTGAATCCCACATTAGGCATACACACATAGGCAGAGTGGATTTCGATCAGTTGGCAAACACTACTGTTCCATAACTACGTTTCACCGTATGAATCAACAGGGTCCATAATTTTTTTTATTAATTTTTGATTAAATGAAAGAGAATGGATCGTATATTGATAAATATTTTGTTTAATGTCGGCAATTATGTATGGAATACAATATCAGATAAATATCCGCCTCTGTTAGCCTCACAAATGCGAGCCCTTTTGAACACATTTTTCATTACATTCTCACACATTTCATTATATCATTAATTTCATCACAAATATTCAGATATTCAGATATCCCCACAAAAAGAAGTAAGGAACAGTCAAATCAGGCGACCGTGGAGGCCAATCAACATCACCATCCCTTGAAATAACTTAGGTCTCGCAGTTTGCATTCATATCACGATATCGCTCCCCATTGACAGTTACCGTTACGCCGTTTTCAGTTTTAAAGAAATAAGGTCCAATGATTCCTCCTAACCAAATTGCCCACCAGACTGTCACTTTTGGATGCAAAGGTGACTGATAAATAATTTGAGGGTTTTCCATTGCCCGGAACCGACTATTCTGTTTATTCTCATATCTATTCAAATGAATGATTTTTTCATGAAACTCGGGGTTGTCATGGGCGAGCTGTAGCATCCTATTGGTGGCGTAAATCGTCTTCTGGAAGAAGCTCTTGTGTCAACTGAATCTTAAATGGAAACAAATGCAAATCTTTGTGCAAAATTGTGGCCAAAGTTATTCTTTGAAGACCAAGATCCTGAGCACGGTATCGAATTGAGGTTGATGGATTGTTTTCTTGAACAGCAGTAATGTTTTCAACCGATCTTGCAGTACGTTGTGGTCCATGCTTGGGCCTATCAGCTACAGTCCCTCTTTCTTCGAACTCATTCACTACACGATAAATAGTGCGTCTTGTTGGCACGTTGTTTCTCCCAAAAACTTAACGTAACTTTCTCATCGTCACAGTAATCGATGATTGATTTTGATAAAATGTTTTAACGATTAAAACACGTTGGTTTACCGAATATTTTTCCATAATAAATTTGCCACGTCTCTACTTCACGACTGCTTCAAGACTAATGTTTACCGAAATTGCGGCAAAACAAAGTAGTATACCTTCCCGGCGGACACCCTATAGTAAAGACTATTATCAGTTTCTTCCACAAAGGACTGCTAGGTAAATTTCGAAAATGGGTAGCCTTACACATTAATTTTTAAATAGTTAGTTACCTAATTTTTGGTAGTATTCAAATATGTAATAAATTGAAATATTTGTTTTGTTTTGCTACATTTACGAAAATTTAATGAAGTAACTTTTTTAGTTTAAACAAGTATTAATTGAAATAAATATTTTAATTTTCTGGGTTCGAGATCAATCGTAATGTTAATAATATTTCTTTTGTGCAAATGAAATATTTGTATTAATAAAAAAAGGCAGAATAATCAACATTAGTAATTAACGTGCAGTTATTAGTAATTAAAAAAAAATACAAAATATAAAAAATGTCTATAACTGTTTTTATTTTAAATTAAAAAAAAACAATTTTAATTTTTAAATTTTACATAGATTTAGATTGATGTACGTTATTTTGTTTTAAAAAAACGCCAATTCAAAGATTTTTTAGATTTGAGAATTTCGTTTCAATGTCTCAAGTAGGTTCATTTTTATATCGGTTTTTGAAAGCTTATAAAAAGCGTTGTTACATTATTTTGCATTTTAGATGACATTTAGGTGACGAAAAAAAAACTTTTAAAAAAAGAGAAAATGAGAAATTGGCGGTAACTCATATTCTCTGGGTTGCGAATCCTCTAAATTGTATGCATGTGAGCATACATATATTCCGTGGTTCTACATAACACGCATGGAAGCCTATATGATTTCCTATGAAAGTAAATAAGTGCGTATCTCATACATATATATGTAATTGTATACAAAATAGCAAATTGAAGAGATGGTGGATATTATCCTCTATGTTATTGCGATGAATCCGATTTTGATCTATTCAAAAATATTAAACATAACCATCATGTTTATATTATTAACTTCAGGAAATATTTCTTTCGGAAGTAAAATTCTATTTATTTAAATACAGCTTAACATACTTATATGTATCAAACATACATATATGTGAACATATCATCAACATAAGTATATGTATGAGTTATATAAATAGGCATGACTCAATTTGATTTCAAATAAATGCATGTATATATGTATATACATACATATGTACACATGTGTGTACATAAGTAAATATGTATGTAAGGCTTTACTATTAAATTAAGTAGATCATGTAGCTGAAATCACAGTATCCAGATTAGGAGGTAATGTATTGATGTTTGGTCAAATTCGGTTTTGGGATTTTGTGAAAATTTCAATTTCTTACCAAATTTTAACCCTGTGGTTTTCTAATGAAATTCCAATCTTTGGGGAACTTTATATTGTTTGTGAATTTTCGACTTTTTTTTAGCTATTTGATATTTTTCAGTTAAAGTTTGTCACTTTGGTGAAAATTGTTATATTTTTTGATATTTCAAAGTTAGTAAAATTTGATTCTCGCTTGATTTTCTTACGATATTTATTTTTGTGATGTGAAATTGAGTTTTTATAAGCTTTATTGGTAAAATTTCTAGGTGTTTCATAAAATTTAAGTTTTGTGGTGGTAAAATTTACTCTTTTCGGTGCAATTTTATTTTGTGATTAATTTGGATTTCTTATGGCGAAATTCGGGGTTTTTAGATTTTTTTTGGTAGCAAACATTTGGGTTTATTCTGAATTTCTGAATATTTGATAAATTGTGTATTTTTTGGCAAGAATTTGAATTTTTAGAAAATTTTGGTTTCTTTGTAAATTTTTAATACGATTAAAAAGACCTTCAACTGATTTGGAGCCGTCAGGTAAAAATATCAATAATTGAACAAAATCGTGGTCGTTAATTTCCAATAGAAAAAAAAACTGGGCTGATGTCAATTTCATTATCATATCCAGGAAATAATTGCTACAATTACCAGCAGTGATGCCTCTCACAGATTCTTCAATTGTAATAAGTAAACTAACTAAATTTTGTTCATTTAGAGAGTTTACAGGTAGGTTAGTAACTATGCTTTTAAATAATATTCCCTAAATATTTATACCTGCTTAATTTAATATCAAAAAGTCTAATTTTGATTTTTAAAATTCTGAATTTGATGTGTAAAGGTCCGATTTTGAACATACATATATAATAATTTAATATTTTTTTGTACTTTTCACTTGATTTTTCTTACTTCACCTTGAAATCATTAAATAAATAAATTTACACAAACACACCTTTTGTATGAGTAAAATCACGTATAAATTTATTATACCGATCACATAAAATTAATATTTAGTTTTAAAGAAGGAAAACTGTAAAATATTTTTAAGGTAGTCACTTGACTCCATTATTCTTTACATTTTATTTATTACCAATAAATCTATATAATATATAAAATTATTAAAAATCTGTACAGGGGGAGCGCCAACATGCACCAGAGGGAGCGCTAACATGTCCGCTACTCCATTGTTTTTTGAAATGATGTGATAAATTAGACTTAAAGTGTTGTACACGCAATGCTTTTGTTTCTGATACAAGTGCATGATCGAGTATCGCTAAAATACTCCAAACGCACCATATTTGAAAATCATGTTATTTTAGTTACAGGAAAATGATTTCATTTTATTGCAGGCATTGTTTATATAAAGGAAAGCTCAGCAAATGTATATTTTACTAACTTTGACTCGAGGCGTCGCTCGGCCCCTATCCCTTTGATATTAGTTTTGGACTAAAAAATGTATAGTCTGTGTCCTTTTAAATACGGAACTATATACGTTTTAAATTTCACAAAAAAAATTATAGCATTCTACGCACGATACGAAAAAATTATAGCATTCTACGCACATAATATGTGCAATCACGGGAAATAAGGAAATGGAAATACTGGATTACCTCAACAAACAACACAAAAATATTAAATTCACAATGGAGGCGAAAGAAGATAACAAAATAAATTATCTAGACCTGAGAATAAAGGTAAACAAAAATACTAACAAACTTGAATACGAAATATACAGAAAGCCTACGGCCACAGACACAATAATACATAATACTTCCAACCACCCGCAGCAACACAAGCACGCGGCGATCAGACAACTAATAACTAGACTAGAACGAACACCATTAACAAAAGAAGCCTACAACAAAGAACTAAATACGATATATACCATAGCAGCAAACAACGGTTACAAGAACGATAATGTAGACAAAATCAAAATAGAATTTCAAAGACTCAGAGAACACAACAGTGAGAACGAAGGAAAAACATGGACAGCTTTAACTTACAACAGAAAATCAACACTCAAAACAGCTAACTTTCACAAGAAATACAACATAAATATAGCATTCAAAACAAGAAAGAACTTAGGACGAATATTACAAACCAACGCAAACAAATAGGACCAGCTAGATAAACAGGGGGTTTACAAACTAACGTGCACCTGTCATCACAGCTACATAGGACAAACAGGACGCAAAATAAAAACAAGATTCAGTGAACATATACTAAGAGACTATAACAAGACGATGCATAATACTGGCTCAACACCAGAATCTAACTTCGCTAACCACATGTTCAACAACAAATGTAATCCAGGGCATATTAGAAAAACGGTACAAATACTACACACACAGCGCAAAGGACGACGACTAAACATCCTAGAAAACATCGAAATATATAAACATAAGACATTTGACCGGCCCATCATGACCGAACAAACTCCAATTCAAACGTTATATTCGAACCTCTAAAATTAATCTACAACACAACAAAATAACGAACAAGATACAACAAAAACACATTACAAAAATAATTAACAAACTCATAATCCAATAATCACTGACTTCTTTCAACCCCAACAAAAAACATTATAAACAATTAAAAACAACGTTCTGACGCAATACAAAGCAATAAAACAGTCATCACATACATCCACCAATCCGTACAAAACACCCAACTTACGAGCTTTACCTGCTACCTGTTCACACCTTACAAATGCCTAAGTGCTCACATGTCAAATAGATACCTGACAAACAATAAAACACTAACGAATTGATGCAAACTTCTCACTGAAGATGGCACATAGCCGAAACCGGTTTGTCTCCAAACCAAACTTGACAAGAGATGACGGAAATCCGTTCCAAAAATCTACATCAAAACACCCTGTCGGAATATTGAATCAATTATAGCCTATGTTTCCTCGTAGACCTATATAAGTATGTTTTAAGTTTCATCAAAATCGGTTGAGGCGTTTTACAGTTAAAACGAAACAGTTTCTTTCGCATTTATACTATTATTAAGGATAGTAAAGAAGGATTATTTACTTGGTTTACCTACCATATTCAAATAATAAGCAAAAGTTTTTTAGCCCTCCTGGCAAATAGATTATTAATTTATAGTATTATTTCGAAGTCCATCGCCTGTTCCCGGTGTAAATTCGAGCTAAAAATGCGTTTCTTCAAAACAACTGAACCTGAGTGCCACCTATTACATATATTCTCTGCAAGTGTACCTTTCGAATTTGAACTGCTTTATGACCTTTAACCAATAAGCAAAACCCATTGTAAAATTTTTAGTTTTTCGCGGATTTTGCAATTATCTGGGTAAGTTTTTCAGTTTCTCTTTCCATAAGAACTTTCCTCGGACTTCAAGGAATATTTAAAAAAGAAACAAATTAGCTTAATTGATCCAGCCGTTCTCGAGTTCGGTGCTTACTAACACATTTCGCGATTCATTTTTATTTATATGTATATGTATGTAGATATAAAACCTTATGAGAAATTATACGAGCCCCGACCACTATTAATTCGTACGGCAAGCATTTTTACGCGTATGCAATGTTTAACAAATGATATTTTCAATACTAAAGTAGACAACACATGCAAACCTATTTTTTCTGAAAGATAATTTTATTCCCTTAATTTAAAAAAAAAAAAAATTTTGTTGTACTTCAACAACAACAACAACAACATTTATTTATTTGAATGCTTTGCTTAACTGATAAGAAAAATTTGACCAGTATTAATTCGTACGGTGCGTTAAATATTTACTATTTTATCAAACATGTAATTTTTTTAAATATTAATATTGGGTAACATCGCCTTTTACCTTTATAACACATTTACAACGGTTTGGCATAGAGTTTAATAAATTCTGGCATTGTTCTGTTGTAATAGAGTCCCACATCTCTTGCAATTTTGTTTTTAAATCAGAAAGGGTTCTTTGAGGCTCATTTTTTAAGTTTCTTTTCATTATTCCCCATATATTCTCGATTGGACTTAGGTCCGGACTATTTGATGGCCAATCTAAGACCCCGATTTCCTTAGACTGCAGCCATGATTTGGTTCGTTTGGCAGTATGAGATGATGCACCATCCTGTTGAAACGTGTATTCACCACAGTCAGCCAGTTTTGGTATTGATGGCAGCAAACTTTCTTCTAGTATGTTAACGTATTTTTCAGCGTTGACCATCCCATCAATAAAGTGCAGGCGTCCTACCCCTTTGGCAGACATACAACCCCACACCATTATGCTTGCTGAGAACTTAATTGTCCTTTTAAGGCAATCTTTATGGTACGCTTCAGTTTTGTTGCGGATAACTCTCCTTCGCGCATCACCGACACTCACATCAAATTTAGATTCATCGCTAAATATGATGGAGTTCCATTGCCTTTGAGTCCAAGACATCCGTTCCCGACACCATTGTAAACGCTTCTTCTTTTGGCGAATCGTAAGCAATGGTTTTTCCTTGGCCTAGTAATTTAAGATATTGAATATGTAACATAGATAATCCCTATACATACCTTATAGAAGTTATATCCAATATCACGCAATTGCAGGCGCGTCCACTCACGCTTAACACTTTTTCCGATTTTATCGGACCATTCTGATGCTAAATTTCTCAAACTTTGGCGACGATCAGCCTTCACAATCGTGGCCAGGGCTCTTTTATCACGAGCTGTTATTGCCGAAGTTCGGCCTCTATTTGCGATATTATTTTCAATATTGCCATTTTTCTTAAAATTGTTTACTATTCCTTGAATGGACGACTTAGCCAGATTTAATTGCTTCGCTATTTCACCAAAAGTCTTCCCAGATTTATAATAATCTATAACTAAACTTCTTATTTCTTTGCAAATCGGTTTACCACGTGCCATGGTTGCTAAACTTTGAATAATTTGAAACAATAACACACTTCTGACATTCTGCATTGCATAACTGTTTCTATTTTTGCGTTTGTTTTGATCTTGTTTCAATTCTAAGCTAAGCTAATGCACCGTACGAATTAATACTGGTCAAATTTTTCTTATCAGTTAAGCAAAGCATTCAAATAAATAAATGTTGTTGTTGTTGTTGTTGAAGTACAACAAAAAAATTTTTTTTTTAAATTAAGAGAATAAAATTATCTTTCAGAAAAAATAGGTTTGCATGTGTTGTCTACTTTAGTATTGAAAATATCATTTGTTAAACATTGCATACGCGTAAAAATGCTTGCCGTACGAATTAATAGTGGTCGGGGCTCGTATGGGAAGGTATTAACATCTAAAACTGTAATGTTTTTTGTATGAGTTGATCATGTACACTTTGTTATATCGATTTTCTACAGTAAGATATGGAAACATTAAAGCTCAAACTCATTCTCTGAAACCTATTAAGAAAGTTGCAATCGTAAAAGGTATGATGTACATACATACATACATATATATGTTAATGTCACATGTCACATAACAAGTAATTCTGTGCTATTGCATATAAATTCATAAATTATAAACGAGAACATTCTTTATGTTTATGTGATAAGCAATAAGATGTTGGATTAGTCCATTTGAAGCTATGTTTGTCCTTTGGCAACATAAAATTGTTTTTAAAATGGATTTAAGCGTACCTAATAATGGAAATCGAACAAAATCTAACAGTAATTACCTGTACAACAATTTGCAAAATAGAAAAATCTAAAAACATAACCGACTTCAGATTCGGTTTAAAAAACATTGAACTGTTGTACAGTGTTATTGACGAAAGTAAAGAATGGTGAGCATTTCGCAAAAAGTTCCTGTTCCCACTCTCTTTCTTGCTAACGATTAACTTATAAATACTTTGTTTCACTGCAGAGACAATATTTGATTTATTGTTATTTTATGAGGTATTCATCTTATAGTCAGTTGCTATAACGCAAGCGAGCGATTCTTATTGAAAATTTGTGTAGAAATAAACAACAAAAAATTTGTATTTTTCATATAAATTTTGTGGACGAGTCGCTCCGCATTTTCATTTATTTCTATTTGACACTATTGCTCCTTCAGTGCTTTTGATTAACTGTGTATCATAACATAACTGACATTATTTATTTTATTGTTCTCAAGAATTTGACGTTGCAATTCACCTGATTTAAATCGGGGGCTTTTTTTTTAGAAAAGTTACAAAATTATAAGAATTGACACTATCTCGGTATTCGTTTGATAAAACGGCATATCCAAAAAAATATATGTATGTACAGGTGGACATTTGTAATGCAACGATATTATGACATCCAAAATATTTCAACACTTAAACAGTTAATGTATTAATGCTAAAACCTACTTTCAATACACAGGCCCACGTCGGTCCATACGTCTGGTTGTTTTGTCTTACCTGGAAAATTCCCCCTCTCGATTGGACCAGTTCCAAAGCAAAATTTCATTTTAATTGTGAATCACTCCTTGTATTTGTCAATTACCTTTGACGGAAAATGATTTGGACCATAAAAGGAAAGCAATATGCCGACATATCCATTTAAAATGCCATAACGCCGTCCGGCGTTCTAAAAAACTCATTCCCCATGAAATTTGATCGTACAAATCGCGGTATCGAGTATGAATTGTTTTATTGGTTTTTTTTATATGTTTATTTCAAACATGCATATACATGTATAATATGTGTGTACTTATAGGAAAATCATTTAATTTGAAGAATTAATCTATCATTTTCGATTTTAGAATTTTTGAACAAAGTTTCATATACATATTTTGAACCTTATCGAATTCGACTTTGGATATATATAGGTCTTCAGCTTAGAACTCGGACTTTTCGATATCAAATACGAAATTTTAAAAGTCGTATTAATCTTCAGAAGCTGTGAATATTCAGGAAGTCAGGGAGTTTTATAAAAAAAAATATAATTACAAACTAAGCTGTGAACAGCGATATTTTACAGATTCCTCGAAGAATTAATTAATAAATTTCAATTAGAAAATATAACTAATGCATAGTTAATTTTGGGCAACGCAGCAATTCTCAAAACACAAAAGCTTAAACTAAGTTCAAAGCTCGGGAATAAATATAATTGAAAAATCTGTTAGAACAACCACTTTGTTGTTAGTTGTAGCACTTATTTCCTGTATATGACGATGAAATTACCATCAACTGTTTCTGACTAATTCTATGTTTTCACTAATTCAATACATATAAATATATAAGAGCAGGAGCGGATCCATCGAAAAAGGGAAATGTCCCCATCCACACCCAACCAATCCTGAATTTGATTTTTAATATCCTGAATTTGATATGGAAAAGTCAGAAATTTACGCTAAAGACCTAAAAACATACATTCTCTTGACTTAGATAAGATCTAGAACCCATTTCGAAATTTAATTTGTGTGAATCATGTATTATTGAACTTGAGAGCTTCACTTATGGGTTAGAGGTGTGCACATGACGAAAATGTTTAAGTTTGAATTCATTTACAAAATCAAGCATCGGTATTTATTCACCTGTGATTGTTTTCACAAACTGATGTATATACATACATATGTATGTATATCCTAAAGTTGTAAAAGTTATTTTTTGCATATACATATGTATATGATAAATTTAAAAGCTGTATGAAATATACTTGGAATCCTCTTGAAATTTACATTTCCCTTATACACTTTTTAAATTTATTTTTCAAGGCGAAAATTATTTCTAGTATATTTTATATCGTTTAATATGTACAAATGTATTTACGCTTTTTTAATTAGAGATAAATTTGAACTCTGCGGACAGAATGTTGCAGCGTGGGAATTTTAATATTTTTCTTATAAACGTGCGTAGTTAAAAATCGTCACGCAAATTTTTCTACTCCTAATGTTTTTCACTTGAAGTTATACGAACAAATTGCCGGATTAAAATAATATTTAATTACAAGAAAATCGTTTAGGATTTTTTTCTAACATTTGTCCAAAATTTTCTATATTTTTGCATTCTAATACTAAAATTAGATTTGGGGTATTCATGGACACATACATATATTAAAAAACCTTACTAATTAACACATTTTGGTTAATTATGTCTACAACAAATTAATTTTCGTGTCCTTAAGGGCGTTATAGATGTTTATGCAATATTTTTCAATATTGAAAACGGAACCTTAAAGGTATCGTTTAAAATCTCATGTTCTTTTAAACTTAAGATATTTTAAAACTCTTAGAGCAGGAAAACTTTGTAATTACAGGAAATAATAGTTAAGTGCCTATTAAAATTATAAAAAATAATAATAAATTTGTTCACCATTAAAATAAGTTTATAATAAATAAATCTAAATCAAAAATCAAATATCAATAATTACGAATAGCTCATGGTGATTTCTTTCAGGTTCTTGAACAATTTGCATGGCGGAATAAGTAATTGCCTTTACTTCAGTACCTTGGGGATGTTTTTCCAAATCAAAGGGTTCTCCATAACAGCGACATTCAATTTCAAACTTTTCCAAATCGAATTTAGTGATTTCCAAACGTTTGCAAATTAAAAAAGGCTCAACAGAGAATAAATATAACAGCTCATCGAGAAAATGAAAAAGTAAACCTTCAACATCATCACCTTTCGCTTCAATTTGATAGCAGGTAGCAACGGTAACATAATCCAAATCGGTCATATAACCAAACATAGCCATGCCGCACTGCTCAAAGGCTTCTTTGAGGGAGTCACCCCAAGCATGCAGCCTGCAACAATAATATTTATTATTTGTGAACATAAAATCGACTAGATTTTTTTAAATACACTTACTGCACATCGGCTGTATGATCTAAATCTATAAAGAAACAAATATGTTCACATTTTAATGAATTCTGACGAAATGGTTTTGTTACTCATTACAATACTAACATTCGTATTTTATTTCAGGCAAAATGAAATCTTCTTTGCTGAACTCCACTTCCATTTTGTTTTTTATTTATTATTAATTTTCCTCAAGTATCAAATTATACTTATTACTTATGGTAAATATATGTATATACCTACAAAAACACTTTAATAATTTTGTTGTCGCGTGTGTTGAAATGTGTCACACGCTTTGTTTACTATTTCGGATGTTAGTTTTGCTATTTTTGTTGACATTCGTTCAAAACTTAACATATGTTCGTTTAATCAAACATGTGTTTCAGACTTGAACAACAAACTTTTCTTGGGCATAAAAGTCCGTTAAATTGTAATAGATTGGAAAATAATTACACACATATTTAAATTCTAGTTAAAACTATGGATTTATCAGGATTATTTGCATAAAAAATGTCAGTAATATTTCAAGGTAACACATTGCTTTAGAACTGAACTGCATTTGGTTGATGTAAAAAAATATGCCTATATTTATTCTGTTGAATTAAGTTTTATTAATATAAAAAATTATTAATGCATACTTCCTTCCTTATTTGGATACATTAATAATAAGGCGGGGCAACAATTTAATAATGAATTGGTATCATAAGCCAACAGCATCAGGGAGAACTATTAACTATGTATTTTTCTAGGCACAGTAAAATAAAATCTTTAATAATGATAATTACAGATTTGCTCACAAATCTTGCAACACATCAAATAGATTATTTAGTAAACCCAAAGACAGAATTAAGAAATTCGATATGTCAAATGTAAATTACAAAATACCTTGTGTAACGGTAAAATATGCTAAAAACTTGAATTATTCAATTATTAAAGAAATATAATAAAATTGTTTATCTATATATGTATAGAAAAGTGAAACTCTGTCTGTGTGTGTGTTAGCTATAGACTCCGAAACCGTAAAGCCGATCGGACTCAAACTTTGGCAAGTTGTTGTACACATTCCAGGGAGTGTTTATGGGTGGTAATTTAAAAAAAATTGGGCGGGGCTACATATACATAAAAATGAAATACGCCCATACAAAATAAATATTAATTTTTCAGCTACTTGCACTTAACCGATTTTTCTGAAACTTTGCACACATATTGAACTCTCATGATTATACAATTTCGTAATTAGAAAAGTGGGCAGTGCCACGCCCATTAAAAATAAGTTATCATTTTTAGCTAATTGCACTAGATCGATTTTTCTGAAACTTTGCACACATATTGAGCTTATTAAGGGGTGTAGCAACCTTGGCTTGGGCTTGGCTAGTTATAATTATAGATACAAATATTATAAAGGGGTAATGTTTGCATGTTTGTAAGATATAGTCTCCGATTTCTACAATTCGTTCAGTAAAATGTATAATGGAACCTCCCAACGACCATAGGCTATATATTGTCGAGTTAAAGTAAGCCCCAACTTTCTGCTAGCTTCTGCAAAGCAACGACATTAGATGCCTATAGCTCACACATTTAAATAATTAATTTAAACAATAAATGTTATAGCCAAACTTGTTAAACTAAATCGGTTCTTTAACGTATTAGGAAGGAATGAATTGATAGAATTTTAGATTTAATTTTGAAAAATTTGCTTCGCATAACATTGAGTTTATGACTTTCTACAAGAACGAATCACCCTTTTATGACAAAAGCCAACAACTACAGTGAAAGAAATGCTGTTATGATTATTTTTATATGTGGTACTATAATTACGTAGAATATACACTGAACTTGAAATGTTATTACTATTAGATCAACTACGGTTTAGCCGTTTCAAAACACTGACATGCGCATGTGCATAGAATACATATTTATATAATTTAGACCTTAAATCCGTCATTCCTTCTCTGGTTTGGTTTGGAGTCATAAATATTTATATCGAGTGATTTTTTAGATACTTGGTTTCTTAGTGTAAATTTTTTCAGTGTAAAAAAAGTTTTGGACATGTGGCAATGCATTTTATTATCAAAATTCGTGCTGTGTATGAAAAGTGTTCTATCGAATAATTGATTTTAGACAAGAAGCTCATTTTTGGCTTAACGGGTCAAGAAACAGAATTGCCGAGTTTGGTGTGAACAGCAGCCAGATGCAGTTCAAAAGTTGCCAATACAGCCTAAAGAATGTACAGTTTGGTATGGTTTGTGAGCCGGTGGCATCATTACTTCTTCAAGAACGATGAAAATCGCAACGTTACAGTCAATGGTGCACGATGATTACCCACTTTTTTTGGAGCAGTAAATTGGGCGCCAAGATCATGCTAAGTGACCTCACTAAACAATTTCTTGTGGACACACGTGAATTCCCTCGTGTACAGGGACGAGCTAGCGACAACTACAGCTATGGAAGATAACATTACAGCTACCATTGGCAGAGATATTAGCCGAAATGCTGGTAAAAGTATGCCAAAATTGGAACTTAGGGATGTACCACATACGGCATCGCCGCGGCCAACATTTACATCAAATAATCTTTAAAATGTATATGGCAGTAATTTATTTTGCGATCCAAATAAGTATTTCATTCACTTTAGAAAATTTCTGTTTTTTGTCAATTTTCAAAACCCAAACCGTTAAAAAATCACCGTATATATTAAACTATTAGTTTATAAACAATTTATTGAAAATAAAAATTAACAAACAAAATGTTGATAAATTGGTTGCTGCCATTGTTTGGTCAAAAGCATGTCGTTACTCGCAGTTGTCTTTCAGCGCCACAGCGTTTAGAGACCCTGAAACGCATTAATAATTCAAGTTGTGCAAATTATAAATGCACATCGTGTACCTCAAGTTCACAATAAATCAATGATTTAAAACAATTAAAATTTGGGCTTAATTTTGATTCATTTTACAATTTGCAGTTAGAATGAATAAAATATTTAACGATTTTTAATTTGAGGATAAACTTTTGAAAATAGTTTTTCCACCGTGATTGTCTATTATAACAATGTTGTTACAACATTTTGCACAAGCGCCCATTAAACTGTAAGTTACCAAACTACTTGACTTGTTTACATTAGGGCAGTGCATAGATATTGTTGGGTTTCAAATATGTAATTCTAATATTATATAAATAAAGGCTTAAAAAAGTAAGTTCACAGTAAAAAGTTTTGGTTTAATTTTAATGCTAAGCCGGTGTGTATACATATATAACAATTCCAAAAAGAATTAAAACTATTCCATTATAGTATACCTATAAAGATATTGAACGAGAGAATTAGAGAACTCTCTCTCTCTTTAATTTATTTTTAAATAATAATATTTAATACCATCTAGGTATTAATGTAATGCGCTATAGAATAAGTTCTATACGAAGCAAGTGTTATTCTTATTAATAATAAGAATGGAATTAACACTATCCGGAATGTTTTGTATTCTTGAATTGTTGTTATTTAAATACCCAACCGGTATGAGTTTTATGATAAACGGGTGTTGCTTTTTAATAGGCTGGCGTAAAATTAACACCATTTTTATAAAAATTGTCTGAAAATAAAACAAATTAAGCTGTGTTCTCATCTTCGCTATCACTATCACTTGATTGGCTTTTTTTAGCTATTCCATTTCCAGAAGCTGCCGACAACTTGCGTCTTTTTGTGTTGAAATTTTTTAATTTTGCAACTAAATAACCAGTGTTAGCTGCAAGGTTAAAAATAGATCCTAAAACAATTACACAAATAAAATGATATGCAAATGAATATCAAGAATCGCACTTTCAATACAATATAATTCTTGCAATGCCACCACAATCGCTGTTGTCAACCTTATACGCCGAGAACAAATGAATTATAGCTTCGGCTAACGCGATTTTCTCCTCGCGATTAGGATAATAACCACATCGTTGGCGCAAAAAACTTATGGACTCACGTACTTGCCTTCTTAAGATTGCTGACTGATGAAGGTGTACTGTCTAGCCAAACATCAAGAAAAAAATAGCTGCAGGTTTTGTATTACTATAATATTCGTGGAACATTATCGAAATTGATTTCAGCACCGTCTCGATCTTTTACTTGTAGTTCCATGTCTTCTACGTTTATGTTAAGCTTGTTGGTAACTAAAGTTAAAAAAAGTGTACTAAAAGTATGTACAAAGTATTTAATATTAAAAGCTTGTAGGCAATTCTCACTTGATAAAATTATTCCATTTGGTGTGAAGTCCTCACTTTCTGGATCACTAATTTCAACATACGAAAAATTACCACCAATTTTCACTTTTACAAACATTATGCTGTTCTTTTGTTCAAGTTCCTTGTATGAATAATCACATTCTTGTTTTTAAACCGCATGGCTTAAAAAGTATCAATTTAATACATTTAACGGTATTAAATGAAAGAAAAAAGAGAGTTTTAATTATTTTTCAGGTGTTGTTTTTAAACCAAAACAAGTTAGTTCATGAGAGAGATACAACTTTACACATGTTTTTAATTCCTTATTAAGTGTTGTTTTTAAACTTGAAGGAATAAAATTTTTATAAGAGAGAAATTTAATTCTTTTTTGGCATTAAAATAAACCTAACAGTATTATAACTTATGCCTGTTTCGATATTAGATGTAAACTAGAAGGAATTGTTTTTTTTTTAATGAAAATATTTAATTCTAATGTTGGTGTTATTTTTATTCCAAGTTATAATTAAAAAAGTCGCAAATTTATCATGGTGTTAAAACAATTCCCTCAAGTATTTAAGTTTTCAATATATGGTTTTAAATTTAAAGTATTTCAGAATTAATTTCAAATTCAATTCCAAAGAAGTTTAAAAACAAGTATGCTAAGTATTAAAATTAAACCCAAACTTTTTACTGTGTTGAGTTACTGTAATACCGAAGAAAATATAACATTATTTGACATTGGCATATTCCTTTTTTTAAATATAAAGCGGAATGCTTAATTTTAATAAAATATGATTACTAAAAAATCTTAAAAAACTATTCAAACAAGTTTGATTATATATGGCAATATTATTTTCAGCAATACATAACCTAAAAGCATATAAAAATTGAGACTTAAGAGATCGTCCAATAAGGTCAAGAGCGAAAAAAATTAATGAGAAATGTGAAATAATAGCACAGTAACCTAAATAAAATTGCACGGAACGCTACTGAATACACGGCACTTTATCTCATGATGAAAATGATAGATTTTTAATAATGAACAGAAGTGAGGCCTCATATTTCAACAATATTTTAATACAGAAAGACTTCTCTCGTGGTAAGAAGTATTATGAGGATTACGAAATAAGACGGCCCAACATTCAAAAGTAGTAATAAAATAAAACACAAAATATCGTTAAAATGATTTCAAATCAAGTCATATGTATGTATATTTTATTTAAACATATTTCTAATTTTTAAAATTAATATATATGTATGTTATGTTATGAAGTTGAAAAGTCGACTTGAAAGTAAAAGCAGGAATTTATATTTAGAAAATTGTTCGACATATTACGCTACTTATTACACAAATAAGTTGCGCCCTATTATAAAGTTTATCCGTTGATGAAAACAATTGTAATGTTGGTAATGTTTTTGGAATACAAGTATGTTGAATCACAGACAAACA
Organism: Phania funesta; assembly: GCA_963932375.1. Taxonomy (NCBI): domain Eukaryota; kingdom Metazoa; phylum Arthropoda; class Insecta; order Diptera; family Tachinidae; genus Phania; species Phania funesta. Next base: position 89,643,651 of record OZ010652.1, on the reverse strand, counting down.
TACTGAAAAGAAAACATCCAGCAGTTTGCGGGAGCAGTTTAACACGAACAGTCGTGAATTAAATAATAAATTTTAAATACTGAAAACTAGGAAGTAAATTAAATAAATATTAAATTATTGACTTTTTTAAATTTGTTAATTGAATGAGTCGATAATATTGAATACCTTAAAAATATGTGTCAATTTTACTACCAACTCTAAAATAAAATATTAAGTGGATGTAAAAGTTAATTATTTCAAAATACAAGTTAAATTCGTGTTATAGGCATTATTTGATAATGAAGGAAAATTGCAAGCTATTTTCTATTATGTATTCGGTTAAATGGAATCCAGAAAACAATGAGTGCATGATGTTTAGTTTAGTGTATGAAAAATGATGTTGCAACGTTTTTATAAACATGCATCTAAATTATTTATGGATTTAAAGTGTTACAAATTTGATTGTTTTGTATTTTCGATTCGGAAAAGAAATTAAAATCTGTCAAGTCGCTTAAAATTTTATTTTTTTTCCTAATGGTTTTAGGGTGCCTTATTTTGGAGTTAAAATTTTCAAGTTTATCTTAAACCAGTTTGAGCATTTTTTATGATAAATTTAACAAAAATTGTTTATAAATTTGTTCCATTTCGCAATATTGGTTGTTTTGCCACAAAAACAATTACAACAACATCATCTATCCCCGTAAAAACGTTTAAAAGGTATAAATAACGTTTGTGCCTTAAGTCTTTTAATTTGTGCAAGTAATTGTTGTTGCGCTTCAATTGTTTTCTTTTTCACTTGTAACGTTCGATTGGAAATTAAAAATTTGTAAATGCAAAGAAATATAAGTAAGAGGGCTGCATTTATTGCGTTTTCTTTTTATGGAATTTTGCGTTTGATCTTTATTTCTTGTTTCGATTTAAATTATATTTTTAGAATATTTGAGCGGTTTTCGCTAAAACCAGTGATTTCTCCAGTTTAAGCTATTTTGTTCTTTAATTTTTAGAATTTTTTTTCCATAATCATGTTTTCTTTTATTTGAAAGAAGTAGTAGTTTTATTCCGCTTTCTGCAAGGAGCCTGGCTAAATAAGTCGAGCGGAGAGAAGTTAAAACTCTCTTATAAAAACCCGTAATCCACGGCGGAATAGCATACGCCGGGGATGCGTGGCTAATAGGGCGATTGATCTCTAGTATGCGAACTCTGGATACCAGTCGATCTACAGTTTTAATAAAGACTTATCCGTGCATAAGGAGCTCTGTGTGGGTGGACATATTTTTCTCCATTAGAGGCATGAATCAGGAAGCCTTCCAAGAGGCGGGGAGGCTAACTCTGAAGAAACTGTCATTTTAATTGGCAAAGGGACGAATACGGAAGTGATGGACAATAATGCCTCGTGAGTGTCAATTTTTAAAGGTACTTCTACGCCGTTGGACTGTGCGATTCTGCTAGGAATGGGTAATGAAGCATCGCAAAAGGTGGAGAGGTTAATCTCTGTAGGAACTCTGGTGTTTATTGGTCAATGATGGAATTTGGGAGAGATGGACAAGGAAACCTTGCAAGGAGTGTCCGGGTCAGTCACCAAAGTTTTTTTTCAGTTTTTTTTTTGGGGAAAATAATAATTTTTTGTTAAAATCTCGGTTTTAGTGATCTTTAAATTTTTGGGAGGTGTTTTCAGTAGACTTCAATTTCGATAAGTATCAAGAATATACACAAGTATTTATTGACCTTACCGTTTTTTTATGGTAACATCTCGGCAGTTTATGAACCGATTTAATGATTTTCAATAGCAAATATTCCTCCACGTTATTTGATAGATTGGCTCAGTGACGTTCGCAATTTATCTGGGGGCCTTCAGAAAATTGATTTCCTTTTCAGACAGAAGTGTCTAATTAGAAACCTTTCCGCATTTGTTGTCAGCGCTGCATAAATTTGTGAATGATTTGAAAAATTTTTTAAAATACGTTTATTAAAAATTAATTTAAAATACGTTTCTAAAAATATTTTAACCAAAATTAGAACTTTACATCGTCTCCGGCAAAATATATTCAACGTTATTTCTTAGAATGGGAATTCCTAGCACTTTTTAATGTAGATTTTTATATTGAGTCCACAACAAAGTCCAAACATAAGAATATGTAAAGATTGGTTAATGGACCTTGCTTCCAATTCTTCGCATTAATATACACTCTCCATCAGATTATTAGAACCAATTATATTTTTGTTCTTAGTAGGCCATATCTTTTTGAATTTTTTATCGAAGCTAAAATTTTACTACCCTCGAAAATATAATTTTCTTAAGATTACAAAAATTTCAACAAGAAAAAATTAAATTTGTTTCAACAGTATCTTAAAGACGAACAATTTTAAATATTTTTTCGTTTAGAACCAGTTAAATAATTTTATTTAAAAATACACATTTTAATATATAATAATAACAACAATTAATAATACGTTTACTGATAATATTTTACACATCTCAACATCAAATATGCGGGTTTTTATTAAACCATAAAGTGATTTTAAGTAATCCAAAGAAATCTTATTCCAGGAGTCCTTAATGGCTTGATTTATGATTCCTTAGGGTCGATTTGTCTTCGCCCTTCATAAGTCTAGCGAAAAAGTCAACCCCAAACATTTTCAATTATGTTTAGGTTGGGAGAATATGATGGCCAATTAACACTAACATTTTGGTTTGAAATGAATTCTTTTACAACTCTGGCATTATGCATAGGAACATTACATTGTTGCAGTATGCATGGGATTGGTACTTTAGGGAAACCTGGTTGTAACAGAGTCTTGTAAGTATCTCAAGTCATATTTTCACATTGAAATTCCAAGACGATTGTGCCGTAATACATTGTAGCACCCCAGAGCGTTACTCCATTGTTTCTTCTGTAATTGCGATTTAAAATAAATGCATTTCCTCTGTTCCCATATCGTGGAAACAATACTTATAGCCATCTGGGCCGCCCTAATTAAATTTATTTTCGTCAATTAAAACTACAGTATGACAATCATAACATGACCTCCTACTTTAATGTCACATGCTTTCTAGCAAATTGTGATCGCTTTTCTTCGTGTACATTATTTAGCAGCGGATTTTTCTTCAGATTAATAATTTGTGGTATTCATAGCTTGCAATGGCTCTTTTTATCGTTGGGATACTGGCCTGGATATCAGCTTGAGTCGTGGTTTTTGGTGCCGAAAGCGCCGAGTTTGACGCAATTCTCAAGAGTTTTAGGGTGGAGTTAAAGCGACTGAAATCGCTCAATTTCTCGCGCAATGGCCCCATAGGACTATCCTAATATGAACGATAAAATTTGTTTGCCTTTATTGGAAAATAACCTTTAAAATACTGTTGCATTAAACTTTAATGTTGCTGTTCTTATTTTAGTAATCGATGGTACATTCGAACAAGAGCTTATATCAAGCAGGCCATTGATTTCTTTAAGTGTTAACAATCTTAAAATAATTAATTGCCTTTTCTGACTAAATAATACGTGTACGTGTTTATGTTTGGAGACAAACCGGTTTCGGGTATGTGCCATTTTCAGTGACATTTTTCGTTCACATATATAGGGTAGTCCACGATGCTAATTATGAGTCATACCTTAATGTTAAGTTTTTTGCCTAACTTATTTTGAAATTTCTTTGTTTCAATGTTTGAGAAATTTTACCATGCAGGGTTATTGAAGGCTTTTACGAAAATGGACGCTCAAATCAAAATACATTGCGAGCACTTCGTGATTTTTGGGCCAGCATAATCGACCAAATGTGTCCACGATCGAGAGAATCGTGCGCAAATTTCGGCAAACCGGTTCAGTAGGAAATGTGAAAACACCTGTGCATACTCGCCCAGTCCGTTCGGCGGAAAACATTGCGGTTCAATTTACTCAAGTGCTGAAGCCTTCGAACCATTTCAATTAACATGGGGCGTTTTGGTTGGGCGACCCTATACATATCTAGTTTACATATATATTATATGCATTTTCTTCAAGAGAGTGGCGTAATTATGTTTAAGGTTCAACGTAACAAATTGAAAATTTGTCATCACCAGTAGACAAAGAAAACAAACTACAAATGACTTTTAATAATAATAAGCTTTGAAAGCATTATTAAATGAAATCGGTTTGTCTCCAAACCAAACTTGACTAGGGATGACGGCAATGCGTTCCAAATATCTAGATCATTAGTTAATGATAATGATTATTTTGATAAACAATTAGTAATGAAACTTTTCCGCTGTAAATGATAAAGAGAACACTAGCAATAAAGTTCAATACTGACAATACTTTTAGAAGAATAATCATTATTAACGCTATTATTTTTATTTGCTGAAGCATTTAGTTAAGCATTAGCATTTGGTACTGAGGAAATTTCTTTTCGCATTATTTGTAATTCAATGCTAAAGAAATATACAATTAATAAGTCAATCTAATTATTTTTTCAATGCCCATATTTTAATACAGGGTGTTTTTAAAGCCCGATAGAACTAAGTGATAAAAAATAACACAAAAAATTAAATTTTAATATAAATTTTCGTTTTTATTGTTAGAATATCAAATCAAAAATCACATGTCATTAACATTTTAAAAATAATTTCGAGAATATGGCCACCGCGGCTGTTCTTGAAGCGCATTTTCGTCGCCAATATTTTTTTTAATTTTGAAAATTAAGTTTAATTAATTAAAAATGAGCCTCATCGCTGAATACAATTTTGCGATAAAACATCGGATCAGTGGATCACTGATTTTTAAACTAAATATGAATAATTTGGTAGCGTTGTTCAAGTTTTAATTTATTCATTTTGATTTGCCAGAGTTCGTTTGACAGTTAACACTTTCGTAAGTTCTATTGGGCAAAAAACACCCGATACTTTTTGCTTATAAATTTTATATAGGTATTGTCAGTATTAAAAGAAAAAAAATTAAAATGGGTTTACAAACACTGTTAAGAAAAATTCAATAAAACTGTATCGTCTGAAAGATTTTGGTGGAGGCAAATCTAAAAATATTTCATATAATTCAGGCTTCTGGAAGTGGGTAAAAATTAATTCAAAAGATTTCGTTTTACTGCTACATACAAACAGGTGGAGCTAATAAAAGCGTATTTAAAACTGTATTCTAGAATAATTGTTAGCAAAATTCATTGATAAACATACAAATTAAAATTATTTTATAGTTTATACAAAACTACTACTAAACTAAAAAGCAGCAAGACTATGATAGTTCTTACCAGAAGTGATCGTAAATCATTATCGACGGCGTCGTTCATACTGGCCACAGCAATGTTAATGGCTATATTCAACTGCAAAGTAACCACTACAGGCGCACAAGGTCAACTTTCCGTTGACGATGACTTCTCAAGACTTTTAGGAACATGTAAAATGTCTGATGAAGACTTCGATTCTTGCATGAAGGATATATTTAATGATTTGAGAGCATATTTTCCGACCGGTAAGTGAAATAAACTATAAGCACATATATACTAGTGAATCTAATTGTCATAATTTAAATTATAATTTAAGGCGTGCCAGACTACCATATAAAACCGTTTGATCCGCACAGGGCTTCGTTTGTCGAAATACGACGTGGAGATCAAAAGTCTTTGGCTGGTTTTAAATTAATTTTACGCAACGTCACCGAATATGGTTGGACGCGATCGGAGGTTACAAAATATCATACAGATCATGACCAAAATAGAATAATTTACTCACAATATTTCCCTGAAAAGAGTTTAGATGGCTGGTACGAATTTTCAGGTAATGCTTTAGGTACCCCAATAAAGAGAAAAGGCTTTTGGAATATGACTTTATATGATTATAGGTAAGCATTAAGATATGTATGATCTATTATACAGACATAAATAAATTTATTTTCTCTCTTCAGTCAAACTACTAGCGTTAGACGTTTGGGTGAACCGGGCTCCCTATTAAAAGTGCACATAGAAATTGATCGTATTGGCGGTTTAAAGATGCATGTCGACAATGCCTTAGCTTCAAATCATGCCAGATTGGATAATGTTTCCGATGGTGTTATCAATAGTATGTGGCCAATTGGCTTGCCATTTATTAAACCCATAATTAACGATCTAATTAGTACCGCTTTTACCGACATCTTTAATGAATCCTTCAGATATTTCCCTATTGATCGATTTTTAAGATATTGATGATTTTTTGATTGTTTATGTGTTATAATTACAGTTCTTTTAGGTTGTTATTCAAGTCATAATTAGTGTCTCTTTAAAACGGCTGTTATATTAGTTTGTAGGAATATGTTTTGGTGCATATGTACATGAAACTTTTTAATAAAAGCAAATACACATTCGTTACTATTATGTATATCGACATCAATATCGACGTAGATTTTAAGACAGCATCATACTGAGTCGAGGATAACATCACCTCGACAACAATTTAACATTATCTAAAAGTGTCGATGTCGACTGTTTATCAATCATTTAAATAAAGTGAAATACACATTACTGCAGTCTTCGGGTTTAATCTTGGCTTATCATAATCAACGGTTTCGGACATTTTACATCTTTTTAATAAATTTTACATGACGGAGGAGGAGAACACTTGACGGAAATTAAGGTTTTTTAAGAACACTATATTTCCTGGAGTATTTGTTTGCGTAGAACGAAACGCACATAAAAAGTGTTGCTCCTGTTATTGAAGAAGAAAATATTTATTATATTATGAAAGGATTTTTCAGCCTCAATGCAATAATTACAAATTTTGAAATTATGAATTGTCTATCACGACTTCCTCACGATGCAAGCTTTACGCCCACTTACGACGGTGGTGGAAGAAATTTAGTGTTATTAGGTAAAATAATTTTAATATTTTTTAAATAATTTTTTAAACACGTTATTCTTTTAAGCGTATTTTAATTAGGCCTTTTCGCTCAACCAAAGAAAGAAGTGCTGAAGCTATTTCTAATACCAAACCTCAAAAGACGAGAAATATTGTGGAAAGGCCTGTTTAAGTATCCACAGTTAATAAAATTTTTTTAAACTTGAGTAAACGAACGGAATGAATATAAAAGTAGTAAAGAACAATTTTTTGTTTGTATTTTTATATTCTTCTCTTTCTTACATCGCCCATTTCGCTCTTTCAATATTAGAGTAAGAAAAGACGGAAAAGAAGCCAGCTCATAATGGCTCTAGCAGTTGAAATTGCTCTGTGTGTTAATTCCAGCTTTTTCCGCGTTAAATCGTTTTAACTCTTACACACATACGAGTATAACGTTACCAACGAAATATTTTTGTTCGAAGCGTGGTCAAAAAAGTGTCAACAAAAAAGAGTCGAATCTTAATGCCAGGTGTTATATTTATTAATTACTATCAATGTAGTAACTAAATTGTTGTGTTCAAATCATCAATCAAGGCTTAAAACAGCCGTCTAGCAAGGCTCTAGGTATCGAGTTTTGTTAGTCTCTGGTGTAGCAAATCCCTTCGTCTCTTTCCAAATATCAAAACCGGTTCGTCTCTTTCCAAATATCAAAACCGGTTCGTCTCTTTCCAAATATCAAATCACCCTGTCGGAAAGTTAAATCAAGAATCACCAGGTAGTTCAGATGTTAAAGTCGTGACCCGCAGATTACTTTTTGACAAATACAAGAGCAACACTTGCCAAATGTGTAAGACATATTAAAATATTCGGAAAGTTGGAATTTGGCTAGCAAAAACTCTTCTGATGATGAAAAAGGGCATTAAAGAATAAATATTCTCATATTAAATCGAAATTTAGGTAAAGATGGAAAAATCGTATAAAACAGACACTAGATTTCTTCAAAATAATGACATGTCGTTAAACACTATATTCGAAATACCGACAGCCTAAAAACAGCGGTCAACCATCAAGACCGGTTATTGAACTGAGCGAAAGAAGAAAGGCAAGAAAAACTGAAAGGTTACGTTATTTAGAATGATGGACTGTGTTAATACACGTTGCACAACCAAATTGCAAACGTCAGGAAAAAAGGGCGCTTCAGTATACTTAAACAGATTATGGACTCCACAAAAAGAAATACAAAACTTAAAAAAAGCATACAAAACAGTGCAAGATAACAAAGAAAGATAGGCGAGGTCTTTATTGGCATTTCTTGATTCGTGGAAGCGGATTTATCTAGCCGACAATATGAAATAAAAAGAAGTACCAGCACTGCTAGTTATAACAACCTACAAGGAGCTAAAAGTGACCACTACGCGCCCAAAGAAACATGCGCACAACAGATTTACTAAACCACGCTTTAGGATTACTCACGCATTTAAAAAATGTTTTATGTTACCCAAGTCCAGATGAATGTAATTTATTACAGGTTTTTGTAAGCGGGGCTGTAGTGGAGCACATCAGCCACAATTCAAGCAAAAGATGAAAAATGGCGCAACAGATTGTAAAATTCATAAAAGTAGCTTTGTTCGCCTGGTATGTGGTACCCAAACACTATGGTAAAATCCAACCCATCTAAACGATATTACCTTCATATTAGAATCAAGTTCGTAAAAGAAGCTGCGGATATCACCCACGAAGAAATTAAGCACGTAGAAAGTGCCTTAACGGCCTACAAATTTCAACATTTTCATTGGAGGGAAAGTCGTATTCAGTAAATCACACAATGATGCTTACAATGGTTTCAACGATTTAACCTTAAAAAAAAGATGTTGATGCAGACGCACTTTCATTAGGACTATATATTTTTCACGACAGAATTCGTTTCTTTGAGAGTATGTTATACTTACTATAAAAAGTGGGCGTTATGATCTGGCGTTGGAAAAGCTATTGTCAAGGAGAAGAAACAAATAATTCAAGAGCCACTTCGACGTGAAACTGGCCTAAGAATAGATGTACAGAAAGCTGAGTTTGGGAATATCAATGATGGCAATATGAGTAAAAGATTTTTTGGCAATCCCGAATTAGCTGCGGAAATTACTGCAGTGGACTTTAATTTGATTTACCGAATCAAAGTTATCCTGGAAGTAACATCAAGTGGTCACAAAGTCCATTTGCAGAAGTTTGGAAATTACTGGATGAATATGTGTAGATTTTTGGAACGAACATCCGTCATCCCTTGTCAAGTTTGGTTTGGAGACAAACCGGTTTCGGCTAGGTGCCATCTTAGTGCCACTGAAGGAATGATGGGTATTCGTTCCAAAAATCTACATCAAAAGACCCTGTCGGAATAGCAAATCAAGGATCAGCATGAAAAGGTTGGTACTCAGCTCTGGCCCACTGTTTACTGGAATGAGACCGAACCCGAATTCTGCTTTATAACAGTTTTCTCGAGACACTGAAATTGATTCCGACGATAGAGAACCATAGCATTCATCACATCTTAGAGATAAAGTACATTATTGTACATATTAAGTAATTATAATATATTAAAACCATAGATTACTAAAACATAGTTTCATAACATGTTTCCCTATATTTTACGTAATAATTCATTGAAAAATAGTTTAAATAGCTTAAAGTTGACCAGGGAGTCGTTAAAAATAAAACCAAAATAATGTTGTCCGGCTAGATAAGTCGACGTCGACGGTTTATCGATATTTTATTTTTGGTTTATTTTGTTTACAAATTTCGTTTAGAAAAAATAAAGTTTTTCATGTCGAATTCAGATTATAGTGAGGAGGAAAACAACAAATAAAACTTGTCGTACAAAGAAGATGGATGATGCGAAATAAAACGTTTACTTTCCACGAATTGATTCCAGGCAACCAATTTGTAATCTACTTTTATTGCGGCTCGTGCTAACAATAGCCCTTACTCTCAGACTGTCGACCTTTTTTCTCATTACGGAGTCTCTTGCAATCGCTAGTATTTGGCTAAGGATTAGGTCCTTGTCATTCACTTTTAACAAGTGTTCGCCCGTGGTCCTAAGCCTAATGCTAGCCAATTCTGAACATTCACACACAATGTGCGTTGCCGTCTTACCCTCTTCCTCAAAGGTATTTTTGGCGACTGAACCGTCCATCCCTTGCGAGGTTTGCTTGTCTATTGGAGTTCCTACAAAGATTAAGCTCTCCACCTCTTGCCCATCACTATCTGAATCTCACGGCCATAGGAGTACCTTTACAAATTGTCCCATTCACCCTTCTCACGGTATTCTTGTCAATCACTTCCGGATTCCTTCCTTGGTCAATTAAAAATGTTTTGCCGAAGGGTAGCACGACAGCAACCCAGTGGTGACGAAATCGACCAAATTTTAGAGTTTTAGAATCCTTTTGAAGTTAATGTTAGCAAGGAATGGAAGGAATTTATGTGTCTTTTAACCAAATTTTTCTGTTAACTTGGGCATTTTTAACAGTGGCCCTAAATTTAATTCTTACACAGTAAATTTCGATAAGGACCAAATTTTATAAAACGCAACTTTTGAAAATAAAAAATTATATTAAGAAATCCACCGAGTTTCTTCCATATACCAATGTACGTACATATATATATGGATCTATATACATTCTCGTGAACGGTATATTAATTAACGCATATCTAGCAAATAGCATATGTATTTATATGTATATTTAAAAGTTCAAAATATTTGAACCTATTTTTAATTTTGTATCTACCAAGCCTGTTCTGAAAACCACGTAATTTCAAATCACGGATCGTTTTGAAATCTTACGGGTGATTTATTCTTGTTCTGCAAATCACCTGATTTTATAATTTACGCCGTGATTTTAATTTTTGGAAACCACAAGGAAATATGTGATATCTAACATATTTGCTGTTTTAACAATTTTTTTTTTGCATTTGATAAACAAAATAATGAAGTCAATGAGGACATACCAAGTATGGTATGGTACACATGCTCAGACGTGTCATTGTTCAGGTCGTACAATCTTCTCTGAGTTCTTTCTCTTAATTAGTGGTATGTTAGATTTCAGTGTCCGGTAAACCATCCCGTAACTATCCTGAGCTCAATATGTTCTAACATATGAAGCCTTTGTCATTTTCCTCCGAGTCAGCATAATGAACCGCTTTGGTTGCTTTCTCCAGAGTTATAGCCAAATAATGAATTTTAATGCGGGTACCACGTTCATTTAGAGGTATAATGCATACCGTGACAACCTGCTGCCTGGCTGTTGTTCCTTATTCTTCACTTTAGACATTCCCCCGTATAGAAGAAAATTGATAGAAAAACACCGAAGATGCCACTTTTCAAGTATGTAACATTTCGAGTTATATATTAAAATATTTCATTTTTAAACTGAAACAAAGTAAAGTACTTACCAAACAAGCAAGTGGCTTGATATCGGTAGTCAATCAGCTGACCCATTTAAGATCATTTCATTCGAAGTGTCTGATCTGCATAAAAATATAAATGTAAAAATAAGGCCAAGTTCCTATCCAAAAATTTCACCCGATAAAAGTGCTGAGATCGAAATGAGGACCAACTTCTTCCTATGTAATACCATCCAATTTCCATGCAACCTGCTGGTTTGGTAATATTTTCTCTATAATTCTTTCCCAAATTAGAAAGTTAAAAAATATTGCCTAGCCAGCAGGTTGCTCAGAAATGACATGGTATTATTCATATGAAGAACTTGGTTACATCGATCTAAGTAATTTTAATAACATTTATGGTTTTGTGTGGATCTCACTCCTTTTTTAAAAGTTATTTTTTTCATAAATGGATGTATATACATATTTCCATATACGTATAAATCATCTTTTAAATTAAAGTTTAAAGACGCTTGGGTTATACCAAATTTTAGCTCTCTACGTTTTGTGGAAGTGCCCAAATAAGAGGTATCCCAGTGCCCCTAGATAAAAATGATTACTTAATGATTTTTTCGGATTACTTAACTATAGTAGTTCCCCATAATATTGATTAGTGTGAGCGAGTCAGTGAATAGGTACTCAAATATACACTATTGACAATATATCACGGGACAAAACTTTCAAACTTCACCTATGAGGTTACCTATATATAGAGTTCTTGTTTCGAGTTTCATTATTTTATCCTTAAATAAAGCAAAGTTATGAGTGTGTAAAACAGCGCCAATGTTTCGTGTAATATACAGATTTTCAGAACAGGCTTTAAGGAACGTTTTGTTTATGAAAATAATCATAAACAAATACATTCACAAATAATATTATGGCAATCATGATATAGGAGTAAAACACAACAATTTACACTGAACTGCGGTTTGAAGATTATTGTTCTAGAACTCTAAAGTTGTGACAGAAATAATATATATATATATATATAGATTTATTTAAAAAAATATACATATATTAATAATTACAAAAAAATATTGTAGTAAAGCATTTGTAAATCTGTGACCACTGTATGTAAAATAAATAAAAGTAATGAAAAGTGGCATATGTACATATTTTTATATTATTTAAGATCTCTAATAAAAATGAAATATACATAAGACCTTTATACATTTCCACAAAAATAAGGGCAAGCAAAAAATATTTCCTTGAAAAAAATGACCTTTTGATCTTAACTTAAATGTCTAATCAGCTAAACTAGTCGCCACTTGCACCGCAGACATATCAATTTTCTGATGTGAAACTTCATCACTTTTAGACAATGGTTTTAAAGTAAGAAACAATTTGGACAGGGAAATAGTGGAATAAGCTGACTTTTGTAATTGTTCATCAACAGTTTCGCGCAAGACATGATAAGCAGCCGTTACATCAGGGGAAACATTAACATCTTTAAGGAAAGTAAAAAAAATTAATCTGCCCATTGAAAGCATAAATTGCTACTTACTTTTATGTTGATGCTTGCTCAAATCAAACATGTATTGAAAATAACTTAATTGATTGTGTAAATCTCTTTCCGTATATTGACGTACTAGAGTTCCATTTTTACAACGAATACACACAGGCCTACTGCCACTGGTGACATGGGTATAACAACGTGTATTATGATTACAAGCTGGATCGTCACAGACCAACCAATTCTGATAGAAACGTTTAATATACATTCTCATTGTAATAATCAATTGATTGCGAATGGCAATGACATACTGATGCGGACTAATGTTGCATTCAGTGCCTGCACATTTATGTAAAACAGCTTCATATGTATGACTAGCCGATGGTTTAAACGCAGCAGCAACAATATTTTCGGTTTTGCATTTAATACATATAAATTTGAATTTTTCACATTGACGATACTTTTGCAGAGTGGATTTAATTAACGCTTCTCCAGTTGATTCTTCAGTACGCTCCTCATAGACTCTAAAATAAAATAGAACTTTGAACTAACATATATTCGAAACAAAGTTTAAGACCTTTTTAGTAATACGTTTTGCAGTGCCTTAAGCCTTTATATGGCCCGGTAGCCTTCAATTAACAAATTGTAGTTATTAAACGGACTTTTATTATATCAATGCATGCCCCAGTAGGCTAGTTAGTAGTGTGCTAGGCTGCCAGTTAGGTTAAGTTTAGTACGTTCGATAGTTTAAATATGAAAATAAGTTGTAATTATATTGTAACATTCATTTTATATCATCAAACAAAATAATCAAATATTGTTTCTTCATCGTTAAATAATTTATTTTATGAGCATTATTTACGCCTCAAAATTTTTTATGTTTAAAAACATTAAATGAAACATGCCAAGAAAGTTGCATAATTAAATAAAAATGGGTGCACATATATGTATGTATAAAGAACACGTTTAGCCACTCAATTAGAGAATTTTATTATCAGTTCATAATTTCTGCTGAATGATCTGCGAAACCACAAGAGTTATCAAGCCGAAATTTATAACATAGATTAAGGACGATCAATGTTTACTTTTTTAATTTGTGATCCGATAAGTGGCACGGGGATAGAATTGTGGTTTGATTTTGTAGCGGTAAATGGCAATGAACTACGAACAATATTAAAAACTATAATATGCAAAATTGTTAATTTTATCAACAATAAAATTGTAAAATTTACCGGAAGGTAAAACCACGTTTGCCGGGTGCAGCTAGTGTAAATAAAAACTGGAGCAAAATAATGGTACAAAATTGATTCCATTTACAAATTTTGGTAGTGTGTATCTTCTGATCAGAAATAAAAATCTCAATCATAATATACCTGTTTTAGAATAAAATGTAATCATTTCTAGAAGTTAGGCTATTAACGTTTTCATATTAAACCATTTAAAACTATTGTCGTTAACAATGGCATAAATAAGCGAGATTAATGAATTTATTTTATATCACTTGACACACTAACTAATTGCTAATAAAAAAATTTTACTCACGTAAGAAAAATGGTCTTAAACCTTTTTAAACATTCGCTTTACAAACGGCTCTTACCTTTGAACTTGAGCTCTATACTTGGTTGGATCCAAGCCCAAACATTCAGCTACACGGCTGGCATCCGTACCATCTAAAACCTCCACCATACGTGTAACCACTGGATGTATTTGATGAGCCAAATAATAATCATTGTCTAGCTTTAGTGTTTCGCTACCTTTAAGCTCGTCCAAATGATAGGCGCGTTGTGTGGCAGGATTTGAGGTTCCATCTTGACAAATTACATAATCAACCATATCACCCTTCTTAAAACGTCTATTGCGAGTTTTATTCATACGCAATGCCACTTGGACATGAGGCTGGGAATTGCTGTTATTAAAATCAGCTGGAGCTTTGGATAATTGTTTGGTAATCATGAACATAGGCAGGGGTACTTCAGAGTTAAGAATTTGCTCCTTTACTTTTTCTAAATGGGAATGTACAGCATCTAGTTTATCGTCAAGTTGTTTGTCCGAAAGAACTTCATCTAGGACAACTTTACCCACCATAATAGCAATTTGGGACCAATCACGGCGAACTATATCGAGTCCTTTGAGTTCTTGTTCTTTTTTAAGTTCGCCTAAATATATAACAAAATTATTTCGGTTCTTATTTTTATGAATTCGCTTTTAAAACAAAGTTTCGAGTTACCTTTAGCTGTTTTGATAACTTTCACAGCAGCATATTTCTTTTTCTTTAGCAATAACAGGCAACTAAACACTCCATCAATATCCAACTCCAATTGTTTATATAATTTATTCACATTTTGTTTAATGGTACTGCCAATTTTGAAAACCTGATCATAATCGTTGATATTTGTATTGATCATTAAGGAATCTGTGTCCCCATAGACCACTTCATGATTCATTTTTTGTACCAATGACTTGGTATTCATTAGAATTTCACGACCTTTAAATGTAACTAAAGCAGCTAAATGCTGAGCAAAGAATCTGGAGTGAGCAAAACCCAAACAACCATACATGGAATTGGCCGTCAGCTTCAAAGCCATTTGCCGAATATGATATTGCATATGCAAATCGGGTGATAAATCCGGTGTAGCCATTAGCTTTTTAACTTCACGTCTTGACTCAACCAAGCGACGCAGTTGTTGTGGTAGAATACCCTGTTCTACACTTGAATCTGGTAGAGTGGGCAAATCTTCCATGTTGTAGGGTTGTTGAACAGTCGTAAAACAAATATTATATTCTTGTATTATGCTAGGATATAGAGAATTGAAATCCATTAAAAGGATATACTTGTCATAAAGGCCACGTATGGGTTCTAACACCAAACCGCCTAAATAAGCTGCCTTTTTACGTCCACCGCCCGCAGCAGACGCTGTGATATTTGTAGCACCTTCTAAATCATTTCGGTCAATCATAGTGGTTTCACCAACTGACCCTGCCGCTGCGCCAAAGTCTCTTTTCTTTTTATCTGGTACTATGTAGTTCTTCTCTGTAAAAGCGTGCAATAACAAAAACTCATTCCTTTCGGAACGGCCACTTTGCAGTGTTCGGGTCATAATATTGCCACAGATATTGGTAATTTGTAAGGCCAGCGGCATTATATTCAAATCACACATCAGTCGTAATATAAACGAAGCATCTTGCATAGTTAAAGTACATAATTTTAGAATACCATCCCCTGTTTCGTACATTTCTTTTAGATCTTCTTCATTAACATCCATGCGTTCATTCTTCTTTAATTTCAACACATTTTGGCATAAAGTTTGTAAATCGTAAGATCTTGATTTGATGCATTCTTCTGCAGAACGTTTAACATCGCAAATCATTCGACCAATAAAGAAATCTAACATTTTCTTGCCAAATGCTTGAGTCATTCGTAAGCGACCTAAACGTGACCATTGTGGAATTTTTAAAGTAACAATACGATCGGCTAAGACATCCAGTTGACAATCCATAGCATCGTGAGTCACAATCAAATCTGCATTGATTTCCTCATATTGTGTAAGAAACCAAATAAGTAATGATCTTTCGGTATCATGCTTAAACACTTTGGTGGCATTGTATTTATTTAGCTTGGCATTAAAATCAAAAGGCCATGCACACATTGCCGGCCGTGTCAGGCCACACATGTGTTTATTGAAGGCCGGTTGTGGAGCTGGTCTATCGATAAAGAAGCGATTGTGAGACAACATTGATATCATGCAGATTTCATTTTTTAACGTTTTGGGATTCAAAGCAGTGCGAACATTTAATGTTAATAAAGTTAAACAAGGAGGCGGTTGAGGTTTTTGATTTTCGGCCAGAACCAAAAATTTTGGCTCCTTTACAGTTACATCAGTTTTACACCAACTCATTGGCGCAGTATTTACTTTGTATTGCTTTAAATTCAACCAGCAGGGTCCTTTTATTTTCCGATCTAATAAAAACCGTTCTAAGGAGGTTGTGTTTGCTCCAAAAATATGTGCTATAGAATTGTATTTTTGTTTTGTATTTGGTGGTGGCTTTTTGCCGTCATAGTGCACTTCCATGTAATCGCACTGTTGGGGCACATCTATGCCTATCGAATGATACCCAAAATTTTTGGTAACTTTGCGAGAACGAAATTCGCTAAGTTTTAAATCGACTGATATAGTGTCATTGAATTCCTTATAAAGATCAGCCAATGTAACCTTTTGTTTCGTTGGTTCTTTCGAAATAGGATCTAAGAGCTGAAATATCGAAAGGGCAACAAAGTTTTTATTCGAAATGATGGAACCACGTTTGTTACATATTTCTTCTTTTAAAGACATCTTTCAATCTTCCATTTCACAAAAAAAATCTTTGTATGTTCATACATACATATATGAAAGTGAAACAATAATTAAAAAAAACTTATTTAACTTACATATTCCCTCGGTAGCAAATAAACTACCCGATCAATTTTTTCTACTCTTACACAAATTGATTTAGCATCATCTGTACGACCGAACAGAAAAACTTCTCCCGAACGCCGCATAGGATCTTCCCAGGCTTCCCAATACCAAAAACGTAAATTTTCAGTAGAATCCCCGTTAGCATCAGAATATGAAACAGTAGAGACAGAAAGTTCATCCTCCAAGTTTTCCATTTGACAAATATTTTCCCAGTTGGTAAGTAAATTTGTTATATCTTCTTCCTGGTTAACAGAGGGATTTTGAGATGAAACTGATATTGTGCCGACATTTTTTACAGGCAATTCAGCTTTAGTAATAGCCGAAGTGGAAGATAAGGTTTTCTCCAGTTCAAATTGATTTTCATCGTCTTGTAAATAACTGAAATCGGTTTCGTCATCAGGTATCGCTAATTTTTCTGTAGAAGTAGCTAAATTGTTATCTATAACTTTATTTTCTTCATTTGTTGCAGTTTCTTTATTAAAATTTTTATTAGGATTTGATTTTAGTATTCTATCTAATAATTCATCGTCGCTATTTTCGTTTTCTTTCGCCTTATGGGCGGTTTGTTTCATTTTGATATTATTCATAAAACTGTTCATATATTCTTTGGCCACAGCGGCATCTGATTTCTTTGTTGAATTGCTTATCATTCTGGCAGGTACAATAATTTTATGCGTTTTATCACCGATGCCAGTTGTAGATGAAGAAGATATTTCTGTTGGTTTATCTTGTAACTCGCCCAAAATATCTGCTAAGATATCATCATCTTTTACAGAAACTGTGACGGTTTTCTTTGGCACGGCTTTGCTAAAGAGATTACGTATCGAGCCTTTGCCTTTTACTGGCCTATTACTATCACGTGACCTTTTCTTTGACCCTTTCGTTGAGTTTTTATTAGACGAATGCGCGGAATCATCATCTGAATATTCATCTTCATCCTCAAAGAAATCTCGACCATCTTCCGCATAACCTGTGCCATCTGAAAAAAACGTACTTCAAAAATTTAGGCTCACATTTTTGTTTCAACTTACCATCCTCTATCCAGTCACCACCATATAATTGTTTAGCTTTTGTGGCATAATCTCGCTCATCTACTATTTCATAAACACTATCGACTTCTTCCGTAACTTCATATTTGTGTTTGCTTCCCTTCAACTGTTTAAGTTTTTCGAAAGCTGCAAAACGTCCAGCTTTGTCTACTTTCTGACGCTTGGCTCTTGGCTCACCTGTAGAGTTTATGAAATGTATTTTAAATAAATTCTTTATTAGTTACTTATAAATGCAACTACCCGGGGAGTCTGCCATTATATTTTGATGATTTTACTAAATGTTAAAATGTTCCGCAAAGAAATTTGTATAAAAAAATGTGCAGAGCCTTACAATTTTCAGCATAAACTTGGCGGGAAAGTCAAGCAAAACAATAATAATAAATACATATTATATGACAACTCTGGTAAAGGGCAGTTATAAGAGGTAACTGATATGAAACATGGTCAGCTGTTGCTGAAGAAATTTCCGCAGGGGTGTATTTCATTATTATATGAGGTGTGTTCGAGTACTTAATTTGTACGAACTATTTTTTATATATATAAAGTTATTTACTCTCTTAAAGACGTAATATCGAACTAATTTCGTTTAAAATCACGAAATGGCTTGATTTCATGATAGCATCAATGGGATATTATTATATAATATATTTGGAATTTTACAGCAGAAATTGTATTCGGCAAAAATCAACCAGTCAAAGGATACGTTTTTTAAACATATGGTTTATATTTAAATGTAAGCATTTGGAGACAGCATGCGTCGCGTATGTACTTCTGCTACAGAATTAAAACGCAACAGTTATAATCTGTGGTTTACAGTAACGATTGTGAAATTCACTAACTAATTGTAAATGATAGTAGACATCGTTAATTTTTTGCTTATTGAAATTGATATCAAGTGGCATCTCTGTCTAAAAAATATAAAATAAACGAAACGCACAAAGAATGGAAAAAAAAGATTTTTTGAAAAAAAATTTGGTTCGTTTAGCTATTTTTGTAAGTAAAAAACGTTTAATGCTTTTTCTACATGAAGTATCAACATGTTATGTAGTACATACCTAGTGCCTTCTGTTACGGACGTATGGGCCAGCGAGCTTTCCGACTAGCAAGGAAGAGCATTTCTCAGAGGGTTCCAACCCTCTCGCTGGGTACTCCGCCATTAAAAAAAATTAATAAAGAAATTTGCATAATTCCAATTTTTCTTTGGGGCTGATGTAATGCCCTCAATTGCCCTCCCCACCATGTCACGTACTCATATCTCCAGCTGTTTATTTTGAATTGTGACCCACTTTAACATTGCCGTTGCTTCCCTACATTACCTTCACGCCATTTCCCTTATGCGATTATTCCATCAAATACACCTTTTTCGATTCACGTATTTAAATAGTACATATTTATTAAAAAAGAAAACTTAATACTAATATCTATATATGTATATTTGCTAAATATTTTGATATTTTAAAAAAATTTAGAGATTTAAAAAAAATTCAAACACTTATAATTAAACTACGAAACTAAATTTTCTTTTCCTTAAATTTTGGTCTTCTATGCAAATATTAACTATTCTTCGTTTTTTTCAGGCTCAGATCAATCTTACTAAATTTCTAAACACAAACTTCAAACCTAAAACGAAAGTAACTTGAAGGAGCTCCCTAAAGCTATTTATTTAAAAATAATATTTTTCACTATATGTGCATTTATGAAACTTGTAACAAAAATTTATTTAACCCCTACTTTGTCTTGTTTTTTTTTCTGTATAAATGTATAAAAAAAAACATACACGACATCTACCGGGTTTTAACGACTCTAAAATTTTAAGGAAAGAAAACTCTGCCTGCTTTCAGGCGGAAATAAGTTAATAAGGCCTACAATTAACAAACACAAATAAACTTATATATAACTAAAGATAATATTTCTGTTTTTTTTTGATTCGCTATTTTAATCCTTTTTTTTTATTTTTTTAAAGCTATTGATTTTTAATTTATTTTTTTTAACTTTTTTCTTTGGCCGTGTTCACTACGGTATTTGGTGATCACAAAACGTTTTACTTTTCTTCTGTTTTGTTGAGCAGTTAGAAATTTTAAAACTTGTTACCTGGCTATTGTGGAATTACTTTTACTTGGTGGCAGTGATATTTTCCTTCGCCTGCTTCCTCGTCTTGAACCCGGATTATTTTAAAACGGCCTTACAACACTTCATTAATAGCCAGCTATTTGAATAAAACCATATATTTTTCCCACACAGAAATGAAACTATAATTAATTTGAAACTTACGTTTTGTTGCATTTGTTTTAAAAGGTTTAATAATTAATTTGGTTACCGGCCGACAGTTCACAATCATCACCCACTTGTTTCTATACGTAATTATTAAAGAAAATAAACTAATTCTTGGGTAAAAAGGGCCTAATTAAATTACATTTATTTACATACCTTCACTTTTAGATGTTTTATTTTATTTTTTGTATTTCTGTTAGACTTTTGCGACACTTATTTTTCCGCGGCTCACACTAGACTGGCTCACTACTTTTCGTTCTGCTCTTTACTTAGATGTTCTATAATGTTTCGTCTTTTTTTGTAAAACTTTCCTTTGCTGAATTCCTGATTTTTCCAAACGTCAAGTGATTTTTTCCCGCCCAGCCATCCATATTTTTTTCTTTGCGAATTTTCTAGAAAATCTTTTCCCTCGAAAACTCCATATTTATAGAAACCTTTTCTTTTTTTTATGTCCAAAATTATCTACTTGGAGTTCTTTATTCTTTAAATTTATCTTTATGGTGTTTTCCCCCTTTCCTACGTGCTACTACTAACCAGGTTCATCTACCCACAGAGCATTTTCCTTCACCAGACGCTCATAAAACAAGCAATGATTTTTTCCTTTCATTACTAATTATAATTTGTTTTTCCTACATTTCAAAATAACTACTATTACTCATTGTGTTTCAAACACTTCAGAATGAAAAATACGACTCTGCATCATTGCCATTTACTACTGCAACACCAACACTATAGTACTGGCAACAGTATCATGCGTACATATAAAACCAACAAATAAATCATATGGCATATAACAAAAGGGCAAACCACGAAATTTTGCCTGAGTCACATATTATTTTTTTATTTAGCAATTTTCTCTTATTCTTATTATTTTCAGGTTACTAAAGATAAAAAAAGAAACGAACAAGAAGGACCATTTTCCGAGCAAACACAAAGAATAAAAAAATAAACAAGACGGAAAACAAAACACATTAGTTAAACGGCACAATAGGCTTTTTCCCTGCTATTTTGAAATAAAATTTACATGCAGGTTAATCATTTTTCTCATCCCCAACAAAACTCCGTATTCTACGAGTATACGTAGTAGGAAACGGTGGGCGGATTTTGCCTTATGTATGTTTGAAGAAGCATAATTCGACGATATTTTGAACAGAAAAAACCTTGGCAAACAGTTCGATATGTAAGTACATATATTGGCTATAAAAGAATTTGCACACCGCTGATTATTAAAAAAAAGTTCTTGTTACCAATCAATTATTGGTAGGTCATCATAGAAGACCGGATAATAAATAAAATCGAACGCCCCTTTGAGGCAAAAAAAAATAATCTTGGTCTCTAAAATTGCGTCAAGTCAGCAACGGGTGTAGCCTCTATTCTTTTAATCCCCTTGCATCGTTGTCCATTTTTGGCTGTACCATCTCTATTACCTTTTAGTTATAAAAGTTTTAGAGATTTAAGAATTCCATCTAAACTATCTTCATGATGTCTGACGGGAAGTATTCTTCAAACAAAGTCTGTAAAAGAATATTTACTTTGTGATTGCTTTCTTTTACAGGGTTCGCCACTCTTTAAAGATAATCACAACATAGAACTTAAACCATATTGCACATAGTCTTCAAAGAAAAACTAATCCTATATAAAAAAAATATGGACATTACAGCAAACATTTATATCACAGACTCATTAATACTAATATTGCACTGGAGGAAAAAGGTATATGAGCTCTTATCCTAATTCGATTGCATCTAACAGGTATATAAAAAAATATCACAGAATATAAAGCAAAATTGTTATTTCTACAATAGTAAGATAATAACCTAAACACATGTATAATTATGAAAATAATTACTATTATCGTCCTAATATTGCACTTTAAGTCGAGTTAATTGAAACCCATGTGTTGGGTCAAAACATATTCAGTATATTAAAATACATTCTTGTTTAATGAATCAATTACTTTAAATACTTTGTAGCTCTTGTCGCATCTCTTTTTACCTATATTTGTTTATAAAAACTTCAATTTAAGCTAGTACATAAGATTCTAACGGAAATAACTGTCCTTTTGTACTCTCCTTAACTTTAAAATTTAGTTGCATTAAGCATTTATTGTCATTATCGAAAGTGAAGCTAAACAATAAACATCAAAAAAGTTAATTTGTGTTCAATCATTTAAAATCAGTTTTTTGTTAATTTATGTACAAACACCATGTTCGATTTATAACAACTATACTTTAATATCCTTTACATGATAGATTCCAATCCTTTTTCCGTCTGAAGTCTCGAGCTCATACATATTGTTGCCTACAGGCCGGACTACCCTACACATAAGAAACTTTCTGCAAAATTTCGCATTAAGGCTCTTTCCAAAATTGCTCTGTACCATGTTTCTTCGGTAGACCTCCTGACCGGGAACAAATTTTACTCTCCTGGCTCTTTTGTTATACCTCTTTGCGCTCTTCTCATAGGCTTTCGTTATGTTTTCTTTAATTTTTTCTCTGATGCTTTCCATTCTCTCACTTGGCTTGGCTATAAAACGATGATCTTCAATGGATTGCAGTTTTCTTGCCAATTTATATTCGGCTCCGCTAGAATACATGTGGTAGCCGAACAGCACGAAGAATGGTGTAAAGCCAATTGCACTATGGAATGAATTTCGCAAGGCACAATCTATTTCGGACAAATATAGATCCCAATCACGATGATCTTTTAAATATGCTCTAATGGCGGATGAAATGCTTTGGTTAACTCTTTCTGACGCATTACTACTGGGTTGGTATACTGGAGTCTTAATATGCTGAATCTTGTACGTGCTGATAAGATTTTGAAAACTTTTGGATACAAATTGAGCTCCATTATCGGTGTGAATAATTTCCGGAACTCCGAACTTGTGGAAGATTTCGTGGATCAGAAATTCCACTACATTTGCGGCTGTGGCTTCTTTCATAGTTTTTATTAAGGTATATTTTGTAAAGTGGTCGAGTACAATAAAAACGTAACAATTGCCACTTTTCGACCTTGGATATTTTCCTAAAAAATCAAGATAAAGTTTCTGGAATGGTCGGTCTGTTATTACTTGGTTGCCTATTTCTGGACACAGATTTTGGTTTGAAGGCTTAATCTCTTTACATATTTGACAGTTTTTTATATACGCTTTTATTTGAGACGACATTTTTGGCCAATAAAAGAATCTTCGCAGTCTTTCGCTCGTTTTTGCAACTCCACCATGTGCTGCAGTAAGAGTTGAGTGTGTATTTTCTATCACAGCGTGGGTGATATTTGGTGGAATCCATAGTTTCCACTGGCATTCGTTTCCGTCCGCTCGATCGAAATCAGTTCTTTAATTTTAAAATCAGGCAATCTGTCTTGATTTTCATTAATGTGTTGAATTAGCGCTAGATATTCATCGCTCTGAAATTCTGTGGTTTCAAAGCCGATCAGATCTTCTAGATTTAGCTCATCAGCATTTCCCTAATCTCGCGGTAATCCGGACAGTGTGTCAGCCACGACGTTATCAGCTCCTTTCCTGTGTTCAATATCAAAATCAAATGACTGCAGTTGAAGCGACCACCTTGCCAATCTACCTGTCAAGTCTTTTAAAGACATCAGCCATTTAAGGCTAGCGTGATCTGTAACTATCGTAAATGGCATCATTTCTACATATGGGCGGAATTTTTTAACAGCCATTACTGCCGCCAAACATTCCTTCTCTGTTACGCTATAATTTTTTTGACAGGCATTTAATTTCTGGCTGTAAAATGCTATCGGGTGCTTATCATTATTCTCGTCAAGCTGATACAACACTGCGCCTATTCCATATTCACTCGCATCACATTGAATCCAGAACCTTTTCGAAAAATCTGGATGTCGTAGTACTGGCGCTGAGGTCAGAGCCTTCTTCAGGTTTTCGAATGCCTCGATTGCTTCAGGAGTCATCTCAAAATTTTTTGCCTTTTTTAGTCTATCAGTTAATGGAGCAGAGATGGAAGCGAAGTCTTTTATAAAATGGCGATACCAGCCGGCTGTTCCTAAAAAGCTACGAACTTCTCTAGGCGATTTCGGTATGCTAATTTCTTTTATGGCTCGCACTTTTTCTGGGTCAGTTTTCAGACTTCCTCCACCTATTATAAAACCTAGATATTTTAATTGCTAAAAACAAAACTGTGATTTTTGCAGACCTATTGTTAAATCTGCTCTTCTCAAACAACTAGCCACCTCAGTCAATAATTTTAAATGTTTTTCGAAACTGTCTGATATCACCAAAAGGTCATCTAAATATATGAATACGTTTTCCTTAAGTTTCTGCGGTATGACCTTGTCCATTAATCGACAGAGTCTCTGAGCTGCGTTTCAAAGTCCGAAAGGCATCACGCGAAACTGGTATAGGGGCCGTCCTGCTACGGTAAACGCTGTATAAGGTTTACTATCTGCCAGAACGCGAATCTGCCAGAACGGGAATTTTAAATCGATGCTACTTATATAATAAGTCTCATCAATTCTGCCTAAAATTCCGTCTATATTTTGAAGAGGATACGCATCTTTAATGGTGATTTTATTTAACTTTCTTGCATCCAGACAAAATCTGTTCTTCCCTGGTTTCCTGACTACTGTCGTTTTATTTGACCAAGGACTATTACTTTCTTCTATTACGTTCAACGCTAACATGTTATCTATTTCTCTGTATACAATTTCTTGCACTGCTGGAGATAAAGGATAATGTCGGTCTTTAAAATGTACAGCTCCGTCTACTAATTTAATAGAATGTTTTTCTAGAGATGTACGCCCTAATCCTTCCTTTTCAAAAGCTGGGAACCATTCAATTACTTTTTGTAAATTTTCTTGCTGTTCTTCAGTCAACACATGTGTTTTAGATGTGTGATCCTTTACTTTATATTCCTTATGTATATTTTCAATATTCAACTCATTAATTTCAAAAACTTCAGGGGCTAAGTTAAATGTCTTCCAGAAATCGACTCCAAGATAGGCTTCTTGCTCTAAATCTGGGCACAAATAAAATAATATTTTCTTTGAGTCTCCCTTAAATCTAATCTCTATTTCTACTTTGCCTAACAATCTATGTTTTCTCCCTGCTGTTGTGGAAATTACTGAATATATTGGCTTAAAGTCAATATCTAATTTCTCAAGTAATTCTCTACAACCTTTTCCCAATAAACTGATGGATGCGCCGGTATCTAACAATCCCTTTACCCACACATTTCCTATTGAAAAATCAGCGAAAGCGCGTGGATCCGAGTTTTTATCTGCTGTTTTTATCGCGTCTATAACTAGTTTTCGATATTTTTTTCTTTCTCTAAACTTGTTTCTTAATTTTAAAATTCGAATGGACTTTCTACCAAATATTCTATTTCTTACTTTTTCATAATTCTGGGCACGCTCTTCTAATGAATATGTGTGACGCATTTGTGGAATAAACTTGTTGAAATTTTTTACAATTTTAATTAATTTTAATTAATTCTAATTTGTTCTCCGAATCACAGGCGGGTTTTCCTTGGAACGATGGCTCCCCGCTACTACCTCGTTCCTGGGAAAATTTGTTGTTTTGCAATTGGTGCAATTGGGAGATTTAGCATCTGGCTTGCCGCACCTATAACTAAACAATGTCCTTCCCGTTGATGGGCAATCCATAAACATATGGCCACTCTGGCGACAATTTCAGCAAACAGGTTGGTTTCTGACGTTTCGATTTTGGTGCTCATTGACTACTATTGCTGCTACGTCATCATACTGCTCATGTGAGTCAATACAACTGTTGTGTGTCTTTTCAAAAATTTCATTCACTTGCCTGCTATAGCGGTTGATTTGGATAGACGATGACACATTTTTTGGGTATCTTCGGCAAAATAATTTTTCCGCCCTAATGCACTCTTGCCTTAATTCTTCTACTGAACTAACAGCAATAGGGTAGACCCTGCTTCTTATATCCTCTCTTAGGTTTTTCTTTATCATTTTTATCATCTCCCTTTCAGGCATTGATATATCTAAACGTGCTCGCATTTGCGTCATTGCAAAGAAAAATTCGTCAATTTCTTCTCCATGTTGTTGCTTTCTTTCAACCATATCGCTCATCAACTCAAACCGGGATCTGGTTGATTGGTACTGCTTCAGTAAGGCTGCTTTCAAAGTGGTCCATTCTGTCACATAATATGTCTGAATAAATAGCCAGTACCACTTTTCAGCCGCTCCTTTGACCAACAAATGGAAATGGTCTGGAACTTCTTTCCAAGATACGCCGTATTGTCGTTGTAAACGTTCTACTCGAAAAACAAAATCTTCCACCGCTAATTTACTGGTATTACCATCAAATTCCAATCCCCACTTATCTATTCGCATACGGTGGTAGCTTTGGGACTGGGTTGCCTCAGGATTTTCCATATTACTTCTGGCAGATCGAGCTGAACTGTTTGAGGACGAGTCCATAGGATTATTGATACTGTTACTCTCCTTCACTAAATTAGGTACTATTTTTTCCCGGAGCTTTTTGTTTTCTTGCATGGTATGTTGTAACACTACGCACATTTTGCTGACTGTAGCGGTCAACTCTACCATTTGCCTTTTCATCTCATTGATTTGAGAACAAACACCTGAATCTTCGGCTCTTCTTACTGGTTCATCCATGGTCACATTACTCACTAACTGTCTCGATCCACTAGGCCTTGATTCTGAATTAGTACTATGAGATTCTAAAGTATTTATTGGGTTCCTAACATTAATCGTTTGCGATTTATCGGTAATTTGCGGAGGTTGATTCATTTCTAAATTCCTACTAGCACTAGGTTTCGGCTGGGTGTATTAGATTTATACGTTTTGTCAAACGTGAAAGGGGTGGACCTATTTAAGTCAAATTGCAATTGCCTTTCTCTTTTTCTACTTCTTGTATCGTAAGGACTTCTGGACATAACCTACACAGGAAACTTTTATATAACTATTTTTAATTTTTCACTGTGCCCGAACAATAATTAATAAAAAAACTCCTTCTTTAAATCACATTAATATTAGTGATAACAATAAAAGAAATACAACAAAACGATGCAAACATAAATATAACCAAAATTAAAATCCTAAATGATAATACGAGCTTCGTTCGAGAACCCAATAATTATCAATAATTATGCCTAAACTTTACTAAACTGCGTTCGAGTACACAAAGTTTAGTAGATGAGAACACAGTTTGAGAGCGTAAAATTACAGTTCGATGACTGAGCAATTGCAAAATCTGCTAAAGAAATTTTTGTTAGTAGAATTTAGTCGGCTGAAAAAAACATATGTTTTAAAATGTAAACAAACAAAAAATTTTTACGGAGTTGTTAAAATTGTTGTGAAAATAAGGAAAACTAAAGCAAACACTAGTAAATAGGGATTTGAAAACAGTAAATTGTACTAATTTACGTTTGCAAATAAAAATGCAATAATCAATAATAAATAATAAAATAAATATAAAAACATAAAGTATATATGCATGCAAAAAATATAAATGCAAAAAAAAAAAAAAAATAAGGGATAATAAAAATGTGTAGCTGAAATAAAAATAAATAATGACAAAATACGTAAACAAAAAAAGAAATAATGAAAAAAATATCTAAACCAAAAAAATAAATAAATTCAAAAGTAAAAGTATACTAAAAAAAAAAACAAAATTAACAATATATCCTATATATAATACACATATGAAAATCGATACGTAAATCTATAATTTTTTTCTGGTTTCGGTAGGACTTACTCGACAAAAGAAAAAAATATATATATTAGACTTTATATGTTATTATATATGTATCTATAATGACTTGGGTTTGGCATGAAGGTACTGTAATTCGTGAAAGCAATGAACATTAAAACTTAAAATAATGGTTTGTAGTGCCTACACAAATACTATTTATGGAATTTCGAGAATGTTTTTCACTCAAATGATGCTCGATACTACGGACCCAGTTAAAATTTTTTTTTTATTACGCGGTTATCAAAACTATCATCTATACTTTTCTTAACATAAACTGAAAAAAAAATCAAAGTAACAATGGCGAGACATTATAACAATACAATTACACAACGTCACTTTGACTAGACATTTCATAAGCTTTTGCTATAATTCCTGCCATGAACTGGTAAAAATCTCCACATTCCTAATAGAAAAACTTTTTGTACTACCTTTAAAGAGTTCGCTTAATTATCTAAAGGGCTACAAAAAAAAAAAAAATACTTTAGTACGGTGGTTATTTGTTGGGCTATTGCTAAACAAAATTGAAAAAAAAAATTTTTTTAAAGAAAACTATTCATACCAAGAAATAAGGTTTACAACTCAACTCTATTTTAGTTGTAATTGTAGTATTTAGTTGTAATATGTCATTACCGAAAACAACTCAACCTGTCAAAAATGTTTAAGTTGTAATTATAAAGTATTACAACATTTTTGTGATATTACCGTTTACAACTCTTTGTTAGTTGAGTTGTCAAAAGTATCAAAAAATTACAACTCTTGACTAGCAGTTGTTTTAAATAAATTATTACCAAAACAATTGAGAACGGGTAAGTCAAATTTTTAACTTGTCAAGAACTGCGCAGGAGTGGGGACGTGTAAGTAGTGATAATGATTAAACCAATAATAATAATAATTAAATATTATTAATTAATAATATTTTATGTATTTCTCTTGTAGGCTTGGATATATTATAAGGCAAATTTAAAGAGAAAGCTTGCCAACAACCGCAGTTGGTGGGGTGAATAATGTGTTAGCGACAATGGATAACAATGAAGTGGAAGACACCACTTTCATTGCAGCACCGCCTGCGCAGAGTGAACCGCATACAGAAAATATAGACGGCCGCCCCACTTCATCGGCAGTTCGGCGCAGAAGTAAAAATTTGGAAAACGAGCGTCTGCAGCTTTGTAGTAAGATCCACGAATTGCTCTGTACGTTTCTCTGCAAATATGACTCCAAATCACTGGTATTAAACGCAAAAGAATCATGATTTGCGCCCGCGTGCCTCGCATCCACATACCGGATAGTAATTTTGTAATCGCAAAGCTGAAATTCAAAAAGTCATGTACAATATAATAATAATTTATTTTTCTTTTAGCTTACAATCATGACGTTTAAACTATAGTAGCCTTTTCTGTTGAGATACTAATGTTGTTGCTCTTTTTTCGGAGAAATGATGCGAACATGAGTCCCATCGATACATCCCAATATTCCCTTTTGGGCTTTGATCCATTTGGCACAAATACGCTGCTCAATTAAATTTAAAACTTATTTAATAACTTTAGATATTGTAGGTTGGGCCAGTCCTACATTAAAGACATTTCCACTGCATTTTTATAACTGCCGTCAGCAAGGATCCTAAGAGTTACGCACAATTTCAATATAGAAGGTATAGCCGTACCTCGGACGGTTGTAGGGGAATATTGCTTCTGCTCATTTAATAAAAAGCAAAATGATTCCCTATTTAAACTGAAGAAATTTGTAAACCTGCAAAAAAGTATTATAAAGCCATTTAATTATCACAAAAACCTTTACTTACTTGGTATTTGAAAGTTCTAAGGGATTCGAGTGATCACGGAGGCTTTTTCGAATCCGCAGGCCATGACTTTTAGCATCAACACTTTCATCGTTGTAAAATAAATCTACACTTATATCCATTTAAAAAAAAAAACACAATTTCACAAACATTAATTGAAATTTTTAATTGCTCGCCACAATAGCATCAGCAGTTTAAATATCTCAAAACCTCACTTTTTAAGCTGCCAACATCAAAGCGATTTCAACCAGAATTAGTTGTAATTAGTAATACCAAAACAAAGTTGAGTTGTTTTAAAGTTGAGTTGTTTCAATTTCAATTCAACTGAGTTGAGTTGTAAACCGTAATAGGGGCATTAATTCAATTATTTTAAGGACTGATGCATACAATTCTAATACTACACACTTCGCGGCATATGTATATGACCCGACAGGCTATCAGACATTATACGACTTTCATTCCTATTCACAATTGAAACAAAAACTTAATTCTGAACAGAAGTACTACTAAAAATTATTTAATTAAACAAATTTTTCTATACATACATGCTTCGCTGTTATACATGTTGTTATTCGCAACTAAAGATATTTCCTATTTATCTCTAAAGAAAATGTGTGCAGTTGCCTCATTCGTTTCGGCGTCATGTTAATGTAACGCCTCTTTTATTTTAGTTTGGGCGCCATTTAATGTAACGCCTCTTTTATTTTAGATTGGGCGCCATTTAATGTTACGCCTCTTTTATTTTAGATTGGGCGCCATTTAATGTTACGGACGTATGGGCCAGCGAGGTTTCCGACTAGCAAGGAAGAGCATTTCTCAGAGGGTTCCAACCCTCTCGCTGGGTACTCCGCCATTAAAAAAAATTAATAAAGAAATTTGCAGAATTCGTTATTAACATTATCGATTAAAGTCCATAAATTCTATCACTCATCACACATTCCACGAAAATATAGTATTTAACTACGAGCACAAAACCAATTTTTCTTTGGGGCTGATGTAATGTCCCCAATTGCCCTCCCCACCATGTCACGTACTCATATCTCCAGCTGTTTATTTTGAATTGTGACCCACTTTAACCTTGCCGTTGCTTCCCTACATTACCTTCACGCCATTTCCCTTATGCGATTATGCCATCAAATACACCTTTTTCGATTCACGTATTTAAATAGTACATATTTATTAAAAAAGAAATCTTAATACTAATATCTATATATGTATATTTGCTAAATATTTTGATTATATTTTAAAAAACTACGAAACTAAATTTTCTTTTCCTTAAATTTTGGTCTTCTATGCAAATATTAACTATTCGTCGTTTTTTTCAGGCTCAGATCAATCTTCCTAAATTTCTAAACACAAACTTCAAACCTAAAACGAAAGTAACTTGAAGGAGCTCCCTAAAGCTATTTATTTAAAAATAATATTTTTCTCTATATGTGTATTTATGAAACTTGTAACAAAAATTTATTTAACCCCTACTTTGTCTTGTTTTTTTTTCTGTATAAATGTATAAAAAAAAACATACACGACATCTACCGGGTTTTAACGACTCTAAAATTTTAAGGAAAGAAAACTCTGCCTGCTTTCAGGCGGAAATAAGTTAATAAGGCCTACAATTAACAAACACAAATAAACTTATATATAACTAAAGATAATATTTCTGTTTTTTTTTGATTCGCTATTTTAATCCTTTTTTTTTATTTTTTTAAAGCTATTGATTTTTAATTTATTTTTTTTAACTTTTTTCTTTGGCCGTGTTCACTACGGTATTTGGTGATCACAAAACGTTTTACTTTTCTTCTGTTTTGTTGAGCAGTTAGAAATTTTAAAACTTGTTACCTGGCTATTGTGGAATTACTTTTACTTGGTGGCAGTGATATTTTCCTTCGCCTGCTTCCTCGTCTTGAACCCGGATTATTTTAAAACGGCCTTACAACACTTCATTAATAGCCAGCTATTTGAATAAAACCATATATTTTTCCCACACAGAAATGAAACTATAATTAATTTGAAACTTACGTTTTGTTGCATTTGTTTTAAAAGGTTTAATAATTAATTTGGTTACCGGCCGACAGTTCACAATCATCACCCACTTGTTTCTATACGTAATTATTAAAGAAAATAAACTAATTCTTGGGTAAAAAGGGCCTAATTAAATTACATTTATTTACATACCTTCACTTTTAGATGTTTTATTTTATTTTTTGTATTTCTGTTAGACTTTTGCGACACTTATTTTTCCGCGGCTCACACTAGACTGGCTCACTACTTTTCGTTCTGGTTTTTACTTAGATGTTCTATAAGGTTTTTTTTTTTTTTTTTTTTTTTTTTTTTTTGTAAAACTTTTTTTTAAGTTTTTATTGTTTTTCCGAACTACAAATATTATTAATTGTTAAGTATTTTCAATCTTTAGGCATGAGTTCGTTTTTTCTTTCTATTCAGAAAGAGAATTATTTATTTAATATGGACAACCTTTTTTGAAAACAGTAAAAGTTTTAATTCTATTAGACATCTAGCTGAATGGAATGCATTTTCTATGCCGCTATAATATGGAAAATTCAAAATTGAGAAATTGCTCGTACTCGTATTCCATTTGCCTTAAATGTTGATATAAATAGAAGTTCTTTAGACACACAATTTGTAGATAAGACACGAAGAATGTTGATAATTCTCTTTCTGAATAGAAAGAAAAAACGAACTCATGCCTAAAGATTGAAATTACTTAACAATTAATAATATTTGTAGTTCGGAAAAACAATAAAAACTTACTAATCGCTGGGCACGGCGAGAAATTTATATACATAATAATATATAAATGTTTCCTTCATCATAATTAATTGGATACTAAAATAGATCCAGGATGAAACTGGAAAGAATACATACAATTGCATATGGTAACCTAGATTTCAATAACAGAAAAGTTAGAGTGTTGTAAAACTTCATTTTCAACCAAGGAAAAGACTATAATATGGAAAATTCAAAATTGAGAAATTGCTCGTACTCGTATTCCATTTGTCTTAAATGTTGATATAAATAGAAGTTCTTTAGACACACAATTTGTAGATAAGACACGAAGAATGTTGATAACGTGCGTAGCGGCATAGAAAATGCATTCCATTCAGCTAGATGTCTAATAGAATTAAAACTTTTACTGTTTTCAAAAAAGGTTGTCCATATTAAATAAATAATTCTCTTTCGGAATAGAAAGAAAAAACGAACTCATGCCTAAAGATTGAAATTACTTAACAATTTTTTGTAAAACTTTCCTTTGCTGAATTCCTGATTTTTCCAAACGTCAAGTGATTTTTTCCCGCCCAGCCATCCATATTTTTTTCTTTGCGAATTTTCTAGAAAATCTTTTCTCTCGAAAACTCCATATTTATAGAAACCTTTTCTTTTTTTTTATGTCCAAAATTATCTACTTGGAGTTCTTTATTCTTTAAATTTATCTTTATGGTGTTTTCCCCCTTTCCTACGTGCTACTACTAACCAGGTTCATCTACCCACAGAGCATTTTCCTTCACCAGGCGCTCATAAAACAAGCAATGATTTTTTCCATTCATTGGTTAACATGGTTGGTTAACATGGTAGCCTGCTGCACGCAGGCTGTCAAGTAAGGTCTGAATGACCCCGTTTTGACATTTTCCATTCATTACTAATTATAATTTGTTTTTCTTACATTTCAAAATAACTACTATTACTCATTGTGTTTCAAACACTTCAGAATGAAAAATACGACTCTGCATCATTGCCATTTACTACTGCAACACCAACACTATAGTACTGGCAACAGTATTATGCGTACATATAAAACCAACAAATAAATCATATGGCATATAACAAAAGGGCAAACCACGAAATTTTGCCTCAGTCACATATTATTTTTTTATTTAGCAATTTTCTTGCGTCAAAGTTTACACCTCTGGTTACTTTGTGGGGCAAACAGAAGGTAAGTAATGATCTGGTATGTAGATAAACAAAAATATTAAAAGAAATGTCTTTTAATTGAATAATTTATTCTTGTTATTTTCAGGTTACTAAAGATAAAAAAGAAACGAACAAGGACCGTTTTCCGAGCAAACACATTAGTTAAACGGCACAATAGGCTTTTTCCCTGCTATTTTGAAATAAAATTTACATGCAGGTTTAAACATTTTTCTCATCCGCAACACTTCTTCATTAAAAATATTGTTTATAAATGATTTTTAAACCAATTAAACCTGCCCCTAAAATATGCCATGATTTTTAGTTTGCCGAATAAATAACCAACACACAAATATGCGTCATTTATTTTTGCCTACTATCGTTAAGGTAACAACAACAGCTGACTAAGCCATTTCGAATTTTGTTGAGAAAGTCACTAAATAGCAACATCGTTAACTTTGTTGTTAACATTTTTATCGATGCGATGAAAAAGAACAGTGAATCGCACTACTGATTCAAGAATTTATCATTCCTTAGTGAATTAATTAAACTAAGTAAAAAATTTCAAGAATTAAGCTACCTAACCTTTTTCATAGAATATGCTCTTCCAGGAAATACAAAGACTTCATTCTTTAAAAAAAGTTGTACTTTTTTAAAATAAATTTCCAAGTTTCTATCGAGTTACGTTTTTATTTCATATTTATATGTTACGTGTTTAAACATTAAAAATTTTGATGAAGGAAAGAAAATTATGTTATTGGATAGACGGTGATTTGGTGGAACGAGTTCGGATTTGCATAATGCTTTACCCCAAAGTTCTTGTTTCTAATTCATAATATATCAAGCAAATCATCAGACGTTTTTAATTGATATCTTGTGGTTGGAAAATATTTTTCAAATATAATTTTTTCCCGTTGCATTTCCTCCCACTCTCTAGCTAGTTTTAAATCTAACATTTTTAAACGTTTTTGTTCGACCTGAACTCTTAAGAGATGCAATTCCTGTTGACGTTGCCTTAAGGAAGGAAAATTGGTCCTTGCAATTTGTGGCAATCGGTTAGCCGATTTGGCACAATTTGAAAACAAGGTGGGGAATTTACTTTGTTCCAAATCTGTTTGCACTGATTCGTTCGAATTTTTTATTGTTTTCATCATAACATATTCATCATTATTTCTCTTCGATTCATTAAATTTAAAGGGTTCTGTTTGTACATCATGGCTATTGGATAATTTAGGCACGCCAACTTTAGGGTCGCTTAACACTCGGTTTTCTGATAAATTTGGCGTCTCATTGTACATTCCAAGTTTTGAGTGAAAGTGTAAATTTTGTTGATTAGTGTCATCCGTTTTTGTTTCGCTTTCACATAAGTCATTCCCAGAAGGGGTGTTATTAAATGATTTAAAAATAACGCCTTGAATACTCTGCATCATGTCTTTGCCAATTTCAATTATATTATGGGCGAAATCTTTTTTGAACATATCTTTGTCAGTACCCTTGATATCTTCTTTAGAGTATCTTACAAAATGTTGCATCCTTTTCGGTTTAAAATATTCTTGAATATGTGGAGCACTTTTTATTGGTCGTTTTAATTCACATTCGGATTTATCGATTTGCGTAGATGATGCGTTATAAATTTTTAAATTAATTTTTGGGTAACTAGCATTATTGGTTTTATGGTCAATTTTTGGTGAATTATTTTCGAGAGTAAGGGGTCCTAATAATGACAATTTTTGATTAGAAGAAATATTTTTCAATTTCTTTTTTAATTTATTTTTTTGTTGAGATTTTTTCATTTGTGGTAAATTGTAAATTTTTATTTCGAAACTGTGATTGCTATTTTCTTCAAACGAATTTGGCATTTTTGAGGTATTATATCCTGCAGAAAAGTCTGCAAAAGACTTGGAAATTTTACGCTTGCAGTTATTTTGAAATAATTTTTTCTTGATATTTTGAATGTTTCGAGAATTGTTAAAATTTTTTTGACCTGAACTTTGAGCGAAATTTTGTAAAACGTCAATTTTGTTTGTTTTTGGGGAAAACATATTTCCTTGTGGAATATCGTTTTTATCATCATCACTTATTTCAATAATCTCCGATTCGTCAATAGACGCTGGCATGATTTTAAAATCTAACATAACCACACTATTTGCCGATTTACTGTTCAAAAGATCAGTGGCAATTTCTTGTCCCTTTGACATGTTGTGAATTTCTACGTTGATGCTGTGATTACTAACCCCAGAACACGACGGAATTCGAATGTTTTCAAGTAAATCGCTGGCAGGGTCTCTATGCGATTGTCCTGTCGCAACATCGTTGCCATTCTCATTTTCCGTTTCATCCGTATCCCATGCAAATTGGTCAGTAGGCGGTTGAATACTTTCATATTGATTAGATGCACAATTAATTACTTGCAATTTTATATTAGAATGTTGGCATTTATCTATTTCTTCAGTTCTATCGTGTTGGTTTGATATTGGTATGTTTTTAATTTCTACTTTTATGCTTTGGTGACTAGATTCATTTGCAATTTCGGACATGTGATCTGGTGCTTCAAAAAGGTATTCTAAATTGTAAACACTTTCTTCCATATCTAGTCAGAAATTTAAACAAAACACCCTTTTATGATCTTTTAAATACTTATACATTAGTACATAGTTCTCGATAGTTACCTTTTTTATATTTTTTACTATTGGGAACAACGTTTCCTTTTTCCGAACTTTGAGGCATTTCGTTGGTTTGAAATTCTTTATAAATTACAACATATTTTATTCATTATTTGAACTCGCTTTTACAATTTCTTCACTTACCATGCGATTTTTTACTCGATTCCATTTTTTTCACAATTTTAAAGGGTCAAATAACCAAAAATGTATGTTTAACAAAAGAGCAAAAAAATGTTTAAATTTTCAAAATTTTTATTAGATTTCAAAAAAAAAACAAAAATTGTGTTCTATTTTATCAAAGTTTACTAAGTTTAAAATATAAAAAAAACTTAGAAAAAAAAATAAAGAGCATAAGACGTGCTGATAAATATAAATATTAACTAGTGTTCGTATACTGGTCGAAATTCGATCACTCTAGATCTAATGTGGCGTGAAAGATTAATCGTGTTTTTTTTTTATAGCAACAAGGGCGATTATTACAACTTGCCTTTAAAGTTGGCGTTAGTTAAAAGTACCTTTAGCTAAAGTAAGGAATAAAGAGACGTAGATTTTTGGAACGAATTTCCGTCATCCCTTGTCAAGTTTGGTTTGGAGACAAACCGGTTTCGGCTATGTGCCATCTTCAGCGTCATTTTTCAAAAAATGACACTGAAGACAAGGGATGACGGAAATTCGTTCCAAAAATCTACTCAAAACACCCTCTCGGAATATAAAATCAAGAATCGAATAAAGAGACCTTAATTAATTATTTATTATTACAACTTCCTTGTAAAATAAAATAAATCATTTTGAAAATATGGAAAATATTTATTTGCTTACTGGCAAAAAACCATTGTCATATGTTTATTTTCAAAAATATTTCTAGCTCGTAAATATAAAGTAAATGCAGTCTCTTTTCAATTTTTATTTTTGATTTGCCTTTAGCTTATCGGACAGTTTTTTCTTAAAGTTCACTCATAAGAACGAAAAACGAATTATCAGTCCGATAACATCCTATAGCTTTTGGCAAGTAGTAGTAATGGCCGTAAAGCTCGACAATAGTTACGAATACTACATAAAACGAAAAAGAAGAAAATCGGTTAACAAACAGTGGAGAAGATTCAGAACATATGAGTGAAAACTTGAAAAATAACAAAAAAAAAAAATGTTTTTTATCTATATTTTAGGAATTTGTGGACTATTGGACTCAAAAATTCACCGACTGTGCTAACTAATTGGTCCAAATTTCAAATTCGTAGGTTATTCCAAAATGTGATTTTAACTTGTAACAACCGGACAACGTTTAACGAACTTTGCTACATATAATGATCCAGAATATATGTATACTTATAACAAATAGGTAACAGATAGACTCACCGACGAATTCAAAGCATGTCCGGCTTCGTTGCGGATGTCAAACTCCATATAAAAAAGCACCGGAAATGCCGAAAATATTTTATATGGAACATTTTGACACCCAATTAGTTAAAAAAAAATGATCAGCAGGGTTGGTCATTTCCGGTAATTTTTTTATTTGACCTCATTGTTGTTTAAAAATTCCTTGCAACCGATCCATTTGTTTACAGTTCGGAAAGATAAGACAATAATTATTGATTAAAATAATTTTATAACAATTGAATAGAGTCGAGTTTTAAAATATTCGCATAGTGTGAAGCAGTCATTGTCAATCCTTTTCATATCGCAGCTTTTTTGCTGTAAATAATCTCCAAACGCTGGAACAAATATCCTTAAATAACCCGCTTGTTATTTATACTCCATAAATAAATATACATACACTATACACATATTCTAGTCCGCTTAACGTTGCCCGTTTGCTACAAATTAAAAATCAACTTTCGGATAACATACGAATTTGGAAAATGGATCAATTACTATTTAGCACGGTCAGCGGCCGTCAGATGGCAGGTACAAAGATATGGCTTGCCGTATCTGAGTGCACTTTCAGAAGTTCCGACTTATGCCTCCTCGTGATGGCGGCCAATAACAGGCTCCTGTTTTTGGAAGGAGTCTGGCTAAATAGGTCGAGCGGGGAAAAATTAAGAATCTCTTATCAAAACTCCCTAACCCACGATGAAACATTATACGCCAAGGATGCGTGGCCAAGAGTTTGCTTGATCTCTAGTATGCGAACTCTGGATACTAGTGGATCTGCAGTTTTAATACATACTTACCCGTGTGGTGAACATCTTTTCTTTATTGCATAAGGGTTAGGAACACGGGCAGACACTTGTTAAATGTGAATGCCATGGTGGACCTAAGCCTTAGACAAATGCTAGCAATTGCAAGAGACTTCGTGATGAAACAAAAGCCGATAGTCACCAGTAGCCAGTCTGTAGCCACTACAGTCAAGAGTAAAGGCTTGTGGTTGTACGGCACTCGAATGAGAGTAAGAAATTCATAAATTACAAATCGGTTGCCTAAAATCAATTCGTGAAAAGAAGGGAATCGAAAAGGGACCCATCAATTTAGCGGTTTGCTTCGATATCCCCCCAACATTAATAAATAGCACGGTCGGGGAATTTCAGGCATTTGAAACGAGCAACATTGGTCCACAAATTCCTAAGATATGGACCATTTTTCTGGTTGTTTTTGAGATTATCACTCATAAGTATAAACTTTTATGTTTTGAATCTCTATTAAACCGGCTTGTAGTGAAATTATATTCTTTAGGGCCCCAGGTAATTTACGAATCTATATATTGCACCAAATCAAAAAATAAACGCAAAATGTACCAAAATTTACAAAAAATCAAAATTTTTGCAAAAAACCAAAATTTTCCAGAAAATTGAAAAAAATAGGAACTTCACACAAATCTTTTAATTTTACAAAAATTAAAAATTTCAAAAGATCTACAGCCATATGCGTAATAAAAAATGATCAACTCGTTCGTTGTACACTAGATACAATGAGCTTCTAACTAGAATGTTGATTAGGCTTAGCAGCTTGTTGACATCAGAGGCTCAGCAAAAAGTATTGAAGATGTGAATAAGTTGAATCATGACTCATATTTTCCTTGCACTTATACGCATTCATACTTATTACAATGTTATCACCACACAAAAGTTTGAGGTACTCATCATACTCATACCTAAGCACATTTATGAGGGTGTTACCTTTGACTCTCCTTCACTCAGTGCATATAGGCGATGAAGACTATTCCTGATTCGCATACGAATCATTATGAGGCTGTGTCTTCGTTTTCTTGCGAACTACTTTTTTTTACTTAAGTTAAACAAAGAAATACAAATTTGTATTGCACATTTCATATTTGATTTATTTTCCTACACTTTTACACTTATTGTTACAAACATACGTGTATGTATGTATGTATGTATGTATGTATGTATGTATGTATGTATGTATGTATGTATGTATGTATGTATGTATGTATAGTATTTATGTATAAACATACATCGGTAAGCTGAATCAGTTGTAAGTATTATACGTATTTTCTATTTTAAATTATGAATCAAACTGAGATGATTTATGAATCAAGGAAATTCGGGATGGTAATAGTGTGATGTTGACGTATGATTGATATTTATCGCGACTTATATTTCTAAATCAACGTTGTTGTGAGCATGAGTACATGAAATTAGTTGAATTTTCATGATTTTTACTCACTTATATTTAAAAATTCATGAGTAACTATGAGTAGCGAAAAAACCATACATTGCTGATCTCTGGTGGGCATAGAGTTTATGTATATTAATTATTGATCCGTTTGGTAACTTAGTACATATCAACTCTTGAATTGTTTCTTCGGATAATGTTGCCACTTTAATGGATCTTTCTATTTTTTTTTTTGCTTGTAAATTACGGAAATTTAAATGTAGCCTATTTATGATATTACACAAATTATTTATAAATTTTACGTTAATTCTCTGTATAGAGATATTTTTTGTCACTTACTTTGATTTTGTTCTCTACGTTCTTTGTATGAATAGAATTTTTGGGTGATTGTCTTCTGATTTTTATTTATTTATAAAATTATGAAATACAAATGAAAATAGTGCATTATTATTGGCAGCAAGTTCGTATAACATCTTTGGGTAAGTTTTGATAGTAAAAATATAAAAGTGATTACTTTAATTTGATTTTTTCCGTGAGTACCTCGTGGCCATGAGTTTTTGTGAAAGTAGTAAATTTTTCATTATAGTCACATGAGCAAGCATGCTAGTGAGATAAAAAACAAGGCCGTGCATAAGTAATATGTTTGTCGAGAGCGTTCATGATCGTGAGTGAAAAGATACGGTTACAGCTCTATGACAATGTGTTAGCGGCTGTGGAATAATTCTGCACCAAAAATATAATTTTTAAATGACAAATACCAAAGTCAAAATTTTATAAAAATAAGTCATAGTTTTGACTTATTATATATTTTGATATTTTACGAAAAATGGTGCAATCAAAAATTTGCAAAAAAAAATTAGCTAAAAGTTTGTAAAACACTAAAAATATAAATTCAATTTGCAAAAAAAAAAACTAAAATCCTTAATTCGCCGAAAAAAATTACAATTTATTATCAGCCCAATTCTGAACAACAATTCCCTGGGAGTTTTTTCCCCATTCCCTGTTCCCTTATTCTAAATAAAATCTCCCAGGGAATTTTTTCCCTTTCCTCTTATTCTAAACAAACTTCAAAAATGGGAAATTCTTTCCCGGGGAAAAAGTAGGTATTACGAATACAAAAAAAGGGGAAAAATAGTTAGCATTTTTTTCCTCATATATTTTAAAGGGATATAAGTAAAAATGTAAGTATCGAATTAAAAAATGTAAAACAATGATTTTAAAGATTTGTTTTTTAAGGTCAAAAAGTACAAATAAACTTCAACTCCAACAATTGAAGCAAAGCCGCGAATAACGTTGTAAAAGACAAATTTTGCAAAACCTGTGTTTTTGAAGATTACCGTTAAAATTACTCTCTTACATTTGTTCAAACACCAAAACATCAAAATTATGCATTTTATCAGTCAGTGGACGAACGTTGTAAGTTATAAAGAAAATGCTACGAACGGAATTTATTTTATTTTTTATTATTTTTGATAAACTAATAAAAAAATAAAGAAAGCGATAATCAAACCTTTAAAATACGTTTTTTTGCTCTCCTGAAAAATTATTATTTTGTCATTTGCAACGTTATTTGCGGCGATCCTACAATTGCTCTCCCTAATGGAGCAAAATCCTAAATTCACTATTTGAATTGACAGCATATGTATATGAATTGCAAAAAAAAAAAACATTTTCAAGCAATGGAAAAAATGAAAAGAGAACAAATTATAGAGATGCGGCAGCACAACACTTTTATGGAAGAAATGAGAATGAAGGAAGTTGAATACAAATTAGAAAAAAATCGATTGCAATTTCAAATCAATGATCTCACCACAAATTACTAAAATAGTTTATTCATATATGTATGTATTATATTAGTTTATTTATTACATTCCTCCAACTTGCCTCTTTTTCTTAAAAAAAATAAATGAATTTTAGAATATGTATGGAATTTATTTGAGTTATTGTCCGAAATAACTTGTTCTAAATGAATTTTAAATATCTTTAAATAATTATTTTATAAAAACAAACAAAACTTACTATTTTCCGTCTGCGTTTGCACAAAATAAAATGTCAAAACCAAAACAGCTGATTCTGACTTTCTCCCTCCCTTTTTTCTTGTTCCCTGGGAGATTAGAATAAGTGAATTTATTCCCCGGGAACAGTTGGTTGGGAGGGGAAAAAATTCCCCGGGAATTTTCATAATTGGGCTCTATACCTTTAACTGAAAATATTAAAATCACTAAAACGTATATCTAAAACGTAAGCATACCAAAGACTGAATGAAATTTCACTAAAAAAATTAAAAAAAAATTATATTTGACAATAACAGGAAATTCAATTAGAAAAATGGAATTTCACTAAAAATCGATGTGTCATAAAAAAAACGAAATTTTACAAAAAATTTAAATTTCGCCAAACGATCAAACTTCCACCATTAGCTAAAATTCACCAAAAGAATCGTAAATGCATCTGTTGGAGATTAGTTATAAGTTTGACTTAAGTTTTAAATATTAATTAATTATTAAATGTTACGATTCTATTTGCTATTTGAAAAAAATATCGATCCCATTAATAATTGCTTACTACGCCTCTGTTACATGTAAAAGAATTTAAAGTATTTGCTAAAACTGTTTATTTCCCAAATTTGTACTCTTCCCTTCCAAATTTAGTACATATTATTGTATAAAACCACAAAGGAAAATAAAGAATATATTGAGTTTTGTTTAGAACGTGATAGAAAACTGTGTACTTATCATTGTAAAAATCTTACACTTTATTTTTAGAAAAACGATGTGCTTATCATCGCTCTGTTTAAAAATAAAGTGTAAGATTTTTACAATTCGAAAATTTGAAAGTATACCAAACAGTCAAAGATATACCAATTAAACCGGAGAAAATGTAAAACATGAAAATAATTTAAAACAGCCAAAATTTTATTTAAAAAAAACATATATTATTAACCAATTAAAAAACTTAAATAAAACCAGTGAAAAAGTCCAGTGAAAAGTCAGTGGAAAAGTCTGTATGCTTTTATTAAAAATGAGTCATTATAACATAATAAAGTAGAAACATTTAAATTCCAATATGGTATCAAATATTAAGTTAAACAAAGTTCTTCTGGGCGAAAGGCATGGCCGAATATCTCACTCGTGTTATAAATTTAATAGCCACCAGATTTGAAAGTAATGTAGGTAATTACATAAATAGG
This sequence comes from Phania funesta, assembly GCA_963932375.1. Lineage (NCBI taxonomy): Eukaryota > Metazoa > Arthropoda > Insecta > Diptera > Tachinidae > Phania > Phania funesta. The sequence continues at coordinate 89,600,341 of OZ010652.1, read as the reverse complement.
ATCCCTGTACTAGATTGCAAATCGATCTACACATACCACTTTAGGGAGTAGGATCTCCTAAATACTGCTGCCTAAGCCAATCATAGTAAAGGGATTACATGGAAATTGGAATTTTTTTAGTTACAAATGACATGTAATTGGAATTCAGAAACATGTAATACATACTTCGAAAAGTAATTAAGTTATTATTGCTTTTTTTATTTATTAAGTTATGAACATTATCAAGAGTAATAACAATAATCCTATTTTTATTAACAACTACGTAAGAATAAATAAGGTGCTATATTTTAATATAAAAATGTAATAAATTTAATTGATTTAAAACTCTAATAGAATTTCATTCAATTAAAATTAATTACTTGTTGGTCAATTACCATTTTAAACTACAATAACATGCAATTACTTGGAATTATTATTCCAAAAAGTAATTGGATCACTCAAGTTTGCAATTCAGACTTTTTTTAAAATTTAATTATTTGTCAGATCAGATATTTCTGGAGTCGCCCTCGTAAGTCATACACAATTTAAATTAACTTCTATTGGCCGATGAATTTTCTCAAAACAATATTTTTATTTTGAAATATTTCAGGCAGAGTTTGTAAGAAAAATACAACATTTGGGATTCATTATTACAAGGATTGTATTTTCAATTTATTTCAGGTTCTTATGTTTATTTTTAACTTAAATAACTTTTTGTCAAATTTAACAGTTTTTAATTTATATTTTATTTTAAATAAATAATTCAAACAAAAATATTTAATATAAGTACTAATTTTTTTAAATTATTTTATATATTTTTTACAATATATTTTAAAGTGTTTGTATTTATTTGTAAAATATACATAATATTTAATTAAAAACATTTTTCATTAACAATTAAAATAACAAAATTAAAAAAAATTGTGTTTAATATATTTTTGTAGATTTTCGAAATTGTTAAAACTATTATTATTGCTATTTTTTAATTTAAATTTAATTGGTTTTTAGTATTATCATTTATACATACTTATATAAAATATAAATTTTTACAAATTAAAATTTTATAAAATATAGTGCTTTTTTAAACTATATACATACATACATTTATATTTTAGTTTAATTGCGAAAACAGATTTGTCGTTTCGTTAACTCTTTGAATTAAAAGTAAAACAGAGAAAAGAAAAAACTTAAAAATATGTACCACAAATTTGTATATGTAGTGGCGTGAAACATTGGAAACTTTTAAGAATAGCAATCATCGATTTAAAAATCAACAAGTTGCTTGCCGAATTATGGCTGCAATATGTCAGTTTGTAAAATATAAAATTTTTGGCCTGACAGTTGTCTAAGATCAGTTTTTATGTAGATTTCCATTTCAAAATCATGTTGTACAATTACCTGGTACTTTTTTGGCATTGAATCGCGGAAAAAAAGATATTCCAGACTTAAAAAGCAACTAAAAAGTACGATCAAAGCAAATTGGTGAACGGTGGACTCACGGGCGAATTCAAAGCATTTTCGACTTCTTTGTGTATATTTGTGACGCTCAGAGGATTGCTTAAGCTCTAATGCCAACTACCCCAACAAAAGGATACATTAGAACAGTAGTAAGCGATCATAAGCTTGAGGGTAAAGTGACGTATGACCACAATTTCTCCAGATTTGCAGCTTTCTATGGTTGTTTGTGTACCTTTAATTAGAAGTTGCAGGGAAATACCCGAATATAAGAAAACAAAACGTTGTACGATCTTCAGTGACGGCAACTGTATAAATATTTTTTGAAATGTGTTAACTGCGCTCTTTAATTTATTATTCAACACGGCATCGTGCAAAGAGTTTTTTGAATTCATGACTTAATGTGCTCTAGAGAACGCCATAATCAATTTAATGTCGGCACATAGCCTATAATCAGCAGACGATCACATCGCCTTCAACGATGCCTCATTTGTCGAATTGATTACGATAAGTAGTTTGGAAGTTAGGAGGGAACATATGTACATTTATGTATACCCAAATACATATCTGTTAAACACACAACCCTTCCTTTTGCTTTGCCGTTTTCAAAAAGGTTGTCCATATTAAATAAAAAAAATTCTCTTTCTGAATAGAAAGAAAAAACGAACTCATGCCTAAAGATTGAAATTACTTAACAATTAAAAATAATTAATTGTTAAGTAATTTTTAATTTCTAGGCATAAGTTCGTTTTTGTTTCTATTCAGAAAGAAAATTATTTATTTAATATGGACAACCTTGAAAACAGTAAGTAAAATTAATGCGTCCGTTTGCGTAAGACGGCAATATCAGTGCTACTAGACTTGTCTAGCGTTTTAATTTTTTGATTTGGTGTTTCAAAAAAGAAAAAAACTGCAGACTTTGTTGATTATTTTTGAAGAAAATTGTAAAAGTAAAAAACTATTATTTAAAATATTTTTGTTTTGATTTTCATAGAATATTAAAAGTCCTGTTAAAACAATCCATGTAAAAAGAGTAAATATTTTTCATTTTTAATTCGTGCTAAATCAAATTCGCTGAAAATGAGTTTTAGATGTATTATCTTCGCCCTGGATCCCCGATTAATTTTGCCATTCAATAACAATGCATTTCTTTCAGTCGGTATCTACTCCAATTTGCACGGTTTTTATTGGTATTTATTTTCATACTCAAGATTTCTTCATTTCTCCAGATGAAGATACATATTTATGTCGCTTCGTTTGTTAAAACGAGCTACGACCGATGAGAAGAGAGAATTTCACATACTTAAAATTAGGTTTTGTGAGATTTCAAGTACTCGAAATTTGTTACATTAACCGTGTTTTTTTTAGTTAATTAATTTTTGCATCGTTTCGTATTTGCTTAATGGTTCTGTGGAGCCGCTTAGTTGAGTCTTGAGCCCTAGGTCGAACCTTATATACTTCGATTGTGTCTTAACGAACAACATTTGATGCAATTGAATTTTTGATTTTGCTAATTAAATTTGCCTGCCATAATGCAAATTGTTTTTTTTTCTCTGTGTATAGACTTAATTTATTAATAACTACTCGAAATTAAAATTTTGTGGTGTTTTTCTTTTAATTCAGTTTAAAAAGTTTAAAATCTGTTTTATCGCCACTTGAAACAAGACTGAAACCTTAAAGTGTTCGCTAAGTTATATGAATATTAAATACATATGTATATCATGAGTCTTTTATTAATGTTATGATTTTCTTTTGTTAATTTTCTTTATTATTTTATCTTCTAATCGGTAGGTTTATTCAAAACGTTCTTTAAAATTAGATACAACATTTGACTGTCAATATATTCACCCTTATTCTATTTGACGCCGTCGATACTACATGACACCGTTTTGTGTTGCAAGAGGTTTCCTAGAGCAATCTATTCCAACGAATTTAAAAGAATAGTTAAATAATAGTTCAACTGTACTGAACGCACTTGGCTTTTGAAAACGAACCCCAGATAGATGGCCCCAGGTTAATATCATTCCCAACACTCACCTGGTAAAATCCTGGCCTAAACACCTTAGCATTGCCGCCAAATTGACGGACTTCGAAATTAAATTTGGGGTCTTCGAATTTAACTTTGGGGACATCGCTTGCAGCGCATTCCTAAAAGTTGACTTATTTAATCTGAAATAATTTTTAAGCCTTTTGAATAAATGTAGGTAGATGTTGCTGTTCAGTTTGAGCATAATTTTTTGTTTGTCATCGATATTGCTTCCTGTTCTTAGCATTGTTTATGCACGAGTTTTTACAGTCGTACGCATCATGATTTTATTTTGCCTGTATTTGAACACGAACAGCCAACCAACAGCGACGAGCCAAATTCCTGCGCAAACAGCAATCTATGTGTTGTCAGACGATATGTAAGAATTTTAGTCGTACACCATATGGAAAAGTTCTTATAACCGTGAGCAATGGACATGTTACGGGATCAGAAACTATCTATTTTAACTTTGTCGCAAAATATTTCACTTAATGTGAGATAAAAAAATAAGCAAATCGATCAGCGATTTATTTTGCTTTGCACGTTTTCAGTAACAGCAGCAACTACGATTTTTTTCGGTTGCGCAAATCGAGCTTGTACTGTACTATAATATATGTATGTTGGAATCTAAATATTATTGTGCAATAAAATATTAACGGCTTCAGAAAATCAAAAAAACTATAAATTTTTGGCCAGCTCAAAGTTCTTGCTCATAAAGGACAAAAGGATAATAACATAGAAATAGAAATATATTTGCCAGGAAACCGGGTTATAAACAATTTCCTTAAAATAAGTTATACTTATTGAAAAATAAACATAAAATAGGAATTTTATCTTCTCTCTATCTATGTTACAAATAGGAAAATACAAAACCTTTGAGTATTTTTTCTTCTCTGTTTGTTAACCGATATGCTTCTTTTTTATTTCGTTTATAAGCTACTGACAGGCTTTAACTTTTAACCGCGTATGAATGTAAAGTGGTTGAATTTTGGCTAGTGCACAAACACTAGTGTTCTTAATTTTTCTAGAATTATTATGAAAATAAGAAACCGATTTGATTGTATTGTTCTATTTTTTAACCGAAAACGCTCTTCATATTTTTTCAGATATTTATTTTTTGATTGTTTCGCAACTTATCATATGTATATATTTACACTATTTTTGTTTATTAGATACCAAGGCGAATTAAAACCGCTAAACTCACCAGCACAGCTGATGACAACTTTAAACTGATTGGGTGTCGAATTTCATACAAAAAAGTGTTTCACCATTTCCGGTACTTTTTTTATATATGGAGTTTGACATCCGCAAAGAAGCCGGAAATGTTATGAATTCGAATATTTCCCAATCGAGGCATTTCTTATGTTTTAATTTAATATTCATTGGGGTGGTATGAATGACTAAGATTTCAAAACTTCTTAAAAAATTTGTACAAAAACCTGAACATTATTAGCTTAACACAAATTTAGTTATATTCTGATAACTTAGCAAAATCGTCCACACTATTATGGAGCTTAGATAGTATTTATGTATATGAATAATATTGACAGCCTAAAAATCGTAATAGGGCTTAACACTTATTCGTATTTTCCACATTTAGAAGATGATTCTTATTACATTTGCTAGAGTTTCTTAAACGATTTTTGTTTTGTGAATGTTAAGAATAGAAATTGTTTTTTTAGTTTTCTTTATTTTTAAATGAGCTTGTTTTGTTTTTAGCTTAGATATATTAAGAAATGTGGATGAAGCAGATATAAGAAATATGTACCCAGGGGCTAGTGTGACAACTATACCATTCAATCTGCAAATAGGGAATGCTAAGGTTTAATCAAGACGAATTAAAATAGGTAAACTCACCAGCGCAGCTGTTGACTTTTTTTAAACAGATTAGATGCCAAATTTCATATAAAATGTTTTTTTCGCTATATCAGGCAAATTTTTTAATCGAAGTTTATTGCTTTGAATTCAACCGTGAGATTACCTGTTATTTATTTACCTTGAGTTTAATTTTGCGTATGCTATGGATACATCTGTATGGAAATACGCACTTAGGTCGTTAAACAATTAGAAAGCGAGTTTTTGAAATGCTTTTGTGATGCCATACAAGCTTTTTATATCAAATGCCACAGCTTCTATTTGGCCAAGCCACTACCAACCAGTCTCAAGCCGAATATATTTTCATATTCGGCTTGAGACTGGTTATTTATACTATACGATATCAAACCGTTGTGCAATGCTCAAAGTACACCGATCGAACTTATGAATTTAATACAAGTTTATAAATGTCACAATGCGATAAAATGAAAAAAAATATGTACCTGGTATCGGTTGTAGACCTACTTGACCGGTTTATCTTCAAACCAAAATTGACAAAGGATGCCGGAAATATGTATATATCAAATCACCCTATCGAGAAATCAATTTAAGAGTCTTTCTTAAAACGTTCAAACAATTTTCAATCCACCCAAAAAAATTGAAAATTGGTTTACCAATCAATTGGGCGGATTTTTTTCGACTCTTTGTTTGAGATCCTATTTATTTTTAATTTTCTTCAAAAGTTTAGAAAGGTATTTCTGAAGATATATTTTTTTGTATATCGAGTATATTTATAATTATATATAAATAGGTATACAATTTTGAATTTTTCCAAGATTACAATTACTTTACAGTGTTGGTTAAAATTATGCGTCATATACATACGAGTACATGTATATCGATTGTAAATAAAAATATCTGAGAAAACAATTTTTCTTCAAGACCTTAATGCTTGGATAATTAATAAATACCTGTATATTAAAATTTATTATTTTAAGATTTAATTTCGCTACATGAATGAATTTACGCATAAAATGTGTGATAATCGAAATCACTTATGTTATGTCGTTGGTTTATTCTTCGACAAAAAAAAACATCGTTTTAAGCTCAAAAGGAATAAGGCTGTGTGGTTAAAGCTGTCAGCCAATATTTTTGTCGTTCGTACTGCGTCAGCAGTTGGTATGAGTCTGAATATATTTATGGTAGTTGCGCTTTGAAGCATAAACAATCGAAGCCTGAAAAACTGTCCACAATAGTTTTGCACTTTTCAAGCGTTCTTGTTGGCCATCACTACATAACACGTGACTGTATAGAAAATGCAAATGTTTTAAGTGTATCATAGCCAGTGCTTATAAAATGTAATCATGGAAGGTTTTCAGACTTATCCGTGCCTAGTTGAAGGAGTTTTGACTCTAAGGAAATTGACGATACTTTTCTTCCACTGAAGCACAGAACATGGTCCCAAATATGGATTATAATACATACTGTTGTCCGGGATATGGGATTGCCTCGAACGCAAGCCGAGGGATTAGCTTTCTGGTTAATGCAGTAGAATATAGTGGACGTTATTGTTTGAACAGGTCTTTTAAACTGACGAAGATGATAACATTCTCGTATATTGTGCAGATATAATTCAATTATTTCACTTTTGAAATTATTCTTAAACTAAGGATACATTAGGCGAAAAAAGTATTCGAAATTATATTAATTTGTACTTTTCTTAGGACTTAGAGCAGTGATAATACACTGTAAGAATCATTTGCCTTCACCTCCACCAGCGTATCTTAGGTGTTATTGAAAATTCACTTTTTAGAACTACCTTTGCGATTTTAACAAAGCTAGTCTTATTTTACTCGCTACTAAATACTCTTTTAAGGAAAAGTAAAGTGATTTTAAACAAAGTTTTTGGAGAAAAGCCACCAAATGTGAAAAATTTGGTAAACAATTTTTTCTCGACTAATTTTCTAAATGGAAATGTGTAGCGAATGCACATTTATACGTATACAAAGCTTCTTCACTTCAAATGGCAACCATACCCACTGTTTGTCATAAATTTAGTGCTCCCTGTTGTCGCCAAAGAAGCTCTGTAGACCGAACTAAGGCGATATACCCTTAACATATGCGTGTGGGAAATCCTACTGCATAATACCGGTCTGAAGGCCATGTTGGCAAATCCAACAGACTCTGATGCGGTATCATATTCGGTTGCCCATCTTAAATTCATGGTTACTAAAACCATTTGGTCCTATTTTCCTACTTGGAACGACGGGAATATATTTTCGAAAGATTGGTCAATTTAAAATCGGTACAAAAATTACTTAGTTTAAGACTTTTTCGTCCACAAAGTCGCAAAAAAAATTTTTTTTTATATATTCATAACTTTTGTTTTTCTGGGTGTAATCGAGTTTCTAAACAGGACAAGATTATCTACTCAAGTTGGACTACACTAGGTCATTTCACTGTTAACACCGTGTGTTATCATTAAAATATACAAACGTTGTGGAATGCTCAAAATATATTGGTAACAGTTGGAGCTTTTATAAATTCCAAACTATACATTTATTATTTTAAGCTTAACTATCAGTTTTGCATTTCGATTTGTGTATTCCCAATTTTTAACTTTTTATTCCCACTTTGAAATTGTTTATACAAAATTATGTTGAAGATGTTTCGTTACATATTTGAAATCGTTCACTGTTAAGAAGCGTGACTGACGCTATTAAAGAATCCACTTAAAAATAAAAATGGTTTGAATTGATTTGTTTTGTTTTTTGTGTTTTCGTTTTAAAGACACTTTGTTTTTACATTTCCCGTAAGTATAAAATTACAAGATCTTAAATATTTTATATATTCTTTGAAATAAACAAATCCAAAATATGCAGTTCTGTTTGTTATTTACGTTAATAATTATTAATTTTTTCTTTTAGGTTTCGAAGTTTGTGAATAAATCTCACAATTTGCAGAAAAATCCTCGAATAGTTTTGTTTTGTATTAATAAATTAAAAATAAAATTAATTACAATCATATATATTTATTTGTTGTCTTGTATTGGTTCCAATTGATTTTATAATGTTAACATTATAATATTTTTCATTATTACGAGTAATTCGTTTACTCTAGAAATAATTATCAGTTTCACATAAATTTTCAAAGAAAATTTACATTTAATATAATATTTTGTATAACAATTTTTTCTTTATTTCCTTCCTTTATAATTTTGTAAATTTACTACAATTTTCTAAACGTTTATAAATAACAGAGGGGTCCTTTTACACTTAGATTTAGTTTAAATACGAGTGAGTATATTTTTAATTTAATTTACGATTTTTTTTGTTAATATAAAATTACATACACAATGTTTTTTTCCATTATTATGAGTATATACGAGTAAGTATGTATGTACGTCTTTTCATGACTTTTTATTATTTTATTTTACGTTTATTTTTTTTTTCTTTGTGTGGTTTCTTTAGTCCTAATCATAAGTTACTGGACGACATAGTGAAAAAACGAAGTATATGGCATACCAAATTTCGGTGAGATATAGACCCAATTGTAAAGTACAAAGTACATATTCTAAACGTATTTTATATTTTTGTAAAAGTAATATGTAGGTTACGCCAAGAAAGCACGGTACAGTTAGAAAAACTGACATAATGGCAGGCCACCCTGTAAGGAAAGAGAAAAAGGACAGATTATTAAGAAATACTTATTAAGAGCGCTGAAGAGTAAATTTTATAACTAACATAAATAAAATAAATGGTTTTCCAATAAGGTCAGGTCATTTGAAAGGTTCATGTATGTATGTATGTAATTACGAATGGAATATTGCAACGTTCAAATTTCCGCCACGGCTTCGAACATGACACGCATTCGAAAGGCCCAATTGCCAATGACTCAGCTGCATATATTTGGCTGAATTTGAACAATGGCTAGGCTTATTGGTATAGAGCTGCCACTTCAGAAAACGCCACAAGAAAAATTCTAGTACGGTAAAATCGCAGGATCAAGATAATCATACCCTTAAATCGTTCATGAAAATATTTCATGGTGGCGTTCGTTGTACGGTACGTAGTGCCATTATGCTGTAATATCATATCCTTTAGATCGATGGCGTTCTTATATGATCAAAAGAAATTGGATATCCCATTATCTGTAGCTTTCGCCGATAATTAGAAGCAATACTAATGACCCCGCCGGCAGAAAATCAGCACCAAACCGTACTTCTTGTGGCATTACTTACTGATTAATCTCGTGTGGATTGGCGTCGTCCCATATACGATAATTTTGTATGCTAAAGATATTTTTGCGGTAATTTATGTTAATAATAATTTGGTACCGTGATTGAAAAATGAATATGGAACGCCGCCAAATCAACATAGCCGCCACAGGTTGGCAACGCTTATTGGAAAAGCTATTAAAACCAAAAATGTTTTAAATTGCTTCATACCTACAAAATGAAAGACTTAGTTTAATTAAAATATCAGTACTGTGCTGCGTCCCGAATCAGCAATATTTCAAATTATTGTTGTCCGAGTGTATTTACGATTCCACACGTTTTCATTCCACTCAGAATATATAACATGGTTGCATATTAAATTATATTTTTTAAATATTTCGGTATCTTCCGTTTTGTTATAATTTATTCCCGGGTTCCAATAGGCAACATAGGTTTAGTATTATACATGGCTTAAAATATTTCCGATGGCATTGATTCAAATAGCTTCTAAAACATCAAATTACTTGTTTGAGTCTTAATCTGAGCTGTAGCTTAAGTGGTTTAAACATTGAGTAGTAAGCACGTGACGGTCTTATAGTCTGCGTTGCACTCTCAGCTGCTGCCAATTATATAGTAACAACAAATCATCTGTCATTTAATAGAAGCTAAGCACTTTTGAGTTTCAACCAGTAATTTAATTACTGGTACAACGTGAACCAGTAGCGCTTGGGAAGAAAAGTACTGGCCTGATTGTTGGCGAGGCTAATTTGGGGGAGTAACGCGGTGACTGTGGTTTAGACTAATGCCGAGAAAAAATTGTGGTGTGTGATCGATATGGCATTGTCTGACGGTGCAAGCCATCAATGATACGGCAGGAAAAAGCACACATGCATTGTGGCCACCCTGTAGTAAGACTACCGTCTGATAAACTAAAATAAAGGTGGCGGAAAAAATACTAGGACTTTTCTTGTTGTGTCCCATTTTAAGATTGACCCGCCCTTATTGGAATCTCCTTTAATTTTGCAATGTTCCCGGCGAACCAAAATACCACAAGAATGTTAGATATACTTTTTAGACAAATAAAAATTCATTAAGGAAGAAAGAAGTCCGCACCGAACAGTTGCTTTTTCTGCTTGTACAATGGTATTTTTGTTTATTAACATAGTTATCATATTTAAGCGAAAATTACTTTGTGAGTTTATTTCCGACGGGTTACTGACCTAAATAATATTTTTATTTATATTACAATACAATTATGCCCCTGTTTTTTTTTTATTACACCTAAACAATACGAGTAACAACATTGACAACAAGCAGACAATTAGAAAGAAAAATCTTTAAACATATTTTTTACTCGTTTTAACACAAATTTACCTCGGGCGGCCAAAGTTGCCCTTCGACCCAGTATAATACGTATAGTTTCCAATAGACAAAATCCAAGTATTACGCACATGTCTCTAATCAATATATCCATAGGATACGTAAGATTAATTGCCTTGAGGAGACTCATAGCAAGTTCACAGCCAGCGAACATGCCAAAATAGAAGGAATTTAAATAGATCAACACCTCGTAGGTGAGACTGGGATTTGGTCTCTTTGGCACCTGTGGTGGTACACGCTTCGGTGGCATCTTATACTTTTCAAATTATTGCAATTTATTCGTCATCGGTATAAGGAATTAATTAAAGTTTTTTTTTTATTATTGTACTCGTTACATTTCTATTTAATTAGCACCGTTTTGAAGTAATTTCTCAATTTTATTTTTTAAATATTTGTTCTTTTAATTTATTTGTTAAAAATAGCAGCACATAATCAACACTGTTGTGGGTTGTGCAAAAAGAAAATGTGTAATTGCACGTTAAAAGTACTTCTGACTACTTTCTCGAAATAGTATTTTTAGACTGATCAATGGTACTTGAAATTTGTCTGTGCAGCTCAGTGAAATTATTTGTTTTTTTTTCTGTTCTGCACAAGTATATACTTTTGTGTCTTTTTATACTTGTGTGTATTTTTAATTATCGCTTTATTTAGAAAAGGGTGTTTAAAGGCACTCAAATTGTGTTATTGTTAAACTCAAATATTTCAAAGAATTTTCATAAAAATAAAAAACAAAATATGAAAAACAATGGAATCACAAAATTGGAAGACATTAGGGAATTTTAATAATTTTTGAAAATATTATTAATATTGCTTGCTTATCAATCTTGGCTCCTAGAAAATAGTCCTCCTACCTAAAATCATTTCAAGTATTAAAAATCTTTAGGAGTTTTATGCTTTAGCAAAATCTAAAATTATTCCATTCCTGTTATTAAGCCATTATTGCGTTTTTTCGACCAGCACTCTGGTGACGGCCCGTGCTTCTGTAATATATTTTGTTGGAATTAGAGAAAAAATGTAGAAAGAATTATAGGACTAAAGGATTATTCGAGATGCGAACAGTAGCACGTCTAAAGAATGAATTTTTCCCTGTAGTTTGTTCGGCGATCCGCAAGGCAATCGACAATTAGATGGGCTCTTTGAGGAGAAGCTGTTACCGGGAAATGGTATCAAATTGAAGCATATGTCGTTATAGTAGTGATAAAACAGTCAAACACAACGTACGTTGCATCGATGTATATTGAGGTAGAGTAGTTACAATAATAAATTTGTCTAAGAGTTGTATGCTGATTTCGGCTTCTTTGTGTAGGTTCATAACATTGGGTCTTACGAGACTTTTTTGCCTTATTTGAATGTTATCATATTATGTAATTATATTATTATTGTAGAACCTATCTACCTACCTACGGCCAATAACCAACAGATATACGTTAGTCAAAGACCGGGTGTACTTTTTTTCACTAAAACCAGTTAGTTTGGTATTATGAAAATATTGTGGACAGAACAGACAGAAAATTCCTGAATCGGCGAATATTGACCAGGTCAATATAACCTACCTGTTCGAAGGGCAATTATATATCGGGAGAATCGCAGCGGTTTGTGAGATTAGACTAAAAGACAAATTGGTTGTTGACTTAACAGGCCCGCTTCATGGAGGAGGTCGAAATATCAGATTGGATAACTTTGTAACCAAACTTGCTTTGGAAGAACACCTCCTCTATTATAAATCGACAATGGTGTGAGCTGCTGCGAAGATATAAACCTTATATATATATATAGAAATATGCCTAGATGTTATGGAACAAGACAACGGCGAACAAGCAGTTGTCCGTTGTTACTATTCTGCAATATAATAAATATTGCTACTCATGCGATTGCAAAATATCTAATATTTTCAAAATAACATTACTATCCACGATGGAAATGCTTTTTGCAGAGGCTTAGCGATGAGATTTGTATTCCTCTTAAATATAAGGTCTGCAATTGAATGTTATTTGGGCAAATCGATAGACACAATTGTAACGTCGGAGCAACTATCTACCTCCAGTAGCGCTACTGGAAGAAATCCTATTATTGGTGCGTGTCATTGACCGTAGCGGTAAAGAACATTTGATGGTTAGGGTTATTATATTATTTTTATAGAGATCAAATAACTTGTGCTTAGAATGTTAGTAAAATTTGTACTGTTCAACTCAACCATGTTACAATTTTTATAGACGGAAATCATTTAATACTTGAAAGTAAACAATACGTTGTGTTATTTGAAACTATCCATATAAATAGAGAATTATTAAAAAGGTACAATTCACTTTCTGGTAAAATTTTCATGCACTCCCATAACATATTAAAGAAAATATAAGTAAAAACATTTTTTTAAGTAAGTAATTTATGATCCGTCGCTGCGTTACATAGAAATGTCATATCCTACCTTTTTTATAATATTAGTATAACAAAAATGTCGCTGTACGCTTTAAAAAATATAGATATGTAATTATTCATTATTTTTCACACATACCTTTTTGATGTATTGAAGTCCCCTAATTACTATATTTAATTTTTGCTATCATACTAGGATCGAGTATATAATAGATTCCCCGAAGTTTCATTTAGATTACGTACAACAATGCGACAATGATCTTTATTGTATTACTTTAAAAGTGTTAATGATAGATGACGTTGGTTATACTTATGGAAAATTATACAAGACTTATGCCACTCTCAACACACTAAATGTCAGCAATTGACTTAATTACATTATCAGAAATATCGTCATAACTGACAGACATACGCGTTCATATTTTTTAAGCACAATATCACTATACGAGTGTGAAATTTATCATAAATTCTGAGTTCATTAACTGTGAAGGATATATTTATATAATGACTAATTATTTAGAGAAAAGACAACATAAAGTCCACGCTTAGACAATGCAAGTTTTTTTTTTAATTATCTGCGATTGCCTTTGAACTGGCTTTTACGTCCACTTATGAAAATTATTATCCTCTATTGTTTTCTTCGAATTAAATTTTTCCGTTATTCTTTGCTCTCTCTTATACATGGTACTAAGTATATTTGACACATATTAATCACCACTAATTGCACAATGGACTTAAGAAATAATTACGGAATAGAATCAAAAATCATGCTTCAAAAATACCTGAATGAACGCATTCAGTGTGTTTTGAAAAATTGACTTCAAGGTTTTTTTAAAGCCCCTAACCTCCGGTTTATAGAAAATGGAGTATTACCCTGAAATTGACCATCTGTCCACCACAGCTGTCGCATACATGACAAAATTAGACTCCAAATCAAACTGTATTTCGGAACGGATCCGTCGAATGTTCGCTACAATATTTAATGGTTTAACTGCATATACATGCCATTTTAAGCCATTCTTCAGTGGGGATTGAATTGCCAAGTGTCGCTTTCAGTAAATTGTGACCTCCTCATTTAGAGGTTAATAAAGCGCATTAAACGGCAATTTTTGCTGGATATTACGTTGTTACGGCTATGTCTTAGATATTCAGGTATGTCACAGGATTTGTACGAAAGTGAATATTTCCACATTATTCAAAAAAATAAAAACATTGATTTTTGGCATTAAATATGGTAATAAAAAAACAACGTGGCAAAGCTTTTTTGTTCGTTTTCACACTTTTTTCCTGTCGATTAAATACATTTGAAAAAAATACAAAACATGTATTACAAACGTTCTTTTACATATGTTTTAAGACACAATTTAAATAAAAACAAAATTAATTACTATTTAAAATACGTTTTGAGCACCCTTTTGGCGCAATAACTCTTACATTCTTAAATACACTTCAATTATTTGAGGTGAAGATATACGCAAAAAAAAAATCATTTTACTTATGAACCAGTTAAAAATATGCTTCTGGAACGCTAACGGGCTCTCCCAACACAAATATGAAGTAGAACACTTCCTGCTAGCACATGATATAGACATACTATTAGTCTCTGAAACACACTTCACTATAAAAAACTGCTTTAGAATTGATGGGTATTTTATATATGACACCAAACACCCAAGCGAAAGGGCATGTGGTGGGACTGCCATTATAGTCCGAAAAAACGTAAGGCATTTTCCATTGCCTGAATTCAGGGAGGACTTTTTGCAAGCCACGACCATAAATCTTACAGATTTTAAAATTGTAGTCTCATCAGTGTATTGCCCGCCTAGGCATAAAATCGAACACCATGAATTTGCCAAGTTCTTTGCTACGCTAGGGCAAAAATTTATTGCCGCTGGCGATTACAATGCAAAGCACACATATTGGGGATCCAGACTCCTTAGTCCTAGAGGTAGGCAGTTGTATTATACAGTTGAAACAAACAAGCTTGACGTCGTATCTGCCGGTAAACCCACCTATTGGCCCACAGACTTTAATAAGTTGCCAGACCTTATTGATTTTGCTATAGTAAAAACATCTAACGCGATCAACTCTTAGTTAATTCATCCTATGACCTATCTTCTGATCATTCACCTACAATTGTTATTCTACACGACAGTTTTGTCACTGCACCTAAAACCCTTAGTTTCTACCCGAACAGAAACACGAATTGGTTAAAATATAAAATGTATGTGAGCTCTCACTTACCTTTGAACATCCCACTGAGAAATCCAGCTGATATTCAAGCAGCTGTAGACCATTTTACAGCCGTCGTGGTTGCCGCAGCCATAGCTGCAACGCCAACAAAGCCATCAGCTAAAATAATATCGCACCAGGCAACAGCAGATATTCAGATGCTCGTCATTGAGAAAAGAAGACTAAGAAGACAATGGCAAAATAGTCGTTCACCACACATAAAAATGCAAATGAACTTATGCCAAAAAAACTTACGGAGTAAATTGAGACAGAAACACGAATTCGCTATCGACAACTTTTTAAAAAACTTGGATCCAATGAAAAACACGGATTATAGGCTGTAGAAAGCTGTAAAGCACTTACAATGTCCTATTGCTTATGAATCCCCACTAAGACTTGAAGACCGTACTTGGGCTAAAAACTCAAGTGGAAAGGCAAATACATTCGCAAAGCACTTAGAGAAGGTTTTCGCACATGATATAAGTAATTCCACTATTCCAATTATTAGCGACATCGTGAATGGTCCTATGAAATTTCGGTTGTCTTCTTTAAAATCGACAATTGAAAATACGGATATGAAGAAATCACCTGGACCTGATCGTATAACAGGATCAATGATAAACAACTTACCTAATTAAGCTGTAAGAACTTTACTTTACATATTTAATGCCATGTTGCGCGTCGGCTTCTTCCCATGCTCTTGGAAGATGTCTGAAATTGTTATGATCCCGAAACCTAGAAAGGACTCAAGCCAGATTACATCCTACAGGCCAATTAGCCTACTGTCAGTTTTGTCAAAGATATTTGAAAAATTATTCGTCTCGAGTGTAACTCCTTTTCTAAATGAACAAAACGTTATCCCAGATCATCAGTTTGGTTTTCGAGCAAGGCATAGTACGATTGAACAAGTCCATAGAATCGTTACCATTATTAGATCGGCTTTTGAAAGAAAGCAATACTGTTCAGCTTTATTTATAGACATTTCCCAAGCATTTGATAAAGTCTGCCATGATGGGATACTTACTAAAATAGTTCGGGTTCTACCTGAAAACACCCACAAGATTATAAAAAGCTATTTGTCCGATAGAACTTTTAAAGTAAGGTCAAAGGCCCAGCTGTCAAGATGTGGGAAAATCAGTGCAGGAGTACCGCAAGGTAGTGTGCTAGGGCCGCTATTATATATCATCTATACAGCGGATATGCCGACAAGCCCACATACATATACATCAACCTTTGCAGACGACACTGCAATTATAAGTGTCAGTAATAATCCAAAGGATGCATCTGAAAAGCTGCAGTCCGATATTCATAAGCTAGAAGACTGGCTAAAACAGTGGAGAATAAAGGTAAATCCATCAAAATGTGCTCATGTAACGTTTTCCCTTAGAAGGCAAAATTGTCCACCAATCACAATAACTAATACCACGGTTCCAGCGGAAACGCACGTTAAATATTTAGGTATCCACCTAGATCGGCGCCTGACTTGGTCCCGTCACATTGAGGCAAAAATAACGTCCATAAAGCTTCGAATAAATCAACTGCATTGGCTAATAAATCCTAACTCAACTTTGGCTTTGGAGTATAAAGTACTTTTATACATATCCGTTATAAAGCCAATATGGTCATATGGTATTCAGCTGTGGGGTACTGCCTGTGCATCAAACATCCAGAAGTTACAGAGAAGACAGTCTAGGATTTTACGTCATATCGTATGCGCCCGCTGAAGAAGTTAAAAAGTCCAAATACGTGCACAAACTAGTCGCACATCCCAACACTCTAGCATGCAATTTATTGCAATTTGATGGCCATCAGAGACTAAAAAGAACTGACACATTGAGCCTGGTGAGGCGGCTCTCTCTACACAATAGAAGATAGATTTTTAAGATTTGAATACAAAAAATTAGTTATTACGTTGGTACTAACTAGTAAATAATAATTTAGAAATAAGATTTGAATACTTATTGTGAATTTCTTTTCATAGAAAGATTGAATAAAATAAAATACAGTATAAAAAAAAAACTCATTTTGGAGAAGCTAAAAACGTTTTCACTTTCGCACAAATTTGTTTTCTGTGACATACCAGATTATCATCGCTTTAAATGCGCTAATTCTGCTTATGTAGCAAGATAACCAAAAATAGGTTTCATCACTCGTATTAAACCATGCTTTCCGAAATTAATTTTAACAATTTGTGAATGTTACTCTGGAGATAACTGTAGAATGGCTGTTACAGAAAACAGTGTTGCCAATATATAGTCCTGCGCCTAAAAAAACACCCGATAATTGTGTAAAACAACGGATTATCTAATGTACACGAAGTACAAGACATACTAATATAATGATTATTGTTTAAATTATACGCCTTTGCTGTAAATTGTATATAAATTTTTAAGCATGAACATTGTTTATGAAAATTTTACACCTCATAAAGAAATTTTAAAATAATTAAAAACAATACATCATTTTACTGTATAAATAATGTTGTGTTCCAACTAGATATAATTAATGTATGAGCTACTTTTAATTTTAATTGTACTATTATACCATTGCCCCAACAATTATTATTACACAAATTTACAAATTCAGGTTAAGTTTTGGACAGAAGCCATTGAAAGTCCATAATTTCTTGTTAAATTTGGTATGAAGACAAATCGGTTTTGGCTGTGTGTCATCTGCAGTGTCATTTTTCGTTATGAGATCTACGGATGACGGAAATTCGAAAAATTCGAAAAATTCGAAAAATTCGAAAAATATATATCAAATCAACATGTCGGAAAATCGAATCAAGAATCTTACATATGATTAATTAGTAAAAGATAAAATTCGCTATAAGTTTTGAAACAATCAATGTTGTCAATTCTTAAAAATATATTTTGAAATGTCTTCGAATATATTTTATCTCTGGGTAATCATCAATGGGCTATATAGGTGTAAAGTTGGCGCATTTAATAGATCGGTACCGAACGAAGCCAATTCACATTATAATTATCACCAGGAATAAAATTGTTTAGTCTCATAATTATCCATGTTTTTTGGTCGCCTGCAAGTAGGCACAAGGGTATGGCCTGCCTCTGCTGGGAGTCTGGCTTAATAAGTCGAGCTTATAAAAAGCGCTAATGCGCGATGGAACTGCATACGATAGTGATGCATGGCCCAGAGGGAAGGGTCGATTTACAGTTTTAATACAGACTTACCCTTGCAAATGGAGCTCTGAGTGGGTGGACAATTTTTCTCCATTACTAGTGGGAATCATATGAACTCTCTAAAGGAATTTTTTAACTTGCCGAGGGGTAGACGGGTCAGTTTCCAAAGATTCTTCTGAGGAAGAAGCTGAGACGGCATTCGTAAATTACAAATCGGTTAGCTGAAATCAAATCGCAGAAACAAGGGGCTCGAAAAGGGACTGCTACCTTAAATAATAATAAATCCATGTTTTGTTATATAAAAGACTGAAAAAAATCTCGGAAACTCGTTATAAATTTCTTTATACGAAAATGACTATTGTGTATTAGTTTAAAATTTAATTTTTGAAGTAAAACATTAAGAAAAAAGTCGACAGTCTGACAATTTGCTTACTGGCACAGAATATTCTAGTATTATACCTATAAAATTGTGATTGATTGCAACTCTACATTATTTTGAATGTTAATAATTTGTTTGAGAACATTACACAAAGTCTCAGTTATATCGCCAACTTCAAGTTGGCAATACTGCCTTATAAGCGCGCTATTTTGATAGTTCTTATTTGCTCCGTGTTCGCTTTTCATTTCACCATAAATCTGTATTTATTCAAAAACGATGCTGGCCAGAACGTTACAGAAAATTGGGTTCGAAAATCATGCGATTTAACACCGCTGGACCATATTTTGTGAAGCCACAGACCGTTGACGCCCTGGAAAACAATACAGTCTCCATTGTTGCAAAAAGTGGTGGGAAATTGGGTTTCCCAATTGAACTTCCTCCGAGGTAGCCATATGCCGGAAATCATATTCAAATTAAGATGACAAAGAATTATTTCCCGAATAAAGCTAATTTCTTGGCAATTAACACCATTTACATGTGTTTTATTTCCATCTAAAATCTAGTCTACTACTAACAAAAACACCCATTATTATTAGCTCTACAAAGAAGTTCTTTTAGGCTCCGCTTTTGATGTATTGTTTATGATGCCAAACAATTTTTTCATCGGAAAGTTTATAAATTTGAACCAAAAAAGTGTTTTTGCGAGAAATGTTGCTTCACTTTTTTTAATAAAGAAAAGTGCTGCAGAAAGTCACCGTATTTTCGCGAAAGTTTACGGCGAGCATGCTCTCTCTGAAACCGCTTGTAGAAATTTGTTTAGACGCGCCAAAGTTGGAGGGTGATTTTAATGTTGAAAAGAAAGAACGTTCGGAAAATTCAAATACACTTGAAGACGAAGAATCAGAAGAAGAACGTGCAGAATAAACGCAAGTAATAAAACAGACAGGCTCGGAAGCATTTCGATTCATTCAAAAGCAAGGAAACTGGGCGCCAAACAATTTTCCACCACTGAAAACTACATATTTGAAAAACAGCATATGTGAATTTCAATCGCAACCACGTTGCCCTGTCTAACCACCATTTGTGTCAGTCGACACAGAAATAAATTTCACTTCTATCGAAGCTATAAAACTTTGGCTTGATTTGTTTCTGGCCCCAAACTGTAAGCAGTTCTTTTGACGCGAAATCCATCTAGTGCCAGAAAGAAAGATGGCCAATATTTTGGTAATTAAAAATTTTATTCTCTTTCTGAATAGAAAGAAAAACGAACTCGTGCCTAAAAATTAAAATTATTTAATAATTGAAAATTTTATTGGTATAAAACCATATTTTCGAAAAAGAAATCGATAGCTAACTAACGACTGCCAAATGTTTATCGGTAGTTAAAATGTATGAAAAAATTAACATTCGAAAAAATCCAATAAAATTTCTCAAATTATAAACTTGCTTTCTGCCGTATGCAACTCCATTAGTTTTCACGCTTTGTTTCGCTTCCTGCAGAGACTACAACGGTTTTTGGTCTGCTCCGTCAACATTTATTCAATATTTCGAATAGAAAAATAAAAACTAGAGTACAATGGCATTCATTTAACACTCATACCAGTAGTTGTGATATAATGGTTTATGTTTCACCTTCTTCTATACCTTGATATACGTAAAGTAATAAAATTTTCTATGTTAATGTAAGAATTGCTATTTTTAGATGGAAGAATTAATATTGACGCCGACTACGGCAGCGGCTGCGCTTAGTAGACGTACTGCTAATTATCTGTACTACAATTATATATGGGTTGTAAAAAAAAAAACAACTAATGCAAAAAATAAAATATTGCTGCAAATTAGAAACGTTTCTTCTTCACAAGATTGCATTCTTAAAATCAAATATTTTGATTATAAAAGTATCAGCGGATTTCAGTCTGTATTTTGTTGTAGATATAAAAACATGTCGCGCGGCTTTGAATAGAAATTTAAAGAAGAAAAAAATACATTATTTGACTACAACTATAAACTATGTTGCGAGTTACAATAATTACCCTGTATAGAATATAGTGTGAATGTGTGTTTAAAATTCAAAGAATGAATAACAAACTTAAAAAAAACATCACATTTAAATGTTAAAAATAACAAAAATGCTAAGACAATTTTGCAAGTTTGTGCATATTTTATAAAGGAAATTGTGGGGCCACTATTTAGTACAACGTGGTGAAGATGTCTCGTATTTGAATGTAATATATTTTGCACAAAAATATAATAATACCTGCAGTAAGTTTAAGAAATAATTAAATAACTTTGAGTGCAAGCGGCATTTATCGGAGCAACTAATTCAATTTTAAATTTCATCAAATTTAAAAGAAATGGTTATATGAATGCAATTCTTACAAAATCAAAAATTCGCCCAGTTTTTTACACGCATTCTGTTTAACTGCGATTATATATAAAACTATATTTATTCATCCATTATAGTAATCTTATTTTAAGAAATTTTTTTTTTATTCATCTTATTTACAATCTATCCAAGGATAATAAGTAAATTTTATAAAATAAGAAATAAGAAAATAACATTCATTGTTGAACTCCAATAAGAAATTTGAAATTAAAAAAAATAAAAGTAAAAAAGTGAAATGTATGTTTCAAATCCACATAAAATATTACCGTACGCACGAATAGTGCGTTTACACCTGAAGCATTCATGTTTAATCTAGCTTAAAAGTGATAAATACATTTCCGTTGTGAGTTATCTTGTTTTTCCATTATAATTAATAACACAGTTTATTGAATTAACAAACCATTCTAAGAGTGGTTGCTTTTGTTACTTAATACGGCAATGCTGAGTAAAATGGTTTATGTCCGCGATATGTGCCCTTCTTTTATCATCGTTTCATCATCATCTTAATACGGTATATGTAGCGTTGCCAGAAAAATTATTTGGACAGATGGGTGAGACGCTTTACAGACGAAAACAAAAATGCTAAATAAAAACTTTGGATATAGCCCAGCCAAATACGACATAGAAAAGTCAATCGATAGAAATAATTCACAGAGAATTTGGAGACTCTAAAGAAATTATAACTTTTACCAAATATTGCTTCATATAATAGTTAAAGCTGACAAAATTTTCTACAAAATTTTTTACATTGAATTCAACATTGACGAGATATTAGTTAACAATAACTCTCTCTGATGCTTGCTTCTTTTAATATGCTTTGAGCATTTTTACGAATCATCGAAGTTAAATCACATAACAGTAATACAAGTCTAGTGTAAAAGGTTTAGATTTTGATACCGAATTATAGCCTTAAACTAGTTTTACAACTGCTAATGCACATAAAAACGCTATCAGAAATGACTTCTCTTGATTAATATTGAGTTTTCTCGTTATATATACCGCTGCACACGTCTTTTCTACTAATTTTGTGTGAACTGTAAACTCTAAAAGCAAATAGAATACGAGAGTAAATAAATACTTACCTTAAATTAAAAGAAAATTAATCATTTTTTTGCGAGAGAGCATTACCACATGTCAATTAATTACAACATCACTGCCAGTCACACACCAGTATGAAATATATTCACGATTTTATTGAAGTATGTAGGTATACGTTCGAGTGCGAATACATCATGGGTATATTCCTCATCTAATTACGAAATTTGACGGATTATATATGAGAGTTTTTATAATAAAAAGGTTAAAACTTTTGCTACAGTCGTAATTAATTTTGTTGTTGATTTCAAATATTTCATAATTTATGCATAGATTGTTGTAGATGTTTTTGTTAGTGGTGCTGTTGGTTTTACGGACAACGGTTATATAACAAATGTTAACGATACACCAGTAGTATTTGTTGTAGTAGTTGTGACGATTTTTACGTAGCAGTTTCGGTTGTTGTTTTAGAGAGTAGATGATAACGATGATGCTATTGATGGAGCAGTAGGTAGTCCTTTGCAGTTGATAATGACGATGATAGAATTTCTATCGATAATAACGATATTGTTGCTGGTAAAAATGTTGGAGGCGTTGAATTGATCAACTGCTAGGTATATGTCACCGGACGACACATGGTACAAATAAATATACAGGCAAACACTAGTTCAGCACCTTGTAGGGCTATCATTAAGGCACTCATTATAATTTCAAGTTTGAGAACATAGGTTTGAAAACAACATAAATAAATTACAATAGCAAGACTGGGCAGTGTTAATATTACAGATGCAATCGCTTGCCAAGCTGAAATTAAAGAAGATAGTGAGTATATCAATATAACAAAAACACATACACATGTTAAAACTATTAAAATATAAATATGTCAGTTGAAATTACTGTTGACCAAAAAATATGCCTTAATCAAAAGTTGCAAGTGGATGTAGCATTTAAGCCAAACGCTATTAAGAATTTGGACAACAGACTAATAGTAGAGGGTGTTTTTAAAGCCCGATGAAACAAACGAACTGTCATACTGTATTCTCTGGCAAATCATCATGAGTGGACTGACGCGTGAACAACACTACCAAATTATCCAGATTTACTTTGAAATTCAGTCACCAATTCGCGCAATTTATAGATGGCTTCGGGATTTTTATGGCACATTTCATTTGAGCAAGCCATCCGTCGAACTTTGGATAGATATCACACCACATACTCTCTAAATGATCCAATAACACCAACACGTCGAAGGAATGTGCGTTCTGAAGAGAGTATCGAAGATGTAAGCGAAAGTGTGGAAGACGATCCAAATTTATCAATTCGTCGTCGTTTGTGGTGATTGGGGCTATGTTCTTCTGACACCCGTTTAAGATCTAGCTGGTGCACGACTTAAAGCCACGAGACCATCATACCCAACGTTCTTTCTCCGACTAAGCTCTAGAGCTGTTGGAAACCGATCAGATTTTTAATCGCAAAATTGTGTATAGCGAAATTTCCGCATATAATTTGAATCAATCCACAACAGATCCTACAGATTCCATTACATTCAGAGAAATGCTCCGCTTGTTGCGGTTTACACACTGGTGATATCATTGGGACTTATTGAAGCTGGATATCGATGGAGATCGTTATCGCAACCGATTAATGATTTAGTGTATCAAAATATGGATAACATTGACCCGGGTGGGATGTGGTTTCAACAGAATGGCGACCGCAACTAATTGAAGTCAAAATTTGGCGATAAGTTGATTTCGAGAAATGTACCTGCCAACTGGAGTACAACTTAACTCGGTACGAAGTTGCAACTTTAAAAATACCGTTGTTTCACTACATTAGCTAATCAACGAAGAGATCAAGGGAAACTATAAGTATTTCCGTACCATAAGGACTCCAATAAAATAGGATTGCTATAGGAGAACCCATATGCATATTTTTCGTGTAGAACAATGTTAATGAGAAAATCATAAGCTGTGTTCATTTACTAAAAATTTGTACAAATTTGTAACAATTGTTACTAGAAAGCGTTCATTATCCCAAAAAATTTGCAACGAGAGAGCGTCGAAAGAGCGTAAAAAATTGAGAGACAGAAACATTCTTGCAAGTTTTTACAAGTAAAATTTTTACTTGCAATAATTATTCAAACAGCTGTTTTGCGTTTGTGTTTACAAAACAATATTTCTAAATTAAAAAATAAAAATATTTTGGAAAATTTAAGAAATTGTAAGCTCCTAAATGTAAAATTTTAAAATGATAAAGAGTATTAAAAAGATACATTTATTTTTGTGTAACGTAGGAACAACAGAAGCAACATAAGATGTCTAAACCTGTGGTTAAGCCTCTGAATTGTTTTTGTGTCTTTTTCTTTAATTTTCACAGACCAGCTGTTATTTTTAGTGTTGTAAATATAATGAGTACGTAGCTACTCGGTAATTTACACTAAGCAGGCAAATAATTCAATTAGTTCAAATATATATTTGCAAATAAATTTAAATTAACACATAATTTATTATTTTACTTTTCTACTGCTTATGATATTTTATTTCGGATAAAGCTTTTCATTACAATGAACATGAAAATTGCTTAAATTTGTTTCCTTTAAAAAAATATTTTAACCCGTTTTTCGCCGGCTGTTTATTATTATTATAGTTTGGAAACTATTGCAAAGGCGGAGCATTAATGTTAGACAATAACGAACAAAAATTCTCCTTTTCAACTCACATTTGTTTGCGCTTTAATGTAGTTTCTGATTAGTGTTTATTTACATAAATAGTTGTTCATAAAATCACATTATAAAATACTTAATATTATATAATTATTATAATAATAACGCAAAATAATAATATCTATTAACGCATGCTTATTCTAACACGCATTAAAACCCCCATTTTATGAAAATCGGTTGGAAAATAAATCATAAAGTTGGAAATTAAAATTTCTGCGACCTTATTCCAGGTCGGTACTCATATATACCTATACATTACAACACTACTTTAACTTGCAAATTTTACCTAGTGAAGTGTTCATTTACATTTTAATATTTTTGAGAGTAATTTTGGAAAATTTCTTGTTACTCTCTCATTGCTAATTTTTACTAGTAAAGTAAATGAACACAACTATAATTTTTGTTAAAAAACTATTTATTTGTTAAAAAATGTATTTTCAATTTATTGCATCTATATTTGGAAGATTATTTAGGTCCCGACTCAAGTGGCATGACGTAATCCGATTGCCATAACTTTTGATAACATTTTTGCAAAACGCAGGATTGATGTCGCGTAATTGGCGTGGTATATCCTGTTTGTGTTCTGCAATATACTACGGTTTGGCCTTGTAGACTCTACTCTTAAAATTACCTCAAAATAAAAAAAAACGGGAGATGTTAAAACACTCGGAAGCTAATTAATATGCGGTCTAGAAATTTGGTGCGCAAATGTTGCTGTATGGCAGGTGGCATCGTTTGATTTAAAGCATAGGTGCTTGATGTTTCATTTGTCCTACGAACGTTCAAGTTCTGAAAGCGTACACCATTGGCTTGACTTCAGAAAAGTATGGGCCAGTTACGCCTTCATTCCACAAGAATTTGGTTAATCTGTTTTCTGGATTTTGTGATTACCAAATGCAGCAATTTTGTTTACAAATCAGTTGGGGTGAAAATGTGCTTCGTCTCATCACTGAACAGCATTTTCTTTGAGATGCCGACTTCTTGTTCTAGTTTCTGGAGTACCCATTTTCATAAAACGGTTGGATAGTTCGAACCCGTTCTTATTGTTAATGATGCATAATTTAATGTTTTGAAATAAATTTGCCCCTGTCTGTTAAAAACCAACTTGATTCACCACATTTGAAAAGCAATGTTTGATCATTTCCAAATCAAATCGAGAATCAATTAAATAATATGTAAGTTATGTGTAATGATGTTCACAATGTTTGAGTACTTGACTGCAACTAAACTTTATTCATTTTCAATTTATAAAATCACTTCACAAATACAAATTGATTATTTAAAATTATTGCTTACATTAAATTATTGGGCAATCGAAATCGATAAAACCGCCAACGAAGTATTTGTGACATGAGAACCACCAAAATGTAAAACATTTAAGTGTTCCACTTAAATGTTTGAGGTTCAATAAACTATAGCAATGCTTAGTAATGAAAACAATCATAAAAGTTTTAGGGTTGAGCAATACAAAGTAATATTTAATAATAAAGCAATGGTAAGCATTTTAGGGTACGACAACCTTATGGTTCATTGTACTCACAAAAGAAACAACAAAAGAACTGGCGTAATAAAATGAAAAGTAATGAAAATAAAAATAAATATTTTTATTGTTAACTTGTATTAAAGTCCAGAAATCGAGCTGTTAGATATGAAACTTACAATGCATTTTAGTTTCTGTCAAATCCGCTTTTAACAAATTCAGAGTTTCACTTTTAGAACAAAAGTCGGCTTCTTGATATTCTCCTAAATATTCGAATTTTAATGAAGTTGCCCATAAAGGTTTCTAAAATTAATAACAATTTTCCTAAATCCAGAAATGTATTCCTAACTTTTAATCTAATGTTGTTTTCAAATGTTTTTCAAATGTGGATTGAAGTAAATGTATAACATGGATGAAATAGATATTTTTTAATTTAGGATTCTCATATCCAAGTTATCTTATTACTAAAGATCATTTTCGCCGTTTTGTTGGTAAAAATATTTAAATTATATAGAATAAAGTATACATACGTGCATTTGTGTATGTGCGTATGTAATGTTACATGTTTAAAATATTTAAATATTTATTTAAAATTATAAAATAAGTTTTTTGATCAATTCAACCTTATTTCTTAAAGTTTTAAAATAATTTGAGAATAACATTTCATAACATATTGAGTAAACATCACTTGTCAACCTTTTTTCCAAATCAGCATCAATTTAAATTCAAATATGAAACTCAAACCTCTTGCATGGCTTTGAAAAGTGTTCTGAAAATAGTGTTCATTATAAATTGAAAAAAAAATGTACTTCAAACGTTAGAATTTAAGTCTGCTAGGAGACGAGGAGGAAGGTATTCACACATACGATCAAGACATTTTATAATTGTATTTTTCTTAAACGAATTATTTTATATATATTGTTTTTTGCACTCATGTAATAGGTATAATAAAAAGCATAAATATATTTAATATATTAAAATAAAAAATGATATACATATGTATGTACATACATACATATTTAATATTATCATAATATTCATGGCTCCCCAGCTGTAATGTAAAGTTAAAGCAATTGGTCCAATTTAAAAGAGTACTAAAGAATCAGAATTATGGGAATATGTTCACAATTCCCAAATTAAAAAAACAAGGCTAATGTGCAAAATACGTTTTAGACAATTGTTCGTTCTAATATACAGTAATTTGGAAATTAATAAATGCCCAAAATTCCGATCGATTTTTTGATAGTGCTAGTCTTCATACTGGTAGAAATTCTATCATCCTACGTCTAAGGTGGGGTCACAAATTAACTGCGTTTTTTTTTCTTTGATAACAATACAGCTCGTCAATACAACAACAAAATCGGTCAGAAATACGCCTTAATTAAGGCAATTAAATTTTAAATTTTGTTGTAAAATTTGGTGTTTACACATATGCAATTTATCTAACTCAATTAGCATTTGATAGCTCAAAATGTTTTCATGACTCTACAATGATGGTTGAAAAAGCATGTAATCATGTCTTATGGGTTTCCAATTACCACCACTATATGACAGAGATAGCTAAATTGGTAGCATTAAGATTTGTTGTCCCTTTTATATAATCGTGGTAATGTTGTTCTAAGTTGTCCGGACTATTGCATTTAATGTGTTTATTTTACAGCATTTTCTGCTCGCTAAGAGTTACATTGTGAATTTTATTCAATTTATGATGTAATTAAGTATTATTCAATTAAAAATGTACCGTTATATGTGGATACCAGCTTGTCACCTACTTTAAGGTGTTAAATTGTTAAGTGCGAATGTTTTGATGTATGTACACATAAATAAAATAAAGAGAAAAAATAAGAAAAATAGAGTGGTTCGAAAGAAGTTAATCCAGTCGCCCTCGAGGATTAAAGACTAGTTAAAGACCATTCCAGAATTTTTTTAATTTTTGGCATGGCACAGGCCAAATTGCTATTAATAGTCCGATCATAACATATTCCATATCGTTGTTAATAGTAATTTCGCCCTTAGATACGAACTCTGATTTCTCAGATCCTTCACCACTAATAAACGATTGGGAAACCCTCTTAAAACTATGTAAACCCGCCCTTTAAAATATGAGTTTTTACCACTCCCAAAATACCGCATCTTTTGTTTTTTTTATAAAATTTAACACAAAAAATATTCAATAACTTGCTGATTTGTTTGGCCATATCACGTTCTCTAAACTAGCGATTCATCGATACACCTTTTTGCCCATATGATACCGATACTCAAACAAAAATATCGGCGATGACGATACCGAATCCGATATGCTAGTGTGATACACTGTTTCGGCAATAAGAATATCGCCGATACCGATAAATGGTAAAACTTGAAATGTCGCCGCTATATCGGTATCGGGTAAATCCCTACTTTAAATAAATAGTAGCTTTTAATTAAATTTATACATTTGCCAAACTTGAACAGCAGCCTAAATAAATATTACTGTTTTTATTTTGGGAATATTTAGAGTTCGCATTGCACATATAAGGGAAGGTATACTACTTTGTTTTTCCGCCATTTTCGTAAACATTAATCTTGACAGTTCATATTTGGCAGTCGTGAAGTAGAGACGTGGCAAATTTATTATGGAAAAATATTCGGTAAACCAACGTGTTTTAATCGTTAAAACATTTTATCAAAATCAATCATCGATTACTGTGACGATGAGAAAGTTACGTGAAATTTTTGGGAGAAACAACGTGCCAACAAGACGCACTATTTATCGTGCAGTGAATGATTTCGAAGAAAGAGTGACTGTAGCTGATAGGCCCAAGCATGGACCACAACGTACTACAAGATTGGCTGAAAACATTACTGCTGTTCAAGAAAGTGTTCAAAACAATCCATCAACTTCAATTCGACACCGTGTTCAAGAGCTTGGTCTTCAAAGAACAACTTTGGCCACAATTTTGCGCAAAGATTTGCATTTGTTTCCTTTTAAGATTCAGTTGACACAAGAGCTTCTTGCAGAAGACGATTTACGCCGCCAATAGGATGCTACAGCTCGCCCATGACAACCCCGATTTTCATGAAAAAATCATTCATTTGAATAGATATGAGAATAAACAGATAAGTCGGTTCTGAGCAATGGAAAACCCTGAAATTATTTTATTATTATTTATTGCATCCAAAAGTGACAGTCTGGTGTGCAATTTGGTCAGGAGGAATCATTGGACCTTACTTCTTTGAAACTGAAAACGGAGCGATATCGTGATAAGATTGTAAACTTTTTAACGCCACAACTGCATGCTTTGGGCATGACTAACATGTGGTTTCAACAAGACGGTGCCACATCGCATACAGCCAGGATTACAACGGAATTACTGCGAGACCTCTGTCCACAACAAGTTATTTCAAGGAATGGTGATGTTGATTAGCCTCCACGGTTGCCTGATTTTATTGCTCCGGGGATATCTGAAAAGCAAGGTTTATGCAATCAAACCAGAAACGCTGGAACAACTCAAACAAAATATTTTATTTTATTTATTTATTTATTTATTTATTTATTAAATTGTAGAACTAGCACAACAAGATAATAATCTTATAAGTTAGAGTGCTAGTGAGTAAAGCAAATTAGTTGTTACATATAAAAAAAAAGACAAAAAGGAGAACATAGTATACATAAAACAAAGTAATATGATAAAAGTGTATAATTAAAATAATACAAAACACATATAATTATTACACAAAAATTTTCAAGCATATGTTTTAGCTAACTCTCTTTTAAATAAGTTTGCGTTGCCTAAGTTTTGAATATAATGCGGTAAAGAGTTCCATAGACTTGTGGTGTATATTATAAATTGACGTTGTGACAAAAGGCTCTTGTATTTTTGTTGAATTATAATCCTTCCACGGTTAGATCTGGCAAACTGGATCCTGCCATATAAATATGGTGGTTGTTCAGTTGTGATTATCTTATGCATTAAGACAAGGCATTTAAATTTCAAAAGGTCATCGAATTTCATGTGAAAAATCTGGTTAGAATATAACGAAATATTGTCACGACGGCCTTTTTGGAAAATATATCTTGCAACATTATTATATGCAACTCTAAGTTTACCTAAGTCATTACTACCACAGTTTGCAAAGATTTCACATCCGTATAGAAGAGCTGGAACAAGGTATGTCTTCGCTAACAGCATACGTATAGAAAATGGCGTTGAATCTTTGACAGCCCATAGGCTACGAAGCATGCTATGTACTCTGCCCACTACAATACTAATGTGATTCGACCAAGTAAGTCTATTATTGAAAGTGACTCCCAGGTTCGATGCAGAATCCACAAGAGCAATATCCTTATCATCTATTTTTATAAGAATGTTAGAAAAATTGTTCTTGGACTTGGACACTATGATGCACTTAGATTTCAGTGGATTAATGCACAACCCATTAGAACTTGCCCACTTACTTATCTCGTTCAAATCATCATTGATCATTTCTACACAAAAATTAATATCATCGAGATTAGTGCTAAGATAAAGTTGCACGTCGTCAGCATACATATGGATTTTACTGTTAATTGAAATATCAGGCAAATCATTGATGTAAAGACAGAAAAGAAGAGGCCCAAGAATAGAGCCTTGTGGAACTCCCCTACTAACGTTAATTGGCTCTGATCTGTTACCGTTAAGATATACTGTTTGGGATCTATTGCTCAAATATGAATGTAGAAGACTGCATGCTGAGCTAGAAAAATAGAATAGTTTTTGAAGTTTTTTCAACAGAACCGAATGGACAACAGTATCGAACGCTTTACTGTGATCAAGAAGTACCAAAAAAGCTACCATATTTCCATCGAGTTTCGATCTTAGATCTTCGACTACGTCGACCAATGCCGTAATGCAACTTCTGCCCTTCATAAAGCCCGATTGCTTATCAGATAAAAAATTTCCAGATATCAAATATTCACTTATTTGCTTGCTCATCAGATTTTCAACCACCTTGGATAAAAAGGAGAGAATGGCAATTGGCCGATATTCATTGTTCGCCTTGGGAATAGGGACTATTTTCGATAGCTTCCACTCTTCCGGAAAACTTGATTTTGTGAGAATCGTATTAAATAGATGTGTAAAGTAGGGCAGCAGTCTTGGAGTTAGGACCTTCAGAAAAATAGGACTTATATCATCCATACCAACTGCATTCGACTTGATTGCCGAAAAAGCTATGAAGACTTCCAGCTGATCCACACAACGAAAACTAAAAGGATTTTCCATTGAAACGTAACATAGGTCATCATATACTTTATCTGAAGGTGAAGGAGCATCAAAAATTACAAACTTATTGTTCAAAATATTCACATCAATGTCAGGGTTACATAATAAAGAGAGTTTCTGACCTACTCCAATTTTACGTATCTCTTTCCATTTAGATTTGCTATCAATAGCGGACGAAAATTTGCTTCGATAAAACGAGGACTTTGCAAGTTTGATTCGTTTCGTGACATCGTTTCGCGCAGATTTATAGCTAATTTCAAGATCATTAGTTTTAAACCTTTTCCATCTAGCATAAGCAGCATCACGCTTCTCGATTAACAATTTTATTTCAGGACCAAACCAAGGTTGTTGGCTGGCTCTTATTCGCTTGGTCTTTATTGGGACACATAATTCAAACAAGTATTTAATATTTCCATTAATAAACGACAATTGATCATCAGCACTCACAAAAGTGTAAATTTGATCCCAAGAGATATTGTCGACGTAATGATTAAGCAAAATGTAATCAATATTATTATAATCACGATAAGAAATAATTGTATCATTCTTATTCATGGACATGTCATAGGTTAAGAATAGAATATCATGCCTTGAGAAAGCTGAGGCTGAAAGTTGGTCATACATGAGTACTCTAGACTTGTGGTTGACAAATATCAAGTCAATTAGGCTATTCGAAGTAGTGTGAAAGTGTGTTGGATAATAAGTGTTTACTGGATAAAGGTCAATAGTACGCATGGGTTCAATTAATGGATTAGCGGTTAACAGGTTATTATTAAAGTCACCTGCTATTACTATATCCTCGTATTGGACAGATAAATCCGCAAGGATAGCAATGAAGGGATCAACATCCATGTCATTACGTGCCCTATATACACAACCTAGAAGCATTTTCCTCCTATCCATACTAGATATCTCAAGAAATAAATATTCTATATCGCTACCAGTTATCGTCCTAAACTTCTCCCTACACGATATACCATCCCGAATATACACAGCGACTCCACCACCTCTAGCCCTTGTTTCAACATTATCAATTAGAATCCTTCTATCTGCGCGGAAAAGTTTAAAGCCTGTTAAATTAAACACAGAATCATTTACATCGAAAGGAAACCAAGTTTCCGAAACGCATATAATATCTATATCTGTTTGGGGAAATAGGTACCGAAATTCATCCATTTTATTACACAAACTTTGCGCATTTAAGTGAACAATTTTAAGACCAGTTTTTTGTCTGGAAAGAACCCTGAGCATACTATACACACAGTCATTGGAACCACGACTACTTACATCGAACATATATTGTTGTGGAATTGGCAACGCACGCAAAAAATATTCGTGATGAAATTAACGAAATACCGCGTGAAATGTTCTCATACATGTAATGAAAAATGTGTTCAAAAGGGCTCGCATTTGTGAGGCTAACAGAGGCGGACATTTATCTGATATTGTATTCCATACATAATTGCCGACAATTAATAAAACATTTATCAATATATGATCCATTCTCTTTCATTTAATCAAAAATTATAAGAAACAAAGTAGTATACCTTCCAGGCGGACCCTGTATTATGGTAATTATTCTGTGCTGAAAACGATTTTTTTTTCATTTTGGCTATTGACCACATTTGTCTGCAACTATTGCACAGATTTAAAAACAATGCAAACATACTTAAAAGGTGATTTTTTTATAGATTTTGGAATTTTTCAGTTAACCAAATATGGTAAACGGTTCCCAGTTATGCCAAAAAATATTGTGCAACTAATGCTCTGCTTTTCAGCCCCTTAATTCTTCTTATAAAATGCATTCACATGTTTGAATATAAAATTGTTTTAATTGTTTGTACAAGACATGATTAAAATATTAAATACAGTACTTACCACGATCACTTAAGCTGCTCCGTCGACCCAATATGATGCGTATCGTTTCCAACATGCACATAGACAATAAAATGCTGGCTTCGCGTGTCAAAACGTTTTCTGCATATTGCAAGTAGATGGGCTTCAAGACACTGATGCACACCTTAAATGCGGCATACAAACCGAAATAAAATGAATTTAAATACATAAGAATCTCATACATTAGACTGGCATTCATATTTTCCTTCTTGACTTATTCACCAGACGCATGGAGCTGGAGCTAAAGGAATCGAGTATTGTCACCGTTTTGAAGGCTTTATTTTTGCTGTTTTTTTGTTTTCGTGTTATGATGACGGATTTGTCCTTCTTTTCGTACGAATTTGTGTGTTACTTGCTCTCTTTTTATTGTTAATGTAATGTCATTCAATTAAAGAAGTGCTTGAAGAATTTAGGCTATAGCAGTTAAGAGGTCCATAGACAATTCTTAATTTTGCAATTGCCTGCTGTTTCTGTTATGGTTCGTACCATATACATACATAGTTACAAACGTAAATTACGTAGTTAAAATATCCTTAGGGAATTTTGGCGCCCAAACAAGGCTATTTTAAGTTTAGGCGTGAAGTGTAGTGCTTACCGCATTTGAGCTGGAGTGGGTGGGTAGTAATATAAGAAATTACGCTTTTTTTTTATTAGTTTTGCTCTTTTTCTTCTTGTTATTACGGTGTTTTCACATTTCGTTTCTGGCGAAGGAAAATATAACAGTTAAAGTTACGTTAGCGTACTTCGTTCATTTATATTATTTTAAGTAATTATCAATCAAACTCTTGGTAGTTAGTGCGAAGATATAACTGGACCGCACTAAATGTTCTTTAAAATATATTTTCTGTTTTATATTCTTATTTATTGTAAATGATTGTAAATGAGCGTCCTTTTTTTAACTATTGTATTTTCGCTTAAAATTAGGCAAATGAAAGCATTTTTGGAGCAATAACTCTTCCTCTTTTTACGTGAAATTTCCCAAACCTTTTTGCGGGTAGTTTGGGGAAATTGCCAAACAATCAGCTGTTTGAAATATAAAGAACTAAAAAATCTGTTGGTTTAGTAATTGCTGATATTAAAAATTTTTTGGAATTTTTTATTGCTCCATATTAAGCAGGCGAACGCATAACCAAAAAAAACTACATGTCATTTTTATGACTATGCTCTCATATGTGTTAGAGCAGGTCGACTTTTTTGTAAAAAAAATTTTTCTACGTAGCATTTAAAGCAACTTAGCCTCAGAAACCCTAGACCTAAAATGGATTTCGAGCTTGCGGAAATTCCCAAATAAGAAGTATTAAATATTAAGTAGACGCTACCAGAAGGCCAAGAATTGAAAATTGTTAAAGAATTGTAATATGCAAAATATCTTTGCATGAATTTGGTTTTTTTTTCTCTCAGTTACATTAATTAAATTATTTATTGGAACATATATGATTTTTAAATTACGGAATTGGAACATATGCCGCTTTTATTACGGGATGATATATCCACTGGCGTAAAGTACATATATGTATGTACCGAATGAGTTAAATAACCTTAAACCTGGACGGCAGTCTTCTCTTGTGGAAATTTTTAGGATTTGCGCATTATCTACCATGCAATTTACAAGCAATAATCAAAGGAGTCATTCAAAACAATCCATATTTTGCGCATCCAGAAAATGTTCTGTTATCAATGATGTATGATAATCGAAAATAAGTACGTGACACAGCGATTGAAAAAATTCGACACTATCGTAACAATGTTTACGATCCAACAAGCGTAAGAGTCTACAAAAAATATACAATAAATTTTGATTGATTAGATTATTTTAGTATGATAGACTTAGGCGATGATATTGAAAGTATTCGGAACGATTTTATAATAAGTATTTATGGTATGCAGATCTGCTACTTTCCGACGAAGGAATGCCTTGCCATATATATATATACAGAAAGATACATATACAGAAAGATATGTTCAACTTCTGACTATTTTTTGACTGTCTAACGAAGAGTTATCGCAAAAAAAATCGCGTTGCAATTATGGTTCTGAGTGGTAAAAGTCGAAGAAAAATACTGCGACTGAAAGCAAATAGGGTTTAACTGTCTAGAAGCTTGAAATCCATTTTACAATTATTGCTCAGAATTCTTCGTAGACTAATTTCCTATTTTAAATTTTTTATATACTCTGTAGTTTGACAACTCGCCTTTCTTTGCGTATTTTAATATGCCTTGTATTAAACTATCAAAACACTGACGTTTCCTTTGCATTTTCACGTTCCCGTAATTTTGCACGTTCTTGTTTGTTAGTGAAATAATTTTTGCCTATTCTCTCATTTTACCGAACTTTAACCAAAAAGCACGAATAGGTGACAATGTTGGAAATATACTTTGCATTAATGCCATGAAATTTGTATAATATTGTTTCTTGATACATATAATTTTATACACACAACTTTTAGAATGTTCAATTGAAATAGTGAATAAATAAAATATAGTATGCCGTTTTTTATAAAACAGGAAAAACCAGTGTAATTCATTGAAGAGGTTTCTCATCAGTCAATATGTCGGTCAATATCTCAAAAACTATTGTTTTCTTTTATTTGCCAAAGATTTTCAAATATTCGAAATTTCGGTTTTTTTTTTTTTGCTTGGAAAATTTTTATTTATTAGTGATTTTAAATTTTTTGGTAAATTAAAGATTTTTGTTGATTGTTTGACCTTGGTGAAGTTAATTTTTTCGCATTTTTCAGATTTTTTGGGGAATTTTAAAATTTTTTATAAATTTTCACTTCTAATAGGAATTTTAATTTTTTCATGATTTTTCGGTATATTTTCGGGGTTTGGATAAAATTGTAGTTTTTGGCTACTTAGTGCTTTAAAGCCATTTCTTGATTTTAAATTTTATACACTTTTCGATTTTTTGAATTGTAGATTTTAGATGAAATTTCAATTCGTTTTGATACATAGATAGCGAAGTCTCCGATTTCTTGCTGAATTTTTTATTTGTGGTAAAATTTAAATTTTTTAATGAATTCCAAATTTTTTGTAGAATTTAGATTTTCTTTTACCTTTTGTTCAGGTGCTATCGAATTTGAGTAAATTTGGACATATTTGATAAAATTTGGGTGAATTCCGGAGTTTTGCAAATTTGTGCGTTTAATTTCGGTTTCAGAACTTATATTTGTTGTAACATTTAACCTTCTAATAATTGTTTTTGAGAAATTTAGATTTTCAAATTTACTTTTTTAGTAAAGTTTCGACATTTGGGTAAAATTTGTAGTAAAGTTTCGAAGTTTAGTCAATTTAATACTTTTGTGAAATTTTGCCGTTTTGGAAATGTTTTGTGGTCAATTTAAAAATATGCAGTCTACCATATACGGCAAGAGAAACCACTTCAAAAAGTTTGTTAGAATTGGTTCATTCTGACGTTTGCGGGCCGATAAACATAAAATCGGTAGGAGGTGCGCATTATTTTGTTACATTTATAGACGATATGTCCCGATTTTCGTGTATTTAAAAAAAAAAAAAAAGCGAAGTCTTTGAAAAATTTAAAGTCTTCAAGAACTTCGTGGAAAATCAAACTGATCGGAAAATAAAGGCAATTCGCAGCGATAATGGCACTGAGTACGTTAACAAAATTTTGATTATTTTCTTGAGCAGTGCGGTATTCAACATCAGCTGACAGTACCGCACACGCCCCAGAAGAACGGCGTTGCTGAACGAGCGAACCGGACGATTATTGAAATGTGGCGGAGTATGATGTTGCATGCAAAGGTAAATGAATCTCTATGGGCAGAAGCTGTGCACACGGCTGTTTATATACGCAACAGAACGATAACGAAGATTTTAAAAGATAAGACTCCTTATGAAACTTGGCACTTAAGAAAACCAAACGTTAAACATCTTCGAGAGTTTGGTTCACCAGCTGTGGCTTTAGACAAAACCCAAAGTAAAAAGTTTAGAGCAAGAGGAAAAAATTACATTTTAGTCGGTTACTCAGCAACGTGTAAAGCATACAGGCTATATGATGTTGACAGAAAAATTGTTGTTGAGAAAAGAGATGTAAGATTTTGCGAAGATAAGTTGACCAGCACCGAATCATATAATTTTGCAGATATTTTAAACGAAAAGGAAGAAAACATCTACTCGCTAGATGGAGAAACAAGTAATGATAACGTCAGTGCTAACCTAGAAATTGATAATAAAAGTGGTGAATAATTTCAAACCTGCAGTTCGGAGAGCGATGATGAAAATAAAAAGTCAGAACCTGCTGCTAGAGGAAGAGACAGACCCAAGCTAATTCGTTCGGGAACAGTAGGAAGGCCTAGAAAAGTATACCAGCAATTAAATTTTTTAAAAAGCGAAAATATTGAGATTCCCCAAACAGTATCAGAAGCCTATGAAAATGAATTCAGCAATTTTTGGAAAGATGCTATGAACCGTGAATACAAAGCCCTGATATAAAACGATACCTGGACCGTTACAGATTTGCCGCACAACAAAAAGGTAATCGGCTGTAAGTGGGTTTTTAGGTTGAAAATTGATGAGCATGGTAATGTCCAAAGGTTTAAAGCACGCCTGGTTGCCAAGGGATGTGTTTCACCAGTTGTACGCTACTCCACATTTAGAATCATGATGGCATTAGCAGCAGAGAAAAATTTATATTTTAAATAGCCGATTAGAAAAAGAAGTATACATGAAGCCGCCGGATGGGTTTGAAGACAAGATAGAGTCAAATAAGGTACTAAAACTAAAACGTACTATTTATGGTCTTAAACAGTCTGGACGTGCATGGAATATTACTCTTGATTCAGCTATTCGAGAAATTGGTTTGGTTCAGTGTAAGTGCGAACCTTGCCTTTATCAGGCAAACGATGGTGATAAATTTAACTTGATAGCGATTTACGTTGACGATATTATGATTGGCTGCAGTGATAAGAGAGACTTGGAGGTAATAAAGCGTAAAATAGCTGAAAAATTTAAAATCGTCGATTGTGGTGAAGTCAAAAACTTTTTGGGAATGAAAATAGAAAGAGAAACTGAAACTGGCTCTATTAGAGTTGGTCATAAGCAATACATCAAAAATCTTTTACAGCAGTTTGATATGGTAAATTGCAGACCTGTATCTACACCTCTAGATCCTGGTTTTCAAATATATTGCGACAAGTCAGAGTGTAAAAGAGTTGACCCAAAACAATACCAATCGTTAATAGGAGCTTTGATGTATCTGGCAACTTCTACCCGGCCAGATATACTTCATTCTGTGGGAAAGTTGGCACAGAAAAATATTGACCCCCATATTGAATATTTGCAGGGTGCCAAGCATATTTTAAGGTATCTCTCTGCAACACTAAATTTCAAATTGGTCTATTCCAAAACAGGTCAACCACCAAAAGCCTTTGTGGATGCTGATTGGGCAAGTTGTATGGAAGATCGAAAATCATACACCGGTATAGTATTTATTATGGCTGGAAGCGCAATCAGTTGGGAGAGCAAGAAACAACCTAATATTGCGTTGAGTAGTACCGAAGCAGAATTTGTAGCTTTATCCATGGCAGCAAGAGAAGCTGTATATATGAAAAGACTTCTTGGTGAGATAAACTGCTATGACGTCAGTAAAGCAATGTTAGTTTATGGCGATAATTTGGGCGCTCAGTGCATAGCTAAAAATCCAGTCTTGCATGGAAGAAGTAAACATATACATAGATGTCAAGTATTTATATGTAAGAGACATTGTGAAGGCAAATGAAATTGAACTACATTATACTCCATCGGATGAGAATGTATCAGAAGTTCTAACCAAAAACTTAACTAAAGTAAAACATTTAAAATTTGCAAGAGGTCTTGGACTTCAGTAGATTGAATTTAATTAATTTTTATATTGTATTAGTTGATAAAATATGCGAGTTTATGGGGAGGTGTTGGAAAAATACTACTTGTTGTTTACACACTTTTCGATAACTGTGCATATTTGTGTTTTCACATAGCATGCATTGTAAAATAAGTAAAAACCTTTTTTCCAATTTTGTAAAAACTTGCTAATACATTTGTTTTTTGTTAGTAATAAACCTTTGAATTAACAATTTTCGATTTTTTACAAGTTCACAAAATTCGGCAAAACTACATTTGATTTTTTTATGTTTTATTCAGATCTTTGGTAAATTCTATAATTATTATGATTTTTAAATTTTAGGTGATATTTAATTTTTTTCACGAATTGTTGTAAAATTTGAATTTCCCGGCTATGACATATAGAATTTTGGTACAAGTTTCGACTTTTTAATCAAATTTAAATTTCTATAGCGTAATATTAGAATTTGATCAATTTCGGTCTTTGTAATATTTTTTTTATTAAAGTAAGGTGAATATTGAAATTTCTGGTCAATATTAAAATTATGGTGAATTCCAAATTTTACGGAATTTTTTTGGTTTTTAGAAAATTTGTCGTAATTCATCTGGGGTAGATAATTTCTATCGGAGGATATGAACTTGACGATTAACGTTTCCTCGTAATAATAAAAATACCAAAAAAACAAGTAAAATAGTTTGGCGGCCATACCTCGGAAATGTGTGGACCAAAATAGTTGATTTATTCAAATGGTCTATTTTTTTAACTTTCTAGATTATCTAGGGTCTTTAAAAAATTAATTTCAACATGGGACAGCCAGACATATTTAAATAAAACTGCCTTGCCTATAAGGATCCGGAATGTACATAGCCGCACAAAAACATAAATGTGAAAATAAGACGAAGTTCTTAACCAAAAAAGTTTGGCCGTAAAAAGCACTGAGATCAATATTAGGACCAAGTTCTTCATATGTACAATACCATCCCATTTCTAGGCAACTTCCAATATTAGAAAGTTAAAAAAAATCGCCAAGCTTGCAAATTGCCTAGAAGTGGGATGTTATTGTACATATGAAGGACTTCGTTCTCATATTGAAATATTTTAGTTAGGAACTTGGCTTACATCAAATTTCAGCTCTTTACCTATAGTGGAAATGCTCCATACAAATAAGATAGAACCCTAAAAAAAGTGTCAATTTTCTCATTACTTATTCTCCAAGGCCTATCTGTATACCAAATTTCAGCTCTCTGGCTACAGTGCAAGTGCCTCATAATATTGCTGAGTAAGAGGGTGAATACTCGTATGTATCAACATATGCACTTTTTAAACCTTCATATTTCGGAAAGTTTAAAAACCGTGAAACTTTGCCGATGAGGTCAATATTTTATGATTAAGGAAATCAAAGTTATGAGGGTGGTAAAACAGCGTGAATAATTTCGTGTAATAAACAAACTGTGTGCACTGGCGCACTGGCGTTCGCTTTAATGTTTATATTTTATGGGGTCGCAAATGAATATTGTAGAAATTACAAACGAAATGATTTATACATCCTTTGTTAAGGGTATAATGAACAAAAATTAAAAATTTTATTAAAAAGCAGAAATTTTATTAAAATTACAACAACAAAGAACATAAATATTAAAACAACAAATTTAATGGAAATTAAAATTTCATAAAAAATCTAAATTGAGGAAAAGGAAAATTCCGTATACCAAAATCCGTAAGCATTCAGAGAAAAGGTTAAGAAACGAAAGAAGAGTTAAAATGTAACGTAAAACGGGTATTATTAAATATGTTTGACTAGTATTTGTCACTTTAATTTTATTCTATTTTTGGTGCTTCTGTAAGAGAAGTGTTTATAAAATACTTAATTTTTCAGAAATCAAAAACTTTCGAAACATATACTCTATCAGTTAAGCGATTGACTTTTTTATTTGAGATTTCGCGCAAACACTTGGAGTTAATTAAGTAGCTACATATGTATGTGTTTATATTTATAAAAAAAGATCTAAAACTTTATTCAATTTTTCGAATAATTTGTAGTTTCCGAGTTGTTTCACAAAACTTCCATTGTAATGTGTATTAAAGTTAATATTTTTTGATGTAAAAAGCTTTAGGCGAAACACATTTTTATTTCACATGCATAAAATGTACATAAATTTGTACATATGTATATGTACATATATTAAATAATTTTACTACTATTTTGAGAAATACATTTACATACTATATATAGTATTGTGTTAGTTGGAATTTTTAGCAAAGGTCGCCAGGGATTTTTCATTTTCAATTTATTATGGAAATATTTAACTTAATTGGTTTTTCTATACCAACTTTTTTAAATAATTTTTTTTTGTATTTTCCTTGTTGTTTATTTGATAGGTAGAGGTATGCATTAACTTTCCACTAAGGCATTTATTTTTTTATTTCACGCACTCACAGTTTTCTTTAAATATTTTTTCTCCCATTTTATAATTTCCACATTTGTTTCATTTCATATCCATTGTAGGTTTCTTTTGGTTATTTTAATTGTTTTTGTGGTTGCGAAATTATTAAATCAAAAACCTACATGCATACATACATATTAATGATGTACATATGTATGTATATACGTACATTTGTAGGTATTAGTTTTTCCATTTCAGTATTTTTGGATTGTTTGCTTTTTTAAAAAGATCTGTAATGATTGTTGGCAATTTCGATTGTTAGAGATCCAAAGCATTGTAAAATTATTTAAATTTATTTAATTTTAATTTTTTACACTTTTTCATAAGTTTTTGAATTAAATATAATTGTTGTTTAATATTCTAGCAAAATAATGACTTTTTCTTCGTAAGTACAAAAATAACTACATACATGCTGTTGTATCGTATTTGTTTAGCTATTTTTTATGTTGGCCCGAAAATGTATGGAGCTGTTTTTTCACTACTTGTTCTTTGCTTTCTTCTGACCATTTTTATCATTCTGTGTTTTTTTGCCTGTTTCACTAAACAATTCCAAAATTCGTTTTACAATTATTGCTCTCTGCAAGAACTTAATAAACACACATACACAGTATTTCACAGAAATACATAGGTACGTACATATTGTATATTATTTTGAGAACAATGAACATATAATTAATTTATATATACATACATAAGTAGGTACCCCCCACACAATCTCCTCAAAATGGAAACAAAATAAGATAATACGAACATCAGAAACTAACATACTCTCTTTTATTTTCTTTTCTTCTCGTTTTGTTTTAAAATTTTCGAAACATACGAACGATTTCATTGATTCCTCCGCAATTGTTGACGATTTTCCCTTAAACTGATTAATAACGGTAGATTGGTTTTATGTCATCGTGAACGAATATAGCACATCTCTCACAACAACAGTCACCTTGCTTTTTACTTTATACTTTTATTTTATTGTTGTTGGTGGTGGCA
Source organism: Phania funesta (assembly GCA_963932375.1). NCBI lineage: Eukaryota > Metazoa > Arthropoda > Insecta > Diptera > Tachinidae > Phania > Phania funesta. The sequence continues at coordinate 89,557,312 of OZ010652.1, read as the reverse complement.
TACGATTGAACCAATAATAAACAAAAAATATTTTCTTTAACTTTTTGCTTTCTTTGCACTAGACAATTCCTCCTCCATCAACCAGCAATACTATTTATTCTATTCAAACACGACCTTTTGTGACCCATTATTGTGGTTTGCTATTGCCAACACAATAAGGAAAATCTCATTAAAAAAAAAACAAACACTTACATCCTTATAGAATAAAATTTAAAAGTTGCATACACATAAAAGGATTATAAAATTTATTTTACTCCTAGGAACCCTTAAAAACATTCGTCTGCACATTGTGTTCTGTTAACGTTTCCACCACACTTTTTTATATTTTTTTTCATTTTGCATGCATACAAGTACACATACTCGTATGTATGGATTTGAAGAATTACTTTTTGTTTTCACCACGCCACCTACCATACATATCTACATCCGTACACAAATAAATGTTTATCATTTTCCAAATTTTATTTTGTTTTCTTTTTATGATAATTCTTCCGCCTCCTCACTATTTGCTTTGAGTTTTTATTTATTATTAGTTTATTTAGTTTTGACATTTGGTTTTCAGTTCTAGTTTGTTTCAGTTACTGCATGTGTTTTAATTTATTCGTTTTGTTTTCGCTAGAAACTTCTTTAATGCTGTCAATTTAGAGAATTACGTACACACATGCATATACATATGTATGTATGCACGTATTCTTAGAGGCCCAACTGAATTGTCAAGAACTTAAGTCGTGCCAAG